>OU892287.1:12364069-15150360 GCA_917834065.1 Ceutorhynchus assimilis
CGCCGGGTCTGGTTGGCGTCAGTTTTACGGGCGTCGCTGGCTACCTCAACTTTTATCATCCTGGAACATAAAGGGTGTATGGAATTAGCCCTCTATTAGTCAGGGTTGGCAAAAACTCGGGTTTTTCAACATTTTTATTATGTTTTTGGGTTTTTGTGTATCGTAATTTTATACTTGTTTCAACAGTTTTGCACCTGAAAAGCTTCAAAACTGAATTTATCGAACCTCCGTTAATTTCCATCCAATTTCAATACAATTCGGCTCCAATTAAACCCAGTTAAATTCTTCACAAACTTGTCAATTAATATTTTTATTTGGTTTCAACAGTTTGGCATCTGAGAAGCTCCAAAATTGAAATTATCGAACAGTGAAAATTTGCCAAAAATGACATTAAGACAGTTTTTGCCTCACAGCTCCTTCAATTTTCCTCCAATTTCAATGTAATTAAGCCTTAATTGAATCCAATCAAATTCTCTACAAACCTGATAACTAAGATTTTAATTTGGCTTCAACAGTTTTGCAGCTAAGTGAGAAGCTCCAAAATTGAAACATTGAAATATTGAACATTATCCAAAAATGACACTAAGACAGTTTTTGCCTCACAGCTTCGTTAATTTTCATCCGATTTCAACACCATTAGACTCTTTAAAGCCAACAACAATTCTCTACAAACCTGTTGATGAAGATTTTAATTTAGCTTCAACAGTTTTGCAGCTGAGAAGCTTCCATAATGAATTTATCGAACATTGAAAACTTTCCAAAAATTACACTTATAGAGTTTTTGCCTCACAGCTCCTTTAATTTTTATCAGATTTCAACGCAATTAGGCTCTATTTAAAGCCTATTAAATTATTCATAAACCTGATTATTAAAATTTCAATTTAGTGTCAACAGGTTTGCAGCTGAGAAGCTTCAAAGTTGAAATGATCGATCATTGAAATATTGCCAAATATTACACTGAGATAGTTTTTGCCTCTCAGTTTCATAAATTTTCATCAAATTTCAATGTAATTAAGCTTAAATCATAGCCAATTAAATTCTCTACGAACTTATCAATTAGGATTTTAATTTGGTTTCAACAGTTTTGCAGCTGAGAAGCTTCAAAATTGAAATAATCGGATATTGAAAATTTTTCAAAAATGACACTGAGACAGTATTTGCCTTACAGTTCCGTTAATTTTCATGCGATTTCAATGTAATCAAGCTCTCATGAAAGCCAATTAAATTCTCTACAAACCTGTTAATTAAGATTTAAATTTAGTTTGAAATGGGTTTTTGTGTATGCGTTGGCATATAGTTGGATTTTAGGAGCTTCAAGTTTTTGAAAAAAATCAATTGTTACATATTTATATATTTATAAAAGGGAAAATCCTGTGAGCGAGAAATGTTTTTGATGTTTTTGGCAATCAATGCATAGGAAGTTTTGTTTTACTCAAGTTTATCTTGGCAAGTGATACACAACATTATTGTTGAATTTGTAGTCTCATATTATTATTCCAGGAAATTTTAGCTTTAAATCTCCGACACAGGAAACTATAATTTTTTTGATTTTTTTTTGGAAATTTGCCATAGAAGATTATCCAAAATTCTAATTATTTTGGACCGCCCAATAATGCCAGGTTCGAAGTCAATATCTTTGAAATTACATACTCCAGTTGAAAATTTCCATTTTGCCCTTAGTTGGGATTACAGACAGCAACTAATATGATCCCAAATCTGGCCAGATAATTATGATTTGTAGTCATCTATATATCCAGATAATTTTTTCTTGAAATTTTAACCATCCTGACATTTGCTATTAGTGAAATCAAGCGTCACTAACATAAATTTCAATGTACGTATCTGTTTTTTGTTTTGTTTCTCAATAAATCAACCACTGGTCTGTAATGTTAGTGTTTTTTTTTTTATTTTTTATTCGGGATAACGATCCATGATGGTCTTTATAAATAGAAGTTGGCAAGCCGACCAGAGTTTCTCGGGAAAAAGTTAGTTATAGCTAATGAAGCTTTTAACAGCTCGTTCGTTTTGTTGGATAGGTATATCAAAAACAACAATTTTCTTTAAAATTATAATAATTTGTTATACAGTCATCTATTTACAACTCCAATTAGAAAAACAAGCAAAACAAATATACTTACGTGAGAAATTTTTGGGCAAATCCAAAATATCACGCACCTAATGCTGAGCTCCAGATAATTATTGAGATAAGAAAATAAACAGATAGAAATTCCATTTTAATTACACACTAAATTTGGAAAATAGGTACCTATATCCACTTATATTGAAGTTTAAGTAAACTGCCCTTCTATTTAAATTTTGTACAACATTTTCCAGAAATCTACATTAATTTTCTTTGAATTTGGAGTGCCTAATCTCCATAATATTATCAAACAATATTGGCTTTTCATATGAAAACCAACATCCAGTTTGATTCCGCTAAACAGCGGAATTTCCCAGATCCATGTTCCTCCACTTCCGAAATACGTGGAATTTCGTTCCAACGTTTTACTATTACAGTTAAGTGTTTCTTGGTAATAATAATTTTTGAAATAAATTATTATCGCCGTCTTTGTTCTGTCCGTACACCTTGAACGACTCGAAAAAAAAAATTGGTTTTTGCGTGCTGGTTGGAGAGTTTTCGGTACCTAACGATAACGTTAGAGATCTATATACAAATTCTAAATATAATCAATTTTAAAAATTTCCTTTTCGACAACCAATTTATATTTAAAATCACCTTTTGGGTTTGAGAGCAATCAGAAAGGAAACCTTATGTGAGTGACTTATTCTGATTGAAACAAGCCTCAAAAAGGTAATCCATAGAAAAGGTGAGATTGTAGTGATGCAAAATATAGGTACTGATTTTGCTATGGTTGTGTCCAAATTTGTGGCAACAGCTCGAACAAAGTAGCAAGTTTCTTGTTAAGTGCAGTGATATGTGACTGGAATTTGAGATCAACGTCAAATTTAAGGTCTAAGAAATTTGGTATTTGAAAAGGATTTGATGGAGAACTGATCATAATCGATATCATCAACATTGCATCGGAACCCAAGGAACTGAGTCTTATTAGTTGAAAAGCAGTTTATTTGCATCACATCAACACTTTGTGGCCCTTATATCATCAGAAATCTTCTGGACCTGGTCATCCGGATATCCTCCGGGCTCCGTGCCACACAACTATAACCGTTGAATCATCCGCGAACGCATTCTTGATATTTCAAAAGAGAAAAGATCATTGATGTATATGAGAAATAATATTGATCCTTGTGGAATCCCATGGACGATTAGTCCAGAAGAAGAACATTACAAGTCCATTATACGTTTTTCAAGAAGTTTTTCTACAACTTTGGCTGTTTTGTATGTATCGGTACTACCATCTGAACCGGCTGCGGACTGATTTCTGATTTACTTGAGAATGGATCTCAGTTCATGGATATATTGGTGGGAAAACAGTGCATGCAAGTTTTCAAGATAACTTGATGGATTTTCTATACATATTTCTATATTTCAGATATTAGTCAGCAAGAATTTTCTTATGAGATTTAAAGATCTCAAGTTTGCTGGAGAAATCTTTAAGCCCTTTCTCAACCAATATTTTCGATAACCCTGTTTACGAAGGGGCCTCAGGAGAAAATATTTATTTATGATATTACTCAGAGTAAGAAGGAATTCTTATTCAAGAAGATCTGCCCTAGAATAGATGGATTGCCAAAAGATGTTGTTTCAGGTTTGCTTAAAATGAGAGAAATTTTTGGCCTTGCTTCTTACAATTCCGAATAAACCTAACTTTCGGAGGTAATGAAGCAATAATAGCGCTGTGGTCTGAGCAGTCAGGGTTCAGTAACAGTACAATTAAAATCGGAATCAATGCATAATTCCTGTGGGATAGATCTGGGTCCTTATTCTTGAAACAGGTGAGCAACGTTCCCAGGAGAACGAGTGTTCCGTCTTTCTCAATGATATGCAAATGATAATATAAGTGACAAAAACGGAGCACACGTTCTCCTGGGAATCCTGCTCCCCTTTTTCATTAATAAGGACCCTGAAGTGTAAATCTTGAGTTACTTTGAAACAAATGTTTTTGGAGAGGCGTAGCAACGCACGTAGGTTACAGTTAGTTATCTATAAAACTTACAGAGAATATATGTATTCACGCCTCACGGATTTTGAGAAAAGCAGAGAGAATTCAGATATTTTCCCAGATAATAAAAGGTCAAATTTATCGCAGTTACAGAAGTGCAAGCTGATCTGGATGTAAATTGCGAACTTATTAAGATAGTGGTCCCCCAATTATTGAAGGTTGTTCGGCAAAATTTAGTTAAAACAATAATTTGGGACATCGAAAGGCTCTGACTGAATTGAAACTACTTTTTGAACTACTATGCTATTACCATTTTGAAATATGTTATGGGACCAGAATGTCAAGGCTTGTAAGGTATAAACTTGTACTTTTTCTATACAAGATTCAGCTAGTAATATGGATTTTGAAGATGAATGAATGAAAGATGAAGATGGAAGCTTTGATGGTGAAGAAAGATGCAATGGTGCTTCATTATTGATGGAAGTGGAGAGTTAGGATATGATGAAGAAAACTGATATCGCTTAGCTAGAATCGATTTATTAATCCAAATAATCGCATACTGCAACTTTCACATATTGAGGCACGTAAACATTTAGCAAAGTTATTCGATAGAGTTGATGAACTTGTAGAAATAGAAGTACCTATACCAAGACTTGTAAGTCAATAATGCCGCCAGTTTTGGGATCTTTGGATGTTCAATCGAATCCCTGGATAAATTTCTTACGGCAGAGGCTTTGAAAGTAAATATAACTGAAGAACAAGCTTAAGAATATGATGTTAGAAACTAAAATTCACAAAATGCCTCGTTTAATTAGAAAAAAAAGGAGCTTCAACTGCAGACGCACAAAACAGAAATAGTAGGAAGTCATCCATGTCATGAAACTGGTGAACGTAAATCTAGAAATGAAAGTATGCAGAAAAAAGGAGAGAACTGAGTTAATGGAAAATTGAGCAAAAAATTAACAACTGACATAAGCTTCACAAGATTTTTTCGGACGTGTTTTATGAAAATATTCGTATAAGTATGAAACCTACGTTGATCTGATCTTACTTCCAAGTCCGACATCCATCAAACTTCAAAAACCTCTTGACTCTATCCAAATCCTCTCATCCATGGTTTTGATAAGAAAGAGGCGCATTCCCTATCTGGCCAATCATCTGGGTATCTTCTTCATCTTCCGGTTTGTCTTGGATCTCCGCCTCCAACGCGTCAAAATCCATTTGAACAGCTTCATTTGTCGTTGCAGGTCTGAAACCTAACTTCTTTACTACTGAGCCTTTAAGGCTTAATCCAGACCATGTATGGAATGCTTTTCCAACATCTGGAGTGATGCTCCCAAGCATTCGTTGACCGAGTAGAAATAATCCTACTGGGAGATATAAACGGAAGAACTGGGATTCACCAAAATGATGCTGTATAGTGGGATGTCATGGGGAAAACACTGTAGAGATGAGTCAACAGACAGAACTAAAAATAGCCAATGGCTTTTTTGCGCACAAAGATATACATCGCTATGCATGGGTCCAACTTACATGAAATTTAATAGTCAGACAGCATACTAACCTAAAGATAACGGATGTTAGAGTAATGACAGGACCTGAATGCGTATCAGACCACCATGTAGGTACTGCTTGAGAAAATATACTTCTCTCATCTGCCAGGAGCCGCCTCTCGCTACGAATTACATGAGGGTTAAGATCATGACATCCGGCAATTACCCAAAATGTAGACTTTGCCGGACATACAACGAGACCTTCCGTACTTCACTGGAACATCTGCGAAGAATTCAACATACCTGTAGATGAAAAATGGTATTTTCATATTCCAGACCCTGTAGTTGATACTACTGACATCACGATAATATGGGACATGCAAGTACCAACTGACCGACATATTACTGCAAACAAGTCAGACATTTTCATCACACAGAGAGAGACCGAAAAATTCTTGAAGTATAAGGACTTACAAATAGAAATCCAAATAATGTGGAACATGAAGACCTCTGTTGTACGGATCATCATTGGAGCCACAGGACTAACAACCTACGCCACTTGTGAAGTATTAGAGCAAGTTCCTGGCAGCCACAACCTTCTGATGATGCAGAAAGCGGTAGTGTTGAATACAGTCCATATTTTACCGAAACCGAAGCCGAACAAGGAAACGACAAGCAGGTAACAAACCAGAAGAGTCCAATATCAAATATAATCTGGAAAGCCTTAACGGTGACAACAAAATTCTTAGATCAACTGCGACTCGCTCAAAAACTCTCGACAATCCAAGAATAAAGCACAGCAAACAATTTGTACGAGGAGATCGAAACATGTATACACCAAGCAGCAAACGAGGCTTTAGGACAGAAAGAGCCCTCAAGGAAATCGAATAAATTTGCGCCTTGGTGGAGCAATACTCTAGAAGGAGTAGTAAATGAAAAGAAAGCTGCGTACTAATACGAAATGGTTAGAAACAAAGGCCCGTAAAGATCGAGAAAGACACGTCGATAAAAGAAGGTCCACTCAAGTACAGATCAAAAGAGCCAAAAAACGACTTTTGGGGAGAATCATGTGACCAAGTCAATAGAAGCTTGGGAAATTCGCTAGTAAACAAAGCGTGGAAACTTCTAAATAGCATGGGAAGAGAGAACACTGATTCAGCGAGTATAAGCCTCATAGACCCTAAGAAATGGACAAACTACAGAGATCTACTAACAGAGGATACACCACCATTTTAAACTGATGGAACTGAAAACGACGAGATAAACGCCTGGACCCCAGCAGTATCACCACGGGAAGTTCAAAATGCATTAACTGACATGAAAAACGGAAAGTCTCCTAGGCCTAGCAACCTACATATCGAACAGTAAAACTAATAGAGATCCTTTCGAAGATCTTCGAGGAGAACAACCGCCATTAGACTGGAGAGAAGGGTTAATCTCATCAATCTTCAAAAAAAGGAACAGATTGGACTGTAAAAACCATAGGGGCATCACCATCACAAGCTCAGTAGCCAGATTATATGAAAATATTCTGGAGAATAGAATATAAATCGAGCTCCAAGAATCAGAGGAACAAAATGGCTTCAAGGCAGGACGTTCTTGTATAGATGGAACAACAAAAGGTCTATGGCAGGGCTGCTCCCTTCCTCCACTGTTTTTTATAATTTATATTGAGATTGCCCTGAAATCTAGGAAGAGGAAATGTAGCGGCATGGGCTTAACGATAGAAGATACTTTTCACTCTCCTTTTTGCTGAAGACCAGGTAGTTATAGCTGGAGATAAAGATGACCCGAGTTTGGCAGTTTGCGACGGATTGGCAGATGACTTAGATCAAGGACATTGTGTGTTGGAGAACTGCCTTTCGTTCAAATATTTTACTTTTACCCTTTCTTCCAATGGTAAAAGTGCCTTAGACATCTCGAATAAAGCTGGTCAAGGGCGAAGAGTTATTTCCCAACTGAATTCCTTATTATGGAGCAACAAAATAACGAAAAGAAACAAGAAAATACCATTACCATTGTTGAAACTATAACTACGTATGGGTCAGAAACCTAAGAATTAACAAAAAGGGATAGGGAAAAGTTCTTGGTTGTGGAAATGGATCACTGGAGAAGAATTAGCAGAACATCCACGCTTGATCATATTAGAAATGAAGAAATAAGACGATCGATGGAAGTGGATGGAATTATTATAGACACGATTGAATCCAAAAGACTTAAATGGTATGGCCATCCGTAAAGAATGCACACGAGCCCGTGGCCAAAGAAAGTTTGGGTTTGGATCCCAGCAGCGCGCAGAAAGCGCAGTAGACTTCCAAGAAAAGTGACATCATGGAGGCCATGGAAAAAAGAGGCCTTCAAGGATGAGGAGACTAATGGAACTGGAGACCTATGGAAAGTGAGAAGCGAGAAACGACAGGAGTTGTAAACCACTTGCTGATATATGTATAATATTCACTTATTGTTTATGAATATGTGAGTCTTTGTGTAAATTGGTATTTCGTTTTTGGTCTCGATTTCATATTTAATACGATCAAATTTATTAAAACAGGATTGTCTCCTCGATTTTAACACTTGAAACGTAAAATTCTCGTTGCGTAAACTCGACACGTTTCGCAAGCCGACGAGAGAACGAAAAATTTTCGGAATAAATTTCTTATTGTGACCGTTGTTTCTCGGGTCTCCAACACGCGCTCTCGTTACGTCATTTTCCCCCCTGACTAAACGCGTTGGATAATGACGGGCATACTCCGGCTCGATAGTGGCAGACAGAGACGGGCGAGCAAATCGAGCGCGACCAACCTTGATTGTCTTTAAACGGTGGTTTTAAAGCGAACTCTTGCCACTAGTTTGAAAGCGTTTGTTCCATTCATTAACGTGCGATAGTAATAGAGTTTTGGTCCTTCGAGCCGGATTAATTTTTTTTTTAAGTCGACTTGTTGCGTATCAAGTTGTGGTTTTTTGAAAAATCTTCGTCCTTGATGTCTCAGTTAGTGCCTTATTTGAATTTCGGCCTGGACGATTGTGATTATATTGAAGCAGCGATGTATTCGGAAAGTATTTTCGGAAAAACTGGCGGTGGACGAATGGTAAGCTGACTTAATTTTTCGTACTCATAGAAAACCACTTTAACAAAATCAAAAATGAGATAAAGTTTATTTTTAGCGATTTTCTTAATTGAAAATCGTTTCATTGGTCGGATAACTTCTTACGCAATTATTGTAAAAAAGTTGATGATTCATGGTTTATAAAATCAAGCGCCAAATGCTGTATTGTAAATAACAACGGTACATATAATAATTCAGTATACATTAGATTGTTTTTTTATTTTTTTCCTTGTTTGCGCACAAGATCAGTGATTTATTCGCTTTAGTTTATAGATAATGAATGGTTGACGTCAGGATGGTATACCTCTATCTCTACAACACATATAGGATATTATTGAATAATAATTAAAACATGATAATTGGATTTTGTTAAATAATTTATGCGGCTTATGGAATAATAACCTTGGTGGATTTTGATTGTTTTGCATCTGACGTATTAACTACGTATGTATTCGAAAAATGTAGGTTCATGCTTACAACTCCTCTGGAGTAGTCCATCAAATCGCCAGGATGAAATATGCCAGAATCGACTTTCACTTTTATAAAATCTAGGTCTGAATCTGTTGATGAATGACCATAAGAGATATCCAAATTGAAGAGTTTTATAGTCTGTTATCACTACGTCTTCTCCCAGGAGCCTTGTTATTGTTCATTTTATGGAGTGTGTGATGTAATGTTATTCTTCCTGAAAAATGTCGGGTGTGTCTTCGGAGCCTTGGTTTTGTACCTTTTGCAATAGTGGCTCTTCTCTTGCTTGATTTGTCTGAGATCTATACATATATAATATTTTATAGAACTCTTCCAGTCCGTGATAGTTCATCCCTATCCCTTACTATCACCGTTCCTATCTTTGAGTTGGAATATTTCTCGTTTGCCATAAATGGCAATTATGGTTTTTCTTCTCATGATTTTCATACGTTTATTTTCTTTTATGGTTCGCAGTATTTGTCCATTTTTGTATTTTCTTATGTTTTTTTTTCTAATGGCATTTGATACTTCCTTAGCGTAAGTTCTTATCGCGTATGTGATTTAGTGTTTTGGTAGGGAATATTAGGTTTGGTTAGGAGCTGAGGATAGGACAACGATTTCCTCCGTATTCTGTATGGTGTTGGGAGATGGATCAAGGCTCGCGTAAGCAGGGCCGCATCGGAGTCATAGATGAGTAGGTACCTGTCAACCAGAAACTGAAAATCATATGATAATTTTGAATCTGTAGGATTCCAGAGACTCAGATATACAGCTTGAAACTCATGTTAAAATAAGATGTAATCCATTTCACGACAACTATTGTGGCCAGAATAAGAATATCAATGAAAATGTGTCCTGAATCTGTTGATGACGGACCTATCCTGTAGCATTCAAAAACAATAGATGCCAGTTTGTTGAAAAAAAAGGTTCTATGTTAAGTGACCAAGACTCTAGAACCTAAACCCATACTTTGTTGAAAAATCTCAAACTTCACAATCAACCAGAACATCAATGAAAATAACGCTTCATCTTTCAGATTCTTAGCTTCAAATTGAGAATTTTAAACTCATACAGGCCACAGTTGACAAGAGTCAAAACATCATTCTAACCAAAACTGCTTATATAAATATGATGGAATCCAGATCTCGTCTCTGGCTGAAAATTATTCAGAAATAATAACATTAATTTGATTCCAATCAAAATCAGTTCAAAGTGATTGAACAGACGAATCTGCAACTGGTTTTGAGCTCTTCTTAATTGAAACCCAAAATCTTAACCATATCAGAATCACATCTTGCTAGAGCAATTTGGATAGAGTGGTGAGGTGACGTCATCACAAACCAGTTAGTTAAGAGCGAATATCAAAATCGGGGACTGATTTAAAAAAAGAATCAAAATCGTTACGTGTGTAAGATGAGTGCTTAAAATGGGGATTGTTTAAAGAAAAATCGAATTGGCATATGTTGTGCCATAGTCCCAGATTTCTGGCTGCAGTGATGCCAGGTCTGATGAAATTTCACCAGATCTGGTGATTTTATGAAAAATCTGGAATTTCCTCAATTTTGAATATTTTTAACAATAGCATACACTTTATAAACATCCCTCGTCATGTATAAAAATTTTACTTTATTAACATACAAATTTCATTTGTTTGTCAGAAAACCAAATACCCATAAGTGGTGTGTAAGGTCCTTTGATTTTTATACGAGTTTTTATATAAATTTATATTTGTTCTTTTGGTATATTTATGTATGTTTCTCTTTTTATATTTCAATTTCTGTTTATTCCAGGCTCTTGTTGCTATTGGCCGGTTCTTTTTCAAGTTGGCAAGTTGTTTGGCCAGTGGCGTTGCTTATGGGGGGTTTCAGTCAAACCAATCGAAAACTCGAAATGTTTATTTTTCATATTTTCGAAATTTTGACTTTCCCAATTGATTCAGCGGGTTCAAATTAGTCGAAAAAAATTCTAACATCACTTTCATAATGGCGATTTCAAAAAGCTAAAAAATCTCAATTTTTGTTCTGGAAATTTTTTCAAATCTTGACAAGGTTAGGAATAATGGCCAATATCTTCAAAGAAATTTGAACAAATTAAAACAAATTATATATGATTGGAATTAAATTCTCTATAAATCCATGTTAAATTGGTTCTGATAACTCGAATACTTTCTGGGCAATTGGATCTCAAAGTTAACTTTTAGTCCCAATTTTATCAAAAATTTCAAACTCGATTTTCTCGAAAACCATAAGAGCTAGCGATTTTAACTAAATACCATTTTAAAGCCCTTGTCAAGAGTTATATTTCCTGAAAATTTTAATTCAAAATCTTTAATAGATTTTAAGATATCCAAGACTGGGATTTTGAAATAAAAATCTTGAAAAATTCGAAATTTTTATTGTTCATATTTATTAAATTTTGACTTTTCCAATCGATAGAGCGGGTCTGAATTAGTCGAAAAAAACTCTAACATCATTACAAAATCTTGATTTCAACACAGAGAAAAATTAAAAAGAAAATCTCAATTTTTAGGTTTAAATTTTTTTGAATCCTGACAAGGTTAGGAGCAATTGCCAATACTTCTATTAAATTTTGAGCAAATCAAAATAAATTATATATGGTTGGAAAGAGCATTAAATTCTCTATAAATCAGTGCTAGATTGAGTTTGATAACGCAAATACTTTTGGAGCAATTGAGCCTCAAAGTTGGATTTTAGTTGAAATTTAGTCAAAAACTTCAAATTCGATTTCTCAAAAACCATAAATGCCAGCGACTTAACTAAATACCATTTTGAAGCCCTCCTCAAGGGCTACAATCTCAAAAATTGATCCAAAATCTTTGACGGGTTTCGGGAAAACTGAGTTTGAAAATTTTGAAATTAAAATCCAAAGGGGCTTAACCCTTTGAAAAAATCGAAATTTTCATTTTTCAGATTTTTCGAATTTTGACTTTTCCAATCGATAGAGCGGATCTAAATTAGTCGAAAAAAACTCTAACATCATTTCCAAATCTCGATTTCAAAAGGGGATAAAAATCAAAAAGAAAATCTCAATTTTTAGGTTTAAATTTTTTTTGAATCCTGACAAGGTTAGGAGCAATTGCCAATACTTCCATTAAATTTTGAACAAATCAAAATAAATTATATATGGTTGGAAAGAGCATTAAATTCTCTATAAATCAGTGCTAGATTGAGTTTGATAACGCAAATACTTTTAGAGCAATTGAGCCTCAAAGTTGGATTTTAGTTGAAATTTAGTCAAAAACTTCAAACTCGATTTTCTCAAAAAGCGTGAATGCCAACGACTTCAACTGGAGCCCTTATTAGGAGCTACAATTTAAAAAAAAATTGATCCAAAATCTCTGACGGGTTCCGAGAAACTTAAATTTGAAAATTTGGAAATAAAAATCCCAAATCCCTTTGAAAAAAATTCAAAAACTCAAAATTTTCATTTTTCAGACTTTCGTAATTTTAACTTCTCAAATCGATAGAGCGGGTCTAAATTAGTCGAAAAAAAATCTAACATTATTTCAAAATGACAATTTTAAAGGAAGATTTTTTGGATCTAAATTTAAAAAAAAAAATCCTGACATGTTCATGAACAATTGCCCATATCTTCATTGAAATTTGAGCAAACTAAAACATATCGTATATCATTGAAAAGAGCATTAAATTTTCTATAATTCTGTGCTTAATTGGATTTGGTAGCTCAAATACTTTTTCATCAATTGAGTCTCAAAGTTGAATTTTACTACATCATCACTAATCAATAAATCCCATGTATTCCCAAGAATTACAACTATAGTTACTTATGATTGTTAAATATTTTACCAGGTGACTTCCATTTTTTTGGGGATTTCTATATCATTCTCAATTGATTACCTGATTTCCTCTAAGCAATCATTTGATTCTCAAAACAATATCCAATTGTTAAGCTTCTTAAGATATTGTGCAAAATGTGGCAACGATGAGCCACATTTTCTCCTCTACCGTACATTGGTACCATATGGCATTATCGAATTTCGAATCCGACATTTTGTCTATGGGCCACAATGTCATCTAATAGTCAAACTGTCAAACCAAAATATTATAATCTTTCCCGGCAGTTAACAAAAATTCAACTAATTGGAGTCCGGTTTGGGGAGGAACCCCTACTCAATTCAGAAAATAAAATAAGTCCCGAAAAATTGAGACTGAAAAACCAGGATGAAGGTGACCATACATCAAAACCCTCGCCCCTACGGACTCGTAATTTAAAAAGATCCCGGCCCTCTGGGCTCCTAACTTAAGTAGACCCCGGCCCTTCGGGCTCGTAAATTTAAAAGACCCCGACCCTATGGGCCTGCGAAGTGTTGCTGTCAAACTTACGATTTTTTTTTATTAAAGTTACGTCTTTTGAAGCTCTATTTTTGCTTAATTGTTTTATTTAATTTGCATTATTTTCAACGGCATTAGTGAGCACTGAGTGTATTCGAGTCTTTTTTTACTAGTTTGTATAAAAAAGAGATAGAAATCCATTTTTTCTGAACTGGTTTTAGCAAAGGATTTGTTAAAATTCACAAAATTATTAGGTTTTGGAAGAAAAATTTAAAACGTAGCAACCCTAGTCTAAAATTGTAGTAACCTTAACGCAATTTAACGTTTCAAAGTAGGCCCTGTAGTTTTTGACAGTTAGTTTAAAATGGCTGAGTTGTTTCCAAGACCTACTTGATTTGATAAATTTTTTGCTTACAGTTATCTGTATTACCGACATCGATTAAAACCTGGGCTGGGATCACGACAAGTAGAATTCCACTAGAATTCTACTCTCATGACGTCAGGTTGCCTAGCAACAGTGATCATCGCCTGTAGTATACGCGATAAAAAGGTCGCGGGTGACGTCATGAAAATAGAATTCTAGTTGTCATGATCCCAGTCCAGGATTGCTTCAAGGTTCACTTAGTTTTTGATAAGTAGTAATCTTATCGCTTGTCATAAATGATATTTGACATTTTGCCCAACAGTGTTGCCGATGTTTATATAATTACTGTTATGGGAAATTTGAAATTTGCAAGGCCTACTTGGGCTTTTTTTTTGTATAAATTCGAGCCTTTTTTTTTAGGCTGGTGATTTTTCATTCCAATTTCTGGTAAATTTAATTTCTTTGACCTGGCAACAGTGGGCTAAAGGCAAAGTTTCTTAGACTTAAAACTCAAAAATCCTCAAATCACTAAAAGTGCTACAAGTAACAAGCTAGAACCCAACGTTGATTAATAGAAATATCCAAAAGTTTTATATAGGTACCAAAAGACTAGAAATGCATCTGTCCAATTAACATTATGCTGCACTGAAATAATTTTTTTTAATTGCTACTCTAAAGCGCCATCCATTAAAAAAAAACGTCTGATTGCCTCAATTTAGTGACGTTTGTTCAATCCGGACTGTACTGGATTATAAATAACTCTTTTTTAAATTTTTTAATTGGACTAATCTTGTCCTACCCACACATCGGAACATTTATATGGATTCTGGGTTAGTTTGAACAAACAAAAATGCGGTTGCGGTTGCGAACCACAATCTGACCTGGCTGTCATTGTATGCAAAATTAAAGGATTGTTTGCTTTTGAATGGCAGAATGTATGTATGTAATTAATGCTTTTGTTGTAATAAAATGGGACAGAGAAAAAAATTCTTGAGGTGACAGATATTCTGGGGTAAAGTGTTCAAGAAGTGTGACTACTGGTTTTGAATTATTCGGATTAAGCAACAAGAGAAAGTCACACAGGTCTATTAGATTGTTAATTTATTATTATTATTTGGAAGTGTATAGATGGATTAGGTGCAAAAAAAAAATAGTTTTGGGAAGATTTTGATGAACAAATCATCTTTAAAAACTAAGTTTTTCAAGAGATACAAGAAATATTCGTTTTAGATCACGATTATTGGTCTTCTGAAGCAAAGGTCGGTTATGGTGCAAATTTTGATTATTACTGGCTTATTAGTGGGAGTAATCATATCAGGCATTCTAATTCAGATATACACGACAAGCCTATACTCGGCAAACCAGCATTATAAAACTGAAGAATTGTAGCTCAAAACTATAGCTTTGGGAAATCACAAGATGATTTTAGCTGGATTTATGCTGGATTTATGCTGGTTTTTACGGTTACTGTTTCTGATAATGAAAATTCAAAAACTTGGACTGGATAAATTCAAGAGCCAAAAGAAAATTCAGAATTTAGAATAAAGAAACAAGGAAAAATCAAGAGCCTGGCATAGGAAAAATTGTAAAAATTCAAGAATTACAGAATGCTTTTGCAAATTCTGAATTGAATATTCAGTGTTTTGAACTTTCTGAAAGGATTGTAGATTGTGGGGGAGTCGTTTCGTCTTTTCAACCGCTCAGCACTGCTACCTTTGCAGATATTTTGTGCGTGACTCTACATCTTAAGTTGTCTCCAGGAAGCGTAGACTTCTGCCGAAGGAAGCTATTTTCCTGGGTGTCAGTTGGCCCACTTCTTCTGGTGACAGTGTTGTTCCCTCGAGGAATTTGAGCCTCTTGCAGAATTGGGCTGGACATTCGCAGAGCAGGTGCTCTGCGGTCTCTGTTGCGTCTGAGCAGAATTTGCAGAGATCGTCTTCTGCGCTGCCCCTTAACCTTAAATGGTATTTTACCGGGCAGTGTCCTGTGAGCAGTCCTACCACCAATCTGATCAAATCTGATGTCTGGTCTGCTCATAATTAGGAGCTGTTCAGCTCTTTTTGCTGAAAGGGTATTTGAGTCCCAGAGTGTGCCTCCAATATGATGACAGTTGGTCTTTCTCCCATTTGTTGAGTTCTTCCATGATGTGGCTTTTTATTAAGCCACAGTAGGGCTCTGGTCCATGGTATGGTGTTATGGCCCCTTCTTTTGCGAGGCCATCTGCTTCTTCGTCCATCCCTATAAGATATCCACAAACGACATTCAAAACGTCTTGCTTACGATATTTAAGGCGCGTCTTAGAGACATCTTGGACGTCTGCCTAAAGACGTTCTTAAGACTTCTTTGAATCTCTTCTCAATACATAAACCATTATTCACTTTTAGGCCTGGTTGTACCAGATACAAGATGTGAATTAACGACATCCCATGGGCATCTTCAAAACAACGTCTTCTAGACGTCTTTTTTAGTTCTTCAGACGTGCAGAGGTAATGCAGACCTAAACAAGACGTCTTTAAGACTTTGTGTGCTGTCTGGGAATAATCAAAATTCGGGCTTTTTTTGATGTCCTTCATAAAAATTATCAAACGAATTAAGAACCAGTAATAATCAACCTTATTGCTTCTGGAACTCAACTTACTGAACCAATGGTTTTTGCTGGTTATCGTTTCTGAGTTATAGAAATCCTAATAAAACCCTCTACTATCACAGACTTATTCGCCTCTAGAACAGTGGTCTAACGGATTAAGAGCGGGTAATAATCAAAATTTGGCCCCTTCTTGATGTCTTTCATAAAAAATATCAAACGAATCAAGAACCAGTAATAATCTACCTTGCTTCTGGAACTCAACCAATAGTTTTTGCTGGTTATAGTTTCTGAGTTAGAATACATGATAAAACTCTACTATCACATATTTGCCTCTAGAGAAATGGTCCAGCAGATCAAGAGCCAGTAATAATAAAAATTTGGGCTTTTGTCCTTCAGAAAAATTATCCAAGGAATCAAGTAATATTCAACCTTTGTACTATTATCGACTTTTGATGCAATGCAGAATTGTTTTAGAGACAATTAAGAGTACCTACCTAACTAATCAAAATTTTGATTATCATCGGTACTTGACTGACTCTTGAAGAAAAAAGCTACTGATATTCAAAATTTGAACCATCTTCAGCTCTTGGTTGCCTTGAAAGATATCAACAACCAATCAAGAGCCGATAATAATCGAAATTTAGATAATTGACTGCCTTTAGAAAAATTATTCAACAAATTGAAAGCCTGTAATAAATAAAATGTCAACTACTTTATTGTTAATAATCAATACTTGGCTCATGATTTCATGAAAAATATTTATAGAGCAAGATACTCAATAATTGATCCTCCACGATTTTCCTAAAACTCAAGTTAATGCTTTGATCCATAGAATTCTGTGTTGATTTGCATGCTGAATTTAGCTTGATTTGGAATTTCTCTCCTTTGTGTCTTTTTGTTCTGTTTCGCTTCTCCGATATTTGGGTTTCCACATTCTGATTAAATTTTATTATTTTTAGTTTTGCTTTTCTCAAATTTGTTGAACTGAATATTGAAATTTCACTTTTCCTTCTTATTTGGAACTTACTTAGTTTCAATGTATGGGCATTTTCAGTGTTTGATATTGTTGGTTTTGTTTTTCTGTATTTAGTCCTCTGTATATTATTCTCTATCATCAGATCAATAGATCATGCATGTCAGCTTCTCCAGGACCTCCAAAGTTCTTGTGCACGAGTTGTCCTGGATAAAGTTGATTCCTATAAATATCCACAGAGTTGAATAGTAGAATAGGATTGACATGGGCAGCCTACGGAAAACTGAGAAATGCCCTTAAATCACATATTCCCACGTGCTTGAAGACGAAGGTCTTTGATCAATGTGTGCTTCCAGCAGAAGCATTGATTCTATATTCAGAAAAGAAAAGAAAATCCAAGTGGAACAGAGGAAAGTTGAGAGATCAAATGTTGAATCCCTCAGAGACACAGTTCCAAATCATATCATCAGGGAAAGATAGGTAAAGAGATGTGAGTTGAGTTGAGCCCAACTGAAGGCAAAGTGCTCAATACCAGAGGCAGTGGAATGATTTACGGGTAATATTGATATTCTTTATGCTAAGAATTTTCAAGTACCTATCAATTTAATAACGTTGATTAAACAAGAACAACGATATCATCATTTGCTTGATGAAGATAATTGTAAATATCTTATTTATTTGAGATATTACCTTCAAACATCCAGTGTTACAAAACAAAGGGCTTTCAATACCAAAAGCGACGAAAAATTATAAAATTCAAATTCATTATTGGCGCATTCGCCAAGGTGTCTAGAGTAACAAAGATAGTAGTTATTGAGTACGTTTATCTCGTAAAATCCGGATCCGATCGACTTGATCCCATCCAGTGAATCTGCGTTTCTCTCATAAAATAAATTATCCGATCGATAAATCCTTTTTTTTCCCAGCGGATTCAAATAGAAAAAAAACCGACCGAATTAAACAAAGCAAAAAAATCTTATTTTTTAATAAATTTGTGGCAAACTCCCATGAGAGGGAAAAGGAGAAAGCAGTTTCTGATTTTTACAAGGAAAGAAGATCCATTTGAAGGGAAAAACATATATTTTCAAAACTTTACTTCATAACAAAACAAGTTTATAAACACTAAAAAAGTGAGGTTAGACGAGCTTGCCAAGTTTCATCTGAATCGCGTTTCTATCGTAAAAGGAAAAATTTCAATCCGGATTAGAAAGTCCGATCCGATTGAAAAACAGGATTGTTTTAAAGACTTCCATCCGATATAAAATCAGGCGTCATCGTTTATCTCGCTGTTTTCAAGTGGATGGAGTTTCTATCGGATGCATTAGATCCGATCGAACGGCCCGAGATAAACGTGGTCATTGAAAACACTGATAAAAACTCAATCAAATTTATAGGGACTATTTTAAATTCTCTTCAATTAATCTGTTTTTAGTAATGAGCATAATAGAATTTCCTTTATTGAAATTGATAAAAAATTGATACAATAAAGAATAATTCGCAAATGTAAATGACAAAACCCTTGGATAATATGCACACCTGGTGCACATTTCTTAACAAAAGACATATTTACAGAATTTGCCCATAAAGATAACAATAACACAATTCCTTTGTCTTAATCGCAAACAGGAAAAGAATCGCCCCAAACAAACTTGCTTTGTTTGAAAACCACAATCTCAATCTGAATTTTTGCTAAATGGACAATTGTTACAATAGATTTGGAACAATAACAACTAAAATGTTATCAACATGTGCAGATGTGAGAACCGGGTACAAAAACTAGTCATAAGGATTTTGCAACATTAATCAGTTGTAGTTTGTCCAGTTAGGCACGTTTTATTGTTGTTTTGCAATTATTTGTGACTTATAAATTGATTAGGTATTATTCAGCACAAATTTGAGGTTTTTTTGCCAAAATCAAAATGTTCAAATTAAATATTCATTATGATATCCGAATGACGTCAAACCTACGAAGTTGGCCTTCTTTCCATTACGTCATTACTTTTACTAAGAATAATAATTGTGGGTCAGATGTAATGGTTGTAATTAATTGTCGTAACGATAAACTTTTTTCAACTTCTTCAAAAAGTAACTTATTTGTTATATAAAACCCAACATCCTTTTAGACGATTTGTGGGTCAGGCCTGGTTTTATTTCAGAGCCAAATTTGGTAGTAACCAGATGGTGATTTCTCCGAAATAATCGTAAACTACGTGAATAAAAGTCAAAATAAAGTTTTTCCAAGTTTACTCGGGTGATGCAATATTGCGAAAAAATATTTTTGGCTGGATTATCTTATCATTTATTGACTCTTGTGTTTATCTTACCGTGCGTTCGTTATTTTGGTCTGAGTTCTCCGAGCATGACTTTACCGTTCGTTTATTCAAAAAGTGTACTCGGTGCAGCCTCATTCGCGTTCGTTTATTAAAATTTCTGGCACTTTTATATAGCGTTCAACTGCTCTGTTCCCTCGCTGGTCACGTGATTACGGCTCCGCTCAGCACGCTCTGCTCTTCGAGCAAAATACCGAACGCAAGGTTAAATAAGGGGTTGAGTTTCAATGGGTGACAGCTGAAATTGATTCTACAAGTGGATGATTGAAGTCTAAAATGTTTGCATTATACCTAATGAAAAAAAAAAAAACACACAAAATGAAACAGCAGATTTCTTTAAAAATCCTCATCAATTGCCCACTTGTTGGTTTAATAAATCAAATTATACACTCCCAGCCTGTTTATTTACTAATGTCCACCTAATTAAGGACTAATGACCTCAAGTTGTAAATGTTACGAGCTAATTGCTTTTTGCATCCTTTCGAAGTACATAAATTGTTTTTCTTTGTTGTTGGTAATGGACAAGTGTAGGTACCTACTCAAGTTAATGTTTACCCAACAATATTTCTAAGGTGCATTTTATTGTTTTTCTTTGAAACGATTTGGGGTGTATGGATTTACAATTTGAAGGGGAATTTCCAACTAAATAAAACTTCAAATTGATTGTTGAGAAATTTGAGATTTAAATTTAAAATTGGTGTAAATTTTGAAAAATCACTTCTGAATAATTATTATTGGATCTCAATTTTCTCAAGGATTTGTAGTTTACTCAAAATTCAAAGGTAGTTAAATGAGACTTTAGAAAATCAGTTTTGAAAATAGTTAAATATCACTTTGAAATTTCATTTTTGAGGACGCCACAGGTCCTAGTTGAGCTTCCCAAGGAACTGTAGGCCCAAAATATTCGAAATTTAACTTTGTATTGGTTTTATATGAAAATTATAAAATTACTTCTGACAATGTGGAGCCTAAGAGGGCACGACACAGCCCCTTAATCTGGGTTTTAAACGGTTTGTGAGCATTTTTTCTCGGGGTCAAGTTGTCAATAATTCTAATCTCAAACAGTGAGTTTGTAACAATGTTATCCTGGTTAGTCTCGGATTCCAGTTCTGGTCACAATTGAGTCTGTAGGCTCCCATTCTTCTCTCAGCTTTGATAATGATATCAAGTGGCGGGAAGTTTGGTATGTTTTTCATATCAACAGTTGGCGGGCTTCTCATTGTACCCAATATGCAGAGACAAGCCAGTCTTTGAAGTTTGGATAGCTCCATTATTGCTTTGCTTTGTTCGACTTTTGGCCACCATACTATTTTTCCTTAGGTTATTCTGGGTCTTACCTTACTACTGTATAGATCCAATATACTTTGTGGGGTAGAAATCCCCAGGTTTTTCCCACTGTTTTTTTGGTGGCATTTTACCTTTGTGGGTGGCGTATTCAATATGCGCATTCCAGGTTAGTTTTGCATCCAGGATAAATGTATTTGCTTTCCGAAGAAAGTAGACGATCTAGTTCCCCCGATTGTCCAGTTTTCTTTTCTTCGTGAAGGAGATTATAGCTGTTTTCTCAGAGTTGATACTCAGGTTTGCCCCTTTGACACAGTTTTCCACGATTTTAAGCGCTCTTTGCATTTTCGCAGAAGTGGTTTGTAAATTTTTCCCCATGACTACGGTTACTACATCATCTGAATAAGGAGTTCGTCTATGACCAGCTCCCACAGTAGAGGGGATAGGACCCCACCCTGGGGGCAGCCTTTTGATATCGACATCTTCATTGAGTTTTTGTCACTTTCCCCATTGGAAAACTAGAAATTTATTGATACAAAATGAAGAAAACTCAAAGCCTTGTACTTAAAACCGGTTTTCCCGATCGAAAAAGCCCTAGAAAAGCAGAAAATCCAAAGAAAAACCTCTGAAAAGGACATTCCAAAGCCTACTTGATGAAATTTGAGTTTTTGTTACTTACCCTATTGGAAAACTGAAAATTTTTGGCACAAATTGAAGAAAACTCAAAGCCTCGTACTTTAAACCATTTTTTCCGTTTTAAAACGGCCTGGAAAAGCGGAAATTTCGAAGAAAAACAGGAATAAAAACACTCAAAATGGTCGACTGTCTAAATTGACAAATGACATTTATCACAAGGTTTACATGATTGAAGTTGGCTTCAAACGATGTTGCCACATCAAAACTTCCATAAAAAATCATTTAAATGGGATTTTCCTAATTATTGCATTTAAAAATATAAATTTGTGCTAGAAAATGAAGAAAACTCAAAGCCTCGTATTTAAAATTGGTTTTCCCGACCGAAAAAGCACTGAAAAAGCGGAGAATTCAAAGAAAAACCTCTGAAAAGGACATTCCAAAGCCTACTTGATGAAACTTAAGTTTTAGTCACTTAGGTACCCCATTGGTAAACTAAAAATGTTTGGTACAAAATGGGAAAAACTCAAAGCCTCATATTTAAAATCGGTTTTCTTAATTGAAGAAGCTTTGGAAAAGCGGAAAATCCAAAGAAGAACCTCTAAAAAGAACATTCCAGCACCTACTTGATGAGACGAGTTTTTGTCACTTACCCTATTGGAAAACTGGTATTTTTTTGCACAAATTGAAAAAAACTCAAAGCCTCGTAATTTAAACCAGTTTTTCCGACTTAAAACGCCCTGGAAAAATGGAAAATCCGAGGAAAAACTGGATAAAAACGTAAACACGTCACTGCAAAATGGCCGACTAAAAGCGACGTTGCCGCATGACATCAATGACATTTTAAATGGTTGAATTTAATTAAAACCTCTTGAATAATTAAATAATAACGATTATAAAACAATAACACACCTAATATGGGAGTTTTGGGCTCTATGGATTTTGCTCATTTTTTGATATGTTGCAGAGGATTTAATTCCCAATAACTTTTAAATGGGACGAAATCTTGTAGGTATTATGGTCTTTGAGATATGAGCGTTGAAAGATGAACTTTTTTGCGACTTTTTGTGTGGAGAGTATACGAAATACTGGTGCTACTGGTGATTATCAGTCAAAATATTGACAGGTTTACATATTTTACATCACAACAAATTAATGTCAACAATTGTCAACATCGGCTAAGGCCGGGACCGCACTGGGACCAATGTTGGCGCCGCAGTGCGGTCCCGGCCTTAGCCTATGTTGACATTTGTTAGTGACGTAAAATATGTGAACCTGTCAATATTTTGACTGACAAACACCAGTATTTCGTATACTCTCCACACAAAAAGTCGTAAAAAAGTTCATCTTTCAACACTCATATCTCAAAGACCGTAATACCTACAAGATTTCGTCCCATTTAAAGGTTGTTAAGAATTAAATCCTCTACAACATATCAAAAAATGGGCAGAATCCATAGAGCCCAAAAATCCCATGTTAGGTGTGCGTTATCCTTTGAACAGTGAATTTATTTAGTAACTGAGCTTTTCAAACAACAGTAGCTTGTCCAAAAAGCTCAAAATATCTGAAATTCATGTTCGAACTAGTTAAATGAGACATTGAAATAAGATTTTTTGTAATTTGGATTCCGAACTCCACAAGTTCTAGTTTATAAGTACAGTAATTGAGCTTCTCTATAGGAATATACGAGGGGTCAACCACTATGCTTAAAAATGTACAATGATTTCCATATTTGGCAATCACTGATCAATGAATCTCATATTATGTATTTCCATCCCAAGAATTGCGACTGATTGCGAATGATTTTCAGATATTTTTGTATGATTACCAGGTGATTTCCATTTTTTCTGGGGATTCCCATATCATTCTCAATTGATTACATGATTTCCTATAATCATTCGATTTCCAACTGATTTTATTACGAAAACTATATCTAATTGTGGTTTTAGGCGAGCTTTAATGTGAAAGTTATCCATCGTTGATCCGACATAGAAACTTCATCAGATACGCGCCAATTATGGATTGAATTTGATATTAATACTGAGCATAATATGGAAGAACTAATTGAAGAACGAAAGCTTCAAGAAACATTTAAAATTATATCATCCAAGTAAACCATCACTTTAGGCTGAAGATCTGCATCTATAATGCGCTGAAAAGTAGCAGGTGCGTTGGTCAATCCAAAAGGCATCATGAGAAATTGGAATGATCCCCTTCCAGGCACAGTGAGTTCACGAGATTCCTTACTAAGTGGAACGCTGTTAAACTTTGCATTGATATTACTAAAATTTTTCTCCTATTAAAACACTTTTCCACTGAAAAATTGGCAACTTCTGTATTTGCAACTCTTCCAAAAGTTAGCAACTTTTATTTCCATGGTTGTCCACACCCACACAGATTTTGTTATAGGTATAAATAGTTGTTGGGCCCTAGATACCATTGCGTGTCTACATTGCATAATATGATGGATCTAAAATAATGGGTATTTCTTTGATTTCATTAGGATGTTCATCTGAATCAGAGACATCTTCAGTTAGGGTTTCACTCGACAAACTTATTTCTGATTCTGATTCAGATGTGCTTTCGTTTCTGCTTCTCGGCCTGCCTATCCTTTATGCTACTTTCCCTTTTCAAGTTCTTATTGCCTTGGCTTCTCAGGGACATTGATATAGCTCTTAATACTCGATCGACAAACGTCCCTGCTTCTCTGAAAAGAACCAAATTAAAGTTGAGCCCGGAATAATCTCTCTATTGTAGCGAATCGTAATTGCTGATGTGTGAAGAAATTCTGCGTCCTCTTTTGGCAAGTCCTATTCAAGAGAGGTTCCAAGTTTCATGTTTTCATTTTTATGATCTACAGCATTGTCATACTTTAGGTCTGTTCTCACAGAAATCACAAACCGGTTAGAGCGAATTTCATTGCAAAATTGGTTGTTGGCGATTTGCACCAATAAAAAACGCTCTGACTGGTTTGTGATGTTCTTCATCTCGTTCTTCTTCAAGTTCTAAACTCTTCGTAGTCTCGGGTTCAGCTATTGGCTTAATTGGGATATCAAATTTATTTCAAATTTTCTAGCACTCAATGTTGTCTAAAACTTAGTCTTAAAGGCAAAAACACAACTGACCGGTACGCTGTATCGTTTAAAATGACATATGATATGCGATTTCTGGGGACTGATATGATATTCCCAGCGATTTCCACATGATTCTCAGCGATTGCCAACGGATTTCTTTATGTGATTCCCATGAAGTCCTAGGAGATTCCTAGCGATTCTCAGGGACTCCTAAGTGATTTCCGTGTATTCTTGATTGATTAGGTACTATGTGATTCCCAGAAAAATTTACAATGATTTCCACTAGTGGTTTACTTCTCGGGAATATAATTTCCCCAAATGGGCAAAGATACTGAACCTTCAAATTTGTAATGATTTTATATGAAAATTTAAAACATCTTCCTGGTAATTTGCATCCTAAAAATTATGTCGAGCCCTTCAGGCACGACACAGCTCTTTAAACAGTGAGTGTATACAGTAATTGAGCTTCTCAATCAACAGCAGCTTGTTCAAAAAGCTTAAAATATTTGAATTCATATTGGAACTAGTTAAATGAGACATTCAGATATGATTTTTGGTAATTTGAATTTTGGGACGCCACAATTCTTAGTTTACACAGTAATTGAGCTTCTCAAGGAACTGTTCCCACTTAGTTTCCACAAAAGGTCCAAGATAGTATAAATTTAAATTTGTAATGAAAAAATCCCTCTGATAATTTGGATCCTGAATTAGGGCCGAGCCGTACAGACACGACACAGCTCCTGAAAGACTGAGTTTATATAGTAACTGAGCTTCTCAAACAACAGTAGCTTGTCCAAAAAGCTCAAAATATTTGAAATTCATATTAGAACTAGCTAAATGAGACATTGAAATATTTTTTTTGGCCATTTGGATTTCAGAACTCCACAGGTCCTAGTTTATACAGTAATTGAGCTTCTCAATAGGAACTATAGTTTCCCCAAAAGGGTCAAGATACTGAAAATTCAAACTTGTAATGGTTTTATATGAAAATTTAAAAAATCCTGCCGACAATTTGGATCCTAAAACTGGTGTCGAGCCCTTAATTCAGGCATGACACAACTCCTCAAACAGTGAGTTTATACAGTAATTGAACTTCTCAAAATATCTGAATTCATATTGGAACTAGTTGAATGAGACATTCAGATATGATTTTTGGTAATTTGAATTTTGGGACGCCACAGGTCCTAGTAATTGAGCTCCTCAAGGAACTGTAGTTTTCCCAAAAGGGCTAAGGATATTAGACATTTAAAGTAGTAATGGTTTTATCTGAAAATTAAAAAAATCCTTCTGATAATTTGGAACCTGAATTGCGGCCGAGCCCTTCAGGCACAACACAGCTCCTAATTAAACAGTGAGTTTATGCAATAATTGAGCTTCTCAATCAACATTAGCTTGTTCAAAAAGCTCAAAATATTTGAATTCATATTGGAAATAGTTAAATGAGACAATGAAATATAATTTTTGGTAGTTTGGATTCCAGAACTCCACAGGTCTTAGTTTATACAGTAATTGAGCTTCTCCAGGAACTGTAGTTTTCCCAAGTGACCCAAAATATTCGAAATTGAAATTTGTAATAGTTTTGTATAAAAATATGAAAAAATCTACTTGATAATTTGGATCCCGAATTGGGCCGAGCCCTTAAGGCGACGCAGCTCCTTGAACAGCAAATTTACACAGTATGATTGAGCTCAAACAACAGTAGCTCAAAACAATTTAAATTTAAATTAGATCTTTTGAGAATATGGATTTCGGGACGCCTCAGGTCCCAGAACAGGTAGTTTATACAGAAATTGAGTTTCTGTAAGAAACGGTAGTTTGCTTAAAAGGTTCAAAATAGGTATAGTTTAATGAGACTTCCATAAATCACTTCATTTTCTCTAAAACTTCAAGAGTGCGGCGCTGCCAGAAGTTGTTTTTAATCATGAAGAATGAAACTCATTATAGTTGTAAACGTTTAAAAGCAAAATATTATCAAGAAATAATGTCATTCTGACTTGAGAGGAAAGAATAATCCTCTACCAATTGATATAAAATTATCAAATTAAGTAATTTTTCAAAAAATAAAAAATAAAATAATGAGATTAGTACCTATCATAATAGTTTACCTTGAAAAATAAAAAAAAATAATCGGGTAATGGTTAAGAACATATTATCTATCATACTGAAATTCCGAATTGATTGCATTGTCTAATTACATATTTATATTTCATAATTTGTAAAGCCCTATATATTTACTATACTCTTACAGGTCAGAACTAGTCCAAAACAATCAATTTCCCTTCCAAAGCGCGTATAAACAAGTCCAAGCGTGCAATTTTTACCTGCGGAACTAGCCAAGGTGGTGCAACAATATACGTTGGCCAATCAGACACGACCGCATGTTCTCCGTCTCCTTCGATTCGGTTTTTCTTTTTGTTGCTAAAATAACGAGGTCGGGGTTGCGGCGATGTCAAACTGTGCAAAAATAATCGACACTTATGATTACATTTCATCCATCAGGTACCATTCGAATATTACAAAATGACAACGTCGGTTTTTGGTGTGGTGGTACCGCGGTAGTCGCGGTGACGTCAAAGCAACCATCTATCGGGTCACATGGCACGCTTGTCGTCGAGCTTTTTATCTCCGCCTGCTGCCACTGCCCGAGCGATGCGGAGTGGAAAAACAATTCCAACAATTTTTCGATAAAATCGTCAGTTTTGTCGGTGCGCTATTCCTAATCTGGTACCGCCGTCGCGACGCGCGCTTTGCATTGTGTTTTTGTGTCGAAGTTTTTTTTGTACAATAATTATTGTTTTGTTTATGTGTTTATACACGTGACTTGTTGTTTTTTCTGTTTAAATCTGCTATCATTTTATTTGAAGGTATTTATAAATTATACTTCTTTGTTTTTTTTCTTTTGTTAGGTCTTTGTTTAGTACTACGACGTGACAATCAAATTTTTTTTGTTCAACTGTTATCTTCTTTACTGGACAAGTAAATATTTATACGCCCCTGGGCTATATCCGGGAAATACCCAACAATTGTGGTTGCAAAACATTGAACAACTTTTTATTTGTTTCAAGTAAATAAATTAATTAGGAATATTATTGCGACTGTTTCGACTTGTGGCTTGTAATAACATGAAATTTTGTCTTTGTTTCGGAATTTCGGTGGTCATTAATGTAAATTAATTGAAGGTTCGAAAATTCAAAATTTGCCTTTGCAAAGCCTGTTAACCCAATAAGTACCTAAGTCTTAAAGTTTTGTTTAGCCGGAAAACTATTACTATTTCAAGAATTTTATTGGGTGAAGCAATTTTTATAATTTTTGAATAAAACATAAACAATTTAATACCACAGTGATTTCCATATGAATTGTTTTAAAATAAATAATTTTATCTATGTATTTTCCGATCTAGGTTACTTAATAATAAAGTTTATTCACACTGTATATATAAAAATAAATACAAATACGATGTTGAAACAAAACAAATATAAAAACAAGGCTTTCCCGGTAATATAGATTTTTTTTCGCAATGTTTTCTGTACACTGTATTATCTTATCAATTTGGTTTAGGAAATACCTACCGCGATACTAAAACCCAAAAAAAAAGAAACACACGCCTTGACAAAAATTGAAATATTTATGGCCTGGAATTTTGAGCTTAGAATCCTTTATGCGTTAGTCCATAATTTGAATTTTAAATATTTTCCAAGTATTTTATTTTGAGCTGTCTGAACACTATAGCTCTTTGAGTCTATCTACTGATTGATCTAGGATCTGTGGCCTGTCAGAAGGGCAAATGAGTACTAATTAAGGATTTAATAAGTATAAGACTTCAAAAATCAAAAAAAATTCAATTCCAATTTGGCCACTGGGTCCTAGAAAAATCAATTTACACAGTAAGAAGATGTAATTTTTCAACAAATTTTGAAGGAAAGACTTGAAAATCTCATG
The DNA here is from genome assembly GCA_917834065.1 of Ceutorhynchus assimilis. Lineage (NCBI taxonomy): Eukaryota > Metazoa > Arthropoda > Insecta > Coleoptera > Curculionidae > Ceutorhynchus > Ceutorhynchus assimilis. The sequence continues at coordinate 12,392,717 of OU892287.1, forward strand.
CAACATGAAGATGAAAATCTAGAAAGAATTTCATTAGCTCTGACACAAAATAAAAAAGGTAAATCTCTCCTACTTTGAAGAGAAAATTATTTATAATTCCTCATATTTTGGTTGACATCCTCCTTCTTCTTTATTAATCACTTTTTTCTCACCATCCAAATTTGAGAACTTTGAAGAGTGCAATAAATCAATACATACCACTGAAGTCAGTACAAGTGAACCAGCATAAATCATGGATAAATCAGAAGTTATTCATAGAAATCAAGTGTGTCTATACAATCCAGAACAATGTTTTGAAGCAGAAATTAACCGAGGCCAGAAAAAGTTATGAACATGGATCAATCACTGCCAAATCGCCCAAAAGAATATTTAAAAATATAAGCAGGAACTTGAACTCGAAAGTAACGACAATTACTCTGAGAGGTCCCATAAGGAATGATATTCTAGATAGCAATTCTATGGCTGAGAAGTTTGACCAAGACTTTACTCTCCCTGATCTACCAATCGATACGAGGGTTGGAGTGTTCTGAATCTATAACTTTCAATGAAGAAAAAGTCAAAGAAACCCTGAAAAGTATGAAAAGAGAGTCCAGTCCAGCCCTGGCCCAGATAAAATACCTGCGATAGTACCTATTGCAGAACTATGGGAAATCGATTAGTTCTCGACTAGTGCAATTGCGATTCTGATTGAAAAACATTATTTCCGATAGTGCGATAACTCAGAAACATGGAACAAATCGATAAAATGTTCCAAACGTTATTTTTGATTTATCCATCAACTTTTGTTCACTTGCTTTTACAAGAGGAAGTTGGTATATCTTCTCAGTCTTGCAGAATTGAATCAATATACCTAGTTGTATGTATGATGTATTTCCTAGAAAACATAAAGGATTCCCTTAATTTGAAAGAAATGCTGAAGAAAATCGTCCGTGGATTTTATCATGAGAAGTCTGCAGAAAAAGAGAGAACCGGTTGTATAGTAGGTATACAAAGTCGGAAAAACCCATGTATGAAATTTTTCCAGAGGACAATTGTAGGAGAACCGCGAGATTGGGCTGTACTGTAGGGTAGGGCGCCTGCTATCAGCTCTTGAAAACTCACTCACATATGTTTTAGCAATCTGGTATCCAGTATTAGTTAAATAACTTGGGGTGATAATGTTGCGGGCGAAAATTCTATTTGCCCACTAATATTTCTGAAGCAACAATTTAGAAGCATATAACAACTTGAAGATTCAAAGATATTTGGTTTTCGCAGGATGGTTTTCACAGGATGCCTGCTCTGTCTCCATATCTAATGCCTACTGATTTTTTTCCTTATCTGGCCTATGGAAAGATCCCATGGTTTTTAGTAAAATAGGCCTAATAGTCAATGATGTCAAAACGTAACTAATGAGAAAAACCTTTGAATAACATCAAAATCGTGCTTGCAACCCACTCAAAAATAGATAAATTGGAACCAAATCACAGTAAAGTGGTCATCAGTAGCGACACGTGCGCCATCAAGAACCCAAATTAGCCATTTATGTAAGCGATAATGTCTCCAACGTTTTAGAGCCACTTAAACTTGCCTGCCCTGGCTGGTGATAGACGAGAAATGTTAAATAATAACTCAAAGAACCATTAGATTATTTACCGAAGAAAACCGCATTCCATCAACCAATCGAGCTTTTGTGGCGATAAGTAATTCTTAGTGCATAATTCTATTCTACATTTTAATTCGTTTTATGTCACCCAGCATTGAACAACAATAAGGAAGAGACAATTATTGTACATTATTACATTTTTTCAATGGGAACAAAGAACCTCGTGACCTTAAGATTTCCACAGTTGGCCTGAAAAATCCGTCGCGGGTTTTTTAAAATGGCAAAAACATCTAATTCAGAAAATTATCGTGCGCGTTGCGAAATCGACTTTTAAGAATTCCCATGCATGTTTCAAGGTTTTTTCGCTGTTTTTGTATGTTACAAACCATATAAGTCGGGGTTTATTTATTTATGTTTTGAGAAAATCACTTTTCCAGACTAAATTATTGGCCAAATATTTGGAATTAGGCATGTTCGAAATGTGTGCTTCTAATCTATAGAGGATGTGGTTTTTTTAAATGTGTTGTAGATATCAGTTAAACCATTTTTATGTGGATTAAGTATTTTTGTAACTTATTATCTGAAATGCGAATTCATTCAAGACATGAAATCCTACAAAAATTATACAACTTTTGACTGAATTGCATCATTCCTACTAACTAAGCTTACTAAAAATGATTCTGGAACGATTTGAAATGCCTGATCGACCAAATAAGTTTGAGAATCCGACTTATAGTTGCACTGATCAGTTTAAAAAAATGCCTACCAATAGGTATCTCAGATTGGTTGCCAGAAAAATGTTTCCTGCATCCTGTAAACAAGATAATATTTCAGAAAAAAAAACGTATATGTGTTTACACACTTGTTGAACTCATAAACATTGATTTCGAGCAAAATTCCATGAAAACTTTGCAGCAAAACAAAACAAATTCGGTAATAAAGACGGCTAACGAAGGACCCGCGCCTTGGTAATAAGTAAACACCAAAACCGATCGGAATGTTAAGTATTTCCGATCGTACCTACTCTACTTTTGTAGTGTTGCCAGTTTGTGCATTAAAAATGATTTTGCAAATTAACTCGAAACGATTTTGAACTGAGTAACCCACACTTTAAGGTTATGTTAGAGGTTTTTCCAAAATTTCTAGATCTTTCGGAACAAAGGAGTTTTGTACCGTTATGGATATTTTCTTTCATTACTTCGTAGACAGACACTCCTCTTCATCTTGTGACTATCGGCACAATTTACTGACTTTTGCTCAAATTCAAGTCACGTCACACTATCTGATTCTTTTTGATTATAATAGCTGAACCTCCTTGTACTTCCCAGTGGTTCTTTATCTTCTGATACAGAACAAAATATTTTTTGTACATTTGTTTTTGCTTCAACATAGAAGAATTAATACCAAAGGTTGACTGAAGTTGCATTTACAGTGTCCCAACTGAGTCGATTCCGATTGTAAACTACTTGATTGCACAAAAAATGTCTACGCAAAAGCCTGGCACATCTCTCCTTATAGAGTTTCTTGTTGTGACCCCTTAGATGCTGGCTGTCACTAAATCCGAACATACTTAACTGGCACTTGTAGTATCCGCTAATTATATTGAATGTCTCCACTAGATCCCTACGTGTTCGTCTCTCATAAAGGTTCAGCCTCTGCAGCCTTTGTTGGTATGGAAGGTCATCAAGAACTGTTGCTCCGCGTTGGACTTTTTCAACTGCTTCAGTGTCGTTGACATAATAAGGACTCCATATGCTTTGGGAATACTTCTGCCTGAGTCTTATGTAAGCCTTGTACAGCTTTACAAATATTTGGGGTTTGGGATCTTTAAATGCCTTGGAAATCAGGTACATGAGTTTGACTTCTTTATGATGCCAATGATATGGGTTTCCCACTTCATGTCTTCAATGACAACAATTCCCAAATAATTTTGTTCAGCAACACAGATTACTTGGGTAGACTTAATGAAGTATTGGTATTGTTTCTACCCAGATGGAGAATTGAACACTTGGAGTCATTCAGTGGAATTTGCCAGGTGGTTTTCCACTGTTTGATGACACCTAAATCCCCCTGGAGGCTTCCATTATACGTTACAGGATTACTATAACAACAGGAATCTTCCACAAATGACGACATCTGACTCCTCAATCCATTTGGCAGGTCACTAATATATACAAGGAAGAAGAGGCAAGGACTGAGCCTTGGTGGCACAACTAAAAATTTCACAGGAATTTGACTTCATGGATCCTATCTTGACACAGGACTGTCGATCCTGCAGAAAATCTTGGATCAGGTTGAATAGAAGTCTATACCATAGTTTATGAAGAAGTCGCCTAATTGGTACTTTGTCTAAAGCCTCTTCAGAATCTAGGTAAAATACATCAGCAGACTGGCCAGAGTCATCTGCCCTTGTTCCGTCATGAACCTTGGTAAGCAGGTTCGTGAAAGTTGACCTTGCAGGAAAGAACACGTGTTGGGAAGGTAGGATGATTCCATTTCCGAGCAAAAATCCAGACATCTCAGATACCAGGACTTTCTCCATGCATTTGCAATGCAATGGATGTTAAGTTATTGGGCCTATAGTTTTCAGGCAGGTATTTGTTGCCTTTCTTGTAAATATGCAGCACACTGGTCAGGAAAATGGCAAGGATCTCATCCTGTCCTGGACTAGAATCTGGCTTCTGTGATTTGAGTGCAGTCTCCAATTTCTTGAGTATAAAAGAATGTGATTAAACAACAAGAGAAGAACTCGACTCCGTTTCATTAAGCATCGATTCCTCTAATAGAAGGAGCCGTATAGGATGGGAAAGCATCATTACAATATTTAAAAAACCATTTGGATCGATTTGTTTGCTGACACAGATTCATGAACTGTTCATTTGATCAGACTCACCTTATCCAGAAATTACAAGAAAGGGTGACACTACTGATAAAACTATATGAAACACCTCAGAACAAAGTAGAAAGGGGGATTATCTCTCCGAAACTTCTCACCTTCTCACCAAGAGTTATCCCGAAGGAAAAATGCTCAAGGATGGAAAAAGAAAACAAATGTATGACCAACGAAACGAAAGTATCGATCATTAAAAGACTGGATCAAAGATATACCTTGGATAATCAGTAAGTGCCAATAAGAAAACCAAGAAATGGAAATCAGAAGGATCCGATTGGGAATGGCATTTAATGGATAATCAGTAAGTGCCAATAAGAAAACCAAGAAATGGAAAAAAGAAGGATCCGATTGGGAATGGCATTTAATGTAACGTTCAACCTCGAAAATACCATTGAATTAAAAGTCTAAAATATGCAACGATTAGACCTTGGACAAAAGAACATTCCATGAAAATTTAATAAAATGAAGAGCAACTGAAAGAAGCATATTGCACTAGACTTGAAGTCTTGAAGACAAATCAATGGATAAGAATCAGGGCAAAGGTACAGGATACTTAGAAAAGATTGGTTCAGAATAGAACCAAATCGAAGTCCATGAGAGTATAAAACGAAAATTTGTAACATCTGAGACAAAATCCCAATCAAACCAACAATGGATATCTTTTATTTGAGCTCAAAATAAATATAATCACCATATAAGTGAGAAAATCAGGTGCTAATAGTGTTACGAGACAATATAAAGTTGATTCAATCAGTAATTTTGCTTTGCTAACTAATGATAGTTTGATTTTAAATCTGAGAAAAACACCAAGGCATTGAGAAGTAGCCATTTATTAGGAATCAAGATATACAAAGTGGAAGAGTAAACCTATAGAAAATTCAGTACTTAGTCAGTAAACACTTTCTTTCAACTTACCTTTTTCAGAATCCTTCAGGGAGCTATAATTCATGTGATTTTTATCTTAAATCTTCAAGATGGTTAGAGAAAGGTTTGAGGTATAGTGGATTCCTTGGAAAATCAAATTTAAAACTAATCCATGTCTAAAAAATCTTTTGAATTCATGTCCCAATGTCAGTAAATGATAAACATTTGAACTTTTCCTTTTGGTGTCCACATGTCGCACATCGTTAAATACAACCACCGAAATTATTATTCGCACTTGTCTCAAATATATGACTTCTGAGAAATATAAAAATAAAATGGCGCCAATCGGTACTACTTGACTTGTATGTGGTAACTAGTGGCTTCCGCTCTTGAAAATATTCGTGCCAAACAGAAAATGATTCATTGAAATGCTCGGTCATTTTTTATTAAATTTGCATATTACCTACTCCATTAAGTTGATAATCTAATGGGAAAACCCGTTGTTTGTTTCTAATCTAATTAATCAACGCCCCGAGAGGTATAGGTAGTTTTTTTTTGGCTGGTCCAGTGCCAAAATCCTTATAACTGCTTCCAGCTGGAACGATCTCGCTTTCCAAAAATAGAACCGAAAGACAATGATTTTTCGTGTTGCCATTCGGTAATTATTTACCATAATATAGATAATTGTATTAGCGCTTCTTAAAGCGCAAGGTCAAAGTACCTACAGGTAACAAAGTGGTACGGCCAGCATCACCCGCAACGTGAAATAGTTTCACCGGAACCCATTAAAAACGTACCGGCGATCTCTGGGTTCCGAGAAGAATTTTTGACTCATACTCTTGGGAATGTTTCGTAGTGGATATTGGTTTCATTCATAAATCCTGAAAGAATTTAATTATTATTAAATTAAAATCTTAGGTCATTTGATTCTATGGTGGGCGTTTCTTTAATTATTTTAATTTTAATTTCTTGTATTGGTTTTGTTCTTTTTACCCGTAGCTGCCTGGTACCACTCGGCTCGGATGATTCATCCTCCTCGAGCTCTACATGCATTTAAATTGTTTATGCTTATGGTACTTGTTGGACAGTGTTGCCGAGTAATAAGAACCACGAACCACCACTTTGTGGCAATTTTTTGACAATTTATGTAATAATTTATCTGGGTGCTTCTTTATGTTTCTTGGTATTAACAAAGTGGTTCCTTATCTTAAAATAGAATGACGGGGAATTTTGAAAACCTAATTGGTTTTCTGAGAAGATTGATTTGGAGCCAAATACCTTAATTTCTTAGTATTTTCTTTCTCTCAAATTTGAAAAAAAAAAGTATTTTCAGCTGGTTTTCAAATCTTGTATCTGTTGTAGGTGTTCGAAGTTCGGGGAAAGCCTAGTGAGTTTGAATATAGCAAATTGGCACTTCTTGCTCTCACGATAAATATGACACAAGATACCTTACAAAAAGTTATGAGGTTTTCTAGAACAAGAGAAGTGTGGGAATTGAATAAGCTCTTTGATGATAATGTTGAAGACAAAACCTATGATATTTGCTTAGAATTCTTTAACTATAAGAGGAACATGTAACAAATTATGGTTCTTATTCACCTATATCTAGAATATGCAGAGAAACAAATAGGCTTCCACCAGTTCCACCTACTGTTGATTTTTGTAACTCCTCTTTCAATAAGTTTAAGATAGGCGTTGAAAATTCTCATTATCTTATACTGTCTCACATTTCTGCAGTTTCTGGATACCATCGACATTTGTGCAAAATGTCTACCGCTGATATTACGGTATGTGTAAAAACTTACGGACTATACTATTGCAGGTGCTTAATATCGCCGACTTTTGTATCTCTGAGTTGAGTTTGGCTGGCAGTCCCAAGACAGAGAGAGTCCTGAAAAACTTTGGCACAATTCCTGAAGTCGAGATCACCACTGGAACGATAAAGACCTTGACCTGTTGCCATTGTTCTCGAATTTCGTGTGCAAGGTCCGCATATTTTGTAATCTTTCACTGTATGGTTTTTTGCAGATTGTTTGTATTGGGTATGGCCACATCGATCAAGCGTTAACGTTGTTTTAAGACCTTTATTAACTAGGACAATATCTGGTCTATTCGTTGGGATATGTCTGTCAGTGAGGATTGTTCTATCCCAATATAGTTTAAAATGTTCACTCTCCAATACTGCTTTGGGATCATACTGATCCAGGCCTATGATGTATCATTTTCTGTTATTTTAACAGCAACGTTAAGTTATCTGTCACTTTTTATTCTACACGTAAAAATAGAGGCAGATATAGACTTTGAGCTATAACACAACTGTTAAAATAACAGGAGAGGATACATCATAGGCTGATTCTGTTGATGATAGTGTTGTGCAGCCTGCGGTATAATGTGTTGGATGGTTTCAGATGATTTATGACATTTTCTACATTTATCGTTTTCTATGGTTAGGTCTTTTATAATGTACTTTAAGTGGTTTAAGGTAGCAATAACCTGATCTTGAATAGCTATAAAGAATCCCTCCGTTTATGAGAAAAGTATACCATAGGTGAGCCAAACGTTGGATGTTCCATGATCTACAATCTCGTTGGCCATGTCATAAATATGTAAAGTTTATTGTCTCCATCTATCCACCAACACCGCAACACTTTCTGCTTTTGGCTTATCTAGATTTTCAAGATTCACGCGATGGATATATTTAGTGGTGTGTAACTATCGGCTAGTAGGACCGCCCCGTGTAAACGGGAACTTTCAGCTTTGGAAAGAAAATATTCTTGTATATGTTTGCAATCTGTTTCTTATGGAGATAACACATATCTATCAACCCTCTGCCGCCAGATTGTCTCGGTATTATCAGGCGTTCTATAGCAACTTTTGGATGGTGGTAGGTATCTATATTTAGTCAAAAGAGTTCAGGTTTTAATTTCAATTGCTTCTATATCCATTTTCGTTATTATTATTCTTATTTTATTATACTTATATCATCATTTAAATATTTTCTCGGATTTAATCGGTTTCTCCCTAGGCAAACGGGTGGGTATAGTATTTTTAAAGTCAGTTGAAACAAGGTAAAGGTAAATCACAACTGGTGATTGAATACTGCTGTTGAAATGCACTGCCACTAGTCAGCCATCAGTTGAAATTTATTTTTACCTTGTTTCAATTGACTTTACAAAGACTATACCAAGTCTACTTAGTGAAATTACTACCTACTTGAGGAAAGTTCGGGTTGTATTGCATGTTTTTAGTATTATGACTTTCTGTATGTACTCATGGTATGACTGTATTTAGATGTAGATGTTTTAGATGTTGAGTGAATGCTTTATGTGTTATGCCTGTTGCGGACATTATACATGATATGATGTGGACTTTTTTCTGTTTCCAAATTCTTTCAACTTCCAAGGGCGTATATTTTTCGATTTTTTCTGCGTACTTTTTGGTGATGTTCTTATCTGTAGGTATTGCTACGTCTATGAGATATGTGTTTTGATTGATTGAATATCTATCAGACTGAGATCTGGTCTGTTATGCTGTACAGTTTTGTCCGTGCGTATATCTATGCCGTAGTAGAGTTTGAAACTCTTGTTCTCAAGTATTCTGTCTGGCGTGTAGTGGTAATATGGTTTTTCTGTGGTAATTAGGCCATATTTATGGGCCAATGCTTGGTGTATTACTTTAACTGCAATGTTGTTTCTTCCTGTGTATGACATGCCTGGCCAGTATTTTACATCCTTCTACTACATGATCAATAATTTCCTGGTGTTGGTGACATTTTTTGCATAAGTCGCTTATCTCTGTAGGTACTTGATGAAAATCGATTTATTTTATTTATATGATACCGTAACATGTTTCCGCACACGGTGCTTTCTTCAGACAGAAGAACTCAACTAATTTATTAAGCTAGAATATATACAGACCGGCATCATATACATAAAATTGTGGAAATCTGGAAAACTTTTTTGTTTCTTTTCATTTATAATGGATTTTCATCAAGTATCGTCTTATTCAATCTCTTTTATTATCAAAACTTCAACAAAGTTTTTAGCCATGTGGAATTTGAAATTCTTACTCAAAACCGAAACAAACCAGTACATGATCAATAGTTTCCTGGTGTTGGTGGCATTTTCTGCATAAGTCGCTTATCTCTGTATTTTTCATTATATATTTCTGGTAGTTCCTGGTAGCTATCACCTGATCCTCTATGGCGAGTAAAAAGCCTTCTGTTTCTGGATAAAGTTGTCCTTTCTGTAGCCATCTATATGATTCTTGTTTTTAAATCTGTTCGTTGCTACTTAGTACTTATTGTGATTCTCTCTTTACATGAGTTTGGGTGTAGTTTCCTATTCCTCGTCAATTCAGATCTTGTGAGGATGTTTATGTTTTCCAGGTCTGTTTTTGTCCATTCAATTATTCCGAAGGATTATTATTATTAATATTATTGTTATTAAAGTTGAAGATTCCTTCAAGTCAAGCTGGATGTTAATGTCGAAATCTGACAAGACTATAGCCAATTTTTTTTTGTTCTCATGAGAAGGCATTATCAAACAAGAATAATGAAAGTCATCCAGGAGGCAGAAAATAGAACCAACTCGACCAATAAGAGAAAACCAGTTTGGAATTATTGTAAAAGAGAAGCTCATAAGGTCAAACTTTGTACCAAATGGAAACAAGATGGTAAACCTTCCAAAATTGGAAAGCTAGAATTCAAGAAATAACAGAAAAATTAGGATGCAAACAAGATGTTAGTTGCCTTAACAAGTACTGTTTTATTCAGCGAATGTGAGGAGAATACTCTGGTTTGTGGATAATGGGGCTACAAAGTCATATAGAGGTGATATCTTTGAACCATTTGAATATACACATATACATACAACATAACTACAGTAAATGGAGACCAGTTGGAAAAGGAAATATTTTGATACAAACAAAAGATGTTTTGACGATATCAATCAGACGCATACGACGTACCATAGTGCGTTTCTCAGATTAAAAAGAATTAATTTTCTGTTGTGCATGCACAAGATTTACAGCCTGCCTGGTACATCAAAGTTTACTCCAAGCACCAAAGAATACAGTTTTATAGTTTGTATGGAAGATCCGTAGTGACAGATGAAAGAAGTAGATTTGTAGGACTGTACAAGCTAGCATTGCAGATCTTGAAGCCAGAGGTAATAGCTCGAATCAACATAGTTTCAAATGGAAACTTATTGCAACTACCTATACTATGAACGCTTTTGTCATCAAAACATCAGAGCCATTTTGAGTCGTGAGTTTAACCTTAGACAGCGAAATATCTGAGGGTTGTATGGTATGTATCTCTATTGACGTCACCTCTCTATTGAATTCGAAAAGAGAGAAGACAGCAAGTGCCATAGCGATAGGGATAACGATCTCTATTCGTTGCAGTGTCCCAGCCCAAAGGAACTATTACACACAGATGTTTGCAGACCTTCTGAAAAATCCAAAAGTGGCTATAGATACTTCGTGCTCTTCAAGGATGATTTCAGTTGTTATCGCTGTCTACTTTCTCAAAGAAAAATCTGAAGTTGCGGAAAAACTGACAATTATATCAACTGAGGTAAAAATAGAACAAAAAGTAAAAGAGCTACTCTCGAAATAACCGTACCATCGTTGAAACTGCTAGATCCATCATGCATGCTCATGAAGATCTTCCACAACTTTCTTGGGCTGAAATGATAAATACATCGGCGTACATTCTGAATAGGTAGGACTGTTAATTCTAGTATTAGAGAAAAATCTCCATTTGAACTGTGGCATTAGAAAAACCTTTCTTAGAACATCCTGTAATGCCCATGTACTAAAGTCAGGAATAAAGAAAATTGATGAAAAGGCTTACTTATAAGATATGACCAAGAGGATGGGCATTGGATTTGGTGTGAAGAAACTAAGAAATTAGTCAGATCGAGAGATGTGACATTAAACGAAAAACTCATTACCTTCTTCATCGTTTGATATTGTTGGAATCTCGCAGCAAAACAATTGTAAGGCTGTCAGAAGCAGGAAAGGGTACTCAAGAACAAGAAACTGAAGAAAACAATAGGCAAGAAGAAGAAGATAGTTTGGAAAATTACAGTTCTTCTGACATCTTAGTAGAATCACCAGATAATGACATATCAGAAGAAGTCCCAGATGTATCGAGTAGACAACTGAGAGACAGAAATCAGATACAAAAGCCTGTCAGGTTTGAAGATTTTGCTATGATGGTTGTTGCAGACATTATTTACATAAATGAGCCGACTAAGTACTGAGAAACTATGTCAAGTAACAGAGCAAATGACTAGAAAATGGCTATGGGAAAAGAAATCCAGTATTTAGAGTAGAACTGTATTTCGACTTTAAGAAAGCTTCCCAATGGTAAGAAGGCTTTACTAAATAAATGGATGTACAAGTTAAAATGCAATCCAGATGACTCTATAGAATATCAAGATTATGATGAAACATTTAGCCCAGTTGCTAGGTTTGATGCAATAAGATCTGTTTTGAGTCTATCTACCAGTGAAAGTTTAAGTCTAAACCAGTTTGATGTATGTAAAGTATTTCTATCTGGTGAGCTTCAAGAAGAAGTATACATGTAACAGCCAGAGGGTTTCACTGATAGTACAGATAGGGTTTGCCATTTAAGGAAGAGCCTAAATAGACTTAAGTTCCTAGGTGTTGGAACAGACGAATAACGGATTAACCCTTCGGTTTCAAACCAGAGCGGTGCCGTTCCTTGTCTCTTCATCATGAGGGAGGGAACAGACATTCTTATTTTGGTTTTATATGTGGACGATGGTCGGCTTGCCTCAAGCAATGAGCAAATGAAGAAACATTTTCTGAAACAACCTAAGACAGAGTTCAAAGTTACTGCATTATATTTTTTGGGTATGGAAATCATGAAGTCAGAGAATGGATCAGTTATCATCAATCGAAATGCATATACCAAGAAATTGTTGAAAAAATTTGGTATGAACAATAGTAGCAGACCCGTCATAACTCACATTGTTAAGGATAATTCTCTTTCAGAAGCTGGCATATTAAACTTTTCATATAGAGAGGCCGATGTCAGGATCAAGACCAGACATTTCATACGTAGTCAGTGCGGCGGGTCAAGTAGTTTGAAAAATCTAACGCACAAAGACTTTGTCCAAGTAAAGACAATTTTCCGCTACATCCAAGGAACACTTGATTAAGGTGTCATTTACAGTAGGCCAAGAACCAGAAGAGGTTTTAAAGATGCTGATCATGGAGGAGATACAAAAACAAGACGCTCTACAATAGGAGTGGTAATGTGTTTATGCTGAAGGTGCTATATCCTGGATGAGTCAGAAACAACCTTCAGTTGCCATTTCTATAACCGAAGTAGAGATCGTTGCAGCTCGTGAAGCTTCGGAACAACTTGTATGGTTATATGAAGAAATAATATCTCTAAAAGAAATTCCAGAGTTATTAGATGACAACGAAGCAGCTATTCGTTTGGCACAAAATCCTGAAAACCACAAGAGGACCAAGCACATTCAGATTCGACATTTCTATGTGAGAGAACTTTGAGTGTAGGTACACAAAACGTCTATGAAGGAAGAAGTTGAAGAACATTCTACATCTTATATGAAAGTGTTGCGACCTTAGACATATTTAGTATCTATTTTGTTTTTGAATTAGAATGACAATAGTGTGTAAATCACTTTTGTTTCTGTATGTCAAACATACTCTTTTTATGATCTTCTTAATTTGAATCATCAAAGATTAAAATTTGACAGGTTGATCATAATGAGAATATCCTTTTAAATTATTAAATCTCTTTAATTGTCTATTATTAGTATAAATTATTTTGCTTCAAGTTGTACTGCTAAGTCGGAGAGAGAGAGGAGTCTCGAAAAACACCGTCCGGCAAACGACCGTGTATCTATTTTTGCCCGGTTTCTGTGGGCGACACACCAAAAATTCCCCTGGACGAAATTGGCAAAACTCTTCAGTTTTCATTTCGAACTTGCCGCGATCAGAACCCGAGTCGCGGCAAAACGCCATTTTTTTTTTTTTTTTTAATTCGAACGAACGACGATTACAATTCGGTTCTAGCTTAAACCGAATTCCACTCGAACTTTTCTGAGCTTTCCTATCGATTTTTATTGAACGCCTAACAATTTCCGCATTTTTTCTTTTTTTTAATTTTCATCCTGCGTTGAAAATTGTTTATTGTTATAAGTTAACGCGTGTGATATTCATTTTTTAATTAATTTTTCGCACCCATTTGGTTTGGTACTAACAACGAAAATGGAATATTTGGACCAGAAGGACATTGCCCATTTCCTAGCTCAAGAGCTATTATATCAACAGGTAAAATTTATTGATGGGAATTCCACATAATTATGGTTGTACCATAAACAGATAGTAATAATTAACAAATTAACCTTGCAAATTTAGGTACAATTGACTTACAGCATTGATAAGTTAAGTATTGTTGTAGCCCCTTTAATACTATAAAAGTTATGTTGTGCTATAACTATTGCATCTGCGAGATTCATTTTCTTATGACGTGATTGGAATGAGAAAATCAATAATAATTATTAGGTAGGTACCTATATTGAATGTTCAATTTATAAACTAATTATGTTTTGCTTTGAAAATGTTCTGCCAAAGAAACCATTGACAATGAGTTAATGATTCCAGAATATGAGAATGTTGTATAAGAATAAGTAGAGAAAAATGTGTCATGTCTGGGTATGCAAACATATTACGTGACTTTTTTCAACTTACTCCGTTGAAACCAAATATTATTTAACGAGACTCGGGCTTTAAATTGGTTTAGGTCTGGCGATATAGGTGGTCGTTGGCTATAACTTTTGTCAATGTTCTGCCAAAGAAAGCAGTGACAATGAGTTAATAATTCCAGAATATGAAAATGTTGTAAGAATAAGTAGCGAAAAATGTGTCATGTCTGGGTATGCAAACATAATACGTGACTTTTTTCAACTTACGCCGGTGAAACCAAATATCATTTTTAACGAGACTCGAACTTTAAATTGGTTTAGGTCTGGGGATTATAGGTGGTCGTTGGCTCTAACTTATGTCTTATGTCGTTGAGAAAAATATGTTGTACACATTCTCACGCTCCTCTTATGAACGAAAATTGATTTTTTTTCTAATGAGAAGATTTTATTTATGTACATTTTTCATCTTCGTTGATTTTTTTTTTCCATTGAATAGTGAAGGTTTCTTATTCCCGGCTCTTGTAAAATTATGTCTTACTATAATATGCTTTGTCCTTTTGGTTGAATACCTTTTTTCTTTTTCTTAACCTGAGGTTTGTTTTTAAGTTTTCATAACTATTATCACTGCCTGTGGTCGTGGTGAATCTGATGTTAACTGAAATATTTACTAATCTTGCGGAAAAAGCCATTTCGTTTTCCATCATATTCTATTTGGTGGAATTCAGTATTCAGAGTTTAAGTTCTATAATTTTTGTGTTTTGCTATCTCTTCTTCCTTCTTCCTAGGCGTTCTCTATCCTCTGGATATCGCCGTACCAGCGTTGTTGAGGTCTGCCGATGCTTCTTCGTTTCCCCCAGAGTCTCCATCTTGTTACTGTTCCGCTCCAGTTATTTCTTATCCACCGTTGGTCTTATGGACTCTCCTTCCGATTGTTCACTGATGTACCTATACTTGCAGCATTTCTAGGATCTTCTTTGTGAGCGTCCATGTTTCGGTTCCATAGGCAACTACTGGCAGAATTCATTCGTTGTAGACTTAAGTTTCATTTATTTATTTATTTATTTATTGACGAGAAACCCCATAATAACATACAGAACATCTATATACAATAATGAATAGACGTTAAGACAACAGATTAGCTGACGACAAGAATTAAAATAGATAAGCAAAAGACTACTCAACAACATGAGATGGCGAACATTACTTACAATAAAATTATATCTTATTACTAAATATCACATTAACAATTGATAGATACAGGAACTTTGCTTAGAGAGTTGAGCTCTCTTTCAAAGTTTTCACAAATACTGAAAAAGTCTAGGGTATTGAACTCATTAGAGCTTCGGGAGATAAAAGTATTCGAACCATAGTTAGTCCGGTGGATCTTTTCTGAGAAAGTAGTGGAAGAGTGTGTGGTTCTTGCTGGGGCTTGAAGTCCAATTCTGGATAGTAGGTATATGGAATCGTTGTGAGAGTTTAGTATTTTAAAAAATGTTGATAAATCACTTTTATTTCGTCTGGGGGCTAAGGGTTGCAGGTTGAAGCGTCATTAGAGGTCATCATAGTTGTAGATATAATTTTTGGGAGGGGGAATACCTGCCTTGAAAGCCAAGTACCGTATAAATTTACGCTGCACCTGTTCCAAGGCATTGATGTGGACAGAATGCATAGGTGACTAAACCGAGGAGCAGAACTTCAGGATGGGCCTTATCATTGTGCAGTAGAGAAGCCTGATGGAGGAGATGTTAGTAAAGTCCCTTGAACACCTTTTAACAAAGCCCAGCAGTTTCAGAAACCTGGTAGCGATATCCAAAATGTGGCTGGAGAAGCTTAACGTGTTATCAGAAATGACACCAAGACCACATTGTTGGGACACTGTTTCAAGTGGTTCATTGCTTATGCGGTTTACAAATTGTATGGGGCTTTGACTTTTGGAGAAACCGATAGCTTAACATTGAGTTCCATGTCACTTGTGACACACCATTCGGAAAGTTTATCCAAGTCAGATTGTAGTCTTGCACAGTCTTCGTGGGAGGAGACTCGGGCGAATATCTTTAGGTCATCGGCAAAACACAGAAACTCACTATTAATGAAACAAGAACCAATATCGTTGATGAAAATATTGAATAGCAGGGGGGTCCCAGGTGAGATCCTTGTGGTACACCTGAAGAGATGTCAATGGGCTGTGAGCAGAAGTTAATGATCTTGACTCTTTGGGTTCTGTCCTAAGGTTAGTCACTGATCCACGCATGCAGAGTACCAGATATTCCAATTCTCTCATGTTTCGCAAGTAAGACGTTGTGGTTGACACGGTCGAAAACTTTAGCAAAATCGATAAAGGAGTAAACAACTCCACCGCTTTCAAGATTCCCTGAGATTATATCCTGGTACGTCAGGAGGTTAGTTTTGGTTGAGAACTTTGGCCGAAAACCTGCTTGCTATTCGATCAGGAAAGGGTTGATGATTAGGAGTTAAGAATTTAGTTACTATATTCTCAAAGACCTTAGGGATAGTGTTAAGGATACTGATAGGCCTGTATTTGGTAATGTCCATTTTGGCACCGGTCTTATGGATGGGCGTGATAAAACTCCGCTTCCAAATCTCAGGAAATATCCCACTACTAAGTGATTCATTGAACAAAATAAACAGAGGACGAGATATTATAAAACTACACCTGCTGAACATCAGAGGGGGAATGCCATCCGGGCCAGGTCCACGAAAAATCCGCAGCTCACACAGTTCCTCATAAATAACTATCCGATGACTTTGATTGTTGTATTCTTGTCGATTTTCAATGTTATTTGCTATACAGGAAGATTTCTATGTAAAGTTTGCTTGTCGATCGTTTGCCTCCCCAAAAATCCTTGAGACTGACCGGATAATTGTTGTGGAATTCTGGACATTTACTGAGTTTCTTCCGTTTTGATTTCGCCTTATAAACAGTATCAGCAAATGATCCGCATCATCTCCAGATTTATATAAAATCTGGATACAGATACGTAGAGTTAGCAAAATGTATGTGACATCTTTTATATACGGACGCAGCAACTTCCTAAGATTTATGTAATTTCTTTGGTACCTAGCTATGCGAATATTGTTATCAAAAGTATGTTACAATCCTATATTTTTGTGACGCCGGTGTCATGTAAATTCAGCAATGTTTTGAGATTCACATGACATTTTTAGTTTAATCAACAGTGTTGGAATCAGCATCATTGGCAGATTCTTGACGTAAAAACCACTTCAGGAGAAACCATTAACTTTCATCTTTGAGGCAAATTTCTTCAGGATTTTCCAGGAAAAGTACACTGTTCAAAAGAATTGGTAATAACTGACACAAAATTACAGAAATCCGTATTTCCAACAAGTTCCAGAAAATGTTTCGAACAAGTTAGAAATACATACTATATCCAAAATATAATAGATAAATTCCAAATAAAGTGGTAATAAACTCAAAAATTTAATGTTTGCTTTGGTATCAGATAAAAGCGTTTTATTTTTAGCGAATTATCACATTAAGGTGTGCGTTTCGTCAAGAAATTAATAGATATAATTACTAGTAATTGTTGTGACTTAACAAATTGTTTTGTTTACTATTAATTTACATAATTATACCGATCGACTATATAGCCGGCATTCAAAACAAATTTTCAGGCGTAGGCTAAAAGCACTTCAAGTCTATTTCAACTTGCTAAATTTAAAGAAAACAAATAAAAATTTTTAGCAAAAGCACACCCAGATCAGCTTTATTTTTAGATAATAGTAGTTAGTTGGTTTTTGAAACAAAATAATTTTATTAAACCTGATTGGCTAATAAATATTTATTTTTATTTACAGTTTATAGCCTACGAGGGTCTAAATTCAGGAGTACCGACCAGAACTACCCCTACGCTCACCCCAACCACTCTCAGGAATATCGAGCAGACTTTTATCGAACTGCAACCAGAACCTCACGAAAACGAAGCTGGTTTCGTACCACCACTTGTACATTCTATAGGTAGGTGTTGGATGATTTAACAAATTAGTTAAAAATTGGTTTTCAAAAAATAGATCAGTGTCAAAGGATTTCATTGAAAATCTCTCGATTTGGACAATCTTTATGCAGAGAAGAACTTAATAACAGTATTTCAGAGTCAGATTTTTATCTTTGGTATAACCTTAGATTATGTGCCTTGTATAGAACCAGCCTCATACCTCTATGCCTCATACTTTGTACCTATGTAAATCTACCCCTTTTTACAATTTTAATTTTTCTAAATTTTTTACTCGACCAATCGAAAGATGGGATTACATTTAGTGGAAAAGCATTTTCGTGATTTTTCTTTTTGGGATTTTACGAGCTGTTTTTTGCCTTGATCATCCGACGTTGCCTCACATAATCGGTCATCACTGAATTATTATTTCACAAATTCTAATGCATAATTATATATTGTATATTCTAGATCAGAATTAAATGCTCTTCAAAATAAAATAAAATTGAATTATTTATCTCAAATAGGTAGTTTTCGAGATGTTGAGCCTTAAGGTTTGAAACTTTGTCTCAAATTTTGGAAAACCTTCAAAGCCGATTATCTCGAAAACGAAGCCCTAGGGCTCGATGCCCCAAATAACCTTTTTTGAAGCCCCAATCGAGATCTACCATTGGAAGAAATTTCGTAGGTACCGATAGCTTTTCTCTCCTGGTTCAGTAGAATTCACATAAGATTCACGTTAATATAACATGCTCGATTTAGCAGTGGTAAATGACAAAAAACTCCAGTGAATCCCCTATAGGACTAAGTGACCATCTAGTCGTACGAGCAGACACAACTGAATGCCCACTTCAAGGAGATTCAATCTGTCAGAAAAGGAAACTTCTGGACTGCTGACTATGAGGTAATTAACCAATACCTATATATCTGACCGGGTGAATGGACTACTTTATCAAGAAGACTTTAACTATGAAACGTGCGAAAACATGCCGACTTGAACGACATACGGCTATTTGCACCGCTACAACTTAAGGGATATTTAATTTAAGTGGAGCTTTTACAAGTGTCACATTAAAGCTCCACTTAGATTAAATATCCCTTATGATAGTCGTGCAAATAGCCAATATTCCACTTAAAACCAGGAAAGTCAACCATAGTAGGCCATGGCTCAACAACTCAATATTTCGCCATATAAAAAACAAGAGGAAGCTATATAGGAGAGGTACAGAAGAAACAGCAATGAAAACAACTACGAATCATACCGAAGAGCAAAAAAGAGTTTAAAAACCGAAATAGCAGAGGCGAGAAAAGCATATGAGAACGACCTAGCAATATCTTCAGACAAAAAATGTTTTCCATATATCAGACGAAATCTCACCTGGAACATATCCGCAATAACTCTAATGGCCATTTGCACCGCTATCACTTAAGGGATATTAAGGGATATTCAATTTAAGTGGAGCTTTTGAATATGACTTTTGTTTCTACGAGGGTCACATTCAAAGGTCTACTTGGATTAAGTATCCCTTAAGTTATGGTGGTGCAAATGGCCGTAAGAGACGAAAACACTGAGAAAATAATTACTGACAATTTTATTACTGCAGAGGTGTTTGCGGATCACTTTGAAAAAGTGTTTACTCGAGAACCACCGGTTAACATGACGAAACTACTTGCCTATTCGAGAAACGGTGCGACCCTATCAGCAATTGTTTTTTCCCCTGACATCGTCCAAGAGTCAATTCTCGCCCTCAAGAAAGATTGTAGTCCAAGTCCCGACAACATTCAAACCATATATTTTTACAAAAATGTGCAAAATCTATCAGCTCCCCTCTTGCTCACGTAATGACTAACCTGATGAGTAGTGAGACAGTACCGGAAAAATGGGAAGAAGCCTACATCATTCCAATTCATAAAAAAGGCGACGTAACCATACAACTGACCAACTTTCTAATGGAAAACAACATCCTTCCGTCTTCACAGGATGGATTTTTACGAAAAAGATCGACTGAAACCAACCTACTAACATGCTTCGATACATGGACATAGATGAATGACGAGGGATAACCTATTGACTTCATATACCTGGACTTTGAGAGGGCTTTCGATAAGGTTCTAATTAATCGTATATTAAACAAACTTCAGCACCACAGAATACGTAACAACGTATTGGGTTGGATCCAAGACTTTCTATAAACGATCGAACTTATCAGGTCAGAGTTAATAGGGCCCTTTCGACCCGACATAAGGTATATAGTGGAGTACCACAACGCTCTGTACTTGACCCATTACTCTTTCTCATATACCGGGTGTCTACGAGATCAGTTTCGCGCTGGCATTTGGTGAGTTTTTTTTCGATGGCAAAGATTTTTGGTATAGAGTGTAGGTTTGAGAAATGTCATCTTTTGACATGTGTGTCAATGTTTGGTAACTTCCGGTTTGACCGGAAATGGTCCTAACTCCGTAATTTTGAATGGCATCCCAATAATTTTTTCACATTTTTGGTATCTGCGAATCATGATGTGTACGAAAACGTCAAATTTGAACATTTTTGAAGAAATTTCAGAACTCTGAATGAAAATTTATTTTTGAACAGGAAGTGACGGAGCGGTCTTAAAATTGTTATTTTCAACTAACACAATCGTGGAAAAATGCGAATACCAAGTTATTATCCTATGCTTATTCTCCAAAGGCTTCCAAAGCTGAAAAAATCACATTTTACGTGATAACTCAATGAAATCAGTGAAATCATCCGACTTTCATAACAAATGTTGTTTACCTTTTTCAAAATAAAACCAACTATGCATTAAAACTTTTTATTCATGCCAGTTTTTAATTATTTTTCCAATATTTTCACTATGCATTACTATAACTGATAAAACTACTTATAAATAAACCCCTGTATTCAAACTTTGTATTTACAAATTCCCGAGATGTCAAACAATGACAAATAAACATAATATCTTGTGTCTTGCCCACAGATCTTGTCAATGACTTGTCAAGAAAAAAAAACACCAGCTCCTTTTGAAAAGCTTTCTTTATACAGGGGTTCATTTATAAGTAGTTCTATCATTTATAGTAGTGCATTATAAAAATAATAAGAAAATAATTAAAAACTAATATAACTGAAAAGTTTCAATGCATAGTTCGTTTTATTTTGAAAAAGGTAAAAAACTCTTGTTGTGAAAGTTGGGTGATTTTACTCATTTTATTGAGTTATCACGCAAAATGTGATTTTTTCAACTTTGGATGCCTTTGGAGAGCAAGCAAAGGATAACATCTTGGCACTCGCATTTTTCTACGATTGTGTGGGTTGAAAATAACAATTTTAGGACCGCTCCGTCGCTTTCTGTTCGAAAATAAATTTTCATCCAGAGTTCTAAAACTTCTTCAAAAATGTTCAAATTTGACGTTTTCGTACACATCATGATCCGCAGATACCAAAAATGCGAAAAAATTATTGGGATGCCATTCAAAATTACGGAGTTAGGACCATTTCCGGTCAAACTGGAAGTTACCAAACATTGTCACACATGTCAAAATATGACATTTCTCAAACCTACACTCTATACCAAAAATCTTTGCCATCGAAAAAAAAAACCAGCAAATGCCAGCCCGAAACTGATCTCGTAGACACCCGGTATATAAGCGACCTGCCAGTGAATCTCAAAGCCAATGTCAGTTCCTTCGCAAATGACACCACGCTATTTTGCAATCCCACCACAAGCAGAGAAAATCTTAAATCTGACCTACTGACGATATCCGAGTGGTGTAAGAACGGGTTGATGACCCTCAATGAAAACAAATGCCGTGTACTCCACATTGGCACTAACAATCCTTTTTACTTCGGTTCGGTTCGAGCTTAATGGCATAACTTTGGTATCTACGGATGAACAGAGAAATCTTGGAGTTGTTGTAACCAACAATTTGAAACCAGAAGCACATATTTCAAAATGCATCAAAAACTCAGTGGCCTACCTGACGAAAAAAGCATTCAAGGACCACTCAGTCACTACAACCCTACAAATATATAAGTCATTCATCATACATCAGACCCATGCTAGAGTATGCTCAGTTTGAAATCCATACTATGCCAAGGACATTGAAGCACTGGAAAGAGTTCAAAGAAGAATCACTAGAATTCCACCAGAAATTCGACACCTCACATACGAAGACCGTTTGAAGCGGTTCAACCTAACAACTTTACGTGACAGGAGGTCAAGAGGGGATTCAATTACAACCTATAAAATCCTAAGTAATTACTACTCTGACAACATGAATATGTATACTCTCAGTGACAATCACAACCCTCGAGGGCACTCCACAAGATTAGAGAAAGAGAGATGTTCTAAACTCCTCAGAAGAAATTTCTTGTGCAACAGAGTGGTCTATACGTGGAATTCGTTGAGCGAAGGAACAGTCGCAGCATCCAATATCAACTCATTCAAGAATAGAATGGATGGCGAGGTGACCTTAGTTTATTATCCAACACACTGGTTCATTATCCTGTATAATCCATTGAACAAAACACAACATCCGATTCGACAGTATACAACAGCTCTATCGGTTTGCTTGCTGTTATTTAAATATTGATAATAATAATAATAATAATCTTTATTTAAACCAACTGAAACTGGCAATTTCTTTCAAGACAAAAAAAAAATGAAAAATTATGTAGATTATTATTTGACTTGAAGTTGATTTGTGACTGACATGGTTCTAAGATTAAAACTTTACGAATATTCCAGGTAATAACCAATACGTCTCAGCATCCGACGCCACGGATCTCTACGTGAACCCCGCGTCCAAATCGCCATCGATTTGGCAAAGCAGCCTGTCCCAATCCAGCTCAGATTCTAACACTAGATCCACACCGCCATTGACTTCGAAAACGAATTTCATCAACAACACACCTCAGGGAACCACTAGAAGAAACATGGGTGGAAGGTAAGGCAAAATCAATTAAAACCTCACATTGTATATTAATTTGTGTATTTTTTTAATAGGAAACCGATCAAAGATATGAGTATATCACCTGAAGAAGAAGAAAGAAGACGAGTGCGTAGAGAACGAAACAAAGCTGCAGCGGCTCGATGTAGAAAACGACGCGTAGATCACACCAACTGTTTGGTCAAAGAAGTGGAGGAATTAGAGCACAAACGTCAAAAATTGATTGACGAACAACAACAGCTCAAGCAAATGAAAGAACAGCTTGAGTATCTTCTCGAAAGCCATTCGTCATCTCCCGGATGTCGTAGACGCACCTCCAGTCCTCCTGATGTAAAGCCGTTCGATCACATTTATTACGATAAGGCGTTGGAGAGAGTCAAGACGGAAAATATGGAGCAGATGGATAATGATATATTTTTATCGCCTTCGCCTACTAGAAAGGTAAGGATGGAGTGTCATTTTTAGGACTAATTTATATTAGTCAATCATGGGTTTTGTACAACATCATTTCCTATAGAAGAGGAATCGAATCTTGTCTTGGTGTCGATGTCGAGGTCCATGTAAAGAAATGTTTTGCATCTTCACAAAGAATTATTGTCTTGTGCTTTTTTTTTGTAAGAGCTTTATGTTGAAGGATCTATAGTAATCTATACACTTTATCACTCATCTACTTCATATATACGCCACCGTGGGACACCCTGTATAGTTTCTATCAGTGCTGGGACATGGAACATCTAAATTTTACAAAATAGTTGTTTTATTCAAATATTGTTATACATTCAAGTATGGAATGGTGTAAAACAAGCAGCACCTCCAAAGTCTTCTGAGAAAGTCTTCTTCGAACCATTTTGAAAATAACGAGCTGAAATAATAACATAATAACAGTGAAAATCACTGTCGGGACAAGTAAATCCCACTCAAAAATACTCATGGGACACATATGTCCCATGATCTTATTTTCCACACAATATTACTGAGAGTAGTTATTTTTTATGCATATACCTAAAACTAGTTTGTACCTACCTTTTACCACTACCAAAGTTTGTACCTACCTTTTACCACTACCAAAGTTTGTACCTACCTTTTACTACTACCAATTTTCATTCACTGCACAGTGCACAAAACAGACGTGAAAAGAAAACCACTCATAATTTCGTAAATGAGCAACGCGCATGCAGTGGCTGAGGGGGTAAACAAACGACTGAGGTCTCCCGCGAAAAAATGGCGTGAGAATTTCCACGGTAGTCGCCAAAATATACACACAAGTCCTTAAACTACCACTAGGACCACTTATTATAGATTTAAGAGCTGTAATAACCCCAGCAGGATTTTTTGAACTCTTGCTGGAACATATTTATGTCCCGCTAGGCGTCAGAGGGTCTTTTGAGTCAATTTCTGAGAGTGCTTCAAAATCTGTAGAGGAACTTTTGTACAGGGTGGTCCAATTGTGTGGTGGACCAGTTGTAAGAGCTTTTTGTTGAAGTATCTACACTTCATAACTGATCTACTCTTCTATTCTAGAATCCATATGTAGTACAGTTAGTAGACTCTCGATTATCCGACTCTCTATTTTCCGATCGCTGGATCATCCGAGTTGAGTAATACCGCGGTTAAAATCCGAATTGACTGAGCGACGCTGGATTATTTGAGCATCAGACAAGAATTGACCCACCCTGTACATCACCAAGAATCTGCTTTATCGCTTATTAATCTCTACTTCATTTGGGTCTTCTTCAAACACCACTTATATAAATACAACGAAATTTATTGTTTTTGGATAGTTCCTCACTGAACCCCTGTATCTGACTCTTATAAGGGTGGAATTTGAAATCCCAACGAACAAATTTTCTCTGATTCGCAACTCATTGAATTTCACATTCCTGTTGACTACTGCTAAGTATCTCTAGCACTCTGATATTCTAGTGTATTTGCAGTTTTTTCAACTTACCGCAGGAGCGTTTTGGCCACTTACTAATACTAGAGTCTAGCCATCACATGTGGAGCAACTACGATTGTAGCCGAAAGCCGAGCCGAGCGCATTGAACTTGAAGGAAGGTGTATATTCAGTTGCAGCAAAAACAACAAAAATAAACTAAAAATCAATATTAATTATAGATAAAAGAAAACTGATAGAACATCAAAAAATATTGTAATTTGAATATGCCTTAAAATTAAATATTCTATAGGTATTACGTATCTGTTCGAGTCCGTGTGGAATTATCATCAAATTCTAATATTGTCTGCAAAATTAATGCGTTTTTTTCTTCTCTTTCAGGACGATGAAGATTAGATTAGGATTTTTGCATTTTTTTTTTGTTGAAATACATTTCCTCTGTGGAGTAATTGGTAACTTTTTTCGCTCATTTGTAAGTAAGGGAAGTAGTTCATGTTGTTTTCGTTTTAAAGTGGGTTTATAGGCAATAATGCCTGTTCTAGCACCCTATAACTTTCCTACTATCCTAAATCCAAACTACAAAAAATGTAGGTAATATTTTTACTAATAATTATTATCTTGTAAAATGGACTTGTAATTTTATTTTGATAAAAATAAGAATGGTTAAGGAAACGATAGAAATAACAATTACATTCTTGTTCTCGATTTTCTATGTACCGACCAGAGTTCGCTGTTCGGCTATTATCGGGTTTGCTCCAACTGTGACGGCTAGACTCTAGTCTTACTAATTATTTTAGAAATGCTTCACCTTGGATTGAGTCCAACTTGTGTTTTGTGAACTAACAGGAATCAAGGATCAACCGATCTTAGAATAACATTGGGAAAAATTGGACCACCCTGTACATCTTTGAATTTTTTACATTAAAAATAAGCAGGACTGTATCGTTTCCTGTTACGCTCTCTGCTGCTCTGCTGGCGAGTGTGATATACTGAGAGAGCGAAAGAACGGATATGTTGAGAATATGGGTAACTGGTTTACATCCAACAAGGTTTATTTGCTCTTCTAGAAATGCTTTCACAATGGAATAAGTCCAATTGGTTCAAACCATCTTAGAACAAGCATCCTCATCATCATCCATTATCAACGATTCATATCCATATTGCCTGGAAGTTGCTAAATCAGTTCATTTCACTTACCCCTTCTTGCCAGTGAATATTGTCAAAGAGATAAAAGTACAAGGAGATGCTGTATCACTATAGCTATTGAGCAACGGAGGAATGGTGCCAAACAGTGCCACCAGAAAGAGAGAACTCCCCAGAATGAAGGAAGGACATCCGAATGAACGGAACTACTATCACATCGGTAACGAAAGTCAGATATTTCGGCATAATGCTGGAATGCAAACTCAGGTGGAGAAAACAAATTAACCAAGGCTACAAGAACTCTCATGGTGTGTCGAATTCTTGCACTCTAGAGATCCAAACCAGGGATCTTGAGATGGATGTAGATCATGAGTAAGACCAACCAATACGACTTATGGACAACATAATGTCGAAAGGGTGCAAAGGAAATTTCTGAAGTTCGCTTATTATCGGGCATATGGACTCTATATCGGGGGTATGATGGTGAATACCTCCTTGGTATCTTTGGTAGACTGTCTCTGAATAAGCGAAGAATTAGAATACTACTTTGTACGGTTTAAGTTGCTCAAGGGTGATATTGACAGTCTTGATATTCTAACACAATAACTACCATTTGCAGTGAATCGTGTTAATTCACGTAATTCTAATGTCTTTTATTTAATGCGTCCTCGGACTACTGCTGTTGATACTGTAACGAATAAATATGCAAATAAATAAATAAACCTTACTATTCATTTGGATCAAGAGTCTGGTTCAAGGAAGTGAAGAGTCAAAACATAAAAGCAGGTGTTCCACAGCAGCCATCAACACAACTGTTAAGTCTCGCTCCTCTTCACATTGTTGTGGAAGTGGTTGCTAGATGAGTAATAACTAGAATCACAAAGTAGGGATATGGCAATGGATGTTGGTTGAGAACGAGAGAATTGTTATCCTTAACCAAGCCTAATTATTCCGCCGTAGGGATGATATGATCACAACATATAATTTTGAGAAACGCTTCACAGTAGTGATAATAAGAAGCAGAGAAGAATGGAAAGGAAACAGCCCATCCATTCTTACAAGGCAGCAGAATGCTATATAAAATGGTATACTGATGGGTCAAGAACTGAACCAGGGACCGGAGCCGGAGTACTTGGGCCTGGAATTAAGTTCTCCAAAGCAATGAGAAAACACCCAGACATATTTCAGGCGGATATAAATGCTATAAGATGTGCTGCGTTTAATCTTGACAGAAACTACAAAAAAAAAGAGAGATTGTCATATTCTCAGACAGTCAAGCAGCCATTAAAACGCTGAGCTCACTCATAATAATTACGGAATAATGGTTTGCAAATGTCTGGATAAGTTGAACAAACTGGGCGAAAATAATAAACTATCCCTTCAGTGGATATAAAGACAAGCAGGGATCGAAGGCAATGAGAAAGAGGAACCAATTGGCGAAATTGGAAGCACAAACTCTGCTTTCAGGACCAGAGCATTTCGGTGGAATGGGAACGCACATCCATAAGGAAGCGTTCAAGAAGAGCGGACCAAATAGATCAGCCTTTGGGAACAACTTCCAGAGAAGATCAAAAGACCTTATATAACTGTGTAAAAACAATCTTTGCATCCTCAGTGAATTCCTTGCATTGTCATTTCCATTTGGTTGTTATTTCAATCCTTTCAATATTGTTGTTTAGGTCAATACGCAAATTTCTGAGGTGTATGTTAGTATTGAAACAATACATTGTTTGAACACATGAAGGATTTTTGATTTGAACCCTTGGCTGAATGATGTTCTCGCCAATTTCTACCTTTCTTTTGCAATTTGGAGTGAGAAACAAGCCTTTATGTGAACTAGAAAAATCGCAAAAAAAGCCAAAAAAGGTGTGGTCGAAAATTAATAGCTGGAACATACACTCTAAAGGTAATAATGACATACCCAGTCACCTAAAAGATGTAAACAGGATCATTGATGCTTTCGCTAGTATTTCGTCAACTAGTTACTCTGGTGGATAATGTCACGCTTGGGTATTATCTAAGTAACAAGCTGGCATCTATTCATAATAGTGACGAATGCAGGTTCAGGGACATTACTGATGAGGATGTGTATCAAACTTTTTCTCGATCAGCTAAGCTATAACATGATACTCTTTAGTATAGACTTTATTGCACCAGTAATCTCTAAAATATTCAATATCTGCTTACAAACTTGTGAAGTACCAAGTACCGAATCTCTGGAAATGTGCTGTTGTCAAATCCTTACTAAAAAATTCCAAGGTGAAGGATTTCTCAGAGCTAAGGCCCATTTGTCTTCTTCAAATCCTTGCCAAAATGCTAGAGTCAGTGGGATTGGACATGTTCCTGAAGTACATAGCAGACAAGAATATTCTGCCAGCGAATCAATCTGGATTCCGTAAAAATCATAGCACAGCCACAGCACTTACTAAAGTAACAACAGATATTGCAACAAATATGAATTGTTCAATGGTCTCTTGCTTAGTGCTCCTGGATTACAGCAAAGCGTTCGATTTGATTATTCATTAAATACTTATTACAAAAATGGGCTATTATGATTTCTCTGATCAAGTACACCAGTGGTTTTCGAGCTATCTTGAATCAAGAACACAAATGATCGAACTGGACGGAGCTAGGTCAATGTTGGTAACAATGAGATGTGGAGTTCCCCAAGGAAGCATTTTGGGACCCCTACTATTCAACCTGTATCCTGGTGACCTCCCAAATCAAGTACAATTTTGTGTTATGCATCTTTATGCGGATGATACACAACTCCTGGTAGGTTTTGCTCTGGAAAAGGCTTGTTTTGCTCTGAATGCTGACGTAAATTTAGTCCATATATGGTCTAAAAACCATGGTCTAGTGCTTAATGCGAATAAAAGTAACTATCTCATTATAGGTCAGATATCACTAGAAGTGGTTTCTACAGTCATAACTTTGTTACATTACATGTTAATAACTCCTTGTTGCCCTGCGTAGAATCTGTCAGAAATGTAGGTGTTATGTTTGATAAGCAGCTTGATTTCCAGGCGCATTGTTACGGGATGATTTTTCCCGCTCCAAAATAAAGGTATGAATAGCATACCTTCCTCAAGCCACTGTTTTCTATCCAATAGTTGTAGCCAAACTTTTCATTGGACTTTTTATTTTTCCCAGAATCATTGAGTTGGAGGTTTATTAATGGAATTGATTTTCTGTTAGTAGGGTTAAAATGAATAGACAATTAATTTATTAATAAAACAAAATCAAAATTATTTACACTGGAACAGCTGATTGTCTGATCGGAGTAGATTGTCTAGATTGACAGCGCTCCAAATAGGGTCAATGACCGGTACTAACTTAACTTGAATAAGTACCATGCCCCGACTACCATCAAAATTCCCCAGTACCTTCCACCTTGGAGTTTTGACAGAGACTTTTTAAAAAGGACCTTGCAGGGACAATCAGAGGTCATTCAGGTCGAGGACTTTCCACGATTAAGTGTTCGGGAAAATTCCTCAGGCACATTTTGCCGATTTTCTGAGTTGTCTAGTTTTCGCTCATAGATCTAGGGTGGCTAATCCGTTATTTTAGCACCCAATCGCCTTGTGCCGATTTTTTTGTGAGTCGGAAAAGAGCAACGTGACCAATTGTTTGTTCCTAAAGGCCAAAGTATTTTGGTGAGTCGTTTTTCTTATTAATCTTCTCTGTTTCTCTATTTCCTATGTAAGAGCATAATTTTCTGTTAATTATACGGTTAAATTCCGAATATCGGACATACTTACCTATTGCGCCACGTCCTGTCTCATTACGTCCATTTGTTTCAGGCCTTTAATCTTCACCTTTAGAAGTTACGCTTTAATCGTTACCCTTAGATGTCCCCTTTTATTCGTCACGCTTCAGTCCCTAACTTTCAGTAAAGAGTTATACGTTAAGCTTACGGTATACTTCGAGTAGGACCTACAATCTTCAGCCTCCTTTAGACCATTGGAAGCCTTAGTGCCCAGGGCCAGTTGCTTCTTGTTGCGGCCTTGATCCAGACTCAGGCCATCGGAAACACTGGAAGATATTAGTTCCATCCGTCAGGTTTCCCCAAGAGTTTAGGGACTACTCAGGTTTGATAAGTGTGTTGTATTGTCTTAGTATCAAACCTTGCCAACCCCTTGTTGAAGTGAATCACCACAACCACGCGGTTCTGCAACAGTATTAAAATTACCCTTCAGATTAGATGCTGTTATTTCAGTTTCAATTAATTATTACCTTTGTTATATGAAATTTACCCTTCAGGTTATGTACCATTAATTAGGTACTTCAATTTTAAGTATTTATCTATACCTTCTATATTATTCCATAATATCAAATTTGCCCCTCAGGCTATTTATTGTTACTTCAACTTTAATTATTGATTTATATTTCTCTAATAACTATCCCATAATTGCATGCTGCACTGAATACAGGTAAATACTTGTACACTGGTGTTAAATGGCCATTTATGAAGGTACTGCATTGAGTGAGCTTATTTGTTAATTAATATTTCAGGTATTATTGTTGTTAATTGTTATTACTCTTTATTTTTTTTATTTAGGGACTCAAGTTGAGTATAATTAATAATTATTATAAATACTGTAAGAACATATGGTTAGACGATTTCTTTTCTTGTTCTGTTCTGGTTCCAATGTAAATAATTTTTAGTGTTCCAGGGCGTTCGGAAAACTCACTCCGAACCTGTTCTAGAGTCAACCTATTCTGTTCTGGTTCTAATTAAAACTCGTACCTGATTGTAGCAAAAGCGTTTCACTTTTGTCCCTTCTTCTTGTTTATATTTCAGGTTGTGCTACTATGGTTCCGTAGAAGTTTCCTGCTTTCGTTATATCGGTTGATTTCGTGTACTGCAGGGAAAAAGTAGGTGGCGCTCTATATTTAGTTAATTAATTAACCCACACCACTCTCCGTATTGGAGGCTAGTCGGCAACCCTATACACGAAATCACGTTTCTAGATTTCAGCCACCAACCAACCCTTTCTTTCTATTCTTTCTCTTTTTAGCTACCCATTCACTGTCCCCCTTCCTTCAAGTTTCATTATTTACTTCTCCCTCCCGTTTTGTGCCACGTAATAAATTGGCACGTAACAGCATGTAGGAATTAAACTATCTACTAATTATATTAAATTGAAAAGCTTGTATGCCTTCAAGTATCTAATACCTGCCAAAATTAAGTTAATGTTGAAGAGACCCTCATCTATCCTCAATTAGATCATTGTCGTGTTGTGTATTACAATTACCTTACCTTAGAATTTAGGGAAAACATTCAACTAGCTCAAAATGCATGTGTATGATTCATTTATTGTATTAACAAATTCGATCATATATTGCTAGCGATATACTAAAATACGAAAACCGATTTAATCTATTTCTATGGATTCTTTGTCTACAAAATTTTGAAAAGTCAATGTCCATCAGTGTATTTGTAGCGTTATAGTGGCCAGACAAGATCTGCACAATCTGATTCTTAGGAATGTAGTTAGATATGATATACCCCAGCACCGTAACACTAAATTCAGAAATTGTTTTGCCTTCCGAGCTACAGCATTGCTAAACTCTGAAATGTACAATTCAATAATAGGAAATTCTCTATATACTTTTAGAAATAAATATAAATCCTATTTTGTTGAACAAATGTAATAAATAAGTAGTCTATTGTTGTGATAATTGTACCATATTTTAAGCTCTCTCAGGTGACATGGAAGAACGCCTTGCGAATGCTACCTTTTGTGTCATCCCTGCTATATTACATATTAAAAGTTGTTCTATTCTATTCTATTTGGAGATAGGATAGAGTTGTACCTATCATATTTTTGAATAACACTTTGAAATGTAACCACTTTTCTAACTTTTTCTTATTGTTTCAGATCATGTTGAGTCAAACAGTATTCCCGCATCCGAAGCCATCGAGACCGAACAGTCTGAACGTGGCAATAAGCTCAGCCTCATCGAAAATTCACGAGATAGCAGGGATCCCAATCACCACTCCATCTCAAGGGCTGTTTTTCAACTACGAATCTATGATGGGCGGCGGTACCGGTTTGACGCCGGTCAGCGCACCCCTGATACCGTCGTGCAGTACGCAGCAACGCAATATACCGGTCAGCGTCGCTGACTTGAGCTCGCCAGATTCTCAGTTGCCGCCCAAGCTTGTTAGTTTATAATGTTAAGAGGGCGACTAATATTTTTGTGATATGCTTGTGGAGGAGTTTTTTTTTTTGTAAGGAAAACTTTTTTGTCATATTTGAGGCCAATTACCAATTTGTTTGTTGTTGAGAATATAGGCTCAGTTTTTTGATACAATATACCATTTTTGCTAAAAATTGTATTGTTAAGGTATATTTACTATAAGTAATAAGTTTACTTAACATTTTATATGTGACAGATAATTGACGGAAGGTTGCCTTAGCCATTTTTTACTGAGGCTGTGTTACTTAAACTTGAGTAACTAATATTTTTCTTTAGACAATCATTAGTAATAATTGTTTTGTCACAGGAACAAACCAAAAAAAAAAAAAACTTCTGTAAACCATTTTCAAGTGTCATCTAGTGTTAATTTTTTCAAAGTATTTATTTTATTTAATAATTTAGGTGTAAATTTACTAAGGAATTTACCAAAACTTCTTACACAAATATTTAAAAATGGATCCAAATTTATTCTAGTCCATTCTAAAACATTTTGTTGCAATATTAGTGGCTAGCTTTAATATGCTCAAAATATATTTGCTAATAATTCCCATTATTTTTCAGTTGCGATAAAACCAAGAAAATGCCTTTTAAAGATATTTTTTTCTGTAGAGCAAAAGTTTTATTCCATCCATCAACCAATTTATAATTTATTAGTCTTTAGGATTTAACAAGAGAAATTTGAAACCTTTAAATTAGTGGCAAGTTACTTGTCCAGAAATAATAAAATTACAATTTGGCAATGATTGTATTTTTCGATTTGTCAAACTTTTTTCATTTTTTTTTTTTAAAGCGAATTTGTGTTACTAAATATAGGTATATCTATTTAATATATTTCTGAAAATAAAGTACTTTATATTTGAATAATAAATTTAAAAAATAAATAAAAAATTTATATATTATACATATAGCAATATTTGAGATTACAATATTTGTAATTCGAAACAAAGTTTTTTTTTATAGAGTTATATGTAGTTTTGTCAAGTTTTGTATTTATTTTATGCAATTTGCTAATATATTGTGGAAATGAATAAATAAAATTTATCTTTTCTGAGTACCTGTTGGTTTCATTTTCATCTATATGTATTTCACTTTGTAACAAAAATACCTTTATTAACTGTTTGTTACCAGTCATTCTTTGTACAGGGTTTTAATGTTAATGTCAGTGTGTGTTAAACTTTTAACTTTTGTCAAGTTGTTACATTATTTCTAATTTTGTAATCACTTTTATCTACAAGCGTTTGGTTATGACCACGTTATGACGTTTTTACATGACCATTTTCCTAAAATCTGTTTTTTTTTTAAAGATAAAAGTCAAAATGACATTCTGTTGGCAATACAATGTAAAATTGTCAAGCTTTCAAATTTTTTATGTAGAAAAGGCTTGTGTTGCCAACATAGTTACTAAATTTTTGACTTGGGGAATTATCTTAAAAAAAAAAACAAACTTTAGTATTTGAGTTGTGTCATGAGACTCATAACACACGTGTTCACAGAATACATATCCTCACGGATAGAAGGCAAACTGCCTAATAAAATTTTGGGGAACAATGCGCCGTCACGGCGCGGTGGATGCGATCCGAACTATTTATAATGAAGGTTTCTGTAATCAAATCAGCTTTCAAAATAGTTCTCCCAATGTCAATATTTTCAATATCAGATTTATTCGGACTTCAGTTCAGAATTGAACTACGCTTTCGCATTTCTTTATATAGGTCTGATATGACCAAATGCGCAAGCGCATTCCAATTTAGAACTGATTTTGAACTGAATTCCAAACAAACCTTTTTCCTCATTATTGAATATTGATGGACTTTTCTTCCGAGTAGAGCAAAAACGG
Source organism: Ceutorhynchus assimilis (assembly GCA_917834065.1). NCBI lineage: Eukaryota > Metazoa > Arthropoda > Insecta > Coleoptera > Curculionidae > Ceutorhynchus > Ceutorhynchus assimilis. Next base: position 12,426,769 of record OU892287.1, read on the forward strand.
CCAAACTAAGGTATTATGTTTTGTGTAAATTCTAATTTTTTTTTAAATTTAAGAAACATTTATCTGGATTTAAAATGCACACTAACACCAAGACGAATTCTTATTCAGAACTATTTTGACATATTTTTTTCAAAGATAGGTAACAGGTAAACTGCCAAAGTAAACTGTGACATATTTTCTGGTCGCGTTCATTCCGCACCTGTAGTTCTATTTCACTCCAGCGTCCCCAAGCGGATGCGATCCGAAGCTTTTTTTTTAGGCCCCGCCCTCCATTAAGCTTTTTTTTCTATCCGTGAGGATATGTGTTCTGTGCATGTGTTATGGACTAGGTTGTGAATCTGTAACACAAACTATGTTTGGTGATTTGACAAATGTCAAAGTTTAACCTGTAAAGGTAAAATGAAGGTAGACAACTACTATTAAACGAAAATAATTGAAGAAACATTCTTATTTTTGCTTTGTAACATTATTAATTGCTGAAGAGACATTATTTCATTTGAACACTGGTAAAATCGGTGTCATTGGTGTGTTTTGGTCATTTTATATTTATGGGGTCCAGAAAAAAACGAGGAAGAGTTACAATAACTGGTAGTGATGATGCTGGCGGCGTTATAGGAGCTCAAGTTCAAAAAATTTTTGATGACACCTGAAATGCTTCAAACCTATGCTTCAAACCACCTTCAAACCTTGTTAGCTGGTATACAAAATGTCACTGTTGGTAATTAGCAGGCGAGTCAGCAGGTAACAGCTCCTGTACAAAATGTAAACAGCAAATTTTTCTGCTTGCAAGTCACGTTTTGAATGTCATATCGATGTTGAAGCGTTTATTGATGTTATCACTGTCATACAAAGACTGCTTAAACATTGAAGATGCTCACGCAATGAAAGGACTATCCATGCTTTGAATTGATTCCGCTGGAACATGGTGGTAAGGCATCAAATCTTCAATAGATTCATTTGATGAAGCTATTGATGCTTTGCATCATGCTTTTGAATATTTCAAACCTCCACATCAGATTTATGGAGAACTTTTTTCATATCCACAAGCTGATGAAAATACTGATATTTTTGTTTGTAAATGTAGAGCTCTTCTATCATATTTAAAAGGAGATTCGGCTATTTTTGAGCATGCACAGCTAGATATGGTAGATAGGTAGGGATTTGGAGGGGTGACTTGCATAATCTTATACTTAGGCCTCTTGAGTGGGCCCATTGTAGATATGATATATGAACTTTTAAATATACGCATTAAAGATAAAGTTCAACGAGATCAAATTAAAACTTTCAATGATCTCATAGAAAAAGCTAGAGTTGTCGAACAAACATTATTTGATAATATCGCTAATGCAAAAACTAAGCAACATATTCAATTCAACGATCCCGTTACAGAATTATCGCATAATTCAAAGGTTCAATCTGTATATTGTAGAAATTTTGATCATGTTAAAGAAAATTATAGAAAGTTAGCTTCAAAAATGCTTAGTCTGAAACTCAAAAAAAATTCCATAAATATTCTATCGGACTACCTGTTAATTCCAATGCAAACATCTTGAATAGGAATTCCAAGCAAAATCTAAGTGTCGCAAATACTTCTAGTTTGATGTGTTATCGTTGCAAGAAGCCTGGTTTTATAAAAACTAATTGTCCTAACTGGTTGAAAAATACCGAGACTGGTGGCCTTTCCTCAGAATTTTATAATATAACAGCAAATAATTTGTTTTTACCCAATTTATGCACTCGACCCTTAACTTATGTTACTATACAAGGTCATCATGGCTTATCTTGATTCTGGCGCACAATTAAGTATTGCTGGTGCTAAATTGAGTAAAATTCTTCTTGAAGATGATATAGGTACCTTATATAAAGAAAGAATTGAAAGTGAGTCTTGCTGATGGTGAAAGTACTCAAGTTGATGCCTACTTCTTTGATGTTGAAATAATGCTTCAAAATAGAATTCATCATATTTGTCTCATTTCTATTCAAAAAATCATAACAGCAGAACACGTTTTAGCATAGATTTTTTGAAACTAGCCAATATAGTGTTGGATATGCCCAATGATTCTTGATTTTATGGTGATTTTCCTGACGTTAAATATTCCTTTATTTCTGATAATATATATAATATATATATATTATAATATATAATATAATATGTCGCTATTAATAATTTAGAAACCTCCGATGCGACCAAAATTTTAAAAGAATTTTTTTGAAGACCTGATGAAGGACTTAACCTTTCCCCTTAACAAGAGGATATTCTCCTCTATAGTAGTCAGCCTCCTTCTTTTGCAGAACATTCTAATAATCTCATAGATGAAACTCCAATTTCTGTACCTGCGTATCGCATGTCTGAAATAAGAAAAGAGCAATTGCGAAAAGAAATCGATACACTCTTAGCCAATGGAACAATAGAAGAGTGCGCGTCTCCATATGCTGCTCCTGTGTTTCTTGTTCCAAAGAAAGATGGTGGCATCAGGTTGACTGTTGATTACCGCAAATTGAATGCGAAAACAATAGCCGACAGATCCCCTTGCGTCGTATTGACGATACATTACATGCTGCAAAGAAAACTCGTTTTATGACAACTTTGGATTTAAAATCTGGTTATCATCAAGTATCAGTCAAACCATCTGATCGAGACAAAACTGGTTTCATTTGTCCTTTTGGAACTTTTAGATATACAAGGATGCCATTTGGATTACGAAATGCTCCATCCGCATTTCAAAGACTAAATGATAGATTTCGTTCTGGACTTCAAGATATTAAAATATTAGCTCAATGATATAATTATTTTATCAAACTCATTTGAACTTCATGTAAGTGATTTACAAAAAGTTTTTGATCGCTTAAAATTATTCAAACTTCAATTAAACCGTTCGAAATGCAAATTTTCTTGTTCTTCTGTCAATTACCTCGGTCATGTAATAACTTCTGATATTGCTTTAAACCCAGATAAAGTTTCTGCTATTTTTAAATTACCAAATCCTCGTTGTCAAAGAACTACTTTTTTTTTCTACAAACTGGTTTCGACGTTTTATAAAAAGCTTCGCTGAAAGTTCAAAACCTCTTACTTTTCTCACTAAAAAGAAAGTCAAATGGATCTGGGGCTCAGATCAAGTCAAGGCTTTTGAAAATCTGACATCGCTTTTAACGTCTAGCACTTTTCTCCAGCAAGCTCACCTCAATAAACCATATATTCTCAAGACGGATGCCTCTAGCTATGCTATTGGCGCATGTTTACTCCAGGTGAAGGGCTCAGAAGAAAGACCTTAAAATACGCCAGTCGTTTATAAACATCAGCTGAGCAAAGTTACAGTACAACAGAGCGAGAAGCCCTAGCAGTAGTTTGGTCCATGACTGACAAGTTTGGAGGCTATTTAGAATGTGCTCATGTTATCTTCAAAAGTAATCATCAGCCCTTGAAATGGCTTATGACACTCAAATCCCCTTCGGGCAGATTAGCAAGATGGTCTTTAGCTTTGCAATCTTTTGATTTATGTATTGAATATAATCCTGGAAAAGATATACCTAATGCTGTTGCTGATATTTTATGACGCCCTGCAATTCTTGCAGCAGAAACCAATCTTGTTATTGGCGATTTACCAAAAAGCAAATCAGATCAGACGCATGAACAAATGAATGTCCCAGATCTCGATAAAATAATCCAATGTTTTGAAAACTCTGATAATGGTTCTAATGTTGATTTTAAAAGATGGACTGAGAGAAGCTACATCATGAACTGTGGCGTACTATACCGTTATGTCCCTGAATAGGATGGAGATGAAGCTCAACAAGTAGTACCGAAATCCCAAATTCCTCAAATCCTTGCCGAGTACATTCTCCATTATCTGACCATTATGGTATTAAACGTACTTATCAAAGAATTGCAAGTCCTTTCTTTTGGCCTGGAATGAAAAGATAACCATGTCTGATTATGTTATGGTAAATGCGTAGACTGCCAACGTTATAAAGCTACAAATCTTAAACCTGCAGGACAAATATACAGACTTCTATTCAAAGAGAACGTTTTGAAACTATCTCTATTGATTTATTTGGTCCATTACCTGAAACGCACGATTATTACAAATGGATTTTCATAGTAGAAGATGCTACAAGTAGATGGATAGAACTTTTTCCATTGACGGTAGCGTCTGCTGAAAATTGTGCTCGTTGCCTAATAGATGAAGTTATATTTAGATATGGCGTTCCCAGACGTGTTTTAGGTGATAATGATTCTCAGTTTGTGAGTACAATAATGCAACAAGTTGTATATTGCCTACGATTTGATCTTATTTTAAATTCCCATATGATGAAGTTGATCCGGCACCTATTAGACCATTGAAAAAACGTGGTAGGCCCCGTAAAGTTATAAAGACGATGAATTTAAAGGTGATTTAAGTAATAGTGTTTGAGGATCATTATCCCTGCTGTATTTTTATTTATTTATTTATTTTTCTGTTACTCCATTCACGGGACGTTCCATGGAGTAAAGGGGGAGTAATGTAACAAAACTACTTTTATTGACTGCGTTTGTTACCAGTCATTCTTTGTATTGTACAGGTTTTTATTGGTAATGTCAGTGTGTGTTAAACTTTTGTCAAGTTATCACATTATTTCTAATTTTGTAATCCTTTTATTCAATATATTTCTTGATCGATATCCTGCACATCCGTTTTCTTGGCAATTCCAGACACTGAGAAAATAGTTTAATAGAAGAAATACTATATACTCACAACGCAGAAGATCCCAATCTCCACTAAAACTTTAGTTAATTTGAATCGAGATTATGGACAAGCTACATTCCAGAACTTCATGTCGTCAGTAAAGGATGTATAGAGGAGGCAGAAAAGCTGCAGCTGCTCACAAACTATGTAAGTTACAACGTTTTTGAATAGGTACTACTTCTGGAAACAAAAAACTACGATGATGCTGTGAGTATCTTAGATAAAATCTATATAAAACCACAAAATGAGTCATTGTTTGTGAGACATATTTTTTCTACGCGGAAAGAGCAACATGGAGGCAACTTAAGCCAGTACATTCAGATCTTGAATCAGCTCAGCAAAGATTCACTGAGAAATCCTCCTTATGGCCCTTGCCAATTTTTTAGCGACCACAGCTAATTTTTTTTTTTAGAATAGGCTCCAGCCAAGTTCTTTACTGTGGTAATAGAGTTAACTTTATTGAACCGTCTTACCCGTGGCAGCAAACTTTGTTGTGACTATAAAGCAGAGATGGGCATCTACGCGTAAACAAAGATTGTTTACGTCTGGTGTAAACAACGCGTAGACAATGTAAACTATGTAATCTATGTAGACAACGTGTAAAATATGTAGACAACGAGTAAAGTAATACAATTTTTGACAGTTGGCAGGCCTTTAAGGTTATGTTTCTGTTTTTGCTTTGTTTTTTTTTTTGCTTTGTAATGTTAATTAAACTGCAGATAATGTCTAATTTGATGCAATATAAATTTAATGCAATGCAAACTTTCAAAAAAATTACTCAAATTTCAAATTTTCTGTTGTCTACATTGTCTACATACTTTACATAGTCTACATGTAAAAAAGTGGATGTAAACAATACGTAGACAACGAGTAGACAAACCGCGTAAAGTAGATTTCATATAGTCTACGGCACATCCCTGGCTATAAAGGATATCTTTGTTGTTACAATAAAGTAACTTCGTTGTGACTATAAAGTGACTTTGCTACGACTATACAGTTTTTTTTATGACAATAAAGTAACTTTATTGTGGCTACAAAGTAAATTTGGTGCTACTATAAAGTATTTTTGTGTGACCATAAAATTACTTTGCAGTGACAATAAAGTCAGTTGCGGATAGTACGCGACGCACAACTGACAGCCCCCGTTTTCTGACGTCAGCGTCAGCGTTACAAAACGGGTGTACGTCATACCTGAACCAATGACAACGTTTACGTTGTCAGATGTGCATCGCGTACTATCCTAACAAACCGTACCTTAAGGACGCCTTAGCGATAAGTATGCAATGACATTTTAACGTGGAGAAATGTCACTTTAAGGAAAACTTATCGCTAAGGCTTCCTCAAAATGGTCGGTGCAAACGGCCATTAGTGGGGTAAATATGTTCATGGGGTAAAAATAAAACACAAATACCTACAATTAAACAATACATATATTTTATTAAAAAATAATATTTTTTTATAGAAATAAAATATGGACAGAAAAATGGAAAATTGTTATTCGCATTATAAGAAAAAAATACTCTTATAATGAAAAATCAAAAAACTTAAATCTATAAAGGAGCATAAACAATAAATACAATAATACAAGAGCCTTTATATAGGGAGATCAGTAATGAGATAGGAGGTTGGTTGAATCAAAACAAACTTGGAGAAGTCCTGTGATGAATGCACTGCCTCCTCGATCAATTAAAAATACCTAAAATAATATTCGAAAAAAGGATTAGGCTACGCCATCTTGTTTAAGACAAAAACAGAAAACCAACATTTTTGATTTTAGAATATCTTGAAGAGAATAAGAATAAGCTCATAAAAAATATTAAATAGATACATCATTACATACCGTTGCATACCTACCCTACCACATTCACCCACTAACTAAAAAAAAACAAACAATTCAATATTTTGATCGACTTCACTTTATTGACTTGATTACAAAATTGCACGAGCCGACAACAGCAGCTTCCTTCTACGTTTAGGCGGTTACACACGGATGTGGATGTCTGAAAACATGTACGCACATACATGAACGCTCAAACAAAAACATCAATGTGTATGCAAAATAACGTCGCGCTTTTGAATGTGCAATTTTGTATGCACACTCGGAATACTGTGGCAAGAATAGCAAGACTGCAGTTTTGTGCGAGCGTCTGTACAAACGCGACATGCACGTTGTTGTTTGCACGTTGATGTATGCACGTATATGTATCAAGACATCCACGTCCGTGTGTAACCGCCTTTCGACGTTTACCACGGACTACCGAGCGATGCTAGCGTCGGGAAACCTCGTGGATCGCAAATCACCCCCCACCTCACCACCCGATGGATTTTGTTGAAAATATTTTGGTGAAGAAACCAAAATCTTTCCAGCAATAATTAAAAAAACTTATAAAAAACTTTTTCATAGTTGCAGGCATGCACTTTTCCGCGGTAGAAAACATCTTTATTAATAATAAGTGTTTCTACTGTATCAGGAAAAAACTATTAGTGGCAGAAAAAATTTTTACTGTTACAGCAAAGTGACATATTATGTTAACATAGTAAAGTGCATCCTACAACTAGAATAGGATCGTTTTGCAATTTCAGCTAAAATTTCTGCTATGATAGCTGAAAATACACTAGTAAAGAATTTTTGGCTGTAAGTTTTGTCAGTGTTGTAACTAAAAACGTAACTGCCAAAGAACATCACATATCTTTCATTTCGGAGGACAAAAATCTGTAATGACGGTATTTGAAACAGAGCAATATTTTCTAGCTCCTGTTAAAATTGAATTTCCGTAATTATTCGGTAGGTTATCTATCATCGCAATGTAATCGAGAAAATGTTCACATAATGCAAAATTTATTTCTATTTCAAGAAAAGTACAAAAGCTTCTTCCAGAAGGTATCATTGAAGAAAGTAGGTACGTCTTTATGGCGAGCACAGGTTCTTGGTTCTTGTGACAAAGAACGAAAATCATATATCATATACCACGTATAATGGTTGTTAACTATTCTCAAACAATCAACAACTTCATGTTTCTCGACACTTATCCTTGTCCTAATATAGAAGGGTTGGTAAGAGCAGTCTCAAAGTTTGACGTTTCTGCATATTATCAAGAGATAATAAAAAATAATTCATTGCTTTTGAAGCTGTATATCAGTTTAATCGTATACCTTTGGGTGTGACTAACGGTGTAGCTTGATTTCAAAGAGTCTTAGATATAATAATCAGGCAAGAGAATCTAGAAGGCGTCTATGCATATAGCCATGACATAACAATTTGTGGGAAAAATCAAGAAGAACACGATAAGAATCCATCAGCTTTTTTGGTAGCAGTCAAAAAGTACCACCTAACTATAAACGAGAGTAAAAGTTAATTGAATAGAAAGTCAATTAAACTACTGGGATATCTTATCTTAAGGTTTATCACACCAACTTCGACAATGAGCGGGCAGAACAGGGTCAGGATCTAGAGTTGATGGGTGCTGATTCTGATGGAACAGTTTCTCCCGAACGCTTTATGCCTGACCTTGGTCTAGCGCATCAGTAACAGGAGCAGCAGACCCGGCGAAGAAGAAAAAGATAATGTCGTAGAGGTGGACGAAGAGGAGGAAGAGCCGAACTTGGACACTTAAGCCTGATCTTGCAAAATTAAAACCTCTACAGAATTTGCCAGTTCCTACTGATAAGCTTCACTTCAAAGAGCTGTGGGTATGCTCGCTCATTACTCTAGATCGATACTGAGATTCTTTGAGAAAATTCATAGAATTGTTAGTACCTTCAAGAAACTTTCCTATACAATATCACCGATTTCCACAACTTGAAAACTGTAGTAGGAAAGTCAGCTGTCACTGCCATTGAAAAAACCACAGATTAACTCGTCCTCGTACGGGTTAATCTGTGGAAAAAACCATTCCATTTGTGGTGGAAACAGACGTAAAATAAAAAATGAAAAGGGCTTTCATTTCAAGCGCTAAGAGGCATGTTTGTGGAAATCGCGGAAACGCGTCAACAAATTTATTGGGAGGGAAGGTTTTTTACGTAAAACTGGACTTCCTTCCTTCAACCCCCTAACCCCCAAGGCTACCACCCCAAAATTTTCAAAGGAGACAGTGGGTCGAGTGATAGATCATTTTAAAGAGCTGTTTAATCTGTACATTTTGCCGTCCTATTTTCTGAATTTAAGCTCAGTGTTGTAGAATAACACCCATTTCAATGTTCAGAAATGCCCATTTATCTTTAGACACACCTGCTTTTTACCTACCGTTTCATTACAGCAACAGGTAAACAAGGAGGTGTGTTTAGGGATAAATAGGCAGTTTCAAACATTGAAATGGGTGTTATTCTGCAACAGTGAGTTCAAATTTAAAAAATAGGACGGCAAAATGTACAGATTAAGCAGCCCTTTGAAATGATCTATCACTCGATTCGCTGACTCATTTGAAAATTTTGGGGTGGTAGCCCTAGAGTTTAGGGGGTTGAAGGGGCGAAGTCCAGTTTTACGTAAAAAACTTTCCCCCTCAATAAATTTCTTGACGTGTTTCGGCGACTTCCAGAAATCTGTCTGTTTACGCTGATAACGTAGGTGGCAAGTTTTGAAATGAAAGCCCTGTATAATCCGGAAGGCAATGGTCAAGTAGAGAGATTTGATGGTTCAATATGGACAACAATTTCGCTCGCACTGAGGTCTCGTGGCCTGAAAACAGAACAATGGAAGAGTGTACTCGAAGATGCATTGCATTCTATCCAATCTCTCATGTGTATTGCAACAAATCAAACACCTCATGAACGCATATCTAAACATTCTCGTAAATCTAGCAACAGACAAGCTAATCCTTCCTGGCTTTCCAGTCCTGGCCCTATTTGGATGGAAAAGAATGTTGGGAAAAGTAAATATACGACCTGTTTATGGAGGTGGTGTACTTGCTTATGTGTTAGTTCGTCTTCCCGATGGCAGAGAAGATACTGTCAATCTAAGGCATCTAGCATCATGTGGAAGTATACCTGAATTTAATGATGATAGTAAAAATACCTTTCAATCCCGTAACGAACCCTAATAAAAAAGTAACTCTGATAAAAAAGATGCACAAACACCTGATATTCAGAATGGTGACCCGCGGAAGAAAATTCACATTTGGACACATCGGAAAATGAATTCATATTAGTCCCTCAGAAGAAACAGTCAGACTCCAAACTACTCAACAGATTATGTTTCAAAATGAACCTGGGAAGAATGAGACAGATAGACACCGCATCTCATTCATAAACTTATATTTGTTTTGGTGGTGAGGACAAGACCCACCATGGGCCAGGAGGGGTGAGTTTTTCGAGGGAGCTAATGATGGGAATGCATCAGAGGTTATAAACAAGACCCGCCTTCCCCTCTGAACCCGTCATTCACTTGATGAAAATAATGACGAAATTCGCACGGGTGCAATTCGTTTATCTGTCTATCTGCCTCTAACTCATATGATATACCTACGTCTAATGGGCGCATTGACATTCCAATCGATTGCAGCGCGCAGCGCGTGTTCCGCCTGTTTCACAAAACCGGCTTCGCCAATAGTCGTTTTTACTCTTGAAACTCTAATTTTTCAAAGCAAAATCATAACAGGATAAAATATCAATCCGTAACAATTTGGCCATCTAATTGGAGGGGATACACCGGAGGTATTTTCATTAGTACAATGGCCCTTGTCATTATCAAAACAATTAGCGGCAAATAAATGCAACAATCTTGGAACGAATATTACAATATATTTTACTATTCAGCTGAAATTATTTTAACAAAAAATGTCAACTCTAAATGATAATAAAACATAACAAATCAACAATATCACATAGAACTTATTTCAACTACTAAAAATATAATCAAATCATTATTATTAAAAAGATATGACAGAGAGGTGACTTAAAAATAATGTCGATACAGAAGGATGTGATGTTATATAAAATTGTTGAACAAAGGGTTAAAACCTTAGTGTAATAAGCATTATATTCTCAGTAACTTGATATTTCTATTTATACGAATAATAAAATCTATGTAGAAATAAACGAAAGATATTCTGGACTTAGAGGTATGAATCTATCAGCTGGAACTGATGGGTGACAATACAAAAAACCGCAATTATATACTTTCTATATAGTGGGATTATATGTATACTTTATAATATAATGGGATATAGAAACATTGTCGTTCACTAATCTGTAACAAATTCAATTTGAGATATACTGTGAATTTTTCAAGTCAACATGCTGAAGCCGTAGTTAGATGGCCAGCCCATATCTTCAGCTTTCATAGAATCATCCCAGTTACTGTTAACATTATACTATACTATAGTGTGTGTGTCCCATTTTCAATATCTACTTGTTGAATAATATAAAAATAAATGTAAATCTAGCTTATGTATGCTTGGAAGATGAGACAAATATGCAAGCAATAAATAATACAAAATATTATAGTTTCTTGTTACATTTGGACGTTACACGTAAAGCTATTAGGACTTTATTAGAAGGGGCAACAATGGAAGAATTTATTAATTTTTTTGAAAATATTACATCAAACTTATTGAGTGCAGTATCTATACTTATTTATTATCAAAGGTGTTTACTGTACGTTGAATTAAAGGCAACAAATAATAAATATTACAAAAAAGACCAGTCGGTCTATACAAGTTTCATCTTTCGAAATTTTGTATTGGTTTTCTCAGAAACCATTGATGTGAGCTAATGGCCCAGTTGAAGAAAAAATTTGGGGCACCAACCTGAACAAATCAGAAGTTTCCATTTAGTTTTGAAGGGAATGTGAGTGAATTCTGGTGTAGAAGATTTGCATGATGGGCTCATACTAATATTGACTGTTTCCATTCACCATCACGAAATCTGGTCACTTAACTGGTTATAGTGAGGAAATAAAAGGAAAACAAATTGTAAATATTTTGATAAAAATTGGACTTAAAACCTCTGCAAATCCTCTACTTTTTCACAAATTTCAAACACAAGCTTTTATATTGATTCCTCCTAAGGGTTCCTCTGTTAGCTAACAGCTTCTCTTCCAAAAACATTTTCGATATGCTAATTTCTATATTATTTAGGAAGACATCGAATCTTTGTATATAAAATTCTGCCATCGTTGCCCACTTGACGGATATATACAAGGCGCGGACAAATAATGTCATTTCTAAAACTTACTTTTATACGATATACAGTGGGGGTTTGTTTTATCTTACAGTTAAAGCTTCAACAGCAATAGATTTCTCCACCTTTTTTTTTTGATTATAGATGGCAGTTCTAAAATTGATATAAAAACGTAGATATAATTTTATAATAATAATATTTGTTTAACATAGATTGTGTTAAAAGATTATTCGTAATCTTTTGACACAATTAAAACATTTAAATTTATATCTAGACAGAAACAACCAACATTTCCAATCACTAAATTCGAATATATCAGGCAGCAGTCACTGCATTAATAATTTAGAATATTTTTAATAGTTTTTATAACACACTCAAGAATTTGAACACATATTACAGATTAACAACAAACATATAGATTACATCATTTGTTAACGATAACCATACATTTAGAGTAGTACAATATAAACTAAAGTAAGCGTTTTAATTCATTTAATTTCGATCAATTTAGGCGCAGTCTAGATTATTTTTTTTTTTAAATTGATTACCGCTAATAAATAACATCTATTATAGAAGGAACAATTTGCCTATACCTAAGTTATATCCAGGTAGTTATACAAGTAGGTGGGAAATTGGAAGATAACATGATGGGAGAATAAAGAAAAGATAAAGAAAAATACGAAAGAGTTTCAGCAATTCAACAAATCTGTAAATGGAGAAATTATAAAAAAAATTACAACCTACAGTACGAAATTGATTAGCAATAAAATCATACTCTAAAAAGGACATACACAAAACTATAACAATAATACAAAACAGGAGACAAGAGAGGAATGAAAATTGCTTACAAAGATGAAATAACAAAATAAAAACAAAAAGGTTATAAGTATACTCAACTATAACAAAAATACAAAACCGGAGACAAGAAATAAGAATGGCATAGGCAAATTGATCGCCACTGAGAATATCAATAAACATAGTTTATACAAAAACAAATTAACGCTTTCAGCGAAATACCATAGTAAAGATAAGAATTCTTTCAACAATGCCTAAACTCTAATTAAATTAAAAAATATAAAAACTAACATTTTCATTATTTTCGTGGAATAGGTGCTCCCATTCCACTTACTACTGATGTGTATAATTTATTTTCTTTTAGTAAAATTTATAGGTACTTACAAGGCGATATTTGGTTAAGCTATTTTACAGGTTTCATAAAGCACTATATATAAATAGTTGGAAAAATTGTTCTCAAAATTTGGCAAATTTCGTGAGAATAAAGTGAGAGCTAGTAAAATTAGGTGAGCTACCTCCGAGTGCGCCCAAAGTACATGATGCAGCAAATAATGGACCTCCTGTTTTGGGAATAGGAATAATTCTTTTTGGATGCTTTATTTCAAAATTTTGAATTATTCAATGAGGAATCCTTTGCAGCACTTTGTAAGTCTTTATAGGTACTTGTTTCCAACTAATTTCTCGTACTGCTGATGAAAATGTTGGATTATCATATGTATAAGTATAAAAGGCTTGAATTGGTCAGTAAAAAAGAAGTAATTCTTACCTACGCCAAGTACTAGAAGTAAAAAGTCGCTTAAAGTGAAGACACAAAAGTAAGTATTCTCTGGAAGTATTTCCGAATCATTCAAAGTAAATAATATGCAGGCAGTATGAGAGTATATAGAAAAAATCTGAGAACAATATTACCTGTAAGAACTTTTCAGCCAATCTATATATGAATAAGGAAGAACTTTGGAAAAACCAAAACATTGTAGACTTTGAAAAGATAATTCAAAGTGAACAAAATCTAGACTCTTTTTTTTTGTAGTTGACGATTAGTTTTGAAATATACCTTTCAATATTACTATTGTAATGATCCAGAAATTAGACCCATAAATCACAATGTCTTTACTGTAAAAAATTAAATAATATCAAATAATCAAAAACTAAATTTCCGGTATTTCCAAATCAGTAACGATAAATTAGGAATGGAACAAATTAATGTTACCCCAAATACATTCGAAATTATATTATTTCCCCAGCGTGATGTCATCCTAACATCCGATCAATGAACTTTTTAAGCGAGGCCAAATAATTGAATCGAATGATTTATGGCATTCTTGAACCAATGTATTTAACCCCGATAAATCGGGATATTGCGACATAATTATTCGATTTTAAACTAAAAATGATAAAAATTTCAAGGAAATTGCATCATCTTAATAGAGAACTTGCACATTTTTTTTTTATTTCAAAAATGTGTTGTACTACACTAAAGATATAGTCATGCCAAATATCAAGCATTAAAAATTAGCCGTTAATTTTTTATAAATATTTGAAGTTACGCTCGAAACATCGCCATTTGAAACGACCGATAAGTGTGACGTCACTCAGCATCAAAATTCCGTTCACAGTCCTTGGTTGACAGCGTCCTGCGAGCAGGTAGATTTAGATTATGGTTATGTTGTTATGTATGCAGTTTATGATAGATTTGACATTGACAACACCAGCAGCACATGGCGTGGCAGCGGTGCGACCCGATTATTACTGCCCTTTGACGTCAGGACCCATAGAAATACGTTTTTGATCTCGTCAAGAATTTCGAATTATTTGGTATTTTCAATTGAAGATTTTGAAAACCAGAGATAAGGTATTATATCCTTTTCCTAATTGCATCATTTATTAGGATGATTGTTATTGTATTTTATTATTTATTTCATATTTAATTTAATGTGCAAGTTCCCTATTGTCATGGACAGAGAAAATTTGGGGGGATCGATTAAATATAAATACCGCAGTTTTAGAAGTGGAAGGCAGTTGTCAGTTGAGTTGCCAGTTGTTAGCAGTCCAGTCCAGTTGATTATAGTCTACAGTACCTAATGATTCAGAAGAGTTGAAATTCGCGAAAGTTCTTATTAAGGCCTCGGGGAAAAACGTGTTCGATTTAACTTAGAAAAAGTCCGGAAAATTGTGAAAGAAATAACATTTGAAATTCGTTCAACTTGGGTGCGGGCTCTAGAAGATTTTGAGTAATTAATTAAGTAATTTTACGTGTGAAAAGTTAAATGTAATTACTTTATTGGTTAATAATTTTCTGACTTTCATCAATGATTCTGAATGATAAGAGTGAATTAACAATGACTTTTAATGCCTAAAAACTTGAGTGATTTTTACTAGAAAAACTTTTTGACTTTATAATTAACTTTAGAACTTTATTGCATAAATATTAATAACTCGAGTGTCTTGACTATGGAACATTATTGCATAACTTTAATTGCCTTCAGATATAATGACATTCTAATTTAATTGTGCTAAGAAAATATGAAGTGAATTTATAATGCTCTTAACAATATACAATTTTGAGTAGGAATTATGAATTAAACAGTTGGGTTTATTAGCTAGGCATAGGAATCCGAAAATAGATTGTTCTGATTAAATAAACTATATTAAATGGAATAGGAAATTTTGAAAAGCAACTTGATGTTCATGAAATAGAATTGTTGTCTTAAAATATTGGAAACTTGTTAAAGGAAACTCATTGTTCATGAAATGAATTTTGAATTAGGGTTTTATTTTTCAAGTAGAAATTATTGTAAGGTTTTATAAGAATAAGTTAGTAATACCTATATTAATAAAACAAATAGGTAATTATTTTGGGTTTTTTATAAGCAGTCAGTAAAGGACTTAGAAATTTTAAAGAATTTATAGAAAGGAATGAATCGGAAGTGTTGAAATGAGTTAACTTATAAGTTATTAGGAATAGTAGGAATAGGGCGTTTCTTTATTAGTAGGGATATTTCAGTGGTCCGTAATAATGACATTTTGAACGGATGTGAAGTAATTGAATTTAGAAAAATAGATGAGGCTGTCAGAATTGGAAGATATTTTACTGTTTTAAATTTTTGGTTTTATGTATAATAAAATATAATTTAGTAAACCTCAATAGTTTGTTTCTCTCTCTTGGAAATAGACCCTTCCACAATTTTATAGGTAGCAGCTCCAAGGAAATAAACACCATCAATATACCGCTCGCCATTTACCAGCTTACTAATTACATAGAGTACTTGGGGCGTTTTGCTACACTATATTGAATCACAATTCAGTGCAATTGATAATCGCGACTCAAGATTTGACAAGACAATAATTCTGAAAGATGTTTTAGTCCTGAAAACTATTATTTTCATGAGTTTACAACTGATCGCTTACTATATTAATAGCAATACATTCCTGTTACAAATACCCATACTTATGATTCCTCATTTCTCTGAATTATCTAGTGAATTCTTTTTTTCAGAAGGTCTAAGCTATCTTACGTTTTCCATTTCCATCCATCCATCCTCTGTCTTATTTCACTTTTATTTATTTAAAGATCAAGTATTTCATTGCCCCAAAGAAAATTCTCCAATAGTTTAATCCTGTTTTAGACATGTTGTGATGAGTTTTTATTTCTCTCGGGATTATCCAGAGGACATCTGGGCCCGTATTCTCGTCACCGGGAACAGCGTTCTCTCAAGAGAACGATTGGCTCTGTCTTAGTCACCCATATTGTTATTTCCATAATACTGACAAAGACAGAGCAATCGTTCTCTTGAGAGAATGCTGTTCCCCCGTTACGAGAATACGGGCCCTGGTGTCCCTCTATATGTTTTTCTTTGGAAAAAGGAATTTATTACAACCAGATTGTTTTCAATAGTAAATTGCAAAATTGAATCAAATCAAGATGCCATTTGAAAGTGGTGGAAAGTTTATCAAATAACAAGTTGGTCAACATAAGAAGCAGTGAATATTATTCACATCTTGGACACTGACAATTCTTTCTCAACTCAAATAATGTTATGATGGGGCCATCAGAAATATGATTATTCAGCATAAGTTCACTAGCTCTCAGTCTATATTTATTAGATGGTTGAAGCAAACTACTCAATATTTCTTTCATAAAGCAGTTCAAGTCCAGTCGTATTATAATTCTTAACATTAATTTTCATTTTTAAAAAAGGAAGATCTGATCTAATATCGCAACAAGGTACACGTTTTGGCGGGAATAAGTTCAAAAAGCAAGATGGTCCCTAAAATTCGACTCGAGATATTTTTGTTTGAATCGATCTACAGATTTATTTTAATATTATTGTTTAATAGCAGCCATCCTCAGCAATTTTTTGTTTATTTAGTATTTTTTAATGGCGAAATTAACAGTAAAGTAACTGAAAATTATCTATTTTGGATTCGAGATAAACGAGCACCAGTCATATTTATATTGAGATTCAAAACTAATTGACTATAACTTTCGAATGTGACTTCTAAAAATTTCCTGACAAATGCTCTTTTATCCAATATCCTTATTACCTTAAGCCTATCATAATTATTCTATTCAATAATTAATACATTATATCAATGTCTTAGGGTCTAGAGCTTTTCATTTTCTTATTAAAAAAAAAAGACGACAGCAGTATCTCAAATAATACTGACAATAATTATTAATTAAGTTTAAACAAATGTGTATAATAACTAAGAGAATAAGAAAAAATGCAGGTACGTTGAAAATGAGTAACAGAATGGTTCTGCGACAAACAATTGTCGCATAAAGAGAAATTTATAAAAATATAGGGCAAGATATTTTATCAATAAAAAATAAAACGTGTTTTCTAATATCACTCTTTTTAAAATGGGAAGAAACTTTGGGAAGAAGCGTTTTATCGTCGAAAAAAACGGAAAAATCCTTTTTTCTTTTCTGGTGGCGGCGCCATCAGCATAGGTACTTGATTCTTATGGGTGATACGTATCTGAGCATCGAAAATAATTATGAGTTTTAATTTTAGAAGATACAATAATTACCGTTGTTGGTGGTTGCATCCAAGGCTCTCCGTCAATTTGCATTGGAAAAGTTTTTTTCGTTTTTATGGTAACTGAGGAACATTGCGCCAATCTTCTACCGCTGGCAGTGATTCCCATTTTCACTTGGCCCATGTGCAAACAATTATCTAATCCTATCACTTCTATTAGTCCATCACCGATATCTGAAATAATTTTTTTAGATCAAATCAGTGGAATTGGTATGTGTTTCAAGGACTGAGGAAAATGGTGCAAGTTTAAAGACTAATAAGAGGGCCACTTGTAGAATAAGCCAATTCTGTATCAGTTTTCAGGATTATGAAAACACTAGTGAACAGAAACTTGTCCTTTATGATCGTTGTTATTACACTATGATTCATAATATGAACTGTTCTGTACAATATTTATTTAATACCTTATACTTTTAATACAAATTGATCAAAATAGTAAGAAAAGAAGATGATATCCACAGCCCCGAACTAAGCTGTGTGGTGCAATCATCACTGACATAATATATCTTCCCAGGTGTACAAGTATGTTCCATTCTTCGACATTTCTCGCTCTAGTCTAAAATGAAATAGTTTAGAAGGTTTTGCGTTCTATATTCTCTTCTAAATCTAGGGGTTTTTGTTTTAGTGCGTTCAAATCCTTTCATTTGAAGCTCCATTGTTGTTAGACTGCTTTGTGTGTCATCATTTTGTATATTTTCTTCTGAAATGTTCATATCTTCTGCAAACCCATCATCTGTTTGAAGAGATGTTGGAGTAGAATGAATTGATGAATTTTCCCCATATTCATTTCTATTTCCTATTTATGGGTCATGATGGAATATTTATTTTGAAAGTAGGTATCCAATAACAAATGTAGTAGAATTCCATTGTTGATTTCTTCAACCTGATCATTATATCTCCTTCTCAGCTGATTGAAATGTAATCTGAGAAGACGTCGACGATCACCTGGTATATGGACATTATCCATAACATTTCCAATTTTTTCAATGATTTCCCCCCGCTTCCAAGTATAGGAATTATTTCTAAATATTTTTGCAAAAACCAGTAAGCTTCTGGGGGAAAGTCTCTATGATGATGAAAGTCTGGATTATCATGGGAAATATATCTTGTGATTTTTGGTATTCATCTACAATGCTTGATTTGTCTTGTGGCGTCAGCAAATCCATTATTATCCGCATTTTTCCTCCCAATAAATGTTCTACTAGGGATTGTCCATCTGAAGAACTGACATTTGTTATAGACCTATATGCTACTAGAAATTGGCTTACATATGTTCTTTTTCTGACTGCTCCTTCCTTTTCATTTTCAACAATGCTTTTTTCAATGTATTCACAAATCCTTCAGCTTGACCATTGGATTGTGGTGAGTATGGTGGTGTACGTATATCTTGAATGCCCTTTAAACAATAATTCTGAAAATTTTCACCATGTGAATCATTATCAGATTCAATAGTATGTATAAGGAATTACGAAATAATAATTTCCATTCACAGGACCTGCATGTGTCTATGTGAAGACTCTCCCAAACATTCTGTGCAATAGGCCAAAGTGATATCTCTTCTCTTGGTGTCCTTGCAACTCCTGCACATGAAGAGTGATGTCATCATCAATGTTGGGCCAGTAAACATAACTTCTTGCAATTGATTTCATACGAGCTTCTCCAGGGTGTCCTTGTCCTTGATGTAACTTTTTGAGTAGGTAAATACTTGATAACAATGAACTGCTATTCGGCTTCCAAACATCAAAAATCGTCGTACTATAGATAAATCATCTCTTCGTGAATAAAACTCCATTTCATCTGCATTTCGTTGATGTTTGAAAAGCCATGGATATTGAAAGTAGCGTAAAATATTTCTGAATACATTGTCTCTGAGTGTTTCCTGATAAATATTTTTAAACGTGACCGCTAATGATCTTAGAGTTTCATCAAAAATATGACAATCCTCCGACTCAACTCGCACAGAATCAATTAATCAGATTACTGTATAATCTCTCTCATCCATATATTAATATATCATCCACATTGCTATTTATCAATCTTAACAAAACATCTGCATGATCAGACTATCTGGTTTTGACATATTCAATTTGGAAATCTTATGCTCTCAACTACAATGATTTCCATATTTGGCAATCACTGATCAATAAATCTCATGTATTTCCATCCCACAAATGGAGACTGATTGCCAATGATTTCCAGATATTTTTGAATGATTACCAGGTGATTTCCATTTTTTCTGGGGATTCCTATATATCATTCCCAATTGATTACCTGATTTCCTCGATGATTTCCCACAATCATCTGATTTCCCGCTGATTTTATTACGAAAACAATGTCTAATTGTTAAGCTTCACATTGATATGACCATCAAAATAAAGTCTTTTCTCTTATAAAAACACGTTTCCACTGAAAAAATGGCAACTTCTGTATTTGCAACTCTTCCAAAAGTTAGCAACTCTAATTTTCATGATTGTCCACACCCACATCGATTTTGTTTTAAATATAAATAGTTGTTGAGCCCTAAATACCATTGCGTGTCTACACTGCATAATATGGATCCAGAATAATGGATATTTCTAGGATTTCACTAGGATATTCATCTGAATCGGAGACATCTTCAGCTAGGGTTTCACTCGACAAACTTATTCCTGATTCTGATTCAGATGTGCTATCGTCTCTGCTTCTCGCCCTGCCTAGTATTTATTCTACTTTCCCTTTTCATTTTCTTATTGCCTTGGATTTTTTTCTCTCTCTTTTTTCTCAGGGACATTCCCATAGCTCTTGATACTCGATCGACAAACGTCCCTTAGAGTTGAGCCCTGAATAATCGTCTCAATGGTAGCGCATCGCAATTGCTTAACCCTGATGTGTAAAGATTCTATGTCTTCTTTTGGCAAGTCGGATTCGAAAGAAGATTCATATTTCCATTTTCATGATCTACAACATTGTCATACTTTAGGTCTATTCTCACAGAAATCACAAACCAGTCAAACTGGTTGTTGGCGATTTGCACCAATCAAAAACGCTCTGACTGGTTTGTGATTTCTGTGAGAATAGACCGATCTTCATCCCGTTCTTCTTCTTCTTCAAGTTCTAAACTCTTCGTAGTCTCGGGTTCAGTTATTGGGAAACTCGTTGGGATATCAAATTGATTTCAAATTGTCTAGCACTCAATGTTGCCTAAAACGTAGTCTTAAAGGCACATACACAACTGACCGCAGTACGCTGTATTGTTTGAAATATGTGATATGCGATTTCTGGGTTAAAATGAGATGATATTCCCAGCGATTACCACATAATTCTCAGCGATTTCCAATTGATTCCTATATAATTCCCATGGAGTCCTAGGAGATTCCTAGCAATTCACAGGTTATTCCCAGGGACTCCCAAGTGATTTCCAGGTATTCCTGATTGATTACTATGTGATTCCCAAAAAAAATGTATAATGCTTTCCACAAGTGGTTTATCCCTCGCTCTCAACACTAGAGCCCATCTATTATCTGCAATCTCTTGGCTGTGTTAAAAGAACTCCTTTTTTTGATCCAAAAATTGCTAATAATGGTTTGTGATCAGTTTAGTAAAATAAAAAATCTTCCAAATTCCCGAAACAGGGGAGCAGCGTTTCTAGGAGAACGAGTATTCCGTTTTTGATATGCATGCTTATAGTAGTAGTACTGGGGGCACCTGAGCCTGAGAAATTTTTCGATACCGTGGGAAAATTTCTAGATCGGCGGCGCATTTGATCTGAAATTTAGGGGATTTGGCCCGGGTCAACCCCAAATTTTTCGACGCCATGATGTTATCGGTGGCGCCATCTAGCGTACATAGTGTGAAGTTCGATGTGTCCTATTACAGAATGCTGTAGTCGTTAATAGAAAAAATTGGTGAATCATCATGCCGCCGACGTTCAATGTGGAAACAAATAGGGGTATCATGTTTTACGGTTATTTTTACTTATAACTGATGAGCGTTACCATTCTAGCAAAAACAACAAGCATTTATATTTCGTCGATGATAAACATGCATGTATATTTCCACTGCCGACTAACTACATATACAGGGTGTATATTTTAAGTGTTACCACCATTGCTATATCCTAAACGGTAAAAGCTACAAGGTCGGTTAAATTAGAAAAAAATTGCCTTTTTTGATGCCCATTCAAGACTCGTTTACAGTGTTGCCAAATTCCTTTTAGTTTATGAAATACAGGGTGATTTCTAAGAAACGCCTAAAAATATTTCATAAATTATTTCGAAAACTATTAATTTTCGGGACACAATTTAAATTTGAAAGTATTATAATTTTTTCCGCTCTACAACATGGCGTCTTTAAATTTTGAATCCGACGTTTCGTGATTGAGCTACCATCATCAACTTCATTTTTTTAAATACGGACCTGGATTTTTAATTTTATTTCTAGAAAGCACACTTTATCCCCCTTTTAACGATATACCTCTTAAGTATCGTTGGTCGACGTTTCTGATCTAAAAAGTGATCATCAGTGATTTTTACCAAAATTTCACCTTATTTCGGCCCTAGTTAGCAACATGTATTTCAGAAACTGAAAGGAATTTGGCAACACTTTAAACGAATCTTAAATGGGCATCAAAAATGGCAACTAGTTTCTAATTTAACCGACCTTGTAGCTCTTACCGTTTCGGATATAGCAATAGTGGTATCACTTAAAATATGTATATGCAACTGCTGATATAAGTAACAAAGACGGAACACTGGCTCTCCTGGTAGTATAAAGTTTTACTTTTCATAATATTTACTATCTAATTTTCTAAGTAACAGCCTGACTTCCGCTCCATCTGATAATATTTTTGCAACTTCTGTGAATATAGCTCCAAATCTAGAGAACCATACATCAGATGAAGCTCCTGAATCAGAATCAAAATGAAATTCTGATAAAGAATTACCAAGAACGTCCATGCGAAATTCATCACTGACAAAACGATCTTCTTTCAAAGTGGCTTTTCCAAAAGACTGCTGTTGCTGCTGCTGTACTTCCATGAACTTCATGAATGCTTGCTGAAATTCTTATGCCATGGTAGGCTGATTCTCTGAAATCCTCTTCGCCAAATGTTGTGATTACACTATGATTACTAATATGAACTCTTTTACACAATATTTAATAATACTTTAAATAAGTACGAAGTAAGATTGAAGAAACAAAAATGTTAAACAAATTGCTGATTCTCTTCTTACCTTGAACTGCCACACTTAAATCAACTGAATTGAAGCTGCTAGTGCTGATATCCTTCTCTCGACCGATTTTCCTGCTTCTCCTCGACGCCGCCAAATGTTCACCCCACAGATTCGACCCTCCGTGAGTATAAGGGATGTTGAGAAAAGTGATACCCTGCAACGGTAGGCCGTTGGCCAAATCCAAACCGACGCCGTCGCATTCGATTTCGACGGATTGCTGCAGATTTTTGCAGGACGCGAAGAGAGTTTCCGTAGTGGCGAACTCTACGTACCACAGTTTGTTTTTCATTCGGCTGTTGAATCGGTCCGGGTTTTTGCTGCGCTCGTTGTGGAATTTGTTGCAAATTGCTGCATCCTAGGAAAGAGATTATATTTAGGTATTATATTTTAATAACAATTACCTAATCAAGGTTTTACGTATTTATGTTTACCAAGAATTCTTGATTCGAAAGAGAATAAGTAAGTATTGAAATATGATTCTGTCATTCATTGTTACCTACTAGTTACCTACTTACCACACCAATTGAAAAATAATTATTTATAACGTTGTAAGGTATCCTTGTATCGATGGTTTTGATGTTGCTCGGATCGATTTGGGCAGTTTCCGATAATTCTATGGACCATCTAGAAACAAAATTACGTCTTGACGGATTGATCAGAAAAGTAATATGATGATTATTTACCTGTCCATCATAATTGTAGAGCCTCTAGCCACCTTATGCAATATTTTATGGATCGATTCACCCTCATAGCCACCACCCCACCTCAAACATCGTGCCAAATCGTTGCCGGTGCCTAAAGGAATCACCGCTACTGCCGGTTGACATTCTAATTCGACTTTATCTAAGAAAACATCATCTTTTTTTTTTTTTAATACAAAATGTATGTTTTTACCCATAGATTCTAATACCCAGCCGACAGTTCCATCGCCGCCACAACATACCACCTTGAAATTCGGAACGTCTTTGAACATGTTGAGGCCTTGCATCGGACCACCTTGACTGGAACCTGAAAGTTTCATTGTTATAACAGCAGTGGTTTCATTGGTTTGGGCTTACCTAGGATATGCACTTGTCTAGGGTTGAGTATGTATTGGAACTTTCTCAAAATCTTGTAGCCCTGCCTGCCGCCGGATTTCGGATTGATAAATACCAACAGCGGCACCGTGTTCGAGGAGGGTGTAATTTGGAAGGACATCGCGGGCTGCTTGGTTTGGTTCGATGTTAACGAACTCTAGAATAATAAAAATTGGTCAGTATATAACTGGATAGAAAGTTAGCAGTTTCAATAACAGATTCTAGCTGCAGCTACTTTTCTAAACTAGAAAGAAAAGTAGTAGATTTTATTAAAGTCAAACCCACAGGAAGTTAGAGCAGATTGATTCGAATTGAAGTGGAATGAAATAGTCCAAGACTAGCTGAATAAAATTATATCTTTACGATATTTAGATAAACAACCATCCTTACCTCAAGATAGAGGTTAACCACCTACTCAATAGAATGAAACATGAAACGTCTGGGCAAAGTCTACAAGAATCCAATGCAAAAATGGATTTTGGCAAATCCGTTAAATACTGAGAGTAAAAAAATGTATACTGTTTGGTTCTTAATGTTCTTATTCTTTTAATAGAGTACCATTTGGTTCGAATATTGCTGCAGAAGTTTTTCAAAGGTATATCTAACAAACAAATTTCTAGCGACATTGAAATTGTTTTCATATACATATATTGATGATATACTTACTATTTTTGCTGAAATTCTAGAGCAAAATGATCTTATTTTGGAAAAAGCCATGTTACGAGCTACAGACAACAATATCAAATTAAATGAAGGTAAATTTCAATAGTTATCACTTAAAACAAGTATAGGAAAGTTATTTGGGTCACATATTTGCGAATGGTACAAATCAAACATGATAAGAGAGTTATTTCCTGTTATTTCAAATTATGACATTCCAACTGACAGAAATACTTTACAAAGATTTCTAGCATAGAGCTCTATGCATGGAGAAATATAATAAACCAAGGATTTCTAGGTCTAGTAAATAATGTGAGACATTTTATAACAAATTTATCTATATTATGTAGAATTGTTAAAGGAAAATGTTATGAATGGATTGATAGTCATAATAAATGTTTTAACAAGAGAAAAGATATAATTGCTAAGGTATTACGACATTTTGATAGGTTTAAAGTAGCCTAGGAGTTGTCTGTTATCCACTGCATTCAAGAAAACAATGAAAGTTATACAAATGTATCAATTAGAGATATTTTAAGTTCCAAATACAAGAACAAAAGAGAAATTCAATGGAATTGCAAACACCTGATAAGTTTTACAGACAAAAAATCAGGTAGAGTTTCAAAACCTCCAAATCGTTTTGGTCAAGGCCAAAGTTTAGGATAACAATTAAGTAAAACGCTGTTAACTTTTTAAGATTTTTAATAAAAGTTCTTATTGAAATATGTTCTGATATTCCAAGCTAGATATAAGATTGTGAAATGCAAGTCAAAGTAAAGTTCAAAGTGGTTTTGTGTATGGCTTCAGTAATTAAAGTATATAAGTAAATAAATAACAGTGTTTCGAGTTACGATGAAACAAATGTAGAATCTTAGGAGTGGTCGCTAATTTCACTGTTTGAAAGTAGTAAGTAATATAAGAATAATTACTTTCTAGACAATTCCAAGAGTCCAGCAATATGAATATAAAGATAGCAGCATCAAATCGAGTACTAAACTATAGTTGTTGACAAAGAAACTAATGAATAAGTTGACGTCAGAGGACTAAAACTTTCGCCAAAATTAGCTGGCTTTTATTTGTTTAGTTTGATTCGGTAATGAATGCCTACTTTGTGAAACAAGCTTCAGACCATAACTCCAAAAACAATCCATTCAAAAGAAGAAAAAAAACTCAACCCAGGCAAACAAAGTGGGACGAAAATCTAACATATCAAAAGTTTGTTTCCGAGTAGTTAAAACTTCCTGGAAGTCGAGAGAGGAAACTTTTCGAATCCTTTGCATATTTACATAAATAAAAACTTTTGAAACTTGATTAAAATAATCTACTTACAATGCTAACATTGTCCCCGCCGTATCTCGATCCTCGTTTCTGTACTGATTTTTGCCTGTCCAAAACTATAGGACATATTGCGGTGGGCGGTAACATGTGCACAGCATGTTCTCCTAGACCACATTCGGCTTTGACTTGGGATACGCATTTGTTGTGCAGCTAAAAAATATTGTTAATTATGAACAACAAAGGCCGTAATTATAACTTCATGTAATAAGACATTCTCCGAGTTAATTTAAATTAGTTGCGCTTCAAAAACAAGCTTTATATTTCATAAGAGATCATATTTACGTTAAATTAGCTTTACGAGAGGCTCCATATTTCAAAATAGGCTATTAGCAGTTCCGGGATATCGCGTTTCAAAGTTTATTTCTAACAAACTGCCATCTAATTAATTTGTGCATAATTTAAACATTTCGTTCGCTCTGTTTCAATCGGCAAGAGGATTTCAAAAGCGAGATAGGAGCTTCGATTTAATCAACCCTAATCTCGTATAAATCCCGGACTTATGCCGCTCAAATTCTACGTCAACGTGATACGATTCGGCAATCGTAGGCCCAAGGTCCTATGGTTTATAACATGGTTATGCAGTTGTATGAGAAAATCGATTATGAATAATTTCCGAAGTTGATTTGTTGGCCTCCTCGTCTTGATTATTTGTAATCCTCCTTTTGTTCCTCTTCCTGTTGCTTGGCTACATTTTTTATAGAAATTCTTTGTTAAAGTGAAAGTAGTTTGGAGGACTTTTTAGAATCCAATTTTCTTGATCTAAATGAAAGCAAAAACTTTGTTACTTACCGTAATCTGGCACCATCTACAATGCAATCCAGTAACGCCAGATTTGACCGGTTTCCGGCATCTGCCGCATTTACCGTGACAATTACCTTCGACCCAATGATGCAGCAAAGTTTGAGAAGATTTTTTACTTTTAACATAAGTCGCTATACAACTAGCCGGTGCTCTGGCAACGCACCTTTCGTGCACGGTAAATTTACAAACTAGAACCCAAGAATCATAAACTCAGAAATGTATAGTAAAATAGAACTTACATGTACAACACAAGCCTTTTTTGCCCAATCCCACCAACATGTTCAGACACAAATTGCAATAAGCCGGCCTGCTGAAATGTTTGAGCCTCCATAAATGTTTGCCATCCTCTTTGACGTTCGAGTCCAGTCCTAAAAGGACCAAAAGTGGAATCGTTGTTAGACCACCACGTTTCCATTCTTCTAAAGACACCAAACCATCTTTGTTGAAGTCAATTTCTATCATCATATCTTGAAGGATCTAATAATTGATAAAGTACCAATTAGAAGTTATCTTGACAACCCTTAACAAAGATCCTACAAAACTAAACAACTTCCCCCACGTCAGCAATATTTAATTTCTCATTAGGCTGTATTAGATGCAGCCAAATTGTGAGGTAATCTTCACACACTTAGTAAAATGGTTTTCACTTTTTAGAATCGCGAATACGGCCTAATATTCATCTCCAATGGGATATGACACACATTTTATACAAAAACTTACAGGTTTCAATTCTGACACATCCCATCCCAAATATTCCGCAACAGTCATCATTTGATTAACTATACAATCAACTTCGTTTTTGTCAAGATAACCATTTCCATCTGAATCGTATAGTCGAAACATAACTGAAATTTAAAAGTTTACAAAAAACGATTTTTCGAAGATATAATAATTACATTCCAATTTATCCTCAGGTCTTCCAGCTTCCAGTAGCGATAAGTAGCACACGATGTCCTTCAAAGACACTTTCAAGCTGTTCACTAGCATAGTGTTTTCTATAATGTGCCTTTCTTCTGAAAACAAATAAAATGCATAAGCTTCTATCTTATTCAGCTTTGCGCATAGCATCCCGCAGGGCTTAATATTAAATCTGTCGTTATCTTTCGGAAACTATTGTCTTTATGTATGTGGCCCGAATTTAGAATTGCCTCAGGATATAGAATAATAATTCTGCAAACATCTGGATATACATAATATATCTGACTATCAAACATTTTGGCTACAATTTCACAATAATTCGCATCATCTACGTCATGGCGTATAAAGTATACAATTCTTTTTGGAACCAGCTGGGATCGACAATATATATGATTGAAGAATTTTATTGAATAACCCTTTTCTTACCGTCTAATTTTCCGTTATTAACCAACAATGAATTGTTAGACTTTTTCGAAGAATTTCTGGAAATCTGACTGTGCGATGGACTGGAATCTGCACTCTTTTTCCCAACAGCTTCGTGACAGGAATAGGACGTGTGCGTTATTGTCAACATGGGATGAACTGTACCTGGAAAAGGGGGTAGCAATTTGTTACGAAATTGAAACTTCTCAAAACTTCCATTTTAACGACGTCAATTTTGCGACGAAAAACTTTGGTCGTTAAAGAAAACGTTTCGTGCTACCCGGCTCGCGATTATATAAGCGGTTGCGTGGTAATTTATCACGTGAGCAGCTAAAATATTGAAAACCAATTTATCTAAACAATCGACCATCACGCTTTTCTCGTGCGGCGTAAACCGAAATTGAAACTTTATACCGACGCTATTTGTTTCTGCCGGTGACGGACCGAACATAAATTTCATTGTTGCTGCTCGAGAAAACTGGAAAATAGATTAGGCGAAAACGATATTACAGTTTAACGATCGTTCTATGGGGAAAATTTAGAACAAATGGAATTTTTTTTTGGTATTAACAGAACAATATTTATGGAAGGTATAATAGTTTTATAAATCTAATCTATCGGAACCTGGAATATCAGGAAGACAATAAGATACACTGAAGATTTGGAGATGGTTGTGCAATAATTCAATGATGCCTTTAATGAGAACTGCCCATTTATAACAAGGAAATCCACCAGGGACGTGCCCTGGTGGAACGAGAACCTTACAAATTTTAGGAGGAAAGCTAGAATAGAATCCAACAAAGCTAGCGAAATATAATATAATACCACGTTGAAAAATTTCAAGAGAGAGCTGACAGGATCCAAGAGGAGGTCTTGTCAGCAGGATGGGGTAGTATCTGTGGAATCTAGTTGCTTGATGTGTTTACGGACGGAGGACACCGTGTTGTCGGATATGCTGACTGCATAGTTATCATCTCACAAAACAAATTCAACTCTACAGTTAGGGAGCGAATGGAAAACGCTCTAGACCGAACAACAAGATGGGTGGATAGAGAAGGGTTAAATTTCAGTCCCAACAAATCCATCATCGTGGAACTTACCGGAAAGCGCAAAATACCTAGGACCACATAGACTAAAGGAGGAAAACATAAAAATTCCTAGCGAGGTCAAGTACCTGGGTTAACACTGGTCAAAGACACAACAGGGCAGTTGTTAGAGTGCACAGTTCCAATAGATTAGGTTTTTTGAATGTACTATGTTCTAGTGAGGGTATATTGCTATAGGTGATGTAGTTTTTGTTTTAGGAAAAAAAAACTAGTACCTACAAACTAGTAATTGTTACTTACGTTGATATCTATTGTTGATTCTTTCATTCGTTCATTCGTATTCTTGGTCTGTGTGAAAGAAGGTAGAAAGTCAAAAAAAGTGTCATGCGCAAAGTGTAAAGACTGGCCTGCTCATGGATAAAGGGATTAATGTGGTCCACACCAACAGCAGACATGGAGACCCTACTAAACCTCCCACCTTTGCACATTGTGATACAGGGGGAAGCAAGGATGGGAACGTGTAGACTGTAAAAGACAACCGCCTACAACAAAAAGACGGGACACATGGCAATCGCAGAGCTTGTGAGGGGAGATTTTCTCAATATGAAAACGGAGTACATGCCAAGGCGACACTGCGTCAATAGACTGTTCGACATCAGCTTCCCAAGCAGAACTGAATGGCAACAGGGCATACCAGAGACCAAGAAGCAGGACCGGACCTGGTATACGGACGGGTCGTAGACTGCGGCTGGTACCGGTACTATGCATTGGACTGGTATGGTCAGACAGTTTCATTAAGACTGGTATGAGAATGCCAGGAAGAACTCAGGGCCTTGGGCGGACCAAAATAAAGTAAAACTTAATCCTTCTTCTTCATGAAAACACAAATTCCTATTCACAGATTACAGATTATTGTTTAAAAAAGATTAAACATTCCTAAATTAAAACAAAAACCAACATTAACTCAACACTCTAAAACATAATTAATACAAAATCCGCGGAATTTCGTAGCAATTATGTTTATACATGCATTTTGCAGTTTTCCATTATACACAAAGTAAATATTCATAAGGTTTGTTTATTGCTTTTTGTGTGTCCAGCATGTATAATAATTAATGCTTAGTATTATATCGATAAACACTCCTCTCAAAGTTTAGTTTTGCACAAAGGATCGGTATCCGAAAACTGATCCAAATCTCACGTTTCTCCAAGTTCTCCTATTCCATTGGAAACTCAATATTATCCGTTTTCGAATTGTATACTCGTTCAACAGAATCGTTTATAGTTGATATAGAAATACAATTTAGCTTGTGTATTACCTGATTTTCCTTTACTGGAACAATCGCAATCCGATTTGTGATGTCCGAGTAGTGTTTCGCCTAATCCTTGTATCCTTTCGACCAGCGATTTTGGTTTTTCGGTTATGCATATTTCTCCTATTGCATTCACATTGGGCGCAGATCCTACAAAGAAAAATGTATTTAGAATAATTTTTCGTTATAAAATCTCGTTTCAAGATTTTCATGTTAAACAAACTCGGGTTTGTTGTCTCCTGCCACTAAAATTTTCGTTTTAAAGCGAACTGGCTCTTTGTCTCCATAGCAAATTTTCTCCAGCGTGCACTCTATCTGGTATAAAAGATTCGACGCTTGGCTTTATTTTACGATTCAAGTAATTCAACTCACTAGACTATGAAAATTTCAGTCGGTGGAAATTTAAATGAATTATACGGTACACACCAGACTCAATGGATTTGCAAGCGACAAAATGAAAGAAAGGAGGTTTTGAATAAACTTTTGGATAACAAAGCTGCAACGAAACAAATCATATTGTTTTACGAGTTAAAAGTTGTGATTTATTTTAACGTCAAGCTTATAGAAAAAAATAATGTAAAAAAATCAAATAGCAGATAAGATTATGTAGATTATATAAATGAGAGTCAATAGCTAATAATAATTAATCATCGATAATATAGAGGAAAGTCTGGATAGATAAACATTTCCCTAAGAGGATCTTGGAAAATAAAGTATTTGGTTTCAGGTTTCTGTCAAGACCCATCTTTGCAGTCATCAGAGTTTTGGAAGTTTTGAAATAAGAGCTTCAAAATCTTTGTGCGTGAACTTTCGGACTGTTCAAAGTCATCAAAATCCTAAGAGACTTGAAACCAAGGTGTCTTTTTAAAATACTAAATTTTTGAGAGACTTCCAATGCTCATTAGGTCTTAAAATCTAATATAATTAAATACTAGCAGAGTAGTGGAATGGGCTTTTCGATGTGAAGATTAACTTTCATTAGATTCAAGTAACATAACATTCATCCATAGTTACATAAACATTAACATAACATTTTATGACGATCAATATTGTCATACTGTATAATGGCACTACATTTCCTTATAGTTGTATTCTCTCTCCTCAACTTAAGGATCTTCTTAGCCCCATGCTTCTACAATGTCTTTCAAAATCTTGATCTGCTAAACTTTTCGTTAAAACATCTGCACATTCCTGGTATTCTTTCGATCTGATTGTGATTACATGAGGTTTGTTCATGAGGCGACAAAAAACAGCTGGGACCAATGAAATTGTTTTGAAACCGGATGAAAATTTTTTGAAACAAACCTCAAGTGACTTCGATCAGTTTGTTCAGATCGAAAGAATACACCTTGTTCATGAGTATTAATATAGTCAACTTTTGAAACACATTCTTATTGTAGTACGTATCACAAATAAAATTGTACAAAATATTTAGGTCTCTTGTGTTCCCACTTTCCTTGAAAATGTATACAGCTTGATTATCTTCTCTTCATACATTGTTAACGGAAAAACATTATATATTTTTAGTTTTCCCACTAAATTTCCAAGCCAGAGCAGCTCACAGTAGAACCATAAGCCTTCAAAGTAAATCCATTTGTTGATTTTTTGTCTAGGCTACTTCCCCAATTTGCATCTGCGTAACCAAAAACAGGCTGACTCATATAAAGTTCATTCTTTATAAACAAAAGACCAACGTCTAAAGTGTAGGTACCTAACATATCTTAATATTCTCTTAAGACATCTCCATTCTTTTTCTGTTGCATTGCTCTGATAGCGACTGAAGTAGTTAATAGCAAAATTTAAGTCAGGTCGAGTACACAACATTACATACATTAAACAACCAATTAGTTCTCTGCAAGGTTTCCCTTCATTGATA
Source organism: Ceutorhynchus assimilis (assembly GCA_917834065.1). Lineage (NCBI taxonomy): Eukaryota > Metazoa > Arthropoda > Insecta > Coleoptera > Curculionidae > Ceutorhynchus > Ceutorhynchus assimilis. Next base: position 12,459,107 of record OU892287.1, read on the forward strand.
GATTCTTCCAACGGCTCTGTTTCTTGATACTTGAATTCCATCGCCGTTTTTATTGGGTGACATTCTTCGATTTCAAATGGCTTAAGCAGATTTTTAAGATAGAGTTTTTGACTTAAAAATATACCTTCACAAGATCTTTCAAATTTTATTCCGAGAAAACTTTCAAGTTATCCTATCCTCCCAATATCTTTCATCTGCAATTCTGTACCAATTAATGAGGATGCAATTAATACGGTTGAATTATTAGTGGACTGTATAGCGAATATTGCGTCCTTATTACACGAAAAAAAAAAAAGAAATGAAGTGAGGTCATGCAAAAAGGTTGTTTGTCGCTTACCCAACTTGGCTTCTGTGGTCTGGTAACTTTGGGGCGCCCCTGTAAGGCTTAAACACACGATCAATTATTAAACGGCGAAAAACGGACGGAAAACTCAACGGTTGCGAAAATCTTTTGCGAAAGGAACCGCCGAAAATGGTGTGGGTTCACACCAAACCGAATCTATGTTATCGATGGTACTGACTGTACTTTCTTAGATTCTTTTAATTTTTAACTATTGTTACTTATAGTTAAAATTAAATCATCTACCTATACCAGTAGAAGAATCTTGGTATTGCCTTCAAATTTGTTGTAGAGACACTTCATTTGCACACCTTATCATACCTTCCAAACTTTTTCAAAAATGAGTCCAATCAATCCAATCTAAGGTTCCAAGCTCTTGGACCCCATAAGGCAACTTTTCTAACTTGTAGATTACTTGATTCATTTTCAAAACCATCTCGTAACTTAATGTATGCTTCCTCATTCAAAAATGTAAGTAAAAATGTGACTTTCATGTCCATTTGGAGAGCTTTTAAATTTTCTTGACTTACTATTGACTTGTACCGTTGTCAAATGTACTACCGAGGCATAAATCTCAGTACAATCATACCATTTTCTCTGCAGAAATCTTCCGGCCACAAGTCTAGCTCTATACCTACTGACATTTTCATGTTCATCACGTTTTATTTTGAAAATCCACTTCGCGTCTACCGCTTTCGTGATTGAAGGATATTCTTTTTTAAACCAGGCATGGTTTTGCGAGATCTCAGTATTTTGTGAGATCTCGTAAATCTTAGAAAACCTATTTAATAAGTGTAAATTATGATTTTATCTACAAGCGTTTGGTTATGACGTTTTTACATAACTATTTTTCCAGTATTTGAGTTATGTCATGAGGCTCATAACACAACTAGTTGTATTATGGACTAGGTTATGAATTCCTAACACAACTAGTGGTGTTATGGACAAGGTTATGAATTCATAACACAACTATTTTTGGTGATTTGACAAATGTCAAAGGTAAACCTGTAAAGGTAAAATGAAGGTATACAACGACTAATAAACGAAAATGATTGAAAAAAAAATCTTATTTTTCGCTTTGTAGATAAAAAGTTGTACATCACACGTGCGCTAAACATGACTACAAAACTCGTGTGATTAGAACGACTCGGTCTACGACCTCGTCGTTCTAATCTTTCACACTCGTTATTGTAATCATGTTCATAAACGCACTTGTAATGTAAATAACTATTATGATGTTTATCTCTATCATAATTTTATAAAGTAATAACGGTCGTAACGGAATAACGGCAAGTGAATGAAACGATTTTTAAGCATATTTGTTTATTTATTAAAGAAATTATTGGTTTGTTCTCACAAGAGTCTCCGACAGTTTGCAAACTGTCAGAAACAATCGCTCAGCTAATTTACCGATTTTCCTTGAAACGACGGGATTGAAAACATGTATGGGCAATGCTCTCTGACAATTTGCAAACTGTCAGAGACACTTGTGAAAACAGATCTTATATGGAACATTACTAATCCAAGAGCCGGCAATACTATAACGGGTATGTGATCGTTGCAATGGATAATTTCTACATAAAACATAGTAACCTTTAAACCAAATGGATGGGTTGCCTCGATTCTCACGCCGTAAAGTTGTTTTATAAAAAGATACTTTAAGAACCATAAGCGCAACAAATAAGAAGTACCTTGCGGTGTAGGGGGTTCTCAGCACATGCGGCAAACACTTTATTAACACAATTTCATGTTTCTTTTTTTGTCTAAAGACCTACAGCTGTATGCAAAATCCTCTTCACAGAGTCCTCTTTTAACTTTGAAAGTGACTTTGAAGGCTGTCACTTTCAAAAATTTGTATTTAGCAAGCAAAATAACGCGTGCCCTCGACATTTCAATGAGGGTTGCCATCATTTCCGGCCATCAAAATCGAGGCCACCCTATATATTATTTGAGAAGACATATTAAAGAATATATCTACCAATTTTCAGCTATTGCAACGATACCATTGTTCCTTCGGAAAAAGAGGGGTAGTTTACACCCAGCCATCAAAGGGTTACGGCCATGAGAATCGAGGCCACCAGGCCACCCATCCATTTAGTTTAAAGGTAACTATGAGCTATTATTTTATGTGAAAATTATCCATTGCAACGATCACATACCCGTTAATATTACCGGCTCTCCTACTATAAGTATTAAGATCAAAAAATTTCCAGCACGCTCACTATAATAATAATTACAAGTTACAACTGATAAAAAAAAAAAATTGCGCATGCGTGGCGGGCATGCTCCCTGCCCCGCAAACCGTTTAACAGTCCTAGCGTGCCTGCGCCTCGTTGGTCGTTGTCGTAAAAAGATAAAACACATTAATTCGCGCACTTCCGCACGCCTACAAGGTCAGGAGATGAGTTGCTATACAATCTTGCAAATCTTGCGAGATCGCGCAATACGTGTGAGATTAATCCTGTAAAATTGGTGCGAGATCTTGGTATCACGCGATCTCGGTATACCGAGATTGCATTCCCTAATTCCTTGTATATATTATCAGAAAATTTATGTGGTACATTTACATTATCTACATAAGATTCTGCACTAAGTGCTATTGCTACAAAGTCTTCTAGAAATTTGGGCTGTGTATTTATTCTGGTACTTCTCCTGTCCCTTCATCATCACTTTCATCTTGTAAACGCACATTTCTCAATTCTATTGTTCTTACGGCTGTTGTGACTCTCCAGACATACTTTCCACATTTTTAGTACTGCTTCCATTGTTTGGTAACTCTGATGTTTCATCACATGTCCTATCTTCGCTGTCATCATCCGATACTACTTCAAAACTCTCAATTATCACTCCTCCTGAAGTTGTTGATGACTTTAGATTAAATGAAGTTTCTTTAAATTTGAAATAACACCATCATACACACCTTTATAAACTTTGATTTCTTCTAGATACCAAAGTATGTATCCATTTAAACAATAGCCAACCATCTAACATTTCCTAACCTGACTTTTAAATTTGCCGGTGCTGACTGTCTTTGGTATGTGAAGATACGCCACATATCCAAAAACCGTAAATTTGTTATTCTAGGTTTATCTCCAAACCATAATTTTGCTGATACAGCATCTTTGACTGTTTTGGTTGGCCTCCTGTGGATAAAATAGGCAGAAACCATCACTGCCTCCGACCAAAAACTTTTTGACATACAAGCATTCTTATTTTCTCGATAATGTCCCTATTCATTCTTTCCGCTACCAGAGACATATTCTCTCACATTATCGCATCGAAAACGAGAAATTTTAAGATTAAATTGAGTTGTGGACATTGCAACATATGCTTTGACGTTGCAGAATACTTCAGCCTTACTAAGCAGCATGTAACATGCAGTTTAATCTGTATAGTCATCAATTGAAGTCAAAAGATGTTCGGTTTATTCATCCAAAAACATGCATTTTACAAGAATTAAGATCAAATTCTCAACCGGGAACCAATAAAACTTCTCTATTCCATCTACTGATGCTTTAGCTAAAATATCACCTACCTACTTCCTTAGACGGAGCCCATAAGTAGGAAATCCATCTCTTTGAAGTGCAAGAAGCATTTCATGTAACAATGGGAATATTCTACGTTGTCTGATTGTAACTTAGGAAGCAGGCAGACAAATTGATTTGCCAGATGGCTTAAGTACCTACTGCTTACTGGCAGAAAAAATCAAACTGGTATTCTGCCTCAACATTTGTTGAATCTATAGTCTTTACAGCTGTCATTATCGTCTTATAACCTACATTCAAATCTTTTATACCCACATCTATGACACTTGTATCCAAATCGAGTATTGTAACCTTTCTGGTAGTTGGTATTTTGAAGACAAAATTACCTTCATTATTGCTTTAAACATGGTAAAGATATTGCTTCAACAGTAGGGGCTTCATATTTCTTCGATGAATCATCCATTAGTCGATTTTTGACAAAACTCATTGACAAACGATCAGGTAAAAGAGATTCCAATGCTGTTACCACATTGTTATATTGCGATGGCATCGAAAGTAATAAGTGGCAGACAATGTCCATTTCTTTCAACTTTGCACCTGTGTTTTTAAGCTCCCTAAAGTGTTTATCAAATTCTAGGAAACGGGCTTTGAAAGTCAATTGGAACAAGGTGAACTTAAATCATAACTGGTGGCTGACTAGTGGCAGTGCATTTCTTATGGAAAAATAAATATGTATTCCTATTTCTCATTCTGTTCCTGATTTTAATTTGCTTCCAAAAATGAGGTATGGGGAGTAGGACAAATATTATTAAATATTATAAATGCCAGAATACTACCTAATTGATATAGAAAAATATGTTGGAACCAGCAACATCTGCCTTCTGTGACTTATGAGGAAAAATGTACATTCAAAAAAGAACTTTTTCTACAAACGTCACTAAAAGTGTCATTTTTAACGGATGCTGTCAGTGTCTTGAATGCCATTTTATTATACTAGTGTTAAAAGTGATTACTTTTAGCACTAGTGCTAAAAGTAACCACTTTTAGTACGTTTGTAGAAAAAATAGTGTATAATATTCGTGCTAAAAGTGATTTTATTTTGTTCAAAGGGATGGAACACTCCGCCTTCGGCGTCGTGTCCCAAACTTCCCTTTTCACAAAATAAAATGTCACTTTTAGCACTTATATCATAAATAACTATTTTTAGCAATTATTAGATTTTGTTACTTTGAACAGCATTGAAATGTCTTATTAACAAGAAACTGCCAAATTTTACTCAACCTACATAAAATGTTCAATGATTTAAAATTAAAAAATAATGAAAAGTTTTGCTGATGCGTTAATTTCGTCCAAGACTGTATAAATAGAAAACTCCTGCTCGGCAATTAAAAATTCCCTTTTTTTCTTTATCTGTCATGAAAAACTCAAAACGCTTTTTTTCTAGCTATGTGCATATGCGAAAAATGAGGAGCAAACAAGGCACAGGTTAAATACGAAAAAAAAAAGTGCCTTTAGGACTAGAGTTAATGTAAATTGGCTTCATTAAAAAAAAGCCTCCATTAAAAGCGGTGCATAATTTTTTGGAATTAAAATCTCTGTTGCTATAGCCTCATATTAGCGATTATGAATATGCGTCCGGATTTTTATTATTGTGTCCAAGGTTTTAGTATACACATTTTCAAAGCTTCATTGAAATTTCCTCATAAAATTTCACCAGCAAGCTTTGAGAGTAAATTATGGCACAATATACACAGGGTGAGGCAGAAAAAAGCACAAAAAAAAAAACAAAATTGATTAGTAACCTCTATTATGCGATGTTATGGGAGCACAAGCTGTCGTTGAACTGAGCACTGTCATCTCTTTAAACGCTTTACCTTCCACTTTGACACTTTTTCTGACGAAAGACAGGAACAGGTGCTTGCACAGGTCGCGCGGCGCCTCGATTTCCAGATAGGCGTCCAGGAATTCGCAAAAACCTTGAAGATCGATTTCCTAGAACAAAAAAATTGGAATTTGTTTTTTGTTTCATTTTTGCTATCAAAAATGATCATAATGCTAACATTAATTATTTTAAATTATGATCGGACAAGAAAGAGGACAGGCCCTGTGACACCAGCTGGACCAGATTTGGTTTCAGAGATATAGAAAAGTCATTCTTTGATAGATTGTCATGAAAACGTATAGTCTGTCGATTTTAATCTGATACTTCAAAGGAATGTGAACTGGTGGGTCCCTACATAGGAACGCCAATGGTTAATTGACGTCAAACCTGTTTTTGCCATATGAAACACCCTCTCGCTCCTCATATAATAACTCTTTTTCTATATCCGGTAGAAAGCTGAAATTTTCAGCGATTCTTATCCTAGTAAAGGACCACAATCCCAATAAAATCGTGTTAAGCAATTTGGGGTGAATTTATCTTTCTTTGAATTTCCTGACATCCTTTTTTCATAGATTTCGGCTTCAATCTCAGAATAATTTAATGAATGGAATTTGGGGGGTTCCAAATGATCATGTAAACACAAAATCTCAACATAGAAAAGTTTGAAATTTCATCATTTCAGTACCAAGGTGGCTACTTTATGATTTGGATGTTTGAAAGTTTTGAAGAATCATAATTTCTTCTAATATAGATAGAAAGCTGAAATTTTCAGCTATTCTTTTTCTAATAAAGGACCACAATCCCTGAGAATTTTAGTTCATTTAGACTTATTGTTCCAGAAATAAAATCGCGTTAAGCAATTTGGGGTGAATTTATCATTTTTTCAATTTCCTGACGTCCTTTTTCTATAGAGAATAATCCAGTTTATGGAGCTTGGAGGATCCCAAAAAGATTCAGGAAGTTTAACTGATAAAAACCTTTGGCACAATCTAATTTTAAAAACAAAATTCCATCTCCTCAATTTATGGTACGAAGAAGTTATATAAGAAACTTCTTAAAATCGAATTCATGTCGGGGATCTGTCTCAATCAGGAATCAAATTCGCAAAGCAATTTTCTAAAAAGCCACAAGCGACTTTTTTCTTTATTCCATCGAAAACTTTCCGGTAAAAATATTTTTCCGACCCATCACGCTACCAGCATAATCTCTTGAAACTCTTTCCCCACTAATGACCTTTCGGCAAACAGTTTTGGAAAGGAAAAGCGCCCCTCGGTGGCAAAGGCCAAAGGGTAAACAGGAGTAAATCCGTGTGACGTCATCTGGATTTTGGAATGACGTCACGGTGATGCGGGAAATCGATTTTGTTTCATTGTTTTGACTCTCATTTCTTTAGCTTCGTTTGAGGTAATTATATAAAATAAACACCTTGATGGTTTTTATAAAATCTAAATTTGTTCTTCAATCAAAACGCTATAAATCAACTCAACGATCGCTTTTAGAAAATCAATATTAAGCTAATATTTTGAAAACTTAATTCGGAACGTATAAACAAAAGTGAAGCTTTCTCATTTACTGAAGATTTATTGGATTGGCTTATTTACAATTTTTATTTTGCTCGATGATAAAAATTGTGCTTTTAACTTAATAAGATTCTCTTTGTGTTTTGTGCAAAGGAAATTTTTACCACACAAATGCCTTTGTGCACGGGAAACTTGGCAACATTATTCACCCTCATCCCCTTCATCGTCAACTTGTTGATTAAAATTAAGGTATTTTTCCTTTGAGGCAGTGAAAATTGCGCCTTTTCTGTCTCATACTTGAAATTTTTCGTAAAAGGGTTCTGTGAAAAAGAGGCCAATTACGTAAAAAACCAATTTCGAAAATTGTTCGTGCGGAATTCGAACAGTGCGGAAAATTGCTTATTGCTTAAACACCGGAATTTTTCGGACAAGAATAAATTTACTCCAGTGTAATAACTGCAAAGGTATCTTGATCTTTTGTTAATAGAAAGAACACTTCAGGAGATTATTGTTATACATTTCTTAACTTGAGGAAATTATGCAGACTTTTGCAACAATGCCTGATGCGAGAATTGTAGAAACAACGACGCGCTATAAAACGGAAAAATAGTGAGACTGTGAGTTTAATCAAACTTTCTATAAAACTTTAATTGCAAATTCCTTGTGCTAAGGCAGTTTCAAAACTGAAAAGAAGTTATTATTGTTCTGCTTCAGAATAATTATAACTTTTTTGTATACTTAACCCTCAACACTTGCAAATTAAACCAAACCCGACTCGAACAAAAAGTCCTGAATTGTCTATTTTTTGCCGAGATTAAGCCTTGTCTACGGAGAAACTTTTCTATTCCAGAAACGTCCTGTAAACTCACCTTTTCTTTATTTCTTTTTCGAAAAACCTAATTAACAGGACAGGATGCCCGCAGACAGCAGCGCCGTTTCGATCCCGAGAAGTAATACCAGGACATTTATTTTCTGTTGTTCTTTATTAAGTTTGTAAACTAAAGCTTATTGTTTCCGGCCCTTTTCTTATCTATATAATAGTTCCTATCTATATTAATTTGCCTGCGGCTAATTGATAATGAAAATTGGCCTGCGGCATACTTTTGAAATACACCGGCCAAGATTGTTTGAAAAAATCATAAAACTCCTATAAAATTTCATTTGAAAGTGCTCAAAAATACTTAAAGTAATCTAAACCATTCGAAACTTTCAGGATTTATTACTTAAAGTTTTTCTCAATTATAGAAAAAGTTTGAAGTTGATATAAATCTCTTAGATGAAGTAACAATTTTTTTCCCGCATTGATGATTGAAATAAAATATATAAAAATCTCATTTGAAATTGCTCAAAATAGTATATTATGATATAAGTGTATGAGAAGGACTTTAAAGCACGCGCAACATATTTCGAAACACGATGCGCAGCGGAGTGTTTTGTAAGTCGCAAGGGCTAGCAACATTATACGTTATTCGGAAGCAAAACAACTTATTATTCCAATTTCTAAGTGTAATCGCAGCCTAAAAGGTTATGAAATCCATAGAATTCAGGTTTTGGGGAAAATTATATTAGTATTGAAAGTAGATGATGTACAAAGGACTGTGGAGTGTTTTGTGGTTCCACTTTCAAGAAGTTCTCCTATTGATTGGCCAAACATTCACTTTGACAGGATTAATGATATTTAAGAATAGCGATAACTTGAAATTCAGTGAAATACTTCAACAACCTAAAACTTTCAAGAAAGTTGAACTATAGCTACCAGAACCAATCGTAATTGCATCAAACCCTGTTTTAAATTTGAAGGTCATCAGGGAAATTCTATTCCAGGGAAACCTCTATGTTGAAGCAAGCTTCAGATGTCAACTTGGAGCCGGAATACGCTATTCCAAAAACCAGACAGCAATTATTCCAATAATTAATTTTTCTGGAAGGGATCTCACATTGGGCAGTGAACACCCATTAATAAGAGCCGCTCCTTGTGAATTAGATATTAGCAATACCTCTGAGCAAGTTCTAAGAGTGAACAATAGCCAACTTCCATTATTAAAAGAAGAAGATATCAACATTGGTATTACTGATCCAATCCTACGAAAGAAACTAATGAGTGAGAGCTTCTTCAAGAAGATAGAGACCTTTTTGGGATCTGAGAATCTTGGTGAAGCTAGATCTGCAGAACTAGAAATAAAACTTATAAAAGACAAACCTATCATCTACAGACCTTATCGAATGGCTGAACCGGAAAAGGAAAAAGTGAGGGCAACTATATTAGAACTTTTAGGCGCAGGAATAATTCGGGAAACTGATTCATCATACGCTTCTCCCGTGCAACTTGTTAAGAAGAAAGACGGAAAAGACCGAATGAGCATTGATTATCGAAAATTAAACCTGAAAATAATCAAGGATAGATTCCCCCTACCTTGAATCGATGACCAAATAGATAAGTTGAAAGGATGTTCCATTTTCACTTAGAACCTAAATTGTGGATACCAGCAGATACCTATTGCTGAACAAAGTAAACATTTAACATCATTTATAACACCATAGGGACAATATGAATACAATCGGATGCCATTTGGTTTATGCAATGCTCCAGTAGTTTTTCAACGCATGATGAACAATATCCTAGCTCCATATCGCAATAATGCTGCAGTTTACTTGGATGATGTCATTTTACCCAGTACAATTCCTGAAAATGTAGAAATTATTCGCGGAAAATACTAGAGGTTTTTAAAAGTGAGAACTTAATATCAAACAATAAGAAATATTGTGTCTTCCTCGCCATGTCCATAAATTATTTGGGCTTTGAAATAGACGAACAAGATGTGCGACCTGGTGCTGCAAAAATCGATGCTGCACGACAATTTCCAACTCCCAAAACTGTCAAGCAAGTGCGTCAATTTTTGGGATTAACTGGATACTCCCGGGTGGGGGCAAAACAGGATATATTGCGAATTACTGCAAGATTTTGCAAAGCTTCAATTGCCAAAAATTTGGACACCAGCAACGTGATTGCAGAGCCCGTGAGAGTCAAGTACAACATAAGGTCCAAAACGCGAGGACAGAACATGTTCTGTGACTAGAGACGGAGAAAAATAAAAAATATTTCAAACAAGTTGGTGCCAAGGATAAAACATATCGTGCTTTTATTGACTTTGGTTCTAGTTGCAACATTATACGTTATTCGGAAGCAAAACAACTTAATATTCCAATTTCTAAGTGTGATCGCAGTCTAAAGGGTCATGACATCCAAAGAATTCAGGTTTTGGGGAAATAGTATATTGTTGTATTAGGAGTAGAAGCTTTACTTTTTTGTGCTGAAGCGGTAGGTTTGCGAGCCGAACTTAGTGAGGCTTGCAATACTGCTGAAGCACAAAAAAGTGCTTCTACTCCGTATGCAACACGCTATTTTTTCTCCAAACGAATGGGGTAAACTCGGGGGCAAGTGAATGGTTGAGCGGCAGTAAAAGTACGAGCGGCACTAAAAGTACTTCTACTGCCGCTCCAGTGGCACTTAAAGTACTTTTATTTACAATCATACATGTAATGTTGACTTTACTGACTTTTAGAAAGTTCGAAAATGTCACTTTTTTGACTTTTACTTTCGGCCCACGGGTCGAAAGTTTACTTTCGACCCGTGGGCCGAAAGTAAATGAAATTTTTAAAATTTATTGTATTTTTTGACTTTTACTTTCGGCCCACGGGTCGAAAGTAAACTTTCGACCCGTGGGCCGAAAGTAAATGAAATTGTCAATTATTGTATTTTTTAGTTTTAATTCAAATAAAAATTTCAAAATTCGAATGATTGTAAATAAAATAGTATACATACCTCGGTGAAAAGAAACACTTTCCACCTCGGTATGTAATATACTATTGCTGCCGTTGGGGTTGCCAAGCAGCATAGAAATTAAATTTCTACCACCTCGACAGATGTTAACCCGCTGGATTTGCCTAGCAGCATAGAAATCAAATTTCTGACATCTTGACAGGAGTTAACAAAGTGACGTTTTTCTGACGTTTGGAGAAAAATTATATTAACATTGAAAGTCGATGATTCACAAAGGGCTGTGGAGTGTCTTGTAGTTCCAGACCACTTTCAAGAAGTTTCCCTATTGATTGGCCTAACATTCACTTTGACAGGATTAATGATATTTAAGAATAGCGATAACTTGAAATTCAGTGAAATACTTCAACAACCTAAAACTTTCAAGAAAGTTGAACTATAGCTACCAGAACCAATCGTAATTGCATCAAACCCTGTTTTAAATTTGAAGGTCATCAGGGAAATTCTATTCCAGGGAAACCTCTATGTTGAAGCAAGCTTCAGATGTCAACTTGGAGCCGGAATACGCTATTCCAAAAACCAGACAGCAATTATTCCAATAATTAATTTTTCTGGAAGGGATCTCACATTGGGCAGTGAACACCCATTAATAAGAGCCGCTCCTTGTGAATTAGATATTAGCAATACCTCTGAGCAAGTTCTAAGAGTGAACAATAGCCAACTTCCATTATTAAAAGAAGAAGATATCAACATTGGTATTACTGATCCAATCCTACGAAAGAAACTAATGAGTGAGAGCTTCTTCAAGAAGATAGAGACCTTTTTGGGATCTGAGAATCTTGGTGAAGCTAGATCTGCAGAACTAGAAATAAAACTTATAAAAGACAAACCTTTCATCTACAGACCTTACCGAATGGCTGAACCGGTAAAGGAAAAAGGGAGGGCAACTATATTAGAACTTTTAGGCGCAGGAATAATTCGGGAAACTGATTCATCATACGCTTCTCCCGTGCAACTTGTTAAGAAGAAAGACGGAAAAGACCGAATGAGCATTGATTATCGAAAATTAAACCTGAAAATAATCAAGGATAGATTCCCCCTACCTTGAATCGATGACCAAATAGATAAGTTGAAAGGATGTTCCATTTTCACTTAGAACCTAAGTTGTGGATACCAGCAGATACCTATTGCTGAACAAAGTAAACATTTAACATCATTTATAACACCATAGGGACAATATGAATACAATCGGATGCCATTTGGTTTATGCAATGCTCCAGTAGTTTTTCAACGCATGATGAACAATATCCTAGCTCCATATCGCAATAATGCTGCAGTTTACTTGGATGATGTCATTTTACCCAGTACAATTCCTGAAGAAAATTTAGAAAGTATTCGGAAAATACACATGTTTTTAAAAGTGAGAACTTAACATTAAACATTAATGGTGGATTGCACAGTTCGTTTTAGAACGTCTTAAGTCATTCTTAAGTTATTCTGAAAGTTAAGCAAGGAAAATTCGGCTGCACCAGTCAGAAAACTCACCTAAGATGGGTTTAGGAATTCCTAACTTTAAGGCACCACTGTTGGGACCTTAACACGTTCTTAGGTAGAAATAATTGTTATTTTTTGTCAAATGCAAATGTCAATTATTTTTCGTAGTGATCAGATTTCATAAAAATTATATTTATCGAGATATTTATACCTATATTATTTTGTTTCTTAAAATCCTAGTTTTGAATCTGTGTTTAAATATGGAATTATTTGATGATGATTTCCTGCAATGGCTTATGGGTTAAGATTAAAGCTACAAACATCGTTGTCAACCAAACTAGCCACAGCTGCTCTCCATAATGTTAAAATTATAAATAGGGAGGTGGTACCCCCTATAAAGCTGGATGGAGATAATTTAAATTATTTAATGGAAATGCAAAGGATACCCAATCCACCAAACATGGGTATTGATGATGTAGGAGCAAGAGCCTTCAGAAATGAAATGGTACAATATTTTCAAAATTTAAATTAGGATCCCTAAGTACTTAGATGTATTTTTAAAACTTGTTTAAATTAGGTATTGTATTTTATATAAAATAAAGGCAGTTTGTATTAAATTATTATTTTATTACCAAAAAATACAAATACAAAAAATTTAAGTTTGCCTGGGCATAATACCACAAATCACCTACATACAAATGCGAAAGAGCGGCGAATTCGTGGTTCAAGGTTTATTTGGGTGGACAAAGCTTGGTTATGTTTGTAGTTTGTACTTGTGGATTCGTTGTTGATTCGTATTGTTTGGTTTCTTTGGTTTTTCTCAAGAAATCATAAACATTTTTCATCTTTATCTCTCACACGAATAACAACTATGATGTATATTCTGTATTTAAATCGAAATGCGTACATCCTACGCTGTTGCCAGCTAGTTCGGAATTCAAACTAACCTTAGCTAAGTTTCCTGTACGTAAAGTTGGTGCAAGTCAAAGCGATCAATGCAAAATTTTAAGATCATGCTTAGCTAAGTACGTGCTAAGAATGAGGAGTAATTTTTTGTGTGCAATCCACCATAAGAAATGTACAAGTACAAGTAAGATGAAGACAGAGTCTCCATCTATATTTTCTGATCGGCACACTAAAAATTGCAACCAACAACTGTATAAACCAGTATTAAATTAGAGCAAATCGACTACTCTGCGGGACCTAACCGTGCTGATGAGCTGTGATACAGCGAAACGCGTCCACGGATGGTCCTGCAGAGATAAAACACTTCTCAATCGGTCCTTAATTGGGTCGTTACCTAATTAAAATTAAGAAATGTGTCTTCCTCGCCATGTCCATAAATTACTTGGGCTTTGAAATAAACGAACAAGGTGTGCGACCTGGTGCAGCAAAAATCGATGCTGCACGTCAATTTCCAACTCCCAAAACTGTCAAGCAAGTGCGTCTATTTTTGGGATTAACTGGATACTTCCGAAATTTTGTTCAAGATTATGCTGCTCTGGCTAGACCTCTCAGTAATTTTGAAGTAAAGAACCTAGTTCCAATAAGCTATCTTTTACCTATTTTTGATTATTCTATTTTGTCATTAAATAACCAACCTGCAAAGGAACTTTAGTTCCAATTTGGAATAATTATTTACTCTTTATTTTGATTAATTTATTTTTTCCATAATAGCCGACTTGCGACCATAAAAAAAAATACCTGTATATTTGTTTCGATTTATTAAAATTTACTTAGCTAAATTTTTGTCTTGGAGTGTTTCATTTTCTAAATTTGTTCCTACATATGAAGGAATTGCAGGAACGAGGGAATTAGGAATTTCATAGTCAATCGTGTGTGGCGCCCCAAATAATTTTAAAAATAATTTGGTTCCCTCGTTGCTGCTGACTTTCTATGTAGAGCGACTGTGAAGAGACAGAGACAGGTAAAAAAAGAACCCCTAAAAAATAGTTGATGGGCCATAAGTTGTGAATATCTGGTACAACTTATGAATGGGGTAAACCTATTGTAAGTAGCCAAGTTTAAAAACAATTTCTAACAATTAAAGGTTACATTTGGAGATCGTACCTACCTTTTTATTACAGTAACAGGTAAACAAGCAAGTGTGTTTAAGGATAAATAGGTATTTTTAATCATTGAAATGGATGTTATTCTGGAACAGTGAGGTCACATTTAAAAAAAAGGACGGCAAAATGTACAGATTAAACAACCCTTTAAAATGATCTATCACTTGACCCCCTGTCTCATTTGAAAATTTTGGGGTGGTAGCCCTAGGGCTTAGGGGGTTGAAGGGGTGAAGTCCAGTTTTACGTAAAAAATCTTCACCCTCAATATATTTGTTGACGTGTTTCAGCGATTTCCACAAATATGCTTCTTTACGCAGATAACGTTGGTGGCAAGTTTTGAAATGAAAGCCCTGTATGTCAAGATTTGGTTGAGTTATATGCCTTATTTATTTCTTTTTCAGAATTATCGATTACTGTTTGCTGATTATTTTTTTTAGGTGTGTTTCTGAATTTTCACACTTCAATATTTTATGTAATTCAATTATTTATTATTTTTTTAAAATTCAGTGGCGCCTTTCCTTTCTGTACTAATTAAACTATTGACCCACTCCTAATAATTATTCGCTGAGCAAACTGAGCATATTATGGGCCTCTTGTTAATTTGTTAATAAAAGGGGTTACAACAACCACCTGAAGGAGCTTCATTTTTAGAATTGAAGAGGCAGATTGGATTCTATCTGCTCAACTGTCAGACGCAAAGATTCGTCTAATCCATGAAGTCTGGAAGAAATCACCAGAAACTGACCATGATCGGGAAGTTTATAAAATCTCTGCTTTGAGGAATGGACGTGTATACTGCATTACTCCCATGGGTCTAGAATGGGTTGTACCACATGGGCTCAGGAAGCAAGTAGTACATTGGTCTCATGATTGAAGTAGGGCATTTTGCAGCCAAAAAAACACCAAAGACGCTTTGTGGAAAATATTGGTTCCCACGTATGAGAGTATACGTTGAAAAATACATTCTCACTTGTGTTTTATGTTTATATAACATTCCATAAGACACCACGAGATTATCTGCGCTTGATTGTGACTATTGAGGCATTTACCAAGTATGCAATGCTAAAAGCTGTGAAATCCACGAAGAGCAAACCATTCAATTTTTGGAAAAAAAAGTTTGGGACCTGCAGAGTTCCTAATCGCATAATTTCTGACAGAGGTTAAGCTTTCACTTCAAAGTCCTTCAAACAATCTTGCTGTAAATACAACATATATTTAGGTCTCAATGTTGTGACTACGCCTAGAGCGAATATGCAAATCGAACGACTCAATCGTACTGTGTTGACAGCTCTCGCAATGACCACCAACTCCGAAGATAACTGGTATCGATGTATTGACAAATCAGAATGTTCAATAAACAATACAGTCCACCAAATCACTGTAAAAACACCCAAGCAACTTCTCATGGGTTATACACCAAGAAGTAAAACTGATAGTGTGTTTACTGCTGAACTTGACTTACCACCAATGGATATTGAGGTTCTCAGAAACGAGCCTACACAAAGAATTAGATAAGATCAAATCAAACAAAAAGAAAGATTTGATAAAAATAGAAAACCTGCAAAACATTATAACATTGACGATCTTGTGTTAACTTTAATGAATAAGAATACAGATCGCTAACTAACTAAAACATCAAAGCGAATATTAATTTCAAAGATCAAAGTTGAAGCACTACATAACCACTGGACCGATAACCACAAGTTGGCTCGCAAGTTCTCAGGTGTATAATGCACAAAACCGCAAAATTTTCGGCTAAACGGTGCACGTAATACTCTACTCTATATGCGACATTCTAATTAGGAAATTGTCAGAATTTCAAAGTGCCCAATACGGTTTTTCCGTAAAATTGCCACACCATCAATTTCAATGTCAAAATTTCCCCTCATCCGGCTGAATTTCCAATGAATTTTCCGTTTACAACATCACATAATTGCAAACGGCTTTTGAAATTGGAGTTTAAATAAAGCAAAGCTCGTTTGTAGTGGACATTAATGATGCATTAATAATACAGTGGAAATATAGAATTAATGGAGGAAATAAATTATAATGATTTTTATTTTGATGAGTTTGCGTAAATTCTTTAGAAAACTGTTAAAATTTTTATAATAACATCCTTCTACATTACACGAAATGGGCCCATTTATCAATTTTACGCCGTCAGGAAATTTACACTAAACGAAAAATCCAGAAAACTGGCATGTCGTATATTTTTTTGAAATGTACGTACTCAATTTGTTATATTTCTACCCTCAAGCAAGAAAAGACTGGGTCTTAATTTGTCTTTAGTTTTTCTTTTCTTCTGGAAAGCACCAATAAAACCAAGTACGTCAGCTTTATCACTCTTACAATCCCATCTTTTAACGTCATTCAATGTCCCAATTTTGCAGAAGAAAAAAAAAAAAAAAGTTTTCCACAGATAAATTCAAAGCTGATGGTCACTGTGGACCCTAAATAGCTAAATCTGCAAGAGACGTTTGCTTTTATCTTTTTGATTTCGTTTTAAGCCCAAATCGATTGGTTTTATGTACCGTTATGAAATTGGGTTATGAAAGCTTTCCCTTTTGCGATTGCTAATAAAAGCTTATACAATTTTTATTATTCAGCATGGTGAGCACAAAGAAAAAAATAAACTTTCCTTCCTATATCTAATGTTTATGAGATATTTGTAAGAATGTTTTTGAAGCAATATTTATTTCCGTTGAACAAACTCACCTTATCTACCAAGCAAAACTTTAATTCAAAATCATAAATTATATAGTCAGCAACGAGAACAATGTATTGCTGATAAAGTCCTAAGGGAGTAGTATGTATTGTGCAGTAAAGTTAATTATTCCCGAAGGGTTTTAGGGCTGAACAGTAACCAAACTTATTGAAAATGTAAGTTGAATTCCGTCCAATAACAAGTAAAATTCTCGGTAAAAAAAAAAACAAGCCCAGTTCCTGGCTCTTGCCACTATTATCTGGTCTCTATGGTGAGAAGTTGACAGTTCAGGGAAAGTTGTGGACTGTTGAAAGACCTTCCAACAGCTCCGAAACAGAACCAGAAACTTATTGAGACCAAGTAGGCAACGATATCAAACGGACAATGAAGTATTGGTACCTGGAATGTCCAGGGAATAATGTAACATCGAGAGTAAAATATTGAAAAATCAACCTGATTTTTGCCACAACAGAATTAAGAAAGAAATAAGAGGCTAAGAATATCTGGGAGAGTTTGATCATTCTTTCAGTGGGATTCAAAACGAATTGATATCAAAAAATTATGTATTGAGTAAGCACAGCTACATAAAGTTAAGGTATAAATTTACTACTAATACTTAATTATATAATTTCGAAGTTTTTTTCAAGTTACAATAAGGTGAAATTTAACTTATATGTTACGCATAATGTCATGCTCAAGTAGATGTAAAATTAAACAATAATAAGAATAGGTAGAATTCCTGATGACATGAAGCAAACGACGCATGCCCCTGTTACAATTTTGTTCTAGGGACCTAGCGATCGCAAAACTGAGGTATTTTAGAATAGGTGATAATCTGCTCTGCATACTTTCCATATGATTCAGAATCACTGTCTCCTACTACGGAGTTCGAGAGGCTTGTTGATTACTGCGAAGCGAACCGCCTCAAACTGGCAGGCTGCGATGCACACTACCACAATATGTGATATGGGACAGTTCAGACGACAACCAAGGGTAAGTAACAACGTAACTGTTTCTTTCCCTTTCATATATTGTTTTATATATTAAAGTATCGCCTGGTGACTGCCATTAATAGAAAAAGATTTCTGCTGCCAATAATATTAGCAATTATTAACCTAGAGGGCACACTTTTTGTTTAAATTTGAAGTACCAGTCTGGTACCAACACTTTCCATTGGCTATTTTTTGAAGAGACTGCTTGTTCTGCTTGTCCTTCTCCGTCCCTTCTAAATTTTGACTTTCGACCTGGAAGGTTGAGCCTGGCCTGGGGACAGCCATCTTCCTAGGTGAAATATCGATTACCGTTTTCGTGGAAAAAATTACCTTATCGGCCATCAGGCACTATGTTAATGAATAAAGTTGCGTAAGGCAAAAATCCATTAATTACCGAAAAATTTAGTATTGAAAATCTTGTAATTACTGTTTTATTTGAGATTGAATTCCGAACCTCCTCGTGGGTCGTTCGAGGAGTCGTTTCTTTTGAAGGAACCTCATTTCTAACGAACTTATTTTTGCGGAGCCCCTTTTTTCCATGCAGATCAGTTGGCTGGAGCATGGGCATAGAGCTTTTGGAGTGATTGCCTAGAGGAATCAAGTCCGTCACGTGTCGACACCTGTTGTACCTCCACATTTGACGAAAACTTTGAACTTCTAGTTTCTATCTACCTTGATTCAGGGCTAGAATCTGCAACTTGCATCTGCAACTCTCTTCGTCAAGTGACGGAAAATGGACGGATACCGTACTCTAACGTTTTCGTTGGAATAGGGAACTTTACAATTTTTTTTAAAATTTTTTTAAATCATTTATTTATGTCTTGAAGGAGTATTCCCCAAATATTATTCCCTAAAACTCAATAATAACTTAGTGAAAAATGTTTGAAGTTTCATGCGAATTAAAAGCATTTCAAACGACCTTAAATGCGCGCGAATCTGGATGACGTCACGTAGTATGATTTTGCGTCACCTTGTCGCCAAACTTCATACTTTATTGTATTTAATTTGGTTGATTTCCACATTTTCCACCGTTATTTGCATAGAATAGTTATTTGTTTTGTTATTGTTTTGTGTTGCGGAGAGTTGTTTTAAAGTTATAATGGAAAAAAAGATTCGCACATACTTACTTTTGCTACCATAAACATATCACAAATTACAGATTATCGGATTGGCCTTTGGAATTTCTTTCTTCGGTTATAATTAATAGGTTTATCGTTTTATTTATATGATGCTGAGCTAATCATTAAATTTAAGCTTAGTAAACCTATTCTAATAAATGATAAAATTTTAAAAAATTAGAGAAAAACGTGGATAAACAGCTAGCGGGTATTTATTATGTAGAGTTCGAGCAAAGAATATTATAGACTAAGGTCTCTAGAAGCCTCGTCCGTATTCTGATTTTTGATACCTCGATGGACGCCGGCTTTTGCCGGTGTGGACGCTGGCTCGAGTCTATTGCCCACTGTTGCCGAGTTGTCAGTGCTGTTGATTCAGCGTCCAGCCAGCGAGCCAGCATCCGTGTCTGCTTCTCTGAATGAAGTTATTAAAGTGAAATATTTGCTTTGCGTGCATAGGGAGACAGACGCGTGCCAAAAGGAATTAGGAAGTTAAGCATATATTTTCTAACATATTTGATAATTTACCAACGAATATCATAGATGGATGCTATTCTATCATTTTCTTTAGGTTTTTTTTTCAGTATATTTGGCAAATTTGCCACTTGGAAATATATGTTTAATTTCGAATTATGAATTATTTATTTATTTTCCAGTAGATCGGTTTATTTACCAACAAGTAAATTTTGGGGTCGGTCAAGTTTCCGCCTGTATTAAACAAATTTCAAAAATAAATACCTAAACCATAATAATTTTGCACACTATAACTAAAATATTGCACACAACACAACGAAAACTAGAGCATTTTTTTAAACAAGGGACAAATTTGACCGTTCCCCCTTGTTTGTCTAAAACTTGAAAAATTCCTATTCACCTAAATTTGCACAATTTCGCATGCCTATTTTCAAATTTTGCACACTTTTCTGGGGAAAGTTAAAGTGTGTTTTTTTTTAAAGATAATTCCCCAAGTCAAAAATTCAATAACATGTTGGCAACACAAGCCTTTTCTACATAAAAAATTTGAAAGCATTGACAATTTTACATTGCATTGCCAACTTAATGTCATTTTGACTTTTATCTTAAAAAAAAAAAAATTTCTACAAACGTGTCAAAAATGCAATTTTTAACACCCCCCGTAGCATTAAAAATGTTACTTTATCGCACTAGTGCCATAAAGTCTTTATAGCACTAGTGTTAAAAATGAAACATCAAATTTTGAGAGCGAACGTCAAAAATGTTTGTATTTTTAGTTATTTACATTGATATTAATGGTAAAATTGGAACAACTGAGGTAGCCCGATTGGCCGCCTCATCTATATTTTTGATCGATGCAATCTTCTCTTTCTTCTGTATTTTGTTGCATTTCTAGCAAAAATAATTACTGACCACGACATACTTTCAAGAAACTGACAAGACATTTCATTACCTGTAGAACAAGGTGCTGGTTGTTTGGATTTTTTGATAAATGTGTCAAATTCAATAATTTTATGTAGGAAAGATGCTTCCAATTTATTATTCATTGAAAAATCCAATTTGATGACGTCATAATTTAGAAATCTTAGATTTTACTATCACTTTTCCGCGATTGTAAACCCACTTTTCCGCAAATATTACCTCATTTTTTCGCGATTCTTATCTCACTTTTTCACAAATTCACACTCACTTTTTTTTGAAATTTTTGACTCATTTTTTTTGTGATTTTTGACCCACTTTTTTGCGATTTTTGGCTCTCACTCCTCGGCGATTACAAACTTATTTTTCTGCTATTTCATCCTCATTTTCCCGCGATTGTTCCCCTACTTTCCGCGATTTTATCTCCACCTTTCCGCTAATTTGACCTCACTTTTTTTGTGATTTTTGAAAAATATTTTTTTTTTTTATTTTTGACTCATTTTTTTGCAATTTTACCATCACTTACCGCAATTCTAAATCCACTTTTTCACGATTGTAAACCGACTTTTCTGTAAATATAATCTCATTTTTCCGCGATTCTTGTCTCACTTTTTTTTGCGATGTTATCCTCACTTTTCCGCGATTCATATTTCATTCTCCGCGATTTTATCCTTACTTTTCGTGACTTTATCCTCATTTTTCCGTGAGTCTCATCTTACTTTTCCGCGAGTTTAAATTCACTCTTTTTGAAATTTTTGACTCATATTTTTCTTGCGATTTTTGACTCTTTTTTTTGTGATTTTATCATCACTTTCCACGATTTTATCCTCATTTTTCCTCATTTCAAAATTACGAAAATAACGATAATTTTTGAAAAGTTACGAAAAATTACGGGAATTACGCTAAAGTACGTAAAATATGAAAAATTAGAGAGAGTTGCAAACATTTACGAGAATTACGGAACATTACGAGAATCACGGAATAACAAAAAATTGCGGAAATTACAAAAATTATGGGAATTGCCAAATATTACGCAAAAGAATTACGAAGTCACTCCAAAATTACGTCAATTATTTAAATATTACTAATTTTTGAAAAGTTACGAAAACTAACAAGACAAATTACGGGAATTACGAAAAATAATGGGAATTTTAAAAATTTACGGAACCTAGTAAATTGACGGAAATGACGAAAATTTGCGGGAATTATGAGAAATTATGAAAATTACGGGAATTGAGAAAAATACAAAAAACTACGAAAATTACAAAAATTACGGGTATTATGAAATATTACGGAAAAGAATTACAAAGTCATTTCAAAATTACGTGAATTACGGTAATTCCCAAAATAACGGAAATCACAATTTTTTGAAATTACGAAAATTACAATAACTTAGGGAGAATTAGAAAATTCCGAATTTTTTTGGAAATTAGGAAAATTGAAAATTAAAAAATTGAAAATATAAATAATTACTGGAAAAAGCGCGAAAAATTGCGGGAATAACGAAAATTACCAAGTTTTCCAAAAATTGAAAAAAATAACGGGGAATTAGAAAATAACAAGAATTATCTCAGAAATGAAACGAATTAAAAAATTTCGAAAATCCCCCAAAAAAAATACGGAAATTTCCAATTTTCGAAAATTTCAAAAACTTAAAGAAAATTATAAAACTAACGAAATTTTTTTGAGAAATTACGGAAATTAAAAAATTACGAAAATATGTAATGGAAATTACGAAAATTTCGAGTTTTTCGAAAATTGTAAAAACTAAGGGGGTATTAGGAAAATAACGAGAATTATCTGAGAAATGACAGGAATTACAAGATTTCGAAAATTCCCAAAATAAAATACGAAAATTACGAGACTTATATAATTTCAAAATTATGAAAATAACGGAGTTTTCTGAGAAATTACAGGAATTTAAAAATTACGGAAATCTGAAAACTACAAGAATCAAAAATTATGAAAAATACGAAAAAATCACGAGAATTAAAAAAATTGTGACAATTTTCAAAAAATTACGAAAATAACAAGAATTACAAAAAGTTACAGGATTCACGAATTTTCCGAAAATTGCAAAAACTAAGGGGGAATTATGAAATTAACGAGAATTTTTTGAAAAATGACGGGAATTTAAGAATTTTCGAAAATTCCAAGAAAAAAAAATACGGGAATTACCAATTTTTGAGAATCACAACAAACTGGGGGGGAATTATAAAGATAACGGAGTTTTTTTGAGAAATTACGGGAATTACAAAATTACGAAAATTTGAGGAACTACAACTACTACATAAAGATTGGAAGAGATAAGGAAAAATCACGAGAATTGCGAAAAAATTACGATAATTTTTGGTAAGTTACGGGATTTATGAAAAAGTTACGGGAATTACGAAAATTACGAGTTTTCCAAGAATTGCAATGACTAATGAAGAATTATAGAAATAGGGAGAATTATCTGAGAAATTACGGAAATAATGAAAATTCACAATAAAAAATTTTTGAAAATTACGAATTTTTGAAAGTAACAAAAACTTAGGGGGAATTATAAAATAAGTAGGTAACTGAATATTTTGAGAAATTACAGAAATTAAAAAACTACGAAAATCTGAGAAACAACAGGAATTATTCAAAAATGACGGGAATTTTGGAAAGTTACGAAAAATTAAGAAAATTAGGAAAAAGTTATGGGAATTACGAAAATCAGGAGTTTTGCGAAAATTGCAAAAACTAAGGAAAAATTATAAAAATAACGAAATTTATTTGAGAAATAACGGCTTTCAACAATTTTTTTTCGCAATTTAACCTTCACTTTTCCGCAATTTCAAAGTCCAAACTCACTTTCTCGCAATTTCAACAAAATTTTCCGCGAATTTTGCCTCACTTTTCCGTTATTCTTTCCTCATTTTTCAATAAGTATAAGCTCACTTTTCCGCGATTTTCGCCTCACATTGCCGCAATTTCAACCTAATTTTTCCATAATCTTTACTTTTGTTTTTCGTATTTATAACCTCATTTATTCTCGATTATAACCTTGCTTTTCCGCCATTTTTACTCAACTTTTTCGCAATTAGGGAATGCAAACCACGTGACTTTTGCCAACCAGCCGGCATTTTGAAATTTTTATGAGGTTAGAATACGGGTTTTTACATGTCAACGATGTCAGAAAAGTGTCAGATTTGAGAACTCGTGCCGTGTATTGATAAAGCCTGGTACTCATAAAAGCGAAATTCGCTCTTTTTTCAACGTCAAATTGTCGATGCAATGTCAAAAAAGAGCAAATTATGAGTACTAGGCTTAATCCTGCCAAAAAAAAACATATGTGTTTTGTTTATTGTTTGCCAACCAGACGCCATTTGGACAGGTCGTTGGATTGCCTAATTCCAACATTTCCAACCTCATTTTTCCGTAATTTTTACTTCTATTTTTCGTAATTCCAACGTCACTTTCCAGCAATTTTGACACTCACTTTTTCGCAATTTTTGAAAAGTTACGGAAAAATTACGACAAATTACTGGAATTATAAAAATAAAGAGAATTACAAAAATTATAGGAATTATGAAAATCACGAATTTTTGAAATTATGAAAATTACAAAACTTGGGGAGAATTTAAAAATAACGAAGTTTTTTAAAAAATTAGGAGAATTAAAAATAAGTACAAAAAATTACGGGAATTACGAAAAAATTATGATTTTTGAAGTTATGGGAAAATTACGAAAAAGTTATAGGGGAATTACGAAAATTATGAGTTTTTCGAAAATGCAATAACTAAGGAAAAATTGACTTTTTTAAGCAAAATTCATTTTTTACATTTTATTGTTTTTCTAGAAAACTGGCAAAAGAATAATTGTGGAAATTTTTCAGAAAAAAGAGGAAAGTGAGGATCTCATTAAAACAAAATTTCAAAATTTTCCAGTAAAAAATCACTTCAGGAAAAATTCTGGAAAATTGACTTATTCAAGCAAAATTAAGGAAAATTCATCCTCTCACATTTCAATTTATTTCTGGAAAACTAATAAAGCAAAAGTTGTGAAATTTTTCCAAGAGAAAGAAGAAAATAAGGAGCTCATTATAGGAAAATTTCGGAATTTTCCAGTGAGAAATCACTTGGAAAATCGACTTTTTCAAGTAAAATTAAGGAAAATTCATCCTCTCACATTTTTTTTTTTTGGAAAACTAGCAGAAGAAAAATTTTGAAATTTTTACAGGAGAAAGAGGAAAGTGAGAAGTTCATTATATGTATGTATAAAAATTTCAAAATTTTCCAGTAAAAAATCACTCCAGAAGAAATTCTGGAAAACTAACTTTTAACCAAAATTCATTTTTTTAATTTTAAATTTTTTCTGGAAAACTGGCAGAAGGAAAATTTCAAAAATTTACAGTGAAAAATCACTCTAGGAGAAATTTTATTTATATATTTTCGGATAACTGAATAAATTCTCTTCTAAGTTAAAAAATGTATTACAAAACAATAATTCCGAAGGTGCTCCATGAATTAATCTATGACATAACTTTTTCTCTAAGTTATGACGTCATCGATGACGTAAGTAAAAACTTGCGTGCCGTGAAACAAACTATATGTTTGTTTGAAATTTCAGACATAAAAAAATCAATTTTTTTTAAAAAAAGGCAAATTATGACGTAAGTACAAACCCTCGTGAAACCAACTTTTCACGCGTCTCATTTTCTTTCCATCAAACTCCAAAAAAAAAAAAAAAACAAAAAATGGTGCTGCAACACCCCTCAAATTTGTAGCCTAGTTGCGCTTATGCTACTCGCTTTGGCCAATTTTGCGCACGTTTCTGGGGAAAGTTATTAAGGCATTAAAAATTTGCACTTTCCCCCCCGTTTGTCGAAAAATTAAAAGATCCTATGTTTGTCTCCCCACTCTTCCCCCCCCCTCGTTTTTCAAAAAGTTGAAAAATCCTTATGCTACTAGGTTCACCTAATTTTGCACAACTTTGCACACCTATTTTCAAATTTTGCAAAATGTGCACTTTTCCGCCGGTTTTTTGAGAAAATTAAAAATTTTTGTTACTCAATTCGGGTTGAAAATAAACGTACAAAATTGAGTGAACCCAGTAGCAAGGGTTTTTCAATTTTTTGACAAACAGGGGAAAACGTGCAAATTAATACAACATTCAACTCCCAGAGGAATGTGTAAAATTAAAAATAAGGTGTGCAAAATTAGCCGAAGCGAGTAGCATAAGAATTTTTCAAGTTTCAGATAAACGGGGAAAAAAGTGCACATTTATCACACCTCATAACTTTTCCCAGAAGAGTGTGCAAATTTTGAAAATAGGTGTGCAAAATTGTCCAAAATTAGATGAAACGAGTAGCATAGGGGTCTATCAATTTTTTTAAAAACGGGTGGGGTTATGCAAATTTTTGATACGATATAACTTTCCCTAGAAAAGTGTGCAAATTTTGAAAATCGGTGTGCAAAATTATGGGTTATTTATTTTTGAAATTTGTCTATTTGTCGAAAAAAGCAAATTTTCAAAGACGGGGGTAGTCCTGACAACCTGTTCACCTCTCGACCTGTCATATTTTGACAGCTGTCAAAAACTACATTTGAGTGTTGAGTATTCCAAATTGTATTATCATCCGAACTTAAACTGTATGCAAAATTTCAGCAAAATCTATTGCGAAGAAATGGTTCACAAATCTGCATCTGTTACATTTGACAGTTAACACCTGTCATCAGTGGTCTAAAATGTATTATCATCCGAACTTAAAGTGTATGCAAAATTTCAGCAAAATCCGTTGCGAAATAATGGTTCAAAAATCTGCACCTGTCACATTTGACAGTTGACACCTGTCATTAGTGATCTAAAATGTATTATCATCTAATCACCTGAACTTGAAGTGTATGCTAAATTTCAGCAAAATCCGTTGTGAAGATATGGTTCAATCTGCAACTGTCTCAATTTGACAGTTGACACCTGTCATTAGCGGTCTAAAACCTTCTTATTATTATTGCCTTTCATATTAAACATTAAACTGGTTTGAGGCACATCGATCGGATAGTTTCAAAGTCTATAACGGACATAGGTAGACACACAGACAGAAACAATTTTTGTGTTTTATTCCTCTATTTATTAGTAACAGAAAATTACTACCCACAAAAATACATAACTATTTACCTATTTATTATTTTTTTTAAATTATAAAATATTCCTATTCTATGGTAGGTAGGGAGAGTCTGGAACAGTGGCCACGCAGGTACAGTGGCCACGTAGCCACAGAATTCTTATTTACAAAGACTGTGTTACGCCATCTAGTGGGAAAAGATATAATCAATTACTGTTTCTATTCATGACGTCACTTGCAGTATCCTTGTGTCCTATCCTTGAGTAATTGCCTAACCTCAAAATTTAGCTCGCTTTGTAAATATTTTTGGGGAAAGCATTTTTGTTATATTCCAGTGTTCTCATTGAGAAAAAAGTTGAGACCCGGTGCAAAACATAGCCAATATATGTAAGTATTTTTTGACATATTATTTTCCTGCATCCTCTTCATAATTTTTTTTGTAACCCATTTTTAATTTTAAAACGTGACTGAGGGTACAGTGGCCACCATCTGCTATAGGTACAGTGGCCACTACTTCGCTAATCTCAAAAGGGGTGGCCACTATACCTTCATAATTATGGTGCTTGAATGTTGAATTTTTTTTATTTCAGAAACGCTATAAAATGCCTCGTCGCAAAAAAACAGATAAAATTATAGGTAAAACTTCTGCTGAAACTATGCGCAACGCACTTCGTGACATAGAAAATAGTGGCCTGTCAGTTAAAGCCGCTGCAATTCGATATGAAATTCCTCGCACAACTCTAAGGCGATATGTAGACAAAATCAAGGATGGAAGAGAGGAAATTGATTGGAACTCACCCGTCTTACCAAGATTAGAACCAAACTATAAGGTAAATCAGATATTTTCTCAAGAAGAAGAAGATAACTTGAGCGATTACTTCCAAACCATGGCAAAACTCCATCACGGCTTGAACCCTAGATGTGCAAGAAAGCTAACGTATGATTTAGCATTGGCCAATAGGAAGAAAATACCACCCTCGTGGACAGAAAATGAAACTGCAGGTAGATTGTGGTTTAACGCTTTCCTCAAACGGCGAGGAGAGTTATCCTTAAGGTCGGCAGAAGCTACGTCGTTAGGAAGAGCTATGGGCTTCAACAAGCCAGTCGTCCAACGATTTTTTATAAATGTTCAGGAAATATATGAAAAGTACAAATTGGGACCGGACCAAGTGTACAATGTAGACGAAACAGGGCTTACAACCGTTCAAGGATCAGGAAAAGTCATTGCAAGAAAAGGTCAAAAGCAAGTTGGCCAAATAACATCTAGTGAACGGGGAACTTTGGTCACTATGGTTGGTTGTATCAACGCGATTGGAAATAATATCCCTCCCCTTCTAATTTTTCCTCGGAAAAATTACAAGGATTTTATGATTAAGAATGCTCCTCCTGGAACTGTCGGGGTCGCTTCAAGCTCAGGTTGGATAACGTCGGAACTCTTCGTGCAATGGTTTCAGCATTTTATTAGACATGCCAAACCCACAGCTGAAGCACCAGTCTTACTAATCATGGATAATCATGAAGCCCACATTTCTTTGCAAATCATAAAGTTGGCCAAGGAAAATCATGTCATATTACTCACTCTACCGCCTCATACTAGCCATAAGTTACAGCCTCTTGACAAGACTGTTTACTATGCTTTAAAAAAATATTACAATCAACATTGTCAAGCATGGCTTCTAAGTAATCCAGGAAAACGAGTCACCATTTACGATGTCGCTGATATTTTGGGTGAGGCTTATCCTTTAGCATTCACTGCTCGAAACTGCACTTCAGGGTTTCGATCGACTGGGATTTTCCCGTTCAACCCAAACGTTTTTAATGACGATGATTTTATCGCTTCAACCGTAACAGACATACAAATAAAACATAAAGACGGTTCGAATGAAGACAACTTGAATCAAACAATTATTGACAATGAGAAAGTCATGATTGATATGCCGTCGACAAGCGCTAGGAATGAAAATTCAATTAACGATAAATTTATTGTTTTGCCCACTGACCTTAAACCATTTCCAAAGGCGACAGCTTCAGATGAAAATAAAAAGTTTCAGAGGAAAAAGAAAAAATCAGAAATTTTGACGGACACTCCAGTTCTAGAAAGACTTGAAGAGGAGGAAAAATTAAAAGAAGCAAGAAAATCTAGTTTAAGCAAAAATCTAGGAGTAAAAAGAAGCCTCGGAGATAGCTTAAACTTAAAACCTTGCACCAAACCCCAAAAAAAACGTAAACTTCCTGAAAGCAGTTCCTCAGATGATGAGAGCATCGAACATTTGACAGATTCTGAGGACATTGATATCTTTGCTCAGTCGGACGAAGAAGATAATCATCTAATGAATGATCTATCAACGATTACTGAAGGCTCTTTCGTATTAGTCAAGTTTCCGACGAAAAAAACAGTAAAATATTATGTTGGTCGCATATTGACTAAGTTAAACGACGAGGAGTTCGATATAACGTTCTTTAGGCGCCACGGAAGCCATTTTATATCTCCAAATGTTCCGGATATATCGACTGTTCTAGCCCATGATATTGTTCTTCATTTGATGCAACCTGAAAAAGTCGGTGGAACATCAAGAACGGCTAATCTTTTTTCTTTTCCTGTAGATTTGTCCTCTTACAATGTGAACTAAACTCGTTTATTTTGAAATAAAGAGCATTTTTTTACCTTATTTTCACTTATTTGAGATGTGGCCAGTGTTCCATGCAGATATGGCCACTGTACCATCATTGATGGTACACTGGCCACTTTGTAAGCGTTTTTATAAACTACTGATTTTTAAAAAATATTTAAGTTTTAGGTTGGTATGATGCCAAAAGGTCTAAAACACTGATGTATGATATCACCCGAGATATCACCTTTTCAAAAAAGTGAATATTTTTCATGATTTATATTTTTATATAAAAATGTGGCCACTGTTCCAGACTCTCCCTATATGTATAATAAGTACCTATATAAAACACAGGCATTTAATTTGTTATACAAAAGACAACTTGGCAATGCAGCCTAGCAAATACGCGTGCATTAAGTGTTTTAAATTAATTTAATCGCAGAAACGACTGATTTTACTAGGACACTAGCGCCATCACGCAGGTTTATATTTTCGCCGCCGGACGGTTCTTCTAGAGACGTTAGTCTATAATATTCTTTGGTTCGAGTAAACACTCGAAGCTGCTGTTTTGTTCTTTTATCTCTGTTCTTCTCATCATAAGAAAAAAAGACGGAAAATGCTCCGAGCGCTTAGTGTTTCAAGACGAACACACGGTATGATCAGCAACCGTCCGCTGACAGACACTGATAGCGATTTCTATTTGCAGAATGAGTGCAAATAAAATGTATCTTTATCCTTATAGCTTACACGCCTTTAGAAAATGATGCGAATACACTCAGTGCGCACTGATTGACAAATGGAAATCGCAATGACAAATCATACTAAATGACGTCACGACTAATACCAGCGCGTTTTTTCCCGCTGGAAATAATTTGAATTTTTCTGCATTTCTAATTCCTTATTGCGGCCGTTTGCGACAAAATAATTTGCTTTTTTCGCTGATATATGTTTTAACATGATATATTCTTATGATTTATAGTAATATTTTCATATTTAAATTTTTTGTCAAGTTCCCTATTGAGGTAGGTTAACTGATAACTTTATGACGTCATCTGAGGTGCCTAAACATAATGCAAATCTCCATAAGGCACCCCAGGTGCGTCATCAAGTTAACCATTACCAGTCAACCTATGAACTTTAACAACCTTGGGCTGGTATAGAGTTTCATTAATACCTAACTTTTACCTTTTTTTTATGAAATCTATTCTATGATTAATTACCATAATTGACTGAATTTTTTTCTGATATGACATTACCTTGTAATATTTAAAATTTTAATTTCACATTCTTGACAATTATAGATTTATCTTTACTCAACTTTTAGTACCGCCATGTTCAAAGAATGTATATTTTATAAATTATTAATCTGAAATGAAGTCAAGGTTGGACAATATGTTCTTATTGAGTAAGTATTTACATCGTCAAAAATTGATCAACTTTTCACCTGGGTCCTATAACTTATATAGGTATTTAAGGATTTCTATTATATTTCCTGTATACCTCCATTTAACCTAACCCTCGATTTCATACAGGTTTAATTTGATTTTACTGAATTTATTTTTTAAGCATAAGCTGATTTTTTTTTAAATAAATTTTCTGGTAACTTGAAGTTTCCATGTTTTCATTTCTTGTTCAACTTAATGATATGGCCAGCGACTGTTAATGAACTTACCTAATATGGCAACTATATTTATGTACAGGATATTTGATTATATTTGGACCCATACCTACAGCCTTTACTATTTAAGATTATTTATTTATTAAGAGAAAAAATTTTAAATATGAAACTTGACAGTTTTTTTCTATATTTTCTTTTAACGGTATCAGAAAAAACAAAATCGCATCGGAAAATGGTGAAACGTAGGCAACTTCGACTTTTTTTAAGGGAACACCCTGTATATTATGCGATAAAATGGAAGATCTTTTCTTCCTGATTCCAAATATATATATATTGATCAAATTTGAGTGAGCCGTTTTTGACGTATTTTAGCTTAAATTATAAATAATTTCCAAAGAAATTTCATAAGGATGTCAAGACATTTAAATGTTCATAAAATTTCTTTGGATTTTATTTATAATTTAAGTTAAGATATATCAAAAAGGCTCACCCAAATGTGATCAATATATAGATGTTTGGAATCAACAAGAAAAGATCTTCCATTTTATATATATAATATACAGGGTGTTCCTTTGAAAAAAGTCAAAGTTGTCTACGTTTCACCATTTTCCGATGCGATTTTATTTTTTTCTGATAACGTTAAAAGAAAATATAGAAAAAAACTGTCAAGTTTTGTATTTAAAATTTTTTTCTATCTTGAATAGTAAAGGCTGTAGGTATGGGTCCAAATATAATCAAATACCCTGTACATTGTAATATTATTTTTATGGAGTTGATTAATCTGATTGAGGGTTAACCTCTATCTATATTGATTTTATTTAAAGTGTTCTACCGACAATTGATTTTTTTTTTAAATTTTATTACTTATTTTACTTAATTACTTGATTATTTCATTGGTTTTACCTATGTCAAGACTTGGTTGAGTTGTATGCCTTTTTTATTTTTTTTTCAGAATTATCAATTATCGTTTACTAATTATTTTTTTTAGGTGAGTTTCTAAATTTTCACACTTCAATATTTCATGTAGTTTAATTATTTATTTTTACAAATTCAGTGACTCCCTAGTCATTTTGTTCTTATTTAATCGTTGATCCACCCCTTATAATTATTTGCTGAGCAAACTGAGCATATTATGGGCCTTTTGTTAATTTATTAACAAAAGGAGTTACATATTTTAATATATACAAATCAGGGAAATGAACCGACTTTCGTTACCGAGAGGCGAAGACAAGTCATTGATATTAACCTTGGTTATACCTCGCATGGTAAACGAGACTAAAAACTGGGAGTATCAGATGAATCCTCTGTATCTGCAACCGGATTCTATTTTACGAGTGGAGTCGAATTGTCTTTTATGACACTCGATATCGAATACGACAGCTCCGGACATACCGAGTAATACGTATCGAAAAATCGAAAAATTAAATCACTATTTTGACAATTCGCTACGAATTTCGACTCGACTCATGAAATAGAATCCGGCTGCTGATCACAGATATATTGAATTTGAATTGTACGAATTTGAGAAAGAAGTAACAACTTATCGAAATCTGCGCAAAACAAATTGGGAATTATACAGTACTACAGTCTGAGTTTTGTGAAAACCAACATACAGCGAGCCATAGACATTGATCTGTTAGCGGACCAGCGATCATCACATCGTTCGAAGATAACTGCACGTCCAAGGTTAAATGATAAAGAAGAGCAGTCCTCTGGTGGAAACGTAACTTTGGGCCACCTTAAAACGAAATCCAGGAAACTCTTTATTAGGGCAAAGATAACGGGAGATTGAGCACAATACACACAGCTCCTAAGAAAAGCCAAGCGAGACTAATGGAGGAACTTCTGCCAAGAAGTTGAAAACACTTCGCAAGCTGCACGCTTTCATGGAATACTAACAAAGGACACGTATAACATCACAGGGACGTTGAAACGTCCGACGCGAGAGTATAAGACTGCGATGGCTGGAAATTGCATGATAAAAAACAATAATTTTATAATACAAGTTAAACAATAACTCAGAAAAGAATGAAAGTCAAGCTACGATATTAACATATTAAAATTGCCTAAATCTAAATGCAATTTCAGGTTTGGTTCCATTAACAATTCTTTAGAACTTGAGAAATTCCTAATTAAACCGCTCACGGCGTCGCATAATATACCTACCTACCTTTTCAGCAGATTGAAATATCGTAAAACCTGCAGGCATTTGCATTTTGCATTATTGCCTGCGTATAAAATTTCGAATTGTTCCACTTTACGATCCATAAATACGCCCCAATTTGAATCAAACTCCGGAGCTCTGGAATTATATTGTTTTTCCTTCAGGATTGGAATTCTAACGATAATAGTTGCAATCAAATTCAGACGTTTCTAAAAAGATGAGGAGCTTTTGCTTTTGAATAAATTATCTGATGAAAAATTCATCGCACCGATTCCAACTCAGAAATCCGATTATAGGCCGCAGCCCTGGGTAATTTTCCGTTGGCAAGTGGAAACCAGCAATAATTAGGGGTTTTCCGCCGCAACATCAGGCCTATCGGGTTACGAACGAGGGTCCGAATTGATTAAGAGAAAACCGAATTTTCGCTTGTGTAAAGGATTTGGCACGAAGACGAATTATTTTCATCTTACAAAGTTAAATTGAACTATTAAAAAGTCTCGGCCCCCGAGGTTGCAACTCTAATTAACTAGAACTGGAAAAAAGTTTAATTAAATTTAATAAAACCAGGAGACGATCGATTTTTAAATTAGTGTTTACTTCCTTAGAAATTTTAATTACTAATTTTCCAATTTTTTTTTTTTTCGTCGTTTAGCCGTTTAACCTTCAATGTTTTAATGGGCCCTTTAAAAAATTTAATAAAGATGGGAAGATTCTTAGGGGATTCGAGAGTCCTTCATTTGAGGGTTGTTTTAGGTCATTATACGGCCGATTATAATCTTGATGCACGAGTTAAAATTTCAAGTACTTACGTAATGTTTTTTTTTAGAGAAAATAACACAGCTCATAGAATGAGGGAGCATTTTTAGAGTTTTAGAGGGTTCCTATATAGTATAGGAGCTGGCAGGTTTTTCGGTGAACGATATTGATCAAAATTTTTATTAATTAATCATGATTGAGGGTTACCTGGACATACCAAAACTGACCGTCTGCCGTTCCAGGGTGGCAGCTTTAATCGGGGGTTAAATTTTAAAAAGGGATGAATTTTCGTTTTGGTGAACGATATTGATCAAGATCGAAATTTTCGGAAACGAATTAACAGTTTGAGGACTTATCAATATTACACAGGCAGACGATTTGTTTGACAGCATTACTTCGGCAGACGCCTGTCAAATTTGTAATTTTCAAGTTTTAGTGAACGACATTTATCAAATTTTGTTTTTTTTTTGCAAATCGATTCCTTCACTAACGTACTTTCAGAAAAAATATCGGCAGACGAAAAAGGCGGCAGCGTTTTTTTGACAGACGCTGGAATAATCACAAGTTGATTTATGGTAAACAATACTGATAATAGCTGATATTCATGAAAGCGTTAGAGCAGCTCTAGTGTATTCAAAATTCAAATAGACAGAAGATTTATTTGACAGCACAATTCTGGCAGACACTATCAAATTTTGTCATATACAGGGTGTCCCAGCCGAGAGTGACCCATTTGAAATGCTTATAACTTCTAAACTAGTTGTGCTAGCGTCCTGCGGTTTGCGCCATTCGACTTCTCCTGGCCTAAAGATTTTTTTAGTAGGTTACAAATTTTCTTGCCTCTCATACAGGGCGACTAAAAAAAATCCGATTTTCAACATCGAAATTCTCCACTATCTTTAATACAACACCCTGTATATCGCAACGTCAAAAAAAAGAGTCATGCTAAAGGTATCCATGTACCAATAAGCATCATCCTTGAAACTTAAAGTTTTAGCCGTAAAAAATGGAAATCTAAATCCTGGTATTTTAGCATAAGCATGGCAGCTTCATGTTGTAGGTATATACTGTACTTGCTATCACTTTGGCAAACACTGCCATCCCTAGCCATTGTACCTTATATCCAAATGTACCAACGGCTACTCGTCCTCTGCCGCACAGCAATATTCACTCAATTCCGGAGCGTCCTAACATTGACAACGACGAAGAAGATGAAAGCACAGACAGTTCACCATTAACTTTATCAATGTCAGATTTCAAAGCACCTAGTACATCATCACAGCCACACAAGATAACGCAAGCTGAGTTAAACGATCTCATAAGGGACTAAGCATTGCCTAAGAGCAAAAGAGAATTTCTAGGCCGTAACTTCTTCCCGTACTAGACAAAAAGAGTTGATGCAATATTTTGCTATGGTGGACACTTTAGTTTTTTGTGAAGATGTCAGTGGTTTGATGAGAGCACTTAATATTTTCTATGTACAAAACGAATGGAGACTCTCCATAGATAGCTCTAAGCTAAGTTTAAAAGCTGTTTTGCTACATAACGGAAATATTTTACCGTCGATTCCTATTGGTCACGCAGTCCATATGAAAGAGTCTTATGAAAATATGAAAAGCCTCTTGATGCGGATTAAGTATGATGAACATCGATGGCAAATATGTGGAGATTTGAAAGTCGTAGCTCTTCTGCTTCTGCTTGGTCTACAAATGGGCTACACGAAATTTTGCTGTTTTATCTGCGAATGAGATAGTCGAGATAAAAATGTGCATTACATAAACAAGGCTGGCGTCATCGTCAGTCACTTCAACCTGGGCAAAAAAATGACCCTTCAGTTGACCCACAAATAGTATTATTGCGACCGTTGCATATTAAACAAATGACAAATTTCGTAAAAGCAATGAACAAAAATGGAGCTGCTTTTCAGTACCTTCGTCAGAAATTTCCAAGATTAAGTGAAGCGAATATCAAGGAAGGTATATATATCGGTCCTCAAATTAGAACACTATTTAAAGATAATAATTTTGACTGTGTTTTGGAAGGTACAGAAAAAAAAGCCTGGGAAGACTTTCGTCTTGTGTCAAAAACTTCTTAGGAAATAAGAGGACCGACAACTATGCTAAACTAATCGGAAAGATGTTACAATCGTATCAAGAACTAGGTTGCAACTTGTCCCTGAAAATCCACTCTTTACATTCACATTTAGACTTCTTTCCAGACAACTGTGGGGCATTGAGTGACGCTTCCATAAGGACATCGCAATCATGGAAAAACGATATCAGGGCAAGTGAAATGTTACCATGTTGGCGGATTATTGCTGGACTGTTTGTCGAGATGTTCCAGAAGCAGAATATAAGAGAGCAGCGAAAAAACCACGTCGCCATTCCGCAAATGAGTAGAAAATGTATAGTTTCTGTTAATTTTTTGAAAAAATGGATTTTTTTTTCTACGAAACTAAAACTAATTTTGAAATATTTTTATCATTATGATGTTTATCAGGTGAAAATTAATGAAAAGAGTTACTTTACGCAATAAATCCTACTAAGAATTTGTAGACCTAGTGTAATAAAAAGCCAGTTTAAAAAACGTAGTTAAAAAAAAATTCAAAATGTTAAGTGTCGAAATTTAATTATTATTAATTTTATAAGTGTTTGACTATATTTAATTGTATTAATTTAAACCACTTATTCACAGATGTTATTTCCGTATTTTTCCTATCTCGCTATTCTCACTGGAACCTGTTAAGTTCTCGTGGAAAATTTATTTTAACTCAGTTGATGTCCAACCTTATGTCCAACTACACACACATTTAAAAATTGTTTGCCATAGTGATAGCAAGAACATACCTACAACATGAAGCTGCCATGCTTATGCTGAAATACCAGGATTTAGATTTCCATTTTTTACGGCTAAAACTTTAAGTTTCGAGGATGATGCTTATTGGTACATGGATAGCTTTAGCATGTCTCTTTTTTTTTGACGTTGTGATATACAGGGTGTTGTATTAAAGATAGTGGAGAATTTCGATGTTGAAAAACGGATTTTTTTTACTCGCCCTGTATGAGAGGCAAGAAAATTTGTAACCTACTAAAAAAAAACCTACTAAAAAAAACTTTAGGCCAGGAGAAGTCGAATGGCGCAAACCGCAGGTCGCTAGCACAACTAATTTAGAAGTTATATAAGCATTTCAAATGGGTCACTCTCGGCTGGGACACCCTGTTTATGACAAAATTTGATAGTGTCTGCCAAAATTGTGCTGTCAAATAAATCTTCTGCCTAGTTGAATTTTGAATACACTAGAGCTGCTCTAACGCTTTCATGAATATCAGCTATTATCAGTATTGTTTACCATAAATCGACTTGTCATTATTCCAGCGTCTGTCAAAAAAACGCTGCCGTCTTTTTCGTCTGCTAATATTTTTTCTGAGAGTACGTTAGTGAAGGAATCGATTTGCAAAAAATAAAATTTGATAAATGTCGCTCACTAAAACTTGAAAATTACAAATTTGACAGCCGTCTGCCGAAGTAATGCTGTCAAACAAATCGTCTGCCTCTGTAATATTGATAAGTCCTCAAACTGTTAATTCGTTTCCGAAAATTTCGATCTTGATCAATATCGTTCACCAAAATGAAAATTCATCCCTTTTTAAAATTTAACCCCCGATTAAAGCTGCCACCCTGAAACGGCAGACGGTCAGTTTTGGTATGTCCAGGTAACCCTCAATCATGATTAATTAATAAAAATTTTGATCAATATCGTTCACCGAAAAACCTGCCAGCTCCTATACTAATATGGGAATTGTTGAAATCATCACTGATGTGAAGTTATCAGACAAAAGTTATCGGACAATTTTCCAGAAACAGCCGAAGGTTCAGTGGCGTCGTTTTTTTTTATCTGTATATTTTACATTTATTTCTTGTAACATCGGCTTATTAGGTGCTCCCTAAGGATATCACATGAAAATTCTCAATATTTTCTTATTATTATTAGGTACAAATCTACGGTTTTTGAAATTGTCAAGGGTGAAATACGGTGAAATATGTTTTGAAGCATTTCTCAAAAACTGCCCGTACTGACAGGTTCAAATTATTACAAGACATTATTTAGACCACAAAGAACAATAAAAAAAATATATCATACCCCTGCGCCCCTACGGTCTTTGAAATTTTTAAGAGTGAAATACGGTGAAATATGTTTTTTCACTTTTCTTAAAAACTGACCGTACTGACAGGTTCAAATTATTACTAGACATTCAAGTCACAAAGAGCTTCCAATAAAATACCACACTCCTGCGCCCCTACGGTCTACGGTGTCATTTCGAAGACCGTAGGGGTGCAGGGGTGTGCTATATTTTTTTAAATGTTTTTTTGTGATTTAAGTAAGGTCTGGTGATAATTTGAACCTGTCAATACGGACAGTTTTTGAGAAAAGTGAAAAAACATATTTCACCGTATTTCATCCTTAAAAATTTCAAAGATCGTAGGGGCGCAGGGGTATGGTATATGTTAGGGCCTCTAACTGAGGTGTCAACATTTAATTTGGGGATAGATCACTGGATCATAAAGGGGATGGGGATGTCACTGCTAAATAATGCACTCACACTTCCAGTTTTATATCTCTCTATTGTTGCCAAAATAATCGTTTAATAAAGTAATAAATACTGTAACCACATTCAAGTACTTTTAATTATTCACAGGTTAGTTAACAAGTCGCATTTTAGTTATTCGAGAACATTCACTAATCGGTATAAATTCACTAGTTGCTAAGTGCTCAATAGTCAATTTAACAATAATTGTCAGTATTAGCGGAACGCTAATATTTTAGTTGAGAGCACAAGATAAAGTTTATTCTTAATAGAAATCTTCGGGAGTTGAGACTTTTTATATTTTTAGAGAGCCCTTAAAAAAGGGGAGTGTGATTAACTCAATGTTTTACGCGATATTATATCACTTGAGTTTTCAAGCCAGCAGCCAGAGAGATAAAAAAATAAGTCTTTTTATTTAGAGAGCGAGAGAGAGACTGCACAAGGGTGCAACTAGAGAGAATAATTAAATAATTAGAGAAAAGTGAGCAGGTTCAAACTTGTATAGAGCTAGACGTTTTTGCGCACTATTTACTGCTAGTGAAACCACACTACTAAAATCACACTGCTAAAAATCACACTGCTAAAAATCACACTGCGAAGTGAAAAAGATAAGGAATGCATTTTTTCCCCTAGCGACAACAACCAGACTGGATCGATGCAGTACAGCCTGGTACGGCGTCAGCGGCAAAGTTTTCACGGCGGGGGCTTTTTTGCAACGTTGCCACTGTGATCATAAAAAATAAATACGATTGTTTGGCTGTTTCCACAACAGTATATTTTTTTTATTGTTCTTTGTGATCTAAATAATGTCTAGTAATAATTTGAACCTGTCAGTACGGGCAGTTTTTGAGAAAAGTGAAAAAACATATTTCACCGTATTTCACCCTGAAAAATTTCAAAGACCGTAGGGGCGCAGGGGTATGGTATATTTTTTTCATTGTTCTTTGTGGTCTAAATAATGTCTAGGAATAATGTGAACCTGTCAGTAAGGGCAGTTTTTGAGAAAAGTGAAAAAACATATTTCACCGTATTCCACCCTTAAAAATTTCAGAGACCGTAGGGTCGCAGGGGTATGGTATATTTTTTTTTATTGTTCTTTGTGATCTAAATAATGTCTAGTAATAAGTTAAACCTGTCAGTACGGGCAGTTTTTGAGAAAAGTTGAAAACATATTTCACCCTTAAAAATTTCAAAGACCGTAGGGGCGCAGGGGTAGCGTATTTTTTTTTTATTGTCCTTTGTGGTCTAAATAATGTCTAGGAATAATGTGAACCTGTCAGTACGGGCAGTTTTTGAGAAAAGTGAAAAAACATATTTCACCGTATTTCACCCTTAAAAATTTCAGAGACCGTAGGGTCGCAGGGGTATGGTATATTTTTTTTTATTGTTCTTTGTGATCTAAATAATGTCTAGTAATAATTTGAACCTGTCAGTACGGGCAGTTTTTGAGAAAAGTTAAAAAACATATTTCACCCTTAAAAATTTCAAAAACCGTAGGGGCGCAGGGATGTGGTATATTTTTTTTTATGTTCTTTGTGATCTAAATAATGTCTAGTAATAAGTTAAACCTGTCAGTACGGACAGTTTCTGAGAAATGCTTAAAAACATATTTCATCGTATTTCACCCTTGAAAAAGACCGTAGATTTTTACCTACTAATAATAAGAAAATATTGAGAATTTTCGGGGATAATACCACGAGAGCTTCAAAATTACCGATAATTTTTCACGATTGCGTGTTTTCTATAATTTCACGAGTGAAAAATTATCTGGTTCATTTTAAAGCTCAAGTGGTATTTAGAGGATTATTTCACGTATGAGAATGCAAAAAATATGGAAATAAATATGTATTAAACGATTTGAACATCTTAACAATCAATACAAATAAATGGTTGCTATCAGGAATCATTTGTTTGTAACAAAAATTAGCATGACAACCATGTATACAATAACATGGGAGAATTATCGCTGTAATTCTCTCTAGTTAAACAAATGGGAAAGAGAATTTTCGCTGTAATTCTGAAAATCGTCACTAGCCTTATGGGATTTCTAACACATGAGTGGAATAATCATGTGATATCCTTAGGGAACACCTAATAAGCCGTTGTTACAATAAATTAAGTTAAAATATACATATAAAAAAAACCGACACCACTGAACCTTCGGCTGTTTCCGGAAAATTGTCTGATAACTTTTGTCTGATAACTTCACATCAGTGAAATCATAACTTTATTTGATAAGCTTAAAAAGGCATACGATTGCAGAAGAAGGCAAATTTGACTTTTTAAAAAACCAACCTTTTAAGATTAAATTGTTTTTGAGACGGTTGGATCCCCGGATGTCTCGCTTCTAGTTTCTCTTCTAAAATATACAAAATAATGTTCTAATTCCTAATTAATTTCTTTACTCATGGCTTCTGCGTGTAATTATAGAAAATTACCTCTATATTGTAAAAAAAATATTGACGGTTTAGACCTATTTATAGAGTACCGCACACAGGATCCCAGGATCAAACTCATAAATCAAATGAACAAATGCTTTCCTGTCCGGAAAATTTAGGTCAATTATTTTTTCCTTTATTTAACTAAGGCCCTTCCGCCTCTACTTTTGCCGCTTCGCTAACTTTTCACTTTATTTGTGAATATTTAAATAAGCCAGAAGATTGAGGAAGTTCGCCCACGTCTCTCCTCTTTTCCCCTTAAGCTTGATTGATTAACCAGGCACCATAATAATGTTAGCTTTCAGATATCCGATTTCCCTAAGGAAAACTGGAGAATCATGAGGCATCTCTAATGAATTATAGGTCTTGATGCTTGATTTCAACCTACAAATGTTGGACAATTTTCTTATGTATTTCCAGTTTCCATTTCAAAGTTACAGTCTCTCCACACCTTCATAGAACAAAAGCAAAATGTTTTATGTCTAACCATTTACTCGGGATTTTCTAGCTTAAATTTAACGACCAAAACTGTCTAATATACAACGGAACTCGAAACGACATTTTCCACCACCAGTAAGACTCCTTTAAAAGGGTCTTATCTTTCCACATAAACTTAATGAATTTGTTGCTAATAGAAGATTTCTGGAAAACGAACCAGCGCTACGTGCTAACAATTACAAGATGTTATTTCCGAGAGGCATGTTCCAACCAGGTTTTTTTTTTTTGTTTGAGAATTAATTAAACTTTAACCCGCATTTGTTATTGCGCCGACTTTAATTACAACGCTAACTGGAACACAGCCAAAACTGGAAACTCTATAACTCTAAATTTGATTTCCACATTTTGTGGACATTGCGGAATAATACATGCCAATTTATTTTCATATTTGATAGTTCCACCTTCTGCAACGTTCCCACATTTATTATAGTGGCTGTGTAGCTGGTCAAAATTGGAATTCAACATTCATTTGAATTTTGGTTCTCAATTGAACAAATCAAAAGATTATACATTTAACTTGGGAGTCACATCGAGAGAGAAACCTGAACAAAGCAAAAATGTGTTTAGTTAGATGCAAAAATCTGTTGGGAAAAACAAGGAAACCTTGGACCTTTAGAATTGAGATAATAAACTTGTCAAAAAGTTGAAAGAAGAGCGACTATTTCAGCCCTTAAAAGATGTTGAATAAATTCCATCGAATATTCCCTTGCAGCTAACTTCATTAATCATAATGTTACAGTAGGTATTTCCCAAATGATGTATTCACTTACATATTATATAGCAACAATAGATATTTTTACAATGATTTTGAATGCCGATTGTAACCGAACTGCAACAACCAATATAAAGATGCAGCTCGCGCTCCCAGATACTGGCTATGTTCCGATATCAACTGCCAGTACCGGATTTACTGTGCTGATTAGCCGTTCCGATTTCAACAGCGTACTCTTGTGGTCATTCAGTACTGAATCGACTAAATCCAGTGTAATGAAAATAATATCGGAACGGCGTCCAGTAAATTCAGTACTGACAGTTGATATCGGAACCTAGGCACTGTATAGTTTATGCGCCAGCACGTTTCACTGACAGGGATGTTTTGAAGAACAAGGGACAGCGGACCCTTTCTTCTGAAACATATAATTCCGCGCTGTGTGACAAATTTGAATCAAAATTGTTATATTCCAATATACAATTCTCCAAATCAAGACTTATGTAACAAAAAGGGTAAGGGTATGGTAGTAGTTAGGGGCTACACTTGTTACGAACAAATTGATACCTTTGTTCCAATATTAACAACTGAAGTTACGAAATGCAGAAAATTTACGACTCAAGATATTCAAAACCAATCTAAACCCAAGCTCAATAGTACAGATTTTAAACAGTTATTAGACCTTCTTAATGAATACCGTGATTTTTCTGCCACAAATGTAGACGAGATTGGAAAAGCAAAATCCACAGGAATTAGAGTATCGCTGATGATATTCCTATTACATATCGCCCTTATCGCAAGGCATTTTCTGAAAGGGAAGTCGTAAGAGGAATAGTTCACGACCTCATGAAAAATGATATTATCCGTG
The DNA here is from genome assembly GCA_917834065.1 of Ceutorhynchus assimilis. Classification (NCBI taxonomy): domain Eukaryota; kingdom Metazoa; phylum Arthropoda; class Insecta; order Coleoptera; family Curculionidae; genus Ceutorhynchus; species Ceutorhynchus assimilis. The sequence continues at coordinate 12,502,215 of OU892287.1, forward strand.
ACTCATCTTCACCTTATGCAAGTTCCTTCCTACTGGCGAAAAAGAAGAATGATGAGCCACGCATGTGCATAGTTTATACAGCCTTAAATCGTAAAACGTTGAAATATAAACACCCATTGCCAAGGATCGACTCTCTCAAAGGTCACATCTATTTTACGACCCTAGACCTGGCATCTGGATGCCATTAGATCCCATTGGAGGAAGAACCAATTCCGAAGGCTGCGTTTGTAACATGGACACTACGAATTCCTGCGAATGCCATTTGAACTTGTAAATGCTCTTGCAGTTTTTCAGAAACAATAAACCAAGTCTTGAGCTTTTTGCGATTCGAAACAACTATAGCATATTTGGACGACGTATTAATACCGTCAATATCATTACCAGATGGATTTAAAAAGCTGAAAAAGATAATAAATATCTTTAGAGAAGCCGGTTTTACACTTAGGTTAAATAAGTGCTATTTCTGTAATATTCCGAGAAAATAGACCCATAAATCACAATGTCTTTACTGTAAAAATTTGATAAATGTCAAATAATCAAAAACAGAATTTCCGGTATCTCCAAATCAGTATCAATAAATTGAAAAGAAAACAAATTAACGTTTAATATTATATTAGGTGTTTCGTCATCAAGCCTGTGTCATCTCCTAAATCAATGAACTTAAAAGAGCGAGGCCAAGTAATTATAAATGATTTATGGCATTCTTGAACCAAAAATAAAAAAATATATTGACCTCGATAAATTAGGATATTGCGACATAATTATTCGATTCTTTTAAACTAAGAATGATAAAAATTTCAAGGAAATTGCATCATCATTTTTAATAATATTTAAGTCGGCCAATGGAATGCGGATTGCTAGGCGAACGACCGCCTATTGACGATTTGGGGGATAATTATTAATACTTTGCGGGGGGATCGATTTAATATAAATACCGCGGTTTTAGAAGTGGAAAAAGTTTTCAGTTGAGAGATGAGTTCGCAGTCCAGTATAGTTTGAGTTAAAGTCTGCCCGGTTTCGCGAAAAGTTTCTTTTATGGCCTCGGAAAAGGTCTTAGAAAAAGTACGGAAAAATTTGTGCAAGAAATAACATTTGAAATTCGTTCAATTTATGTGCGTGGTAGCTAAAAATTTTTTATGAGTAATTAATTAAGTAATTTTACGTGTGCAAAGTTAAATGTAAGTACTTTAGTGTTTAATAATTTTCTGACTTTCATCAATGATTCTGAATGATAAGAAGTGAATTAACAATGACTTTAAAGCCTAAAAACTTGAGTGATTTTTACTAGAAAAACTTTTGACTTTATGATTAACTGTGGAACTTTATTGCATAAAATAACTCTAGTGTTTTATAAATGGAACATGATTGCATAACTTTAATTGCCTTCAGATATAATGACATTCTAATTTAATTGTTCAAAGAAAATATGTAGGGAATTTATAATGCATTTAACATAACATAAATAGTATCGATTTGAGTAGGGATTATTAAAGAAGTTTGATCTGGATTGTCCAATTGAAGATTAAGGGCTATAGTAACGAACTATAAGAATTTAAATAATTTTGTATGTTAGCCAGGATGGCGAAAAATAGTAATTGTTCTAATTAAATGGAATAGGAAATTTTGAAAAGAATCTTGATGTTCATGAAATAGAATTGTCTTAAAATATTGGAAAATTGTTAAAGGAAACTTATGATAGTAATTTGTTCTGTTAAAAAAGAAATGGGATGTGTCGAAAAGAAACTTGTGCATGAAATAAGATTGTTGACGGTTATCATTCAATGTAATGGAGTGGTTAGTTTAAGAACTGTTGTCCTTCATGAGATAAAACTGCTGACGATAATCATTAGACGTATTGAAAAGGTTTATTTGAAATTTGTTATTCGTCAAGAGACATTGATGATCTTAAGTGCCGAACTTTTGAATTAGGGATTTTAATTTTCAAGTAGAAATTATTGTAAGGTTTTATAAGAATAAGTTAGTAATACCTATATTGATAGACAAATAGGTTATTATTTTGGGGTTTTTCATAAGCAGGTCCAATAAAGGACTTAGAAATTTTAAAGAATTTATATAAATAGGTGAAGGGTAGTTTATTAGGAATGAATCGGAAGTGTTGAAATGAGTTAACTTTTAAGTTATTAGGAATAGTAGGAATAGGGCGTTTCTTTATTAGTAGGGATATTTCAGTGGTCCGTAATAATGACATTTTTTGAACGGATGTGAAGTAATTGAATTTTATAGAAATAAATGAGGCTGTCAGAATTGGAAGATATTTGGCTGATTAAAAATTTTTGGTTTTATGTATAATAAAATATAATTTAGTACACCTCAATAGTTTGTTTCTCTCTCTTGCAAATAGACCCTTCCACAGATTTAAGTAGCAGCTCCAAGTAAATAAACACCATCAATTTACCGCTCGCCATTTACCATCTAACTAATTACATAGAGTACTTGGGGCGTTTTGCTACATTTCCTTCAAGATAACATAGAATATTTAGGACATGAAGTATCTAATATGGGGATGTTTTGAAGAACAAGGGACAGCGGACTCTTTTTTGTTGGGCACAGGTACTTGCGTTACGTGAAGCAGATGGTCAACATGACATAAACACGCTCCCGAGTATTTTCTTATTGTCTATTACTATAATAATAATTTTGTTAAATAAATTATATTTCTTGTCTTGAATAAACTATATTTAATTTACAAAATATAGAGTTGAGTTAAATAAGTTCCTCTGTCAAAATCGTCCCAGTTCCAGAAGCTCATTTTATTACTGTATCAAGTAACGTACAAAAAGTATTACATAGCGCCTTTTTGACAGGCAATTTATTCGAGGCCCAAAGAAAATATTGAGCGATAAAATTTATCGTTTCGTTTTCATATGGCAAGATAACAACACCTTTTATAGTTTAAGGGCGGAATTGGGTTTTATGAGCTGGTCCCAAAATTTTAGCGACAAAGAAAGCTATTTCGGTGTCTATTACTGGAAATAAATAGAAAATACGCTTGCGTCGCAAAAATCATAAATAACTCCCCATACGAGTTACTTCTTGCAAACTCATATAATATAAATGGAAATTTTAATGGCAGCAAAATGTTAAAAATTATTAAATAGTTTTTCAGCCTCGGCGCAGTCGTTTAATGAAATTTTAACGAGGCGCAACTTTAAATTATTCATCGGTTTATGCAAAAATAACGGAACGTTTTAACCGTTTTCGCGCTAGGAATGTGTGTGAAATTTGAAAAAAGCTTCAATAAAGCGATTCCAAATACAACGTAGCTTTCGATTTCGCAAACACTTGGAGATAAAAGTTTTAGAGCAATCTCTATTTGGCACGAAGCCAGAATTGGGAAATTGGAACCTCGATTTCCAACTATCATTATCATTTTGCCTATCCAAAGCTCCTCCGAGCGAACGAAGTTTCTATTCGATTCTGCAAATCGAGATTACGAATTCGAGAAAACTACAATATTGTTCACATTATTTTTTTTTTGTATAAGCTAGAGCAAAAAGTCAGAGTTTGGGTTAGAATCCAATTTATAAATTGGAATTTTCAATAACCAATCTCACCAGACACCAACGGATTGGATTGGAATTTTACATCAAGACGATTACAAACTCCATTTACCTATATTAAACATTTGATGAAGTTGATCCTTGGTGCAAGAAGCGAAACTCTAAATAGCAGACCGCTTCATTCAAGACAATTTGGTTGTCACCAAGTGCAATTCGCAGATAGTATAGGAGGGTAAGCAACTGGCTGAGAGGAACAAAGTAACCCTGATTATTAGATGCCAGGGTATAGATAGAGCGAATATTCTTCGATTATTTTCCGCTCAATCATTTCAAAAAGTTCGTGAGTGTGTTGAAGTGCGACTAAGAGAATTGAGTGAAAATAATAGACTGGAAACTATTTGTAAACAAGTGCCAGTGGACCTCGATGAAGGGAGAGGTATTTGTTGTTCATGTCAGAACAGTCACCAAAATTTTATAATGGAAATTAAAAAAGTGACCAATTAAAAGAAAAACTAATACACCATTTTGGCAACCGTATATCATTCTGGCAGCCAAACTAAAAAGTGAACTTGTGTACTCGTCATGGATAAAAACAGGAGAAGCTATAGAAACTGCATTTGAAGCTGCGTCATCAGAGATACGAAAAGTACAAGAGGCTGCAATGATTTTGAGAGGACATATCCAGCAGGCATATAACCATTCACCGAAAATGCATTGGCCTCCTTCAGCCGAATTTCTGGCATCAGATGAAACGAAGGCGCCTGATTTACTATGTGAATTTTTGTCATTCTTAACAAGCGAAAAACCATTGCACGCTGATAACAACAAAGTTAAGCGCATAGTGAATTCCTTTGCACATAATTTGTGCTATAGTACTACTAATGGTAAATGGGGTTTAGGAGTAACCATAAGGCACCTTACAGGAAGTGTAGAACTGATAACTTTGGTAAACAGATATGGCCATTGTGTGTCTTACTCACACTTGCTTGAGTAAGAGACTGCTATGTGCAATAAAATCAAGAGCGATAATGAACTTCTCCCTTCAAATATATCTACAACAGGTATAGTCCGTTGCATGGTTCTTGAGCTACGACTACTGAATAGACAGAAAGAACAATGGGCTATTGCTGCGTTGTCATATCAATAATAATATTTATTATTACATGAAAATGAAGGAAATTTTATTGCAATTTTCATGTATTAATAAATATTATCGATATGACAACTGACAACGCAGCAATAGCCCATTGTCACCTCTGTCTATTCGGTAGCTGTAGGTCAAGAACCATGCAACGGACTATAACATTGTGTCGCACTTGTGTTGAGACAATTTCGACCTAAATGAAGAAACTCCATCGGATCGTAAGACAACTCATTCAATACATGGGATTATGATTCAAGAAAGAAGTACTGATATGCAAATATTGAGTAGTATAGACATATAATATCACAAGAGAAAAAATTTTGTCGGCAAAATTTTCGAAAAGTATGAAAGTTTGTTGCTTGGCAATATGTCATGAGCGAAATTGCCGAAAAGCAACAAACTTGAATAAAACCTTGAGAACAATTTTGCCTACACAATTTTTTCTCGAGTGGTATTCGTCATGACTATTTCACGAAAGATTTTGAAATAAATAAAATGCAAAATTATGAATAAAAACTTCAAATTAAAAATACCAGTTTGACAATGTCAAAAGATGGTCGCTGAAATACCACGTTGTCGGTATTGTCCAGGTAGCGTCAGGTGAATACCGAATTTATTGCTGGTGTAATACACTCTAGTGAAATAGTCCGACAAATACCATTTTAAAGTCACGTGATACTGGTGGCAAAAAACGTATGTCCATTGATTATGTCGTTGATATCACCTACAAAAAGCTACTAGTGGTTGATTACTATTGAATTTTAATATATTTTCCCACTAGCATTTTACAAACGCGTTTCTGAAGTAGTATTGACCAATCAGAGGGCAATTTTAATACTTGCAATTGTTGCGAGACTCACTTTTGTCGCATCTGCTGTCTGTTGTAATACATTCTGAACTTAAACTGGGTACCTGTTTTCTATTTGCTTCTTTTCGAGTTGGAAAAAGGTTAATATAGTCAAAATTATTAGCTGTGTTTGTTCGTTGTATTACGTACCAGGGTTCATACTTGACCTTGAAACTTGAAAAAAAAAGGGTTGTCGTAGATTAATTCCTATGACACATTCAATTTTTTTGACAAATTAAAATGGATGACTTTTGATTTAAGAACCGACGAACGTTTTTGACGTCATTGATTTGTTTCAGTCAATTTTTATTTGTTAAACAAGGAAGACAAATGCTGGTGGCAAGTACAAACCCTGGCGAAACAAACTTTACCAAGAACGAAAAAACGTACTGTTAAATTTGAGGAGAAAAATCCCAAACCTTGTTTTATTCAAAAGCACTCTGACCACGATATCGACGTTACAATAACAACTCGTGTAAGCAAAGCTTCCATTATCCACTTCCACTATCTGATTTCTTCTGGTTATGGTGCAGAGCAAGATTTAACAAAACATTCAGGATGGGTTTCAGAAACATCAGATAATTTAGGTGGATAAAAACCTTCAACTCTAGGCTACATAAAGGTACGGTTTGTTAGGAAAGTACGCGACGCACAACTCACAACGTAAACGTCGCCATTGGTTCAGGTATGACGTACACCTGTCAGAAAACCATACCTGAACCAAAGTACACCTGTTTTCTGACGGGTGTAGGTCAAACCTGAACCAATGACGACGTTTACGTTGTCAGTTGTGCGTCGCGTACTATCCTAACAAACCGTACCTTAACACCAATTACTTCGCCATTTACAGAATATGCCACTATTCAAGAAATCCTGACACAAACGCAAAAGGAAACAGAAAAAACTCAGCAGTGTTATACATTTGTTACTCCTGCCATCAAAGCTTATGCTGTGCAATGGCATACCTAGAAATTTCCAGACGTAATCATCAAAGTTGGCGCTTTTTATACCAACTTAACCACCTGCTTTTATTTTGGCTGCTTAGGTAAATTGATGAGTGGCTCTGGCTTTGAACATATTTTATTTTAATCAGGAATATGTGCAAGTGGTTCTAGTGCAAAAGTAATGTCGGGGAAAACCTTATAACAGAGCGATGAGAGTCCATAAGATAATGATGGAAGCAATAGAGAGATTACTTACTAAGATGTACCATCGTCACCAAAAGTATCTGGGACAAAAATAATGCAGAATAATCTCCTGGACTAATTCTACTCATTTAAAATTATTTTTATTTACATTTTTAGCTTTTATTATATTATTTTATTTTGTATATTTATATAGCTTAAAATTCATTTCAATGCATTTAAATCATAGTTTGACAAGTATTTGACAATAAAATTCATATAATAGTACAAGAGCTAATATGATGCTGTCCCAGTTACTTTTGGTGACGATGGTACATGACAATGAATCCTGAAAAAAACTCCGGATGCTGAATGGCTCAAAGCATTGAAAATCTGGCAGAAAACCCAGCAGTTCTAATTTGACATCTGTGAATAACAACACATCTTGTCAAACATTTTACAAGCACCTATGACAATACAATACAATACAATACAATACAATACAATACAATACAATACAATACAATACAATACAATACAATACAATACAATACAAAACAATACAATACAATACAATACAATACAAAAAGTTTATTCATGATATTCTACAATAGTTTTCCAAATTTAAATTATATACTCTTCACTCATACTCTTCATAACATGCATAAACAAACCTCAAAACCCACAAAAGAAAACTTGTGCGTGGGTAAAGCACAAGCACTTCCAAACTTTCTTGATTGAAGTTAGGGAAGGGAAACTGCGTAAAACAGCACAATTTTGGATCAGTTACATGCACAAAGTGTTATTGATTTTTTAAGGTTTCAGCGGGCGACTGAAGAAAACAACTTTGACTCACACTTGGGATGTTTGGAAGATATGATTCCCCTTTTCTTTGCATGTGACCATCACAATTATGCCAGGTATCTTGTAATCTATACGCTCACTCTTTTCAACCTGCAACGAACACACCCCGGAGCTGAAGACTTATTTCGCAAAAATGGTTTAAGTATCTGTAGATCACCGGTTCCAGAAATGCTGTTGACATTACAATGGAACAGACAATTAATCGATAAGCCACACGCACTGGCGACATAGTGGGTTTTAGTAGAAATTTCTGGGCATATGCACGATGGTGTGTTACAAGGCATGAACGTGCTAAATACATAGAGTTGACATCTGAAAAAGCAGACATGTTACACACATCAAATTCCTCTCATCATGATATGCAAACAGGAGAAATGAAACAAAGCGAGCAATGTGTCTTGGAGGTAATTGAAGTTATCGCGCAATACATCAATCCATTTGACGTTAACGACAAGGATTGCCTATTGGTGGAAAAAAATTTACTCCATGTAGAGTGCCTGTGAAAAGCTGCCTATAAGACTTTCGTACAAGATAGGTTTATTCCTAAAAATACAAAATTTTATGAACCACTGAAGAGACAAAAGCTTCAAACTTTTAATGGTATTCAAGAGAAAATAGATGTTACGTCTCCGCAAAATAGATTAGTTTGATAAGAGCAGAAAGAAATATTTTTGGTCGAGCTCAGCTCCTTTCCCAGAAACGTAAAATTAACCTAGAGATGCTGTTATCCTATCATGATGCCATGTTCAATTTTTTAGAAACTGTTTACCACCACATTAATAAAGGAGATGCTGCGGCAGGCCTTCGACTGTGTGGATCATGGAATTCTTCTGTCAAAGCTTGAGCGTTACGGCTTTAGGGAATCTTCACTCGCATGGTTTCATTCTTATCTAAATTGTCGAAGCCAATCTGTGATCGCGCTTATGTTCCGATATCAACTGTCAGTACTGAATTTACTGGACGCCGTTCCGATATTATTTTCAGTACACTGGATTCAGTCGATTCAGTACTGAATGGCCAGAAGAGTATACGCTGTTGAAATCGGAACGGCAAATGACAGTAAAATCAGCACAAAAAATCCAGTACTGGCAGTTGATATCGGAACATAGCCCGCATCGGGGGTAAGATCGTCGGCGAGAGTTGTTGGGTGCGGTGTTCCACAGGGGTCTGTCTTGGGACCATTGCTGTTTTTAATATATATAAATGATCTTGTCGGGGTGCGGATATCGGGCCAATTCACCATTTTTGCCGACGATACATCAATTGTATGGCACAATAAAAATGTGGAACAACTTAAACAGGACATCGCATCTGACCTTATCATAATCAAACAGTGGTGTGATTCTAACCGCCTCTGTTTTAATGTCAATAAAACTAATGTTGTTGGTTTTGGATGTGACATGACGGGTTTGAATCTGGGAGGAAATCGTCTCGAGGACCAGCCCTGTACAAAATTTTGGGGTTTATTTGTCGATGGTGGGTTCTGTTTTGAGGACCATATAATTAGCAGAGATTCACCACTTGACTTGATTTTCAAGCTACTTGACTTGACTTGACTTGATATCAAGTCGAGTATCAAGTCAAGATCAAGTCAAGTATTTGTTTTTGAAATTCAAGTCAAGTCAAGTAGTTAGTTACACATCAAGTAACCTGAAAATCAAGTTTTTCAAGCTAACTTCTTGATTTTTCTTGAAAAAATAGTACTTTTTTCATACCAATCTGATTAACTGCCAAAACGCAATAATAATAAAAATCTATGTATACAGGGTGTCTCATAAGTCACGGTCCAAACTGAAAGGGGTGCTGGAGGAGGTCATTGCCGACAAAAAAAAACTATATGTTACTATACAATTCTTCACGGTTTTCAAGATATTCGAATTTCATTGATTTTAGCAAACATGGTTACAATGGTTAGGAAAAGAAATTTGGAAGTAGAGTAGAAAAAAAAGTATCAGAGATTTTCAGACCAATGTGGCCTTAATTGAATAAGGATAAATGAGAGTAGTTTTAACACATATGGGTCACCTTTTTTCATGTTTGCATTCTAAATTATTATCATTTGAACTTTTGCTGTGAATAGAATGAAAGAAAAATAAGAGAGAAAAACACCCTTCAAGTTCTTTAGTGAAAAGAGAAAAGACAAAACTTCACATACTTGAAGACAGACATTCCTGCTCATAATTAGAAAAAAAAATCAATCATGGGTTCGTTGGTTTTAACCAATGTAACCATATTTGTTAAAATCAATAAAATTCGAGTATCTTGAAAACCGTGAAGAATTGTATGGTAATCATACAGGGTTTTTTTTGTCGGCAATGACCTCCTCTATCATCCCTTTCAGTTTAGACCGTGACTAATGGAACACCCTGTATATAGATGTAATTTTATATTTAAAAAACATCCAAAAACGAAAACTCAAAAGGTCACTCGAGTTATCCCAATCGAACACAAAAATTGCACGAAAGTTGTTCTAGTGCTGCCCGAATTTACCTATCGGAAACACTTTAAAATTCTCTTTTTGGGCGTGGCACCCCGAAAAATTTTTCGCCTGCGGCCGAGGGCTTTCCCTTTTGCAACGGACGCTTTGATGCGCATTCCACAGATCGCTATCAAGTAATATCAAGTAGTTTGATTTTACTTGATACCAAGTCAAGTAGTTCAGACCGAAAATCAAGTCAAGTCAAATATCAAATTTTCAAAAGCTTGAGTTTTCAAGTCAAGTCAAGTATTTGAGAAAAAATTCAAGCTACTTGGCAGGAAACTGTCATCGGAATGCTTTGCGATTAGAATTGCACACAGGGAGCTTGGTTCGGCTGTGGCTCGAATGGTCTACTTTGCACTGTTTGAGTCTCATCTGAGGTATGGGATTCCCTTCTGGGGTGCAAGTAGTCAATATCTTCTAAACATATTGTTTATTCTGCAGAAGAAAGCAGTACGCTTTATATCAAACATTGGCCGAAGGGACTCTTGTAGACCCTATTTCCGGTCGTAGAATATCCTGACATTATACTCTTTGTTTATCCTTGAGACGGCCTCGCTGATTTATAAGAACAGACTGAGCATCCAGTTTCAGGGTGTAACTACGCCTTATAACACTCGGCATTCAGCTGATCTGCCTCTGCCGATTCCAACAAAAGAACTGACCAAAAGGTCACTTATTTATAATGGCAGAAAAATTTTCAACCATCTGCCAATTCACGTTAAGACTGCCAACAGTGTAAAGTGCTTTAGATGGTTACTTAAGGGCATTCTACTGACTAAGGCATATTATACCCTGGAAGAGTTTTTTACAGACAACTTTATGTGAGATATGAGGCTCTTTTTATCACTATATGTTATTTGCTTATTTTTTTATTTGAATTTTTTTTGTATTTTGTATTTTTATAGTACTTGTTCTTTTACCTTTTTAGTTTCACTGATTTTACATTTTATCCTTTTGGTTTTGACGTTTTTTAGCTTTAGCAACAAATTTTTTGTGTTATAATTTTATTGTAATTTAGGAAATTTATAATATCATGCTTTGTCAACAGAAATTTGATTTTCTTGGACAATAAAGCATTTTTTGATTTGATTTATCCATTAGGACCAGTACTGAGTACCATAGGCATAAACTATTATAGATGGGTGTCCTACAAAAACAGACAAGGCCAAATTAATCCATGCTTTGGATTTGGGTGCGGTGAATGACCCTCCTAACATTGAGGCATGCATTTATATGATTGATGGCATGGCTTACTTTCAGGCTCTCATTACCATTCCAGAAACCTTTAGAGGATTTAGCCGAGGACACACTGGCGGCCCGAGTGTACAGGGTATGCCTGCAGGGTAAGGTAGTATTTCCGCTCTTGTGAAATCTAGTGGCGGATGGTCTGCTCAAGGAGCTCATAGACAGAATCACGCAGAAAATATCTAGAAAGGTAGCGATGGTTGAGCGGCTGGAACAAGCTGTAACGACTCCAAATGCAATCTAAAATCTATATCCAACCTGTCTCCTAACAATTTAAATATTTTCTTTTCCATTCTATAGCTGGAACATTTTTGTACCAGTTTCGGGTTCAATTTCTTAGACTATTTGACAGATAAGAATGTCTCAAATTTCTTCTACTTGGCACCAGTCGATATTCCTGAGATCAAAGAAACCCTTATAACCTCCAAAAAATTCCTCGGGCTATAATGACATATCCAATAAACTATTATTCCATCTTAACAATAAGGGTTTTCGCGCGCTTGGAGATGCATTATATTAATCCTTTGACAAAGGTATATTTCCTTATATCCTTAAGCATGCAGTGGGTGTACCTCTGCACAAAGGGGGAGACCCAGATTCTTGGTAAGCTGATTGAGAAACTGGTCAAAATTAGAGTTCTTCCGTTCGCAATCTAAACAGGTCCCTCTTGGATAAATCGATTCGGCTTCCAGTGTGGCGAAGGAACATATATTAACGATCTAGCCTCTCTTAGGATTGGGGGAAGTATAAGACTTTTCGGTGACGACAATTTCATTGTCTGGCATGCGAACAGTGGAGAATTCTTGGAACGCATGATTATTGTCGAGATTTGATGAAAACCTGGTGCTACAGCAACAATCTGTCATTCAACATATATAAGACTAATATGTTAAACTTCAAGTGCTCATTATCCAATATTTCCTTATGTGGTGATTTTATTTATCCCACCGTCTGTGCTAAGTTTCTTGGAGTTACAGTGGAAGAGAGTCTCAACTTTAAGGGACACTCTGTACTAGGTTATCATCTAACTGTTATGCTTTGAGAGTACTCTCAGAGCAGTTAAAGCTGCAAGCTCTCAAGACTGCAAATTTTTCTCTGGTTGAATCAGACATTACCTACTTATGGAATTGCATTCTGGGGCTGTTGCGGTAAGTACTTACTTCTAATTTCAACTCCCATATTTATTTTACAAAAAAGAGCCCTAAGGTTTAAAGTTCCCTTCCCACCAATCTTGCAAATCTAGCTTCATTTCCCATAGAAATTTAACTGTGCAATACTCAAAAGTGTTTGTCTGGTCTATAGGAAATACTATGACTAACTTTTTTCGGTAAGGCACTATTCCATAAGGCAAGCTAATCCACTGCCAAATCCCAGAAGCACTTTGGCGAAAAAGTATTTTGTTTATTCTGCTAACAATGCTTTGTTTTCTACCATCTAGCCTTAGGTCTTCACGTTTATATACCGGAGGTTTAGAAAGGGGGTAAAGGAGTTACTCTTGACTAAAGCCTACTATAATGTTTAAGCATTCTTTGGAGACACCTTGTGAACATATTTTCAACGTTCCTAAAATTGTAAATTGTTCTTAAGTTTTATTATTTTAATATTTAAATTGATATGCTTCAGAGTTTATTCTTACGATTTCTCTTCATTTATTATGAAATTTTCATCTAACCACAACAAAAACTGTAGGTATTGTTTTTGGTAATAAAAATGTAGCTTTTGGCTTGAAATTTTAGTATATAATTCATTTTCTAACTCTGCGTTATAATAATTATTGCAAATTAATCTTTTGATTCGGTTTATGATAATCATGAAAATTGCAAATCGATCCTATAAGCGTATCATTTATAATTTCAGTGAAATATAATCCCTTGAACATATTATACATTTTGCTATATCAACTTTTCTCTTTGAAATTCAGCAGCAATATACAAACTTCGGTATACACCAAATAATGCATATAGTCCAATACAGAAGAGGCCATAATAGGTACCTACCCTTAACTGAAAGTATTTCGATTAATTTTCCAATATTCCGTACAAATTTTGATACGTTATTCAGCTTAAGCCCATCAAGTGCTGACAAATTAGTCCCAATCAAAACCGAAAACCGTCCTATTTCCAATCCCAAAAAAAAAAATATCTTCTCCTTGGCATTATTCATCACTTGTCGGATTGTGGATTATTTTGATTTGCCATTGCACACACACTTCCATATTCATTCTATTTCCAGATCTAACGATTGACGTCATAGGTGTCGATACATATTATGAAAAAGCAACGACGTCATCGATTTGCTATACGCTGGCGTGGAATTTTTCTTTATAGGTTAACTGGATAGACAATAAAGAAAAATAAACACAATCTGTGTAATGAAAATATTTATGCTGCTATGCTTATTAAAACGATACGTCCTAGATTTGAAACTTTTAATTATTCTTCCCACATTTTGTTTTGTATAGAAGAAATGTGTTGAATAATCATTGTAGCCCATTTTCTCAAAAAAAATAAGCCTTATCCTTGGCTCCTATGTGCCCTCGTTATGTTTTTTACCCCCCTCAATGGGTCGTTTTGTGGTTATTTGACGTTAAATTAAAAGATGCCTCTCGCATACGCAAGATTTATACACGTCGAATAAGGGAAAATAAGAGGAGGTTTGAGCAGGGTAGGTTTATCGTTTCCAAGTTATTTTTTTCTTCAAAAAAGTGAACAATTTATGGCTGGATAGGGATTATGTTTTATTTCAAAATAAAATATCAAAGAAATTTATGACGGGGCACGAAAATGCATGCTGTTGGGAAAATATGCTTGTGAAAACTTTATTTCCATGGCGTGTTTTTGAAATAGGGTACTTGCGGTATATTTGATATGATAATAGGGGTTGTTTAGTGTGCTGCTGCACTTCTTTGAATGAAAAAGGAAGCAAGTAAAATTGTTCAGTGAATCAAGAGCCGGCAATAATCAAAGTTTGGACTATTATCGGCTCTTGATTGCCTTAAAGGGGGTGTGCGCCAAAAAAACAACTTCATATCAAAAAAACGAGAAAAAAAGAATAACAGTGAAAACCGCACCCCTCTATGACAAATAATATCGAAGATATGGCTCTATGAAGGTATCGCATCTCACCCTATGACGTCACGAAAGCTCAAGCGACGCACGAGAAAGTGAAGTAGATTGAATTTACATATGTTTTTCCTGTGTCACCTGCAATAATTTAAACAAAAACCACTCACGCGTACCAGAAACAATCAAATTATCAATGCGGAGCGCGGCTGGACGAAGCTTTCGTGACGTCACACACACTTTGAAGCGGTATATCTCAGCTATGGTTCATCGTAGAATAACGAGGTTTGAACAGTTATTCTTAGATTTTTTTACACTAAAACTTTAATTTTTGGCGCACACCCCCTTTAAGCAATTTTTCAGTAGCTTAAAAAAACCCGGGAATATTCAAAATTTTTACTATCAGTGATTCTTGATTAATAATCTGAATTTATGTGAATCAAGAACTAGTAGTTTGAACAATTACTGTTTCCCTAGGCAATTTTCCTAGAAGCGATGAAAAACCACCAATATAGTCCTAATCTTATTTTGATTATTTCAGTCCTTGATTTACTGAGAAATTATTCTGGACCCAATTAAAAGCAGAGAATGTCCGAATCTTGAATATTACCTCTTCTTGATTTCCTAGGCAAGTCGATAAATAGTTCAAATTTTGATTAAGTATTATTATTATTATCTTTTAGAAAACTATATATTACCAACATTATTACAATATCTTCAATGTTACATCTTTTCTCAAATCTGTGTTAGAAACACTGGTCTCAAGAAAACAATAAAAAACTATATATAACAATGATTATCGGCTCTTGATTCGCTGGACTCTTTTTCTAGGAACAATCAAGAACCACTAATGATGAAATTTTTGTAACATAACCCTCCAAGCTAACCAACCTATTTGTAGTTTTTAACTGTTAACCACAGAACCTGTTAACTGTTAATTGTCATATGGACAATTAAAAAATGACTTGACGTTTGTTGTAGTGTGTTGTAACTTTCGTACGTTTAATTAAAGTTATTGAGTCTCCGGTATAGTGTTTGTAAGCCTTTTCCTTTTTGTAACTTTCCCGAGTAAATTACACAGTCCCTCGATCCAAAGCAGATAGAGATTGAACCACCGACTGCCCGCCACAAATTGGCGCCCAACGTGGGGCCTTCGAAGATTGTGAAATGTGATTTCGGTAAGAGTTACAATGAAAGTGTGTTTTTAGACATTGAATCGACACTGTTTCAGTTTGGTTTTGTGTTAATGTCAATGACATCAAAACACAGATAGACGGATCATCCCATTCATAAACTGATATTTGTTGTGTTGACAAGACCACTCATGGGCCAGGGGAGGTGAATTGCTCGCGGCGTCGGGGTAGGGAGACATCATTGCTCAAAATGGTGTAAAAAACCCCGCCCACACGTGAAAATATCTCAAAATTTAATTGGATGAATAAATAAAATGAAAAATTGACAAATAAACTGAAAATATTCGATACGAGCCCTTTATTCTGGGAGTACCAATATCATATTGATCGTTTCTTGTTTAACGCTAATGAATAATCCTTGTGTGCGATAAAGATAGCTATAGCTACTCCAACCAACACCTGCCTGCCATTCAACAAGCCGCTTCTGGGCGGTGTTTTGCTACAAGTTGCTGTTGCCAAATTGAGTTCAGAAATAAAATTGAAAACGTTAATTAGAAAAGGAGGAAAATATATTATTTAGGGATTCAAGACAAAATTTGGCATCCTTAGTGGTGGGGATAGCACAAAGACCCAAAAGAGACAGAGAGATGTTGTCATACGAAAATTTTGTTTATTGTTCGGTTTATCTGTGTTTTGATGTCATTGGTTAATGTACTTTCCGTTGAACATTGTCATTTCAGTTTTATATCGGAATATCACTTAACAAAGATACTGCTAACAGAAAAAGTCCCTCATCATCAAGAAAATTTAAATATGACCTTAGCAGATTGTAGAACTTCTACAGTAAATGCCCATTATTTTGATGTGAAAGCTGCCTTGAAGAAGTCATCATGTTACCATTATTTCTGTCCCAAATCATAAGGAAAGCAGAACACTTCTAGAGGCAGATTTTCCTAAATCAGCAAATATTATTCTGGATGTTCCCCAAATTCATGGTTCTATAGCGATGAACCCCTACAAGTTTGATTCGAAACCAATTAAACCTGTTTACCTTCAAGAAACGTTCCCCTACACAAGAATGCCTTTTGGAAAGCGTAATGCACCATCTACCTTCCAGAGGCTAATCGACAAATTACGATCAGGCCTTCAAAATATTAATTTGTTAGCATATTTTGATGATATAATAATCTTGTCGGATTCCTTTGAATCCCATATTGATAATCTACAACAAGTGTTTAGGCGCTTGAGATTATTTAAACTTCGCCTAAACCGCAAGAAATGCAGATTTTCTTGTTCTTCGGTACAGTATTTGGGCAATGTGATAACACCGCAAGGTATTTCACAAAATCCTGAGAAGATTACTGCTATTTTGAATATCCTAGTACCGTTGAGGAACTTCTGTCATTTTTACAAACCTGCTCATGATATAGACGATTTATTGAAAATTTTGCAAATATCTCTTAACCGTTAACAATGCTAACAAAGATGTCCGAAATTTTGCTATCTAACCCCACTTTTCGCGTTTCCATATCTAAATTTTCGAATTTGCCGCCGCAACAGTGATTACGTGACCAATGTCAAAATGTACTTTTAGGTTATCGGATATGCAGGATCGCTCGCACATAATAAAAATTCAAAATTCCCAAATGTTACATATGTAGCGAACATTATAGGGGACACTGTATAATAATTAATAATATCGATGATATCAACAAAACCAAACAAAATGTGGTTCATAACTTCTACTTTTTCCAATATAGTAACCCAAAATGAACTCCCTCTATATACCAGAATACAAAAGCCAAAATTTCATGTCAAAATCAACTCATTATTCATTCCAATGTTTATTCACAAGCTACCTTTCCCATCTAAAAAATATGCGATAATATTAATTAATACAACGCCGTTCAAATCTTGATAAAACAAATAAATTTCGCCTGGAATGAAAAGTGATGAGAATGAATTGTTTTTTCAAATTCAAGTCAAAGAAGACGGACCACGCATAAATATTTAAACTTGACATTGTCCGGGGTCTTTGTTTACTAAACATCAACTCAAAATTTATTTTGTAGCAACTGCAGCTCGCTATTTTTAGTTGATTTGTGTGGAAACCTGGACAATTTTATTAAAGAATTTTGTTCAGGGATTTTATTAAAACCCCTTATAATCCGGGACAATATTAACATATGGCTACTCAACTTACCCCATCAGGATTGCGTTTGTATGGAGGGCCGGTTCCGCAGAAATCGACCAGGACGTCTTCGAGCTTTTTGTTGGCATCTGGAACAAGACAAATATTGAATCATGAAATCTAGATTTAGCTATTTAATAGAGAAATTTGAAGAAAACAGAAATTCAAGAGCCGAGAATAGATTAAAATTCTAGCTCAGGCTCCTGCTTCATTTTGAAGAAGGTAATTTAAAAGGAAAGAAATGTTCGAGGGCCTAAAATAAACAAAAATTGAGGAAAAAATAACATAGAATGAGAATTATTTCTGATGATCGTACGCAATCCGCCACACAGAATTGTTATTTTTCCACCCCTATATTTCCATGTCCGCATCCATAAATAATCCCGAGGAAAAATGCGAAAAAGCCGATAAAATGGATATCGTCGAGTTGGCACTACTAGGACAGGAACAAATAGTAATTAAAAATTGTCAATTAAGGGCGTGTAACGAAATGTTGTTGATCCTGTTTGCTCGGCATGTTTTGCATGTTGCTATCAACGTTAATAAGTAGACAGGGAAGGCAGGAACATTGATACCTGTGGGAAAACATGCACTGTTCGTGATACATTTTTTTTTTATAAGGGTTGTATTTTTACTTAAATTGAATTTGAACGCCTACATAATTCCCTGGTTCATAATTCATTCGTTTATCAGTGAGGATATATTTTTGAAAGTATTTCAAAGTATTTCATCTAATTATCATTTTGTTCCTGGAAGTCTTTTAAAGAATTGTGGCAAATATCTATTGCATCATGAAGTCCTCATTTGCACAAAAGAAATCTTTTCAGTACCTACGTCAATATTCAAAATTACCTCATATATAGGAAGCAATAATAACTATATTTCCTGGGATTGTTGATTTCCAGAAGGGCTAAACTAGGTCGACCTGAATATGTTATAGTATAGTCTGTTTGCGTAGGTTGAAACCAACTAATCAAACATGTGCAAATATTTATCTATTTATATAATAGGCCGTTTAATTTCTACACAGGATTTTTAAGCAATGAACTTCGGGCCTAATTTTCTAAAGCTATTTTTATCGGTGCTTATTTTAACAATTTTTAGTCTTGAATCAGTTCAGGATTTTCTTTGATCATTTTTAGGAGCAGCTGTGAAAACGGGTTTGATGAAAAAGCCTCATTTTTTCAAAATCCAATAATTTTAAAACTACCCAAAAGTTATATAGGCTCCAAAAATCCAGGAAATGCGAAATAGTTATAATGTGTAGTATCGGAATGAATTTTTTCGAGTCAAAGCAAACCGCGAAAAAGACTAGAAGCCATATTCCTTTTCCGGAAAATAATTGCTTTCCTTTTGAGCTCACAAAACTCAAGCTGTTTGGTATAAACATAAAACATTTTCCTTTTGAAACATATTCGCCCTTAGTGGAATTTTCACCCCCTGAAGAGCGTACCTACTTGAAAAGATTCTTTTTTTTGTGCGTCTATTTTCATTTCAGTCCCTGTTTGAGTATCCCCGTTGTCTCTGAGAATAGAAATGAAATCTCCCGAGCCACCGAACACTGAAATAAGAGCTCTTTTATTGTTTGAACTTCCGGGAAAGAAATTGTTTCCGGGATCACCAACCCAAGCAAATATTTATTATAATAGGCAAACACTAAATAATAAATACCAGATTTATATTATTGAATATTTGGGTGCATATATGAAGTAGGTAATAAATTTGCTTGGTTTAATTATGATTAGATACTTGAAAAACACATTTTGCGTCAGTTTTTTTCTCGATGTTTGATGAAACCCCAGAAAATATTTATCCTTCAATTAATCCTGGATAATTTCAATGTAAATTGTTTACGTGAAATTTGCAATGAATCATTTTGAAGTACCTACTTAGCCAATAATTATAATTGCATTTTGAAAAAGTCAAGTCATAATTAAACAAAAATTTTGTATGGAAGATAGAAGAAAAAGATGCTTAGGAGACAAATCAAGGGGTAGTATGTGTTTTAGAGATTTCTCGATCAAACAGTTTTGTATATGAGGCGATACTTGGTAAATCAGCCCAGTCAGTACGTATGTACTTGCATAGATCGCTGGAATATGTGAAAGTATATATATGACGTCCCAAATGACACCAAGTTTCAGCCAAGGAATGTAATTCTTAGACCATTCATTCTATGCCATGAACCAACAAGGCAAGTACATCATACTGCAGATAATAATCAAAATTTTCACCACTCTCAGACCACAGGGATAAGCTCCTAACATTCTATTATCAGAACGTGAGTGGTATAAAATCTTGCTCCAGATTTCAATGTGTAATGCTCTTGTGGAAGACTTAATAACTAACTAAAACATTTCTAGATGATAGCGTATTCTCTAGTAAGCTTGGCCTGCCAGAGTATTTTGTCTATAGATGTGACAGAACTAACGAAACCAGTGAATGTTTAACGCAGGTTTGGGTGCTTATTGCAGCTAGGAGTACATTGTCCTGCCGTCTTTTTCGTAGGTACACCAATTAATAATGTTGAACAAGTTCTTGTTTTGATCCCCATTGGAAATCATAAGGTTGGAAATATTAGCTATGTATTTACAGCTTGTCAAATAAATAAATTCATAAATTTATACATGCATAAATACATGTAGAAAAACACGAAAAAATACACAGATGTAATTCGGGCTTTATAGCAGTTTTATCTTGTGATTTATTCAATATTGCTTTGTTAAGGTACATTCAGTAGGTAACTTAATTTAAATTGATTCAGCTATACTGGATATTTCTGGATAATGGAATCAACGTGGGCAACGCATAGATTCCTGGTGTCTCAGATATCAACATATTAAAAGTTTCTGTCTATCTGTGATGCTCTTGGTGGATCAAACAGATTTTACGGATATTTTTCTCTGGGGGTGACTTCAATCTGCCTTAACAGTGTAAATGGAACGTTTCCAGTGGAAACTCCTAATAATGAAGCCACTATGATATCGGACTGTGCTGCTTATCTGGGTTTGTTCCTAATAGGCTTGGCAACTTAATTGTTTAGTAACCATGTTAATGTGTCAATTTCAATATGTGATAATCGTTTGTTGAGGCTGGATGCTCCACATCCAGCTTTCAAATGTAGTTATTATTCAAAATTTATGTACACAAGAACTTGACATGATTTTTCTTAATATACCTACCTATACCTAAGTTTAAACACTCAAATTTTATTGATATGAATTTGTTCCTGGCTGGCTATGATTGAAGCTTTGTCCTTGAGTTTCCTGATGTGGTTGAGGCAGTCTCACTTCTTATTGATACTCTTTGTTACGCAATTGAGTTGTTTACATTCGTACTTCCTGCTACACAAGTCGCCAAAGTTCCCTAAGTGGATGCATAACGAACTTAAAAAACAAATCATTGAAAAGAAGAAAGCGCACAGAAAAATTAAAACAACTGGATCAATTGAAGACTTGTTTTCTCAGAATTTATTTTATTTATTTGCTCAAATACTTTACAGAACATAGTTCCAAATGGTACATATAATGACAATTCTATACATAACATATTGCGATTAAAACTCGATAATCATAAGGAATACTTCATACTATTACCAAATAAGTTACATCTTACATTTTCCATTAAACAAAAACACAAGGGCAGTGCTCTACAGCCAAACACACACAAAAACTTGAGAACAACACCAATGATCACAGGAAACGGTTCAATTTGGCATTGGATGTTTGTGAGGTGCACTCGAAGTTAAAATCCATCGAGAGATATTCATTGAAATGAGCCATAATTCTGTTCAGATTGTCTAGTGGAACGAGCTGCTACTTTGAAATTGAACAATGATAGGAGCTCAAGGGAGTCAACAATACCACTTAGGTGAATGACATTGAAAGCCTTGTCCTCCGACCCTCTAAAGAGTCAAGCCCTAACATTGCATTTCGCTCAGAATGTGTCAGGTTATCTTCATCCACGTTCATTTTAAATAACATGAAGTTAACTAACTTTGTTTGAAGTCTTTCTAGCCTTTTAATGTGCGATTTTTATGTTATGGGGACCATACTGGGCAAGAATATTCTAAGATACTTTTTATGAGAGCGCAATAAATAGATTTTATGTCATACCAATACATTATTGTGTTTTTATACCTTAGATACCATCTATATAATTTATTACTTTATGCCCGTGCGGGCATAAAGTACACATTATGGCCCGCGCGGGCATAAA
The DNA here is from genome assembly GCA_917834065.1 of Ceutorhynchus assimilis. Taxonomy (NCBI): domain Eukaryota; kingdom Metazoa; phylum Arthropoda; class Insecta; order Coleoptera; family Curculionidae; genus Ceutorhynchus; species Ceutorhynchus assimilis. The sequence continues at coordinate 12,524,046 of OU892287.1, forward strand.
TACGCAAAAAACAGTTTTCAATTAACTTATTCTTTATTAACAAAATATAAATTTACGCTGATAAACATATTATTTTTGTCAAAAAATTATGATGTTTGCACACTGATGACAATTTGCGAAGTGACACTTTTTTCCCAGGTATTTATTATTCACAACCAACTGGTATGACATAAAAGTTTGTATGGACCACGGGTACTAAAAGATATATATACCCTTGGGTGACTTACGAACCCTCGGGCCAGAGGCCCTCGGCTTTGTAAGACTGTCGCCCTCAGGGCATAATCATCTACTTAGTACCCTTGATACATAAATAACTATTATGTCATACCAATACATTATTGTGTTTTTATACCTTAGATACCATCTACATAATTCATTACTTTATGCCCGTGCGGGCATAAAGTACACATTATGGCCCGCGCGGGCATAAAGACGCAAAAAACAGTTTTGAATTAACTTATTCTTTATAGACAAAATATAAATTTACGCTTAAAAACATATTATTTTTGTCAAAAAATGATGATGTTCGCACACTGATGACAATTTTTTCCCAGGTATTTATTTTTCACAACCAACTGGTATGACATAAAAGTTTGTATGCACCACGGGTACTAATAGATATATACCCTCGGGCGACTTACGAACCCTCGGGCCAGAGGCCCTCGGCTTTGTAAGACTATCTTCCTCATGGCATAATAATCTACTCAGTACCCTTGATACATAAATAACTATTATGTCCGATTGACCAATAAAGTGCTATTTATAGAACAGTTTTGCGTCAATAAAGTAGCACTTTATTGTACTAGTAAAATAAAGTGCTACTTTATTTTACTAGTAAAATAAAGTGCTACTTTATTGCCTACCTGGACAACCTGACAAGGTGAAACAGGTCCTGACAACTTGCCAAGGTGAAACAGGTCCTGACAACCTGTCAAGGTGAAACAGATATACCTACGCGAATTGTATTTTTTTCATTAAATTTTTTTAATTTTTAACAAAAATCAGTCGCAATCGTACATAAAATCATATATATAACGCTTACATAAACAGGCTTTATTGACTCATTATTTAATAGCCTCGCTCGCAAGCTCGCTCGGCCATAAAATTATTCGTACAATAAAGCCTTACTTTATGTACTTGTTATATAAATAGCTATTAATGACTGAATTCCCAGCACTGCCTCATTACAAACAAATCTGGACACACTGACAGCTCGGGCTATAACATTATCAATGTGGCCCACAAATCGAAGCTCTAAATCAAACAAGACACCCAGATTGTTAACTGTGCAAACCAGTGGCAGCTGTGAGTTGTTGATATGGTAGGAATGCAATATTTTCATCTTTTTTCTTGAGAAAGAGATTGATTTACACTTAGATACATTCAATGACATATCATTGCATTCGCACCAATTTGACAGCTTTGTGATTTCATTCTGTAAAACGAGGCAGTCGTCTATAGAATATATTTTTTTAAAGATTTTAAGATCGTCTGCAAAAAAGGGCAGTTACATTCATCTAGGATTAAAGATACATCGTTGATAAACATCAAGAATAAAAATGGACCCAAACGAAATCCCTGAGGAACGCTCGAGAACACTTGTATAGTTTCTGACATACCATTGCCACAGTATCTGTTAGGGCCTCTAACTGAGGTGTCAACATTTTATTTAGGGATAGATCACTGGATCATAAAGGGGATGGGGATGTCACTGCTAAATAATGCACTCACACTTCCAGTTTTATATCTCTCTATTGTTGCCAAAATAATCGTTTAATAAAGTAATAAATACTATAACCACATTTAAGTACTTTTAATTATTCACAGGTTAGTTAACAAGTCGCATTTGAGTTATTCGAGAACATTCACTAATCGGTATAAATTCACTAGTTGTAAGTGCTCAATAGTCAATTTAACAATAATTGTCAGTATTAGCGGAACGCTAATATTTTAGTTGAGAGCACAAGATAAAGTTTATTCTTAATAGAAATCTTCGGGAGTTGAGAGTTTTTATATTTTTAGAGAGGCCTTAAAAAAGGGGAATGTGATTAACTCAATGTTTTACGCGATATTATATCACTTGAGTTTTCAAGCCAGCAGCCAGAGAGATAAAAAAATAAGTCTTTTTATTTAGAGAGCGAGAGAGAGACTGCACAAGGGTGCAACTAGAGAGAATAATTAAATAGTTAGAGAAAAGTGAGCAGGTTCAAACTTGTATAGAGCTAGACGTTTTTACGCACTATTTACTGCTAGTGAAACCACACTACTAAAATCACACTGCTAAAAATCACACTGCGAAGTGAAAAAGATAAGGAATGCATTTTTTCCCTTAGCGACAACAACCAGACTCGGTCGATGCGTACAGCCTGGTACGGCGCCAGCGGCAAAGTTTCACGGCGGGGGGCTTTTTTGCAACGTTGCCACTGTGATCATAAAAAATAAATACGATTGTTTGGCTGTTTCCACAACAGTATCTTACAATCTGGGTGCGGTTTCGCAAGTACCTAATCACCAATCCATGACAGTATGGTATTTCCTATTCCATAAATCTCCAGCTTCTCTAAGAGCACTGAATGACCACCACTATCAAAGGCCTTCCGAAAATCAAAATACACCGCATCGACCTGTAAACCAGCGTCAATTGATTGACAAAGGAAATTTGAGTACAGAGACAAATTGGTTCGACATGACCTTCCAGGGAAAAAACCGTGCTGTTGTATTGATAACATACTGTGAAATGTTAACTGCATTTTATCGTTGTATAATTGATTCCAAAACCTTGGAAGCACAGCACAGACCAGATATAAGGCGGTAGTTGGTGATGTCGGCTCTGTCACCACCCTTAAAAAGGGCTGTGACAAAGGCCGACTTCCAAACTTGTGGAACCAATTCCGACTTTAATGAGTTAATAAAAATGTAACTCAGAGGTAGCGATAAAGTGGGGCTACAGTTTTTCAGAAAAACTGGTGGAATCTTATCTGATATAATATATACTGACTGGAAAGATATAACGAACATATCTGCGATTTCTTTGGGATTCTGGGACACTAAATCCTTAAACCTCATCTGGCTTGGGTACCCAACAACATTTCTTTTAAATACTTCCAAAACGATTTTACATTATTGAGGATATTGTAATGAGTGAATTTTAGAAAGTTATTGTGATAATTTTCAATTGCTGATTTTGATTGTATTCATAGGTTTTTATATTTAGTTTCACGAGATGATGATTTGTTTTTTCTTGATTTACTGTAAACATTGTTCTTACTTTAATGAGATTACCTAATTGTTTTCTTGGAAAAATAATTTGGAAATTTGTTATTAATAATAAGTCTTTTTGGGACATCCATATCTATAGCAAAGTATACAGTAGAATAAAAAAGATCCACTGTAGTCCCCTAATAACAAGACTGTTGTATGGGGAAACCTTTCCATGATTTGCTCCAGAGAACTATTAAAACTATGGAATACTGATAGTGGGGACGATGGAGGAATGTAGACCGCTGAAAAAATATGGTGATGGTACCCGTTGAGGCCCAGTTTCACAAAGTGTAGTTAACTACTAGTTATGAGATAACTACTAGTTAAAGCGAAAACACCGTTTCACTGAATGAAAACTTTTGCATTTCTTTTTCCGTGAATGATACAATTGGAATTAAAATCTGCTTCCTCCAAGCATTTTCTTTTTTTTTTTTCCACGTCGATGCGCCGTTTTTTTTACACTCCATAATGAACTTATATTTTTACATGAGAAACACTTATAAATATTCTTCTTCCTTTGAAAAATTCGCAGACCTTTTTCTCACTTGACTTCATGATTTAAATTCAAACAGGAAACACGACACAAAACCCAATATTAAATAGGTATCTGTGAAATTTTACTGCCACTGACAAAAATTAATATAATTATTAATGACAAATCACAAAAAGTGACGTTATAGTGAAGTATAAATCGGCCTTTTTTTATTTTTCAAGGTGATTTTTAAAATTTTGTCAAAAAAATCAAGTACCAACCTTTGAGAAATAAAATTTAACCACTAGTCATTTAACCAACGATTGTTTGTTTAGTGTGAAACAGGTTAATGAGCGGAGTCCCAGTTAACCCCTGACCCCTAGTTGACTGAACAGCACTGGTTACCACCGATTGTGAAACTGGGCTGCTCAGTGATGCTCCTATCCAAACTGACCAAACTTCCTCTAGCTCACTGTCCGGAATGATGTATAGAATTTTTAATACCTTTTTGGAAGTACCAGTCGTTCTAGTGACTTAACGTATGTCGGTTCTTGAATACACAAATAAAATAAGGTTAGGCATTTCCTATTTATACCTACATGAAATTGACGTATTACCAATCGAAGTTCGTTTTTCTTGGTATTTTTTTATTTCATCTGATTCGTGATTGATAAATAAGGATGAGCTTATTCTAAATGGGTATTAAAATTACTATATTCCTCCGAGTGAAAACATGACTTTATCGCAATCAATACGCCACCACTTCTTGGTTTACCTGTCGCCTCAAAACTACGATCTTTTCTGTACTGTACTGTACACAATGTAGTCACCAGGAAATAATTCCTCATTAAGTATACCTTCCGTTAGCCATGTTTCAGTAATAATTACATTATCGTAGTTGCCATTGACAATACCATTATAAAACTGAGTCGTCTTTGTATGCAGTCCACGTGCGTTCTGGTAGTATATGGACAACCCAGTCAGTGTTTTTTCAGTGATGAGCAAGACGAAAATTTGATGGATTTGGGATGTTCTGGTCGCAGTTTATGTCATTTGTGTTATTGCTTTGTAATTCGATTGAAAGCGAAGTGTAAAGATTTGTTACATTCTTCCCATAAAATTTACTTAAGAGGGGCGTCCGATAAGAGCCCGCGCGCCATCTTTTGGGCTTTATGACATACATTAAATATTTTTTAATCACAGGTGTTCAAATTCTCTGTAAGTGATTGACTTATTTACAAGTAGATGGCGACATCTTCAATATCAATTCGTTTACACAGTAATTTACAGTGGACTAAATAATTTTATTCAGATACAAATGAAATAATAGTATTTCACATTTTTAGCTAGGTAATAGTTATTTATATTACTAGTGCGGTATGAGCTTCATTACAGTAACGAGTGGGGAATATTGCCAAGACGAGGTCGTAGACCGAGTCGTGGTAATCACACGAGTGGTGTAATGAGCGTTACCGTACGTGTGATATACAACATTTTATGTACGACCCAGATTCTTTTAATATTCGAAATGGTTTTAATTTCTCACAAAAGATTATATATATATATATAATTTTTGATAAATGAAGTTTAAAAAGCGCCGTTTTTCAATAAAAATTAGTTTCGTAATGAGCTCTTATTACATCACTGAGTTACGTAATGAGCTCTCATTACATCACTGAGTGATGTAATGAGAGCTCATTACATCACTAAGCACGATAATGCAACTTATTACGTAACTCAAACAGGCTAAAATGAGTTATGTAATAAGCTCTTACAGTGTAGGTCGTACATAAACAGTTTTTACTGGCGTTTAAAAGAAGTGACTACCCTTCCCGAACTCAGCGACATCTTTTAGAGAAGCGCTGAATACACGTTTGGTTTGAGTCTTTGCTGAAAATGACAGCAATCACCTCGTTGTTTGTTTGCAGATTTAGATTAATAGACCTTTCTCATTTTACCTGTGCTGCGCGTGCAGCTTGAGGGTCACAGAATATATCACCTATAGAAAAATATCTCAAATGGGAGAATCGCGACGAAGGTTTTTAGTTAGGTTTTCAATCAACGATGGCGACACTGTCGGGAGATAAGAGAAATTTACAGGTATCTGTGGTGTGGACAGTGATTTGTGTTGGTTGGTTTTGTCACTTATTTTGTCATTTCAAAAGTCAAAATTTGAATTTTTAAATTGTGTTGTTGTACCCCACGTTCCCCACGCGCGTTAAAGTGAAAATTCAAAAAGTTTTGGTTGAAAAAAACCCTAATTTTTGTTCGTACTTTTTGTATTTGTTCGTTTGTTTCGTTTCGTTCGTATTTGTATTTATTATTCGTATTTACTTTGCGATCTACCTATAGCTGCGTGTCGCTTGCTAACTTACTAACTCTCTTTGCACTATGTTCGACATTGGAAACTTCCTGCCAGTCATAGTTTTCAAGAAAATGAGGCGAAAAGAGCTAAAAGGAGTCAGCAAGCCAAATGCAGTTGAGCATTAAAAATTATTTAAAAATATTAAAAATATAGGGAAAAAATAGATTCGCCTTTTTGTCAAGAATGCTCGATTAGTTGGGTTTTCATTCAACGATGGCGCTGTAATTCATAACCGGTACATACCATTGCAGATACTTTTCTAGAGGTGATATGTTCTGTGTTGTGGGTGAAAGATAATAAAATTGATAAAATTGTCAATTAGGCAATCTACTGACCTGTCAAAAACGAAATTCAATATGGAAGTTCGGGTCAAGCATTGGATTGGGTCAAGCACTGTGTTGTTTATTCTGTATGTCATTGATTCTGTCACATTCTGGACAAACGTCAAGATTTGAATTATCGGATTCTGTGTTTTTTTGTGTGTTTAGGTATTGTGTTAATTAAAATGCCAGCGATTTGCATCGTAATTGGGTGTGGAAGTCGAGGTAACAGGAATAATGTGAATTTTATTCAGTTCCTGCTATTTTAAATCATTGGCTTTTGATTTACAAATATAAATTATCAAAACAACGCAGGGCTTTATGGATTGCTGCAATTAAAAGAAAGGATCTAACAGAGGCTCGATTTTCCCTTAATAATAATATTTTAAGATATTCACTCTCCATCTCAGAATTTATTAATAAATTAAAAAATACGTAGAAACACTATAAAATTCACTTTGAAAACAACAAGGGCCAGAACCCTAAAAAATACGTAGAAATACTAAAGACTATAAAATTCACTATGAAAACAACAATGGCCAAAACCAATAAAAAATACGTAGAAACACCAAAGACTATAAAATTCACTTCGAAAGCAACAAGGGCCAGAACACAAATTTGCACAAACTGCTCTCCTTATGAACGTCACCGGCTTGTCACCCCTGTCACCGCAATATTTGACCCGAACGGCCATCAGAAAATCACGTGATTGAGATTGCCTAATTGAATGAATGCGGGAGCGCGGTCTGCACCTGACGTTTTTAAGCTAACCTCAATAATCAATCAATATTGCTGAAAATTATTACAAAAACTGTTTATTATGCAATGGTTCAAATGTATTGTGTGAGATCTTGTCAGAGTAAGGTGAAAAAGAAGTCAAACCTTTCTTTTCACAAGTTCCCAAGTAATCAAATTTTAAGAAAACAATGGTTACCTACATGATCTCAACCTGACTGAAGACGATTTAAGTTGGAACAGAGGTTTGAGGGTTCGTAAAATAACGATTTATATAGATATCAAATACAATAATAATTGTATCGGGTCTTCAATAAAAAAACCAATCAAAGATTGCTATGGTTTTTCAAACGTATGTCTTTGCAATATTTTTCTTTAATTTTGTCAATGAACTTAATGTCAAAATGTCATGTCAAAAATCCTGACCAATAAAGAAATAGTAATGCGATGTACGTTTTCGTAATCAAAGCAATCTTCGATTGGTTTTTTTTTTGAAGACCCGATACAATTAAAGGTTTGCAAATTCGTACTTCTCAAAATTTTCTAAACTTTTCCCCCACATATTTGCCATATTTACGTTTAAAAATAAACAAAAACAGAAACATAACCGAAATTGCACAATTTGACAAGTGGAACCAATCAAAGTGATTCCACACAGGTATCGCGCGTCATTATGTGTCTCTTTCTTTATTACATAAATTTTAATAAACTATCCTTGTTGTACATTGCATGAGAAAGGTCCATTTTGTGATACAAACATCATAATTTTCGAAAATTCTGTTCTATTCATTTTTTCTAGCATTTTACTATCCGAAATTTTGGAAATTTATTGTTGGTGTGCTACTCTATATGTTTATCCCTTTTTCATTTAAATCCGTGACCAAAATTTGCATATTGTTGCAAAATTGGTAATACTTTTACTATTTAGAATGCGTATTTTGCAACCAAAAATGCTTCGAACTATACTACAATCTATTATTGTTATGAACATAACTTCATTTCACTGAAAAGTGGTCTAAATTTGGAATTGAACAGAAATTTGTGAAGGTCTGTAAATGACATTTTATTTAAACGCCTCTCTTAAAGCTCGTGAAAAGTCAGTTGACTACTAAATCATTTTGGCGATTTATAAACTTCAAAAAGGGTAACTCGGATTATCCACAGTGTATGAGTCTGGATAAGCATGAGAGCAGTGATCCAAAGGAAATTGTAGAGTTGTTCTCATTGCTCATCAATTCAATCCAATTATCCGAGCTCAGATGGTACATTTGTTTGTGACAGATTTTTCTCGATTGGTAATCTACAGCTTTCTGTCATGGATGTTGGAGTCCAGGCCAGGTCCAGGATAATATACCTATTGTTGCATAATTGTAAATTTATTTTTACTGAGGTTTTGTGGGTGGGATTTTTAGCTTGTCGTGGGTTAGAGGAAGATTTCCTTCATACAGGAAACTATCTCATGTTTCACCAATTTTTAAGGATGGGGACAGGGGACAGATCAATCATTGAAAGTCGTCGTCCAATCTCTAAAGTGTCGTTGAGGTCTTTGCGGTTGCTTAGAAGATAGCTCCTATTTTTAAATCCATAATAATAAATAAGCAACATGGATTCCTAAAAGAGTAGATCAACTGTGTCCATGGGCGTCGTTACGAATTTTCTCAGGGGGGAGGCAGTATTATAATAAGACCATTTCCATTAGCGCCGCAGCCAACCGTCGTAGGCTAATTTTTTTTAGTGCCACGCCCCTTTTTAAGCATTTTAAGGTACTTAGTTGATATCGATATTTACTTAAAAATTATGGTATTTTTTTCCGCAACAAATTCACTGTCCGCATTATTTGTTCAGTGGCGACGCCAGGGGAGGGCCAGAGGAGGCCGGGGCCGCCACTGAAATTTAGCCGGCCCCCCCCCTGAAAACTTGCTGTCATGTCGGCAACAATGCAATGTAACATCAGCAGCCTCTGTCGGTTAATTCGGTATTCGGTGAGCACAGGCACAGCCTCCTATAGTTAACAAGCCATGAAGTTGGAAATGACGGCAACGTCGCGTATGGTGCTATTTTGTTATTGGGTTATGTGTTTCTGTGTATTCCTTTCATTGTGTATTGTTGCAATTTAGTATTTTTATGGGCATTATTGACGAAAAAGTGGATAGAAACACACCAATATATTGCCCATATTTAGTTGATACCTGTTCCTTTGTGCTTTGATCGCAAATTTTTAGCAAATGGGTACAGGAGCAAAAATGAAGGTAAGGTAAGGTAAAACAATAAAAACAATATTAATATTTGTCTGCAAGAGCATAGGTCTCGATATAGTACCTAAGATATTTAAACTTGTTCCAGATGCCATGAAACTACTGTGTTCCTGGGTGCAAATCAAACTATTAGGAGTTCCTTAAAAACTGAAGAAATGCAAACATTTTTATTTCCAAAAAAATTCTGAAGTGCAAAAAATGTAGATGAAAGCAATACATCAAGATAATTATACCCGAGATTATACAATAACGAAAAATTCTGTGGTGTGTTGTAAACATTTTGAAGAAACCAAAATAATTAGATTTGAAACCAACAAGGATAAAGGCGTAGTTCGAGAGTTCAAACTAAAACGTCCAACTCTTAAAAGTACCTCTTATTTTCGAAAATCAGCTCAAGTATTTGAATGGCCTTGCCTTCCGAAAAAATCCCGAAGAAAGAAAAAGTAAGATTTTCAAAAGACATACTGAAACATAGGCCTAGGATAACACTTTAGACTCTAGAAATATATTCATTTAAATCAATTATTTACTGTTCTTATTTACACAAATAGTTAAATTTTTCATTGAATTACTGTTTTTGGCCCTTTAGTACAATAAATTATGCATTTTTTGTGATTCATATTAATAAAATAAAAAATATATATTTATACAAACAAACACCACCAGCACCACTTGGAGGTAAGATTGCGGTGTTGCCTTTTTAACTTCATGGCTTGTTAAATGTAGGAGGCTGTGGCACAGGCCAAGAATCGTAAACTAACAGGAATTTTCATCCTCATAAGGCGTCAGTGGCGTATCTACCGGTGTGCCAAGTGTGCGAAGCATACAGGCCCGGCCCCGTAAGGGGCCCGTGAGCTCCACATCGAAACTGCAAAAAAATGTTTTAAAAGATAATGGACCTAAAATTATTACTTGTGTTTTTATTTTTTTTGCTGGTTTAATAATGATAAATATATGGACAATAGTCTATCTACGTGCAAAAAAATACCGGCAGCGGTATAGTATTATTATTCTGACTTGAAACACTGCCTATACGAGGATGTTTCAACATCACCGTCGCTCTTCTTCTATTAATTTCATAAAAAATCTATTGTAAGTTTCTTTGTATGTACAAGGTAAGTCACTATATTTTGACACCCACCTGCAGCCGTAATTACAGTAGATAGGTAAAAAGTGTAAATACAAAAGTTGTAGCTTTTTATCTGAACCGCCAGAATTTTTAATTAGATGGAACACATGAGCAAAGTGGAAAAATATGTCAATGTTCACTTTTTTTAAATGGACTGCACTTTATTTTCTTTCAAATTCTTAAAGTTCTCGTTTTTCTGATTCAGATTATATAATATGTTGATGTTTCTTCCAATAATTTTAGAAATATCTGGAGTTTAGTTATTCAAAGATCTATTCACGTATCACAATGTTTTGCGACAGGTTACAGGTAAATCAAGGTGAAATGTATTGAAAAAACTACTCTCTTTGAATAACTAAACTCCAGATATTTCCAAAACTATCGAAAGAAACACTAACATATTATATAATCATATAATCTGAATCAGAAAAACGAGAACTTTAAGAATTTGAAAGAAAATAAAGGGCATTCCATTTGAAAAAAGTGAACATTGACATATTTTTCCACTTTTTGTTGCTCATTTGTACAATCTAATTGAAAATTCTGGCGGTTCAGATAAAATACTACAACTTTTGTATTTACACCGTTCACCTATCACCTGTAATTACGGCTGTAGGTGGGTGTCAAAATATGGTGACTCACCCTGTACAAAATATAAGCAGCGACGAAATCGAAATATCTCTACAGTAGCCCAAATGAATAATTCGGCACGCGCCTATAGGTTTAATTATTGGGGTGGGCTACTTATGTCTTCCCAGGAACGATGTAGGTGCACCTGTTGACTAGACTACGCGATATCTATAACATAACCAGTGTCATCCCAATTTATATGTATATTATTTGCTATTTTATTCCACGTACTATTTAGTTGTGTTGTTTGATATTGATTATAACCATTTGAAGAACGCCCATGTCCTTTATTTGTTTGATGTATGCCGACTAAATGTTTTTTAAGTGTTTCAAGTCGGAATAAAAATACTATACATAGTTATTCATACCACTTTCGAAAATGGTGAATTCACAATTTGACGTTTAAATAAAAATACCTAAAAAGGCGTATTTTTTGAACGGAGGACCTGTAATGGGCCCGCGGACATTTTGGCACACAGGCCCGGAGCTGGGTTGATACGCCACTGTAAGGCGTACGTTCGTCAACTCTCGAGTCGGCAGGGCCTGCGAGTGACGTCACTACTAATTAGCAGCACAAACAGCTTATAATGATGACGTAACCCGCAGGCCTCGATGGGATGCTTGCGATTCAGGTTGTGCTTATTTTTTCGTCAATTTTAAATGTAGAAAAGGTGATTTTAACAAGATTATAACGATTACTGTGACCTGTGACTGTTTTAAAACTCGGCTAATGCATTTTACGCCAAGTGTTGAGGTGTTCGGCTGAGATGGCAGACATTTTCAGCTCAAGAAGCAGTCCTATTAGGTTGAGTGTTCTTGGGCACAGGCAACTACGATGCTGCTTTCGGTTTCCTGGGATTACCTCAAACATAATAGTGTCGACAGGTACTTCCCATTTTTTATTCCAAAGCAGTAAAATAAAAACAAATTCCCCCCCTAAATTTTTCTGGCCCAGTCTGCCCCCCCCCCCCCCCCTAACATAGAACCCTGGCGTCGCCACTGCATTTGTTTAGGTAATTTTCTAATGGCCGGTATTATAAAACACTGAATTGATGATTGAGTTTCAACCTTGGGTTGACTCCATGCAAATTGATAGGATTCAACCGAAGGTTGGAACTCTACCATCGGTTCAGTGTTTCATAATCCCGGCCCTAAGTCAAGTGAAATTCAATTTCGTTGAATGTAATGAAAATGTCAGCCAATTTTTCAAAGTACCTAACTAATTTTGAAAAAATGGAAAAAAGCAATACGAATACGAACTCTCTTTAACTGCTTCCTTGTTCAAAAGACTATTTCTAGGGGGGGGCAAATACCCCCCTTTGCCCCCCCCCCCCCCCAAACGACGAGCATGACTGTGTCTAATCTTTTATGCTATGAACAGTTCTTATTGGAAGGTCTCGAGAATGGGAGTCAAGTGGACTGAGCTTACACTGATTTCTCAAAGGCTTTCGACAGTGTTGATCATGGTACCTATCCTAATAAAAAAGCTTCAAGCCATTGGGATTTTTGAAGGTTTTCTTGATTGGTTTCAGAGTAATCTCAGTGGACGGAAACAGGCGGTAAAAATCAAACATTATATTTCCTCTGAAAAATTGGTTACATCGGGTGTTCCGCAAGGTGGCCATCTTTCGGCTTTCCTGTTTAATTGCTTTATAAATGATGTAAAGGATGTTTTCCGTGTATGACGGTTTCTTGCCTTCGCTGATGATCTGAAGCCCGTCATGGTACGTCAGGGAAGTTAGCAACACATTGGAGGCAGAATTTTTAGGATGCACCTCTGCTTGTGCTGCTATATTACTGCTTCGTCCTGCTTTAAACCGCAACCCAGCAACACCCATCGTTTTCGAAATATATCGATTTCCATTTTGGTTGCTAACTTCACCCTTGGCAACACATTGGAAGCAGGATCGCTGAAACAGGTTCCTGCTTGTGCTGCTATGGTCCGGTCTCATCCTGCTTCAACTCTGATCCCGGCAACACGTACTATTTTCGAGATACAGCAATTTTTATTTTAGTTGCTTACTTCACCCTTGGCAACACACTGAAAGCAGGATCGCTCAAACATGTTCCTGCTTGTGTTGCTATATGGTCCTGCCTCATACTGCTTTAAATCACACCCCGGCAACACTTACTAGTTATTATCGAGGTATAGGGATTTCCATTATGGTTGATAACTTCACCCTTGGCTTGACAACACATTGGAAGCAGGATCGCTCCAAAATGTTCCTGCTTGCGTTGCTATGGTCCTGCCTCAAAATGCTTCAATCATCCCAGCAGCAGCTAATATTTTTGAGATACACACTGGTAGCATTACAAGAGTCTAGTTGTAAGAATACGGCGAGCTCGAGACACCGTTCCCAAATGTATCGTAATGAGTGCTTGTCTCTGTGAGTTGGTATTTTCGACGAAAAGATCTAACCCAAACTAACCCGTACTTTTGTAATGAATGCTAGTTTTTGTATGTTGGTATTTTAAACGAGAAGAGCCAATCTAAGCTGACCCGTCCTCATACTAAGTGCTAGTTTTTGTATGTTGATATTTCAGACAAAAAGAGCTATTCCAAAGTAACCCGTCCTCCTCATACTTAGTGCTACTCTTTGTATGTTGGTATTTTAGACGAAAAGTACTAATCCAAGCTAGCCCAAACTACCCCGTCCTCATACTAATTGTTAGTCTTTGTATGTTAATATTTTAGACGGCAAGAGTTATTGCAAACTAACCCGTCCTCGTAATGAATGCTATTTTTTTTATGTCGGTTATTAAGACGAAAAGAGCTAATCCAAGGATTGATTAAAACTAACCCGTCCTCCTAATAATCTTTAAGAAAAAAATAAAAATAAAAACCCTGCGGAAGCGCAGAGATGCCAACCTTCCCCAGGATGGGTTAGTTTCAATGCAATCCTTTGATTAGCTGTTTTCATCTAAAATACCAATACACAGAGGCTCGCGTTCATTAAAGAGGGACGGGTTAGATTGGGTTATATTTTCGTCTAAAATACCAACATACAGAGACGAGCACTCATTACGATATATTTGGCAACGGTGTCTCGAGCTCTCCCTATTCCTACGACTAGACTCTTAAAATGCTACCAGTGTGTATCTCAAAAATAGTACGTGTTGCCAAAATGTGTTCCCACGCCAAGAGGGAAGTCACGAACCATAATGAAAATCCCAGTATCTCGAAAATAGTACGTGTTGCCGGGGTCAGATTTGAAGCAGGATAAGGCAGGACCATAGCAGCACAAGCAGCAGCATGTTTCAGCGATCCTGCTTCGAATGTATTGCTAACTTCCCCGACATCGTCATGGTTATCAAATCATAAGATGACTGTAGGTTGCTACAGGAGGATTTTGACAGGTTGATTATAGTGTAAGAGCAATCATTTGACATTGAATGCAAGGTCATTTCCTTGAGTAGATCGAGGAATCCCTTTTTGTTCAATTATTCCCTGAACTTGTGAGACAGGTTTAATAAATATTTTGATTTTTTTTGTAAGGTCAATTAGTTTAATAAAAGTTGTAATTGGTAGTGAAGAGAGTTTGAGTAAACCCGCGGAATCTGTGAAAATTTGGTGTTAGAAGTGGAAGAATTACTTAGACAATTTGTTTTGAGCTAAATAAGTGGGAGCAATAGATGAACTTTTGTTGAACTGAAATAGTTAGTTACTTTATTACTTTGACATCGAAAAACAAGACCACAGATTGATTTTTCCAGAACGTGTTCTATTTGAGAAATAGACGAGGTACGTGAATTTCGACTTCGCCTTCGCATCTTAATATCTGAAATCAAATTTCAAGAAATATGCAGATGGTGAATATGTATACGACAGCAAAGGAGCTCGCACGGATCTTATGAGAAAAAATAAATTTCACGATTGTCATGAAATTGAAATATGTTATGCTTCTCGACCTCCTGAACGTAAGTTCTCGTAGGCTCAAAAAGATCCTATGATTAATTTCTGAGATACAGGGCCGGGTAAACATAAAAATTTTGACAAAAAAATAAACATTTCAAAATATGTTGAGTTTAGGCAGTGACATATTCTAGGTTAAAAACAGGTAAAAAAAGTCAAAATAATGTCATTCGAAGCTTTATAGGTTAAAAGCTGGTCGAAAAATGCCAAAAATATGTCATTTTTGGTTATGAATTAAATTAATGACCAGGTGACGAGTCGCTTTCGGGTGTTCCTAGAACACTTCACACCTGTCAGTGACCTGTCATACTACAAGCGTTTTGCATTCGAACGCTTGAAACCGAACGCTTCAAACTGTAGCCGGAGTACTTCCGAGTAGCTCAGGAGCGCTCGAAGGGTGGCACCCGAAAGCAGCTCAGGAGATTTTTCTTATGCTAATTTTCAATTTTATTGGTCCTATATCTCCGAAACTAATCATAGGATCTTTTTGAGCCTACGAGAACTTACGTTCGGGAGGTCGAGAAGCATAACATATTTCAATTTCATGACAATCGTGAAATTTATTTTTTCTCATAAGATCCGTGCGTGGTCCTTTGATGGAAAATATCGAAGAAAAGGGACAATTTCCTGGTTCAGGAAATTTCACATAAATATAATTAGTATTCACGTTAATATAATATTGAAAAACTATACGTAAATGTTATAATAATGTAAACGATAATACTTAATAGTTAATAATAATATCACATAAATGTTAGATAAATGTGACTTTAATTTACGTACCTATATCTCACATCATTTAATTTATATCTACTTATACGAGAAAAGGAGAAACGTTCAATAAAATTTAGTTTACTTCCTCGGGCACTATACGGATTTAAAGTAAATTTTCCTCAATATGCGAAAGCCTTACCTTGCTCATAAAATGCTCATTTTCTCAAAATTAGCTCAAGTATTAGTATTAAAAAAAGTCCCTACTTACATTCAGCTAAATCTTGCAACTGTTGAAACTCCTGCGGAGAAAGTTTCTCCCATTGCAGTGCTGACATCGCTTCTTTCGAAGTTAGAATGATTGAATTTTATGGCTCAAGTCGGTTGCGACATCTGGAACAATTTAAAATAACTATTACTAGATATTATTCCAAAACTTGTTTTGCTATATTAATAAATGTCAGGCATGACAGAGTATATTTACCAAGCAGGGGAGGAGAAAAACTCCGAACCAAAATTAAATAAACCGAATAATACAATAATGGGAAAAACAAACAAAAAATTGTTATTCCGCCAGAGTACTCCCTTAATTTATGATATTTGCTCTCGGGCGGAACGTTTTCTATGGATGATAATACAATTATGGATTGGCGTTCATTTATCAGCTATAAGCGAGAAAATGTACAAAAGTGAAGTGTGGGTTTTATGCTCCCGGAGAGGATAAAATTAATAAGTGGAAATCCGGCTCGGCTTAATTAGATTCGGATTAAGATAAAAGGAAATTGGAAAAACAAGCATGATGGACGTAGAATAGAAAATTGCTATTGTTGTTGCCAATTTTTTAAAAATCATCACTTCATGTTTATCAGAATGGAATAATCAAACTAGATTCTGTATAATTCCATGTTTAATCATTGTTCTTTTGTATCAATAGCTCTGTTCCAACAGACACGAGAACCGTTCTAGAACCAGTAATTTCCAGTTACCCACCAAGTTGAACGCTTATCCTAATTGGAAAATTAACTGGTAGATCTGTTTTAAGTGACCCAGAAGCTATAACTGTGGTCAAGAATGGCAATGTACGGCTGCTCAGCACCACATTTACAGATCTCCCTGGAATTGATTGATTACCAGCCAAAATTATATTGAAGACTAAAAATAGGGTTCAGATTCTTCTTCACCATATTGGATATGTGATATGTGCGAACAATGGTGATTATGATGGTGATGTTTTTGTGGACAAACGCCAATCATTTCAACGACTCAGGAAATATATTATACCTAGCTGTGTGACAGTCACCAGTGCTGCCATAATTCCAATATTGAATACCTATGTCACAAAATACATTGTTTTTTAATAAAGATCAGACGTTTGTGCGAGGTGTTCCATGCAAGCGTGAAGACGAGAGTAAACAGGTGAGCATTATTTAATAAAGTTAATTTAGTAGATTTGCCCAAATTGACCTTGTGACTTTAAAAATCAGGTTTCAACAAATTTACTCCAGAACGATGCTCAAAAACTCTTATTATTGAATAAATATCGTGACTGTTTTGCTCAGAATGTTAATGAATTGGGTAAAATTAAGGGTGGAGAAATGAATATAAATATAACGGACGAGAGGCCTGTGACGTACAGACCTTATCATTTATCATTCAGTGAGAGGGAAAAAGTGCGAGAGATAGTGAACAGCCATCTATCTGCTGATATAATCCAAGATTCAAATTCTCCATACGCTAGTCCCATTATCCTTGTGAAAAAGAAAAACAACGAGACGAGAATGTGTGTGGATTTTCATGCTTTAAATTCGAAAACAATCAAAGACATTTACCACTTGCCTCACACCTCGAAGTTCTATACTTAAGGGATGGAAATTATCCACTACTAATGGATACCATCAGATTCCCGTGGGCAATATGAGTATCTCCGTATGCCATTCGGTTTAGTTAACGTTCCAGTAATGTTCCAGAGAACCATATATAAAATATTGGGCGCTATGCGATATTCTACTGCGATGGCCTATATGGATGATGTTTTGGTGCCATCTACAAACTAATTCCGGTTTGATTGCTCTTGCAAAATCAGGTGTTACTTTAATTTATCTCCAAAGTCCCAGAAAGATTTAGTTCTATGAAATCCAACGATATAATAGGTAAGTATTATTTACATCAATACAGAAGAAAGTTTTTATGCCACATGTGGTAGTTTGTATAAGTAATCATAATCAAGATAAAATAAAAATTCACTTATCTTGGAAAATGCCATTGCTACCTTTGTGTCTATAATATCCTAGCATATTTCCGAATAAAATCGTAATTCAACCTAATTTTATTGTCTAATTTTAGAACGAGAAAAATCGTAAAAAATCCTCAAAATTTAAATTTTACTTCTTGATTTATAGACTCGATGAAAAATTTTATGAAGTTGTAAGTAGAGATAAAATGATTTAAAACTTCCGGATGGTTAATAAACGAGATAATTTTCGCATCAGCCTTTTATAGCCTATTATTTTCGAACATAAAATAGTGTTTTATAGGCAAATTACGCTGTATTTTTATTGAATTAATTTAAATAATTATTGAAACAAATCAACTTGATACATAGTTGATAACATATGGAAAAGCCGCATTATTGACACCTGTTAAATCAAATTTTGCATACAAAAAGCAGGAAATACTAAAAAATAATGACAATTATGTATTCCGGTACATACAAATTCTAATTCTAATTTGTTTTTTTCGTCAGACCAAAAACGTAATTCATTTAACATTCATGTCGGCGCTAAAAGCAATAAAACTAATTAATTTAAATTACCGTGTGCGTTATCTTCGAATTATTGGCCCCCTTTTAAAACCATCTGCTTTATTTTACTGCCCGACTACGACCTACATTGTAAGTTATTTAACAATTATTTTTTTCCAATTTAAATTGTCCGTCAAATTTCTTATTTAAACTCACACACACTTGTTTCAATTGTCCGACAATTGTCGTGTTCGAAATAGCAGCAGGAAAGTTTGGCGCGTATCAGCATCAGCTGCTGGATCGCGTTGCACGGACTATACTGCTGTGCTGACTAGTGCTGTAACCAACCGGCAACGGCGCGGTTGAAGCTGGCATCGCCATGGAAACGGCCGGGCAGGATTCGAAAAACGACCTCTACTGTTTTTCCTGCTGAATTTTCCGCCGCTAGCGGCATCTGAGGTGCGAATCGGACTTGTTTTGCATGCTAATTTAGCAGGAATCTTGACGATGATACAATACTTTTACAATGGAGAGGAAATTTCTTGGATTTTTTTTTGAACTTTTGTGGGAAATATTAGATTTTTCTGGAATCTTCCATCGTGTTATATCAATCAAGGTTAAAGTACGGAAATTTTGAGTGGCATAAACTATGAAAATTTCTGCTCATTTGCAGTTATAATTCCAGAAATGATATACCGCTAAGAATGGAAAGAAAATTGGATCATTTGGAGTCAAAATTTTTGCAGGAAAAAATTTGAATTTCTAACGTTTTTTGAGGAAGGTAGAGGAAGGTTGCCGGATCTTGCAATTTTAAAACCATTATCATCATCTAATGTCATTTGTTGTGGTTTCCAACATTTATTTATTTTTCAAGTGTAGAATCAGTGGTAGAATGCTGCCAATGCCGTGCTAATTCTTGTTTGTAAATCCAGGTTCAAGGAAACACGATGGTTTGATTATGAAAAGTGTTTTTATTTTAATTTGAACGAAAAACGACTATTTACAACTATTTACAGAAAACAGGTAACTAATTCTGAAGAACATTGCATATTTAAATAAGTATATGGAACGTTCACTTTAACGCAAATAATTGGTTGATTAACAGCAATTAAACAATAGAAAACTGAAGAGAAAGAAAAGGTTGATTTCAGGCGCACGATCGGGCCATTTGGAGAAAAGAAAAAAGCGGTACAAAACAACCCTTGCAATTCGTTGCGATCTCTGACTAGAAGTGAGAACTCAAAGCAAACAAAAACTTCGACTTCGTAGGTACTCACCACCTCCAGTCTTGACCTACTTTTGCGATGCGTTTGGGCATACGCACGTTCCCTTGAAAATCGGGTAGACACAGAAGATTATCGTAAGAAAAGAAATATAAAGATATTTAACTTTAAATACAGCGGCGGCGGCAGCGGGTTGAAATGAAATTTCAACATACTCCCCCCCCTTGAAGCCTCAGCTTCAAGAAATGGAGAAAAGAAACGATTCGAAGGACCATCACTCATTACTCAATGGCAGTGGACACAGCTTCGCGATTGAACGAGTGAATTCGGAGTCTTTTGTTCTTAATTTTACAACACGAACATTATTATCTGTACTCGTAATGATTTCAGTTACCCGGGCTATTGGCCATTTCAAAGGAGGTACATTTTCTTCCTTTATGAGGACAAGGTCATTAACTTTAATGTTTGGTTTTTGGACTAGCCACTTTGGTTTATTCTGAAGTTGGTTTAAGTATTCAGTTGACCATCTTTTCCACAAGGCCTGTTGAACCTTTGTCATGTTTTTCCACATGGAAAGTCTATTTGTAGTGGTTTTTTTCTAAGGATCTTTCTGGAAAAGATGTTAAACTGGAGCCAATGAGAAAATGGCCTGGAGTGAGGACATCGAGGTCCAAAGGGTCGTTTGATAAGGCGCAAAGTGGCCTGGAATTGAGAATTGCCTTTATTTGAGCCAATACGGTACTTAAAACTTCGAAAGTAAAATGAGAGTCGCCAATTACTCTTTTGATGTGATATTTGGTACTTTTGATGGAGCTTTCCCACAAACCGCCCCAATGAGGAGAGCGAGGAGGGATGAAAACCCATTGCGTTTCTCTAAGTGATAGAAAATCCTTTATTTGTTTATTATGTGCATCATTTTTAAAGAAGTCGTAAAGTTCTTTAATTTCATTTCTTGAGCCTTTGAAGTTTGTGGCGTTATCGGTGAAAATTACGGACGGATTACCTCTACGGGACATAAAGCGCTTGAGTGTGCAAATGAAAGCATTCAGGGGCGGATGGGCTCAGGCGGGACACCGGGACGATTCCCGGTGGGCCGGAGAGCCAAGTGGGCCGGTTAAGGAAAAAAAAATACGATTACAAACAATACGCCGCAACTTGATAGCAAAAAAATCACTTAAGGCGTAATGCGACACCACTCTGCCAATTCAACAGAAAGCAGTCAACGTTTTTTGTCGTTTTCACAAGGCGTTGAGCTGCCATCTAATATTGGAAAATATTTTCATTAAAATTTAGACTTTTTCTGTAAATTTACCCTTTTTCTGTAAATTTATACTTTCTCTGTAAACTTACACTTTTTCTGTTCAATCAGACATTACCGAGGACACTACCAAACTTACCTATAATAACCCGCTAAGTTCGAAATTTTTGTCAGACATAATCAAAGTTACCAATAATAACTCGGTTAGTTTTTGTTAGTTTGCAATTGTAATCAGACATTACCGATAATAACCCGGTTTGTTTGCAATTTCAATAAGATGTTTTCAAACTTACTAATACTAACCCGGTTAGTTTGGGTAAGTTTGCAATTTCAATCGAACATAACCATTTTGTTTTCAAAATTTGTGTTAGTTTGAAATATATTGTTATCAAACATTACCAAACTCAAACCTACCGAGAATAACCCGGTTAGTTTGGGTTAGTTTTCAATTTTAATAAGACATTTTTAAACTTACCGATGTTCCTGGTTAGTTTGGGGTTTAGTTTGCTATTTCAATCAGACATTACCAATAATAACCCGGTTGCATCTAAACATTCTGGTATAGGATTCGGCACCTAGGCATATTTCATTGGTCCGTTTGAATTCGGACCAGCAATGGATGCGGAGTGCCGAAATCCGTACTTGAATGTTGAACGGTGCTGAGTCTCAGGTCAGAATGGTCCATTAGCAACAGCCATGTGGAGTGCCGAATCTAAGGTCAAAATGTTAAACAGTGCTGAGCATCAGGTCAGAATGTTGTAATGCGTTTGGCGTGATTTTTATATTAAATCAGCTGTCCACCCCCTTCGTGTTCCTCTTAGCTACAATTTTGCGGCGGATGCGGTCTATTTGGTCGTTGCTTCATGTGTTCTTGTGCGAGATGAGTTTGCCTAGATCATTTAAACACTTCCAATGTGGTGAACAAATTCACCAAGCCAACATTTTGAAGGAAAACGATATAAAGCAATGGATAGAAGAGTATAGTGATATAACATATACGAATGTGAAGTCAGCGAAGAATAATTATACCAGCAGTTTTAGAATAAAAAATTTAATTATGCAACGGCCAAAAAGGCAATGATTAGAAATAGTGCTTCTTACTTGGCTCCCTCTGTATATTTTGATTAGATATTTTTTCTACAATTGAGGAAAGGCCCCCCTGATAATAACACAAGATTTCATAAAAATCCGCTGAATTGAAAAAAATATATTGAGAGCCAAATTGGGTTCCAGATAAATTTGGTCCACAGTATATATTAATAGCTCATTGGATAGCTCTGTTTATGCTTATTCTAATGGTATAAGGTATAATACGTCTATTTCTAACAGTGTAAAAAAATTATACCTGTTTTAGTAATTAGTAGGTATTAGTATCTGACAAAAACAAAACATAATAAAGTTTGTTTGTTGATTTTGTGCCGCGCTAACGGAGTAACATTCCAACCTGCAGCTGGGCACTGTTTAACATTTTGACCTTAGATTCGACACTCTACATAGTACGTAGAGGTATATAATGTCTGCCCAGCGACTCTGTGTCTACGAGGCAACGGTAAGGGGAATGCAGTTGTAAAAAAAAAATGGCTGATTTCATTCATAAAATACCTAGCTGCGTGCGGAATTTTTTGGAAGTGTTATCGTATTGCAACTCCTACACGAAAATCGAAAATGACCAAAACCCCGCCACTGGGATATTTCAATATAAATCGATATTCCAAGATGGGAGGATACAATGACAGAAGCCCTGGCCAATAGCAAGACGTAAGGTGACGTTTAGCCCATTGACAACGACATGGTTCCTCGTGGCAACGGCCATCCTGCCAAAAACTCCACCAATCAGGTTCATCCAGGCCGGATGCTTGCCAAATTGTCAAAAACTGATGATATCTTTAGAAAATGTTTATTTTTTACAATGGACAAAATTGAAGAAATCAGTTATTAGAATAAGAATAGATCTAACAACCACGTTGAAATATTTAGCGTTTTATTGGTATCTATATTTTGTTATTAAAAAATGGATTTTCAAATGAACTATACCTCATGCCTAGTATTTTCGCTTTTTTATAATTAAACGTGACAACATGGCACATTTACGTCCGAATTCCTTCCGTAGACTCAGATCCGCTGGGCAAACAATACTATATACCATTCCGACCTGAAGTTCAGCACCGTTCAACATTCAAGTACGGATTTCGGCACTTTGCATTCATTGGCGGCCCGAATTCGAACGGACCAATGAAATATGCCTAGGTGCCGAATCCTATACCAGAATGTTTAGATGCAACCCGGTTAGTTTGGACATGCTTCAAAATTATTCATTTTCGAAAGAAGTTATTCAAAGTCAATATGTTCCAAATGGTTGATTTTTGAAATGAAAGCATTCGGAAAAAAAAAATCGCAATTTTTTTTTCGAAAAATAAACATAGACCTGTAATGTCTGAATAAAATTGCGAACTAACCCAAATTGCGGTACTTAAATTTAGTAATGTCTGATTAAACAGAAAAAGTGTAAACTAGAATAACATGAAAATATTTTACAATACCTATCAGCATGGCTCTACGCTTTCGTATTTTTGAGTAATATAAGGAGGTTTTTTTTTCTAAAAAAGGAGACTATTCAATACCCTATCCAGTGTTATTCACCTCCTGTGAGCGCGCGGGGCCGCTTGAGCAAAAACCGTCCCGGGCCGATTGAAAGTTGCCCATCCGCTCCTGAAAGCATTAGTGGAGAGATCTGATACTAGTTCGATATGTGTGGCCTTTGTGACCATACATACGAACACTGCAAAGTAGCATTTGAGAAGCTTGGCTTGCCGCAACGAGGATGATTTGACAAGCATTGGTCCGCCGAAATCTACGCCGACCTTGGCAAATGGTTTTGAGAAGTTTACCCGAAACTCTGGCAAATCTGCCATTATTTGTTGAGTTACTTGGGCCCGTAATCGGAAACAAACTATGCACTTTCCTGTTAGTTTTTTAATGGCTCGTAGGCCATTGAGAGGCCAATAACGAAGTCGAGTATGCGATAACACAGTTTGTGGGCCTGCATGATAAAGGTCCAAATGTTGCTTAGTAAGAATTAGATCCACTACGTGATCTTTAGCGGGCAGCAAAATGGGAAATTTCTGGTCAAATGATATATCTGCCCTTGACAGACGGCCACCGACTCTTAAAATTCCTTCGGGGTCCAAAAAGGGACTTAAAGATAAGATTGCCTTGTTAGGCACGACCTTATGGTGCTTTAGACAGGATATTTCCTTGGAAAAATGCTTTTCTTGGATGGGTTTAATGATAAAGTTACGAGAAACTTGCAATTCTTCGATTGATAAAGAATTTTCCAAAACCTTATTGGAGCTATGTTTTAAATTTTTCACAAATCTGAAAATAAAAGCGAAAGTTCTATGCAGGCGAGTGAAACTAGAAAATTTTAGAAATTTTGAGTAACAATATTCATTAGTTATAGAAAAATGCGAAGAAATCGTTTTTATACTTCGCTCCTCTTTTAATGCTTCATTGTTTTGTGAAATCTTGAATGTGAATTTACTGAGGTCAAGTTCTAAGTTTTGCAAAAAATTAGGTCCCTTCCACCACAACTCGCAAAATTGAATTTTATCGGGAGAAACTCCACGGGACAAAGGATCGGCTGCGTTTTCTTCCGAAGAAACATGTCGCCAAATGAATGATTCGGTTAACCTTTGTATTTCAGCGGTACGATTGCTCACAAAAACAACCCATCTGGAAGAGTGTGCTGACAACCAGCATAACACAATTTCCGAATCCGTCCATAAATTTACGGATTCAAATTTAATGGCATTATTGAAAATGGCTATAACCTTCTCAACGAGACGTGCTAAAAGTAATGCACCACATAATTCGAGTCTGGGTACGCTAATAGTCTTTACAGGGCTAACTCTGGACTTGGAACAAATCAAACGACTAGAAACTGTATGATCTGCGTATGTTGCGCGTAAATACACGCAAGCAGAATATGCAAGTAGGCTTGCGTCCGCAAAGCCATGAAGCTCGACGGTTAGAATATTTTTCTTCAAAAGTAAGCATCGTGGAACTTGGACATTTTTCAGGCAAGGAATTCTTGTGAATAAATCCAACCATTCATCCAATAAGTCGGGCGGAAGCTTGTCGTTCCAGTCCAGCTTCCTGTTCCAAATTTTTTGCATACAAATTTTCGCGATAACAATGACTGGACCAAGGTAACCACAGGGATCAAACATCTTCGCAATGTTGGACAACACCTCACGCTTTGTAAAGCATTTCTGGGTTTCCAACGCGGGTAAAGAAATACAAAATTGATCCTCGGATGAGTTCCACTTTAAACCGAGAACCTTGTTTGAAACCTGCTCCATTTTTATGTCAAGCGTTTGAGAAGACAATTGAGAATTAGAAGTTTCAAGGACGTTTTGTGTGAATTCCTTTGAATTCGATGCGAACTTATGAAGATAAAATCCAGCTGAGTTTAAAAGAGCATTCAATTCAACATAAAGTTTATGCAGTTCATCTAAGGATTCCTGAGAAGCCAGGACATCGTCAACGTACGTTTGAAGTAACAACGCCTGTGAAGCTAGTGGATAGTCAGATTTTTTAAAAACAGCAAGTTCACTTAAGCAACGAGTTGCCAAGAAGCTTGAACTATTCAAGCCGTACGTAACGGAAGTAAGTTCTACGCATTTCAGATCTTCAGTGGGGTGATCCCTCCATAAAATGTTTTGGAGAAATGTTTGATTAGGATTGATTTGGATATTCCTATACATTTTTTGAATGTCAGCTATCAGCACATAATTGCGAACTCTGAATCTGAGCAAAATGTCAAAGAGGTCAGACTGGACGGGAAAACCCTTGAGAGTTATATTGTTAAGGGAGACTCCTGATGATGATGTCATAGAACCGTCGAAAACCACTCGCAACTTTATGGTGGTGCTCTCTGGTCTTAACACTGGATGATGTGGGAGGAAAAATTTATTTTCGTTTTTCTCATTTTTTATTGTGAGGGGAATTATTCTGGCATGATTCAATGCTATGTACTCATCAATGAATGATTTGTATTCATGAAACAAACTCTGATTTTTCTCAAACCTTTTTTCTAGGAGAAAAAATCGTCTTTTGGCTTGCGTAAAGCTATCGCCAAGTTTTAGGTGCTCGTTGGGACTCTTGAGAGGAAGATTAACTTGGAATTGACCATTGGGAAGTCTTAGGGTTGTGTCTTTAAATATTTGCTCACAAAGTTGATTCTCCGGAGAAGGAATAGATTTTGTGTCAATTTCATCTAGTGACCAAAATTTTTCCAAAAGATCACTAGTTTGAGAAATACGAGAAAGCATACTGACATTGTTAGAAACTATAGAGATAAACGATAATGTTTGAGAAGGATTTTGGATGAGACCAATTTTTCCCCCGACTATGAAGCCTAAATGAGTATTAAATAGTGTAGATCTGTCTTTGCCCAAATGAATCATACCTGGAACTAATAGATCGTAATAGATATCTGCTCCACAGAGCATGTCAATTTTTGCGCTGCGATAAAAGCGAGGGTCCGCAAGGGTAATGCCATTAGGAATGCCGAGGTGTTCAACGCTGATTGTCACTTGTGGAAGATTGATGGTTATATTGTCCAAGATTGCACAGGATATTTGAAATTGTTTTTGCGGATTCGAGTGAGAGTGAAAGTTTATGTCAATCATTTGTGTGGAGCTGATCGAACTGTCAGAAACTCCGGAGATTTGTAAGGACTTGAAAAAGGTTTTTAAGCCTAGTTTTTTAACCAATTCCTTAGTGCAGAATGATGTTTGAGATCCACTGTCTAAGAGACACCTTGCCTGGATAGGCTCTCCACAATAGCTATAAATTGTGACAATGGCTGTTGACAACAGAACATGATCCTGTTGTTTTGAAAATGCTGAAAAGCTAGTGGTATTTTCGAAACTGGTGTTATAATCAGTTCTATTACTATCTGAGACTAACATGGAATTTTGATTCTTGCGATTTTCAACGTCACTACGAGGTTGATCGCGAGATTGTGATCTATTTTGGTTGCTGCAATGAGCCGAGTTACTGTCATCATTACGAGAACTGTCCAATGTGCACGTATTTTCGTTGTTTGAGCGAGAATTTGAATTATTACTTCCGTTGCGATTATTATTATTGTTATTAAAATTTCTCTCCGAATATCTTCGATGAGAATTTTGAAAATTTGAAGAAACCTGACAACCATGTAACATTGTGTGATGTGATGCCCCACATACAATGCACCGATGTTTTGATTGGCAATTGTTAATATTGTGATTGTTTAAACAATTTTGACAAAGATTGTTATTAAGTACAAATTGAATTTTATTATTATTTGAAGTACCTTTAAATTTTAGACACCTATAAATGTTGTGATTGTCCAATTTGCAGTAGGTACATTTTTGAGTAGCGTACGTCATTGGTTTATTGCCATCAGAAGAGCTTGGCGTACTTGAAAGGTATGATAATTTTTTGACTGGTTTTGGGCTTTGCTTAATTGCAATTGAATTTGACGGAGTTAAGTCCTCCAAAACACGACAATGTTTTTCTAAAAAGGACAAAAAATCTTCTAAAGTTGGCAGTATTTTCATATCGCGTTGTAATCTATATGCCTTTCGTATATTGAAATCTAGCTTTCTAGAAAAAATGTGAACTAATATTAGGTCACTTTGTTCGATGGGTACGCCAAGATTTTTTAAAGCACTAATATTTTGCTTTACAGTAGTTAGAAAGTCGCGTAAGTTATCTTTGTCAACCTTGGTTAAACTTGGTAAATTTTCAAATAAATTTGACAAATGAGCATCTATAATTGTGTATTTGTCTTCGTATCGCTCTCTCAACGTGTCGAGAGCGATGTCGAAATTTGTTTCAACCAGCTGCAGCTTGTCAACTAATTTGAGAGCTTCGTTTCTTAGATAACTTTTTAAATAAATTAATTTTTGGAGATTGTCAAGTTGAGAATTATTGATTATCAATTTTTCAAATAAGTCATGAAATGATTGCCATTCTGAAGATACGCCGCTGAAAGGCTTTATTGATATGTCAGGGAGCTTGAAATTAATTTGAGGCAACACTGGAGGTTGCTGAGAAACTTTGGGTTGAGGAGAAACTTGTTGAAGACCTTGTAAGAATTTTACCTGCGTATAAATTAACGATATGGCGTCTAAAATCAAACCTTCTATGTCTTCATCATCAAGGTCTTGCATGGGCGTGTCTTCAGTTTGAGAGGTAAAAATTTCCTCTTGAATAGAGTTAAATGTTTGCAAAATATCTTTTAAAGCAGTTTTACGAGTGCTAAGCTTTTCACTATCAAGTAAATTGTCATTAAATTTCAACCAATTTATAATTCTTGAAAGACGGCCTTTGCAATGACCTTTTTTGCGTATAAGTGTGTCCATTTTTACTAAAATACTTGCTAATAACTATCAAAAGTTAACTTATTAACAAAAATTTTAAAATATAAAATAATATAATAAGAAAAATTTATATTATTAAGTTTTAACTAGAAAATAGCGACACTTTATTTTAATTGTTTTTTGAAAGAAACACTTTTGTATAAAAACAAATTGGTATAGTACCTAATTGAGTCTCGAATTGAGTCTTTGCTGCAAGAACGTAGCACTCGTAGGTATTGCACAAGTAAAGTTCAAAGTAAAATTGGAATTTTCTCACCCAATTTTCCAGCTCTTCGAAGATTTCCAAACTGTACGATGAAGATTTCCAATGTGGAGGTTTTATTTTTATTCAAGTTCTTCAAATTTCTCTAGTACCTGGAGAAATTGCGAAAAAAACGAAAATTCAAGAGCCGGAAAGAGATAAAGATTGAGTCAGGAAAATTATTGAGAAATATAAGAAAAATTGAGAAAAAAATTGATAGACAACAGAACAGAATGTAGTCACTAGTAGATTTTCTGCTTACACGATCTTCTGCAAAATCGGAGTCCGTATATAACCGACAAGACCACTTCCTTTTTCACCTTTTTTGTAAAGAATACCAAAATTTGCCGTACCAATCAAATATCGAATTATTTTTTTAATTCCATTCCAGTGTTCTCTTGTATGCTGATTCAAATATCTGCTCAACACTCCTTCTATGCAAATAAAATGTCAGGACTTGTCACAGTGGCTAAAAATAATAAATACCCAATAGCCTGTCTATATGGTACATCATTTTCCTTTAGGAATTCTGCTTTCTCAATTAAATTTTCACTTTTTGCATCTGCAGGAATACTACTAGGCTTTGCTTCTTCCATTTTAAATCTAGTACCTAAGTATTTGTTTAGTGTAGTTTTCTTGACTCAGGAAAATAGTGCCATTCTCTATATTTCTTTCCATTTCCAATTCCACATAGTATTCTAGTTCAGTGATTTTTATTTCAAACTTTGTTTTTAATTCTGATAAAACTTGCTCAATCACAATTTGGCTTGCTGAAATCACTAGTCCATTATCTACAAAAATCACCAGCAAAACTTTAGTTTCATTAACATGGCCATTATAAACACATTTGTCTCCCTCTGATCTTGTAAACCCATATTGTTCTAGAAAATTGTGAAATGTCTTGTTCCAGCATCTTGGTGCCTGTTTCAGTCCATACAACGATCTGTTAAGTTTGCATGCTAAATTTTCTAAATTACCCTCCTCTAAACCTCCAGGAAGATGCATATACACTTCTTCTTTAAGCTTACCGTAGAGAAAGGCTGTATCAGTGGCGCAGCCAGAAATTTTGTCTGGAGGGGGCCATGCAGAAAAAATTATAGGAGTTTAGTTTACACAGACCACCTATCCTTTAGAGGGGGTGCAATGTAAACTAAAAATTAAAATGTCTGTATAACAGATTTTAAGAATAATATTTCAAGCCGCACCATTTTATGCCTGATGGTTTTTGAGAAATTTGCAAAATAACCGTGGAAGCGTGACGTCACAACCGCTCGGATACCGTAGACTCAGAGTAAAATATCCTACGATTCTCACTCAAATACGGATTGACTCAAATAGCTGAAACGAAACATGGCTTTGGTTTTGAACCAAAGTATGTACCATTGTCACCAAAAGTAACTGGGACAGCATCATATTAGCTCTTGTACCATTATATGAATTTTATTGTCAAATATTTGTCAAACTATGAATCAAATGCATTGAAATGAATGACAGTAGAATTAGTCTAGGAGATTTATCATGCATTATTTTTGTCCCAGATGCTTTTGGTGACGATGGTATACACAAAAGCCGAATCTGTTGTTCTCCACAAGCGAATATGACGTCACGTCTACGTTTTGTTGCAAACACTAAAGAATGATATCTTTTTTAGCTGCAATAGCTAACAAAACTCTTATAGAATCATAACGAGTCGTAGGTGCATAAATTTCTGTATAGTCTACTCCTTGCTTCTGTGCGCGGCCTTTAACGCATAATCTAGCTTAAATATCTATTTTGAGTGTAAAACTTTTTTGTCATTGGGTGTTTGTATTAAATATTAAATTCCATGTTTTATTTTTTTCGAGAGCATCCAGTTCCTCCTTAATTGCAATTCGCCATTTAACAGCATCACTAGAACTTAAAGTTTCTGAGTAAAACTGTGGTACATCCACTTAATAAATTTTAATCCTCATACCTGATGGGCTCTTTAAGCTTCTGCGAGGTCGCAGATTGGGAATATCATCAATATTTCCAAAAACCTCTTCTTCAGGATTTTCCTCGGGATTTCCGTTTCCCATTTGATTTTCAGGCTTAATCACATCTTGCTTATCATTTTGGTCTAAATCAGGAAATTCTGTAACGTCGTCCTTATCTATAATAATATTAAATTTCTGAGATTCCATTGTCACTGCTCTCAAATTCATTAAACAAAACATTTCGAGAGATTGTGATCTTTTTTGTTACCAGATCAAAAAGTCTATAATTTGTAAAATTTTGTTCATAGCTTACAATCATCAATTTTCTACTTTTAGAATCTAACTTACTTTGTTTTTATATCTACTACAAAATACATAGGCATCACATCTGAAAACTTTTAAGTGCTTAGGGCTTTTGTCCAGACCATACTTGATATGGTGTCGAATTGGGTGTCTGACTTGTTAATGTTCTATTTAAAATATAAACAGCCGTATTCATTGCCTCAGCCCACAAGTATTTTGGAAACTGTCCTTGACACAACATGGAACGAGCACTTTCGACTATCGTACGATTGTCACGTTCAGCCCGTCCATTTTGCTCAGGGGTATGGTATAAGGCGCAGTGAACTCAAAGCTAATCCCTTCAGTGTTCAAATAATTTCCAAAATCCTGGTTACAGAATTCAGTGCCATTGTCCACGTGCAAAAATGTTATTGATTTTCCAAACTTGTTTTCCATTTTATGGTTATAGACTTTGAAACACTCCAGTGCGTCGGACTTGTGTTTAATAAAATAAATCCTGATGCTTCATCTCTTACAACATAAAATACCGTACACCTGACACTGACGGGATACTCATAGGTCCACAAAGGTCGTTGTATACACGTTCTCCAGGTTTTAATTTCATGTGTTCGGTTTTCTTGTGAAATGGTAACTTATGTTGTTTACCATAAGCGCATGCCTCACAAAAAAAACTTTCGGTGTCATTAAGACTAATTCCAGTTATCAAACCCTTTTTGACCATTTCTTAAATCGCAGAAATACTCAAATGTCCAAGTCTTTCATACCAGAGTTGCAAACTATCCTGCACTACAACATTTGCCCAATTCACAATTGTGCGAAATAAAATTTTGTAAATATTGTTGCAGTCTTTCACCGCTGTTGCTAGCACACCATTTTCACCTATAATTATTTTGCTTCATAATTTTCATGCCTCTTCCTGTGATGACACCTTCTGAATACAAATTTTTGTTTAGATTTGGTACAAATAATACCTTATTTATAGTGCTTTTCACCATTTCTGCAATACATGTATAATAATTGTGCCTTTTCCTTTTGCAGATAATCTCTCACCATTGCCTAACACAACTGTGCTTGAAATATTCTCATCAAGGCTACTGAAAAGTCTTTTCTATATTACATGTGAACCGATGCCCCACTATCCATACTCCATTGATCATGCCAAGAAACATTGAGCACAAAATCATCGGTTACTTTACTGTCCAGTTTTTCCACAATAAATGCTGATTCTTGTACTGAAACAAGTGATAGCCATGCTTGCCTGAAGTTTCGAAATTTGGGGAGTAAATTACTAATTATCTTCATCATAATAGCTGCATTGCTCACGGTCTCGCCTGCTTCTTTTATTGGTTTCAGTCTTTTGCAAATATATTGAATCTAGTTTATTCAATATCTCTGCTTGTTTCGCAATTTTCTATAAGCATAAACTGGTTCAAATCCATCGAGGCCGACAATATAAACATATGAAGAATGAAAAAGTTTTGTATTTCGTGCAAAATTTTGCACGAAATACAAAACTTTTTCATTCTTCATTACTCCTCAACGTGCACACAGCTCTACACCCTCTAATATAAACATAGCCTGGGCGTCTTTTTTAACCCATGTATCATAATCAGCTGAAGACACTGCCGGTTGCATCGTTATGCCTTCAGCAATGTTCCATAAGGCCTTTGCCTTCAAAGCACATTTTATTTGGAACTTCCATTGGAGGTAGTTATTGCCATCAAATTTATTGACGGCCAACGTAACTTCCTTGTCCACCATTTCTTACAGGGTGACCGACCACTGATTGACGACACACGAAATCACGATTATAAAGCGTCTCTGAGCCCATAACCTATTGAATTTTTATACCTTTTATTCAGTATAATAAAAATAAACGGACAACTTTTATCAACAAAACGATTTTATTTCACAATTCTAATTATTTTTTTTTCTGACAAACGTTGTCAACTCAACAAGAATAATAAGAATATGAACAATTGACTGACACCCAGGTAAACAATTCATAGATATGTAAGATAGCAGGCTTTACAAAATCACATCCTCATTAATAATAATGCAACGCATTTCAACAATCTTAGATAACTTTGTTCTTCCCTGTAACATGATGGCTCTACTGGCTGTAGTAATCAAGAGACTGTAGACTTGTTTGCAGACTCCAGACTCGTTTTCTAGTGTTTACTCGAGCCGTACCACTAATCAGGCTTCGAAATACTAATTTTCCAATGTCATTGATGTTTCTGGATACTCTGTTCCTTGTGCTGAGATTATTGAACAAGTAAAAAATTCACCTGATAAGTTGTCATGTCGGCCGGATGGAATTTTCTTGCTGTTGACTCTTCATAAAGAAACGTCTGTACATACCCGTGCGACGCTCCTGGCAAGTCTTTTCAACCATTCATTCTCGACAGTTCCCTACCCGATTTTTTAGAAGTTCAGTTTTTTTGAAACCAATATTTAAAACTGGGTCAAGGGAAGAAATCAAAAATTACAGTGCTGTTTGCACGCAGTCTGATGAGATTCTCAAGTTGATTGTCTCATTACCAGGAAACTCAGCTGGGACTGTAGGTACCTTTTAAATCCGGAACAGCATGGGTTTATGGTCGGTAGGTAGACATCAACAAATTTGGTTTTTATCAGAATTTTATTATAAACAGAATGGAGAGGGAATTCCAGGTTGATATACTCGAACTTCTCTAAAGCATTTGCCAGGGTTATTCATTGCCTGGTCATTAGGAAGCTTGGTTGTTTGGGAGTGAGAGGTTCAATTCCGAGTTGGTAAGCTGACTTTCTTGTTGGTAGAACTCAGGCAGTTAGGTATGACGGTATTATACGTGCCTCGTGTCTTTGATGTACCTTCTGGCGTTCCCCAGGAGTCTCACTGTGCCGCCTGTTGCCAAAGCAAAATTTGGACGGCGATTTTGATATGATTGGCAGCCAAGATGGCCTCAAAAACTCTGTTTTCCTATATCTACCTTGTTTAGTTGAAATATCGATTTAAACGTCTGCTTAGGGGTTTTCTCTGATGCTAAGCACATTGCAATGCTTGAAATTACCTTAAGTTTAAAGTATAGGGCTCTGAAATGGTCACCGATGAAAGAGAAGAAACGACCATTTCAGACTTTGAACATTGTTTATTCCAGGATTGTGAAGAAAATAAGAAAACAATCATTCTAGGATTTTTAGCTTACGGCAATATTACAAGAAAATTAAAAAATCAATCATTTGAAGAATTGAGGCATTCTTGAGTGCGGTGGCACGATTTGGTGCAAGTAAGTCTATTCTTGTTGCACATTGCACATTGTACTCAGGCACTGGGATGAACAATTGCAGTTTAGGATATACGTCTAACTTTAGAAACGGGCTCAATATTCATAAGGATAGGAATGTACTGATCTTGGTGAAGCCTCCACCCATATGACACAGGATCCATCACCACCGGTCGCGCATGATGAGCACTTTCCCACACGTTCACCTAAAACGTATTTTAAATTGTAATTTCCAGAAAGCAACAGGTATTACTTACAGTATGCTGCCAGTCGCCACCGAAAAGCTGATGTCTTGCTTCATACCCGCTGCGCTAGATACGTCTTTGCTCACCTGTTGAGATAAACTGAAAAACTTGTCGAGCTGTACCAGGAATTTCTCTAATGGTTTCGTCTTTGATGAGACAGTCAGTAGAGAGTGCCCTATATAAGTTGTTCAGAAGCTGGCTCTCTGTTCCATTGAAAAGTTTCCACGCTGCTTTCTTGGTTATCGTTGCAAGGTGACTGCGTGGAACGCTAAGATATTCTTTTCTTGAGTATTAAAAATAATTTTGCTAATCTCATGTAGGTACCTACTGGAAGATATTCTCTTCCGTTTGCTGTGCCACACATCATCCACACAAGAGCTGGTAATTTTGTCGTGGTGGATCAACAGCAAACAGATGTTGGTATCCCTGGCCATGACAACGATGTTATCAGCATCGGGACGGACAGCATATAGTACAACGCGTGTGTCGGTCTCTTCATGTGTAGCAAGTGCACTCAGGTCAGATTCGGGGTTGGTTGATCGCACATCCTCTTCATGTGTGAGCCCTACAGATACAACGACTTCAATGGCCTCAAAGACATGTTGAAGAAGTTGTTGAGAGAGAAAGATGGCGAAGTCGGCCTTGTTTTCTCGCAGTGGAGGAAAAATTTTCCATTCTTATGGCAGTGGGCTACACTTGTGATGTCCCTTCCAATTGCGGAGCAGCTCTCCTGGTGATTTGTCTGCAGCTTGACTTGGGACGATACCGGTCGAAAAGGATATCGACTCTGGCGTACGTTCTTTCAAGTTGAACTATCCTGTCGATAAAGATCGCAGCGAGGGTTCCAAAAGTAGTAGCGTTTGCTGGTTTCCCGATGCTGTTTACTAAAGTTTGATCGTCTATAATCAGTTACGAAGGGTTCCGAACAATATCAATGGAATTTGGGCATTCCACGCCTTCAGTAACGAGTTGATCTGAGTGTGCCATTCATTTCCGTCAACGATAGAAGTACCGGAAAAAGCTCCTGTTCCTGTTTCAAAATGAATTTGTCTGTCTGGTTCATAAGCTACAATCAGGTGACGTAGTATATCCCTTTCAGCCTCTACAGCCTTCTTCCGATCTTTAGTGTCATTGACTTCAAAGAGCTTTTAAACTCTAAAAACTATACATCTGACAGATATTGTACACCAAATACAAGACGTACGTATACAAAACAAGGTTTCGGCGACCATCTTGCGCGTCGTCTTTGAATCTATGCACTTCAGGCTTAAGGTGAGTAAATTTTGAGTATTGCAATATGATTAGCATCCCAGAGAATCCTTAAATCAATATTTCAAGATATATGGAAGTTTTGGAAGACATCTTGGATACCAGGCTTCCCGTCCAAATTTTACTTTAAATACCTTAAAAACGTTGTTTCCCCAATTGTTACATGAAATGATTCTTGCACATTATAGAGATGGATTTCCTACTTATGCGCTCCATCTAATATCCAATATGGGTAGTTCCATGGCACACAGCTCATTTTTGAAATTTGCAGATCATCTTAAACTTTATCGTCAAGTATCATCGTTGGAAGACTCTCAACTGTTGCAGGATGATATCTTTTTTTTTGATAAATGGTGTGGCTCGAACGGAATGGACCTCAGTATTGCCAAACGTTATAAGATAACTTTTTCCAGGTTAGCCCAAACGGTCAAATTCCCTTACACAATTAATAACACATCAATCAGGGAAGTAACAAGCATTCGTGATTTGAAAATGGAATTTGACTCCAAGATATCATTTAATCATTTAATGACCATATTACGAATACTGTGTCAAGGGCTGTTAGATGTTCCGGCTTTACATGTAGGTCCGCTAATGATATGTCTATGAGTATATTACGAATATTGTACTGTATGATAGTGCGATCCATGTTGGAATACTCATCAGCTGGTCACCCCAATATGCTGTTCACATTGGAGCTCTGGAAAGGGTTCAGAATATATTTCTAAAGGTGGTTGCTGAAATATGAATATCTTTACTAAGTAGGTTGGTACACCTAATATACACAAAAACATCAAAAAAAGAAAAAATGCCTACTAGACATACAAGTTACTATCTACAAAATACAAGTGAAAACCTTACGAAGATAGCAGCACATTACTCTGGTTGTGCTGCTATATTACTGCTTTGTCCTGCTTCAAACCGCAACCCAGCAACACCCATCGTTTTCGAAATATATCGACTTCCATTTTGGTTGCTAACTTCATCCTTGGCAACACATTGGAACCAGGATCGCTGAAACATGTTCCTGCTTGTGCTGCTATGGTTCTGCCTCATCCTGCTTCAAATCTGACCCCGGCAACATGTACCTACTATTTTCGAGATACAGCGATTTTTATTTTGGTTGCTAACTTCACCCTTGGCAACACACTGGAAGCAGGATCGCTCAAACATGTTCCTGCTTGTGTTGCTATGGTCCTGCCTCATCCTGTTTTAAATTAGACCCCGGCAACACGTACTATTTTTGAAATATAGGGATTTCCATTATGGTTGGTAACTTCACCTTTGGCTTGGCAACACATTGGAAGCAGAATCACCCCAAAAATGTTCCTGCCTCAAACTGCTTCAATCATCCCAGCAACATTTTATATTTCTGAAATACACACTGGTAGCATTACAAGAGTCTAGTCGTAGGAATACGGCAAGCTCGAGCCACCGTTGCCCAATGTATCGTAATGAGTGCTTGTCTCTGTATGTTGGTATTTTCGACGAAAAGATCTAATCCAAACTAACCTGTACTTTTGTAATGAATGCTACTCTTTCTATGTTGGTATTTTAGATAAGAAGAGCTAATCCAAGCTAATCCAAACTAACCCGTCCTCATACTAAGTGCTAGTTTTTCATGGATACATAGTATCACGAACGAGGAAGTACTCCAACACATGAATAAGCAAAAAGAACTGCTAATCACCATTAATTAGGAGAGGAAAATTCAATACTTGAATCACGTGATGAGAGGTGGAAGGTAAGAGCTACTCCGATTGATAATAGAGGCTGAATTACAAGGTAGAAGATTAGTTGGAATGGAAGACGTCAGAACTCATGGCTAAAGCATCTGAGAAGATGATCTGACCACTCATCTACAGAAATCTTGTTGAAGTTGTGGGTCCAGAATAGCCATCAAAAAGACGTATATTACTCATTATCGAATGAATTGCTATGATGATAAAAATGATGAGTGACTTGCTCTGGACTAGAATTACAAACAATGTGGCTCGACCCACAACTCTTTCATAGTATTAAACCGCCATCCGTTTTAGGAATTCCTTCACTTTAGCTATTCAAAAATTACCCATGATAGAACAACTTTCGCATACCTTATCCAAGTGACGCTAATTTTCGTCTATAAGTAAATAAGGTAAACTTTATTGACTTGGACGAAAATTAGCACCTCAGCATTAAAGAATTAGCAACCTTTTAAATTGAATTTAACAATTACTGGTACCACAAAAACTGATACATACATACAAAAATTTGCATTATGAAAAAACCAGTTACCTACAAATTGACCGCAAATAAATAAATTTAAAGGCGACGTAATGTTGGAAAACTTGAATTATGTCTCGCTTAATAATCAAAATAACACCTACCTGACATCTTTAAAATTGCATAAACATTCCATGTGGTTGATTTTCTTGAATTTAAAAACCTGTTATTAATTACTGTACAGAGCCGAACTCATTGATGCTACATGATCATGAAGTTTGATTAAGCAATGAGCACCTTGTGGCTTTCCAGTCCTAACCTGATTGAATTGTTTTTGAAAATATTATAGAAATTCAAAATGGTATTTAAAGACGTGTTGGATCATTGTTATGTGTTGGTTTAAGCAAACAGACATCATGAAACTTACATTATTTTTGTCCGTCTTTTTAGCGGTGGTCAGCATCGTCTTTTCCGGACAGGCTTTGGTGCCTAAAGAAGAAGGTAAGATTCGATTTCTATTTTTATCATCCATTAATTGAATGTTTTTTCATTAGGTAAACCAGGTCATTGTTACGATGAAGAAACAGGGCCAATGGAAAAAGGAGACGTAAAACAGATCTTAAACAAATGTACTCTAGCGACTTGCACTGATGATGGAACCATGGTGCTACACACGTGAGTACCATTCAATTCCATATTAAAAAAAACACGAGATTTTGGATTATTGACGTCTATCATTATTTTCCTCAGGTGCGGAGCTGCAGTAATAGATGGCAAGCGAGTGAAACCCGACTTTTCCAAATCCTATCCGGAATGTTGTAATGTCTGAACAAATAAATATTGATTGTATAAATATCTGAATATGCATTAAAAATCTTGAATCAATAAGAATTTTAGTTTTTTGGTTCCCATAATTATGCAGATAAATTTGAAATGAAATTTGGCTTTGTCTACATGAACATTTTTGGTAATAATTTCTTCATCAAATCAGGTAAGTACTTATATACTCGGATGAAAATTAACTTTTCTTTCTTTTCCATTGGGATGAATTCTCATCAATTTAGAACAGTTTGAATCCTTTATTAGTATATATTGAAGGTGGAAATGTAAAAGAGATATTGGTGCTTTAAGAAGAAATTGACATCCTCTGATAAGAAAATAGGAATCAATTCAAAAATAGAACTTTAGAAGATCTAATAATAGTATTTCACATAAATCATATAAAAGCCCATATAGTAGAAGAACCAAACTACAGAGTCCCATCTATACTAAAATATGTTAAATAAAAGATGTTGAATTAATTGATTGATATCTTGACAAGACAATCATATGCGGGAACGTGTCAACACAATAATGATGCTGTTTTTGACATTTATTCCAATCAGTCAAGTAACACAAGATTTATCGTCTTGTCGACTTCTAGCTGTTTCTATGCATTGAGAGAAAACATTCTAGAACAATTTTTAAGATAAGAATTTCCCAGAATTTTCTGATGAGCAGTTTTCGTATTAAAATTTAATTAATTTTCGTTTTTCCAATGTATGAGAAACATATTAAACATTGCAAAATTCTATTTGCAGTTAAAAATAAAACAATCTAACTTCTACACCTTATCGTTTCATATCCTCAATAAAAATTTACGATGTAAAAATAAATTAGGTCCTGCGTAATTTTAACACCTAAAAAGTATCGTGCAATATACTATAAATTTCATAACAATTTTGATTGTAAGGAAATAAACAAATTTTTCAATAGTTTAAAGACTTATTTCAAGACTTGGTTCAAGCAAACCGACATCATCATGAAACTCATATTATTTTTGTCCGTCT
Organism: Ceutorhynchus assimilis; assembly: GCA_917834065.1. Taxonomy (NCBI): domain Eukaryota; kingdom Metazoa; phylum Arthropoda; class Insecta; order Coleoptera; family Curculionidae; genus Ceutorhynchus; species Ceutorhynchus assimilis. The sequence goes on from OU892287.1 coordinate 12,563,807, forward strand.
TTTTAGCGGTGCTCAGCATTGTCTTTTCCGAAGTCGGAGAGGCTGTGCTACGTGGAAGACGAGGTAAGATCACTGATCTAAAAAATAAATGGATAAACAATTCATACGGCTTGATTGGCAAAATTTGTGCGAAAATTTGGGGTCAATATTCTACGAACAGTTGTGCAACGGAACAGCCTTACGCCTGCGCAGTGTCTTATCTTTCGAACAACTGTTCTAAATTTTGAAATTCCTTCATTTTCATTGGCCAGATTTAGTGCACGCACAATACATGTATCTACTGCGCACGCTCACAGCTGTCCCAGTCAGTTGTTTTTGTTTAGATTTTGACCTCGTAAATTAGCAGCATTGGAAGCGTTCTTTGTTTATCCATTTATTTTTGAGATCAGTGGGAAGATTCGATTTCATTCCAGTCAATTTCCTTATAGGAATTATGAGTGGACAATATATTATATTTTCAGCTACAAATTAATTAAAATACCTATTCGTTTTCATTCAGGCCGTTGTTACCATAAGCAAACAGGTATCATGAGAAAAGGAGAGGTGAAACAAATAAGAAATAAATGTACTCAGGCGAGCTGCACTGCTAGAGGAACCATAGTGCTACTCTCGTAAGTAGAATTATACCATTTTCAGCCATAAATCCGACACGAGATTTTGGAATTGCCTTAATAAAGCACATTATTATTGTCCTCAGGTGCGGAAAAATGTATGGCAAACCAGCGAAACCCAACTATTCCAAACCCTATCCGGAATGTTGCAATCAACCCTGGCTAAATATACTAATTAAACATTATATGTAATTGTATAAATATCTGAATATGCATTAAAAATTCATTACCTGCAATTGGTTATCTGTGCAGCCTTGTCTTATTTGAAATCCATATGAAATTAAATTGATTGGAATGTTGAAAGAGACTATGTACCGATTTAAAAAAAAAATGGACACAATGTTACAAGAGACCGTATTTATCACATATGTCAAAAGATGAATGTGGAACCCTATCGAAAATCTTCAAAAAAAAAAAAAAAACAGTTTGAAGCAAATTTTTTCATATTTTCAACCGCTATAGGTGCTATAAGGTAGCGATTTACCCTACTGAACTTGTAATCCAGATTGAATTCCTTTAGTGTTGTGCTATTAGATATAGAAAAAAAACTGTAAGCAAAAAACTAATTTTCCTCCCATATCGATATAATCGATATGAACTTTAGACAAAAGTGTAATGCGGTCCTCAGAATCGTAAATTTAATAAGGAAAATACGGAAATGAAGCCACAACAAATCATCTTGTGTTCACTAACGAACAATTTGAAATACTTTTGGCTAAATTAACTGCCACACCGGCTCAAAATCAACTACTTTTGCAACCTGTCTTAAATGGCAATTTGTCAAATGCGTTTTGATGGTTCCAAGAACTCTGATGTTGAAGCCTTTTTAAACGGTCTTGAGATTTATAGAGAATGTACTTTCGTATCGGATAATCGGATGACAACGCGCTCAAGGCACTTCCTATGTTGTTGGATGGATTCGCTGCTAGTTGGTTTGTAGGCGTAAAATCCACTATTAATTCATGACAAGATGCGAATGTACTTTTAAGATCTACATTCGGACCGCAAAAACCGCCATATTGCGTATATAGGGAAGTTTTCGGAACTGAGCAAGACTCTAAAACCAAGACATATATGTTTATTTGCAAGTGTCGTTCTATACTTGTGCCAGATAATACTCTACCTGAAAACATTCAACTAGACATGGTTTATGGTCTGTTAAATTCGAAAATTAGAGAAAAAGTGTCGCGTGAAAGGTGAACTGTTTCAACGAACTTATAATGACGTTTTGAATCCGCCAATGACTTCAATAATATTTACTGGACGGGATTCTAGAATCACGATTCGACACACGACTCGAAAACGAGACGATTTTTTCCGACGATCCTAGTGTTAACGCAATAGTATTTGAAATTTAGTAAACTGGACTGCGACTGGATAATCGCGCAAACAAATAGAAATAGAAATGAAATTGATACCATAGGGTTGTCGAAACACACAAAAGTTATTACTACTCATCTGGGTTTTCTTATAAGCTGTGCGTATATACGGGGATCCCCTGGAAAACGGTTCTGCACAACCACAAACGTATCTCCATCGACTTAAGGCACTCAAGGTCCCTTTTTAACGGCACAAGACATAGACTTTTTGAGCGTAAAACACGGAACAGGAAGAAATTGTTAACGTGCATATCACGCACCATTCATCTAGTGTGTAAATCCAAATCTTCAACAGCTGCCTCGGTCGGCGCAGGATCGTAGAAAATACACTCCTGTGTGTTTTACGCGAAATTGACATTTAAGTAATTCTTTAATAAGAATGAGAAGAAACCAAATTTTGTAAATAATGTTGCGTTAACACTTAGATTGGAAACATTCCTTTTGAGACGACAGGGTCGGTATCGAGCTGCGTCTCGTTGTCGAGTGGTGTGTCGAATCGTGATTCTAGAATCTCCCTGTTGTACCTTTTTGCCAGCAAAACAGTACGCTGTTGAAATCGGAACGACAAATTACATTATAATCACCACAGTGAAATCCAGTACTGGCAGTTGATAACGGAACATAGCCTTAGTCAAGCACGGTTGGTGGAAAAACATTTGAACATTCGAACGATATCAAACAAGTTTTGGGGGGTGATAACGTTCCAAATAAAAAACTCCGTTGTACCTATTGTAAATATACTGGTCATACTAAAGAGGATTTTCGAAAATTGGCATTGAAACAAGGTAATTATACAAATCGAAAAACATAAGTAACAGGAAATAAAGACGAGTCAACCTTAAATCCACGTTCGGTCCTGTTAGCAAAACTGAGCGCGGGACAGATGTGAAGTAGGAAGTAAAAGATTTGTAAAGATAGATGTATAAACTTAGAACGTTTTTACAATGAAATAGTATATTACATGCGGAGGTGGAAAGTGTTTCATTATTGTCGAGAGATACTATGGTTGACCGAGGTGCGAAGCGCCTATGTCAACCAATTCTCGAGACAATAACGTGAAAACTTTCCACCGAATTATGTATACTATTTTATTTTGAACCATTAATTATTTTAAAAAAATAAGGTGAAAATATTACAAAAAAAGAATTTCGACTGATAGCAGAGATAAATACACTGACAGTCTGACACCGACATTGACAACTTATGAAATTTCAACAATATAAACACGTGTGACATCTACTTCTAATTACAAACATTGCACCTCGATTTGTGTTTAGGTGTGAAAGAACAATTTATCAGGGCCGAAAGCTTAGAGCAGGTAAAGGTAAAGAGGAGTAGTAACATGGAGTTGGAAAATAAAGCCGTAAGGCCGAAAGTGAGTTCTCCAGGACGAAAGTGACAGGAGAACAGTCACTTTCAGTCTGCTTCAAAGTGAACAAAAGTAAAGTGACATTTTCGAACCTCCAAACCAGTAAGGAATGCATTAATTATATAATGGTTCAAAATAAAATATTATATTATTCTGACAAGTACAACTACAAAAACTTCAATGTCATAACAGGGAAACTTCTTAGCTGATGTATATTAGTGGAAACTTCTTTCTTCAACACTCCCTCTTAATACAACAGTCTTCTGAAGCTCACATCATTTTGATAATTCCATAGCTTCAACACAAAACTCAAACTTCTATCTAGATAATGACCCTTTTGGGGATATACAGAGTGTCCCACGACGTTTCTCCCAAGTAATAACTTCGGAACGCGTCATCTAATATAATTGAAAATTTGAGGATCTGGGTATCTTTTTGTGCCGCTTCTACCATCGTCATCCAATTTTACCAGTTTCGCTTCAATTTCAGTCAAGTGACGTCAACTTTCGAATCTTAAATGTATCTCATGGTATTTTTCGTTAGAAAATTAAATCACAAAATCGGCAATGCAATATTTGTTAAGGCTTTGTTAAAGAAAATGATAAAAAATTATACAGTGGAACATACGATGATGCGTTCCGAAGTTATCATTTCGGAAAAACCTCGTGGGACACCCTGTACATCAAACTGCTGCTGTGGAAGTTATCCTATTGAAGCTGTTTAGTGATTGTTGCGGATTTTCACTCTTCGTATTGGAGGATTCTTGCTTGGCACGTGCACGAACACCACTTCGAGGCTCTTAACATCGGGCCCCACGTTGGGCGCCAAATTGTAATCTAAGAATAATTTCGCTTGAAATCTGGTGTGACAAGTTTTACGATCGATCTATGGGTGGATCCCTCACTGATTCGAATATACCTACTATTGCCACCTGTTTTGTTTGCTGATGGTGTCACTGAGGTGGTGGCTGAGACCAATAGGTACTGAGTCTTCCACTGTCGAGACTTCTGAATCACTGAGGTTGGATTTATCTCGTATGAATAGGAACAGAGATAAAGTTTTTGAAAGTATAGAAAAGGGCTTGACACTGGAAGAGGCAGAGTGTTGTAAATCTGTGCAAGATTCGGATTCTGGTGTGGAAAGTTTGAAGTCGGCGGAAGCTTTGGTTTCAGGTTCTTCTGATACGATTGAGGTGTGAAAGAGAGTAAGACGGGCGGTTGTGAGTTGGTGTCGAAGATCGTAAGTGTAAGAAAGAAATTGGAAGCAATTTAGTACAAATGTCGTCTTGTTTGTTGGGAGATATGCTAACTGAACTTCACCATTTTCAACCTATTCTCTCATGAAGTAAAACCTCACATCAATGTGCATTGTTCTTTTGTTCAGAACAGGATTACTTGCAATTTTTTGAGCACTTTAATTGTCATTGTAAACTCACAGGTTTTTAAAAATTTACAAGATGTGATAACAATCCTTTTAAATGTATTGCTTCTTTTGCGGAATCACTGATTGCCATATATTCAGCTTCACACGAAGACATGGCGACTGTAGTCTGCTTGCGACATTCCCAAGAAACAACAGCATCAGCATATTTGAAACAAGTAGTATCATTTTCGATTTGTCGCATTACTAGCCCATTTTGCATCGGTGTATCCAGGCAATTCTTCTTCAGATTTCCGATAAACTAATGCTCTGTCAGCTGTTCCTTTGAGATATCTTAATACGCGCTTCGCAGCTTGCCATTGTTCTTGACCATACTTAGTATTGAACTGGCTCAAATAGGAGCATGCATAAGCAATGTCAGGTCTAGAAGTGACATTCAAATACATTAGACATCCAATTAGTTGCTCATATGGCACATTCAGGCTCTTTTCGCTCACTAATGGCCATTTTATATTTGAATCCATTGGTGTACTGATTAGTTTATAATCCAACATTCCAAACCTCCTTAGTACATCCATGACATACTTTCTCTGATTGATGAAAATACTACCATTTCGATTTTTCTGCACTTTCATGCCCAAACAGTTATGTATAACTCCAAGATCCTTGATTTTGAAGTGACGTGATAATTTGCCTCTTTGATTTCTCAAGTTCATTTTCATCATTGTGAAAAATAAAAAAGTCGTCCACGTACAGTGCAATGATAACTATAGAGTTCTTTTTCTTCATAGTGTAGATGCAACTTTCGTGTGCTAACTGCTTGCAATTAAATTCTTTTGAAACCTTGTCAACTTTCTTATCCCAGGATCTTGAAGCTTGTTTTATTTCGTATAATGCTTTTCGAAGAAGACACACTTTATTATCCTTCCCCTCAACCTTCTGATTGATACATGTAGATTTTCTCATCTAGTTCTCCATTAAGAAAAGCAGTGATAACATCCATATGTTCCATTTCAAGGTTAAATTGAACAGCCAATGCAAAAAGCAAACGTATTGATGAATATCTAATCACTACTGATAAGGTACCTATCCAAGTAATCTATGCCATACTCTTGTGTGAACCCCTTGGCTACTAGTCTGGCTTTGTAACATAGGTACATTGTTTCCATCGGTATCTTGTTTTACTTTGTCCACCCATTTACATTTGACAATATTACCTTCTTTAGGCTTTTTAACTAGAATCCAAGTGCCAGATTCATGAAGTGAATCAATTTCATCTTGCATTGCAACTCTCAACTCTGAAGAAAAATCTCTAGAAATTTCTTCATTGAATGTTTTTGGCTCAGAAAAATTGAACAAAGTTTGATATACCAGATGAACCGGGAATTATTTCTGTTTTCTATCTCGAATTGGATATCTGCATTCTGATTCTTGATCTAGTTGTTTTTCTTGAACTGGAAGATTTTGTTGTGGAGATGTGACCTTAGAAAGAACTCGATAACAGTCAAGTCTGCTAATAGTCTCAGGCGAACACACAAAGAGCCATAGAAAGTATGAGGATGAAAAAAAGTCTCAGGGATCCCGTCACAAACAAGCACCTACGTTGGACAATGTGACAACCTCAATAGCAAAAATACATACCGGACCTGACTTCCCAATCTCTCTCAAGGAGGTGGAACAGACCCCAAGGACATAAAAGCGGTGACAGAAATGATGAAATCACGACATAAGAGAAAAACAGAGGACCTTAGAAAGAACGTCGTCATTTGGTATTTGTGCTTGAAAATCGTCATCAGTCTCACTTGCTTGTTGTTCATCATTCGCATTATCGCGTCCAATCTCAATTTCTTCATTTTCGTTTTGAGAATCGAAAAGTGACAAAATTGACGCAAATACTTTTGTAAAAGGTTTTTCGTTTTCGGCGATCTGATTGGTTAAAAATTCACCTTCTAAAAATACATCTCTAGGTCTGCATATCTCATTTGTTTTTGGATTGAAAAGTCTACATTCCATTCAGGATACCCAACAAACCATTTTCTGGCTTCTGGGATCCAACTCAACTGGTATATGAACATACGCTATTGATCCAAAAACTCTTAAATGGCTGAGATTTACTTTTCGACCACTCCACTTCTCTTCTGGTGTCATCTCCTTGATCAATTTTGTTGGTGATCGATTGATCAAATATACCGAAGTATTGGCAGATTCAGCCCAAAAACGATATCACAAGACGATTTTTACATCATAGATCTCGTCTTATCCAAAATGGTTCGATTCATACGTTCTACAACTCCATTTTCTTGTGGAGTGTAGGGTACTGTTAGCTGGAATTTTATGCCATTTTACTTTAGAAAATTCTTCAAAATATTGTTTGAGAATTCTTTACCATTGTCACTTCGGAATTTTTTTATCTTCAAATTACATTCATTTTCTACTTGCTGTTTGAATTCCTTGAAAACTTCTGTAACTTCACTCTTTTGTCTGAGAAAATAGACAAAACTTTTCGCGTTAAGTCATCTATATCAGACAAAAAATATGCCGACTTCCTCCCCAAGAATTTATTGGCATGGGTCAACACAGATACCTGTGTATGAGCTCCAACTTTTCGTGAGTGGAAACCTCTGTTGCATTTTGAACGGTTTCCTGCTATGTTTTCCTTGAATACAGGACTCACAAGGATCGTCAAGATTTTTGTTAGAAAAACCCAATCCTAAAGCCATTTTGTCACAAAGAAGTTTCATACTGATATACGGTTTAAATGTCCACAGATGCCAGTGGATATGCATCAGGAGCCGTAATTTTACAAGGTGAGGGCATGGATGAACACCCGATTGAGTATGCCAGTAGAATACTCACTGCATGCGAGAAGAACTGTCCGAGCGCGAAGCACTTGCTGTTGTGTGGGCGCTTGACAAGTTCAGAGGATACATCGAGGGAATACCCATAACTGTGCAAATCGACCATCAGCCTTTGAGATGGTAGCTCAGCCTTAAATCGCCAACTGGTAGATTAGCCAGTTGGGCTTTACAAGTTCAAAGTTACGACCTGAGGATAGAATATTTACTTGGTAAAAGGAATATAGTAGCAGATAATATGTTATCCAGGACTCCATGCAATCACGAAACCAAGGAGTTCTGTGATATTTGCACCGTAACGATAGAAATGCCGAGACGATCAGCATAAGAAATTAGCAATTGAAGGACCCTGATTTGAAAAAAAATTATTAGAGGTTTCAAAGACAGGTCAAGTCATGAATTTTCCAAATGGACAGATCGAGGGTATATGATGGTCTATACAGATATTCCTGTGAAGACGCGGACACTGAGGACGCCCAACTTGTTGTCCCAACGCATAAACGACAAAAAGTTTTGAAGAATCATCACGACGAACCAACAGCGGCTCATTACGGCGCTGAAATAACTTTACACTGGATAGCAAAGCGTTATTATTTCACTGAAATGCGAGGTTTTGTGACGGAATATGTGAAGAATTGTATGGAGTGTCAACGCTATTATAAGGCCTCAATTCAAAAGCCAGCAGGTTTGGTACAAACGCCAACCTATGCTGCTCAGAGATCTGAAACACTGTACATCGATTTATTTGGACCTCTTCCAGAAGATGCTAGTGCCAACAAATGGATTTTCATAGTAGAAAATAGCTCTACTAAATGGGTGGAGCTTTTCGCTATAGAAAAAGTAACGGCAAAGGAATGTGCTCTCAATTCTCAGTTTACAATTTTGAGTAAAGCTTTGTACAATTTGGTAGTAAGCGAATTCAGGGGTTTTTATACGCTTATAACATTGGACGTTTTGATAAATTGGAATGTTTTGACGAGAAAAGTAGTTATGGTTAAAAAGATTGTAACCTAATGTAGTAAGGCTCTATAAAAGAGTTATTTAAGGCTTTTGATTATAAAGTTCTATTACAAGTAGTATAGAGGTGGCTGTAAAGTTAGCATCATTTCAGAATTATTTACGAATTGTTTTTTTTTTTGTATTTGAAGGAAGGTCATGGTTAGGGTATAGAATTGTACCATTGTAATTTGGGAAAGCTCTGTTTATTTTCTCGAATAAAGTATATTTATCAATGGAAAACCGTACTACAGTTGTTTCTCTCACATCCAAATAGACCCGCCCCCACAACTTCATTTTACAGTAGCTGCCCAAGGAAATAATTATCATCAAATACGACCGCTTGCAAAAATCAACGGGAGAAAAAATTCTATAGAACAATTTCCTTCTTTTACTCTGCCTCTCCAGCAAAAAAAACTTAGAGAACTTCTTTTTATTCGCAATTTTTTTAAAGATAAAGTGCGAAGTTGAAAAAAGCAAAAACTTGGTATAGATAAAAATTTCCCAGCTGATGAGGTGTTTTTGTATTAAAATTTAATTCATTTTCGTTGAACAATTTATTAGAAACATTAAACATTGCAAAATTAAATTTGCAATTTAAAAAAATACAATCTAACTTTTACACCTTATCGTTTTATATCCTTAATAAAAATTTACGATGTAAAAATCAATTACTGTGTGATTTTAACACCTAAAAAGTATCGTGCAATATACTATAAATTGCATAACAATTCAAAGACTTATTGGATCATTGTTAAAGTGTAGGTTCAAGCAAACAGACATCATGAAACTTACATTATTTTTGGCCGTCTTTTTAGCGGTGTTCAGCATTGTCTTTTCTGAAGCCGAAGAGGCTGTGCTACGTGGAAGAGGTAAGATTCGATTTCATTTCGGTCAATTTCCTTATGGAATGAATATTTTCAGCTACAAATTAAATAAAATACCTATTTTTTATTTATTTTTTATTCAGGCCATTGTTACCATAAGAAAACAGGTCCCATGAGAAAAGGAGAAGTGAAACAAATAAGGAATAAATGTATTAAGGCTAGTTGCAATGCTAGAGGAACCGTAAGGCTACTCATGTAAGTAGAATTAGGTATAGCATTTTTAGCCATAATTTCGACACTAAGCAAACAAAAAAGCACATTATTATTGTCCTCAGGTGCGGAACAGTGAATGGCAAGCGAGTGAAACCAGACTATTCTAAACCCTATCCGGAATGTTGCAATCTACCCTGGCTAAGTGAGGAAGATGAAGATTAGGTACCTATATGTAATTGTATAAATATCTGAGGCATTAAAAATTCTCTACCTGAAACCTGGTTATTTCTGCAGCATCGTCTTATTTGAAATCCATAATTATGAAATTAAAATTGGTGCTATGGTAAATTAATAAAATTGACTGTCAATTCGATACAGAGAAATTCGAAATGAAATACATGGTTTTAGCTACCTACTTGAAACTTATATTTTTGGTAATAATTTCTCCATCAAACCACCATGATGTTGGTGGTTAGGTAGAAGTAAGTGGGATAAGCTTGGATGAAAATAAGTCCAATGTGGAGAAATAATATTTTTATTAATATAGTGCCAAACTTTTATGAACTTGGAAATACTGATAAAAGCAATTTTGCAGCAAAGTTTCCATTAGTATTTTCAAGTTCTACTAAGAAACCCATAAAAGTGTTTGAGGTTAAATTGAAACTCAAAGAAAATACTAGTCCAATTTTCCAGAAACCTTACAATGTTCCATTTTCTTTACAAAATAAATAAAAACCTAAGCTTGATGTGATGGTTGATGAGGGTATTTTGGTTCTGGTAAGTACCAGTGATTGGGCGAGTCCTATTGTAATTGTACCAAAAAAAAAAATGGGGATATCAGGGTATGTGTGGATTTTGAAGTTACTCCAAACAAAGTGTTGCGTCAGGATATATATATATAAATGGAAGATATTTTCTGGGGTATCAGTCTGGGTCTAAATAAAAGTCTTAAAACTTTTTAGCTACGCCGAGCTTTCGAAAATTTTTATTTTCTTCTTCAGGGCTATATAAAAAGAAAAATATTTATACAAATAAATATTAAAAGGAAGGCTTACTTACTGCTATGTGTTTTAAATTGAAAAAATATCATTTACAAGAAAATTTGGCATACTTTTTAAATAAATTGTTACAATCTGACTTTTTTAGTATTACTTTCAGGTATGAGTATGATCTGAAATTTACAAATAACAATGGTTCAAGAAATGGTGGAAATGTTTTTTTAAGAAAATTTCAACATTATTCCAAAGAAAAGTTGGTTTATGTTTTGATAAATTTATAAAAGTGATATATTTTGACTATAAGTGAAGTTATTATTTATAGGTTTCATTGTTAGGATATTTGAATAGATAATGCTTAAATCATCTATGTCTGATCTTTTATTCATAGAATTGTTATTTAAAAAGATTTCAACCATCTCCAAAAACAATCTTTTATTATAATTTTGTTCCCTATGTAATATTTTGGTTTCATTATAATTAAAACTATGATCTAATTCATTGAAATGTGTAGATAATATAGAAGTATTTTTTCCTAATCTACAATCACTTTTGTGAGAAGTGATTCTATCTTTTAAAACTCTGGATGTTTGACCTATATAACAATTTTCACATTGGTTACAAGGAATACTATATACAACATTCGAAGATTTTAGATTTTCCTCTTTGTCTTTAATTTTTGTAAATAATTTTCCGATTGTTTTAGTTTGTTTATTTGCGATTTTTATTGATGGTGTATTTTTAAATAACTTTGTGATTTTATTAGAAATTTCTTTTATAAAAGGAATAGAAAAATAATAAGTTTGTAAATTAGTAGGTAAAGGAGTTCTATCTTCGGTGTTATTATTATTTTCTGTATCTGTATGTTCCAAAGGATTAATAGAAATTGTGTTAAAAATCAATTTTTTCAAGAATTTGGGTTTTCAAATATCCTAACAATGAAACCTATAAATAATAATAACTTCACTTATAGTCAAAATATATCACTTTTATAAATTTATCAAAACATAAACCAACTTTTCTTTGGAATAATGTTGAAATTTTCTTAAAAAAACATTTCCACCATTTCTTGAACCATTGTTATTTGTAAATTTCAGATCATACTCATACCTGAAAGTAATACTAAAAAAGTCAGATTGTAACAATTTATTTAAAAAGTATGCCAAATTTTCTTGTAAATGATATTTTTTCAATTTAAAACACATAGCAGTAAGTAAGCCTTCCTTTTAATATTTATTTGTATAAATATTTTTCTTTTTATATAGCCCTGAAGAAGAAAATAAAAATTTTCGAAAGCTCGGCGTAGCTAAAAAGTTTTAAGACTTTTATTTAGACCCAGACTGATACCCCAGAAAATATCTTCCATTTATAAGTTGCCAGTCACGAATACCTACACTATTTATATATATATATATATATATATATATATATATATTTAAATAAAAATGATTTTTTAGCAAAATTGAATGAGGGTTCTATATATTTTGTATCCTCGATTTGTTGGGTGCCTTAACAGTTGTCTGTGGATACCTCTTCTCAGAAACTTTCAACCATTAACCACGAATTTTGGATTGTATAGATATACTCGGCTAACTTATGGGATTACCCTTAGGGATTACCAGTGCCCCAGCAATTTTTCAAATGACTATCGATAAAATTTTAAGTGATTTGAATGGTGTTATTTGTTACTTGGATGACACTTTGATCATGGGTAAAAATTTTGCTGACTGTTACAAACATATCAAAATGTAGATTTCTTTCTGATTCTGTAGAGTATTTGGGGCATAGGATTGATGCCGAAGGCATACATCCAACACCTGAAAAAGTTGAAGCAGGCAAATGAAATCAAATCAAAGAATGTAGATGTATGTATGAATGAAGAAAGATGAAAAGCAAGGGATGTGTATCGATTATCGCGCCTTAAATGCGGAGACTATCAAAGACAGGTTTCCATTAGCACGAGTTAATGATTTCTTGAAGAAAATCATAGACTGTTCGGTTTTCACGCGTTTGGATTTAGCTAGTGAATACCACCAGACAGAGATGGACCCCGATTCTATTCAAAAAACTGCCTTTGTGACGCCTGGCGACGGTCATTTCGAGTACCTTCGAAAGCCATTCGGCTTTGCAAATGCTCCAGCTTTATTCCAGAAAACTATAAATAAAGTATTGGGGAACATGCGGTATGGGAAAGCATTGGCATACATGGACGACATTCTTTTTCCTGTAAATAGCCTTGAAGTCGGGTATCAATAACCTCAGGGACGTTCAGAAAGCATTGTCTGATGCAGGTATTATGTTGAAATTATGAAAATGCCACTTTTTTATGCCCAAGATCGAATATTTGGGTCACGAAATTAGCAAGGATGGTATTAAGCTGAGACAAACCACAAAAGACCAACAATAACGGTACCACTCTTATGAGCTCGAAACCCTTGCAGTCGTATGTATTTTGAGCTTCCACGAGAACGTGGATTGTGTAGCATGGCCGACTGTTATCAAACTGACAAAGCCGGCTGATCGTAGAAAAAAAAAGGGGTGACGTGTCGGCGTGCCATAACCAACGATGTGCATGCGTGTCGGAAGGGAGGGAGAATCACTTTCAGTGCAGCCAGCGTCAGGAAGTGCGTGGTGCTACCCGAATTTGTTCTTGGTGTTACGCATTTTTGTAAAATAAAAATTGTTCATATTTATTTATTAAATTGTTTGATTTCGGTTAATATAAGATAAAAATTCAACTACATATATTATATATCTAAGGACCGTTTTACTATTATATCAAATTTTATTAAAATGGCCGTAGCCCCGTTAGCCCCCGCCATTAGAAATCCCAGAAATACCGTAAAAAGGCCCAATAATTTTACGCCTGCTGCTTCACTTCCTTCAGAAAAAAATCCTAGATGCGCCAGCGGTCGTTACAACAATGAGGATACTTTTTAGACGTGAAGAATGTTCTTTGACCTGTTTCGTCTCCCGATAGGCACCTGAAAAACATTTTAATTTACTCTTAATTTGGTCATACTTGGTAAACTCCACTTACGTATATAAATATAAGAAGGATTTATCCAGTCTGCATTCGGCCTGCATACATTTATCTAATATATATTTTTTTTGCCCGTTAGTCATTACACCAGTAACATTAGAGTAGCAATATCCTAAAAATATTGAAGAAAATAAAAAAGAAAAATTCGATACAGCTAAGTGTGTTTGGAAATCAATCAATAAAATTGTAATGACCCGGAAAAATAGACCCTTAAATAACAATGACTTTACAGTAAAAATTAAATGTAATCAAATAATCACAAACTGAATTTCCCGTATTTCAAATCAGTGTCAATAAATTGAAAATGAAACAAATTAACGTTGACCCCAAATTAATTAAAACATTTATATACGTTCAAAATTATATTATTTCATCACCAAGTCTGTGTCATCATCTAAATCAAATTCTTAAAAATATTAAAAGCGAGGCCAAACTAATTAAATCGGTGATTTATGGCGCACGTGTTTCGGCTTTCTTTGTGCTATATGTCCAATTCCCACCCCCTTAACTTTTTTGTGCCACCGCGTATAAAAAAAATGTAAATAGAAGCGTTGTAGTGCTTCAAAAATAGTTCTCAGAAAACATAGTTTTGTTCATACAGGGTGTTGCAAAAAGTTTAAAAACCAAAAAAAAATATTTTTTAAAATGGGACATCCTGAAAATTCTAGACATATTTCATGTATAATATCATATAACTATCTTGAACTTTTTCGGAAATAATGACAGTAGAAAATTGACTTTTTGGCAACTTTGATAGGCTGTAAAACCTAAACTGTTAATTTTACAGCAACACCGATTTTACATTCTTGTCTACAGCAGTGTTCCCAACCTCTCAGATTATTAATTCCCTCGATGGATCCCAAAAATTTCCTATTTTATTTATTTTAGAGTTAAAATTCCCTTCAATGTGGCCAACGAGTACATCTAAGTAAATGCCAAATGACTTTACCTATATCAAAACCAGAAATATGTACAGTCGTGAGCACATAAAGTGGGACACCCGTTTTTTCCTATTGGAAAACAGGCTCACCAACTATATGCGGCAATGACAGGGATTGTCATATTTGACAAAAAATCGATTGTAGAGAAAAGACCGATTTACGCAAAATGGAGAAAAATGACAAGACCTGTCAGTCGGGTGTCCCACTTTTTGTGCTCATGTATGTTTGATGTAAACATTTTATCCTTTTGTATTTTTCTCTTTTTTTGGCTGGTTTGTTAGATTGCTACCACTATTCTCACTCTCACACGAAGAACTCATTTTTGAAGTTTGATTGGATGATTAAACGGATTACAAACAAATTGCAAAAATAAAGCATGTTAGTGCTCATGCTGCATAAATACAACCGGGAACCCCTGAAACCGAACCTTGTTGCATTCGGCTATGTCACTACGCGCGCTTTGAGTATCTCCGTACCCACTCCAAATCCGTGCTGAACACATTCTTCTATCTTCATCGATGTCAAACTTCTATTTCTCAAAAATTCCCTCATTTCGACGATTTTATATTAAAAAAAAATCCCTGGGTGCCATAATTCCCTAGAAAGGGAAAATTCCCTGCAGTTGGGAACACTGGTCTACAGCTTTTCATAAGCTAGCATTGGACACCAATTTTGAAGTTAACCAGAGATTAAATTTAATTGGAATTTTCAATCATGGATTAAATTCAAAGTTAGTGTCAAAAGATATTTTATATAAAAATAGGAAAAGCATGTGTGATCGGGTTTGCTGTAAAATCAACCGTTTAGGTTTTACAGTCTGTCAAAGATGCGAAAAAGTCAATTTTCTACTGTCATTATTTCCAAAACATTTAAAGATAGGTATATGACATTATACATGAAATATGTCTAGAATTTTCCGCAGAATTCAGAAATGTCATAATATACAAGGTCTCCCATTTAAAAAAATATATATTTTTTTTTTGTTTTTTAAACTTTTTGCAACACCCTGTATGAACAAAACTATGTTTTCTGAGAACTATTTTTTAAGCACTACAACTTTCCTATTTATATTTTTTTTATACACGGTGGCACAAAAAAGTTAAGGGGGGTGGGAAAATATAAAAAACGACCCTGTACATACTCTAGTGACAAGTTTTATTTTGACTATAAATGATAAACATGACTGTGTGATTAAACTTTGAACTTTAATGCATAAAAACTTGAGTGATTTGACTGTAAAAACTTTATTGCATAACTTTAATTGCCTTCGAGTATAATGACATTTTAATTTAATTTTGCAAAGAATTAACAAAGGTAAATTATAATGCTTTCAACAATATACGATTTTGTGTAGGAATTATTAATTAAATATTTGTGCTTATTGGCTAGGAATCCGAAAATAGTAATTGTTCTGATTAAATAAACCATTAAATGAAATGGGAAGTTTCGAAAGGAAACTTGTTCATGAAATAAGATTGTTGGCTTCAATCATTAGAAGTAATGGAAAGGTTAGTTTAAAAACTGTTGTTCTTCATGAAATAAAATTGCTGACGTTAATCATTAGAACTATTGGAAAGTTTTATTTGAAAATTGTTGTTCATGAAGAAACATTGATAACCTTAAGTGCTGAAATTTTGAATTAGGGTTTTTATTTTTCATGTATTGTAAGGTTTTCATAAGGATATAGTTAGTAATACCTATATACTTAATCCAGTCGGATTATGACTTAAATAATTATTTTGCATAAGCAGTCAATAAAGGACTTGGGAATTTTTAAGAATTTATAGATATAGGTGAAGGGTAGTTTAATTAGGAATGTGAATCGGAAGTGTTGTAATGTATAAACTTATAAGTTATTAAGAATAGTAGAAGTAGGGCGTTTTTTTTTTTTTTCTTGTATGGTTATTTCCTGATCCCTAATAATGACATTTGAATGGATGTGAAAAAATTTGAGTTGGGAAAAATAGAAGTGGCTGTCAGAATAGAGAGATATTTACTTATTTAAATTTTTCGTTTTAAGTATAATAAAATATAATTTAGTAAAACTCAATAGTTTATTTCTCTCTTTTGCGAATAGACCCCCTCCGCAATTTTATAGGTAGCAGCTCAAGGAAATAAACACCATCAATATACCGCTCGCCATTCACCAGCTTACTAATTACATAGAGTACTTGGGGCGTTATGCTACCAAATTAGAAGTTTCCTTACCTACTTGATGTCGAAAAATCTTTACATAACCTGAAAAAAAATCAAATCAAATCAAATATAGAATCTAATCTAATTAGTTGTTTTTGTATAGTCTTCTTTACCTCTGATAGGCAGGACCATTGCGAAAAGAGCCAAACAAATAGTAATAATTTGAAGTTTCATTATTTTCAATTTTTGTAAGCTATATCTACTATTTTCGTCGACCAATGCGTAACAAACATTGAACATTGCAATATAAAATTTGTAATTAAAAAAAAATGCAATCAAACTTTTACAACTTATTGTTTCATACCTACCCTCAATAAAAAAGTAACTATATATATAAAAATAATTATAAAAATCAATTAAGTGGTAAGTTTAGGTATACTTATATGGAACTTTGTGATTTTAGTAGGTACCTGAGATCACTATTATGTGTTGGTTCAAGAAAACAGACATCGTAAAACTTACATTATTTTTGTCCGTATTTTTAGCGGTGGTTAGCATTGTCTTTTCCTGGCAGGCTGTGGTGCCTAAAGATCCAGGTAAGATTCGATTTTATTTTGGAATTATATTTTCAGCTGCTAACTGAATGTTCAAAAAATAAAATACTTATTCTTCCTCTATTAGATGAACCAGGTCATTGTTACTATGAAGAAACAGGCCCTATGAAAAAAGGAGAAGTAAAAGATATCGAAAATGCATGCACTGAGGCGTATTGTGATGTTGATGGAACCATGTTGTTAACATCGTGAGTAAAATTGTATCATTTCCAATAATTCTATTCCATATTAAAAAAAAATCAAATATTGGAAATGCCTTAATGAAGTCTATAATTGTTATTGTCCTCAGATGCGGAGTCGCAATGGTAAATGACAAGCGAGTGGAGCCAGACTTTTCCAAACCCTATCCGGAATGTTGTAACTATCCTTGGACGAAGCAAGATCACTCGGACTCGGACTCGGACACGGACCCGGACTCGGAAGAATATAAGTAATTTTATAAATATCTAAATATTCAATAAAAATTCTGAATTATAAATATTTTTTGCTTCCCTACTTGAAAATTGGTTGTCTCTGCGGCCTCACCTTATTTAAAGTTTTGGTATATGAAATTTAAATTGGTGCTACATAGTTAAATAATAAAATCAATAATAAAATTGATTGCCAATTCGATATGAAATTCAATTAAAATTTGGTTTTATTTTGGCTACATGAAACTTAACTACATAATTTCTCCATCAAACCACCATCATAATCAGGAAGGTAGGTCGGTGTGTAAGTAAAATAGGCTTGAACGCAAATTAACTTTCCTTTTTACGGGGAATAGAAAAGTGTTGAAAGCAAGCTAAATACAATAATGGAGTTTTTTTCTCAATAATAAATGTGTACACGTGTAAATCAGTTGCAACTTCAAAGAAGCTAAAAAAAAAGTCCTTTATAATTTATAGGTATAATTTTTTAACAAATAGAAATTGACTGAAACAAATCTATGACGTCAAAAATGTTCGTCGGTTCTTAAACCAGAAGTAATTTATCATTGGTCTGATGACCATAGTGTAAATAGTGGATTCGTGCCCCAGGTCTTTCCACAGATTCTGCGGCAGTTCCAGAGTAACAGTTTTGCCTTTTGGCTCACTTTTTTCAAATGAGCATTCCAGTTCATAGTCTTGTCCAGTGTGTGAAGGAACTAGCTATTGCCCCTTTTTGGGCTTTAGTCAAACCGCACCAGGGATGAAGTTTTTACTTTGACTGACTGTAAGAATTAACCATTAGGTATTGGATCTTTTAAGCCTTGTATTGGGTTAGGGGTGCCTTGATTCTCATTTATACAAATAAAACGCTGAAATAGAATAATTATCAATTCAATTAATAAATGGAAGTAGTTTGGTTTAGATCAATCAAATCCTATCTAAAAATTCCTAATTGCACGTCCAGTCGAACTACAAATTTTATACTAATCTAAAGTAAGTAAGTATCTTGATTTATAAACAGTAGGGAGATCTGATAATGATAATAATATCATGTATGATTAAATGTTAAATAAATGAAACACAAATTAACTAATTAAATGCACGAGAGCACAACATAAATAATTCGTCAACTTTAATCAGTTCAGTGTAATCACAAAATGTTTATTGATCCTTGAAAGTTCTTTGAATTATTGGGAATTAACAATTTGAGCACTTTTCTGCGGAAGTCGGTAAACAATATGTGCAAGAAAAGTCTTTATATATGCTCAGTTTCTATAAACAAATGTACAAATGTTAATTTCACAAGTGTGAAAACAAATTTCTGCATAAGCGTTACAAGACACTTCAATTTATAGTGCAATTCAAGCGAATCACTAATCAGTAGGTATTTATTGTTCGACTGTTAGAGAAATTGTAACGGCCTTACTTGCTTAATCCGGTTCATGCAGATCAATCCACAAGGCGATTATTTATCCATTTATCACTATTCACACTGACAGCCAGGGAATTTTCCGCTGAAATGAAAACACAACGATATGCACATGCAGGCGCGTTGGACCCCGGCGAGAGTGAGAGAGATATATAGAGCCAAAAACAGAAGCTTACGAGAGAATTTTGCTCGTCCGAGGTGACTTGCAATAATTAGGGGTTAATTACATGAATTGTAATCAATAATATACACCATGTCAGGCCTTGAGACAGAGAGTAGTATTTTACTGTGAATCGCGCGTACCAACGGGGGTTTTGGGGGTTTTCTTCTGGGGAGCACCAGAGGGCGCGAACCCATCGCTTATTCTAATAGTACTGAAAAATGTGCGTCGACTAGCTCTGCCAGGGAGCAGGTCGCAAAAACTAGGAAACAATGTGGCGGCTGACCAATCACAGCGGCAAGAAAGGTCCACTACCTTATAAGGTAATGAAGAAACTTGCAATTTTGTTGGTTCAAAGGGTTGTGGTTGGCGGTTATACAGGATAAATAGTCCAGCAATAGCATATATTTTTAGAATATTATTTTTATGGTAAATAATAGAGAAGAGAATTATATTAAATTAAAAATAATAAAAATTAAACCCGTTGTGGGCTATTTCCGCAACACAGTGTTTTACACTGCTTTTAAGATAAAAAATATGATTTAAAAATTTATAAATACATAAAAAGGTAAATTTGGAAAGGAAACGTTTATAAAACCGATACAAGAAATAGTCAGCTATGTATATAGTTTATAACGCAGTATTAAAAGCTTCAAGAAAACTATTTTATCTTTGATCTGTGCTTTGTTTGTCTGAAACGTTTCTACAACTTTTATAAAACATAAAATTTCTAGATGTAGTTGAGTATTCTCGGATCTGAAAGACCGGTTATTTAGTTGAAATTGTAATATGTATGTATTGATCAATTAAAATAAATTCAGTTCATATACAGTAATAATTGTTCTTATTCAGTTACAGTCGTTGGGTCATTACAACAATCAGGAAAATATTTAGACGTGTTATATATTTTTTGACCTGCGTCTCTGCACCTGGAAAACATTTTCATTTAGCCCTCATTTTGGCCATATTTGATATATAAATTACATGTGTAAAGTTATGTGTTGATTAGTTCCGCATTTGGCGAGCATACATTTTTCTTGTATATGTTTTATTTCAAATTTTTCCATTGTATCAGTTTCATTAGAGTAACAATAACCAGGAGTGCCTAAAAATATTATGGAAAGTAAGTGCTATGAAATCAATCAATAAGGTCAAAAGTTTCCTTACATATTTGTTTTCGAATAATCTTTTAATTTCCTGAAAAAAACAAAATCAAATATAGAGTAAGCTAAGAGTCTACTTTATCTTCCATGGTTTCGAATTCGCAAAGGACCATTGTGAAAAGAGCCAAACAAACAGTAATAATTTGGAGGTTCATTATTTTTGTTAACTATACTATTTTCGTTGACCAATGTGTAAGAAACATTGAACGTTGCAATATTAAATTTGCCGTTGAGAAAAATTAATCTAACTTTTACACCTCATTGTTTTAAACCCCTCAATAAAATTACGATATAAAAATCAATTACCTACTCGTGTAATTTTGTGATTGTATTGATTTTAACACCTGAATAACTTGCGTATTTTATAAATTTCATAATAATATCGACTGTAAGAAAATATACAATTTTTTCAGTACATATATAGTTTTATTCCTTTAAAAAATGTAGGAGGGAAAAAAATATCCTTTTTAGAAGATTTTTTTGGGGAAATCCTCTGTATCGTTTTCCAATGTTTCTTCTTTCAAGTTCCAGAAATATAGAATCCATAATGGTTTTGGCAATGGAAAGCGGCGAAAAGGGTTTTCTTCTTTCTAAGTTTTTGGTGGTGTCCTCTAAGGTTGCAGTTTTAATTCTTTTGAAGCATATATCTTCTAGCTTTAGATCCGTAGAGTAATAGCCATTTAGGATCTTGTATGTTTCAATAAGATCTCTTCTTTCCCCAAGTGTTGTCAACTGAAATATTTGTAGTTTTGTTTCGTGAGACAGATTTCTTGGTTCTATTAGAAATTTGGTTATTTTTCTCTGAACACTTTCTAACAGAAAGAGATCCATGTCTTTGATGTAGTAAGAAGACGAAACTGTGTGGCCATAGTGATGTATGAACAGTCTTCTTATCACTTCCATAGTTTGATTTTCGAATGCTTGTCTCATAAGGTATATTTAGTTGATTAGCCTTTTGACTGTGTGCAATATATGGGTTTCCCATTTCAGATCAATGGTGACATAAACTCCTAGGTATTTTTGTTATGAGACTTTTTTGAGTTCTGCTATTTATCTTGTAGTTTAGGGTTATTTCGTCCTATGTCTAATACTGTAAATTTTTTCTCATTTGTCCTTATCTCTACAGAGTATTCATGTCTTTAGTTAATGTAGTTATGTTAAAGAATTTCCATATAGTTTTTTTGTCATCTGCAAAGGATTTTATTTGGTTTGTATAATTTTTGAAAGATTAGAAATGTACACCATAAAAAATAGAGAGGCAAATACAAATCCTTCTGGTCTTCCGCTGATGACTAGGTACCTACCAATCAGAGCTGGTTCCATTTGTTCGAACCTGAAAAATTCTTTGTTTAACATGTTGATGGACAGTAGGAGAAAGCGGTCGGTGCCAAAAATGACACTAGTACTTTTGAGCAAATTAGTACTTGGATTGCCTTCTAAAGTAGAGCGAACGGCTTAGCATTTGAAAAAAAGTTGAAATTTTTGATCTACAGGAGTTTGAAAATTGATGCCGATAGACGTCCTGCCACATTTGTGATGAAAAAATGGCTGTGACGCCTATACACGTCTAGTTAAAAATGTTATATAAATCAGAGGCATAGCCAGAGGGAAGAGGGCGGCTCCCTACAAATCCCCAAAAAGTAAAGGTTAATATTTTTATGACATGCCCATTATTTTTTTATTCAATTTATTGGCAAATATAATAAAATATGTCGAAATAGGAAACTCCCTCTAGGGAGGAACACAAAAATTTAGCACTCCACAAAATTCCCGCCAAAATCTTACGCACCTCGACACTGTATAGTCTGTAGATTTTAATGTGATACTCCAAAGGAATATCGAGCTGGTGGCTGAATGTCTACATTAGAACACCAATGGTTACCTGACGTCACATCTGTTTTTGCCATATAAAGTACAAAGCACCCCCTCGCTCCTCCTTCGGCGCGTCAGATTAAAAACGATGGACTTTAAGTTCAACAGTCAAAATTATGACCGATTTGATTTATATGGACCGCGCAGGACGTCTAACGGCGTTCTGAGGAATATTTGGAATTTTTTTTTCTGAGTGGGGAATGATTCCATGTGTCACAAAATTATGTCCAAAAACGGCAGTATTATAATGTAATAGGTCTTAAATGTGGCAGAAACCAGGTCCCATTAGCAGTTTATATGGGAATTTGAACACCGATGGCAGTTCCTCCGTTTATAAGCGATATTATTTTAAACGCCGGACGTTTGGCACGCTAGCGAAGACGCCGATCGGCGTCACTGTCCATCAACGTGTTAAGAAAGGAGCTGCTCCATTGCAGGCACTTGCTTCTTATTCCATAATGGCTTAGTTTGTAACAGAGTCTCTCGTGTGGTTCTGTATCGAAGGCTTTTTGAAAGTCAACATATAATATTACGTCGATTGTCTTTGTCTTGCCTTCGTCTAGATTTGTAAACCTCTCGTTTAGACAGCTGAGAAGATTTGTTGTAGGCCTGTTTAAGACCATATAATGACTTTCTGAGCTTGCAAAGCTTGCTTGGTTCTGAAGAAACTTCCGGCTATATCATATAAATCTCTTTGGTAAAATCACCCTGCAAAAAAGCCGTTACAGCATCTAATTAATCGACTTCCAAATCAAATTCTGCGGCTATAGTCTCAGGATCAGAAAAATCCATCATAGTAGTAAAACTAACTTCATCATCGTCGAGTTTTAGGTAATTTTCTGACTCTTTCAGATCTTCCTAATCCATGAACTGAAACTTCTTTATGCGGTCCAGTATCTGGGTCTAGATCTACATCGGGATAATTTTTGGGGGTAATACCACGAGTGCTTAAAAATTACCGATAATTTTCATGAAAGCTTGTTGTTTTAATTCCATGAGTTCGAAGAACGAGTGGAATTTGTACAACAAGCTTGAATGAAAATTATCTGGTTAATTTTAAAGCACGAATGGTATTTAGGGTGAATATTTCACGAATTTTATAAAAATTATGGAATAAAATTAAATTTAAATTTGTTTAAGTCGTTAAAATACTTTTCCATGAGCAATTTTGCGGTAACATTCCAGAGAACTTTTACTGTAATGCTCTTTATATATTCTTCTACGTTCCTTTTTCTCATATTAAAGGCCCAGCTTTTCAGGATAGATGCAAGTTCGGATATTGGAGTAACTTGATCAAAAGTGTATTTTTTTCGCCGCAAAATGACATAAACTGCCTCCAAATACTGTTCTTAGATTTCACTGTGTTTTTTTGGTTCAACTTCCACTATACTTTCGTCGATTTCCTCATCTTTGACTTCACCAAACCGATTCATTTTGATTTTTAATGGTTTTTGCTTTCGACATAACCAAATACTTGTGTTTCTATGGTTACTATTGATTCCCGTCTCTAATTTACAATACAAACATTAATTTTTTGGTGTCGTCAAAATGTTAAATTGACTTGTATATTGTTTGCCCAGCGGATCTGAGTCTACGGAAGGAATTCGAACATAAATGTGCCATGTTGTCAAGTTTAAGTATAAATAAGCGAAAATACTAGGCATTTGAAAATCCATTTTTTAATAACAAAATATTGATAACGATAATAAAACGTTAAATATTTTAAAAACGTGGTTGTTAGATCTATTCTTATTTTAATCATGATTTCTTCAATTTGGCCTATTGTAAAAAATAAACATTTTCTAAAGATACCATCAGCTTTTGACTATTTGGCAAGCATCCGGACTGGATGAACCTGATTGGTGGAGTTTTTGGCAGGATCGCCGTTGCCATGGGGAACCATACGGTTGTCAATGAGCTAACGTCACCTTACGTCTCACTATTGGCTAGGGCTCACGTCATTTTATCCTCCCATCTTGGAATATCGATTTATATTGAAATATCCACTGGCGGAGGTTTGGTCATTGTCGATTTTCGTATACGAGTTACAATATGAAAACACTTCCAAAAAGTTTCGCACGCAGCTGAGTATTTTATGAATGAAATCAGCCATTTTTTTTACAACTGCATTCGCCTCACCGTTGCCCCGTAGACACAGAGTCGCAGAGCTGGGCAGACAGGTGATAATTTCGCGTTGCCTAGACAACGTTGAATTTCCGCTGTAACTTTTCGATTTGTCACTTCTCTTATGAGAAAATTTATACATGAGTGAAATATTCTTCATAATTTTCTGAGTCACTTTCATGCTGTTCTTCGACATACATCAGAGCTCTTGAGCTTCGGGAAAAAATAAAATAAAATTCTTGTTGATTTCTAGTCTTATCAAGCAATAATGCACCCTTTTCTTTCTCAAAAAATTCAACATCTCTAGCTACAAAAACCCTATTACTGGAATGATTGTATAATCTGTAATGTCTGCCCAGCGATTAAAAGTCTACGCGGCAACGGTAAGGGGAAAGCAGTTGTAAAAAAAATGGCTGATTTCATTCATAAAATACCCAGCTGCATGCAGAACTTTTTGGAAGTGTTATCTTATTGCAACTCGTACACAAAAATCGATAATAACCAAACTCCCGCCACTGGATATTTCAATATAAATCGATATTCCAAGATGGCAGGAAACAATGACGGGAGCCATAGCCAATAGCGAGACGTAAGGTGACGTTAGCCTATTGACAACCGCATGGTTCCCCGTGGCAACGGAAATAATGCCAAAAACTCCTCCAATCAGGTTCATCCAGGCCGGATGCTTGCCAAATTGACAAAAGTTGATGGGATCTTTAGAAAATGTCTATCTTTTACAATAGACCAAATTGAAGAAATCAGGCATTAAAATAGGAATAGATCGAAAAACAACGTTAAAATATTTAGCATTTTATTATTATTGTTATCTATATTTTGTTATTAAAAAATGGATTTTCAAATTAACTATACTTCATACCTAGTATTTTCGCTTTTTTATAATTAAACGTGACAACATCGTACATTCACGTCCGAATTCCTTCCGTAGACTCAGAACCGATGGGCAAACAATAGGTGTGCCTTATTTTTTGTACTGTATCCTATCAATATACTGACTATTGTCTTGCTGTCAAGTTTCTAACACAGTTTCTAATCACGGCTTTCTTTGGGAATATGACAATGTGCATAAACTTTGCACCCAAGAATGCGTACAGTTTATTTTTTCCCAAGATAGATTTTGACATTGTCATCTTTGAAACATAAACAATACCGCTAATACCGCTTATTGGTCACAAAATGCCATTTGCACGACATGCTTGTAAAACTGATTTCATCCTGCAGGGACACCTCATTTTGCGACCAATCAGGGCCAAGCGTTATTGTTTATGTTTCAAAGTTTTCAATGTCAAAATCTATCCTGGGAAAAAATAGACTGTAGTCCGGCACCGACATATTCACCTAATTCACTCCAAAACTTCTTTAGTCCGTGATTCACTGTCTTTAAATGGTAGCCTGTGGCATTTCCCTTTGACACATATTCCACATTTGCATTCATGAGAACCTGTAAAATCTATTCCGGATGTCATAGGTACCATTTTTTAGTTCATTCAAACTATTAAAATTTATTTGCCCATATACTATATTCATTATTTCTGCATTATGAGAATCTGACATAGGTAGATGCCTTGTTTGCACACATTTTTTGATCATTCGCAGTAGTAATAGAACAGTCGGTGGTATTTTTGACATTCAAGCAAGTCCAAATTATTTGTCATATGAATAGTAGCAGCTGAATCCAAATACGAACTATTTTTACTTAGATGACAACTGGATCCTTATTCTTGAAACAGGGGAGCAACCTTCCCAGGAGAACGAGTGTTCCGTCTTTCTCAATGATATGCAAATGATAATATAAGTAACAAAGACGGAACACTCATTCCCCTGTTTCAAGAATAAAGACCCTGAGTGCTGCTAATGCTGAATATAATGCGACCTTATTTTTGTCATGGTTTTTATCCTTGGCTTTCTTTGGATTCATACAATCTTTGACAAAATGTCTATATTTATTGCACTGGAAACAACGAACTGTTTTTTTCTACTGCTTGAAGCATTTCCTGCACTAGAATTTCCATTGCTTCTGTATTTATTTAAAAATCTGTTGCTGTACAGGTTGCTGCAATTTGGAGTGTTTCAACAGGAAAAACATACTTCCAGATCAGATAGAGGAAAATTGACTGAGATTCTCGAGAAACGTCGATTGTCAAAAACCGTATCACGATATCTTCAATGGTACCATTGATACAGGGTGATTTTCGATTTTCCCCTTTTATGAAAATATCTAGAAGATTTTTGTTTATCATTTCTTTATTTTTGTAAAAACATTTTGGAGATGCCTTTTTGAGCACAATCCAGTAGCGTACTCAGTTTTTTTCTATTTCACTCCGATTTCGAGATATCGACCAAAGTCCGATATTTTTAAATGAAACACCCTATATGTTAATAGCTCATTGGTTAGCTTTGTTTTTGCTGATTTCAATGATATAAAGTTCGATAGGTTTATCCCTAACAGTTTTGGAGAAAAAAATAAATTACTGTTTGTGTCATAAGGACCAATGTGTTAGAAAAGGATTTTATATCAGTAATTAAAAACGCAAATTTTTCTCTGGCGTCTCAAGCAGAACAAGTTTGCCAAAAGATATATACATATCTTCAAAGTCCATTTTAATCACTCTTATCTAAACACTACCAACACAAAGGCCACACTTGAAGATACGCTACAAAATAAAGAAATGACCTATCTATTTTATTTACTAACCAGAAATCGTTTCTAATGGACGAGATGCAGTCGTTCACATTCGCACGATCAAAGTCGTCCGATTATTCACGACCGCAAAGTCGTACGACTACGCATTCAATGGACGGGTCTGGAAGTACGTTTTTCCTGTCAAAACACTCCAAATTGCAGCACCCTGCACATAGCAATTTCACTATTTGATGACTTTACATCCTGTAGTAACTTAGTTTTTATTGAGTCTCCGGTTTCTGGTCCGAACTTTCTATACCCATTATCATAGGTTCATATTTAGTAGGTAAACCATTCAGAGCTTACACTAGAAAGTTTGTTTGCTGTGCCAACAATCTTATTTACATAACCTTCGGCTCCTTCTTGAGGATATTTTTGACAAGTACTTTGATCTAAGTCGTCGTTTCACCAGAAGCGATTATGTCATCCTCTTCTGCGGTAATGCTGACGCTTTCATGGGTAAAACTATCAGCGACAACTTAGTTGCCCCTATACTTGATAGATTTTCTCACACTAACCTAATCATCGTTGGACCTCCCTATGCTGCCTCCAGGCCCATTCTCAACAACCAGGGTTGGCTTAGAATTTCCGCAGGTTATAAAACCCAGTGGGTTTTTTTGGGTTTTTTTCAATTGATAAAACCCACCATTATTGGGTTTTTTGGGTTTTTTTAAAAGTAGCAAATTTTTGGTTGAATGAACGGCATTTTCACAGAAAATATCGGGGATTCCCTGATGATTCCCCAATCCCTGGCTGTTCACTGTTGGCATTTGGCGTGGTGGCCTGGGCAGAGACTCCCGTGCCACGTAGAATTCGACATATCGAAGGCGCCGAGTCTATAGAATCCTGTCGATATGTAGAATTCTACATGACACGGAGTATCTGAGCTGGCCAGCCAGAGGCGCGGTGCAGTGCACTGATGCCAAGTGTAATTATTCATATCAAATGTCTTGCTATATTTTGTAAGGATATTTTTTTTTTGCAACAAGTCATAATTTTTGTAATACTTTTGCTAGAGCAGAAACTATAAATCAAATTTGAAGAAAAAAAACGAAACCCTCCGGGAAGCCCGAAAAAATCCAAAAAAACCCATTAAAACCCAAAAAAACCCGACGGGTTGGACTTTTTCAAAAAAACCCGACGGGTTGGACTTTTTCAAAAAAACCCGGGTTTTTTCCAACCCTGTCAACAACATTACATACGAATCGGACATGGTCTTCAAGAATGTCCTGCATAACAAGAAGGGCTCTCCTGCAAGGTTACTCAGCTTTAATGAATTTTCCGATGACTGCGAGCTGAACTACTATGGCAGTCAAAATTTTTGAATTACGTCGACTCCAGAAAATTGGCTGTCTATTATCAGAAAGTAAGAGGTCTTAGAACGAAATCAAGTGAGCTCTTGGCGAGCACTCACTCATTAGAGTATAATATTGTATGTTTGTCAGAAACCTGGCTCAATGATGGCATTTTGAACTTTGAAATATTTGATCCGCGTTTCAGTATCTTTCGGAGGGACCGTAATTATGGTGAACTAAATTGTCAGCGTGGTGGTGGAGTTTTGATTGCTACCTCCAATAATATTCAAGCAACTGTTCTGGATTCCCCTGTTAACCTGGCCTACGAAGATGTATGGGTTCGGCTACTCGTTGATCATATTAAGGTCATCATTTGTTGTGTTTGTATTCCACCTAATTCATCTGTTGAATGTTATCAATCGTTCTGTAATACTTGCGAATCTCTGAAAAATAAATATGTTAATCATAAATTCATTCTGCTTGGTAACTTTAACCTTCCCAATATTCAGTGGTCGGTAGAGAGATGATACATTAATCCCCTCAGAGCTGAATTCCACTTGTGCTTTGGTTTCCATGTTTTTTCTGGAACTTCAGTAGATCAATCCGCACAAGAACTGCCATAATCGAATTTTGGATTTGATCTTCGCTGATGAATTTGCGAAGTCTACTGTTTTGTTGTGCTCAGACCTGACACTTTTCACCCGGCCTTCGAATGCTAGCTACTTCGACATTCACTATACTCCCAAAAAATATTAGTACCTCCACTTTTTATGTTTTCGACCGTGCCAATTTTACGGAATTAAATAATTTCTATGGTTCAACTGACTGGTCATTTTTGGGAACCACTTTGGACGTCGATTTGGCCGTCCAGAAATTTAATGAGATCCTACTCGATGGTATAAATATCTATGTCCCAAAAAGAAATGTTAAAGGTCAGAAGTATCCCTGTTGGTTTGGCAAAGATCTTCGTAAATTTATTACCAAAAAAAAAACAGATTGCACAAAAAATTTAAGAGATCTTGCTTGCAACGTGATTATGAAGCCTCTTCAAACATAAGGCGGGAAGTCAGGTTCCGGACTGAACTGTGTTATTTAACGTTTATTTCTAAAGCGGATCATCCTATTCCCGAAAACATCAATCATTTTTGGTCATACGTGAAGAGCCTAACAGGAGTTTCTGGTCTGCCCAGCCTAATGCAGTACAATAATCAACACACACTAATTCTAGTGATATTGCTGATGCGTTTGCCTCGCACTTTCAGTCCTGTTATTCAAATCATGAAGA
The DNA here is from genome assembly GCA_917834065.1 of Ceutorhynchus assimilis. Lineage (NCBI taxonomy): Eukaryota > Metazoa > Arthropoda > Insecta > Coleoptera > Curculionidae > Ceutorhynchus > Ceutorhynchus assimilis. Next base: position 12,593,605 of record OU892287.1, read on the forward strand.
TGTGGACTTGTGCAGCAACAGCATCTGTGCAGTTCTCTACCACTTTGTCTTCATATCTGCACTGCAGAGGAAATCACTGAGAAGTTATCATCCTTGGATAAATCTAAGAGAGAACGCCCTGATGGCATTCCACCCTTATTGTTAAAATCCTGTTGCTCCTCCCTTGTAAACACATTGAGAGCTCTTTTCCAAAGATCGATGGATGCAGGTTACTTTCCTTCCTTATGGAAAAAATCTCATCTTCTGCCAGTTTTCAAGGCGGGTGATAGGTCGATTGTCAGTAATTATCGTGGAATATCTCTTCTCCCTGCCATTCCTAAACTTTTTGAGTCGATTCTCACTGATGAAATTTTTTACAGATATTAAAACTACATTATTCCTGAACAACATGGATTCTATGAAGGTGGTTCTGCCTGTACTAACCTAGCAGTTTACCAGGACTTGAAGCTGGCTGTCAGGTTGTCGTCAGCTTGTTACTGTTTGTGGTTCTGTATCTTGTGACGTACTTGTGACTTCTGGCGTTCCCCAGGGTTCGCATATCGGTTTGATATCGGTCCTGTGCTCTTTTCATTATTTATAAATGATGTTCTATTGTGTTTTAAAACATCCCAATGTCTCTTATACGCCGACGACCTCAAACTCTTTAGCTCGGTTAGCCCTGATCTCAATGGTTTGCAGTCTGATCTTGACAGACTTGTTGTGTGGTGCGAATCTAACTTTCTGTCAATTAATATCTCATGTAAATCTATCTGTTTCCACAAACGTCGGAACCCATTGAATAATTCTTATACGATTAATGATTCAATATCGATCTAGGAATAATTTTTGACACTGACCTGACGTTTAATTTGCATATTGATAACATTGTTCTGAAGGGTTTTAGGATGCTGGGCTTCATTGAAAAAAATTCTAAGCACATTAGAGATACAAAAGCAATCACTTGTTTGTATAATTGTTTAGTTTGAAGGTGGTTTGAAGTTTGTTAGAGTACTGTTCTGTGATCTGGTCACCTCGTTACACTTGTCATGTACAAAGACTAGAAAGAGTTCAAAGTAAATTTCTTAAATACCTGTTGTATAAACTTCACTTTCCTTATAGTAACGTTCCTTATGACACTAGACTTTTGCTTTGTGGTGTCAAAAGCCTTGAGTGTCGTCGAAGAAATGCTTATTTGTTGTTTCTCTACAAACTTCTCAATGGAGTAATCGCTTGCACTGATCTTCTAAACTTGATCAAATTTTTAATTACAATAAGATGTACAAGACCAGTGCAGTTATTTTACGAGCGTTATCACAGAACTCACTACGGTCTTAATGCTTTTGTAGATTGTCTAGTTTATAATAATTATAAACTAGATTAAGGTATTTTCAGGATAGTGATCTTTTCTCTGTTATTTTGGTATCTGTTAAGAGGATGTTGAGAGATTTGTAATTTGCCTTTCCTGTAGGGAGTGGTTGACTGTGCCACTTTGTTATGTCCTTTGTTGGTTGTGAATCTTTGTTTTTGTTTTTTATCTTTGTACCATTTAGAATATTTTATTCTGTAGTGTATTGATAAATAAATAAATAAAACTTCGAAAAAACTTTTTCAATACTTAACTACACCATTTCCAACAGTATTTCAAACTCGGTCAAATGTATTTCAAAATAATCTTTTTTATTTCAAAAATTGATATTTTTATTTCCAATTTGTCCCTTTTATTTCCAAATATGTCATTTGTATTTCAAATTAATCAAATGTATTTCAAACTGTACCATTTATAGTTCCAAAAAAATCAGATGTATTTGAAAATCATCATTTCTTATATCATCAAAAACTGTACGGGAGGTACAGGGTGTCTGGTTTTAATTTTATTTTTTCAACTGTACGATATAAACACATACCTTATTTTTCAACTGAATTGATAATCTTTGAAATAAAACTGACCATTTTTGGAATACATTTCACTAATTTGAAATACATTTGATGTATTTCGAAATAAATTTGGTTATTTTGAAATACATTTGATGCTTTTTGAAATAAACTTTATCTATTTTGAACTAAAAGTGGAAATGGTGTAGTCCCTAGGCCCATAACCTGTCAGCGGGGAATCTTCGTGGAGTTGAGTAAAAGTTTATTAAAGGCAAAAAGAGTTAATAAAATATAACGTGTTGACAGAAAATATGAAAGCTAAAAACTATATCTTGACATAACATGTACGTCTAACGTCATTACTGGTATTTTAGATATAGTTCAATAAGAACTAGATTCAATTATGGCATTCCTTTAGACTCTTTTCTCCACAAACGATTATTTTTATTCCCAGTTGAAATCCGTGTCTTGATTACTAAATGATTGAGTAGGTAGTTAATCAATTTTTGTATGTCGTAGATTTGTAATAAAACATCAACTAGAACACTACAAAATTTATTATAATATTGTGTGTTAAAACGTATACAAGATATTGTTGAATAGCAGCCTTTTCAGAAAACAAATTAGGCCATTTCACTAAGTTAAATATGCTTAAACAGTTATCAATACTTAAGAAAAAATTTTGCTGGCCCTTCATCACACATTAAAAATTTAGTAACCCTATCTCAAAAAATGTTAACTTTTTTATCACAAATTTAATACCATACCAGTCAGTTAGTTTTTTTTTTTGGCCCAACAATTTGAGTATTAAACAAAAGAACACAAAATGAGTATTTTAGGATTGGAATGTATATACCCCAAAAAAAATAGTGATATGCCAAACGGATCTGTCATTTTGGAGCTATGAATAGACAATTATTATCCTACAATTAATTACATATTACATTTAGACAAAAATTATGGAAACCCAGTCTTCAATTTAGTCTTGTAGATTAAAAATCAATTTTATTGGCACAAATTCAGAGACAATATTATCGGAACCGTTTAGGAACAATACACAAGGAATAATCATTACTAATATGTTGTACAGAGCAAAAGAAAAGTGTTAGGCAGTGAATTGAAAATGAAGTTGTTTACTCTTATCCTTAACCCTGTACCTACTTACAATAGAATAGTGAAAAAATTATGTCGAATATTAAAAAAAGCTTGTTTTGGACATCAAATGATTTCAAATAATGACTAGTATCAGGTTTTTTTTTTACTAAATGCCCACTAAAATGTATTCAGTCAATAATTATTTGAGAAATTCTTTTTCAATATTCGGCACTAATTTTTTCACTGATGCTTAAAACTAATAGCAATTATTTTTTAAAAAAACATAGTTCTAAAAAATTTGCCATGATGTGAGCTACAGCGAATTTGTTTCAAAGTAAAAAAAACTAAATAACTAAATTACGAAAAGCAACTTGAATTGAATTAAAAAACGACGAATTCAATAATTAAACAAACGAACAAAAAAATATATTCAAATCATCATCATGAAAAACGCAGACAAAAACAGTGGAACAATTACAAGTAAATCAAATAAAAAAATACTTCTAGGTCTCATCAAAAAGCTGCCAAATCAACAATTATTGTTTTAAATCCACTGTTTTTGTTTTACTCTTATTTAATTCGTCGATAAACGCACATATAAATATTATTAACAGATAAATAAAATAATCATCAATGGTACACCTTTACACCGAGACGCTCACCTCAGTTGAAGCCAGACTGGCTTCAACTTTTTTCGCTTTAATTTCTTCCGCAGTTTCTACCGAAGATTCGGCAGTTTCTTCAGTGCCGTTTTTTTTGTCAGTGGTACTTGTAGCGTCACCATTGGTTTTTGGAGCATCCTAGAAATTTCAAATAATAATGGATGTATATCAACTAAAACTACTGTAAAAAAGTTTAGATGATAAAGAGAAAAATTCAATAAGAGCATCACAAATCAATTCCAGAAACTTTAGCCCTTGCCTGAAAAACAGAATTTTTCAAAAAGGGTTCTGTCTGAAAATTCAATACCAGAAGATTCAAAAAAAAGTAACTATAACTACTATGGTGAATTGACAACATATTTGAGTTCATCTTTATATTTGTAAGTGCAATTTAAGCAGTCAGGTATGTCATGATTTAATCCTACGAGATTTAATAAGTAATCAGCTTATAAAAGACTCAAAAACCACTGCAAACTCATTTGCAAATCAATTTCATCCTGTCTCCAACAGAGAAAACCTTGCAAAATGTGAAAATAATAAGAAAACTTCACACCACTTACATTAGACCAAAACTAGAAAATGGACACACATCTTAAAATAGAATACAGAAAAAGAAGACCTTTTTTGCATTTTATTTAATAATTATTATTATAAAAAACACAAACTATACCTTGGATTCTCCATTAGTCGCCTTGTCATTATCAACCGAATCCCCATTCTCAACACCATTGGCCATGTCTTTCTTGTTTTCCTTTTCGTCTTCAGCCTTCTTAGCAACAGTCTCTTCAATTTTGGAAGGCTCTGGCTTCTCTTCGGTAGAACTCACTTCACTTTCAACTTTTGATTCTTCAGTTTTGTTGTCGGCCTGTAGTTTCTTTTCTTCTTTCTTACTTTCAGGCTCCACTTTCTTCTCCTCTATTTCATTGTCCTGTTTCTTTTCTTCAGCCTTGCATTTCTCCTCAACATTGCTCTCTTCTATTTTGCTGTCCGCCGTTTTACAATCGGCTTCGTTTTTCTTTTCCTCCTTGTCAGACTTATTTTCCTAAAGAAAAATTTATTTATCTTGAATTAAAAAAAAAAAAAATTAAACTTACCTCAACTGTTTCTGGTTTGTCTTCAGTGGATTCTGGCTTTTGCTCAATTGGTTCAGGGATAGTTTCTGATGACTTTGTTTCTACTTTTGCTTCAGCTTCATCATTGTCTACTTTCTTTTCCTCAACCTTTTCTGGTTTAACTTCATTGTTACTTGTGCTGTCTACTTTACCTTCGTCTTTGTTTTCTACTTTAGCTTCTTCACTAACTTTTTCTGTTGTTGGTTTGGCGTCACCAGTTTTTATCTCACTTTCAGTGACTATTTTATCATCTTTGTCAGCTTTTTTCTCTGGTTCAGTGACAGTACTGTCTGCCATTGTTACATCTTCATTTGTGGCATTGACTTCAATTTTGGGGGCATTTTCTTCAGTCTTTTTAGCAGCAGTCTCTTCAGGTTTTGATTCTAAGTGATAAACAATAAATTACACACAAAAAAAATCACCTAAATATAATTACCCTCTTTGGAATCCACTTCCATTGCTTCAGATTCAATTTTCTCGGTTGTTTCAGCTTTTTCAGCATTTTCTTCAGGCTTAGCAATTTTCTCAGTTTTTGCCAATTTACTTGGAGGCTCCTAAACAAATTAATTCCTGAATTTATTAACAATATGCAAATATCAATAAATACCATCACCTACTCAACTATCTTGACATGCATTCAATATACTACTTACAAAATATAGGAGCTTGGAAAAATTAAAACAAATTTATCTGAAATATAAAAATTTTATTACACTCCTTTTTGAATAATTTGTACTGGCCAAATTACTAGTTTTTATACTCACATGCACAAGCAAAACAAAAATAAATCATTTAACAATAAATAATAATAATTGCACCATGTCTCCTGAGAAAATAAAACAAAAAATTATAAAGGAACACTAAACAAATATATATCTACACAATATCACTACAAAATATACAGTTTCCTATCTACGATTTTACTCTTTTTCTACTAGACTTAACATTAACACAAACCTCAGTTGTAGCCTCGTCAGGAATTTTTCTTTTTGCAGCATTTTCAAAGCATATATCTTTGAAGCTAGAAATCACTGCAACATCCTTGGTGTCTTCTGGAAGTTTAGCATTGCCATCACGAGTAATTACTGCAACCATCAAACCTGCTGACTTAGCAGCTTTGGCTTCTGAAAATTAAATTAGTTACTAAGCAAGCAATGTACAAAAATGTGACAAAACAACCTTCAATTAAATCAGTCACAAAAAGCACTTCTTCTGGTTTGACTTTGAGTTCTTCAGCAATTTTTTTGTAGCTATCTGCTTCAGTCTTGGTTCCAACGGATTGATCAAAGTAGTTTGTAATGTGTGCGGACAAATCACCTTCTACAGTTTTGGAGAAGAGTTGTTTTTGGGAGTCAGTACTGCCAGTGGAATAGATGGCAACTTTTCGCGTTTTTGCCCAACTTTCTAATGCAGCAGGAACGTCACTGAAGACACTACAGAAAATTTTATGTAAATTAATTCAAAATGTATTAAATTAACTTACTGAGATTTTAGATCTTTGCTTTCGTAGCCTTTCTCATAAATCACGCCCTGGATGGTTTTAAGGCCTTGGTTTTCACTGCCATTCTCAGTGAGTTCTTTTACCAATTTGATGGCAGCTTCAAGGTCAAGGTCTTTGTCACCTTCTTGGAGTTGTTTGACAGCGGCTTTAATCGAGTCATCTTCCCATTTGCTTGTCAAAACTTCTTCTACGTTTTTGGTAACAAAGGGAAAGAGGGTTTCCTAAAGAATGGATTATACTAGATAATAATATTCTTTATTTTAAGTAATTATTTGATTTACATAAACTTGAGCTCAAATGAATCACAATTTTAGTATACAATCCAACAAGCTGGTTTTAAAAGTGGAGAGTGTTTTATTCCGGAAAAATTATAGATGTAGATACAGGTGTTTAGACTTTCATTTTGTATATTGTAAATTAATGACATTATTGAAACAGTTCCTATGTATTATATCATTCAACTTATTGATGAAATAATAATGCCAAGCTAGATAATATTACAACAAAAATTATTATCTGCAACTAAATGTAGATAAAACCAAAATTATGTAGGTACATTAGAAACCGAATCAAGTTAGTTATCAATTCAAATTTTAATATAAAAATACATAAATAACAAAAATGAAGAAATTGTTAACTGTTTTAGATATCTTGGTGATTGAGTAATTGATGAACATTTAACCTTTGCTGAACACTAGTAATATACCTACTACTGATAATGTTTAAAATAGTAATAATATTTGAAACTTTGCAATGACTTGTAATAGCCTTATAGACTATTACAACGTGGAAGAAATGTTTTGTCCTCTGATTATAGATGAATATCCTGAGAATTATTCCCTAATTTTTTACTCAAGTTCTTGTGCGATTAGTGCGCCACTACCGCGAAAATAAACATACCCATTAAAATTTACAGCACTAGTGCAATTGCTAAGTTAACTACAGGAAACTATAAAATGTTTTTTGAATTATCTTGTATTTGTAAATATCATAGAAAAATCTTGATTGCTTTTTAACTCATTTGAAGATGTTTTAAAGGTCATAATTTTAACTAATTGGCTTTTTTTAATAGCAGGGTAAATTTAATCAGGGAAAGCGCCTAAATAGTGAATGGTGTAAAAAAAACCCACATCAAGTTGGCATGAACATTATGATTATGTAGGCTTCACTCTTAGATTGCTTCACTTATTTCATCATTTCGATATTTCAAGTTTTTGGGTGAAATGTTTGAACATCAATTCACTCAACCTTATTCCATGCACAACTTTAAAGTATGACCTCGTAGATGGGGGTAGTCATTGAAGGTAAAGATGATAAGATTACAGGAGTAGCCATTTCGAATAATCTTGTATTATCTCGATCAGAACTCCTCTCAGACGCCTTTTCCTCAAAGAAGTGAGTCCCAAAGTGGATAGTCGAATAAGGTAATCTTCATTACAGAGTGATGGTAGAATCTTTGTTGCTCTCCCTGCACATGCTCTAGTATCTCAATATCCTTTATGAGGTACGGAGTAAGGATTCCAAACTGAGTGGGCGTATTCTAGTTTTGGACGCATACAAAATTTATATCACACGACTGGTCTTCAAAGGTGGTTCCTTAAATTAGCACAACGAAAATAGCACACATCAGAAAAACTAGAGTACTAAATTCGGGCCTATTTAGTGCTAATTTAGTACGAAAAAAAAATTTTATAACTCTATTTTAAAAAAAATTACGTGCATGTGTGCCAGCTTAAGATTAAGCTGGCACACCCTAGTTGGATAAGGTCGAACCTTTGAAAATCTAGTACCTCATATTTAGTGTTGTTGATTTTGTTTGTCTGGGTTGGATAGATTTGAACAACGTTTGTTTTTGTTATTTTTATCGGAGTTCCTGCTCAACTAGGAATTGATGATGCGATTTATATTTTATATTTTGGTGTATCTCAGATTTTCTTACAGATCTCTAATTTTTAAATTTCCTAGATTTGAAGTGTTAAATACAGTGTCAGTTATTCGGTTTTCATGTTTTGTCTACTTGTTTGCACAAATTGTCTTTTTATTGGAAGTATTCCTGTTAGACAATGAAAAATTGAAATGAAAGGTTGTATCCCGTGTAAATTTTATACTGAGTAAAGTATGTTTTGCAACTTCCTTGTTGGTTTGAAGTTAGAATTGTTTTTAAGCAACGTTTTTGCAAACCAAGTATTCCATTAGCATAAGCTGAGTTTCCCCAAAATATGCCACTGTACCTAACACGAGACTGGCATGATAAGAACCTAAAGATGAAGAGACCCACTGATTCTCTAATAATTCTGAGAGCGTAACAGAATTGGCTTAGTTTTGCTGCAATGAAAAGAAAAACCCATAAACGGTATCTCAATAATAAAACTGATTTCAACTATCTAGATTTTACTGTTCTTAGATCTCAGTGTAAAAAACTCTCTAGTGACTGTCGATTTGAGTACTTTCTTTCCGTAGTTGCAAGAGCAACCCTAGGTGTTTTTGGAAATTTATTGAAAAGTTCCCCAAAAATGGTCTATAACAACCAGGAGTTAAGCCAATGACAAAATATTGCCAACCCCTTTGGTAATTTTTTTTTCCACTGTATACTTTGACGAGTTCTTCATTTGATCACACATTGACAGAAATTTACCTTAGCAAATGCCAGATAAATGAATTATACAGGGTGTCGGGTGTTCCACTGGGAACGAAATCGATCTATATATGAAAAACTGCATGCAGAAAATTTTTAAAAATTTGATAGTAAGTATATTTGTCAATAGGGGCAACCCGGCTAAAATATTTTCAAGATGGTGGCTCTTGGAAGTAGACGTCAACTTGCTTATTTTAAATGAGACACCCTATGTAATTGAATATTTGGATTCTACTTAAAAAAAATACCCTACGCCTAAGTTCAACTGATTCTGAAATATTGACAGTTGAAAATTGATTTTACATTCCTATCTTAGATTTTGATAAAGCCCGTCGATTTTAATCTGATACTCAAAAGGAATGTGAGCTGGTGGCTCCCTACATTAGAACGCCAATGGTCACCTGATGTCACACGTGTTTTTGCTACAAGCTTCACCCCCTCGCTCCTCATACGGAAAGTGTCAGATTAAAAACGACGGATAATAAACTATCATTTGGCACCAACTTTGAATTTAACCGAATATTAAATTTAATTGGAATTTCTAATCAGGGATTTTTTTTTTTTTTTGAAGAAGTGCGCAACTACAAAAAAAAGGGCGAAGTTCAGAGATATAATGAAGAGGACCTTGTGAATGCTGTTAATGACGTCCTAAATCAAAATAAAACTTTCAGGCAAGCAGAACAGTATCACAATGTTCCCATTACTGTTATATTCAACAGAATTGAAGGAAGTAAAAATCCTATGACTACTTTGAGTGCAGGCCGCTGTCCTGCCTTGCCTTCCGATGTAGTAGAAACCATAGCAAACTGCCTCATAGCTCGGGCTCGAATGGGCTGGCCTTCTGACGAAGAAGAGTTGTGTGCTTTAGTTGGTGAATATGTTGTATCAAAAATGTTGTTCAACCTATCTGGCCATGATTGGTACTTAGGTTTTATAAAAAGGCATTCCAATTTGTCATTCAAAAAGCCTGAACATCTACAAAAAAGACGCCAGAGACCCGTTTGTTGTTTACGAGTTTTATAAACAACTTCAAGATTTAATTTCTGAAAAATCGCTAGATGAGCCAAATAAAGAATGTTTCGTATTCAATGCTGACGTGTCAGGATTTAATAGCGATCCTTCTAGAGTAAGAGCGATTGGTGAAAAGGGAAAAACATTATCTTGCCTTCCAGTTGGCTCGGGCAGAGAATCAACAACAGTCTATGCTGGTATTTTAGCAGATGGCAACTATCTACCTCCGTTTATAGTGTTCAAAAGCAAAGCAGTCCAGGCACGTTGCATATCAGATAAAGCATTTCCAGGAACTTTATGGAGCTTCAAAAAACAGAAGGATGGAAGAACCCCACTTTTACCATTGGTTTGTGACATTGTTTGTACCTCAACTGGAAGAGCTCAGAGTTAAGCATAACATACCTGAACAAACAGGTGTCTTAACGTTTGATGACCACTGCAGTCATGTAAGCGTTTGTATTGTGAACTCTGCTCTCGAGCACAATATAGCAATGTTGCGATTTCCCAGTCACCTGACTGATCGGATACAACCTTTAGATAAGTGTGTATTCGGACCGGTCAAATCCAAATGGGATAGAATATTGGTTGCCCATGGCAATATTGAAATGGGAAAATCAACAGGCCGGTTGGGTAAAAGCACATTTGTGGAGCTTCTAAGCGAAGTTTGGAAGAAAGGTATAACTTCTGCAAATATAATATCAGGGTTTCAAACTACTGGAATATTTCCCATTTTTCCTGTTATGTTTTCTGAAGAGTACTTTGATCCCCTCAAACTAGAGTAGTATAAAGAGAGCATTGCAAGCGTTTCTTTAGGAGTTCAATGTTCACCAGAACCGACAGAGCCAACCCCGGGGATTTCTGGCGTAGAACAAAATAATATGAATACAACATCATGCTTGGATGAGGTTTCACTAGAACAAGTTCTCGGACAAGTTGCTCCCAAAAAACATTCTCCAAACCATATTCTCAGTATTTCTAGCAAAAGATTGCATGAAGCTAGTACAAGTTCTGCATCAGAAGTCCTGGCTGATCTTTCTCCCAAAAAAGTAATCCTCCCTTTAAGACAGTCTAAATATGGAAAAGTTTTAACAACACCAGAAGTGTTAAATAAACTTGATGAAGCCGGGGAAAAAAAAAGTAAACAAAGTTAAAAAAAAGTCCCAAATAATAACAGAGAACACAATAAAAACAATCTAGAAAATTCGCAATCCTTAGTAGCGCATGAAGAGGTAATGTGGGATGACATACAGACTGACACTTTTTTTCTGGTCAAATACAAAGCATTAGGCAGAAAGGCCACGGAACAAAGATTTGTTCGTGTGGTTAAACAGAAAGACGAAGAGAATGGTGAAATTGCTATTACAGGTTTAAGGGCACTAGATAATTCTTGTTCTGATTTCTATGTTTAACGAGCTGATGATATCCTACATTACTTTGGATATGACACAAGCCATTCTTCCCAATCCTCAATTAAAATTTGTTGGACGAAAACTTATTTATGGCTTTCCAGGAAGAGTAGATATTTTTGAGAAACCCTATTAAACCCCTAATTAAATTAAAGTTTAACTGGTTGAAAGTACACACCTAACTCTTTTATTTGTTTACCCATGGCATGGGGCAATTGTGAACATCACTATAAGCAGGTAGGAAAAATTGTAAATGCTTTGATATAGTTCTTTTGTTTACAGATGCCCCCTATAAATTTAAATGGAACTTATATTAACAAAGTGGTGATGTTCACTTTCACCTCAAAATTTCTAATTTTTTTTTTTATTGGAATTGTTAACATGATTTTTTTCTGTAAAAGCTAGAGATGCTTAGATTTTTACAAGTGACACCTAAACACAACCCATCAATTAAGCTCTACCCTTAAAATGGGGTAGTATACAAGTGATTTTTAACTACTACGTAGTGATATACTCGACGTATCGTACTATTTAATGTAATCAGTTGCTTTGCAAAAACCGTAATAGCCTGGAATTTATTTTTTTTAAATTTCGTCTTAGCTCCGCCCCTACGTGAAAATAAAAGTTAAAAACGTAGTTAGTTTTTTCAATCTGGCAACACACCACGGTTTTGAGAACGCACAATTTGCACTGACATTGACGTCAAGAACGAAACGTCAAATTTACTACATCAAACAACGTAAACAAGACTGGGAAAATGTCACATGTCACACGATTCACACGACACCACACGTCGTTGAACTGTTGAAGTCAGCTTTCATTTTGAGCAGCGTTGCCAGATGGTCAGCGGCTTGAATATTATTGGTCGCCGCTGTAGCGCTAAATTCAAATTATAGTTTGTTTTTCTCTGACTAATTCTATAGACACTATGCTGGAAAATAATCTAGTATCCCACTATACCATCACCATTTAGCCTATAGAATATCGAGCACTTTTTTTACTAATTTTTATACATAGTATACTATCCCATTACCTTCGCAAATATTAGGATTAAAATTTTAGACCTTTTTATATTTGATTTTGTCAAAAACGTTTACCCATTACCCCAACTGACCCTAAATTCCTCATAAATTCCTCCATATTCCCCAAATTCTGATATATTCCCTCGATTTCCGATAAGTTCCTTCAAATTTCTCTAAATTCCCCACATTTGTGACAAAAATTTTTTAGGTAGTTTGCCCCGAGGTTTGCCCATTGGCTTTTGCAGATGATTGCAAATTTTCAAGAATAAATAATGTTTCTGATACTGTATTGTTACAGGAATATTTAAGTTGTTTAGTCACATGATGTGAGGTAAATAAGCTGAAGTTAAATGTTGACAAATGTTAAACAATAAGTTTTTTTGAGATTCAACAAAAAGATAAATTCTCATCATTATTTTAAAAGTAAAGAAAGTAAATATACACTAAAATAAAAGACCTTGGTGTGGTGTGACTTTTGATGAGGGACTAAAATTTGTTGAACATAAAGTCTGTTTTTTTTTAAGATAAAAGTCATAACGACATTATGTTGGCAATACAATGTAAAATTGTCAATGCTTTCAATTTTTGTATGTAGAAAAGGCTGGTGTTGCCAACATAGTTACTAAATTTTTGACTTAGTGAATTATCTTTTTTAAAAAAAACAGACTCTATCAAGAATGTAGTTGTACCAGGTGTCAAGTTATAAAGTACCACCACCAGTAACTTTTTTATGTACGGTCAAAAATAGAAAAGTTACAGGTGGTGGTACTTTATAACTTGACACCCTATACAGTCCTCTAAGCTGTTGATTTTTTTTTTCAAGGAATTGTAAGAATTTTTCAATTACCTTTGCTAAATGGATTTATAAAAGTTTAGTAAGATCTACATTGGAATATGCTCGGGAATATGGTTGCATTGTATGGTCAACAGTCACCCTGTCATAACATCCAGAGGATTTCAGTTGAGATCGTTCAGAACAAATTTTCACAGTTCTGTGCACATCAGGCTGGGTTTTGTGTGATCGATCACAATAATGAGGGCATAAGAAAAAACCCCAGAAAAAACCTTAAATTGCGCTTTGTTTATGATCTTCCGAGTGATGTTCTCAATTATCACAGCAAATCAAGCTTCATGTTCCTGTAAGACAAGTAAGACACAAATATCTATTTTATGTAGATTTTTACAGAACAGCAATTGGCTTGAACTCCGCTCCAAGTAAAAGTCTTTCAGTGATAAATCAGAATAACTTGGAAATTACTATGATAACGTTACCGTGGTAACGGTAGTTTTGGTAATTTAACCCGACAAATTTCTTTACCGGTAATTTTCAGAAATGTTCCTGAATGAAATCACATTCGGGCGACAATCTTTTTCATGCATTATTTGCCATCTAGTTGTGAATCTGTAACGCGCTTTCAAGGTTGGCATAAGCAAGTTTGGAAAGTGGTGCTTTTCCGCACGCGACGGCAGTTGGCAAGCTGTCAAGGGTGGAAAAGACATTTTCCGCAAGAGTTAGGTGTAATGTTTTTCCATGAGTGTTTCTCCCCATCTTATGTATCAAAAATTGATCAAAAAAATTTGTGTAAGATCTAGGTTTTCTGAATGGAAAATAGTACCTATAGATAGTAATTTGATTTGAAGTAAAAAATATGTACTTAGTACCTATTATCCGTTCACAATCCGATGTCCACAGGTAGGTAAAGGTAAAATCACCTGTCAATGCTATTTGATAGGGAAAGGTGATAAATTTACCTGCACCTGTGGACATGGGATTGTGAAGAGGATATATATCTTGAATTAAAATATTGTGCTCGTAGGAAAAGCCTATTTCAAAAACTCAGTGGGTTTTTGTTGACTTCTGAGTTTGAGATTACTTGGAATGTCAAAGAGTCAAAGATCTTAAAGCACAAAACCCTTCAAAAGCACAACTCTCGAAAAAATCCAAAAAACCAATAGAAATCTTCAAAAATCCGGGTTTTTGCCAACACTGCACGCTTAAAGTAATTAATTTTCTTGACAGAGTTAGGTATCTCTTATGCTATACTTATTCAGATCATTTTATTTATTTGTTTTCTTTTTGCCCTTTGAAAGTAGAAACTTTACTATTTAGTTTAGCACCAGATTAGGAATTAAATTCTGTTTTATTTTTGTTTGATTTTCTTTGCTCGTTTTTCGTTCTAGGAATTAGGTATTATTATTTGCTTAAATATTGTAATATTTCTACGAGGTTAGGTTTTACAACAAACAATATTATAATAAATAGTTGTTAAGGTGAAAAACTCTGGAAATATATAATCCTTGAACGTATATAGTATATAATATAGTCATAATTGTTTGTTTTTTGAAATATTTCCAAAATTACCAAAATGACCGAAAAATTACCGGTAAATTACCACTGAGAAAGAACAAATGAAAATTACCGGTAAACTTCAATCTCTAGGTTTATTAATTATGAAATTGTGATGAAGTGGTTGTGCAGGAGTTAAAATTATTACATTTTTAAGTTTCGGCAACTTTGAAGAAAGAAATATGAAATAAATTTGTTTTATAGGTATTAATAATTATAGGTGATCACATTGGGTTTTTGTTGAAACAATATATCTTGTAAGATTGTAACATGCTATATTTAATGGTATAATCCAAATCCCTTCAATAAATATATAAATAAATAAATTTCATCCCCTTAAAATTACCTAATAGGTATCAAAACTCCTTCTGCCTCCTGTATGTTTTGAATTCATATTAAGTACAGCAATAATTATTGTAGTTTTCAAAGTGTACCTATTTATTTCTTCATTTTTTATATCTTCCGTTTTGTGAGTTTCAGAAAGACACAAAATTAAATGTTTATGTGAGAGTTTATGTTTGAATGAAAAATATTTTACCTGATCTCATCTTATAATATCCCTGAATATTTAATGATAAATACATATTGAGAATCTAACATTTTTCAACCCAAAAATAGAAAAACCTAAAGCCCATGAACTGCTCTTAAAGTTTAATATGCATTAGCATTAGTTAAAAGATTAGTTTCTGAAACACCCTGTATTTTATTCTGTAATGAAATTAGCGTTTTCTTGATCGAGACAAACACAAAGAGTAGTTTCAAATGTGTACAGCGAGGTGTACAGGGTGGAAAAATTAAATATTTTTGCACAATGAAATTCA
This sequence comes from Ceutorhynchus assimilis, assembly GCA_917834065.1. Taxonomy (NCBI): domain Eukaryota; kingdom Metazoa; phylum Arthropoda; class Insecta; order Coleoptera; family Curculionidae; genus Ceutorhynchus; species Ceutorhynchus assimilis. The sequence goes on from OU892287.1 coordinate 12,609,068, forward strand.
GCAGAAGCAAGATCCTGAAAGTTAACTTAGAAAGTTTCACACAAAATGTTAATATTATTGTAGATAATTTTTGCAGGTGGTTTACTCCACATACCGGGAAAAAAATCTAAAAAAAGAAAATAATTTCTCTCAATTGAATACTGGTAAGCCAAAAATTAAATTCTTTTGACCAATCTGCCTCAGGTATGTATCCAAATACCAAAAATCAAAGAAAATCCCTTTATTTTTGGTCCACCCGGGATTTCGATTCTTTTGAAGGGGCCCCAGACTAAACAAAAGATATACACCTTTGGGGATTGCACACCCGGCGTTTGACTACCTGGCCTCAAGGACGACCGGCCTGTGAATTTATTTTTAAAAAAGCGACACGTGGTTTTGCGGGAAAGCCAAAAAGAAAAACAAATTTCCATTAATTCCACTGCCAGGGTGGCCATTTTCATTTCATCGACCTTCTAACAACAAAAAAAAACAGCACATTTGTTGCTTGCAAAATTGCCGCCAGAGGCCGAGAGCCTGTGTATTGTAGTCGAGTGCTGATAAGCAACACAAAATGATAACAATTTTTATAAACATAAACAATAAACAAATTAATGCGAAATTTCTTACCTTTGCAAAATTAATGGAGGTGGTTGTGCCGAGAACGTCTAGCAAAACGACCAAACATTTGTCGAAGTTGTTCGGGGTTTGTACTGTCGCCTTTTCGCTAGACATATTGTCGTTTGTTCGAGTAGAAAATGTTCAAGTCAATACGCTTTTTTTCTTATAGATTTTTATAGTAACTGCAGAGCTTTTAGAGATTTTTCAACGGCACAAATGCAGCGGCCACCGGAAGGAAAATGCTATAAAATGGTGGAAATTGCAGATGGGATGGCCGCGATCAGGCAACGCGCCTGCGCGCTTGGCACATTTGCAATGTTGCCCGATTTAGATTTTCATCTTAGGTGATTGTTGTTTTGTCAACAGGATCTGAATATTATTTTTCAACCAAAGTCCTTGTGTGCCAAGTTTTAGTTTAAATAATAAGTAATTAGGTCTAGGACATAGAATAATAATTAATTGTTAATAAAAAACATTTAATTATTCGAGTTGTGGATTGGTGGTGGATTGCATGACTTTAAACTTGACAACTGTGCGGCAGGGTTGTTTTATGTAGAGATTGGACGCTATTCGCGATGTTGTCGATTCTTGGTTAAAGTACCAAAAAAACTAAAAAAAGATAAAACTTGGTCTGCGTCTGGTTTGAAAGTAAGGAAGCAAATCCTTCTCTAAATTGTCTTTATGCTTAGGGGTCCATAATTTTCAAGGTTGCTAGGTTGCCTGATAACTTTATGACGTCATCTGAGGGGCTTCAACATGCAAATCTCCCTAATTAAGGCATCCCACACGCGTCATCGGGATACCCATTACCAGGCCACCTATGAACTTTAGGATCCTGGCATAATTTGAACTTGTCGTCAACACTCAACACAGAAGTGATCCATGTTCCTAAGACGATAAAAACCCTTATGTATGTGGAAATTTGTTAGATATTTTTTCGCTAAAGGCAGCCAAGGCTGATACACTATCTACTACTACAGGATAGCCTATCCTCATAAGGCCTGTGTGGAATGTGGAACAAATCCCGAGTTCGGGAATTACTCCAAGAGCATAATTTATTCATAGTTTGCGGTAATTTGTTCGTTTTGCACTTTTTTTTCAATAATTATGAACTAAAATTATTGCATAAATAAAGTGCGAGCATAAATAAATTACCAAGTTGACGTGTCTGGTTCGCTTACACGGGCTTTCATGTTCGGAGCAGTAAAATGTGTTCCGAGTGAGCTGGTACTGTTTTGACATTTGAAGTAAACAAATCATCAATCGAGAATTTATCAGCTATTTGGCCGTTTGGACCCCAGGATAATACACACTACATACTACAGGGATAGCTTATCGTCATAAGGCCTTGTGTAGATCAAATCTCAAGCCCCCCACCACGCCAAAGAACCAGTGATGATGTAGGCAGTGTGTCGTTTCTCGCCTTGACGTAGGGTGTTTGCACCACAGGTTATGATTCCGCCGGCTCTTGCAGCTCTTGAGTCTTGACTCTTGACTGCCCTTTAAGAACAATTCTCTAGGGAATCCAGAGTTGATAAAAGTTTAAATTTTGATTATTACCGGCTCTTGATTGGCTCTAGGAAAGTTTTCCAGAGAATCAATAGCCGGTAATAGTTCAAATTTTGATTATCTATGGCTCCTTTATTCATTGGATATTTTTTTTTGGAGCAACTAGATACCGACTATCCATTATTAGATACTATATTATGTCTGATAGACAAAATAGAAAGATCATGCAGTCTATGCTGACTTATGGAATTTCTCAAGTAGACCCCAACCACGCCAAAGAAGCAGTGATTACGTAGGGGGCGTGTCATTTCTCGCCTTGACGTAGGGTGTTTGCACCGCACCACAGGTTAAGATTCCGCGGGCTTTTGCTTTATGCATACCTACTTGATTTTACTACATTAGTTAACAATTTTAACATTCTAAAACAACGCTTTTTTAGATCCCGCTTGCATCTTCCCCTTTGTCTATTAGGTTAATCAAAATTAAATTACATTTTTTATCATAAATGTATATTCTAACCTAGAACCGCTGACGCAAACAGCTGACCAGATAGTTGATGACGTCGTCAATGGTGCTACACAATATGGCCGCGATTCCCAAAAACGTTTATTGTATCCATAGGCGATTTCGGCAAGCTTTGGTACATGGTTTGGTACCCTGTTTGGTCTGTCAAATGCATACCAACCAATTTCGGATACGAAAGTGATGTCGTCACCGTGACTTTGGTATCCTTTTTGGTCTTCTCATTTGGTATGGTGCTATCTACGTCTATTTTCGTTATGTCCTACTCTGGGAAATGTAAATAAATGAAAGTTCATTAGAATTTGAATAATTTGAAATTTTTAACAAATATATTTGTTTTTTCGCCTTCAGTTTCCTGTTTTCTCGTATGTTTTGACTGCCAAATAATGTTTAACGGTCATTTGAAAAATGGCTTTGAGCAACAGATATTAAGTAACTTTTTTGCTGAATGGATTATGGAATAAGCTTTACATTTACAGAAAACGCTGAGTTAGCCAATAGTTTACTCAAAGGTACTGTCTAGACAGTGCTGATTAGTGATTATAGATTTTAGTCAGTGCAGTCAGTACCTAGTCACTCCCAAAACTAGAAAAACAACAAAAAGTTAGGTCTCTTCCCCTCTCTCATGGCCTACCAAACGAATTCGGAATAAAATGGTGTCTTACGTCATTTCTATGACGTTGCAGGTACCAATTGGTTAACCAAATGGTATACCAACCAAAGCTTGCCGAAATCGCCTCATATATCTCCAGAGGCAAATAGGTTACATGCAATGAACTATAGCTAAAAACTGGAATGCGCACACTGCCATATCTGCCAAAAAAAATGTAGCCATGAAAGATAGATGCCACAAAGGGGAATGTTGTTTTTTTCTGTTGCTTGCTGACATATGACGTTTTCGAAAGTTTTGTCATATTTCCCTTCACAGGTTTCATCAATTGGAATACGTGTTGGAAGCAATTTTCGCCATTTAACATAATGAGTGCGACAAAAACAGGTATCCCCTCCGCAGCAGCCGCACTAGGCTTCAAGTTCGTCCTTATGTGTTAGCATTCCAGTTTTTGGTTATAATTCATTGGTTACATGTCACAAAATATAAAATGGTGGCGTCGAAGGTGGCGTGCATGTGGCTGGCCAGGACGCATGCTAGTTTTAAAAAAATAATTAGTGATGATGGTGAGCCTTGAAAATAGTAAGTAGGTATTTATTTTTCTTCTTGCACGTGTTATTTGTTGTAGGACCTTTAGATACCCTAATAATGAGTATTTTAACCCAAAAATGCAATTTTTCTTGGGTTTAGTTATAAAAGTGAGGTAGCCGACAAACTGGTTCTTAAAAATCCTTAAAATCCGTTTCTCGGCCAGGGTGGCCGAAAACAGGATAGAAACGGTTGGTACGTTTTGTCTCTGTCCGTCATTATTTGACTAGATATGACTATTTCTGTTTTTTCTAAGTATACTGACTGAAAAGTTAAAATAACATGCCAGATTTCGGCCATTAAAATTATTCATCATTAAATTCATTTAGGGGTTATTGAATAGATGGCCGAAAAGGGGAACTATGAAATGCCCATTTTCGGCCAGCCATTTGAAAATAAAAGGATCTGACATGGCCATAAACAAGCCTATCACTGGCCGTGATTTTTACATTATTTTATTTCGATTCCAGATGCCTTCTCATTCCAAAAAAAAATGTATGCCAGAGCCAGAAACGGCATAAAATTAAAAAAAAAGATGTTTCAGTACTCTGAGGAAGCACTATACGAGCTGCATTGCATGAAATAAGGGAAAATAAAATGGCTGTAAGACTTGCCAGTAGAACTTATGGCGTTCCTAGAACTTCCATCCAAGACCGTTTATTGGGAAAGATTCCTGAAAAACAAGGAAAAACAGGTCCAGAACCCCTTTTAACTGTTGAAGGAGAAAAAAAAATAGCAGACTGGGTCGTCAAGCTTGCAAAATGTGGATTTCCTATCAAAAAGGTTGATTTGATAGAAACACTACAAAAAATTGATAAGGATAGCGGAAAGAAAATTTTAAAAAATGGCAGGATTATGATAGATACCAACGAAAACTTGCAAGAAGAACTTAGAGAGATTATGATGAATACCAAAGAAAATTTACATGAAGAACCTAGAAATATTATGATGAATACCAAAGAAAATTTACAAGAAGACGCTATAGAGATTATGACGGATACCAACGAAAATTTACAAGAAGAACCTAGAGAGATTATGATGAATACGAAAGAAAATTTACAGGAAGAACCTAGAGAGATTATGATGAATACCAAAGAAAATTTACAAGAAGAAGCTAGAGAGATTATTATGAATACCAAAAAAAATATACGAGAGGAACCTAGAGAGTCTATAAAGGACATGTCCAATAACAATCAACCAAAACCAAGACAAAGTAATTCAAAAGCACCATCAGAAACTGTCAAGGAATACCAAATGCTACTTACGGGTTCTGATGATGTTGAACTTAATCCCAATAGAGAAAATAAATGCGTTGAAGCTTCACAACATAAGGAAACACATCAAGGGAAACTTGGAGAATTTTCAGTTAATATGCCAGATGCTTTCGATAAGCACCTAACTTATCCAGATCCTATAAAAAAAGTAAAAAATGTGAAAGAAATATTACCCAGTGCAATATCTTCTGACGCCTGGAGAAAGTATTACCAAGAAAAAGATGCAGCAAAAAATAAAAAGACTGATGACGTTAGGAAAAGAAAGGAAGAGAGATTGTTAGCCAAAGAAAAAAGATTAAAACAAAGGAAAACTACCGTGACTAGAACAAAAAAACTGAAAACTGTTGTGCCCATTCAACAAAAGAAAGAAAGTAATTTAACTGATAAAGTTAAAGTTCATTGCGCTTCTTGCACGGAAATACTAGACTCTAGACAGTGATGCAGAGGAGGATGACGAAAAAAATATAGGGTGCGACTATTGCCAAAGGTGGTATCATATGAGGTGTACCGTAGAATGGGGTGAATAGGATCACTTTTATACTTTGAAGTGGTGCCTCTCCCAAAGTAATAGAGTAAAAATTCTGATGTACATATCAAAACATCAGTCTATACCTGGGCTATCCATTTTTGAGTTCCAATATTTTTTATGCCGACTTGTTGTCCATATATATATTTTTTTTTTGGCTGATCCTATTCACCTGCCATTGTGGTGAATAGGATCGGCAATGATCTTATTATGCCTTATCGTAGTCACCTTCTTGTGGGGTGTATAGGATTGCAGAAATTTTATATGTGAACTCTACAGATTCTTTTTTTTTTTGTTTTTCACTCAAAAACAGGGATCAAACGCATTTTTTTATTGATATAAGTACATGTTAACAGGTATATGTATTATCTAACAGCAAAATCTATTTAAATTGTTTATTATATTCACATAAACGAATTTCAAATCTCATAAGACCTCTTCCATATTTTGCCGGAGGATTCAGTTTTCCAGCAATTTGTTGGAAAGTGAACTCGTACTCGTCTTTCACATCTGGAAAAGTGTAAACATATCCTGAATAGTCTCTTGTAGTTTTTTCGCGTAAGAAGCTTCCTTCGTACCCGTCCTTGTTTATTTTTACAACTTGAGCTATATAATATTTGTTAAAGGCCTTGGATGTACTTGGTACTTTGTCATTGGAGAAAAGGTAAGTTTATGAGTAACCAGTCACCAATATCAATGTCATCCTTGGTGACGGGCAAGAGACCATGTGAGATTGCTGGTTGGGGTGAACTATTCGAAATGTGAGGGTCAGCAGATGGCAGAACAATGTCTTCTTCTTCAGCACCATCAGAATTTCCATCAATTTCCTCCTCAAACTCGGACATGAGATCCATATCTGAATTTGAATCGTGAGTGCTAAAATTTTGGCTACTTTCGCCGCATCGACTTCAAAATGTGAACAAATGAAGTGTTTATGTCATCTTCCCTATCATTCGTTGGATTCTCCACAGGCAGCATGTTCAATACCCTATCAGCATTTATGTTTATGTTTATGTTTATTAACGGACTTGCCACTTTACTAAATCTACTTATACAAAATACACTTAAAACAAAAGACTTAAACTAACACAATTACTTGAACTTTGATTACATTACATTACAATAAAATTTTCTTAACCTGTTGAATAAAACTAGGGTTTGAGCAATTGAAAACATCAACATCATCAGCCACACAGTTCATCTGGCGGCACATTCTCGTTAAAGCCGAATTCTGGCCATAGTTAGTACGATGGTATGGGACAGAAAATAAATTTCTACTTCTAGTAGTTCGCTGGGGAACCGCAAGCCCAACACCTTCTAAAAGATATGGACAATCGACAGTGTTGTTCAAAAGTTTAAATAAAAATCCCAAATCAAGAATTAAACGTCTTGTTTGCAGCGATGGAAGCTTTAGTAAAGTTTGCAATTGATTATAATCAATTTGTTCTGGTGGGATTTTTAGTTTGTAAGCAACAAGTCGAAGAAATCGCTTTTGGACCCTTTCAAGCAAGTCTATGTATGTAGAGTAGAAAGGTGACCATACCTGTGACCCATATTCCAACGTCGATCGCACAATTGCACAATACAAAGCCTTAAAACATTCAATATTATTAAAATCTTTCAGGGTTCTGCCAATAAAACCAAGTAACTTTATTGATTTGTTATAAATGCTCTCAATCTGTAGATCGTATCTTAAGGGACTATCTCATATTACTCCAAGATCTTTATGGAAAATTTCAGCGGATAGTATTTCATTTTTTAAAGAGTAGTCAAATATAATTGGAGTCTTTATTCTATGATATCTCATTACCTGACACTTAGAAACATTCAGTTCTAATCTATTTCTTTTACACCAATCCAAAAACGCATTGAGATCTTTCTGGATCACCTCACAATCGTCTAGTTCCTTTACTGTTTTATAAAGTTTTAGGTCGTCTGCATACAAGAGATAATTACAGTTTTCAATTTCATAATGGATATCATTAATGAATAAGTTGAACAGTAGAGGTGATATGTGACCACCTTGTGGAACACCAGATGTAACATTTATGGTCGAGGAAGTAGCATTATTTATTTTTACCACCTGCTGTCTGTTAGTTAAGTAACTGGTTAGCCAATGGAGTAGTGGTCCAGAAATGCCAAACTTTTCCAGTTTTCTCGACAAAATGACGTGATCAACCTTGTCGAATGCCTTGGAGAAATCAGTATAAATGACATCTACCTGGCATCTGCTCTCCAAAGCATTCGAGAGGTACTCCTCAAAGCAGAGCAAATTAGTAACTGAAGACCTACCCTTGACAAAACCATGTTGGGCAGGAGTTATGATACCCTTAAAAGCCGGCGTAATTTTATTAGTAACAATCTCCTCAAAAATCTTACCAATCACGCTCAACTTTGATATTGGGCGATAGTTTTCCACCTTCGCTCTGTCAGAGGTTTTATGCAAAGGAGTGATGAAGCTTAATTTCCATTTATCTGGAAAAAATTTAAAGGTATAATGCCGCATTTATCGAATCCGGCCATTATATTTTTAGATTTGTTGTCTTCAATCGATTCTAATAGCTTCCTTAATAAACCTGGAAAGACGTTTTTAGGAATACCAGATTCCTTTCTTCCAGGTCCTTTTTTATAGAATTCAACAATCTTTCTCCATGCAACCTTCAATGGCTTGAAAAAGGCAACATCTAAGGGTTGCGTCAAGTGGGTGGAGTTGCTGGGTAAAAATATAAAAGTAATATTGTTCACTGAGCACTCTTGTATCGATTGTACTGATAGGTGCGACGATAAATTGTCACCAATTAATATCTTTTTGCCAGGCAACTTCTTCAAGTATGGTATGGCGATTGAATGTACCCAATCCTCGAAACAATAGCTGTCAAACCATCCCGATTTACTACGATTATATCTTGTACGGGGTGGCCCTCCAGTAGTCCAAGAGTAATACATGTTCAAGGCTTTGTAGACGACGTAGCATGGAAGTAAATCTCCACTACCAGAAGCAGCGAACATGATTGAAGTTGACGACTTACTGTGGTTCATAATTCGCTCCGGATATTTGCATCCCCTCTTTGCAATAATTTTTTTTCGTCCTGGGTCATCGCAAAGGTTGGTCTCATCGTAGTTTATGATGTTGCTGGCTGGAATACCTTCTAGTTCTTCAGAAAGGCGTTCGAAATACTCTGTTATTGTTACCCTCGTAACACCAGCCCGGGCTCGTTTTATATTTTGGCACATTCTCTCCGACAGCATATGCGAATGTCGTTTCAAAAAGCTATATGCGAACTCTTTACCAGGAAGATTGTCCTTGAAACGGGGCACCACCCTACCAGCTCTATTTAAATATTGTTGGATAACCAATCTTAAATCATAGGTATCTAAGGGGTAGCCCCACTCACTGCATGTAAGTAATTTTTCCGCAATACATTTCTCTTCGGCTTCACTTAACACTGTTTGACCTCCTTGTCTTTTAACATTCACATTTGCGAGGCGTCTTTGCAGAACGGTGTAAGGAATTTTGTGTTTTATAGCGGCTTGTCGAATACTATACCCGTTGTTATTAACATCATTTTTAGCCTCTTCAATGATGTTTGGATCAGGTTTCTTGTAAAGTTTTTGTCCTGCTTTGGGTTTATATTCTCTAGGTATTTTGATCCTATTGACCCCAGCCCTTGATCCTATTGACCCCAGCCCTTGATCCTATTGACCCCAGCTCTTGATCCTATTCACCTCGATAACCTGAAAATCGTGCAACGAAATAGAAAATATTTTTCAATTTTGTTTTTGCTTACGAATAAACTAAAATAATTTTGTGTGCCTTAGTTACTAACCTGTTGGAGTTAATTAGGCCAACTACTCTCAATATATGCTTCTCAAATTCGTATTTACAGACAAAGTTTTGGCGACAAAACAGATGACTGACAGTACTTCTAATTAAGGCCTGGTTTACAGTGCTACCAACTGCTGAATGATAAAATATTGGTAACCTTTATGAGATATAGAGTTAGGCAACCAATCAAACTCAAATAGAAAGCATTCATTACGATATTAAGGTTTCGGAAACTAAACTGATAAACTCCCTCTTTTTGATCCTATTCACCACAGCGAATCTATTCACCCCATTTTACGGTACCGAGTTTATTGGACTACCATATGATGAGACTGCAGAGAAGGAATACCGATGTGATTATTGTACCTAGTTGTTTCATGCATTTATTAGGTACCTACATGTTTTTACCAAAACCAAAAAAAGCATGCAAAGAATGAATTTTATTTTGTAAACCAAAAAAAGCATGCAAAAAATTAATTTTTTTTTTGTAAAATACCTACCTATATTTTCAATAAATATTTTTTCAATTGAGTAATTAAAATATTTTTTTCTACTACCGTGCGTAAAGTACTCACTTTACGCACTATTCAGAAGACGTAAAATTTCACTTCACGCACTAGTGCGTAAAGTAATTCACTTCACACACTAGTGCGTGATTGGATTTTTCAATTTTTCTGAGGTCCTTTTTTTTTAAGATTTCGGCTTTAAATCCCACAATAATTCACTATGGAGTGTCTGGAGTCCCAATTGAACGTCTGAAGTCGAAATCTTCACAAAAAAAAAATGAAATTTCACCATTCTGGAAGTAAAGCTTACTTTTCGTGCATCCGTTTTTCCGTCAATCTGTTAATCCGGAAGTATTCCTATTGGTCCAATATTTTGGCGTCAAAATATTGGACTAATAGGAATGCTTCCGGATCAACGATTTGACGGAAAAACGGATGCATAAAAAGTAAGCTTTAGACCCAAAGACCCCCCTTTGGAGATTGGAATAGGAATAATCATAACTTTTTTCAATCGTATAGATAGAAATTTTTGATCCTAGTAGAGATTCACAAACCGTGCAAAATTTTAACTCATTTGGACTTATACTTACTTATTCAGACTCTGAAAATAATGACCGAGACTTATCACAATCCTATGAACGCGGACTTATTCCAAAAAATGGGTTAGTCAACTTATTAGTCTAGGAGGTAGTGACGATTTTCGGTACTTATTTTCCCAGTCAGACAATATGGATAGAATTAATTGTAGGGTTAGTAATTCTAAGCAAAATACATATATTTTTAGGGGAGGCTTTCCGATGGGTTGAGGCACAAAATACGTTAAAGCTTACGAATGCATTTTTTCTCAGTGATAAAAATAGGTCTACCAATGAGAAGCATACTGAAGTTACGTAAAAAAATAGTCCGGCTAATCTGTGAGTATGGATGGCAAGTGAAAAATTGAAGATCCGAAAATTTTCAGCCAGACTCACTTCCACTATCTGAGATAAGCCAAATTACTATTTTCATATACTTTATGTTCTATTGTAGTAAATGTGAAATATTAATGTCTGGGAATATAAGCGTAGGTACTTGTATTTTTCATTGATCTTGTGAACCATTGTTGTGAACCCATCCGAAAATTTTAGCCAGACTCAAAAATTCTTGCTTTGTATCACCAGGAGAACAAACTATTTAATAGACACCAACTGGGAAAATAAGTGCTAAAAAATTCCACTGCATCCTGGACTATATCCTGCATTATGGAAATTTGAAGAGAAATGCATGGTAGTATTGATAGTCATATATGAATAATACCCTTAACCCTGCTCCATATAGCATTCAGAACTGGTAGATAAAATACCAACATTCTCTTCAAAAATAAGGCAAAATACAGGACTGATTCTAAAGAGATAACCTGATCTTGCTGTAACCCAAAAAAACAACTTAATCTATTCAAATTGAAAAGAAATTTCAAGATCTCCCGTGAAAACAGGACTATAGTATCGGAGAAATTCTTTTATGTTCATACACGTAATAATGATATACTTGAATATAGTTGCGCAAGTTCATACAAGTATACAGTAACGTGTGTTGGAAGATTTTTGAGCAAATTTCTAGATCTGTGCAAGTCTTCAGAAAGTATCAATTTTCCATTTCGGGATTTGCCCAAGTTTAATAATTCAACGTGTGTGGCATAAGGTGGTCCAAAGATTCCTATGAATGTGAGGGAGACACACGTGGTGAATAAAAATGAGAGTGAGTGAGACACGTGGAGCTGCTCCAAATTTCTATTTCATCTAAATTATATCGTTTAATAAAACTTGTGCCATGCCCGTATTATAATGCTTATTCATACTGAACGAGGTTAGGGTAGGGTGCCTTTTGTAAACTTTTTAATGTCTTCAAGTGGGGACTTGCAAATAGCACAATATGAAAAGAGAGTCATTAGAACCTTAGTTTGCACCAACACATACTCAAATTCACTGCTTCTCCATGATTCCTTCATCATCGTCATCTTACTAATCTTCGTTTTTTTCAGTGGTTTCACTGATATTTTCCTTTCCACTGAAGAAAGAATGTTGATGTAGGTACTCTTAGGATTATTCTCAAAAAGACTTATACCTACTTGTGAAACACTTCTTCACCTAGCTCACACTGAATATCTATTTTGTTCAGTCAATCAGTCTTCATTTGATTGATATTTTATTTAATGTGTGTCTATATTCATATATGTTGATCCAATAAATTATCAGGCCATGCATCAAGTGGAAACTCTTTGTTTAACTAACTGCATCTGAGATTCTATCACAAATTATTTAGATTTTTCCACCGGGATAGCTATTTTTGTTTGTTTAGTATTAAACAGGAAGACTCGGAATGGCAGACTAGCTTTTTCGGTAATCTTTAGTCTTTTTATCCGGTAGGAGTGATCTCATCAAATTATTTTCAAAATTCTCCATAATCCATAAAATGCAAACTAGATATACGTACCGCCATTATTTGAATTTGTAAAGAAATTTTTACGATTGATTCTATCTTTCCAGGATTTGTAACGTTATGGTTCTTTTTCCTTTCTAGGAAATTGATGGAGTGGAGTGTCACTAAAGAGTTTTTACGGTTGTGATTATAACCTACAACACAACAATTATAACCATTTTTAGTTTTATAAAACATTAGTAATACGTGTAAGAAACTTCCAAAAAAAAAAACGGAACGCTGCGATTTCGGCGGTTAGCAGCTGTTGTGACGTCGCAAGCTCGCGCATATCTTTACAAAAGCCAGCCATACAAGTCGGCTATAGCCCTCCTGTTCGGGTATGGAAAAAAGACAGTCCTAGAACGGTTCAAAACAATCGCACAGTTTATCAATTATCAAAAATGAAAACGGCTCGGCTATCACAAATTTCAATAATAAACTGTGCGTTTGTTTTGCACCATCATTCTACGTAGAACATGCTGTGGTAGAACCGTCCTTTATTCAAACCCGAACAGAGGGCTATCGCTACGTGTATGGCTCGCTTTTATGAAAATATGCGCCGGCTTGCGACGTCACACCAGCTGCCGCCGAAATCGCTCGCAGCCTTCCGTTCGTTTTCGTTCAGTCGTCACCGTGCCTTGAGCCGTTGCAATTCGCTTCGACCTTTATTTGTTTTGAAAGTTTTTTTATACGTGTTAAAACTGTTTTATAATGGTTAATTGTTGTGTTGAAGGTTGTAATCACAACCGTAAAAACTCTTCAGTGACACTCCATCAATTTCCTAGAAAGGAAAAAGAACCAGAACGTTACCAAGCCTGGAAGAATAGAATCAACCGTAAACATTTCTTTCCAAATTCAAATAATGTGGTATGTAGCTTGCATTTTACGGACGAAGATTTTGAAAACAAATTGATGAAAACACTGCTACCAGATAAAAATCTTAAAAGAATGCTGAAAAAGACTGCCGTTCCGAGTCTTTTGTTGGATAAGAAACAAACAAAAATAACTGTTCCTACTAGTGTGAGAAAATCTAGTCGAAAAAAAATTGAAGTACAATCTCAGATTGAGTTAGTTAAACAAGCGTTCCCACTTGATGCAATGCCTGATGAACCTATGGATATGGACAATCTTGACATTAAAGAAGATATCACTGAAATGACGATTGAAGAAGTAGGGATTCAGTGTGAACTAGGTAAAAAAGAGTTTCACAAGTATTCAATTGAGAATAATTCTCAGAAGAAATCGATACATTCTGCCTTCAGTGAGAAGGAAAGTATCAGTGAAACCACGGTAAAAAAAGAAGTTGACGATGATGAAGAAATTACCGAGGACAGTGAATTTGAGTATGTGTTGGTGCAAACTAAGCTTCTGATGCCTCTTTTTTCATTTTGTTCTATTTGCAAGTCCCCAGTTAAAGACATCAAAAAGTTTACAAAAGGCGCTGTATTGCATGTAAAGTATAAATGTCCCAATGGACATTGTCAGACATGGTCCTCCTCTGAAAATCCAGACAAATAAACAGTTTGTGGGACAATTTTGTTCAACTTTTATATTTTGCAAAAACTTCAATAAACTATTGATCTCTATTAGTGTATAAAAACTCTACCAAAATGACTAAAGACGTAATAAACTTTACTAAGAAATTAAGACCTCTAGTATGTTTTATTGCCTTTACTAAATCAGAGAATGTAACATGAAATTACATATATTTTAGAAGACATTTAATTCAGGTACCTACTGTCCGCTCCAGTTAAGAACACCGGTTAAAAAAATGTGAAGGATTTTAGTTCATAGAAAACATAGTATTGTCACGTACACTCACTACAAAAAAATTAGGTGTTTAATAATTGTTATTTGTTAACAAATTTGAGAATTAAAAGGCAGACGTTAAGGGAAAATGGAGTAGATTAGTAGACTTATGTAGGTACCTATGTTGTTTCTATTCCAGGCTCTTAAATTTCCTTTATGTAGAGATTAGAAATAAACAATTCAAGAGCCAGCAATAGACAGTAAACTTTGAGAATTGAAAAGCAGAAATATAGTGAAAATTGAGTAGATAAGTAGACCCTATGTACCTATATGTTGTTTCTATTCCAGGCTCTTGAAGTCTCTTTATGTAGAGATATTTAGAAGGAACAATTCAAGAGCCGGGAATAGACAAAAATTGAGATGGAAAAATTCAGGAACTTAGAGAAGAAATTTAAGGAAAATTTCTAAAAAGCAGAAGCACTGTTAGAAGAAAATCTTCATTCGACTATTCCACACATTTAATGGGTTTCCCTAGGTATATTTTCTGATATAAAGTAAAAGATTTCCTACATAAGGAAAGACTAGAACAACAAAAATTGCCGGGGTTCCAAAATAGAAGAACAAGAGATCTTATCTTCGCCTACCAAATACTCCACAACAAGATTCAAATAGTTAGACACCTCTATGCCTTGAACACAGACCAGAGACTCTGGGGTCACAGTGTCAAACTTAAAAAAGAACACTACTCCACAGTGTGTAGGGAGAACTTTCTACGAAACAGAGTCTTTGCCCCCTGGAATCAACTCCCAGCTAAAATAATTAGTGCTATTTCGATATCAGTATTGACAGTATTCAAGACAAAACTTGATAGTCAGTTCCTATAGTGCTTAAGCCAAAACAAACACTCAAAAACTATAATAGTTCTAAGAGAATTGATGATAAGTAACAGTGCAAAAATGGGCTTAGGACTAGATACTTATAGCAATTTTTTTACTGTTTCGATTAAGATTTATCAGAATATCCAGATTTTCCACTAGCTCTACACCATGAAAACTCTCATAAAAAAAAAGCTAAGGAATACCATCTTTCCCTCGATCTCACTCCTATATGTATTACAAGAAGACATCGGATAGAGTTGACCTAGAGGTCTTAAAAAAAGCAGTGCAAAATTCTCCAATTGACTCCACGATACGCCACGAACATCTTATTCATAACATCTACAGAAATGCAACATTGACAGTACATCTATAAGACAACACCCAATTATTAGGAAAGAATGCAAACAAGGAAAAATGATATCACCAGAACTCTTATTATTTTATTAGCAATAGAGGATGTAATCAAGATTGGTTACATGATATAAACACAGCTTATAAATATAAACCATTGATTGGCAAGGAAAAACACATACATATTCAAGTCTCCTCTTGGACATATTTGCATGTGGAATTTCTCAATGTCAAAATCAATATATCTCTGACTCTGAACTATATTAAACACATCATTGGGAAGAAGCTCTTCATATTATATAACACTCGTCCAGATCATCAAAAAAATGTCCGTAGGACTGTGCTTTACCTCTGTAAACTTTGTGAGGGAGAAATGATGCAATTTACAAAAACATATTTCTCCCCCATCCAGAGTAAAACTGGATATTTCCAATAACTATATTATCAAAATATGAACAATAATTACTATTCACCTCGAAGTCAGAACTGTAAAAAAATTTCCTGGGGATTTTTTAACTCAAAAAATAAAACAAAACAAATATACATCATATGCGATTTTAATTGCATTGCAAAGCGGTAATTACAAACTAAGAAGAATAAATAATACATTTTGCTATCAATATACAAGTGTGGATACAGATTTTTTAGCTTGAAACACTGACATTGCAAAAATTAACCCAGGGAGGGACAGAGAGAATAGAAATTTTATAAATTTGTTTTCTAAAAATACATAAAATACAAATAAAAATATTATATACAAAATTTAGCACACTTTTTTTTCTTTATGAAACAATTATATACACAATTATCAGAATAAATATATATTTTCAAATTAATTTAAAAGACATTTTATAACCAAAAAAATAATAACAAATTAACATAAAAAAAAAACATTTCTGTGTTGTCAATGTTTTTTTGAAAAAATCCATATTCAATGAGAGATTTTTCAATTAAAAATAGCAGTTACACTGTAAAGAAAATTCACAACCAATACAAAAAAAATGCTAAGTTGAGGGAAAACATGAAAAATTATCAGTTAAGTAAGTACTTTCTGTCAGCTACATACAATAATTAATATAATGGCAAATGGTAACGTAACTTAGAGTCAGATTCTTTTTTTTTTCAGTTGCAAATTTTGGTTATCAAATTGTATCATTTGAAAGATGTCTGACTCTAAACTATCCAACCACAGTTTTGTGTTTTTAAAGTGTGTGTATAAACCCGGTTCTATGTAAGTATCTAAAATGGCGGCGCACTCAATCACTTTGTTTAAATGCATCCTATTTCGTTTTCGAAAAAGAAAAGGTAGTAATGCATTTTTTTTTTCAATATATTTAATTATATAACACAATAAAAACTAGGATTTTTTCAGTCTTTAATAATATACAAATATACGCTTCGGGTT
This sequence comes from Ceutorhynchus assimilis, assembly GCA_917834065.1. Lineage (NCBI taxonomy): Eukaryota > Metazoa > Arthropoda > Insecta > Coleoptera > Curculionidae > Ceutorhynchus > Ceutorhynchus assimilis. The sequence continues at coordinate 12,625,866 of OU892287.1, forward strand.
CGCCCTTTATATTTTGTCCGAAAAAATGTCCAACACTTTAAATATGTATATATTAGAAATAAATAACTGACCAGGAAAAATATAACATTTACAAGATTTTTTTGTTTAAATAGTTTTATCCTAAAATTATACAGGAACTAAAAATTAGTTGATAAAAGTCCTCTATATAATTTTAGAAACACACACAAATTGGTCATCTATGCTCGGGCGCATATTTAAAGGATTCCTACGTAACATATAAAAAACTGTACAAATCTTTTCTTTTCATTTAGTTTTAAATCGAAAATATCTAAAATAAATGTGACTATACTATAAATACCACTCGTTTACATCATTATCATAGGCCCAGATATTTACTTTTTTCTTGCAATAATGCCATTATTGCTTGAAAAAAATTAAACACAATAATAGTTTTAGGAATTATTATTAAAGGTACTCGATATTAGTGATTTTTCTGGCACCATTTATTTTTTTCGTTAAAATAAAACCTATAGAGAGCATTATGAAGTACAGCTAGTAGGGTGGTTTTAGAATTAATCCTCAAATATGTAAGGTGTTTGAGAAAGGAGAATAGATCATTGAAATAAACACATTATTGTACTAGTACGATAAAGATTACTTGTATGGATTGCAATATATGGATGGCTGTGGTGTATTATGTCTGTGTTGTTCGGTTTTGCTAGAACCGTGAAAGTGAATAGTTGTTTTAGACATTGATTAGTTACTTTTATTTTTGTAGTTTTATATGTTTGGGGTGCCATTGTTGACCAGGTGGGAAAAGTTAGAACATTAACTGACAGTTGAGATGAAATTTGATGTAACTTATCTCTGATATAACTATTGTCAAGGGGTTTAATTGAGAATTCGAGAGTCTAATTCAGTGTTAGTAAAGTAGGTAGTTTAAAGTTGAGCTGTTGTATTATTTACAACCCGGGCTGCAGACCTGTCTCGTGGTATCAGATATTTAGCCTGTTTCGTTCGGTACACCCTGTATAGTTTTTATCCATTATATCAAAATTTGACTGCCTTTTGGAAACCGCTATACAATATCACTTTCTTCAACTTCTACGCCTTTCTTCAACATCCAGATGATCCATCATGTTTCAACATTTTTGTAGTGATTTGGTCTTTCTCAGAGCATTTTCCGTTTTTCATTGGTTTCATATTGCATTGATTTTTTCTGTTTGATTTTTCATACAGGTAATAAAGATGTTCATATGGTTTGTCTGTCAGTTTCAATCTCTCCGATGTCTCTCTTCCAGGCAGGTATTTAATTTTTCATACTTATATTCTCGGGATTTAGTGAAAACTAGACCTATGTATATCCATATTATTCTAGTAATCATAATCCTTTCTGAAACACCCTTTATACAATAGTATTAGTTTTAATATCACAATTTTAGATTATCTACTCTAATTTATTAGTAATTCGTGTCCGATAAAATGTCAGACTTTTCATATTTATGAAAAGTAATTCTGGAATTATATTTTTTGTTATTTTTTTTTTCAATGAAAATTATAGCCTATGTACATAGCTGGACTATTAATGGAATGTTTGAGGCGATTTCAAGTTAATGACTACGTTTATTTGACACGTTGTATCCGAATACTAAGTGGATTAGGGATTATTAATCCATATTCGTCAACTATTGAATGGATTAAGATTAGTGCTAATCCTTTCTTAAGCCTTGTCGTTAATGTCTAACTTCATTAAATGCAACAATGATGAAAAATAGTTTTAATTATAAATTAAAAGGTAAATATTTTTTTCTTGACACCGGTTTTTCATCATCCTACAAATTTGGAGGATTGGATTAAGTACTCCGATCCAGATTATTTCTCTAATCCTGGGTGTTTATTTCAGGATTATCAATCCCTATTATTAATCCAATCCACTTCGTATCCAGATACAACACATGATTTAAACCTAGTCAATGTTGCTTTAGTTTTTTCAGTTTAACTAATGACTACACTAATATAAAATATTTTCTTAGAGCTACCTGACGAAGAGTTTAAATAAATATTTGAGCATTTATTTTAAAAATCCCCCGCTGTACTTTTTAGCCCAAATTGCACCCAATAAAAAATACAAACAATTCGTATAATCGCTGAAGAAAAAAGTCAAAATAATATTTTTGTTAGGTCGATCAATTAACATTCGTTTTCTACATTGTATTATTATAATATATCTACATTTATATATTATCAATGTCATAAGGGGTTTACTTTGTCAACATTTAGGTCATTTGTGTAACGTGTTTTCTTCAAATAACATATATAGGCCAGAATATTTTATAAATATACAAAAAGGGAACTTTTTTTTGGGGGTGGTTGGGTTTTGTTAAAGGAAAACGTCCATACAGAAATCTGGAATTGCTGCTTTTCGTTGTGAACTTTCAATAGGACTTGAGTCACTCATAGGGACCCTTCAATGTTCTTGATTTCACTTAAAGTGGAAATCTTTGTTCATAGAAACTTATTTTTATTACATTTCTAGGCACTAAGACTATTCCACAATGAGTCAATACAATTTTAGATTGAGTACTGGAACTAAGCACTTAAAAACATCCTCATTAACTGTTTAGGATTATTTGAGAAACGGCTTCTGTAGTTAAGTTTTATTGCAAATGCATAGGTATATCAAATTGTTGAAGCGTTTAGATTTTTCAAACCTAAGTACATGGGAAGGTATTTTAATTGCACCTAAAGGTCAAACAACTCGATTTTATAGCTTTGCATTTCGGAGAGGTAACTTTTTGCTCCTCAATTCTCTAATTTCTGTAAAGGCTTTTCCCTAAAACAAACCCATTCTTACAAGGGGGCACACATTCAAGTATAAATATATAGGTTCATTTTTTTTTAAATATATCTTAGTGCCTATTTTAGTGAACAATTTTAGAATCGAACGTAGCGCTCGTTTTTTTTTTATAGGGCCACATACACCTTTATTTTGTTAAATAATTAATAGTTTTTTTTATATATGGACGATATACATATTTGTTTTAAAAGGGGCTCTCTTTGAGAGCCCCCTCATTTTCGGACTGACAACAGCCATTGACAATACGAACTGCAAGTGTTAAGACTTTGTGTTTTTACAAGGATAGTACGGTAGTTTTCGACTAGAAATAAATTATTGAAAATGATGAATAATGTCTGTTAACTTAGCATGACTTAGCAATGGACAACATGAACATTTTCTTTGAAAATTGATCAAACTATGCGTGAAAAATTTAATCATCACTTGTGTAGGTAAAAATCGTTCCTTTCATTTTTCTGGATTTTCTTTGCATAATTCATTCAAATAGTTTAAGAAAAATTCGAATTTAGAACGAGGATGGAAATCCCGTGTTCAATTTTGCATAATATACATTTTCTCTACATCAATTGAAAAATATTGCCCGTACTTTTTTTGAACATCTTCTGAATGCCCATCAGATTTCTCCAAACTCTGAAATTTTAATGAAAAAAAAACATCTCTTTACTTGTTCAGATTTTGATAATCTTTTATGGATGAAGGTAAAAACTTCTCACCTCTGAAATGCTGCATAGAAACTTCTTCAATCTTTCTAAAGAAAAATGGTGTTCTTGTGTACCAGAAGCTGCTTCAATTTGCCATTGATTGATAAACATATTTTCACATCGTTTGAAAATATTTGTTTCTATCAACCACTAAGAGTATACTTGATTATTTTAGTATCTTTTTAAAGATCAAGAGATGATTTTTTTTTACACTTACATCATTTGAGCATATGTCTAGCATCAAGTTAATAGACATTGCAAAATATCCATTTTCCCTACATAAAGCCTCAACAATTGCCAGTTCAAATTATGATTACATTTAGTTTACAAAACATGGTTGAAACAGTTTATATCACGAATGTGGAGTGTGGGTTCAGGGGGACAATAACAACAATGGCAATCACGACTAAAAAACATTCACTAGATCATTGCTGAGATCCGCAGGGGCAGGTGAGTGGTGTGTGAGGAATTTCAGTTTTGTTTTTTTTTTTGCACTAAAAAAGTAATTCATCGTAACGATTGAAATAGGCTCCGCAGCACCACTACACTTAGTAGGAGAACGTTCGTGAGAACCACAGTGGAACTGGAAGCGCCTCCTAAAGTCAGCTCTTCACTTTTCACCACTTCGTTCGGGTGCTTGTTGTAGGCTTTCGATTTTTTCGTCGTCGACGCTGTGCTCCTACTCGTACTGGTTGTCGTACTGGGCGGAGTCGGTCTAGGAGGCGTTATTGACCACCTAAAAATAATAAATTTGATTTAATGCAAAAGGTATCTACAATTTGTTAATGTTGAAAGAAATTCGAGAGAAAACAAAAGAAAAATCTTTCTATTAATTGGTGGAAAACTATTCTGTTTCACTCCCTGTTTGCTATATCCTTGTTTTTGTAAATTTTTAGACTTTCAGCCAAAATCAGTTTCTTATAAAAATGGGATTGGTGTTCTCTTGTAAATGTACTATCGATGGGGCATATCTGTAAATGTTATGAGTCAATTTGAGAGTCTTTTGTTGCTCTCTTTATGGCTCATAGCTCAATCATCTACCGAATACTTTCTTATAGTTCAAGAATGCAAGATACTTAGAGGAGAAAATGTTATTATTTGACCTTTTCTGTAAGGTAAGAATTTCTATGGTAAAGGGAAGGTCAGAATTACTAGCATTCCACGTCTGAAGCGATTTCGTTCTTTTCCATTTCTTATGTATCCATCTTCACTGTTTTTATGTGCATGATTTTGTTGGATAGGCATTTTATGCCTTCATTCTCTTCTATGATTTATGATCGCCTCGTTATTTATTCTTGATGTTTTTTTTCAGAGTTGTTTGTGTTATGATATTGATTTTACTCCGTTGTATGTCGTTTTCCATCACTTGAAAGACTTGTAAGCTGTGGACTTGTTCTTGGCCTTATTAATATCTTTTGATGTACAGGGTGGGTGGTCCAATTTGGACATTTTTAATAGGATTAACTGCTCACTCTGAAACTCAGATTTCATGAAATATTGATTGGTGCAAACCGCATTTTGATATCTTCAACCGTTTTGTTTGTCGCGAGAGGACGTTTAGGCACTGATTTTGAGTAATACTGTGAAAGCTTCATACTTTTTTTGTTTAAGCCAAGTTGAAAACTTGGACCAAGTAAAGTTGGCAGCCAACCTTCTTTCTTGGATGTTTGGGACTCATCCAACTGGACTTGGATAAACAGTTTATAGGTTCCAAGTATCAAGTATCGATCCAAGTAGGTACACTTACTTGGAACGTGTTAACCTGGTTTTTAAAGTGTAAAGCCAGGTTGACACGGTCCAAGTGCACTTGGATGACAGCTTGGACCAAATAAGTTGGTATCCTAGCCTACTTACTTGAATATTAGGACCTATCCAATTGGACTTGGATAGGCAGTTTATAGGTTCCAAGTATCATCCCAAGTGGAAGCTGCTTCCAAGGGTATTTAATCCAAGTATACTTGAACATACAAATACTAGCGGTGTGTAAATGGCCGGATGCAACCAATTTTGACTCAGGAGATTATACAATTTATACATCCGGAACAAGAGATGCATCTCATAGAAACGGAGTGGCTATAGTACTAAATAAATCCGTCAGCAGATCAGTACGAAACTTTGTACCCTTGTCAGACAGAGTAATGCTACTACAGCTGGCGATGAGACCTGTAAATGTGAACATTATACAGGTCTATGCCCCTACTACTGACCCATGATGATGACGAAGTCGAAGAGTTCTACCAACAAGTTAAAGATATAATGAAGGCGATACAAAAACACGAAATCACTATAATTATGATTATGCATGCAAAAATGGGCAGAGAAACAACAGAAGATGTCACCGAACAGTACGGCCTACGAATACGTAACAACAGACGAACACGACTTGCACAGTTTTCCCAAGAAGAAGAATTCGTGATTACAAATACGTGGTACAATCTTCCATACAGGAGACTGTACACGTGGACATCTCCCCAGCATTGTAAAGGAATCAGATCGACTTCATCCTGAATCCTGATCAACCGGAGATTTCGGAATTGCAATAAGTCAACGAAAACCTATCCTGGAGCTGACATGTACTTGCTCTGCTCAGTACTAGGCGTAAAAAAAAAAGAAGCAACCATCGAAAACCTCAAAAATACAACAACATTATACTGAAGGACCCCAAAACCATCAAAGAACTAATGAAGGAAATAAATGGTAATATACATATAACTATATCACTTCCCCTTAATAACAAAAGTGTCGAAGAAAATTGGCGAGATCTCAAATCTTCTTTGAGAAATGGAAGAGTTCAGCAGCTGGTAAACTCAAAGGGGAAAAAAGGCAAAAAATAATGGATAACGCAGGACATATTGAACCTTATGGAGGAGAGACGAAAATACAAAACCAACAATCATAGTGAGCACAAGAGCACATCGGATACTACGCAAAAAAAATTAGGGAAGCAAAGGAAGTGTGGCTCCGGGGATCCTGCAAGGAGATAGAGCCGCTGCAAACCATACACGATGACTTTAACTTAGGTACATAGAAAGATAAAAGAACTTTCTGGAATATACAAAAAGAAAACCAGAACAGTGCTGTATAACGATGGTGGAAAGGCACTGTTAACAAATGAAGATCAGGGTAATGAATGGTAGCAGTATATTCAACAACTGTTTGAAGACGAGACTCGCGAAACACCAGATAATATATTGACTGATTATATGACAGCACGGTTCAAGCATTCTCAAATCCGAAGTACAAAAGGCAGATAGAAAGGGAACAAACCTTTGACTCAGAAATTACCAATGTAGAGAATGTCCTTATAAGAACGTACAATAGGACCAAAATCCAAGCTGAAAAGAAAAACATCATGCCATACTGGTGGACGGAGGAAATCGCAACCAACCAAAGAAAATCGTGCATAAAGGCGATAAGAATATACACAAAAAAAGCGAGCGCAAGGGCCAATCCGGAGACCCTAGAAAGAACCTGGGCCCCATACAAAGAAAACAGAAAAATCTTGAAAAAGATGATCATGACCGAAAAAAAAGTACGATGGCAGGCAGTATGTGACGCGATGAATGGAGATACCTGGGAAGGCGGGTATCAAATAATAAAGCGAAGTTTTAAAGACAGCGGCCCACCTTTCAAGCTCACCGCGGAAGGAAAGACCATGGAGGTAGTACAGGTCCTACTACCGAGCAGGCCCGAATGCCTACCGGCCAAAATCGAAACCCAAGGAGTACCCCTTTTCAGTTTAGCTGAAATTAAGAGGGCGGCTGACGGAATTAAATGCGGGAAGGCCCCTGGCATGGATGGTATTCCTCCAGAGGCAGTCAAGGAACTAGTAAGAGCAGCCCCAGAATACATACTCCTAGCAGCAAACAAACAACAAACTACTAGAGAGGCAAGAATTCCCAGAGAACTGGAAGATTGCCAAGCTCGTTCTAATTCATAAAAAAGGACAACCACTATAATGCGCCAAATTGATCACTTGGATGGACCAAATAAGTTGGTATCTTAGCTTTCTTACTTGGATGTTAGGACCTATACAATTGGACTTGGATAGACAGTTTATAGTTTCCAGGCGCGCGCAACTTTTAAGGATACTTGATCCAAGTATACTTGGACCGTGTCAACCTGGCGTAAGTAGGCTGGCTAGTGGCTGCCAACTTACTTGGTATGTATTACGAAAACAATTGTTGATTTCCGTAAACACTTTCTGAAAGTTCTTTTTTAAGCAGAATTCAGTGAAGTTCCCAGATTTTTTCTATTCGGCTCCGATTCTCTCACTTACGGTACAAGTTCTACAATAGATCGTACCGACAAGGGCGAAGAACTCTGGACAAAATGGAGTCAAATCGTCAACAACTGGGACGACCAATGGAATTCCTCTACACTTTCACGTGATCGCTTGGCAACTTTTGTACTCGGCCGCCGAAAACTCTACGCCATATATATCCAGACGAAATCGCCATGTGAAAAAGTCATCAGACGCAAAATTGCCCGAACCTATCCCGAGCACGATTTCTTCCAAGAAAAAGTAACTCTGGGACAAGAATCTCTATTCAACGTCATCAAAGCGTACTCGTTACACGACCGTAAAGTTGGATATTTCCAGGGATCCGGATTCACTGTCGGATTGCTACTTATGCAGATGCCAGAAGAAGAAGCTTTTGCGGTTCTAGTGGAAATCATGCAAGATTACCGAATGCGCGACATGCGCAAACCAAGCATCGTCGAATTGGGCGTGTACATGTCTACATGGAGATGGAGAAAAACTAAATATTCTCGGTTTTGCGGATAATAGAGTATTAATCACAGGCGACCTACAACAAGGAAAATAAATACTACAAGAACTATTCAAAGATGGTGGATCTAAACATCAATCACAAGATTAAGGCAAAGACAAACCTACAGTGAAAATATACAAATTCACGGAGCAGGTATAAAAGTTGTGAAAAAATACTGTTAAATGGGATATGAGGTTAGAATTGACACAAACAATCAAACGTGCGAAATTTTAAGACGTATCACTTTCGGGCTGGGGCTGGGGCGGGATCGGCTCAGACATATATTCAAAGATCATTACATACCCATTTCCTTGAAGAGGAAAAGTTTTAATATGTGCGTCTTGCCAGTTCCCGCCTATAGAACACTCACAAAAGCATCAGCCAGAAAGCTACGTATACACAACGCAAGATGGAAAGATCGATGATGGGAATAATTTAGAGAGACAAAATAAGAAACGACGAGATCCGAAACTATAGTGAAAGACATAATAGAGGAAATCCCAAATTTAAATGAAGATGGGCTGGTCATGTTGCAAGGCAGAAGGATGGTAGATGGACAAAAAAAGTTTAAGAGTGGAGACCGAGATCAGACAAGCAAAATTGGGGAAGACCACCCACGAATGGGCGGATGATCTTAAAAGACTCAATACAAATTGGGTTGCAACCGCACAAAACATTTAGAGGAGGCCTATGTCCGCCAGCGGACGGAAATGGCTGGGTGATGATGATGATGATGATGTTCCAACTCGAAAACCTCGTCAGCGAACTCCTTTCCAATCTCAATCAACACGCGAAACTTCCACACTTTCCATGTATGCTTCAAGTTGATTCGTTACCTTGTTCACTATGGATGTATTTCTGTCCGAAGGCATGGAAATCATCTTCAAAGTGATCACAGATCGCAAGATAACCTAAGTTCCCTTCCAGGAACGATTCCAGCTGGACTCTCACCTGCTGACTCGTGAACAGCTGCTCTGTAAGCCATTAAAAATAGAGGCAAATATTTATCCCAATCTCTCTGGTTCTTTGCGACTACTTTTGTCAGGTGTTCCTCTATGATCTTATTTAATCGTTGTACCATGTCATCAGACTATGGATGTAAAGGTGTTGTCCTTGTCTTATGAATTCCCATAATCTCACAAATTTTCTTAAGGATGGCAGATGCGAAGTTGCGTCCCTGATCTGAATGTAACTCTAGTGGCACACCATAACGGCTAAAAACTTCGTCCACTAGCACCTGAGCAATAGTGATAACTTCTTGATTGGGAATAGCGAAAACATGGGTAGCTATCCAAACGTGGTCACCGACTTTAAAGGTCCTACTGCTTTTCGATTTTTATCGGCGTAGTTTCTTTGATAATTCTGTCGGTTTCATTAATTTCTCGAGCTTCATACCATGTATTAGCCATTTTCATCAAATAAGGGGCTATCTGTGGTACAAAATTCGACTCGAATATCATTTTGTAGGTCATTAAGGGTCCGGAACTCCCGTCCAAAATTTAAATAGGATGCAGTATGACCTGTTGCATCACAATTCGCAGTATTCATTGCAAACCGAATTGTTGGTAGTTTTTCTGCCCAAGTGGTGTGATTATCCCCCACTAAAATTGCTAGTGTGGGTTTCAAATCCCGATTTTTGCGTTCAACCATATTCGCTGACGCATGGTACAATGGAATGGATTTTTCCTTGATGTTTGGCACAAAACATACTTGCTGTATGACAGTTGTGACGAATTGTGCCCCGTTTTTGATTGATGATTTTCCTTGGCAAACCATAACGTAAAAAAACTTCATTATTGGGAACACTAGCACATTCCTCTGCCCTTGCTTTCTTTATAGCGAAAAGCTCCACCCATTTAGTTTATGTTCTACTATGAAAATCCATTTGTTGCCACTAGCATCTTCTGGAAGAGGTCAAAATAAATCGATGTAAAGTGTTTCAAATCTCTGAGCATAGGTTGACGTTTGTACCAAACCTGCTGGCTTTTGATTTGAGGCCTTAAACCTTTGACACTCGATACAATTCTTCACATATTCCGTCAGAAAAAGTCGCATTCCATTGAAATAATAACGCTTCGCTATCCGGTGTGAAGTTCTTTCAGCGCCGTAATGAGCCGCTGTTGGTTCGTCGTGATAATTCTTTAAAACTTTTTCCCGTTCATGCGTCGAAACAACAAGTTGGGCTCAGTGTCCGCGTCTACACAGGAATATCTGTATAGAACACCGTTGACCATGATATACCCTCGATCTGTCTATTTGGAAAATTCATCACTTGACCTGTCCTCGAAACCTTTAATATTTTTTTTCAAATCAGTGTCCTTCAATTGCTCGTTTCGGATGTCTGATGCTGATCATCTCGGAATTTCTATCGTTACGGTGGAAATGTCACAAAACTCCTTGGTCTCGTGATTGCATGGAGGCCTGGATAATATATCTGCTACAACATTCCTTTTACGAAGTAAATATTCTATCCTCAGGTTGTAACTTTGAACTTGTAAAGCCCACCTGGCTAATCTACCAGTTGGCGATTTAAGGGTGAGTAATTATCTCAAAGACTGATGGTCGGTTTGCACAGTTATGGGCAATCCTTCGATGTATCCTCTGAACTTGTCAAGCGCACACACAACAGCAAGTGCTTCGCGCTCGGACGTCGAGTAAGTATTTCTTCTCGCATGCAGTGAGTATTCTACTGGCATTCTCAATGGGATTTTCATCAATGCCCTCGCCTTTCAAAAGTACGGCTCCTTATGCATATCCACTGGCATCTGTGCATAGGTATGGTTTTGTTTCGTTATTTTGTTGCAAAATTGGGGCTGTGATAAGTGCATTTTTCAAAGTATCAAACGAATTCTGATGGTGTTCAATCTATTGCCATGGTGCGTTTTTCTTAGGTCACTCAATGGACGTGAAATGGCGGCAAAGTCCTTCACAAAGCGATGATATCAGCTACACGGCTGCAAGAACCAAGGTATTTAACAATCTTACATGCAAAGTTGAACTTTTCACGATTGGCTCGTAAATTGAATTGGCGGAGACGTGAAAACACGAGTTTTAAGTTCTCGATATGTTCTTCAAAAGTCTTGGAGAGCACACAGGTATCGTCTAGGTACGCTAGCACTAAAACCAGTAACGTTTTAGTGCTAGCGTCCACGTCGAAACTGATCGATCAACCGCTGAAAAGTTCCAGGTGCATTTTTCAGTCCAAACGGCATTCTATTGAAACGATAAGTGCCGAAAAGAGTAGTAAAGGCTGTTTTATCACGATCAGGTTCATGAATACTTATCTGGTGATATGCGGAACGCAAATCCAAACGCGTCATGTAAAAAGTTCTCTTAGTCGATGGAAGAAGATCATCCATGCGCGGTTTATTGAAGTAATCCATGATAACCAAGATGTATTTGTTACCACGCTTTGTCAAGGAACAGTCTGGCTACATCTATCGCTATTCTTTCAAATGGGGACCGACGTTGTACTGTTTCAGGGGCACCGAGATCTCAGTTTATGGCCTTTACTGGTAGCACAGATGTCGCATTTTCGGCACCAGTCTTTATCGTCTTCATGATAGTGGACCCAGTAAAAACGTTCTCGAATTTTGTCCAGTTCTTGGACATGGAAGGGATGCTCAAGTATTTCCAGAAATAACTGTCGGCCAAAGCGGAGTCCGATCCGGAAGGTTTGATGCAGCTCGCCAAGTATAACGCAAAGAAAGCGGAAGAGCTGGAGAAGGAGTATTACGTGGTTAAGAACAGCAAAGAGCAAGAGAAAATTATAGGAACAGATAGCAAGGTTTTGGCTGATAGGCTAGTGAGAGGCCAAGTAGGCAGAGCGGAAGAAGGGGAAACTACTTTTGTAGTGCAACGCAAATTGGAGGTTTTGCGGTACACTACTCATCAATTGGCATTGGCTAATTAGAAAATACGATCTTTGATCGAGGAAAATCATTTGTCACGACGCCAATCTTTAATAAGAAATTACTCTGAAACCCACAACTGCAGCAAATAGAAGAAATGATCGAGTGTCTGCAAGAAGAATTGGTCAAAGTGCCACTGAGGGAGGTAGAGAACGACGCCCTAACTTGCGATCTGAAGTCCAGAATCCACGAGCTGGAAGGGTATAAGAAAATCTTGAGGTAAACGACTCCGGATAATAGTGTGGCTCATTTGCCATAAGTTTATCTTAAACAGTTTTTGAGAGTAAAATTAAAATCCGTTTTTGTTATAAGAACCATGAGGACTCTTCAAAATTTGTATTTTTTCAGATTACAAAAATTCTTACCATGTAGGTCGTAGTGGTGGTTGAGTGGGCGGCTGGGTGGGCGTCTGGGCCGGAGGTCCCCAAACTTTGAAGACGATTTTCATGTTGTGAGTGGTGCAGCGCCCTCCTATCCGCCTATGAAGATCGTCCGACGTCGAAGTGGAAATGAAATAGTAATCGTGACCTAAAGAAAAGTTTACATTAAAGACTCGAACAAAAAGTAAGCGAATTGAAGAACTAATTAGATTGAGTAGAATCGTTGAAGCGTTGACCACAAAAACGATGTTTTAAGTGCATTTAAATTGTTTAAAACGTAAAACGATCGTTAAATTGGTGCCTGCGGACTTTCCAATTTCGTCTTGTACTAATTTAAAAGACAAAGCATATGCGGAAAATTGATATTATTTTACTGTCAAAAATGTTTGTGAGATTCATCAAAAAATCTATTGTCATGCTAAAAGCACGTCTTAAGTAATAAACATTGAAAATTATTTCTGGTTTACGAATATACATGGAGCTTGGGCTATAAAATTCCATTAAATTATTTAAGCTTTAAAGCTTCAAATTGAAATTTATGGTTACCTATAGTAATTTTAAGATGACAACATATTTTGCAACACTGTGAATCGATCATTCAACACCCCTACTGGAGGTCAATAGGGCATAAAGACGTTTGTTTTTTTTGAGGGGGGTCACAAATCGAATCAGCAAAACTTTTTTGTTAGGATCCGGGTTAATCGAATCTTTCCGGATTTTTATCAATGTAAGAATTTCTTTTACTTTTTTCAATCATAAATCTTCACATCCAGCAATCTGCATCTGAATAAAACGTACATATATCATAATTTATGTCTTCCGGTGTGTGGAGCCTTTTTGAATGCCGCCGCGGACGTTTTTTGATGTGCGGGTAATTTCGATCTATGAAATATTTTTCGATGATTATTTTAGCACGATAAACTTGTGTTTGTTCGAATGACTACGCGTCTAGACGTTCCTATGTTCCTAATGAACTTCTTCCAGGTTTATTTATGGGCTCTAGTTATGACAGAACTATAGTTTCAAGCACAAGGATAAAAATAAACAAACGTGAAGAAATACGAGTCTATTAGAGAGCGTGCTGCAACAGAAACAGACGAGAAATATACATTTTGAAACATGATTAGAAGAAATAACATAGTTTATAGTTTAATAACAGGGGAGTAGATCATGTTTGTTCCAACCAACCCTATTTTTCAGATCCGTTCTGGAAATGCTTTAATTTGTCTAAAAGTCTCAGATCTTTCGACTTTCTGAGCTCTGATATTTTCTCTTCCCCAACTTAGTTCAATTGATTACTTCTGATATCGGTTACCTTAAAATAGGTATAGATAGCTTGAATAAGGCAAATCAAGGATTACTAATTTTAAGGGCCTAAGAATACATATTGATGATTATTTTTTGATTTCTGTCATAATCATTCCAAGGATTCTTAGTCCTTTGATGAAACAATTCTCCAGAAAATTTTTGCATCAATTCTTCCACACAATAAATTATCAAAAAGCAAGGAATACCTATGAGCAATTTCCCTTTGTTGGCATCAAAAATGCATCAAAGGAGAAGTTAAAAGCATTCAAAAATATTGATTTCTGTTATGATAGTCCTAAGTAACCGTTTCAGTTTTGGATAAATTTAGAACACACTTTCCTGCCCGATAGGGGACTAATATTATTATTGAAACGTTAACTTTATTTAAAGCTATAGGGAACCTTATTTACTTTCCAATTATGTATTTGTAATTAAGTTTTTCATTATTTTCAGATAAATGTTAAATGATAAACACATCTTTATGAAAATACCTCCTATTGCCAATATGACGTTTAAGTATTTAATGAAACCTGGTTAACTGGCGATGTTAATGATGCTGAACTACAAATGGCTACAATGACTACAACATATATCGAAAGGACAGATCATCGGATACCAGTACTTTTTCTAGAGGAGGTGGGGTACTAATAGCTGTCCGTAAAACCATAACCAGCACAGTTTTATCAGCTACCATAAATATTGAGCAATTGTTTGTTAAAGTCCAAAGTGGTAACAACAATTGTATCTTTGCAACAGCTTATTTACCACCTCGAAGTGCACTAAAAAAGTATGTGGAGTTTAGTGAGAGTATTGAGAATCTATCTGAAAAATATCCAGAACACAAACTTTGTATCCTGGGAGATTTTAATCTTCCGTACTGTCAGTGGCATAATGATGGATTGTCTTCAGTTGCTGCTCCTATGGCGGCAATTCCACCAACGAGAGTTGAATCCATACAAGTTCATACCATAACATTTATCAACTTAATTCAGTTAGAAATGTTAACAACAACTTACTTGATCTGGTTTTTATGCAGGATGGTGACACTGAGATATTTACAGCAGAGAACGCTCTACTTCCGGAAGATATTCATCATCTACCACTGTCTTTTGAGGTCGAATATGAATCAAATTGTTTTAACAGCTCGGGATTGACTGGGGATAGCTATTATAGGGATTTTAAGTCGATGAATGTTCAAGAAGTATCAAGTTTCCTTTCCCTGGGATGATTTATTCAAGAACAAATCTCTTGAGGATATGGTTAATATTTTCTACAATATTGTCTACCTAACAATTGATATTTTTGTTCCTTTGAGAAAGTATTCAGCAAAGAAGTTTTCTATTTGGTTTTCTCTAGAAACTAAAACAAACGGTAATTGAAAAAAAGAAATTGCATAAGAAATACTGTAGAAGTAAATCACTAGATGATTATAATGAATTTTATTTATTACGGGCCTACTGTAAACACCTAAAAAAGGAATGTTATCAAAGTTACGTTGCTTTAACTGAATCGTCTCTCAGAGATAATGCTAAAAATATCTGGAAATTTGTTAATAGCAGAAAAGCCAAAAATAATATACCTTCTGTAATGCGCTATGATGATGTTACTAGTTCTTCTGGAGTTGGGATTGTCAATTTGTTTGCTGAATACTTTTCCAAAACTTATAGTGATAAAGACTGCGTATTGCAGGACATTCTGCCTTCTGGGCACATCAATCTGTCGGAATATAACATAGCTATCTCGTCTATATATGAGAAACAAACTATCCAAATTAGATATTAACAAGGGACCAGGACCTGGTGGCCTTCCACCATCACTTATCAAACATTGCAGCTTCTTGTTCTCTAGACCTCTTTTCCATATCTTGAACGTTTCTTTAAAGACCGGGACGTTCTCATCCTATTGGAAAACAAGCTTTATTACTCCCATATTGAAGTCTGGAAATAGTTCACAGGTCAATAACTATCGGCCCATCAGTATATTGAGTTGTATCCCTGAAGTATTTGAGAGTCTTGTTTGTGATTACTTGTCTGCTAGTTTAAAAAACTGTTTTATCGTTCAACAATTTGGATTCATTTCTCATCGCTCCACCGAACTTTCTTTTTACATTTATTGACTATCTCTTGGAATCCTTGGAGGGCGCTATCAAGTTCATGCCGTGTACACCCGATTGGGCTAACCATAGAGTTTTGATTAATAAGTTGCAGAGTCTGAGAATTCAGGGTGTCCTTCTAGAATGGTTTTTCTCTTACCTATATGACAGAACACAGAGAGTGCGTATTCAGGGATTCCAATCAATAGAAATTAAAGTACCATCGGGTGTACCCCAGGTTTCACACCTGGGCCCTCTTCTTTTTAATTTATATGTGAATGATATTGCATCCTCTTTTGCCTTTGCCTTCTTCCCAATGTTTGCAGATGACTTAAAATCAATACATAAGACTAATGCTGATTGCCTGGAACTGCAAGCCGACTTAGATCGTCTCAGCAAGTGGTGCGAAATTAATGGTATGGAACTTAATGTTAAATAGTGCCATCTGATGGTCTTCAGTCGTAGCAGGAATTCCACAGAACAACTATAAATGGTTATCCTTTGGAATCTGTATGTCAAATTGAAGATCTAGGTGTAGTTCCTGATTCCACCTTATCTTACATACCCCATATAACAATGGCAGTACCGAAATCACTTCAAATTCTAGGTTTTATTAAAATGTGTGCTTAAGATTTTCTTAATATAGCAACCATCAAAATATCATTCTATTCTCTTGTGAGGCCTCATCTAGATTACTGTTCTTGTGTATGGTCCCCCCAGTATAATGTCCATATCCAGGCTATTGAGAGAGTCCAACATAAATTCATATTACTACTCTCCAGATCAGACGCATGCACAGGGCTCTTACCATATTCTATAATCTACTGCACTGATACAGCTTTGGTCCAGAGCTACTGGCAAAAGTCAATATCCATGCCCCTTCTAGACAAACAATGCTTAATCACCCTTTCCAAATTGGATACCATCGTGTTTTAACCTTATATTTTATGTTAATATAATGCTATATATATTGTGTTACTGTTTATTGTTTTCTTATGTTTTGATATCTTTCTAAGTGATAGGTAAGGTTAAGATTCTTACTTGTTAATTATACTTGTCTTTTAATTCGGCAATAATTGCTCGTTGATGAATAAATAAATAACTGAACATCCAACAACCTGGTAAAACAGAAACTTAAACAATTCCAGGAGAGAAGTTCGAAAATTATTCAATCGAGCTAAAGATACTAGAGAATGAGAAAAATATAAAGCGGCCCTAACGAACTCTAATAAATATATTATTTAACAAAAATAGATTCGTGGAAGAGATTCTGTGAAAGTGTCAGATGCACCAAGCCACCAAGGCCAGAATCCCCACGATTCTATTTAGAGAATCGGTGCGAGACCTGGAATCGAATGAACGACCTAACAGCAAAGGTGTTGGCAGAGAACCATTTCTCAGGCAGCCAAATAATTGACAACTCACTAATATCTCCCCCAGCAGGATGAGTCAAACCACTTTGCAAAATGAAATAATCACAGCGCATACGATAAGAGGAGCGACAAAATCGTTCCATCCTCACAAATCGCCAGGGATGGATAGTATATTTCCGGCTCTACTCTAAAACGAATTGGTTGTCCTACTACCTAGAATATTCAGATCAAGCCTAGCTTGGTGTCACATACAAGGACAAGGGTAGTATATATACCCAAGACAGCAATGTCTTACATCATTTCTTCTTCAAGGAAGGGCCATTAGGGCACAACCAATTGAGTGTTCATCAGTACGCCTACCAGAGTGGTAAATCGACGAACCTTACTCTTCAGAGATTGGTCACAAAAATCAGCCAGTCCCTTGATAACAAGGAGAGTGCGCTAGCAGCGTTCATCAACATAGAGGAAGCTTTCAAAAACATTCTTTATGAATCAGCTATTTCCAGAGTTATTGACTGGTCTGTGACTGGTATATAGCGACGACCCTACAGGCGAAAGTAGTACAGTTTAGTGCTGCCCGCAGGGATGGGATCTCTCTCCTCTTCTTTGGTATGTCTTGTTGTCAACCTGCTGGCCATAATCCAATCCACAATCCAGGAGCTCGACCTGCAGGCTTACGCAGACGACATAAAGCGATTGTAATAAGGGGAGAAGGAGAATGAGGATATGATAGTAAATGCTCACAAAATAACTATAGTGCCCTTTACAAGGAAAAGGACGCTTGACCATTTATTGATACCCATTAAACTACGAGGGGTGGTGGTACCATTTGCAACTTAAGTCAAATATCTATCTATCTAGGAATTACTCTAGATAAAAGACTTCTTCTCTAAGTGCCATCTCCGCGACAGAGGTTGGCAGTCATCATCGCAATCTTGACTTTTGAGGCAGTTGCCCTAAACAGATCTTTTGAGTCTTTCAGATTCTTCAGCTATGAAACTCGTCTCCTGCCTCCTATTTTTCCCTGCATTATTAGTCGTAGAAGACTGAACTTCTGACCCCGCATTATGTGTCCCAGATACTGCACCTTTTTCTCTTTAATTTTAGTTTAAACCTCTTTCTCTTTTCCAATTCCTCTCAGCACTTCAATGTTTGTGATTCGATTTGCCCAAGAAATTCTTAAAATTCTCCTAAAGGTCCACATCTCGAAAGAGTTGAGTCGTCTCATTGTATCTGCATTCAGTGTCTACGGTTCAGCTAAAGCTCACTGTGGACATAACATTTTGCCAATCTTAGTTTGAGCCTTAACGTCAGCTTTTTACTACACAGGACTTTTTTCATTTTTATAAAGTTGGTACGAGCTGTTTCAATTCTGGCTTTGTCATTATTTTCTGTAATGATTGTTCCTAAGTAAGTGTATCTTTTTACTTTTTCAATCTGTTGACCTCCAACCATTAAAATTTCATTTGTGTTGTTGTTTTTACAAATTTTCATAAATTTGGTTTTCTTGATATTGAGGGAGAGTCCATAATTTGCACTACACCTAAATGTTTTTTTCATGACTCGTTCTAAGTCTTTTAAACTGCCAGCTATTATTACTGTGTCGTCTGCATATCTGATGTTGTTAATCAGAACTCCATTTACTTTTATACCAGCAGTCTCATTTTTCAATGCTTCTATCATAATTTGCTCGGAGTACGCATTAATTAATAAAGGCGACAATATGCATCCTCGCCTGACCCCTCTATTTATTTCCATTCCAGCAGATTTTTCCTGTCCAATTTTTACTGAGGCTCGTTGATTGTAATACGGATTTGAAATTAATCTTACATCTTGTCTATCCAGGTTTTTGCTTTTGAGAAGGTCTATAAGTTGGTCATGTTTCACTTTATCAAAAAGCTTTATTGTAGTTTATGAAGCAGATTATAGAGGTCCTGGTTAACATCCAAACATCTCTGAGTCAACACGATAAAAGAAAATAATGCTTCTCTTGTACCCACTCCATTTCGAAAACCAAATTGAGTGTCACTGTTGTCCAATTCTAGCTTGTGATGAATTCTGCTGTATGTAATTTTTAGGAGAATTTTTAACGTATTCTATGATCACTGCATTCTTTGGCGTTGACTTTTTTCGGTAGACATATAAATGTTGATGTAAGCATTTCTTGTGGAATGATTCCTGTATTGTAGATTGGGTTAAACAGCTCCACCAAAAAATCTTTGCTTTTTTCGTTGATCAACTTGAGCAACTCGCTCCATCTGGCCCTGCAAATTTCTTATTCTTCATGGATTTAAGTGCACGTTCAACCTCCGATTTAGTTATATAGTTATATAGCTATTTTTTTCTTTATCCAAAAGTATGTTTGAGTTTTTTCTCTTTCCAAATTCCGCTAGTTCCTTGACTTTTTTCTGTAAGTTAAAGTTGTCATATCTGTTTTGTAACTCTTCTATCTCATTACATCTATCAGAGAAATACGTTTCTTTTGCTTCTCTTATTTTTCTTCTTATTTTACTTTGCAATTGTTTGTAG
Source organism: Ceutorhynchus assimilis (assembly GCA_917834065.1). Lineage (NCBI taxonomy): Eukaryota > Metazoa > Arthropoda > Insecta > Coleoptera > Curculionidae > Ceutorhynchus > Ceutorhynchus assimilis. The sequence continues at coordinate 12,645,753 of OU892287.1, forward strand.
CATGTGTTGTTTTTTGCCTTATACTTCCTTCTTTCATTCATTAATTCTAATATTTCGTCTGTCATCCAATCTTCTTTTTTATCTTTGTTTGTCGTAAGTTTTTTTTTTACTAGGTCCTAAAAGCGATGTTTCAATGAGTTGCCATTGTTGTTATGTTTTTTTTTTAATTTTTTTGAGATTCGGAGACATTTCTTTTTAAATTTTTATTGATTTCTTGTTTGAGTTTATCTCTGATTTCTTCTGATTTAAGTTCCTCTATGTTTAGTTCATCGATTTTGTGACTAGTTTGTATCTTTTTCAGTTGTAGTTGAAACTTAGCAATAAGAGGATTATGATCAGAAAATACGTCTGCACCTGGGTAAGCCTTTACTGATTGCATTGCGTTTCGGTATCTTTGCTTTATTAAGATATAATCGATTTGATTTCTAACAATATTATTATCTATGTCTGCTGGTATACAGGCGTCGCTTGGGCAGCTTGAAAAATGTATTTGCCACCACAAGGTTATTCTCTTGACAGAACTTAATGAGACGGTCGCCCCTCTCATTGCGAACACCAAGTCCATATGGTCCTACACCTGCCTTCCCGGATTTCAGCATTAAAATCCCCCATAACTATTGTTATGTCTCTAGATGAGGTAAGTTGTAATGCCTTCTGAAGGAAATCATAAAAGTGTTCTATTTCCTCTTCATTTTCGTCAGCTGTGGGTGCATAGGTCTGTATTATATTTAGTTTGCCCTGAGTTGTCATTAGTTGTAGCAACAGAACACTTTCAGACATTGGTATGAAGCCTGCCACTGATTTCACTACGCTTCTTTCGAGAAATATAGCTACTCCATAGCGGTGTTGGTTGTCAATGCTGCCAGCGTAGAAAACTCGTCCATTCTCTGTATCAACTTCACCCGAGTCGACCCATCTTGTGTCGCTTATTCCAAGTATATCGATCTCTAATCACAGCATCTCTTGCTCAATGTTCCTTAATTTACCAGATTAATACATACTTCTAACGTTCCATGTTGCTTTGCATTTTCAACAAACAGGAATTTCGCTGTTTAACGACCTGGAAAGTCCTGTCGTTTACGTTCTCTTCCCCTGCCGAATCTTGGCATCCGAGAACCATGATTAGTAGGTTGTTGCGTGTCATTTCTTTGTGCCATGACGATTTCCAGGGAGAATTAATGAAGTGGTTTTCCCTTGCCTTCCTCATAACTGTTCAAACTGTTGCAGTCACACTTATGAATTTCCAATGACGAACCGGTGCAGAATTGTCCTCTTTACACGTCATTTTGGTAATGACGATAGCAGCTACCCTATATCATTTGCTTTTATATTAGCATTAAAAGCAAGGTTGCTACTTCCGCTAGATCTGCCTCATCTCCGCCTTCTCTACTAGCTATTCATAGACCTGCAGTGGGATGTGTGGTAAATCATGGGGAATTGGGCCCGATGCTCATCAGGCCAAAGATAACATATGGCTAAGTAGTCTGTTGGGAAAAGAGGTAACAGGGCACTGCCTAAACCAAGCTCAACGGACTACCAAAACAGACAACTAGCAGTTGGAGATGTAAGGCCAAAAATATAAGGTATGTAAGTTGGCAATGGATTTAATTTATTCCAGATTATTTAAAACTAACATTATCGAATCAGCAAATTAGTAAAACTCACTGAAATTTCCCATTTTCATAACTCTATTCTGCAAACTTCTCCGAAAACATCTAATAAAATAAAATTGTTAATTTCAGTTTGACTCTAAAAATCTTAAAAGTTTGCCTCGAATTTTAATTTCTGCTGCTCAAAAGTTGTTGTATAACGTTACGGATTCAATATTGCAAGATTTCTCTATTTCTATGACATTGCTCTCCTCTTGGGACTGTCTCGAGAACGGTTTTATGGATGTTTACGTCGTTTCACTAACTTGTAAGTTTTGACAGAGAACAATCAGGCACAGGAAGATTGGCTTTCGAAGTCAAACGGTACATTATGCCTTAGTCCTCAGTTATTTAACGGAGACCTTTTGAGAAAATAAATAAAAATATAGAATGGCAGACGACAAGAACGGAATCTCTTATAGATTGATGTTATTTAAAGCGATTCTGTATATGAGTTTTTAGCATCAACAAGATGTTTTATCAAATTAACCAAAACTGATGTTGTTTCTTATTTACTTTCTCGAGTGAATTAAGTATTTTGTTCGACACCTTTCTCTTTTTTTTTGATGGACGAGTTGATTATGTTGTTCAAAATCCATCATTATTATATTAACGGAAATTTACTTTTTCAAAAACCTTGATTTTTATACATTGTTTTGCATGGTAAGAGAATATTTCAAGGATAAAACAAATCTGAATGCTGCATTGGGGAAAAAGGAAATTTAGTTATTTAACCTTTGATGACTTCTATCTCCAATTTTGATGGGTGGATTGGGGCTTTAGTAAAGAGTTTCCTTGGCTTTTCAGGGATGTAGAAATGATGGGAGACAGGCCAAGGATGAATTCAGATTCGTTTTTGTTTCAAAATTTAAATTGAGCTACTGAAAAACAACAATGGAATGTTTTCAAAATTTCGCCCTTATACACAGAGTGTTCTCGAAAAATTGGAATTCTTGCCCATTCACAAATGTTTGTAATTTGTTTTTCTTCTTTGGAAGTTTTCCTGCTGAATCATTTTTACCCACAGAAGGAAGAAGAGTCTATAGACAGAAGAAAAACATGTTTTATCAAAAATCAAGCCCTTACCTTACCCTGTAATTGAAGTTTTTAAAATCAAACGAAGGAAAAAGTGAAAGATCTGAATGAAAATATATGAGACAAGGGATCAAGAATTATTAGGTAATTATAAGATAATGGCTGCATAAGCATAAGTTCCCCTCTTTACTCTATTAGAAACCTTTAATACCTACTAATAATGCTAGATTAAGAGGGGCGTTTACATAAAATTTCATTCACAGACCTTCACAAATTTCTGTTCAATTCCAAATTTGGACCACTTTTCCGTGAAATAAAGTTATGTTCATAACAATAATAGATTGGAGTATAAGTCAAAGCATTTTTGATTGCAAAATACGCAGTCTAAATAGTAAAATTATTAACAATTTTGTTGACAACAATATGCAAATTTTAGTCATGGATTTAAATGAAAAAGGGACAAATACCTAGAGTAGCACACCAACAATAAATTTCCAAAATTTCGGATAGTAAAATGTTGGAAAAAATGAATAGGACAGAATTTTCGAAAATTATAATGTTTTTATCACAAAATTAATCAAAATCTGCCAAACAACAAGGTGATTATTGTCATTTTCAGCAGAGACTCAAACTAAACGTGTGTTCAGCGCTTCTATAAGAGATGTCGCTGAGTTCGGGAAGGGTAGTCACTTCTTTCAAACGCCAGTAAAAACTGTTTTACCTAGCTAAAAATGTGAAATACTATTATTTCATTTTCATAAATTACTGTGTAAATGAATTGATATTGAAGATGTCGCCACCTACTTGTAAATAAGTCAATCACTTACAGAGAATTTGGACACCTGTGATTAAAAAATATTTATTATATGTCATCTGACGCCCCTCTTAAGAGAAAAAACCTATATCCAACACCTAAAGAACCAATAATGAATTAATTCAAAAAAATCAGCATCCAATAAATTTATTCCTATACACACATCTTAAACTGTGGATTTATTCAAATACAAACCCACTTTACATCGTTATCTGGGCATTAGACAATCAGCAAATTGAAACGACACCATATCCATTTAACTTCGTTCCTTTTATCTATATCTATACTAGAAAATTAACATGTTACAGTAACTAAGCGCATTCCTCCATTCAAAAATATTTAAACCGTTTCCCCCGTTATGGTTATAGAACCAATTATTATCCATTTTTATCGTCCGTTTTAATGGTTATGTTTTAATTCTGGTATTATCTGGAATGTTTTTCTATAGTCGAATAGAGCGAACCATAGAAGAGGATTAGTGAGGATCGGGATTTTAACGTTCAGTTTTACAAAGATAGAGGTTTTTTTTAAAAATATTTTTATTGTTCTATTAAACAGTGGGTATCGATCCAATTAATTTATTTATCAGCAATAGTAATTACTTCAGACGTACCTAATAAAAATTACTTTAAATTTTACTAACTTTAAATATCGAAGCGTGGTGAGTGCATGCGATTTATTTCCGGTAATGATAACGGTAGTAGACGATAAATTCCCAGTTTTATGGGGCCACAACATTTACACTTTACCAGAAACCTTTTATGATTCATTAAATTCTAGCACGGAATTATTTAGATAAGACGGTATTTTATGCTGGCACGGGGCAATTTATTTGATTTCTCAGCGTCTTATGATCGATTTTGATGAACCAACAACCATCATTTGACAGAACTTTTTATTTTTCAATGTAAGATTGCCTGCTCGAAAGGACCTCTGTATAAGAATGAAGTTTCCGTTCAGATATAGTGAAACATTTCGTTGGAAATCCAATTTGGATTTGGAAGAAATTTCGTCACGAGTCCAAAAAAACTTTAAAGCTAAAAAAAAGTCCAATGAAATTTGCTAATAAACCCGTCCTTGAAATGCTGCAAAACTCTATTATTCTGAATACTTTCAACTGAAAACTCTTGACTCAATACTGACACTATAAAGAAGGTTCAATATTTCAAATAGCAATAATTATTCTGACACATTTATGTGTACCCTGGGGTTCAAAGACATAGTATAGTGTCACGAAAATCTGGCGGAAGCGCCAGGGTGTAGAGAATTGGACAGCTGATTCTAGATTTTACAGTGCTATTCGGAAAAAAGGGCTATCGCGTTTACTCTGGATTTTACAAGAATGGATTATGGATATATGAAGGCCGGTATTAGTTAAAGGAAGGTATCGGGTCTTCACAAAAAAAACCAATCAAAGAGTGCATTGATTAAGAAAACGTATGTCGCATCCGATTCCATAAATAATGCCTTGTCAAAAAATGTCACTGTGACACATTTTTGTTTTGGCATAATTTTTTCTTTATTTGTCAGAAGATTTTTGCTTGCGAAAATGCCGTTTTCGATAGAAGAAAAAAGCAGAATAGTCAGAAGATAAATGGAGAATGGGTATACTCTGTAGCCGATGCTCACGCCGAGTTTTTGGAACTCTTTCCAAATCGCCGAGTAACGTTTCAACAATTTTATGATGTAGCAACTCACTCTGTTGGATTGTTTCGGGAGTTCGGGAGTGTAAAAAGAAAGGAGGGGAGTGGAAGGCCCTCAAAGCGAACCTCCGAAGTGATTGAACAGGTGAGGAACATAATACAGGAAAATCCCAAAACTTCAATTTCTCAATTAAAACAACAAACTAATTTATCTACTGGAACTTGTCACACGATTTTAAAAAAGGATTTGCATTATCATCCATACCGAGTGACATGTGTGCAAGAGCTGAGACCGCCAGATTTGCCCCGCAGAGTACAATTTTGTGAAAGATTTTTAGGATTTGATGACGAACTCTTAGATAAAACCTTTTTCACTGATGATGCATGATTCTATCGAGGTTCTATCTCTCAGGATACGTAAACTCTCAAAATATGCGAATTTGGGCAGCAGAAAACCCTCATGAATTTAAAGAAGAACAGCTTCCACATCCATACCCCAAAAGGTTGGGGTATGGATTGGGATTTCAAGACGACGCTTAATTGGCCGATTTTTTTTTAATGGAATTTTAACTGCAGAGCGATACCGATAAGAAATTTTAACCCCTTTTATTCATGAATTACATGACGATGAACTGATGGAAGGGTATTTCCAACAAGATGGTGCTCGTGTGCATACAACTCGAGAAAATTTGCAGCTTTTGAGAGAGTTTTTTGATGACCGCATTATTTCTATAAATGCTGATTTTGAGTATCCTCCACGGTCATGCGACATAACACCTCCTGATTTTGCAGTTTGACCTTACATCAAAAATTCAATTTTTCAGACTCCTATACCAAATATTGTCGCTTTGCGAGAAAGAATAAATGCAAAATGCCAAGAAATAAACACCTCTGATCAGAGGCGGCGCAATATTTTTAGAAGCATGCGAAGAGACTTTGTATTGACGTCGGAGGAGGGCATTTTCAGCATTTATTGTAATTTTGAGAAAGCGGCGACTTAAATTTTATGGGACTTTTGCTGAAAATCATCAAATAAAAACGGCTCTTTTCAGAGCCACAAACTTTCATGAAAGAAAAATCGTAATAAAATAAATAATCAACTCTCTTTTTTCGTAACGATTCACTTAGTGAAAATTTCTGAATCCTATTGGAAAACTGGAGCGCCGCTCTTTGCTCTGAGTTCTTGGAAGTCGTACGGGGCTAGGGCAATATTGGACACTCCAGTGTAATCGTTGTTTTGATATTGTTGGTCATTTGGAACCAGTGGCGGCTCGTGACAATCCAAACTGGTAAGGCCCATGGCCCATCAAGTTAACCCAAACAAAATTTTCAAGTGTTACGCCCAAATTTTGACCCAAAATTTCATCAAAAGAACATCTCGGATATTTTTTTTTGTATATTTCCAATGAAAATTTTCATTTCTTACAGTTGCAAAACAACAGCAGTAGGTACATAATTCTTATTTTAATACAAATATTGAGTTTCAAATTAACAAAATAAATTCCAAAAAACAGTTTTTTAACCCGCAACAGACCAAAATAAAAAGTATGAGCCAATTAACCAATTAAATACTTGTCGCAGCAGCAAGCGCTGCAAGGTTTCTTATTAACAATAACAAGCCCAAAATTGTGCGCCTCAATACCTATAAAAATTCGCTATCGTCTCCCCTACAGTTGAAGCGTTGTGGTGGGGAGTGCCGTGGCATCGCTTCGGCGTTCTGTGACGCACATGAGGCCAAAATTTTTGGGATTGCTATTTTATTTTAATGCTGTCCCGCAACGATTTGAGCGCGCTAAATTCAAGAAATAGTATTATATTTTAATGAAAATTCGATGTTTTGATTCTTTTAATGATTGAAAATAGTTGAAAAACGTTAAATATTTGATAAATATTATTTCAAAATTTTACGTCATTATTGTAATTTTTACATGTGAGGCCCGGCCTCAGTTGCTTTATACGACGAGCCGCCACTGTTTGGAACCCGTATATTTTCAGCATTTTCCCAGAGTTTTCCTACCGTATAACCTTCTTAAGTTCATATTTTAAAGTGCTCTGAGTTAGTGTGAGTGCAGCACCAGTGCGGCACTTTTTTGCCAATGGAATTTGCTATGGAAGCTTCGTTGTTTGTATTGGCTACGTTCACCAGAACCAAAACGGATTGTAAACAGTTTACAGATACCAACAGAATATGTTGGATAAACTCTTGGTTCTGCAGAACGATTCAACTTTTCAATGATAGAACGTCACCTTCTGAATGACAGGTCACCACACAAAACACAGTGTTGAAAATTATAAACACTCCGAAATTATGCTTGCAAAAATGGCGACCGTTTGCAAAACATGTTCGGTTTCAACACAAATTGAACGTAGCGTTCAGCAGAACAATCGCAAACCGTTTACCAACGTTTGTATCTGGTGAACGCGGCCAGTTGTTTGACGTCAAACGAAAAACCGACGTGCCTGACATTTGAATTATAGAAAAAAAGCTAAGACATACGTTTAAAAAATCATAGCAATCTTCGATTGGTTTTTTTTTTTTGAAGACCCGATACCTTCTTACTTAAACGATGAAATTTAAAAAAAAAAAATTATTGAGATTTTGTATCCTAATGGTCATTTGGGATCCCCCGAACTCCATACACCAAATTATTCTCAGATTTGAAGCTGAAATCTATGAAAAAAGGCACTCAGAAAAATTGAAAAATTGATAAATCACCCCAAATTGCTTAACACGATTTTATTTCAGGAACTATAAGTCCAAATGGGGTTGAAATTTCCAGGGATTGTAGTGCTCCATTGGAATAAGAAGCGCTGAAAATTTCAGCTTTATATCTTCAATAGAAAAAAAGTTATGACCTATCAAAGTTTTCCAAAATCTAAATCATAAGGTAGGTAACTTCAGGTACCTTCTTACTAAAACGATGAAATTTCAATTTTTTTTTATTGAGACTTTGTGTCCTAATGGTCATTTGGGATCCCCCAAACTCCATACACCAAATTATTCTCAGATTTGAAGCTGAAATCTATGAAAAAAGGCACTCAGAAAAATTGAAAAATTGATAAATCACCCCAAATTGCTTAACACGATTTTATCTCAGGAACTATAAGTCCAAATGAGTTGAAATTTCCAGGGATTGTAATTCTCTATTGGAATAAGAATCGCTGAAAATTTAAGCTTTATATCTTTAATAGAAAAAAAGTTATGACCTATCAAAGTTTTCCAAAATCTAAATCATAAGGTAGGTGGTACCTTCTTACTAAAACGATGAAATTTCAAATTTTTTTTTATTGAGATTTTGTGTCCTAATGGTCATTTGGGATCCCCCAAACTCCATACACCAAATTATTCTCAGATTTGAAGCTGAAATCTATGAAAAAAGGCACTCAGAAAAATTGATAAAACACCCCAAATTGCTTGATACGATTTTATCTCAGGAACTATAAGTCCAAATCAGTTGAAATTTCCAGGGATTGTAGTTCTCCATTGGAATAAGAAGCGCCGAAAATTTCAGCTTTATATCTTCAATAGAAAAAAAGTTATGACCTATCAAATTTTTCCAAAATCTAAATCATAAGGTAGGTAACTTCAGGTACCTTCTTACTAAAACAATGAAATTTCAATTTTTTTTTTATTGAGACTTTGTGTCCTAATGGTCATTTGGGATCCCCCAAACTCCATACACCAAATTATTCTCAGATTTGAAGCTGAAATCTATGCAAAAAGGCACAGGATTGTAGTCCTCTACCGGAATAAGAATTGCTGAAAAATTCAGCTCTATATCTTCAATAGAAAAAAAGTTATGACCTTCCAAAGTTTTCCAAAATATAAATCATAAGGTACAGTTAGTAATTTTTAAGTTTAAGATTGACTGTGATATGATTTAGATAGTGATTATTAATAAGAGTTGTAAAGAGTTTAGTTGCTTGAGTTAATTGGTGAAGTAATTAGTGTCAGAGTGCGTAGTAACGTGGAATAAATTATTTTTGTGTTAATTGGACTTTGATTTTGGAATAAACGGACCCAGGATCTCTGTCACGCACCCCAGATCCGTGACAATAGTTTAGCATATTTTGTCTTGTAGATAGTTACCTAGGGTGACCATACGTACAGCATTTCGCTGTATTGTACAGCATTTTCAAAGTCTGTCCAGCATTTGATTTTGTACAGCAAACGTACAGCGATTCGGATCCGATCATAATTAAGTTTTTCTTAAAAAAAAATTACGAAAAATTGTCCGTCAATAACTAACGACATTTCTACATTTGCGATTTACGTCATTTACGCCATCATCTCCCAGAGTATTCTTTTTAATGCTAACTACCTTTTTTTATCTCTCTCTATTCCACGCTGCTAAGAAGAAGACACAGCATAATAGGTCTGCTTTGCAGCAATCACAAACCAGTCAGCACGTATTTCATTGGTTGAAAATAGTCAGAAAGTCAGAAAACTAGTTTCAACCCAAGGTTCCTAAAGTTAATAGGTTGTCTGCTAATGGTAAACAGATGACGTTATCAGGAAGATCTAATGGAGATTTGCATTATGTTTAGGTATCCAGATGACGTCATAAAAGTTATCAGCCAACCTACCTCTTCCAAATAACCATTAGGGTTTTCAACCAATGAAATTCACTCTGACTGGTTTGTGATTTCTGTGCGAACAGACGTATTATGTTATGTCTTTTTTTTTTGTTAAGTGGTACTAAAACGGGCTATAAATAAAATTTGCATTTAGTGCTTTCTCCACTCATCTGTCCCAAAATTTTAGATGTGTACAGCATTCATACAAAAAAAATATGGTCACCCTATAGTTACCAGCAGGTTAATAGGCACATGAATAAACTTGTGCTAAATCTAAACACCAAAAAATTACATTTTTTCACCGCACCTCGTCAATAAATCGATTCCCTAATTATGATAAGTAATCCTATACCCGAAAAAAGAAAAACGACACAAAGGACAAATAAAGGTCGTTCGTCTGCATGTTATTCGATATAATAAAGCCAGGGAGGACGGTTTCATAAACGTACGAAAAAAATAACAGTTGGTTATTGAATTTCGGGAGAAAGAAGACGGAGGAATGCGAAAAACGTTTGAATCTCGACAGGATTTTTTTATTTTTTTGTTATCGGGAAGATTTGCCCCCCAGAACAGAAACAGAAAAAAAAAACGAATTCATTATTCCAGCAAATAAAAACACCAACGCGAAGGGATAATAAATGGGCGTAAAAGGGTCAAGGTTTGGATTTTTATGAACTATGAAATCAGCAAGTTCTAGTAGAAAAAAGTTATCTTATCTGCTGTCGATCATTGAGTTTTTTGTCAGATCGAATTGTATCTTATTCCTCTAAAGAATTGCTAACTTGCAAAAATGTCAGGAAAAGGTGTTGCAAGCTTTTTTGATTGAGGGTCTTCAAGTCGAAATCACTTATGCAAATATGGTTGAATCGATAGAATTAAACTTGAATCATTTTTTCACTTGATGGGTAAAACCAATTTAAATCCGATAGCAGCTGAAACTAGGTACTTATATTAATGAAAAAACTCAATAAATAAGAGATTAAGAAATTACTAGGCAAAGATTAGGCGTGGCAACGGCAAGCCATCGAGGTTGGTTAACGGGGATTCTTATAATCTAATGAAACGCGTTTTATACTGACGAAGCAAATATGGCTATATGAAATATATTCTGTAAAATATTGTGCAGCCAAAAAAGGGAAATTACCTGCTCGAAACCGAATTTTCCGACCATTCTGCTTGCCAAAAGGCAAACTTTAAATTATTCATCAAAGGAAATTGGAAGTCTCAGTAAAGCCATGCCATCGATTTTTGTTATTATAGTAAATTTGTAACGACCGGCGCTCTTTGAGAAAACTCATATTTATCTTCTGAATTTAAAGGCATAGAGGGAACATGCTACTGCTTTTACCTTTCATGTTTTTATAGTTTAATGTCGCATTAGAAGATATCCGGTACAAAGAGAACCTTTTTGATATTATGAGCTTTGTTGCGATATTGAAATTAATGTCTTACCTGGTAAGAACTCCAATCCTCCAGGTTGCGGTGTAAACGGCCTAAATGTTATTGTAAAATACATGAGCTTGTAAGGTTTATCGCAAACCGCGATTATCCTGGGGTTCGGATTCGTTATCCGACAAGTTTCGTACTCGTCCTTCGACACGTTGTAGATTATGTATTTTTCCATTTCGTCGTCCCTCGTACCAGGAGTGTAGACTGGACAGATCAGATTTACCTGAAACAAACAAAAAAACGAGTTATAACTATCACTATTGCTATCTAATCGATATAGGCTGAGACCTATAAGCCCAGTTTTGCACTGTTAAGTAGGTAGGTTAAAAATTTTTTTAGAACTGAGTGTTTGTTTTGGTTTAAGCACTTTGGGAACTGACTATCAAGTTTTGTCTTGAATACTGGAACTGAAGTAACTGTTTCAGCTGGGAGTTGATTCCAGAAGGCGAAAAGTCTGTTTGGTACAAAGTTCTCCCTACACACTGTGATTCCGGAGTCTCTGGTCTGTGTTCAAGGGTCTATGGTTCAAGGCATAGAGGTGTCTCTCTATTTTGGAAGCTCAACATTTTTTGTTGTTCTAGTCTTTCCTCATGAAAGTCTTCTTCTACCAAGTTGCAATCGAGTGGGTTTTCCCCGAACAGCTTCAAAGTTATTGCCGTCTCTAATGAGGTCTGGATGCCAAGCCTGACTTGCATATTCTAGGATTGGCCTGCTGTACAATTTTGTAAACTCTTCTTGGGGGGTGTTTGGGAAGACCTTCTTTAAAAGGAATAACTTGCTGTTGGCTTTTTTGCATATTGTTGTTACATGTGCTGACTAGGTCAAGTGTGTGGTTATCAACTCCAAGATCATTGTGTTGCTGAACACAGTAGTGATCCAATGATGGTGTATTCATTTTCTGGGTTATTTTTCCCAAAATAGAGTACCACACATTAGGTGTAGTTGCCAGTACTCACACCACTTCCTAATTTGGTTCAAATCATTCTGGAGCGAGTCAGAATTGTTGGCGGGCCCATAAGTTTTTATGTCGTCGGCGAATGATGCACCATATTGATATAGGTTGAGGAGATTTATAGTGTAAGTTATAAAAAAAAAGGTGGAAGTACCGAGCCTTGGGGTACGCCACTTTGTACTGGATAGAGTTCAAAGTATGAGTCGCCAAATCTGACCTTGTACTCCCTGTTTGTAAGATAGGCTTTGGTCTAAAGCAGTAAATCCCCCTTCAAACCAAAATGATCCAGTTTTAGCAGAAGCCTCTGGCTTGGAACGTCGAATGCTTGGCCAAAATCCAAGTATATGACATCAATGGGAGTTTTTTGATCTAATGATTTTGTCCTGTTGTTAAGACAGTCAGGAAGTGGTACTCCATTTTGATACAAAACCATGTTGTTGAGTTGGAATCAATTGTTCTTGTTCAAGAAAACGTATCAGATTTTCTGCGATCATGGATTCTATGATTTTGCTTAGAATGGGTAGCAAGCTAATTGGCCTGTTGTTTCCAGCATCTAGTTTATCACCTTTTTTCTATATCGGGGTGACTGATGCAACTTTCTAAGCGGCACGGAGCCTTTTTTGCTCCAGTGACATATTCATTATCATGCACAGGGGAAATTGTTTGAGCGCTTTTAAAGAACTAATGAGAAAATTCCCTCCAGACCTGGAGAGCTGACAACCTTCAGGGCTTTTATCTTCTTTAGGATATTTTGGGTTGTGATTTGGATAGTGATTTCATTTAGTCCCTGTTTAATCCCTCCGTCGTGAATACTTTGGAAAACTTTTTTGCCAAGATGGTGGCTTTCTCAATATGTCTGTGCACATTCCCCATTTGGAGTTTTTAAAATAGGAATGCCTGCTACTTTTAGTCCGGTCGTAATAGAAAGTCCCGTGCGTTTTTTGAGGTGACCTTTTTTTATTACTGATACTCAGTTTTAACATGATTTTAATTAATTTAAAGATGGGAGCCACTTAAAAAAAATTGTCGTTCGACCGATACCATACAGGGTGGTTAAAAAATATAACATTAATAAAGGATTGTGAGAAAATTACTTCTTTTACATTCTATTTTGCACATGTTAACACACTCGGATATCCATCTTTTTAAATGTGACACTTGCAAAGTAAAATTTAAACAAAAAATCCTTTTGAAGAGGCACATAATAACACACTCGGATATTCATTCTTTTGAATGTGACACTTGCAAAGTGAAATTTAAACAAAAAGGCAATTGGCAAATGCACATGTTAACATTGTAGTATAACATACCCAGGTTCGCTCAGTAAGATTGAACGATGAGAATTTTTATTACCTTTTAAATCACAAATATTTTGAAAAACGGAGTGAAAAACCAATAGGACCTACGTTGTGGAAACTTACTCAATTTTACTGGACATGCGCCCGACATAGCAAATATTAGGGAAATTTAAGGGAAGTTGTGATATGTAAAAGAAACGAAAAATTTTATGAAACGTCTCCTTTATTTCCAAGGAAAAACGTACCGTTCTCGACCTAGAATTCTCGGGGGGAAAGAGAACGGCAGAGAAACCCTCGGTCTAACATTCCTCAAAAATCGAAACATACTGTGTCATTTTGATAATAATTGTGAGTCATTAATTCAATAATTTAACTCAATAAAAGGTTAAATTAGGTACCGTCTTTGTTCTTTGTGCTGAAATTTTAATTACACACACTACATTCAATCCACACTACCTATAATCAATACTGAAGAGTTTTGGTTAGTTAGCCCATCTGTGGCAGGTACCGAGGTCCCTGGTTACGTAAACTCACGGCTATAGTTGTTTTTGAGACAATATCTCTTTCCTTTGTTCGGTAGGATATTCGCTCGTCAGGGTAGGAAAATGTTAGTTAATTATATTATATTTGGAAGCTTTGTTATCAAGATTTGTATCTTTAAACAATAAAGCATATTTTGATTTGATTTTTGATTTTTATTATATTTATAAAGATTTACGGCGAACTGACTCCATGTCTTGCAAGCGAGTAACTTATTCCAAGCCATTCCAACATCAACTATGACATGGTATTGTGTCGGTGGTAACACAGGCTGAAAGTTTAAAGATGTTATAAATTTGGATTTAACAGGCTTATGAAACATGCCATCAGCTGAAAATAATGGAAACTGATCTCTCTATGATGCATCAACTTTTCGAGCGTCATTGTGGAATTTTGGCCAGTGGTCAACAGATCGACGACCTGTTTTGTTGCAGCATGATGCTGTCTAATATTGTCTCTAGTTTTGAGTGAATACTGGCCTATACGTGATCTGTATTGTTATCACTTCTTGCCAGTTGATTTGCGACATATGATAATTTATATCTTCATAATATGATTATTTAACATTGAGAGACCTTTTGAACGAATTTTGAAGCTGGAAGTAACTTCAATCGGTAACTTTCCTTCTGATGAGTTTATTGTAGCGTTAGTGCGAAGCACTCTTACAATGTAATGGATGAGTCTAATATTGCTACTTATGTTGTGTTTAAAGTTAACTGGTTGTTCAGGGAAAGGGAGAAGAGTGGGGATAGGATAGAAAAGGATGGGGAAGGAGGGAAGGGGATTTCATTCTTTAGAAAAGAAGTGGAGCCTTTAGATTTCTGAAAGTAGTTCTGTCAGGGTTAATAGTAAAGTTATAGTCGAATAAGTTTGGTATGGTTAGTAACTGTGTCAAGAAACCTAGTATGCTTCCCAACAAGGTATTTCTGGATTGTGTCAACGCCTAGATCCGTATGTAGGTCCACATTGCGAACATACCACGGACCGCCGACCATCCTACGGATTGCCTTGTTTTGAAACACCTGCAGTTTCTTTTCATTTTGTTGTGATCTCTGTGAGAAAACTGGTCCAACGTAAAGTAATGAAGATCTGATCACTTGTTTGTATAGTAACAGTTTGTTTTTGAGAGTCAGTTTACTGTTCTTGTTAAGTAGTGGAGGAAGCAATCCGGCTACTCTGTTACATTTATTTAATTTATGATTAATGTGTGGAGTCCAAGGAAGTTTGTTGTCCAGTCTTAGTCCTAAGTATTCAATTTGATTAGTCCATGTTATTTCTGAATCGTCCAGTATTAGTGCGCGTTCACATTGACACCGCTCGAGCGGTGAGCGTTGCGCGATGCCGCTGTAGTGATGCCCAAAAATTATTTTAACATTTATATTTCAAATGAACATGTTAACATTGCGCAACACGCCGCCTCAGTGTGAACTTGTTCATTTGAAATATAATGTTAAAATTATTTTTGAGCATCACTACAGCGGCATCGCGCAACGCTCACCGCTCGAGCGGTGTCAATGTGAACGCGCACTTAGGTTGTCAATACGTTTGCGGGAGATCAGGACAGCTTGGGTTTTATCGATGTTGATTTTAATTTTCCTTAATTTTGCCCAGTCAATTATGGAGACAAGATGATTTCATAGTCGTCTATGTATGTGATGTGAGTACTTTTGTGAAGTGTAAATACAAGTGTGATCTGCGTAGATGGACATTTTAGTATGAGGATTATTGGGGATGTCAGCCGTGTAAAGATTATAGAGCAGTGGAGACAGGACCGGACCTTCAGGAACTCCTGCTTCTAAAGGTCTGTCATTCGAAAAGGTATCTTTGTTGAGTTTGACATGGAAACTTCAGGCTTTGGGGAAATTAATGATAATTTTGACAAGAGATGATGGAGGAAAATAGTTGTCATGAAGCTTGACTATAAGACCAGCATGCCATCAGACACGATCAAAGGCTTTCTCGACATCCAGCAGCACAACACCTGTTTGGGAGCGGCGCTGCAGGGCGCGAGTAGCTTCTTCAACCAACCTGGCAAGCTGAATCTCAGTAGAGTGATATGAACGAAAACTAAATTGTTCATCAAGTAGAATGCTATCAAGATAATGTAAGGATTTGGGCTTTTCCTGAATTGTATTCTCAAGAAGAAAGCGGAAACAGAAGACTGATTGGACGGTAATTTTGTGGAAAGTGGTGATTTTTATCCAGTTTTAGAATTAGTAGGTATCACTCTTGCCAATTTTCATGCTTCAAGAAAAAAAAAACACGTTAATAATTTTTATTTCCTACTGAACTATTATAACCATATAACACCTTGGTTACGATAATCATAAACAGGGTCTTAACTCCCAAGGGAGTTGAAAGGATTTCATAACTCCCGCGCGGGAGTTAAGGATATCATAACTTCCAAGGGAGTTAAGGATTTCCATAACTCCCGTTTTTACCTTGAATAGGTGGAACTTTGACAAAAAATAGAAATTTTGGTTTATGGTTTATTTCTTTATAAAAATGGACAAAATACAGTAAATTTAGTAGGAAATAAAATTAACTATGTACCACGGAAATTATCAGGTGTAAATACCCACGGGCAATTGGTGTCCCTCGGGCCGAAGGCCCTCGGGACACAAACTTTGCCTTGGGGTATTAACACCCTCATAATTCCCTTGATACATAAATAACTATTACGTCGGGTAGGAAATAGGAATGAATGTCAATATTCTGGGAACGTAAAAATTTTGTAATTCCTCGATGGTTATCTGGTGTATCTGGGGTAATTATGATACCCGGCCTGTCTTTTTTTTTGGATTATTGAAGAAAAATTTCATGTCTGTCAATTTTGTCAAAAGTTATTTTGGTCTTTGTACGTTCCTCCAGAATAATGGGAACAGATTAAGAGGGATTGCTTTTGGATGGTCCATTGTCATTGGTTTGAGAAGGGTCATCATGTTTCTTTTTTGAGTAATTAACAAGTTTTTTTGTTGGTACTGTGGGGGAAATTAAGTGAAGTCATGTTTTTGATTTTGTTAATGGAGGAAAATCAATGTCAGTGACGTCCATTTCTGTTCCTTGTTCAGTGTTGTCTATTTCAAGATTGGGACGGTCTAATTGAATGTCTGAGTCTAAGTCCAAATTTGGCTGAGTCAGTACATTATTGTCTGTAATAATAGTCCTTGGTCTAAATTGAGTTTTTCCTAACTTTAGATAGAATTTCATCCATTGAAGTTTGGAATAGTCAAGAGTCAAGCTTTGTTCTCTTTCAACAACAGCTCATACTTCCTTTCTAAGGAATGAAAAATAGTGCTAGGAACTGAGTCTTCTTATGTAATTTGTAGTGTAGTAGCTTTCGACTCAAACATATTATGTTTTCTTTGCATCATTTTCGTTCGGTAACTAAATTTGCCTTACAAACGAGTGCAAAAGTGTCTTAGGCAAGAAGTTGTATTAGGCAAGAAGTTGAAGATTGTTCTAACATTTGAAATATTTCAAAAATGTTCCTCGATTAATAGCTCCAGTTCAAGATTAGAATTTAAAAAAAAAGCCATTTATCTTAGACGAGATAAGGTTAGAGCCCATACATTATACACAATTCTATTTTCGAAACACAAATAAGCTATCATCTCATTGGACTACTCGCATTCAGACACCAAAAATAAACTAAAACTCCATCATTTCTGTCAGAAAATGCTTAAGCTGTCGCTGGTTGCGGTCGATTCTTTCATTTAGCTTGTATATTCGAAAATTAAATTTAAGCAGGTAAAGTCTTAACGGAAATAATTGGCTAAATTACACAGTATCGTATTTTGTTATTTAATGTAGCGTAGATATTTTTTGAAAATGTTACATAAATTCCCGAGAGAACAATTGACTGACTTGCGAAAAGCTAATAAGAAATCGACGACGGAAAGGGAAAATTACAAAACGAAATTATATCCCATTGTATCTCCTGTCTTTTACGAGGAAGCCGTTTTTCGTCGTTGGTGGCAACCATTAAATATGTATAATGCATTAAAATGATTAGGTATCGTTGTCCGACAGCCACGGAATCCGCATGCATTATGAAGAAGTTTCCTTCCTCCTTTTTTGGCTGGGTAATCAAGTGTCAATTTTAATATAAAAGTAGAAAGGGTAGCGGCGTTAATAAATTATCAACGTCGGATGGATTTTCCTTGTTAAATTCCATTAAACTTTCGAGTTTTCATGAAAAAAAAAATCTGAGAGAGAGCAATATGGGAATTAAACTTTATAGTACATACACTGGAAAATATTAATGTGTTTCTTCTAGCAAAAAAACCTTTTAGAATATTATTACATAAAATGTTAATATTTTTATGATTAGGAATAATAATGATACAATTTCCCTATTTTGGGTTTTCCCAACTAACTGATTTTTGGTCGGCCTATTAGATGGTCATTATTAAATATAGCAAAAGTGCTGTTTAGTGTTGAATCCTAGTCTTAGATGGCGCCACGATCAAATTTTGCTCGTCCTAATGATTATAATGTTATCAAGAACACTTTCTAGTTTTTTAATTGATTTAAAATCATGAGAGAAAAAAACGGAGGAATCGATTAGTTGCCTCAAAGAAACTTCCTATACGTAAACCTGAATTGGAAAATCCAAAGCAAAAAACAAAATTTTTCTACAGATGAGTCAGGAGCAGTTCTATGATTCCAAACCTGATGCTCTATTCTCTAGACGATCCTGTTGACGTGATCTTTCCAGATCAGCCTGGAGTCAATGATGATTCCTAGAAATTTGACCAGATGGAGTCTCAAACCAAAGAGCGTGAGCAGTTCCAGACCCACGTTTCTTCGCTTTATAAATGGTACTACTACCTACTACTACTTCGGTCTTATCCGGATCTACCGAAAGCTCGGGATTATTGCACCATCTTTCGACCATGTTAAGATTGCATTAGTTCAGGTATCCATATGTGATCTTTCTGTCTTGCAAAGTGTCCTTCGGCACTCCATTTTGGATTAGTGACTTGATGCTACATTCTCGAATACGAGATAGAGGGGAAAATCGTATTCGTTGTCTTTTTCTTTGAACTTTCTATAATAAAGAGATGGTCAGAAGTATTGAAACCATGACCTGTGCAACGAGAGGTTGACTCTTTCTTCAGCCTTCTAGTTTCTTCTGGAACATCAATCACAATTAAAGACTATTCGAATGTCATTCATCAGTCGATTGATGATATTTACTGATAGAGCCACAGAATGTTATTGGCAAAGTCCTCTGAAGATTTTCTCTCGGGTTAAGATGAAGAATCACTTAGTTCTGCATTTATTTAAGCTAACTTTTCCGTTCCGGTCTTATACTTTCATCTGGAACATCAATTTATAGAAGTAGAATTTGAATGTCGTAGTTGACATAGCATTTTTTCAAGAAGTTGAAAAGTCCTCAAAGTCAAATTCCAAAAAACATATATCTTGCTCTCTTTTCGAAATCAACCTTCCAAAAGAAATATGGCATAAAAGTCTCACTCTCCACGCTGTGGTTGAAACCCAACCAACCAATACTCACATATCTCGTTTCATTTATGAATGCGCCCTCCCCAAACATCACAACTCAATCTTTTCAGAACCAAAAACAATTAAAAATCACACGTTCCGAATATTCAAATTTCAGTTGAATACCCTCGTACCGAATTCTGTCCAACACCTCCGATAAGAAACCCGAAACCCGGGTACCTTGTAAAAATATGATTGATCGCGCCAAACTTTTTTGTGGGTACCGTTGTCATAAGAAAAAAAACATAATTAATGGCCGTCCGCAAGACATTTCCATACATTAGATTTGAATTTTTTTAATAATGATTGCTTGTGACTGGGATTTTTTAATTTATGGTCTATGGAATTGGACTGCGAGGCATAATCATACGTTTTCAATGGAAATTGTGTCGATTTTGATTAAGCTGGATATAATCTTTGTTAAAGGCCAAGTTTTCGTACATAATAGGGTACAAATTGAATACATATGTGATGTGAAGATCTTCTTTTGTCCAAAGGCGCATTGTTAAATTTATGACAATAGCAGTAAAAATATATACAATTTTTGTCGAGGCTAACAACGATAAAAAAGTAAGATGATTTTGATTAATTGCACCAAAGATTCACAGTATTTTCGAATGCATGAAACATTCAAATTTGTTTTGTGTGTTGCAAAATCTATAGTCTGTCTAGTTTGTTCAATACATCCTCCATTGCCAGCTTGAAAAGTTTCGGTGATATCATCCATCTCTTCTGATTGGAATGGAATTGATGTTTTCTTGAGCTATTTGTTCTGTGAGTCAATTTGAAAATTGTTCATTGCTCTTTCTATGCCCAAGCTCATTGCTATAGATTTGCCTTTCCACTCTTGAAAACGAAAAATATGGTATTTGCTGACTTTGTCCCAAAGAGTTTTTATGGTGAAGAGATGATCAAATGATCATTCCATCTACAGTATAAGTTACTTCCGTTGCTCTTGTGGTATGGAAGTGGGAGATGATGAAAGGTTTGGGAGTGCATAGAGGGTTAGGACAGAGTTTCTTGAGGCGGTCATATCATGTACTGGGACTGTTCAGGATTTTTAACACAAAGAGCATCTTCTCAAATTCATTTTCTTTCGCATAAAACTTTATTCCTCACATAACGTTTTTGGTTAGAAATGGTGTCTTCCAAACAATGATGAATATTGAATCAAGAATAAAAAAAAGTCAAGCATACTGTTTCCATATCAAACCTAGAAACTCATCATCCGAATTTGCCTGTTGTACACTGACAGAACTATTATTATTAGTGACACTGGAAACCTCCTATTATTTCCCTGAATACAAGGTTTGTTAAACATTTGGCGTGCATAATACGTGAACGGGGACCTGCATTTTTAATGTCCGGCTCTTTGAAATCGAAATCTCCCGTTTAACGTCAGACAAACCAAAGGCTTGTTTATTTAGCCAGGAGGACTCCACCACACATGGTGAGTCCCTTTCAGCGTTAAGGCTCAATTCAAATCGTAGAATAATGTAGCGTGTCCCCATTGAATAATAATAGAATCGCCGAATAACCGACGCATCGTCGATGTTTGTGTGCGGGCTTGCAATTGTACAGGTATTGTCACCCGTTTTAATTAATGTATCGTATGTGCCGGGCATTATTTACATTAAAAGCCGATTAATAAAAAATTACCTATACTTTGTTTCCCCGGGAGCGTGATAGGAAATTTGATATTGCTTCGATGATTTATCATCGCCAGGATGGAGTTATTGATATTGTTGACGTGTAAACATGGTCAGAATATTTAAATTGTACGAAGTGATATAAAAAGTAAAGGGGGTCGTGGTCCAGTGTGCTGGGTGCTGCCATTTCTGATGGTGATTGTTTGATAATTAATTATATTTTCTTGTTTGAGTATTAATGGTGTTTGTTTTGAAAACTGATTTGTGAAATCGAGGACAAGAAGAAAACGAATAAGTAATGTACTAAGACATAGAATAGTAATGGTAAAACAAGGATTTGGGTCTTTAAAATGAAGAAAATATCACATAAGAAATAAGTAAGCTAATTGTATGGTATAAACATGTATCTTACCTGATCGTATTCAAATTTTAAATTATCCCTATTTACATCTATAATGTTATCTGTATTGTCGATCCTGAAGATCGGATTCGACGAGTTCCAATGTATCGTGTAGAAACGTGCGCTAGATGGCGCCGCCGTTGCTAGAACGAATGCTTGTAAACTAAACATTACAATCACCACCGTCCTGAAACAAAGAAAAAATATGTTAAATAGGTATACATATATAATTTTTCTGGGAGTTGCCAATGAGCTAGTTCGTTGTATATAGACTCCAGAGTCAAAAGAGTGAGACAGTGTAAAGTCGGCAGGGCTTAATCCAAGGTGTTAAGTGACCCATGCCGAAAAATGAGTGGCATCTGTCCCCCAAACAGATGTTTTGTACGGTAGCGTTACCCGAACCACCGGGAGAACCTCATAAAAAGGTAGTACCCGTGGAAGCAACTATGGAAGGCACAAACCCCGCCACCAACAAACCTCACCTCTATCTGGGGGCGAAAAATCTGTAGGCGCACCAGCAGGGTTCGAACCTACTAGTGCCAACACCCAAGGCAAAACCTGAAGGGGAAAACCTACGGGAGGTTGCTTCAGATCTGCGCGAGCTGAATTTGGAGAAAAGGGGCATGTCAGGTGCGCAACGCCACAAGCAGGCTATAGCTGCTGCAAAGGAGAGGGGGGATCCAATTAAACCCAGAAAACCAAAAGGTCAAACTACTGTGGATTCTGAAAAACCACCAAGTACTAAGTCAAAAATAGGCAGAGGCGGCTGAAAAACCCTTCTCAGGCAAACAGACGCAGTCTTATATAAGCACTCGATCTCCAACCAGGGCATAATAGGCCAAAAAGAGCCAATGTGATCCGAAGGATAGACCCAATACCTCAACTTCAGGGGGATTAACCTTCAAACAAGATCTCACAAGTCTCAAAATAGCTGTAACCCCTGGAAAATTATCCGGAGGAGAAACTAACTTCCGAACACTCCAGGCTTATCCAGCTGGCCCTGCTGGGAGATTTATTGGAAAATCCCCATCGGGCAAAGGGCCACAGATAACCAACAGCCAATTCCTAGGGTGCTGTTCGTAGTTTGTGCCAATCAGGAGTCCAAGTCTGGGCTCCTGAAACCGTTTTCCACACCAAAACCCTGGAAGGCAGCAGCCCTTAGGGTTGATGATGCCAGGAACGTGGTTAGGTCTTATTGTGGGTCCCAACAGACATCCTGGAGGACAAGGAGCCTACTAAAATCCTCAATATCCAAAATGGTGATCTTAACATGGAGGAGTGGAGGATAGTGGGTAGCGGACTGAAAAGAACGGCTCTACCCTGGTGTGTGTATGTGTGTGTTGGAGGTGTCAGTTGCACCGCGTCCAAGGTTGATCTATTGTACCCCTCCTTCTGCTGCTAAGTTCGGGTTTCCTGCTCAAAGCAGCTCCTCCAGTCTAAGGTCCTTTAGGACTTTCAGGATATCTAGTGGTTCCAGGGCTGGAATGTCTTCCAGCTGTATAAGTGCACTTCTCAAGTTCTTCATCCTTGAGCGACTAACGGCATCGCAGTTCAGTAGAAGATGGTGAGGTGTCTCTTCTTCGTCTTCACAGAATCTGCAGGTGCCACCTTCTTCTAACCCCAACTTCTGTAGGTGTTTCTTAAGTCTGCAATGTCCCTAGAGAAACCCGGTTAGAGTCTTAAGACTTTTTGCTAAGGTTGACCAGCAGTTCTGATCTTTTTTAATTGACGTTGCCCAATAGATCTTTGGCCTGTCGAAGTCCTGGCTGTTATAGCCATTGTTTGTTCAGTGTTGCAGTGAAGGGAGTAGACGCTCTCGTTCTTGCGAGTCTGTCTGCACATTCATTCCCCTCGACACCTATGTGTCCGAGCACCCAGATGAGGGTTAATTTATTCTGTTCTCCCAGCTCATTTAGTTTCTGTAGACATTCCCATACTGTCTTAGAATTAATGACTGATGATCTCAATGCTTTGATAGCTGATTGGCTATCAGACATTATTACAATCTCTCGTTTCCGATAACTTCTGTTCAGGTTGAACTGCACGCATCTTCTGATCGCACGAAATTGGTGATTTCCCAATTGGCTCCGAGTATCTGGTCCGTGGCCCGAATACTCCGGCTCCAGTTCTCTCAGCACTTTTGGAACCGTCTGTGTACCATTTGATGGTGTTTGCTTTAAGGGATTGGATAGATTCCATGTTCCATCTGTTTTTTGTACTTAGTTCGATGGAAAAGTTTTTCTCGAAACTGAATTTATCAACAATCACGTCTTTTGGTAGATCCATGAGGTGTGCACAGTTTGGGAGAAGAAAACTTCTACCAAGGTGCGTTTCCTTTTGTAAACCTATCTTTTCCAGTCTGAGACATGATCCACTGGCACGCGAGTCTTTGCACTTTTCCTAGGGTTTTCCTAGCTGGGTTCGGCTATACCAGGCTACTGCTTTGTAGGTGATGATGATGATCATGGTATACATCCATCTTAGGGCTGATGGGTTACAACCCCATATTTCACCCGTAATGTTTTTGCATACCATGATTGCCGAAATTGCTTTGTTTTTTGTGTTCTCTACATGTCGGTTTCCAGAGAAGTTAAGAATCTAGGGTTATTCCTAGGAATTTAACTTCTTTTTTCCAATCAAGTCTGCTTCTATCATGGTGAATGTTTCTCAGGTTTGGGAGTTTCCTTCTTTTTATACCAATGTTACCAGTGTGGTTTTTGCTGGGTTAAGATTCAGCCCCACTGCCATTCCTTCGTGGTTCGAAGTGCTTTTTCTTTAAGGTCGCAGAGTGTTCCTTCGTATTGACAGTATCATCGGCTTATCCCAAGCAGGTGAAGCCCTGATCGGTCAGTACATTTAAATGGTCATCAATGACTAGACCCTAAGGACATCCTCTAGTGGTGGTGACCTGTATGCTAGGTTTTCGCACATGTTCACTCCTTTTTGACGAGCGCATTCTTTATTGACTCATGAGAGGTTTTATCAAATGCCTTCTCCCTCTCTATTCGAGAAGAAATCTAGGACTGAGCTAAGTCTCTTTCAATGCGACAAAACAACACAAGGGTGATGCAGAAGCTGCGGGTGCTGCAAGCAAACCTGCAACGTAATAAGGCGGCCACGAGCATCCTTTGCAGGACCCTTCTGGCAGGAAAGCCTTGATCCAAGAGCCCTGACTATTCAGGGGGGAAGTTGGGGGTCTAAGCGAAGCCAGCGGTAAAATCATTTATGATCATAACTTCAACGACGTCAGCGCTTGCGTATTTGTTAAAAATAAAGTACATGCCTTAAAACTAACCGATCTCTGTTTTAGGGACCAAGCTCCGAATGTTAGGCTGGAACTAAATATGGCAGGTTGTCACAAAAATTTGCCCCACGTTGGGCGCCAATTTGTCACAAGGGGATTTTTTACATATAAATCTCCCTGTTATTAATAATTATTGATTTCCCTTGAAATAAGTAATTAAATTTTGTGACATAGATTCTTTCTCTATATTTGCCCAGACATTCCAGGACCAGAACTACTATAACAGAAGGTGGCCAACGAAATGCTACTATAATGGAGTACTTTCTTATAGGGCAGCCAGCTAACTCTTCAGTAGAGTGGTCGTGGATAATAAATAATATAGGACGCCACCTGTTTTAGCCCTCCAGAAAGAAAGTATCCGCTCTTAAATCAAAAGTACTCTCATAGCCAAACTTAACTAGAAATAAGAAGCCCTGGCGTTGACACTCTGAAAATTGGGTTAAGAAATTCAATAAAATGATAGTAGATTTCCAAAACAAACACTAGTTGAGGGTTCTTTTATTTCATAATATAATATTGATTACAATACAATTAAATGTGTTCTAATAAGTGTCCTACATTCATTTCTAAATTAATAAGTATTCATCACCTGGCCATCTGTTTACCGAAGTCAAGTTACTATTATTAAATTAAAATACTGCAGATTTGCATTGAAATCAAGCCAATAATCGGATTGAAATTTGAACCCGTAAGAAGGTGCACGGTTCGAAGCTGTCCTAGCTTCAACCTACCTACCATATGACTCCATCCAACCACCATCATCGAATGAACTCCGCACGCTGGAGCAATACTGAAGGCAATCGAACCTGCAGATGATAGTGGGGATGGATGTAAACGCACACCACACTGTGTGAGGTAGCAGCGACGTCAAAATTAGAGGTGAGAACCTGTTAGATCATATCATTTCTAAAAATTGAGAAAGCCTTGATAGGGGTAAAGAACCTACTTTTGTTACAAGAACTCGTGAAGAGGTAGGAAATATTACTTTGGCCGCTCCCTAGACTAGCAGAGCAGTTTCGTGATGAGAGAAGGACGAACTGGGAGAGATACGGGGAAAGTCTGCTTATTAACTGCAACCAGGTTAAAACCGATACTCCTAATAATGATGCAATGGAGATGCCAATATCAGAAGGCTGCCCACAGTGTGGAGTCCTCTTCCTCTTACTGTGGGACGTATTCATAGACAAACTCCTAATAGAACTTAATTAAAAAAACATTTATAGCCAGGGTTACTAAGATAATGTAGTAACCGCGTAGTCATGGGAAAAAATTTACAAACTACTAATGCGCAAATGCAAAAAGCATTGAAAATCATGGAGGACTCGGTCAAAAAGGCAAACCTGAGTGTCAACAGCAATGGTCTCCTTCACCAAAAAAAGAAAACTATACGATCTAGTCCCTCCCATTTTCTTCGAAAATTAAATACAATTCGTCCGGTAAGGACCATGCATTTGGAGGGATTCTTTACTGGCTCTGATTTCACGCTGTAACATTGAGTATTTCAGACGTCTTGATAGAGCTATAATTAATTGCTAGTAGAATATTTACCTGAGGACGTTGGTACAACTGAGACCCGGAGGCCAAGGCCCCATATTGGGATCCGGGGGCGGCGGTGTGGAATCCGCGGTGCCACCTGCCGGTGGCCGCTTCACGTGCAACGGGCCCGGCCAGCCCTTACCGGTAGCCTGAAACAACAAAAAAAAAAACTTCGTTAACTTCATGCCTAAAATTAGTTTCGCAAAATTAATAGACTCCATATCCTGCCATAACCGAATTACTCAGGACAAAAAGCCGTTAATTTTCCCTGAAAGCAACACGGATAGTTTTTGCTTCGCAAACCGTATCCCTTTTAGCAATCAAAAAAACCGAAGCGTAGCGCCCGAAAGAGTGATTTCTCTATTCTGACTCTAGAGTAATTTTTTTGCTCCGGTCAATTTCTCTTACAAAGTGCAGCGCACGTGGAAAAACTTCCATGTTTACAGGATCATTTGGCGAAGTACATTGAGTTTAGTTGCCGGTAAGTCGATTTGTCAACGTACAATGAATTATTAGGTTGCATGTTTGTACTCCAGCACACGGGCGCTGTTTGATGAAGCTGATTAAATGTCGCTAGAAAGTCAACAGCTTTGTGCATAGGCTTTTAACTAATCAGTGATTGTTTTTTGAATGAGAATTTAGTTTTGTTCATTGTTCTTCGACAACTTTATCGGTAAATGGATATGTTACTTCAACGAAAAGAATAGCTATGAAAAATCCTTAAGTAATTCATTATAAGGATATTCTTTTGTGATTAATGTAAAAGTTTCAACTTTGAAGGTATTTCCGAAACATATGAAAAACATCGAAATGAATTTTGCGCCATTTCATAGACTGCTTAAACTATTTTCGATTGGAAATTAACTAATAAGTGATAGCTATTTATGCTATAAATACATAAAGTAAAGTTTTATTTGGCGAATGGAAAGGGAAGGTGGGTCCTTGTTTACACCTCTGATACATCCCCACCATGACACCCCTCGAGCAGCTCACCACTCCTGGTCCTTGAAGGGGTCTTGTCATCCGAACAAACATCAGCTTATGAATGAGATGCAGTGACTATCTAAGTTGAAATATTATGGAAAACCTTAAAACAGAAGATTGCTGGAAGAAACTGGATGAGGACATGTAAAAATGTGTAACGTGCCAAAATTGCCTTTAACTATTGATGGCGACTAATGATTTTCCTCGGTTTAAATCAATATTTCAATTCCATTTTTCTAATTAAATTTCAAGAAGTAAACAAATGAAATATTTCTTATTTTTGGATCAGGTTTTCTAAATTGTGGTCTATTCACGAAGTGTGTACTGCACGCTGCACGTACTCTGTTCGGTTGCTGAACTCAGTACCAGTTCTTATCCGGTTCCGTCAGTGGTTCCATAAACCACCGGATTGCTCTCTTTGCTCTCTATTCTATAGTGACACTTAAGTCATATCACTCATGATTTGTGTGCCAGCTGACGGCAGATATGTCGTTCATTTTTGTCAATTGGCCTTTCAATTAGTAATGTTTTTGGGATCATCGATTCCTTTGTAAGCGTTTACATTTCGCAACACGAATTGCTTATTCAATGTCGTATTATTCAAATTATGATTGTTCTAGTGGTTATTTACTTGTTGTTGTTATCATTAGTCGTCAGCTGTTGTCATTTTTCTCAGATTATATTGTTATGTGTAATTTTTGGTACTTGCAATTCTCCTCGATTTCTTTCTGATATTTGTCGATACTTTGCCTCATCTCTACTCTTCACCTTTAGGACAGCTAATTAATTTTATGTGGTGCTTCTTTCCTTCACGTTTGATGGTTCCGAGAAGAAGGTCTTCCTGAAGAAGTTAAATTTTGTCTTCACCTTTGAGGGATTTTGATCTTATATTCTCGATTATTGAATGTATGCTACATTGAGTTGCCTTACGTTGCGTTACGTTTCCGTGCCAGAATTTCGCCGATGATTTCGGATTTTTACAACCATCCATTCGGTAAGTTTTCCTTTGCATGTTTTTTCCCAAAAGGGATTCTGACCTTCTCTATTTGATCATTAGTAAAAAGCTGCCCTAAGGAGTAGAATAAAGACCACCTCACTCACTCCAGGATTTCGAATCCAGATCTCGATCCAGACTAATCCAGAGGCAAATATGTAAAACTCATTCCAACAGGTGAGACATAACCAAATAACGACAGATTTTCTTTGCAAATTTGAACCACATTTTCTTTCCTTTCGCATCTATTTATTTCTGCTTTTCATACACAAAGTATTTAAATATTTTTCAAGAGCTATAGTTTGAACTAGTGAATAAACTATCAATGATTGACTAAGTTGCACTAAAGTAACATTAATTTTCTTGTGGTTTATTTCAAAGTGCCTGGCCTTGGCTAGGGTTAAGTTACAAATACCTACAGAGTGCTATAACAGTTTCTTTTTAGGATTTTTACGTACGGCCACAAATTTAAGTATACGACTAGCCCTTTTAACTAAAGGCTACACGTTTAAGTGTACGGCAACCTCCATCGGAGCCTAAACAGTTGTAAGGCTACCTCTAGCAGAGCCTACACCTTTTTGGACGGTTATACCTTTGTTTTGGTAACCAGGACCAACCAGGTTAATTGAACCTGTTGCCATCACTTGGAACATATTGGTATCGTACTAGCTTTAGTTTAAGAACCCATTGTTGTCATTTTATCTTCAATTTTATACATTTTGCCCCAGAACAAGCTGATAAGTGTTAAAGTGTAGCATAAGATGGATGAATCGAGATTCGTTTCCGACAAATTTCGTGCTTCACATAATTAGTTTAAAAGCTCATTTTCTCTCCACAAAATTTTTCCTCGTTTTAAAGCAAACATTCATAATTCTTTATTTTCGAAACGGCTCCCGAGGGGTGGTGGGTGCGCCAAAAACCCACCCTCGGGCTTGATTAATCGGTCCGCTATTAAACGCAAAAACAAAACTAAACCGAAAAATCTCATCTGTTTCGAAACGGCCGTCCTATTACCTTAATAGGGCCCAATGTAAAAACTATTTAGAAAGACACATTAGCCGCCGACGAAGATTAATTGCCGTTTTGTTCTCTGGCTCGTTCTTATTCGCGTTTTTAAAAGGCTTTAAAATCGAGAGCCGGAGGTCTGCACTTAACGCCCAATATTTATCTCTTTCGAAATTAAGAGCGGATAAATATGATTTATTTCGAAGGAATCGCGTGCTGTATTTTTAGCCGAAGAATCGTTCTCTGGGCTATGGGCTTGTACAACGGCCGAGGAACATGCACATTAATAATTTTCATTTAAATCCCGACTCAATTTTTTAACCTCTGTCAATAGTTTTTTCTGAGAGCGCTTTTTGCATCGGGTAAAAAGTAATAATTGATTTGACGTGTTCTCGGGAAATATGACTTCGATTAATAACCAAACACTCAGTATTTAATGCATCATCCATAAAAATTCAATGGATGTCATGCAGATTAATTTGGGTGCTTTTAAAAATGCGTCAATCATCTTTCGGAATGCGGTCCGATTTCGTGCCGGTTTAAATGCACCATTCGAGAGAGATTCGGATCCGAACCAATAACTTAAGCTCAAATAAAAGATGACCGATCATCTTCGTGCCAGACCAATATGTATTTCAAGAATTACCTTTGTGTGCTTTTTGTTTGTACAATCATAATTCAAAGAAATATTTTGTTATGAATGTTTTTAACATTTTTATTCTACTCCTAATATAGTTTGTAGTTGTTTTTACCAGATTTTTTTATTTTTTATTTGTATTTTTTTTTTGACTGGTGTCTGAGTGTTAACCCCGAAGGGCGCGAAAGTGTGTGTTTGTTATGAATTGGTGTAAAAAT
The DNA here is from genome assembly GCA_917834065.1 of Ceutorhynchus assimilis. Classification (NCBI taxonomy): domain Eukaryota; kingdom Metazoa; phylum Arthropoda; class Insecta; order Coleoptera; family Curculionidae; genus Ceutorhynchus; species Ceutorhynchus assimilis. The sequence goes on from OU892287.1 coordinate 12,675,949, forward strand.
GTTAAGGTTGAAAGTGTATTGAGAAAAATTAGGGAATTTAATGGAGAACTGAAAAAAACCCTCCCACCCAAGGTATATTTGGGCACTGCGCAGGCTCGAGAGAATCCTAATCAGTCGGGATTCTGCAACCAGACAAAGCACTTGCGACAGCAGGAAGGAGATGTATTAACTAGACAAAGCACTTGCTATAGAAAAAGATTGGTTTTAGTAGGTAGGGCTATCACCAGACAAGGCACTTGCGATAGGGTGTGTATGTGTGTGTGAATATGTCTTCACGGCTCGAAGGACCAAATGTACAATCGCTCCCTTGATATGAGAAGTCTTGTAACTAGAAAAAGTGGCAGATAATGACTATACTATGATCACCTAATTCTTCTTTGTTGTCGAATACTTGATCGGGTGCGTAGTAACACCATAAGCGCAACTAGGCTCCAAATTTTAGGGGTGCTGCAAGAATAACGGAAAAGTGAAGCAAAGTTCGCGGAAAAATTTGTTGAAATTGCGAGAAAGTGAGTTCGGACTTTGAAATTGCGGAAAAGTAAAGGTGAAATTGCGAAAAAAAATTGTTGAAAGCCGTTATTTCTCAAATAAATTTCGTTATTTTTATAATTTTTCCTTAGTTTTTGCAATTTTCGCAAAACTTGTAATTTTCGTAATTCCCATAACTTTTTCGTAAGTTCCTTAATTTTTCGTAACTTTCCAAAATTCATCGTAATTTTTCTGTAATTCCCGTAATTTTTGAATAATTCCTGTTGTTTTTCAGATTTTCGTAATTTTTTAATTTTTGTAATTTCTCAAAATATTCAGTTACTTATTTTATAATTCCCCCTAAGTTTTTGTTACTTTCAAAAATTCGTAATTCCCGTAATTTTCAATTTTTTTTTTGTGAATTTTCATTATTTCCGTAATTTCTCAAATAATTCTCCCTATTTCTATAATTCTTCCTTAGTCATTGGTATTCTTGGAAAACTCGTAATTTTCGTAATTCCCGTAACTTTTTCATAAATCCCGTAACTTTCCTAAAATTATCGTAATTTTTTCGCAGTTCTCGTGATTTTTTCTTATTTCTTTCAATTTTTATATTTCCTGTAGTTCCTCAAATTTTCGTAATTTTGTAATTCCCGTAATTTCTCAAAAAACTCCGTTATCTTTATAATTCGCCCCCAGTTTGTTGTGATTCTCAAAAATTGGTAATTCCCGTATTTTTTTTTTCTTGGAATTTTCGAAAATTCTCAAATTCCCGTTAATTTCATAATTCCTCCTTAGTTTTTGCAATTTTCGGAAAATTCGTGAATCCCGTAACTTTTTGTAATTCTTGTTATTTTCGTAATTTTTTGAAAATTGTCACAATTTTTTTAATTCCCGTGATTTTTTCGTATCTTTCATAGTTTTTGAATAATTCCTGTAGTTTTCAGATTTCCGTAATTTTTTAATTCCTGTAATTTCTCAGAAAACTTCGTTATTTTGATAATTCCGAAAACATGTAATTTTCGTATTTTATTTTGGGAATTTTCGAAATTTTGTAATTCCTGTCATTTCTCAGATAATTCTCGTTATTTTCATAATACCCCCTTAGTTTTTACAATTTTGGAAAAACTCGAAATTTTCGTAATTCCCATTATTTCGTAATTTCCGTAATTTCTCAAAAAAATTCCGTTAGTTTTATAATTCCCCCTAAGTTTTTGAAATTTTCGAAAGTTGGTAATTTCCGTATTTTTTTTTGGGGATTTTTGAAATTTTTTAATTCCTGTCATTTCTCAGATAATTCTTGTTATTTTCTAATTCCCCCTTATTTTTTTCAATTTTTGGAAAACTTGTTAATTTTCGTTATTCCCGCAATTTTTCGCGCTTTTTCTCATCGTGATGTTTTCGTAATTCCAGTAATTATTTGTATTTTCAATTTTTTAATTTTTAATTTTCCTAATTTCCAAAAAAATTCGAAATTTTCTAATTTTCCCCAAGTTACTGTAATTTTCGTAATTTCAAAAACTTGTGATTTCTGTTATTTTGGGAATTACCGTAATTCACGTAATTTTGAAATAACTTTGTAATTCTTTCCCGTAATATTTCGTAATACCCGTAATTTTTGTAATTTTCGTAGTTTTTCGTATTTTTTTCAATTCCCGTAATTTTTATAATTTCTCATAATTCCCGTAAATTTTCGTCATTTTACTGGGTTCCGTAAATTTTTTCTTGTAATTTCTTGTTAGTTTTCGTAACTTTTCATAAATTAGTAATATTTAAATAATTGACGTAATTTTGGAGTAACTTCGTAATTCTTTTGTGTAATATTTGGCAACTTCCATAATTTTTGTAATTCCCGCAATTTTTTGTTATTCCGTGATTCTCGTCATGTTCCGTAATTCTCGTAAATGTTTGCAATTCCCATAATTTTTAATTTTTTACGTAATTTAACGTAATTCCCGTAATTTTTCGTAACTTTTCAAAAATTATCGTTATTCTCGTAATTTTGAAATGAGAAAAAATGAGGATAAAATCGCGAAAAGTGATGATAAAATCGCAAAAAAAGAGTCAAAAATCGCAAAAAAAATATGAGTCAAAAATTTCAAAAAAAGTGAGTTTAAATTCGCGGAAAAGTAAGATGAGACTCACGGAAAAATGAGAATAAAGGCATGAAAAGTGAGGATAAAATCGCGGAGAATGAAATAGGAATCGCGGAAAAGTGAGGATAACATCGCAAAAAAAAATGAGACAAGAATCGCGGAAAAATGTGATAATATTTACAGAAAAGTAGGTTTACAATCGCGAAAAAGTGGATTTAGAATCGCGGTAAGTCATGGTAAAATCGTAAAAAAATGAGTCAAAAATTGCAAAAAAATTATTCAAAAAAAGTGAGGTCAAATTCGCGGAAAAGTTAAGATAAAATCGCGGAAAGTAGGGAAACAATCGCGGGAAAATGAGGTAAGAATCGCAAAAAAATAAGGATGAAATAGCGGAAAAATAAGTTTGTAATCGCTGAGGAGTGAGGATGAAATCGCAAAAAAGTGAGGCTAAAATCGCAAAAGAAGTAAGGACAAATTCGCAAAAAAGAGAGTCATAAATCTTAAAAAGAGCCAAAAATCGCAAAAAAGTGAAGACAAAATTGCAAAAAAGTGGGTCAAAAATCGCAAAAAAAATGAGTCAAAAATTTCAAAAAAAGTGAGTGTGAATTCGTGAAAAAGTGAGATAAGAATCGCGGAAAAATGAGGTAATTTTTGCGGAAAAGTGGGTTTACAATCGCGGAAAAGTGAATTTAGAATCGCGGAGAAGTGATAGTAAAATCTAAGATTTCTAAATTATGACGTCATCGATGACGTAAGTAAGTACAAAAAAAAATAAATAATTTAGTTGCACTGATTTTTTATATTAGTTTTAAATAGTGCCACTGTAGGTAGTGCCACTGTAGGTAGTGCCACTGTAGGTAGTGCCACTGTAGGTAGTGCCACTGTAGGTAGTGCTATGGTGAGATGCATAATGGGAGTGCTAATTTTTGCTTTAGGGGACCCCCAAGCACCCCCCTAGTTGCGCCTATGAGTAACACTCTGTAGTAAGCAGTTGACTGTTAGTGATTGAGTACAAACGACTGATGATTTAATACTAATTTATTTAAAGAACAGTAACACTATTTATACACAAATAAATGCAATATTTACAAAGGTAATTAACCAAAGTGCTGACTTATATGTTTTACTGATCCACTGTTCGTAATGTCCACGACTTTGAAAATGCTTGGCTAGCTTGGTAAATAGAAAATAATTATTATATTTATCACAAGATAAAAAATTTTAAATTTGGAAGGAAATATGGCCAATTTGTAATAAGACACCTGTATATTTGTTGATCAATAGAGCCTTGTTTTTGTTAGATGTGCAATTTATGTGGAATGAGGAAGAAGTAGTCACTGACACAGACTTAACACACAATACGATAGAAAACAATTATCTCAAAAAAACAAAATAATGAAACATTGAATGAAACTGTTGTTTAAGAATTAAACTAACCAATTGCTGACATCTTCCACTTTTTTTTTTCTTTATGGACCCCGTTCCCCTTTATTTTTTCCCTCGACTTTTTTATTATTCCGGAAACTACCGATAGACGACTGTGTTTTTTTTTTTTATTGGCGCAGTCGTTATCGTATTGGAATCCGATGGGGTTGAAAGACCGCAAGCAAGGGAGGTTATTAGATTCCGCTCGACAGATTTGCCACGGAATAAGATTTATTAATATTTTTCGACAAAAATATGTCGAAGCTGTGAATATTTCACGAATTAAAAAAGCCTCAATAACTGATGCCCTCCAGCTTGCACATCCTGTTTTTTTTTTTCTGTTTTCTTTTTCTTATTTTCGAGCCCGCGCATAAGCGCAAATTTACGAGGGATTTTATATTTCCACCTGTCAATAATAAGTTACAATCATCTCTTTGTAATAAGGCCCGCGTTACAAGTAACATCGTATCGGGATTACCCCACAAGGAATGTGGTTACATAAAACACGGACCTGGGCAAAATGGAAAAACGACTCTCGGATTTAGGTACTTGGTGGGCCTCCCACGCGTCCGCCACTCTCCGGGCGAAGATGGTCACTATTATTCGATTATTATTGGAGGGTTTATGGTGTGCAGGGGCGTCGGACAACGTATTTAGCCGTCATTTGATGCGGCAGTAAAATCAGCGGTTCGAAATTGTACACTTTTTGATTTGCCACAAGTGTTCGTTTAAATATCCTTATCGGGTAGCTGGAAGGTCTTTTAATGCAATTTCGTATCAACTTTTTGACAGTTTTCGACTGTTATTGGCAATAACTTAAGGAATTATCTATCAATTGTTGTTTCGCTTTATTGGGCCTTGTGCAACGTTTTAGCTTTAGTTTTCGACTAATTTGGGAATGCGGAAAAACGTAATCTAACCTACAGGATCTGTAATAAGTTTCGTTTCTCGGCGAACTTTTGATGAGGCTTTCAGGGTAGAGTTCAGGATTATTTTTCCATTTTTGGTAAGCAACACGTTTAAACTACTATAGGTTTTGATAATTGGCACTCAAGCCAGCTCATTAGCTATTGCAATACTTATTCAGCATAATGGCAATGTTTGTGTTATTAGAACTTCTACAGGTTCTATTTTCACTAGCTAAATATTATATTTATCAGACTTTTCAGGGATATTGATAGGACACGCATTATACATCAAAGAGCGTTGCAAGCTTGTAACGTGTAAAGTTACTTGTTCCATTTTATACAACCCTGTTTAATGTTGACAGTCTGGTAACTAACATTTAACATAGAGGGTTCCTGCTACTTATAATGTTAGCAATTATTGAATTATTACACTAGAAGGCACGATTTTCATTTAAATTTGACGTACTGGTTAGTACCAACGTTTTCCGTTGAGAGGAAGCGCTGTATGCTCATCTTGTCCATTTCAATTCTCTTCCTTCTCGAATTGTGTCGTTGAGCTGCAAAATCGATCGGCCATCTTCTCGAGACGACCGTGTCATAGAAAAATAAAGTACCTTATCGGCCTTCAGGCATTATCGTAACGAAATAAAGTTACGTAGAGCAATAATCCTTTGATAAACAAAAAAATTTAATTGAAAAATTCTCGTGATTACCGTTTAATTTAAGTTTGAATTTTGACGCCCCTCGTGGTAAGTTTTTTTAAATTTCTTTTTAAGTAATAGCTTTTCAAGGAATGCCTTATTACTAAGGATCTTTCGAAGAGCCGTTTCTCTCAACAAGTCCATTTTTTCATTAGTAACCCCACTTCCGTGGAGTATGGCATAGAGCTTTTGAAGGGATTCCTTCTCTACAAGAATCAAGACCTTCACAAGTCGATACATGTGCCCCACATTGGACGACAATTCTAGTCCCTTAACTGCCTGGATTCTGAGCTGGAATCCGTAAGTTCCATATGCGGTTCCCTTCGTCAAGTGACCGAGGATGAATGGTTTCCGTGCTCTACCTTATGTTATGCTTGTATTAAGTTTCACTTATAACTTCTAATACCTTTTCTTCTATAAAATCATTTTTATAGTCAATTAACAAAATTAAGATATATTTTTTCATATGATTTTCACTCATATTTAAAATCTCTTCCTAGAGCTTACTTTGCCTACGGTGGCACAGGAATCACTCTTGCCGGCCCTAAACCTAAGTGAAGGAAGGTTGGACTTGAGGCCGATAACCCGGAAAATCTCCTTGTCATGAATCCGAATCAACCACCCTGGAAACACGGGACGGATATTTCGAAGACGACTCAGACAAAGAAATATGGAATACGCTTTGGGAACATGGAATGTGACGCCCAAATGTCGCTACTAGACGAGCTGCGAAAATATAGAATATCACTGGCGGCGATTCAGGAAACCAGATGGCTCGGAAATGGTATCAAGGACCCAAAACCCATACAATTTTATACAGCGGAAAGGAAGGAAGGAGTTTGGAGTTGCCTTCATTGTAGACAACAAAATTAAACACACAACATACTGAATTTCAAGGCGATAAATGAAAGAATGTGCAAGCTAAAGTTAATATCCAGTTTTTCCAACCTATATCCATCATAAATGTCGATACCCAACAGAAAGATGGAGATGGTGAATTTCTAATAAATCTTGCCAGCAGGGAGAATATGATTATGAGCTCTACTCTGTTTCGTCACAAGAAAAGACACAACTACGTAGATCATGCCAGGTGGAGCTGCCACTAACCAAATAGACCATGTCTTCATAGACAGAACAGCAGGTGAAGTTCAGATGCAAAATATACAGTAACAACATCAAAGTTAACCCAGCACCGAACTGCTTCGACGTCGAAAAACTTAAGATTGAAGAATTAAGTCTCTCAAAGATACAAGCAAGAACTTTCCCGGAGAATAATAAACACAGAAACTTTAAGTGCTGAGGAATTCGGAAATGCTGGAAACCGCAACGCAAATAATAGGAAAGAAGAAGAGACGAAAAAGGGCGGACTGGTTTGATGAAGAGTCCAGAAGGGCCTTAGAAGATCGGAACAAAGCTGATAAAACTAACGTCGAGAGAAGAACAAGAAAAAGAAGATCTGCATTCGAGGAGGCAAGAAGAAGGGCTGACAAAACATGCCGCCAAAATAAGAGCAGATCTGAAAACGAGAAAATGCAACAACTGGAACATGTTTCCGAAAACGATATAAGGGCTTATAAACATCTACGGAGTCTGAGAGAAGAATACAAATCACGCACAACCCTAAAAACAACGAAGAATAAATAACCAGTGATCTACAACAAATCAAGGCCACATAGAAAACATAATTCCAAAGAAGTATTCGAGATGTGTTATTTTCATTATAAAGTCGTATTTGTTCCATTTCAGAATCAGCAAAATAATCTAAAATATCCACAAAGTTCAAAATAATACAAGTGCTGCCATCTATCCATCATCTGCGTAAAATGCAAATATCTTATATTCATTTACCAGTACTGCCATCTAGTACCTGATGGATTTATTTTTCAAAGTATGATTTTAATTATTTCGCATTTGACAGTCATTTGTATTTTCATTGAAAGAAGTTATATTTATCTCACTTTCAGCAAATGAATATATTTCTGTCTGTCTCTAACTTCTGATTCTGAAATAATCAATTTTTGGCTTAATGACCATATATTTCTAATTAACAGTTTTTTATTTTTGACATAACCTTAATTTAAATTATTGTAATTTGTGAACAATTAGGCAATCTCAATCACGTGATTTTCTAATGGCCGTTCGGGTCAAATATTGCGGTGACAAGCCGGTGACGTTTAACGTTTATAAGGAGAGCATTTGTGTTCTGGCTCTTGCTGCTTTCGAAGTGAATTTTATGTGTTTCTACGTATTTTTCATTGGTTTTGGTCATTGTTGTTTTTATAGTGAATTGTGAATTTTATAGTCTTTAGTATTTCTACGTATTTCTTAGTGTTCTGGCTCTTGGTGTTTTCAAAGTGAATTTTATAGTGTTTCTACTGCTTCTACGTATTTTTTAATTTATTAATAAATTCTGAGATGGAGAGTGAATATCTTAAGGTATTATTATTAAGGAAAAATCGAGCTTTTCGTTGCAGCAATCCATAAAGCCCTGCGTTGTTTTGATAATTCATATTTGTAGATCAAAAGCCAATGAATTAAAATAGCAGGAACTTGATAAAATTTCACATTATCCCTGTTATCTCGACTTCCACACCCAATTACGATGCAAATCGCTGGCATTTTAATTAACACAATACCTAAACACACAAAAAAACACAGAATCCGATAATTCAAATCTAGACGTTTGTCCAGAATGTGACAGAATCAATGACATACAGAATAAACAACACAGTGCTTGACCCAATGCTTGACCCGAACTTCCATATTGAATTTCGTTTTTGACAGGTTAGTAGATTGCCTAATTAAAATAATTCTAGTGGATTTTTATCTATTCTCTTTTATTCCACGTGGGTTTTCATTGTGAAGTGAATATGATTTTTTGGGTGTACTCGTCTGATTGGTTGAACTGGTTAAAATGCAGTTAAGTATAAAAAAACACAGGATCGTTTTCCTGTGGGCTTTGGTTTCTAAAACGATCTCTTCCCTCAACAGAAGTCTGGCAGGCAAGTCCTCTTTATTTTGAATAATTTTTGCTTTGTATTTTTGGATTCTCCCTTATAGATTTTTCAATATATTTTGCTATCAATGCATATTATCATATCATTATTAAGTTTTTACGTGATAAATCTTATCTTGAAATATAAATATTATATTTTAATTTTTTTATCTAATTGTTGGCTTCCATTTTGTGTGAGTGTCGATTGGTAGCGCCACGTTTATCTGAGGTGAGTAAATTCAGTTCTTTTTTGAAATTTAAAAAGGTACTGCTGCTCTGGTTTTCAGAATCAATTGTTAGTGTGAGCATATTGGACCATTTGCTCTAAATAGAGTCGGTGAAAATCAAATTTTTGTGTCCATCCCTATCAACTCTTTATTGAATCCAGGCAGAGGCCTGAATAGTCATTGTCTGTTTGACTCCCTCAATTATTATTTCGACTAAAGGGTATAATTTTTCAATAGAAATCCAGACAGGTCAAAAATTCAGAAAAAAGTTTTAATTAGAACATCTCAAGAATTTTGACATATTCTGGATTTGATTAATCTCAACCCCAGGTTTATCTAGTAGTAGTAGCTGCCTGCTACCTTAATTTGAAAGGAAAATTTTGTCTATTTAGGGTAGAATCCAAAGATTTAATTTCTCATTGTTTTACCTACCTACCTTATTTTGTTCATATTTTTGCCTGCCAGAGCTGCTGTCAGGATTTTTGCTTAATCATAACGAGCATTTTAATTTAATCTTGTTAATATTTTTTTCTCCAAACGTCAGAAAAACGTCACTTTGTTAACCCTTATCAAGATGTCAGAAATTTGATTTCTATGCTGCTAGGCAAATCCAGCGGGTTAACACCTGTCGAGGTGGTAGAAATTTAATTTTTATGCTGCTTGGCAACTCCAGCGGCAGCAAAAGTACTTTTAGTGCCGCTGGAGCGACAGTAGAAGTACTTTTAGTGCCGCTCGTACTTTTACTGCCGCTCAACCATTCACTTGCCCCCGAGCTTACCCCATTAGTTTGGAGAAAAAATAGCGTGTTGCATACGGATTAGAAGCACTTTTTTTGTGCTTCAGCAATATTGCAAGCCTCACTACGTTCGGCTCGCAAACCTACCGCTTCAGCACAAAAAAGTGGAGCTTCTACTCCTAATACAACAATATACTATTATTTTATTATTATCTTTCCATTATTCTTAATTATTGAATTGTTTTTTTTTTAATATTAAAATATAATTTTTTTTTTTCAACTTGCAATAGCTGTTCATACCTGATTCTGTTGGAAGGGAGTGTCTGTACAACAATCGTTTTTTATTAAATTTCAATTTTAATTTCCTTTGCAAGACACTCACTTTTAGACAGAATTCAGGGATTTAATATTCCAAATATTGGTGAACCTGATACTGCCTTATTCGTTTCTGGGTACCTACTCGACATAAAGATCACTGTTTGGAGTCTGGATCAGCTGGAGTGATGTCACCACAACAATCTATCCTCTTTCTGGATACAGGAAACAACACGAAGAGCTCCAGTTCACGAAAGTGAAACCCCAACACCCATTGAAGAGCTCCGGATTGGAAAGGTATATGGTATCAGATTCACCGGAAAAACCAAGCTGTCAACACTAAAATTTTACAGTGACATTTACTGTTGCTCTATGTTGCATATTACATTGTTAAATGTCAAATAAAATTATTGTTTGTTGGATTTTGAGTGGTTTCATTTGCACATAAAGGAACTATACGTTATCTTAATTTTTTGAATTCCACGACTTGTCTAAAAGTAACAAATTGGGTTCAATTTGTAACACATGTTGGAAGAGGTCAAGCAAGCAATTAGAGTTCAGCGTCACAACTTCCCTCTGAACTGCTCAAAGCTGGGAAGGAACACATAACAGCAGAGGTGCATGCCTTGGTTTCGAAGATCTGGACAGAAGAGCGAATCCCAGAAGACTGGAGAATTGAAATCATTTTCCCTATTTACAAGAAAGGAGACAAATTGAGCTGCGACAACTATCGAGCCTCCTATACACTGCCTATGAGATATTTACGTAGGTATATTCTGAGCGCTTACGGGAGAATATAATTGGTGGATATCAAGCCGGCTTCTGACAGAATTGCTCTACAGCAGACCAACTCGTTGTGGGGAAACGAATGCTTGGAAACAGGACATCGACATTCATAAATGTGATTCATAACGTCTTCAAGGACTTCAAAGGAAAATACGACACCAGCAACTTCCCAGCTTCAGCATCCCTCCCAAATATATCACCCTAGTAAAAGCCACAACGGACACTACAACGGCGACAGTGCGAATACAGAACGACATGACATGGCACAAAATCTAATTGAACAGCAAAATGCCCTTGTATCTTTGAAGTTTTCAGATTTTTCGGAGTCTTTCCTTCCGAATCTTTACTTGAACCAGCAGAGTCTTTACAGTCTTCATAAGAAATTTTTCATAATTAAGGTCTTTAGAATTTTTCGCACTCCTAGACATAACCTTTGCAGGTTCTTTCCATCTGTCTCGATCTTTTGCCTATTGATACCAGTTTATGCCTGCTACATCTCTGATGTCGTCTATCCAGCGTTTGTTGCGATCTTTTGTAATACACCTCGTCTACCCTTCAAGTCCATATCTCAGCATTGCGGATGCGGTCTTGGAGACTAACTCCAAGCATAAGCCTTTCCATTTCATTGAGCGTTGTGTTCCTTTGAGTTTATTGGTTGCTTCGATTTTCAATGTAGTTGTTTCTGATCCATAATACAAAACCTGGCAGTCATACTTTCAGATTTCTGTTTGCTGATTTTCAATCCCCATTATTGTTTTATGTTGTTTTCAATCCTGGGAGGACACAGAAGATGGCAATAGCAAATTTATTCTATGAGACGAAGTACAAAAATTAGATATCCTTTATATAAATGAATAAGAAACGGAAAAAAAATTTTGCGATATTCACATTTTATTATATTCTTCATTCTCTCCTGCAAGGCAGCAAAATGTTGAAGATTTACGATCCGATGTTCCCGCAAAAGAAAATGGTGTAAAACTATTTAAAACGCATATTTCTTACCGGCCGTGTAATGTAACACGGTATTACGGCACTTGACAAAACGTTAAAGGCATCATCGGGCCAAAGAAATATGGCGGCGATAAATTTTCGCGAGGCACAATGAGCGGAGAGCCGTAGAGAGAAGAGGCCCGGGATGATGGTGGACAGCCCGTTGGCCCGGTGCTTCACGGCTTTCGACGTAAATACTTAATTCGAGGATAGTTATTAAGACCCCTTGGAAGTCGGGTCGTTAAGAATCAGCAGGTTACCAGGGGCGTGCAATACGAACCCCGGCACACTGTCAGAGGCGTCGCTATTTATTGGAAGCGATAAACAATTGGGGCTACCTACGGTGATTTACGGTTTCGACGACCGGCCGACGTATTAGAAACTTTAAGTGGTTTAATAGTTTCTTATTTATTGCCTCAGCGAAATCGATAAATATTTCATTGGTGATGGTGCCATGGTACTAAGCCAATTGTTATAGCAACATTTGTGAAGGTTAACTGCTGAATTTCAAGTATCGGATCAGATTGAAAAACACGTTTTTTTTTTGGATTTTTTGAGCATGCGCGTTTATCATCCATATAGAATGCCAGAAATAGAAAAGAAGATTTTAAATGACATGATTGCTGTTGGAGAATGATATTATAAGAAAATGACAGTCGCCCTATGCGAGTCCTGTTATTCTCGTAAAAAAGAAAACGAATGAGTATATAATGTGCGTTGACTTTAGGAAACTAAATGTGGTTACTATCAAAAACAAATATCCGATACTTCTGATTGAAGATCAGAGCGACAGATTAGGAAGTAATACATTTTTCATTACCTTGGATCTTGCATCAGGATATTACCAGGTACCGATGAAAGAAAACTCGATAGAAAAAACTGCATTTGTGACACCAAATGGTCATTTTGAGTTCCTTCATATGGCTTTTGGATTAACAAACGCTCCAGCAGTTTTCCAGTACTTGATAGACAAGGTATTAGGTAACCACAAAAACAGTATTGCATTTCCTTACATGGATGATATTATTATACCAAGCAAGAGCATCGAAGAGGGCTTAGAAAGACTTCGCTTAATCCTACAAAAGTTAAGAGAACACAATCTTACATTGAAATTAAGTGAAAGCTCTTTTTTTAAAGAGACCGTTTCATATTTGGGACGTGAAATAAGTATCAGTGGAGTGAGCCCGCAGGAAAAAGAAAATTCAACGCCGTCTTGGAAATACCTGAACCAAAAACGGTGAAACAAGTAGGCCAATTCTTAGGACTCTCTGGATATTTTCGGAAATTTATCCAAAATTACGGATCTATTGTAGAACCACTGACAGAACTTGTTCGGAAAAACACGAAATGGAGCTGGCAAACACCTCAAAAAAAAGCATTCATCTTCAAACGTCTTCTTACAAACAGTCCAATTTTGTCAATTTTCAATCCATTATGGCGGACTGAATTGCACACTGATGCGAGTTCTATCGGAGTTGGAACAATATTATTGCAATTTGATGAAAACCAAAGACGTCACGTCGTATCTTATTTCAGTAAAATGACAACAAATGACCAACGTCATTACCATTCATATGAACTTGAAATAATGGCAGTTGGCTTGGGGCTCTGATACTTTAGAGTTTACCTACTTGGAATTAACTTCAAATTAGTTACAGAGTGCAATGCACTGTAAACAACATTTTCTAAAAAGGATCTTCATCCCAGAATAGGAAGATGGAAGTTGGAAGTAATGGAGTTTACCATTAATATTGAATATAGACAAGGTTAAAAATGGCACATGTAGATTCCTTAAGCCGCAATCCAATCACATCAGAAGTATTTTAAATTCTGGAGATGCTAATAATATTTTACTACTAGCTAAAAAACAATAAATTGTATAGAAAGCCGGACAATGATGGGTCGTTTCACAAATGGCAAAAATGCAAATATGCAGACTTTGCCATGATAATGCAGGACATCTGGGAATTGAGAAGACACTGAAACGTATCGAGGAAATTACTGGTTTGCGAAACTGAGAAGATTTGTGACTAAGGGCCAAATTATGGACTGACTGGTAAACGTCGGGTTGTTACCTAGCAGGTACTTTCTATGCACTGAAGAATAGAAAGTACCTGCTAGGCAACAACCAGGCACTTACCAGTTGGTCCATAATTTGGCCCTAAATATGTCAAAGCTTGTTCGAATTGTGCCTACTACAAAAAATCAGATTTGATTAAACAAGGATAACTACATCCAATCAATAAAGTGGCAGTACCATTCCACAACCTACATATTGATCATGTTGTACCCGTTGTGATAAGTCGGAGGAAAAATAAACTCCTGTTAGTAATTGTGGATGCGTTCACGGAGTTGTGTGTTTTGGAACCAGTGCACAACCAGAAAACCGAACATGTTACAAAAGCTCTAATAAATCTCATACATTCATTTGGCGTACCCCACCGAATAATAAGTGACGGAGGATCTGCCTTCATTTCAAAATCTTTCAACATATTCTGCCGCACTTACGGTATTAAACATATACTTAATGCAGTAGCTAGTTCACGAGGAAACGGCCAATGCGAACGATACATCAAGACTATAGTTAATGCTCTAGTTACGTCAGCAGTTGAGAAAGATCCCGAAAATGCAAACATTTCGTAAATCAATCCCAATATTCCTTAAATACATTTAGCAAAGCTATCAACACAACTTCAATGTAAGCCTTGATAAAATGTAACTCCAAAAATATATCTGAAGTATAGATAATCAACGATATCCAAGATGAAATTAAAAGACTTGATTTAAATTTATTACGATATCAAATATCTAAACACATAACGGAAGACCAAAAGAAACAGAAAATACAGTATGACAGAAGAAGAAAAGAAGCGACGAAATACAACGAGGGTGATCTTTTTTTTGTGCGCATGAGTGAAGCCGCGACTGGATCCAGTAGTACATTTAAAGGTCCTTTTCGAGTTACCAGAATACTTATGAATGACAGATACGAAGTTCGAGAAACTGCCAAATGCAAACAAAGAACGGTGGTGGCTCCAGACCATATGAAAAATTGGATTACGTTCCAAAATGAAAATATGTATATCCTATTCAGAATCCGTAGTCCAAAGGTAAAGGTGAATTTATCACCTTTTCCTATCAAATAGCTTTGAAAGGTGATAAATTTTACCTTTACTTTTGGACATCGGATTGTGAATAGATAATAAGTACGAATACGCATATTAACGATTTATTTCAGATCAACGGATCTTCAAAGACCAACGGGTATCCAGAGATCGACGGATCTCTATGAAAAAAATGGATTAAAATGGAAGATTAACGGATCTTCAAAGACCAACGGGTCTCCAGAGATCCACGGATCTCCAGGAATCGAAGGATCCCTGTCACAAAAACGAACTATAGTTATTGAAGATCAACGGATTCTCAAAGTGCAACGGGTCTAAAGAGATCGACGGATCTCCAGGGATTGACAGATCTCTGTCACAAAAATGAACTATAGTTATTGAAGATCAACGGATTTTCAAAGACCAACGGGTCTAAAGAAATCGACGGATCTCTGTGTCACAAAAACGAATTATAATTGAAGATCAACTGATCTTTAAAGGCCAACGGTTCTTCAGAAATCAACGGATATCTCCCTCTACTCACGGCACTTTTACGACTTTATTTTTTATTCTGTTTTGTTGTGACATGAGGATAGGCTGTCTTTACAGGATGGCCGAATGTAGTAAATATGCCACGTTTATTTGACCCTAATATTTTTAGGATAGTCTAATTTCGTCATAAGAAAAGTCCACGACAACGTATTTTTCATATTTTAGTAGATGTCATACCAAAATATTCAAAAAATGAAGGAAATAATCAATTAGTAAGTTAGCATGGATCAAAATGTCACATAGGATTCATACAAACTGAAGAAATAAATTCACTCAAACCTAAACAAGAAATAATGGAAACAATAAAGCTTCCAAACTAAATCCAAAAACTTTGCTACCACACAAGCAAAATGTAAAATTACGTTGCAAAACTCTTTCCCTGCATCGCAACGCATAAAAATAAAATATGCCAACTATAAACTTGTTAAATATTTAGTCGAATTTACAAAGTTAAATACACAAAGATGAGATAGCTATCAGTTTAACAAGGGTAAATAAGATTTAATTAAAGCTAAATAGAAACGATAAGTACTTAACTTGTGCCGTGGTAACTTTATATAATTGGAGTTCCAAAAACGTATCAAACATCGAGGACAAATTTCTTAATGCACCACTAACATTGGATCAGAAATATTAAGGTCTCCAGTGAGGCACACTTTAACTATCTAGATTTGGAAATAGAACAGCTTCTCTGGACTAAAGTCGACATGAAAGTGAACTGTCAGTCGTGTCATTGTTTTTGGTGAAACGGAGAAATTCACACGGAATGGCGCTTGCATAAAGACTTGCTTGATTGTTTTATTTGAAAAAGGAACCTTTACCGGCAGCATGTGCTATTTCCCTCTTGGCCCGCAACTTTCAATCTTCCAGAAACCTGAAAGACTATATGCTTGGTAGTTTCATTACTGAGTCCGATTTTGTGCAGGTAGTATCTGACCACCCAGTGCCACGTCAGAACGCCTGTGTATTTATTTATTTATTCTTTTAAGAAGATCTGCAAGTTTGGTCCTCAGACCACCTACATTTTGACAATAGACCTGTAATGGGGTAGTTACATGTTTTGTTGTCTTGTTTCTACTACAGGTAGGCTGTTGCGGTATCTTATTATCAAGTTATCTTCACCTGCAGCCTTTCTACTATCCAGCAATGTCTTCGCTTTCCTATAGGCCTCCTGCTGCATTGGTGTTCGACCTCTTGAAATTTTGTATGTAGACCCTTGTTAACTGATTTGATTGCTCATTTGACAATATCAGTTGAGCCACAAACCACTTTCACCGGTCTTCCTTTGGTAGTGTTACTTCTCAATTTCCCCACACGTGAAACTTTCTGGATCAAAGAAAATTCCCCTTGCATACCTAGTTTCTCAAATACTCCGGAGACTTTGGTTTTGTCATAGCTGATGCGTTCTTCGAGATTCAACGAGTTGGATTCTGGGATATTGTACTCTTTTTCAATTTTAAGAGGCTTTTTGCCAGTTTGGAGGACCTTGTATAAAGGTCCTTGATTGTCTGATGCCTCTTTGATTCAGCAATTTGTGTTGGAATTGGTTGTTGGTCCTGATCTTGGTTTTCACCAAGTAGGAAGCAACCCCAAGTGCAGGCTCTGGCCCAATAAAGGCAGTGTTGCTACCTTCACGCGCCAGCTTCGACAATAAACATACTTTATACAGTTTAAAAAGATAGCTAGTTAAAACTGCATATTTTGATAGGTTCAGAGAACCCGCCGATGTTCAAAATACTGAAAAACAATTTGGAATTTCTCTCCATAGTTATAAATATGCATCTACAACCACACCCACCTCTATCTCATGTTTCCGAATCCTGTTCGAACCTCGAGCAAAAACCTGCTTCATTTTTGGTGTTCTCCTTATGTTCTCCCCAAAAAAAAAAAAAAACGGGTGCGAAAATTGACCCATTTCAAAGCCCCCGGGGGACAGAGCGAGAAAGCAAAAAGGTGTATCGGATTTTTGGGACCATATTAAAAACACAGCCGAGCGATTTCGTACAACTGATAAAACATGTGTAAAAGGACAACTATTGTTCACAGCTGAATGGGTTCCTAGCGACCGGCGAACCAACCGACGACGTGTTTTTTTTCGTCGGGTTTTTTAAGATCTTATTAACCACTGAAAGCTTAATTCTTCTTTAACGAGGAGATTTAATAAAGTGGAACCAAAGGCCCATTAAGGACTTTTTGCGCCTGCCTGCACCACGTTCATTGTTCCAATGGCGAGATTACAGTTGCTTAGAAAGGGCATATTTACTGTTAACGATATTTTCTTGCAACTGTAAAGTTAATTTTATTTCCTCGTACACCACTGCACAGTTTCTAAATTTCCCTCTAAAGCTTGGGGAAAAAAAAAATAGACAAAAAGATGTCATTCATTTCGTACGGGATTTCATTCCGGAGCACTTCTTTGGACACTGCCAGATTGATGAGTTCGCGTTTTTTCCCGTGTCCAGGGAAAAAGGTCTTTACGTTAAATTATGAACTGCATACGTGTAACGAGTTTTCTGGTATTTCGAGAGCGCTTTGGCCGTGTGTGGAGTAATTGCCGACGCGCTGATGTATAAAATTACGGAATATGTTAAACATTTAATGGATATTTTAACGATTTCATTCCTATACGTGGCGGAGTTGGCATTATAAGATCGACTTTTTTTTCTGTAAAAATGGCATATCTTTATATGAAAATCTACTTACGCGTTAATTAAAGTAACCAGTGACCTTAAATTTATGGCCAATGAAATGAAAAAACCAATTTGTGTTTATCTTTTACGACTCTACTCATTTCCTGAATGTTTTTTAATAATAATAATTTCAATTTGTCGCCCTTAAATTATTTTGTGATTAATTGCACGTTAATTGAAAACCATAATGGCACCATAGAAATTATTATTACGGCATTAAGCCGCACCCCATGATTCTGCTACGTCATACGAGAATTTTATTTAAAATTTTTTTTCTAGACATATTGCAATATCTGACACGTTATATGGGTACGAGCGGTTCTAATAGCTGAGCACTTACTCATACCGTTTCGTTCCCAAGCGGCGAAAATGCATAAAACCGCCCACTCCGCCTTAAGTCTTAAAAGCAACCGTACTTATCTCTCTTGTGGTATAATGGTACGATCACTATGGGTACCGAATACGGAATTTGTAATTATTGTAGAGGTAGAGATCTAAATTAGAAGTCCAATGTACTTTGATTTAAAGGAGGCTAACAAATTTTCAATCTAAAATCAAAATGAGCGTATTCCGTGTGCACGGTAACGGTTGTTTCGTTTCATGGGAATTGTTTCAAGACTTGCTGCATAAGGAGAAATTTGACAGGTGATCTGAGATTGACGATTTCTTTTTTGATCCGAAACTGCTTTCTTTGAATACCGGAAAAGGGTATGCAGAAATCGGTGGAACAATAAACTAGTTGAAACGTTCGAAAACTATACCAGATGGCAAAAAGCACTAGGCAATGGGACTAATATAGCTGTAGATTTAGAAAAGTTGAAAGGGAATCTTGGAGAAGCTTCTGTTAGTCCATTGGAAATATCGGCTGTCCAAATACATGTTTAAAGATATAACTAGTGGCAAAAAAATCATGGAGATCCATTACAAAAGACGAGTGTCGTCCCGTTCACCAAGAGAAGAAGTAAAGGAAGCTTCAAAATCTTTGGTGGATCAATAACCATCAACACTCTTCGCTTCCTGTCCATTGACTTTCGAGAAAGTATGGTGAAAGCATATCTCAATTGCTCAGATTGTGGTCCTCCACCATTCTCTGCCCTGAGCTGTTTGGTCGTCTACCATCGATTTTTCCTCCGACGATAAGTTTCTCCAATCCGTCTGCTCTTCTTGAAATGTGTCCAAAGTACCAGTAGATATGACTGGTTTATTTTGGTTGAAAGTCTTGTTTTTAGCTGCTTAAGAACTGATACGTTGGTATGATGTTCTGTGTACGAAATTCGGAGCATTCTTCCGTAGGCCCACATTCATAAATCATCTATTTTTCTTCGGTTGCCAGTTTTTAAAGGCCAAGTCTCAGAGGTATATGTGGCAATAGGAAAGATCAAGGTGGAGTTTCAGCTTGTTGCTTTGGGATATTGCAGTGTCTTTCCATATTCGAGTTAGTGTTGTCGAATTACATGTTATTGACAGTCTGCGTTTTATTCCTTCGTCACATTCTCCTTTGTTAGTTATGAGTGATCACATTTTTCAACCACTTCAAAGCCATCAATCTGTCTGATATTAGTGGGATTGCGGTCTACTATCATAATTTGCGTCTTCTTTTTGTTTAACATAAAGACCATGTTCTCTGCTGATTCTGTCCAAATTTCTCATTACTTGGATGAGCTCTTTCTTCTGAGCACGCTAGAATTATCGTTAGTCCCCCTCGCCAACCTTGTAAATTTTTTCTCATTATATACTTTCCATACCTATATATTGAAAAATATGGGTGATACAATGCAATCTTGTTTTACACCGCACTTTGGATCAAAAGACAGAGTGTTGTTGACTTTTACTTTCCCGAAGCTGTTTTCGTAAAGGTTTTTAAGTAAAAGAATGATATGCTTTGGTGCTCCCATTCTTTCCAAGACCAGTTATAGTGTTGGAGTTCCCTTCGATACCCGCTACATATTTGGCGTCCCAACGTATGCCTGGGGTTTCGTAGTGAACCACCAGCCCAATGACTTTCTGGAATAATTTTTTGACTGAAGAACTATAGAACGCGAGACATTATCATTGTGTCAGTTTTGCCACATTCAGATATTGTTCCCACAATTTCTGGAATATTCCACACAAACGTCAAAAACCACACCCTAATTCCGCACTCTTCATTACATTTTCCTGTGTCCAAGTTTTTCCTCCATTTTTGTACCGACATTACAGTTTCCTGTGTGTCCAAGTTTGTCCTCCATTTTGTACCCACATCACAGCTTTCTGTGTGTCCGTCCAAGTTTGTTCGAAGGGTTCCTACATTACAGTCGCCTGTTTGTCAGCATTTACCCGACTTTGCTATTTCTCAACATTTTCATCACATAGCTCACTCCAAGCTGGATTTTCCTGTTGATGCCTTATAATATTTGATCGTCCCAAAAAAATCCAGACAAAATGGGTGACCCTGTTGTTCTGACGAATGAACAATTACAAACATCACTCGCTGGTATGAGAGATATGTTTCAGAATACGCCACAATCTACTTCGAACCAAAGTACAGCTGCCAATTTTTCTAAATGTGGCTCAAGGTTTTCTGGAAAGCCAGACAAAGGCGCTGAAGCTTTTTTTGATGCCATCACTATTTACAAAGACTGGACATCACGATAACGCTGTTAAAGGTCTACCCATGCTACTAGATGGCCCTGCTGCAGTATGGTGGAAAGGCACCAAAAAGCCAAACATTTTATGGTCTGAAGTTTTAGATGCGCTACGTCATACTTCTGGCTTTAACAAACCAGCACTTCAGATTTATAGAGAGCTGTTTTCTCGAGAAAAAGGCAGTACGAAACCAACGGATCTTTTCGTGAATCAAGGCCGAACACTGCTTTCAAAGT
Source organism: Ceutorhynchus assimilis (assembly GCA_917834065.1). Classification (NCBI taxonomy): domain Eukaryota; kingdom Metazoa; phylum Arthropoda; class Insecta; order Coleoptera; family Curculionidae; genus Ceutorhynchus; species Ceutorhynchus assimilis. Next base: position 12,696,803 of record OU892287.1, read on the forward strand.
TGATAACTATCACACCATTGCCAGAGGAACACAAGTTGGAAATGGTTTATGAACTCCTTCACCATAGAACCAGGGAAAAACTTCCTTGACATAGTTTCCAGTACTTTCCAGAGATGATCGACAAATGCAGAGCAAAGTGACTTCCACGTCCGTTGCAGAAAAGCCCAAGGACCGGTGTGCATTCTGCAAAGCATATGGAAATGTTCAAGTTGTTTGCAGAAAATTCAAAGCCAAGTCTGCTAAGAAAGCCTCGTCCGCTACTTCTGCCCCAACAGTCCGATCCAGTAACCCGTCCTTCACAAATGTAACATGTTATGGTTGCGGTAATCCAGGATATAGGTATTCGTTCGAATTGTCTTCAATGTAAACCTGCACCAACAACCATTTTATCTGTCGAAATGCTCGCTGCTGATCTCGGTGAATCTTCCAGTTTGTTATCAACGTTTGATGATCCGCCTTTAAGACCCATGATACGTGTCATCATTCAGAGTAAATCAGGTTTTGTTTTTGTGGATTCTGGAGCAAGATGCAGTATTGCAAGCTTGAAGTTATTAAGCCACTTAGATGCTATTCGGCATCCAGTCAAGACTGCTCCAATAAAACTGGTATTTGCTGATGGTATACCCCAAGAAGTTGAAGCAAAGATGTACCAGTGTTCCATTGAAGTTATGAATAAACAACGAAAACTGCAAATGATTAGGTACTGCTCCAGACTACAAAGACTTTACTTGGTGTTGATTTCATATCACAATTCGCTATAGTGCTCAATATACCTAAGAAGATATACTAAATATTGCAATGATGATCTAAGTAATTCCTTACCATTACAGGATGAAGTTATTGATTCCAACGCAGTTTTGTCTGTTGCAGCTGACAGGAATGATTTGACGTTGCCGACTCTTTCCAATATTGAAGAAGGGACATTGAAATCGCTGTAGTAACATAACAAGGATTTGTTCGATGAAAATACAGGAGTAACCCCATATGCTGAGCATACCATCATCCTCACTGATGATATAAGACGATGCCTTTTCGTCTATCCACAGCCCCAGCAACGTTTCAAAAGCTAATAAACCGTTTTTGTTCAGGCTTGCCGCATATCCAGATGTTAGGATACCTTGATGAACTAATAAATTTATCCGCTTTTGAGCAACACATCAAAGATTTAACTAATGTTTTCAACCGTCGACGCATTTACAAGTTGAAAGTAAACAAGAAAAAATGCACTTTCTGTACTTCAGAAGTTAAATATGTTGGTCATCTTATTGGACGAGATGGTATCAAAACCGATCCGGAAAAGGTTGCCGCTATCACCCATCTTAATGCACCCAAGAATGTGAAAAAAGTTGTCAGGTGTTTATTATATTATCATCAAAAGGGAGACGAAATAGCTCTGGATACAAAGTCAACATATCCAAAGATCCCTGACCAAAGCAAAAAATGTCCATATTTATGGAGACCGAACCCGCGGAAATGATAGAATGACACATGATGGGGAATTGGAGGAGAGGCAGAAATACGACCAACACTGCTCTTTATTCCACTGGATTCAGTAGACACCGAAATTGTTTCATCTTCTTCTTTCAGCTTATAGTCATCTATTTCTGGATGTAGGACCAAGCCCTTCTATCTTTAGCAGTTTAGATGCATGGCTAAGCCAAAGCTCTGTGTTCGTTGATCTCAATCAACCCATTACTATTTCAGTTGTGCCTTCAGCACATCTATCACACATTTCGAGTTCCTTTTTATTCATAATTTGATCTTCATCTGATGAGATTTCTCGATTTTTGATTTAATGAAATGCTCCTTTCAGTTGTCTAGAATCTATTTCCGTAACATGTACAGGGTGCTGCAATTTGGAGTGTTTTAACAGGAAAAACATACTTCCAGACCAGATAGAGGAAAATTGAATTAGATGTCATGGGATCGATTTTCAAAAACCGTATCGCGATATCTTCAATGGTACCATTAATACAGGGCGATTTTCGATTTTCCCTTACTATGAAAAATAGCTATAAGTTTTTTGTTTATCAATTTTTTTTATTTCTGTGAAAACATCTTTTGGATAGTTTTTTGAGCACAATCCAGTGACGTACACAATTTTTTTCAATTTCGCTCCTATTTTGAGATATTGACCAGAGTTCGATTTTTTTAAATAGGACACCCTATATATTAATAACTCATTGGATAGCTCTGCTTTTGCTGATTTAAATGATATAAAGTTCGATAGGTTTATCTCTAACAGTTTTCGAGAAAAAAAATTATATCTGTTTCAGTCTTAAGAAACAATGTGTTACAAAGAGACCTTCCTCATTTTCCTTACACATATAAAATCCTTTTCGAACACAGTCCTTACGACAAAAACAGATATAATTTTTTTTCTCGAAAACTGTTAGAGATAAACCTATCGAACTTTATATTATTGAAATCAGCAAAAACAGAGCTATCCAATGAGCTATCAATATATAGGGTGTTTCATTTGAAAATATCGGACTTTGGTCGATATCTCGAAATCGGAGCGATATAGAAAAAAACTCAGTCCGCCACTGGATTGTGCTCGAAAAAGTGTCTTCATAATGTTTTTACATGAATAAAAAAAAATTGATAAATAAAAAACTTATAGCTATTTCTCATAATAGGGGAAAATCGAAAATCGCCCTGTATCAATGGTGCCATTGAAGATACCGTGATACGGTTTTTGACAATCGACGTTTCTCGAAAATCGATCCCATGACGTCTAGGTCAATTTTCCTCTATTTGGTCTGGAAGTATGTTTTTCCTGTTGAAACATTCCAAATTGCAGCACCCTGTAATTCTTTGTTTTTAAATTTGGTCATTTTGGCATTATGTTTGATAGTTCGGAACTTAGAACGTATGGTAACGTTGTCTTCGATTTATTTTTTGATCACCTTAGCATTATGATCTTTTAGGTCTTTTGGGATGGATTACTTCATCTTATCTACGCATTCAAAATGATTCCAGTAATACCAAGACGACTGAGGGTGTGTATTTGTGGAATTCTGAGGTTATTGTCGCAACAATGGAACCAGTAATATACGAAAAGTTAGTATGAGATTTGTCAGATAATAGTCAAGTTGTGTTGTAATTTGAATAGTTCTTTTGGCTAGTAAATAGCTGAGAAACAAAGTATGTTTATTCGACTTTAAGATATACTTGAAGGGCTCACCAAAAATGTTTGAATTTAGTAGAAGGTTCAATTTTTTGGATTACAATGTCAAATGATTTGAAACAAAGAATAGAATCATGCTATCCATGCCAAAAATTCGCTACATCTCAAACAGCAGAACCATTAATATGCCCTAACATACCATTATTACCATGGAATAAAGTTGGGTGTGACCTGTTTGAATTACATGGTGTGAAATATTTACTTTCAACTGACTATTACTCAAAATACATAGAAATCAAAAAATTAAGTATTGACACATTTAGCTCCACAATAGTTCAAATTATGAAGTCAATGTTTGCTCGACATGGTATTCCAAAGGTGTATATTTCTGTCGGTAGACCTCAATTCATGTCAGAAGTGTTTAAAACAAAATTTGATGAGAAAAAAAACGCAGGGAATGTTAGGGCACCAACTAGGTTAGACTTATAGATTCAGGTAGTTGTAGGTTTTTGAAAAATTTTAAAGTTTGGTTAAGAGACTGCTGAAGAAGATCACTATGGGGTTGGAGGAATGGCGAAAAAAGTGACGTCACTTCTTCAACCATCTGTCCAATCCTATAGCCACGTGACTTCTTCAACGGCCTCTGGTGCCAGTGACGTAACTTTTACCGCCATCCCTCCAACCCCATGGTCAACTTCTTCAGCAGCTTCTGGTCATTGCCGACGACTCTAACTTTCTTCAGCCACTCCTGACGAATGACCTTGAAAGTGGTCTCGTGGTGGCCTTGTTTTACTAATGGCGTTGGAATCTGTATTTGGAACTTTAATTTAGCGAAGACATACATTCATACAGTACATACAAACAAAGATAAACATAACTTTCCAAGGCAAAACTATAAAACCTCATTATTCTGAACCTCTGGATATTACCATGTAGCAGTTGAGAACTACAAATCTATCTTATCCATATGGTTTCTCGTTATCCAGAGAAACTATCTATAGGCCTAGATAATTGGAAAGCTTAGAGGTGACTTTAGACTTGGGAAAACAGTTCCTCTGTATAAAAGTTGATACGAAAGTGAAGTCCGAAATCGCGTGTCTCATCATTGTCACTCATGTCGCTGTTCAATGCACAAAATAAATGCGCTTTCTTGAGAACAATGAGAACACCGAAGCTGGTCATGCGCTAATAGATGAAGCAGAATAGATAGATTACTCTTATTCAAGTGTCATTGAGTCTGAAACGATCTATAGGCTTAGATTATCCGAAAGATTAGAGGTAACTTTAGCTCTACAAAAGTTGACACGGAACTCGAAAGTGAAGTCTAAAATCATCATCATCATCAATCAGCCCTCTGCGTCCACTGCTGTACATAGTTCAGTCCATTCTTTTCTGTCTTGAGCGCTTCGAATCCAGTTCTTTGTAATTTTAATAATTTCGTCTGTCCTGCGAGTTGGTGGTCTTCCTTTGCTTTTTTTTATCGGATCTAGGTCCCTATTCAAGAAGTCGTTTTGTCCACCTGCCATCTTGCATGCGGGCCTGATGAGAAAGCAACCGGAAAACGCCTATTCTTCTGCGTAGTTTTTCATTCCTAATGTGATCACGTAGCGAGACACCAAGCATCGACCTCTCCATTTTGTGCTGTGTTATCTTTAGTTTTTTAGCAGAAGTGTTGGTAAGGGTTAGTGTTTCCGTACTGTAGGTCATAACTGGTAAAACACATTGGGTAAAAACTTTTCTTTTCAAGCAGATTGGGAGGTCACTCTTCTGTTTACCTCGCATATTTGGTAGGCTTTGGATGTGCTTAATCTCGTGACCCAGAGATGTGTATTTATCCACCAGTTCTACTTCGGAGTTTTCAAGAATTAGGTTGTTGCTAGGAACGAGGTTTGTCATAAATTTTGTTTTTCCGATGTTAATTTTCAGACATGTTGCACAAACCTCTTGAAGTTCCTGTAGCATTACCCTAATATCTTCCAGGTTGTCAGCTAGTAAAAGGATGTCGTCAGCAAACTGTAAGTTTGATAAATTTTGGCCCTGTATTTTTATACCTTTTTTGCCGCAGCCTAGATTTTTGAATACACTTTCCAGGACGGTAATGAACAGTTTTGGGAGACATCGTATCTCCCTAGCGTACTCCTCTACCAATCTCTATAGGATTTGTGTTTTCAAGTAGTTTTACCATAAGCTTTTTATGTATATCGTAAATTAGTTTGGTGTAGCGATAGTCAATACGGCATGCTTCCAGAGACTGTAATACTGCGTCCAGCTCCACAGTATCCAAGGCTTTATGAAAGTCTACAAAAGCAAGAACAATAGGTCTGACATACTCGATGGTCTTTTCAATTACTATCCTGACGCTTTGGAGATGATCATTGGTTCTAAACCCACTTCGGAAACCGGCTTGTTCTACTGGCTGTGTGAATAACTTGTAGAGGTGACTTAGTAGACTTATCGGCCTGTAATTTTCTAGGTTAGAGATGCCTCTCTTCTTGTGGATCAGTATTACGATGGTGTTGTACCAATTTTCTGGTATCGTACTATTGGAAGAGTGAAGAGACAGAGGTTGAAGAGGGATTAAATTTATTGGAGTAAATACTGACCACCAATTTTTATCGCGTCGGAAACCATGCAGTCTTCTCCGGGTGATTTTAGGTTTTTCTTCTTTTTCAGGGCTAGGTTAATCTCATCTCGTGATATTTCTAAAAGCAGTTCCAAGCCTTGGTTAACTACAGCTTTTTTACGGGTTAGTCTATCTGATTCTGAATGTAGATTTACATCATTTTGGCTTTTGTATAGCAATTTATGAAACTTTTCTACTATATTTAGAAAAAATCGCGCGCCTGTATGAAACTTGAAGCAAATCATATTCTGTGGACAAATCATTGTCACTCAGGTCGTTGTTCAATTCGCAGGAAAAATGCACTTTCTTGAGAACACCGGAACCGGTCATGAGCTGATAGTTACTCTTATTGAAGTGTCATTGAGTCTGAACAGAACTTGAAAAGCGATACAGGTGGTTTTTTGAAAAAGTCAAGAGAGTTCAAGAGCTTCCTAATTTCAGGCTTTATTCAAGAGCCAGGAATAGAAAAATAAAGAAAATAACTGTCTGATTTCTTGTTAGAACAAAAGTTCCTCCATTCTTAAATTGCACACTCATAGACACAAGTTAAAGTGGTTATCGACAACAGCTATCTCGAACGCACATTAACTATTTGACACTCGGTATATTTTCTTCTCATGAGGCTCCCCCTGGTGTCAGTGAAGAGTAGGCGAAACGGCGAAAGCTTTAAACGTGTGTATGGGTTCGGCTGAAAATTACCATTAAATCAGTAGCTTTTGTCTGCCTTTGGACTTTAATTACTACGAATGGTTTAGAAGTTTAGTGCTCTCTCTGTTTAGTTTTTTAAACGAACAATGGCCTCCGAGAATAGGATCTTGATAGGAAAACTATTCCGGTTTAAAGGCCTAATTACCGCGAGCAATTAGTGGTAGTGTTGAAAGAACTTAAATCTATTCCGAGTCCCACCCTCGCGCGCGTATGAGGTCATAATCATAATTTCTTCCTGACGTAACCACAATTCTATGACAAATTGCCGCATATTTATTAACGATCGAGGAACAATGACAATCCTACACTTCCAGAGAAATAGTAATGTTACTTGCAAATCTACACGCTGAGCGCACCTAAAAGCGAAAGGCGCATGAGGAAAAAAATCTTTGTTCAGAGACGGCACTTTTGAATTTGAATAAATGGAATTTTGTTTAAATGAGAATATTTTTATCATCTTTCTATGTTACACAACACTGAACCTCAGGACTGAACAGAGCTTCAAAAGCAGGACAGAGAGAGAATATTTTTTTGAGTTTTTTCTCAATAGCTTGAAATATTATTTTTATTCTTAACTAGGAAGAATTTTCAATATTTTATAGGCATTTTCATATTTTTGAAAACCAATTTTGAAAAACTGAATATATACATATATAGTTCGCCTTACGAGTCTAGCACTACGACGTCTGAGGGGCAAGGGGGAATAACGGCATTCATTTCGAGCTTTATGCTGCCTGTCATAGGCGTGCACGCACCGTTTTTAAATATTACTTCTTCCTTATAAATGTAGGTGTGTAACATAGATAAATATTGAGGTATTTTCTATTGGAAGTCAAATAGGCAATATTACAATTTTTTTATCCGCATTCTTTCCATAGTGCCACTCGTAAGGCGAACTTTACAAATTATTGGTTCCTGAGTCCGTTCCCCGTTCCACATTACTCAAGTAAATAATACCCGATGATGACGCTTTAGTGAGTAATGGTTTTAAGGACTCATTAACATAGAAATAACGTTTTAATATTTAACACCTTTTCCAACCACACTGGAGAATTTATAATGAGGAAGTATACGTATGCATAAATCCATTATTATTTTTTCGAAAGTTACCGAACAACTCCCTTATATTGTGCAAAGACGCGTAAAAAAAAAATGCGGCGTTTTCATATTTAAAAATATTCCGAGCAGTAAGAATGCGTGATCTCGCGAGTCTTTGTGTATAGCCGCGGAGTTTCTACGAGTGAGGTGGAAATACGTGCACTTGTGTGTGTGTGTGTGGAAATATGTGCCCTTTAATATTCTGGTTAGCGGAATTATATTTTATAAAACTGGATGTTTTTATATGTTCAAAGAAAACCTCAAAGCTGGATTTTTCTATAATACTTTACCCTCCATAATCATGTGTAGGTTTATTGCAAACTTTTAGCTCACCTGAAACAAAAAAATAATTATTAGAAAAGAATATGAAATATAAAATACGGAATTAGTAGGTATTCAGACACAAACAAAATAATAACAAACTTATAACAAGAAAACCTATGAGTATTTTCTACAGAAATAGTTCAATAACCAAAGATATTTCAATATCGCCTCATTCGGAAAAGTAAATGGTGATGAAGATGCTCCAAGCAAGAGTGGAAGCGAAAATGATTAAGGAAAAAACATTGAGAATGATGTCGATGCTTCTTGAATTCCATTTTCTGAAGTGATTGTCGAAGCTCCTGTTTTTAATTTTCTCAGGATTAGTTACTTCTGTAATTAAATTGGTATTAAATCTGGAGGAGGTCCTTCTTTCTTAATCATCTATTCAGTAGCTTACGACAATAAGCCTTTTAACTAATTGATTCCTTGGGAATACCTAGCCAAGAAACTAATTGCATCATTTGAAGCTTCTGCTATCGATTTTGGATGCGCTCTTCTTAAACTGCTTCTCCTGGAGCTTTCGGAAATTATTTGACATTTTTCTTCTTGTCTTTTCTCAGGAATAGTTCATTGGCTTTTCTGAAGCTTTTGGTATTGATCCTTGAAGGTCTTCTTTTTTTTCTGATTATGATTTCTAAAACTCTTGTTCTTCATTTGATTCCTTCATGAAAGTTCTGGTATAAATTTTAGAGGCTCACGTTCTTCAACTGGTTATTTTGAAGCTTATGTTCACTTACTCTCCAGACTAATACGAATTGGGACACAGTAAAAGAGATTATAACCTATGAAAAATTATACCTGCTCTACTCCAGCAGGGTAAGTCCATTATAATATCTACTACTAAGAGCTAGCCTAGCCACAGGATATACATATACCCCAAACATGGAGAAAGGCCAGAATGGGCATTATACCAAAACCTGGAAAAGACTTCTCGCAGGCAAAAGCGTTTAGACCAATTACTCTATTGTCCTTTATTATGAAGACGATTGAAAAACTCATTGATGAACATGTCTGGGAAACTTCGCTCAAAGAAAGGCCACTGCACCAAAACCAACATGCCTATCAATTGGGTAAATATTGCGAAACGGCCCTACATTAACTGTTGACAAGAATAGAGCGCGCAAATGATAAAAAGGAGGATTCCTCAACATACAAGGGGCCTTTGACTGAACCTCATTTGAATCTTTGATCACTGCTTTGTCCAGACACGGAGTCACGCACACCATCAGCAGATGGATTGATAATATGCTTCGTAAAAGACAAGTTCAGGCTACTCTAAATAATGCTACAATGGAGATGTCTTAATGACCTTAATAATAGAACCATTTATACCCAGGATTACTCAGATGATGTAGTACCCGTAGTATTGGGGAAAAATTTACAAACTATTTCTGTGAAAATGCAAAGAGCGCTTGAAATCGTGTAGGACTGGGTCAAAGGGGCAAACTTGAGTCTCAAACCTGAGAAAACTGCTATAATCCTCTTCATGAAAAGAAGAAAACTGGACGACCCCCAACTTTTTTCGGAAAGCAAATACAATTCGTCCGGGAAGTCAAATACCTAGGAAATATCCTGGATGCAAAACTAACCTGGGCTGGGATCACGACGAGTGGAATTCTACTTTCATGACGTCACCCGCGACCTATTTATCACGTACAGTACAGGCGATGATGATGGTTGCTAGGCAACCTGACGCCATGAAAGTAGAATTCTGGTAAAATTCTACTTGTCGTGATCCCAGTCCTGGAACGCGCATATCGAATACGCCACCAACAAAGGTAAAATGGCGCTTATGGCAGTGGGAAAAACATGGGGATTTGTATCCCACATAGTATATTGGATCTATACAGTAGTAGTAAGAACCAGAAACACCTACGGATCAATAGTCTGGTTGCCAAAAGTCGAACAGAGCAAAGCAATAATGGAGCTATCCAAACTTCAAAGACTTGCTTGTCTCTACATAATGGGTACAATGAGAAGCACGCCAACTTTTGAAATGGAAACCATACTAAACCTCCCGCCACTTGATATCATTATCAAAGCTGAGGGAAGAATGAGAGCCTACAGACTCACTTGTGACTAGAATAGGAATCCGAGACTAACCAGGATAACAAACATTGTTACAAACTTACTGTTTGAGATCAGAAGTGACAACATGACGCCGAGAATAAATACTCACAAACCGTTTTAAACTCAGATCAACTGGGAAAACAAAGCAGTCAACTCACTAGTCCAGAATGAAAAGTTAGTATGGCTCCAAAACCGACAACGGAACCGGTGCCGGCGTAAATGGCCTATCCCCCCAAGATCAAAATGGTATTCTCCACTGGGGAAGCACACCACCGTATCCCAAGCCGAAATACATGCAATAGAGATGTGCCTGCGGGAAAATTTGAGAAAGGGATATGTGCATGAGGATATCACGATCTTCTCAGACAGCCAAGCAGTTATTCAAGTTTTAGCATGCCAACAGATAAACTCAACGCAGCAATTCACTAACTTTCAGATAGGTACCAGTGTGAAGCCTTCACGTTGTCCTGGCAAGGCGAGCCCACAGGGCCGGGGTATTTTATTGAAAATACGAAAGCCTGTAAGTAAAACTCTGCGGGACGAGCGGAGCGAGTTCCGCAGCAATTCACTAATTTTCAGATAAAACTGTTGAAGCATTCGCGCTGTCCTGGCTAGGCGACCCAGCATCTCCGGGGTAAATCGGTATTTTATAGAAAATACAGAAGCCTATTAAATTTGAAAATAACGTTTTTCAATCAGAATAAATTCAAGAGCCGGGAATAAAAACTATATGATTAAATTTGAATAATTTTTTTCGAAATAAACAAAATTCAAGAGCTGGGAATAGAAATATTATGATTAAATTTGTCATCTAATCATCATCTAATTAGTGACGCGCATGGATGGATTAGCAAGATTATCATTGTCTTGTCGTCGAACTGAAGAAATTTCACCAAGCGCGGGGAAATCGTCCCCAGACCGGGCGGGGAAACGGCGGGGGTAGAATCGGATCACTTAATAGTGGTCGAATGCCTAGTCATCTAATTAGTGATGCGCATAGATGGATTAGCAGATTATCACTGTCTTGTTAATCTCCACCGAACTATCGTGTCTACTATCTCACGATAGAGGAAGGAGGGAGGAACTCTCGAATGATCCCAGAATTCTGGGCAAAGTTCCTGAAAGATTGTAGCGGTACTGTTCGTCTTCCGCTCGAAGTAGAGTACTCGTCGGACGATTCTTGGATTCTGGCCGAATGTCCGAGGAGCTCAGCTTCCGGTCCACAGTGGACGGGCTTTACTTCGAACCGCAACTCGTCCGGCTAAACGAGGACCTGGGTACGGCCGGGGGGTTAAAGTTACAACTTCATAGTCTCACTAGTTGGCATGGGCGAAGGGCCCCTAATGTCTACCCTATCCCAGAACTCTGGGCAACGGATGACTGGGGTGTTCCGAAAGCTAGTAGGGGGAAACCCCGATTCCTGACCTTGTCAAGGGAAAAGGACCTCACCTAGTGAGCCCTTTTAATACAAGAAACTACGGGCTAAGTCGACCACATTCCGGTGTCGGTAAAAAAGCTCGCCGCTATGCTGATTCCAGGGTTCCTGGTTGAAAGGCACAAGCGTATATTACTCTAGATGTGGTAGCTTCTCAAAAAAGTCAAACTTTGCTGGGGCTAACACGAGTACCCAGGGGAATGGCCAGCCCAGCCAAGTCCAAAAACTTGGTGCCTTTCACAGGTGTTGGTCTCTGGGGGACAGTTAAGGTCTAGCTAAGATAGATCAAGGTAATTGTCAAATCTTCAAGAGTCTGGAAAATCTTCAAGAGTCTGGAATAGAAACAAATTGATACAAATTCAAGAGCCGGGAATAGAAAAATTATGTTTCGATGGAAGTATGATTGCCAAGCTGGAACTTGAAGGAATTGACGAAAAGGCATGAGTGAAGCTTGCGGCCAAATTTGAATCAACATGTGAAACCTCACCAGGTCCGGACGCCGAAAGGATTGACAGATTCAGAGCTCTTTCTTGATGCGGTGGGTGGTGGTGCATGGCTGTTCTTAGTTGGTGGAGTGGTTTGTCAAGTAAATTCCGATAACGAAGAAGGCTCTTGCCTGCTAACTACGCGCATTCGACATCCTAAAGGCCCGCAATGGGTTGATAGAGGGCTGAACATGAGACTTGCAAGGGCCTGAAGTGATACTATTAGACAGGACCTCCTTCCCCCAGAAGGAATGCAATGCCAAAAACGTCACCACCCCCTAGGCAATACAAGGCCGTCATCCCTGCAAGTGACGACTGGCTAGAGCCTGGCACAGATTTCCTCAAGTCGAAGGGGCTTATCTGGTACGCAGATGGGTCTCTGATGGGAGAAGGTACAGGGGATGGTGTATATGGGAAGAGACCTGTGGCGAAAATTAGTCTTGCACTGGATCGATACCAGACTGAGATCTACGACATACAAGTGTGTGCTCAGGAGAATCTCCAAAGAGGTTACTAATATTTATGTATGCAGCGAGAGTCAGGAAGCATTCCGCGCCATTTGCTCAGACATGGTCAACTCAAGGCTCTGAACTCGGCTCTGAACTACGCAGTGAGCTCAACAAGGTCACCCTTTTTTGGGTAGCGGGTCACAGGGGCATAAAAGGCAACAAGGAGGCGGATCAGCTGGCTCGTGAAGGTAGGTAGCAACACTGCCTTTATTGGGCTAGAACCTGGACTTGGGATTGCTTCCTGCCTGGTTTAAACCAAGATCAGGAACTGGTCCAAGACGAATGGTTGGAACAAAGAGGCCTCAGTCAAGAATTTTTATACAAAGTGCTTCAAATTGCAAAGAGGCAAAAAGCTCCTGAAACCAAACAGGAGCCAAGTAAGAGCCAACATAGGTGTCCCAAATATTTTGAGTTAATTTGGGTCAGGTTGGTATTCGTGAATTAATCGATCTTCAACGTGCATCTTCTAAAATTCCAGATTCTATTTCTCAAATCATTGATTATGGTCTTTGAAGCATTTTTTTTTTTGTAGATCAATTCCTCCAGGAATAGCTAATGAAGTAAAGGCTTTTTCCAAAATTTCTGGTATTAAAGAATCAAAGTTTTCCCGGCCGCTCATCTAGTAAAAAAGTTTTATTTTCAACCGTATATGTAATGTTGACATTACAGACTTTTCAAAATTTTGAAAGTGTCACATTTCTGTACTTTCACATTTTTTCAGGTTGGCAATGTATATGCCTGCCACGGACGGAAAAATGCGTTTCCGTCCCGATTTCCCTGCTTGTTTTTTTGTCAAAATTGATGACATTGACAAAAAAAATACTAAAAATAAAAAACTATAATGAAAATAAAATACTATACTTACAAACCTCAACGAAAAACTTCATTGCTGTCTTGACTAGCAATGAAGCATTTTCCGTCTCGGATTGTAATATACTATTTTCTGGGCTATAATGCCATGGTCGAGTGATATTTCTACCTAACGTTTCGTCTACTGCTGCGGTATGGTAGTGGACGAAGTATTCTCTTCCGTATTCTTCCGATGACTGGATTCGACGTTGTTGGACCTTATAGGGTTGTGGGCTTGACTTGTATTACGCTATTTTCTTTGTCTCGTTTTTGGAAAGGAAGGGTCTTTGTTTTTCAGAGAACTGGCAACCAGCTTTTGTTAAGGTTCATGCCCTCTTCTTTGCTGTTGAAGTTGTTGTGGTGTTTCTGTATCTCTATGGCTTCCCTGTAGAGTCTGGTGTAAAAACTTTTACTTTCTTCTTCTTTCTATCCAATGCTTGAATCTGGTCGAAACGGATGACATGGTTTGTTTGTGTTAACACGTGTTTGGCGATTGCTGATCTATCTATTTGTCCCTGCTGATAGTTTCTTTTGTGCTCTTTGACCCTGTTGTTGATAGAGCGTGTGGTTGTTCCTACATAGACAGATCCCCAAGAGCTGGATCCTTGGCCGATCTTAGACTTTGCTGAATTGTCCTTGTGGGCTTGTAGATGGGCTTAATATTGTGTTTTTTTAGCGTTCGTCCTATGCGATCTGTGACATTTGTGATGTAGGGAAGAAAGGCTCTCCCTTCCACCTGTGCTAGTTCCTCATTATTTGTGCGCTTTTGGTTTAGCTCTATTTATCTCCTGCTTGGAGTACCCATTTCCTTCAAGTGCCGATTTTAGGTGTTGCATCTCGTCCTGAAGGTATCTGGGTTCACATATCCGGATTGCCCCGTCAGATAGAGTTTTAATGATTCCTTTCTCTTGCCTAGGATGGAGATTGGATTCCTTGTTGAGGTATCTGTCCGTATGCGTCAACTTCCTATATACTCTGTGTCCCAGTTTACCTAAGGGTAGTCTTTCTAAGAGGACGTCGAGGAATGCAATTTTGTTGTTTTTATCAACTTCCATCGTAAACTATATCCTGGGTTCTATTGAGTTTAGATGATTGAGGAAGCTTTCGAGCTCTGCCTATCCATGGTTCCAAACAAAAAAAGTGTCATCTACATAGCGAGGCCAACAAGTAGGTTTTTTTGTGGCCGTTCGCAGTGCCATTTGTTGGAAGTGTTCCATATAGAAGTTGGCGATAACCGGGCTGAGTAGAGTCCCCATTGCGACTCCATCTGTCTGCTCAAAGAATTCATTTTGCCATTGGAAGAACGTAGTCGTCAGACAGTGGTGAAATAGGTTGTTGATTTCCTCGGGAAAAACATCTTTCAGATATTCTAAAGGCCTGATTCACTGGTAAACAACCAGACGACATGAAAACTAACCAGAATGTCGTTTGGTAGTAGAGTGCAATGTCACTAATCTTTTTGATAAAATAAGTGGAGTCTTTAACATAAGAGCTGGATTGCCAATCCGTGGCTGAAGGAGAGTATATTCTAGGTGCTAAGGCTTCAGATTTGATGAGTTCCCTTATGTTTTCCGGGTAGTGTTCGGTCGAGTTGGTTGGTTTTTCGGAATTTAAAAGCAGTGGGATTGCGCATCAGCTTTCTGTAGGTGGAGGGGTCTAGCAGTTCGTAAATTTTGGATTCATACTCAGTCACGTTTATGATTACCGTTTCGTTTCCTTTATCCGCAGGCAGGACCACTATTTTCTTGTCTGTATTCAGGCTGCGAATAGCTTTCCTTTCCTCGTATGTCAGATTGCACTTTGGAGGTTCCGCTAGTCGTAGAATCTTAGATGTTTCATTGGGTATTTCCTCCGCAGTGGTCTCTAACTTCCACATTTGCTATGATGTCTTCGAATGGCAGACCTTTCGGTGTTATTGCAAAATTGCCTCCTTTTCTTAGAACACTGGTTTCCGAATCAGTCAGAATGCGTTGGATCAGGTTGACAACTGTGCGACCATTGCCTGTGGGTTTCGCAGTATCCAATGGTTTCAAAGGACCTAAACTTATTCACTAGTTTCTTGGTTGTTTTTGCTAGTGTGGCTTCACGTCATAAGTCATTCGGTCAATTTTTTCCCAGTCACTCCAATGTCTGCTGTTGGATAACCTTTGGTTTATCGATAGAAGATCCGTGTCCATAGCTGCTAGGTCTTTGGTGAATCCGTTCGCGAAGCAAGGCTCGTTCGAAAATTCTGTTAGACTGGGCAGATTCAAAAATTCTTCGAATCTTCAAGAATTTCGGAATGACATTCAAGTATCTGTATCTTTGGAGAAAAGCAAGAGAGCATAGAGAATGGGCCTTTTTCTTGCGTAAGTTTTCCAAGTGTCGAATAAGTCGTGGTGTTTCCTCCCCGTAGAGGCGCTTAAATAAAGAATAAAGGCTTTCATGACCGGTCAATAATGCCGTGGTCGTGTTATATTTCTACCTAACGTTTCGTCTACTGCTGCGGTAGGCATTTTCGTACAACAACGTCGAATCCAATCATCGAAGGAACACGGAAGAGAACACTCTACCACACCGCCTCTGAAGATGTCTACCGCAGCAGTAGACGAAACGTTAGGTAGAAATATCACTCTACCACGGAAAAAAACTTTTTTACTATACTTCTGGTATTGTTCTTTGTCTTCTCAAACTTCTGATAATAATTCTCAAAGCGCTTTCTTTTTTTTCAAATTGATCCTTCAGGAGTAAATGACTTGGAGAAGAATGAGCCTAAACCTAAACCATAATGCAGATTCGAAAGATCTAGTCTTCCCGCCAAAGATATTCATATAAGTAATATTATATTAGTTTTTTGGAAAAAAATAACCATATTTATGTCTTATACAACTTGTATTGTAAACATCTATTAATTTCTAGTCTGTCCTCTACTCCCCTGGGTAACTTTTAAAGAAACATTTAAAATATCGTTTTACAAAATACCAATACCTTCCAAGATCGGTTCCACCTGGCTTATAATGAAGTAAAAGAATACGTGAATGATTTCGTACAAAAGAAGACCCTTCAGAAAGCCCTTGAGGGACACAAGAATTTATGCGGCTATAGACCCGTAGTCCTATTGTCGCGTCAAGAGTGCGGTAAAAAGGTATTTTCGGAACGCTTTTGTAATAGTATAAAGAGTGTCTGAGTCTATGAATTGGCCATTTCGAACCGAGAAGTTAATAGTTGCAGAATTGAGAGCGTAAATACGCGGGGGGATTCGGCAATGAATCGATCCGGTTCCGTTGCTGGGGGCCAGGGCGACAATCAGACTTTCCCAGGTAAAACGAATTTTGAGTTCAATTTACACATCTATCAAAGGCGTGAGTTAAATACGAAATTAAACTATTCAGATTAGATGGGCCCCGGTGGCATATAAACAGTTAACTTGTCAAGATATTCAAGGATGTGCCATTCAAAAACCGACAGGGAACATGAACCAGCAAATTCTTTATCTTTTAAGGTCTGCTTCTTTGTTAAATTATATTTCTTTTTGTCTTGCTAAACGCTTGTAAATGACTCAGGAAGATCTTTTGTAACTACTTTCAGGTATATTATTGGTAATCTAAGATATCATGTTCCGGCCGGAAATGGATTTTTAAAATCCTATCAACAATAGATTACCTACTTACGTCTAACTAAAATATCATTTTACGAATTCCTTCATGAGTAATTCTAGAAATTCTCTACAAGATAATTTGTCAGGCGACATTACCTATGCCAGGTGTTTAACATGAATTCATTCTAATTATTCGGCCCAGTGGGGTGAGATTTTAATGGAGCACCCTCGCGCCTTTATCTATTGTTCTTCAGGAAGACATTTTTCTTTCAAAAACAGCTGTAAAACGGACTTTTTTTTTTAATATCGTACAATATACCGTTACGTTAGGTAGCTTTTGGACATTATTTATTTTAGAAGCAGTTGTTGCTTTATGCATTTGACGTCGGTGATATTTGAATTTTATTTTCATGATAATACGGTTGTTCATCATTTCATTCGTTTTTATCATGTATAAAAACACTCCCACACAAAAAAATCTACTCTCTATCATAAGTCTAGGAGGGCAAAATAGCTCTTGAAATCAGTGACTTCCTGTTAAGGCATGCTGTTCTTTATAAAATTAAGAATCAATTCAGCCTAACTAATTTTGCTTTAAGTTGTTAAACATTCATCATAATAATATCTTTTCAAGCATCGAATTATAGGTACAGATGAATACGTCCCTAAATAAATATTTATTTAATTAAAATCTTGCTAATCCTCCCCCAAACATAAATATTTGCCCCATATCAGCAAATTCCGGCTGGATTATTATTATAGCTGAATCATTTTCTCTTCTGGGGATTGATAATAATGACAGAACATGTGTTTACAACTTTAGTCTGTGTATTTAAAGTCAATAAGCACATATTATACAGAAATAAAGTTAAATTATTAAACTCTTCAATTCCTATTAATTATTTTTCCGAGTAAATAATTCCGATTGAATTGATGAAGCCTTCGTAAAATTGCAAAGCTAAGAGAATTCTCAAAGGTATTCCTGTTCAAGGTTGTTTTTGTCCGGTATTCGACCAGATCCGCGAAATAGTGTACTCCGTTCGTGTACCAACTCGAATTACACTTATTCGGAATCTCAACATTTCACATAAATGCCGTAATGTTTTGTCTAATGAAACGATCTTCGCAATTACCCCCGGTTATAAGTGCACTTTGTTCTTGGAAAACGTTTTCTTGATAAAGTGTTACAAAGAAAGGAATTACAATCGAGCGCTTCGCAATTTTTCGCATTATTTCCGTTAAATCATGAATGTTGTCGAACAAATTGCCGGTAATGTCAAAAGCTTTACGGATCAAGCTCGCTCTGGACGGTCTCTATGTAAGGATGCAAGTATTTATATTTGGATTTAATATCGCTTAATTGTGGAAATTCTCTTGTTCGAGTCGACGGCGGATTCGTAGAAATTGGTTTAATAATGTAGACAAAAGACACAGGACACGAATCGAATAATTTACTCAGCAATTTTTGACAGGGTTGAAGGGACTTTTATAAGATTTGTTGTTGCTCATCGGTTCCAGTCTTAAGCATATTTTATACCGGTGTGAAGTTATCAGTCAAAACTTGACGGAAACACCCGAAAGACCATCGGCGTGGCATTTTTTTCAACTCTTAATTAAATAAATCACACTTAGACATCGAGTCTAGCCATGAAATTAATAAGGTACCAATTCTAACACCACTTCCAACATGCAAAAACCCTTTGACTCAAACCCAGACGAAATACGAAAAACTACCCTTAACAAGTAAAAATGCATAAATATTCAAATTTTCGTATTTTTTCTGGTTTTTACATTTTTACCTTCAAGAGTAGTTTTTTATATTTCGACGGGGTTTTAGTCAATGGAATTCTGCATGGGGGGTCGGAAATAGTGTAAGAATAATACCCTAATAATTTCATGGCAAGACTCGAAGTCCGAGTTGGAATTTTCCGTTATACGAGGATGCCATTTGGAATGAAAAATGCACCCTCCACTTTCCAAAGACTCATTGATCGATTCAAATCCGGACTCCAAGATTTGACCAGATTAGCTTATATAGATGATTTGATTGTATTATCCTGAACTTACCAAGAACACCTTTCTGATTTACAACGAGTTTTTGACCAACTTGTAGCTTTCAAGCTTCATCTCAATCGATCCAAATGCCATTTTGTGTGCTCTTCTGTGAAATACATGTAATTACACTCCAAGGAATCCAACCAGATCCGCTATTCTAGAGAGACAACCTCCTAAAAATGTGAAAGAGCTTTTGTCCAAACATGTTCTTGGTTTTGGCGATTCATTTTTTCATTTGCAGAAGTTTCAAAGCTCTTAACCTCTTTAACCAAGAAGAAAGCTATTTGGAAATGGGAGAAGAAAAAACAAGATTCTTTCGACCTTATGAAACAACTTTTGACTACAAATCCCATACTCCGACAGGCTGATATTACATTGCCTTATATACTCAGAACTAATGCTAGTTCATATGCTTTAGGGGCAGTTTTACTCCAAGGGGAGAAGGCCGATGAAAGACCTGTTGAATATAAAAGCCGACTACACACCTGCTGAGATGAACTATCACACTACAGAAAGAGAAGCTCTAGCAGTTGTGTGGGCTGTGGAGAAAATTTGAGGCTACCTGGATGGAGCTAAATTCATTATCCAGACTGACTACCAGCCATTGAAGTGGTTAATGTCTTTAAAATCACCTAGTGTCCGATTAGCTCGATGGGCTTTGTCTTTAAAGGCTTATAACATGAGAATTGAATATGCACCTGGAAAGGTAAATGTAGTGGCTGATACTTTATCCCGGCCACCACTAGAAACGTCTCAGACAGAGGTATTGTTGATTTCTCCAGAAAAAAAAAGAAGACCTTAGAAGGAAACAGTTAGAAGATCCGGATGTATTAAAAATAATTTCTTATTTCCAATCACCGGTTCCTGAATCAGTGGAATTTAAGACATGGACTGACCGCAGTTACATTATGACCGAAGGAATCTTGTATCGCTATGATCCTGAGAGTGATATCCAAGAAGAATTACAATAAGTGGTACCGAAAAGCATGATTCCTGAAATTCTAGAAGAATACCACGATTCCCCTTAGCTGGTCATTATGGTATTGATAAAACCACACAACGAATACGTTCCAGATACTATTGGCCAAGAATGAGAAAAAGTGTTGCCGAACATGTGTCCAGCTGTATTGAATGTCAGAGATATAAAGTGAGAAATCTTAAACTTGCTGGTTTAATACAAACACTTGCAATGGCCAAGCTTTATATCTATAGATAGATCCCTTATTTGGACCTTTTCCTAAAACCGATACTGCTGAAAAATGGATCTTTATAATCGAAGACACTGCCAGCAGATGGATAGAAACATTTCCGCTCGCACATGCTACTGCCAAAGCTTGTACGCAAATTTTTGTTGACAAGGTGACTCAGATATGGAGTTCCCCCAAGGGTTACCAGCGATAATGATGTGCAATTTGTTAGTGAAACTATGCAGTATGTAGCACATTGTCTTGATTTTCATCAGCACTTAATACCTGTGTATCATGCCGAGTCTAATCCTGTGGAACGGAAAAACCGCGACTTGAAAAACCAACTATCAATTCTAGTAGGAGGCTGTCACACTCAATGGAAGAATAAACTACCTTCCGTGCGTTGTGCCATGAACACCTCAAGATGTGACAGTACTGGATATACCCCAGCCTATTTACCATTTGGACGAGAGCTCCGCACACCCGATGATGTGCAAAGGGACATGAGAGCTATCACTGAAAGTGAAAATTTCATTCCTCAAGTTACTCCTTATTTGATAAATATTGCTAGTACCTTGAGAGAAGCAAGAGAGCTCCATGAAAATTCCCAAGATAAATCAAAACATTATGCTGACCAAAGGAGAAGAACTATTCCCCATTACAAAGAGGGAGATCGAATGATGGTAGATACACACCCAATTAGCAAAGCCATAGATGCCTATACTTCAAAATTTGCTCCACGACGTGATGGTCCATATGAAGTTACTAAGGTTGTCCCTCCAACAACAATTGAAGTTAAACCTATAGAGCCAAGTGAAGGTCCCACCATCAAATTACATACGTCAGCTATAGGACTTTATGTGGAAAAAGGAGAAGTTCCAACTCCAGTACGACCTATACGCCCACGTGGAAGACCCATGAGAAGACGCCTTATTGAAACTGGTAATATACCCGAAGGTGACGAGGCCATTCCTCAGAAAAACACAGATGTACTACGTGAGAGTTCTACAATGAGAGTTCTAACGAAGAAAAAAATGAAAATGACGATGAGCTCAGATTAGATAGACGATCCAGACTGTGTTAGGAAAATTCACAAAATTGGGAATAGCATGTGTAAATGTGCAGTGTTCTTCTTTTCTCTGTTATCATTCATCTTTGGATATAGGTTTCTCTCAGTCCCCAACAGCAAGTGATGGCTCCTTTTTCCCCCTATTAGCATTTCAGGCGTTACTCCATGTTCTCCTGGTGATTTGTTATATTTTCCAGATGATCATTATGACCCTTATTAGCTCTGGTCCGTGTAATATAAGCGGAAACATACCAACTCAGAGAAACAAGTTAACGGGAGATGCCCAACGATAAGATAGGAATAAACCTAGCCATCTATTCGTCTAGTCTAAACAAAGCAAAACCAAGAAACGACCCGTTTCGCGGTGTGAATTTTGAACAAGTTGGTATGCTTTCGCTTGTATTGCATTGACGAGTAAGCTCAAAACCTCTTTAAGTTGGTTTTGATCTTGGATTAAACACTTGTGTTTTATGATGAGGACAATCTTTCTTTGATTTTATATTTCACCAACCACACTGTGAAGAAGTTTTCTATTTTGAAATTTGTTGCAAATTTTCTATTTTTCGCTGGGTATTGATTTGTGTATCCACGTCGGTATCTGGATTTGAATTACGATACAAGCTTTCCATAGCTGGGGCCCAATTCTTGAATAATCTCGCATGCGAAAATTGAGATGATTTTGAACCTTCCCTATTTAATTTACGTTGCTGTCATTCGAATTCGTACCAACTTTCGTATGCCAGAATATTCAAGAATTGACCCCCTGAAGCAATTTTGTTCCTGTCTATTTGTTTTATTCCTCTTGATTTTAGCCATTTATTGCTCACTAATAAGCCGTCTAAATGGGCCTTAAATCCATTCGAACCAGTAAGTCTTTTCGCGACCGGTTAAATCAAGACGGTTTCGTTGCACTTCTTCGCGTTGGACCTGAACTTCCTGAATGAGCTGGCCAGCTGAGTGGAGTTTGGAAGTAGAGCCAGGTAAAGTGAAAAAATATCCTTTTCAGTTTTGATATCTTTCAATTTCATTTTTAAATCTTTCATAGATTACCACTTTAATTTCGCACATACAGTGTCATAGTGAAAAAGGAAAATGGAGGTGATCGCTAGCAAATTAAACAATTCCAACTGGAATGTGTGGAAATTTCAAGCTAAGCTAGTGTTGATGGCGAAGGGGCTCTTCGAAATACCTGTGGTAATGATTTGATACCTGAAGGAGATGCAGCGACTAAATGGAAAATATAAAATGCCCGTGCCCAAGAAGCACTTGTTCTTCAAATGGAAGAAAATATTATACCCCATGCAGTGTGAAACCGCTACGAGAGAAAATCAGAGGTCAGTGTTTACATGTTAAATCTTAAAATAGTTTCCTTTCTGAAGTAACAAATTTGCTGATACAATGTGGTGAAAATATTCCTGAAACAATGATTCTTACGAAAATCATAATGGCGTTTCCTGGCAAGTTTCGTCATTTCCGGTCTTCCGGTCAACATGGGAGAGTATCAGCTCGTAAAGTCAAACTGAATAATTTGACAGCTCGTCTTTTAATTGAAGAGGAGCGGCTGACAAGAGATGAGGAACAGGGCTGGGATCACGACAAGTAGAATTCTACTTTCATGACGTCACCCGCAACCTATTTATCGCGTACACTACAGGCGATAATGACGGTTACTAGGCAACCTGACGTCATGAAAGTAGAATAATAGTAGAATTCTAGTTGTCGTGATCCCAGCCCTGGGTTGTGTTTTAGAAATAGTACTCTGGGTGTCAGAGTGACCCTAGAGTAACTCTATACTGTTCATAAACTAACAGGTACTTACTCGATGCGTTACGCTGGAATCGTTTAGAAATCGAGAGTTGACGTGCCCAGTGGCTTTATTCTGTAAAAAACAAAGCCTTCGATTCGGTAGAATTTCTTCAATTGTGACGTCATTTTCGGTTTGCTAGCGCCGAAGCTATTCCGAAAATGCCGAAAATGACGTCACAATCGGACCGAATCGAACGGTTCGTTCTTTACATAATGAGGCCCCAGAGTGCGCCCAAATTACCCTACTCAGGGACTGGGTTGAAAAACGCCCCTCGGTTTTTACCGGGTTTGACGTGATTTTAAGGTTACTGACATTTACCGCAACGCCCCAATACATTCAGAAATAGCGCACCAAAAGTGCATTCCAAGTGATGACGTCAGAACACTCTGACAAACAACTTCTCTACCTTCACACTCTATTTCTAAACGCACTCCAGCGGGCCAAACTTCAAAGCAAAATGTAAACATGGTAACCGAAACCCTCAATGACCGAAACCGAAAATGGTTTTTCCTACAGCCGTGCGGAAAAATCGATTTTCCGCACTGATATGCGTGCGGAAAATGAGTTTTCCCGCACGGTGCGGTAAAATTTTTTTTTTGACATATCAGTGCGGAAAAAGTTTTTCCGCTCGGCTGTCAGTGCGGAAAAAATTTTACCGCACTGATATGTCAAAAAAAAAAGAAAAATTTTACATTTTTTCGCCTGTAGGAAAAATATTGTACCTAACACTTGCGGAAAATATTTTTCCGTACTCGACTGCATCACCGAACTCCGCTACGCGTCGTTCGGTGAACGGCAGCCGCGTGCGGAAAAATTCATTTTCCGCACTTGTTAGGTAAATAGCTATTTTCTACTCGCGTGCGCAAAGTAATTACTTTGCACACTCATTTGCGTGCGCAAAGTTGAACTTTGCACACGGAAACTCTTTGTGCACTCATTTTTGTTAAGCACAATCACCGTATTTATATTCGATCTTTCAATGTTTTGATGGTTTCCGGATAAACTAATATTCAAAATGGAGGTTTTTAGTTGAATTTGACGCTTAGTAAACATGACGTTTCCTATTAAAGGTGTCCAAAGTCCAAATTGGACCACCCTGAACTACTAGGAATTTGTAGAATTTTTGAGATTCAAGAGATTTTCATGAAGATATTCTAAAAATTCAAGAAGTTGTTAGAAGATTTTTGGGGATTTGATTTAAAAGAAATTTTGAGGAGTTCCGATGGATTTCAAACGATTTTTGGAGATTTTGCGGAATTGTTTTACTATTTTAACAAATCAGTCTACTTTTTTTGAGAGATTCGTAGAAAAGCTATTGTTCCTAACACTTGCGCAAAGTGTCTTTCCCGCACTAGTTAGGAAAATAACTATTGTTTGTGGTAAAGTGGGTCACCTAAAAAGTCAGTGCCGGAATATCGAATGCAGTTATTGCAAAAGAAAAGGGCATATGATGAAAGATTGTTTTGCAAAGAAAAAGAAAGAAGATCGGGATAACTCTCGGGAAAGTGATGCCAGTGGTAATAGAGCAAATTTTGCACTAATAGCAGTTTCAGATGACTCCCAGCCCCAAGTGAATATGGAATGGTATAGGATAGTGGAGCCTCCCAGCACATGCGCAAAGACAGGAATAATTTTTATAGTTTCGTGGATGTTGAAGTGTCAAAGTACATACAAACTGGTGATGGTGCAACGTTGAAGGTTGAAGGACGAATCTGTATTTTAGCTGTTAACGGTTCAAGTTTCCATTCTGTCACCTTATAACATTATGTTCTTTTTGTTCCTGATCTGAAAGTAAATTTATTTTCCCAAGGAAAAGCTTTAGACAAGGGTCTGTCATTGATTTCTGATGCTGGAAAGGCACAGTTTGTTAACAAAGAGAACATCACTGTAGCTGTGACAAGTCGTTGCGAGAAATTATTTAAAATAATGTTCAAACGGTCCAGTTTTTCTGAGCACACATGCCAATGCTCAAAATCTAAGGGCCGAGAGAGAGAGTTTCGAACAATAATGGATGCTGAGAGGAAGTTATCCAAAACATTCTGGACGGAGGCAGCAAATACTGCTGTCTTCCTACTAAATCGCACTGGAATTAGCCCTGTTGAAAGTAAGACACCTTATGAGGTGTTATTTCAGAGATCTTTCAATATTAACACGGTAAAAGGTATTTGGAAAAAAAATATGTGCATACATACCTAGTGAAAAAAGAAAGAAGTTCGATATAAAAAGTGTTTCTTGGGTATTTTGATAATGTTAAGGGAAATAAGAGTTTTTTATGAAAAAGAAAAAAAGGTTGCTATAGAAAGAGAGATAACATTTACTGCAAAAGAGGAACTGTTAGAAGAAAAGTTTGTTTATTTAAACCTAGAGATGGCGGAAAGAGTTTATTGAAAACATGGTGGAGGAGCTACACGATAAAGAACTTGATATAAATAATATGGAAACTGAAGAACGACTATTGGGGCAAACAAATAATGAAACACCGGAGAGAAAAAGAGATGAGAAATTAGGACCTTCTAGAGCACTGCAAATGCTACAATATTATACAGAATATAATATGACTTTTTTTAGTTTGGATGTTGATGAGCCCACAACATATGACGAAGCAATGGTGAGTAAGTATGCAAGTAGGTAAAGCAATAGGTGAAGAAATGAGGGCTTTAAAAGAAAATGACACCCGGCAACTTGTAAATAAACCAGAAAAATATGGGTTTTCAAGTTGAAAAAAGATAAAGATGGTAAAATAATTAAATTTAAATGCGGGTTAGTAGCAAGAGGTTTTAAGCAATATGTTCTGGAAGATGTTTATAGCCCTGTAGTCAGATTGACTACAATAGGAACTTTATTGGCTGTGTGTAATTAGAAGGGGTTGGACCGTTTATCAAATGGATGTTTGCAATGCATTTCTGCATAGTGAATCGGATGAAAATGTGTATAGGTATGTATTTGCCAAAAAACTGTGAAATGAATGGTAAAGTTTGCAAACTGAATAAAGGGAGTATGTCAACTTTTGGGACCCTGTCATCAATTGGGTACTCTACCTTACAGGCCACAGCCGGTTAAGAGGGCACCTTTAGAGCTATGCAAGTCGCAGTGTAACAATACCCCCAATTCATTTATTCATAGACATTTATTATTTTCTATGACTCTGTCATTACTTCATCGTTTCTCTTCATGTATTCTTTAGGAATTGTTTGTATTGTTCCATTGCCAATATCTGAGTCATCATAAGCTAGGCAATATTCCTAATGTTATCATTTCATTCGGCATGACTTCCTGTAAGCAAATTATGTAAATTTCTCCTAAGACCGTTGTGGAAATCATCAAAGACACTATTATAATCCCATGAAATAGCAGTTGCTATACGTGCTTGTTTATGGAGGCCTTTCAAAAATTGAAAATATTCTCATATTATCTAGGTGTTAAATATTTCAAAAATGAGCATTTAACAAAATATAACCAGTGAAATACATCACAATAATGACCCTTGTAAGGTTTTAACGCCCCCAAATCAAAAATATCATTTTTCATTTTAGAAAAAAAGGCATATGGTCAGGCCTTTTCTGTAATTAAGAACCGCCGCTGGAAACATGTGTTTAACATTGCCGCATCAGAGAAATATTACAAAAGACTCGGAAGTTTACTGCCGAATAAAAATATCAATTTCAATTTTACTTATACGCAATCTGACGTAATGCAGTGCAATCGATTTCATGACTAAATATTAACCGAAATAAAGACCATACAATGTATTCTTTGCACCTGGTTTTCTTCTCTCCGAAGAACAAAAAAAATGGTCAAGAGCCTGGGCCGAGTGAAGGAACGCTGTCCTGCGCCGGCTCAGTTC
The DNA here is from genome assembly GCA_917834065.1 of Ceutorhynchus assimilis. Lineage (NCBI taxonomy): Eukaryota > Metazoa > Arthropoda > Insecta > Coleoptera > Curculionidae > Ceutorhynchus > Ceutorhynchus assimilis. The sequence continues at coordinate 12,723,573 of OU892287.1, forward strand.
TTCTTTTGTTGTTGTCGAAGGTATGTTTCAAACGAGTTTCATGAAGGCACTCTCTAATATTTTATACGGTACAGATGATGGTTCTGATTTTGAAAAAAAAAAAAAAAAACGGTATACGTAGTGGCTCCGACCGCGATGCTTCTCTTCGTTTTATTCTTCTTTTGGCTCTTGCTCGTTTTGCTTCTGCAGCAAAATATGGTTCCACGTGGGCAGTATGGAGCATTTCTCTGAGATTTTATATCGTCAATGATTTATGAATTATGCGCGGATTTACTTTAACAGCAGAAGGATTTCATAGCAGCTAGATACAATAATTTTGCCTTACTAGGTTTACTATTCAAGCAATATTTATTTTCATAGGATGTATATTTTTGTCACTTTTGATATATTTTGTTCAAATGGCTTCATTTGAATATTCAACTTCTCAAGGGCCTAATAATCTCTTATTAACTATAGAAGATTGTAGATTTTGACGGTTGGGGTGTTAAGGTTATGGACCTCCCCGCACTGCGACTTGATTAGATCTATTTTGCTTCCCCTTATATGGTGGGTTCTTAGGTTAAGGCTTTTGGCAGAGCCTATAATTTTCACAAAGCCTATAATGTTCCTGGGATTGGCTTGCCAAAGAAAAGTTCTGGTCTAAGGAACGGTCTTGCAGCTCCTTGTCTTACAAGTTGGTCCGCTATTTCATTTCCCTCGACTCTTTCATCCTTTGGTACCCATGACAGGGTGACTCTATTGCGAGACGCCAGTTGTTTTAGGAGTTGTTGGAAGTCCCATACTAGTCTGGACTTAGTGATAGAGCTACTCAGAGATCTAAGTGCTGCGTGACTGTCGGAATTGATATAGATCTTTTCTCATCGCAGGTTTCTTCGAGACACTTTCTAGCGTAAAGTTCTATTGCGAATATTTCCGCTTGAAATATGATTGGGCTTTCTCCTAAGGATGTGGATAGTCTTCAAAGTGGGCCGTACACCCCTGCTCCAGTCCCTTGCTTTGTTTTCGATCCGTCTGTATACCAGACAGATGACCCATTCGGGAATACAGGTACGATATTTTTTCCCTTGCAGTCACTTTGAAGGATGTGGTCAACTAGTTTTGCCTTCACCTTTATACATTATTTAATAATGCAGAAGAAGTCCTGTTCCTTTAATTTCAGAGACTGCATTATTCTTGAGGCTCCCATGTAGGCCTCTTTTCTCACTATGAGTGAGGGGAAGCCCAACATGAACTCCATTGCGGTGGTTGGACAGGTGTTCATTGCTCCTTTAATTCCAAGACATAACTTTGTACAATTGCCACTAGGTTTTGTGCTGTATATTGTTTTGCTTTTGGCCACCATACTATTGCAGCGTAAGTGACCATGGGTAAATAGATCATGTTCGGCTTTAGACTCCAAGTCTTACTGAATAATCTCCGGCATGTCGAGTATGTGGCTTTTGCCCGGTCGGTTATTCTTTTAAGATGTTGGTTCCAAGTAAGTTTCTAATTCAAGATGACTCTCAGATATTTAACCTCACTTGGGAAGCTGATTTGTTTCCCATTTAAGGTTGAGGCCGTTAGATTTAGCTTCATTTTCCTTGTGGAAGGTACAATTATGGTTTTGTTGGGGTTGACGCCCAGACACTCCTGTAGACACCATGACATTTAGGACATTTTGCATGAGATCACTAATGATCCTGTCATGCTTACCCCTAATTATGACTATAGCATTTCTAAGTCCGTAATCCCTTAGGCGCTTAGCACGATAGTTCATCTACTACCAGTGACCACAGCAGTTGGAACAGTACACCTCCTTGACTGCTGAGACTGTTGCAGAGTCACTTTCAATAGTTGCTTTGATTTTCCTATTCTCAATCATGGCTAAAATCCTTGCAATTGTAGTTTCGTCAAAGCCCTTATTTCTAGTCTCTCTTCTTATGGATTCATGTGAGGTGTTATCGAAAGCTCCCTCTATATCAAAAAATGCGCAAAGAGCGGTTTCTTGAGCGTGTGCAGGGCTGTCTCAGTTGACTTATCTCTGGCAAAAAGGCACATTGATTCTTTTAGAACGGGCTTTCCATTAGGAATTCAGTCCTGCTGTGTAGATAAATGATTTTCTCCATAGTTTTTGGGAGAAATGAGGTAAGGCTAACTGATCTGAATGATTTAGACTGTACTGTTCTAGCGCCTAATAGTCTTTGAAATGAAGACCACATTCACATCTCGCCAACTGGTGGGAATATGGCTTAATTTGTAGCTAGCCTTGAACATTTTTGTTAGGTGTGGTGCTAATTCTTCCAGACCCTGTTGTAGGAGGGCGGAAAAGATCCCAATCCCATCTCACCTGGTGATTTGTAGCCTATTTAACGGAACGCCTTTCATCACCATAGCCCTTTTTCCATTAGGCTGCCACTTGATAGACTCTGGAAAGTGTGTTTGCAGAAGCAGTTTTAGACTATCCAGTCTGTTTTCGGTGTAGCTGCCATCAGATCTCTGAAGGGCCCGTTGAGTGATCTTTTGGTAGGATTTTCTGGAGGCGCATTATCTGAGGGACGTCGGTCATCTCGCAGAATTTCCTCCAGGATTCTTTTTCAGATCTTCTCAGTTCTGTTAGGACTCTTTTGTATTTGCTCCAGTCGTTGGTGCGTTAAGCCCTATATCCTAATTTTCTTTCTTCAAATGCAGTAGTAATGTATTCACTATAAAACCTCATATAAAAGAAATCTGACAAACATCTAAAAAAATATCTTGTGGATATATAGTATAGCTATAGATTGAATAACATGAATTCAGTGTGATTATACAGTTAGATGGCGTTTGAAAAAAGAAAAGTATTTCATTGAGTTATTATTCCCGGCTCTTGGAATCAAAAGCCGGGAATAATCAAAAAATGATTCTGACCAATGGAATATGAAAATTTAGAACTTCTCAACCAATCAAATAAAGTAAAACGCCATTTTGACTAGTGAATACTATATTTGCCTAGTGAATACTAATAACAAAATGGCGGATCTAGCATATCAACATTCTCAAAAGGTTGTTACATATACATACAGTTAGATAGCGTTTCAAGGAGAAAAAGTATTTCAATGAATTATTATTCCCGGCTCTTGGAACTGAATGAAAAGCTGGGAATAATCAAAACTTGATTCTGACCAATGGCATTTGAAAATTTGGAACTTATCAACCAATCAAATCTAGTAAAACGCCATTTTGAGACTCCCCATTGGCAATTGCCTAATGAATACTGATAACAAAATGGCGGATTTATCATAGCAACATTTTCAAAAGGTTATTACATATACAGTTAGATAGCGTTTCAAGGAGAAAAAGTATTTCAATGAGTTATTATTCCCGGCTTTTGGAACTGAATTAAAAGCTGGGAATAATCAAAACTTGATCCTGACCAGTGGAATATGAAAATTTGGAACTTATCAACCAATCAAATCAAGTAAAACTTCATTTTGAGACTCTCCATTGACATTTGCCTAGTGAATACCAATAGCAAAATGGCGGATTTACCATAGCAACATTTTCAAAAGGTTGTTACATATACAGTTAGATGGCGTTTTAAAAAGGAAAAGTATTTCATTGAGTTAATATTCCCGGCTCTTGGAACTGAATCAAAAGCCGGGAATAATCAAAAATTGATTCTGACCAATGGAATATGGAAATTTGGAACTTATCAACCAATCAAATCTAGTAAAACGCCACTTTGAGACTCTCCATTGACATTTGCCTTATGAATACTAATAACAAAATGGCGGATTTATCATAGCAACAATTTCAAAAGGTTGTTACATATACAGTTAGATGGCGTTTCAAGAAGAAAAAGTATTTCATTGAGTTATTATTCCCGGCTCTTGGAACTGAATCAAAAGCCGGAAATAAGCAAAAATTGATTCTGACCAATGGAATATGAAAATTTGCAACTCATTAACCAATCAAATTAAGTAAAACGCCATTTTGAGACTCTCCATTGATATTTGCCTAGTGAATACTAATAACAAAATGGCGGATTTATCACAGCAACATTTTCAAAAGCTTGTAACATATACAGTTAGATGGCGTAAGTAGAGTGTTTTCACAGCTACCAGACCAATACCCACAACTACCACGTAAAAACCCCCCTTCACCACAGCCATCAAACCAATACCCACCTCTACTGTACACCTGGGCTTCTATGAGAAATCAAACCATATTTTTTGAAGATGTATCAATAAATTAGCAAGGTTTTTCACCACTTGCTTCCACTCAAAAATATGAGTACCGCAAAACTAAAATTTCGGGGATTTGACCCGGGCCAACTCCAAAACAAACGCAGGAATTGTTTAAATATTCTTTAATTTTCAAGAAAGTGAAGGGATATGGAAAGAGGTACCTTTTCAGAATAGAAGCTTTTTAACGTAGTAGAGGTCGGTATTGGCCTGATAGCTGAAGGCACTTGAGCGTGGGAACTTTCTCTATACCGTGGGAAAATCTCTAGATCGGCGGAGCCTTTGATCTGAAACTTTGGGAATTTGACAAGGGCCAACCCCAAAATATAAATGGAAAAATTGGTAAAATAATATTTAGTTTTCAGGTGGAGGGATATAAAAAAGTGCTCAGGGTAAGAGCTTCACGGAAGGGGGTTTACAGTGGAGGTGGGTAGTAGTATGATGGCTGTGCTGGAGGGGGGTTATACGCGGTAAAGGTGGGTATGTGGTCTGATAGCTGTGAAAACACTCTACTCTTGTATAAACACCTCTTCTCTCTTATACATTACCCGTTATAAATTACACATTATCAATTATGAATTAAAATTGTGCATTATGCATTAGGAGTTGGCCAAACCCACCTTAAATGCCACTAAGAAGCTCCTTTGGTAGATTACTCTATAAACGCAAAACTTATTGCAAACTTTGGTAAACTTTCCAAACAAGTTACTTGTTGCTGCATAACGGTCAGAGCAAAACTAAAGCAACAAAATTTATAATTTACCCATTGATCCCCAAAGCGGAGAAAATCATCAATCATTATGGTCTTACAAGGTAATTGCTAATTCAATCAATCAATGCGTGGAACAAAACCGAAACCCGTTAGCGCGCACGAGAATTAGAGAAGGTCCCTTTCTGCGATCGATAATTATACAAATTAGAATTACTGTAACTTCAACTTCCTTATTTTCACACTTAAATGCAAAAATAAAACAAAAAACAAAAAAACGGCATACACATAAACCAAAGAGTGGAGAAGCCTACGCGCGTTCCGTCTATCACAAAATCACAAGGCAATGTTCCTAACGGGAAATTCCCGACGGGAATCGATTCATGTACAAAAGCGTATATGTTAGTTAAAGCACGCACGCAATCTTATTTGTAAGAAGTCAAAAGTCAAAAGTAATAATAACTCGAAGCAACAAGGGGGAAAAATTAAATTCCTCGCAATGTTTCGCCAACAAATCGCTAATTCCGGCTCTGATTTATCTCGATTTCAGCATTCCGCTTCGCCAAGTCAGCAAAAATTATTTAACTATTAAGGAAATAGTTATTGTTGAGATAATTTAAATGTTGCTTTGAGAATTAGAATAAACAACACCGGGAAATTCAAATTTCGGCTACAAGGCTAATTAAGATCTATTACTTCCTGGTGGCAGGTGTGCTATGTTCACCCAGATAGCTGGACAAACATTGATGAATTGCAATTAAAAATCTTCGGCACTTGTAAATTAAAAATTGAAGAATCTTTCGGCGTCATCAAGATGGTCGGAGCTAGATTAACTTAAAAATGTCGGGAGAGTTTCTTTTGAGCTCCTACGAGCTTCCTACTGGTATTAACACTAATATGGTTAAAGATCGAGTCTCGTTGATTTATCTTGATTGTACTTGACTGTGGGAAAACAAACAATTTGTATAATACAATCATTTCTTTGATTCATTAATTTTAATTTTTGCTTTTTCAATTTTAATTTCAGTTTAGGTTTAATGAATGAATAAGTGTGGCAATCCTTGACCGTGATTTAAACTATAAGCCATTCCAGAAAAGTTAGGAAATAAAATTCTGAACTGAAACCATCATGATTGAAGATTGATGTGTTTATATATGATAGAATCGAAATCCGCGTATAAATATCAAACAGCCTCTTTTCAGGTCCTTTGTTGAACTCCTCTGAAATTTTCCAGTTGTCTCTGTTCTGAGCAGTTGCAATCAGGTCGTCTGTCCAGCGAGTTGAAGGTCTTCCCCGGTTTCATTGGTCGGCTCTTGGTCTTCACTCAATAAGTTTCTTCGTCCATTTCCCGTCCTCAGATGTTGCCACGTGGCCTGTAGTCTATTTCCACTTTTTTTTGCGATACATTCTACAATATCGTTCTTATGCAGATCTTATTATTCGTTACTCGGTTAAAGTCAATCCAAGCATGGATCTTTCCATTCGTCCCTGTGTTAATCTCAACTTTTTTGTAGTGGGAGTTAATATCTCCGCACCAGATCAGGACTGGGAGGACACACTGCAATGTTAGCCCTAAATACATTCCTCATTTTCCCGAATGCGGACCATCCCAAGGTTATTCTGCTCGTCAATTCGCATGGTTATATCTGGTGAATTCTCATCTCATGACCCAGGTATAGGTATACCTACGTACTTGTCTGCTATTTCTATGTTCTTATTTCCTATCTATATTTGCTGCCTGGGAACCAGGTTAGTTATCATTTTGGTTTTCGAGAAGTTCATCTTTAGGCCCACTTCCTGCACCGGTGTGAAGTTAGCAGCCTTTTTGCAGCAGCCAAAAATGTGAAGTTAGCAGCCATTTGTAGCAGCCAAAATTGTGAAGTTAGCAGCCATTTTTTGGCAGCTCTTTTTTTTTAAATGGTTGATTTACAAACTTTGTGTACATTATTATTATATACCCTCGGGCAAAGTACAACAGAAAAACAAAACAAAAAACTACCCCTAATAAAACATCAAGTAGAACATTAATATCTACAAAACAACTTTTTTAAAATAAAATGTGACACCATGAAATTTAGAATAGTCTTTAACATAGCCCTCAAGTACGTCTAATTCGAAGAACAACCCCTTATTGCCGTCAGGCTGGGATCAACCCTTATTATTAAAATAATTGGAAAAGCACATTTCGGAAAAATGTAACACCATCAAACTCAGTGAAACGATCATCAGAACCATTTCGAACATTCCCACCAAAGGACAACCCCTTACCTGCCGTCAGAGTGTGTTAAAAACTACCCTTAGTACGAAAATAATAGAAAAAAATTGGAAAAACACATTTCGAGAAACTGTAACGCTCTGAAACTTGATTGGGACGATAACTAGAACCATTTCGAACATTCCCACCAAAGGACAACCCCTTACCTGCCGTCGGAGTGTCTTAAAAACTACCCTTAGTACGAAAATAATAGAAAAAAATTGGAAAAACACATTTCGAGAAACTGTAACGCTCTGAAACTTGAATGGGACGATAACTAGAACCATTTCAAACATTTCCACTAAAGGACAACCCCTTACCTGCCGTCGGAGTGTGTTAAAAACTACCCTTAGTACGAAAATAATAGAAACAAATTGGAAAAACACATTTCGAGAAACTGGAACGCTCTGAAACTTGATTGGGACGATAACTTGAACCATTTCGAACATTCCCACCAAAGGACAACCCCTTACCTGCCGTCGGAGTGTGTTAAAAACTACCCTTAGTACGAAAATAATAGAAAAAAATTGGAAAAACACATTTCGAGAAACTGTAACGCTCTGAAACTTGATTGGGACGATAACTAGAACCATTTCGAATATTCCCACCAAAGGACAACCCCTTACCTGCCGTCAGAGTGTGTTAAAAACTACCCTTAGTACGAAAATAATAGAAAAAAATTGGAAAAACACATTTCGAGAAACTGTAACGCTCTGAAATTTGATTAAGACGATAACTAGAACTATTTCAAACATTCCCACCAAAGGACAACCCCTTACCTGCCGTCGGAGTGTGTTAAAAACTACCCTTAGTACGAAAATAATAGAAACAAATTGGAAAAACACATTTCGAGAAACTGTAACGCTCTGAAACTTGATTGGGACGATAACTAGAACCATTTCGAACATTCCCACCAAAGGACAACCCCTTACCTGCCGTCGGAGTGTGTTAAAAACTACCCTTAGTACGAAAATAATAGAGACAAATTGGAAAAACACATTTCGAGAAACTGTAACGCTCTGAAACTTGAATGGGACGATAACTAGAACCATTTCAAACATTTCCACTAAAGGACAACCCCTTACCTGCCGTCGGAGTGTGTTAAAAACTACCCTTAGTACGAAAACAATAGAAACAAATTGGAAAAACACATTTCGAGAAACTGTAACGCTCTGAAACTTGATTGGGACGATAACTTGAACCATTTCGAACATTCCCACCAAAGGACAACCCCTTACCTGCCGTCAGAGTGTGTTAAAAACTACCCTTAGTACGAAAATAATAGAAAAAAATTGGAAAAACACATTTCGAGAAACTGTAACGCTCTGAAACTTGATTGGGACGATAACTAGAACCATTTCGAACATTCCCACCAAGGGACAACCCCTTACCTGCCGTCAGAGTGTGTTAAAAACTACCCTTAGTACGAAAATAATAGAAAAAAAAGTGGAAAAACACATTTCGAGAAACTGTAACGCTCTGAAATTTGATTGGGACGATAACTAGAACCATTTCGAACATTCCCACCAAAGGACAACCCCTTACCTGCCGTCAGAGTGTGTTAAAAACTACCCTTAGTACGAAAATAATAGAAAAAAATTGGAAAAACACATTTCGAGAAACTGTAACGCTCTGAAACTTGAATGGGACGATAACTAGAACCATTTCAAACATTCCCACCAAAGGACAACCCCTTACCTGCCGTCAGAGTGTGTTAAAAACTACCCTTAGTACGAAAATAATAGAAAAAAATTGGAAAAACACATTTCGAGAAACTGTAACGCTCTGAAACTTGATTGGGACGATAACTAGAACCATTTCGAACATTCCCACCAAAGGACAACCCCTTACCTGCCGTCGGAGTGTCTTAAAAACTACCCTTAGTACGAAAATAATAGAAAAAAATTGGAAAAACACATTTCGAGAAACTGTAACGCTCTGAAACTTGAATGGGACGATAACTAGAACCATTTCAAACATTTCCACTAAAGGACAACCCCTTACCTGCCGTCGGAGTGTGTTAAAAACTACCCTTAGTACGAAAATAATAGAAACAAATTGGAAAAACACATTTCGAGAAACTGGAACGCTCTGAAACTTGATTGGGACGATAACTTGAACCATTTCGAACATTCCCACCAAAGGACAACCCCTTACCTGCCGTCAGAGTGTGTTAAAAACTACCCTTAGTACGAAAATAATAGAAAAAAATTGGAAAAACACATTTCGAGAAACTGTAACGCTCTGAAACTTGATTGGGACGATAACTAGAACCATTTCGAGCATTCCCACCAAAGGACAACCCCTTACCTGCCGTCAGAGTGTGTTAAAAACTACCCTTAGTACGAAAATAATAGAAAAAAAATTGGAAAAACACATTTCGAGAAACTGTAACGCTCTGAAATTTGATTAAGACGATAAATAGAACTATTTCAAACATTCCCACCAAAGGACAACCCCTTACCTGCCGTCGGAGTGTGTTAAAAACTACCCTTAGTACGAAAATAATAGAAACAAATTGGAAAAACACATTTCGAGAAACTGTAACGCTCTGAGACTTGATTGGGACGATAACTAGAACCATTTCGAACATTCCCACCAAAGGACAACCCCTTACCTGCCGTCGGAGTGTGTTGAAAACTACCCTTAGTACGAAAATAATAGAGACAAATTGGAAAAACACATTTCGAGAAACTGTAACGCTCTGAAACTTGAATGGGACGATAACTAGAACCATTTCAAACATTTCCACTAAAGGACAACCCCTTACCTGCCGTCGGAGTGTGTTAAAAACTACCCTTAGTACGAAAATAATAGAGACAAATTGGAAAAACACATTTCGAGAAACTGTAACGCTCTGAAACTTGAATGGGACGATAACTAGAACCATTTCAAACATTTCCACTAAAGGACAACCCCTTACCTGCCGTCGGAGTGTGTTAAAAACTACCCTTAGTACGAAAACAATAGAAACAAATTGGAAAAACACATTTCGAGAAACTGTAACGCTCTGAAACTTGATTGGGACGATAACTTGAACCATTTCGAACATTCCCACCAAAGGACAACCCCTTACCTGCCGTCAGAGTGTGTTAAAAACTACCCTTAGTACGAAAATAATAGAAAAAAATTGGAAAAACACATTTCGAGAAACTGTAACGCTCTGAAACTTGATTGGGACGATAACTAGAACCATTTCGAACATTCCCACCAAGGGACAACCCCTTACCTGCCGTCAGAGTGTGTTAAAAACTACCCTTAGTACGAAAATAATAGAAAAAAAAGTGGAAAAACACATTTCGAGAAACTGTAACGCTCTGAAATTTGATTGGGACGATAACTAGAACCATTTCGAACATTCCCACCAAAGGACAACCCCTTACCTGCCGTCAGAGTGTGTTAAAAACTACCCTTAGTACGAAAATAATAGAAAAAAATTGGAAAAACACATTTCGAGAAACTGTAACGCTCTGAAACTTGAATGGGACGATAACTAGAACCATTTCAAACATTCCCACCAAAGGACAACCCCTTACCTGCCGTCAGAGTGTGTTAAAAACTACCCTTAGTACGAAAATAATAGAAAAAAATTGGAAAAACACATTTCGAGAAACTGTAACGCTCTGAAACTTGATTGCGACGATAACTAGAACCATTTCGAATATTCCCACCAAAGGACAACCCCTTACCTGCCGTCAGAGTGTGTTAAAAACTACCCTTAGTACGAAAATAATAGAAAAAAATTGGAAAAACACATTTCGAGAAACTGTAACGCTCTGAAACTTGATTGGGACGATAACTAGAACCATTTCGAACATTCCCACCAAAGGACAACCCCTTACCTGCCGTCAGAGTGTGTTAAAAACTACCCTTAGTACGAAAATAATAGAAAAAAATTGGAAAAACACATTTCGAGAAACTGTAACGCTCTGAAATTTGATTGGGACGATAACTAGAATTATTTCAAACATTCCCACCAAAGGGCAACCCCTTACCTGCCGCCGGAGTGTGTTAAAAACTACCCTTAGTACGAAAATAATAGAAACAAATTGGAAAAACACATTTCGAGAAACTGTAACGCTCTGAAATTTGATTGGGACGATAACTAGAACTATTTCAAACATTCCCACCAAAGGACAACCCCTTACCTGCCGTCGGAGTGTGTTAAAAACTACCCTTAGTACGAAAATAATAGAAACAAATTGGAAAAACACATTTCGAGAAACTGTAACGCTCTGAAACTTGATTGGGACGATAACTAGAACCATTTCGAACATTCCCACCAAAGGACAACCCCTTACCTGCCGTCGGAGTGTGTTGAAAACTACCCTTAGTACGAAAATAATAGAAAAAAATTGGAAAAACACATTTCGGAAAACTGTAACGCTCTGAAACTTGATTGGGACGATAACTAGAACCATTTCAAACATTCCCTTCAAAGGAAACCCCCTTACCTGCCGTCGGAGTGTGTTGAAAACTACCCTTAGTCCGAAAATAATAGAAAAAAATTAACAGCTTTGCAATGTAGAAATATTAGAAAATCAATCAAGTCTCAATATTTTGTTAGCTGTAAAACTATAAATCTTGAACTCGAATGGTCCCAATATTAACGGCAACAGCATTCAACAAAACCTAAAAATATTAAGCTCCGTCAAGTTAGCCCCGCCTATTTACTTTTTCTATTTTTTTTCGTGCTAATGAACTGTGCTCCCAGTGTGCTCTACTGTGCAACCAATATTAGGAACTGTGTTGAGTTGCACTCAATGCTATCCACCAAATTTTGAGGGGGGCCAACTTGACGCTTAGCCCACCAGTTTTTTCGATTATTTTATCGAACAAAAGCAAAAATCAATACCTACAACTTTCAGTTTTTCGTTTAACCCTCGTTTTTGTCAAAAAATCATAGGCGCCGGAACTTCAAAATTACTATGGGGGCTCGAGCTCCAAAAAAAACACAAGTGAAATTATTATACAGACAAGACTAGTAGGCTACTATATAGACATATAGGCTTAAATGGGACCAGTTGACTGATACACATTTTACTGCAGGATCGCCACACTGGATCATTGATCCTCCCTGCATATTATTGAAATTCGTGAATCTCCGGAAGCTCGGCAGTACTCGGCTTTGGCAGCACCGCTTCGATTCGCCTTAACCGAGTAGAAGCTCTTATTAGAAGTCTTATTACTTAAAAATGTGTCTAGTGGAATGATCCGGTCTATATATAAATTTTCCATGATATACTAGGTAAAATAAGCCAGTGTAGGCATTCACGATCAAAAAATGAACTCTGCACCTACCGAAAGGTCCCGTAGTTTATTCCATTGATTGTGTGCCAATCCAGAGCCTACCGATAGGTTCATATTGATTTAAGAATCCGTCGCCTACCTATTGTGCATATAATATGTGCATTTACGTTTGATAGGTGATAGATATATTCGAAAAACCTTTTCCACGTTTGTAGAGGATTTACGCTTCCGAGAATCTCCTCTTCGAGGTTTGGTAAGCGTAGCGAGCAATCGAGAACTTAAAAATGATTTCACACCTAAAAAGGTGTGTGCAGAAGGATTTTCAATAGGTTGCCGTCTAGAATAAAGCAGATTCCAAACATCAACAAGTTTAACGCTCAAATTAGAGAGTACCGAGTGTCAAGTAAGAAAGTACCACCCCTTGTAACTGTTTTATGTACGATCGAAAATAAAAAAGTTACAGGGGATGTTACTCTATAACTTGACACCCTGTACTAATAAACGCTTATTACTCAGTGGATGAATTTCCTAATGACAATTCTACAAACAAAATTTTATTAACGCATTTAGCTAGCGAGAGCTGACTGGTAGGATATACGGTTTAACACCTTCCAGTAGGCATTTGATCAATTGATGAAAAAGGACGTACCACTAGGCACTCAATCGGTGACTGAACAAAGCACCTACTGGTAGGCGTACGATCGTTGGATGACAAAGAGGACCTACCGGTAGATCTAGGGTTCACTCCCTATTTATATTCATGTGATGTAAACATATCATAAAAAAAAACAAAAAGAATATAATAATTCCAATCCGACTTTTTGAAAATACAGCTTTAAATACTACACAACAAAACATTCAAATTCTTCGTTAAAGTAGGTAATTAGGAATTTAATATTTTTGTATCTACGTCCTACCCACTAAACAGTAAACTCACTACATACAAACCAAAATCACTATGGGGGCTCAAGCCCCCATTGCCCCCATGGTTCCGGCGCCTATGCAAAAAATGCTATAGCTAGGCCAACTTGAAACTCAGCCCCCCCCCCCGTTTTTTCAATTATTTTCATACTAAGGGTAGTTTTTAACAGACTCCCACGGCAGGTAAGGGGTTCTCCTGTGGAGGGAATATTTGAAATGGTTCTAGTTATCGTCCCAATCAAGTTTCAGAGCGTTACAGTTTTTCGAAATGTGTTTTTCCAATTTTTTTCTATCATTTTCTTACTAAGGGTAGTTTTTAACACACTCCGACGGCAGGTAAGGGGTTTTCCTTTGAAGGGAATATTTGAAATGGTTCTAGTTATCGTCCCAATCAAGTTTCAGAGCGTTACAGATTTCCGAAATGTGTTTTTCCAATTTTTTTCTATCATTTTCTTACTAAGGGTAGTTTTTAACACACTCCGACGGCAGGTAAGGGGTTGTCCTTTGGTGGGAATGTTTGAAATAGTTCTAGTTATCGTCCCATTCAAGTTTCAGAGCGTTACAGTTTCTCGAAATGTGTTTTTCCAATTTTTTTCTATTATTTTCGTACTTAGGGTAGTTTTTAACACACTCCGACGGCAGGTAAGGGGGTTTCCTTTGAAGGGAATGTTTGAAATGGTTCTAGTTATCGTCCCAATCAAGTTTCAGAGCGTTACAGATTTCCGAAATGTGTTTTTCCAATTTTTTTCTATCATTTTCTTACTGAGGGTAGTTTTTAACACACTCCGACGGCAGGTAAGGGGTTGTCCTTTGGTGGGAATGTTTGAAATAGTTCTAGTTATCGTCTCATTCAAGTTTCAGAGCGTTACAGTTTCTCGAAATGCGTTTTTCCAATTTTTTTCTGTAATTTTCTTACTAAGGGTAGTTTTTAAGACACACGGACGGCAGGTTAGGGGTTGTCCTTTGGTGAGAATGATCGAAATGGTTCTAGTTATCGTCCCAATCAAGTTTCAGAGCGTTACAGTTTCTCGAAATGCGTTTTTCCAATTTTTTTCTATTATTTTCGTACTAAGGGTAGTTTTGAACACACTCCGACGGCAGGTAAGGGGTTGTCCTTTGGTGGGAATGTTTGAAATGGTTCTAGTTATCGTCCCAATCAAGTTTCAGAGCGTTACAGTTTCTCAAATGCGTTTTTTCAATTTTTTTCTATTATTTTCGTAATAAGGGTAGTTTTTAACATACTCCGACGGCAGGTAAGGGGTTTTCCTCTGGAGGAAATGTTTGAAATAGTTCTAGTTATCGTCCCAATCAAGTTTCAGAGCGTTACAGTTTTCCGAAATGTGCGTTTCCCATTTTTTTCTATCATTTTCATGCTTAGGGTAGTTTTTAACACACTCTGACGGCAGGTAAGGGGTTGTCCTTTGGTGGGAATGTTCGAAATGGTTCTAGTTATCGTCCCAATCAAGTTTCAGAGCGTTACAGTTTTCCGAAAAAAATTTTTTATATTATTTTCACACTAAGGGTAGTTTTTGACACACTCCGACGGCAGGTAAGGGGTTATCCTTTGGTGGGAATGTTAGAAATGGTTCTGATAATCGTCCCACTGAGTTTGATGGTGTCACTCTCCCGAAATGTGCTTTTCCAATTATTTTAATAATAAGGGTTGATCCCAGCCTGACGGCAATGAGGGGTTGTTCTTCGAACTAGACGTACTTGAGGGCTATGTTAAAGACTATTCTAAATTTCAGGGTGTTATATTTTATTTTAGAAAAGTTGTTTTGTAGATATTAATGTTCTACTTGATGTTTTATTAGGGGTAGTTTTTTTTTTCTGTTGTACTTTGCACGAGGGTATATAATAATAATGTACACAAAATTTGTAAATCAACCATTTAAAAAAAAAAGAGCTGCCAAAAAATGGCTGCTAACTTCACAATTTTGGCTGCTACAAATGGCTGCTAACTTCACATTTTTGGCTGCTGCAAAAAGGCTGCTAACTTCACACCGGTACTTCTTGCGTAGAATTTTGAAGTTCCTGGAGCATTTCTTCAGCTTCGCCCATAATGTTCGATATTAGTTAGATACACAATACCTCAAAACGTGAAATCGAAAATAAGGAGAAAGAAATAAATGATAATAGCTTTGTTTTGGCTTCACTCAGAACTAGTTCGGAATGACTTTGCACATGCGCATGTTGTAAAACACGTTTTCCTTTTTTCAGAATCTTAATCGAACTGTGTTGACAGCGTTTTGGTTTATTTAGAACTATATAAGAACAATTCTGGGATTATTCTAGAACGGTTCTCTCAGTTCCTGCTCCGACTGTTTTGGAATTTTGCGATTTGCAGCTTGTTTTGGTTTTTTTGGTTCCGAATCGGTTCAGAATTACTAACTTTGTTTTGGTTCGAAATTTGGAACGGTTCTGAGATTGCGCAGATCTGCTTGCGCACAAAAATAATGAAGGACTATACTACCTATTAGTACTAGTTCTGAACCGATTCTGAACCAAAACAAGCCGCAAATCACAAAATTCCAAAACAGTTCCTCCTTCAAAGCAAGAACTGAGAGAACCGTTTTAGAACAATCCCAGAATTGTTCTTATGGGGTTCTGAATAATCCAAACCGCTGTCAACACAGTTCGATTACGATTCTGAAAAAACGAAAACGCTTTTTATAACATGCACAGAATGATTCCGAACTATTTCTAAGTGAAATCAAAACGAAGCTAAATAGTATTATCATTTGTGCGCAAGCAGTTCTGCGCAATCCCAGAACCGTTCCAAATTTCGAACCAAAACAAAGCTTATGACGCAATGAAATGCAATGAAAAAAACTGCTAAATATAGATTAATAATTGTTTGAAACGACTGACAAAGTTCACTTCCTGTCCTGTAACATTTTTCAATTAGTTTTAAAGTATACACATAACCCTTTACAGTAATATTTAATCTGGGAGCTTGCCGCTGTCCCCTTTCGCTTTGTCCAATATTTACCATTGCATCGTGTCCCTTATACTAGCTACTTTCATGATTTCAACAAACAAAACGCCCTTATAAGTTACATACGCAGACACGAACATGCTACGTTTTACTTTCTTCATTTAAATAAACTATTTAATTTTGCTGGAATTTTCTAGTACACGATGATACCGTTTCCTTTTTTTACTTCAGAGTTACAGCGTACGTGCACGCACCCGAGCTTTTTTAATCAATTACTCTCTTTTCCCTCTACCCTAACGCTGAAACGGAGCCATGTTTGCTCTTAAAGTGCACCTAAGTGCGTCCTGATTGCAGATGCAGGCGGAAAATCAAAATCAAACCGGGGAAATTTTCCCTTTTCATGTGAAAAATAGGCCGTCCATAGAGAGAAGGAGGGCTGAGAGAAACGCAGGGGGGGTTTCTTTAGCAAGCGACGAAAGACACTTTTCAAGCGGATGCATTGACGCAGGATTTTTTTTTTTACTCGGATATGCATTATGTAAAGCATATATGCTGTCGTGGAGTGTGTTTACTGTATGTGTATGTGTTTTTTTTCTGAAATATTATAGTGCACTTTAGAATCGATCTTATTTAGAATTCTTCTCTCGACACCAATATGTATTTGGATATGGATTAGATAATATGTTGCCTATCAGACTTGACCAACAAGGTAGAAATTAAACAGGTCTTGGTAGATCAGTTGGTAGAGCGTTGCACTGCAAATGCGAGGGTCCTGGGTTCAAATCCTAGTCGAAGCAAGATAATTTTTGAGACAGTGAAACGTCTGCATGCCGAGAGAATCCAACCAAACTCACTGTAAATTATATAACAGACGAAGAAACTTGTGAAAATTGTAAAATTATTAGCTTGATATTGACGGTTGGGCGTCCCATCCCGATACCTGCTGAAGTCGCTATATGTCGACGACGCATCCGTGGTTAAAGGGATAATGGATTCCAAAACAGCCATTAATCGCGAATGTATTTCCCTATACCTTCTAACTCACTCCCATACCAACGATAACCGCCGAAGGTTGCCGTTGGTCTTTACAACTAACCACTTAAAATTATTGATGAAAGACTTTACCGACAAGGTAGAAATGAAACAGGTCTTGGTAGATCGTTGCACTGGAAATGCGAGGGTCCTGGGTTCAAATCCTAGTCGGATAGTATGGGAATGTCTACAGAAACTCAATGAGTTAGGAAAAGAAAACAAAGTAACTCTCCTCTGGGTGCCTGGGTACATGGGAGTTGAGAGCAACGAATGCGCAGATGCATTCGCAAGAACGGGAGCTTCTACCCCCTTCACTGGGCTAGAACCATTCTGCGGTTTCGGAAATAGGCACTTCCAAGGAATCCTCAAAAAGGAAGAAAACCGGCTAAGAAACAAACACTGGCTAGAAGAGCCAGGACTACGGCAGGCCAAAGATCTACTGGACAACTTTAACCAAAAAAAGATCTGAACTGCTAGTCAATCTTAGCAAGAAAAATCTCAAAACGCTAACCGGGTTCTTCTCGAGACACTGCAGACTCAAAAAACACCTTCACATATTAGGTCTGGAAGAAAATGGCACCTGCAGATTCTGCGAACACGAAGAGGAAACACCTAACCACCTTCTACTGAATTGTAATGCCATTAGTCGTTCAAGGATGAAGAATCTGGGAAGCCTCACCATACAGTTGGAAGATATTTCAACTCTGGAACTGCTGGATATCCTAAGATTCCTTAAGGACATAGGACTGGAGGGGCTGCTTTGAGCAGGAAGCCCTGACCTGGCAGCAGAAGGAGGGGTACAATAGATCTACCAGGTCGCGGTGCAACTGACACCTCCAACACACACAACATAAAACAACAACAAATCCTAGTCGAGGCAAGAAAATTTTTCATCAATTTTAATTGAAAATTATATAACAGACGAAGAAACTTGTGAAAATTTCGAGGATAAACTTATTTCAATAATCCAAAGCTCCAATCCTCCTGGATCATTGTGTAAAATGAAAAACTTGATTCCCGTACGAAAATCATTTATCGCGAAGCCAAAAACATAACCTAGTTTTCCGAATTAATAAACTTTTTTTAAATCAGTACAGTTCTTTCTAGCGTTTTTACGACATTTTAATATGGCAACGGACTGTAACTATGTAACATTGCCGTAAACCAACCGGGCTTTCGCAAAACAGTAAATTTCCGCGTTAATGGCACGAAGTAATGAAAACTAGACATTCGGTTCGGCTGACCTACTTCGTAACTCAATTTCCTAAAGGGCTCTGACGACTTCGCTTTGCTTTTGAATCGCTTATTTGCGCTCCTAGTTTTCTACTACTACAATATTTTTTTTTGCGTCCTTTTCTTTCGGCGTTTAAAGGAACGAGATAGGACTTCTTCAATTGGCGCTTACAATGTTATACATTTTAAAACGTTCTTCTATCCAGGAAATTGGCTATTTGAACGGAGATGATTACTTAAGCGGTTTGGTACGATAACGTTGGCGATAAAATTGCATCAACCTCTATTTATGTCGCAAGGAAAATCAGACAATTTTCAAGCTTTCACAAGGAGAATTTCAATTTATTACAGTTTTGCACCTATAGAAATATCCATTCAATTTCTCGAGAATTAGCTACACTTTGTTCATCAGAACATTGTAGCAGAATTTCTTGGATTTGAGTAGTTCTGATGCTATTGCGGGATCTGGAATCCATCCATGGCAAACTGAAGTAATCTTTACATCCGTTTATTGAATTTATGGTGACAGCAGAAGAAACTCTTTCCGACGACCGCCTGTCTGCAAGTTTTGACTAAGAATGATTTCAGTCATAATGTTGAACTGGTCCAACAACCAGTTCCAAAACGAATGACTGAATCAAAGTTGGGTACAGCTTTTCAAATTCTGATGAAATAAATCATGTCCGACCTGAGCGAGTCTGCACCTTTCTTAAATGTTGCGGACTCCTAAGGTAAGACAGGGCTGCACCAAGAGAAAGATAGCACGCGTCTGCGTGCTGCCTGTAAAGGCTCCTTTTTCAAATCAATTAATTAAAGGAAAAGAAGTTGAGTTTGTTGCAGGAAGGATTCGGAAGATGAATTCGGGAAAAATCAAGCTCATTCTGCAGTCGTTTTGGACACATAAGCAACAGAAGTCTTGCAAATTTAGATAATATCTATAACTTGGAAAAGTCTACGATTCAAGAAAATGTGTAATTTGCATCAAGGAAAAACAAGCTCAAGCCTAGAAAAAACGTCTTCATCTCCATCTACCAAGAAAGCTGAACAATAAAAAATTTAACAGTCAGATGGTGTTTTAGGGAGAAAAAAATCCATAGATGATCCCAGATTTGATGAGAATTTGTTCTAAATTAATCAGCCGAAATCACAATTTTATTCACGTATTCGGAAGAGATGTATTTGAAGTTGAATGTGACTCAGAGGATCGACGACACGAATCAAGTAAGCATTGGTTGACAACAAGAAAATGTCGAAGATAGCAGGATCTGAAGATATAGCAGAAGAAGAGAAGTTGATTCGCAAAATCAAACCTGGTCCAAAACTGAATTTCCTTCAAACACAAAAACTGTTGATGCAAAATGGATTTTCAAGTTGAAGTGAGATAAAAATAGGTTGCCAGAAGATTTTCTCATCAGGAAAAAGGTTTCGTTTACACTGAAACATAATATGAACCAGTTGGATTATTTTTAGTCATTGTAAATGAAGAAAACATGATTTTTCATCAGATGGATGTCTGTGATGTGGACGAGGAATTTCAAACCAAGCCGAACCAATTAGGGGTAATATTTATCAGTTATCTCTCAAGTCTACCCACGGAAGGCAAGTTAATGGAACCGTAAATCACGAGGAAGTTCAAAGAACGTCGGAGGAAGTACTAGAAATAATATTCTTCAACTTTTACTTGTATTCTGGGAAGTTTGTGAAGGGGAAAGTACGATGTAGAACAAATAATGCAATACTTAGTCTATAGAGGAATTCTAGAGAAATCGTAGGAATAAGTAACATAATTCGAGAACTGTATTGTTACATTTGTGACTGGCGGGTGTTTTTAAAATGGGCCATAATGAAAGATGGGTTTTCAGAAAATCCTATACATATTTTCACTAGTCAGGCTCTTAGTGAAACGGAAAACGAAAGTATTTTATCAGTTGAGTTTTGTTGGAAAGAAAAATAGATTAGATAAGGCAACCTTATGCTGCCATCTGGATGTGGCGCAGGATACAAGAGCACTTATCCAAGAACCTTGGATAAGACAAAGTGAAATCATAGGTTTAAGAACACTTACTGGTCGAGTTTTCAGCAACTCCAGCAATAACCAACCTAGGACGACCATCAATTGTCCCAGGTCATACACAGCCCCACACACCCACTAACACTGCTATGTACGTCAGACCTAACTGCCGTCAAACTGATGCAGAACAACAGTGGGCAAAGGAAGCCATCGTCCTGGCTTCAGTATTTCTCCCCACAGATGGTGAGACGCTACCACCCAACAGGGGCCTTGTAGAGCTGGTCAGGCACTTCCAGACCCACGATCTGGAGCTGCTGATTGGGTGTGACTTTAACTCGCACGACATTAACTGGGAAAGTCAGGATATAAATCCAAGACTCTGTATGACTTTATAATAGGTAATGATCTGTTCATATGTAATAGAGGCACAATACCAACTTTCTCAAACTCTCGTAGTCAAACTGTAATAGATATAACACTATGCTCGGTATTAATATCAAATTAAATCAATAATTGCCGTGTATCTGATGAAGTTTCTATGTCGGATCACCGATGGATAACTTTCACATTAAACTGCTCGCCTAAGACCCTATCGTGACCCAAGGAAAACCAATATTGCACAGTACGTACAAGGTCTGGAAAGGGCTCTACGAGAGGTTGCAGCTAAAACACCCAATGATGATCAAGATTTGGAGCGGTATGCCATTACCATCCAAGGTGCCATCATAAAATCCTATAAAATGTCGGGCCCACTGAGGATGTTCCAAAACTCTGGTAACACGTACCTCTGCTTGGTGGTGTCAGAAACTGGAATACCCCAGGGCGATGACATGAAAAGCTTTCAATACAGCTGAAAACACCAAACTACCTGAGGATTGGAACCTTTATAGGTACCCACTCAACCAGTATAAAAAAGTCGTATGACAAAAACAAAGAGATACCTGGAGGACATACTTACTGAAACGAAATAGAAAACTATACGGAAGCGGCGAGACTTCAGAAAGCTCTTAATAAAGACCCATTTCGGGACATTAGTATCCTGTGCAAGGAGGATAGCAGCTTCACTGCCAACCTTCAAGAAAGCACAGAGCTACTACTAGCAACCCACTTTCTTGACTCCACAACCACAATTGTGGAGGATCAGACACAGGTAACATACATACGCTTTGTGGGGTATATACAATGGGCCTAATGTGGCCTAAGTGCTGTGGCATACCATACCACCCTCCCAAACTTACAGATACAAATACGGAGATAGATGAGGACAGGTCTTTTATAAAACGACTTGCAACAGGAACCATAATATAAAACTTCTTTTGAGACATTGTGAATTCGATGTTATGAAACGAAAAAGTGTAACGGAAGCTGAGACAAACGATAAATGAATGAATGAAACAAAACACATTTATATGTTTTTCAACATGGCGTTGCTGAATGATGGATGTCTGATGTCAGATTCCAACGACACATGGAAGGCGACTGTAATTTCTGACGTTTAATAGCTCACTAATAGATGGCGCCACAATAACTAGGGTGATCTAATCAATAATTTGGAGTAAATCCCATTCAACATTCTCGAGATTATTATAAATGATTCACATCAGTCAATCAAGTCGTAGTGGATACGACCTTAGAGAAATATATTTATCTAAAGGGTCGTTTATGGACGCCCAGCGAGAATTGACCAGCGGCAAATATGCGAACTAATATTTCTATCACGCTTGCAACTGTGTATTTCCATATCGTTTTTCCTCTCCCTATTGGAAGTGTAGTCTTTGCAATAGTGACCAAAACAAATTATTTTCAAAAAAGAAAAAAACACCCAAATTTACCACTAGATTATAATGTATCATCATCATCTTTAAAGTTGGTACCGCTATCTTGTCTGTCGTCCGAAAGATATATCCGCATCAATCCATCCTAATTAAACTTTTATAGAATTCGGTGGGTGTTTATATACCCATGTAGTACGAATGTACGTCGGCTTTCAACATCTCAATTCTCGTCAGACCAGAGGAGAAGAAGAAGAAGAAAAGAGAGATAGGTGGAAACTTCTTATTTATTTTATGCTGCCATAAATCCGCGTTATTATTCCGATGGAACGCTTTTATTTGTTTTAATTGCAAATTTAATGCCTGTTAATTCTTGATTCTTGTTTTTATTGGGAAATCGTTTTTTGTTTGTGATTTGATACGTACCAGTGATACGGCCTGACAAGCGAGACGCTGATAGGTTCATTTAATCTTTATTTATAAATGTACGGGGCACTTTACATGGATACTTTATAAATATTTATGAAGTAGGTATTTAACGTAATTAATTGCTTAGACTTTTTCTCTATTAAATAATTATTAAATTATGCGTTTTGGATAATTAAACAAATCAAATTACGTTCTTCCTTAAATACTTTATGGAGGCGTTTTTAAACTACACCGCATTTTGTAATTAAAACCTTGTATTTTTAGCTTTGGCAATTATCTTATGATTTATGGTGCGGTAATAGGGTTGAAAGTATAGAGCAAAATTTCAGATTAAATTTCTTAAATTAGAAAGAAAAAAATCCCACGAATCCTTCTTCACTTAACTTAAATTAATTAATGCAAATCCCCTATGGATTTAATATATTTTCTTATCTACAACTTGCTATATAATTAGCACCTAAATATTTATATTTTCTAAATAAATGGCATTTTTAATGACTATATTATTATTAGACAAATTGAAAATCTGTTGTATCTTACTATGTATTAAGGTTTAATGACTGTAAAATAGATAAATAAGACAAGTGAGACATTTTAATGTTAATTTCTTATGTTTTCAAAAAAACTCTGCTTTAATTTTTAAGATAAGACACTACCAGTTATTTTATTGTCACATCATTTTGATTTTTCAGATAATCAGTTGAAATTAGATGGGGACTTTGTTAGTCTTATAGCCATTTAAAACAAAACTTTGATGGCAATAAGTTTTGAGATGTATCTTCAATTATAAAATGATATAATAAAATAGGGTTAGACCCAATTATTGTAGAAGTTTTAGATATTGCAATGCCACAATTTAAGATAAAACGTCATAGCAATTTGAAACTAAACTTAAGTGGCATTTTTGAGATATGTAAAAAATGCATTTTAATTATCAAGATAAGACGCAGATGGCGCTTATTTCAATTAAATTGACATACAAATAGAGGGTCTGCCTGAATGGTGTCGCCCTCTATTAGAGAGATACACATGTGGCATAGAGTACGCAACGCCGATCGAGAGTCGTTATAGCAGCCCTCGGTGCAAGGTCCAGCAGTTGATATCAGATAAGCGTACCACAGGCTGCTACATGGGGACAGTGGTTATTTTTTTCGTGTTTCGGGCGAAAAGTACCGGTAAAAATAGTACATTTTCATTCGATTAGTGACCTATCGACTCTAGCCACTTGTGTGAAGTGAAGTGCTCCCACTGGATATAGTGCGGAACCAATGATTCCTTCCCGTGTGCCAGATTACCCCTGGCAGATCGTCGAATTGATTTATTCGTGGACAACATTATTATCTGGTGGCAGTCGATCATTTCTCAAGATTTATAGAGGTTGCCAACTTGAATTCCGAAACTGCTGTAGATGTCATAACGAAACTGAAACGCATGAATCACTTAGGGCTGTTAAGTTATAGAACAGCCAAACTAGAGATTTCCACCAGCAGAACTGATCATGCCCCTGCAGCCACAGACAAACTTGAATCACGACTTGAGTCGAAGCGGAAAGAACTAGTAAGCCTACAGAAAAAATGTGATAGCTATATTGCGCAGCTGAAAGCCAATGTAGAGGAGATTGAGGCACTCAAATCTCAAGCAGAGACACACACTACTACATAGTATTGCTGGTCAGATGACGACAACAGTCTCAACTTTATCTGTGGAGTGTGAACAATATGCTGCGGAAAACAAAGAGCTAAAACATGAATTTTACAACTTGATGAACGCTAGTCACCACAGTTCTATACAAGACCTATACCACTCTGAATCCGCTCTGTTTAACGATCTACACAAGAAAATATTGGACACATTTGAAGACAGATTCTCCTCACTTGAGAAACAAATAAGATCTCTGACCACAAACGTGATGAATCCAAACTCTACGAGTCACAATCAGGAACAAAGCCCCTCAACTTCACACCCTCTCCACAAGCAAGCCAACTGCATGGGACGCGCAGAAGAAACAGTAGCCAGACAACATCAGAGAAAGCAAAGGCGTCCAGCGATCACTGGAACTAGGATGCCAGAAAATCTCGAAATATCAGCTGCTAAAATCTCTCCCAAAGCTATACCTACAAAATACTTTTGCAAATGATCAAGAATACACTCTGGAGGAAATCAATACAAAGTCAGGGGACTACAAAGGCTTCAAAGTCGAAGTAAATAAAGATATGGAAACTCCTCTACTGGATCCCAACAAATGACCTGTTGGTGTGGAAGTTACAAGATTTCGATCCTTTCGTCCAAATACTAGATTCACCTCAGCTCGGAGGCCAAACAGGGGATTCTCAGCACGAGGCCCAAGAATTTTTCACCGCACAATCTAGCAATAACTGCCACATGCACCGCGCACTCAAACAGAGACACGCCAGTGCCTCCTTCATAATTTTTGGAGACTTCAACCTGCCACATCTCAAATGGATCCAAGATGAGGACTGCTTAGTACCGGAGTTGACCCACAGTGATAGCGAAACGGCTCTTGTCGATGGAATGAGCCTTTTAGAACTTGACCAGCTGAACAGTGTAAGGAACTCTCATAACAGGCAACTTGACTTGATATTTGCTAACTTTCCGCTCACAAATGTGGTAGATATACACCTTCCACTGGAACTGACATTCAAAATCCAATCTACTCCCACGCTAAAATCTGATGAAAAATTGTCAGTTTTTCAGTTTAGACGAGGCGATTTCCAAGCACTGAATGCGTTTTACAATGACTACAACTGGGAGTTCTTGAACCTAACAGGAGACAGCATCAATGTAAAACTCAAATTCTATGATGCTATCTTTCAGGGCATCGATCGATTTGTACCCAAGAAGCGCATGATACTAGATAGATAACTCAAATGGTACAACTCGCACCTCAGGAACCTCATAAAAAGAAAAAAACCGCCTTTATAAGAAATACCGGAAATCCTGGTCAACTCCAGATTATCAATCCTACTCTGAAGCGCGGAGGAAGGTTAAATACCATACAGAAATGTGTTACCTTCTGCATATCACAAAAACTGGGCACATGATTCCTGGCAATATTAAACACTTATGGTCTTATGTTAAATCACTTAATAGAAACTACAGTCCACCTTCTGAAATGCTCTTTAATGGATCTTCTTCCAGCAATCCTACTCAAATAGCAAACTTTTTTGCCGAACACTTTAAAAGCTGCTACTCAGATCATAGCTCAGTAACGGCTAACGAGCAACACTCCGTGCCGTTTGGAGGGCACTTAGCAGACCACACTTTTACCGCCCAGGAAATCAAAGCAAAAATAAGCAAACTGGATGCATCCAAGTGACGGTCCTGACGGCCTTCCTCCAAATTTCTTGAAAAACTGCGGTGATTCTCTGGTCGGTCCTCTCTGCAAGATATTTCAAATGTCATTCAATTCAGGCCTTGTGCCGGACCAATGGAAAATGTCTACTCTAACCTCAATTCACAAATTGGCAGACATAAAGGATGTTAGGAACTACCGAGGGATCTCTATTCTATTACTCCTACCTAAAATAATGGAATCCATCGTGACAGACAACATCAGCCAAACCTACAAAAATTACATATCAATCCATCAACATGGATTTTGCAAGAACCGTTCTACAGCTACATATTTAGCTTGCTTCCAACAATTCCTAATCTCCGCAACGGAAGCTGGAAAACAAGTGGACTTCATCTACACAGACTTAGCCAAAGCTTTTGACAGTGTGTCCCACTCCATTCTACTGAAGAAACTGCAAGATATTGGTTTCAGTAATCGATTTCTCCAATGGACTGCTTCCTACTTACAGGATAGGCGACAAAAGGTCAGAGTCTGTGGAGCATTCTGATAGCATCGAAGTCACATCAGGGGTCGTCCAGGGCTCACACATTGGTCCGGTCCTATTTCTACTGTTCATCAATGATGCAGTGAGTCACTTTAAACATGCTCGTTGTCTTCTATACGCTGACGACTTGAAAATCTTCTGCACCGTCAAAAAACAACACAGACATTCCAAACTGAAGTCAATTAATTTGTAGGATGGTGTGGAATAAACCATCTTCATCTCAATGCTGGGAAGTGTAAACATATGTCATTTTACCGAATCCAAAATCCTGATACCACGGTTTACAGAATAAATAACACAGAGCTAGAAACCGTCAACATAATAAAGGATCTAGGTGTCATCTTTGATACAACACTGACTTTCAATAATCACATCGGCCATGTTACCACCAAAGCAGTCCAATTATTAGGCTTCATAAAGCGGAACACCAAAGACATTGATGACATGAAAGCGATAAAATGCCTGTACTACAACTGCCTGATCAGATCCTTGCTAGAATATTGCACCATTGTTTGGAGCTCAAGCTACAATATTCATGTCAACCGCATTGGGTCCAGAGTAAATTTGCAAAATATTTACTCTTCAAATTAAACTTTTCATATACCTAGACAATTGGACTATTACACTAGATCTGCACTTTGTGGAATGAAAAGTTTAGAAACTCGCAGGAGAAACTCCCTGATAGTGTTTCTCTATGAACTCTTCAACAATGATAGATTGCCCGGCACTACTAGAACAAGTAGGATTTCTAGTCACATTTCTAAGAACTAGAATGAGGCTACTATTCTATCAACCAAAGCACAGAACAAATTATGGGCAAAGTGCAATTGTTACTATAGACTAGTCACAAACTACAACATACACTTTAGCGATATAGACATTTTCAAGATTACTCTACCTAAATTAAAAAGCCAAATTTGCTAACTTAATCTAGTGTTACTTTCTACCTTACTTTTTACCTTTATTTCGTGAGTTTGTTATGTATATCCTGTTCACCATCCGATGTCCACAGGTGCAGGTAAATTTATCACTTTTCCCTATCAAATAGCATTGAAAGGTGATTTTACCTGTACTTACCTGTGGACATCGGATTGTGAACGGATAATACCATTGTTTTTTTTCTTTTCTCTTTTTATATTTGGTATTAGTGTTTATATTTTGTATTTTATATTTGTATTCTATTACTATTGTAACTATTGTAATTGTCCAATTTGTTACATTTCCAGTGTACAGGCTTATTGGTTATAAATGTCACCCCCCTCTATCTTTTTTATTTGACATTTTAGAAAAAAGTGTCTCAAATAAAAGTTTTATGGTTGAAATTAAATTTTTTGGAAAACTCACTTTCGCATATACAGGGTATTTCAGAAAAGCTGGTCGTGCTCCAAATTTCTTATTTCAAATGGAATACCCTAAATATTATTGTATATTCGGATTCTACGTAAACTTCTGAGCAGATTTCATGTCACATACCCCATACCTAAGTTCAACTGTTTTGGAAATATTGACAGTTGAAAATTGACTTTTTTGCAACTTTGACAGACTGTAAATCCTAAACGGTTAATTTTAGAGCAAAACCGATCTTACATTTTTGTCTTAGATTTTTTTAAACTATCAGTTGACACCAATATTTAACATCAACTTTGAATTTGATCCATGATTGAAAATTCCAATTAAATTTAATCTTCGGTTAAACAAAGTTGGTGTCAAATGATAACTTGTGAAAATCTTAGAAAAAAATGTAAGATCGGTTTTGCTCAAAAGTTAACCGTTTAGGTTTTACAGCCTGTCAAATTTACAAAAAAGTCAATTTTCAACTGTCAATATTTCCAAAACAGTTGAACTTAGGTATAGGGTATATCACATGAAATCTGCTCAGAATTTGACGTAGAATCCGAATATTGAATAATATACAGGGTATTCAATTTAAAATGAGAAAGTTGGAGCACGACTAGCTTTTTTGAAACACCCTGTATATGCAAAAGTGAGTTTTTCAAAAAAATTAATTTCAACCAAATTTTTTTTATTTGGGACACTTTTTTCTAAAATGTCAAATAAAAAAGATAGAGGGGGGTGACATTTATAACCAATAATCCTGTACCATTTAGTATTTTTCTGTAGTGTGCACTTTAAACCGACTAAATAAATAAATAAAGAAGTATATTGAAGTTACGTAAAAAAATAATCCAGCTAATCTGTGAGTATGGATAATACGTCTGGCAAGTGAAAAATTGAAGATCCGAAAAATTTCAGTGAGACTCACTTTCCACTATCTGAGATAAGCCAAATTGCTATTTCATATATTTTTTATATTCTATTGTAGTATGGATGTGAAATATTTATGACTGAGAAAATAAGTGCACTTGTATTTTTCATTGATCTTGTGAACCCATCCGAAATTTTTTGCGAAACTCAAATATTCTTGTTTTGTATCACCAAAAGAACAAACTATTTGATATACACCAACTGGGAAAAAAAGTGCTAAAAAATTTCACTGCCTCCTAGACTAGAAAGATAAGGCGGTAACGAGAAAGAGTACAGATGAGAACATGGATTCATCCCTTGATAAATCGGAAAAAACAGAAGATCATGGCGCAAATGATTGCAAATGATGATCCAAGATAACGAACGAAAATACTTTATTATGAAGAGTCATTTTGGAAGAATTGCATTTGCATCTTCTATGGAAACTTCAGAAAGAGAAGAAGAATATCAAATCATGATGTTGAGCAACTGAGTGGTTGAAGAAGAAGAACCCAAAAAGTATGCAAATACTATTGTGTCAATGGTCTGTTCCAACACAGCAGGAAACTGTACAATGTACTGTCACGATTCTGCGCAAAGCCTGAAATTTGTACGTAAAAACCAAAATTCGTTCACTGAGTGGTTTCGAAACCGTTCATGGGACGGTTTTTGACGTGTTGGAACCTGATGTTAATCTCCGAAATAACGTACCAATGAATCATTTACGAGTCAAGGAACAAAAAATCCTATGATATCAATCAAGCCTTGAATCGCATCATCAAAGTTTGGACATTTTAATTTGTTGAAAATTGCTGCTAAAATGTCCTTTCCTTTGAGCCACATAAATCACACACTCAATGACACTACTTCGCATTATCAAGCTAAAAGCGTGAACAAAAAAGAACCTGGGTAATTTTCTTGATCTATTTTAGGAAATCTATTATTGCAAAGAATCCACACACACAAGACATTATACATAATTCAGACGTATCCACATTACCAACAAACAACATACCCATATAATATATTTAAATTCTGAACGCAAAAGGCTCGGGCACTTAATTGTGGGCAAAAGAAAAAGGAAATGCACGTTTCACGTTTCCTCAGCCAAGAGAGACGCTATCTGGCCATTGTTGTTTATTTCTTTTTCGTATTTATTTTAATTTCTAAAACAATATAAATCGCTCGAGGGGGGCGGGGCTAGTCGCAATAAAGCCTTTTTTTTTCTCGCAATACACCGGGGCCTTGGTGTGTGTATGTGCATACCTCGGAGGCGATATATTCTCGATTCTTTTTCTTTGGTGGTTTTGTTGTATATAGGAATCCAATAACGACTTTGTATCCGATGGTCAATAGTAAATTTTCATTTTCACCAAGAAGATGTAATTCCGATGTATTCCAGACATCTTAATCATTTTGTTGATTATTAGTCAGTTGACGAGAACATCGAAAGAAATAACGACGAGAATCATGCAAAATCTCTATTTGAAAACAGTCAGCGAATGAATACCTACATCTGACAGATAGTAAAACATGATAAAAGCAACCAAAC
The DNA here is from genome assembly GCA_917834065.1 of Ceutorhynchus assimilis. Lineage (NCBI taxonomy): Eukaryota > Metazoa > Arthropoda > Insecta > Coleoptera > Curculionidae > Ceutorhynchus > Ceutorhynchus assimilis. The sequence goes on from OU892287.1 coordinate 12,753,978, forward strand.
ATCCAGGTTGGAAGACGTAGCATCAAAAGTCAACCATCTAAACTAAGATTTTGAAGACAAATAGCCCACAGATGAAACTCAGAACTAATACAATAGAAGCCTTATGATTTTGAGGCAGATCAATCATCCATTTAAAATGTGGAATACTTTCAAATAACGATTTAATCCATCGTTGACAGTTGACACAGTTGGATGTTGAAAGCGCGCCTGTCAATTTACTACTAGGGCGAATACATCGTAATTACTTTGGGGAATTGGGCGCTGATAACGAAACTTTTATGTTACCAGGGGATGTATCATGGCTTGTTTTAAATAAAGACTCCCCCCTCTGTAATTTCATTAGTCCTCGTTATAGGCTTTGCGCGATTTAATCTTCTCCCAGTGTTCCTGGGATGTGTACCTATTTTTTTCTAATTTCATTTTAAATTAATTTATATTAGATTGTATAGGGCTCGTTTTGCTTATTTGCGTTGTTTTATTGATATATTTAGGACTCGTTGGCGTATTTTCTCATATATGGGCAAGAACTTCAAGATTTTAGTCTCAGTCTCAATATGAAAAGCAATGTATCAGGCTATACTGAAGTTACACCTCTTATAGGTATTTGGTTTTCTGTCAAACTCAATGAAATTTTTATATGTGTTAGACCTTGACTTCCTGATAAAAAGTTCTCATGGGCCCGAACCAATCCTATGATTAGTTTTTGAGATACAGGTACTTTAATCTCCAAGAAATGTACACATTTTATATGCATTTACCGTTAATACAACCTAATAATATACCAGGATGGACAGGCATCCTCACGCTTAGGTGACAGGTAGATGTGTATGCACATAAAATGTGTACAGTGGGAATCATTGCAATTGGCACATACTATACTCTTTTAATATCCCTCGTATTAAGTCAAAATTCTGACCAATAAATCTATGCAGTCCAGCGGTGTACAAATAATTTTTTTCCTTCAACAGTATCAAAACCAGATTAAAACTATTATGTTCACCACTAATTTATGAATCTGACACGAAACTAACATTACCTGTGTGTCAAAGAAGTAAAATTTTAACACATTACGGGATATGTTTATATAGTGTGTGCCAATTGCATTAATTGCAATGATTCCAACTGTACATTTCTTGAACTACCTCAATCTGGAAAACTAGTCATAGGATTGGTTCGGGCCTATGAGAACTTTTTATCGGGAAGTCAAGGTCTAACACATATCAAAATTTCGTTGAGTTTGACAGAAAACCAAATACCCATTAGAGGTGTGCGGGGTCTGGTTGAGTTAACCTCAGTATAGCCTGATACATTCCTCTCCATATCGAGACTAAAAGCTAAACCTTAAATTTCTTGTCCAATCATGCAGCAGTAAATTACTCCATTCCTTTGGAATACGGACATTGAAGATGTAGTCGAGTTGGGGCTTATGGAAGAGAGTGAGATCGGATGGAGTTTTCCTATTCTAATTGGTTCCAAGAGTGACAATACTCTCAGATTTTGTGTAGATTTTCGAAAGCTGAATGATGTAACAGAAAAGTGGGATTGCCCATTACCTAACATCAGCTCAATTCTTGATAAACTAGTGAATGCAAAATATACTATAACTTTGGACATTCAAAGTACACAAGGGCGATGGCTTTTCCAATTTAAAAGAATGCCTTTTGGGTTGACAAACGCTCCTGCCACATTGAAGTTAAAATCACACATAAAATTACTAAGGAATCATAGGGAGTCACTCGGAAATCATTGGGAATAATTTTATTACTTTATAGAAAATATTTTCGGGTACCTATATCATGATTGATTTGATTAAGGTTTAAAGTCAGGCCTATAGTTTATTACAGCAACGCGAGATGTCAATGCTGTCGCCCCTATAGTGTGCCCTAACTTGACTGTCAAAAAAAATAGAAATCTTCATTTGGTTAAATTGTGTGATGGAACGTTTTTTCTTTTTTTGGCGGAAATTCGAAGTATTATTCTGTTTTACATAAACAGGGTTGTAGTTTCGACCAACGTAAATAATTTTGAACGTTCATCCGTCGGATTTTTTTCTAAACAGTGTAGCTACGGGCGTATTTCCAACTATTTTTGCAGTAGCGAGAAAACTACAAGTTCAAAAAATTTGAAAAAAATATATGTCGCGTAGAATTGCAATAGTAGTTCGTAATAAAAATAATGGGAAACTTCATCTATTCGTTTTGAAATAAATGGTGAAAAACTACTTTTTTTTTCAGTTTTTGCGATATAACTCAAGAATGGCGAGTCAAATTTGCTTAAAAAAATTATGGATTAAAGTATATCGATAACCGTAAAACATATATTTTTTTTGGAATTTTTGAACACAAGGTTCAGAAAATGGGGGTTGACTTTAAACCTTAAAAAGACCAAATAATATAGACCATCGAGTGGCAAAAAGGAAATCTTTAAACTTAAGAACGAAACCGGAGAATCCACAAGCAAATAGTCGAAAAATTCTACGGAACTTTATATGTATAACAACCAACAGACAATTAATGAAACAGACTACCTACAAAGAAAAATCCAAAACCAAGAATCGGAAGATATTCCATATGTTTCCACACTAATTAGAAAAATTCAAAATCTGTCCAATCTGTATCTGCAGAGTCATAACATTCTGGAAAACTGGAACAACTCAATTATGATCTAACTACATAGAAAAGGTGACAGAACAGACCTCGAAAAGGTTATGAGTCCCGGAAACAGGCTCTGAGTTCAGTACCCAACGATCACCTGTAGTGTCTTAAAACCCCCATAGAAAAAAGTATTGAATACAACCGTCCTTTGGTATTGCTGTTTGTAGACTTCCAAAAGGCGTTCGACACTGTGGAATTTCCTGCAATCTTGACATCACTACAAGAAAGTAGAGTTGATCACTGATATTGCGAAATTATTAAAAACATATACGGAAACGCAACGACCACCAGTAAAATTCAAATTAAAAAAGAAATCCGACACAATATCATTTAAGAATATCAGCAAGTCTGGGCGAAGCTGAATAAATGCTCCAGGAACTTCAAAACTCCACGCAAGAAGATAGCCTAAAGATCTCCAAAACCAAAATGATGACTAATTTGGTTCCAGTATGCAAATATAGATAGGCAATAATGATATAGAAATAGTGGTCAAGTACGTATACCTGGGTCATGAAATGAAAATTTACAGAGATAACCAAACAGGCGAATTGAGGAGAAAAATATCCTTGGGATGGGCAGCATTCTGGAAAAAGGGGGGGGTATGTTTAGGGCTGACATTCCAATATCCCTGAAACGAAAAGCATTCAACCAGTGAATCCACCCAGTCCTGATTTATGGTGCAAAAATACTGACTGTCACCAAAGCATCAGCAGAAAAGTTGAAAGTAATACACAGACGAACGGAAAGATCCATGCTTGGATTGACTTTAAAGGACCAAGTAGGGAATAATGAGATCTGCATAAGGGGTGAACGATATTGTAGAACGTATCGCAAAGCAAAAGTGGAAATGGACGGGAGATGGACGAAGAAACTCAACCGACGAAAACCTCTCAGTCCCTGGATCGACGACCTAAATAAGATCCTATCAAATTGCTCAGGACAGAGATACATGTGAGATTTTAGAGGAGGCCTTTGTTGAGTTCATGATTTGATATTTTCTGATAGATTATATCACAATCTGGATTGTATCTATTTGGCCACAAAGTCATTGTACAACACCTAATTCTCATATATTTTCCATAACTAAAATTCTCTAAGAACAAGACATTAAATTATCTTTCGTGCAAAATGTTCGGGAACTATTCTCCAATTCAAATCTTCTCCCAGATTTGGTAATAATTTATTGGGCTTTGTACTTCCTGCATTAGAAGTTTCGACAACTTTAACTGGCATTATAACATTTATCAGATTTCTGCTGTATTTCGAATACACGACAGGATAATAATTTGGTACTTTGAAAATGTTGACGAGAAATCTCTTGGGATATGTAAATCGACATGAAATCATATACGGCAATCGCTGAAATTTTCAGTTTATTGGCATGTCATAATAAACTCCCGTCTGTTGAAGAACTTTTTGATGGAAACTGAAACCAATAATGAATGTCTTATACCAGAAAACACTGAATAATGTATGCTGGAAACAATGTCTCTACCTACCACCTACTGATCTTCACGCCGATTAAACAAATAATATTAGAGATGAAAGTGCAAGTGATACGGAAGAAGTAAATTGATTCATAGAATACGGACATTGAAGATCTAGTCGAGTTGGGGCGAGATGGATTTCATTGAAGTTTCTTTTGTACATATATTGTACAATAGGTACTCAGATATTGCCGAATGTTTTCAGGTTTGTTGCAAGTTATTGCAGTACATAGGTATTCCCTATTTCTTCAAACTTTAAAAATTTTCTTTTATGTTATTTAAATCCTTATGATCTAAATCAAATGGATGAGATCATTAATTTCATCTTTTTCTGTTCATCTTAATTGACTTCGTTGAATTTTGGAAACTTTACTTTGCTTTTCTTGTTATTTGTATGCAGTACTTTTCCACTGTACCACGCAGTATCATAATATACTGCATAGTAATATTCAGGATAGGTATAATGTATAGTCTTCCTCCTTTATCATTTATTACTTCTTTAGAGTCTTCACTGAAACTTTTATTTTCGAATTTATTTTCACTTGTGTGAATATCAGAGTTGTCAGTATTCAACAAAAAGACAATATAGAGTTAGTTGACTTTTTCACTGTCTTTGACTTTCTGTTCTTTAAATGTATTTTCATAAAGTTTACATTGTTAATATCTGTTACCTAAGCATTGTAATCTCTAACATTAAAGTCTACCCTGTCCATATTATTTTTAAGAAAGTTAAGCTCCTCTCGTTCTTTGTCTGTCATCACAACGTCATTATCAGTTTCCTCCTGAGAATAGTCTCAGATGAGTCAGTCGAGTTGAGCTCATCTATGTTGAAATTGTCAAGTTCAGAGTCGATTATTGTATATGGGATCCGTCACAACAGCCAACTGTGTAATCTTGGATATTGTCTACTCCTAACATCTGAAGAACAGCGATGTGGACACGACACAAGACCAAAAAGAGGAAGAAGCGAGAGAACAGAGGAAAAGACAATCTCGCCCTTATTTTAACCAGTTATTCTATTTTCTTACACTCACAAGTTAAAGTTATAATAAAGTTCAATAAAGATTAAAATCCGTATTCAAATTTATACCCAACGAGTGATAGACGTTGATGTATAGCTTTTGGTATAGAGATAGTTGAATGGGCATGCCAAAATTGAATATATAGCATGATACTGCAAAAATATTCCAAATAACTTATCAAGTATAAGAAAACTGTACACTAAAACACAACATTCTTAGAGATAATCTCCAGGCTTTTCATCGACAAGAGTATAAAAATTAAAGTGAATAACTACTGCAAAACTATTGCAAGCTATTGCGGTAGTATTTTAGATTATTGTAATGATATTGTCAACTATTGCGAGCATATTGAAGACTATTGTGAGATGTAAGAGTATTGCAAACAATTGCGAGAGTTAAGGTATCGTGAAACTTTGCGAATTATTGCAAACGACTGCAAAGTTTTGTTCACTATTGCAAAGTATTACATTCCATCGCAAGGCATTGTGAGCTATTGAGAAATTACTGCCGCAATACTATACCGAAATTTGTACATATTATATTGTAGCCGGTGAAATCCGCCTCGAGTTGGGGCTTATGGAAAAGAGTGAGATCGGATTGAGTTTTCCTATTCTGATAGTCTCCAAGAGTGACAATACTCTCAGATTTTGTGTAGATTTTCGGAAACTTAATGATGTAACAGAAAAGTGGGATTACCCATCACTTAACATCAGCTCAATTCTTGATAAACTAGTGAATGCAAAATATCATTTGGACTTTCAAAGTACACAAGTTTTTCTATTCTAAGGCGAGGGCTTTCCGGTTTTTCCAATTTAAAAGAATGCCTTTTGGGTTGACAAACGCTCCTGCCACATTTCAGGCTCTTGTTGATAAACTTTCGGGCTCATCAATACAATGTACTTAGATATAGTCTTGAAATCTTGGAGATCAACGTTTAAAGTAAATATAGAACAAAATTTCCTCTGGAAAAGAGGAAAGCAAACTAATCAAAGCTTTATAGATTGAATGTTCAACTTTGCCAAAAGTTATTTGAAATTGAGCTTGGTATATCATCAAGGAAGTTTCCGATCAACAAACATTTGAAATTAAATTTTTAACTCATGGACTTGATGAGTATATTGCTTTTTAAGAATTTCCTCAATAATAAATGTAAATTTTTTGGAGGTGTGTTCTGTGGTGGAGACGATAAAAAGATTCTTTTTACCTCGGTAGGTATTTATTTACCAACACACTACATTCTCTTTCAATTTTTGACAATATTTCTGCTAAGACTATATCCTGTGATTCCTTATTTGCTGAAAAACACTTTTCTCAAAAATGTTTTTCCAAGTTTCAGTCTTCATTTCTAACTCATGTCTTCAAGCTTCAGACGAATTATCTTTAATACATGATCTAAGATGTTCTTTTATCTCAAGCAACTTTGTATCATTAGAATAGTATTTCTCTAAACTTTTCAATTAACACTGGGGTTTGTAAAATTTTGATTGAAGATGAGATCATTGAATGAGAAATAATATGCATGTATATCTACAGATGACATTTATTGTTCTAAGAACATAAAATATGACGGTGTGAATTTTCCTAATATAAAAACGAAAATCCATGTATAATTGGTGAAATATTTGAGAACATCGACATCCATCGGGTGGATCGATCGAAAAATATTCATGAATGGTAATAATTTATTGGGCTTTGTTCTTCCTGCATTAGAAGTTTCGACAACTTTAACAGGCATTATAACATTTATCAGATTTCTGCTGTATTTCGAATACACGACAGGATAATAATTTGATACTTTGAAAATATTGACGAGAAATCTTCTGGGATATGTAAATCATATACGGTAATCGCTGAAATTTTCAGTTTATTAGCGGCCCTATCATGTCATAATAAACTCCCGTCTGTTGAAGAACTTTTTGATGGAAACTGAAAACAATAATGAATGTCTTATACCAGAGAATACTGAAAAATGTATGCTGGAAACAATGTCTCTACCTACCACCTACTGATTTTCACGCCGATTAAACAAATAATATTAGAGATGAAAGTGCAAGTGATACGGAAGAAGTAAATTGATTCATAGAATAGGTACGGACATTGAAGATCTAGTTGAGTTGGGGCTTATGGAAGAGAGTGAGATTGGATAGAGTTTTTCCATTCTGATGGTTTTTTTTGTAGATTTTCGAAAGCTGATTGATGGTACAGAAAAGTGGGATTACCCATTACCCAAAATCAGCTCAATTCTTGATAAACTAGTCAATCGAGTAGTCAATGCAAAATATCTTATAACTTTCGACATTCAAAGTAGGTACACGAGTTTTTCTATTCTAGGGAGAGGGCCTTTCCAATTTAAAAGAATGTCTTTTGGATTGACAAACGCTCCTGCCACATTTCAGGCTCTCGTTGATAAACTTTTGGGCTCATCAATACGATGTACTTATAGATATAGTCTTGAAATCTTGAAGATCAACGTTTAAAGTGAATATAAAACAAAATTTCGTCTGAAGAATAGGAGAATCTTCAACTTTGCCGAAAGTAATTATTTTGAAATTGAGCTATGGAAAATACTTGTTATATCATATCAAGGAAGTTGCCGACCAACACATATTTCAAATTAAATTTCTAATTCCTAGACTTGGTGAGTATATTGCTTCTAAAGAATTTCCTCAATAAATGTAAATTTGTTGAAGGTGTGGTTTTTCCTCAGTTTAGACGATGAAAAGATTCTATTTACCTCGGTAGTTATTTTTTTTACTTACATAATACGTTCTTTTTCAATTTTTGAAAATATTTCTGCTAAGACCATATTCTATGATTCCTTATTTGCTGATAAACACACTTTTCTTGAAAATGTTTTTTCAAATTTATTCTGAGTCAGTCTTCATTTCTAACTCATGTCTTCAAGCTTGAGACAAATTATATATAATACATCACCTAAGATGTTCTTTTATCTCAAGCAACTTTGTATCATTAGAATAGTAGGTATTTCTTTAAACTTTACAATAAACACTTGGATTTGGAAAATTTTGACTGAAGATGAGATCAATGAATGAGAACTAATATGAATGTACATATACAGATGACAATTATTGTTATGAGAACATAAAATATGACGGTGTGAATTTTTATAACATAAAAACGTAAACCCATGTATAATTTGGTGAAATTGTTGAGTACATCGACATCCATCGGGTGGGTCGATCGAAAAACATTCCTGAACGTCCGAAAAAAATGAAAATAATCATCGTCTGCTTACAAGAACACAAAACTTGTTTAAAACGTACCTAAGAGAATACAAAAGAACTCCGATCTTCGCCGGCCACATTCGCTTCTCTTGACCACTGACTTCTTTCGGTTCGAAAACCAGCAGCATCAGCAACCCGGCAACCAACCGACCAGCAGCAGCCAATGACCAAGTCCGTCTCTTTTGTTTCGTTATTTTTTTTTACTTTGTTAGTGGGTTAGTTTGGGTGGTTAGTAGAGGGATGAGTGCCTTTTTTCTAACTACTTTGGTTGCTCTTTCAAAACTCAACTCACCCGATGATAAGACAATCGTTTAAAATATCCTAAAGCCATTTTTCCTTTTTTTTTCTAAAAAAACAAAAAGTTTCTGATGTCACCCTCCACTAAAAGAGAACCAAAATAATATCACAGAAACATCACTAGTAAACATTGCACACTAAACTTCATATGTATATCCTTTTATATGAATTCTTGTCTTAATTCACTCTCGCAATTGTATCACAGATAGTTTCAAAAAAACACAATAAATTGATTAATAAAAATAATTCCGAACTGAAACTACATTTTCGCCGAAGCTAGAATAAGTTCTATCCATTCTTACACCGACCATATCGTGTGCAGCAGCGACGAACGACTCTCATATTCACGGGGTGTAAAAGCTCGGTATTGAAAAAGTTCTCTTTCGCTACGCTCTCTCAGTTCGCCAGCTCGAACGCGACTGACGACTTTTCAACTTTCAACGCTCGATCAGATAAATTCCCGAGCCAGGTATGGGTTTCGAACGGCTCCTCGGGCTTCTTGCCTCTTCGCCTCTCGCTTTGCCACTTTTACATGCCTAAATAATTTGTAAACATTCGTCTCTCCGAAAACCAGCCCTGAAAGTGTTCTCGACCATTTTTTTTTCGACATTTTCGAGGCTCGAGTCATTAAAAAAATATACTAATGTCTTTATTGTTTTAGGATTTTGGAAACGGTTCCTGGAACGACGGAACTGTTACTCTAGCTTTTCTTTGAATTTACATCAGATTCATTCGTTCATTAGCATTAGATTGTCCATTGACTGTATTGATGTTTGATGTAGGCTATTCTCAAGACCACAAATTTTAATTTTCTTTTCCTAAAATATTCAGCTTTGATATATCAGTATAGCTATTTGCATCACAAGGTATCAAGGTATCACATCCTTCTCAAGGATAGTTTGATACTCAACGCCGAAACAAAATTTATCTGTTCTAGACGAGGCGATAGTCAAATTTTAAATTATTACTGGCTCTTGATTGACTAGACAATTTTTCCAAAAGCACTGACAAAGTTTGGCACTGATTGTAACATAAACCTCAAGTATCAGTTATTATGCGGAATCATCCTAATAAATGATACTTATGCCACTAGATGTCGTTAAGTGGATCAGACCTATTTGGAAACATTTATCCTTTTTCTTACCACTTCTTGTTTGTATCCTAGGTTATGACAGTTGGCAGAGGGAATGTTATATCAGTAAGAACGGTGCGTCACTGTACACTTGAATAAATGGGTTTGTTTGGATCAGTTTCCAATACCAAATGTTGATGAGCTGGCAAAAAAGTTAAAAAATAAAAACATATTAACTGTTTTGGATTTGAAAGAAGGGTTTTATCATGTTCCTCTTGACAGTCAAAGCAGTAAGTTGTATACCTTTAACAACCTTCGGAAAATATTGTTTCAATAGGTTGCCTTTTGGTTTGAATGCGAGTCCGAAGGTTTTTCAGAGAATGAATCAAAACATATTTGGAGATCTACCCATAGGTATTTATTTTGACGATTTTATCATAGCTACTTCCTGCTGAAGAGGAACATGATAGAATTCTTAGGGAGGTCATGATTAGGGCTGGGAAGTTTGGTGTAAAATTCAATAAATCAAAAGTTCAATATAAAGTAAAGGAAGTCAATTACATTGGCCAGGTTTTCTCAGCAGAAGGTGTAAGACCAGACACTGAGTATGTAAAAGCAGTTTAATGTTGGATGAACCTAAAAATAAAAAGGAATTATCAAGAGTACTAGGTATGTTTAACTATTTGTCAGTATTTCCTACTATCTCCTACTATCTACTAATAAAATACCTATGTAATGTTCTTAATTGAGTACGAAAATTATAATTATTGAGAACATAACACTGATTATTACCGGCTCATGATTGCCAGATCTTGATCTCTATCAGCTTTTGATGCAAGGAAGGAAGTGAGAATAACGTCAGGAGGATGAAACTTATAAAAATATTTGAGAGTAGGAAAGTCAATTTCTTATTCAATGTATTGAGCTGGAAAGACGTTTGTCTTTTGCGAATGTTCAGGTTGTGTTAAGATCAACAATGCCTCTCTGTCCTTAGGTATTCGAAAAGGTTTCCCTACGTGAAAACAACTGGTAGTAGCTGAGCCGCTTATAAAGTTTTCCTAAAAATTTAATGTTGTGTATAGGCTACAAACAGCCCCCCCTTGTGATGTATTTTTTGATTACCTCAAAGTATTACGGCTGAGAACTGACCTCGAGAACTACAGGCCAGTAAGTCTACTCAATCACCTATACAAATTATATACTCGTCCAATAATAAATCGAAGTTCATTTCACGAAATGAGATAGTGAAAGTAAACAAACTTTGACAGGTAAGTCGAATTTTATTGGCTAGAAAAGGATTATACTCCGCCCTAGGCAGGCCGTCTTAGGTTATTTTGTAGGTATTTCTGTTCTTTGAATATATTTCCGAACGAATTCTTCAGCGGAATCTGTTGAACTTGATATTGTTTTAATCTAAATTGCTCACTTATTAACAAAAATTCACCAAACACTATTTAAATGATTGTAAAATACTAGGAAATACGACATTAAACTTATTGACTCATATGACAACCTGACAATAATAAATGTTATTAGTTGTAATTCATATTTTTGCAGTCCTTCTCTGAATTTTTAAGCTCCGCCTATTTGTTTACCTCTACTATCTCGTTTCGTGGAATGAACTTTAGACGATAAATTGGACTTCTATCGATCCCTGGAATAGGCTGGTTTCCGCTCTGGGTTTGGTACCTACGATCACCTCCAGTGTCTCAAAACCTTCATAGAAAAGAGTATTGAATACAACCGTCCTTTGGTATTGATGTTTGTAGACTTCCAAAAGGCGTTCGACACCGTGGAACTTCCTACAATCGAGATCACTACAAGAAAGTACAGTTGATCACCGATATTGCGAAATTATCAAAAACATATACGGAAACGCAACGAGCACCGTAAATATTCACTCCATTACCAGAAAAATCAGAAGAGGAATCTGACAGGGTGACACCATGTCACCGATGTCACCCAAGTTGTGTCTATACGACTAAAATACGTATACTTTTTTTATAATCTTTCAACTTTACCAATAGGAAAATGGGTGCATTTGACTTATTTAATTATGATAGAGAGTGGTACCTCATTATAACTGATTATTATTTTAGATTCTTCGAAATATTCAAGATTCAGTCAATGACAGAAAATGTGATCATCAATAAGTTCAAGAGCTGTTTTCTAGGTATGGGTTACCGGAAATAGTGAGATCTGATAATTGATCTCAGTACCAAACTGAATTTAAAAATTTGCTAAAAATTTTGATTTTGTTCATATAACAAGCAGTCCTAAATATCCTCAGTCTAATGGTTGTATTGACACGGTGGCAAAACTAATAAAAATATTATTCTTTATTTTGTTAGCATACCGTACCACTCCTTTGGAAAATGGTTTCACTCCAGCAGAAGTATTATTAAACAGGAAGATTCGTTCTCATCTTCTAATTTTGACTCAATATTTTAATCAAACGGTTGATACAAGCTCAATTTTCCAAAGTGAGAAAAAGTATAGAGAAAATACGTGGCGAAATTATTATGATAGGCGTTAGGCGATAGGTTAATGAGAATCTATGGGTGACTGATATCAAAACATATGGAAAAATTATTCGAAAGCTTAAGGAACCGAAATCTTATCTCTTTGAAACTTAGAGGGGTAATTTTCGAAGAAATAGATGGTTTTTAGAACCAGCAAACCATCAGAACTCTGTTCCTATAAAACTATTCCTCCTTGCAATAATGAATTTTATCTACAAGCGTTTGGTTATGACGTTTTTACATAACTATTTTTCCAGTATTTGAGTTATGTCATGAGGCTCATAACACAACTAGTTGTGTTATAGACTAGGTTATGAATTCATAACACAACTAGTGGTGTTATAGAAAAGGATATGAATTCATAACACAATTATTTTTGGTGATTTGACAAATGTCAAAGGCAAACCTGTAAAGGTAAAATGAAGGTATACAACGACTAATAAACGAAAATGATTGAAATTTTTATTTTTTTTTCGCTTTTTACATAAATAGTTGTACGTTACACGTGCGTTTAAACATGACTACAAAACTCGTGTGATTAGAACGACGAGGTCGTAGACCGAGTCGTTCTAATCTTTCACACCCGTTATTGTAATCATGTTCATAAACGTACTTGTAATTTAAATAACTATTATATAGTCACCATCATTTTCCAATAAAGTTGATTCTACTAGCGCTAGATTGGAAAATTCTGTTAATGAAAAGCAAAATGTTGAATTTTAACCTGATGTACAATTAGATAATAGTTTTAGTGAAAGTGCTGCAGAATCCGAAGTTCAATCGGATGATGAAAATAGGGATGAAAGTGTTTTAGAATAGGTAGACCATATAGCGTTACATCAAGAGACCCTTATATTTGCAGAACTATGTTACTTAAACTCTGCCTTTTTCTTAGTATGAAAGGGAGGATGTTTTTTCAGGACTTGGTATGATTATTTCAACTCTGCCATGTTCCTACGCCGGTTGTTAAGGTATTGTTCGGAGATATCATAGAATGTCATTTAATATTTAGTTTTTGTATTGGTTGCTTTTACACTGTCTTCGGTCATTTATGAAGCTTTATTAAAAGATGTAGTGAAGATAAATGTCTATTAATGATGAAAGAACCCAACATAACACTGTTCATCACAGTTCTCGAACATGCTTTGAAGAAATTGCCTTGGGAGCGAAAAGGAATATTCATCAATAGGGAGAGTCCTAATAATCTTTACTTTGCAGATGATATTCTCCTAATATCACACAGTCTGGACGAAGCTAAAGAAATGCTCTAGGAACTTGAAAACTCCATGAAAGAAGTGGGCCTAAAGATGATCTTTTCCAAAACTAAAATGATAACTAATCTGGTTCCTATACCTATACCTGGGCATGAAATAAGAATTCATAGAGATAACCAAACATGCGAATTGACGAGAAGAATAACCTTGGGATGGGTAGCATTCGGAAAAATGAGGGATGTGCTTGAGGTTAACACAATATCCCTGAAATGAAAAGCATTCAACCACTGTGTCCTCCCAGTCCTGACCTATGGAACGCGGAGACATTGTTTCTCACCAAATCATCAGCAGAAAAATTGAGAGTCACACAGAAACGAATGGCAAAATCTATGCTTGGATTGACTTTAGAAGACCGAGCAAGGAATAATGAGATCCGTATATTGTAGAAAGTATCGCAAACCAAAATTGGAAATGGGCAGGCCACGTCACAAGATCTGAGGATGGGAGATTGATGAAGAAACTCAAGAGCCGACAAACGAAACCAAGGAAGACATCCCACTCGCTAGACAGACAACCTGGAAAGGCAATCGCAACCACTCAGAACAGAGACAACTGGAAAATTTTAGAGGAGGCCTATGTTCAACAATGGACGTGACGTAATGTGACGCTCATTAAGTTTTAAATCTGAGAGCTCTTTGGTACGATGACGCCTATTATAATTCCGGCTCGTGTTTTCTCTATACTTTTCCTCACTTTGGAAAATTGGGCTTGTATCAAATTGGAAGATGAGAACGAATCTTCCTGTTTAATAATAATTCTGCTGGAGTGGAATCATTTTCCAAAGGAGTGGTACGGTATGCTAACAAAACAAAGATACATTCAAATCATCACTTTTTTTAATAAGATTTTTAGCAGTTTTGAGAGCCGTGTCAATACAACCATTAGACTAAGGATATTTAGGACTACTTGTTATATGAACAAAATCAAATTTTTAGCAAATTTTTTAAATTCATTTGGAACTGGGGTCCATTATCAGATCTCACTATTTCCGGTAAACCATACCTAGAAAACAGCTTTTGTAACTTATTGATGATCACATTTTCTGTCATTGACTGAATCTTAAATATTTCGAAGAATCTAGAAAAATATTCAGTTGCAATGAGGTAGTGTTTCACAAGATTCTTGCAAATTTCTTGTTCTTGTCTTGTTCTTGCTGCAAGAACAAGAACAAGAACAAGAACAAGAACAAGAACAAGAACAAGAACAAGAACAAGACAAGACTCTCTTAAATTTCTTGTCTTGCAAAGCAAGACAAGACAAGAAGTTGCCAAGCAAGACAAGAAATTATTCTGCAAGACTCTTGCAATCTTGCAAGAAATCTTGCAAGAAATCTTGCAAAAGAATGAAGCCTCCTTCTCTGCATATTTTTGAATTATTTTGGCAACGTTGCAGCATTTAACAACGAGATAAAAATGTCAGCATATCAGTTTGTAAAGTTTAAGGCATTTTTTTGCGACAAAACGTTTTGAAATTGTAGTTTTGAAACACTCAAACAGATGTCAGTTTCTAACAGTTCTTGCAGCAAGTATGGCTAGGAAAATTTTTGATCATGATGGACGACACTGCACACACAATATTGAATTTTAAGCTCAAGATGAAGGCCTTTCCGTTTTCAACCATCAAAGAATCAAGTTGAATTTTTTTTAAGGTCTGTTAGCATTGTAGTGCATAAAATAGTGACGTTAGAGCTGAAACTGTTTTAAAAGTGTTTTTGAAACTGTTTCCTCGAAAAAAAAGACTTTAAACCAGGAAACAGGACAACCACGTTATCAATGACAATGACACCAATCATATTCTTAAGGGCCCCACAGACTATGATGAAACACGGTTTCATAACCGAAGTGTGTGGAAGAAAACCGTCGTGTTTTTCTATCACACACGCCTCCGACGCGCTTTTGAACGTAATGAATGAAGCAAGAGTCTTGCAGCAAGAATCTTGCAACAAGACTCTTGCAAGCAAGACTCTGGCTATGACGTCACAAAACAAATAATGCAAGAACAAGAAATTGCAAGAAATCTTGTTTGCAAGACAAGATTTTTTTCTGCAAGACTCGGGCAAGACAAGAATGAATTTCATTTCTTGTCTTGCTTTGCAAGACAAGACAAGAATAGGCCCAGCAAGTCAAGAAATCTTGTCTTGTGAAACACTATAATGAGGTACCACTTTCCATCATAATTACATAAGTCAAGTGCACCCATTGGCTCAAGTTCAGGGGTCTAAGTATTTTAGTCGTATAGACAAAACTTGGGTGACATGGTGTCACCCTGTCAGATTCCTCTTTTGATTTTTCTGGTGATGAAGTGAAGATTTACGGTGCTCGTTGCGTTTCCGTATATATATTTAATAATTTCGCAATATCGGTGATCAACTCTACTTTCTTGTAGTGATCTCAAGATTATAGGAAGTTCCATGATGTCGAACGCCTTTTGGAAGTCTACAAACAATGGACGTGAAAAGAGGCTGTTTGATGATGATGATCATAGCTGAAACTATTAGCTCAGGAGTGAGATTGAAAATCTTGTGATCTAGGAAAAGAAAAACTGGTAAAGAATATCTCCATGAATCCTTCTTCAACCGGAAAAAAAAACTGGAAGAAGAGAAGAAACTGTTAAAAGAGCAGCACACAAGCGGAAAAGAGAGCGGGAGTAGAAAGCTGGAAATGAAGCTTAAAAAATTAGTGAAAGCCTCTGCGAATCATCCCATCCTTTTTTCGATAAATATCAAAATTTCAGGTCCCAATCTTGTAGAGCTGAACCTGAAGAGCACAAAGGGCAATCAATACCGAATACGTATCTGTAGTGAACTCCAAGAACGGTAACTCTTTGCTAATATAACCAACTTCGTATCATTTACCGGTCTTCTCAGTCACGCATGGTTTTTGGGATACCCTTTATATCTGCGAACGAAAACCCTCATTAGCGTTGTCGTTATGTTTCCAACGTGTATACCATAAGAATATTTGTTCTAGGTTGAGATGTTATTGAGCTAGAGCGCCAACAGACAGTTAGACATACAGCCAGACAGACAGAAAGACAGACAGACAGAGAGACTAGACCACAGATTAACCCAGATTAAACAGATTAGAGAAGGGGTTAATCTGTGGACTAGACAGACCAGACAGACAGACCAGACAGACCAGACAACCAGACCAATCAACTATAACCAAGAACTGGAATGCCCACGCTAATTGTCATATCCGTCAAAAGTGAAGCCAACAAAGACGGATGCCACAAAAGGGAATGTTGTTATTTTCTGTTGCTCGCTGATATATGACGTCTTGGAAAGTTTCGTTATGTTTACCTACACAGGTTTTATTAATTGGAATACGTGTTAAAATCAATCTGCGCCATTTAACGTAATGAGTGTGACAAAATAGGCATCAACTCCGCAGCAGCGGCACCTGGCTTCACTTTCGTTAAAATATGTATACTGGTTCCAGTTCTTGGTTTTAGTTCATTTAACCCATTATTAGACCAGACAGACCCAGGCAGATAGACAGACTAGACAGATACACAGACCAGACAGACCAGGGGGCCGATTCTCGTCCCAGGAAGTAGACCACCCCGATAGAACGAATGTTTTGTCCTTGTCCACGTAATCCGCAAGTAAACGAGAATGATAAAGAAGGAAAATTTGTTCTCTCAGGGAGCTCTACTCCGTGAAACAAGAATCGAGCCCAAGACAGACTAGAACAGACAGACCAGACAGACAGAAGTAATCTGAGGACCTGAGCTGCTTTCGGGTGCAGAGTGCGAAGCTGCTAGAACCCTTCAAACCTGTCATACTCCATGAGTTTTGCACTCGAACGCTTGAAACCGAACGGTCAAACTGAAGCCGGAGTACTTCGGAGTAACTCGGGAGCACTCAAAGGGTAGCACCTGAAAGCAGCTCTGAAAACGTATAGATGTGAAAAAAAACACAAGGAAAGTTCCTCGCTTGTTGTCTGAGGGTCCTACAGCCCTTTGCTCAGCTTCATTTTCTTTAACTCGTTGTTTTGCGACTTTTTTCCCTCCATCCTTTTATTTCCTGCTCATTCCTATTTCTTTCCTGCTTTATTCTCCAAATCTTCTATTCCGGTTTTAATCCTCACATTAAAAATATGTCAAGAAAAATTACCAGATCCTTATAAATATTGTTTATACCGGATTCCAGTAGCATTTAATGGTCAATGTGAATGAAATACAGTTGAAATTAAGCAAATTATCAGTTAATTAGATGCTAGATTAAATGCTTCTGCAATTATTGCATAGTTCCTTGTCGTTAAATCGTCAACATTCCTTTATACCAACATGCAATGGAGCGCTTTCCCAACGAGCCCCAGGGTCGTTAAAAAAACTATATCTTTCTTTGTTTGGTTCGGGTAGACAAATTCCGGGTGTTCTCCTAAATAGATCCTTGTCAGTTTAACCACAAAGTTGCGGTTTCTAAAATAGATACTTTCTTGTTCTCGTCGTCAAACGATCGACACAAAAATGTTGTTTAATTATGCAATGTTGACTAACCGATAATAATAATTTCTTCTCCAGCCCTTCTGTTTATTTAGGACTGTGTTGATTTCTTGGAAATGCCACCCTCGGCGTCGACATTTTTATAATTTCACCACGAATTTTGGTGGATTTTAAACCGCACAGAACACGTGACATCTAAAGTGGATTTTATCACGTAACTATGCGTGACTGCGAAATTATTTTTGATGGTCATAAAAAAAATGCACTATAATGAAAGTAAAAATCTTAATTCAAAAGGCAACAGCCAAGTAATAATTATAGAGCAAAATTACTTTTCATTATGAGATAGGGTAGTGAGAAGCGAAACCGTAGGACATACGATACTTTTACTTGCTCGTTTGATTGGCGTTCATTTAATAAATAAAATGTAATCTAACATTATTCGCACATGATTTGATTTGAAATTTTACCTCTCACGGAACATAATAATAAGATCAGGCTTCATTTACAAGGAAATTGAATTTTATGCTGTTAGTGCAAATAAAAAGCGTTTTCACACGTACGGAGACATTGTTGTCTTATGGGAATTTATCAATGTAAGTTTTTTGTGAAAAGAAAAGATAGTTTCTCTGCTTTTGCCTACATTTCTGTTCTTGATTGTGTCATTTTCAGGGTACTATGAAAACGCCAGAATTCAGACTTTTCCAGAATTCATAAAGAACCAAAACTGTATTTTTATAAGAACCCACTTCTAGTTTTACAAGTGGAACTCCCATAAACAGGGCCGAAGTCATTATCGGCGAATAACGTAAAAATTGCAGTGCAGTCTTTGTTAATCTACCTTCCATTGCACCAAAGAATTGTTTTTTAGATCGCATTTGGAAAATTTCTGGGTATTTGAAACCATGTAGAGCACAATGGTCTAGTACGATGCAAGTTGTCTTTGGTAATGAAGATATAACTCACACCAGAGAGACGGTTGTTGAATTTTTACCAATGATTGATTTGAATCCGAGTGACATCACGTGCATATTATCTACGTTGAAATTCTTGTTTGACCTCGCTAATAAGAACCACATCCCATCTATCATAACTTTTGATCAGCCATTGTTCTGGAAAGCTTCTATGATTAAGCTGGAATATGATGAACTCAAATCAATTGTCCTACAATTGGGAAACTTTCACACAATTATGAATTTGTTGGGTGCAGTGGGTTCACTAATGGCAGGTTCTGGTCTTTCCGAAGAGTTTGAAATGATATGCAGGAAATGCAGTCCTTCATTTAATCACTGGAAAGGCGTATTCGCCAGCAATTAGAGGACACTTTATAGATGATGCCGCTTTACATACCAACCTTATCGATTATTCATTCACACGTGATAAAGGCGAGATATCGGTTGACCATTTACTCGAAACATATGACAATCTAATGGAAGGTAGCATACATGTGAAGGAATTAGAATCCAATGAATATCTGAAAGAAGTTTGTAATGTACTAGATTCAAAACAGAGTGAGTTAACATCTTCCTCAAGAACTAGCCTTCTTTGGCTTGAATATCAATCTGCAGTAGCTACCATTCGTAAACTCATAACTGCAGATCGTTTAGGATCATTTCCAATGCTACTTGAAGCCCTGCCCATTTTGCAGCAGCTGGGCATACTAATTATACAAAATCAGTTTACCTTCTCTTACATGAACATGACTGAACTTCACAGCATGCATCCTGAAATCTATGTAGTTTCAATAAAGGTGGTCATGTGATACGAGGTACTGATAAAATATAGGCGAGATTGCCCAGCAGATTTCGTAATTGAGTGTTTAATGAGGTCATTCAAGACAAGTGGAGGTCTCACCAGAGGTAGTGGTATGGATGTTGTTAATGCCTGGTGTATTCGGAATACAATAACTCAATGCAAAAGTTAACAAACGTTGTATACGAGTCTAGTGAACAGTATAAAAATTTGGCGCAATCTCAAATGAAACGAGACACGGAGGACTCAGATAAGATACTTGAGCTACTGAGATCGATTTCACCTTATTCAAACGACCCAACTGGTGTCACAGCAGCTGAACGAGTGAATGTTGATGCATTTACAACCATTGGTATGGACATTGTGGAAAAGATGAAGGGCCAAAAGGTGTTTTCGAATAAAATAAAACGAAATGACAAAAACAATTTCTTCTGTATCATTTATTAAGTTCAAGAACAAGGGTCCACTATTGACCCAGCTCTGTTATTTCAGGGATTGATTATGTCATCTTCTTCCAGTGAAACTTGATCTTGCGGAAGTAATGAAATATGAACTGTGCTCCTTTTCACCTGCATTATTTGAAAGTCCAACAGTATTTTTGAAAGCAGACAAGCCAAAGCTATCAATGGCATTGATGGCGCAAGTTACTTCAAATAATTCTTAGTTATTTGCAACAGCGTCCTCACTGCATCGCCTGCCATGGCGTAATGACAGTACAAATAGAATTTTCCCCTCTGAGTACTTCACATCAGAATGATATTCAAAGGAATTAAGGAAATGTTTCTTACTAATAAGGAAAACAATTACTCTAATCGCTGAAGAAATACGACATGGATGTTCAGTAATTCATGCAGTTGATGATGCTGATATTGACATTCACAAAACTGCAGTTGAATCTTCAAAAATCCCAACAGACTGGGGATGGAGTCTGTATCAAAAACAATGGATTTGCCACCAGCACCTGGAAGTATATTACGCACAGTAAGATGTAACTGCAAAACCGCCGGTGGTGTCATGAAATGTAGTTGCTGGAAGAATGGTTTGGAATGTACCAGTTCATGTGGACAGTGTCAAGAAACTAATTGTTAAAATAGTTCGCAGCGAATAGAAGATGAAGAAATGGAAAGTACACATCAAGATTATGATGAATTGTGAGAAAACAGTCAATTCATTCTAATTTTTGTTCAATTATGGAAAATAACCCATACTTTGAAATAATTCTTGTTGTAAGTCTAATGCGTGATAAAGTTTTCTCTAATGTATAATAGGCAATTTGAGTGATTCAATACCTAGGTAGGTACCTTACCTATTGAATACCTATTTTAAACATTTTTGCCAAGTTACACCTGGTCATACACAGTTATAAATTTTGTAATGAAAAATAATACAGAATTCAGCCGTCAAATTAGATTTTGACTGATTTCCTGGGCCGAGATTCGGGGGGATTTTGGATATGTTAAAATAGATACTTTTCATAATAGAATTGACTGCACTACTAAGCAAATGTCCTAATTTTTCAAACTTATCATGCATATCTGAGTAAGTAGTGTCTGAATTTATAAGACGAGTGTCCTAAATTACTAAGAAAGTGTTTAAAGGAATCAAACCAATGACTAAAATTTCTAAGCTAGTATCTTTATTTACCAGGTAACAAACTTGAGCATGTCACTGGCAAAAATTATTACATGCATATTGTCTTTAATGTTTAAAAGCATGTACACATGTATCAAACGACTTTACTGAGAAATCGGCGACTCATACTTCATTTTATGTCTATGTAAACTATACTTCTTATAATAAAATGCAAAAAAAAATTGCTTTCTCACAATCCTAAAGGAAGAACTTTTATTGCAGAGTTCAAGATGAACAACATATGTGAGATGTTGTCAATTCACCATTATACTTCCTATGTTTTTCTGAGAAAGAGAAAATGTCTCTGAAATCATCAGACGTTTCACAATTATTATTTCTAAAAGTATATACAAAATTCATTAGAAAAGTGCCTGAAATTGTTTCAATTGAATAGAAGATAACCTATTTCTGAAAGTGTTTAAATTTATCAAACTGCCTCAAACTCTGAGAAGGTGTGCGAACAACGAATTTAATAAAATATCTTGAAATTCTAATACAATGTCTCAATTTACTGTTAATAAGTGGTAAAAGTTATCTTAAGTTGTCTTGAATTTTAAAGAAAATTATTAAATTTTCGACATTTCATTATCAGACGAATGTCTTGTACTTCTAAGCCAGTTTATTAGACAATCATCTTAAATTTTCAAGAAAATGTCCTGATCTATTAATTTTACCAGACAACTATTTTGGGTTGTATAGGTAAACAACTCAGGTATTAAAATTTCCAACATTTTTCGAATAATTTCGTTAGATTTCCCAAATAATTTCTGATAATATTCATACGTTGATAGATTTGGATGACCAGCCTCGTACCTTGTGAAATTCTAGATTATTATAAATTTCCACTTTGGAATTTGATGGTGAAATACTGGTACAAAAATTGCATGTTTCGAAGATATATCTAACCAGTAAGTTAATTAAATAAATAATTAGGTTTTTATCAATATAGCCACGCCAAAGAAATGTCGCACACATAAGAATTTTACATAACACCATGCCCACAATTTCATAACAGCTTATTGTTTCTAATCTGGTTTCTATTAAGGTCTGTCAAATTTAAAATAAGTTATTATTGAATAATGGCGACCAAAAAAAAAATTAAACTATTCAATTTATCGGCCGTTTAGGTTAGAGATTACGATTTATATCGATAGTTGCTTCTAAGATAGTAAAATTCAATCAAAAACTGTATCGATCCAATTTTCTCAGCTTAATTATTTTAAAATCTAGTTAACACCTCGAAACATTAATAATTATAATCGATACGCTGTCGCTTTAATAAAACACTAACAAATCGTTTTTTAAAATTGGGTTTTTATGTTACTGACAAAAACCTGTTACTGATATAACCATAATTTACTGTTTTTAATTGAATAAATTACATTAAGCCGAGATAACAGAAATGATGATTATAAGAAACGAACTGATGTGATGGCGGTTCAAAATACAAATGTGTGGAAAATGTGACACTAAAAAGAGCAAATATCACATCATCACCGCACCTGTAACATCATAAATTATCCAGATATGGAAATTCGACATGTACAAGCGCGAAAATATAATCAACATCGGCGACTGAACAGTAAAATGCTTTTAAAACATCGAATTTCGGCATCGGATAATTGATTAGGCAGATCAACAAAACGCAAAAATCATTTTTCCATTCATCCTTTTTTTTTTTGTGTGTTGTCTGGTCAAATAATGGTCGCACACATAAAAAAGTGTTTTCAGACAAAGATTCAAAAATCCGCTAGTAAAACGTTACCGATAAAATTTTGAAGGGGGCAACTTCAATTAAATTTCCGAAGAAAAACGATAAAAGTATCCCTCCATTTTACAAAGTAGCGAAAACCCCGCCACAATGTGCAAAAGCATGAAAAATGGCCCACATATAGAGAAATATAAAAATTTAATAACTGCAATATAACACATTTTAGTGGCCGTAAGGACTTGGCTGCGACATTTTCACAAAAGGACCGGGGACCCGCACTTTAACAACGGTAAAAGAAAAGCTTGTTTCGTGAATTTAATTTTGCAGAAAAATGAACAGTACATACAATACTTAATAATTGAATTAAGATAATAAAACATCTGGTAGAATGATTATGAGTAAGTTTCATTTCTGGAGGCAATCAAGAACCTGGTGGGAAAGTTGAGAAAAGGAGCCGAATAGGAGAAGGGATAGTAGAACAAAAAAACAAAAAAAAGGAGCAAAGATTTGGCTTTTGCTCATTAGAAAAAAAAAAGTGATGAGAAAATTAAAAGATAATCCTCCTCCTTCCATTTCAAACTCGATTTTGCGCAATATTTTAGTTTTTGTTAAAAACTGGAAAACTTCAAATAGTAACCAAAGTGGGATACAAAGGAAAGAAGAAAAGCTGGTGAGGAGCTAGCGGAAAAAAGCAGGAAGAGGAGTGGTAAAAACCGCAATAAGCTTTTCTCAAAGTTCAAATTTTCATTCATACCGACTTTTGATGTGTTCGATGATTTTTTGGAAGGCAATCAAAAGATATTGGAAATCAAAATTTGGCCTCAAAGCAACAAATGAATGATGCCAGTGGGACGAGATGAACTCATCCAAAAACCACTGTGGTACTTTTTACTAGGAAGAGAGAACGAAGGACATCCGAATACATGGAACTGCTATAGCCCCGGAGACCGAAGTTAGATATCTCGGCTAACACAGGAATGCAAACTGAGATAAAGAAACCTCATTAGAGGAGTTGTAACCAAATGTACAAGGGCTCTCATGGTTGACTTGACAGAAACTACAAGAAGAGAAATATGCTCAGGCAGTCAAGCATCCATTAAAGCTCTGAGCACACCAATAATCAGTTTCAGAAGGGCTTGGGAATTTCCGGACAAGTTAAACACTGGGCAAAAATAGCAAACTATCCCCCCAATGGATAACGGAACACACAGGGATCGAAGGCAATGAGAAAGTGGACCAATGGGCGAAATTGGGAGCATAAACTCTGCTTTCAAGACCGCAAATCTATAAGGAAGCGTTCAGAAAGAAAGAGTGAACAAAATAGGTCAGCTTCTGGTAGCAACTTCCAGAGTAAGGACAATCAAAGATGTTTTCTGGGCATTTTTTTATTATAATACACGGTATTCGACCTTAGAGCGGGTATTACAAAACTATTTTGAAAGATAACTAAAAGTTACTTAATTTCTGAATTTACTATGAGAAGTAACGTCATTCCAGAAGTTAACTTTTAGTTAATCTGTCAAAATAGTTTTATAACATCCGCCCTAAGACACGTAAAGTGCCATGGTGGGTTCAGTTAACCCACCACTAATATTCGCTATAATGGCCTTGGAGGATAACATATACCCATCGGGCCAGAAAATGTATTTGGCTGTGGTGCATCGCAGTTAACCACCGCCCGCATGTATTTCCTAGGGGAGTGTTTTAGCAACATTTTCCTAGACTTGACCTATTGATTGGTGGATGTATGTGACCCACCAAGGTCAATATTTACAAAATAAAAACTGCAAATATACTATGTTTGTGGCCGCAGGGACTCGGAAAAAACGCTTTCATGGTGGCACTTTACGTGGTAATGGCGTGTTCAATATCATGGAAAGTCTTGATACTTTTAAAGTTTTCCAACAACTCAGTAGCTTCACTTTTGTTTTTATTGATTTCCTTAGTCAATGGCATGATAATTTTCTTCTCTTTATGAGGTTTTTGTGGTTGATTCAATTCTATCAAAAAGACGCTCCATGATTTGATGTTGATAATACTACAGTAGGAAATAAGAATTTTATGGATCGTTACTTGAAACTTCTGATTTAGGAATGAGATTTTAAAGCTTGGTAGGTTGAATTTTGGATCTAAAGCTCAAAATGATTTTTTTTTGAATCGCTTTAGCTCAACTTCAATTCTAGAATGGCCACAGTTCTCTAATTATTTCAATAATTTCAACTTAAGACATGCCAAGAACAGAATACTTGAAATTTCAGCTCCAAGAGATTTGGTCATAAGATTATCGAGCTTCTACTATTGGATTTCAGCTCCAAGAATCTCAAAAAATTGGTCAGAAAACAGAGTATTGGCTCCTTTAGAGCAGGAAATAAGAGTTTCATCAATTTCCATTATGAACTTCTGTTATTCGCTGTGATACATCCATATTTTGATTTGAATTTTTGTTCTGCGTCTTATTAGTCTTGTCTTTCTTTTGAAGTGGAATTTTGCATAATTTTTCTACTTGGCCAAGAACTAAACCAATGACGAATTATTTTTGATCACCAACTAAATCTTCATTTTGCTTTTCCATTGATCCACTGATCAGAATTTTGAAGCACAAATTGAACATAGACGAGAGCCTCTTCTTGAAGTACATTCTTGATTCTCATAGTTTTGATAAAGTATCTTTTTCCTGGAGTAGTGAAAATTTCATAATGGAAACGCATTAGTCAGAATCGAAAGTTCATTCATTATAATACAGCAAATGATTTCCCATTCTCACGATCTCTCGATTTATCATGACATCGAATATAATAGCATGTGACTTCTAGATTCTAGATTCTCTAGTTGCTGATTAATTTGTTATTGAAAAACCTCTGGAGCATTCGTCAAACCAAATGGTATTAATCAGTAACGAAATCTTCTTCTTCATAGGAATACATTCAATCACAATTTGTAATATGTATTACCAAAAATTCTGATTGAGCTAATGTTGATTTTACATTTGATATTCGAAAAAGATTCTCTAAAATCAACAATATCATGTTCAATTTCTTGTGTTGTTGGCGCATAGATTGGAATTTGCCGTGGATCCTGTGGATCTAATCGTTCGGGTGTTCGGTTACTATAGAATCTTCTTCAAACTCTTCCAAGCCTTCTGAAGGTCGGGCCATGCGAGCTTGTATTCCGATTTCCACTGCAGATGAGATCTAGCAGCTTGCTGGCAAGTTTCTCTTTTCGCTGTATTCCTCCAAATAAATTCTGTCTTCTCCGAGCCAGTGCTTCACAGTCGTATATTATGTGTAGGTAAGACGGTTTCCTGTAGACTCTTATTTTCTGCATGTGCGCTTTAAGATGGCAGTGTTCTAGTCCTACTACCCGACTTATCTGAGTGCGCATTAAGGTACGTGCACAACCGAGCTGTGATACAACAATTCCATCTCGCATTATAATTTAAAGTATCGATGATAGCTTCCATCTATCATCTAGGCTATAAGTACGTCTCACAGCTCCGTTGTTCAATGCACCCTAAGTGACAGTAGCATTTTTGAGGGGTTTTGAACAATGGTTTTGAATTATCCCCTTCGAGTGTATTGCTCCAAGTGTACACATCAGTAGTCGAGGTGTTGATAGGTCGACCACCTTTTACCTGCTTCAAAATCTCCAATGCTGTTTCTGGTCTTGTCTAGGGTGCAGCTGCGCCCGCTCTGGCCAGTTCGATGCCTTCTATCCCCGAATGCCCAGGAACTCACAGGAGCTGTATCCTGTTATTCCTTGACGACAGAGTTTCCAAATCGTGTAGGTATTCCATCGTTATCTTCGAAGTAAATCGATGTGAGTTCGGAGCTTTTAGAGCAGCCTTACTGTCTGAGAGAATGCTTATGTTCTGATTGTTATAACCCAGCCTTAGAATCTCCTGCGCATGCTTGGATTGCATGAATTTCTGTCTGGTTAACTGTGGCGTTAAGCCCCAGAGGGAATCTTTCTCTATATATGCCAGTGCCAGCTCCATTCGCACTGTTATGCATACGTCTGTACACCAGACCAGGCCTGTTCTTATTATGTGAGGCATTCCTTCCTGCTTTGGGTCTCATTTTTTCAAACTTGGGTAATTACTATTTGATGCGTTTGCATTTGTACTATGTTATTATCCATCAGGTCGATAACCTTTATGTGACCGTAGTTACATGGCGTTTCTTTCCATGCTGACTGGCTTGAATTGAGCTATATTTATTAGTGACATGTCCTTGGTCGGTAATTTTCACCTTCTTGTCCTAGAATTGATTTTGAACTGTATCTTCCACGAAAAAAGAAAAAGAATGGAACATCGTGATGATTATGGCTCTTGCGGTGCTCCGGAAGCTGTCATTTACATATTGAGAACTGAAGACAGAGTGCCACTGGAGTGGAAACAATCATACCTAAATTAACTACATCGCCATTCCTAATTTTTTTGGGATAAAATCCCCAAGTATTTTTTGTTTTTTTTTCGACTTAAAATATCTACTGATCATCAACAAGCAATTTATTCACCAACCTGAGTGCTACTGTATGTACCTAGTACAGCTTTTAATGAAAAGGGCCCCTATCATAAGACCATAAAGGCATTTATGATGCCGCCAACACCCATAAGGTAGATTGGAAACACTGACACATTCCGGAATTAATAGATGGTATTTCTACACCTTAACCTTTAATACTGTTTGAATTTAATGTTGTATAGAACTTATATTTTTTCTTCTTAGGATAATAGGTAGTTAGGTAGGTACCCAATTGGGTAATTTGTGTGCGCAATAGCCAAGCCATTATTCTCTTGACGTTCCTATGTAGTTCTTCATTAACCCAAGAAGATAAAAATACTTATGATAACCATAATTGATTTTGTCTAAACATCGCTATCAGGCAAGAATCGCTATATACCCGGATGATTGAGAATGTATCACCCAGTATCGCCCATCTATGAAAAACTGCATATTCTTCGCAGAAATAATATACCCAGTGAGAATGTTGTTTAAAGCAAAACGCGGACTGAATAGTCATATTGGCCATTATTTTTCGAATCGGAACGCTTAAATTCCAAGTAAACGGCTGTTATGGCCTGCAGGCCATTATAGTGCGTATCTCAATTTAATCAGTAAGTTCTAGCCATGCCACGGCTCGCGGGATTCTTTCTTTTCGGCATTTTTGCCGCGCGCTAATGCGCATACTTGCCGGATAACACACCTCCATTGTTTATTTTATTGCCTATCTCTTCTCCCAATAAGAGAGAGTGTATAAGGTATACGTTGTACCGCAACTGTGAGTTCTTATTTTTAGACTTTTCCTCATTCCGCTAGCACATAGTTCAACATTTTTAACCATGTTTTCTATCCAATTAAAGCGAGAATTATAATGTTATCTAATAAACCAAATCTTTATCAACGGAAAAGATTTTTCGACAGGAGACATATCTGACTTCTAGACGTAGATTGCTTTTTCCAGTTCCAGTGATTTTTCAAATGTTGATTTTAACATAACCTTGTGTCACAATAGATGACTTCCATACACCGTATCATTCTTCTGCAGCTGCTAGTAGAGTTGCCAATGAGCTTCTGAAAAAGTGACCCAATTCGTCATTTGGCAAGTTTGAGATGTTGTTTTTTTTTTAAATAGAAGTAGAAAGACAGAAAATTAAAAATAACTCTCTTTGTCTATCTCAGGACTACCTAGAGAACACTCGCATTATCAACAACAATAAGAATGATTCAGATGTATTGATGACTGCCTTTGTTTCTTTTCCATCGAACTAGAAAAGGACAATGAGCTTTCTTGACATAACCCTCAAAAAAATCTTTAAAGGGAATCCGGCTCTTCATATACAGAAAGGACTGGGTTACTAGACACATAGGCTTCATCAATAGGACCAGTTGACTAATACCTATTTCACTACAAGATTGAACTTACGGTAGGCGACAAATACCCGCTGCCTAATATTTCCGATCTTCTGGATCAATTGGGAAAATGTCAATATTTTACCACCCCTGACCTCAGGTTTTCAATAAATAGGAGTAGACCCCAAGGATGTTTCGAAAACCGCTTTTTCCGTAGAAAATGGCTATTACGAATTCGTACGTATGCCATTTGGATTTAAAAATGCCCCGTCCACATTCCAAAGAGTCATGGACAATATTCTCCTCGGCATTCAAAACGAAAGATTCCTAGTCTACATGGACGATATACTATATATACGACTCTCCTACCATCCACGAACATATTTCAATGCTAACCGAAGTTTTTAAACGTCTCCGTAAACCTAACTTAAAAATCCAGCCGGACAAATGTGAGTTTCTTCGAAAAGAAATAGCTTACCTGGGACACCTTATCACTCAAGACCGAGTAAAACCGGTAGATCATTGATGGTCCCTGCATGTTAATAAAATTTGTGCAGCTCGGCTATACTCGGCTTTGGCAGCTCGATACGCCTAAACTGGGTACAAGCTAATTTGTTACTTCCTATGTGTCTAGTAGGTTGGTCCGGTCTGTATAGAGAACTCACGCAATTATTTCAAAACCTTGGCCATTAATTTTCTCATCGATTAACCCTTTATCGAGTGAAGTCTACCACAGCTTGGAATCTAAATCCATTGAGAACCTCATCAGAAGAACAAAACACAATAAACAGAGGAAAGGTATTTACTCCATAATTCTTGATTTTACCACCAAATTCATTTCTGGACCAATCGTAGTAGATATTAGATATTTTTGTCAACGGAGACTTATCATCTTCTGAGTGTCTGCAGTTTATAACAGAGCCGATCGAGCTCTTCTAGGTATTTGAGTTGTTTGATGTTCTTCCTTGAGACAATATTTGCTTCATGTTGACCTCCTCCCTCCACTGCTTGTGTGCAATATAATTAAAACCTGAAATTTTTCATTCAAGGACTATAGAAATAGGAAATAGCAAAAGGTAGAACTCAATCTTAGGTCCTCATAGGACAAGCAGTAACAATGCCAATAGGCACATTTCTTTGTTGTTATATTGTAAAATCTACTGTTCTCTAAATCTAGTACCTCATTACGGTATAAAATCGTGGTCAGACCCGAAGACGTACATTCCCAAAGACGATTCATCAAAAGAATTTTTGTACCCAGTTCGTAATTTGTGAATGGAAGAAAAAATCGCATATTCGTTTCAATAAATCATAAGATTTTATACGAGCCAATGATGGGGACATACTTTTAGGTGGTTGCAGGTTTACTTTGTACCACTCGTTAACGCAGCTTCTTTTGAAGCAGTTTTGAAATATGCGCAGATTAAATACGTACGAGGAAGCGGACTTTAAATGGTTTCGGTGGGCAAGAATTTCGAAAAAATATACGATTCTTTTTTTAATGCAAATTAGGCACGGGATTATGGACAGTCCTTGTTGATTTATGAATCTGTGCGTAATTTTAATAAAATTTTTAATTGGTCGGTTTCAATATTTTCAAGCTTATGATGAGCAAACCTTAATAATTTGTCTTTATTAATTAAGTCCTGAACTTTTGCGAAACATTGTAACATTATGACAAATTTTTGCAAAAGATTTTTCTATTATTTTTCAATAATTTCCACCAGATACCACTTTTGGACCACAATAATAATCAATTGGAGCTATTACTTAGATATCCTAGAAACACAGAGAAGTTCTAGAAAAAGAAAACTGTCGATGTTTTTTCTAGGATTTTCCGAGACTTTGTACCTCGGTTTGTACCTTCTGAACAAGCTTCGTTCTTTCTTTCCTTTGGAAAATTACTTCTTGAACTAGTGAAATATCAACTGATTTGATTGATATGAAAGGAACAGCACGGCGAGGCGCATGTGGCCGATTCTGTGCAGCTCTGTCTCACCATCAGGTTCCAAAAATCCGTACAAAAACCTGGGGTCAGTTAAGTTAACCCCCCCCACCCCCATAGAAAATTTCTGGATGAAAATTATCCCATAATTTTGCTCTCATTTTGCTCCATTTTGCTCCACTAATTTCGATTTTTGCCCCATTACAGTGGTGAGACTTATGTGGCCTATTAGGTGGGGAGGAGGGCTGAATCAGAAATTTAATCATGCTCATTTTGATTTTTGCTCTATCACCAGGAGAGACCTACAGAGCTCTCAAAAATCGCTCCTAGCAACCCCCCGCCCATTATACTCGATGAGCTTTGCACTCGAACGCTTGAAAATCAGTTACAGGTGCATCAGGGGGAAGATGCAGGTGCATCAGAGGAAAGATGCGAGGGAAGTGAGAGCAGCTTGAAAGCGCCAAACTCTGTTCGCTCGAATGTGTAAAATTCTAGCCGGAGTACTTCGGACTAACTCGAAAGCGCTGAGCGCTCAAAGCGTGGCATCCGAAAACGGCTCGTGATGGAGCAAAACGAGCTAATCATGGTGCAAAATGGAGCAAGACTCGGAGAACACAATGAGTAATTTCAAGTTTCAAAATTTTCACTGGGGGGGTAAGAAGAGATTCTTTGGAGCTCTGTAGGTTATTCCTGGTAATGGAGCAAAACTCGCCGATAATGGAGTAGAACGGAGCAAGACTCGGAGAACAAAATGAACATGTTCAAATTTAAAAAATTTCACCGGTGGGGGGGGGGGAGGGTTGGGAGAGATTTTTGGGAGCTCTGTAGGTCTCTCCTGGTAATCGAGCAAAACTCGCTGATTATAGAGCAAAACGGAGCAAAACTCAGAGAACAAAATGAGTATGATCAAATTTCAAAATTTTCTTCACTGGAGGGGGAGGGGGGCTGGGAGAGATTCTTGGGAGCTCCGTAGGTCTCTCTTGGTAATGAAGCAAAACTCGCCGATAATGGAGCAGAATGGAGCAAAACTCGGAAAACAAAATGAGCATGTTCAAATTTCAAAATTTTTACCGAGGGGGGCTAGGAGCGATTTTTGGGAGCTCTGTAGGTCTCTCCTGGTAATAGAGCAAAACTCGCCGATTATGGAGCAAAATGGAGCCAAAACTCGGAGAACAAAATGAGCATGATCAAATTTCAGAATTTTCACTGGGGGGGGGGGGGGGGGCTAGCGTTAATTCGGCCCCCCTTCTAATAGGCCGCATAGTCTCTCCACTGTATTGGAGCAAAAATTGAAATTAGTGGAGCAAAATGAGAACAAAATTATGGGATAATTTTCATCCAGGAATTTTCTATGGAGGGGGGGGGGGGCTAACTTAACTGACTCAAAATCCTGTATAATATACTCATAACTGAGTTCCCTTATGTGCAGTTGGACTTATCTGACCACCCATTGCTCCGTTAGAAAGTTTCTACTTTCAAGAATTCAGAACATCCTAGGCAAGTTTTGAAAATCAATGAATCAAATTCCAAGAAATCCTTTATAATTTAAAAATCAAAGGTGAAAACAGAAGTTATCGTAAACAAGGGACATTATTATACATGTTTGCAATAGTATACACTGTTCATTTATAATAATTATATTGCAATTTACCTTGAAAGACGGCGTGTTGCTTTAACATTATCCAGATTTGCATAAAAAAGTCATCAATGGGTTGTAATTTGAAAAAATACATAGAATTTTCTATAGTAATAAAAATTCCACTTTTGTTTCCTTGTCAGGCATATTGGTTTTGCAAATTGGATGCCACTGAAATCCTATATACCACAGCTCATGTGAAAGTTATCCATCATATGAACCTCAAACTAAATTTATATAAAATAGTCCCATCCACGTATATTAACGAAATATATATATTAAACTCTAGTTCCTAGTTACACAAAGTCCCTTCGTTACTCTAAAAGGCCCTTCAAAATTCACCTTTCAAAACTGATGTATGTAATTTGATACAATTTCATCGACAGCGGTTTCAAACCCAGAGATATTATTTGCGACGATGATGTCCCAAATACCAGCATATTACCTCAACTTTCTAGGAACGAAATAGAATGATATTGCGTTACATATTTGCCTATAATATAATATTAAACCGTAATCATGGTAAAACGTACATTTTATTAGTAAATAGAGAGTATCCAATTTCGTTTCAGCCACGCACAAAGCGGTAATTTGATTTTGTTAGTAAAAAGAACGGCCACCAGTAAATTAAATTTACACAATGTCTTCGAGTTATTTTTTATTCCGAAGGTGCGGTTGTTCTTTCACTAGTGATGAAATATAGTTGGAATAGGCCATTAACATTTCAGTTCATAAATTTGAAGATTCATTAAGAAACCTTTGTTGAAATGGTATTAATTTATTATCGTGTTTTTGGGAAAAATCAAATTTGTTATTGCTACATAAAATCATTATTATTGCATCGTGCCAAAGCACTTACTTTAATTACAATAAAATTTACATATTTACTTAGCCCGTTATGTTTACTTTACAGCCCAAGGGTGGGTCTTAAATACGTTTTACGATCGGTCTCCACCTATTTTCCATCTAGCCAGTAGTAAAATTCTTCCGCATAAAGTTTTATTGATTAAATTTATTCGAAATTCTAATTAGAACAAAAACGTAAGTCAAAATTGAAGAGGATCCTTTCTGTCTCTTCAAAAGGAAAAAAAAAAAAATGATTGTCCCTCTTAACAAAAACCGAAGGGTCTCATAATAATGACGTGACATCTGGTAACTTCTTTTTTTATTGAAATACAAATTTTCGGATGGATTATTTTGTATTGTGGGGCAAAGGGCTCATTCAATGGGTTTAATATATTATAGGCGAAATACGAATTTATGCTGGTTAATTTATATTTGACCCTTTAAAATTGTTAAATTATGATATGGTTCTAGTTGTTTCTAGGTCCCAGATTGCTAGCGCAAGGTTCCACCGAGAAAATCTAGATATGTATCTTTCTAATATGACAATGGGTTTCACATACATTATAATTATTTCTGGGTTGCCCGTTGACATTGATAAATATCTTTTGAGTCATCGCCGAATAACTGGTGTGACCCAACTTTTTGGTTATTAATCGTTTTAGGTCTATTTGGCAGGTAGAATTTTTTTGAAAATATTTTGGTTGTTTATTGTGTCTTTGCTGTGATTTATTCACTATATTTACTATAAAAATATCTATTGAATTGATAAATTATTCTCAGGCAGATCTTGCATTGAACTGATTATGGTCCACTGGATAAGGTAACTGCATTGTTTTACAGAACGATGTTTGATTTGAAAATTCTACTATTGAATGAATTGGGGGTATTCTTCCACTGCGACATGCATAGATCCATTTGTGTCTCCCTTCTGGGTCTTTCAGTTGATGGGATTCTCACTCAAAGCACCTTATCAAGTTTTGAAGCTTTCATGAAAGCAAGTAGGCTGGATGGTTCTATGGATGGAATTTCTTTCCCCTCAACGGTGCAGAATCCGAAGCAGGCATTCATTCGTATGTTCACGATCACCTCGCCTCGCCCTCCGGTGTTCAGGAGTTTCCTCCGCTTCCTCACTGTTGTGTTGAAGGGTTGAGATTATTAGAATTTCACGTTACAACTGAATAATGTATAAATCATAAGAAATTTAGAAAAGTAGAAAAAATGAGTATCCAAAAGCCGTCTCTTTTTTTTGTTTGTCAAGTGTCATGCTCTTCTTTCGAATGGGAGATGGTTGTACGATACTGAACAGAGTCGACTGCGACTACACAACGCTGAACATACCGCCCCCCCTTGTAAGCGCATTAAGCTTTTAAAAGTCTTGATTAGGTATGATGGCTAATTTTGTCACAGGACGCTTGAACACTCCTGTAGCTGTCTTGATAGATACTGTGCGGATCACACCATCCTCTCCCGGAAAAACTTGAGTCACTCTGCCAATTCGCCATTTCAAAGGTGGAACTCCATCTTCTTCACTGATGACAAGTATGTCAGGTTTCAACAATTGTGGTTGCTGTTTCCATTTTGTACGAATCTGAAGTTCGCTTATGTATTCGTTGGCCCAACGGTACCAGAAATGTTGGACCATCTGCTGCCTATGCTCGTAATTTGGGAGTCTATTTTCTTCCACTCCTAGCAGATTCGGTTTGTGGAACCTATGGTAAGGGGCTCCCCAATAAAGAAGTGCACAGGGGTAAGAGAATTAGGATCATTGGGGTTGTCAGAGAGAGGATATGAGGATCTGGAACTCAGACAAGTTTCTATTTGATTTGAAACAGTAATAAAATCTTCAAATGTCAAACATGAGTTACCAACAACACGTTGTACTTGTACTTCACTGACTTCACGTTTGATTCCCAAAGTGAGGGGCGAGAGGAAGTATATAACTCCATTGTATATGTGTTGAAATGATCAAAAACTGGATTCAAGGTCAAAAGTTTTGACTTATTGGAAATTTTGTGTTCCTTTTGTAAAGCAGAGTATTCCTCAGAAAACGTCTCAGTTTGTACCAGGCTTATAAGAAAATCAAGAGCACAGATATACAAGAGCTTGGTGGTAGCCCCGAAACAATTTATATGCGACGTTGCAATTTTTGGCATTTTGATGTTTGGACTGGAATCAGCGCGACGCCACCCCAGTTGTTTATTAATATTATCCTGGCCTTTTGAGTTTTGAGTGGACAGAGAATATAAGAACCTTTTATAATTTGATAATTGAATAAAATTGAAATTACAAATTTTGTATTTTGAAGCACTGCCTTTTGATTGGAGTGCAACTGGAAGCTCGTTTGTTTTCCTACAGGGCGGAAAATTTTTTCATATCAAATTCGGAAAAAAATAGTTATTTTTCTAACAAGTGCGGGAAATACCATTTCTCGCAAGTGTTAAGCCTAGTACCTACTCATAACAGCGAAATTAGCTCTTTTTTGACATTCCTTCGATAATTTGACGTTTTATGCGTGAATCAAACGTTAAATTGTCGAAGCAATGTCAAAAAAGAGCGAATTTCGCAGTTATGAGTACTAGGCTTAAAGGAACCCAATTTTTCCCAAGGGTGTGCGGAAAGATTACTCTTTGTGCATGCCAAAAGTTTTTTTCCGTACATTCGTAGGAAAAAAACGGATCATCTTAGTTTCAGGTGTCCAGGAAATGGCAGAGATTATCCTGTTTTTAATCCCTAGTGGGACTGGTTATTGAGCTAAAAGTGTCTGCCAACTGGTACGTCAGCCGCAGACCTCTACTCTTGGAGTAAAATGCATTATTCGAGTTTAAAGCACACAAAAAATTAATTCCTAAACGTTAAATTTTTGTTAAAATCATCTTTCTACATTTAAAATCGACGAAAACATCAAATAACGACCACAGCCTGAATCGCAAGCCTTCCATCGAGGTCTGCGGGTGACGTCATCGCTATTAGCAGCTGTGGCGACGTCACGCGTAGACCCTGCCTACTCAAGAATTGATGAACGTACGCCTTATTATGATGAGCAATCCTGTTTACGATTGTTGTATAAAAATGTCGAAAATTCCAACAAAATCCAAATCTTTCATTGCACAAACAAACTAGCATCTGCAAAGAACTTTTTTTCTGACCATTGAAAAATAAACAATTTTCGTCAAAAATAATTTTCTGCAACTTGAAAACATTACCTCCATATTTTGAAAACTGTTGTTTTCATCACTCGTTAAACAACAAACATTATCCGCACCTGTTGGGAAAAT
The DNA here is from genome assembly GCA_917834065.1 of Ceutorhynchus assimilis. NCBI lineage: Eukaryota > Metazoa > Arthropoda > Insecta > Coleoptera > Curculionidae > Ceutorhynchus > Ceutorhynchus assimilis. The sequence continues at coordinate 12,790,649 of OU892287.1, forward strand.
CTAACCCAAACAAAATAATGGGTGGTATGAATAAAAACGAAGTACTTGCTACTACTACAAGTATTAGTATGTTCTACGTAGTATTTACTTCAAAACGAAGTAGATACTACATTCCGAAACTACCGGGAATTAGTAAATGCTTCTTTGTGAAGTAAATACTTCGAAGAATATACTAATACTTGTAGTAGTAGCATGTACTTCGTTTTTATTCATACCACCCAATATACTTTGACGTCAATTTGGCAACGCAGGGGCTCCCACCAAACTCTTGTCACAGATATCTCTTGAGCAGATTGTTTCCTTGTGAACTCAAACCCCTCCTTAAGGTGAACTACTGATTTTTAACTTTGAAACGTTTTTAAAACGTAATATGTATGCAAAAATGCAGCAGATTTTGGTTAATTTAGAATAATTGCTAATGAGAGTTACAACATCATTGGATTCTCGTTGTTCCAAAGCTACATTAGCTGAAGAAACGTTTCGCAACTCAGAAATATCTTCTCTTGAAATATTTAAAACGTAATTTGGTCACTGATCTTCGGGATGACATAACCAAGGAGGGCCATGGAACCACAAGCCTGAATCCAGTAAAGTTGAAGGTGGTAATCCTCTGGTGAGCATATCAGCTGGGTTATCAGTAGTTTTGATGTATCTCCATTCATCAAAGGTGATCACAGCATTGAATCTGAGAAATTCTATTTGCAACAAATGTTTTGAGAAGATGAGGAGATGAGTAAATCCAAGCCAATACTATGGTAGAGTCACACCAATTAGGCTCTCCAAACCACGTGATTTTTCAATATGGCGACCGTGGAAAATTTGACGTTTGTTTGTTTATCTTGAGTTTATTCGGAATATTTTCAAGCTAATTACAGTTTACTTTGTTATAATATACTTTTTGAGATGCAGAGTGAATATTTAAAGACTTGAATGCAGGAAAATCGGGATCTGGGCGAACGGTTAGTTTAAAAAAATGTCCAGATGACATTTTGCTCCACAGTTCACATTAATGAGCAAATGAAGGCCTACAAAAGCTTACATTCTTACGAATATTTCGAAAATGGCTTCATTTCAGATGCAGGAACAGTGGTAATGAAAAATGTTCACGTTTTAATTGGAAAATTTTAAAACAAAGGGCAATGAAAAAAGCCTGACATCATCCTTGTTACCTTGTTGAAACTACTTCCACAATTAACTTCAAGACCCGTTTGTGGCATTTTTAATTGGAAGAAACACTAATGAAGTCAATAAAATGAAAAAATAAACAGAGTTCATTCACAAAACAACCACAAAATGCACTTTAAAAAGCTTTAAATTACATACTCTCATATACGGGATAATGAACTTCTGCCACAACGCACTTTTTGACACTTTTTGACAGGTCGTTGGAATGCCTAATAGTACTTGGCGCTGAATGTGATTGTTATGGACGATAATATTGTTTTCATTAAATCAGCTGGTTTGGCACAAAGAAGTTCAGAGTAGCTGTTGCCAAGAGAATCAGTAGAACGCATATTAGTACAAGCTCCATATCCTGGTTGGCTGAGAAGCCGTGTACTTGAATTTCAATGGAGTAACCACAAAGAGTGAGTTAAGGTATTCGAAGTTTGTTCAGCTTCATCAGCTGAGTTCCATAAGTAGACAAAGTTGTGTGTAAGTCCATAGGTATGGATTCATCCCATGAGATCTTGAGTTTCCACAATTGCTGTAGGATGATTTTTGTAGAGATCGTTACAGGAGAAAGAGGACCAAGCGGGTCAAAAATCTGCGCAACTGAAGAGAGGATTGTGCGCTTTGTAACTCGTTCGTTGGGTACACCAGTACCTTCTCCTATGTCATATTCCAATGTATCAGAACTATGATTCCACAATAGCCCCAAAGTGTATCAAACGAGATACAACTTGTGGGGAGATCATTGGAAGCCCATTTTCTCAAGGGAAAACCATATCTCATAAGTAGTTTATGAGCTGGATAAAGATCCTGTGGGTTCCCGGGCATTCGGGAACTGGCCAGGGCGGGCGCAGCTGCACTCTACACAAGACCAGAACCCGCATTGTAGATATAGAAGCAGGTAAAAGGTGGTCGACCCATCAACACCTCGACTATTGATGTGTACACCTGGAGCAAGATCCTCGAAAGGGATAATTCAGAAACATTGTTCAAAACCCCTCAAAAATGCTACTGTCACTAAAAGTACGTGAACAACGGAGCTGTGATACGTACTTATAGCCTGGATGATAGATGGAAACTATCATCAATGTTTAGCATTATACTATTAGTTTAAATGTGAGCGGGCACATCGTAGCAGTGAGTATAGCTGGGATGATCGCTTATAGCATACTAGAATGAATTTTATCATTTTTTCTGCGAGCAGAAACCAGCTGACAAATGATCATCACCATCAAGCTATCCCTTCAACTCCTGATAGAAGTGGTGATAATCTCCCATTTTTAACCATTTTTGATTAATTGGGTGGGTATGGTATTCTCTTGAGGTTAAATGCCACAGAACATAGGTATCAATTTGTAGCGGACGAACATAAATAATCATCATCACTATATCATTGTCCAACATCGCGATCAGAAATGCGAGATGAAATTGTTCAAAAGCTATAAATCCACGTTAGTATCACAGCTCCGTTGTGCACACGTACAAGCGCTCATAATTTCAGCTATGATCTGTCATCCAGGCAACAAGTTTGTATCACAGCTCCGATGTGCACGTACCCTAATGCGTACCCAGATAAGTCGGGTGGCAGGACTAGGACACTGCTATCTGAAAGCGCACATGCAGAAAATGAGAGCCAACAATGACACGACATGTAAACTGCGTGGTGAAGAGGAGGACACCCTCTTACCTACACATAATATACGACTGTAAAGCACTGGCTCAGAGAAGACACAATTTATTTGGAGGAATACAGCGATATGAGAAACTTGCCAGCAAGCTACTAGATCTCATCAAAGCTCAATCAGAATTTTTGGTGATACATTACAAAATGGGATTGAATGTATTCCCATACTACATTAATTTCACTTTTTGGAAGATTTCATTTCAGATTATTACCATTTGGTTTGACGAATGCTCCAGAGATTTTTCAATAACAGATTAATCAGTAACTAGAAAATCTAGAACTCACGTGCAATTATGTTCGATGTCATGATACATGGAGAGATCGTGGGAATGGGAAATTATTTGCTGTATTATAACGAATGAACTTTCGATTCGATTCTGACGAATGCGTTTTCAATATGAAATTTCAACTACTCCAGGAAAAAGAAACTATAAATCAAGAATGTACTTCAAGAAGAGGCTCTCGTCTATGTCCAATTTGTGCTTCAAAATTCTGATCAATGGATCAATGGAGAAGCAAAATGAAAATTAACTTACTGATCAAAAATAATTCGTTATTGGTATAGTTCTTGGCCAAGTAGAAAAATTATGCAAAATTCCACTTCAAAAGAATGACAAGATGGACAAGAGGCAGATCAAAAATACAAATGAAAATATGGATTTATCACAGCGAATAACAGAAGTTCATAATGCAAATTTTGTTAGAAAATTGAAAATTTAATGATGATCCAAGATAACCATCGAAGATGAAATAAATGAAACCCTTATTTCCTGCTCCTAAAAGAGCCAAAACTCTGATTTCTGACCAATTTTTCGAGATTGTTGCAGCTGAAATCCAACACTAGAAGCTCAATAATCTTATCACCATCTCTCTTGGAGCTGAAATTTCAAGTAAACAAGCATGAAAATTCTGTTCTTGACATCTCTTAAGTTGAAATTATCGAAATAATTTGTGAACTGTGGCCATTCTAGAACCAAAGTTCAGCTAGAGCATTTTTGAGCTTCGTAGATCCAAAATTCAACCTACAAAGCTTTAAAATCTCATGACCGATTTTCCTAGATCAAAACTTTAAACTAGAAATCCATGAATAGAGAATCCAGAAGTGAAGCTACTGACAGAGTAGTTGTAAAACGTTCAAAGTATAGAGACTTTCCATGATTTTGAGCACGCTTTCAAGAAAACTTTCGTTGATAAAACAAGGAGATTAAAGAAATGTAGGAAAATGGAGATCAGATCACAAAAATGAGAAGAATAAATTATACAAGAACCTAAAGTAATAATTCATAGAAATTCTAGGGCAAAGCCCTATTGAACGCCGTATATAAAGGAACGCAATTTGGATATTTTATGAAAAATTTAATGTACTAAAAGATGCTCTATTTCAACCACAAGGTCATCATGGCTTAACTTATCTTGATTCTGGTGCACAATCAAATATTGCTGGTGCTAAATTGAGTAAAATTCTTCTTGAAAATGATATACCTTATATAAAGAAAGAACTGAAAGTGACTCTTGCTGATGATGAAAGTACTCAAGTTTACGCCTACTTCTTTGATGTTGAAATAATGCTTCAAGATAGAATTCATCATATTTTTCTAGCCAATATGGTGTTGGATATGCCCAATGATTCATGGTTTTATGGTGATTCTCCTGACATTAAAAAATATCCCTTTATTTCTGATAATATCGCTATTAATAATCTAGAAACCTCCGATGCGACCAAAATCTCATAAGATTTTTTTCAAGAACTGATGGACATAACCTTTCCCCTGAACAAAAGGATGTTCTTGAAAAATTACTTCAAACTAATTTAAATGTTTTAAAGTCTAGCAGTAAGGCTACTCCTTTTGCAGAGCATTCTATTAATCTCATAGATGATGAAACTCCAATTTCTGTACCTCCGCATCGCATGTCTGGAATAAGAAAAGAGCAATTGCGAAAAGAAATTGATAAACTCTTAGCCGAACCATAGAAGAGTGCGAGTCTCCATATGCTGTTCCTGTGGTTCTTGTTCCAAAGAAAGATGCTGGCATTAGGTTGACTGTTGATCACCGCAAGTTGAATGCGAAAACAATAGCCGACAGATACCCCTTGCCTCATATTGATATACATGCTGCAAAGGAAACTCGTTCAATGACAACTTTGGATTTAAGATCTGGTTAATATCAAGTATCAGTCAAACCATCTGATCAAGACAAAACTGGTTTCATTTGTCTTTTTGGAACTTTTAGATATACAAGGATGCCATTTGGATTACGAAATGCTCCGTCCACATTTCAAAGACTAATTGTCACTAATTGATAGATTTCGTTCTGGACTTCAAGATATAAACATATTAGCGTATCTCGATGATATAATTATTTTATCAAACTCATTTGAACTTCTTGTTAGTGATTTACAAAAAGTTTTTGATCGCTTGAAATTATTCAAACTTCAGTTAAACTGTTCGGAATGCAAATTTTTTTGTTTTTCTGTCAATTACCTCGGTCATGGAATAACTTCTTGTGGTATTGCTCCAAACCCAGATAAAGTTTCTGCTATTTCTAAAATACCAAATCCTCGAAATATCAAAGAACTACTTTCTTTTCTACAAACTTGTTCCTGGCTTTGGCGTTTTATAAAAAACTTCGCAGAAATTTCAAAACATCTTACTTTTCTCACTAAAAGGAAAGTCACATGGATCTGGGGCTCAGATCAAGACAAGGCTTTTGAAAATCTGAAATCGCTTTTAACGTCTAGCCCTTTTCTTCAGCAAGCTGACCCTGATAAACCATATATTCTCAAGACGGATGCCTCTAGGTATTCTATTGAGTATTGGCGCATGTTTACTCCAGGGGAAGGGAACAGAAGAAAGTCCTATAGAATTCGCCAGGCGTTTATAAACATCAGCTGAGCAAAATTACAGTACAACAGAGCGAGAAGCCCTAGCAGTCGTTTGGTCCATGACTGGTCTTTAGCTTTGCAATCTTTTAATTTATGTATTGAATATAATTCTGGAGAAGATAATGTTGTTGCTGATATGTTAAATTTCTGCAGTAGAAGCCAATCTTGTTATTGTCGATTTACTTAGACAAAAAGAAAATCAGATCAGATGTGAACAAATGAATGACCCAGATATCGATAAAATAATCCAATATTTTGAAAACTCTGATAATGGTTCTAATGTTGATTTTAAAAGATAGACTAAGAGAGGCTACATCATGAACTGTGGTGTACTATACCCTTATGTCCCTGAATTAGATGAAGATGGAGCTCAACAAATAGTACCGAAGTACCTCAAATTATTGCCGAGTACCAAGATTCTCTATTAGCTGGCCATTATGGTGTAGAACCCATATTCCATACTTGTTGGTAATGACCATACAAAATGGAAAGAAAAACTTCCAGCAGTCCGTTTTTCTATGAACACAGTGTATTCCCAAGCTACAGGTTAATCCGCTGCATAGCTCACTTTTGGAAGAGACTTACGAACCCTTGATGAAGTAAATATAGATCTTAGAAGCACTGTGGAAAATGACAATTTTGTGTGTGAAATTACTTTTTACCTGAGATTTTTACCTACCATTCTTCGTCAAACCAGAGATGTACATGAAATTCAACAAGATAAATCTAAGAAATATGCTGACAAGAACAGAAGAGAAGAAGCACCTATATTCCCAGTGTGGTGAAAAAGTTCTTGTTGATAGTCACTGGCTTAGTAATGCTAAATATTCTTTCTCAGCTAAATTTGAAACACCATATAAAACATAGAAGATCCCAATCCCCACTAGAAAGTTAGCTTTAACATTATCTTCTTTGCACAAAAATATTAATTCAAGGTGTGCATTTTCTACTAATAATTTCAGGCATGAAATATGAAACTGTTTCCTAAGAGGCTAATAAAGAAAAAGTCCCCGATTGTCGTTTATTTCCTAGAAATTCCCTCACAAAAACAAATTTTCGGCTCATAAAAACAAACTTCTCCAGTTTTCCTTGATAGCGTAAAAACTTTTGTCCTAAAATTACTTTGTGTCCTGAAATTTTCGAACTCCGAATAACAACCACCCCAACACGCCAATGTCAACCGAAAAAAAAAACGACGTCAAGGCGACCGTGGACGCATCAAAAATGGCGAAATGATTTGTGTGGGAACAGAATAAAGATGAGAAGAAGAAAAAAGATATAGTCTAATGAATAAGGAATCGGAATACATAAAGGAGATCTCCGGGAATCCTTAACTAACTACAGCACGGGGACGGATTATTTGGGGTCGGAGAACACGCTTCAGATCAGAGGGGAAAAAAATATGGAAAGTGGATTTTTTCGTTTGAAAAATGTATTTTTTTTCCATCTATGCCTACAAGAAAAAGAAGCTTGTTTAGGTTATTTACGGAAAACGAAAAGCAACTTTACAAGGATTAGAAAGTTTGTAGAAAGTTGTAACAGGCCAAGTTATTTTCTAGTTAGATAGGTACTTAGTTAGTTGGTTTTGAATTCTTTAAAAAAACTAGCGAATTGGATCGGAGGAGGAGGAAAGTTTGTAAATGTGGATTTTATGTAAATTAACATTGAGAAATCCGATGCTGACAAGAAATAAAATCAAGTGATAAAGAAGTAGTAATTATTGTACTTTGTGCTTGTTGGTCCGGCCCTATATAACTTAGGAGACAAATTATTGCCGCGTTTACCTTTATGATAGTAACAATATTTTAATTGAAAATTACATGCTAAAAATATTCTGTTTAGTATATCATAGCTCAATGAAAGCATGGAAGTGCACTTAATTCTAATGGCAACGAAAGGATGCAAAACTAGTCGAAGAGAGACTTACAATTTTGTTTTCTTGTAAGAAATTGGCACTCAGAGTAAATTCTTCTTATACTATATAGTATAGTGCTTCTTTACATTATGTTTATTGAAGTTTTAATAGATTTCCTCGATTGATTTTATGTGTTTTATCTTTTTTTGTGAAACTAGGTTGAAACGCTATGAATATTTCATAAACTTGTCAAAGTGACAAATACTAAGAAGTTAAAATAGAGAAAGTTACAACCAGAAAATGTCGGACTCCGCCTCGTCATCAGAACTCAATAAAAATTATTCCTAATTAGCCAGTAATAAGCGTACCAAAACTCGTTCGGGAAACTTTTCTTTTCTTTTCGAAGATCTTAATTATTAACGCCGCGCCGTTCTTTTTCGTAAAAACTTCGGAAAAACGGAAAGTTTTCAGGAACGCGTTTTTACATTATTTCTTTCTTTGGCTGGACGTCTGACGGGCTAATTAAAAACGATATTAAGTTCAACTTTCTTATTGTTTTATTCACATTTTTTTCTGTGGGCTGAACTTGAATGGAGTTTTTTGTTTTTCTTGTGTTTTGTTAACTCAATGAAAAAAAGGGAGCTTTAAATTTGAACATTTTGGTCCAAATTGGGCAACTTAAAGCGATTTAAAATGAAGAATACGATAATGAATAGACACTTCGTGTTGCAAAACGTAAACGTTCACAAAGGAAGCGATGATCCCAAAACCAATATTTATCCAAGGGTCAATTGATAAAAATGAAAATGAACGACACTTCTCCAGCACACAAATCATAAGTGACATGACTTAAGTGTCACTATAAAATAGACCCGGTGGTTTATGGAACCAATGATGGAACTAAATCTGGTGCTGAGTCCAGCAACCAAACAAGTGTGAAATAGTTAAAGGCAATTTTGGCACGTTACAACCCCCCCTCTCCTACGATAGGGGGGAAAGTTACAAAGAAACTTTTTCGACGATAATCTACGCAAACTCGAGAACTAAGATAATATAAAGAATATCAAATTATATGTATTTATAATTTAAACTTAAATGAAATCAAAATGACTATCAAGGAACAACTAATAAAAGGTAAATAAGAATAAAGGTAGTTATGTGTCCTCCCAGAACGAGTATCTGCTTACTTTGCATTGAAAAACACAAAGGTAAGATAACCAATGAAGCTAGAGGTGAAGGCAAAAATAAGCAAATTCTTAAGGGAAAGAAAAGTAGAAAAAAAGTTAGGGAAATAAAAGAAGTCACTGAAGCTCTGGTTGTCTTGCGATAGAGAACACTAGGCAGCCCTCTCGCTGTATCCAGTGTAGGCGAAAAAAAATCTAAAGCATTTTTTTGAAATTTCAATTTTATTTTGTCGCAGTTGTTAGGTAAATTTTTCAGCCAGCGTTTCGTTACCACCTTTCACGTATTGTGGAACATATGCACTGGCCTTACAACAGACACCAGCAAGAAAACCTCCCAAAGCTCTCCACCACGAAACAACCAAAGAGTGGGTAGAAGAAAAAGACAAGTTGGGATTGAAATTTAACCCAGAGACATAAAAATACTCTTATCCGCTGGATTAGTCTGGACTCGAGATCTTGGATAAGAATATGGTGGTTTCTAGGGCAGCTTTTCACTAATGATCAAATAGAAAAAGTCAGATTCCCTTGTTGGAAAAAACGTGCAAAGCAAAACTTAACGAAATGATTTTTAAAAATCTGAAATTATCGGCGAAATTATGGCACTTTACGAAAACGTAACGCAACGTACGTCGTACGGTAACTCAATCTACCATAAATTCCAGAACTGAGAAAATTAGGTCCAAAATCCCTTTCAGGGCAAAGACAAAATTAAGTTCTTCAAGAGAGACCCTTTCCTCGGGACAACCAAATCGTAAAAGGAAGATTCTCACAAGTAAAATTAGCTGTCCTAGATTTGAAGAATAGAGATGAGGTAAAGTAACGACAAATGACAAAACTAAATCGGGTAAAATAAAGTACCAAAAATTGCACACAACAATATAATCAGACAAAAATTACATCAGCTGACGACTAATGATAATAACAACAAGTAATTATCCACTAGAACAATCATAATTTGAAGAATACGATAATGAATAAACACTTCGTGTTGCAAAACGTAAACACTTACAAAGGAATCGATGATCCCAAAACCATTATTAATCGGAGGGCCAATTGATAAAAATGAACGACACTTCTCCAGTCAGCTGGCACATAAATCATAGGTGACACTATAAAATAGAGAGCAACTCGGAGGTTTATGGAACCAATGATGGAACTAAATCTGGTACCGAGTTCTGCAACCGAACAGAGTACGAGTAGTGTGCAGTACACACTTCGTGAACGGACCACTATTCAGAAAACCTGACCCAAGAATAAGATATTTTGATTTGTTCATATGCAAATCAGCCGGGTTCGTTTTTGTCATCTTTTTCATCGATTTGCTCCGAAATTTTGACAGGCACGTGATTTGTAAAGTGGAACTGTCTGATCCAGTCACGTGTCTGTCAAAATTTTGGAGCAAATCGACGAAAAAGATGACAAAAACGAACACGGCCTATGATGCAAATGATAATGGAATTAAAATATTGATTAAAATCGACGAAAATCATCAGTCGTCAACAAGAACTACTCACAAGTGAAAATAGAATTCAAATAATAAATATTAGAAAATTTACAGGATCTGCAATTCCTGTAATTATTATTGAGTTTTTATAAAGGAAAAATGTAAACAAAGCCTAATAAAATCAGGGAAAAATTAAACATCTATAAAAATTTTGAGTGGAATACTGAAAATAAGTGTGAAATAGTGAAAGGCAATTTTGGCATGTTACAACCCCCCCTCTACTACGATAGGGGGAAAAGTTACTGTTGATGCAATGATTTCGCGTTTACTTTCTTGTGAGTCAAATTCGACCCTGTATAATTAGTGTTGTAAAATTCTCGGTAATTTTCGAACGTTACCGAACTTTCGGGAATGTTTGAGAATTTTCGAGAATTTATGAGAACTTTGGAGAATTTTGCAAAAGCACCTATAAATTCGGCTTTTTGATGTAGGGCTTGTAAAAATGTCTATTAATACTAAGGTTTCACTAAATTTCCCTATTTTTCTTTTCTCTGGTAGGGGTAGGTGAATTTTCCATAAATGTAGATATAACCCTTGTCTATGTATTATCAATTTATTGTAAAGAAAATGATATTTATAAAACTAATACAAGTCTTGTTTCTTGTAAGTTGGTGTAATGAAAAACAAACTAAAAAACAACGTAGATATAGGTAGTAGTGGTAGCACCAAAAAATAAAACTGAAAAATCTTTAAATGCAAATACCTACATAACAAAACTACATAAATTGTTAAGTCAAAATAAAAAATAATATAAAAAAATAAATTTAAAAATAAAAATAGGAACTCTAGAAAAAGGAATTTAAAAAACAACTTTCTGAAGTAATGACACAAGTAGTTATAAAATAAAAAAATAATAATAAAAATATTCAGAAATCAGGGTCCATGTCCATGATTCACTGTTGTCAAATCAAGCGATTAGGTAACGTTTAGAAATGAATTTTCAGCGAACTTTCGCTTAGAGAGGAGCGAACATTACCGTAAATTACGGTAATAATGCGAACGTTCGCTCGGTAAAGTTCGCTTGTTACAACACTATGTATAATAGAGACATGCATTTTGCGTTCCATATATCGCTGAAGGACAGAAGCGCATCGCATTCCTCCCCAGAAATACCTAGCAAAAAGGTTGAACAGTACCGACAGTACCGTCGATACGTAAATAAGAATAGAGGTAGTTATGTGTCCTCCCAGAACGAGTATCTGTTTACTTTGCATTGAAAAACACAAAGGTAAGATAACTAAAATCAATGAAGCTAGAGGTGAAGGCAAAAATAAGCAAATTCGTAAGGGAAAGAAAAGTAGAAAAAAAGTAAGGGAAATAAAAGAAGTCACTGAAGCTCTGGTTGTCCTGCGATGGAGAACACTAGGCAGCCCTCTCGCTGTATCCAGTGTAGTCCTAAAAAAATCTAAAGCATTTTATTGAAATTTCAATTTTATTTTGTCGCAGTTGTTAGGTGAATTATTCAGCCAGCGTTTCGTTACCACCTTTCACGTATTGTGGAACATATGCACTGGCCTTACAACAGATACCAGCAAGAGAACCTCCCAAAGCTCTCCACCACGAAACAACCAAAGAGTGGGTAGAAGAAAAAGACAAGAGAGTTGGGATTGAAATTTAACCAGAGACATAAAAATACTCTTATCCGCTGGATTAGTCTGGACTCGAGATCTTGGATAAGAATGTGGTGGTTTCTAGGGCAGCTTTTCACTAATGATCAAATAGAAAAAGTCAGATTCCGTTGTTGGAAAAAACGTGCAAAGCAAAACTTACCGAAATGGTTTTTAAAAATCCGAAATTATCGGCGAAATTATGGCACTTTACGAAAACATAACGCAACGTACGTCGTACAGTAACTCAATCTACCATAAATTCAATAACTGAGAAAATTAGGTCCAAAATCCCCTTCAGGCCGAAGACAAAATTAAGTTCTTCAAGAGAGACCCTTTCCTCGTAATAACCAAATCGTAAAAGGAAGATTCACCACAAGTAAAATTAGCTGTCCTAGATTTGAAGAATAGAGATGAGGCAAAGTAACGACAAATGTCAAAACTAAAACGGGTAAAATAAAGTACCAAAAATTGCACACAACAATATAATCAGAAAAAAATTACATCAGCTGACGACTAATGATAGTACCACCAACTAATTATCCACTAGAACAATCATAATTTGAAAAATACGATAATGAATAAACACTTCATGCTGCAAAACGTAAACGCTTACAAAGGAATCGATGATCCCAAAACCATTACTAATCGAAGGGTCAATTGATAAAAGGGACCACTACTTGGAAAACCTTATCCAAGAATAAAAAATATTTGATTTGTTTACATGCATGGGTTCGTTTTTGTCATCTTTTTCATCGATTTGCTCTGGAATTTTGACAGGCACGTGATTTGTGAATTAAAACTGTTTCATCCAGTCACGTGTCTGTCAAAATTTTGGAGCAAATCGACGAAAAAGATGACAAAAACGAACACGACCTATGATGCAAATGAAAATGGAATTAAAATATTGATTAAAATCATCAGTCGTCAACAAGAACTACTCACAAGTGAAAATAGAATTTAAATAATAAATATTAGAAAATTTACAGGATCTGCAAGTCCTGTAATTATTGTTGAATTTTTATAAAGGAAAAATGTAAACAAATCCTAATAAAATCAGGGAAAAATTAAATATCTATAGGAATTTTGAATGGAAAACTGAAAATAAGTGTGAAATAGTTAAAGGCAATTTTGGCATGTTACAACCCCCCCTCTCCCACGATAGAAGGAAAAGTTACTGTTGATGCAATTATTTCGCGTTAACTTTCTTGTGGGTCAAATTCGACCCTATATAATAGAGGCATGCATTTTGCGTTCCATATATCGCTGAAGGACAGAAGCGCATCGCGCACCTCCCCAGGAATACCTAGCAAAAAGGTAGAACAGTACCGACAGTACCAATCGATATGATAGATTAGGTTTGATGCGAACCCACTCCATTTTCGGCGGTTCCTTTCGCAAAAGATATTCGAGACCGTTCAGTTTTTCGTCCATTTTTCGCTGTTTAACAATTGATCGTGTGTTTAAGCCTTCCAGGGGCGCCCTAAAGTTACAAGACCACAGAAGCCAAATTGGGTAAGTGACAAACAACCTTTTTGCATGAGCTCACTTCATTTCTTATTTTTTCGTGTAATAAGGACGCAATATTCGCTATACAGTCCACTAATAATTCAACCGTATTAATTGCATCCTCAGTTACAAAGAAACTTTTCCGCCGATAATCTAAGCAAACTCGAAAACTAAGATAATTTAAAGAATATCAAATATATGTATTTATAATTCATCATATTAGTTAGGTTAGGAAAAATCGGGCGCGAAATTTAAAATGGGTTCCTAAACACATTTGAACAAATTTGACAACAATGTATTTCTTATGAGGGATTCAAAAGAGTGATTTTCAGACGGGAATATCTTGGGTTCTGGGCATTTCTTAGTATTTGAACCTATTATACGTCAAACTTTGAACATATTTCTCTATAATTCATGCTTTAATTGTTTTTTTAGACCTATGAATTAAAAATACAAATGATTTTAATTAAAAGTGTCTCTTTTCGGTGGACGTACGTCGGGTCCAAAACCAGCTGTAAGAAAGCGAGGTTGTGTGTTGTGTTATGATTGTTGGTGAATTGTTTATTTATTTATTCATGACTCGTTCAGTCATTTGTTTTTCCATTTTTTTGGATTATTGAAGTACATCTACTAACCAAGTATGTAGGTACACTTTCATTTTATTATAATTATAGGTATCCATATATATACTTATGGATGAAGCAACGACATACGTATTTTATACAAACATCGGCTTCTTAAATTAGTAATATTTTTATTTTAACAATGTTTATTTAACTTTCAAACACTCTCTCAGTTAATTAACATATTAAAAAAACTATTTATACAACTCACTTCCCTAACAAATGTTCTATCATCTCTACAGACGCTTTTAAAATTGAGTCCCCATAAGACATCAATGTATTAATTTTTGAACTAGGAACCCGCGCCAATTTGCGATTCTAACCTAACTAATATGGTGAATTTAAACTTAAATGAAATCAAAATGACTATCAAGGAACAACTTATAAAAGGTAAATAAGAATAGAGGTAGTTATGTGTATCTGCTTACTTTGCATTGAAAAACACAAAGGTAAGATAACCAATGAAGCTAGAGGTGAAGGCAAAAATAAGCAAATTCTTAAGGGAAAGAAAAGTAGAAAAAAAGTTAGGGAAATAAAAGAAGTCACTGAAGCTCTGGTTGTCTTGCGATAGAGAACACTAGGCAGCCCTCTCGCTGTATCCAGTGTAGGCGAAAAAAAAATCTAAAGCATTTTTTTGAAATTTCAATTTTATTTTGTCGCAGTTGTTAGGTAAATTTTTCAGCCAGCGTTTCGTTACCACCTTTCACGTATTGTGGAACATATGCACTGGCCTTACAACAGACACCAGCAAGAAAACCTCCCAAAGCTCTCCACAACGAAACAACCAAAGAGTGGGTAGAAGAAAAAGACAAGTTGGGATTGAAATTTAACCAGAGACATAAAAATACTCTTATCCGCTGGATTAGTCTGGACTCGAGATCTTGGATAAGAATGTGGTGGTTTCTAGGGCAGCTTTTCACTAATGATCAAATAGAAAAAGTCAAATTCCGTTGTTGGAAAAAACGTGCAAAGCAAAACTTACCGAAATGGTTTTTAAAAATCCGAAATTATCGGCGAAATTATGGCACTTTACGAAAACGTAACGCAACGTACGTCGTACAGTAACTCAATCTACCATAAATTCAATAACTGAGGAAATTAGGTCCAAAATCCCCTTCAGGGCAAAGACAAAATTAAGTTCTTCAAGAGAGACCCTTTCCTCGGGACAAGCAAATCGTAAAAGGAAGATTCACCACAAGTAAAATTAGCTGTCCTAGATTTGAAGAATAGAGATGAGGTAAAGTAACGACAAATGACAAAACAAAATCGGGTAAAATAAAGTACCAAAAATTGCACACAACAATATAATCAGACAAAAATTACATCAGCTGACGACTAATGATAATAACAACAAGTAATTATCCACTAGAACAATCATAATTTGGAGAATACGATAATGAATAAACACGTCGTGTTGAAAAACGTAAACGCTTACAAACGAATCGATGATCCCAAAACCATTATTAATCGGAGGGCCAATTGATAAAAATGAACGACACTTCTCCAGTCAGCTGTCACAAAAATCATAAGTGACACTATAAAATAGAGAGCAACTCGGAGGTTTATGGAACCAATGATGGAACTTAATCTGGTACTGAGTTCAGCAACCGAACAGAGTACGAGCAGCGTGCAGTACACACTTCGTGAACGGACCACTATTTGAAAAAACTAACCCAAGAATGAGAAATATTTGATTTGCTTACATGCAAATCAGCCGGGTTCGTTTTTGTACTCTTTCTCGTCGATTTGCTCCGAAATTTTGACAGGCACGTGATTTGTAAAGTGGAACTGTCTGATTCAGTCATGTGTCTGTCAAAATTTTGGAGCAAATCAACGAAAAACATGAAAATGGAATTGAAATATTGATTAAAATCGAGGAAAATCATTAGTCGTGAACAAGAACTACTTACTCACAAGTGAAAATAGAATTTAAATAATAATAATTAGAAAATTTACAGGATCTGCAACTCCTGTAATTATTGTTGAACTTTTATAAAGGAAAAATGGCTAATAAAATCAGGGAAAAATTAAATATCTATAAAGGAATTTTGAATGGAAAACTGAAAATAGATGTGAAATAGTTGAAGGCAATTTTGGCACGTTACAGTCTGAACAAGGCAGGATTCTAGAATCGTGGAAAAACTCAAAAGTTAATCAAAATTTATATGCTTTAAGCTGATAACGAAGATCGCGACCAATAACTATATAGAGCCAAAAATTCGACCTTAATCAGCAGGCGAAGTTAGTTAAACAACAAATTATTTTTTTGAAATTAATTCTCAGTTTTTTGAGACTCTAAATCATTTTCTGGAAACTAATCCCCAACTACCCGAGAGGGGTGCGGGTAAAAACCCTTGCCAGAACGATCCCTTATCTCCAGCGACGGAAGACATATTCGTGGAAAAGTAAGTCCGGTCTCCGAGATATGACAAAAACGCGTTCGAGATTGATTTTACTACCTTCCGCTGGTAATTACGTTGGCATCATGCCCTACCGTCATCGATTTTCGTTAAATCTTACTTTATTCGGTTGCCTCGTTTCGGGCAAATACGGTTTTTTTCTGCTTGCTGGCACGAAATTTTGATTACACAAAAGAAAAAACCTGCATGTATATGATGAAGAGGAAATTGGATAAATAATGTATATTTAAAAAAAAAGTTAATGGACAAAAAGGATGAAACTCCAGCTAGATGTTATTATTCCTGAATAAATGAAAATCAGCAAATAATTATAACAAAAATCTTTTCCTGAAATCCCAAAAAATTTGTGAAAGAAAACTCCATTAACTGATAAAGATCTCGGCCCTAATTAATTTCCAGAAATCGTCCAGACCCGCCCCGCGAAGTATCAAATTGAAATCCGTTCTGCATCCAAAGTGGCTCCTTGCCGAGGAAATCGAACCGACGGACCCCCAGGATTTTAGGAGGTTTCCTTGTTTTTGGCTCGTAAATTTACCAGATAGGACTCTTGTGGTTAATAACAACCATCATAGGAGAAAATCTTGCTGTATTGTTGAAAAATGAAATGAAAGTACTTTGTTCAAATTACTAAATCCATAACTAAAGATTAACCTATCATGACCATTTTGTTATGCTCTTTTAACCATGTAGTGCATAACTTAGGCAAGACAAAATCTCTAAAAGCCATATTATCTAAAACTCTAATGAGTCTAACATGTTAAATCTAACCAAGCATATCTAAAAAGACACGAGTCAATTAAACCCGAATCGCGTCGTCTGACACTTTCCATTTTCAAAATCCCACAATTTATGTGGTCGCATGAAACCATTGAAACCTACTCGGTAAAAAAAAATATCTCTCGTAAGTGTCAATTGGTCAAATTAGTTGCCGCGAATATATTAATATAGCGTTAACATTTCCATTATGTGGCAAAAGCTTTTAAGTTTAACCGCCTCGAGGCGCTAAATAACTCAAAGCCTGGGCCTTATTAAGATGTGTGCACTTATGAAGAATCAACAAAGACTTGGCTTGTCTTAGACAATTGTTCGTATATAGTGAAGAAATTAAATGGGCGAAGATGGGAGGCTTTTTACTGCTGATGGTCACTTCAATTTTAAGATTTTTCTCGCCAGGCTAATTTTAACATACTATGCCTGGACCCATAACCTGTCAAGGCTATTTATTATATTTTCTTCGGCAATGACAAATTACAAACAGTAACCATGGTTAGTTGATTGGTTCTAGGGGGAATCTAGGCGCTGTGGCTTTCCATTCACTGCAGCCTGTTTGTTTATTGTGAACCCCGATTTCCTTCCTGCCCTACGAGAGTCCTGTTCCATGTATCAGACCTAATAGCCCTAGGACAAGATTTTCAGGCAGTAGTCTATCCCCGGTCTGTATTGCTCCGAAGAATCTGTGTCGATTATTCAACAAGTTTATTGTCGGTTTTTTCTGAAACTTTCTGAGAAAGGAAAGATGTCAGGCTTGATAAATTTTTGTATTTCAAACTAACAAATAAGGTAAATTAGGTAGATGGAAGGTAATAATCAGGAGATAAATTATTATACTTCCAACAATCTGTATTTTTCATATATGATGTGAGAAGCTGTGTTGTCTCCCTCTCCACAAAATCTGCATTCAGTGGATTCATTGAATATCCCCATCCTGTGCTGATGTTTCCTCAAGTGACAGTGTCCAGAGTCGCTTTCCAGTGACGAATTTTGGGGTGCTCCATACCCGTAGCTTCACACTCTGGTGCTCCAAACAACTGTTGTTCCACTGGAAGGCACCCTACTTTGAGCGTCGTGTTTCTGATGCACTTATAAAATTGCAGGCGCTTGAGAGAGCAGGAGTGCGTTTAGAAATGGAGTGTGAAAGTAGAGTAGTTATTTGTCAGAGTGTTTTGACGTCATCACTTGGAGTGCACTGTGGGTGCGCTATTTCTGAACGTATTGGGGCGTTGCGGTAAATGTCAACGTCAAACCCGGTAAAAACTGCGGAGCATTTTTCAACCCAGTCCATGAAGCTGGAGTCTCATGCATCCATTTTCAGACGAAAGATGTCCGAAAAACCTTCCATTCTGACAATAAGCATATAAAAATATGTCAAAATAAAGGTTATTCGGATATCGGACGTCGGAAAACGGATGCATGAGACTTCGGCCTGAGTGGGATAATTTGGGCGCACTCTGGGTACGTCAACTCTCGATTTCTGAACGATTCCAGCGTAATGCTCCGAGTAACCACCTGTTAAATTATGAATGTTTTAGAGTTACTCTAGGGTCGCTCCCACACCCAGAAAGCTATTTCTAAACGCAACCCAGGGGAGAGGAAAAACCAACAGTTCAGGTGCGTAAAGTGCATCACTGGAAAGTGATTCTGGTAATAACCCTATCACTTGTCTCATCTTTGTGCGCGTAAAGCCGGAGTCTCATGCATCCGTTTTCCGACGACAGATGTCCGAAAAAACTTCTATTTTGACATATTTTCATACGATTATGACAGAATAGAGGATTTTTCAGACATCTTTCGTCGGAAAACGGATGCATGAGACTCCGGCTTAAGGGTTACTTTTCATGCATCCGTTTATCCGTCAGTCCGTTGATCTGAAAGTATTCCTATTGGCCCAATATTTTGGCGCCAGAATATCGGATCAATAGGAATACTTTCGGATAAACGGATTGACGGATAAACGGATGCATGAAAAGTAGGCTTACGTCGTAGCACGTCAGTTGTTAATGTCATTAAAGGGTTTCCTGCTCCTGCTATAGTGATTTTTTCCAGGTTTTGTATTCCAACGTGCCTAACGTGTCAGGTTTTGCCAAACATGTGTCTGCACATCTACCATGCCACCATGCCATGAGGCATATTTATGCTTTGCTTTTTTGTAATCTTTTGATTTGTTGGTTCCTTGTCAATTTAGCGTCTAGGATTAAGTCCAGATGTTTCACTTCATTAACAGTTTTTATACTTTCACCAAAGATATCCAGGTATTGTTATAGGTTTCCGCTAATCGCTTTTTGCTGAATGGTACAATCGCTGTTTTATCTGCGCTTATTGTGAAGTTGATCTCCTCACACCATCTCTGCAGACTTCTAAGTGCTGTCTGCATAAGATCTACTATACAACTGGTGTCTTTTCCCTGCACACTTATGACCACGTCGTCAGCATACCCTTGGGCGTGGAACCCCTCCGAGTTGAGACGTTGTAGTAAGTCATCAACCACCACATTCCATAGGAAGAGTGATAGTACTTCCTCCGTAGTTGCAGATACCTCCTCATCTCCGTATAGAATATAGAGTGTTTGGAATCTGTCGGCTTTGGAGCATGTTTCGTTCTACAAGTGTTTTCGTCAATTCCATGTCTTTTTGTCATGCTCTCTCTCTCTGCCCTGGAGATGAGACTGCTTGCCTGCCTGCTTGATAGGCGTGTTGGTGTACCAAATTCCATAGGAGTGATAGTATTTCACGTTGTGGACAATCTCGAGTCGCAGATACCTCAAGCCAAGGTCTCTCCATATAGAGTGGTCCAAAACTAGTGGCTTTGAAGGATGTTTCGTATCCACCTACAAGTGGTGTCGTCAATTCCAGAACAGTAAAAATTACTCGTAAGTATGCTACCTAAATGTTGCTACTCTTTTCTTCAATTTAATTTCCATTTGATAAAATTTTATTACTTTGCACTCCGTATCAAGAGTTATTTAAAACGATCTCAATATAGAGGGAAATATGAGACCCGATTGTAAATATCCGTTTTGGAAAAAAGCCTTTTTTTGTAAGGGAGGTGTTGCGGTGTTTACGCCCTGTGGAACCCCCGCTGGAAAAAAAAAAATGTACACAATGGGTCGCTTTTTTTTCCGACTGCGGCAAACAAATTATCAATCAGCACAGCGGCGTTGTATAACCAGAGCCGGGGCCTCGATATCGCTCTAAATAGAAGCAAATCAAATATTGTCCCGTCAATGGAATGGGCATAGAGTCAACAGGAATTTTTTTAAACTGAAAAATGTTCATTTGTCAATCAGCGGTCGCTAATTTGTAAAGCGTTTACGGACGACAAATAAATCATAATTTAATATTACCGAAGAAGGATGTATGGATTATGAAGGATGTCTTTCTGGCCGTTCACACAATACACGAAGTACGTGTGGCGGAAGATCCAATACAAAATACAATGGGCCCATTACCGGTCACTCGACTGTTATTTACCAATTTTCGGTTTCCGTGTCCCCGTGTATGACTTATATTTACTGCACCACCACATACAATACAATACTGATGAACGATGGCCGCCTATTTACTTGATGCACCTACCGCGGGTTGTGGTGGTTGCGGTTTAAAACGCATATTGAATATTGTGTATGTATTTGAAATTTCTGGTCGAGAAGTTATTTCTTTTTTCAAATAAATGGTGGATGGAAGTTTATTTTAACTAAGTATTCAAATTCCAATTACAGGTTTCTTAACATTTTTCATAAGATTGTAGCATCACTAACCTCTGCAATAAACAGATATTCTTCTTCTTCTAACTATTTGACGATTACCATATTTTGCAAAAATGGATTATATTTCTTCTTGCAAATCTGATTGCATAAAACCTCTTGCTACAAGTCTTGCCTTCTTTATCACTTTTCCATCTCTTTCTTTTTCAGTGAAAATCCATTTCGAATCTATAATTTCAACATTATTTGGTTTTTGGAATAATTTCCCATTTTTCATTCTGTACTCACACAATTCATCTTGCATGGCTTTCTGTCAACCTTCTCCTCCTTCAATAGCTGTATCATAATTTTCAGGTACTTCTGATGATATGCCTACTGATAGTGCTACCGTCATTTCAATGTCATATTCTTCTTAGTGCTTATGAGTTTTTCTCTCTCGTATTGATCGTCTTCGTGTTACATTATTGTCAATTTCAGTTTGATTTTCTGATTCATTTTTTCTCTTTATCTTGTACTTGGCATGTTGTACTTTGTATTTCCTCATCATTATTGATTTCTAAATCTGTCACTTCTCGGAATTCTTTATTCTGTCTTTCAATGTTCTGATCTATGATATATTTTTTATTCTAGTTAAATTTTACATTTCTGGCAACCACAATTTTCTGTTTTTCTTTGTCCCAAAGCCGATATCCATTGTGTGTATATCCCATCATAGACAATAGTTTTGATCTTTCATCTAACTTACTAGATCTTTCCACTTTTGGTACATGAACATACGCTCTACATCCAAATACTTTAATTTTATTCAAATTAAGCTTATAACCATACCAAATTTCAGCCAGAGCAACTTTATTTCTCAGCACTATTGTTGGAGTCCTATTTATTAGATATAACTGTTTCTAAGGCTTCACCCCAAAAACTTTTGTCAATTTTCGATTAAAATATTAGGCATCTTGCACGTTCCATTGCGGTTCTGGTGAATCTTTCGACTACACCATTATGTTGTCATGTATATGCTACTGTGTATTCTATTTTAACACCTTTCTTTGAACAAAAGAAAGCTTATACAAAATAATATCTCTTGTCATCATAAGTAATGGGTGTTATTGATCCACACACATCGGAAGATACAACTTCAAGAATTCGGTTTTCTTTTTTCTCTTCAGTAGGATTTACATAAGGATCCTAGCATACCTCATATGGATATTTAACAGAATGTCCCATTCGCCTATGCCATAAATTATTGTCAATTTCAGCAACAGTTGCTGTATTTTCTTCTGGGTTTCTTAAAAATAAATCTAACGTGTATAAATTCTTATTTAATTCTCCAATAATTAGTAGGTACTTTCTTTTGATTTTGTATCAAGACCTTTCAATTTTCAAACACCACCCTCAGACCTTTTTCTTCTGGAATTTTGACAGACAATAGGTAGGTAAGTTACCAGTCAAACTTTCACACTCAAGGACATTCTCTAAAACAATTTTTCTACTATTTTTAGCCTCAACATTCAAATTACCTTTACTTTTTGCTATAAAAACTCCATCCTCCTTTGCTCTTCTTATTTGATGATTCACTTCTTCTACATAAGTCAATTTTTTTCCCACAGTTGAGTTAACAAGATGATTTGTAGCCACTGTTGTCAACTACAAAGTTAACTTCATTTTTTCCTGGTGTATAATAAGCCAATGTTCGTGCCTCTGATTCAAATTCAGAAATAAATGCTGCAAATGAGATTTTCCCCTACTATTTTCTAACTTTGGACAGTCCATGTTCTTGCAACTTTTCACCACAACCATAGCATCTAAATGGAAAGTTCTTTTCATTTTCTTTCTTTTTCCAATTTTGTCCCCTTGGATTAAAATGTGGCTTAAATTTCCTTTATATCCTAGAAACACCTCTGACCCTTCACCCTGATATTTTGGTTTATACTTATTTTTATTCTGTATCTTTCCTTTCATCAAGAGAATGAATTCTTCACTGCGTTCTTGACAATACGAAATGTCTATTGTTGTGGTCACATTTTGATACGTATCAGGCATTGCAGATAATAACTGTGTAATAATCTCTGATTCTTTGATTGATCCACCACAATTCTTTAGTTTGACTGTTCGCTCATACTCTACAAGAAAATCGTTTAAAGAACTTTTTCCATCATATCTTAATATTCTAAGTTTTTTTTTGTAAACTTACTTGGATAACTATGCCAAATTTCATATATGCGTTCCCATAAAATTTCCTTGGCAGTAGCCTTACCTTTCACCATCTCGAGTATATTATCAGCCAACCTATTGACTATCAAGTTACGAGCCTTAACATCATCCTTTTTAAACTTTACATACTCAGATGATTGGTCGTCAGGCGGATCCTTTGTCAGCATCTCCAAAACTCCATGATGCTCGAGAAGCAACATCATTCTGAATTCCCAATTGGAAAATTCTTTCCCATCAAATGTTTTTATCTGAACTTGGATACTGTTTGTCATTACTTTTTACACCTATTTCTTTTCTTGATACTGGATGAGTTCCTTCCCACTTTAATTGTAATCTTCAGTGTACAAGGTTTTTCAATTTACTTACACCCTTTTTGAAGCCTTTCCAATCAGCTTTATCTGGGCCCAGAACCTTTTGACTTTCTACCTTCTTCCACACAGACCAAGAACCAAGACTGAACTATGGATTAACGAGTTTGATGTCCTCTAGCTTCAAAATAAACAGGCAAATTTTTAAGAACAGTGAAAGCGTTTCTATTATAAACAATCAACATACAACATAACAACTGTTACTTAGTCACGATTACTACGATTCTTTTTCCTAAAAGAAAAACTACATCACCTATATCAATCTAACCTAACAAGAACATAGTGCATTCAGAAAACTTAATCTGTTGGAATTGTTTACTCCAACATAGCCCAGGCGGGCAGTGTTGCGTTGTAAAATATGCACAATTTAACCAACTCGAGAGACTATAACAAAAAGTAATATGGTAATTACTACGGCGTTATTTCAACCTGTACACAAACTAATCTTATACCGGAAAACTCGTGAAATATTTTTTTCCTAAAAAATCGATCGTATCAAAAAAACTATTTACAGCTTCAAAGGCCTCCTCTAACTTTTTGAAGACACTGTATTGATAAGAGATTTAGCAAAAGCGACATTGTCTTTCAGAGGTTCCATTTGGACTATACTTGTTTTGTGATTAATCTATTTGCATTCGTTCAGTCGTCATCGCAGGCGGAAAAGTATCAGTTTCCGCACTTCTTAGGTAAACAACTACCAACAACCCAAGTTAGTCATGCACCTTTTTTCGTTTTCCTCCACATTCGTCAAAAATAATAAAGTCATTTTCCGAAGGTGTTTGACATGTGTCGCGAGACATTTGACACCCGGGGACTCCTATTAAATATCACCGGAGGTTACCACCCTACTTCCTTGCCACAATAAGCCACGCTCCACCCCTCGATCATGGTGGACCCTGGTACATTAAGAAAAAAAAAGCGCTTTCTTGTACGGGGCGTAAAAAATGCGTATGGGAAGCGAACAAAAAAACTGATTTTGTCGGGTTTCTTTTTCGTTTTGGACCCAATTAGGTGCGTGTATGGCTGCATGTATATCGTGTATGGACGAGGTCGTATTAAATTTCAGTTGGTTGAAAAGGTAGATGAAAATAATTTGTAGTTAAGTAATGTAGATCAACAGTAAAGTGAAGACCTTCAAGGTACATTCTTGATGGTTGTCCTACTACAACCACTATTTCCGGAGAAAATTTTCTTGGCCAGCTCGCTTTTCGTGTTATGAGGATACCTCAAATTTATCTCACAGGAAAAGTCTGTGCGGGTTCTTTCTTTACAAATAAACTCATTAAAGACAAAATCAATAGCCCCATTTACGCATTCTAATAAGGTCATCAACCTTTTTTTATTTCGCCGTTCCCCTTTCCAGGATAAGCTCCGACACTGGGTTTACATCACCGCAAACCCGGATAATTGTCGCACACGTTAGACACTCGAAATCACATCCTTGTTGCCTCCTGCGTCAGGGTGGCATTTTCAAAGGGTTTCCATACGAAAGGGCGCGGGCGGGAGTTTTCCCCCTTATGCCGGGGGGGTGCGTTCGCATATTCGCCCCCCTTCCCCACGGCTGGTTGTCCTTTATGACACCTCTTAACTTACTTTTTACACCCTACCGTCTCGTTAAAAAACGAGAGGTTTTAATGCACCTATACGTTCCACGGTTTTGTGTGTATGTGTATGTGCCCTCATAATATATGCGAACTGCCTACGGTCCTAATAAAATATTACCCCTATAATAAAGCATATTTTTAATTTTTATTTAGATTTATTGGCTCTATCATAACTAATGAGTTTAATAATGCATGCATAATAACATCAATATTGCATTGATGAATTGAACCCTAGAGGATAGTGGTAATTTTGATACAAAAATTTGATTTTTAAGTGCAAATGCTAATTTGTATATGCACATTGAAAAATGTGGCAACCAACCTGTCGTTATTTGAAAGCTCAAATACTGAAAAGCCCGTAATAACAATGCAATAACCCAAGGTGATCGCGAAATAAATATCGCTATCGGCAAGTCGCTCTGTCGGCAAGTTTCATTTGATCGACCCAATTGATAAAATATTGTATTTAACGACCGTTTTAGAAAGCGGTCAAAATCTGAAGGGAGTCCGCCATTGAAAAAACAGGACATTATAAGACGATGAAAGTGTTTATTGTTGCAGCAAACTTGTAAGTTTTGGTAATTTCTCTTGTAAGAGCTCTATTATGTCGCCCGACAACAAATCAAATCCTCTCTGGATATTGATGAAATTTGACTCGATATTATTATTTCTTCCTCCTCTAAGAATCCATTTACTTAAAAAGATTTCTTACCCAGATCTTATTAAAATTATAAAAGAAAAAGAAACCGTTCGATGATTGTATTTTCCTCTCCGTTCCATCGGATTAATTAAAAGATATGACGGCGACCCGTTTGAACTGTTTTAATGAAGTTTACGTCACCTCTTATTAGGAAATGTCAATACAGGAAATTCCTATTTTGAATAAAAGGAATAATGGAACGGCGCTAGTTTTGGAATTTTACGATTCGAAATGAACAAACTTATTATTTTACTCAGGTAGAATCCGAAGGAAATTAGTAGGTATGTAAGTTGAAGGCAACTTTACCTAACTTATAAGTTGATATTGCTTCGCGACAAAGCGAGATTATGCAACAGAATTGATTGTGATTTGCAGTAAAATGAAGAGAATCAAGAATTCATTCAGAGGATATTATTGGCTGCAGATCATTGTCATCAACGTCACTTACCTACTTTGTATTGATAATATCTAGTTTTTTGTTCTTCCCATTTGCTTCATACAGTAGTAGTCTGTTCCAGTTTAGTCCAGCGTATCAAAAATCTACTTCTGCTTGGTCGCGTACTTGGTCTCCATTGCACCAATCTTTCAGTTTAGCTCATTTTCCTATGAATTCTGACGCCAGTTTTTCTGCGTAGATCCTCGTTTAGTACCTGGTCTTTTCAGTAAACTTATAATAGAATAATTGATCTCTTTATATTTTTTCCCGTTATTCTAAGATTCTTCTTCTCACAATACCATCAGCTTCCTCGTCGTCATTCCATGAGTTTGTTTGCCAGCTCATTGCTATTTTGGATGTATGCACATTTACTTACTCCGTCCTTCTTCCTTCTTCAATTGGCACTCGATCTCTTAGGCTTACTGCATGATTATTTCCATTGCGCGTTGAATTACTTGGATATGATGTATAGAAATTTTCGTGCCAATGCCATGTTTTCTTGGCCATTATGTAGAATGTAGATTTATTTGATTTTCATCCGATTCTAGAGTGAACCTGAGTGCACCAAATGTAGTAGATTTTCTAAGGTTCAGTTTTCGATGGTTACCTGTGTTTATTCAGGACTTCATCTATTCAAGTTCATTTGTAATCTAAATTGTATCAATGTCTGATGGCTTGTAGCATTGTTTTGGATTATTCTGGCTATCATCTGCGACTTTCAAGTGATTAAGTCTCCCTTCATCAATATTTAATTCCTTGTGCTGCTAATTCACATTTCCGAAGACATTTTTCAAAGTCAACAGCTTTATCATGTTCCTCGTTGGTCTACCAAGAATCAACGGATGATGAAATCTAAAGGAACATCAGAGGAAAAAATTAATTCAGAACGTCATAGATCAGATGACCAAAATTTAGCTCACACACATAGGTTGAAATGCAAAGAAGAATGCTAAAAAACTAATGATGAACAGCGAAGTCCATCGAATTGGAACATTCAAGAGCACTCAGTGGTGAAAAGCAACCTACCTCCTCTGCAGATAGTCCAAATCCTCTAGGATCTGAATATGGAATTCAGAGTTCCAGCTTCTACTCTGTTACGAAAAATTTATCATTTTCGTAACATGTTCCATCTCTTCTTATTTTCATTATAAAGTCGTATTTTTTCCATTTCAAAATCAGCAAAATAATCTAAAATATCCACAAGTTCAAAATAATACAAGTGCTGCCATCTATCCATCATCTGCGTAAAATGCAAATATCTTTTATTCATTTACCAGTACTGCCGTCTAGTACCTACCTGATGGATTTATTTTTCAAAGTATGATTTTAATTATTTGGCATTTGACAGTCATTTGTATTTTTATTCAAAAAAATTATATTTATCTTTCTCTAACCTCTGATTCTGAAATGATCTTTTTTTTGGTGGATTTTTATCTATTCTCTTTTATTCCACGTGGGTTTTCATTGTGAAGTGAATATGATCTTTTGGGTGTACTCGTCTGATTGGTTGAACTGGTTGAAATGCAGTTAAGTATAAAAAAACACAGAATCGTTTTCCTCTGGGCTTTGGTTTCTAAAACGATGTCTTTCCTAAACAGAAGTCTGGCAGGCAAGTCCTTTTTATTTTTAGTAATTTTTGCTCCTAATTTTTGGATTCTCCCTTATAGATTTTTCAATATATTTTGCTATCAATGCATATTATCATATCATTATTAGGTTTTTACCTGATAAATCTTATCTTATCTATTCTTGAAATATAAATATTACATTTTAATTTTTTTATCTAATTGTTGGCTTCCATTTTGTGTGAGTGTCGATTGGTAGTGCCACGTTTATTTGAGGTAAGTCAATTCAGACTTCTGGATTTAAATAGGTACTGCTGCTCTGGTTTTCAGAATCAATTGTTAGTGTGGGAATATTGGACCATTTGCTCTAAATAGAGTCGGTGAAAACCAAATTTGTGTGTCCATCCCTATCAACTCTTTATTGAATCCCGGCAGAGGCCTGAATAGCCATTTTCTGTTTGACTCCCTCAATTATTATCTCGACTAAAAGGTGTAATTTTTTAATAGAAATCCAGACAAGTCAAAAATTCAGAAAAAAGTTTTAATTAGAACATCTCAATAATTTTGACATGTTCTGGCTTTGATTAATTTCAACCCCAGGTTTATCTTGTAGTTTCTATAGTAGCTACCTTAATTTGAAAGGAAAATTTTGTCTATTTGGGGGAGAATCCAAAGATTTAATTTCTTATTGTTTTACCTACCTTATTTTGTTCATATTTTTACCTGCCAGAGCTAATGTCAGGAAAGCAGTATTTCGCTCAATCATAACGAGCATTTTATTATCTTTCCATTATTAATAATTATTTAATTGTATTTTTTTATTTTAAAATATTTTTTTTTTTTCAACTGTGCAATAGCTGTTCATACCTAATTCTGTTGGAAGGGAGTGTCTGTACAACAATCGTTTTATATTAAATTTCAATTTCAATTTCCTTTGCAAGACACTCACTTTTTGACAGAATTCAGGGATTTAATAATCCAAATATTGGTGAACCTGATACTGGCTTATTCTTTTCTGGGTACCTACTCGACATAAAGATCACTGTTTGGAGTCTGGATCAGCTGGAGTGACGTCACCCCAGCAATCTATCCTCTTCCTGGATACAGGAAACAACACGAAGAGCTCCAGTTCACGAAAGTGAAACCCCAACACCCATTGAAGAGCTCCGAATTGGAAAGGTATATGGTATCAGATTCACCGGAAAAACCAAGCTGTCAACATTAAAATCTTAAAGTAACATTTACTGTTACTCTATGTTACATATAACATTGTTAAATATCAAATAAAATTATTGTTTGTTGGATTTTGAGTGTTTTCATTTGCATCCTGACTCGTACACAATTCAAGTAGATGCTCCACTTGGTTCGTCCGATCATAAACTTATAATAACAAAGTGCGAAATGCTCATCCCACCAAGCCTACAACCACTTCCTCGTAAAATGTGGCACTATAAATCGGCAAAATGGAATGACCTAAAACAGTATTACCTGGATTTTCCATGGCAAGAGGTTTGCTTTAAAACAGCTGATCCCACTATTTGCTGTAATGAAATAACACAAGTAATCTTATCTGGAATGGACGCATATATCCCACATACAACTAAACGTAGAGCTAATGCAAAACCTTGGTTCAACAGTCACTGTCAAACGGCTGTACAGAAAAAACACAGAGCATATAACCTTTGGAAACGACAACAAACCGCTCAAAACCACACAGAATTTATAGAAGCCAGAAATAGTTGCAAAATTACTATTGACTCCGCTAAAGAAACATACAATCAAAGAATAAAAAACAGGTTGCTGAATTGTCCAAGTAGTTCTAGGTCTTTTTGGTCTCTTGCAAAAGCTGTTGGATCTAACTTCACCAAGTCATCCATACCACCACTTACAGATAAAAATAATCACTTAGCCACAACATCAGAGGAAAAAGCCAATATGCTTGCCCAAATGTTTTCCTCCAACTCCAACCTAACAGTGCCAAACGGAAAAACTCCACCGTTCATTGAAAGGGTTTTCCATAGTATGCCAGAGGTTCCCTTTTGTCACAGAGAAATACGAAAATCCCTAAAAAAGCTGGATACAAACAAAGCAATGGGTCCGGATGGCATTCCCGCAATAGTACTCAAAAATTGCGCCAACGAACTCACCCCAACTTTCGCAAAATTATTCAATTTGTCTTACAGGCAAGGAGTATATCCATCATCATGGAAGTCTGCCGCAGTACAACCCATTCCAAAGAAAGGAAAAAAGACAGATCCGTTAAACTATAGACCAATTGCTCTACTTCCGGTGATATCAAAAGTAATGGAAAGAGTTGTGAACAATCACCTAACCAAGTACTTGGAAAAGTACAAAATTATCAACGATAAGCAATACGGATTTCGAAAATATAGGTCAACTGGCGATTTACTTACATACGTCACTCACTTATGGCAAAAAGCGATTGAGTTGCGGGGTGAAACAAGAACAATTGCCTTAGATATATCTAAAGCATTCGACAAAGTTTGGCATGAAAATCTGCTCAACAAGCTCAAAGCAATGGGATTATCGCCGAAACTTTGCACTTGGTTTGAAAGTTACCTAAAGGACAGATCCATTTATGTTGCACTGGATGGCCAGAACTCCAACTTTTACCAAATAAATGCTGGTGTGCCACAGGGAGCAATCCTTTCGCCAACTCTTTTCCTGATTTACATAAATGACCTCATAGATAAAACAGTAAATCCACTTTATTGCTTTGCAGACGATGGCAATGTAGTCTCCTCACTCATACCACCCACAGGTCTTTCCGCACGTGAATTCCATCATCTTAGACTAACTCAAATATCGCAGATAAATAACGACCTGGAGATAATAGAGGACTGGGGTAACAAAAACCTTGTACAGTTCAACGCGCAGAAAACCCAAGCAGCTCTGTTTTCAAAAAAGACCAGCACCGGTGAGCCAAACATCATGCTATCTGGAAGTGCTGTCACATTACAGAGTCAGTTGAACATCTTGGGGGTTACTGCAGAGACCAACATGTCTTGGCACAGTCACGTGGCAGATATTGCTAAAAGGGCCTCCCAAAAGCTGGGGGTGCTATTTCGTACAAGACATCTGTACACACCAAGCCAATTGCTGACACTCTACAAAGCCCAGATTCGACCAACTATGGAGTACTGCTCACATATATGGAGTGCAGCACCCAAACATACCTTAATGCTTTTAAATACCGTGCAAAAACGAGCTATCAAGCTGATCAATGACCCCGCACTTACTCGTAACTTGGATGGTCTCGAACATCGCAGATCTGTGGGCGATTTATCTCTCTTCTACAGGTACTATCACGGAAAATGCTCTGAAGAGTTGGCACGTATGATTCCACCGAGAGTAGCACCTACCAGGCGAACCCGTCAAACAGACGGTAACCATGAATTTACTGTCAAACTAGAGGCACCAAGAACCTCATTATATCAGAATTCATATCTCTGGAGAACAGCATCGCTGTGGAATAAACTCCCTGCGACGGTTTTCCCTGCAGGTTACAACCTGAACCGTTTCAAGACCAACATACACCGACATTTCCGCGCACTTGCCGCTTCTCGAGCGTGATAGGACATTTCCTTGCGAGTGCGCATATCCGTAAAAAAAAAAAAAAAAAAAAAAAAAAAAAAAAAAAAAAAAAAACATAAAAGGACTGCACGTTATCTTAATTTTTTGAATTCCACGACCCTCGTTATCTTGTCTTAAGGTAACAAATTGTCAATTAATTTGTAACAACTCTAAATCCAAAACGGAAAGTCCTACGCTATGATGGGGTCTTCAACAAAGTGCCAACAAGTGCGTAATCGACTTCTTTTGGATTGCCCGAGTGGATCAAGGTCCTTTTGGTCCTTTGCCCAGACCATAGGAAAAAAAGTACATCTTCTTCCTTTCTACCTTTAGTTAAGGACTCCATTCCATTGTAGTATCGTCAAAAGAAAAAGCAGCTCTCTTTGCCAAGCAATTTGCATCCAAATCCACAATAGAGGACAATGTCAGAATGCCACAGGTTCTACCACACATTGGCTCTAACACGGACAATGCAGTATTCAGACCTTAAGCTTTTATGAAAATTCTTCCGCAACTTGACACTGGGAAGTCTACAGTCAAGGCATTTTTCCGTCTATCTGGAAATGTGTCAGAGGGCAGCTCATCCTGAAAAAGGGCAAGAAAACTCTTCCTAACAATTGTCGTCCCAACTCCATATATGCGTACATTCGAAAGAAATGGAAAAGGCATTCAACCTGAAACTAGTTAAATAACTTAAATTCAATAAGCTCATCTCTGATAAACAGTATGAGTTTCGTTCCAAAAGATCAACAAGGACTCTGCTGGCGTACCTACATCTGTCATATTTGGAGCTCGACTCTCGAAAAACATGGCAAATCGAGAATTGTAGCATTGGTTATCTCCAAGGCTTTTGATCAGAAGTGGTACAGAAGTCTCCTCAGCGAACTTCCATTGTATGGTCTTCCATCTGGATTAACGAGATTCCCACTGTCCCTACCCACATTACGATGCAAGCCAGTTCACTGGTGCAATTTTGTTAATACCCACCGAACTGTCGTGTCTACCATCTGAGCTCTGGAACGATCCCAGAATTCTGAAATCTTCCGAATAAATTTTGTCATTAGCTGGAGAGCAGGACGGCAGGTCACTGTATGTTGTGATCGATGGTGTGTCCTCTGATACACTGCCTATAAATGCCGGCGTCCATCAAGGTTCTATTCTGTCCCGAACACTGTTTCTCATTTCCATGATTAATTTGTGAAATGTGACAAGAAACCCCATATACAGCTTTGCGGACGATAGTACTTTAATGGCATCTTCCTATACTGGCAAACCGCTTAGATACTGCAGCAACTTTCACATTCATTGCCCGATAATAGGTTCACTCTATCAAGAGTGATCTTGATACCATTACCAACTGGGACCTTAACAAACCTAGGGATTAACGCCATGGTGTCTTGGCCATAATGTAGGAACGATTGATAGTAAACTTTTCGGTTCAGATTCATTTGTATTTCATCCGATCCTTGAGTGAACCTGAGTGCAACGAGATGTAGGCTAACAAAGTTAATTTTATGTCCAAGGCCTATGTATCCGGATAGATTTTCTAAGGTTCAGTTTTCGATGGTTAACTGTTAACTGTATTTATCCAGGACTTCATCTATTCAAGTTCATTGTAATCCAAATTGCATCAATGTCTGATTGCTTGTATCATTCTTTTTAATTATTCTGGTTAAGTGCTTCCTAGAATGATATCATCTGCGACATTCAAGTGATTAAGTCTTCCTTCATCAATATTTAATTTCTTGTGCTACTTATTCACATATCCAAAGACATTTTTCAAAGACAACAGATTTATCATGTTTCTCGTTGGTCTACCAAGAATCAAGGGATTTTATCAAAAAGAAACATCAGAGGAAAAAACAAATTCAGAACGTCATAGATCAGATGACCAAAATTTAGCTCGCACGCATAGGTTGAAGTGCAAAGAAGAATGCTAAAATCTAATGGTGAACAGCGAAGTCAATCGAATTGGAACATTCAGGAACCTCTAACCACATAAGAGCTCTCTTCAGTGGTGAAAAGCAACTTACCTTCTCTACAAAAGGTCCAAATCCCCTAAGATTTGGAAATGGAATTCAGAGATCCAGCAGCGATCGACTTTGGGACTACCCGAGTAGATCAAGGTCCTCTTGGTCTTTTGCCAAGACCATACGAAAAGATTTCACATATTCTTCCTTTCCACCTTTAGTTAAGGACAATCATTCCATTGTAGTATCGTCACAGGAAAAATCAGATCTTTTTGCCAAACAACTTGCATCCAATTCCACAATGGAGGACAATGGCAGAGCGCCACAGGTACTGCCACACATTGGTTCTTACATAGACAACGTTGTATTTAGATGTTAAACTAAAAAGGAAAATTCTTTTGCAATCTTGTGGTCCCGACGGCATTCCACAAATGCACAAGAATTGTCTTCAGTTCTTTGAAAACTGCCTCTGTTGCCCATCTCACTTATATTCATACAGTCGAAAGAAATGGAAAAAGCAGTCAACCTGAACCTGGTTTAATACCTCGAAGCCAATAGGCTCATCTCTGACAAACAGTACGAGTTTCGTTCTAAAAGATCCACAAGGGATCTGCTGGTGTACCTACATCAGTCATCTTTGGAGCTCGACTCTCGAAAAACATGGCGAATCGAGAATTGTAGCATTGGACATCTCCAAGGCTTTTGATCAGAAGTGGCACAAGGTGTCCTCAGCGAACTTTCATTGTATGATCTTCTGTCTGGATTAACGAGATTCCCACTGTCCCTACCCACGTTACGATGCAAGCTGGTTCGATTTTGTTAATACCCACCGAACTTTCGCGTAGTATCTACCATCTAAGCTTGGGAACGATCCCAGATTTCGGAGATCTTCCGAACAAATTTTGCCAT
Organism: Ceutorhynchus assimilis; assembly: GCA_917834065.1. Lineage (NCBI taxonomy): Eukaryota > Metazoa > Arthropoda > Insecta > Coleoptera > Curculionidae > Ceutorhynchus > Ceutorhynchus assimilis. Next base: position 12,824,925 of record OU892287.1, read on the forward strand.
TGGCTAGGGAGCAAGACGGTAGGTCACTGCATGTTGTGATCGATGGTGTGTCCTCTGATACACTGCGTATAAATGCCGGCGTCCATCAAGGTTCAATTCTGTCCCGAACATTATTTCTCATTTCTATAAATAATTTGTTAACTGTGACAAGAAACCCCCATATACAGCTTTGCGGACGACAGTACCTTAATGGCATCTTTCTATACTGGCAAACCGCTTAGGTACTGCAGCCACTTTCACACGCATCGCCCGATAATAGGTTCACTCTATCAACAGTGACCTTGATACCGTTACCAACTGGGACCTTAACAACCTAGTTAATTTAATGCTTCCAAAACTCAAGCAAACGTTTTTCAAATAGGAAATCTCCTGCCGATGATAACTCAGTTTCAATTATGTCGGGACAAAACCTTTCTATCAATCCCTCAGTATCTCTTCTTGGGTTGACTGCATCGACCAACTTGTCTTGTCATGACCATGTATTTTCGATCGCCAAAACCGCCCTTTCGTATGGAAACCCTTGGATTTTTCGATTCGTGCAAAAACTTCTTTATTTCTGAACTCTGAATTTCTTCATACATGTATTTCTGTACTGTTTCCACAGCTGGAGCAATGGCCCCAGGCATTCGTTGGCTGTATTTGATTTAGTGCAAAGAAGAGTAATAAAAATTATCGATACTCCAACTCTCACCTACTCATAGAAGCAAGGTGGCGAACTACTTATTCTGTCCATGGGATATGTTTTAATAATCTGACCAGTCTAATTCCAGCTAGGAGAAGTTATTCAAGCACCACAAGAACCTCACAAGCATCTCATCCGTATGTAATAAAGTTGGCTACCCCGAGGACCTCTAAATATAAATGCTTACCTCTGGAACTCCAGTGTAAGAGCGAATGAAATTCTCCTTTAGAATATACGCCTTTTCAACCATCAAATAACTCACAGATAATGCTGTGAAGAGACTTACAATACTTGTTACCCGGTGCATGCCTATGATGACGATTTTCCCGGTTGAATTAGTTGCAGTGAACTTAAAGCCACAGCTGGCCTCTTATGCCATCAGACCTTACACCATTTGGCTTATTTTTTTGTTTTGGTATATACGTGCCCCTGTTGCTTTGGCGTACCGAAGAAATTGCATTGTTTTCGTTGTTAGCAGGGTCTTGTTATCGCTTCCTTATTCTTTGTGCAATTAGTCACATTACCAACACAACAAATCTTGGTCCGATGAACTTTAAATTTGAAGGACATGATCATAATATGGAAAGAATCATCCGCCATTGAAAATATATCTAATTTTCCATTTGCCTGAATACCAAGAACCTCACATGGCAAAACCTCTCTTATTCACGCTAGAGACGTCGCAGGATGAAAAAAAAAATATTACCTTTCATGGGAAACAGGCGAGCGTATATTGCGAAAGCCTCCAGGGCCTTTGTCTAAAATTACGCACCGAGTGCAAAAAAAGTGCGTGTGTTTTTTAAAATAATTTTCCTTCCTGGCCTTATGTGCGATATGCTGTTTTTCATTGTCGTAGTGATCTACAAATCGGAATTTGCGAACCGTGCCAGGGCAAACTCGAACCCTTTGTTCTTTGGCATAATGGATGATATATTGACGTTTCCAGATATAAATTGTCCTTTCCCTTTTGGTAATTTCCAGGCAAATATTGTGCGTGAGGTAAAATTCGCACAAATCTATTGAACCTTGAAAACTTATGTAAAGCCTAATTTATTTATTTTCACACACGAAGACTAAAAATATTGCTGCTATAATTATTTTGACAAGTATTCATCGTTATTTTTAATGTTCATTACACGGTCAATTAAGTTAAGGCCGGTTTCTTTTTCTCATTGAGCTCACAACGGCGAGAAAACTAAATAATTGTTTCACCTTTTGCCAAGCAGTGGCTTAAAAATAGTTGTACGAACAAGAATAATTATTGCTTTATGAAGTTATTGCTCTTGTTAAAATTCTTCGGCGCGTTTCTGCCGCGGAATTTATAGAACGCACTGTATTAATATTAGTCAGTTTTTGCCGGCAAATAGGTTTTTCACACCATAAAAATGGGGATTCTTTCCGTTCAACAAAAATCACTGGCGATTTTTATCTTTCTCTAACGGGGCCCCTCTAGGTTTGTAAATAAGCCCGGATCGCCGACAAAGCGAACTGCGCGGAGAGTTTTACGTTTTACTCCGTGTTTATTCAAATATTTGGATTTTATTTTTCGAAAATGAGCCGTGTGAATATTTGGTTATGCTTGGTTAAGATTGCTTGTATGTACTTTGGTAGATTACATCTGGAGCATGTTAAACCTATTTGTTGTGGTGAAAAATGTTTAAACTATGCAAAAATGTTTGCTTTTTTATTGGCCGGTAAGGTACCAAAATTGTCTTGTTGTTATTTAGTGTATTTTAGCTTTTTCACTTTCTACTTTCATCTTAAATTTCCATTATATGTTCACTTTTATGATTTTTTATCTTTTCTTCGTATTTGTATTTTATCGTGATTTGTTTCGCCCTGTCATTACTCAATTTGTATCATTTATATTTAGTTTGAATCATATTGTATCTTGTTGATTCTCCTTCTAATATCCAATAGTAATGAGCCTTATTTTGAATTCAATTTTCTCTATTGGGCGTTTTTTAGTTTTCTGCCCATCTCTATTCTTGAAATTGGTTGAGGTTGAGATTTTGGATGTCCTTAGATAAAGGCCGAATTAAAAGTATGTATTATTTTGACTTCATCCAAATAGGATTGCATCGGATATTCCAAATACCAAGATTTAATTGGATTTCTGCAACCATTTCCGGTAGAGTGTCTCTTTGATGTTTCATGTGTTTGAGTCTAGGGATTTTCCAATCTTCAACACTAAGAGATGTTCTGAACTCTATACCTTGGTTCGCCGATCTCTACTGTCGTGATTGAGAGTCTAGAGGATTTTTGTAAATTATGGAATTACCCCTTACACAAGCGTATTGCTACTACAAAAACAACTATAGCTGAGTAGCTTCCCGTATGGGACCTCAGTACCTGCTGGGAAACTGGCTAACTAACAAAAAACTCTTCCGTATTGAATATAGGTAGTGTTTCTTGAATGTTGTGTGTGGAATTAAAATTTTAGCACAAAGACAAAGGATGGTACCTACTTTAGACTTAAATTATTAAATTAATGACTCATAATTATTATAAAAATGACACAGTTGTTTCGATTTTTGAGGAATGTTAGATCGAGGCTTTCTCTGCCGTGCTCTTTCCCCTCGTTAGTTCCAGGATGAGAACGGTACGATTTACTTTAATAATAAAGTAGACGTTTCACAAATTTTTCGTTTCTTAGTAAAATTGAGTAAGTTTCCACAACGTAGGTCCTATTTGTTCTGCATTTCGTTTTTCAGAAGATTTGGTGTTTAAAAGGTAATAAAAATTCACACCGTTCAATCTTACCGAACGAACCCGGGTATGTTATACTACAAATTCAACTGACAATATGGAGTCTCATAGGAGAACCAGAAAATTTGTTGTAGTTTATCAACTTGTTTTCAATTACATATTATGTAAGGTTCGTTTCACCAGGGTTCATACTTGACCTTGAAACTTGAAAAAAAAGGGTTGTCGTAGATTAATTCATATGACGCATTCAATTTTTTTGACAAATTAAAATGAATGACGTCTGGTTAAGAGCCGACGAACGTTTTTGACGTCATTGATTTGTTTCAGTCAATTTTTATTTGTTAAACAAGGAAGGCAAATGTTGGTGGCAAGTACAAACCCTGGCGAAACAAACTTTATGTAGGTACGTACCTACATAGTAGTTAGGTTAGATCGACACTGAGTGGGCCTATCACGGCTCTTTACTCCGACTTAATGTTCTATTGTGGCTCATGCCTTCTATTCCTCCAATCATGCCTATCTTCCCAATAAAGTTCACGATGATAGTTGGAGAGATGTTGTTCTCTCCCCCCTGTGCCCCACCTTAGATATGAAGATTGAAGCCTCAGACTGCCACCTGCTTAACATTCACAAAAAATTTGTTGCCTCCTCGTCCTCCATATACATACATGGCCTGCACTCAGCATCATCTGGCAGTCCAGCCCTGTGCATGTGGGTGATCTAGCCTACAGTGCCCAGTGTATAAGCTAGTTAGGGTTTTCAGCTTAGTTCTGCCGAGCTCCAGCATCCTTTCAACCGGTTGTCTTATGATTGCCTTTGCTGGCGTCATTTCTGGCAGGTTTAGCCAATATTCGTAAGCTTTGTTTTCCGCCCAGATTTCAGTGGTTCGATTTGCCATGGTATGGATAATGTCCAACACTGGCTCTGGACCCGTGAAGTTGGTTCCGGCTCCAGAGATCCGCCATTTCATTGCTCTCAAGTCTAGCGTGTCCCGGTATCCACATTAAGATTACCTTATTTTTCTTCCCTAATTTACTAAGAGCTTTCTTACAGCTTCAGACTGTTCTTGAATTAAAAAAGGTGTAGCTAAACGCTTTGAGTGCGGCTTGGCTGTCAGAAAATATTTTTATGGTTTTGTGAGTTTCAGGTCGATTCTGCAGCTTCCTCACGCCCATTTCAATTGCATGCACTTTCGCTTGAAAGATTGTTGATGCATTGTTCCCTAGACTGATGGATAACCTAGTTTTCGGTTTTGCACCATAAACCCCCGCTCCCACCCCACTGTCTGTCTTCGATCCATCCGTGAACAGACATACATCTGCTTTTAGTAGGGCATGCTCATTCTGCACCCACTCTTTCCTTCTTGGAAAGGCCACTGTGAATTTTTGGCATAAGCTCCGTATACAACAGGTTTAACAGAAAATACCGAAGAAGTTCATTTATACTTGACTTTATATGGGACGATGGCAAAAAAAGATCGACCCATGCAATGCAAAGAAGTAGCTCCATCAGCTACGATAACCCAGTCAGGAGAAAACAGCTAGAATCACCAACCGACGGTGAAGGAGAGAAACACAAAAGGAGAGAATCTACCGAATTTTTCGCCCCAAGAAAAACTCTAGATATAATATCAAAATTGAGCACCGACGCACAGTGATTCAGATTAGACATCTACGAAGACAAAAATAATTTTTGGACAATAAACAAAACATTCGAGATAAGAAAAAAAAGCAGGCAAAATAAATTTGCCATTCATATTCTCACAATGGCAAATGAATAAATTTGTTATTTGTAGGGTGAATTTGCGATTTCATAAACTTGCAAAAATTTGGTATTTCAAAAATTTATTACATCTATTTGTGGTTGTCAAACCTAAACAAAAATTATGTTGTACATTGCTAAGGGTAAGTCTTTCTGTAAACTGGTAACTTTCGTTTCATTTCATTAATGACTCTTCCGCAATAGCCTTACAAGTACCTCAAAGTTTTATAGTGTGCACTACAAAAATACAAAATCTTGCAGACGATATCTTCTGAGTAACTCCTAGTAACTGTCTCATATTGGTCTTATTATTTTATATGATTCTTCTACTTTCTTTGTACACATAAAAATTTACCGCCTGTTACCGCCTGGATTACAAATACATATATTTTTTAGGAGCGCAACATCGATTCACGCGCAACGAACTCTTTCAAGCGCTTAAAGCACGAGGAGCTATTAAACCCACAACAAAAGATTCTCAAAATGCCTTAGTCGAATTTGTAAATAGTTTTTTAAATACGGAGGAGTTGACAAATTATGAAAAAAAGAAGTTGAAGTCATCACTTTATATATTTGGTGTGGTTCTTTATCGTAAATGGAAAAAATCTGGGTTCAGCTTATCAAAATTCACAAAGAGCAATACAGTGTGGCTGGAACAAACTGTTATAATAACTGGGGAAAAGGAAAAAAAAGCAAGCGGAGGTCATTCTAAAGTACCGTTTAACAGAGCGAGTTTAAAAAGAAAACAACGCATTATCAAACCTCTCCTCTAGACTCACTCTAAAGACGAGTTAGCACTCGCCGCCGAAATGAGTTACAGAGCCAGTGGTAGCAAAGATGCAGCATATATTTTTAAAAAAATTTCAGAAACACCATCTCAAAGTACGGAAATAAAAAAGACACTGGAAAGAAGAACAGAACCTGTAGAAAATGGTCAATTTTCATCGGAAGAAGCCCTTGCTCTGTTTTTTGATCTTAAACTTTCCCAGGCACAGTACCAATATCTAAGAAATTCTCTCAAGAGAAAAGGCCTCAAAAAAGTTTTACCTAGCTACCATAAAATTCTTCTGGTCAAAAAAGACTGCTACCCTAGTAACTTGTCAATATGTGAAAAAAAATCTGAAGTTGGCCTACAATCTCTATTGGACCACACAGCAAACAGACTCATTAATAATGTACAAAAACAAGTGATTTCCTCTTTTGCTCTAAAATTCAACGATAATACCGTGAATCTGATTTTTTTTTTCAAATACGGGGCTGATGGTAGTGGTGGCAAAACTGCTTTCAAGCAACCATATGAGTCAGAAGTTTATGATGACACCAGCATTATAACAACATCCATAGTTCCACTGCGTTTAGTTTGCGAAAATAATAATCAGAATATTGTTTTGTGGAAAAACCCGAGACTATCATCGACCCGATATTGTCGACCGCTAAGACTTCAGTATGCAAAAGAAACCGAGGAGCAAATCAAAAGTGAATTTTCAAAGGTTCAGAAGGAAATCGATGAACTAAGTCCTACACAGATTTCAATTGACAATAAGCAATTCCTGATCCATTATATTATGTATTGTACCATGGTGGATGGCAAGGTGTGCAATACCCTAATGGAAAGTTCGTCTCAAAAATGTTACATATATAAGGCTGGACCAAAAGACTTTAATGTATTAGAAAATGCAAAGTTTCAAAATTATGATACAGCTGCACTAAATTTTGGATTATCTCCACTTCACGCTTACATCAGAGCATTTGAATGTCTATTGCACATTGCTTATCGCTTAGATTTTGCTACTTGGAGAACTACCAAAGAATCGAAACCCCTAATGGAAGCTAGAAAGAAGAGAATTATTGATGATTTTCGAAAAAAAACCGGTCTTTTGGTAGATGTGCCAAAACAAGGATTTGGTTCCTCCAATGATGGTAATACTTCCCGCAGATTTTTCCACGATCCTCAGTTGGCAAGCAATATAACGGGTATTGATGCAAATTTGATACACAGGTTCGGCGTTTTGTTGCGGGCTTTAAATTCTGATTTTCAGATAGACACAGAACATTTTGAAACGTAAACCTTAGAAACAGCTAAAATGTATGTAAGCCTTTATCCTTGGTATCCAATGCCTCTATCTATGCATAAAATTTTACTTCATTCAACTGCCATCATCAAACATTTCCTATTACCTATTGGACAGTTATCGGAAGATGCTCAGGAGGCTAGACATAAGGAAGTAAAAGCATTCAGAGAGCACAATACTAGAAAATTATGTCGAACAAAAACCATGGAAGATTTGTTTCATGTTCTTCTAGCCACCTCGGACCCCTTTTTAACTAGTCTCAGGATTCTTCCATCCAAAAACAGAGACATGTTTAGTGAAGATGTTCGCTCGCTTTTAAAATGTGAGATAGACTAACAGGATATGTTTAAATAAGTTTTTCTTTTTTTTTGCGTACATTGAAAAATAAATTAGCGCGTAAACTTTTAATTTTCAATTTTTTTTTCATTTTTCTGTTCTTTCACATAGGTAACTTAGTACTTTTGATGCCTTTCTGAAAATAACATCTTATATTTTTTTATGAAAATTTTATTGGTTTATTGGAATGGGTAGAGTTATTATAATAATGTTTAATAGTTTTTATATTCAACACAATCAAAATACAGAATTTTTACAATAATTATTATTGCAATCATTTAATTATTCCTCTATTATTTTGTCGTGGTGTCCTTTCTTGCGTTCCTTGACTCAGGACCCCAACTGCTTCTCCTGAATTTGTTATGTCTTCAAGAAAAGTCGCAATTTCTTGGCGCACCTGCTGTCTGTTAGTTGCATTGGTAATTGCATCCAGCCCAAAAATCAGAACCCGCAACGCGTTGGGCTCAGGCTTTGCAGTGCTGGTCTAAAATGCACGTCGAACAGGTTCATCATGTGTTCTCTAACACTTTGTCTTTCCATGCTGCTGTAGCTCTTTCAAGCACAATAAAATGAATGTAAAGGAAATGAAATCCATTTTTTTTCGTCTTGCCCGTTTCAATGAAATATCTGCAGCTAGTCACAAAAACTGTAGCCTTTTTTTTTAGTGAAATTATAGAAAAAAAACATGTATTGTATTTACACAAAATAACAACGAACGAGTTTTTTCATTTTAGTCCAGGTAGATTCAACAAATAGACTAACTCGATAACAAAAAAAAAAAAAAAAAAAACGAAAAAAAAAAGTCTAAGCAGGCTACAAAAATATTTATGAATACTATAATACAGTATTTAGGTATTTAGTTCCCAAAAAATGCTCCTGAGGTTTTGTCCCGCTAGAATTCAAAACCGCAGCACTGTGCGACGTCGATGGAAACATTGAACAGAACACCAAACGCAATATCAAGGATATTGCGCGTTAACTCGGAGAGCAGATGAAAATCCTGAAGGATTCTCATATCACAGATTGGCTTCAGAGCTATAGATATGAAGAGGCAGAGAGGAGTGACCAACAAACACACGCCAAGAACAGCGCGCAAACAGTAACACTTGAACTGAGTGTAGCAGAAGATATATCACACTAAATCGTTTAAAGTTTGGGCATGCTTGTTATCCAGCACATTTAAACAAAATAGGTTTTCTACCCTCTGATCAGGGTGACGTGTGCCAAGTAAGAGGAAACCTTATTCACCTTTTCTTTCAATGTGCCAAATATCTAGATCAAATCTAGCAGTTAATATGACGGTTTAACAAAAAAATTCAAAGCAAGTAAGTTAATTTGATAATAAAAAATTGTCTGTGTTATCTGTGTCTAATGTTTATCCCAATGTCCACTTCCTATAGTCTTTTATGATTGTCTAATTTGGAAAGTCGCCCTGATAGGCCCCATCAGTGGCGTGAAGAGTGTGTATTTGTCTACATTTTTTTTTTTTTCGAGATAGATATTTTGAAATCAACTTATTTGTGACCTACTGCATGACTGATCAGTCCAAAGCCAAAAAAAAACCGAACGCAGACATGTAATTGTCTCCATGGTCCTGCATGGTACCATAGAATCGTGCACTTTGTGCCAAGTCTTTCAAATTTGGTATAGTCTTAGGTATGATCTTAAGGTTTTAGGAAACTATCGCAAGCAACTTGTGCACTCTGGTAGCCTGCTGGCTATAAATCTAATATGGCCGCCATCTGTATTGGTATTTTTGAGATATGCTCTTCTATAAGACAAAAAATCTTGAGTAATACAACTTTTCATGGGTTAATTATTATCATTTTCCAACTATCCACATATAATTCGTTCGGTGTTGCCGTTTATTTTCACAGTCCTTGTAACTCTCATGATCACGGACTTTGGACCCTTTGGTTTGGACAGTACAAACTCTTCAGTGCCAAATTTCAGGATGTTGAGCTGGTTGTCGAATGCAAAACCATGTTGACTGATCCACTGCATACCCAAAATAAACTCATTTTCTATATCAGCAATCAGCCCTTTCTGACATATCTTGATATTTCCTAATCTCAGGTCAATATCTGTTTCTCCATGCTCATTTGCGGTCTCTGTGCGTAGAATAACTTGCTCGAAAGTGGCTTTGCATTGGACTTTTTGGCAATGTTCGAATTTAGTAGGTATACGGCTGCCCCTGATGTGTCAACTGTTATAATGATATTTCTCCTATTAATATTTCCTTTAATAGTCATAGTGTCCGCAGTCTTTCCTAGCATTTTGATAGCTATGATTCTAGGGGCTGCACTCGCACTAGGTAACAATATATACTAAAATGGTATTATGATATTATATTACTCAATCATATTGATATGACTCATAGGAGCCAGTTTATTAAAAATACCAATAAAGAATGCGGCCATATTGGTTTTATAGCAAACAGGCCACTAGAGGTCGCACACAAGTTGCTTGCGATGGTTTCCTAAAACCTTGAGATCATACCTAAGACTATACCAAATTTCAAAAACATGGCATAAAGTGTACGATTCTTATGAATTTTCAATAATTCCAGCTCAGCTATGGCAAAACATGCAGGGAAACAGACAGAAGATCAAAACAGAAACACGGAGGAGCTATGCTCCGCGATTGCCTCGAAGTGAACACACCGAACTCCAATGGCAGAATAAGACAAGAAAGCAACCCTGGACCAAGGTACCCAGACGGAGAGCCCGGCGGTTGACCAAGGAACCCAGGCAGGCTTAAACAACGTGAAGAATATAAATAAAGACATTTTCGAGCTGCACAGAAATAGAAAACAAAATATGGATAGATACAGCACATTACATGATATGAAACTTCGAACTTTCACTTAAGAGGCAACAAAATCAACAATCCATGACAAGTTTTGCCTCCTACAGAGAATGCAATGCAAATTTCAGTCCTTCAGGGTATATCATCAAGTGCAACAGTGGATGGGTATTGATATGAATCTATTACAGTGGGGATTTGAAGTAAGAGATGGGAGCTTGTCTTCTATTAGAATGAGTCATGCAACAGCACCAGCTCATTTATTGAAATTTGTAAAATGTGTGTGCAGAGGAATAAGCTGCTGCAATTCTATGGAAGTGGACATGGACGATGATTGAGAGAAAACTATTATTGTAAATGAATAAATAAATACTTTGAACTCAAAGGTATTTTAATTGAATGAACTTTAAGTAAATGCTTTCTATTACAATTATTACTCACAAATTGTGTAATGTTCTATATACCCTTCAGGGGCGTACACTGTATCGAATTTGGGGAAGCTATGACTCAAGTATCTTGTTTTCTGGGGCAGTATGTAATGAGTTTCTGGTATATTTTTGAACCTATGTAAACATGCTGCCCAGGAAACAAGCAGCAAGCTACATGTGTCATAGCTTTCCCAAAATCCATGCACCGCACGCGCCCAATCCCCCAAAAATGTTAAAACTGTGCCAACTCTCATATAATCATTATTGTTTATTATCTTAATCATTCACGGACTGGATTTTCAATTCCAAGTGCTAATATATACCTAAATGTATCAAATAATGGTCAGCCATTTTGGAAAATTCGCCATTCTGGATAAACGCGTCATCATAGAGGCGTAGACTTTTCACCATCGTTTTCTATAGAAAATTTCAACCAGGAAACCACTCACAGAAATTCTATTGCAATTAGTTTGACGTTGGCCCATTTTTCGTGCTAATTTGCTCATACTAGAAAGCAAGCCCGTAGTAAGCAGGAAGGAGATGGACACCTATGACATTATTGTAAAGGGCAGAGAGAGAAAAGCTACAGGGAGACCTTGTAGTGGACAATAAAACATGACAGTGCAGACGCAGAAATATACAAGGGCTAAGAGAGACAAAAGCTGGGAAACTGCTAATCGTAACCGAAAGAGATGCGTTGGATATAAAACAGATTCAGGGTAAAATCAAGGATACAGATGTGGGAGTGACCGCCAAGGTAATAGGGATGGATACAGAGCAAGAAGCAGGAGGGAATATTGAGGGGATGGATGCCCTGAAGACAGAACAACGGCTGGCAGACGCCACATAAGAGAGGATAGGGAAATCAACCCCGAAAGAGGATAGAATAGGACCATATATTTTTACAGTTTTGTGAGTTTGGGGTCCGCTTGAAAGATGTTTGCATTGTTCCTAGACTGATGGATAACCTAGTTTTCGGTGTTGCACCATAACCCCCGCTTGCACCCCACTGTCTGAATTCGACCCATCCGTGAACAGACATACATCTGGTTTTAGTAGGGCATGCTAATTCTGTACCCACTCTTCCCTTCTTGGAAAGGCCACTACTGTGTAGGGTAAGACACCTGTGTGGGTTCTTGGCATAAGGTCCGTAGGCATTCCCAAACCGCTGTGTTTTGATACAGTACAGCAGTGTGGTGCCTTCCACATTCCGTTTGTCATCCACTTGATCTCTATTTGTGTAGTATATTCTGTAGGTTGTTTTCAAGACCCTTTCCTGATAGATATTATGTAAAGGAAGAATTTCTATGAGAAGCTCCATGGCTGCTGTTGGCATAGTGCTGAAAGCTTTGTAGTCCGTTGAGCTTGGTTTGGGCAGTACACTGTCGTCCGTTTATCCACCGGACTATTGTTGATCATGAAAGTATATTTGCTTAGACCCAATTCCCCATGATTTGCTACAGATCCTGCGGCAGGACGATAGTGAGTAGCTAGTTTTCTGTATTATATTTGCCAGATGGATATAAGTATTTCATCTAGAGTAATTCTCATAGGTTATTCTTCTTCTTCACGTTATTCTTCTTCTAGAATAACCTTGGGATGGGCAGTATTCGGGAAAATGAGGGATGTGTTTAGAGCTGATATTCCAATATCCCTCAAACGAAAAGCATGACCTATGCTGCGGAGACATTAACTCTCACCAAAACATCAGCAGAAAAGTTGAGATTAGCACAGAGACGAATGGAAAGATCCATGCTTGGACTGACTTTAAAAGACCTGAGTAAGGAATAATGAGATTCGCATAAGAACTGGGGTGAACGATATTGTAGAACATATCGCAAAACAAAAGTGGAAATGGGCAGGCCACATCGCAAGATCTGAGGAAGATGGACGAAGAAACTCATTGAATGGAGATCAACAGCTGACAAACGAAACCGCAAAGTATGACAAACAACAAAATATTATAGAGATAGATATTCTTACAAAGTTATCTTTAAACCAAGGCTAACAGGATCTAAACTCCTTGAGCATATTTATATGGATATACCGGTATACTCTTGCATATACTTTATTTGCAAGAGCTAAATTTTGACTTACATCAAACATGTAATATGTAACGATGTCAATATATGCTTCTACTCATTGTCAGGTCAAAAGTATCTAATAATAATACGCGGACAGGTTTTATTATTATTATTATTATGGATATTAGTGGTAGGACTAAGTCTATTTCACTGAAGATTTTATGATCACTCTGTCAAAACGTTCCTTGTTGGTAGCTTGTTACATCTTTCCTTCTCAAGTTTCTAGTTATCTCCTCTGGTATTGGTGTGGCGAGGAAGAATTTATTGTTACATGCATAGTAACCATTCAGTCTTTTGTAAGTTTTAATAAGGTCTCCCTTCATACCTCTTTCTTTTAATGTAGTTAGGTTTAGCTGGATAAAGCGGCTCTCGTAGGGAACTCTTTGATTTCATTATCCTTGTGATACAGCGCTGTACACTCTCAATCAGTTCAATGTCTGATGTAATACGGGTTTCAGATGGAATGGGCGTATTCGGGCTTTGATGTTACATAAGCTTTGTAGAGCTTTAGAACCATTTCTTTAGATAGATTTTTGAATGAGGTAGATTAGTGAATTTGGCTGGAAACACAACCTAAGAAGTATCTAATCAAATTGGATCGCAACTGCTCAGAACAGAGATAACTGGAAAATTTTAGAGGAGGACAATGGACGTGAAAAGTGGCTGTTTGATGATTATGAATTTCCAGGTATTTGACTTCGTTTGTAAAGGGTACCACCACTCCTCGTAGGTTGAGGGGTCAAGCTTCCTTTTTCTTATATAGTACCGAGTATAGTACCATTACAAAACACGAGATATTTTGTATTATACAAGAAATTCTTCTTCAATAGATCCAACTCCCTTTAAGTGATCATCAAATTAGCGAATGATTATTGTAAAAATGCACAAACCCTATTTTTTTTCAACCATTGGACACAATATCGCAATTGCCTTAATTTTAATAAAAATTAAGATAACAAATGAGGGGGAAAAAGGCATAAGGCCATTATATACGAAATTTTCTAATATTAAAGCCCTACGCCGCAACTTTAAGGGATAAAATATACAGTTGGTAATTAGTTTTCATTAGACTCAACGTCTCCCGTCGTTAACACGCCATCGTTTGCAGTCTGCTCTAATTTTAGGGATTAGTTTTCTTGATACCCCGAAATAACGTAAAACGTAAAGACGATTTTACTAAGAAAATTGCATAACTGTAATAAAAGCAATGAATTTTTAGGTTAAAAGGCTGTATATTTTAATATAAAAATATTATCCAAGAGAGCATGAAAGTTTTTATTATTTAGCCAATTTGTCTTGTTGTATAGTGTCACCAACTTCCCAAATAAAACCGCTCGTTCTGGAGAGGTGCAGTAAATGTATAGTTCGTGTGCTGGGCAGTAAACTTTGAAGCCGAAACATTAAAAATTACGCCACCGTTAACTGCCTTGGTTTAATGCAAACTCTAACGACTTTTTCGAGTTATCGGAGGAAATTTGCAAGCACGACATAAAGAGTTTGCGCGTATGTTAAACGAATTACGTTACCGTTAAACCAAATGAATTTTCAATCATTTTCTAATGGAAATTTCTTCATTAAAAATTATGTTCTATAAATCAAAATGAATTTCTTTTGTTGTCTTAATGAACCATTGTTGCATCACCTTATACCTGACTACCAAATACAATCTCCAATTAAGGGGTTAACTCGGTGATAAATAAATGAAGAAGTTAATTTATGCCTTGAAGGTGGTGGTTGAATTCGAAGTCTCTGGTCATTATTGTTTGATGAATGTGCGTTATCTTATTTCTTGCCCCTTATTGAATTCCAGGATTCATGGTTGTTTTCCTTTGGTCATATCCGATTTTAAAAAAAATATTGATTATGCGAGATGGTACAAAAGGCTTGTTGAAATGTCAATTGTGAATTTCAACATATCTTCTACGGTCCGTAGATTTTAATCTGATACTCCAAAAGAATGTGAGCTGGTGGCTCCTTACATTAGAACGCCAATGGTCACCTGACGTCACACCTGTTTTTTCCATAAGCTTCACCCCCTTGCTCTTCATACGGAAAGTGTCAGATTAAAAACGACAGACAGTATTGCCTTCTGCTAATCCTCATCAATATTACAGAAAATATAGTCGTTTCACTATTTATTTAGATCAATGAGTCGATATTCGTCACTGTTAACAAAGATGTCATCAGACAAAATATAAATCGAAGCCGACAAAGTGGCTCTTAAAAAATGATCTACGACATTTTAAATTCGCCGCGCCACGGCTTTTACCCTCGAATTTTTCCTTATCGTTTCCGAAACGCTAATGGCAAAAGAACGCATTTTTATTTATCGGTTTCGGAAAAAAAAATGTTCACCTTCAAAGAGGTCTTTAATTAATATCAACCAAAAAGTTATTCCGGACGCTCGGGCCCATCGAAAACAAAGAGCCCGATACTGAAAAGACTACGAGAGCGAGGAGCGTCTCAAAGGAATTTTTCAGAATTTATTATCACTTATTAAAAACAACCTCCACCTTGGCGTCCGAGCCCAAGCTGGGGCTTCCGTACTAATGAATCTTCTTTATTTCAACTAACAAAAAGGGAAAAATTAAAAGAAAACTTCGAGGAGGAGGAGGAGGAGGAGGAGGTGGAGAAAGCAGAGGGCACGCTTTATTAAAGATTTGCAGAGGCCAAATTTTAAGAGGAAGATAATAGAAGGGAAAATATAATAATATGATTTCAAAGGTCTTTTGTCAGAGGCGGTACAAGAGTTTTTTTTTAAACAAGCATTTCTCTGAAATTAATGTCTGCGACTATACAATTGAGGCTTCAATTGTATTCAAAATAATCAGGAGACAATATTATCTTGTCTCTATTAGTCCAATATTTATTAATAAATGTTTATTATTTAACGGCTTAGCAAATGAATGCTGTCTCCTTCACACGCATGGAAACTGCATATAGATTGGAAGAGACAAGACCTAAGATATTCTACGAACGTCGATGACTTAAATAGAGCAAAGATCTAGACATTCCACAACCTTCCTTCCGAAATTGTTAGTCACAACTGGCAACAGGGCAATGAAAGCTTTAAGCTAGCGGCCACCGGAACAGCTGTTCGTGCTTTTTCGATGCAGTCTTCTTAAATTTGATTGATAGAAGTTGCTCATATACCTTATACGTTATCGTTTGGCGCGTCTCAATTTTTCCACTTTTGAAGTGCCTGTAGAAAACTCATTCAAGTTCGTAGATCATCAAATATACCTAAAATAGTCCTTCATTTCAGATTTTATTTTATGCCCAAATTACGTATTTAAATTTCAGTGAAAGAGTCCATTATCATCTGCATCTTCTGAAGATGAAGCATTAATTTACAATATCTAGACATTACTCCGACTTTTTCTTTTTCTTCTTCTAATCAGCCACTTTCAATTCCAAATTTTCCCAGTTTTGCTTTTCTACAGCTGTCCTCATCCAGTTTCTATGAGCGATATCCTGGATGTCATCACGCCATCTCTTCTGAGGTCTTCCAACACTTCTACTCTCTCTTAATCGCCATGCTGTAAGTATGTACGATCATCTCTTTGTGCTTTTGCAATATGGCCAGCCAACTGTAGCTGAGCTACCCTTTTACTTCCATCTGTTAGTCCTCAGCAAACCATCCAGCTTTATTGTTTTGCATCAATAAATCAATCGAAATTAGGCATTTCGAAAAGATGAATCGACTTTAATGTCCCTGTTGTTGATTAGGGAAGAATTTCGTGTTGCAGGAACCAAAAGATAAGTAGTTTAATTGAAAATGAAGAAAAAGTTAAGGAAAATTGGAAGATTGAAAAATTCTGGCCTGGGCAGGATTCGAACCCGCGTCCTCAGCATTGCCGGTGCTACGCTCTTACTAACTAAGCCACCATGACTTTACAGATCTTTTTGATTTTTGTTTTGTTGTTGTTAGAGGAAGTTGCTTGGTTCTCCGCTCATTGCCAAACTTCTCAATCCTCCAATAGACCCACATATTTTTGACATCGGTCCTAACTCGAATAAGCTCCTTATTACTACGTAAGTTTCGTCCATGTGTTGAAACTTGGTTTATGCGATGCTCACATATGCATTTTTTCATTAGTAGTTTACTTCGCTCTCTTTCCTTAAATACAATGACGTCAATAAGGCATTTCTGTAAATGTTACACTCCAGGGAAATTAGTCTTCTTCTGCGGAATGAGGCCGAACAAACTGAATTTTTGCAGAGACCTTCGTTTTGATGTTCTTATGAAGCACAAAAAAATCGAATATGCCTACCCTTGTGCGTCTTGAGATATCGAAAGTCAAAGGTCACGAAAATCGGGTTTTTGCGAAAATCTCGCTTCCAGTGCATCTGACGTCGAAGAACTTAAACAAAACTTGCGTAAAACAGTATTTTCTACAAAATTGTTCATAAACATTTTTTTGTACCGCCAACCGTTTCCGAAATATAGCGTGATAAAGCGGGAGCGCGCATTTAAAATAGGTGATACTGTATTATACAGGGTGTCCCCGTTTAACTGGTCAAAAATGCTAAGGTATATAGAGGAACCATAGAGAAGTAATTTGAGATAGGACACCGATGGTCGGAAGTGCGTCGTTTCCAAAATACAGGGTGTTGACATTTAAACAACCCCCTTTCATATCATCTGAAAGGCTAATGCTAGGCTGTTCAAATTTCTAGGGGTTATTGATGTAGGAATCATATTTAAAAATTGGTAAAATGCATCCCCATTTTCTACCTGAAACCATCCAAAAAAAAAAACAAAAAAATAAATTTGAAAAAAAAAATCAATTTGTTCCAAATTTTATTTTTTTTTGGGGTGGTTCCAGGTAGAAAATGGGGGTCCAATATACGGAATTTTAAATATCATTCCTACATCAATAATCCCTGAAAATTTGAACAGCCTAGCATTAGCCCTCCAAATGACAAGGGGGTTGTTTAAATTTCAACACCCTGTATTTTGGAAACGAGGCACTTCCGACCATTGGTGTCCCATCTCAAATTACTTCTCTATGGTTTCTCTATATACCCTAGCATTTTTGACCAGTTGAACGGGGACACCCTGTATAATACAGTATCACTTATTCTGAATGCGCGCTCCCGCTTTATCACGCTATATTTCGAAAACGGTTGGTCGTACAAAAAATTGTATGAAACAATTTTTTAGAAAATACTATTTTACGTAAGTTTTGTAATGGGTTCTTCGACGTCAGATGCACTGGAAGCGAGATTTTCGCAAAAAACCAATTTTCGTGACTTTTGACCTTCGATATCTCAAGACGCACAAGGGTAGGCATATTGGATTTTTTTGTGGTTCATTAGAACATCAGAATGAAGGTCTCTGCAAAAATTCAGCTTGTTCGGCCTCATTCCGCAGATCACCCTTTTTTTGGTCTAATTTCCCTGGGGTATTAGGAGTAAACTCTATATCAAGGGGTCAACCACTTCCCGAAATACGTGTACACTCGACCTGAATTACCTGCGAAATACTTCGAAGTACCTAGAAATACCACGAAGTACATCGAAATACCAGGAATTTCCGTCGAAGTATACGCGAAATCCTACGGAAATACCCTCGAATTACCGCGCGAAGTTTAGAAATACTAAAAGATTCTCATTGATAACAAGTCTTCTTGCGGATAGCGGTAGAGAATTTTTGCTCGGATTTTTGTGTCTTTTCATATGATGGATTTTATTCGGAGGACACACAGGATTCACACAATTAAATCCTCAGGTCTATAAACCTAGCAGTCCCAAGGTGGAAAAAAACTTCGGGAACTATATAATAGTTAGGTGCTTTTTAGGTGCTAATTAGGGCCTCTAATTAAAAATAAGGTGCTCCTTTAGTTTTTGAGAAAATCAAAAAAAACTAAGGGACTGCTAGGTTTATAAAAGCTAGCAGTCCCCTATTGTAAAAAATATTTTTTTCAAATTACTTCTTTGTATCAGAATTAGGTGCTTTTTAGGTGCTCCTAAATAGTCCAAGAAAAAATAGAATTGATTAATTATTAACTGAGCTTCAGATTTTTTTTTAATTATTAGGGGACTGCTGGCTTTACGTTCACATGTGGTGTGTCAAAATGGCAAAAAAACTTCGGGATCTACATAATAATTAGATGCTTTTTAGGTGCTAATTAGGGCTTTTAATTAAAAATTAGGTGCTCCTCTAGTTTTTGAGAAAATTTTAAAAAAACTAAGGGATTGCTAGGTTTATGAAAGCTAGTAGTCCCCTATAGTGAAAAATATTTTTTTCAAATAACTTCTTTGTATCAGAATTAGGTGCTTTTTAGGGGCTCCTAAATAGTCCAATAAAAAAAAGAATTGATTAATTATTAACTGAGTTACAATTTTTTTTTTAATTATTAGGGGACTGCTGGCTTTACGTCTACTTGTTGGTGTGTTAGAATGGCAAAAAAACTTCGGGATCTATATAATAATTAGGTGCTTTTTAGGTGCTAATTTGGACTTCTAATTAAAAATTAGGTGCTCCTCTAGTTTTTTTTGAGAGAATCAAAAAAAACTAAGGGATTGCTAGGTTTATGAAAGCTAGTAGTCCCCTATAGTGAAAAATATTTTTCCAAAAATTTCTTTTGTATCAGAACTAGGTGCTTTTTAGGTGCTCCTAAATAGTCGAAGAAAAAATAGAATTGATTAATTATTAACTGAGTTACAGTTTTTTTTTTAATTATTAGGGGATTGCTGGCTTTACGTTTACATTTTTGTGTGTTAGAATAGAAAAAAACTTCGGGATATATGAAGCCCAAATTAGCACCTAAAAAGCACCTAATTATTATATAGATCCCGAAGTTTTTTTGCAATTCTAACACACCAACAAGTAGACGTAAAGCTAGCAGTCCCCTCATAATTTTAAAAAAATCTGTAACTCAGTTAATAATTATTCAATAGGGAAGTGGACAATTTTTTGAAATATTTTTTTTATTAATCTTCATAACAAAATAAACAGTAGTTGATGATTCTTTGATTTTAAAAAACAAAAATATACGTAAGAAAAAATCAACAAATTTGTACTTATTTCAAACGCTATAATTTACCGCCCGGAAAATACGTCATAGCTGTTATATCCGAGTGGCGAGAGCGCGGTCTATGCGTCCTTATATTTTACATGCTTTTAGAAAGAGATGCCGATAAACTCAGTGCGCACTGGTTAATAAATGGAAATCGCTCAAAAAGTGGGGTTATGTTGAGAGTGCGCCTAGATGTAATGATGCCCGACATACGCTGATATCTCTCTTTTTTCAACTAATGAGTAAGTTTATGTCGAATATTGGACGTAAATTTAGTTTAATTCATATTCAAATACAACAGCTATGACGTAGAATCAAGGCGCGAAATATTTTCATATACAGTAAGGGGCAGGCTACTAGGTATATAGGATCCAACTTGACGAATTTACGATCGTCCGCAGCCGTCTGAACACCTGTCGCTGTCGGTCCGCTGTCGTTTTTTCGATGACTTTGATGTTCATAAACCATGGTTCACATCAGTACGTTTTATGATTTTACAGACTTAAGCCCGGTCCAGACGTTACGTTACTGATACCTGATCGATCACGTGTTGAACTGTGCAGACAAAACTTGATGCAAAACGTAGCTTCTAGACCGTGCTTTTAGATGTATCGTCGAGATTAACTTACTTATAATTATTAAACGGCGTGTATAGATAGATTTTTTTTGGAACCGAAACAATAATCTATTGAAAAAAAACATGTATTTTAAAGAAGCCATCCAGGAAAAACTAAAAATATATTCAACATAAAAAATCGAAAAAAAATTAAGTAAAATAAAAACAAAAATTCTAGTTTTGACCCCAAAAACCTGGCTTGATTACCATTTGCACTACAATGTAGCAAATGTTCAAACAGTCCCAGTCCACCTTCTTGAACTAAACAATGACCTAAACGATCATAGAAGGCTCTACGAATATTATTTAGCATCACAGGGGTGACAGTTAGATATATTTCTCGAATTTTGAAACGCAGCTGCTCAAGGTTCACGGCGCGATTCTCCTGAAAACCATACATTTTTGATTTGCAATAACCCCAGAGAAAATAATCGTTGGGTGCAAGATCGGGAGAGCGTCACAGTATTGTAGCTCTCGACCCAGCAATGAGACGGTTCGGAAAAGTATTATTCAAATGGTCCAGAATGAAACCCGTATTATGGGCTGGACATCTATCTTGTTGATACCATATTTCATTAAATCTATAGGACCAGATAATCTTTCAATTTCTGGTTATCTGCCGTTGGCCCGTTGCAAAAGATCCAAATATTTTGGACCAGTTAAGTTAGCGTCCATGAAGTACGGCCCAATAATATGTTATCCACACAAACCGCTCCAGACAGTTACCTTTTGACGACGCTGGGCTCTAAGCTCAAAATACCTGTGTAAATTCTCCTTAGACCAATAACGGGTGTGACTAGGATTATGTCGACCATGGAGTTGAAATGTCGACTCATCTGTAAAGACAATTTTTCTAAGAAAATCTTGATTTTCATTTGCCTTATTAATGACAGTTTCACAAAAATCCATTCGCCTGATGTTGTCCTCAGGATCAATTTTTTGGGAGTTTCTTACTTTCTACGAACGATACTTTTTTTTTTCTGTGGCTCCTAACCGTCCTTGTACTCGAGTCAATATCCTGCGCAAGCGCACGAGTCGAAATAGTTGAAGTTTTGTTAACTATTGCCAACAACCAACAACATAATTTATTTGGCTTCTTGATCCTCATTATTTTCCGGGACGTCATTTCGTTTGGTTTCAGGGAGAAACACAACCGTATTTTTGAAAATTATTAACAACCCTAGAAACTTTTTACTTGGTTGTCGCCAGGTTAGCGCTAAATCGATTTGTCATTTTCTGACATGCGGACGCCTGCAAATTCGTCAGGTTACATCCTATATACCTAGTAGCTTGCCCCTCACTGTATAATATCACAAGAGAAAAAATTTTGTCGGCAAAATTTTCGAAAGGTATGAAAGTTTGTTGCTTGGCAATTTCGCGAATGACAGTTTTGACAAAATCACGAGCCGTCAGGCGAGTGATTTTATCAAAAATTTCATGAGCGAAATTGCCGAAAAGCAACAAACTTGAATAAAATCTTGAGAACAATTTTGCCTACACAATTTTTTCTCGAGTGGTATTCGTCATGACTATTTCACGTAAGATTTTGAAAATAAATAGAATGCAAAATTATTAATAAAAACTTCAAATTAAAAATACCAGTTTGACAATGTCAGAAGATGGTCACTGAAATACCATGTTGTTGGTATTGTCCAGGTAACATTATTGTCAGGTGAATACCGAATTTATTGCTGGTGTAAATACACTCTAGTGAAATAGTCGTTTAAATAATGCGTCCTAAAACGCTACTTTTACAACCGTTTTAAACAAAGTAAGTAATTTTATTTAAAATTTCTTTTATCACGGATATTTTTCATTTCCTTCATAGATGAAGAATAGATCATCGATTTCATGAAATTATACCTCGTCCACTACCCTATTCTATTTTTTCTTGGACTATTTAGGAGCACCTAAAAAGCACCTAATTCTGATACAAAGAAGAAATTTGAAAAAAAATATTTTTTACTATAGGGGACTGCTAGCTTTCATAAACCTAGCAATCCCTTAGTTTTTTTTTGATTTTCTCAAAAACTAGAGGAGCACCTAATTTTTAATTAGAGGCCCTAATTAGCATCTAAAAAGCACCTAATTATTATATAGATCCCGAAGTTTTTTTCCATTGTGACACATCAACATGTAAACGTAAAGCCAGCACTCCCCTAATAATTAAAAAAAAACTGTAACTCAGTTAATAATTAATCAATTCTATTTTTTCTTCGACTATTTAGGAGCACCTAAAAAGCACCTAATTCTTATACAAAAGAAAATTTTGGAAAAATATTTTTTACTATAGGGGACTACTAGCTTTCATAAACCTAGCAATCCCTCAGTTTTTTTTGATTTTCTCAAAAACTAGAGGAGCACCTAATTTTTAATTAGAGGCCCTAATTAGCACCTAAAAGGCACCTTATTCTGATACAAAGAAGTAATTTGAAAAAAATATTTTTCACTATAGGGGACTGCTAGCTTTTATAAACCTAGCAGTCCCTTAGTTTTTTTTTGGATTTTCTCAAAAACTAAAGGAGCACCTAATTTTCAATTAGAGGCCCTAGGGACTTTGGGACTGCTAGGTTTATAGACCTTAAATCCTCGATTAAATCAAGAGTTAGTGATGTTATGTAGTTGCATGTTCTACAAGGCTGTTAGATACCTACTACTTATTAACTCACTGACATTGATTACTTAAACATATCAGGAATATCTTTCCACTTGTTTCAATTAATCTACAGTAAATCCAAATTCTGTTTAGCCTATTCAAAGATCGACTATAATTTTCATTCTATAATATTATTGCAATTTTAGGTGATGATAAATTAACTTTTCTCGGTACATAAAAAAAATATTTCTAAATAGCTCGAAATACCTGGGGTCACCGCGGAATACTTCGAACTACTATGTAATACCACAAAAAACTAGGTACGAATTTCCACCGAAATCCTCACCGAAAAACTTTAATTTCACGAAGTACTAGCAAAATACCGACATTTTATCAAAACGTGTACACATTTTTACAGAGTGGTTAACCCCTCGCTCTGTATCTTGACTAACCTTGGAAATTGTTGGCTTTCCTTACTATAGCTCAGAGACTAAATCTAACCCTCGATCTAACCAATGCCTTTTCATAGTTCACAGAAGCGAAATAGAGAAGAAGATGACACTCGTTGTTCTATGACTGTTTCGTCGTTATGTTCCTTGATATCCTCTTCAAAAGTTGTTTGTATTATAGAATTGATTCGATTTGAGTTTGATTTTAGGTGTAAAAAGTCTATGATCACTGGCTCTATTAATAAATGAGACAACTTCACAGATATATCCACTTGTACATTGGAACCAGGGTTTAAAAATGGAGAAGGCGCTATCAATTCAATGAGGTTCAATCTACGAATTTCAGAATTCAATTGTAATTACCGAAGAAATAATATTGAACGACCACTTCAATAAAATTCAAATTCATTTTGAAGAAACTATAGACCCTTGTTGCAAACCTTGATCAGTGAAAATTGGGACTTCAATGTTCCACATGAAGACTAATGGCAATTCTGTTGTATGACACACGATTTATATCAGCGAGTGGTTTACAACTGGCGTCGTTTCTCGTTTCTCACTTTCCATAGGTCTCGGTTCCACCAGTCTTCTTCTTGAATGCCTCTTTTTTCTATGGCCTCCATGACGTCATTTCTCCAGTTTCTTGGTGGTCTAACGCGCTCTCTGCGCTCCGGTGGGATCCAAACGCAAACTTCATTTCTAATATGATCTAATGTGGATGTTTTACTGCTTCTTTTCAAGCAATCCATTTCCACAGCTAAGAGTTTCTCCTTGTCCCTGTTAATTCCCTGGTTTCTGAGCCATACGTAGTTATAGTTTCAGTATATTATTTTCTTGTTTCTTTTTTTTTATTTTGTTGGTCCGTAATAAGGAATTAAGTTGGGAAATAACTCTCCGCCCTTGACCAACTTTATTTGAGATGTCTAAGGCGCATTTACCATTGGAAGAAAGGGTAACCCCAAGATATTTGAACGAAGAGCAGTTCTACACCACACAATGCCCTGGATCTATGTCATCTGCCAATTCGTCGCCAACTGCCATATACTCCGTTTCCTTCATATTTATTGTAAGTCCCCAGTTTTTATACTCTTATTGGAGATTTCGCAGCATGTAGCTTGAATCATCTTTATCTCCAGCTATAACTACCTGGTCGTCAGCAAAAAAGAAAATGAAAAGTATGTCCTCTCCTATCGGTTGATATACATACATTTCCTGTTTCAAGATTTTAGAACACTCTCAATATAAAAGCAGTGGAGCAAGGAAGCAGCCTTGCCTTAGATCTTTTGTTGTTGGAAATTTTTTGGAAAGTTGTCGATCTTATTTGACTGAGCTGTATGTATTGGAATACAGAGCTTTGACAGTATTTATATATGAGTTGCATATCCCATTTAGACGCATTGTTGGCCACAACTTACTTAGTGACACAGTGTCATAGGCTTGCTGTAAGTCTACAAAGGTTAAGTAAACTTGACCTCTTACTATTCTTTTTTCGATAAGATTTTTAAGAGTAAACACTCTATTTATACAAGAACGTCTTGCCCTGAAGCCATTTCGTTCCTCTGATTCTTGGAGCTCGATTTATATTGTTTTTTAGAATACGTCCATATAATCTGGCTACTGAGCTTGTGACAGTGATTCCTCTATAATTTCCACTCCAATATGTTCCCTTCTTTGAAGATCGATGAGATTGACTCTTCCCTCCAGTCTAGTGGCGGTTGTTTTCCTGTGAAATTTGTGGAAGATCTTCGAAAGGATCTCTATCAGATTTACTGGGGCAGCTTTTGAACAGTTCGATATTCAGGTTGACAGGCCCAGGAGCCTTTCCGTTTTTCATGCATGAGTCAATGCATTTTGTACTTCCTCTGATTCTTGGAACTCGATTTATATATTTTTTTTTCTAGAATACTTCCATATAATCTGGCTATTGAGCTTGTGACGGTAATCTGTACCCTTCTCTGAGGATCGATGAGATATACCCTTTTCTCCAGTCTAGTGGCGGTTATTCTCCTCGAAGACATTTGGTGAAGATCTTCGAAAGGATTTCTATTAGTTATACTGGCGCGGCTTTCAACAGTTCCAGATTTAGGTTGCCAGGCCTAGGAGCATTTCCGTTTTTCATATGAGTTAATGCATCTTGTACTTTCCATGCTGATATTTCGGGGGTCCAGGCGTTTATCAAGTCGTTATCAATTTCTTCAGGTTGAAACTGTGTTATACAGGGTGACCCAGAGTACATTTCCCTTTTCGAACGCGCCCTGTACATCCAACTCAATATTTGTGGGGAGGTTAGCGCTGGCAATATGCGGCGACTACGTGCGGATTATCAGTAAACATAGAGCAGTGGTCGAAAGAACAACGCGCGTTTATGGTCGAGGCGTTTTCTAAATCGAATGATTCTTATGTCGCGGCATGGCGAAGTTTTTGTAACTGTAACGATATCCGGCGTACACGTGACGATACGTCAAAAAATGTATTGAAATCGTGAGTTCAAAGATTCGAAGTGGTACAGTGGCAATTGGCAAATCAGAAGCGTCCCGCCATATTTTCGAATTGAGTTCCTCGGATTCTCAGTCGCAGCACGTCGCACAATTCCAATGTTCTCTGGCGTCCTGATGGACTTCTGTTGGCCGGATTTGCGATTGGACCACTTTGTCTGAATCTTTGAACCCATAATTTCAATAAATTTTTTGACGGAGTATCACGTATACGCCGAATATTGTAACGGTAACAAAAATGTCACCGTGCCGCGACATAGGAATCGTTTGATTTAAAAAACGCCTCGACACTAAACGCGCGTTGCTTGTTCGACCATTGCTCGATGTTTACTGATAATCCGCATGCAGACGCCGTAAATTGCCAGCGCTAACCCCTCCACAAATATTAAGTTGTATGTACAAGACGCGTTCGAAAAGGTAAACTTACTCTGAGTCACCCTGTATCTTCTGTTAGTAGATCTCTGTAGTAATTTTTCCATTTTTTAAGGTCTATGAGGTTTATATTTCCACGCTTTGCTTACTCGCAGATTTCCCAAGCTTCTAAGACTTGGGTGGGCCAAAGATCTACTGAGCAACTTCAACCAAAAAAGATCAGAACTATCGGTCAACCTTAGCAAGAAAGGTTTCAAGACTCTAACCGCGGGACATTGCAGAATCAAGAAACACCTACAAAAGTTGGGGTTAGAAGAAGGTGGCACCTCCAGATTCTGTGAAGACGGAGAAGAGACACTTCACCATCTTATACTGAACTGCGATTATTGCGATGCCGTTAGTCGCTCAAGGATGGAGAACCTGGGAAGTGCCATTATATAGTTGGAACCGCTTGATATCCTAAGGGACCCAGTACTGGACGGGCTGCTTTGAGCAGGAAGCCCAAACTTAGCAGCAGAAAAAGGGGAACAGTAGATCAACCAGTGCAACCGACACCTCTAACACATACATACATACAAGACGATCATATGAATCTTCCCAGAAGTTGTTTTTTGTTTTTTTTTGCTTGAGTGGACCTTCTGTTGTCGATCTATCTTATTCGATCTTCGCTAGCCTTTGTTTCTAGCCATTTCCTATGCTCCACCAATGAGCAAATTTATTCGGTTTCCTTGAGGGCTCTTTTTGTCCTAGACCATCCACTTAATATGTATTTGCTTCGGGTATTAACATAAAGTGATACAATAGATTATAAGTTTTCTGACAATTCAGTATGAACTTTATTGACACATTGATCGATCAATACCAGGAAAATGTTGCGTAGATGAATCATCTACGATATTTTCTCTTGTTGTATTTTCTGTTTCCAGAGTTTGTTTTATGTCTGGAACATACCAAACGTTAGGTTGTAATACTGGACACTCTACTTTGCTTGAGGCATTTTGATTTATATGTCTTCTGATTATTCTATCTTCCATTTCAATCAAATAAATAAGATTGCTTTCTCTTAAAACTTTACCAAATTCCCATAGACAACTTTTCCTGACGAAATTGTTCGAGTGAGAGCTTTTGACAGTAGAAAAAGTTGTCTATGGGAGTTCGGTAAAATTTTAAAAAGAGAGAGCAATCTTATCTATTTTATTGAAATGAAGGATAGAATAATCAGAAAACATATAAATCAAATTGCCTCAACTAAAGTAGAGTGTCCAGTATCACAACCTAACGTTTGTAGAGAATGTATTTCTTTGGAATTTTTTTGTGCTGATTCCATAGATTATGCTGTGTCAACACAGTTTTCAATTATCTGGTTCTGATATCTGCTTCACTAATGAACTGAAGACGTAAATGGGCATCAGACGTCGAAGCCTTACAAGCATCACAGACAAACTTACGATTTGTAGTATTTTTTTTTTAATTCAGTAACGTAATTTGCAATAGTTTCTCCTTCTTGTTGAACACGTTTTGTAAACCGATTTTGTTCTGCGATCATACTTGAAGTGGTCGAAGAATCTTGAGATTTAGGATCATCTGGACATGTTGTTCGGTAGGTACCCATCGTGTGAAGTAATCATTCTCTCTTTTCCGTATCAATATAGTCTGCTGTACCAGTAAAATTCTTCATAGAAAAAAAAATTCTTTAGCCTTTTCATAAACATCTCCCAAGTTTCATTTTCTTCCAAAAATGGATCTAATGAAATGGATTCTTGAGTAATTGTAGCAGTATTTTGATTAACTTGCAGAGTCTTCGTAAGTACAGCCAACAAAGTATTAAACTGTTCAACAGCATCGTGAAGGGTTTTCTCCGGTCTCGTCGCCAACTTAATATGTATTTGGTTTTAACAGGTTAATTAATACATAGTGGACACTACACCACTATCCCTATCCGCGTAATGCAATTTGGAGTAGAACTATCCAAATTTGTCCCTGATAGCGGATTTAAAATAAGAGGCTTTTTATATCAAAAAAACTCATAAAAAATCCAAAGGAAAAGATGCCACATTACCTATAGTTATCTGAAGACACTAGCGAACAAACTTTTCAAAACTACTTGAAATACCATATGATGCACTTTTGCTATATCGAAAATGGTAAAGGATGCCTAAAGAGAAAATGGCCATTTGAAAATTACTCTGAATAAATTTTTGAGATCGCAAATTCTTAAAATAATGATGACTTGAGTAGCGACAATGGTCGCGTTCACCAGTACTCAACATGTTGAGTGATTAGTAAACGGCTTTGTTCCAACAAGTGAAATACACAAGGTAGAACAGTTTTGATTGGTCTAGAGCTGATTTTTATCTGTTTTCAACAAAGCCGTTAACTAATCACTCAACATGTTTAGTGCTGGTGAACGTGACCAATGTCATTTCAGTACAAACACCTCCTATATATTCTAGATTAATTGAAATTGATCTAAACTATATAAAACTTCTACTGTTAATTATCGCCACGTTTTACTAACGATGATTTTCCGTCACACTCATGGTTCGTTGACACATTTGACATTCTCATTCTTCATAGGGTCTGCGGGTTTTTTTTTTTGAAGTGCTCCATCACATTAGATATTCGCGATGGGTTCGTCGAGCAATCAGAAAGTGCGAAATGGCTTTTCAATGTTGAAATCGTGCCGACACCAACCCTCGCCCCACGAGACTTATCAAGTAATTAAAAAATCCACCCCGACAACTTTGTCAATGCTTGACTGAAAAATCCCTTTTCACAAGGTGTTAACAAGGAGACTCGCACTCACACCGCCACGCATTATATTGCTTCGTATATATTATACCTACACGCAATACGTTCAATGTGCCCATATGGATGAGTGGAAGAGCACAGCTGCGTAAAGAGAGACAAAAAAAAACTTATTTTACAAGGAAAAATTCACATTGTTATAAAATTCTCTTGAACATTTCACACTATTTTAATTAAACTTGTATAGGTTTTTAACTCATGTAAATAGTTTAAATAAATAATAATAAAAGTCTCAATTTGGTAGCGCCATGTTTGGCAAGTCCTAATTAAATATATGATTTTCCAAACACACAGAAAACCGAGACCTGAACTGGTTGAATCGGTAAACTCACATACACACAATATATTATTAAAACAAAACGGAAATTCAATATTCTCACAACAATATACATGCTCTCAGGCTGCAGCCATATTGGTGCACGCATAATACGTCATAAGCCCGTACCCTCCTAATTTGGTTCAAAAGGAAACCATAGAAAATTATTTTTTAAAGCACGCACTTTTCATCTACCCATAGAAATTTTTTTTTATTGTACTTGTCCACCATAATGAAAGGGCGGAGCGTAGGGGACCGGAGAGAGGGTGGAAACCCACTTGGAGAAAACAAAAAAACAAAATTAAGTAGGGCATGTATGTATGTTGGAAGATGGAAGGAAAATGTGTATGATTTTTACACGGGAGCAGAGTATTATAATTAACTGGGTAGATTATATTTAAAAAAAGAAGAAGAAATAGAAAAAAAAAGATTCTTCAAAATTTTAGCGGAATCAATTACTCTAGAATTTTTAAAGCAATATTTACTTAGGCTCTTTTGGCAGTCGATGTCAGTATGTAAGGGTCTCACCCATCCAACATCATCTGCATATGCGTTGGCATGATGTACCCCAATAAAGCTATCCTGCGTGAGAGACACTTAACACCGACCGTTGATGAAAAATTGATTTAAAAAATGGTTATCATCAGTTAACTTTGGACCCAGAATCAAGATACATAATCACTTTCTCAAATCACATTGGTCTTTTCCGTTAGAGAAGATTGAGCTTTAGCATTAGTTTGACAGCAGAAATCTTTCAACATACCATCACAGAGATTTTGCAAAACATTCCAGGAGTAATCAATATAAGCGATGATATTTTAATTTTTGGTAAAACAAAATTAGATCATGACACAGCACTTGAACGAGTTCTAACAACATAGAAGAAAAACAATCTTACAATAAACAAAAACAAATGTGTATTTAGTGTCCAAAAAATCAAATTCTTTTGGCTACTTACAAAGATGGTGTTCACCCTGATCCAGAGAAAGTCAAAAGCATAGTGAATCTGTGAAGTCCAGCAAACCCAGCCGAAGTGAAAAGTTTTCTTATGTAGGAAAATTCTTGTATAATCTAGCTGAAAACACAACTAAGCTAAGACAATTAGCTCTGAAAAATGCTGAATGGAATTGGACAGCGCAACATGAACAAGTTTTCAATCAACTCAAACAACAACTCAGCAATATCAAAAAGTTAGCATATTTTAATATAAACATCACTCATTTATTTGTTGATGCTGGACCAAATGGCATTGGTGCAATCCTGGCCCAAGAAGACAAACATAGAAAAATCAATATTGTAGCTTATGCAAGCACCACTTCAACACCTGTTCAAAGACGCTACAGTCAATTTGAAAAAGAAACATTAGCCCTTACTTAGTTCATAAAATATTTTCACAACTATCTTGTTGGTTCAGATTTTGTTTTGCACAGTGACAATTTACCATTAATGAAAATTCTCGAAAATTGTAACGCAAGAGTAGAAAGATTGCTTTTAAGAATCCAACCATACAACTTCCAAGTTCAACATCAACAGGGAGTTTCCAATCCGTCAGACTATCTTTCCAGGCACCATTTAAAAAACATCCAGTCAGATGAAATTGAGAAAGTTGAAGAATATGTCAATTTTTGCATCAACCCAAAGTTTTACCATTAAAACAAGTCCAAGAAGAAACTCAAAGAGATACGATTATGAGTCTAAGACCTTTTAACAAAATTAAAGATGAACTAGTTTACAGTTACGAAGTCATGCTAAGACGAAATCGTATAGTTTTACCAACATCTTCACAGAAAACAGCAGTTAAACTAGCTTATAAAGGCCATTCAGGAATTAGAAAAACAAAGCAACTTTCAATGTTATGGTTTCCAAGCCAAGACATTACTGAATCGTTCATTAAATCATGTGTACCTTGCCAAGCTATCACTAAATTCACTCAACGAGACCTAATTTCATCAAGTACATTGCCTGATCACCCATTCCAATGCATTGATGTAGACTATGCAGGGCCATTCCGCAACAACACGTAAGTATTCATAGCAATAGACAAATATTCCAGATATTCTTTGATTGAAATAGTCAATCTTTTGCAAATTTAAAACCAATTCTAGAGAACATATTTTCCACTTTTGGATTTCCAATGAGTATCAAATCGGACAATGGCCCACCATTCAATGGTCATGAACTCGACAACTTTTCAACTAGTTTTGGTATCAAGCATGTGAAGGTAGCACCCTATTGGCCTGAAATCAATGGTATGGCAGAGAGATTCGTGAAAACTGTCAAAAAGTCACTCCTTTGCACTCATCTTAAAAATTGACATTTTTAATCAAAAATTTCTCAATTTTTAGTCAATTATAGAAGCACAACACATTCGACTACCCAAAAAACTCCATATGAAGCTATCTTTGACAGGAAAATGAATAATTAGGTACCTACCAATGATAAATGAATACAAACAAGATGAAAATTTGAAACTTCATGATAAGAAAAACAAACAAAAACAGAAAACTTATGCTGATAAGAAAAGGAGAACAAAAGAACACACATTCAAAGCTG
The DNA here is from genome assembly GCA_917834065.1 of Ceutorhynchus assimilis. NCBI lineage: Eukaryota > Metazoa > Arthropoda > Insecta > Coleoptera > Curculionidae > Ceutorhynchus > Ceutorhynchus assimilis. Next base: position 12,857,032 of record OU892287.1, read on the forward strand.
GAGATTTTGTTTCAGCCAAACAGATTCGCACAAATAGTTTAACAGTTTTGTTCGAGCCAAAATCATACATGATTTTCAACATCAGTGGTACCAGTATTCAAGCAAAAAGAGAAGAGAAAATAATAACAAGAAATGCATCATTGTAGAAGCAGTTTATACAAGAAACTATTAAAGAAGAAAATAGACTTAATCCTCATAATTTGAAAGTCACCAACACAGAAGAACTTAAAATTATTTATTGGAAATTAAATCCTTGTCAGCCTGTCAATATACACACGAGCACATTTCAAGATGCTGAAGTACCATCTCCCAACACACTCAACAAATATCCAAAAGATGATGAACCAAACAATCCTGTCTCCAAAGTGAGTTCTCTGTCACTAGGTGTCCTGGATATTCTAAATTATATTAACACGGAAATAAAGCATCCCTACTCTACACAGACACTAGACTCCCTTATTTTAAATGACGACATGATGTTACGATAAATTTATCATTTACGTAACATGTTCCATCTATTCTTATTTTCATTATAAAGTTGTATTTTTTCCATTTCAGAATCAGCAAAATAATCTAAAATATCTACAAAGTTCAAAATAATACAAGTGCTGCCATCTATCCATCATCTGCCTAAAATGCAAATATCTTTTATTCATTTACCAGTACTGCCATCTACTACCTGATGGATTTACTTTTCAAAGTATGATTTTAATTATTTCGCATTTGACAGTCACTTGTATTTTCATTGAAAGAAATTATATTTATCTCACTTTTAGCAAATGGATATATTTCTGTCTTTCTCTAACTTCTGATTCTGAAATAATAATTTTTTGGCTTAATGACCTAATTAATTAACAGTTTTTTATTTTTGACATAACTTTAATTTAAAATAATAAAATCATCTCTTTCCTCAACGAAGTCTGGCAGGCAAGTCCTCTTTATTTTGAATAATTTTTGCTTTGAATTTTGGATTCTCCCTTATAGATTTTTCAATATATTTTGCTATCAATTCCTATTATCATATCATTATTAAGTTTTTACCTGATAAATCTTATCTGTTCTTGAAATATTAATATTATATTTTAATTTTTTTTATCTAATTGTGTACTTCCATTTTGTGTGAGTGCCGATTGCTAGTGCCACGTTTTCCTGAGGTAAGTCAATTCAGACTTTTGGACTTATAGGTACTGCTGCTCTGGTTTTCAGAATCAATTGTTAGTGTGGGAATATTGGACCATTTGATCTAAATAGAGTCGGTGAAAACCAAATTTTTGTGTCCATCCCTATCAACTCTTTATTGAATCCAGGCAGACGCCTGAATAGCCATTTTCTGTTTGACTCCCTCAATTATTATTTCGACTAAAGGGTGTAATTTTTTAATAGAAATCCAGAGAGGTCAAAAATTCAGAAAAAAGTTTTAATCAGAACATCTCAAGAATTTTGACATGTTCTGGATTTGATTAATTTCAACCGCAGGTTTATCTCAGTGTTGTCGAACGTCAAAATACTAAATCGGGAGAAACTGGCGTTGAAAATCGGTAGATTACTGCGCAAAATCGGTAGGCATCATAACATAAAGACAAAAAATACAACGTTGCCGTGTTTTGAATGATTTAATAAAAAAATTACATTATAAATCGGAAAATCAAATATATTTTATTTAAGAAAATACAAACCTCAATACAAACATAATAGACATTGAGTTGAGCTAATTCATTCATGCGCGTCACTAATTAAATGACGCGTCATTTGGCCACTTTGTCGATTATTTGAGTTGAGATTAGTGTTTGATAAACTTATTCAGGCACACACACAAACAGATATTTTTTTCTTCTGTAATCTGTAAGCAAAAATTTAACGAACGACTGCCGATAGTTCCCATTCCAAGCAATTAATGTAGGTACGCCAAAATCAAACCAAAACCAAAAGTGACGAAAAATCTCCAACCAAAAAAACCGACAAAAATTCTCCGTGGATTCGGTGCCTCACCGGTTTCAAACAGCTCATCATTCCGGTAAATTTTGGAATGGACCAGTTAAGAGTCAGTACATTTTTTAACGGTTTGGTGAAGTAAACTTATAAACCGGTAGGTATCGCACCGGATCAGAAACCGGTGAATTTTGGAAAGTGCCCGGCCCGCACTGACTAACCATAGCCAATTTTAAGCGAATAACCACAATTTTGTGGTTTTAACCGCGGTTACGCTTTGGTTTAAGATGACAGATAACTTGATGACGTCATTCCATTGTATTCGCTTAAACGCGTTTGGTATTAACCGCGGTTACCACTGTTGTGTTATTGCTATTTGTTTATATTTTGAATTTTGATTTCATGCTGGCCGGAAAATGGAAAAGAGGAGAGAACTTGCCTTTTTATTTGGAGATGTGTTTTTTTTGAAGACAGTGCGGAAATAATTGATTTGTTAGGAAATCTAACAATTTGTTGCATTTTTTTTAAAAAAAGGAAAGACATGAGACCGAAATCAATTGAAACAGATAATACTTGCTATTAAGAGTAAATTAGCTGTTTCTAAAAGCCGGTATTTCAATGTAACCTTAAAATCAAGATTTACCAAAGGTATCCTTAACGTTAAGGTGAACTTGAAATCAGTTCATTCAGGTAACTTAAGATAAGGTTAACATCCACCTTGAATTAGGGGAACTTTTATACTTTGATATACGGTGAAACTTGTATTAAAGATGACTTAACGTTATTTTAAGGTGACATTGAAATACCGACCCAGTCTCTAGTCTCCAACCTGTATTTGGTAATCCGCACCTTCATGATTTTTGCTTAGGGAAGTATCCATAATTTCTGGCCCTTTTTTTACTTCATAATACCAAACAAACTGTCTAAAAAAAAATAAACAACTTGCTGAAAACCCGCCAAAAATGCAATGTCAACAATTCAAATAATAACCGCAAAATAAAAACCACTCCCGAGCTGGGTTAAAACCGCAATTTTGCGGTGATAAGTATGACATTTTACAGCTGATCCATGACGTCACTGAGTCATAACCAAAAGAAAAACCAAAATCGCATAAATGTTGTGGTAAATACCAATCCGAAATGGTAAAAACCAATCTCGTTTGGTTATTCGCTTAAAATTGGCTCCATTGCTAGCTGAAATTTGTCGTCGGCGTCGGAAGATCTATTTGACATATGACAGTTCTGAAATGGACAAAAAATTCGAAAGTAGATCTGGTGCGGCTATGGATAGAAAAATCGACGAAAAGGAAAAGGATAAAATCGATTTTTTGGTGGAAAACGGTAAAAAAATCGGTAGAATAGTGATTATTGTCGAAAATCGGTAAAAATTCGACAATATTCGGTATTTCGGTAGGTCCATTATCATTTCGGTAGAAATACCGAAATTTCGGTGGCTTCGACAACACTGGTTTATCTAGTAGTATCTATAGTAGTTACCTGCTACCTTAATTTGAAAGGAAAATTTTGTCTATTTGGGGGAGAATCCAAAGATTGAATTTCTTATTGTTTTACCTTATTTCGTTCATATTTTTGCCTGCCAGAACCGCTGTCAGGAAAGCAGCATTTTGCTCAATCATAACGAGCATTTCAATTTAATCTTGTTATTATTTTAATTTTATTATTATCTTACCATTATTATTAATTATTTAATTGTATTTTTTTTCATATTAAAATATTCTTTTTTTTTTAATTGCAATAGCTGTTCATACCTCATTCTGTTGGGAGTGTCTGTATAACAATCGTTTTATATTAAATTTCAATTTCAATTTTTTTTGCAAGACACTCACTTTTTGACAGAATTAAGGGATTTAATATTCCAAATATTGGTGAACCTGATACTGCCTTATTCTTTTCTGGGTACCTATTCGACATAAAGATCACTGTTTGGAGTCTGGATCAGCTGGAGTGACGTCACCCCAGCAATTTATCCTCTTCCTGGATACAGGAAACAACACGAAGAGCTCCAGTTCACGAAAGTGAAACCCCAACACCCATTGATGAGCTCCCGATTGGAAAGGTAAGTATATGGTATCAGATTCACCAGAAAAACCAAGCTGTCAACAATAAAATTGTACAGAAAGTAACATTTACTGTTACTCTATGTTACTAAATAACTTGTTAAATATCAAATAAAATTATTGTTTGTTGGATTTTTAGTGGTTTCATTTGCACATAAAGGGACTACACGCTATCTTAATCTTTTGAATTCCACGACCCTAGGTTATCTTGTCTTAAAGTAACAAATGTCAATATAATTTGTAACAATGAAAGAAAATTCAAACAGGTTTGATACTTCTAATTACTCGCTAAACAACTCACATGATATGCCTGTAAACTAGTCCATTTTAAGTAAAATGAAGAATGAGTATGCAGACGAGATCGTGTAGGAGTTCTATGGAACCGGGGCGAAGGCGTATTGTGTTAATGTGGAAAGAGAGATGACTAAAAAAGCCAAAGGCGTATCTGACTGAAGAACTTAGTCTTGAAGACTACAAGACAGCGGTTGACTTAGAAGGCACGCTAATTCATCGGCAAATGAATACTTTCCGTTCACATAAACATGATATGTTTATCGAACTGAAAAATAGGATAGCCTTGTCATACGCGGACGACAAGCGCTACGGTATACCTGGTACAGAGTACACGCTTACTTAGGGTCATCGGGACTTAGAAAAGTATAAGGGAGCATCGAAAATTTCTGCCGAGAGTCAAGACTAATTGAAGTAGCTTTCTTAGCTTCAATCGCTTTTGGTAACGGTATAGATGAGACGATGCTTTTAGAGGATTATAGTTTAAGATTTTTAGAGAACATATCTATTTGAGTGCGGTACATGGCGGTGCCGCCTCCTGGTCTATTTGGCCTGTCAGCTCTATGCGTGTTATAATTTGGTTTGTGGACGAAGGCATGTTTTCTGTAATAGGATTACGTCTATATTATTGTCTTGAAGAAAGTTGATGAGACGGAATTCGCATTCCAAGAAGCAATTGTGATATTTGATGGCGAAAGTTATATATCCATTAGCACATTCCGTATTTCGAAAGAACTTCAAGCATACTCATACATTGTTTTCCGAGTTGTAAGTGATTGTGATTATTTTAGGTAACACATCTCTAGATGAGATGAAAAATACTCAATCTCTATTTCAATCATTTTTGTTTTAACCTGATTCTTCATGGATCAATCGAAAAATTTTACTCATTTAGAAAGGAAATTATAATAATTTGGAACTCTTTATTAGATGTTGAAAGAAAAACATTCTCAAACAAAAACAAAATAAACTATAGAATGTAGCTTAAAATAAAGTTATCTCTCAATCAAACCAAACTTTGTTCATAAGAATCCTGCAGTTATCAAAAGAATATCAAAAGATAGATACAAATACATTTTAGAGGTTTGTCAAAGAAAAAAAAAATGGCTAGCAAAGAAACTGAAAGTTACGAGCATATAAACTTTGACCCGTAACTCGATAACTTAATTTAATCAATGTTTGTGGATTAAGAGTTATAGCGCCATAAAAAAAATTTCAAATAGAATTAAGACGTTTACAAACTCTGACACTGAACTTTGGCGCTCTTTATCCATGGAATTATTCGAGTCACTACTACAATTCCAGAGAATACAAAACGTTTTTTTTTTTATGTCGACCAACATTTCAACCCTCAAAATATGCCATTGTGTTGATTGTTGCATGCGACATGTCCGACGTTTTACGATTTTTCCGACATAATAAAAATGCAAATCCGCGGTCCCAAACATAAAATAAAAATATAAACGGCTCATAGATCTAATTTGGCAATAAAAATACAGCGTCGCGATGAGGGCCGTTTTAAAATTTAAAATATCTCCCTCTCAAACTGAGCGTGAAACTACGGATATGAAGAGATCTGAGAAGAAGTGCAATAAATCCTCAACTTTATGATACAAACGATGAAACTCCTCCGCCTCATCTTGCGTGTTCTCTTTTAAAACTTACTTATTCTTTTTTTGTGATTTACTTTTTATGGAGTAAAATGTAACATTTATATATTAAAATGCCTTTTTGGTTTGAACGAATAGGTTCTCAAGTTACGTTGTAGGATTTTTAAACGTATACAACAAAGGTTTAAAGACAATTGGAAAGACAACAAATAAATTTATATTTCAAATCACGCGTTAAACAAATATTTCATATATAAATTGATTGTTTAGGTTAATTTATTCTTCTGGTTGACCATAATACGTGATACTTAAACCAACGCCAGAAATTTGAATAAGCTTATGAGTTGGCTAATGAGGCTAATCTTCTGGGAGGCAGCGAATAATAGGGGATTAATGCACGCATTGAAGCCATTTTTTTTTTATTTCTTAAGATTTTAAGAGAAATATTGCATCAGCAATACACGAATATTACCTCAAACGTCTCGAAGAAAACAATCAAAATTCCCATGTTAATACATGAATGCACTCTTCCTGAGGCTAAATTTGGTTTTCCCATACCATGTAGTTGATGAATTACACTAAGTTTTACTACTAGATTTTTATTGTCTGGCAAAATTGCACATATTTATTAAAAATTTACTACTTAAGACCTCTGTCTGTGTTGGCCACTCTATACAGATGTTGTATTTGTCATTTATTATTTTTAATTATGTTTTTCCAAAGTCAAATTAAAAATCCTGCAACTCACGTCCCCCCTAGCTACGTTTTTCCTTATTATTCGGTGCCTAGCGGAAAAATCGAGCCCTCCGTGTATCGATCTGCACAGGTCGACGTCGACGTCGTCGGATAAAGGGCCCTTTTGCGCCTTTTTCTCCGTGTCACCAGGGCCCTTCATGCACCTTGCGGGGCTTCTAAACCCTGCGTATGCACGCACACATCGGGCCAGTGCCGTGGGAGACGGACTGGAAATCCATCGCCAGGCAACTGAAATCGATCATTGACATTTGGAATTGGTTAGAAACATAGTTGAAAGCAATTTCTTAATAAATTCATGTTTTCATTTGTATTTTTTTATCGTTTCCAGGATCTTTTCCGTCACTTGTGTAGCATTTTGCAACGTTTTTATACCTAATTAGTCAAAATTCTACTGATTCTAGCAACAACGCTAAGGTTGTTTCGTATCTCTCTAACAGAAGGCGACACCATTCAGTTCAGACTTCTCAGTTCTCGGTAATAGATGGCAGAACTGTTCTTTTAATTGGATTGCTCATTAATAGAGGGCACCTACAGGTAAGTTCACCATTCTGACGCTATCTCAATAAGAGTTTTAGTCAAAATTCACAAAGCCACTTTTCTATCGGTTCTTTAGGGTTCATAGAATGATTTTATGTTCGAAATGTTTAATCCTGTGGTTTATAGAAACTATCCCTACTCTATCTCATTTTAGAGTTATTGAATATGGACCTAGTTCCATAATTAGGCACTAGCTGACATCACACAAATAGATTTACTTTCGATGGGGGGACAAGAAAAGCGTTTAAGGATTATTCACAAACAGGCGTTAACTATTACGTGATACGTCACAAATCACATAACTTCACTTTTATACGGGGAAAAACATGTCATTGGACAAACTAAACAATGATAAAAAAACGTCACTGCACCGGACTTAACTGAACAGGTAACAGATTTATTTGAGAAATAGGTATCGTTTGTTTATCCCAATCACATTTTCGTCCCCCTATCAAAATGACGTTATATGATTTGTGACGTAATAGCTAGCGCCTGTGTGTTATAAATAGAACTTATACGCTTTGTTTGTCCCCCGATCGAAAGTTAGGTTATGTGTTTGATGTCAGCTAGTGCCTAATTGGCGATTAACAAACTTTTTTTTTTTTTTAAACGTTTCTTATCACAAAACAAACAGTTACTTGAATAACGATTTGTAAAGTTTTGATTATTTCAAAAGTTAGTATGGTAGAATGAAGTTAGCAAGTGTATGAACAAAATGTTGATAAAGAAAGTATCAATCACCTGTCAAAAGATGAATGTGGTAGTCTATCGATAATCTTTAGAAAAAAAATAAAAACTAAATTCGTAGCAAATTTTTCGATATATTCAACTCATAAAGGCCATATAATCTCACATTTGTTTGAATGGAGAAATTATTGATAGTAGATATAGAGTCACTTGAGCCTGGGAACTTTTTCGATGCCGTAGGAAAATCGGCGGCGCCTATGAGGTTGGGTCAAACCCAAAAACCAGATAAACTAGCACAAAACCAGCTTGTAAAAACCAGCTTCAAACCAGTGAAAACCAGCACAACACCAGTGAAATTCAGCACAAAACAAGCTAAATCAGTGAAAACCAGGTCGAAACTAGTGAAAATCAGCTAAACCAGTTGGCTTTTTGGCCTTGGAATTATCGAAATGGTTTTCACAGGTTTAGCTGGTTTTTTGATGAATTGCACTAGTTTTGTTCTGAATTTCACTGGTTTTTGGGTTTAGCCACCCTCAAAAGCGCCGCTGATTTTCCCACGGTATGGAAAAAGTTCCCAGTCTCAAGTGACCCTACATCTACTGACCCAAACTCTGCAAATCGTACAAATTTTGTTGCCCTAAGAAACACCTGTAAAAAAAAATATAATGGGTTCATATAATTCATGTTATGTGACCGTACTACGTATAGCAGACTGAAAATTGACAGCATTGAGGATGGGTATCAATTTCCTAGCACGCGTGCCACTTCGCTACCAGATTGATTGAGGATGTAGCTTGAGGTTACTGAACTTCCATATTGAATTTCGTTTGTCATGGGATTGCCTAATTTAAAGGTTTGCCAATAACAGCTTCCTTTGAACCGACCACTCCAATGACTTCTGTCAATGTCCAATTTTATAGGCGTCCCCAAATCACAACTATCGACTCAGATCTTGGCATCATTTTGGAGTGTAAGCACCAGCTCCAAACCAGTGAAAACAAGCACAAAACCAGTGAAATTCAGCACAAAACCAGCTAAATTAGTGAAAACCAGCTCGAAACTAGTGAAGTGGTTTTTTGGCCTTAGAATTATCAAAATGGTTTTCACTGGTTTAGCTGGTTTTGAGATGAATTGTACTAGTTTTGTGCTGAATTTCACTGGTTTTTTGGTTTCTCCCACCCTCAAAAGCACCACCGATTTTCCCACGGTATAGAAAAAGTTCCCAGGCTCAAGTGACCCTACACCTACTGACCCAAACTCTACAAATCGTACAAGTTTTGTTGCCCTAAGACACACGTGTAAAGAAAAATATAATAGGTTCATATGATTCAGATTATGTGACCGTGCTACGTACAGCAGACTGAAAATTGACAGCATTGAGGATGAGTATCAATTTCCCAGAACGCGTGCCACTTCGCTACCAGATTAATTGAGGATGTAGCTTGAGGTTACTGAACTTTTGAATTTCGTTTGACAGGTCATGGGATTGCCTAATTTATAGCTTTGCCAATAACAGCTTCCTTTGAACCGACCACTCCAATGACTTCTGTCAATCTCCAATTCCGTAGGCGTCCCGAAATCACAACTATCGACTCAGATCTTGGCATAATTTTGGAGTGTAAACACCAGCTCTAAACCAGTGAAAACAAGCACAAAACCAGTGAAATTCAGCACAAAACCAGCTAAATTAGTGAAAACCAGCTCGAAACTAGTGAAACCAGCTAAATCAATATACGTTAGCTTTTTGGCCTTGGAATTATCAAAATGGTTTTCACTGGTTTAGCTGGTTTTGTGATCAATTGCACTGGTTTTGTGCTGAATTTCACTGGTTTTCGGGTTTGGCCCACCGTCAAAACCGCCGCCTATTTTCCCACGGTATAGAAACGCAAAACCGAAGACAATAGTCAAATTTGAAAGAGGCCTATATCCTAAAAATAGAAAACGGCTTAAAATGGAAATGGATAGAAAAAGTTCCCAGGTTCAAGTGACCCTACAGCCTACTGACCCAAACCCTGCAAATCGTACAAATTTTGTTGCCCTAACAAAGATGTGTAAAGAAAAATATAATGAGAAAATTAAATATAAACTGTTCAACTGCCCAAATGGATCAAGATCTTTCTGGTCTCTAGCAATATCAGTTGGTCAAGGCTCCTGCAAACCAAAGATTCCACCGTTGAATAGAGAAGATGGATGGTTCCATTACAGTGACCGCAACGGAAAAGGCTAACGTGCTGGGACAGATATTTGCTACAAACTTTATCTTAGACTTTTCGTCACAGAGATCTTGAAAAACTTCTTAAAACTTCTTAAAGGCTTGCACAGCAACAAATCTACTGGCTTCGATGGAATACCACCTATGATATTAAAAAAGTGTGTGCGACTGAACTAACACCACCGCTGTGCAAACTTTTTTCTCTCATATAGAAAATGTATCTTTTCTGAAGACTGGAAACTCTCGCGGATACAACCCATAACGAAAAAAGGAAAAAAGACGGTGCTCATAAACGACTGTCCCATTGGTTTGGTCCCAGCAATTGCCAAAGTAATGGAGAGACTTGTGAACCAGCAAATATCTGGAATCTACAAACATTATTAGCGAGGTTATTAGAGAAACATGGTGAATGCCGAGCAATAGCCCTGGACATTTCAAAGGCATTCGACAGAGTGTGGCTTGACAAACTTTACTGTTTCCTAACTTACAAAGTGACGTCATCGATACCACTCGAATTTGAGCGGTATGTTGCGGTTTGTTAAACCAGAGCCACGTGAAAAGGGCTTTTTGGTTCCATAAACCACCGGGTTGCTCTCTATTCTATAGTGACACTCAAGTCATGTCATTTATGATTGGTGTGCCAGCTGACGGCAGAAATGTCGTTAATTTTTGTCAATTGGCCTTTCGATTAGTAATGGTTTTGAGATCATCGATTCCTTTGTAAGCGTTTACGTTTTGCAGCACGAATTGTTTATTCATTGTCGTATTTTTCAAATTATGATTGTTTTAGTGGTTAATGTCTTGTTGTTGTTATCATTAGTCGTCAGCTGTTGTCATTTTTCTCTGATTATATTGTTGTGTGCAATTTTTGGTAATTAAAATTTCACCCGATTTATTTTTGACATTTATCGTTACTTTGCCTCATCTCTATTCCTCAAATCTAGGGCAGCTTTTCACTAATGATCAAATAGGGAGTTAGAATCACTTTTGGGGAAAAACGTGCAAAGCAAAACTTACCGAAATGGTTTTTAAAAATCCGAAATCATCGGCGAAATTATGGCACTTTACGAAAACCATGTAGCATAAATTCAATAACTGAGAAAATTAGGTCCAAAATCCCCTTTAGGGCGAAGACAAAAATTAAATTCTTCAAGAGAGACTTTTTCCTCGGAACAACCAAATCATAAAAGAGAGGTTCACGTTTCACCACAATACCACAAGGAATTAACTAGCTGCCCTAGATTTGAGGAATAGAAATGAGGCAAAGTAACGATAAATGTCAAAAATAGATCGGGTAAAATTTTAGGTAGGTACCAAAAATTGCACACAACAATATAATCAGAAAAAAAATGACAACAGCTGACGACTAATGATAACAACAACAAGAAATTAATCACTACAACAACTCACAAAGGAATCGATGATCCCAAAATTATTACTAATCGAAAGGCCAATTGACATAAATGAACGACATTTCTGCTGTCAGCTGGCACACCAATCATAAGTGACATGACTTAAGTGTCACTATAGAATAGAGAGCAACCCGATGGTTTATGGAACCGAATGCAGAACTTAATCTGGTACTGAGTTCAGCAACCGAACAGAGTACGTGCAGCTTGCAGTACTCACTTCGTGAGCGGACCACGATTTGGAAAACCTAACCTAAGAATAAGAAATATTTGATTTGTTTACATGGAGATTAATTATTTGAAAATGGAATTCAAATATTGAATAAAATCGAGGAAAATCATTATTCGTCAACAAGGAATTTTTATCAACGAAAAATGTAAACAAAGCCTAATAAAGTCAGGGAACGTTATAACTTCTAATCCAATTTATAGCTTTGCCAATGACAGCTTCCTTTTTACCGACCACTCCAATGACTTCTGTCAATGTCCAATTCCGTAGGCGTCCCCAAATCACAACTATCGACTCAGATTTTGGCATCATTTTGGAGTGGGGTACAAGGAATATGATCGAATTTAATGGAACTAAGATTCAGACTGATATTTTTACAAACAAGGCTGCCACTGCAGTTCCAAACCTTACCATGTCTGAGCTTACTTTGCCCCTGTCTTCTTCGGTGCGGTTGCTGGGCGCGGAGGTTGGAAGCAATATGTCTTGGCCTAATCATGTGGGGATATCTATAGCGACCTCTCAAAAACTTTTTAAGATGAAAAAGCTCTATACACAGAAACAGCTTCTAAATCTCTACAAGGCCATTTTTGGAGTATTGCTCTCAGATGTGGAGTTCTGTCCCCAAGCACACTTTGAAATTGCTTGATTCGATCCAGAAGAGAGCTATTCGTCTGATTGGAGATCTGGAATTGACAGGAAGTTTTGCACACAAAAGGAAGGTGGCGGAACTACCACGGTAAAAGCTCTTCTGACCTGTGAGAAATGATCCCATTTCTATACCTAGTACTATACCTACATACAAGAACTAATCGACAGATAGACGTAGCTCATGATCATCGAGTACACCTACTGACACCTAGAACATCTCTATATCGGGACTCCTTTTTATGGAGCAGTGCAAGTCTGTGGAACCAGCTTCCAAAGCACGTCTTTCCCGAACACTACAACCTGCAAGACACCTTCGAACCACTGATTCCAGATACAATTTTCCAACAGCAGTTGCATGATTTGGTTTTAAAAGAGTTGTAACGTGCGAAAATTGCCTTTACCCATTTCACACTTATTTATAGTTTTCCATTCAAAATTCCTATATTCCTATATAGTATTATAAAACTGAATTAAACCGAACCACCGATCTTTACCGCGGTTATTTCTTTGGTAAATTTTGAGGAGGTATTTTCATCAAGCGCACTTATAACCGATGGTAGAACGCATTAACGTTCTGGTCTGGTTCTGATCAATGATGGTATGTTAATGATGTGCCAGATCGGTTTTAAAATAATTAAAATTGAATACCATGAAGCAACAAGGCTACAGTTTCTATATCATTCACAGACACTGTTATGTCGTTTCCCTGCAAATTGATGATATCTGATATTGCTGGGATCCTTCTAAACAGTAACATTACATTTTTCAAGATACTGGATCCACAGAACATAGAAAACACGTGTTGACCGGCACCTGGCTGAGCCCAGGAACTATTTTGGCAATTTGACGATTCCCGCGTATTTTTTGTTCAATTTGATAGAGGAGGGGGTAATAACCCTGCTCTGGGGGTGGGTAAATACCGGTTATAGAAATGTCAAACAATGACGTTGCAAAGGGCTTGTTGGTGACGTCATTAAATGTGACCACATTTAACCAACATCGCATTAACTTGAAAAGTAATTACCGGTTAAGAACGGTCGTCTGCTTTAAATCGGTTTAAATTTCAAAAAGTAAACAAATCAAATTAATATTTCTTGGGTTAGGTATTCCAAATCGTGGTCCGTTCACGAAGTGTGTACTGAATGCTGCACGTACTCTGTTCGGTTGCTGAACTCAGTACAAGATTTAGTTCTGTATCCGGTTCCATCATTGTTCAATAAACCACCGGATTGCTCTTCTTGCTCTCTATTCTATAGTGACACCACGTGACACTTTAGTCATGTCACTTATCATTTATGTGCCAGCTGACGGCAGAAATATCGTTAATTTTTGTCAACTGGCCTTTCGATTAGTAATATTTTTGAGATCATCGATTCATTTGTAAGCGTTCACGTTTTGCAACACGAATTGCTTATATTATGTCGTATTCTTCAAATTATGATTGTCCTGGTGGTTAATTACTTGTTGTTATTATTAGTCGTCAGCTGTTATAATTTTTCACAGATTATATTGTTGTGCCTAATTTTTGGTACTTGCAATTCTCCTCAATTTCTTTTTGACATTTGTCGATACTTTGCCTCATCTTTACTCTTTAACTTCAGGTCAGCTAATTAATTTTATGTGGTGATTCTTTCTTTCACGTTTGGTGGTTCTGAAGAAGTTGAATTTTGCCTTTGAGGGATTTTGACCTTATATTCTCAAATCTTGAATTTATGGTACATTGAGTTGCCTTACGTTGCGTTACGTTTTCGTAAAGTGTGATAATTTTGCCGATGATTTCGGATTTTTACATCCATCCATTCGGTAAGTTTTGCTTTACACGTTTTTCACCTCAAGGGATTCTGATCTTCTCTATTTGATCATTAGTGAAAACCTGCCCTAAGGAGTAGAGTAAAGACCACCTCACTTACTCCAGGATTTCGAGTCCAGACCTCGATGCAGACTAATCCAGAGTATTTTCGAGGCAAATAAAACCCATTCCAACAGGTGAGACATAACCTAATAACGACAGATTTTCTTTGCAAACTTGAACCACATTTTCTTTTCTTTCAAATCTGTCTAATTCTGCTTTTTATACACAAATTATTTGAATATTTTTCAAGAGCTATAGTATTACCTAGTAAATCAACTATCAATGGTTGACTAAGTTACATCAAAGTTACATTCATTTTCTTGTGGTTCATTTCAAAGTGCCTGACCAAATACAGAATGCTATACCAGTTTTTCTTAAGGGTTTTTACTTACGACCACTAACTTAATTATAAGGCCAGCCCTTTTTAAATAAAGGCTACACAGTTATAAGGCTACCTCTACCAGAGCCTACACCTTTTTGGACGGTAATACCTTTATTTTGGTACTGTTGAACCTTACGACTGGTTTGACCATACCAGCTATAACCTGTAACCAGGATCGATTATTTCAGTGAAATTTCAATTTTTCAAATACAAAATAATAGTATATTATTCAACGAGTGAATGAAGTTTGCACTACGAGCCGCAGGCGAGTAGTAATAGCCGAGTGAGTAATAGCCATTGCCCACGAGTAGAATACTATACTTTTTCTATGATTAATAGATTATAGGTACGAGTTATGCGGTTTTTTATTTAATTTTCGTAACAAAATTAATTGACAATTCTGACAGTTAGAGGACAAATTGAGGTCAGTTTACCACAAATCTTGTCCAAATCAGCTGTCAAAATGACCGATTGGAAGGTTGAATTATGATGTTGTCAACTTGTCGAATTTTCTGATTGGCTCTTAAATAGTGGAGTAATGAGACCAGGATATTTTCATTGGTTGAAAACAATTAAGTAATGAAAAAAAAACTCACTTTATGAGTAATCATTCACATTGATCAATAGAAAATGGATGTATATTACGCATATTATTCAATACACATAGAAATAGTATATTATTCAACGATGGCTATTACTCACGAAGGATGAAGTTTGCACTACGAGCCGCAGGCGAGTAGTGTAATCATCTGAGTGAGTAATAGCCATTACCCACGAGTAGAATACTATACTTTTTCTAAGATTGATAGATAATAGGCACGAGTTATGCGGTTTATAATTTGACTTTCGTAACAAAATTATTTGACAATTCTGACAGCTAGAGTTTGGCTGAGGTTGGCTTAGCACAAGTCTTGTCCAAATCAGCTGTCAAAATGACCGATTGGAAGGTTGAATTATCTTGTCAACTTGTCGAATTTTCTGATTGGTTCTTAAATAGTGGAGCAATGAGACCAGGATATTTTTATTGGTTGAAAACAATTAAGTAATGAAAAAAAAATCACTGTATGAGTAATCATTCACATTGATTAATAGAAAATGGATGTATATTACGCATAATAGTCAATACTCATAGAAAATTATTAATGTTTCAATTATTGACCAGTCACATCGGATGACTTTTCTTTAATTTTCTAAAAACGTTTCCTGTTCGGGCATTTTAACTCGGTTGACAATCGATTAACGTAATGAATGGGCCCCTGGTATTATTGTAATTAATGTTTTTTTTCTTCGTAGACTTTTGATTCTTCTATTTGATACGAGCGCTACATGCTGTGTTCCTCTTAAATGATGACATTTATTTAAATTAAGACGTTATGGTTCGAAACGATTTAATAGTAAACGTTTTTGCATGTTCCTATAAGGTTTTTCGTAAAAAATTAATAACCACCTTTTCAACGAACTTATGTCAATTAAAAAAAAAAAAGTACATTTTAAGTTTCACGCTTGTCCCTTAATGAGAAAATTATCAAAAGCATTAAATATGGGGAGCTCTAAAACATCCCAAAGGTTTAAATAAGATTAAAGGAAAAAAATCTTTATTACTTTCCCGTTATGTACATTACCGAAGGTATGATAATTATACGTTTTAACGATAACGCCGCAGAAGCTTTGGGAAAGTGAAAGTTCGAAAAGCCCATAAACTTTCGTATTAAAAAAAGTTTGTAATTTAATTTTGCTAGGGAGATTGAATTTGTAAGTTAAGGCTTTAATTGTATAATAAAATTCACAAACTTGCGCTTCCAAATACACTCATAATAATTAAAGTGGTCATCGGGATATTTAACTTTTTATTAATCAATATTGAATATAAATACAATGACGTTCCTAAATACCATATTTTGTATGTATTCCCTTTAATTAATTTACTCTGTGATAATTAAAACCGCTCGCCATTATAACGTGTAATTTTAAAATAAATTCCATTGTCCATTATAGTGCAACGGGGGCATTTCATTATTATCGTCCGGCTCTATCTAAAAACATTGCATCGCTGCAATGGCATTTTTCGTAATAAAGAAAAAGATTACCAACGTTTCTTGCTTTTAATTTTTCATGGACGTTCCTTCACAAATATGGTACCATTGTTAAGAGGACCATATCGCTCCTACTGATCAAAGAAATAAAACATCTCCTGGTGGTACCGGACGACCACGAAAAGTGGTTCTATTTTTATAATGTACGATGGTACCGCGCCGACCAGACATTTTTCACTTTGTAACTGAAACCTATTAAGGATTTTTGTATTTTAGTGTTCTATCAGATATACAGAGTTTTGGTTAGGTATGGAACGTGCTGAAGAAAAATGTATAGGTACAATATTTCCTCTGGGGGTTTTTGGAAATGCCCGATTCAATGGCGGTATTTGCAATGTTGCCAAGTTTACCGTTTCTAGATAACTAATTTTGAAATGCACCAATTTTCCATTGTTCATTCAAAAAATTTAGAACGACAACAATATCCTGTTCCAAAACATAAAACGTTTATGAACAATTCAAAATTCGGAAATCACATATTTGTATATTATAAATGCGCAATTTTCGCATAGTAAACAAAATCATTAAATTTTCAACAAATTAATTTTATATTTGCTTTTTTCCATATATCGTTAATAATTATTTCCACTTAGTCGGTTTTAATTTTAAAATTAGCCCCCCCGATAAACACGGCATCAATAATTGAATTAAAAAGCAATGAAGTTACGCGTCTACTCAAAACGCGACCGACAAAAAGTCAAATAATTGAATTTTGAAATTATTATTATGTTTGTTCGAGGTTGAAATAATAATTATATATTATTAGCAACCATCTATTTTCTATACTGAGTAACATAGAAATTGCAACACCCAGTAAATGTAAATATATTTCATTAATATTTTGGGTAGTTAGGATAAAAATATGAATAACAATCGATGACATTTACAAACAAATTTATTGAAAGGAATCCTTAACAAGTCAATAGCAAGTTGCGCCTCCGCGTAAGTTTTAAAATTCTGTAACTCTTCGTGGCATAATCGATATTTCCCATGCTAATCTTACCTCATGATGTAGACGTTGTACATCCAATAGAAGATGTGGCAACCACTGTTGCCAGATCTCACGATTATTCGTAAAATTACACGATTTTGGTCAAAATTTCACGATCTCACGAATGAGGTAGCAATTCTCACGAATTATCTCTGTAGTAAATCAAATCACTGATCAAATATAATGTAATCGAGAATAATCGAAATAAAAATCTACTATACAATATTTAGTTATGTTACGCTGCTCCTGGTACATGCGCGCCTGAACACTTAACGTAATATAGGAATGCTTATTGAGCTGAAAGTGTTTGCCAAGTCCACGAAACCCCACTATCTGTGACGTCAGCTGTAGACCTCAACTTTTGGAAGAAAATGCATTATCCTTTTCTAAATTTAAAATTCCCAAAAAAATCAACTCACAAGTACAGCCTGAATCGCAAACAATCCACTATCAGCAACTGATAGTGGTGACGACATCCGCAGACCAGCTGCCGCCTCGAGAATCGACGACTTATTAAGATGAGCAATCCTGCGGATAGCGGATAGTGAAAACGAGGTTCAGCTCTCAGAAAGACCTGCTAAAAAATGGAAAAAACAAGGATACAAGATTTAATAATAAAATTTTTATTTGTTATGGATGTAAAATCATGTTTACTTTGTGAAAAATATATGAAAAAACATTGTTGTGCTTTATTTTCTTACAATATTAAGCAATTTTAATAGTCTCACGATTTCTCACGATTTTTTTTTCTCGATTCTCACGATTTTTTTTAAATTCATCTGGCAACACTGGTGGCAACTGCCTCAGCCTTCTACCTATAATATCCCAGATATGTTCAAAAGGCGATAGGTCTGGTGACATTGCGGGCAATGGAAGAAGAGTTACATTAGCTTGTTGGATGCTCGGGGTGCTATAGCAGTTGGAAGCAAGTTACCTCTAGTTTTTTTGGATAGAAACATGAACGCTCAATTTTTCAACAAGACAATGCGAGATCACATACCGCTGCAGTTACTAGAAACTTCCTCCAACAAGCTTATGTAATCCTTCTTTCATGGCCCGCAAGGTCACCAGACTTATGGCATATTGAACATGTCTGAGATTTGATAGGTAGAAGACTGAGGCAGTTGCCACACCTTGTACTGGATGTACAACCTCTACGTCATGCGGTAAGATTAGTCTGGGAGAACCTCCCACAGGCAGATATCGATCATCTGATTCGCAGCAATGCCACGAAGGGTTACAGAATGTCAAAACTAACGTGGACGCGCAACTCACTATTGAATTTTTTTTTTTTTTTTTTTTTTTTTTTTTTTTTTTTTTTTTTTTTTTTTTTTTTTTGGCATGCGGCCTTTACCATACAGCCAGTTGCAATTTTTGAAGCTAAGACATATACGCTTAGTTTTGTAAAAAAAAAAAAATTTTTTTTTTTTTTTTTTTTTTTATATATTTTTTTTTTTTTTCCCAACAAATATAGTTATTTGCTTCAATCTACATACCAAAATCTCAGAAATTTAAAATATTCTAACCTATTTCACTATTGAATTGTTAAGAATTCCTTTCAATAAATTTGTTTGAAAATGTCATCGATTGTTATTCATATTCATCCTAACTACTTCCCAAAATATTATTGAAATATATTTACACTTACCTACTGAATGTTGTTATTTCTATATGTTACACAGTATATATTCAATTCATTTATTTATTTTTGAACGCAAAAATTCTTACCTTCCAGAATCTCTTCTGCGGCTCATTGCTAATCTGCTATATCCCATCTGAAAAAAAATAAAATGCAATTAATTAATTTCTTCTTGTTCGTTTTTTCAAATCGCCCTATGGCAAATGGACTCACAACGGAGAAAAAAAGTCATGAGTCATCCTTATAACACATTAGTTTTGGACGATTTGATTTGTTCGATCGGACATACTGATAAAAAATACTAATTAGTACTTATCTTATTAGATTTTAATTATTTTTTTTAATGATGTTAAGTATGATACACTGTATAGAAGTTAAAAATGTCGAATGAAAATATATTGATGCCACTTTATGTATTGGCTAATAAAAAAAATAATCAGTGTTCCAACTAAAGGCCATCATTTTTCTCTAAAACGTCTTCCGCTGCTGCGCCTCTCTATATTAATCAAGACCTTTATTTGTTCATTACTTAGAGCCGTTGGTGTTTTAAACGCGGAATGGGCCCATTACTTTACTTCTTTTGCCTGTCGTATTTTTCGGTTTCATGTTATTAAATTTTCTTGCGCCTTAACTTTAATCTTGGAAAAGAAAAATATAATAAATCGTTGATTTTTAACCTAAATATCGATTTTAGTCTCTATAAATTAGATAATGAAGTTTAAAAAGGAACCTTGTAGTAAGAACTTTTCGGTTAACCCGGTTATGGAAACATGCGCCTGTGTGTGGATTATAGACGATTGAACAATATTACTGTTCTAATACAATAACCATTATCTAGAGTAGATGATTTACTTCATTCGACTGCTAAGGCTGTCTACATTACAACTCTTGACTTGAAAAGTGGTTACAATTAGACACCAGTGAAAAAGGAAGACCGAGATAAGACTTCTTTTATTACTCCTTTGGTATTTTTCGATACAATGCTATGCCTTTTGGATTGAGAACAGCACCCGCAACCTTTCAAAGGCTCGTTGGAAGATTTCGCTCAGGGTGACCACATATAAGTATTTTGGCTTATTTAGATGACTTGATAATTATGTCATCTACCTTTGAAGACCACCTAAACGACCTAGATGAGGTTTTCAAGAGGCTCAAATTATTCAAATCACATGTTAATCGTGGGAAATGTATTTTTTCTACAAACGTCACTAAAAGTGTCATTTTTAACGGATGCTGTCAGTGTCTAAAATGCCATTTTATGACACTGGTGTTAAAAGTGATTACTTTTAGCACTAGTGCTAAAAGTAATCACTTTTAGTGCGTTTGTAGAAAAAATAGTGTATGATATTCGTGCTAAAAGTGTGTCTTGTCGTCTTTCATGGTTTTCTCTGGCTTGACTATGATCAGCAAGTATTCGTAGATATGGAGTTATTTGAGGTATAAAGTTGTTATACTTTCGATGATAGCTCTAAAATCTCGACGTACATCGTCCGGAGTATTCTCTATTAAAAGTTAGATAAGGTGGTGAATATCCAGTGGCTTGACACACAGTAGTATATTCATCGCAAAACGCTTTGAAGGTAATTTTTCTTTCCAGCTAGTATGATCGTTGGCTGTGAGTACCTGAGTCTTTTAGTCTGTATTTTTACGTTCCACTGGGTTGGCAACTGGATGATAGGCAGGTATCAAGCTCTGGGTGAATCCAAGCGCTTCGGCTCATGCTACATTACATCAGTGACGAATTGTAGGCCGTTGTCGCTGATGACTTTCCTTGGAGTACCAAAACGTAGCACAATTTCATCAATGAGGCACCTGGAACATGTTTCAGCTATAGCTTATTTAAGCGGAACCATCTCAGTCCATCTGGTGGAGGTGTCTTCCACAGTAAAGACCCATTTCTCTCCAGTTGGTGCTTCTGGAAGCGGACCAAAAAGGTCTATTGCAATGGTTTCAAAGCTTTGTGCCTGTACAGGGTGGGCCAAATTGGACACTTTCTTATGGAAACACCCTTTATTTTTAGAGATAGAAAAAAATGGACCGCCCACTCTGAGGCTCAAATTTCATGAAATCTTGATTGGTGCAAACCGCATTTTGATATCTTCAACCGTTTAGCCGCTAGAGGGCGATTCTCGATTTTGAGCAATACTGTAAAGCCTCCATAACTTTTTTGTTTATGAAAATAATTCATTTCCGTAAAGACCTTTTGGAAGCACTTTTTCAAGCAGAATTCAGTGATGTTCTCATTTTTTTTCTGTCTGGCTTCGATTTCGAGATATTGACCAAAATCCTATTTTTTTTAATAGGACACCCTATATATTAATAGTTCATTAGAAAGCTCTGCTTTTGCTGAATTCAATGATATAAAGTTCGATAGGTTTATCTCTAACAGTTTTCGAGAAAAAAAAATTATTTCGGTTTTTGTCATAAGAAACAATGTATTAGAAAGAGACGTTTCTCAGTTTCCTTACAGAGATAAAGTCTTTTTCCAACACCTTGTTTCTTATGATAAAAACCGAAATAATTTTTTTTCTCGAAAACTGTTAGAGATAAACCTATCGAACTTTATATCATTGAATTCAGCAAAAGCATACCTTTCTAATGAACTATTAATATGTAGGGTGTCCTATTGAAAAAAATCGGATTTTGGTCAATATCTCGAAATCGAAGCCAGACAGAAAAATCTGAGAACGTCACTAAATTCTGCTTGAAAAAGTGCTTCCAAAAGGTCTTTACGGAAATGAATTATTTTCATAAACAAAAAAGTTATGGAGGCTTTACAGTATTGCTCAAAATCGAGAATCGCCCTCTAGCGGCTAAACGGTTGAAGATATCAAACTGCGGTTTGCACCAATCAAGATTTCATGAAATTTGAGCCTCAGAGTGGGGGGTCCATTTTTTTCTATCTCTTAAAATAAAGGGTGTTTCCATAAGAAAGTGTCCAATTTGGCCCACCCTGTACAGGTGTTAGAGCAGTTCTGAAGGTTTCAAATTGGAAGCTCTGTATCGTTAACACTCAATGCATTTTGCTGTGTGATATCATTGCGCATTCCTATCCAATAATATCGAGGAAAATTTTCTGGAGAGTTCGTTCTTTTAGCACTAGTGCTAAAAGTAATCACTTTTAGTGCGTTTGTAGAAAAAATAGTGTATGATATTCGTGCTAAAAGTGATTTTATTTTGTTTAAAAGGGATGGAACACTCCGCCTTCGGCGTCGTGTCCCAAACTTCCCTTTTCACAAAATGAAATGTCACTTTTAGCACTTATATCATAAATAACTATTTTGCACCAATGAGGTAAAATATGTTAGCCATCTGATCAGCCAAGACGGATTCACTCCTTGTCCAGGCAAGGCAGCTGCAATTGTAAGCATGATGCTCCTTACAATGTGAAAGAAGTTCTTACACACCTTCTCCTGGTTTCGAAGATTTGCCCCGAACTTTGCGGATGTAGCTAGACCATTAATCCAATTGACTCGGAAGAAATCTCCTTGGAATTGGGGACCTACCCAAGAAAACGCGTTAATTGATCTGAAGTGTTTGTTGACCAGCGCACCCATTTTACGACAGGCTGACTCTACAAAACCATTCATTATCAGAACGGATGCTAGTTCATATGCCCTTGGTGCAGCTTTATTCCAGGGGTCCAGAGGAAAGGCCAATTGAATATGCCAGCTGTTTATTGAATGATGCCCAAAAGAACTGCCATACGACAGAGCGGGAAGCCTTGGCTCTTGTACGGGCCTTTTCAAAATTCCGGGGATATATAAAATCCTCTGCAGTCATTGTAAAGACTGACCACCAACCTCTATGCTGGCTAATGTCGTTGAAATCCTCATTAGGGAGACTTGCTAGATGGGCACTGTCATTACAACCAATAAACGATCTACAGATTGAGTACGTCCCAGGAAAATAAAATATTTTAGCAGATACAGTATCTCGCCCAATTTGTTACGATAGTGGCCACACTGATTTTTGCGATATTTTTTTGTAAACGATAACTTGCCCACCGATGATATTAAGGAAATACGAGAATAACAATTGTCTGATCCTGACATAGCATCTATAATCAAATGTTTTGAAACTCCAGAGACGTGTTGTCGAATTTCGAGAATGGAGTGACAGAGGTTATGTAATGATGAATGGACTTTTATATCGATATTCCCCTGATTATGATGGAGAAGAAGCCCAACAGGTGGTTCCTAAATGTTCAATTGAGAAAGTGATGAAAAAAACCCACGATTCGCCACTCGCTGGGCATTATGGGGTAGAACGAACTCTCCAGAAAATTTTCCTCGATATTATTGGATAGGAATGCGCAATGATATCACACAGCAAAATGCATTGAGTGTTAACGATACAGAGCTTCCAATTTGAAACCTTCAGAACTGCTCTAACACCTGTACAGGGTGGGCCAAATTGGACACTTTCTTATGGAAACACCCTTTATTTTAAGAGATAGAAAAAAATGGACCCCCCACTCTGAGGCTCAAATTTCATGAAATCTTGATTGGTGCAAACCGCAGTTTGATATCTTCAACCGTTTAGCCGCTAGAGGGCGATTCTCGATTTTGAGCAATACTGTAAAGCCTCCATAACTTTTTTGTTTATGAAAATAATTCATTTCCGTAAAGACCTTTTGGAAGCACTTTTTCAAGCAGAATTTAGTGACGTTCTCAGATTTTTCTGTCTGGCTTCGATTTCGAGATATTGACCAAAATCCGATTTTTTTCAATAGGACACCCTACATATTAATAGTTCATTAGAAAGGTATGCTTTTGCTGAATTCAATGATATAAAGTTCGATAGGTTTATCTCTAACAGTTTTCGAGAAAAAAAATTATTTCGGTTTTTATCATAAGAAACAAGGTGTTGGAAAAAGACTTTATCTCTGTAAGGAAACTGAGAAACGTCTCTTTCTAATACATTGTTTCTTATGACAAAAACCGAAATAATTTTTTTTCTCGAAAATTATTAGAGATAAACCTATCGAACTTTATATCATTGAATTCAGCAAAAGCAGAGCTTTCTAATGAACTATTAATATATAGGGTGTCCTATTGAAAAAAATAGGATTTTGGTCAATATCTCGAAATCGAAGCCAGACAGAAAAAAAATGAGAACATCACTGAATTCTGCTTGAAAAAGTGCTTCCAAAAGGTCTTTACGGAAATGAATTATTTTCATAAACAAAAAAGTTATGGAGCATTTACAGTATTGCTCAAAATCGAGAATCGCCCTCTAGCGGCTAAACGGTTGAAGATATCAAAATGCGGTTTGCACCAATCAAGATTTCATGAAATTTGAGCCTCAGAGTGGGGGGCCCATTTTTTTCTATCTCTAAAAATAAAGGGTTTTTCCATAAGAAAGTGTCCAATTTGGCCCACCCTGTACAGGCACAAAGCTTTGAAACCATTGCAATAGACCTTTTTGGTCCGCTTCCAGAAGCACCAACTGGAGAGAAATGGGTCTTTACTGTGGAAGACACCTCCACCAGATGGACTGAGATGGTTCCGCTTAAATAAGCTATAGCTGAAACATGTTCCAGGTGCCTCATTGATGAAATTGTGCTACGTTTTGGTACTCCAAGGAAAGTCATCAGCGACAACGGCCTACAATTCGTCACTGATGTAATGTAGCATGAGCCGAAGCGTTTGGATTCACCCAGAGCTTGATACCTGCCTATCATCCAGTTGCCAACCCAGTGGAACGTAAAAATACAGACTAAAAGACTCAGGTACTCACAGCCAACGATCACACTAGCTGGAAAGAAAAATTACCTTCAAAGCGTTTTGCGATGAATATACTACTGTGTGTCAAGCTACTGGATATTCACCACCTTATCTAACTTTTAATAGAGAATACTCCGGACGATGTAGGTCGAGATTTTAGAGCTATCATCGAAAGTATAACAACTTTATACCTCAAATAACTCCATATCTACGAATACTTGCTGATCATAGTCAAGCCAGAGAAAACCATGAAAGACGACAAGACATAAGGAAGAAATATGCTGATGGTAAACGTCGTGATTTGACCTTTGAAGTATCAGATTAAGTGTTGGTGAAAACACATATTTTAAGTAAAGCCAAGTTAGGCATTACTTCTAAGTTTGCACCTCAAAGAGACGGTGTAATATTTCTAAAATTGTAAGTCCTACGTGTTAAATTATCTGTTCATATAATCCATTTCACTCTTGGGTACCTATCACGTTTCTGCCTTGACCAAATATGTGCCACCATTCCCTGAAGTCATCCTTCCAGAGCCAGTCCACCCAATTCGTCGACGAGGACGTCCAAAGAAACAAATTTCTTCAGATGCTGTCCTATTATCATCAGAACCAGAGGAGGATGCTGCACCTGCTGCTTCCCCTACCGTGGTACCGTAAGTGCGCCTGAACAGTTCGGTGTTGGTGAATCGTCACCAGTGCCTTGTCCTAATCGTCGATTTTTCTAAAGACTGCTTTCTCTCTTCTTGCTTAATTTGTGTTGTATCACACGCGGGACGTTAGTGTCATCCACAAGGGGAGAGTGTAGCAAGAACTTTTCGGTTATGTTGGATATTTTCGGTTAACCCGGTTATGTTGGATATTTTTGGTTGTGACGTGACGTGTGAACACCCCCTGGTCCTGCCTGGTTGTACGTACAGGGGCTGGATTCGGTAATTGACCTTTTGTTTCAACGCCATATTGGGGTGCGCGAACATAGTTGCCAAAACAAGAAAACCAAAAATTATTAGCGGGCTGTCAACTAGATATTTTATTATTTCTATTCTGCCCAATACAAGCTAAAATTGATGGCTTTTCTTTCCAAAAACATTCGTAATAGGCGGTAAATTTAAATTTTAAATGTAATTTATTCACTAACTTTGAATTTTAAAGTTGACAGAACGCTAGTATCTTTTTTCCTACTGTTGGCAACTATGTTCGCGCACCGCAATATGGCGTCCAAACAAAAGGTCAATTGCATCTGCAGGCAAAATGAGCAAAATTTGACAGAATGACAACGATCACGTGACGTCTGTCAAAATTTGCTCTTTTTGCTCGCAGACGCAATTACCGAACCCAGCCAGTGACTCGTTGTTCGGAGCAAGTGACATCTGAACTATTAACATTTCGGACAGAGGGAAAAACACACAAAAAGGCGGGATTATTATTTTTATTCTTGGCATGGTAAACAACACCGGTTGTTCTTTTTCTAGAATTTTTCTGCTATTTTTCCCCGCAGTTTAGGGTGTATTTTATGCAAGAGTCTGGGGAACAGACAGACGGAGCTTCATCGTAATTCGTAATAAGTGCTGGCCTGTGCATGTTAATATTCCAAACGAAAACAGAGCTTATCCAAATTAACCCGTGCTCTTAATAGTCTTTGAAGAAAAATTAAAACCCTAAGAAAAAAATACAAAACCTAAAAAAACAGAGCTAATCCAAACTGAGTCGTCCTCTTAATAATCTTTAAAATAAAAATAAAAACCCTTAGAAAAAACAAAACTTGAAAAACAACGAGAATCGAACCCTCCAAAAACAGTGTGTATGTGCGTATCCTCACTGGGCCACACCATGCCTCTGGAAGTAATCGCAGAAATCGGAGTAATATAGGTCGCAAAACATCACCTTCTATGAACTATATTCTATAACGATACATTTGACAACGGAGGCCATTCTAGCCGATCCTAAACGAAACCATTAAGATCGGTCCACCATTTTGGTGAATTTAGCCACACGCGGAATATCGTTCGACATCCTCCGTAGCTCCCTCTGTCTGTTCCCCAGGCGGTTTTGTACTTTATGACTTTTTTCCCTAGTTTTGGGTGCCTTTTTTGACTGTTTTTCACGAATATCGTACCGAATTTGTTGTGTTAGAACTACAAGAAACGCACTACTGGGTCATTCTCGCGCGTACATATCGGAAAAGGACAATATTTGATTAAAATAGTGCCTTTTGTTTGACTTTAATTTCTCTTATTATGTAAACGTCATAATATTATAATAAATTCAGTGTGAAATCGAGTAGACCGTCGTGTAAATTTATTTCTAGGTCACCCTACAACCTTATTTAATTGTCTGGAATACCGTTTTCATGAAGACACCGAACAAAGAAATCAGGAAGACAAAAAAAAATAACTTAGGTCTTTCTGTGAAAAAATTACCTCGTCTCCAGTCGCCGTTAGGCCAAAGAGGAAATATCTGTTGAAAGAATCCGGTTAGAACGTGGACATATTATCTTCAGTCAGTTTATGCTGGAGTTCACAAAGGAGGAGTTGATAGTCTGAGCAAAGTTTTACACAGACTAATAGATGACCTCCATCGTGTTGCAACCAAAATGTAATCGATTTGATTGCGATATTGTGCGCCTGGTGAGACCCAGGTAGACAGACATTGTGGATATTTTGCAAACAAGGTGATGGCAATAGAGAAGCTGTAGTCAATACAAAATTGAAGCAGACGTTGGCCCCTTTCGTTTCTGGCACCAAGACCGAATTTTACCAATACGAGCACTAAGATCTTCTCCTGCTTGACCGACCAACAAACCAAGAAAATCAGTAAAAATTTTATCAAATTTGTTGCATGTGCCCTATTTTACAGCTGAATCCTATATTGGCGGCTTTTTCAATTTCTTCCGAATACAATCGTCCTTTAATACCCAAAACGTCAGATACAGTTTCATCAAAATTATTCTCTATTTTGCAGCGGACTTCTTTAGGCAGGCTTTATTCAAAATTTTATCCCAATTCCTTTTAAATCATTTTTCGAAATTCGTACATCTCTTATTTCATCAATTTCGATAGAATGAATCTGGAAATACGATGGTGTAGGTATAACACAGTGTATTGACAATTTGTTTTGAAATGTCTACAATTTTAATATTTGGTACCTACTAGTATAACGTACTTTTTTGGCAATTGCCTAATTATACTGCGTAAGGCTACTCAGCATCAAGTCAAAAAAAAAAATGAATGTAAATACTACACATAAGAATATGAATTTTTAAATAAACAACACAAAAACTGTTTGATATTTACACTTGCGAAAGATGAAAGAGTACAGTTTCAGCTTCATTCTACCAGCAGGCAAATTTAACACCAGAAACGTGAAAGTTATTGTTTGGGCAACCTCAGGGTAAAATTCTAGAATTTTATTTAAGGGAGCATGTACTGAACATAATTCAGTGTCAAGGGATTTATGTAAGAAGTGCAACTTACGTGTATACAAGTGTAATTTCAACTGTATGTGAAAACTCAGAAGTTCCAAAAGTGGGGCTATCTACATGTTTGGTCTCATTGTAGATCCAGACAGAAGCAGTTAGCAGTTTTAAGTTTGTTCCAGACTATGGTGTGGTGAGTGAGTCCTATGGAAGTCCTATCCACGTTTTATCTGTTTAACGTAGAACTTAACGTGGTTCTATCAGAGTGGTACCGAAAAGGGTTGTTGAAGGGAAGCTACCAAAGTCCCAACTAAGAGCAATCTAGATCCAGCCTAGAATCTCTCTAGATACAGCCTAGGAGCTGTCTAGATACAGCCTAGAACCCTATAACGATGTTCGTATAAAAAAACAGATCGAGCCTCAAACATTAGAAATAATCTTACCTCTAACTGAGGGATGCTCTAGGCCAAAAGTGAAGTCTTAAACTTCCAAAAGCTGCTCGGAACGATCCTATTGAAAAAATGAAACACGTGTTGTAGGTTAATAATCCTGAACAAACTCTCAAAACTTACCGAAACAAAATCCAAAATGACCAAGGGACAACTCTAGACAATGATCAACAAGAAATTAGTCTAACTTGTGTTTCCCTGGCACAAAATTCCAAAAAGTCTTGCCCAAAAATAATTAGAGTCAAGACCGGACCTCACAGCATAAGGTCTCAAATCAAAAGGAGAGATTCTTCCTTTTAGATTTGGAAAGAGGGCTTCCATTTGTCAAACTTCTAATTTTGACATTGGTGAAAATTATAGAAAAGGGCGTGTTAAGTTTCACCCCAAAAATACGAACTGAAAAGTGGGTTGTGTATAAATGACTCCAGAGAACCGGTGAATGTTGAAAATTGCCTATAGAAGTTCTATATGGAATCATATCCACTAGAGCAAAACAAAGTAGCATACTTGAAGAGAAATTGAAAATGCTATACTAGTTAGTTGTAAATCTGCAAATTCATGAATGGATGCGAATGAGAGTATTGTATATCTCATTTGATATTTACCCGTAGAAATTTCATCTTCAAGTCGGCGGAATCAAATCACTTCTTCAATATCATCAATCAAACAGACACAAATTATACCCATTGCCTCCTAACAAGTCGTATTCTAAGCAGCTAGAGGGCAACCCAAATGAAATAATTAACACTCGAGTTCATTCAAGTAAATTGATTGATTGATCATATTGATTATTCCTGAATATGCCTCCTAATAAAGTTATTTTTGGGTCAAATCAACATAAACTCGCCAATTTCTCAACATTTTTGTTCATTCGTCGTCGTCAGTCGTTTTGTCTATGTTCAGCAAAGTGTTAAATCCGAATATGGTGCCAGCAAGGATTAAAAAATAATAAAGTATGCGCTTTAAACGGTCTTTATGCAAATAACTCTGTGTATAATAAAATAAATCATTCCGAACATAAAGTACAGAAATCTGCCGTAAACCTGGCAAGAATTTATGGATCCGTAACACCCTTTTTAAGTGTTTATTAACTAAACATCTATTACCGTTTCGAAGCTATTGCGTTTTAACAGTTCAATTATTTTTTTTATTGGGGGATTTTTGAGTTCTTCTTCTGAAACTTGCGTCATTGGTTGATTTACTGGTCGTTGGTAATAATTCTTCAAACATAAACCATAAAAAAAAAAATAACTGTCCGAGGACATAAATTAGATTTTACGCCTGGTTTTTGAAAAATTGATTTATAAGCATTTTCAATCTATACAAATATTAATTGGAAAGTCATAAACATAACCTTGAAAAAAATTTATACCGTGTTGGGAAAACTATGAAACTTTATTAAAATATCGTCACAACAACCTTTACTGAGCTAAAAATTATTAATTAAAAAATAAACCATACAATTTAACATTCTCTAGACGGGCTTTGCTTTGACACATTATTATTAAATTTAAAATAGAAGTTTCCAATAAACCCAATTCGGCTTCGAAACTCCTGTGACCCTCGAAAATTTCACTTCGTCTGCAGAATATTGCCGAATGTCCCCAACTTTGTATATTAGGACAAAAGGACAAATAGATTCTGGAATTTCATTTAGTTATTATATTTGCCGAATCAATATTCGGTTGGTACACGCATACCTCTCGATCTTCAATGTTCGGCTCCGCATAACTTCAGGTTTTCAGCAGGGGGTGCAATAGTGTTAATCCGTCCAGTTCCTTGGAATAGTTTGAATGAGGGGAAAGCCTCCTGCAACTATATTTGTGTGGGGATATTTGATGTATATGGCTCAAATATGTAAGGCAAAATATTGCTACCTATTTCATTTATTCAGAGGCTCAATATAAGAGAACTGAACGTAGATTTATAATGACTATGACTCGATGTTTAAAACTTTGAGGAGTCAAGATTCAAATTCCAGAAGACTCAATACTTATAAGTCTACAGTCAAGTCATCACTGAAAAATTAATATTGGACACTTCAAAGAGTCATTACTCAAATATATGTGAACTCTGGGAGTGGTGAAAGTCAGAATTCCAGAGATCCCTGACTCAAAATTCTGAAGACTAATGATCTGAAAGTTTGTAGATGAAAAAAACATTCAAAGTTTTATGGTTCACGACTCAATATTTGACAGTGGAGGCTTCATGACAATGATGACATTCAATCTATCTATCTATCTATTCAGCCTTCTTCAGTCCATCTTTGGACGTAGGCTTCCCCCAGTCTTCTCTATTCCTCTCTGTCTGTTGCCATGTTCATTCACCTGGTTCCAGCGTGCTTCTTCAGGTCATGAGCATACCTCATCTGGGGTCTTCCTCTACTTCCTTTATCCTCCCAAGATCTCCAGCCTAAAATACATTTATTCCATCGGTCGTCTTTTTGTCTGATATTGCGACCTGCGAATTTCCATTTAAATTTTGCTCCTTTCTAATCTATGAAAAAAAGGAACTCAGAAAAATTGAAAAATTGATAAATCACCCCAAATTGCTTCACACGATTTTATCATGGATTTTCAGGGATTGTAGTCCCTTGATTGGGATAAAATTCAGTGAAAGTTTCAGCTTTATATCTATAATAAAAAAAAAGTTATGACCTTTCAAAGTTTTCCAAAATCTAAATCATAAGGTAGGTACAGTCCGTTTCACCAGGGTTCATACTTGACCTTGAAACTTGAAAAAAAAAGGTTGTCGTAGACTAATTCATATGACACATTCAATTTTTTGACAAATTGAAATGAATGACTTCTGGTTTAAGAACCGACGAACGTTTTTGACGTCATCGATTTGTTTCAGTCAATTTTCATTTGTTAAACAAGGAAGGCAAATGCTGGTGGCAAGTACAAACCCTGGCGAAACAAACTTTACCTTCTTACTAAAACGATGGAATTTCAATTTTTTTTTTGTCGAGATTTTGTATTCTAATGGTCAATCAACACCCCCCAAACTCCATACACTTAATTAATCTCAGATTTTAAGCCGAAATTTATGAAAAAAGGCACTCAGAAAAATTGAAAAATTGATAAATCACCTCAAATTGCCTAACACGATTTTATCTCAGGAACTATAAGTGCAAATGAGCTGAAATTTTCAGGGATTGTAGTCTCTTGATTGGGATTAAATTCAGTGGAAGTTTCAGCTTTCTATTTATAATAGAAAAAAAGTTATGACCTTTCAGAGTTTTCCAAAATCTAAATCGTAAGGTAGGTAACTTCTTACTAGAACGATGAAATTTCAAATTTTTTTTTTGTCGAGATTTTGTATTCTAATGGTCAATCAACATCCTTCAAACTCCATACACTTAATTAATCTCAGATTTTAAGCCGAAATTTATGAAAAAAGGCACTCAGAAAAATTGAAAAATTGATAAATCACCTCAAATTGCCTAACACGATTTTATCTCAGGAACTATAAGTGCAAATGAGCTGAAATTTTCAGGGATTGTAGTCCCTTGATTGGGATTAAATTCAGTGGAAGATTTTAAGCTTTCTATCTATAATAGAAAAAAAGTTATGACCTTTCAAAGTTTTCCAAAATCTAAATCATAAGGTAGGTACCTTCTTACTAGAACGATGAAATTTCAAATTTTTTTTTTGTCGAGATTTTGTATTCTAATGGTCAATCAACATCCTTCAAACTCCATACACTTAATTAATCTCAGATTTTAAGCCGAAATTTATGAAAAAAGGCACTCAGAAAAATTGAAAAATTGATAAATCACCTCAAATTGCTTAACACGATTTTATCTCAGGAACTATAAGTGCAAATGAGCTGAAATTTTCAGGGATTGTAGTCCCTTGATTGGGATTAAATTCAGTGGAAGTTTCAGCTTTCTATTTATAATAGAAAAAAAGTTATGACCTTTCAAAGTTTTCCAAAATCTAAATCATAAGGTAGGTAACTTCTTACTAAAACGATGAAATTTCAAATTTTTTTTTGTCGAGATTTTGTATTCTAATGGTCATACAACATCCCCCAAACTCCATACACTTAATTATTCTCAGATTTTAAGCCGAAATTTATGAAAAAAGGCACTCAGAAAAATTGAA
This sequence comes from Ceutorhynchus assimilis, assembly GCA_917834065.1. Classification (NCBI taxonomy): domain Eukaryota; kingdom Metazoa; phylum Arthropoda; class Insecta; order Coleoptera; family Curculionidae; genus Ceutorhynchus; species Ceutorhynchus assimilis. The sequence continues at coordinate 12,890,072 of OU892287.1, forward strand.
AAATTGATAAATCACCCCAAATTGCTTAACACGATTTTATCTCAAGAGCTATTAGTGCAAATAAACTAAAGTTTTCAGGGATTGTAGTCACTTGATTGGGATTAAATTCAGTGAAAGTTTCAGCTTTCTATCTATAATAGAAAAAAAGTTATGACCTTTCAAAGTTTTCCAAACCAATACCTTTTCACGTTGCGTTTCCAGTAACATAGTTGACGCTAATAAATTTGATGTGCGCTTATGTTACGTCGTTACGATTACATTACGTCCATTGTATAATGGGCTTTAACATCCTGCCATAGAAACGTAACGTAAGCCGGGCTAGGAGGTAAGGTAACGTAAACAGGAAAACAATGAAGTCTATGAACAATGAACAGTCAATAGGGAACTCATCATGTATTAAGAGGTAATATGGATTGAGAAGTAATATTGCGAATGTTCATGGATTAAGAAGTAATATTGCGAATATTCATGGACTCAATGCTGAAAAACCTCGAAAACAAATAGTAAGACTGTTCCAGCATCAAGGTTTCTAAAAACAGGAAAAATGATAGGGTTCAAGAATTAAGCACCTCGAAGATCCATGACTTAGTGCGAATTCGATAGGAAGGATTTATAGCTCATGATAAAAGAATTACCACTGAAAACTTGCAGAATTCACCTGTAAACTCAAGAATCAAAATTCCAACTACTGATTCAATGTTAGAAATTGTGAAAAATCAAAAGTCAAAATCCTGAAGACTAAATATGCGAAACCAAGAAATATTTCAAGGCTTATTATTGTTGACGATCTGCCGCTCGAATTTCTTGGGGATGATTTGGATAATACCCTGAACGACGGATTGGACGCGCAGACTAGAAAATGAAACAAAAAAAACAGGAGATAGCCGACAAAGTATGGAAAATTATTAAGGAAAGCCATGGAAGACGGAAAAAGTTCAAGGGAAGATCGATAAATTCAATAAATAATAGAGAAAGCTTAAAGGAAAATTCTATGCAAAATCTGGAAGGTATATAATTAGAAAATATAATAAGGCTTATTATTCTATTATGATTTCACATACAATTAACATATACGATTAATATTCATTCGACAGAAATATATCATGAAGGAATCTCAGTTCGAAAAAATTTTAAAAAGTATTTTCCCAATTGGGTCGAAAACAAAAAGAAAACAACCACAACTAATATATTTCTCCGAGCCCAATTATCTCGTTGTCATCCGCAATAATTAAGGGGACAATCCGAACAAGTCTCTTTAAGCGGCTCATATTTTATCCGCCATTTGTTATACGGAGCCTCGTGTCTTAAGCGACTTTCTGACAGAACAATACGTGTGCCGCTTCATGCACAAACGGTCTCGGTAATTTTTAACTATAGAATTTAATTAACGAAATATCTAGAAGTTTCGTGATTCTCGAAAGGCTGGTGGTAGTAGGCAACCCTATATTGTGTGCGTGCGTGTTAATGCCAATGCGAGTGTGTAAGAACACGGTTTCGTACGAGGTTGGAAAATTTGTAACCGGATATCTCGAACTAACCTGGTAGAAAGCAGGCGGATTAATGTCACTTGAGCTTCTGGCGTATTAGAACATTTTTAAATACTTGCTTCCCATTTTGTATTAAAAAAGAACAGTAGCTGGCTGACGTATATTGTCAATTAATATGGCTTTCCGTGGTTTGTAGTCGTTAGAATTGGACAGAGAGGAGAGATTATTATGCAATTATTCTTGAAAATTATTTAATGAGTTTATGTAGTTTTTATTAAATGGAAACTAGTTAATCGAGGCTAAACGAGAATTTGAAAGAATTAGTATAGTTGGCGACTTTTTTGTTCCCCTATCACTTTTATCTCCGTCATTTCTCCTCCATAGATTGTAAGTTGATATTTCCGAAAGCGCTTCTCCGCGCCCTAATTCTGTCAGATACTGAAGAGAGTGTCATTTCACTTACATCAAACGTCAAACATCGCGCCAGCTGGTCCGCCTCCTCGTTGCCTTTTATGCCCCTGTGACTCGGAACCCTAACAAGGGTAACCTGGTTCTAGGGTTGTCATACAGTCAAGCATGAGTTCTAACCTTGTCTGAGCAAATGGCTCGGAGCGCTACCCGACTGTCACTGCATATATAAATATGCTTGCCCTTGTAACCTCTCAGGGTATCTATTCTCGAAATCGGGGAACAGCGTTCTTATGCATGAGAATGATTGCTCTGTCCTTGTATATATAAGCGACTGGGACAGAACCTTTGTTCTCATGAGAACGCTGCTCCCCTGTTTCAAGAATAAGGACCCTGGTGAGAAGGGTGTCCTGTCTGATACTCGAGGGCCGGTACTTTTGCTATCGATTAACGAATTTGATACGTTGTCAAAGTTTTGCATGGTCCAAGGTCTATATAAGGATGATGTGGTTAGAGCACATTCAAACCTCTGATTATTTTTAATGGCTGTCAAATGAGAGCAAAAGTACCGGCACTGATACTATCAATCCAGGTCCTTACATATCCCATGGTCAGCCCTCTATGAACCCATCCCATTGTCCTCAATCGTTGCGTCTGACTGAAGCCTCTCGGGCCGGTGACTCCACAAAGAGATGAAGGGGCATTATTCCCAGTATGGCCTCCATTGTCAGCATTGAGGTGGTTCTGAAGGCAACAATTGTAGTCATGCAGGAAAATCGTTGGAGCTTGTCCAGCTTTGCGTTGTAGGTGGATGTGCTGAGCACGTTCCATCAAACCAAGCTGCCGTACGCCTTATCACTGCTGTCTAAAGCCAGTGAACTATGTAAGGTTGTAAGCCCCATCAAGTGCGTCTAGTCGATCTTCTACAGGCCCTAAGGCTAGCAGCTACTGGAGGACCCTGTTGACGTGATCTTTGGCATTGTATGTTGTGGGTGTAGTGGGTAGGTACAAAAATATTGAGTTCCTGATCCTAACATTTTTATATCAAACTTGTGTGTTTTATGTTTTTTTTTTTTGTTTTTGCTATACCCACTTTGACAAACAGTTTGAATATTTTTTTGTTTAGTATATTGGAGGGGTTAGTGCGCACTAAGTGTATTCGTGTTTTTTTCTACCAGCTTGTATAAGAAAGAGAGAAAAATACATTTTTTCTGCACTGGTTCTACCAATAGAATTCGCTATTAGATGACAGATACCCATTACCCAATATAACGGACCTCTTGAACAAGCTGGGACGCTGCCAGTATTTCACCACCTTAGATTCAGCTAGCGGCTTCCACCAGATCCAGATGCATAAAAACGACATCGAAAAAACCGCATTCAGCACAGAAAACGGGTATTATGAATTCTTACGCATGCCCTTTGGTTTGAAGAACGCGCCGGCTACATTCCAAAGAGTCATGGATGATATTCTATATCCCAATATATTGAGCAACTCTAACATCGAAAGATATAACATCCCATTAATAATAGTTATTCATTATAGAAGGGAAAAAAGTATTTAGATTTTAGAGCGAAATGTGGTTTGTCTTCCGTCGTGAAGCGGAGGGAGACAACCTTAGGAGACAACAACAAGGTAGCCAAAGGGCGCTAGGAATGCTGGAGGTGGGACAGGGGAAATCGTTATCTTTCGTTCTCTATTCAACCTTAGAGTGTTTCTAGAGATTTCATTCTATTGCATTAAAATTGGCCTGTTGTTGACCTGTCAAACTTGTATAGGTAGGTAGTTCATTTTTTGGCCATGCCATTAGCTGATTTATTATAAGTTTGTTTCGTGCCATAAGTTGAGTTTTTTTCAATTAAATTTTTTTTAAAACTAGAAGCGACGTATCCTGATCCTAGGGAGTGTGTTGATTTCAGTCCATTTGCTGAGGAGATCTGTATATCAAAATTGTCCACTACCGTTTGAATCAGACAATCGGACTTCAAGCTTTTTGCTCCCCGTAGTTCGAAGATCGCATGTTACGGCAACCTGAAGTGGCTATTGAAGATTTGTACCTCATTACCACAGCATCTACGTCAAAGTTACAACAAATTCCAAAGCCATACAGAATATCAACAAGTTGTCTTGATGAATAAGCGTGATGGAGTGTTACACCAAGAGACACTTGTAGGCATATACGTTTTTTCAATAAGTCGTTGGATTATTTCCTTTCGGTTTGCATGATGTACCAATACACTGACGTTTTCTACCTAGTTTATCATGGAAAATGTATATACAAACCGGACAAACCTACTAGACACATAGGGAGTAATAAGTCGAATTGGCTTGTAGCCGGTTAAGGCAAAGGCCTTTAAATTTTATTAATAATTCAAAATGGAAAATAATCAAATACATACATTATAATATAAGTAACGTTCTACTATAAATTCTCATCAAAATTTGTTGAAATAGCCGCATTTGCGCTTGCCCCCATCATTAGGAATCCCAAAAAAACCGTAAAAAGACCCACAAATTTCGCGGCTGAGACGCTTTTCTTCCTGCAACTGCCACTGCTGTAAGGATCATCACCCCCCCCCCCCGAATTTCAATAATATGAAGGAACTTGCACGGACGATCAATGATCCAGCGTGGCGATCCTGCAGTGAAATGGGTATCTGTCAACTGGTCCAATTTAAGTCTATGTGTCTAGTAGCCTAGTCCTGTCTGTCTAATTAGTTCTACTTATGTTAATTTTTGGAGTCCGAGCCCCCACATAGTAATGTTGAAATTTTGGCGCCTATGACCTGAATAGATCTATTGTGCTTCCCCTTTTTCTAGTAGGTTCCCAGGTCCCAGGTTGAGACTTTTCGCAAATCTCACGATTTTTCCGGGATTGGTTCGTTTAACATCCGCAGCAGTCAAATGTGTCTGCTCCAGATACATGAGTCTTCTGTGACATAATGCTTCGCATTTGCAGAGTATATGTTCGGCAGATTCGGGTGCTTCTTTGCAGAAGCGGCTAAGCTCTGATTCAGCTTAACCCATTTTTTTCAGGTGGTAGCCAAGAGGGCAGTGGCCGGTAAGGAGACCCGTTATGAGCCTCAAGTCTGGTTTGCTGAAATCGAGTAGTTCCTTTGCCTTTGTTGACTTTAGCAAGATGAATTTCTTCGCCTATCTAAGTCCTGGAGTATTGTTCCAATGAGAGGCCTGTTGTGCCTCTACCCATTTTTTGAGTTCGGTCCTTATATGGCTTTTTATTACGTCAAAGTAGGGTTCTGAACCGAGGAATGGTGACGCGGCGCCTTCTCTTGCAAGCCGGTCCGCTATTTCATTTCCTTCTATAATTTGGTGCCCTGGTACCCATGCTAGAATGACTCTATTGCAGTTCGCCAGTTGCTTTAGAAGTTGCTGACAGTCTCAGGCTAATCTGGGTTTAGTGACAAAGCTGTTAAGAGCCTCAAGTGCTGCCTGACTGTCAGAACTGATGAAGATTCTTGCACTTCGTAGGTCTATTTCAAGACAATTTCTGGCGCAGAGTTCTATTGAGTACGTTTCCGCTTGGAATATGTTGGGTATTTTTCCTAAGGCTACCGATAGCCTGCAGTTTGAGCCATATACGCCCACTCCGACCCCTTCTTCTGTTTTCGATCCATCTGTGTACCAGATGGATAAACCGTTTGGGAATTTATGTACGATCTTGTCACTTTTGCGGCCTTCTGCGGTCACACTAAAAAGGTGATTAAATTCGTATCTGGGTGGCATGATGTCCACCGGTTTTGTTGGTGTACCATGGCATTCTTTAATGATGCTCATATGTCCAACAAGGTCCCCCTCCTTTAGGTTTAGAGACCGTATAACCCTTGAGGCCCCATGTAGGCCTCCCTCCTCACTGCAATGTACAGAGAGATGCTATCTAACATGACCTCTATAGTAGCGGTTGGACAGGTGTTAATGACACCTGTTATTCCAAGAAATGCATATCTTTGTACAACTGCCAATCGGTTTTGCCCTGTCTGCTGCTTCACTTTTGGCCACCACACCAATGCAGCATATGTGACCAGGTGTCTTATAATCATCGTATATAACTAATAGATCATTTTTGGCTTCAGGCCCCATGTTTTACTGAATAGAAGAGTATACATACCTTCCTCGTCCAGAGTGCGGAGCAGCAGGGGGCGGATTACGAACTCTCGATTAGAACCGAAACCGCCATGTTACACCGAAATTTTGATTTCGAACGCACTCTATGCGAATGCATTTCGGAAACTTGTACCTAATCATCATCACTGACGTTTCGAGCACAATCGATGCGTATTCACTTTCGTATCGAGTGTCCGTTTCGCGTCGTGTTTCACTTGTGATAACTTGCTGAAATAGCGTCTAAACTTTCTGATACTTTGTACGACCGTGGTGATGAGACGCGTCTGAATGTCATTATACTCATGAAATCCATATAACCTACATAATTGAGTTTCATTCTAGTTTACAAAGTCTAATTTTACTTGGTTACACTCGCCTCGAAAAAGTTACTATTGTATTATAGAGCTACAATCATGAGTTTGATGTAATTTATCTTGATTGATATTAGATGTAGAATTCTTATTCATTAATATTGACATTAGCGTAATAAGAAATTCCACTCAGACATCATGGTAATTTTTTTTTTAATCGAGTTATAAAAATTTAAAATTTTTGTTGCCTAGAGGATGAAGGTGCTCCTTCCTCCTGTTTGTTCAATTTTGGTTTTCCTGTTTCGATAAAATCAAAAGTGTGTGAAGTGTCTTTTATTTTGTGCATTTTATCTTGATCGATTTGATTCTAAAGTTTGTTTTTTATTTAAAGATAATTCCCCAAGTCAAAAATTTAGTAATTATGTTGGCAACACAAGCCTTTTCTACATAAAAAATTTGAAAGCATTGACAATTTTACATTGTATTGCCAACATAATGTCAGTTTGACTTTTATCTTTAAAAAAAAAACTTTAATAAGTGTTTTTTTTTTTTTAAATCAGGAAACAATTCAATTCGAGTGGTATTAATTATGTTCAATATTTACGTTATTATACTGGGTGGGGCACGAAAAACTTTCCATCCAGGTTTTCTCAGGTGTTAGGTGTTTAATCAAAAATCGCTCAGACACGTCAATTTTTCTTTTTTGGGGGACACATTTTATTGGTATTTTCACCCCCTACCTGTGAACCCCTAAGTGGGGGTAACAGGTACCCCCAAAATTTCAAATGGACAGAGGGGTCGAGTGATATATCATTTGGTAGCTATTTTCATTGAGATTATATCCCCGAAGTTTTAAGTTGCTACTATTAACCCTGCCAAAATGAGGGCATGTCAAAGTTGGGATAAATGCTTTTTTTCGATTATACAACTCACTGTACATTATTCCCATATGACACGAGAGGATTAATAAGTGATAATCCTTCCCATATGACACGAGAGGCTTAATAAGTGATAATCCTTTTGCATGGTAACTGGTGTATTGACATTTTTTGACAAAAAATTTAAATTTTTGATTCATGAAATTATTAATTAATAAAGAATTAAAGTTTAGTTCGTTGTATAACCTTTTGAATACCACTCGAGTTTTCAGGATTACCTAATACTTTTACCTGACACTCAACGCGTTACCAGCAACACCACTCCTCCTTCGGAGTCGTGGTGTTGCTGCGTAACGCGTTTCGTGACAGGTAAAAGTATTATCCGGTAATCCTGAAACCTCTTGTGGTATTACATTCGATAATCTAAGCTGTATAGTTTTTACCTGTCACACCCATGCGTAGGTAACAGGTAAAAACCACATAGCATTTTTCCATTGATTTTTCCTAACTTTGACAAGCCGCCATTTCGACAGGGTAGTTAGTAGCAACTTGAAACTTAGGGGATATAATCCTAATGAAAATAGCTATCAAATGACGTATCACTCGACTCCCCTTTTCATTTGAAATTTTGTGGGTACCTGTCACCCCCACTTAGGGGTGCACAGGTAGGGGGTGGAAATACCAATAAAATGTGTCCCTCAAAAAACAAAAATTGACGTATCTGAGCGATTTTTGATTAAACACCTAACACCTGAGAAAACCTGGGTGGAAAGTTTTTCGTGCCCCACCCGGTATAAGAAAATACTTATTTTATCTTGAGATAATAGATTTTTCTGTATATAAAAGGCAATTCGATTGAAAAAATATTATTCAATTCAAAGAGCTGAATGTTGCAACATGAAATTCTTCGCTACTTTGTTTTTCGCCCTTGTGGCAGTACATGTAAGTACTCATACATTTAATATCACATCATATTCAGAATATTTTCAAGTAAACAAGTTAATTATTCTAGGCCAGTACTTAATCTCCTATTGAGGAAACCATGACCGCCTCAAAACTTGTCGCCGACATCGTCGACTTTGTCGTCGCTGAAACCTCACTTATTCTTCTGCAACCTTTGAACATCTGGGCCGAAGAACTAGACTCCAACAAGGACAACTACGAAAAAGTCCTCGTGAATCGTTTGACCGAAGTTTCAACTACAATCAACGAAGTAGCCATTTCTTTGTTGGAAGCTGCAAGTGTAGACGCCAGCGACAGCGGCAAAACTTTCATCAATTGCCTCGCAGGCGAACAGGCTGGAGTCAACGCCCTTATTGGCGCCATGCAGCAGCAAATGGTCGACTGCGCATTCGTAAACTACGAGAACGCCACCGGTTTGGTCAAGACCGTTCTGAAGCAGATGGATGAAGTTCTAGATAACTTCCTTACTCTGAGTTCTGCATTGGCCGACTGCACCGAAGGAGACTATTACTGTTTGGGCTCTTTCGCCCAGAATGTTATCCTACAATTCGAAGTTTCTGTTCTCACCACCATAGCCGATCTTGGTGAAGTAAGAGATCTACTTTACAGCGTTGTAGAAAGCACACAACATTGTCCAACCTCTGAAGATGTTAAAGAACATGTCGTAGAAGTTCTTAATAACATCGCAACATGTGTTCACAACAAACAATAATTATTTTCACTTCCAATCGAGCTTGTGGTGTTTTCTATGCCAAAGCACAACACAGCGTACTTAACAAAATCTCTGATTTTGTGTATGTTAGGTTAGTTCTTCAGCATCCGGTATTTTTGTACCTTTTAGCTTTAGGATATAACTGGTAAAGGTAGAGTTTTAAGTGTTGTCATTTTGTATAGTCAGTTTGTCATAATTGTTGAGTCGACTTGAAAAGTAAAACATTATTACATACCTATTAGTTTGCTTCAAACATTTTGCATTGAAAACGTTATTCAGAAACTGTAAATGTTCTCTATACAATATTTAAAAACCAAAATTTAAGCCATGCTTATTTTGCAACATTTTATTCCCAGACCCCCTTTCGAATTCCGAAACTTGCTGACAAACAAATCGCATATGCCCGTTTCCATCGCAAATATTATTACATGTGCATCCATGATTTTGCTGCTGTGCCAAGAGCGTCAGGCATCATCCTCAAAAGAAAACATAATTCCGAAATGGAGCGTACGCGCAAATCGTTTGCCATAAATAATGCATTAAAATCTTAATTTTCGTTTCTTTAAGCTGGCTTTCTGGAAAACATAAGGAATCTGTTCATTTAGAACGTGGTCCAAGTTTATTTTTCTTCTGATGTTCTGCCAAAGAAATCTGCACGCCTGATTTTGGTTTTCGAGAAACAATTAACTGATACAAGAAAAGCCACAAAAGTAATGAGGACACGAAACAAACAAGCGAATTAAAGGATAAATAAATAATTAGGCAAAAGGGGTGTGGACATTTTCTTTCAGCAAGGGCTTATTTATTATTAGGAACTAATAAGTAGGTAGGTACTTTAAATCAAGACTTTTTTATTATAGTAGGAAATGAGTAGTTAGATCTCCTTTTGACCCATTTCAAAAAATTATTATGTATTTTTGATGATTCATCAATTTTATATGTTCCAACGACTTTTGACGAAAAAATAGACTGTATGCAAAGGGTCGAGAAAAAAAAATTGTTTGTTCAGGAAAAATTAGGGGCCTTTTGTCGTCTAAAAGGCAAAATACCTTAAACATCAAAAGAATGCCCATTAACTTTTTTTGTTTAATAACTATAGCTTCGAATAAAATAGCGCGCTGTAACAAGGTTTTTGCCTTCGCAGCGCCATTCTTCTTTGAAGCCTTCTCACACTGGCATTTTTAATATCATTTTTCGCTGGGATATAGAAAAATGTCCCACAATATCCTTCAAGCAGAGGGTTGTCCTTTTTTCTTTATCACCATTGATTTTAATAATGCATTGTCTACTTTTATGTCCCTATTATCCCGGTAACGACCAGGAACATGAAGCATTTTGTAGACACTTTTGGAGTTTTTTCTTTCCACTGGACACCATTATTATTTTATTATTTTCAACACAAAGTGTATCTTCTTAACATTGTGACAAACTTTAATGAAAGTCTTCTGTTTAAATTGGGTTATTGTTGAAGCCCTATGCAGTCCCAAAGTTCAGACTTGATGGATGCATGGGAAAGATTAATCTCTCTGTCTGGTTTTGTGTTTTGAATTGTTGTGTTGCATTGTTACACTGCGAACTGCATGGATCTATTGTGTCCCCCTGGGTGCTTCAGTTGATAGGATTCCCAGTCAAAGCACCTCATCCAGCTTTAAAGGTTCTATGAACGCAAGTAAGCTTGATGGTTCTATGGATGGAATCATCCCTGGGGAGCTCGAGGAACGGAATAAGTTTTCTTAGAGATGCTTATTCTCTCCTTCCAAGCCAAACTTCCTCACCAGCACTCTCTCTCGTGATTCTAGTAATTGCTTGTCTAGCGGTCTTCTCCACCACCATGTGAAAAGGAGCGAGACCTACAATTGTCTCGATGATGGCTGCTGTAGGACAAGTTTGCACGCCAGGCGCTGTAGTACCCAACGTAGTGCGACAAATCACCAGTTGTGACGTAGACAGCATATCGATTCTCGCCTTGACGTAGGCTGTTTGCACTACAGCTTATGATTCCGCAAACTTTTGCTTTATGCATACTTGGTTTTAGTACATTAATTAACATTCTCAAACAACTCCTTTTCAGATCTCGTTTTCATCTTTCTTTTTGTCTATTATGTTAATCAAACAAAATTTCACAATAATTTTATTCATAAATTTAAGTTCTAAACTACGACCGCTAGCGCAAACAGCTGACGACTTAGTTATGACGTCGGAAATGGTGACACACCAATATGGCGGTGATTACCAAAAACCAGGCCGATAAGCAATTCGTAGTAGTGTGTATTATCCTTGAATTGGCCTTTCGATTAGTAATGCTTTTGGGATCATCAATTCCTTTGTAAGCGTTTACGCTTTGCAACAAGAATTGCTAATTCAATGTCGTATTCTTCAAATTAGGATTATTCTTGTGGTTATCATAAGTCGTCAGCTGTTATAATTTTTCTCAGATTATTGAGGAAAACCACCTATTTAAAATATTATTTCTTCAAATCTTAACTTTTTAAAAAAATGTTTACTGAATAAAAGTAGATGTTGCATTACCATGTTACCATGTATTATGTTTTTTTTTTTCAATTTTTATGTTTTTTTTGTTGGTTTATAACATTTTTCATAACATGTGCATTGTTTATGTATTTAACCAAAATCGTTTCATGCTGTAAACAACACAGATAAAGAGTAAATTAAAACCTAAGAAATTATGTGCTCTCTTTTTGTGCTGATATTTTGATTTTGTGTATTCAGAGCGTGCATTTGGGCCTTGTTGAATTTACTAACATTTTCCAACCCTGACGAGAGAATATCCTAACAAATTGAAATAATCAATCTAGAGATATTGGCTCAAAAACAACTATAGCTGAGTAGCTTCCCGTATGGGACCTCAGTACCTGCTGGGAAACTGGCTACCTAATCAAAAACTCTTCAGTTTGGAACATAGGTAGTGTTAATTGTATGTAGTGTGTGTAATTAAAATTTTAGCAAAAGAACAAAGGCGGTACCTAGTTTCAACTTTTATTGAATTATTGACTCACAATTATTATTCAAATGACACAGTATGTTTCGATTTTTAAGGAATGTTAGACCGAGGGTTTCTCTGCCGTGCTCTTGCCCCTCGTTAGTTCCAGGTTGAGAACGGTACGTTTTTCTTTGAGAATTTCATACATCTGTCAAAACTGGTATTCCAACAATAAATTGACATGTTTTGACCAATCAGATTCGAATTACGCGATAATTGCATAGTAGCTGGTGCGAAAACTGGTGTTTTGACATTTTTTGACAAAAAACTTAAATTTTTGATTTATGAAATTCTCTCATCAAATACTCATGCATTTGCTTTTCATTTCATTTTTCAGGAGATTTGTTGTTTAAAAGGTAATAAAAATTCTCATCGTTGAATCTTACTGAGCGAACCCGCGGGTATGTTATACTACATTATATTGTTGTGTGTAATTTTTGATACTTGCAATTCTCCTCGGTTTGTTTTTGACATTTGTCGATACTTTGTCTCATCTCTACTCTTAACCTTCAGGACAGCTAATTAATTTTATGTGGTGCTTCTTTCTTCCACGTTTGGTGGTTCCGAGAAAAGGTCTTTCTGAAGAAGTTAATTTTTGTCTGTCTCTGAGGGATTTTGATCTTAAATTCTCAATAATTGAATTTATGGTACATTGAGTTGCCTAAGTGCGCGTTCACATTGACACCGCTCGAGCGGTGAGCGTTGCGCGATGCCGCTGTAGTGATGCCCAAAAATAATTTTAACATTATATTTCAAATGAACAAGTTCACACTGAGGCGGCATGTCGCGCGGTGTTAACATTTTCATTTGAAATATAATGTTAAAATTATTTTTGGGCATCGCTACAGCGGCATCGCGCAACGCTCACCGCTCGAGCGGTGTCAATGTGAACGCGCACTTACGGTTACGTTGCGTTACGTTTTCGTAAAGTGCCATAATTTTGACGATGATTTCGGATTTTTACAACCATCCATTCGTGAAAAGCTGCCCTAAAGAGTATCTAGAGTAAAGACCAATCCTGGAGTGAGTGCACTCCAGGATTTCGAATCCAGACCTCAATCCAAACTAATCCAGAGTATTTTCGAGGCAAATAAAATCCATTCCAATAGGGTTTTCACTTACGGCCATAAATTTAAGTAAGTAAGTAAGCGTGGCAAAGGTCATAATCGTTGATGAGAAATATGATAATATCCTGAAATAACATCGTTAGGCCGTTGTCAAGTAGTCCAGAGTTTTGTATACCTCGGTTCTTTGATCGACCACTCAGGTGGCTGCGAGATTGAGATTCGTCGCCGTATTAAACAAGCACGGTCAGCCATCACAAGATTAATTAAAATATGGTGTAGCAATAATATCACGAAAGCCACCAAAATGTCGCTTGTCCGGTCTCTTTTCCATACTTTTGTATGACTTTGAGACTTAGACTGTTAGAAAGGCTGTAACAAAAGGTACATGTAACAAATTTGGAAAAAAAAACATCTTTAGCGGACGATTGTATCAATCACAGTCCCATTTATATCAACATTTGAAAACTAATCTACGACACTGTTTCCATTCTCGAAAAAAATGTAAATGTAAATTCGCTTGTAAAGCTGACCTGACACTTCCAGAGACCAGAGAAACAAAGAGAAAAACCCTTTTTTTTGAATTAATATATCAAATTTGCTTGTAAAAGAAACAGCATGCCATTGACAACCAGAAAATTATAAATCCTGGATTATATTGATGTCATTTCATACTGAATCCCAAGTTGTTTCCGGAAAGTATAATGGCGCCGGAAAGGATTATCAATTTATAATAAAATGATTCTCTTGTTAAAAGTTATCAAGGATTGTTTACGAGCACGATTGAAATAATGCTGATCATAGACCTTCCTTATCATCCTACATTGGGTATGTATCCTGTGCGAAATGGTTTCAATATTAACAGTTATCGTTCTGCAAGTTAAGTAGTTTTTAAGGAACTGCCGATTCCCACGGTCATAATTGAATCTGTTCAAGGTTTTTCTTAACTCAGTTAAAATTACCTATATTGCTTAAATGCAAACTACCAAAGCGTCTAAAAACTAAACGGTTTAGTATAAAGAAAGTTCTCTCTCCTAGTAAACAGTTTATTTCTTGCCAAAAGTTCCCAAGATTTAACAAATGTGACTGTTAAAAAGCTCAAATTAACATTATTATGCATAATGTTGTACAGAAGGCATGAATCTTGCGGGGGAATACACAAAATGTTCCTTAATGCCGTCATTTGCATGACAATTCGGCATTGCGTCGCGGGTGGAACTATATTAACATCCTAGAAATGATTAAATTTAGTGGCTTTTTGAAGCCCAGTGACGTACATTATTTATGTCTTGGTTGGGAGAGAAAATTTTTAAAACCACCATTATCTAAATATTCAAATTTCCTTTTCCAATGTTTATATGAGCATCAAGGAAAAGTTAAGCAACTTCAAAGCGTTTTATACCCTCAACTCTCTCGTAAGTTAAATATGAAAAGTTTGCCTTGTTTTTGAACGACATTCGGGAAAGTAAGCAAACAAGCTCGGGATTTCTTTGCTTCTAAAGCTTATTAAAGGAAAGTTTAAAGTGATAGAAACCCAGATAGATCGGGAACAACTTTCGCTCATGTTTTGTGTTTAGGTAAAGTTTTATCAACCAAATTTAATGGAACACGAAATGTATTAGTTCTATATAGAAGTATTGCGAAAGGGATTATATCAAGTTTATTTTCAATCGGAATTGTTGACGCTATTCCAAAATTTTTCCCTATTGGAAAAATATTTTAAATTATATTGATATTTGATGGAAGCTAAAAATATGTTCGGCATTTTGGCGATAAATTTAATTTTTTTTTTTCAAATATCAACGAGCAACTTTATTAAGCCAGGAAGCTTTTTAAAAACGAGTATTCAAGGAATTTGCGTTGCCAATGAAATTAAAATTCGATGTTACTGTGCGGCGCATTTCCATTTAGGTCCATTTTTCCAGGATAGAAATTTGAATATTACATTTCCATCGCATTATGAAACCATAACTAAAATAGTTCGATTCGTTACTGATATAGAGATAGAATAAAAACCCGGATGAAAAAATAAGGATTCTATGAAAACAAGTGGACGAAGCATACGAAAACTGCCCAAGAAGCGATATTAAAATAGTGATAGGGAACATGAATGCCCAAATAGGCCGAGAGGAAAAGTTCCTGTTCCTGGACTCATTAGAGAACCAACCAGAATGAAGAATGTCTAATCAATTTTGCCAGCAAGAATAAGATGGAACAGGATAAAGCTCATAACCATGTTCCATATTCTTCTACACAAAAATTTACACAAAGCTACGTGGATCATGCCAGGGCCCGTATTCTCGGGGAACAGCGTTCTCTCAAGAGAACGATTTTTCGTCTTAGTCACCCATATTGTAATTTTCATAATACTGACAAAGACAGAGCAATCGTTCTCTTGATAGAACGCTGTTCCCCGTTTACGAGAATACGGGCCCAGGTGGAGCTGCCATTTGTTACGGTTTCAAATTTCAATCCAGATTGGCATCCATCTCTTCGGCCATTACCCCAAGTGAGTCTCTTTCCCCTGAGCAACAGAAGCTTCTGAAGTTCGTAATAGGAGACATTTTTTCTTCAATGAAGTCTGACATAGGCTGCACGAATTTGGTACAGTTGAAAATCAAAACCAATTCAGACCCCATACATCAAGCAGCGATATTATCCCTTATCGAGAATCCTTCAGAATGAAGTAAATGCTGAGTTGAAGGAAATGTTGGGACAGGACATTATTGAGCCATCAGACTCCCCTTGGTCTTCCCCCATAGTTATGGTGAAGGATAGTTATCCAATCCCTTTTGTATCAGCTACACTTGACAAACTCCGTGACGCAAAGTTTTTGAGTACTCTTGATATTAAATCGGCCTACTGGCAGATCTCGGTTGGCAAAGACTCTAAGCCTCTCACAGCTTTCACTGTTCCTAATAGGGGACTGTACCAATTCAAGAGAATGCCTTTCGGTCTTGCAAATGCTCCGGCGGTTTGGCAACGACTGATCGACCAAGTCGTGGGTGCTGACTTGGAACGATTTGTTTTCGTCTACGATGTAATTATCTGTACACCAACTTTTGAACAACATATTAATATTCTTCGCGAGGTTATCCGGCGAATTTCCAAAGCGCGTCTTACACTTAATCAGAAGAAATGTAACTTTTGCAAGTCTGAATTGAGATACCTCGGTTACATTGTAAATGCCTCCGGATTGCTGGTGGATCCTGAGAAGGTCGAGGCTATTATGAGTATTCCCCCTCCTAAAAATATCAGCGAAATACGTCGTATAATTGGCTTGGCTTCCTGGTATCGAAGGTTTGTACCCAATTTTCCAACTTTGGTCGCTCCTCTCACTGCTTTGACCCGGAAGAATACAAAATTTGATTGGAGTAGTGCTTGTGATTCTGCATTCAATGCCGTTAAAGAACATCTTATTAAAGCTCCGATTTTGACTTGTCCTGACTTCGACAAGCCTTTCGTTATAAATTGTGATGCTTCTGACTTTGGAGTTGGAGCCGTCTTGATTCAAGGTCAAAATGATGACGAGCGAGTCATTTCCTATCTCAGTCGCTCACTCACGAAAAACGAGAGACGCTACAGCAGTACTGAAAAAGAATGTTTGGCGGTTCTTTTTGCAATAGAGAAATTGAGGCCCTATATTGAAGGAACCCATTTCACTGTCATTACAGACCATTACAGTATCAAATGGCTAAATTCCATGAAAGCCCCTGTTGGACATATTGCGAGGTGGGCAGTGAGACTTCAGTAGTACGATTTCGAAATTGTACATCGTAAGGGTCAAGATAACGTTGTGCCTGATGCCCTGTCCCGTTCCGTGCCTGGTGGTTGAGCCTGTTGATGTTGCTGCAGTTTGAAAACCACTCTTTCGAGTCAGATCCTTGGAATAGCCGATTGTTGGCAAATGTTCAGAATAATCCGGCCAAGTTCCCAAAGTGGTGAGTAGATAATGAAAACCTATATAAGTCTGCCAAAGCTGCCTATCCAGCTTTGATGGATAATAAGGATTCTTGGGTATGGAAAGTGGGGTTTTTCCGAGGGTTTTTCAATACCTTTCCCCACAGAACGGGCGCTACGCGCTCTGCAACTCCAACTCAGAGCATCCACCCACCATCCTTGAGTAGGCCAGTGTAATGGCCCAATGCTTACCATCCGTGGTAGATACCAGCGCCCCCAGGGTCATATAAACGACGTGTTAGGGCAATCGGGTAACGTCGTGAAAAGTTATAAGCAAGAATGGGACTAGGGGCTTGATAGGTCAGAACATCGACCGTCAACTAGCCAAAATAACACACAGCGCGCTAGGCGCGCAGTGGTGTTAGTTTGTAAGTCTTTGTCCTAGATTTAAGTAAAGTATTGTTATTTGTAGTTAGAGGGGGAACTAGCCCCCCGGCCTGTAAATGTACATTACAATAAAATTAATTTAGATAAAGAATTTTAAGTATGAGTTGAGAAAGACCGAAAGGGAGGCCACCGCAACGTGTGGAGGCCGAAGATTGGCGCTATAGCCCAAATTGGGTTGTAGATAGAGCGCGTTTTTTTCCATCCTTTATGTTCGCTTCATGCTTCACCATAAGGTTGTTGTTTTCCTGTTCCGAGAACTTTGACGAAAAGGGTCTAAACTGGGCAACCACCCTTTGTTTTTTTTTTACTGTTACAATAGACGAGATAAGTCGAGTTGTATGTCAGTGAACTCAATGATAACATGGTACACGATCGACAAAGATAGTGACAAGTTAATCCAGAAAATGGGTGGATATTGGCGAAGGTTTTCTAACGTATAGGTTCACATCAATATTGATAGTTTCCACACCAATGTTTTCTGACGACTCCTGTGAAAATATTAGGTTCTTCCTTTCGTTAAACCGCGAATACTAATTTCTTCAACCAATAAAAAAATCAAGTTTATGTCTAATTGGTGCCTGAAAAATTTCTTGAATAGCTCGAAGTTCCAGCGCACGGTAAAATTTCGAAACGCCACAATAAAATCTCGTACAGTTATTGCCAAGCAAAACAAGTGTTGCGTTCATTTCGCTAATTTGCCCGTTATTAGAAATAAGAAAAAAGTTTCAATAAAATATTTATTTTCCTTATTAAAAACGAAGAATTCAAATGAGCTTGCCAGACATATATGGGAAGTACGACTTGTTTAATAAATTATTTTATTTATTATTATATGCATTATTTATATGAAAAAAATATATATACAAGTTTTGGTTGTCCAAAAAGCTATAGGTAGAACAGCCACGCTTCGAGAAGATATTATTAAACGATCAAGTGTCGATAATAATTATAACAAAACTATCAATTTATAATTGGCGTAATTGCTCATATTATTAAAATATATCAATATTATGTCCGCACTATCCGGTGATTAATTTACCTGCAATAAACACGTAGGCCATTAAGTAATTAATTATTAATGCCTGCAGGTTCGTTATACGTGTTGTATAGGCAATGACATTTTAACACAAACTTCTTTGCGTATGAGAAATTATCCTCACTACAAGTGATTTATTCGATTTAATTTTCTAACGCATTTCCTTTTGACTACATTTCGAGAAGACAAGTTGTGCTCGATTAGCATGTCAAATTCTTCTAACGTTGCCGGTTGTTGCAAAGACTTTTGTGGTAAAAGAAAAACTCGTGTGGTTCAAGATGTTACGATTCACCTTCAACACCATAGTTTTTCACAGATATTGGACAGCTGATGTAAACTTTAACATATCAACAAGATATTAGATAAATAGATACATACGATGAAATTTACCTAAATATAAATGCTGAAGTCATAATACCACTAACCTTCAATTCTTTGACTCAAAGTCAATCAAATCAATAAAAAATAAATTTATAAATGCAGAAAGGTAATAAATAATCCCTAGGGAGTTATAAATGCCAAAGACGGGCTATATGAAATCAAGGATATCGGGGAGAGCTCTACCGTCTTACCTGTAATTAAAATTCAAAATATGCAAACATAAAACTTAACTTTGACTACCTAGAGATTTTACATTGGTTTACCTTGTAAAACTACCACCTGATAGATTTGAAATTAAAGGTTAAATTAACCTCTAAAGGTTAATGAATCCACTATATATTATATCTATCGGTACTCGATATGAAAGAAATATATTTGTAACAATTATAATAATCCATAATTATTAGATACTAAGTAGATAATGATAAAGAGAACGATAATAAAGGTAAATATCTGATTATGATAATGATTAATTAATTAAATTAATAATTATATTTAAACAGTAGTTAGCTATTCTAGCCAAATACTACTATACGGTAAACGAGTCGGTAGGTAATTGATTTTACAAAGATATTAATTAGCTAATGGAGCTAAACGATAGGGGGCAATAGAAAAAAAGATAATAATAAGTAACGGTTATTAATATTTACAAAGATATTAATTAGCTAATAAAGCTAATCGATACCACAAAAGTCGTGTGGTTCAAGATGGTACGATTCACCTTCCACACCATAATTTTTCACAGATATTGGACAGCTGATGTAAACTTTAATGTATCAACAAGATATTGTTGGGAAAAATGTTTCGAACCGTCATATTTCACGGAACATGTTTACATAATTATCTGTTCCTGAGTAGCTTGGTTTATGACTTGTCGTTTCATTTGCCGCGAACTCTGGGTACTATGCCACGTTCTCTAATCTGAATAATATTACGTATAATATATATGACTCTCACTGTTCACCTGGCAAAGTAACCTTATTACCTTGAAAAGAGGTTTTCTGGAATGTCAACATTGATAGGTCATCCCCCCCATCAAAGGCGATCACTCAATACCGAATATGAATATCTTCCATTCTATTCTTATTGTCGTCCATTGTGTATTTTCTGCAGGGGCGGATACAGGCCTTTTGAAAGGAGGGGGGGGGCAGTTTAAGTTAAAATAAGCCAGATTAAGTTAGTTTGGGTTAGTTTTGGCAGCGCATTGTGCAAGATACGGTTTTTCGAAGGAATGGCGCATAAAAATATGGGAATGGGGAACTATTTAGGAGAATAAGGTGATTTTAAATAGGTAGGTATTACAGGGTATTTTTTTATATATTGACACCCCACCTACAGCCTTTACGTTTACAGGTAAAAGAAAGGTGTGAATACAAAAGTTGTACAGTGTTGGCTGAATTTTTAGAAACCATGGCCAGAAACAAAATTTGAATCTCAGAAATGTAAAATTTTGCAATCTTCCAGCTTTTTTCAAATTGGATGCCCTATATTTCATTCTATATTTTTCAAGAGCACAATGCTCCGATTCCAAAAATATATAGTTTGTCTATATTTGATTGAACAGTCTCTCATATATTCGGCTCCAAAAATTGTAAAAATACTATCCTACTACTGATTTTGTGAACCATTCTACCTATACAGGTGAAAGCTGCAGGTAAAATTTGAGGTACTTGGTTTCACTGATAGTATTTTTAAAATTTTCAGAACCAGTTATTTTGGAGACGACTCAACCAAATATAGACAAACTATATAGTTTTGGAATCGGGAAATTGTGCTCTTCAAGAATATAGAATCAAATATAGGGCATCCCATTTGAAAAATGCTGAAAGCATGCAACATTTCACATTTCTGACATTCAATTTTTGTTTCTGACCATGGATTCTAAAAATTTAGCCAATACTGTACTGCTTTTGTATTTACACCTTTCATCTACTTGTAAAGGTGAAGATGTAGGTGGGGTGTCAATATATAAAAAAGCACCCTCTACTTGAACTATAACTTAATTTATAAAGTCAAAATTTGTAAGATGATCCACTTTTTGTCAATTTGCCTTTCAACAGGAATTAGTCTTTTTTACTTTACATAATGTGACAAGTTATTCAAGTACAAACGAGTGGATTGTTGCGGAATTTATGGGTGGACGTCGCTGCGCTCGTCCCGCAGTCATCTATTTATTAATACGTTGTTCAAGTACGATACTAACCTGACTCACTCAAATGTCAGTTATTCTCATTAGTTCAAAAACTATAAGTTTCAGGTGAGTGTCTTATTTGAATAGTTCAACAGTATATTGGTGAGTAGATGGCTGCGGAACTCGCTGCGCTCGTCCCACAGAGGTCCACACTTCCCACAAAGATCCACCCATCCCATCCACCCAAAAGTTCCGCAATAATCCACTTATTTGTACTATAACAATAACTTATTATATAAAGTTAAAATTTGAAGAAGATTATGATTATTCACTTTTTGTCAATTTGCCTTTCAGCAGGAATTAGTAATGTTACTTTACCAAACTAGTAACATAATGTGACAAGTGATTCAAGTACAAATGAGTGAATTATTGCGGAACTTATGGGTGGACCTCCGCAGCCATCCATTCATCAATATATTGTTTAATTACGATACTAAACTGACTCACTCAAATGTGCGCTATTCTCATTAGTTTAAAAATTACACGTTTCAAGTGAATGTCTTACTTGAACAGTTCAACAGTATATTTGTGATTAGATGGCTGCGGAATTTGCTGCCCTCGTCCCGTAGAAGTCCATCCATAAGTTCCGCACCACTTATTTGTACTTGAAAAATAACTTATTATGTAAAGTCAGAATTTGTAAGATTATCCACTTTTTGTCAATTGGCCTTTTAACAGGAATTAGTAATGTTACTTGACCAAACTATAGTAATATATTTTGACAAGTTATTCAAGCACGAGTGGATTGTTGCGAAACTTATGGGTGGACCCAGCCATCTATTTACCAATATGTTGTTCAAGTACAATACTAACCTGATTCACTCAATTGTGAATTTTTCTCATTAGTTCAAAAACTACACGTTTCAGGTGAGTATCTTATTTGAACAGTTCAACAGTATATTGGTGCGCTCGTCCCGCAGAGGTCCACCCATAAGTTCCGCAATAATCCACTTATTTGTACAGGTTGTTTTTTTATATATTGACACCCCACCTACAGCCTTTACCTTCACAGGTAGAAGAAAGGTGTAAATACAAAAGTTGTACAGTTTTGGCTGAATTTTTAGAAACCATCGTCAGAAACAAAATCTGAATGTCAGAAATGTGAAATTTTGCATGCTTCCAGCTTTTTTCAAATGGGATGCCTTATATTTCATTCTATATTCTTGAAGAGCACAATGCCCCGATCTATATTTGATTGAGCAATCTCTCACTATATTTGGCTTCAAAAATTGTAAAAATACTATCCTACGACTGATTTTGTGAACCATTCTACCTGTACAGGTAAAAGCTGTTGGTAAAATTTGAGGTATTTGGTTTCTCTGATAGTATCATTAAAATTTTTACAACGAAATATGTTAGAGACGGCTCAACCAAATATAGACAAACTATATAATTTTGGAATCGGGAAATTGTGTTCTTCAAGAATATAGAACCAAACATAGCGCATTACATTTGAAAAAAACTGGAAGCATGCAATGTTTCACATTTCTGACATTCAATTTTTGTTTTTGAGCATGTATTTTAAAAATTTAGCCAATACTGTACAACTCTTGTATTTGTGTCCGGTCCAGCGAAGTTGGTACTTATTACTAAATGATGAGGGCTTCCATGCTAGTTGTTTTGGCCTCCTTAAAAACACTGATATTCGATCGTCGATGTTGCCATTTAATCCGTAGGATCCTTTTTAGGCATCGCTGATGGTATTTTTCTATGGTTTTTATGTTTCTTCTGTAGGTGGTACATGTTTCGCAGCCCTATGTAAGTGTTGGTATTACAACTGCATTGTAGACGCGTATGGTCTCAGTAAAGTAATCCATATTTCACTTATTAGGATGTAGGTTTGGGCACTTAGCGTAGGGCCTCCTTGTTTAAAGAATTCTGCAGGAATGCTGTCAATACCAGCTGATTTAATGTTATTTAGTTGTCTGATTGTCTTTTTAACCTCCTCTAATCTGGGAACCTCGCTCAGTTCTTGTTCTATTGCTTTCTGTGGAATTTCGTTGATTGTCATTATTAATTTGCGTTTCCATGTTAAATTCCTTCCAACGAGAATTAACGGAAGAAATGTTTTTAAGGAGTGTTGTTCCATCTTTGGATCATCAGGGATTGAGTCCCTGATTGACTGAGATACCATCATGAAAGAAGGGCCTTGGTACTGTTGGATTCAGCTAGTTGCTGCATTTGGTTTTATTTTGTTATCCACCATTTAATACTCGCGTTTGCCTTTGAACTTTGACCTTTTGCTTGATGATATCGCCTTCTTTTTATAGTCGAGCTGAGGTCGCTTTTCCATACATTATGCGCTTTTTTACCTATTAGTCCAAGAGCCCAGAGCCGCCAGACACAACTTATTTTCTAAAGGACAGAATATGTGGGATTGAGTAGCACTTATAGGTACTATGAACGTATGTATACTCGCTAAGTTGGGTAGACGGCCAGTTGACTGTTATTTGTAAATAACGGTTTTTCCCATTATGGGAAAAACCGAATCCCATTTCTACTCTAGCCTGGAGGAGACTGTAAGTTTAAGAGGGGGAAATAGATATCTCGCTCACTCTCAAACGCATGCATAGTACCCTCGCGCTCACACTCACGGAAAAACTATTATTGCGTCTGGGGGGATGTTTGGACGGTGCGATTGGTCTGGCTGAGCACACGTAGTCATGAAATAGTCTCCCTAATAACATGTATAAAAATCAAGCGTTAGAAAAAAAGTTAAAGTACTTTTAAAGCTTTCGCACCTGGTGTCGGTAAATTGGCCGTCTACCCAACTTAGCGGGTATACATACGTTCATAGTACATATACGTGCTACACAATCACACATATTCTGTCCTTTAGAAAATAAGTTGTGTCTGGCGGCTCTGGGCTCTTGGACTATATCTATAAGGTCTTGAATTTCAGTGTAATTCTCATAAAACCAGTCTTGACGTTTCTTTCTCATGAAGCCGACCGTTTCTTCCGAGGCAGATGTTATTGCGATCTTCAATATTTTCCAGTGTTCCTATATGCTTTTCGGATGTTCTAACGGAAGTTTCTGGATTACAAGTTTGTTGATATGATCTTCTTGAAGGCGTTCTATGTTAAATTTGCGTTTGAACTGCTTTTTTGACATCTACGCTTTGATGGGATGCGCAAGTTCATTCAGCCGATGGTCAGTCCAGCAGTCATCCACGAAGACTATTTGTTTTTTCATTTCTTTTGTAACACATCTACAGTTTCTGAAGTGGTTTCCATCCTCTCCGTGTCGTTACGGGAACATACCTCGTGGGACAAGTCCATTCCTGTTTTTATGCAAATACCAAAGATTGTCCACGCATCACCTTCGTCACCGCGGGACACCAGTCATAATATCTCTATTCGCTATGTCGGCCGTTAAATAAGCAAATTTATCGGTAACGGTAATAGAGAGGTACAACACTGGTGCGCGGGTGAAAGGTCAGGACAATTTTCTATATAAACACCGACAATAATTTTACCCCTGAAATGTCACATTTCGGCATTGATTTTTTAATCAACAACTAATGGGCCAATTTTGAAAGTAATCGTTATATATATTATAACGAGTTTTGTTGGTCGAAGTAGAAAACAAAATTAATGCTTCATAGTTATTCTTTCGACACCGCTAACAAGTTAGCATTAAGGATTATTGCACGATGCACGGCATAGAACTATCAAATTTCAGCGCATAAAGCTGGGGTCAAACAGAAAAACGACGAAAACAATTATCATTTTATTTCTCTTATCCCGTTGCGCTATTAGAACTTGGATTTTAATGTTGAGGGCGAACAAAAAAAAATTCGTTATTTGACCGCCGAGCATCTACTTAAAATTTTCAAATTAAAAATATGAACGAGGTAATACTGCAAAACGTTGTTTCCGCAACAATTATTGCTATTGCTGTAGTACTGCATATGCATAGAACAAAAAACCCACGATGTGCTCAAGTGATAAATGAGATTGAAAGAATCGATGTACCACTTTACGCCAACTCAAATGCAGAATCCTACAAATAAGTCATTGGAAAAAAGAACAGTTATCCAAAGTTAATGGTTACAGTATGCTTCAATTTATCAGCAGTGGTCAACGATTTTCTTGTGCCTTCGAATCTTACAAAAATATTCTTGAACAAGTTTGACAGCAAATCTAACAAAAACAACAGATGAAAACTTTAACCAACTGTATATGTTGACGCCGCCCAATAAGAATATTATTCTTTGTCTTTTTTTTTTCTTGAAGAAATCGGGATTGTTTTATATGTATAGTAAAATATGGTTGTTTGGCTGAGATCCCAGCTAGAAGCAATAACTAACCCGAAATTTATTCGGAACATGCACGAAATATAAGCCAAGCCCGATCGATGTCGCTGCTACCCGGAATGAACCATTAGTCCTCCAGTGTGCTCCTTTAATGGCTTTATGGCCCCACTTAGGCCCCTTTTTCATCCCGACCCCGGACTTAATCCGAAACCGCTGATTTTTCTCGGGCTGCATCTGCAACTAATAGCTTCTATTTATTTAAATAGTTCTCATGATTTGCCGCTGTAGCTGACTGAAATGGTAAATTAAAAAACAAACAAAATTCCATGTCAGGATGTCATAATTTTCCAAACCATTTACTAATATATTATGGTAACAGAGTTTGCGTGTTTAAAGCACTACCGTCGCTGTCCGTATACATTTCGACCACAATAAATATTTAATATAACAATAATTATCGCTAAACGATCTTTTCTTTTTCTGACAACTCCTTATTATGCGTACCACCAGTGTGTTGTTTGTGTACTCGAGTGGTTAGGCAAATTATAACTCATTTGTCATAATAGGTTCTTCGTATACATACTAATTTGTTCTGGTTCGTTGTGAGACCCTTTGCTGTGACGAGTCCCACTGTCTTCGTCACTTTTTTTCATGCAGACGTGACAGAGCAAATTGCCTTTAGGCAAAATAATTTCTTACGACGCTCGGATTTGATAATAGCAACCAGAGTAAATTAGTGAATAATCATTATTATTTGAGATAAATTTGATGTCACGGAATAAAGATTTTCTATATGTGTCAATCCTCTGTTCATGGATGTAAGTCTCTCCTAATTATTTCCAAATTTCTCTATTTTTCACCAATCTCCCGATTAACCAAATGAACTATGAGCCATATTAGAAGAAAAACAGGAAATCGAAAGCCACAAATAAATATGGAAAAGAAACCTTCCGCTCTTTGAGGCTATCTTCATGGGTAACCCAAATAATGATCAATTATGTCGTATCTAGGATAAAGGGGCATCTCCCTTCGGTTAATTAAACTCACTCATCTTCCAAAAAAGTTCATGGATACAGGAAGACCATCGGTCAAGTTACAAGTAAATAACATTGCAAGTTGAACGAATTATTAAATTAATAATTTGTACGGACATGGAACTGAAATCCATAGAAGGTCAATGTCGACGCCAAGTCATCGGCAGTTATTAAAATTAGAAATCACGTGTACCATGGTGGCTCGACTAGGATAAAATAAGGTAGTTTTGGAAGATGAGTTCATTCTACAGTTGGAGAATTATCCGCGTTAGTTAGTTAGTAGTAATAGTGCCTTTTAGTCCTGTGATAATTATTAGTGCCCATGCCCATATCTGAAATGTAATTGTGGTAAGCTTTATTGTAAATACACTTTCCTATTTTTGTACTTGGCTCTAGTTTAGATTCACACCCCCTCATAACCCCCAGGTCCGACAATATGAATCAAGATAACAATGAGATCTTACACTGGTTTAAATGTTTTGCTGATTGTGTTTTCGGGTGCGATGAATAAAGTGGCAAAATCTTTTGAACAATATTCACCTTTTCCATTATCAAAATGGAAAGGGACAATAAGCTTGACTTTCTCGAGATCAAAATATCTCTGGGAGCTCTCCATACATAGAAAACCCGAATAAAAAGACTATTGTCATTCCAAACCTAACTCATCATCATTATATTCACAGGGTCATAAACCTTAATTCATCGAATGCATTGACAAACTTATCACAAAAATAAGACAGAATAAATTGGGAAAAGTTCTTTGTCCCACTGTGTCTGATTTCCATATGGATTTCCCACCACTATCCCGTCACATGCGATCAATTGTTGTCACATCGTCAAAATAACATATACTGTCACCTCGACTGTCACGGCTTAGAAACACACTACAGATAATTTTTATTGGATACATATTTTGTGTTTGTCAAGATGGCGACTGAATCTTGTAGCTCGACAAGTTCACTATATAGTCACTGGATGAATGATTGTATAGAACTTCATAATGTTTCACTTTTTAAATAAGTATTTCTAAAAACTCTGAAACCGTGAACCGTGCTATCACACGTGTCAAAAATGTAAATTTGCAGGAACAAAATTGTGCTGTCACGTATAACTTGCAGTGAGCTGTATGAGGTGACTCCTCATAAGCACACCTAAATTATATTGCAGATATTTCGGGTGTGGCGTGACTTTGCGTGATAGCATGTGAGCTCACGTGACGTGATAATAGTGTGTTTGCGCCTTTACTTAAGGTTTCCTAGGAAGCTGGAGGATTTCGCAATTTCAAAGACATTTTTGTCCTTGGAGTTAACTTCAAACTTCCTTATCCGGAAAATGTCAAACGCTTAGACTTAGAAATTGTGCTACAGCCTCTCATCACTGCTCTCTTTTCAGATATTTTCTGCAAGAATCGGCATCTAGTTGCTGTCCAAGATTTGAAATCTGCCAAGGTTCTTGGGTTTTATGGAGCTTCCATCTTGATTGGCTCTGCTCCTTCAAAGTGTTTCAGCCTGTTGAAAAAATGACTAGTGGATTCACGGAGCAGATGTTTGGCTATTTCTGTTGGTTGTTTGCAAAATCTGCACAAATGATTTTCTACTTTCCATACCGTTGTATTAGGCAATGCCCGACGACTGTGGATTTCCAGTAAGTTGAAATTTGGTTTTTCCATCTGTTTAGCTTTTTCACGAAGAGGCTCTTCTTTAGTCCGCAGAGTGGCTCTGGGCCTTGGAAAAGTCTTCTTGTTTTGCGAGAAAACCTGCTCGCTCGTTGCCATCCATGTCCTGATATCCACATCAAGTAATATTACTTCGTTCCTCGCTCGAGGATATTGTTTCCTTCTCAAAACAACTATGATGTCCTCTCGATAGCTCTTATTAGAGATGCTCTCTTCTGAGGCCTTTCTCAAGCCAACAGTTCGGCTTGGAATGTTGTGGGCGTTTCTTCCAGTTCTGGGGAGAGTTTGAAGTTTATTTCTTCCCAAGCCGATTTCAACCATTAGCTTAAAACCAGAGGTGTTCCACTCCACCGGCAGTTTCATGTTCTTCCATGACTGGCGGTTCTTTAATACCACTCAAAATGGAATGTCCAGAGGTGCTGCAGTTTGATCTGTTTGTACACTTTGACACTTATGGCATCTAGGATACGTAAATGGTTATTTACGTATCCTAGATATCTCCCGGGTTGTTTTTTTGTCGGGAATAGCATCTATTCTTGCTCCTTTTTTCCGCGCAAAAAAAGAGGATGCATGTTGAGTGCAGGTTGACATATAATATACTTTTTCTACTGACATTTCATAATACGCTATTAAACGATTAAAATCTGTATTATAATGAACTTCATTACGATACAGATTTTCATTATAATACTCATTTTTAATATTATACAATGTTGATAGATGGCAGCACTAGTTAAGATATTAAACATTTTTAACGGTAATTTTGCGTAAAACAATTATTTTGATAACTATAAAAAATACTTCGAATTGTTTAAAAGTTACCTAAAGTTTGGGACAAAGAATAATTATTATGGAAATATTGAGTGATAACGAAGAATTTTCACTAACACCTCCAGAAATTACAGAAAGGGCGACAAATGCAGGTAATAATATACTACCGGACAAGTCCAAGAAAATTTGCGAAAAATTATATGAACAATTTATGGATTGGAAACACCAAAAACACATCGTCCTTCTCAGAAAATGTTTTGATAGTATATTTTGAAGAATTACAACAAAAAATGAAACCTTCAACTGTATGGATTACTCAATTATAACATCTCTATTCAAAGTTAGGCGTAATGTTGACATATCTAAATATCATCATATCAAGTTTTATCAATGGCAGTAGAAAAAATAGTGTATGCAACTCTCATGTAATAGCCATTAATACACTCGCATGTTATATACGAAACTCGCCTGCGGCTCGTTTCGTATCCTACAACATGCTCGTGTATTAATGGCTATCATTACATGATCATTGCATAATATACTATATCGGTTCATAACGTTCTACGTCTTCCGGTTCCCGATCTCCAACCATCTCTGTGATTCCAGGCATCCTCCTCTAAGCCTCTGTCGTCATTTCTTCGTCTACTTCACTTCTCCAGCTTCTTCTTGGTTTGCCTTTGCCGCGTTTTCTTTTTCCCCCTGGCTTCCACTCAATAATTTGCTTGAGTATTTTTGTATCTGCCATTCTTTGTACATGTCCCGAACCCAATCAGCTGTTTGTCCTTTATATCATCTACTACTTTTACGTCCATAACCGGCCCAATTCACAAATTTGTTACCTTTTCCATTTTTGACCTGCCTGCCGCTCTCCTGTGAAAGTCCATTTCAGTTGCTTCCATCAGCATTTTTGCGGTTCTGTTCTTTAGTGGCCAGACCTCTGAACTATATGTGACTATGGTATTTTATATTCTAATTTTGTTAGTTTTTTTGATATATTGGTCCCACAGTACACCATTTAGTAGGGATATTGCCTTGCGTCCTTGTATATTTCGATGTTTTATTGCTTCGTCTAGGGTTCCCTCATGTGAAATTTTCATTCCCAAATATTCGTATTCAGTACATTGTTTTATTTCTTGTCCGTTATTCAATTTCAGAGTTCGTTGTTCACCTCCTATAGTCATATATTCTATTTCAGTTAGATTTACTTCCAAACCACATTTCTCGTATTCCTCTATCAATTTACGTGTCATATACTCCAGGTCATCATAGTCCTGTGTAATTAATACTTGATCATCTGCAAAGCTTAAAGTATATAGATAGTATTCATTGAAGGGTATTCTCATGTGTCTGAATTTGTTTTTCCACCCCTTAAGCGCCTACTCTAAGTATATTTTAAGAAGTGTTGGTGATATGCAGCATCCCTGTTTAAGTCCTTTAGTTGCTGTGAAGCCTTTACTGATTATGCTTCCCTGTTTAATCTTGATCTCTGTTGATCTATAGAGTGTTTTCACTGCCTTCATAAGTTCTAGCTTTTTCAGCGGAATATTGTCATATGCTTTCTTCAGATCTACAAAGAGTAAATGGAGTTCCTGGTTTTACGCTAATTTCTTTACCATTGCCTGGATCAAACTAAATGAGTGGTCTACAGTTGATCTTCCTGCTATAAAACTCGCCTGTTCTTTTGAATCACTATCTTTGTACAAGTTCTCTATTTTGGCTTTCAAAAGTTTTCTATGCACTCTGCTCAGCGTATTTGTTACTGCAATTCTTCGGTGGTTCTCGCATTTGTTTCTGTCTCCTTTCTTACATATCGTTCTTAAATAGCTTATTTTCCTGTCTTCCGGTACTTGATTGAAATAGTTTTGTTAAATGTTTGTAGAGATTATTGGTCCCATATTTTAGCAGTTTCCCATATATTTCTCCTGGGCCTGGTGCTCTACCATTTTTTAAGAAGCTACGGTGCTTCTAACTTCTTCTTTCTCTCGTATTGGTGATGCTGTAGTTTTTACGTTTTTTGTCTGTTCTTTTTCTTCTTTAAACTCTGCACGTTGTTTTGTCAGTAATTCTTCAAAGTACTCCTCCCATTGCTGGGGTGTTATTGTATTGATAATATCCTTGGTTTTTGTTTTCCTCGTATTTTTTAGTAATTTCCAACTTTCTGTGTTTCTTTGTACTCTTGCTTGTGCTTCTTTATATAATTCTTTGTCTCGTGTCTTATTTGAACTTTTTTTTTTTTTTTACGGATATGCGCACTCGCAAGGAAATGTCCTATCACGCTCGAGAAGCGGCGAGTGATTTGAACTTAAATACTGTTGGTATTTCTTCCTTTCATCTGCCATGTCTTTCTCTATTTCTTGATCCCACCAATAAGGTGGGGGCCTTTTTCCATTTTTTGCACTGTGAATACTCTTTCTGATATGGTGAATATGGTGGTAACGCATTTCAAGGTTTTGGAAGCTCATACTACTCTGTAATTTCTGATTTAATCTTTTCATGTACATACAACCCCTTTACACTTTGCTCTTCTAGAGATTACCGTTTGTATATCATATATTTCAATATTGGATTTAGCCCCTATGTTTCTCCCACAAGTTTGTGACATGTCCAAATAGCTGCTCCAAGTAAATTTGTGCGAAACATTATAGCTCATGGCTTTGATTGATTGGCCATGTCGATGAAGACTTTATTGACACATATTCCAACAAGCTTGATATACAACACTTTAATAAAAACGACTGTAGTGTAGTTCGTGTAAAAAACCCTGGTAACGATTTTACATTAAAGAAACTGACTGTATATGGTTATTTACTCAATTTGCATAAAATACTAAACACACATCGTCGAGAAGAGACAAAAAGATTCAATATAGCACAAAGAAATTATGCAGGTTGGTACAGCTTAAACACAAAACGAGAATGTACCATCCAACGCTGAAAAAGAGAAAAATAAATATTTGATCCGAGCAAACATTCGAGTATACAAAATAAAAAGAATAAGGGAGCAGAGAAAATTCAACCAGTAGTAAGCCTCGATTTGATAGCCAGAGGAATGGGTTTTCGGAGGGGTTAAGTAAACGGCCTTTTTTTTTCTCTCCTCGACGAAATCAATATACAATGCAAACTTTGTCAATGCCAATATAACAATAACGTTTGCGAAAATTGAAAATTATTATTAAAATTATTATGTTTACGGTGGTAACATGAGAAATCTTTATTACCCGACATCACGCGATTGTTTGTACTTTCTTTGTGCCCTTGATGTAAACCCTGCAAAAATAAAATTGAAAAAGTTTCACTCAAGGAGGTAGGTTTGTTCCAGCAATATGTTGGAAACAAATTGATATTCAGGTCCATATCAATCAGCTGAATAACATAATTGTCTCATAATATTCACACAACTTCTAGAGCCGTAAGAAAAAAATGTCTGTTGTCTAGATTGTGGAGGAAAAAGATAAAAGGCGACCCAACCCTTTCCACACGCCTCTCTAAGGCCCCTAAAAACCACTTCACACATGCCAAGGTTTGTTCTTATTATTTTCGCACCTCGGTCATTCAATATTTCACACACCAAAGGAGGTTTTATAAAGAGATTTTTGAAAAACAACGACCAAGAAGAAAATATCCTGCAGTTTGCATTGGAAGTCCGCATAATTGAAAGTGGCGGCCGAACAATATAAGAGAAAAACGATTGAGTTTTGTTTCAAAGAAATGTTTTTTTTTGTTTGAGTTGCCTCGAATTCCATATAAAAGGGGCTTTTAGTTACAACTAATCTGCATTTTTCATACAAATGGAAAATAATTGCTAATTGACCCGCCACTACGTTTAATTCCAGATTGCATTTTGTTATAAAAATATTATTCGAAAACACACAGAACGAATTAAATCCCTATTAAATGGGCATTTCATATTTCCAAAAGGGGCTCCGATTATCAGACAAAAGCTTTAAATAAATAGGGCCGCGGACCAAAAGCCCAGGACTTGGTGTTCAATTTTGACGATTTTTCGATTCGAATCATGATAGAGTGGGATTTATAATGACAAAGGCCAGCGTGTTGGAATAATGTATATGCCTTTTGATTGGTTTTCTTTAAAAATAATGATATTATTCTGATGTATTTAACATAGCTCGATACATAGCAACGAGGAAATTGTTTAATTGATGTTGACAGGGTTAAGAAATTAGGAAGTTACCTCTAAAATAGAAAAGTGACATTCTGCATAGTTCATCCATCAACAAGACATCCGCTTCTTCTAAAATGAGAATCATTTTGCCAAAGTACGTATTAAACTTGTAGGGGTGTAGATGTCAAAAAAGGATCAATGACATAATGGGATAGTGAAGCGCCTCAAATAGCCTCTCCTATTCAAACGTCAACCTCACCTGCCCGTGATGAACCCTGCACCTACACACGAGGCTTTGACGACCGAGTCACTATGGTATAACCGTTCCAACGAGGTTAAGGAAATGTAACCCTCCAGATCCTCTATCAACCCGCGCAGGCCAGCGTGATAGAGTATGGCCAAATTCCCCCGTAAAATGAAAAACACAACGAGAGCAAGGCCCTCAGTATCTAGCAGTCCTTCGACTCCAGATTATGAGAGCAGCCTTATACAGAACGCTCCAAAACAGCGGATGTTGCTGGGGTATATAGAGAAACACGAAGATCAGAACAAAACTTATGTCTGGGGATCATAACGCTACAGTTTACTAGGCAGAAATTCATGCGCACAGGAGATTCCAAGGCTGGGTTATAACAACCAGTACATAAACATTCTCTCAGACAGACAGGTTGCTCTAAAAGCTCTGAAGTTACATCGATTAACTATTTACTTCGAAGATAACTATGGAATGCCTACACGACCTGGACGCTCTGTCGGTGTGTTTCAAACTCTTGAAAGGAATACAATATATACAAGACCTAACAGCTCTGAATTACTGACACTAACTCGTAAGACGGGTGGTAGGACTACTAACAGGACACTGCCATCTTAAAGTGCACATGCAGAAAATGAGAGTCTACAATGGCCCAACGACATGTAGACTGTGTGGTGAAGAGGAGGAAACCGTCTTACCTACACATAATATACGACTGTGAAGCATTAGCTCCAGGGCCGGATTTAGGCACAGGCAACCGAGGCAACCGCCTAGGGCGCCACAATTAGGGGCGCCAAATTGACAAAAAATTTATTTCGAATGAACAAGTTAAATAAAAAAAAAAGTTCTATATCACAAGGATGATAGGGAGATAATAAAATATCCAACAACATTGTCCGGTAATAGTTAATTTACGAATCACCACTGTCACCTGTCACCGCTCATCAAGGCACTTTCGATCCTCTTTGTCTCAAAACAGATTGAATGGGCTTTCGCTCTCAGAATTGAAAATGTTATAACCTTCGACCATTAAACACACTCGATCCCGATGGTTATAACATGTTAGATGGTGTAGATTATAGTAGGTCTGTTCTCACAGGAATCACAAACCAGCCAGAGCGTTTTTGCTTGGCGAAAATCTCCAACAACCAGTTTTATGACTATTTTGAGCCAATGAAATTTCCTCTGACTGGTTTGTGATTTCTGTGAGAATAAACTTATCAACGAACTCATCTCTGACTTTGCAAGCCAG
This sequence comes from Ceutorhynchus assimilis, assembly GCA_917834065.1. Classification (NCBI taxonomy): domain Eukaryota; kingdom Metazoa; phylum Arthropoda; class Insecta; order Coleoptera; family Curculionidae; genus Ceutorhynchus; species Ceutorhynchus assimilis. The sequence goes on from OU892287.1 coordinate 12,924,338, forward strand.
TAAAGCCAGACTGGTTCATTTTTAGTATTGATAAGTTAATTAGTTTTGAAAAACTATTTTTGTGTTAAGTTAATTTGAAAAATACATATTATACAGGGTGTCCGGAAAATAGCGTAAAAGCTCTCCACTACGTAGTAGTTGAGTAACACTGGAAAAATAATTAAAAAAAAAAATTCTCGACCATTCTTGAAAATATGAAAAGGTAAATGTGGAAATTCAACTTCCTTATTTTTGATTTCTCTTTCAAATTGTAATATTTTGTAGAAAGTGTTAGGTATCTTTTGTTGATTCATGAAATATTAGTTTAAAAAAATTTGTTGTTAACCTTTAAAACGCATTATGAAAATTGCAAAATCTCTAAATTACAACAGGAAAAATTGATCTGACAACATTTTTCAGGCACCTTCGAATTTTCCAGGTAATTACATAGGTATTTAATTAATTCTGTGACAAATTGTCAACGGGATATTTTCAGTGTTGCCGATTTTAATTAACATTAAAATGCTAATAACTTTCTTAAGAATGCCACCATTTTTTCAATTATTTTTCTGGGGTTCCTTGAAGGGTCCCCTACTACGTAGTGGAGAGCTTTTACGGTATTTTCCGGACACCCTGTATATCTATTTTTTTATATCTACAATATAGATCTGTTCTCACAGACATCACATACCTATCAGAGCGAATTTCATTGGTTATAAATTATCAGAAAACTAGTTTCTGGCGATTTGCACCAATCAAAAACACTCCGAATGGTTTGTGATTTCTGTGAGAACAGACCTCATGTAATAATTAAACGTATAATATACGCTTCTAAAAAAATGAAGTTACTTTTTTTGTCTTACACTCTTAAGCGATAGCCTAAAATTCATTGTATATCATATTGATCTTTAACCATTTTGACAAATCAATTTGAGAAGGGGGGCGCCAGAATTGAACTTTGCCTCGGCATAAAATACCTATTGGACCGGCCCTGATTGGCTCGGAGAAGACACAATTTATTTGGAGGAATACAGCGATATAAGAAACTTGCCAGCAAGCTGCTAGATTTCATCAAAGGGACGGAACTTGCTTAAGCAAGATAGGGGGTAGCACAATAAGCCTTCAGGCTGCAGTGGAAATCGGGATACAAGCTGGCAAGGCCCGGCCTTCAGAAGGCTTGGAAGAGTTTAAACAAGATTCTATAGTAACTGAACGATTAGATCCACGGCAAATTCCAATCTGTGCGCCAACAACACAAGAAATTAAACATGATATTGTTGATTTTAGAAAATCTTTTTCGAATACCAAATGTAAAATCAACATTAGCTCAATCAGAATTTTTGGTAATACATATTACGAATTGTGATTAAATGTATTCCTATACTACATTAATTTCACTTTTTAGAAGACTTAGTTCCAAATAATACCATTTGGCTTGACGAATGCTCCAGAGGTTTTCCAATAACAGATTAATGAGCAACTAGAAAATCCAGAAGTCACATGTCATTATGGTCGATGTCATGATACATGGAGAGATCGTGAGCATGGGAAACTATTTGCTGTGTTATAAAAAATGAACTTTCGATTCTGACTAATGCGTTACCATGATGAAATTTCCACTACTCCAGGAAAAAGATACTTTATCAAAACTATGAAAATCAAGAATATACTTCAAGAAGAGGCTCTCGTCTATGCACTGTAAACATCAATGGAGAGTATCTAAACAATCTATGGTTTGCAAACGACATAGTCCTTATTGCAGACAGGGTTAATCATGCATGTCAGCTTCTGTTTGCCAAGATGGCGGCAGGTGATGTTGAAGTTGTTGATGTTCCCGAAATTGATGGGAAAATTTTGTGTACAAGTTGTAGAAGAGGTCTGAAAACTGAACTCAAGTGTGATTTGTGTACCAGAAAATATCATCCAGGTTGTTTGGTTCGGTTGAAGGGCGCAAAGACCCTTGGTTTGGGGTCAATCAGGTGTCCAGCAGCGCAACAACAATAAATGATGAAAATGTGAAAGATGTGCTGATACTTGAGAATGAAGTTCTGAACACATTGGTCCTGATTATAGAGAACCGTGACCTTTTGAATGAAAAAATCGAGGAGATTGAGGTAAAAAATCGAGATTCACAAAAAGAAATACTAAATTTCAAGCAAAATGAGGTTATGTTGGATGTCAACAAACCTCACTCTTGTGTCATTGACAGGTCTGGTCTCTCAAAACTTACCCATACAACAAGTGCCGGACCAGCAGTGGGTAAAACGAAGGGAATTTCAGAAAATAGAGAGTTCTCGTGCTGTCCAAATTTCAAATAACGTAACGTTATGTGACAAGTATGACAGTTCTTACGGTATTAGCGTTAGCGGAGCCCGCTACCTAACGGGAGTTAGCGGATGCCTTACCGTAACGCTATGCTATGTCAAAATTAGTTTACGCTCCATTTACGTCTGCAAGAACAGCAACTTCTAGTAATTCCTCCATAAAAAACACCAAGGGAAAATTAATGAAATTCAGGAATCTTCAGGATAAATGAAAGTTGTCACACAAGCAAAAAAAGTTGGGTTGATGAGAGGATTTTTGTGTCTTCGTGTCCGAGAACTATAAAATACCATTTAAAATACCGTATTGTTAGCGGTACCGTATTAGCGTAGCGTCTGAGGCACGAGAACTTTCTATTATCTCTATTCGTTACAGAGTCCCAACCCAGGTTTTGGGATGTGGCCAGAATGGCATGAGTGATGTCCTGGATGGTGAATCAGCCAAAATAACAAACAGTCAGGTTCAGAGGGCCGTCAATGGGGAGATGCAGACTGTGTTGTCCAAACATTTGGGAGAAAATGATCCTCCAACAAAAGTTCACCTTAATGGCTCTGAGAGCCACAGATTAACGCTGAAATAACAGGTTCCAGTTCAGTAGTGGTTGTAGAACTGCCAACTAAAGCCAGTTCCAAATCTTTTAAAGTTGGAATATCTGAGCCTTACTACCAAAAAGTGAGTGAACCTAGTTTTTGGCCAACTAATATCATTTTTAGGCCTTTTACCTTTAGAAATCGAGCAAAGCCTAAATCCAGACCGCAGATAGTCAAGGAAGATGAAAGTTTTCCAGTTCTCGCAGGGGCTGTAGCGCTGACTTAATATTCTATTACCAAAACGTGAGAGGCATCAGAACAAAGATTCAGGATCTGATGTGCAATGTTCGGTGAAGGATTATGATGTGATTCTGCTGACGAAGACATTTTTAGATAGCAGCATATTATTAAGTGAGCTTGGCTTGGATGGTTATCTGGTGTTCCGTTGTGACAGGTCAGAGAAAACTAGCGCTTGTACTACTCATCGCCATTAGGAATAGTTTCTCCCGCAGGTTGCTCGCAACACCTATAGATAATGTTGAACATGTGTTTGTTCTGGTTTCAATTGCGTCACAAAGGATTTTAATTGGAAATGCTTATATGTATACCTGGAGTTATGAAGATTTCTGTTTGGCTATAATGCATTTGGTTGACCAATGTGAATTCACTGACATATTTCTGTGGGGTAACTTCGATTTACCTAAGATTTATTCAGTTAACGATGTTAATGGCGCAAATTCCAATGGAGTATTAACTAAAGAAGTAGTTGCCATTTCTGATTGTGCAGCTTATCTGAGTTTGTTTCAACTCATGAATACTCCCAATGAGTTTGGTAATTTTCTTGATTTATTGTTTTGTAAGCATATAGAATTACATGCTGTAATAAGTGATAAGCCACTTCTGAAGTTGGATGCTCCACATCCGGCATTTGAGTGTTGTTTTAAGCTATTTATTGCACCACAGGGCAGAAGGGTGGCGAATGATTATCTGTATTATAGGTTTAGGGATGCAGATTATGGACAGATTAATTTTTGTTTTTACAGTGTTGATTGGGGTTTTCTGGATGATGGTGATGATGTGAAGGTTGTTATTAGTTCCTTTTATGACATTTTACATGACTTTATTGATAGGTTTACTCCAATATGTAGATTCAGAACACCTAAATTTCCTAAATGGATAGACAATGATCTCAAAAATATAATATTAAGGCCGCAACGGCCCCCCCTTCAAATTATATTTTAGTTCTAAAAAAAAATTATAGATGGCGCCAAGATGAAAGCATTTTAAATATTATAGCGATTTCAATTTGCAGAATCAGTGCAACTTTGTATTTCCATGCCTGGTATGACTTCACATTTTGTTCTACTCTGTAAAAGTGATGTTTTGTTGTAGAGCTTGTTTTTGTGATATGTTTAGTTGTGGTAGGTATGAGATTTTCAGGAAGCAATTGGCACATGAATGGGCTTACAAATAGAGGAATACTCGGAGGAATAATAAAAAAATAGTTTTACCAGGTCTTACACAATTTTAGATATTGGTAAAAGATCCAAGAGCTAGTAAAAGAAATGCAAATCGCCAGATACCTAAATGGAATGCTCTACTGCATTGGTGGATATTATTATTGCACTAATATGCAAAAACACAAAGGAAAAACTCTAATTTTAGCACTTTCCACCTTTTGTAAATAAATTTGAATAATTATTATTAAGGCTTTTTATTTTTTCAAAGACATTTTGTCCTACAAAACACGATCCAATTTTTTTATGTATACCTAGGTACGTAAAATAGCTACTTTATTTATTTTCAATGGAAACTAATGGCACAGCATGCTTTGTGTCTATTATTTTATAAACCAATAATAAAAAACAAAACAAATACACAAGGTGAGAAAGAGGTTCTGTTGTCAATAGGCTTTTTTGGAAACGCTGAACAACCTACATCAGCTGCTGCTCCAACGGTTCGGGGTTTTCGAAAACGCCTAATTATGACATCACGAATTGACTGGTGGCGCCATCTTCGAAAAAAGCCTGAACTATATGTGCCAAATTATCTGCAATTTTATTCCAAATCGGTTTTAGACTACAAAAAAAAAATGGCACATCAGAATTTGCTGAAATTTGGCATAAACATTCTTTGATCGATTATATAGAGAATAGTTCATTTTCACAATATAGGCCAAAAAAAAAATCGAAATATGGAAAATCTAACTGCACTTTTCTCGAGATAATCGATCAAGGAATGTTTATGCCAAATTTCAGCAAATTCTGATGTGCGTTTTTTTTTTTGTAGTCTTAATCCGATTTCGGTATTTTGTATCGTGTGCATGGGAGCGATGTTGGCGCCTTAAAAAAGAAAAAAGCTCAGATGACTATATTCTTTTTTCTGATTTGAGAACGCAGTATCGTGAATTATCAAAAGCCTCTCAGACAAAGTACATACATCATCTAGAGGGTCAGCTTGGTGACAGGCAGAGTTTCTGGGAGCTTGTGAGATCAAAGAGGGGTGGCACTGAGTATCCACAATACATGGTTCCTGATGGTCATGAAAGTGATGATATGCAAGAGATATTCGAGTTGTTCAGCGGGCATTTTGCTTCTGTATTCTGTGACTATGAAAATGCTGGGTTTCGTCTTTCGCACTCTCAAAGAAGTAAAAAATGTCTATATTGTTAAAAATGTTTACTGTGCGCCATAATTGAGTATGCCAGTTCAGTGTGGCAACCTTACTATGCAGTACACAGAAACCAGACCACAGAATTCAACAGGAGAGTAGGATTGACATGAGCGACCTACGTAAAACTATGGGATGTCTTCAAATCAGATATATCCATGTGGTTGAAGAGGATGGTCTTTCATCAATGTGTGCTTCCTATGGAGCAGTAAACATTGACTCTAACCAGAAAAGTTGTGAACAAAATCCAAGTATAGTCTTGCAGCTGGTGGCTGACTAGTGGCAGTGCATTTCTTATGAAATTATTCAATCACCAGTTGTGATTTACCTTTACCTAGTTTTAACTGACTTTAAAAAGACTATAACATAGAGGGCAATTGGGAGATCAATGTTGAATATATATATCCTTCAGAAACAACATTCCAAATCATATCATTAGGAGTTATGGACGCAGTTGGAAGAATTACAACGCTGAAATGGAACTGAACAGGTCATGCTATCAGACTCAGAGCTGTGACATGGACACGATGCCTATCGTAACCGAGGATGTCCCTAACAAGATAGTCAGACGACATTACGTGCATCCTGCCCAACTGGATGCAAAATGTTCAAGACCGGGAGCAGTGGAATGATTTACGGGGATACGGACCTATGTCCAGCAGTGGACTCAAAACGGTTGATGATGAAGAAGAAATCACTGGTTGTTCGCAGTTCGATATTTGTTTCACATGTTCACGTGTTCATCTTTTCTTTATCTTTATCATTTCAGTTTTTTCTTGATTTGTTACATCATTCACAGGTTTTTCTGAATTTAGAAATCACGAACACTGCTAAGCCATAATCCATTGTCCATGTCAACTCTTTTAACATTGATGGCTGTGTTTGGATCGCTCTCCAAAATGATTGAACAACTTCACTTAAATGTTGGAAATCGTTTTTCCGTGTCTGAAGAAAGCAGAGAGGGTTAGTTTTCCATCCTGACATCTTTACAAGCAAATTTGTTTATTGATTTAGTGGTACCAAAACTAACCCAAACCCACTCTCCATAATAAATTGAAAAAACAGAAACACCAATTCTGTAATAATACAAGCCATTATAACCAGCGTCAATTCATAAGAGTTACATAAAAGTTGTAGGTATAGAAAAAAATCTATAGCAGTTTTTATGGTGGATTGAAAATTACCACACTGATGTTAAAAGTTCGAAGACCACTTTACACTTTTTTTTTCCAAAAAAAATTATTGATGGAGTCGCTCAAATCTGACATCTCTATAAAACTTTTATTATGTGCTACCTTTTGCTCTCCCGAAAATACAGAGTCCATTATCCGGAACGCTTTGGCTTGGCGAAATCGCGTCCATATTCAATTAAATTTTACGTTGCAGAATTTTCGTGTTGTTGATCTTGTAAACTTTTCCGACTGAGCCACTAGCCTTTACTCAAATAAGGAAATTCTGTACGTACGGGTACTCTGGGGCATTTAGAGATTGGCCGTTCTACTAAAAAGGAGCCTTTGATATTAAGTTATCAAATTAGTCGGTCGTATAAGGCGTATAGTGTTTTAAAGTGCAATATTGATTGCTTCCCTGGTGTGTGTATAATATGGGCGTTTGGTATGTGTAATTAGAGTTTAAATTACGTTTCCTCTCAAAAGGTTTATCTAGGCCGACGTATAGGTATTAATTGATTTTGAAGTTTTTAATTAGGAAGAACCGAGGGAAGAACTTTTGATTTGATTTTGGTGCTTTTGAAAAATATACATTTTCGATTCGTTTTATATAAAAATAAAGTTTCACTTCGTTAAAATATGCTCTTAGTTCACAAAGGAAACTGTAGAAAAAGTAAAATCTTTTCTATCGCATTATAAATTTCCGAGTCTTTAACTCTAAAATCCTCGGGGGCCGTCCTAGATAGATAATACAATAAAGTTTTCCCAAGGTTTTAAGATATTTCTGAGAAAAGAGTGCTAGTTGTGTACCTACCCTACTTTTCGCATAGCGCACGAAAAATCACCAAGAATCTATATTTATTGGTTTAACGAATTTCTGGGGGGATTGATATGTGTCTTGAAAATATACTCGTATCTAACAGTGAAAATTTTACGATTTTCGAATCAAGTTTTATGAACTTTGAACGTGATAAAGAATAACAAGGAAATTCATATTATGGAGAATGCAAAAGCTGGATTATACTTAACTAAAAATGTTGTAGGGTAGATTCAAGATCCGATAAGAAATTTGGAACTATTACCGGCTCTTGAGTGCGTTAAGAACGCTTTCTCAGTAAATCAAGAACCGGTAATAATCATAACTTGGACTATTATCTATTACCAGCTCTTGATTGCCCCTAGAAAAATTGTTCAGATCAGCAAGAACCAATAAAATTACTGGCTCTTGATAGCTTCTAGAAAAAACTTTCAGTAAATCAAGAATCGCTACTTCGACTATTGCCGGCTCTTGATGGGTATGATTTGCTGAACCCGAAAACTTTGCTTCTCGTGCAAATTCCACTCAACATGAGACAATTGCACCAACTGTGGATCAGTTGGTGCAATTGTTCCAGGTTTTGCCAGAAAAATGGAGGAACTGCAATCATCTCCGCTCCGTGGCCCCTCCTTTTCTCACTCATATGAGCACCGTACTCCTAGTTTCAAGGACATTAGTCGATGGTCTCTAGAATATGACGGTCAAGGAGATTTGTCGAACTTTTTAGAAAGAGTCGAAGAAATGCATTTTTCTAGAGGAATTTCCAAAAAACAATTACTTCGCTCTGCTCCAGAATTTCTTACAAAGGATGCCCTTCTTTGGTATCGAACTGGTGTTTTTAGTAGTTGGTATGACTTGGTCGCTCCAGCCTTAATGTCATATGACTATACGAGGTTTCACTCTGGGATGAGATTCGGAGAAGAACTCAGGGATCTCAGGAGAAAGTCATGAGTTTTGTTGTCGCCATGGGAAGTTTTTTCCGCAAATTGCCTCAAATTCCTTCTGAGTCAACTAAACTCCAGTTGGTGCATCGTAACTTACTACCTTACCTTCAATCTCGTTTGGCCACTCAAAGTTTTGCATCTATCTGTCCAGGAATTAACTCGCCTTGCTCGAGCTATAGAAGAGACAGAGTCTTGCATTTAAAGATTTGTTCCTCCTCCAACCAACTATAGACACTTGATCGAACCAGAAATTATCCTACCATAGGCCCAGCTATAGCGTCAATGCCGTAGAGACTACGCACCTTGTTTCTGTTTCAGATATTCTTCCATCCGATGATTTTGCTAAGGCTAACGTCATATCAGATTCGACAAAACAGGCTTCCTGTTGGAAATGTGGTGGATGGCGCTTTTGTGTGGATTATCGGACACTTAATCGTGAAATGGTTGCTGACTCCCATTCCATACCTTATGTCTCAGCTACGCTTGACAAATTGCGGGATGTTGGTTTTCTCAGCACGTTGGACATCGAGTCAGCGTACTGGCAGATTCTAATTTCTGAGGAATCAAAACCTCTGACCACTTTAACTGTCCCGACACGCGGTTAATTCAATTTAGGCGTTGCCGTTTGGCTTAGCTAACGCGCCAGCTGTGTGGCAGCGGCTGATCGATCACGTTATTGGTGTTGAGAGGGAATCCTCAGTGTTCCTCTACCTTGATGACGTAATAACCTGTACAAGACTGATATAGCTTACTTCATCAGGCGCTGTAATATTTGCCTTGAAACTAAACCCCTCCAAAAGGCTCCAGCTGGGTATATGCTGAGTCAACAGCCTACTGCTACTAAGCCGTGGTAGGTTGTTAGGTTGTTAGTGTAGATATCGTCGGTCCTCTACCGCGATCCACTTCTCGGTTTTGTTATAGTTTTTTGGCGTGTGATGTCTTTAGTAAGTCCTGTCTGTTTTTCCCGCTTCGCAGCGCTACAGGATCTCGTATCGTGAAATGGTTGGAAGATCATGTCATCCTTGTTTACGGGGTACCTCGAAAAATTTAAGCCGATAATAGTCCCCAGATTCGCAGTGAACTTTTCTGCGAGATGATTGCTGGTTATGGAATTGAATTGGGGTACACTGCAAACTATCATCCTCAAGCCAACTTTGTTGAACAGGTACATCGAGTGCTTAAGACCATTTAAACGAGCTATGTAAAACAGGATCATCGACATTGGGAAAACTTTCTCGCCAAGGCTGGATGCGCTAATCGATCTGCTAGACACGACGTAACCGGTTTTACTCCAAAACTTCGTTGATTTGAGTAAAAACTTCACAGCAATGACATTTCCCCGACCTTGACAAACAACTTCGATTCCTTGGCACGTGATTTGATAGAACTGTTCAACGATATTGACAAGAAATTGTAGCAAGCCTATGAAAAATCACTTTTAAGCTTGTCCCAAAATTTTCTAGTCCTTTTGATCATCTCTAAAATCAAATCTCCCTAGTCATATGAGTTGAAGGACCAGAACGGTCGATCAGTGGGTGTTTGGCATGCCAAGGATCTGAAAACTCATCCTCCTGATGTTGACTCCCTGGTTTTAGATGGAGTTCAAAAGGAGTCAACTGAAAAGTAATGAATTTGGGGTTGTGACTTGAGATTGCTATTTTGGTTTAGTATTGTTTCTAACAAATCACCATACTTAGTCGAAATTTTGATGAGTAGATATTCTTGATTTACTGGACGATTTTTCCAGAAGCAATCAAGAGCCGCTTAATGGACCAAATTATGATTATTACCGGTTCTTGATTTACAAAGAAATTTTTTTCTTAACGCAATCAAGAGCCGGTGATAATTCCAAATTTCTTGCAAATCATGAGCCGATAATAAATAGTCCAAATTCTGATTATTACTGGTTCTTGCTGACCTGAATAATTTTTGTAGGGACAAACAAGAGTGATAATAGTCCAAATTATGATTCATACAGGTTCTTGATTCACTAAGAAAGTTTTATCAACGCAATCAAGAACCGATAATATAGTTTAAAATTTCTTATCGGATCTTGATTCGTTGTATAACTTTTCTCAAAAGCCGGTAATAGTCCAAATTCGAATATATTCATTCTTGCTGATCTGAATAATTTCTCTAGGAGCAATCAAGAGCCGATAAGAGACCAAATTTTGATTATCACCGGTTCTTGATCTACTGAGAAAGTTTTCTTAAGGCAATCAAGAACTAAGTCTAAATTTCAGTTTTAACTGATTCTTCTTCTAGAGGCAACCAAGAGTGATTTTGCAGAAAAAATCATTAAAAAAAACACACAAATACAATTTGCCAGATACATCTAATTAAAATACATCGTGTCATCAAGGACGAATTTTCCACCAACAATGGAAGCCGGTGCTAATGGAAATCGTAGATATAATGTGTTTATATTTGGCCGTCAAACCTCTGGGGTGGGCCTTTACCGAAAAATTAATAACTTTTATTAAAATCGACCGGAAAAGGGTCTTTTGACACAGTAGGACCTTTTGCCCTTGTCAAATTCAGGGAACAGGGTTATACGCGGAGGTATTATGCCGAGATTTTTGTATTAATAAAGGCTTCCCCCGAACCATTAGTTTTATTGGGAAAAGGCTTCAGATTTTTTAGACAAAATGGTAAATAAATGACTTGCTCTAGTTTTGCATTTATATTGAATCCATTGCCTCTGGATTTATTTTCTAAAGTCTAGCCGATGTGCTTTTCAAATTCTAATTAATCATTTTCCTAGAGTTTGTTGATCAGGAAATTTTTTGGACATCACTCTGACATAAAGCAATGAAAATATCTCACATAACTTAAATTTTTACAGCTCGTCATGTACGGTGGTCAACTTTTCACTTTTTCCTTTACCGCCGCACCGTATGAGACTTCCTCGTAACGTCCCTAGCTCTAGGCCTTAGATTATGTGTTACGATAACAGCCCATGCCTTATTATAATATTTTTCGTTTTAACAACGTTACGACCATTCTTGAAATTGTTTTGTGGACACTAAAAAAAAATTAAATTGTACATGCATGCAACAAAATGGTTTTTCTTTTATTGAGGCGAATGCAAACTATTTTCTCAGCGTCGGAGTTATTTCGGACACGTCACCAGGTAAAAAGCTAGGCGCCCCGGAAAAGTGGAAAAACAAGCGGAAGGTCTGCTGGGCATATAAAAGTGGGCGCGGCTGGCATTTCCATTTCCATTTCGCGTCACAAATTGACCGGACGAGAACGTCTGACCTGCCCACCTGGCATCAACGATTTTCCCCATCGGTGCCGTATTTAAATGTCATTTGCCTATATAGGATAGAGCTGCTTTTCCATTGTTTCCCTGTATTGGAGTTAATGAATTGGATTTTTTTTTAGAGCTTCAAAATTTTTCATTACGACGAGGCGCACTGGATTATTATTATCGCTGCTGGTTTGTTAGCGAGCCAGGAGCCAGTTTGTCAATTAACGTTGGCTCTTGTTTCTTGAAATAATGTTTGGGATTTCTGAAGAGAAAACTCGTTATAAATTGATAAGCGGCGTTGCAAAGTTAAGGAGAAAACAGATTCTTTAAAAAGCCCAAACGGAAAAGATCAATTTGAAGAAGTTCATTAATCATTTGACGATACTTGGATCGTATCAGCCGCTTATTCACATAACTTTACTATCAGCGGTTCGATCACTTTGAATTTTTGTGATGTTTCACCTCAAACCTTCAAGAACAGATCCTTAAAATTTCATTTTTGCGCCTCCAGTAGTTTTTGAGCTAAAAATTCTAAAATAGAGGCTTGCATCAGGCTTGTCGATGTTTATTTTTGCCTAATTTAGGAAACTCGTAACTTTATTATTAGCTGGTCGTTTTACCTCAAACCCTCAAGAATAGATCCTCAAAATTTGATTTTTACGCTCCTGATAGTATTTAAGCTAAAAATTCCAAAATAGAGATTGTGAATGTTTATTTTGGCCTAATTCAGAAAATTCACAACTTTATTATTGGCGGTTCGATCCTCTTGAACTTTTAGTATTGTCACAGCTCTTGGGTTCGTTTATTCGAAAATTAAAGTCCAACTAACACAACAATAATTTATTCCACGTCACTACACACTCTGACACTAATTACTTCACTAATTAACTCAAACAACTTAACCCTTTATAACTCTTAAAAAAATCACTATCTCAAACGTATCACAGCCAATCATAAACTTAAAAAATACTAACTAATACTGGCCTTTATATATCCGTAATCTATTGTTATAAAATCCACAATAAACAAGATAGCCCTTTTTCCCGAATAGCACTTTAAAATCTAGAATTAGCTGTCCATTTCTGTATACCTTGGCGGAAGCGCCACATTCTGCGACACTGCCCTCCTCTTAAGGTTGATCGTCCCGATCAACTTCGTACCCATGATATTTCGACAATCTGTCAAAATGTACAACTTTCATCTTACTTCTGATGTTGCTCTGAGCTTGATTATTCTCTCATTGAGATGTTCTTGGAACGCATTTTCCATGATCATGATATCATCTAAATATACCAGGCAAGTTCTCCATGTAAGGCCTTGCAAAACTAGATGCATCAATTGCTCAAACGTAGCTGGAGCATTACACAATCCGAAAGGCATTACGTTAAACTGGTATAACCCGCTTCCGGTACTGAAGGCAGTTTTCTCCTTGTCATCTTTGTGTATTGCCACTTGCCAGTATCCACTCTAAAGATCTAAGGTGGAAAACCATTTGGAGCCCGATAGAGTTGTTAATGTATCGCCTATCTTCGAAAGAGGGAAGCTGTTCTTCTTGGTGACGTCATTGAGCGTACGGTAATCCACATAAAATCTAAGACTTCCATCTTTCTTTGTAACCAATACTACTGGCGGAGACCATGGACTGTTTGACCCTTCAATAATTCCCTCTTGAAGTATTTTATCAATTTGGTTTTCCACTTACTGTTATTTAGCTGTTGGCATACGTTGAGGTGGTTGTCTATTTGGGTGTGCCAATCCAGTATCAATAGTGTGTTGAGTTAAACTGGCCCGTCCGGTTTGGTAATCCATCACAAATACGTCTGCTTTTTTCAAGATGAAATCTGTGGCTATTTGAGTCTATCTGGATCGAGGTGTTTTCATGATTTTTCCAAAGTCTGCATCAAGGTGTCTGTATCCAATTTCGATTTTTCCAAATGCCGCTTATCTGATAGGTCACAGTTCGATATTTGCTTAACTGGTTCGAGAGTTCCAATAATATCTCCTTCCTTTATTTTTACTGCTCCAGGTTCAACTTGGTACCTGAGCCGTGTCAACCAGGTCGCAAATTATTGAAAACTGACTCTGAATTGTCCAGAGTGTCAGGCACAACTTCCAAAGCATTTGAACTCACTCTCGAGAATTGACAACCTATTAGATCGAATGAGTTCAGAGTGGAGTGAAGCAATTTCCAAAGAAATCAGAATCACAGTTGGTACTGTTCACTGGGCAGTTCTCGGGGCAGTTCTCGGGGCAGTTCTTCTAGCGGCAATCAAGAGCCAGTAATAGTCCATATTTTGATTATAACCGGGGTTCTTGGTAAGCTGGATGATTTTTCTGGAGGCAGTTTGAAAGCCGGTAGAGTCCAAATTTTAATTATTAACAACTCTTGATTTTGATATCCAAAATTTCACAGGCCGAAATTCTGATTAGTATTGGCTATTGACTCGTTAATTCAGGTACTTTTTTATACGCAATCCTAAGGGAAATTCCTTAACTCACCATGAAATGACACTATGAAGCAATGTCTAAAGCATCAACAATTTATCTAACAACTTGCTTTAGTAAGTTTAGAGAAACTGCAAATGTTTGGAGCAACTTCTAATTGATCCAAAGATCTAATAAATTCTACACCTATCAGAGCAACCGCAGGGACGCTACCAGGGCACCCTCCTATAAGGACAGCTATTTTGAACAAAGAAAACTGCGTAAGATAGAAGTCTAAGAAAACCTGTTGGAGGAGCCTCTGCGAAGAAATAAATGAGGACTGCTGGGGCGACGGCTACAAGATCACAACGAGGAGGCTGAAGGTTACGAGCGCGCGATGACCAAATCTTCAGAGGTGCCCCAGGACCTCTTCCCAACCAGGCCTCTTACCACTTGGGTGGAAGTAAACTTTGTCGAAACCGAAATACCAGAATTAACCACAGAGGAACTAACTCTAGCTTGCGGCAAATTGAAGCAGAACAAGGCACCAGGGTCCTTATTCTTGAAACAAGGAAGCAACGTTCCCAAGAGAACAAGTGTTCCGTCTTTCTCAATGATATGCAAATGATAATATAAGTGACTAAGACAATCGTTCTCCTGGGAACGCTGCTCCCCAGTTTCAAGAATAAGGACCCAGATATTGACGGCATCCCAGCGGACATAAAATTATTTAAAAACTGGCTCCAAATTAACCAAAGTAGATTTAGCGTATTGAGTAAAACTTCCAAAGCATTTGAACTCACTCAGACTTTAGAGAATTGAGCAATTTCCAAAGAAGTCAAATTTACTTGTACAGTTTGTAAACTCTTAAAACTTACTATCTCATCCGCACGAGTATAACATCAAGTTTACCTGATGTTTCAAGTGCCCTGAAGAAATATCCAAAAAATCCAAAGTCACTCTTAAAAATATGAAGTGCCCAAAGTTTGCGTCTGAAGCAACTTCTGAATAAAATATCTCTGATTCAACATACAAAGATGAGAACCAGTCCGATCGGATATTGCACACACGTATGAGACAATCGACACAGAATACAATGAACAGAAGCAAAGATAATAATAGCATATTATACTTATTCAAGAAGGGCATTTCCAGCAAATCATCAGTTGACACAGGAATAATATTATTCAATCTTGAATAATGTTAGTCACATTGAACTAAAATTAAAACCCAAAGTAAGTAAGTCCAAGCCTATTCTACTCTTCATTACAGATCAAGGTTGTAATAAAGCTTGAAATAAATAATTCAAGTATGGTCAAATGCCAAAATGCCAAAGGACGATTCATTTTCGTCCTGATTAACGATGTGAAGCATATCGTATAAAGATAATGAGAATATTAAATCATAAGATATTTTTTTTTTGTATATGCTCGGACACAAATCTTGAACTCGCAAAATTTTTGCGCAAAAAATCGTCGCAGGGCTCGTTTTCTCCGAACCATTTGTAATTCCGCGGGCCGGTAAGTATGCTATTGTTAACCGAATATGAAGCAAAAAACTCGCCATTTGCTTTTAGTCAAGAGGATCAATATGAAAGAGCATTCCCCGACGAGCATCCAACAACAAGAATTTTTCATGGGAAAATTACGAAACTTATTATATTTGTAAGTGTTATTGTACTTGTGTGGCTGATGTCTCTCTTTTTTTTTAAGACTTCCAAGTAGCCATAACCGAGTGGCCTTTTATTGCGGGTTATTAAATAAGATGATACAAGAGATGAGCTAAAGGGATCGATGAGCTTAACTGTTGGAGCCGCTTTATGTATCATGGTTACTGGATTTTTTCATTAGGGCACAATCTTGCTTAAAGATATGCTTAATTTACATTGTCATATAATTAATTTAAGACATCTTTTGATTAAATTTCGATATCGATTTTTTTGTTAATATCGATACAGGCCTCATGTCGGTCCGTTCTTATGAGGAATTCATCCCATGGGGCCCCGCGGGTCGGCAGATTGCCGCTACGTCAAAGCGAAATGCCTAGAAATAAATACTCACTTTATATTTTCCGACTTGGTTCATTCTTCATTCTTCATACTATTGTCCGCAAGAATATGCCACTTAGTTTTTATGAAAATCGAACAGGAACTGGATCTCTATCGGAAAATTGCGATTAAAATCGTTTATCCGATTTCTTTTTTTTTGTCCTTTTATGTTCCCATATTTTTCCAAGTGTCTTTTGTGGATTCCTAGGTCGTGGTAGAAATGAGGTGATCCTACATGGCGGATACTTGAGTGGGAGGCGAGTCATCGCTGCTTCAGATTTGGTTCCCTGGGAGGGAGGGGATGTCTTGATCCCGGCGGGGTTGGGTTGTGCGACTCCCTAATTAGGAGGTTGGTGGAGTTTTGGGCCTTCGTAAAGTGGCTTGTGCATAGGTCTTGGATATGGTCGTCTAGATTCTGGAGTTGAGAGTCTCTTTTAATCGGAGTATCTCTGACGTACCATGGTGCGTTCAGGAGGCGGGTACAGAGTATCCGGTTTTCCAGACTCGCCAGGTGTTGGCGTATACTGGGTGTTGCTGTGGCGTACCAGGCAGGCGTTCCATAAGTTGATTTCGGGCGGATATACAGCTTGTATGTGTTTATTTTCGTTCTGGTGTTCAGACGGCTGTGGTGGTTTAGAAGAGAATATAGTTGATTTAGCTTGCCGATGGCCTTGTTTCTGGCATATTTGGCTTGAAGTCTCCAGTTTAGATTGCTGTCATAGATGATGCCTAGGTTTTTGATGTTAGTTTTCCAGGGTAGGGCCGCGTTCTTCCACTTTAGTTTCTCTTTTAACGGATGTTTCCTTGTCTTGGAGAACGAAATGGTTTGTTTCTTCCAGGGGTTTACTTGGAGGCGCCATCCGTCCATCCAAGTTTCAAGACTTTTGAGGTGTCTTTGAAGGCGTGCTCTTATTGTGGGGCAGGTCCTGGCAGTAGCGACTATCGCTGTGTCGTCGATGAGAGAAGAGATTTTCCATGTGAAGTGGGTGAGAAAACCACAAACAGGTTGAATAATAGTGGGCTGAGTGGTGAGCCCTGTAGTTTTGTAGGGAGAAGCGGTCTGCAGGTTTGAGTTGCGTTTCTTGGAGCAGAAGAACATCAACCCGATGTTCCTCCAGGAAATTTTCCAGTTCGAGCTTCCTTTGCTTGATTGAACCGCAATTCCAGGTTGCGATGCGGAGAAAATGGGGTGCAGTAGGGTGTTTTTTTGCTAAATGGAATTCATTTGACGCATTAGGGATTCTAATGATGGAGATTGTTGTTGTTGTTGGCGATGCTGTTGCCAGGTACTGGTTGGCTGTTGGCTCCAGACGAAGTTTGCCTGGGGGCAGGCTTGTAAACGGGCTTTCTCTGATGTTTGGGATTTTTCGGGCAACCTTGGTAAGAAGCCGGAAGCAGTCCGCCGCAGAGTGCACAAGTGGCAGCTTCCTTTCTGGGTTTGGTACAGGTAGAGGTGTGGCTTGGCACTTGAATTGTGAGTGTCCTTAGAGCTGGTATTTGTGGCACTGCGTGGAAAGCTCTTGTGTACGTTGCGTTTCAACTCTCACTCTTATGTGGTTGATATAGTTGAGCTTGTATATCGAAGTCTCAGCGATCGGTAGGATCACCAGGACAAGCGCTACTGGGACTCCCTTGGTATTGTATCATCTTTTGACGGATGATGGGTGGGTGGCATGAGGTTGGTCCATGATGAACTTTCACAACTTTCACTTCTTACATTTGATCACAAACCTCACTAATACACTATGAAAAATATTCACTTGGAAAACTCGCAGAGTACCTACTCCTTAGCTAAAAAAACGTAACGATTACTTTCAGCAACTATCCTGAAAAGGATTGTTGCTTCAACGATAGCAAGCACTCGAATGATCGGTTTCTTTTACAAGGCAAAAATTGTCGAATATTGGATTTTGCTCTGTTTTGGTCAAAAACTTAGAAGCTTTTACATATAGAAATCATTCATCTAAGCATAATCTGAAAAAAGCTTTTAACGGATCATAAAGCTTTTCTTTTAGCTTAACATCAAGCACAACATAATAAAAGCTCCAATAAAATATTTAAAAGTTATTAAATTAAAAGTTTCATGCTTTACAACTTTAAAAGCTTACTGGCTAGTGCTCTATCTTGAAGCTTAAAATAATTTTAATCCTAAAATGTATGTAGCTGATGAAAACTGACGATTCATAAATTTTGCTATCCTGAAATATTAATGAAATTTTTTTACAAGGGCTTATAAAATGATTCTTTTTTTGATATTTTTAAATAAAAGTAGCTTACATTTAAGCTTCTTTGTTACCGCACCCTCTTCCTATATAAATTTGATCAAGCTCTATATCCTCAAAAATAACTGTTTCATTCTATGTAAAATAAAATCGATTTATAAAACCCCCATAGCCGTATTCGGGTAATATCCTCAGCTTAAGTAATAATTAATATAGCTATTAGGTGCCGCCAGCCACTAACTTCATCATAACGTTGTTATTTCGTTGGCTTCGGGAAAAAAAAGGAGGAAAACATGGCGGCGCAGCACGGATCCGTTCCCGAAAATTAATCGAAAAGCGGATTAGGGTTCGATTAGCACGTGACAGGCCGCTGACGAAGGAATAATGCGGAGGAGCTTTCGCACGGCGCATTACGCAAAGTGGGCATATCAGTACGAGATGGCAGGATTATGACTGGCTTACAACCGTATTAAATTGCTCATTTTGTACTTTACATTTTTAAAACGTCTTAGTTTTTTAAGAAGACAGTCAATAGACCGTCTAATTTTCTATAGCTTACGCATAGGGAGATTACACAAACAAGGATGCACAAAACTCAGTTGACCGATTTGTACATAAAACAATTTTTCTAGTTCTAGTACTTTGGGACAAACATAAATCAAAAACCGAACCAACAGCACAACAAAGCTATCTGGAAAGACTTCGGGAATACTCTAAAATCTTTGCCTGTTCGCTACTACTCTATAGGTCTCACTGTAGATCTCCGGTGAAAAAGGGTCAACCGTAGTAGGTTGAGTAAGACAACAATGACAGTTGAATAGTTTCATTCTGGGCTAACCTAACTGTTGCAGTGTTCTTATGGCCAAATATGGAGCTGACGCTGTGCCGTAGGTCACGGTCAGTAATTCATATTCTTGTACAGTTTCGTTAGGATTAAATCTCCATATTAGCGATGTTCCCTATGAATCAAGATATGTCTATACATTTCTTTCTATGCCTGCCACAAACGCTATTCTGTGCTTCCGCCATCTGAGCAATGTTTTTTTGTTGAAATCTAGGGCTTGTATGCATGGTGTGGTTTAAACTAATGTTTTTGTCGGTTTTCGAAGAGGCGTCAAATACGACTCCTAGTTTGGTTGTTGAGCTGTCTTCTCTTATCACTGCCTGATCCTGATGTCGGCTATAGTATGATTTCTTGATTTCTTTCATTCCAGGGCACCTTTCTCATGGTGGTCTAGCGTCAAATACTCTTCCATCAATTGCGAATTTCCTAGGTCTGTTTCTTTTTTAAATGGAAATGGAAGAGCCATTATCGTTTCCATTGGTAGTTCTGACATAATATTCTTCGCATTATTGATCTTCTCTTGTTAATAACTTTTTTGCCTGAGTTTCTTCGATTTCCCAGAGTTTTGACAACTGTTTCTCTTCCTCCATGCGAGCGACCATACTTGCTACTTTCAAATTGGTTGATCTTCTCATTGCCATTAGTTCGGACAAAATTCAACCAAACTCTGTTTTTTGTCCAACCAATCCTGAGTCGCATGTTTTAAGACGTTCTAGAATTATTTTGCTATATTCTTAGGCTCCTAGCAAAATATCAATGGGTTAGGTGGTGTTAAACGTAGGAGCTGCTAATATGTATGTCGTTCATAAATGAAGCTTGTGAGCCTTGATCGATCAGCATACAAGTTGTCCTGATCTGTCGGCTACCTGGCTTACTACTAGGGCCGTGGCCAGTAGGACTTCTTTCATTTCTAGCTGGCTGTCGTGATTGCTTCTTGGATTTCTTGAATTTCCAAGATAGTTGTTCTGATTTCCAGCATTACCGGAGGAACTTGGTATCTACTACTATTTTCTTGATGGAGTAATGTGTTGTGCGACCGGTTGCAGATTCTGCATTTTTCTAGGCTGTAACATCTGAATTTATCGATGTGACGTAAGCAGTTCTGTTCTGTTTTACTCTAATTATTTTATTCCGGTCTGGCACCGATTTTTTCATGAATTCGGGGCAGAACACAATTACGTGCTGGTTTTTTCATACCGCACATTTAAATCTTCC
Organism: Ceutorhynchus assimilis; assembly: GCA_917834065.1. NCBI lineage: Eukaryota > Metazoa > Arthropoda > Insecta > Coleoptera > Curculionidae > Ceutorhynchus > Ceutorhynchus assimilis. The sequence continues at coordinate 12,944,774 of OU892287.1, forward strand.
TCCACCTCTCGGTAAGTCTCTAGGGACGTCTTTTTTCGCGCCACTTATGGATTCTAGAGGTTGAAATCTTTTTCTGAGGAACTCGAACACTTCTTGTATGGACGGATTTTTTTGTGGATCTTGTAATTGTTGCTCGTATAGTTTATTGGTTTCTGGGTCCCATTTTTTAGCTATGAGTCTCCCTACAAATGGATCCCATGATGTTGTGTCAATGCTTAGATATTTTATTGTTTCCAGACATTCAATTGACACGTCATGAAGCTGTTTAATTCTTTCTGCGGACTCATGCTTCTCAGTGACGAATTTTTATCTATCAGTCTCGTAAATAGATCATAGAAATCTTCCTATTTTCCTGAGAAAGTCGGCAGTTTCATATTCGGAAGGCTGGTGTTGGGAAGGCTTTCTGTTTGTTTAATTTTTTCCTGAAATTCCTCTTGTAGCAAGTGTATTTTTTGTGTTAATACTCTATGATCCATCATGTAACTCTCTTCCACTGTGGAAGCGTTCGCCATAATTTCATTATGCTGTTTCTTTATCATACTCCATTGATTTAGCAGCTCTTCTAACAATATTGCGTATCTTGTAGCTGATTTATTTTCCTTCAACTCCTCTTCGATCGATTTTGCCGCGTATAATACTTCCTTGATCATTTTTTTTTTTGTTCATGCGTGCGATTTGTTCCTTTTCACTTTCCGGTGCTGCTGCATTTTTTTCTCCTTTGCTCAGCAGGCTCGAGTAGAGTTGTTTCTTCCCTGGTCGGCATGTAAGGCTAGAGTGGTTTTCTTTTCCTCTGCTCGGCGTGTAAGGCTCAAGTAGAGTGGTTTTCTCTTCTCTGCTCGGCGTGTCACGCTCAAGTAGAGTGGTTTTTTTCTTCTCTGCTCGGCGTGTAAGGCTCAAGTAGAGTGGTTTTTGTTTCTCTGCTCGGCGTATCAAGCTCAAGTAGAGTGGTTTTCTTCTTCACTGCTCGGCGTGTAAGGCTCAAGAGTGGTTTGTTCTCTGCTCGGCATGTAGGGTTCAAGTAGATTGGTTTTCTCTTCTCTGCTTGACGTGTCAGGCTCAAGTAGAGTGGTTTTTTCTTCCCTGCTCGGCATGTAAGGCTCAAGTAGAGTGGTTATTTTCCTTCTGGCTCGTGGGGCACAATGGATTGGTTCCTCGATTTCTTCTCCTGGCTTGTAGGGCTCAGTAGACATTTTCAATTTATTTTTTAGTTTTTTGCTCGAAGGACCATGAAAAGACTTCGGAAATACCCTAAAATCTTTGTATCTTCACTATAGATCTCAGGTGAAAAAGGCATAGTAGGTAAAGTAAGACAACAATGACAGTTGAATACTTTCACTTCCACGCACCAGAAAATAGACCAGGACCATCAAGATACTTTTTGGACATCATGAATTGTGGCAAGAAGATCGATAAAGTCTTGCAAAAAGGAGACTATAAACTTATTCTTGAAGATGCGATCTCCACCTCCACTGTGTCTATCAGACCGCTAAGATATGCAAGAACTGTTAACAAATAGATTAACTCCTGACCAACCGCTACCAAATGACCTAAAGACCAGCATGCCACTCAGGATAATATCAAGCTCTAGGGATTCAGAAACCAGTGGATTATCCAAATCCTTACTGGCCATTATCAACCATTCACAACCTCCTAATACGTTAAAAATTTACATGCGTTTTCAGAAACAACACAACAAGTCTTAAAAAGTCAAACACACAATTAAAAAAAATTGAGGTTAGAACTCTGTTTAATTTGGCGCCATTTGCAGGCGCACTAATGACTGCGCATGGGTTATGATTTCACATCCGTTTTAACACTTCCCCATTTCTCGAGATTCTCTCTCATACTGCCGTAAAGGGTGTTCACATATCAACAAAAAAAAAAAAGAAGAAACTGGACATCATGCTGGGCCTTGTAGACTGGTTGCACCAGCCTTTCTCTGAAGAATATGATACAATTTGTCCAATGAGCTCCAGTAATCGCTTATAGGTGTCCGCACCGCTGAATCATAATTTGGATAAGGAGCAAAGAAATCTTATGATTTTCCTTGAAATTCAAAATGGAAAAAGAACAGAATCATGCTCCGCCCTCCCTCGACATTTCCGTTCAACTTTCTATGGAGAAAATATCAGTGCATAGAAAACCAACGCACACGGGATTGTGTGTCAGGGAATCAACGACTAGATCTGCAAAACACCAATGAACATTCAATCATTTGAGTTAATGCCCATTAACTGACTCATTGTCTTGTTGGAAATTAAAGAGGTTATTGCTGAGATAAAGATAACAAAGAACCTAGTGGAAATGATGATATTTCTGGTGACGTACTTTTGTTGCTACCTGATGGAGCTTTTGGATGCAATATCGGTTTCTATCAATGAATTTTGAACATGATTGAACTTGTCTAGAGTCGGCGAGAAACTTGTCAAAAGAAGGATCTGAAACTATCTTCAGTCTTTTATTCTGATAAATGTGAAACAGTTTTCAAAAGGAACTCATGAAGCCAGCTTTTTTGAGGAGGTCTATTTTGAAGTGAATCGGAGCTACACATCGGCTGCGGTGATCTGTGTTTTGTCCAAGATATTTGATAGTGTGACTCATGGAATGCTGCTGTCTATGCTCGAGAGATGAGGCTAATTTTTGGGTCCTCTGCATTGAAAATTGATTCCGGAGTTACACAAAATTGCTGTCAATAGATTTGTTCATAAAAGGCACAGCGGAACGGGGAGTTCTTAGACTAAGAGAATCCAAACTGTGGAAGAAAATGGATTATGGACACTCGACAATACCTAGGGATACAGCCAAAATGATGGACCACCCAGAGGCCGAAACATTCCTTAAGGCAACGGAATACATAGTGGCCAAATATTCTTTCGAAAATACGATGGAGGAAGACAGGTCACTATGCCTTAAAGGGAAGATTGGGATCAAACCACTTATATATAGGGAAAATAAGATAGCAATCTTCACAAATGCCACAAAAAACGACATGGGTATACTCAGAAGCACTAAACATTCAAGAGTCATACAAACTCAGAGATGATTGCAGCATCCTGTATGCCGAAATAATTGTTATGAAAAAGTAGCAACACCATCGCCAAGGGAGGGCAATGCGATGGGCAATGTCACCATATATGTGGATAGCAAATCAACGCTGAGACTACTAGAACCACATATAGTTGAAATCAAAAATAGAGATGAGCTGCCGGGAAGCACGGTCCTGGATCAGGAACAGTAATGTCGGACTAAGCTGGATTCCTGGACATAGTATTATCGAAGGGGCAGATAGACTGGCCAAACTGGGAATGAAACAGGATCAAGCTGAAACAGACGAATTATCACAACCAACGATGAAACTGTTGATGGATTTAGTAGACAAAACCATGACGCAGCTACAAAGCAGAAGATGTTGCTCCATCAGCACTATGTGGCTGTACGTGGCTATAGAGAAAACCAGGAAATTATTAAAACTGGGTAAAAGATCAATAAACAGGGATAATCACGGGATACTGTGAAGTCGGAACAATGCTCCATAAGTGGGGCCTCGGTACCAATGAACTATGTCAAGAATGCTCTGAGAAGGATGAAACAATACAATAGAGCACCTACCATGTCACTGTCGAGCCCTTCAAGGAGGAACGCCTATACCACCTGAGGCAAAGTTTCCTGGAGGATCTGGGAGACGCGGGAAAGATAGGGACAATGGAAATACTGAACTTCGTAGAACCATGCACTGGCCCAAAATGAAGAAAGGAGGAACAGGTCAAAGATTTGGGGGAGAGGGCTTTCTGATCTATATTAATGACCTCGTTGACCTAAATCTCTGGATATTTCACCATATCCGCTGCAACAGCAGAGATTTGTGCAGCTGAAACTTACAATAGCAAATGACCTAAAGATTAATGAAGAGTGGTTCGACTTCAAACGCCTTCCTTTGAATTTCAGTAAACCCCACATTGTTGGGTTTAAGTGTAATGTATTAAGCTCAGTTTTGGATGACTGGGGACTGACTAGAATTCTAATTGACAGTGATTTACGTAGTGAGAAACTGTCATCAGGATGTTTTGCTGTGAGAAGGAACTGGGCCAGCAACTGGCATAGACAATATATTTTTCTTCTTTTGTCACACCTTAGATATTTGGTGTGACCAACAATAGCCTATTGACTCTTCTTATTTTTGGAATAAAAGAAAAATGTCTTGAGTATGGGACAAACCTCGGAGGGAACCTTAGAAAGTAGTCCCCAGTTGGTGAATTCAACAATAGATGGGAACCTACATGCCTAGGATGATACCACTCATTTCATTTTCTATATTAATAAAATCAGGAGTAGAGTATTTTTTGAGTCTTTCCCTCAATTTGTGTTGTGATCACAAATAGAGGATTTATGTGTACAAAACCAACATCTAAAACAATATAATTAGATTTTCTTATTTTCAAGAAAATACATAGTTATCTCTTTGGCACCAGACGTACCTCTAGTGTGAATGTTGTAAGTTCTTACGAAACGCTCGTAAAACTCTCTCGATAAGGTAAGAGATTTTCCGGAAACAAGCGTTTCAATTCGTCTTCTTTCAACTCTATCGGCTACGTTGCCACGTTATCCGATTAACTTGCCAACATCGTCAACCGTCACCTGATGGCGGTAATTAAAACCTTCAAGATTTGCTGCAGCAGGAGAGATGATTGAAATTATTTTGCACGATGCCGACTACGGCGACGAAGAGCTTGTTTCCATTTTATCCGCCTTTTCGTAACGGTGCCGCGCCGCGAAAGGATCGAGGAAGTTTGAGAGTTGAGCGGCATGTAAATCACGTCCTCACCCATAATCTTTCAGGCCTTGGACGCTTGATGTGTTTTATTTTCACTTCTTGTAGCACAGACGTAGCTTGAAGATCTTGTGTCGATTATTCACAATATATTGTTTTTGAATGAATTTCAACCTAAAACAATCTAATCTAATTTAATGGCGATTGATTTTTCTTTATAGAGCGCCGCGAGCTCAGAAAACAGACAAAAGAAAACTCGTTCTTCCATTGTTTTATCCACCATGGAAAAGTTATTTTCGATTCGATTCACAAAAGGTCGTAAAGTTGGACCAGTTCTATTAATGCACTTAGGAGCCTGATTGTTTGCTGAAAAGTTTGTTTATGGCACTTGTTAGACTGAACGACCCGACGGAACATTTCCACTGGACTAGATTCATATCTATTGATTTCCTTCTGAAACTGACTACTGCCTTATTTATGTTTTTCGCCTTTTATCCAGGCTTATGTGATTTTTTTTTCTTTCATTTTCCCTTTATTTTCTATTCATAGCTTGGGGCGATATTTTGATTTATGCTATTATTGAAACCCTGGGCTTTGCTTTCGAATAAATTTAGTTTCACTAAACATGACCTTTATATGTTGTTACCTTTTATTGTTTATTCGAACTGAACCAATTAAAATGGTCAAATAATCGACATTGTCGGTCATATAACAAAAATTTTCAGCACAGGAATTTTCATAGCTGAATATCAACCGTCCCCCTTTTAATAACTATTTGCGAACTCGATTTTAAGCTTTAACACGTTTTTATCATCGGCTGTATTGGATTTCGGAGGGCGCGATAAATTAAATCCAACCGGTTTTTGTCAATTTACGAACTGCGAACTTTCCCAACAATTTACGAAGTCCCTCTCTGCAAAAAACAAAAAAAAAACGGTTGTCACGGGGAACCAAAACTTGCGTGTCGGTCGTCCATAATATTCAAACATCGCACCTATGTGCCTATATGCATATATGATATAGACTTGGTACCTACCTATATGGAACATGGCCGCAGTATCGGTGGCACACCGGCAGCCATATTGTTTCACACTTTTCTTTAATTACAAGAGGCCATAAAAGCACGGATGGGCCCTTTGTTGGGCCGCCCCATGGGCGCTCCAAAGGTGTCGGGGCACGACACACCATGCGTCCGTCGTGATGCATTGGGCACCGCATGGTTTTTCCATTAACAAACTACAGGAACGGACTTTGAGGATTGGAACTTCTTCAGTAGTTATGTGCAACTATTCCAATATTTCATATTTTGCTTCTACTTTCATCTATATCGTCCTATATAGTTGATTTCGAATGACAAAATCACTTTGGCAATACGTATACCTTCAAACCATTTAAGTCCGCAGGAGTTGACGGAGTTTTGTTCAAGGCCTGTCTTGCCCTAAATTATGTACCCTTGAAGTGGAGAGAAGTTAACGTCATGCTTATCCCTGAATCTGGAAAGGACGACTACTCCCATCCAAAATCATACAGACCGATTAGTCTAACTTCATTCCTCATGAAAAGCCTTGAAAAGCACTGTGACAGATACGTTCGGGATGTGCAAGCGATTCACCCTACTCTAATCAACACGGATCTACGGAGACTGCACTGCACTGTGTCGTGCAGAGACTAGAAGAATCGCTATCCTACCGACACTATGAACCTTCCTAGATATTGAAAGCACTTTCGACAAAGCTAACAGTGTAGAAAAAGCTATAAGGCATAACGTTGACCCAATCGCCTGGATCATGCATGGTAAAGAACAGAACTGTTCAACTCAATACAGAAAGCGTGAACGTAAGAGCGCTTGCCAGTAGAGGCTACCCCCAAATAAGTGGCATCCTGTCACCACTATTTTGGAATGTGGTAGTCAACAGCCTCAATAACATCCTCAATGTGTACAGATGACATTAAAATTTTGCAAACCGAAAAATACGAAAACGCCTCGTGTGAATCTATGCAGACCTATTTAAAACTGGTAGAAAAATGGTGCTCAGAAAGCTCACTGGCTGTCAACCCAGCAAAAACCGAGGTAGTGCTCTTCACCAAAAAAGGAGGCTGGTCAAATCAAGACCAACCTTTCTGTGCGGCGTGCAGCTCGAGCTGTTTATGGAAACTATTATCGGGTTAACCTGATCAGAAGGATCACCGATCTCGACGTACGGAAAGGAATCTAGGATCAGTTCACTCTTGTATGGAAAGTGATCGGGTTGTTCGGTTCAGTATCATATGTTTGAATCTCATCGACCCGATAAAATGCGGGGTAAATAGGATTGGCAGCCATCTCCAACCGAAAAAACTGACAAAAAATCCCGGTGCATTCGCCCTCAACTGGAATTAGCACCTAGGTGAAAAGACCAAGAAAGTCAGGCAGTGTATGGGAGCCATAGGCAAAGCTTGGGGATTATCTCCCAGGATTGTTCTGTGGCTTTTTACCGCCGTAATCCGACCTATGTTTACCTATGGAGCTATTGTATGTTGGACCAAAACCAAGCAATAGGTAGCTAGAAACTAAATGCAACAGCTACAAAGGTTACATGCCTGAAAATCACAGGGGCAATGAGGACCACACTAACAATGGCTTTGCACGAGTTGCTGCGACTGCTGCCTCTAGATGTATATCTAACAGCCAGGTATGAGCCAGAGCAGATATACATATTTACACGAACGGTTCAAAAAACCACTCTGGAACGGGGCTGGGTATGACCTAGACCAAGAAATAACTATAGTTTTAGCACAGCAGTTTTCCAGGCGGAGCTGCTTGGAATAATGCAGGGAGCTATACCAATACAGGAGAAGAGGGTTATGGGTACAACCATCACCTTTCTCACAGATAGCAAGCAAGTATTGCAAGCTAATTTCACCCTTGAGTGCCACCAGATATAAGAGACGATCGCGCAAGAGAATACAGTCATGATGTCGTGGATTAAAAGCCACAGTGGCAATCAAGGGAACGAAAGAGCAGATACTCAAGCACAGACTGAAGCGAAAGGGAAACCAATCGGCCCTATGCTGTTGACTAGCAAAACTGTGAGCTTAGAAGTTAACGGAAACACCTGTAGAATTCTTAGTGAGAGATAGGCGAGCCTGGACTGAGAGTTCTGCGCCCGCCATCTTCCGTAGGACTATCATCTGTCAATATTGACACATGACACAGTCCTCTACATAATATCCTCATACTTCACTGCATCATACCCTGTGACTTCCAACCAGTGCTAGTAATAAGACATATTCTAATTTATCCTTCTCTAGATGCCGCCGACATTAACAGAAATTGTAAAATATCGGCGTTAATTAGATAAAAGATGGGTTGAATCTTCGACCATTGAACACTCTCTCTCTCTCTCTCTAGACTAATAACGATAATAATGTGCTATAGAATTTGTTTGGTTCCAGAATGAGACCAGGCCCTCTTTCTCGCACTTATTAAAATAGAATGTTTATAAACTAGTCTGTTTATGTTTTGGGTATCAGAGAGCTGCGTTCGAAAACCTGGTTGTTGGTGTGGAAATTATTTCAGGGAGTGCATCTTCAAAATGTGAGCTTAAATTTCACTCTAGAGTATTCGGTGCGCACATCAATACGTGTCAAACACCCTTCCGAACGCCGAAAACCATATGATTTTAATCCACACTTCGCCTTTCCGAACGGCAGCTGTGTGATTTTTATACGACACACCAGGTTCTTGAACGCAGTCAGCTGATTTGTCACAAGAAAGTTGAGAACCCCATGAGAACACAAAACAATTACTACGTTATTGCCAGACTGTAAAATCTTTCTTTAGAAGTAGGTACGTATTTCCATTTAAAACCAAATTGAGTTGTGATAAAAGGTATTGTTGTTTTAGAATTATTTTAAGTATAGACTTAAAAAGTCGCAAGTATATTTTTAATATTATTATAAGCAGACAAATTTGAAATAGATACTTTTCGATAGATGACGATATTCATTATTATCGAGATTATTATTCGAACAGGAAAAAATTCGGCAACAGGGCCTTTTTTCGTTTTGTTTATCGGATGAATCACCCCTCTGACCCCGCTACCTCATTATGGAACAAAACAAATATGCTTGTTGATCCCTCTAGCAGTTTAAAGCTCGATGGGTTGGATTAATCATCAATCACAGCTTTGCTCAAATATGATAAAAAGAAAACTGGCTTTTGATGTAACTAATAAGTAACAAAACATCGATTAATTTCAGCGAAATGTTCCAGAATGAACAAATTTGGAAAGTCCAACAGCAACTTAACAGTAATGGGAGCAGTGTGCCATCTATCAATGAGATTTTGTAAAGTAATTGCCCGTACTGCCGATGCAAAACATGGGGATGGTGAGTAATCCTCAAGCAGTAGATAGCGCCCGCTTTGCAAAATTTTCATCACATGAAGACAATGGTCGCATTCACCAGCACTCAGTTGATGAGTGATTAGTCGGCTCTAAGCTAATCAAAACTGTTCTACCTTGTATATTCCACTTGTTGGAACAAAGCCGCTTACTAATCACTCAACATGTTGAGTGCTGGTGAACGCGACCATTAACACAGGTAATCTTTTTCTATCCAGATTGAACAGTCTCTATATCAAAGGCAAAAGCTGTAGAGAACCCTTTACGTCAGTATGCCTTTTCTCAGGGAGTAAACCACCTAGGAATGACTGTCACCAGCCTAGGGAAATACGTGATAATACAGGGAAATATTGGGTATAACGGGAAAATATAAGGAAATACATTACAATATGGGGAAAAACAAGGTATTAATAGGAAATATGAGGGTATTATTAGGAAATATCGAAGTATTATCAAGAAATATCGAGGAAATATCCAGGTGTTATTAGGAAATATCGAGGTATTATTAGGAAATATGTAGCAAATATCGTGGAATTATTAGCGCATGTAACATAACGGGCGCACCCGAACATTGGCCGCGTTCACCAGATACAAACGTTGGTAAACGGTTTGCGATTGTTCTGCTGAACGCTACGTTGAATTTGTGTTAAAACTAAACATGTTTTGCAAACGGTCGCCATTTTTGCAAGCATAATTTCAGAGTGTTTATAATTTTCAACACTGTGTTTTCTGTGGTGACCTGTCATCATTGCCTGTCATTCAGAAGGTGACGTTCTATCATTGAAAAGTTGAATCGTTCAGCAGAACCAAGAGTTTACCCAACATAAGCCGAATTTTCGCGACGAACTACTTCCATGATTTCATGAATACAAACGCTTTCGCGAGAAACTCATCACGTCATATTGAACGTAGTTCGAGGGAAGCATTCAGCTTCTAGCCAGCGTTCAAACTCATGACGTCACAGACGAACTATGGTTTGTCCTTGGATGAACTACATTCGTCGCGAAAATTCGGTTATATTCTGTTGGTATTTGTAAACTGTTTACAATCCGTTTTGGTTCTGGTGAACGTAGCCATTCACGATGCCAGTTTTGTGAAGAAACTTTATTATTCGTAATTAACTCGGAAAATAAACTCTAAAGCCTGATTTATAAACTCCTCCGTTCATCGTTTCCTTTCCGAACCGCATCGTTCTACCTTAGTAAATTTTCAACTCCACCGTTTGTCGTGAATTCGTTCAGTAGCCAATCAAATTAGACAATTTTTGTCATGTAGTCATGTTATACAAAATGAAAATTTTGGGATTGAAATTTGTGTTCTTTCAGAATTTTCTCCACTCTAGTTTGATTCTCAGAGATTACGGTTTGCATCCATTCACGCTGAAATCTAAAGTTTTCCTGAAGCCGGACTTGTTCTTCTTGTTTTTGTTTTCGTCTTTCATCTTCTTATTGTTGGAAAAATGCTAAAAGCAGGCTGTTTCTGTGAAAAGTGCTGCAAGCCGATCTTGTTCTTCTTGTTTCTCTTTGGACTTCTTCTTCTAGTCTTTCCTTGTCCTCGGTCTTCCTCTTGTCTGTTGTCGTCCAAATTTTTCATGAAGTCCGCCAAGATTTGATTAACTCGCTCCATTTCGGATCCTGTCGGTTCGTTGTTGTGTATTCACCATAGAATATCTTGCATAAAATGACGTCTTCTAGAAAAATCACACTGTGGACTTTTTTTGATATCGAAATCAGTAATGAAGTCACTATTCTTGTATCACTTATATGGTTTCCAAAATAGAATTCTTTGGAAGTTTCTAGAATTTTCAAGAAAAGCCGCTTGTGAGTTGGTTTTTCAATTTCGATGCCAGCAATAAAGTCACTAATCTTGTATTAGGTTTGTTCCAACACGTCAAAAATTGTCCAATGAACGGTTTTGAAACCCCTCTGTACATGATTTTGGGTTCTACGCATAAATTTTTGGCTCTGCGCAGAATCGTGACGGTACATTATACGGTTTTTTGATGCGTTGGAACAAAGCTTATACTTACCGTTCCCAAATAAAATTCTATAGAAGTTTATAGAGTAAACAAGTAGTTTTCTCAGAATCCTCGCCGGGTTGTCGATGCATTTTCGCAACATTAATAAATTAAATACAGAGAAATATTGGGGAATAACAAAAATTATGGCGGAATTATGTGAAATATTAGGAATTACCGGAAATATAAGGGCATTATGGGGAATCATTTTCATCAAAAATCTCAGAGGTGGTTTACCCCATGCCTTTTCTGGCTCAGGATTGAAAATCTCGGTTTCCAACTGCTTTATCAAAGCATACAACTTTCAGATTTATATAACATTTGGTATTCTTTGAGTCCACATTTATCAAGACGTTGCAGGACATCTGTTACTGATGAGATGATTTGCTGTAATTTTGGGTAAGTTGTTCGAAAACTAACATGAAGGCCAAATTAATTTGAACAATAAACTTTGTGTAGTGGAGTTCAATTTTTACACTGAACCATTCCATTTTGTTCACGATTGCATGATAGGTATAATCAATATTGTAGTGATACCACGTTCTTTTATCCTCATGTTTATTGTTCAATTCTGTTCCATTATCCTAATTACATTTCATTTAAAGGATCAATGTTAAATAACATTTGGATTTCGGCAGTTTTCAATTAGCAAAACTCGTAAATCTAAATGACAATCATTAAGCAAAATTGACAAAAAAAAAAACTAGAACCCCCTCTACAGACAACATAATAGTAATCAATTGAATTTTACACCGATTTCTGTTCCGTTCCCCAAAGACAAGCGAACCTCTTTAATTCCTAATAACCGTCCCCCCTTTGTTCTTCCCTAATAAATTATAAGTACATAGTCGACATTCGAGTAGCGTTTTTCTCAAAATAAACTCATTATTTTTTAACGAAGTCACTTCCAATAGCACAAGAGCCTAAATAATTAATACGGCAGGAGCTTTGACGATGGCCCACGCAGACTAATGTATAGATTTTTCTGTCAATCTGTTAGCTTAGGGTTTTTCGTACTAATAGTTCACTTAATAAAATTGACTTTCCATTATTTATTATTTTGAGTAAAAAAAGGTAGTGTGTCAGACAATTTTTTTCAATAACGATGCCGTTTATGATTAATGTATTTCAATGTATATCGTGCATCTAATGGAACTTCAAAAGCTCATAACATCTCAATTTTACAAGTGAAGTAAAGTATTTCAATAATTAATATCGCCAATTTTCCTTAACATATGCTTCCTCTAACTTGTTAACACATAAACATCTGGTTTTAGTAGATTAGCTTAAGTGCCTGTCAATTTTAATCAAAACAATTTCATGCTAATTTTACTTTCTTCAATGTAAGCGAATGTTTTATTTTTTTCAAATATTTTTGTTGCTGCTTTGTCCGCTTTTGCACCTCGGAATAATAGAAAATATTCAGGACAGACACTGCGAGAACAACGGCAAAAAAAATGAATAGGGTAGAAGGAGAGAACATCATAATAACCCCGAAGCTAAAACCGAAACCGGAGCTCTTTTCAGCGAAGTTCCATTATGATTTTTATTAAACTTCCACCAACAGAGTGCCTAAAAACAAAAGAACAAGTTTTCCAGGAAAAGTTTTGTCGCTCAGCATTTGATGCGAGGCAAATCCAATAAATAAGTTTCTTTTTTTTTTTAATAATCAGTTTATTCTTTTGTAATTTTGTTTTCGATTCTCAATTGTTGAATATCCAGGATGTCGTGATCATTTTAAGTAAAGCACGAACCGATAAATTATAGTTTCACCTTCGTCGGAAGGGGGATTTTCGGGCCGATATTCAACAATCCCGAAATTGCAATGCTCGCACATAAATCGTCATTATCACGCCGAATCAAAAAGTCACAACAAATTCAGCAGGAGCGTTTCTTTGCGCGCTGCCTTGCTTTTTATGATAATTTCCCATGCAAATTCCCTTTATATTTACGCGCGTTCCGTGACTCGGAATGCCATTAGGGCTTTCGGCCTTGTTGCTATTTGCTCTAAAAATCTAACTTATTCTCTGACGTTGCAGCTTTCCTTTCCTTATTGTGAACCTTTAAATTTAACCAGGACCGTGTCCACATTGAAATAGTGTTATGACTTTAGTTTTTCTCAAAATGAGAATACTAATTTGAACAATACAAAATCATCTGTTTTTCCACCAAAAATTGGATAGCTAAGATAGCGGCACCAGCCGAAAAAAAGGTGAGTTCACCGCCAAATGGACTGTATTCAAAGAAAAACTATTGGAAGTAACTCTGCAACGGTCTTCGGGCGCTAAAGTTGTGCTACGGGCTACGCTACGTGCTACAGAAACTTGGGTCTCCGGTAAGTACCGTTATTTACCATTTATAAATTATGTCTAGTGTTCTCATCGGTTAATCAACCCTTTAGTTGTAATCAATAAATTTAATTATTCTTAATGCTTTGGGAGTCATTGTATTAATTCATTAAACCCCCAAAAGATCCCAAACCCCCAGTTGCAACAAAATAGGTTGTGACATATGGCTTCTTCACGATATCGGTCTCTAGTTCTCTGCCTCATCTGGACAACCCTTCCTGAACAGAGGAACCATAATTGCCCCTTTCGTGCACTGTGGAAAGGATCCTGCCCCAATGTACAAGTTAATAAGTTTTGTGAGAGGTGACAGAATCAGATTTTTTACTGATTTTATAATTTTTACATTCAAACCATATATATCTGTTCGTGTTTTTAAGTCGGTTTATTGTATCTCTGACTTCATTGAAACTCACCTCAGAAAAGGAGAATGCTTCCTGAAGATTAACAATTTTGAGATTTTTGAGAATTTCCAAGAGATCAGTATATGACTGTGGCATACCCTGCACAAGTTCATTAGCGATATTTGAAAAATATTTATTGAAGTCATCTGAAGTAAGGTTTTTTGATTCAATATTTTGCTTTGTGTTTCCTCTGTTTTTATTAATAATTTCCCACATGCTCCTACTTGAGTTACTAGAAGAAATTATCCGTTTATCATTTGAAGCTATTTTGACTTTGCGGATCTCTTTTTGATATTGTCGTTTATACTGTCTATAGTACTCTTTGTTCCCATAGGTACCATACTGCCTGCTTATTTCACGCAAAAACCTCAAGTGTTCTCTCATAGCTCGCTGAACCAAACAATGTTATTTTCTGAACACATTACATCGAATTTTAACACACATGGACGAAAACCTACATATAGTAATAGGGTAACTTATTCGAATTAGGACCGATGCCATAAATGTGTGGGTCTATCGGAGGATTGAGAAGTTTGGCAATAAGCGGAGAACCACGCAACTTCCTCTAACAACACCAAACAAAAAATCAAAAAGATCTGTAGGGTCGTGGTGGTTTAGTTGGTTAGAGCGTAGCACCGGCAATGCTGAGGACGCGGGTTCCAATCCCGCCAAAGACCAAAATTTTCAATCCTCCAATTTTCCTTAACTTTCTCTTCATTTTCGATTTCTATGCTTTTCGGTTGTTGTAACCGACAAAACTTCATTCCTTTCACCCCAGTAGTAGTAATGGGGGCACCTGAGCCTGGGAAATTTTTCGATACCGTGGGAAATACTCTAGATCGGCGGCGCCTTTGATCTGAAATTCCGGGGATTTGACCCGGGCCAACCCCAAATTTTTCGACGTCATGATGTTTTCGGTGGCGCCATCTAGCGTACATAGTGTGAAGTTCGATGTGTCCTATCATAGGATGCTGTAGTGGTTAACAAGGAAAATTCGCGAATCATGAAATTATTATTATTAAAGAATCAGCATGCCGCCGACGTTTAATGTGAAAACAAACAGGGATCATGTTTCACGGTTATTTTTACTTGTAACTGATAAGTGTATATGGTCCAGACTTGTCAAAAAGGTGTCAGAATACCCCGAATACATTGCTAAAACATACCAGTTAAGATCACTCATACAAACACATGAATACTCTATACATTTTTCTAAATTATAATCTATACTAAATTTTTTTACATTTGCTCTCAGATCATCACGAACAAATATGACCGTGGCACCTCCTGTAGACTCCTTTCTTGCGGAAACCCCCAAAGTATTATAGCCATTGATATGCAATGTGCCAATTACCACTATTGATATGCAATGTGCCAATTACCAGTTCTGATATCCAATGCTCTGTTATACAGAGAACATCAATATTCTTATCAACAATAAACGCCTCAAATTACAGCAACATATTTTTTAAGGACCTTGCATTAATGCTTAATATTTGATATCTGGAGTTGCTTTGTTGGATTAGTTGTATTCTTTGATTGAATATGACTTCCTTGCTTTGAACTTCAATTATTGTCCGCCGAAGTCGCTGATTTGTCATGCGACTTCGGCATTGGAGATTCATAAACTGGTTAATAGAAGTGCCTCTAGCATAGATTGGGTGACATTATTTCTTCTTTAAGATTAGTAGGGACTGCTACTACTACATCCTTTTTAGTTCTCATTTTTTCACAAACATAGTCTTCGCTGGGATGTTTTTTTTTTTTTCAAATAATCCACAATATCTTTGCCCTAGAGTTTTCGAGCAAGACCCGAGACAAAAATCCATGAAAGTATTATGGCTGCAGTGAGACAAGAAGCCAATACCATGAACATTATAGGCTTTGCCAAAAGCCCTAACCCACAATAAAAAGAAGCACAATAGATCTAATCAGGTCACAGTGCAGAAAGGTCCATAACCTAAACACCCCAACCATCACAATCTACAATCTACGGAAAAATGAAAAGGGCTCAAACCCTCAAACCCTCAAAAGGGTTAGTCAGAGAGTCGAGTCAGATATATACAGTAAAGAAGGAAGTCAGAGAAAGTGAGAGACTTGGACCTCCGACTGAGAGAAAAACGTATTTTTGGTTCAAAATGGCAATAAAAACCAAAATCGGCATAAAATTGTATATTCTTGACATTTTCTGCAATATTTCACTTTTTCCTAATAAAAATCTCAGATAGTGAAAGTTAAAGAATCAGTCAGAGAGAGTCAGTCAGTCAGTGATAGTCAGTGGAAGAGGGTCAGTCAGGGTCCAGGGAGAAACAATCAGAGAAAGTCAGCCAAGATATACAAGGTGATTTGCGTAGCCCGTGCATTAGCTTGCAGGTGAAATAGATGCTATTTCTACTAATCCACCTGCAAACTGGACAAGTTCTAATGCACGGGCTACGTAAATGACGGTCTATACAGTTGAGAAAGTCAGTTAGACACAGGACCCTGACTGGGAGGGTCAGTCAGAGAAAGTTATTCAGAGACTGAAGCCTCTGACTAAGAGAAAAGCTACCTAATTTGTCTCAAAAGTACTTTCTTTTGGCACTTCTGGAATATGGAAGAAAAAAAAAATGGCCAAAATCAGCATGAAATTGCATTTTCTGCAATATTTCACTTCCTCCTAATCCAAATCTTAAATAGAGAAAGTTAAAGAGTCAGTCAAAGAGAGTCAGTCCACTAACTGACTGAAGTAGCCAGTGAAAGAGGATCAATCAGGGAAACAGTCAGAGAGAGTACGACAGATAGATACAGTCAGAAATTTAGCCCCCTGACTGAGCGAAGTCAGTCAGAGGAAATCAGTCAGGGAGAGACAGTCAAAGAGATAGATACAGTCAGAGAGAGGTAGTCGCAGACACTTGGTGCTATAATAGAGAAGTCGATCAAAACAAAAACTACTCACAGCAGGTTCAATTAACCTAGTTGGTCCTAGTTACAGGTTGTAGCTGGTATGGTCAAACCAGTTGTAAACTTCAATAGTATCAAAACAAAGGTATAACTGTCCAAAAGGTGTAGGCTGGTAGAAGTAGCCTTACAACAAGGGTGTAGGCTCCGAGGAAGGTTGACGTACACTAAAATGTGTAGCCTTTAGTTAAAAGGGCTGGCCATATACTTGAATTTGTGACCGTACGTGAAAAAACCCTGTTGTAATGGGTTCTATTTGCCTCGAAAATACTCTGGATTAGTCTGGATCGAGGTCTGGATTCGATATCCTGGAGTGAGTGAGGTGGACTTCACTCTACTCCTTAGGGCAGCTTTTCACGAATGGATGGTCGTAAAAATCCGAAATCATCGGTGAAATTATGGCACTTTACGAAAACGTAACGCAACGTAAGGCAACTCAATGTACCATAAATTCAATAATTGAGAATATTAGGGTCAAAATCCCTCAAAGGCGAAAACAAAATGTAACTTGTTGTTGGCAACACAAGCCTTTTCTACATAAAAAATTTGAAAGCATTGACAATTTTACATTGTATTGCCAACATGTCATTTTGACTTTTATCTTTAAAAAAAAACAGACTTTAGATGTCTTGAAGGTAAAGAATAGAGATGAAGCAAAGTATCGTTAAATGTCAAAAATAAATCGGTAAAATTTTAAATGCCCAAAATTGCACACAACAATATAATCAGAGAAAAATGGCAACAGCTGACGACTAATGATAACAACAACAAGTAATTAACCACTAGAACAATCATAATTTGAATAATACGACAATGAATAAACAATTCGTGTTGCAAAACGTAAACGCTTACAAAGGAATCGATGATCCCAAAAACATTACTAATTGAAAGGCCAATTGACAATGATGAACGACATTTCTGCCGTCAGGTGCCACACCAATCATAAGTCACATGACTTAAGTGTCACTATAAAATAGAGAGCAATTCGGTGGTTTATGGAACCAGATTCCGGAACAAATCTGGTACTGAGTTCAGCAACCGAACAGAGTACGTGCCGCGTGCAGTTTCTGACTTGAAGGAGTCAGTCAGAGAAAGTTAGTCAGGGAGAGTCAGACAGATAGATACAGTTAGAGAGAGGTAGTCAGAGACTTGGTGCTTTAATAGAGAAGTCGGTCAAAACGAAAACTACTCACAAATGTTTTCCCAAAATTAGGACAAAGACATAACTGATGAAATGAAGATGACTTGAAGATGAAATACAGGCGATTAAATTTACATATGGCATTAGCGGACGATTTTTTCTTCACAAATCCTATTACTGGTTCAAAAGTTTATTTAATGCAGCATAGGTACTGCTGTTTTCTGAACGATAACTTTTAATTAAATACTTGGCTTGTGCATTGACATTGACACTATTTGGTTTCAAGGTTTGGATCAGTAAAAAGGAGAGAACACTTATCAAATCAATGTTACAGAATATTTGAGATTATGTATATGGTGCTGGAAGAAGAAATTGAGTTACTGTTCAAGGATTGTATCAAGCATATCTGAATAACTTGTTATAACATTTGTACCGTCAGAAAAGTGAGTATTTACCTCTACCCAAAAACGTGCAGAGAAAGTAAAACAGGATTGTGAAACGGCGGAAAAATTTAAATGCAAATGAAATTTCAAAGCAAGGGTGAAGTTCGAAGAAGTATGGGAAATTATTGAAGAAAGTCCAGGAAGTCGGACAAAGAAACATAACACATGGAACTAGTTTAAAAAATTGTGCTTTATCATGTATGAAAATGAGACTTGCACCATATAAGTACTAATTTATTAATTACCAGCCTAACACGAAGACTAAAAAAAAAACACAATTTATCAAACTTCACTTTCAAATTACTTGGTTGTCATGAAATATTGAAAACAAAATAACTATCGCATTCCCAAATATTATGTGGTGTCTGATGGTGAAATACCGGGCCCATCATACCTGGGCCGTTTTTTTCTCCTGCGACCCATATCTAATTACATCCACACCATATTTAATCATCGAGTTTACCGCCTAAAGAGAACGCGAAGGTACTGGCACTTGTGCGATAGAAAATACCAAAAAAAAATAAACGAAACGATTTATTACTGGCGCAACAAATAAAGATGAAATTGTTTTTTAATTTAGAAAAATTAAAGGTTGAAACATCGAGAATCCGCCAAAGGGCTAGCGAAGACCACCTTGCCGGGTCATGAGTTTTACCGGTTGAATTTAAAATATACGACATTAAGACGTTTATTAAGCATTTCAATAAAACAAAATGTACAATTACATTTCGGCCGGACTGTTCAATTTGGGCGTCGCGAATCCGATATTTTCTACTCGAAACTCGGTATGTATGATTTATGCACGGGACAGGTTCCGTGAGAAGAGTGTGTATATATAATTTGCCGTTGGAAAATGTTTAGCGAATTATCGGCAAGTCTAGCTATATCATTATTTGGGCAGTCACTGAGGACAAAGAAAATGTTGTGACATCTACATTGCAAATCAAATTAAAGGATACATTTTTTTTTTGCTTCCACTGGAATGGCTGATTTGGTGGTAACTAAAGATGAACACGAAATAACTCAGAAAGTCAAAATAGAAAGATGAGTTAGGGTACGTGCACAGCGGACCTGTGATACGTACTTTCAGACTGAATGATAGATGGAGGCTATCATCTAGGCTTAAAATTATATCATTAGTTTAAATGTGAGCGAGCACATCAGAGCAGTGAGTATAGCAGCAGAAAAAAGCTGAAAAGGGTTGCGCATACCCAGTGATCATCTTGTCATTAATTTTAATAACAATAATAAAGAACTTTGTTTATACTGCATAGCCAACACAGCAAAGCTTTCAAAACAGATACACAGTTTAGCCACTAAGTAGGTAAGTACATTATGACAGTAGAGAAAACTCCAGATAAAAATAATATAAAATTTGAAACAAGAAGAAAAAAAGGCATGCCTATCAGAAGGCTAGTTTACCAACACAAAATATAGATGTAAATGTATAAATGAATAAGAATCATTCAGCAAATTTTCACTAAGACAGATAATATCTCAATCTTCAATAGTATGTTTTGGTGTATTGCTGTAGTTTTAGTCCTAATAGTCCCCAGTACATCGACCCTAAAATTTTGTAACTCATGTACACGCCAAACTTCCTGAGCGGCTCCATACCACCAAGTCGGACAATATTTTTCATATCTCCACCCTGGGCGATGGGACATTTCCGCGCTAGCTCTTCGTGAAGTTGTCGTTCTGACGTCCCTAAAGAAGTTGATACATGTAGGTACGTGTAGTTTCAATGCCAATTGACTGTTTTTTATGTTACATTACCGATATCACATTTGTCGGACAAAAACCATGTGGCTTTGGGGAAAGTCCGACGCCCCCAACATGTCGCTGTGGCGTCCCTGAGGAAGTTGATACATATACGTGTGGTTTTGATGCCAATCGACTGTTTTCTATGTTACATTATTGATATCACATAGGTCGGACAAAACTCACGTGGCTTTGGGGGGGTCCGACGCCCTCAACATGTCGCTGTGGCGTCCCTAAGGAAGTTGATACATGTATGTCCGACAAAAATAATTATGAATAACAATGTAATTTTAAAACATGTGTAGTGAATGTCGGACAAATAAAATGAGTATTAAAGTCAGTCGGACAACAAAAGTCCTTTTGATCAATTGCTGCCGAAATTCAGGATCTTCACTCCTGAAATTGCACAAAAAACACGACTGAATATCAATTCTTTCTCACACGCGTGGTTTTGAATGACCGTTCACTAAATAATTTCCGTAAATACTCGGAGAACTATCAAAAAAACAGATCAGGGAATATGACACAGGGCCCCACAGGTATTTGACAAAGTAGGTTAATAATAAACTGACTAATATGCATGTTGCGTTAAGGCAAACTAATTTTAATTTTTTCATCGACAAATGTGATATCGTTAATGTAATGTAAAAAACTGTCGATTGGTATTAAAAACACACGTACATGTATCAACTTCCTTAGGGACGCCACAGCGACATGTTGAGAGTGTCGGGCCTCCCCAAAGCCACATGATTTTTGTCCGACAAATGTGATATCGTTAATGTAATACAAAAACAGTCGATTGGCATTAAAACTACACGTACATGTATCAACTGCCTTAGGGACACCACAGCGACATGTTGGGGGTGTCGGACCTTCCCCAAAGCCACATGGTTTTTGTCCGACAAATGTGATATCGTTAATGTAATGTAAAGAACAGATGATTGACATTGAAACTACACGTACATGTATCAACTTCCTTAGGGACGTCAGAACGACAACTTCACGAAGAGCTAGCGCAGCAATGTCTCATCGCCCAGGGTGGAGACATGGAAAATATTGTCCGACTTGGTGTTATGAAGTCGCTCAGGAAGTTGGGCGTGTACATGAGTTACAAAATTTTAAGGTCGATGTACTGGGGACTATAAGACCTCTAAAATTCTGATAGATTATCTTTATACATTTTTCATGAGGAATATTATTAGTAGGTGTTT
The DNA here is from genome assembly GCA_917834065.1 of Ceutorhynchus assimilis. Classification (NCBI taxonomy): domain Eukaryota; kingdom Metazoa; phylum Arthropoda; class Insecta; order Coleoptera; family Curculionidae; genus Ceutorhynchus; species Ceutorhynchus assimilis. The sequence continues at coordinate 12,966,189 of OU892287.1, forward strand.
TAGGGAGAGCATCCAAACTATTTATTTTGGTGGTATCCCCCTTTTTACAAAAAAAAAAGGTGAAATTATTGCCCAATCGGGCCAAATTTCTTTCCTTCAGGCATTTCTAAAGTTAGATTGCTTGATAGTGAGTCTCATTGATGCAACAGCTCAGGGCGTTTTGAGGTATGTTTCTCACATTTTACTTCTGGAAACTTATCTCTAAGAGTGTTTTCCAGGCCTTCGGGCTTTGTATCGCAGCTCAATCTTGTTACATGTAGAGAAGTGTACCTTGGCATCGTTTTTATCTGATTAGAATGCTTCGAATTTCCGCCCCTGATAAAACGACGTCTATTTTTTCTTGCCGGCACAGACTCCCAGCTAGCCTTCAGGGACTTTATTCTCGAAACCGAAGAACAGCGTTCTAATGAGAACGATTGCTCTGTCAATGTCAGTGGTATGGAAGTATGAATGAGGACGACGAAGACAGAACCTTTGTTCTCATGAGAGCGCAACTCCCCTGTTTCGAGAATAAAGTCCCAGGAGTTCGGCTTGAATCCGAGGTCAAATTAGTAATTTGTAATTTCATTCATTTTCAAATGTGTCTGCGCTTCCGCTATGGCTGCCCTAACAATATTTCTTGAAATGACCTGACCCCCCTGTAGTCCTCCCTGCAGTCTAAACACCCATTTACATTACTGTCTCATGACAGCCTCACAGCCTGGATAACAGACCCCATCGACTCCTTTTGACTTTCCTTCTTAACTAGGGTAAATTACGGTTTCAGATGCAGTGTTGTGGGTACTCTGACACCTCACCTTCGAAACGTTAGCAAAACGTCGAAAGAGAAAACCCAATGGAAGGTAAAATCTTTACTTTTCGGGCTTCTAGTTGAACAAAACATGCTCGCTTCTCGCACCGACAATTCAACAAAATGGCGTAGATTTTCGTCTCCAGAAAATTGTGAGTGGTTGGCTTACAAATACGGGGATTTACGACCAAATCCAAGTTTTCACCCCAAAACTAATTAAGCCAGCAATCACTTGAGTTCCCAACGCCTCTAAAATCCCACAAACTGTGGATGTTCCAAGGAACGCAGCAAAGAGGCCCGCTGGTAAAATCTGCCAAACAACTTGTTGCTTGCTCAACGTGCGAATTTAAAAAGAACGACCCTTTTTCGGCAATTTATTAGGTGAGCTCATATGAAAAATTTCCCAGAATTCTATTTTTTCCAAGATGCCCTCTGGTACCAAATTTCCGGTCTTGACCAGGAAAACGAGACAATCAGCTTGAAACGAACAACCCAAACCACATCGATGACAAACAAAACTTAAAATTGTTATCCAATTTTCTCCCCTAACACTAATTATTTGATTAGTAATCATCATCTACCCAATCTTTAATCTAAAAACCATCAAAATAACCACCTGTGCATAGATAACAACGTTATAGCAACAAAGGTCAAAAAACCTCGGCAACAGCGCTACCTAAAACGGATCAACAAGTGTCCCATAACCACACTTATTCGGCGAAAATAAATAACCGAGAACATGTGTGAAAGTGATTTGTGATGTTGCAGAATTTTTAATAATGGAAAATACGAGACTCGTAAGTGTTGCCAGGAAGTAAACAAAAATTTTCATCAACAGTTAGGGCTTTTTAGAAAACTTTCGTAAGCTAAATAAAATAGATTTCGATCCTCTTAGTAGGGCTATATTATCCTAAAACTACCCTGTCGTCTGAATACAAAGAATTAATTCAGTATTTCCCCGAAAAACATATCTTTGTTCAACACCCACATATTGTCTCGCATTCAATCAAAAAGGCAGAAAACTAGTAAAATCCAATGAGAAACCTATCAATCACCGAAAAATATTAAACCTCAGGTATAGAGCTTCATAAATACCTGAATTAATAACTGAATTCATTCGAAATTCCAGTTACGTACTAAGGCAAAATTTGTACGTAACAATCTGATGAACAATAAGTCAGTTAGTACTGACGGCATTGCTGCTGAATTCTCTAAACATGGAGGCCCTACACTAAGCTCCCAAATCCACATCCAAATGAGTAAAATATGAATTACTGTGACCATACTTGCCAAACTTAGAGATGCCTCCACAGTATTAAAAAGTGTGCCAAGGCACATTGTGGAAACTACAGAGAAATATCTTTATTTTATGTGGCGGGAAAGATACTTACCATTCAGGATATTATCAAATCGTTTAATCCCAACTGCCGAAGAGAACCTTTCAGAGACAGTGTGACTTTAGATCCAATCGTGGTACAGCTGACATGATTTTTAGTGCAAGATAAATGCAAAAGAAATCCAGAGAACGAAATTGAACAGAGAAAATCTTTAGAAGATATTGGCAAAGGTTGGGTGTCTGCAAAAGTACATCCAGATACTCCTCGCCTGTCGCATGATAATATGTATGCAACCCTCCTAAGCAACAATGGGCAAGGAGAGTTTTTTGAAATAACTAGGTAAGTTAAACAGGGCTGTGTTATTTCCACCACTTTATCTCTATTTATTCACCTACCGCCAGGAGTAGAAATCATGTACAGACTTGATGGCGGCTTATTAAACCTAAACAGATTACAACCCAATACGAAAGTATCGCGACATTGATAATGAACTTCGATATGCGGATGATAACGTAATGGCTATTGCAATCAACCACGCATACAGGAGAATTGGCCTAGAGATCAACTTCCATAAGACGCGGATTCTGCACCAACCCATACCGGGCAATAATCTCCAAACCCCAAATATAACTATAAATAACCATTCTTTGCAGAACGAAGAATACTACTACCCATACCTTGGGAGCCATCTGTCAGGGAATTTAACCATTACCGCTGAAATCTAAACATCGTTCAATAGCAACACTTACATATGGCTGCAAAACATGGACCACCTACAGATGACAAATAAAAATCCTAAAAAAAAACACTACCTAAGGATCCTACGAGTTAAATGTCAGGATCGAACATTAATGTTTTAGAAGAGACCAAAACAACTAGAAGCCCTCAAAGCACCAACTTTGCTGGACACATCACATCGTTTGCATGCCCGAAACACGTCTTCCACGACAGATTCTTTACAGTCAACTGAAAGAGAGAAAACGAGATCAGGAAGGTCAACAAAAAACACTACAAGGATGTTCTCAGGAAGAATAATGTAGAGTGTTGATCGATGTCCAGCAAGTGGAAGACGACGGCAAATGAAGACCCGCGTGGCATCGAGTAGTCGACGACGGACTACAAGTTTTTGAAAACAGCAGATACGAGGCCGAAAAGGAGGACCACAGGAGGGAGCAAGAGAACATAGGAAGAGACAATGTTGCCAGAGACTGGGTGTGCCAAGTTTGTGGAAGACCTTGATGGCCAGTCATGTTGTCAGGAATTATGAACGATGGAGGCATAAACTATCCAGATGGCGTTTTTGAGGTGAGAAAAGAAGTGAGGGAAGACCAAAATAACAGTCGATTAAACACGCACGTACTAAATTGGAACCTTGTAGTTAAAAATGGAACCAAATGGAAATCGATGGAGAAGGCTTATACTTTATAGAGGAAAACTCAAAAAGCTTCAAACGAGAATCAAATAGAATTGGAAAAAAAATATACTGAAAGCTCGACATCGATTTCACGATAAAACCGTAACGTAAAAATTAATTCCCTCACATCGCAATCAACGTGTGCGTGCTTATCAATTTTAATTGGTTTTTACGCGTACTAATTAATTATGTGACGCGAGGGTTGAAAAAAAACAGTGTTGATAGCGACACTGCGCGCCATGATGACGATGATCGATCAAAAAAGATCGTTGCGGTTTAGGGCCTGTCTTGTCGTTTGAGGGGGGTCGTGATTGAAAAATGACTGAATTATGCGGCGCCCCGAACAATGTCCCCTTGTTTGGGGTCTCGTAATTAATTTAATGCACGAGGGTAGCTCTATGCTCTATCGGAATCTTAATTATTATTCTTTAAGGTAATTGAATCTGGATTTTAGCAACATCAGAATCGATTGTTATAAATTGAATTCCTGTCGCTTGCAGACTACAAAACGAGTTCGGGTTCGGATGCCTTTTCCGCGAAAAACTGATTTCAATGCGGCCCCGAAATTTCGCAGGATCATCCTTAACTGGAACGCATAAATCTTCTAAACTGATAGAAAGGCGGAGAATTTAACGACCGAGGTCTACTATTAGATAATTAAATTATTAGCATATATAGTTGCAACGTATTAATTAAGACAGGATTAATGTCGTCGTCGCCGGCAAACTTTTATACTTTAAAGAGCATGTTTTAATATTATAAATCTTTTCGTCACGGCCAATTTGGATCACTGGATAGATTTGAAGGGCAACCCCCGGAGATATTTAGGATTAGGTTCATGAAGCATCATAAGGCCCCGTTTAATGGGGCTGTCGTATTAGAAAATGAAGGGTCTTACAAGGATTTGTTATTTTGGCGTAGAGAGGGTCTGTACACATGTTTGTCACAAGAAATTAATAGCTGCGGGAGAGTTACGTTACCATCGTGATAAAAAAAAATTGTGGCAAATCAATAATGATGACTTTATTCCCGGTATTGATTTTAATGATTAGTCACTGCGGTTTAATCGTGCGGGTTTTCAGTTTCAAGCTATACGGACAATTAATTCATTTAATTAATATCGTAATAAACGCACTTACAATCCCCATCTGCATCGGAGCATGCATTTATTTGTTTATCTTATCGTCAGATTCGAGCCACTTAATGGAATCGGTTTGTTTGGGATGCATTAAGTAAATTCGTTTCTATTCGCGCGATAAATAATGAAAGATGACAATGAGCGATTGGGGCTTATGGAAATGACACGAGCAGGATGGATCACTCCTGAAGGTATTTACCGCTCATACGCTCTCCAATGTCGATTATATGGTAAATATTTAGAGCGTGTGAAGCCATTGCCTGATAACGGATGTAAACTTAATTGAAGTGTACACTATATATACTACAAGTGAGATCTCGAATTGATTTGAATCATAATACTATTTGTGAGTTAATGTTATGAAAACTTCAATAAATGCTCAAACTTTCAAGTTGCTTTGATGGCTCAGAATATCGATCAGGAAACTTGTCGTGATTTTGAAGTTCAATAACTCCGTTTATAACATTAACTTTCGTTTTGTTGCATTTTATTAATTCTAGTCTTAGAATCTTAGAAGGCTATGAAGAGCCGTCCCAATAGGGTCGTTTCATGATTTTTTTTTTTTTTTATTGAATTAGGCACATCAAAAACTGTTCATGGTTTTTTTTCCGCATTTTTTAGAATAATATTAAAGGAGATATTTCAATTTGAAATTTTACTATTATTCGTTATTTTTAAAATTATTATGACGTCACAAGGCGAACTTGCGCATTGTATTTCTAAATTTAAGTTTGCATCATTGACAAAATTTCGTAGTTGTCTAGTTGGCTATCCTGCGACTGGCGCATCTCCTGTCTTCTTTTCGAGGTTATGTCAGTTATTTTGTTTATTTTGATTTGCCTGTTGTCTGGTTGATTTATAAAATAAAAAATAAATACTTATTTCACCCGTTTATTTGTTCGATTTATGTGAGAAGATGGATAGTGGATTTATTAAAGCCTCCAGCGAAAATTTACCTGAACTAATTATGTGATGTTGCAAGAGTTTTTTGCCAAAAATACGGATTATTTAAGTGCAGAAATAAGAGGAGTCAAAACAGAAAGGCGGGTAGTGAAATATTGTATAGGTTTAGCTTTGGCTCAATATTATATTACATTTTTAGTAGCAGGGTAACAGTTTTATAGTTTCATATATTTTTAGGTCAGCGAGAGCCAGTTATTGTTGTGACGATGCTATTGGGTATGTGCAGTTGAAAAGAGGCAGCAGAATATCCTCTGTTAGGAGCATCGCCAGATGGAATAAGCAAAGAATTTGTGATTGAAGTTAAATGTCCTATAGCAAGAAGGAGACTGTGAGAAACTACATTAAGGAAAATGGAAATATAATGAGGAAATACATGTGCCAACTTCAGTTACAAATGTTATTGTGTAACAGACAAAAAGGGCTGTTTTGTGGTAGTCCCAAATTGGGAGAGAATAATGAAGTGACAATTTTTGAATTAGACTTAAACATTAGGTTTATTAAAGTAATTATTGAATCAGCTAAAGAATTTTGGAAGAAAAATGTATTTTCAGTCATTTTGAATAAAAATATATGATTGATTTGGGAGTCTGGTAGTTTTCTTCTTTACATTATTTATGCATAAAGTACCCTTTTAATCCCCAGGATTCAATTTCACTTTATTTCCCAAGGGATTAACTTTTTACTTAATTTCCCATGGAGTAAATAGAACAGGGAATAGAAGAGTACACCAAAATCGAGGGAATAAAAAACACTTTAGTCCTGAGATGTATACGCTATTTTATGTACTTTAGAGGGATCAAAAGTACCCTTTTAATTTTTAATCCCTTAAGTGCATAAAATAGTATATACACCTCAGGACTAAAGTGTTTTTTAATCTCTCAACAAATTATAGCTCTCCCTTGGGGATTAAAAGTACCACTTTAATTAGTCCCTAGGTGTATAATGTACTATTTTGGCTGTAAAAAAAACAATATGTACTCTTTTTTATACAATATATTCGAAAAAGCATTTTTTTCTAGCTTTGACATAATAGTTATTTATGTAACAAGTGTGTAAAGTAAACCTTTTTTGACGAATGCGAGTGCGACAATCACATAAGTGAAAAAAGGTGCTTTACGCACGTACTGCATACAAAAATTTTTCTACTACCAATCAAATATGTGTAAAAAAATAAAATTAAACAAATTCTTCACGCACTAGTGCGTAAAGTATTTTCACTTTACGCACTAGTGCGTGAAGTAATTTACCAGAAAAATAGTAATTTGACAGGTCGACATCTGTCATTGACATTACATTACGCATACGCACTAGTGTGTGAAGTGAACTACTTTACGCACTAGTGCGTGAAGAGAAATTTTACGTCTTTAGTGCGTAAAGTGAGTACTTTACGCACGGTAGTAGAAAAAATTTATTTGATCAATGGTCCCTGCAAATTCACTATTCCACAAGCAATAATAATTAAATAATCAGTTTTTGCCACAAGTTGATGGTCAATGCAGGAATGTCCTTCGAGTATTGCAAATTCTCACAATCTTTGTATCACTCTTTCAATATGGATTCGTAAGCTGGCAATTCTTTTATTCAGCTTCTTAACAAACTCCGATTCTGCCTAAATTGATATGTGGAACCACATTTTTCTTCATACGTAATTTGCAGTTTCTTATCCTAAACTGCACCCAGTTATCACAATCTTGTTCCATCTATAAACATAATATAATGTTTACATTTTTGAAATAATGTAAGACAGAAAATAGGTATTTATAAAATGAAATTTGGCAACTAAGTTTACTTACATTGAAATGATCTTCGCTGCAATAAATTCCACTAGAAATACTCGACAATAAATTAACTATTTCCACTTTCCACAGCTAAACACCAACTTCTTCTTACTTGTTCATTTTTGGGGACAGCTATAAAAGATTTTCTTCGAATTTAGATTACTGTTTTTATAAGAAAGCACAAAACATTTACGAAAATCCATAGCCAAACAGTAAACTGTAGGTAGGGCTTAGGTGGGTACACTGAAACTGAAATGCATGCTCTATTTGAGACCTTAACATCAAATAATAAGAAACAATGACTTACCTTGAATTTAAAGTTTGTTTTTTATTTAAAGATAATTCCCCAAGTCAAAAATTTAATTACTATGTTGGCAACGCAAGCCTTTTCTACATAAAAAATTTGAAAGCATTGACAATTTTACATTGTATTGCAATAGGGCAATCCAACGACCTGTCAAAATGAAATTCAAAATGGAGGCCAATGCCTTTTTATTTGAAAAAAATGCCGTTTTATTGCGATTTTTAATTTGTATAAAGTCTGTAAACTGTTGATTTTTTGGAAAATGCATACGTTATGTATTGTACTTAGTTGAGGGAGCAGTTTTAATCGCGAGAAAGTCTAGTTTCATGCCGTTCCTGCAGACACAACACACAGGTTTTTAACGGAGAAAAATGATTTGTCTGTACTTTGTGAGGGCTTCATAAATTGTAGCAAAAGAGAAAAAATCTTACGAAATCCATATTAAAAAACCAAAAAGTCTCTCTACATAAATGGTGTATGGATCCAAGCCATTTACTATCCTCCACATCAGCTTGTGTCGATACCTTGAATAGCAGACAAATAAAATAAACATCAGGATTCAGGATTTGGTTAAGAAAAATCGAAACAGGAAACAAATCCTGGATAGTACCTACCTAATTGTTTAGTAGGTGAAAGTTTGTCACAAAGAAATCATAACTTTTGCAAACATCCGGGTTTTCCACTAATAATTGCTTAAACTAAAAACTTTCCATCTTAAAATACGAAAATTATCCTTCCAAACACTAGAAAATCATCTAAAAACACCACAAAATACACGAAAAACAGTTTTTTGATGAAAAATGTCACGGTTGTGAATTAAATTTATGGCGCCAATTTTTTGGCATTGACCATGCATTGACCGCCATTTTGTTTGGATTGCCCTATAACAAAACAACATAACCTCACAACATTGCATATGTTGATGGATTTATTTACAACTGCTTTGCGCATGCCCGCCTAGTGACGTCATGGGAGAAAGAGACCAACAATTCGACAAGGACAAAAAAAAATTAAATTTTAACTAATTTAAATAATCCAGGAAACAATTTTCAATACAACCAATATGACATGGCCAAGTTTTAGGCCTCACTATATCGAAAAATAAGGGTCAGTATAATTTTAATAATAGGAGGTAACGACCCTATTGACATGGCAGGGTGCATATGCATTGTCTTTAATGCCCCTTCCCTAATGAATGTGTTCACCAGTTTTTCAAATTTCTAGATGAAATTTCTTCTCAATCCCATATTATTGAGAATATTGAGTTTCATAGTAATTTCCGATTGGTTTAGAGAGACGCTCTGTTTCATAAGTTCTAAAAGTTTCGACTCGCTGTGATAACTCGAAGTGGTATTTCTCAGGAAGTGATATGACAGAAATATTACGATCTCATAAAATCTTTGTTAGGTAAAGGCTAAACAACAAAACATTAATCATTTCATTAAAATCGCGTAGGTACTAATGACAATTTAACGTCACCTTCAAAACTACAAATGCGCTTTTTAGAATATGTATGAAGCTTTTTTTTTGCAAAAGGCTAAAGTAAGTATATGAAGAAAAAACTGTATTTTTCATTCGGATGTAAACTTCAGCTCGAAATTGAGTTGCATATTTCAAACTGCTCGACTCATTTGCATTCGTGCTCAACTACCAAGTATCATAATAAATCATTTTATTTTTAAATTTTCACGTTGGCAAACGATGGATTTTCGTGTTTGAGGAAGTGATATTACGTCGACTTCTCTCGGATCCGATAACGTAAACTGAATAAGGCAAAAGCGCTCTATTTTGCAATTTCAAGTTTCCTTGACTCAATCGTAAAGTATTGTCCATCGCGAGATTGATTGATAAAATCACCATAACATAAATCGACAAGTTACAATGGTCTATTAGAGATTCAAAAATCTCTTGAGCAACAAATGGTTTATTTGAACTATATGGAAAAATACGAGCCAGTTCTCCACCTGATTACGTTGGAATAGCTGCTACACCCATTTCAACTCGGAACATTCAACTACGAGGAAAATTCGTGCACGTACGCCCGTAAACACCCGACAAACACACTCGAAACACGAAATCGCGCCCGTATTCCGATTTCCATACATTTCAAAACTAATTTTCCATTATAACAATGTTAAAATCCCGAATTTCGCTAAATTCTAATAACGAAAACTGTAAAGGGGACTTCATTTGAATGAGCTCAAAGCCTAATGATTGAAATATACCTTATATTACCCAGGACGGGGATTATTTTCGAAAATTTTAGAGGAGGAAGCTTGACGGCTAATTATTCTCGAGAAGGTTTTCAATTTTATGTAAAATTATTATGCATCACATTCAGGTTCAAATAATTCCATTTCGAGAGGAATTAAAAACTTTAATATCTATAAGAGACTTTGCTATAAGTATCTAGTTGCACTGTTTATTAATATTGAGATAGGCGTTTAATCGGTGTCAGTAGCGCCGTCATTAATAATTAACGTCCTATAGATTGAGATAGCGGCTCGACAGCTGAACCAATAGATTTACCAACCGGAGCAATAATATAGCGAATATGTTAATTGGCAATAATTATTACCGATAATTATGTATATGAGAATCCGATACGTGATGCGATATATGCAGCGTAAAATGTTTTGGTAATGCAGAGGGCTGAAGATTTGAGGATTTTAAAATTAAAAAAAAAAACTACTCGAGTCTTATAAATTTTTCCTCCATAAACATCAATTCAATATTCTAGCCTAAGCCTAAGATCTAAGAATAACTGATGTCTTTGAAAAATGAAAGGTTGTGTAATCTACTGATGAGAACCCCAAGGCCGCTATTTCTTCTCACATCTCTCTCGCTTTTAATTTAAAAAGCATTATTTTTTATCGCCTAAATATCCATATAACGCAAAACGTAATTAAAACAAATTACGATTCTTTACGACTGGAGCATATAGGCAGGCGTTACGGTCATACCGCCGCCGAGGGCCTAACGACCTAACAGTAATAACTCGCATAAAATAATCAGAATAAAACGGCGCACTTTCATTGTTCGCCTGAATATTTATAATGCTTTTACCCAAGAAAAACTTGCCAGGAAAATAAGTCGGGAAATAAGACTCCCGCCGCGCGCGAAATGACACCGTTGGAGCTTCCAGACAATGGAGAAATCGCTATACGTTTTTGGATAACGTTATTCTGGCTTTGTCGATAGAATTAATTAGATTTTATGATGCTACGTCAATTGCTATCTCAGAAGCTGATGATCGAAAAGATCAGCAATGATTAGTTCAAGGATGGGACGATACTTATACCTGTCAACTACTCTGTTTCATTTTTATTGGAAAAAGGCATAAAAGGTTCGAAGATCATAAGGCGCAATTCATACTATATGTAGGTACGGTCACTTCACCGTACCAACAAAGACACGCCAAATATCAAATAGCAATGGTCGTATTCACACTACACCTTCACGATACCATCACGCTTGACGTGTTGTCAACGGTACGGTGACGTGTCTGCACCGGTACGTACGTATAGTATGAATCGCGCGCATAGCTATAATCATAAACCAGCAGCAATAACATAACTGGTCATGTCTAGGACAAGTCATTACCCGCTGAAGAAAAATCTCGATTTAATGAGATTAAGCGAGTCATCTCTTGCCAACAGAAAGTCCATTTTTAAATCAGTTGTAACGTGCCAAAATTGACCAACTATTTCATACTTATTTTCAGTTTTCCATTCAAAATTCCTTTAACCTTGTTTATATTTTTCCTCTATAAAAATTCAAGAATAATTACAGTAATTGCAGATCCTGTAAATTTCCTAATTTTCAATATTGAAATTCTATTTTCACTTGTGACGACTAATGATTTTCCTCAGTTTTAATCAATAATTCAATTCCATTTTCCAATAATAAATTGATTGTAAACAAATCAATTATTCTAGGGTTATGTTTCCCAAATCGTGATCCGTTTTCAAAGTATGCACCGATTAATTTTTGACGTTTGTCGTTATTCTGACTCATCTGTAATCCTTACCTTCAGGACAGCTAATTAATTTTATGTGGTGCTCATTTCTTTTCACGTTTGGTTGTTGGAGAAATAAGGTCTTTATGAAGAGTTAAATTTTGTCTTCGGCTTTGTGGGATTTTGACCTTAATATTCTGAATTATTGAATTACGTTTTCGTGAAGTACTATAAAAATCGCCGATTTTTTAGGATTTTTACAGCCATCCATGTGGTAAGTTTACCTTTGCACGTTTTTTCCCATAGTGGATTCTGACCTTTTTCTATTTAATCATTAGTGAAAAGCTGCCCTAAGGAGTAGAGTAAAGACCACCTCACTCCAGGATTTCGAATCCAGATTATTTCAGAGTATTTTAAAGCGAATAAAACCCATTCCAACAGGTGAGACATAACATAGGCTGAGTTCGTTTTTGTCATCTTTTTCGTCGATTTGCTCCGAAATTTTGACACGTGACTGGATAAGACAGTTCAGTTTACAAATCACGTGCCTGTCAAAATTTTTGAGCAAATCTATGAAAAAGATGACAAAAACGAACTCGGCCATAATAACGACAGATTTTCTTTACAAACTTGAACCACGTTTTCTTTCCTTTCAAATATATGTAGTTCTGCTTTTATACACAAATTATTTAAATATTTTTCAAGAGCTATAGTTTTACCTAGTAAATTAACTATTAATGATTCACTAAGTTCCATTAAACTTACATTAACTTTCTTGTGGTTCGTTTCAAAGTGGCTAGCCTTCGCTAAGGTTTAGTTACAAATACAGAATGCTATAACATTTTTTCTCTTAGGGTTTTTACTCACGGTTACATTGTGACACAATAATACACGTTCAATTGTAGCCGAGATTGTAACTGTAAGGCTATCACACCCCAGTCTAAGCCTTCTAGTTGGACCGTTACACAATCCTTCCGGATCGTGAATTTGAACTTTAAGATTGGTTTGACCATCCAACCACGACCAGTATCTACTCAGGACTAACCTGATTAATCGCACCTGCTGCTACTATCTGGAACATATATTGGTATCGTACTAGGTGTAGTTATCCTATATATTTATTTTATGATTTATTAACATTTTGCCCCTATTTTGTGCGCCAAAGTGATCACCGCGGTATGTTTAGGGTGTAATTCCGTATACTTGTGACAACGGAAACAAAACAACAATAATTATTATAGGTAATTTAGCTAGTCGTAACCTGGTTTCATGTGGTTGATTATGCATAGCAAAGTTTAGTTACACAGTCTTTTCTGAAAGGAGCCCCTTCACGCTATACATCTCCGCCTTTCTCGAAACTTTAGACTGGACATTTAGGAGGATGCTCATAGGTCCAATGAGGCCTATAGTTGAATCAAATCCAAGCGGCAGTAATGACATTAACTGGTCATTTTCATTACAACCTATCAAATGATCTCCGTGCATGCGCACTGGTTCTGGTAGGACGTTTTAACCAATAGAAAGGCTGGATTACCAGCTGGTGTTTGTTCAAAATTTAGGTTATTTAATTTCATTTCTGCCGCTTGGATTTGATTCAATCATAGTGTCAGGTTCCGACCACATCCATATCCAGAAACAATACATGAGTAAGTAATCTGCGAGGGTGTATATTTCCATCTTTGAGTCCTTTCACCCTCAATGGCGAGTTTACTGTTGCAAGACCGCTCATCATCATCATCAAAGGCATTCAATCGTAAACAAACACTTGACAGCCACATATTTAGCACACAACTTCTCTCATTTTGATTGCAAACCAAGTCAGCGGTATCCGGTCGCTGTTGTGAACCAACGCTCAATCGTCGTTCTCTTTTACGATGTCGAAGCCATAAGGATTAATCCAGAGCTGTAGCCTTCCAGTCACCTCTGACATCTTTTCATATTTCTCTTAAGTATATCGTATCATTTAAATTTCTCCTTCTAGATTGCGTTTGTCAATCTCCAGTTAAGGATACATAATTTGCTAAGGAGAAAGACGTGAGTCAAGCATGCGTTCGACTTAACCAGCGAAGCTGATGTTGGATGAGCATTGCTGGTGGAAATATATACTGTTGTTCAATCGATGATCCAGCCAGCTTATTTTGAGTATTCTCCTTGAGCAGCGCTGGTGATACTACAGCCCATAGGTGCCGCCTATAGGTGATTCTGTTTTCACATCCGTGGAGAAGTTTTGGTATGACGAATGACGATGCCATTGAGAGACTTCCAAATGCTGGTGCACTTGAATTTTCGCTTCAATATTTCCATGTTGATGTTCTTTGTTTTCCAGAGGTGCTCTATTGATAATCATAAATGGATCTGGTGTATTAGTTTTTATTATCATTTTTTCCATTATCACACAGCTTCAGCTGTGGTTGCATATCTAGGAAACACCGGGTGTTCACCCTACGCCTGAGGTTTTCTAGTTTTTTAGGTGACGTCTTGTGTGTTTTCATGTTACTTTGCGTTCTATGTGTGCTGTCTTCTGCATGCTGGTGAGGTTGTGCTTTCCAGGGATTTGGTTGATTGCTTCGCATGTAGCATTGGATATAAGTCCCGTTGCTCCAATTACAACGGGTATGATCTTAGTCTTCATATTCCAGAGTCTTTGTACTTCAATTTGGAAATCTTTGTATTTAAGATGTTTTTCAGTTTCATCTTGTGTGAAGCTGTAGTCTGATGGAATGGTTACATGTATCAATAAGCATGTCTTCTCTTTTTTTTTCAATATGATGTCCGGTCTGTTCGCCTTAACTTCTCTATCTGTCTGCACCTGCATGTCCCATATGATGGTGATGTCGAGAGTGTTAACTACAGGATCTGGAGTGTGCTGGAACCATTTTTCTTTTACTTCGATGTTATATTCTTTGCAAATATTCCAGTGGAGTTGTGCTGCTACTCTGTTTTGTCGGTCCAGATATGCTTTTTTAGCAAGAATATGGCAACCTGAAACTACATGGTGGATAGTTTTGTTGTGTATGCGGCAAACTTTGCATTTTGGGTCGTTGTCTGATTTCATGATTTTAGTTTTCATGTTCCGAGTTGGTTGATATCGCTTGTTCTTGGCAAGCTGTGAAATATGCTTCTGTTTCAACTTTCAATTTAGCGTGGGTGAGCCACTTCCATATCTGGTTGTAGTTGACAGTTTCCTTTCAGCTTCTTGTATTATTTAACCATGCATTGCTTTTTCTCGCCATTTTGTTATTTGTTCCCTCCTTATTTATGTCTAATAAATATTACTCTTTTTGTTTCACGTTCATCTGCATTGGTGTCTTCGATCTTGTTTTGTTGGTTTGGTTTTTGTCTTTTATTTCCGGATTGGCTTTGTTGCTGCCTATATATCATGCTTAGATATTTATCAGATTTTTTCTGTTTCAAGTAGTTGTTAATTTCTTCTATGGCAAGCGTGCGGTTGATTTCAATGTTAAGCATGCCCCTTCCTCCCTCTTTTTGTCCTAAGTAAATTCTGTCTATATCTGCTCTCAGGTGCAGCGCTCCGTGCATGGTAAGTAGCTTGCGGGTTTGTCGGTCAAGTTTTCTTATTTCACTCTGTTTCCATTTTATAATTCCGAAGCTATATTAGATAACTGGTATCGCTACGGATGTGAGGGCGGATGTTTTGTTTCTTGTGCTTAATTCTGTTTTAAGGATTTCTCGGGTTCCTCTGTAATACTTCCTCGTTAGTTTGGCTTTCATGTTTCTGTGTTGCATCTCACCATGTTCATCGATACCTAGATATTTGTTGCATCCATGTTGCTCTAAAGACCTGATGGTAGTGGTATTGTCAAGGGCAATGTTGAGGCTTGACTGGAGTTTTACTTTGTGGAATGTTGCTTTGGCACACTTGTCTAAACCGAATAGTATTAATATTATTATTATGGATATCAGTGGTAGACGGATGGGTAACCGATGAGAACACTGAGTCTTTTAGTTTTTCACAGTTTGTTCACAGATTCAACACCATGATACACAAACGTATTGTGCCAGCCCTTCATTTCTGGATCCAAACGATTTTTGAATTGATTAACTGATGTTGCACTAATTGTTTCATGACTAAGTCTATCCTACTGATAAACCACTCTGTTTGTCAAGATATTTCTTCTCAATAACTTGTTATATCCTTTTCAAGTTTCTGGTTGTCCTCTGGCATTGGTGGCGTTAAAGGCGAGGCAGAAGTTGATGTCACACGCATAGTGACCATTCAGTATTTTGTAGGTTTCAATAAGGTCTTCCCTTGTTTTTTTCTATTTCAATGTAGTTAGGTTTAGTTGGTAGGGTAGGGTAACTCTTTGAGTTCATTAGGTATCCTTATAATACGGCACTGTACTCTCTCAATCAGTTCAATGTGTTTGATCTTATATGTATTTCAGATAGAATGGGCGTATTCGAGCTTTGGTCTTACGTACGTTTTGTAGAGCTTCCATTTCTTTAGTGATGTGTTATTCCCATTTCAAGTCTGTTATTTCTATGCCTTTGTGGAACAAAACTTTTTTAATTGACGTTTGTTTTAGGAGGTAATCATGTTCAGGGTTATTCCAGAAGATATAGAACTGTGCATTTAAGGTCATTCAATGGCATTTTCCAAGACATTTTCCACTCTTTGCTGGTGTACAGGTCTGCAAACTAGTAGTGGATTGCAGGATAGGGCTGTGTCATTTGCAAACGATTCCTATTTGGTCTTCAGTTTTTGGTATAAGTCACACAAATGTGACAAATGCGCCAAGGATCCCAAGACTGAACCTTGTGGTGTACAGAGTATTAAACTGAGAGTGATATTTCGATGCCAATGTGAAAGGGACGTCCAATAAGGAATTTCTCAAGGGATCGCAGTGAATCGCCCCTGACTCCAAAATGAGATAGCTTGTATGATAGGTATATTGTAGGTATCTTATCGAATGCTTTTTCGATCCAAGTCAAAGAAAACTATATCAATTGGATCATTCTCATCACCCGCCTTTGTCCACATAATGAATCTCGGTAGGAGGTTCGTAAAAGTAGATTTTCTGGGGAGAAAACCATATTGTTTGGGTGGTACAATATGAGCTTCGAGGAAAAAACTTGTAATTTCCTCAGCTATAATTTTTTCCATAAGTTTACATAAGGCGCTCGTCAGGCTGACTGGTCTGTAGTCTTCCACTAGGTTTTTGTTACCCTTTTTGAATATAGGTATAACAACTGCTTTTTTCCAGGGTTGTGGAAAATCTCCTGTGGATAATATGTCATTCATAAGTGCTGCCAGAGGCCCCTTTAGACCGTGCAAACAATTTTTAAAAAATATAGAAGTTCAGGGCTAGAGTTCACCCTCAGGGACTTGATGGCGATCTCTACCTTCTCTGAGGTGAAATTTATGATGCTGATTTCTGTTCTGGAGTAGAATTCAACTGGAAGTGTTAAATTGGTCTAATATCTGTTAGGCTAAGTTTAGTAAAAACACTCTGGAATTGCTGTGTAAAACTCTCTGCAACCTCCTGGTCAAATTAAAATAGGTTTAAGGTTACTTTGTCAACAATACTGAAGTGAGTGTGTTTAAAGTTAACATAGGAAAAGAAGTGTTTGGTGTTGTTCAACAGATTTTATTCATATTGCTTTCTTGCTGTGACTTTACAACTTATGGCAGACTTACTTCTTGTTAAGTTCTAGACCAATGCTTTTGCGTTTGCATGTTCTAAGTTTGCCATTATCAGGATATTGGAGTTTTGAAGCAGTTGTTGTAGATACCTTGGGTCTTGGCTCGAAGTCTGCTCAGATTACCATCAGTTTTCAAGGCGCTTCACTTCAATGTGATCCTAAAGGTTTCTCCGGATCGAAGATGACGGTGAAATTCATGTTTTCATGCAGAACTGGGATATTATGTAGGTAAATTTAAGCACGCAGTCGTGCAAAGAGCTTCAACGAGGTATCTTGTACTCCATTCGGTCTAAAACTGCACTGTCTTTCGAGCAGGGTTGCTTCGGCCAGAGTTGTAATAAGAACTGGTGAGAAATTTTCCACACTCCGACTTTTTGCCTTTCCCTCATTTAATAGGGAACTGTTTTTTTTTTTTGAAAATTTCACCAAGGATTTATTCGCGGACAATTTTGAAACAGCTTGTACAGTAAAATTTTGATATTATAATATACAATGCTATTCCGCTTTAAATACTCATCAAATGATCCTCGACTTAATTTACCCGTCGCCATCGTCAAAAAAAAACCAACCGAGATTACTATCATTATCTGGCAGCGCGGAGCATCCATCAAACTTTGTACCGTATTGTATACTCTGGCTCTTTTTCAGAGTGTCATGTCAATTTGTAAAAAGTTTTGTAAAGGCTCGTGTATTATAAGGTACACATACAAGACGGGGCCGCCATTCCATATCGTACATCTCTCGGGCTTGTTTTGTTTGAAACTTTTTGGCTTTAAACTTTTGTGATTGTGTCCCAGGCATTGACCATATGTCTTTTGTTGTACATAAGAGATGGCTTTCGATTTATTGAAGTTGTTGCGCTTCGATCGGACACATTTTTCGATGATAAATACTTTCGAGTGGGGCATGTACAAACTGTAATAATTAAAAATGCCACATCACGATCGGGTTGTTTGTGAATTCCATTTACAACAAATATTCATGCCAATTGACTTTGCCCATCAGACAATTTATATCAAACTCAGAAACGAAGTATTTGTTCAATTAAACATTTATGGCATTAAATTAATTATTGCCTTAGGCAAAAACGTGTCTTCTGTATAAGCAGGTTGCACTTAATTAAATTTGTGACAGCTACAAAATATATAGCTGCTACTGTAACATTGAAAATAAACTCGATTTACTAGCAAACAATAAATTGGAAGTAATATTTTAAAGTAGGTATTATCGTGCTGTATTATAGCGTTTCACGGCCAAGCGGGCCGTATTCGTATTTTATGTGAATTAATAAAACTGGTTGCCGCCATAAAATTTATAAAAATGATTGTGGAATCGTTTTTGATCCGCGAAATTATTACCTATTTGCATATTAATCAAAAAACCCTTACGCATAAGAAGAATTTTATTTCCAAAATAAAATTCAACCAATAAATATGTATAGTTTCAAGATAAGAAGCCCGAATAAGAAGTTTCAACATGCCGGCAAACCAAGAGCCTAAAGTATTTTATATGTTTTCGCTGCTCGCGGATAATATTTATTCCCTGGCCGAAAATTTTCACATTTCTCGTAAACTTATACATACATTGCGGCTAACAACGTCAGCCGTCAGCATAAGTTGTCGGAGAACAATGCGGTATTTTTCGCATTTTGTAAAAGTATCTGTTGCAGCCGGAGAGCAAGAACCCGATACTCCTGCATAAGATATGTTAAAAAGAATCTGCTCGTCAACGGAGTACAATGCTTTATTAAAATCAATAATGATACCAGATATTCTCTGTCGTTGGCCAAGGTCCTTCCTGAAAGATCTTTTCACAATAATATAAAAATTCTTTCAGTGACGTTCCATGAGTTTGTATTGACATCATTTTTGGATCATTGATATGACCCAAAATCTGCCATCTAGATAGCAACATGTAAGAGTTTTGTGGGATTTTATGCAGACGATGTAGCAATACTCATTCAAGTAAAACATCATACGGTCATGGTAGAAGTTATGCATACAGCCCTGAAAGCTGTACAACCCTAGTAGAGTGTTTTCACAGCTATCAGTCCAATACCCACCTCTACCACGTAAAAACCCCCCTCCAGCACAGCCAGAATACCACCACCCACCTCCACTGTAAACCCCCTTCCGTGAGGCCCCTACCCTGAGGGGGCACTTTTTACCCACCTCCTTCCGTAAAGCCAAAGTTTGTAAAGCCCTCCATTATTCTATTTTCGAAAGGCTCCTACCCTGATATGGCACTTTTTATATCCCTCCCCTTTCTTGAAAACTAAAGAATATTTAACCAATTCTTCCATTTGTATTCGTCAATTTTAGGGTTGGGCCGGGTCAAACGCCCAAAATTTCAGAAAAAAGGCGCCGCCGATCTAGAGATTTTTCCACGGTATCGAAAAACTTCCCAGGCTCAGGTGCCCCCGGCTATCAGACCAATACCCACCTCTACTACCTAAATGGTCCACCAGGTTCACACACAAAATGTTATTGCAATAAAATTAATCCCATGGAGTTTAGAACACTATTGACGAATACAAATGCAGGAATTGTCCAAATATTCCTTAGTTTTCAAGAAAGTGAAGGAATATGGAAAGAGGTACCTCTTCAGAGTAGAAGCTTTTTGACATAGTAGAGGTGGGTATTGTTCCGATAGCTGTGAGGTGGGTGTTGGTCATAAACAGGTATATAAACATTCTGCTTGTGAATCTGGACTATTTACATAGTAGAGGTGGGCACTGGTCTGATAGCCGGGGGCACTTGAGCCCGGGAACTTTTTCGATACCGTGGAAAAATATCTAGATCGGCGGCGCCTTTGATCTGAAATTTTTGGGGATTTGACCTGGGCGAACCCCAAAATTGACGTATACAAATGGAAGAATTGGTTAAATATTCTTTAGTTTTCAAGAAAAGGAGGGATATAAAAAAGTGCCATCTCAGGGTAGGAGCCTTTTGAAAATAAATTAATGAAGGGCTTCACAAACTTTGGCTTCACGGAAGGGGGTTTACCGTGGAGGTGGGTAGAAAGTGCCTCCCCAGAATAGGAGCCTCACAGAAGAGGGTTTACAGTGGAGGTGGGTAGAAAGTGCCTCCTCAGGGTAGGAGCCTCACGGAAGAGGGTTTACAGTGGAGGTGGGTGGTGGTACGATGGCTGTGCTGGAGGGGGGTTTTTACGTGGTAGAGGTGGGTATTGGTAGGATAGCCGGGGGCACTTGAGCCCGGGAAGTTTTTCGATACCGTGAGAAAATTTCTAGATCAGCGGCGCCTTTGATCTGAAATTTTGGAATTTGACCCGGGCCAACCCCAAAATTGACGAATACAAATGGAAGAATTGGTTAAATATTCTTTAGTTTTCAAGAAAGTGGAGGGATACAAAAAAGTGTCATCTCAGCTCAGGGTAGGAGCCTTTTGAAAATAGATTAATGGAGGGCTTTAAGGAAAGGGATTTACAGTGGAGGTGAGTAGTTTTATGATGGCTGTGCTGGAGGGGGGTTTTAACGTAGTAGAGGTGTTTATTGGTCTGATAGCTGTGAAAAAACTCTACTAACGCTGGTGCGAGGAAGCAAACCTCATGGTCAATGGTCAATGCCAAAAAGACCGGGATAGTACCCTGTCACTAGACGAAGGAACAAGAACCTAAGTGAGAAGTGAAATACCCAGGTCTAATCTTGAAAGCCAAGTTAACATGGAACTCACATCTAGAGAGAAACCTGAACAAAGCAAAAAAGTGTCCAGTTAGATGTAGAAGTCTGTTAGGAAACACATGAGGTCTGAGACCAAGGACGATGCTTTGGCTGTACGTCACGATTATCAGGCCCATAGTTGTATGCGGAACTGCAATATGGTGGACAACAGCACAAAAATTAACGACGGTCAACAAACTGAACAGCCTACACAGACTAGCATGTCTGTGCATCACCGGGGCTATGAGAAGCATACCCATTGCAGCTTTGGAAGCAATTCTTGAAAAACCATTCAGTCATATGGCAGGAAGGAACGCCTCGCCTAATAAGAAGTGGCGTGGTTGGGTATACAGAAGGCTTCAAAACAACGGATGGAGCAGGCTCTGGCGTATATGGAGAAAGACCAAATTCAGAACAAAGCATCCCTCTGGGGCTCAACGCCAGGCATAAATTCATGCAATCCAAGCATGCGCAACGAAGAACCTAAGCATTCTCTCAGACAGTCAGGCTACTCTAAAAGCTCACATCGATTTACTCCGAAGATAACGATGGAATGCGTCATAGCCTGAAAGCTTTGTCGTCAAGAAATAACAGGATAAAGCTTCTGTAGGTTCTTGGGAATTCGAGGATAGAAGACAACGAAAAGGATGATGAACTAACCAAAGTGGGCGCACCCTACACAAGACCAGAACCCGCATTTGAGATTCAGAAGCAGGTTATAAAGACGGCAGTTAAAAGGTGGTCGACCCAACAATTCGAAGGGAATAATTGGTAAATCCTCAAAGATGCTAATAGCTGAACTAACGCGTACTCAGATAAGATGGGTGGTAGAACTACTAAAAGGACAGTGCCATCTTAAAACACATATGCAAAAAATAGGAGTCTACAATGGTCCACCGATATGTAGACTGTGTGGTGAAGAGGAGGAAACCGTCTTACACATAATATACGACTGTGAAGCACTGGCTCGCAGGAGACAATTTATTTGGAGGAATACAGCGCGACATGAGAAACTTGAGGCTGCAGTGGAAATTGGGATACGAGCTCGCCTGGCCCGGCCTTCGACCAACCAACCAAGTCGCTCAGATTCACTCAGCAGCTGAATAGAAGGCTTGGAAGAGTTTCAAGAATATAGTAACCGTACTATTAAATCCACACGAACCACGGCAAATTCGAATCTTTGCACCAACAACACAAGAAATTGAACATGAGATTGTTCATTTTAGAAAATCTTTTTCGAATACCAAATGTAAAATAAACATTAGCTCAGAAGGTTCTCATATTTTTGGTAATATTACAAATTGTGATTTAATGTATTTCTACTACATTAATTTTACTTTTTGGTTTAACGAATGCTCCAGAGGTTTTTCAATAACAGATAACCTGGAGAGATCGTGGGATGGGAAATTATTTGCTGCATGATAACGAATGAACTTTCGATTTTGACTAATGCGTTTCCATAAGGGAATATCCACTTAAGGCTGCAGTGCAACTGAGCATGCCTGATCCTGCTTTAAACCAACCAACCAGAATTTAGTTGATTAGCGAAGCTAGAAACTAAGCATATGTTAAATGGCAAAATATGGATAATTTTTTATCGGGAATTCGAAGAGAATTGTCTAGACAATTCCAGACGGATTGAATCGGTATATGAGGAGCCTACGACGTCATGCAGTTAGCTGAGAATGGGACAAGTGGAGAATCGAAACGTAAGAGTTGTTCAGTGTGATTTTTTTGTTACTGATATTAATATTGGATATTCGTATTGAAAAACTAAAAGAACCAGAGCACGTTGTTCAGCAATCCAGATTACAACCCTTATCACAGGTGAAAAATAACCTTACTTTTTACATGTTGTGACATTTTTATTTTTGACACTAGAATCTGTTTTTCCTTGTTTCTGCAAGATGCCCCAAATTTCTTATTTCTAAATTATATTTTCAGAAATTGACAATTTTCTTTCATAAAAGTTTCATCATTGCTTGTTAGCTGATTTATTCTTTGTTCCTTATTATTGATTATTTACTGTAATTTTCAGTAATTGAACATCGTTATCAATAATCAGCTGATATGATGCATTTTTGCGAACTATTGTGTTCTACTTTGCAATGTAGTTATCACTCTATTCTGCACCATTTACCGGCACTACGAACCCTTCGAGCACGCGTTCGAGTACCATCCGAAAACGACCTTTTATTTTTGTGTCCTTCACATATCATTCTGTCAAGTCCCATACTGACTTTTGGGTCGAGGGATGATTTGACTGATTTGACGTCGATCTATTTACCTGAATTTATGTAGATAAGGGCCAGTTTCTCAATAACGAGTCACCTCCGGGTTGATTTTAACTCCAGGGTACGCGTGTCCAGTTGCTATGTTCACTCTGGATTGCCTTCAAGGACGAAAATGCTAATGCCAAAACCTACTTTTCCCCTTCTACCGGCGATGCCAAATCTGGTGTAAATTTGCTGGAACACCGAATGCCGGTGAAATTTGAATTTGATATCAGTTTGCCGCCCAAATTAACCTAAAAATTTGTCCCTGGTTTGTTTATGCTATTTTTAATTTTCTAAAAAATTCTCGAATTCATTATTTTCAGATCGTCAGCCTTATATATATCTTCCCCGACGGCGCCAAAAGTGACAGATCCCGGAGTTATGATTAACTCGAAGGTGACCTGCTATTGAGAAACCGGCCCTAAATAGATTAGATTAGATTAATCAAGTGAATCGATGTCCAATCCGGGCATTTTGTAGTTCCAAAGATTCTTCCTGAAGTTCTATTCTACTCCGGTTTGTTCCAACACCTGTGCGGGACAAGTACACCTTTGGTGGCACTCATCTCCCCATGGAGAATATTTACTTTATGGTTCATTCATAAGGGGGCTTTTCCACGCTTATACCACCACCAAAAATTCAATAACCAAATATTTGATCAATAACCGAACAGTGGAACATCTTCAGTGAGATAAGCGAACGTACTCCGAACTACACCAGAGTGGGTCAATTAGTGTGTAACCAATTATTATTTTCATTCACATTTCCTTTTATTTACTTTTTAAGCTTTTCAATTAATCATTTTCACAAGCTGAGAGCTACTTGTTATAAATTATAAATCTTCCTTATAGATATGTTACTGTTTTGCTAAAGCCCCATCAGTTTGTGAAAGTTGATTCTGTTATTTTCGATTTAGATCTTTATTGACATTTCTTTATTTGTTAATTA
Organism: Ceutorhynchus assimilis; assembly: GCA_917834065.1. Classification (NCBI taxonomy): domain Eukaryota; kingdom Metazoa; phylum Arthropoda; class Insecta; order Coleoptera; family Curculionidae; genus Ceutorhynchus; species Ceutorhynchus assimilis. Next base: position 12,990,438 of record OU892287.1, read on the forward strand.
AATGTTAGTAACTACTTATTTTTATTTTTATTTGCGCAAGAGGGTGATCACTCGCAAGTTATTTTTTTTTTCTAATTTTTACAGCTTACAGTTGTCTTTGCAATCCTCTAACTTAAACTGCTCAATATCACAGGGTTTTCCTATTTAGCCTATAAAATAGTTCCGACAGTTAAGTTGAGTGTGAATAAGCTGATTGTGCCAGAAATTAAAAGTGTTTCAATTGGCCCCACGTTGGGCGCCAAGCCGTAAACTTACATATTCCTTGATAAGTAATGATAAAGTCAATCAAAAGCTGAAAGTTTAATTTTCAAATTTTGAATCTTGGTAGTTTTGCATTTGATTAGTTTTACATGTTCTGCAGAAACAATTTAATCAATCAAAGCAAACTAATTAAATCAAAACTCAAGAAGTATATGATTTTGAAATTCAAAGTTTGAATATTCTCGGCTCTTGATTGAAGACGAATTATTCAGACGATTTAGACCAATCAAGAGCCGGGAATAACCAAAGATTTGATCCAAACTCAAAATTTTGCTCCAGATTCGGACAGTGTTATAATATATCAGAAACAATTCAACCAATAGAACTTCAATTTAATTTATTTTCATAGATTATTTTCTAGATAATTTTTATATTCCAAGAGCTGTAATTAAAAAAAATCTTTATGAACTCTAATCTCGTAGAGATTTTTACACGACTTACGACACTCCATTGAAAAAAAAGTAAAATTATTGGTTCTTTCATTTTAAAATTCGTTGGCAGCTCGGCTATACGAGGCTTCGTTCGCCTAAACCAGGTAGGGTACAGGCTAATTCGTCTTATTACTCCCTATGTGTCTAGTGGTCTGGTTTGTATAGAGAAACCACGAAGCAATGAAGTGTCTAGCGCTTTTTCCTTGTGTAGATTTTTGGCAATGATTTTCGTTAAAACAAAAACATAGTGTGCTACGATAAATTTATCATTCACGTAACATGTTCCATCTCTTCTCATTTTCATTATAAAGTTGTATTTTTTTCATTTCAGAATCAGCAAAACAGTAATTCCTAATAAAAATATCCACAAAGTTCAAAATAATACAAGTGCTGCCATCTATCCATCATGTGCGTAAAATGCAAATATCTTTTATTTATTTACCAGTGCTGCCATCTAGTACCGGATGAGTTTATTATTTTAAATTGTGATAGTTTTCCTTGGCTATTTTTATTTGACATTCATTAGTATTTTCATTCAAAGAAATTATATTTATCTCACTTTTAGCAAATTGATATATTTCTGTCTTTCTCTAACCTCTGATTCTGAAATAATCATTTTTTGGCTTAATGACCTAATTAATTAGCAGTTTTTTATTTTTAACATAACCTTAATTTAAATTATTATAATTTGTAAAAAATTAAAATAATTCTAGTGGATTTTTATCTATTCGTTTTTATTCCACGTGGGTTTTCAATGTGATTTCATTGTAAAGTGAATATGATCATTAGGGTGTACTCGTCTGATTTGTTGAACTGGTTAAAATGCAGTTCAGTATAAAAAACACAGGATCGTTTTCCTGTGGGGTTTGGTTTCTAAAACGTCCTCTTTTCTCGACGGTAGTCTAGCAGGTTAGTCCTTGGTCCTTTTTATTTTTAATAATTTTTGCTCTATATTTTTTGGATTCTCCCTCATGGATTTTTGAATATATTTTGCTAATGAATGCATATTATCATATCATTGTTAAGTTTTTACCTGATAATTCTTGTCTTATCTGTTCTTGAAATATAAATATTATATTTTAATTTTTTTTTATCTAATTGTGTGCTTTTTTTGTGCGATTGGTAGTGCCACGTTTATCTGAGGTAAGTCAATTCAGATTTTTGGACTAATATATCGGTACTGCTGCTCTGGTTTTCAAAGTCAATTGTTAGTGTGGGAATATTAGACCATTTGCTCTAAATAGAGTCGAGGAAAACCAAATTTGTGTGTCCATCCCTATCAACTCCTTATTGAATCCAGGCAGAGGCTTGAATTGCCATTTTCTGTTTGACTCCATCAATTATTATCTCGACTAAAGGGTGTAATTTTTTTTAAATAGAAATCCAGACAGGTCAAAAATTCAGTTAAAAAGTTTTAATTAAAACATCTCAAGAATTTTGACATATTCTGGATTTGAGTGATATCACCGTCAGGTTTATCTTGTAGTATCTATACTAGCTACCGTAATTTGAAAGGAAAATTTCGTCTATTTGGGGGAGAATCCAAATATTTAATTTCTTATTGTTTTACCTTATTTTGTTCATATTTTTGCCTGCTAGTGCTACTGTCAGAAAAGCAGCATTTTGCTCAATCATAACGAGTAAATATTGGTGAACCTGATACTGCCTTATTCTTTTTTGGGTACCTACTCCACATAAAGATCACTATTTGGAGTCTGGATCAGCTAGAGTGACGTCACCTCAGCAATCTATCATCTTTCTGGATACAGGAAACAACACGAAGAGCTCCAGTGCACGAAAGTGAAACCCCAACACCCATTGAAGAGCTCCGGATTGGAAAGGTACATGGTATCAGATTCACCGGAAAAACCAAGCTATCAACACTAAAATTTTACAGAGAGTGACATTGACTGTTACCATTAGACCCTGAGATAGGGCTTGTTTAGTGGAGTCATTTTTTTTGGTCTGGCCTTTTGCGGGATGAATGTGGCTCAATTTTTTTCTTCTGCAAATTTTCGAATGGGAGGCAGGCATTAAAATCACCCATATTCTCATCAGCTTAGTAGCCACATTCAGCCCTCAAAATTCCAGACAAAAAAAAAATTACTCCACTAAACAGCCCCTATCTCACAGTCTATATATGTTACTACTTATCTCTGGTTACTACACAACATTGTAAACGAAATAAAATTATTGTTTGTTGGATTTTGAGTGGTTTCATTTGCACATACAGGGACTACACGTTATCTTAATTTTTTTTTGAATTTCACGACCCTAGGTTATCTTGTCTTAAAGTTCAAATAATTCAATTTTGTAACAAGTGTATATTCTTGAAAATATAGTCTCCCAATTTTTTTTCAAAGGAAAACCAATTTAGCGTACGTCAGCGTTGTAATATCCTTATACATGTACAGTCCGTCGATTTTAATCTGATACTCCAAAGGAATCTGAGCTGGTGGCCCCCACGTTGTCACTCAACGTCACAATTGTTTTTGCCATATGCTTCACCCCCTCGCTCCTCATACGGAAAGTGTCAAATTAAAAACGACGGACAATATAATGCTTCTAGAGTATAGAGACAGGAGACACCTAACCCATAACCTATATGGGTGATGTTGCACTGACAATGAAAAGAATCATGTTCTATTGATGGGATTCTACTACTACTAACTACAGACCAGTTGCATTGACGAGGACTTACGATTTCGGAATCGGTCTTTCATGTAGCATCCTTTGAATGGGAACTTACTGTAATCAAAGTCTTTTTCAGAGCTCAATCATTCATTCCTACTGCTGGATGAGGTTGAAAGATGAAGTTTTGTGATTCAATGCACAGTTTCTGAAGGAGGAGGCGCTTTATTTGAATCAAACAGAGTTCGAACTTTTCGTTCCAAGAAAGTTTCATCATTTTTGTATAATGAATTAATAAGTTATTATATATATAAAATTTCTAGTTTTGGTTTAGCTTCGATCGCCTATTGTGAATACCTACTTCTACAAAGTAAATCAGTACCTACAGAAACTGCTAACATTCAGAAATCTGAATCAAACATCCAAGTCAGAAAGTTAAGGCACGATTTCTTAAGTTGTCAGACATCGATACGAAAAAAAAAACCTCTTTTGATTTAGAATTGTACGATGCGTGGTGTACGACACTGGTACTACAGAGGGTCATAAAATAAAGGATAACAATATCACAAATAGTCGTACCCGGGGCCGGTATGACATACGAATATGTGTCCGAGCCGTTGTTCGTCCGTCTTATTATACGCGAAGATCGAAGCAGAGATCGGAGCCCCGGGAACCAGTTCTCATACACATATCTTCGATACGTAAATACCACTAAATATTCCTTCGAAGACTTGTTCTCAAAAGGAAAAATCTTTTTAAATGGAGCCTATATTTTCCTATCTGTTATCCTATAGAATCTATTTTACAAACATATATTTTTCATGTCAGAGCCCGGCAACGACCTCCCAATCGACGGAGAGAGTTTATAATGGCCGTTCGGACGGAGCGGAGACGTTAAAATACCGTTGTGTGCTTGGACGAGAGGAGAGTTTGCCCCCGTCTAGGTGATAGATGAGGATAATTTTGTCAATACACTTGATACGAGAACCGTCAAATACGACGATATTAACTTTGAATCATTAATCCTACTCGATTGTTATAGATACAATCCATTATTGCATTGATTTATCACAAATTTTAAAATTATTATCCTCTTTAAGAGGATTATGATGATTCGAAGATTAGAGACGATTGCCATCAGGAATTAGTTACCCTCCAACTTAACAATGCGGGTTTAAAGTATAATGAGATAGGAATTGTGTTTTAACAAGGTTTTCGATATGCTTGTTACAATCGCATTTTTTTAGTTTGAAGTGGTGTCCGAAATCAGTGTCAATTGTCATTCAGCCATCTTTACTTTGAGAAATGTATCATAACCACACTTGCTACAACAATTGGATAATTAATCTATCGACACTCTCACACCAATATATCGATTGGTTTTTTTATGGTAACAATATGAGGGTGCCCTTGTTATAATAATTTCCACGCCTGAGTCGACCCTCTAATCGATTTAAACAGGATTATGACATCCAACATACCTCGCATTATTTACGGTTCGTATAAGTGATATTGAGCCCTCCAAAAAAAAATGTAAGGGCTCCTCTGTGTATAATCCCACATAGATAACCGAAGCGATTAGGATAACGTAATAAAGCGTGATTAAAACCGGGTTTATACAGATGTTATTCGAACCATGAGGAGGGAAAAAATTTATCGTTAGATTTGGCGTTCCGAGGACGCAAACGCCGCATGATCCCTCCTTATCCACTGACACAAAGTTATCATGATGATCAAATCCGATATATTATTGTTACAGAATGAAACAAAGCCGTGGGCCCCCAGGGGCACCGGGTCCCGAGCTCCGGCTTGGTGTTTACCTCATTTACATTTCGATTAAGCTGATGATTTGACTAATTACCTTTGGTAATTATCGCAGTGTGGCGCGGCGGCCAATTAAAAGAAAAGCCATTTAGAATTTCGTTATAATCACAATTTGTTCCTTTTTTTTATCTTCTCGCGTCTGATATCGTTTTTGATTGTGAAAGAATAGATTTAATTGAGACAAAAAATACGATTATAGGTTAGTTCCAACACAACCACTTTCGAAACCACTCTGTAAGCGGATTTCAGTTTCTACGCACAAATTTTAGGTGTTGCGCAGAATCGTGACGGTAAATTGTACGGTTTGTAGATTGTAGATTTGCAGATTGTGATAATTGGGGTGTTTAGGACATAGACCTCTCCGAACTGCGACCATTAGATCTAGTGTGCTTCTTCTTATATCTAGTAGGTTCCCAAATTGAGGCGTTTGCCTTCTGGACTTCCTTTTTTATATGGCTTTTAGTAATACCAAAGAAAGCTTCTGGTTCAAGGAATGGTAATGCAACTTGTCTTGCAAGTTGGTCCGTTATTCCATATCCTCCGACTTCTTGGTGCCCTGGTACCCATGACAGGGTGACTCTATTGCAAGACACCAGTTGCTTTAGGAGTTGTTGGCAGACATACTAGTCTGGACTTACTGACAGCTACTCAGAGGTCTTAGTGCTGCCTGACTGTTGGAATTGATTAGATATTCACTTTTCGAAGGTTTATCTCGAGACACTTTCTAGCGCAAAGTTCTATTGCGAATATTTCCGCTTGCAATATGGTTAGGCTTTCTCCTACGGCTGTTTATAGTCTACAAAGTGGACCGTATACCGTATACAGCTCTAGAGGATGGGATGAATTTGAGGTGAAGGGGGGTGGAGCTCAAGGAGTGAGTCCGGGTTTATATGTATTCCCCCTCGATATTGGTGTTATTGGTGACACAACATTTGCCCCTGGAGAGTGGGCTGGCATACCTTTGGATGAACCAATTGGAAAAAATTACGGTTCCGTTAGCGGTACTAGATATTTTATGTGCGAACCTATAAAGGGAGTTTTCTGCCGTCTCACTAGACTGGCCAGGGTACCTCCCTATCATGGAGGTTCTGCGGACATAACTCTGTTCAGTACCCCTTCATCACAAGTTAGTTGGGAGTCATAGAATGCTCGCCATGTCGCCATCGCCTACAGAAAGTCATAGAAGTATGATGAAATCTCCTGGGTCTCCCTTGGAATCAAATACAAGCTTGTCATCTGTACAAGTAGACTACACAATCGGAGACAGAGTGATAATAAAAAGTGGCCAGAGTTCCAAAGTAGGTACTGTTAGATATGGGCCTCATAGAGTTTGCTAAAGGAGAATGGATCGAGGTGGAATTAGACGAACCCAGGGGTAAAAATGATGGATCTGTTGATGGGATTAGATATTTTGAATTGCTATGTTTTAGATCTGTTGTATACCAGACAGATAACGTGTTCGGGAATATAGCCCTCAATAGTCACTTTAGAGGAGTGTTCAACTTCAAATTCCTACCTGTGTGTGTGGTCAACTGGTTTTGATGTCACATTTATGCATTCTTTCATAATGCTCTTGTGCCCGACAAACTCCCCTTCCTTTAGTTTTAGAGACTGTATTTGGCTTTAGACCCTGCAAGTCTTGCTGAATAATCTCTGGCATACTGGACGTATGTGGCTATTGCCCGGTTAAGATGTTGGTTCCAAGTAAGTTTCCCATTCAAAATGACTCCCAGATACTTAACCTTACTTGCGAAGTTAATTTGTATTCCATTTAAGGTTGGGGCTGTTAGATTCAGCCGCTTTTTCCTTGTAGAAGGATTATGGTTTTGTTAGGGCTGACGCTTTAATCGTCCTGTAGACATCATCTAATAATGACATTTAGGGCATTTTGCATGAGGTCACTAATGATCCTGTTACGCTTAGCCTTAATGATGACAATGAGGTCAGTATATTCTAGGACCATGATCCGAGGAGCTGTGAGACCTGGGGGTCAATTCTTGAATATTCTCGTATATGTAGCAACCCAGCGTCAACCTAAAGAGGCTTCATGAATCAATGACAGACCTCGAAAAATTTATTTAAGAAACAGGAATGTCCATGGGAAAATAAAAGAAATTGTTATTGGAATGAAGCACCACATAAGCTCTGCGATACAAGAGCAAGAAAAGGACAGGAATAAGGCGGCCCAAACCGAAACTGAACTTCAGAAAGAACTGGAAGCAAAAAACGAACTTATTCGTCAACTAGTTGAAGAAGCAGACAGGGACAAGAAGTGTAAGATCTGCACACAGAGAGACAGAGCAACCAAAGTCATACTGGAGAAAGAAGAACTTGACTACGAAGCGCTTCAACATATAATTGATGGAGACTGAACTGGAGAAAGCTTCAGGAAAACAGCAATTGAGACGAGCGATCCACTAAAATCCTAGTGGAATCACTTATTATTCTCTTGCGCCTCAGATTCAGACAACATGACCAAAACCTGCAAACGAACAACGGAGCACTTCCCCGAAGTAACGGAAGGAACTAAAGACCAATGCCAAGGAGGTAGCTACTCCAAAGTCGAGCAATACACCACCTTTAAAAACAGAACGGGTGAACAGATTTCACAAACCAAGGAATAACGGCGGCTTTCTTAGACCACACTGAACAAAACGGTGGAAACCTGAAAGACGCCTTTGAAATACTTAAGTCACTCAAACAAGAAATGGAACAAGAAAATATTAAAGAGACATTTGTCAGCCTATCACCAAGAGTCGAAGGAATAATGACGAGGAAGATGGCAGAAGCTATCTTCTTCAACACCGACGTGCAAATAAGGATAGCCGAAGGGATGATGCAATAATTGTAGACATAAGTACCTGCTCTTACGCTGATACCCTTAAAAACCTGAAAGACAACATCAAAGACGAACAGATTCTAAAACAAATAAGCAGAGCTAGAAAAACTGCAAAAGGCGACCTCTTACTAAATGTCAAAGATTCAGGACAGACAGTCAAAAAAAAAAATAGAGGAAATATTACAAGGGCAGCAAAATGTGAGAAGACTGAAGGAGCAAAAAAGGACTCTACATGTACGAGATATAGAATGCATAACAAGCGTAGAAGACTTAAAGACAGCAATAATGGAGACTACGCTAATAGCACAAGTAGAAGAAATCGAAGTGAAATCCATAAGACCCATTAGAAATGGCAACCAAGTGGCGACAGAATTCTTAGCGGAGGCAGACGCAAGCAACCTACTAAAAGAAGGCAGAGTAAGAATAGGGTTTAATATGTACCGAATAGAAGAAATACTAGACTTGGAAAGTTGCTACAGGTGCTAGGGCTTCGACCTCAAATCCTGGCAGTGTAAAGAGGAAGATAGGTGCAATTTATGCCAAAACTGCACTGGAGCAGACCACAAAAGAGCAGAATGCAAAAACGACTCATATTGCCCACTTTGTAAAGCAAATGACTATTACGCTGGAGCAGGAAACTGCAAGATATTCAGAAATGTGCTAGAAGAAGCAAACAGTACATGCCCAAGGTAATCCAGAACAAGAACAACACAAAAACAAACGCGACACCTACTCATACAACGACTCGCAACGGCTATAGCAAGAACGAGACAAGAAACACAACCAAGTTTCTGCAAATAAACCTAAACAGCAGCGCACGACCTGCTCAACCAGAAGGCAAAGGAGTAGGACATTGATATTATTCTGAGACAGGGTAAAAAAATGGAGAGTAGTGATCGACTATCGCGCACTAAACGAGGAAACTGCAGACGACAAATAGGTACCCCCTTCCTAACAGCACTGATCTTCTCGACAAACTTGGGAAATGCCATTATTTTAGCACACTGGACCTACCTAGCGGCTTCCACCAAATTGAAATGGAAGAAGCCCAAGACTGCATTCAATACAGAGAATGGCCACTACGAGTTTACTCGCCTGCCATTCGGATTGAAGAATGCACCCGCGACCTTTCAAAGGTTCATGGACAATATTCTTCGCGGACTCAAAAACGATCAATGACTGGTATATCTACACGATATATTAGTGTTCTCTACATCATTAGAAGAATTAAGGGCAGTTTTCGAAAAACTACGTAATCCGAAAGTCCAGTGAAGTTAGGCAAGAGTGAATTGTGTGGCTAACTTGAACAGAATCAAAAATATAGTGTGCGACACAAATCGAGACTGCCTCATTGGCGTTAAAAAACGGGCCCTTATGAACTTAAACAGCCGAACTTGAGTTGCAATGGCGGAACTAGATGATATAGTAGTGATATCCTGCGACATCTCCCCAAATGGACAACGAGAAGACTATGAAACCCTCCTAAACAACATCCAGTGTAATAGTAGTCCTTCATTCTATAGGCGGACCAATTGGCGAAATTGGGAGTACAAACTCCTCTTTCAGAACCAGAGCCTTTCTGTGGCATAGGGACTTATACCTACAAGGAAGCGTTTAGAAACGAAGAGCGGACCGAATGGATCAGCCTCTAGGAACAGCTTCCATGGGTTGAAACTATGAAAAAATCTGCTTCAAATTGAGTTTTTTTTTTCTGAAGATTTTCGATAGGGTTCAACATTCATCTTTTGACAGGTGACTAATATCCTCTCTATCAACAATGTGTCCATTTTTTTTTCAAAATCGGTACGATTTTAGAGCACTAACAATCAAAGAGGAGAGCTGCCGGTTCTTTGAGGAAGGAGAGGAAACACCAGAAAACCTTCTCACGGAGTGGGAGACGATTGTCAACATACGAATAGCCTGCTTCGGATGCTGGACCGTTGGAGGGGAAGAAATTCCACTGAGAGAACCATCCAGCCTACTTGCTTCCATAAAACCTTTAAAGCTGGATGAGGTGTTTCGAGTGAGAATCCTATCAAATGAAGAACCTAGAAGGGGGACACAATAGATCTACGCAGGACGCAGTCTAACAATACCCCCCCAATTCATTTATTCATTCATAGTTGATCACCTTGAATATCATCAGCTGTGAGATACCCTTATCAACCTTGATTTAGAAAATGAAAATAAAATTAGAGGAATAAAAATTTTGGTCCTGGGCGGGATTCGAACTCGCGTCTTCAGCATTGGCGGTGCTACGCTCTAACCAACTAAGCCGCCATGACCCCCATGACCCTACAGAACTTTTTGATTTTTGTTTTGGTGTTGTTAGAGAAAGTTGCGTGGTTCTCCGATCATTACCAAACTTTTCAATCCTCCCATAGACCCACACATTTATGGCATCGATCCTAACTCAAATAAGCTCCTTATTACTATAAGTTTCCTCTTCATTTTCAATTTCCACGCTTTTCGGTTGTTGCAACCGACAAAAACTTCATTCTTTTCAACCTTGATTTGGTTAAATTGTGAAAAACTGGAAATTGATCACGTGTCATCAAGTACACACAACATATGACTGTTCCGTCACTAGTTCCTTTGTTGTATATCGTCATTGGATGTTATATATGGACATTCTAAATAGGGCAAAATTAGCTCCAGAATACGTAATTAATTATCCAATAAACATAGACATTTCTAAAATCAACATCTCTTTAACACAACATAAATTCTTTTTCGCACTAATTTACTTCTCTTGTCAAAAGAGCGTAAAACCGTTGTAAGAGCATCAAGACATCAAACGAGCGACATTTTTGTAGACTGACGGGTGCTAAAAAAAGGCCATAGCGTACGAGTCGTTTTCGTTTAGGCATCTATTGCGACACAATTTTGTCGGGCTCAAAACATAAATGATAATGATGGAAAAAAATAAAGAAGCTCGCTTAAAAACAATTCGAGGGCGTAATCCCTTCGGGACATGTAAAAGATTGTACAAAATACAAAAAAATATTTCCAGCTTTATGAAAAGCGTATAAATATTGTTCCCCAGGCTCATTTAAGGACCACAAAAATAAGATGCTCTGCTAAAAGTTTTTTGCTGGCCTCTTAAAAAAATATATATACTTAGATATATATATTTATGATTTTTTTTGTTTGGTTCTTAGTTTATGATAAAATACGCAGCACCTCAAGGAATACCAATTTCTAAGGACTTGATGCCAAAGTCTTTTGGAGAAATTAAAACAACATTATATACAATCCTTTATATAGAAGTAGCAGTCAGTTAAGTTACTTATCGTAGTGTAAAGTAGTCCTGAATACGAAGTTCTGCTCTACTTGTTATATAACGGTTTTAAATAGTTTCCGAAAAAAATCCTTCATAATTCCAAAATGTTTTGTTATTGTTGTATTGGCATTGTATAAGGATATTAAGGGACTGACATTATCGTTGCGATAGAGATCTCTATCGTTGGTGTACGACAGACGCATTACGTGTTTGCCTTGCATTAATTTGCCGCATATTTTCGGAAGAAAAAATCGAAGAAAAAAACCCTCCTCTATTAGTGGAACCGAAACAGCTAAATATAACCCGGATAAACAAACACATGGGTGCGATTTTGAAAAGTCGCGGTGTTATTTTAAGTTTTTAATTATGGCACAAATGAAAAAAGCGTGTGTAGGAGTTTGAACTCTCTGATGCGTTCCGGGAAGAGACAATGTTTGAAAATCGGATAGACCTTTAATGTGGTTTTTGGTTTTACGCCGAAGATTAAATCATATTTGTACCGTGCCGTTAATTTTTACGACAAGCAAGTCTTAAAAATGCCATATAAAAATGGTATAGGTTGACTCGAAGAGCTAAATCCCATTACGAGCTATAGTGTAGCGGTTCGTTTATCTTTGTACAATAGGCCTGCAATAAAACTTTTACCACCAAAAAGATTTAAAAAAAATATATCCTTTTAATAACTTTTTATTGATGCGCGTGTCTGGTAACATGGATTAGTGACCCGGGAATTTACATTATGGGAGACCTGCTGGTAGTTTTTTAAGTTTTGTTACAACATAGCGGAAAATTCAAATCGCCCAAGGGATCACGATTGGGGGATTACCTTCTTTTCCTTTTAGGTACCTCCTTAGCGTCTATTCGCGCGTTCTTTACTCTTGCAGTGGTGTCTCCCTTCTCTTTTCGTCCTCCATCTTGGCCTTGATAATATTTCTCACCATTCCTGCTACTACGAGGGGGAAACCACCTTAGAATTTTGGTGTACAAACTGATAGAATTTTTTAGAATTTCTTAGAATTTTTTAGAATTATCAGTATTTTTTAGCATTGTCTAGCATTTTCTAGAATTATTTAGAATTTTTTAGTATTTTTTAGAATTGAATTAGAATTTTTTAGAAATAATTTAGAATTTTCACGTATTGCGCATGCTCAAGAGCCTGCGCACTGCGCAATCTGTAGAGATTTTTGGAATTTTTTTGAATTTTTAGAAGTGTCACATACAAAAGTTTCAATAAATTGTCGAAAGTTTTTAACTAGGTCAATTTTAGACATACAGGGTGTGTTAAAAAAGTGTAGCAGTGTAAAGTTATATTTTTTTAAATGGAACACCTTGCATATTGTGCGCTTATTTGTTAGTCCCTTTTAACCTGACTCCAACGATATACGATTTGATATTTCTATCTTGGATATTTATAGGGAAAAACATGAAAACCCCTTTCAAGGTTTCATATTGGAAAAAGAAAAATTATACCATTTAAGCTTTAAAGAATTTTTTTCATGAACAGTTTATTGTTCAAATTTTATTCATTAATATACAAGGTAAATTATTATAATAAATCCAGGTGACTAAGTTATTATTATTATTTTTGAAAAAGTAACATGAGACACCTAGCAAGGGATTTTTGCGTTTTTCCCTATAACTATTGAAGATAAACCGAGAGATAAACATGTCAAACCATATATCGTTGAAATCAACGCACAATATACAGGGTGTTCCATTTAAAAAAATAAAACTTCACACTGCTGCACTTTTTTGACGCACCCTGTGTGCCTTAAACTAACTTAGTTACAGACTTTTGACAATTTCTTAAAACTTTTGTATTTGACACTTATGTCAAAAACGTCAAATGATAAAGTTAGCAGGGGGTGACATTTATAATAGATCAACCTGGTACATAAAAACTGAATTTTTAGAATTTCTTAGAATTTTTCCGAATTATCAGTATTTTTTTGCATTTTTTAGTATTTCCTAGCATTTTCTAGCAATTTCTAGAATTATTTAGTATTTTTTCGAATTGAACTAGAATTTTTTAGAAATAATTCAGAATTTTTATCTATTGCGCATGCTCAATTTTTTAGAATTTTTAGAATTTTTTGGAACAATAATAATATGAAAATTAGCATTTTTTAGAATTTTAGAATTTTTGGTGTACAAAATTAGGTAGGTGGATTCCCCCTCGTGCTACTATATCCCAGTTCCTTTTTGGGCTTAATAGCATTTCTGCTATATTGTCTTTAGTTATCCGCTGTCCAGTTTCCGCTTCAGCCTGTAGTCTTTCCTGTGTGAACCTGGAGCAATCGAAAATTGTATGTTGCAAAGGTACGAACCCCGTGTCCACTTATTGCTTGTGTGGTGGAGTGGTCTACACTCAAAAAAATTCCCATTGTTAGGTCAACAATGATATTTAGTTACACATATTATTGTCGCAATACCAAAATATATGGTAATGCAGATTAAAAAAAAATATATTAAATAGTTAGAATAACAATTAAGTTATTGTTGACATTATTATGTTTGAATCACAAATATGACATTGCTGAGGTAACTAAGTATAGATTGTTAAATAAATATATTGTCAAAACAAATATAAAGAACTGCTAAAAACATAATGTTCTGATGGCAATAATATGCTATATTTGGTTCAATTATATAGAATCTAGCTACCGAAACAATACCGTATAAGTGGGATAGATATAACTGTGTGATTCCGTTACCGATACCGGTCAATTACTTTAGCGATGTCATTACCATATATGACCGTGTATTATGTGGAATCGACATAGGTTCATGTTGCTCTAACAACACATTTGATTAGGAGTACCATACGTACCCGGGCCTCAGCCTCAGGCGCCGACGCGTGACGGCTGCAAGCAAGCTATTTTACCCTACCACACCAATTCAGTTCCAAAATGGCCAGGAACCAGGAATAGTTTCTCTCTCACGAGTGCGTTCTCTTACTTTTTAACAATTTGATTCCCCTTCTAAAGCCCTTCTATATATTTTATTTGTGTGTGAACGTAAACGTGAACCCCGTGAACTATTAAAGCTCGCTGCAAAGTCATTCTAAACCAAGTAAGTGAATACTCCAAATATTTTTGTTGATCCATTTTTTTAGGTTTACTTAATGTGTATATTTTTAAGAAGAGTTTGTATAGTAAAAACCGGCCAAGAAGAAGCCATTGACGTCGTCACTGATGAAGAAGGGAAAATACCTTTTCTCTAGGGCCCTCCCATTTGAAGTGATACCATCGATAACGCGTGTGTATTCTAACTATGTCGGTTTTGTATTTATTTGCAAAATACATTTTTAAAATATTTGAAATCGTTTTTGTTGATCTCCTGTAGGTACCTATTTAAAAAGCATTGGTAATTCTACCAAAACACATTGTTAGTATTAAACAAGGAAGCTACACTGTCAGATATGCAAGAGAGAAGCTAGAACATTGAAATTTTATATTGGATCTGTTCCAAAACTTCAAAAACCGTCTCATGAACGGTTTAGGAATCACTCTGTATACGTACAGAGTAGAGGGTTCAAAATTCATGGTAGGCAAGGAACTTCTAGGGAGGAAGGATACTCAAACAGCTTCTACCCAACCCGAGGTGAGAACAAGGAAGATGTTAAAGCTGGAGTACAGAAAAGAAAGGTTCAAAAGTGTTGTGTTTGTTTTGCTGGTGAGGATCACTTCAAGATAGAGGAATGTAAGTACAAGAATTATAAATGCAATAGTTGTAGAGAAACGGGTCATCTTATTAGAATGTGTCCTTGACAAACAAATTTTGTTGAAGCTGATGCATCAGAATCTGATTGACACCAATATTGCTAGAGAAAATTTGGATTTTATTGATATGTATAGCTTAAAGGAGAGGCAAGATATTGTTTCGGCTACGCAGAATAATTTGTTTGTCGATGGCAAGATGTTGACTATGGAAGTTGATTCTGGGGAAGGGGTTCCATTTATACCAGAGTTAATTTTTAACAAAACATTCAATTTTCCTTTGCAAAAGACATCGGTTAGGCTTAAATGATATCATGGAAACATTATTATGCCAGAAAGTCAAGTGAATCTTAATATGAATATGAAAACTATCGTTTTATTATTTTTAAAAAGGGGTCAGTTCCACTTTTGGCCAGAGATTTAATTGAGTTGTTCAGGATTAAAATCAATTTCTCAGATAAATGGGGGAATATACATTTCCTTAGGGCGGGTATTATAAAACTACTTTGAGAGTTAACTTAAAGTTAACTTCTGGAATTACATGTAATTCAAAAAGTTAACTTCAAGTTAACTGTCAAACCAGTTTTATAATACCCATTCCTAGAAAATAAATTTAATGTCAAATTCCAATATCCTTGATGTATTTTAGAAAGGTATAAGACATTGTTCAATGGTGAATTAGGTTGTTATAAGTATGGAAAAATTGATTTAGGAGTTGAGCCCCAATCAAAATCAATTTTTTGTGAGCCTAGACCTGTACCTTTTCTTATGAAAGAACAAATAAATAAGGAACTTGATCATCTGGAAAATCGAGGGGTAATTTTTGGGGTAGACAGCTCAGAGTGGGGTACTCCATTGGTACAAGTTTTCAAAGAGCGAGGAAATATCAGATTATGTTCTGATTATAAAATTACTGTGAATAAATATCTCGAAGATGTTAAACGCCCGTTACCACTCATTGATGAGTTTTTCGCAGCTCTTCAAGAAACAGAGCATTTTACTAAGCTTGATTTTTCCAATGCGTACGATCATTTTGTACTGGCAGAAAGCACAAAAGTGCTTTTGTCATGGAGTACACATCGAGGTATCTATAAATTAAATAGACTAAAATATGGTACAAAGCCTGCATATGCTATCTTTCAGAAGATAGTCGAAAAAGTACTGTAAGGTGCAGAATTAACAATTAATTTTTTGGTAGAAATAAAAAAGACCACTTGAAAAATTTCGAAGTTGTTTTTGATTGCTTAGAAAAAGCAGGATTTAAACTAAGTATTTCTAAGTTTAACTTTTTTGAATCACAAATTAAATATTTAGGACATATTAGCTTGTTTTGGTTCGAAATTTGGAACGGTTCTGGGATTGCGCAGAACTGCTTGCGCACAAAAAATAATAGAGGACTGTTCTAATACTAGTTCTAAACCGATTCGGAATCAAAAAAACCAAAACACGCCGCAAATCTCGAAATTCTAAAACAGTTCCTCCTTCAGAGCAAGAACGGAGAGAACCGTTCTAGAACAATCCCAGAATTGTTCTTAAATAGTTCTAGATAAACCAAAACACTGTCAACACAGTTCGATTACGATTCTGAAAAAACGAAAACGCGTTTTATAATATGCGCATGTGCAGAATCATTCCGAACTAGTTCTGAGTGAAACCAAAACAAAGCTATTAGCTCTGTTTTGCGTCAAAATTTGAAACGGTTCTGGGATTTCGCAGAACTGCTTGCGCACAAAAGATATTGGAGGACCGTTCCAATACTAGTTCTGAACCTCGTTCTGAACCGATTCGGAACCAAAAAAAAACAAAGCCGCTTATTACAAAATTCCAAAACAGTTTCTCCTTCAGAGCAAGAACTGAGAGAATCGTTCTAAAACAATCCCAGAATTGTTCTTATGTAGTTCTAA
This sequence comes from Ceutorhynchus assimilis, assembly GCA_917834065.1. Classification (NCBI taxonomy): domain Eukaryota; kingdom Metazoa; phylum Arthropoda; class Insecta; order Coleoptera; family Curculionidae; genus Ceutorhynchus; species Ceutorhynchus assimilis. The sequence continues at coordinate 13,007,330 of OU892287.1, forward strand.
ATAAACCAAAACGCTGGCAACACAGTTCGATTACGATTCTGAAAAAACGAAAACGCATTTTATAACATGCGCATGTGCAGAATGATTCCTAACTAGTTCTGAGTGAACCGAAAACAAAGCTTTATCAATAAAGATGGTTTGCATAAAGATCTAGGAAAAGTTAAAGCCATAGATAAAGCACCACATCCGATTGATCAAATGGGTGTGAAAGTTTTTATCGGTACGGTCAACTATTATAGTAAGAGTTTATACCTTGTTTGTCATCAATACTTGATCCTCTTTATAAATTATTACGTAAAGATGATACATTTCATTGGTCAGAAGCTTGCGAGCTGCTTTTATTGATGCAAAAAATGCCATTTTGACTGAAAAGAATTTATCATATTTTGATCTCAAATAACCACTTAAATTGGTTTGTGATGCTTCAAATATAGGGTTAGGAGCTGTACTCCTACATATTTTTCCAGATGATTCAGGGAGACCAGTAAGTATCTTTTATATTTCATATTATAACCAAAGAAGAATCAAATTACTCGGTTATATTTATGAAGAGGCTTTACGCATGTTTTGGACAGTTGAAAAATTTTATCAATATTTAAGGGGGAATAAATTTATGTTGTGTTCTGACCATAAACCGAGCCATAAACGGGCATTATTTGGGGAAAATAAGGAAATTCCGCAAATGGCTGCAGGAAGGTTACAGAGATGGGCATTTTTTTTCAGTGGGTTCAATTATACTTTTCAGTATGTTAAAGATTCTCAAAATGGAGGTGCAGATGGGCTTTCGAGATTCCCTTTAAAAGGCTCAGAGGGCAAAATTGAGACGGATTTTGATTACTTTAATTTTTTGATAGAAGTTAGTTAGTGCAGGTCAAATAAAAAAAGAAATATAAGAGTTGATAAAGTTTTAATTGAAATTTTCAGATATATTAGAGATGGTTGGCCAGATGAAGTTCTAGAGGAGGATTTGAAGCCCTTCAGACGCAGGCATTTGGAACTGAGCGTAGACAACGATATAGTAATGTGGGGTTTTCTAGTTATTATACCAGTAAAATTAAGATATCAGTTATTGACAGAAATTCATTGGGCGCATAATGGAATGGTTAAAATGAAAACATTGGCTAGACAATATTTTTGGTGGCCTAATTTAGATGGCGGTATTGACCCATGTGTCAAGAATTGTGAAGCCTGTATGATAAATTCGAAAACACCCAATAAAGTACTATTAACAAAGTTTAATGAGGCTGAGCATGTTTTTGACCGCATTCATTTTCTTAGTCCTTTCAAAAATAAAATGTTTTTAGTAATATTAGATGCATATTCAAAGTGGGCTGAAGATTATGAAATGCCTTCAACAGATTCTTCTAAAACTATAGAAAAATTTCACGAATGTTTTGCTCTGTTTGGTTTACCAAATTTGATCATGAGTGATAAATGTCCTCAATTGGTCAGTGAAGAATTTGAATCTTTTTTGTCGCAATACTGGTATTTCTCATAAAACATCTCCTACCTACCATTCTGCAACAAATGGTACAGCAGAAAATATGGTTAAAAACTTCCAAGATGCATTGACTAAATATTTAACAGATAAGTTGACTAAACAAGAGAATATATCAAATTTGGTTAGTAAATTCCTCTTTTCATATAGAAACACTCCACATTGTAGTACTGGTGAGATGCCTTCCAAATTGATTTTCAACCGAAAAGTTAGATTTTTTAAGTAGTTCAAGAAGGAAAAAGGCTATAGGGAAGATCAAATGAAATACTTCCATGGGCAAAGAAAAGTTGTTTTTGAAGAGGGCGAGATGGTTTTCATAAAAGATTATATAGAAACCCTAACAAACCTGTGTGGATGAAAGCAATGATAATCAAACTAGGTAAAAATACATATGTTTATTAGCCTATGGGGAAGAGAGGTTAAATGGAAAAAGACATAATAACCAGATAATTTAGATAGGCAGTTGTTGATGATTATGAAACTAAAAATCACATTACGGAAAGCTGTGATGATTTATTTAGTGATAGTGATGGGTGTTCCAATTTTGAAAATGATCACAGGAAAGCTAATCTAGAAAACGTTGTAAAAAAAATGCGGATGCAATAGTTGGACCTACAAATATATCTGAACAGCCAAGTACTTCATTAGCATTGGGTAGACCTGAAAAAGAAGTTAGGCCTCCTGATCTATTAAATTTGTAGTTTCAACTAGAAAAGGAGGAATGTAATATTTATTCAAAGTAGATTTCAAGAGCCAGTTAGGACTGGTGGCCATGTAGTTGGATATGTTGATTAGCTAATCATGTCATGTCATGTTTCTGGCCTCGTGCATATATTTGGAGTTCAGTCTTAGAGAATAAATCGTATTAAACAACCAAGTGTAATAATTATCCTTATTTACATTATCAATACGTAACAGTCCCCTGTTATTCAGCAGTGGTTTGTTTTTACTCAGTGATCTAAGTTCTTTTGATCTTCCTTGGTCAGGGTGCCCGAGAAACATCTTTGATTGCCTTAGTCCTGGAAGTTGTTCCCAGAGTCTGATCCATTTGGTACGCTCTTCCTTTCTGAATGCTTCTGGTCCTGAAAGCGGAGTGTGTGGTCCTAATTTGGTCAATTGGTTCGCCTTTAGAATAAGGGATATCCGAGGGGATATCTGGCTACACGGAACTACTATTACACCGGTGATGGAAGTCAGATATCTCGTCATAACCCTGGAATGCAAACTCAGATGGAGCAAACACATTCAGCCATATGAGTAAAGTGTAGCAAATACTTTTACTTTACCTCCATCTCTTTTTGCTGCATTGAAGTATGTTTATCTCAAAAAATGTAAGTAAAAGCATTTGCTTCTGTTTGGATGTTGAGATGGATGTACTCCATGAAAGTAAGACCAACCCTACAAAATGGATCGATAGTTTGGTTCAAGCAAGAAGCAGAATATAAAAGCAGCTCTCAACAAACTATTGCGCTTGACGTGCACATGCATAACAGGCATCAGCCGGAATGAAAATTTGTTCCACAGCAGTCATCGAGACTATTATAAGTCTCGCACCACTTCATATCGTGGTGGATTGGGCTGCTTTAGACGAACAATAACTAGAATCACGAGAGAGGTTGGCTTGGAAGGAGAGAATTGGCATCTCTAACCACTTTGAGAAACGCTTCACAGTAGTTATGGAAAAGAAACACCACAGCCATTCTAACAATACAGCAGAACGCCATAAAATGTACTGATGAGTCCATAGAATTGAACAAGGGACCGGAGCCGGAGCCGGAGTACTTGGGCCTGGAATCAAATTCTTTGAAGCAATAGGGGATGGGGATGCCAGAAATATTATATTCGGAAATAAACGCTATAAAAGTAGATGTGCTAAGTTCAATCTTGACAGAAACTACTAGAGAGAGATTGTCGCATTCTCAAACAGTCAAGCAGCCATTGAATCGCTGAGCTCACCAATAATCAGTTTCAGAATGGTTTGGGAATGCCAGGACAAGTAGAACAAACTGGGCAAAAATAACAAACTATTCCTCCGGTGGATACCAGGACGGGCAGGGATCGTAGGTGAAGGATGAATTTACAAAAAATACTACCTCAAAGTATCTTGAAAAATGGAGTACTTAGGTACTTATTTTCAAGGCATATTTGATTCGCATAGAATTCTTGGACTGGGACTTTGAGATTGCTATTGCAGTTGATGCCTTTTTCTCTCTCATCGAAATCTATTGAGAGGGGATGCGAATAGAGTAAAGAAATGTTGATCGTTATTCCTTACATACCCTGTCTTCTTGCACAAACAGCATGTCTTTTTTTTTGCAAAGACTTCAATTTTATGAAGAATAACTCGCACCATATTTCAAAGCTCCAACATCGTAAGTCAATTTTATTCTTTGGGCTTGATTAAACAGCTTTTTGTCTGATTTTTTCATAGCAGCATACGTATGTGCCTTTTTCGCTTCTTCTCAGTCATTAATTTGAGTCTGATTCATATTTCTTGATTCAGTAGCGAAAATCACTCTATATGTTGAGATATTCCGTGTTTTTCATAAATTGCACAAAACTCACTCTATCCAACCATGGTTTTGAATATTTATGGGTTTCAATCCTCTCTAACCTTGAGGGTGAAATATACATGTTCCAAATCTCCAGCTTTATTCCATTTTGACTTGATTTCATGCATCTTTCAACTCATATGCTTGATACGGGTGATAAGATGTTTAGTCAAGATTGCCGGCCGGCAAGAGCTATCATGAAATGTTGAGCAACAGCTCACATGAATTTGAATGGCAACCACGTTCCTCCAGATCGGTTTCTATGTTCGAAAGAGTGAGTGTTTTTGGATAAACTCCAAACTCTTTGTGACTTTAGTTTAAGGACAATATCTATCGAGAAATTCGAATAATAGACAATATAGCAAGAAATAGGAAATATTAGGGTAAGTGTGAAGTGGATTATGAGAGATTTAACTTCACAAATCTCTAAGAAAAATATTTTTTCAATGATCCACTCTGTATAATCCGTCTTCTTCTAATTCTTGTCATTCAAACTGAGCCGCTCCTCAATCACTCCAGTCTGACACATCGCCAAAGGCCTCCGATGTGATGTTCTCTCGCAATCCGAACGATTAATTTTCTTCCCGCGACGCGATTCTGAAGATGCCCGCGTTTTTATTTTAGGGGTCACTTTTTGCTTGTTTATCGGTCCGCGTTATTGATTGCCCCTTCGCCCAGACGGAGGTCCGAACTTTGTGTATAGGGGCCCCCGTCACTTGCACACCAGCCCGGATATTTACGCAGAAAAAAAAAACTGATTGTAACGATGCCCCGAAAATTCCGCGGGATAATCATCGCCGCAGTCCATAAATCTCGTACGCTAAAAAACGCAGATGCTCGGCGCAAGAGGTACACATAAGTGCGCTCTGATAAATTAGGGCTTATCCGGGCCTTTAATAATCGCGGAAAAAATGCTCGGCGGCATTAAATTTACAAAGTAGGAAACATCAAATTCTCGGATAATTAGAGAGTTTGAGAGAACAACGTTCGGCACTATGTCGAAACGTCTATAATTGTCCCAGTTTCTAGGCAATTGTTAAATTTTAAGGCGACGAAATGGACATTGCTAACTATCTGCTACTTGCCTTCAATAATTGAGCAGGACGGATAATTGTAAAGCTGCACTGGAGCAAATAGATGAAAGTAGGACAATTGATTCGACTTTTCGGAACTTACCTTAAAACTTGTTCCATTTAAAATGGTATGCCATATGCAGTTGGAGGATGATGATCCTTATCAAATCTGCAAGAAAAAGACAATCTGATTAAATAATTAATTGTTATTAAAAATGTAAAGTTATATTAAACAGGGTGACCAATATAAAAAAAAGCGAAAAAATTACAACTATTAGCAAAAAAATCAACCTGCACAGGTAACGTAAATCATCCTGTATACAAAAAAAAATGTGGAGTGAAATGTCTTGGTTATTGGCTACTAGCTATTTCATCTGTACAGATGCGTTTCGAGCTTCAAAGTATCATCAGGGCGAATGGATGTGGCGACCCCGTTGCCCACAATTGGAGTTTAATATTTGATCGTACCAACCAATTAAGAACAAGTCTGCTGGCATTTCTGCTGAATCCTTTTAATATGGAGGCCCCACACTAAGTACCCAAACCTACATCCTAATGAGTGAAATATGGATTACTGAGACCATAACTGCCGAACTTAGAGATGCCTCCATAGTTGCAAATTTTTAAAAACGGAGAGAGGAATATCTCTTCTTTCTGTTGCGGGAAAGATAGGTACCAGAATATTATCAAATCGTCTAATCTCAACTGCCGAACAGAACTTCCCAGAGACACAGTGTGGCTTTAGACCCAACCGAGGGACAGCTGACATGATTTTCAGTGCAAAACAAATGCAAGAGGAGTCCTGAGAACAAAATCGCCCTCTATACATGGCCTTTATAGATTTAGTGGAAGAATTTGATTCGGTCAACAGAGAAGCACTTTGGAAGATATTGGTAATGGTTGAGTGTCCGCAAAAGTACATCCAGATACATAATACAAGAATGAAAGAATACAATTTTATTCATGCCAAAATACATTACAAAAATGTTTACACTCGTCAAGTTTTTCATCCTATCCAGAACAAGTACCTATTTACTGAACAGGTACTTTTAAACAGTCACTGGAGAAAATATACCGGGTGGGGCACGAAAAACTTTCCACCCAGGTTTTCTCAGGTGTTAGGTGTTTAATCAAAAATCGCTCAGACACGTCAATTTTTGGTTTTTGGGGGACACATTTGATTGGTATTTTCACCCCCTACCTGTGAACCCCTAAGTGGGGATGACAGGTACCCACAAAATTTTAAATGGAAAGGGGGGTCGAGTGATACGTCATTTGATAGCTATTTGCATTAGGATTATATCCTCGAAGTTTCAAATTGCTACTATTTACCCTGTCGAAATGGCGGCTTATCAAAGTTAGGAAAAATCAATGGAAAAATGCTGTGTGGTTTTTACCTGTTACCTACGCATAGCTGTGACAGGTAAAACTATGCAGTTAGATTATCATTTATCCTAACTTTGACATGCCGCCATTTCGGTAGGGTTAATAGTAGCAACTTAAAACTTCGGGGATACAATCTCAATGAAAACAGCTACCAAATGACATATCACTCGACCACTCTTTCCATTTGAAATTTTGAGGGTACCTGTTACCCCCACTTAGGGGTTCATAGGTAGGGGGTGAAAATACCAATAAAATGTGTCCCCCAAAAAACAAAAATTGACGTGTCTGAGCGATTTTTGATTAAACACCTAACACCTGAGAAAACCTGGGTGGAAAGTTTTTCGGGCCCCACCCGGTATAAATAAACAAATAAATACAAATATTGAGGCATCTATTTAATATCACTTACAATACTGACTACAATTTTAACTACATTTTTATGATGACACATCTGGTTCATTCAACTTGAAATCTTTTGCAGGTAATACCTTTATAGGAGGTGGCAATAAATTGACCATCTTTGGTGCATGGAAAGATATGGCAGTTTTCATTATTATTATCATGTGTTTCATACTTGTCTAAGTTGTTTTTAGTATACCATGGACATTGAAAAATTTAGAGGCATGGGACTGTCAACATATTTAAACGAATGAAACTCTGTTTACAGTCAGCTCGATAGTGGAGCTTAGGAATTGCTCTTATGGCTTTTCTTTGCAGCCCAAAAACTATCCCAAGGTTGGAAGCATGACCCCAAGCCAGAAATGCATAGGCGAGTCTTGATTCGATACATGCGTAGTATGCTGTTAGAATAACTTTCTCAGACACCACACTCACCAAGCTTCTAAGTGCATAAGCGCTCGTGGCAATTTTTTTGCATAATTTATCAATTTGAACACTCCATAACAGTTTATAGTCTCCGTGTACCCTCAGAAACTTAACTGCTTCCGGACACCCAACATCTGAGAGAGAGCGCAAAGCAAAATAGACCTGATGTTGATAGTTGATTGATTTAGGTTCGATTGATTAGCAGTGAACCATTCAGTTATCTTCGACCGCGTCTCTTCCATGATTGCTTGCAATTCCTCAAGTTCTTTAGCCCTTTTCACAATAGTCAAGTCATCAGCCAATATAACGAAGTCGGCACCAGGGTCGCAGCTACCGAGATCATCTATTGACACCAAAAAGAGCAGCGAACCCTGGGGCACACCAAATGACACATCCGCAAGTTCGGATATACGACTACTTAAGTCAACCATCTGTTTCTTATTGGTCAGGTAAGATGTGATGAGCTTCATACTATCAAAATCAAACTAATAGTATAGTCCAACAAATACCATTTTAAAGTCACGTCATTTTTCTCTATCCTTGTTGAATACATCTCAAACAGAGTTGATAGCAAAATTGACAAAAAAATTGGTGTCTAATTATTGTTCATAATATTCTTACCTGAAATAGAATCCATCACTGTCATCAATTAGTTTGTCAAAGAAATTTTTGAAAATGATACAACCTTAGAGCAGGAAAGCGCTATCCTACGGACATAAGGAGTAGGAACGCGCCATTCTGCTTATGAAACTAAAGTGAAGCCAAGTTTTTGGCAGGTGTTTGGCACCAAGATACAGGTAAAGCATTGAATTGCCATAAGCGCCATTTTCTTGGTGCCTGGAAAAAAACGGCTTAATTTTCCAAATCCAGGTTACTACTCCTCTTTACCTTTACCTGCTCTAAGGATACAACGAACAAACACAGCTAATAATTTTGACTATATTAACCTTTTTCCAACTCGAAAAGAAGCAAATAGAAATCGGGTACCCAATTAAAGTTCAGAATGTATTACAATGGACAGCAGATGCGACAAAAGTGAGTCTCACAACAATTGCAAGTATTAAAATTCCCATCTGATTGGTCAATACTACTTCAGAAACGCGTTTGTGAAATGCTATTGGGAACATATCTTAAAATTCAATAGTAATTAACCACTAGTAGCTTTTTGTAGGTGATATCAACGACATAATCAATGGACATACGTTTTTTGCCACCAATATCACGTGACTTTAAAATGATATTTGTCGGACTATATCTTAATTTATCCACAAGCAATCTCGACGAGACACAGTGAAAGGCTACACTAAGATCACAAAATAAAGCCCCAATGTAATCTCTACTTGTATACCCTGCATGCCCCCGTGTTCGGGGTTTGCTACTCCCCCTTCGGGCGCCTCCCCAGGTGACGGATAGGGGAAAGTCTCCCAGACATGGGTGGTACCAGGGAAATGAAATACCCGGGGCGGACCAAAACTAGCATGATGAAGGGCAGCAGCGATCATCATTACCAACTCGTAACAATAAGGAAATGATCCAGAAATTGACTCGATCACTGGAATTCCACAGGCGAAGCTGAAGCAGCTAGAGGGCTGTGGTACTGCGATGCGGAAAGCAAATGGGAAACTACCGCATTATTCCCCCCAGGACGTCCTTTTGTCCATAATACTTTATCATGTCAGGAAACAAAAAATAGTTTGGCCCTCAGTCCCGGGCAAATGTTAGATCATCAGAGGTTGCTAAGAATCTCCTGGCTTGACATGAGAAAGGTTAATAACCGAATAGGTACGTGAAATCTCTTTTGGTATTGGCAAACTTGATAATGTCATAAAGGAAATGCAACGACTCAATAGCGGCATCCTCGGAATTGGTGAAAGTAGATGGCCCAATAGTGGAATGTGTGATAAGCAAGGAAAAACTTTCACTACTCTTGAAATTCAGACCAAACCACAGGATATAAATATTATATTTTAAGTTTTTTTTATCTAATTGTTGGCTTCCATTTTTGTGTGAATTGCTTATTGGAGTGCCACGTTTTGTTAATAGGTAAGTCAAGACAGATTTTTGGGTTTAAGATAGGTACTGCTGCTTTGGCTTTCAGAATCAATTTTTAGTGTGGGAAAATTGGACCATTTGCTCTAAATAGAGTCGGTGAGAACCAAATTTGTGAGTCCATCACCATTAACTCTTTATTGAATCCAGGCAGAGGCCTGAACAGCCATTTTCTGTTTGACTCCCTAAATTGTCACCTCAACTGAAGGGTGTAATTTTTTAATAGAAATCCAGACAGGTCAAAAATTCAGTAAAAAAGTTTTAGTTAAAACATCTCAAGAATTTTGACACATTCTGGATTTGATTAATTTCAACCCTAGGTTTGTCTAATATCTGTGGTAGCTACCTTAATTCGAGAGGAAGATTTTGTCTATTTAGGGGAGAATCCAGAGATATTTCTTAATTTTTTACCTACCTTATTTTTGCTCGTATATTTGCCTGCCAGAACTGTTATCAAGAAAGCAGCATTCTGCTCAATTATAACGAGCATTTTCATAATCTTGTTATCATTCTAATTTTTTTTATTATCTTACCATTAATCTTAATTATTTGATTGTTTTTTTTTATATTAAAATATATATTTTTTTCAACTTGCAATAACTGTTCATACCTGATTTTGTTGGAAGGGAGTGTCTGTCCAACAATCATTTTATATTAAATTTCAATTTAAATTTTCTTTGCAAGACGCTCACTCTTTCGACAGAATTCAGGGATTTAATATTCCAAATATTGGTGAACCTGATACTGCCTTATTCTTTTCTGGGTACCTACTCTACCTAAAGATCACTGTTTGGAGTCTGGATCAGCTGGAGTGACGTCACCCCAGCAATCTATCCTCTTGCTGGATACAGGAAACTACACGAAGAGCTCCAGTTCACGAAAGTGAAACCCCAACATCCATTGAAGAGCTCCGGATTGGAAAGCAGGTACTTGGTATCAGATTCACCAAGAAAAAACCAAGCTGTTAACACTGAAATTGACTACATAATATTGTACACTAAATAAAATTATTGTTTGTTGGATTTTGAGTGGTTTCATTTGCACACAAAGGGGATACACGTTATCTTAATTTTTCTTTGAATTCACGACCCTAGGTTATCTTTTTCTTAAAGTATACAAATTCCTCAATTTAATTTGTAACAGTGTGACCGCATATCCGGAAGCTGATATTGGATCTGACCATAAGCCTATAATAGTCATTTTCAAACTCAACCTAAAAATAATAAGGAAAGAAAAGCCCGTCTAAAATACGATGTTCAGAAACTTAACAAGACAGACATTAAGGAGAACAAGAATCTGGAACTCAGCCGATTATGTAATGCCAATGACCCTGAAGACATTTGGAACAACGTTGAAGAAAATCTTCGAGATGCCTGTGAGACAGTCTTAGGCCAGCAGCGACACGTCAAGATTAGACCGTGGATGACGGATGAAATTCTTCCTCACGGAAGAACGGCGACGTGCGAAACTATCTCAGTAGTCTGAAAGGTATGCTGAACTACATCGGAAAATGAAAAGAAAATGTAAAGAAGCCATGAGCGGAGAAACCCAGTTTGGTTTTATAAAGGGCCTAGGCACTCTTCTCTATGAAACTACTTGTCCAGAAATGTTATGATCAAAGACGAGATGTGTTTATTTGTTTTATAGACTATCAAAAAGCTTTTAATAACATTAAGCACGATTTTCTTTTAGCAAGGTTGCAAGAGATTGGCGTAAATTTTAGGGATATCCATATAATCCAACATCTCTATTAACAACAGACTGCCGAGGTTAGAATCAACAACGAAATCCCTACTGATACATTTTGTAAATCCAAAGGGCCGCCAGGGATGCATTCTATCACCAATTTTATTTAATATTTATGTGGAAAAGATATTTGACCTGGCTTTTCAAAAAGATAATAGAGGAATTAAAGTCAACGGAATTCCGATTAATAATATTAAACATGCAGATGATACTGCCCTACTAGCGCATTCACCTGAAGACCTTCAACACCGTGTAGACAGAGTAAACCAAGTAGGTGAACAGTTTGGACTGACAATCAACTCATCTAAAACGGAAGTTATGGCTATAATCCGACAACATGTAAGCTTTTTGATTAGAGTTGACGGAAGAGACTTGGATCAGGTGTCGGATTTTGTTTATCTGGGTGCCACCCTTAACCAATAATGGGACTGCGATGAAGAATTTAAAATACGAATTGGACAGGCTAAGACCACATTTATGAAATTGAAAAGTTTTCTGCTTGCCTGTACTCTCCCAATGGAACTACGTCTTCGGGTTGTCAAATGCTACGTGTGGCCCATCCTCCTATATGGTGCAGAGACATGGTCAATAAAAGTAAGGACCCTGAACCGTATAGAGGCGTTTTAAATGTGGACCCTTCGCAGGCTTCTTCGCATTCCATGCACTGCCGGTAAAACCAACGATGAGGTGTTGAGAATGGCTGGAGTTTAAAGAGAGCTGCTTGAAATCGTTAAGGCGCGAAAGATATCCTATCTTGGTTATATTATAAGAGGTGCGAGATATTCCATTTCAAAGTTGATCTTGCAAGGGAAGATAGACGGTGAACGAGGCCCGGGTAGAAAGCAACACTTGTGGCTTCAGAACATAAGGGACTGGTGCGGAATACCACAATATTCCGCCAAGCAGAAGATGGCACCCTCTAAATAGCACAAGTATATGACTAAGGATCGCCAACGTGCGCGTTTGCATAGGGCACAAGAAGAAGAAGAAGAATATCCTGCATTTATCAGTTCAATAAGCTTAACTATGGCCATCGTAGTTGACATAGAAGATCTGAAATCAAATTGGGTGGTGTTGAAGAGACAGTTCTCTTTTTTAAAGCTATTTCAATTTTTTTTCAGAAAATAGGTACTATCGATATTGGCCTGTAGTCAATGACATTGACAAGACTCTTTTTGTGAATGGGCACTACTTTGGCCACTTTCAGTGCAGATGAAAAAATCGAGTCTCTTATGCACATCAAGTTTGATAGGTTGGGTAGTGGATACACTATAACATTTATGACACTTTTCAAAATTTTACTATTTAGACCAAAGTAGTCTGTACTGATTTTATTTTTCAGACTATTGATTAAATCTCTAACTTCCACAAATGACACTTCATTGATTTTAAAATCAACATTTTATAAAACAGGCAGATGTGAACCCACATATAAACCTATATATTCATCAGAAGTTGTTTCACATGCGGACAAACCCTCTACCAGTCTACGTGGAAAATTAACTAAGAAATCATTCACTAGACTTGGCTCCAAATCGGCACAACTTTGTTATTCCCCTTTTCCCAGATCACTCGCCCGCTTTTTTGCTTTTATTATTTCAACTCGATAGTGTTTTGTTTAATTTTTAAGCAAAAGCCTTATATCACCCGAGTTATTCAAACGCGCCAAATTCTGGTAACAATTAGGCATTTGTCGTTTTGCCTTAAGCTGTTACTGATCTGTGGGTTGAGCTCATCATGCTCTCGTCCAGCTAAAGCAAATCAAAGACGGCAGCAACAGCCAGGTGATTTGAAAACCCTACATCCAGCACAGGTATGCCTGAGCTCTAGTATTATCTTTTATGAGATAGTTTAAGCCATAAGAGCGATTTAGATCTAGCTCAAAGCCTGGACACCCCTACCTTCGAAATCCACATTGGAATCTCCATTTATGATGAGTGATAACTTTAGTTTTGATACCACCTCCATAATCCGTTTCATTATTTCCATTAATATGTTGAAATTTGTACCTGAAGGCCTATAAACAGTTAAAACTAATACCTTCAACATCCGATTGAATAACACATATCTCGCATTCCAATGATAAACAATTCAAAACCTGCCTAGGAAAAAATGTATTAGGAAAAGTGTTCAGGGTGAAAATAACCACACCCCCGTGACCATGGGATGTGCGTGAAAATTGTGCTGACATTGAGTAATTTGGAATTTTAAGTTGATTTAATTCGATCATGATTGAACTCATTTGCTTCCACTTGCGGCAATTTATTTCTCAGACATTATGAGTTTATATGTAGAACTTTGAAATTACCAATAACATATGAATGCTTGTTTTATTTTATCATCAACTAACTTTTCCTTATTTGAAATTAAATTTTCAGAGTCGTTAAACAGGCGTTAAACAGGGCTGTGTTATTGCACCCAGTTTATTTTCTCTACTTATAGGATCCATACTCCACCTTGTCGAGGGTCACCTGCCGTCAGGAGTGGAAATCCTGTACAGACTTGATTGCGGCTTATTCAACCTGAGCAGATTACGAGCCAAGACGACAGTATCGACGACATCGGTAATTGAGCTTCAATATACGGATAAAAACATCGTGATGGCCAATACAGCATTCAACCAAGCATACAGGAGAATCGGCCAAGATGTCAACTTCAACAGGGTTGACGCAGAATCTGCACCAGGCACTAATCCCCAAACCCTAAATATAACTATAAATGACAAACATTGACGCTGAAGTCCAACATCGCCTAAAGTATGCTAGCGCGGCGTTCAGACGACTTCTAGAGAGAGTCTTCAACAATTGTGAAATCAGGGTCCTTATTCTTAAAACAGGAAATCAGCGTTCCTAGGAGAACGAGCTTTTCGTCTTTCTCGTTTCTCAATGATATGCAACTGCTAATATAGGTAAGTAACAAAGACGGAACACTCGTTCTCTTGGTAACGCTGCTTCCCTGTTTCAAGAATAACGATCCAGCGCTGAGATCAAACTTCGAGGTCAGCTCCTCCGAATGCCCGAAGCATATCTTCCACAACAGATTCTCTACAGTCAACTGAAAGAGGGAGTGCCGCATCGATACCAGCAACTGAGAGACCACGGCAAATGATAGGCTCTCATGGCGTCCAATAGTCCACGACGGACCACAAACTTTTGAGGAACGCAAACACGAGACAAAAAAGAGGGATCGCAGGAAGGAGCGAGAAAACAGAGGAAGAGGCAATGCTTCCAGAGGCTGGATGTTTCAAAACTGTGGAAGAGTGTGCGGATCCAGAATCATCATTGAGTGATCGCCTATTATGATGGTGATCATCAGTGCGGTTGGATAACAAAAAGAAGTTGAAATTAAACACCAAAAGGGCGTGAAAACAATTTTAATAAACTTAAGTATTAATCACGACCCGGCGAGCTTTCCTTATTCGTTCATCGGCCATTTATAGCTGTCCCAGGCCCCTCTATCACTTGTTTTCCCAACGCCCAATTAAATCCGCAATCGCGAAAGAAAAAGCGCGCGTCATGTATAACTTGTTGAATCAATAAAATCGACATATTACACGCATTAAATTTATATTAAAAAGCAGCAATTACCGCCGGCCAGCTCTAGAACATCCTGTATACTTGAAGCGGATTTGCATAATGAGGCATCGGAATCAAATTCCTCGGGATATTATTCGAAATATTTCGATGGTTTTGTTGAAAAGTTTTGTTTCACCTGATTTGCCGCCTTTTAAGTTGAATCTTTATGTTAATTGATTAATGTTGAGTGCGCAAATATAAGTTTAATGAGCAAAGTTGCTGCTTTTTCATATTTTTCTTGTTTGAATCAAGAGCCGGTAACAGACATTTTTAAAAGCCTCTAAGCATCCTGTATGACTTGGTTGAAGTGAATGTTGAAATTAGTTGCATACAACATGCTAAGAAGATCTGAGCATTGCTGGGCAGATCATGGACAAAAGATCAAGATTTGATTGGTCAAAATCTGCACCATAAATTAGAAAAATTATCGACCCCACCGAGAACCCAGTAACAATCAAAATATGATGTCACGTGCCGCTACAGCAGCAGCGTGACAGGTTTTTAATCCAAGGTGATAAACTTCTTTTGATCTTATAAAACACTTCGTACCTAATAAACTCCATCGGCACCAATTACCATGAACAAAACCCCAAGTGGGGTTATTATATAAGATTTTCCGTACCCGATGCCCGATCCTATTAGCTCTCAGGTGGCTCCGCTTATTACTTCATCGAAATCATATTAATTGGGACGTTCTCTCAGCTAATGGGACATTGAAAATCCTCTTAACGCCATTTAGAGATTTTCTAGGCCCAGATCCTCAATTGACCTGGTTAGTTCTATTTAATTAAGTCGAAACAATGTTGGTAAAACAAGCGTTTAACACGCCTTTTTTTGTCTGCCCTTTTTACACGTTTACTGGCTGGTAGGTACAGGAGCTCAACGTATCCGATCTCGGGTTACCATGGTCGACATTGTTTACAAATCGATGTTTTAAAACAACAGGATCGTATTACTCACTACCTCGAGATAGGGTCATTTTGGTCACAAAGAACAAAAAGTAAATGGACACAAATTTTAATAAAACCACATATTGTATAATTCTAGACACTCAATAACTAGGTAGGGTATCCTGTTTTGCAATTCTTTGCAAATATTTGTTAAGGTTGGACAACGAGCAGAATATAAAAACCCATTAAAACTTTTCACAATGTTTAAAGTGCTAAAAGCCCCGAAAGGAAGTCAATTTTATGCATATAAGCTTGTAGATGAATGAAATCACTTCCCAAAAAATTTGTCAAGTTTGTTTAGCAATAAATCGGGCCTTTGTTAAGAAAATAATGAAGTAATATTTTTTTGAAAAGGTGGGTAATAATAATGAAAACTTGTGGTTTCTAGCCGGATTACTGGATTGTGAATTATAAAAGAAGCTTGTTATTGAAAATAATAAGCTTTTTTTTTGTTTGTATTTTCCTATTACTTTCTTTTCAACTTTTCCATCGAACCGATGGCAATAATCTCAAGGCACATTATTTGGTGTGTTAGGTATAGAAAGAACACTAATTTTTTATTCATATAAAACCCAAAATAAATTTAAAAACAATATATTTTTGGCACACAACAACACAAAGGCATTGTTAACATTTACAAATTTTCTGAGAACCTTAAGGCCCCGACGATAGTCGCGGTCCGATAATAATTTGATTGGTCTTCTCTCTTTGCTTGTCAACGGGTCCCCAAAAATTCCGAAATTCAAAAATCGACCGTCAATCACGAGTTTTGGACAGTTAGATCAATCGCGCGGTGTTTCGGCTTGTCCCTTAATGTTTAATTCAAGGCGACGCGGCGCGGCCTAGAAAAGGACACAATTTATAATGGCGAAAAATCACATGGGAGACGGGCCACGATCTGTGACCGACGAAAATAAAACAAAAACCTTCAAGAAAAGGTTCAAATTGGAACGGAACCACCGAAACAGGTTCGAACTGAAATATTTCCAATTTTAGGTCTAATTTGTGGGTATAAGATGGTATTCTTGGCCATTTTTCACATATAGACATTCGTGTCATCTTCTTCATTCAAACTATTCCTATCTGTGGATAATTTTATAGGGTTTCAAGTAATTTGCTTCTCGAATTGTTCATTTGCATGTAAAGCTGAGAGTTTCAATCGATGGCGATATAATCGTTCGATATATCCAATGTTGTTGGATATTCGTACTGGAATTCTGATTGGTTTCATAATATGGGAAAATAGCCAAATACTTGAAAGTAGCTGCTATTCTGACATAAGGACATTTTTATCACAGGCGTAGATAATGCTTTCAAGTTGTTCGGTGATTTTCTGTTGATATCCGTTATCAGAGTATGAAGATACGTTGGAGATATGATGTCGTAGATTGTTCCCCTGTAAAACTGGATATTTATCATATTCTCGTAGTATGAACTTATTTCTGCAATGTAGTTAGTTGCTACATGAATATTTAGGCTGTTAATGTATATACTTGAAAACCATTTGTTTATAGATTGAATTGCATCTAAACGTTGATTATGCGAAGTTGATTATTTATTTTTTCTTCAGTAGTATTTTTTTTTTTTTTTTTTTACGGATATGCGCACTCGCAAGGAAATGTCCTATCACGCTCGAGAAGCGGCAAGTGCGCGGAAATGTCGGTGTATGTTGGTCTTGAAACGGTTCAGGTTGTAACCTGCAGGGAAAACCGTCGCAGGGAGTTTATTCCACAGCGATGATTTTCTCCAGAGATATGAATTCTGATATAATGAGGTTCTTGGTGCCTCTAGTTTGACAGTAAATTCATGGTTACCGTCTGTTTGACGGGTTCGCCTGGTAGGTGCTACTCTCGGTGGAATCATACGTGCCAACTCTTCAGAGCATTTTCCGTGATATTACCTGTAGAAGAGAGATAAATCGCCCACCGATCTGCGATGTTCGAGACCATCCAAGTTACGAGTAAGTGCGGGGTCATTGATCAGCTTCATAGCTCGTTTTTGCACGGTATTCAAAAGCATTAAGGTATGTTTGGGTGCTGCACTCCATATATGTGAGCAGTACTCCATAGTTGGTCGAATCTGGGCTTTGTAGAGTGTCAGCAATTGGCTTGGTGTGTACAGATGTCTTGTACGAAATAGCACCCCCAGCTTTTGGGAGGCCCTTTTAGCAATATCTGCCACGTGACTGTGCCAAGACATGTTGGTCTCTGCAGTAACCCCCAAGATGTTCAACTGACTCTGTAATGTGACAGCACTTCCAGATAGCATGATGTTTGGTTCACCGGTGCTGGTCTTTTTTGAAAACAGAGCTGCTTGGGTTTTCTGCGCGTTGAACTGTACAAGGTTTTTGTTACCCCAGTCCTCTATTATCTCCAGGTCGTTATTTATCTGCGATATTTGAGTTAGTCTAAGATGATGGAATTCACGTGCGGAAAGACCTGTGGGTGGTATGAGTGAGGAGACTACATTGCCATCGTCTGCAAAGCAATAAAGTGGATTTACTGTTTTATCTATGAGGTCATTTATGTAAATCAGGAAAAGAGTTGGCGAAAGGATTGCTCCCTGTGGCACACCAGCATTTATTTGGTAAGAGTTGGAGTTCTGGCCATCCAGTGCAACATAAATGGATCTGTCCTTTAGGTAACTTTCAAACCAAGTGCAAAGTTTCGGCGATAATCCCATTGCTTTGAGCTTGTTGAGCAGATTTTCATGCCAACCTTTGTCGAATGCTTTAGATATATCTAAGGCAATTGTTCTTGTTTCACCCCGCAACTCAATCGCTTTTTGCCATAAGTGAGTGACGTATGTAAGTAAATCGCCAGTTGACCTATATTTTCGAAATCCGTATTGCTTATCGTTGATAATTTTGTACTTTTCCAAGTACTTGGTTAGGTGATTGTTCACAACTCTTTCCATTACTTTTGATATCACCGGAAGTAGAGCAATTGGTCTATAGTTTAACGGATCTGTCTTTTTTCCTTTCTTTGGAATGGGTTGTACTGCGGCAGACTTCCATGATGATGGATATACTCCTTGCCTGTAACACAAATTGAATAATTTTGCGAAAGTTGGGGTGAGTTCGTTGGCGCAATTTTTGAGTACTATTGCGGGAATGCCATCCGGACCCATTGCTTTGTTTGTATCCAGCTTTTTTAGGGATTTTCGTATTTCTCTGTGACAAAAGGGTACCTCTGGCATACTATGGGAAACCCTTTCAATGAACGGTGGAGTTTTTCCGTTTGGCACTGTTAGGTTGGAGTTGGAGGAAAACATTTGGGCAAGCATATTGGCTTTTTCTTGATGAATGTTGATAGTGCAGACATCATGAATTGTGTTTGGTGATTGGAAGCTTTTATCAACATTTCCTGATATTTGTTTATATTATTCATGTCCTCGTAGACCTCATTGTTGACGCCAAAAACGGATGTCAGAAAATTTCCCAGTAAACCCCTTTTGGACAAAGTTGTATTTCTTGAAGGGTCTTGAATATCCAGCTAAAATATTGTTGTTGCTCTTTTGGATGATGGTCCAATATTTCACAGTGCGTTTCTTCCGATAGTCTTGTCTTGTTACACAGCATCTCAAAATTGGTCACGACGCTAGTTACATTCTGGATGTTGTAAGTGACTTCCTTTCTAAATGTTCCTCTATTTATATATGCTGTTCCAAAATGTTCTTTATGTAAATACCTCCTTCCGGATATTTTATACCATGGCTGCTTTGACACTTTGGGAGTAGCATCAAACTGAACCATAACATAAATAGTTGAATGATTTGAAAATAAGACACTTTTGCTTTAGCCTGATTGTAGCAGGTGCAGGTGCTCTGTCTGGTTACATTCGGCTCTTCCTTAAACCTATAGCAGGTGTTTTGTCTGGCTGAGGTCTTCTTACAATAACTGCTTTAGTCTGGTTGTAAGTTACCTGTCTTACGCCCTAATGCAAGTTCCTTTCTTAAGGTTGGTTTCTAGATTTTGCCATTTATATTTTTGTCGCAATCTTGCTAAATATTCTGTGCTCCAAACTACCCATTTTTTGGGAACCTCATCGTAAAATTTTTCACAGATTCCGTCATCTTCTGAAATATATTTATTAGTTCCTGGCAATTCTTTTAATTCTCAAAATTTCGTGAGTTGGCTATCTTCTTCATGTCAGGAAATCATGCTGGTCACTTGAAGTGGAAGGTGGCTTGACGATACTCCCCCAGATACCATCCATGTTTGCTTAAGATGCCCTTCTCTTGTTTTTTGAATGCCATCTAGAATAATATACGTATATTCTCTTGCTCCAACTATAGCATCAATTGGACCTGGTTTCATGTAGGTTGGATCTGCTAGGATTTCATTCGTGTACGAGCTGTGAACTTCAAATTGATATCGTAGAGCTGATTGGGTTAAATTTGGGATTACTAACATTGTCTCCTCAAGTAGAAAGGTGCTCGGAAAGCGTGCTTGATGCGGAGATCTACTGCCGAGGAGCAAACTTGTGGGCTACCATCTCCTATGCCTGAAATTTCTGCTCTGAATTACTGACGTGGAAGATGGGCTGCGTCTTCTGTTATAAACGCAGATTGTGATCCTTGGTCAATGAGGATACGTAAATATTTCGTGGTGCTAGCTGTTGATGCCTCTACTAATGCTGTGGCAAGCAGAACATTCTCTTCATGGCCTTTTACGTGATAGTTTGAGGTATTTTGCCTTTGATCATTTCTTCTGAAGTTTTTGCGTATTTGGCTATTTCCATTTTGATTTCAGGTTCTTTGATCAGTTCTTCTTGATGTCTGAAGTCCTGAGTTTCGTTGATTGTTATCATTATGTAGGATTGTAAGATGATGCTTCCTGCAGACATTGCAAGTTACACTGCTGGGACATCTTATATGTTTTACGTGGTTGAGACAGTTCACGCAAAGGTTTGTTTCTTCTACTTGGGCTTGTTGCTTCCAAAGATTGAAATCTTCTTTCAAGAAACTCCAGGAATTGTTGGTAGTCTTGAATTTTGTGTGGTTCTGTTATTGTTTGTTCATACATCTTTTTGGTTTCGGAATCACAATTCCGACTGATTATTCTGATGATGGTTGGACCCCATGACTGTAAGCTTACTCCTATATTTTCTAGCCTATGAGTACATTCTTTGGTGATATCATGCAAGAGCTTTAATTTTTCAACGTTTCCGGTGGAGAGGTTTGTCTATCAGTTTCGATGCTAATAGTCGGTTGTTTTCATATCTATTCTGGAGCTGTCTCGTAGTTGTTTTCAGTGGTTGTCAGATGCTGAATAAGTCTTGCAGCTTCTCCTCGGACATGTGTTTTGAGTAATTGTATCTTCTCTGCCTTATAAAAATGTATGTTGTCGTGGACTACTCGTAAAAAGACATAATGGAAAGAGCCCCAGTTCTCGTAGCCTCCGTGAAATGTTGTAATGTTTATTTGTGGTGACGCAAGATGTCTTACAGGCCAGATTGTGTCTGTGGTAGTTGCAGCTGATATGAAGCTTGTGCCTCAATTGTTTCCGTTGACAATTTTTCCAACGTATCTTCATAGTTCATCTGATACTCATAAAAAACTTATCATCTCTGAATTAGGCAGTGGTGAATGATTTTTCATGAATTATTATTTCCTCGTGCAATTCTTGAATAGCTTCCCATTGCATTACTAGCTTTTTCTGTTGTAATTCATACCTTATTCTTGATTTTGATTCAGTTAGATCTTGGTTGATTTGGTCGATTGTTCTATCCAATTCCTCACACCTAAGATTTTGTTTCTTCAAGAGTAAGAGTTGTGGATTATTTTGTAATTCATCATTGATCGTTTCAAGGTAGTTCTCGCAAGTCTCATACCTCTCTTTTATTTGTTGCAGATATTTTTTAGTAGAGTAGGCGTGGTTTGGTTCATTGAACTAGTTTAGTTCATGATCATTTTCTTGAACTGCATCTCATAGATCTTCTAGTGCTCCAAGTTTCTGTTCTACAGATTGTTCAGTTCTTTATTCAAACTATTCCTGTCTGTGGCTTATTTTATGGGAGTTCAAGTAAACTGCTTCTTGAATTGTTCCCTTGCACGATCCTCAGAATTTTCTTTTCAATGTCCGAAAGAAATCTTCCGCTAAGCCATTTTTCACAGATTAAAAGGAACAGATCAGCTGGATCAGCAATCAAATGAATGTTTGGCTCTTTCCAAAGAAGAAACATAAAATTTTTCATGTATTGTGAACTTGAATTCATATTTCACTTGATAACTTTAAGAACCTGGTAAAGTACCAGACATTCGTGTCATCTCCTCTATTCAAACTATTCCTATCTGTGGATTATTTTATAGGATTTTAAGTAAATTGCTTCTTGAATAGTTTACTTGCATGATCCTAAGAATTTTATTTTCAATGTTCAAAAGAAATCTGCCCTAAAGCCGTTTTTTACAGACTAAAAGGAACAGCTCAGCTGGATCAGCAATCACATAAATGTTTGGCTCTTCCCAAAAAAGAGACATAATATTTTTCATGTATTGTAAATTTGAATTCATATTTCACTTGATAACTTTGAGAACTTAGGAAAGTCCCAGACATTCGTGCCATCTTTTTCCATGGCGGATCCACGGAGGGGGGGGGTAAACGAGGTAATTAATTACCGCCCCCCCTCCAGAGAGGCGTAAACAAATTTTAATTATTAAAAAAAAAACACACACACAAGTTATTTTTTGGAGGCTTTAAAATGCGTTTTGGGCGTGGCACCCGAAAAAAAATTCTGCTTCCGGCGGCACCTGCGGTAAGCTTCACCTACTTGGTCCTACTTTGGGTTTGAACCCCTTCAAATATAGACCATGAGCCGTTACTGGTTGAGAAGCTCTACCCCCTATCCCTAGGTTGGTGCTCTAGATCCGCCACTGTCTTCTTCATTCAAGCTATTCCTGTCTGTGCATTATTTTATAGGATTTTGAGTAAATTGCTTCTTGAACTGTTCACTTGCATGATCCTAAAAATTTTCTCTGCAATGTTCAGGAGAAATCTGTCCTAAAGCCGTTTTTTACAGACTAAAAGGAACAGATCAGCTGGATCAGCAATCAAATGAATCTGTGGATTATTTTATAGGATTTTGAGTAAATTGCTTCTTGAATAATTATTCACTTGCATGATCCCAAGAATTTTTTTTTCAATGTTCAGAAGAAATCTTCCCTAAAGCCGTTTTTCACAGACTAAAAGGAACAGATCAGCTATCTCTAAAAGCGGCTGCGTAGTGCGTTTTATCAGGTTATGCGTCCAGCAATTCGAAGTTTTTGGGTATTTTTCGCGGAAATTTTCGTGGAAATCGGAAACACTTGAGAGACATGGCGGTTAACTTTCAGGCTAGTGTACCGATATTTCATATAGAGGTCCCAAGTGCTATGGATGCAAAGAATATGTTCACATAACATCAAAATGTCCCCAGATGACAGGTGAAAAACATGTAGAAAAAGCTGAAAGTGAGAAAGCTTACTTTTAGCGCAGTTTTCTTGAATGGCCAATTTCAGAAGACAGAATGATATATGTAGACTCAGGAGCAAGTGTTCATCTTTGTGTGAATAAAGAATGGCTTGAAAATGAGTGTGATCTGAATGAAATTATTGTAGCCAATCACACTAAAGTACCAGCACAGGTGACGTGAAGCTGACTACAGTGTGTAAGAATAGAAACTATATGTTATATAGTATATATATATAATATGTTAAAAATGTGGTTTATGTACCACAGTTGACGATTGATAAAAAATGGGAACACGGTAGAATTTGATACACAGGGTTGCCAAGTTTACAATGAACATAAGGAACTAGTAGAGACAGCTGAGTTAGTACAAAATGTCTATAGATTAAAAATTGACCAGACTGCATGCTGCATGTTGTTTGCTAACAACTGGTGAAACCTGGCACAAGAGATTTGGATACATAAACTCGACAGATTTGAACAAAATTAAAAATTCTGTCGATGGGCTGGATTCCACAGACAAGGTGAAACTTTACAAGCAAAACTGCAAAATTTGTTGTGAAGGCAAATAATACAGGTTGCCATTTTCTAAAAGAGGAAGTAGAGCTCAGGAACAGCTGGAACTGATACATGCAGACTTGTGCGATTCAATGGAAGAACTATCCATAGGTGGATCGAAATACTTTGCACTGTTCGAAGATGATGCAACGCGCATGGCATTTGTGTATTTTCTGAAAACCGAAGATCAAGTTTTAGAGAAATTCTTGAAATTTAAAAACATGGTTGAAAATCAGATAAATAAAAAGATAAAGCATTTCAGAAGCGACAACGGTGGTGAATACTGTTCAAAGGAATTTGATAGTATTTTGAAGAAAAATGGGATGGAATGAAACGTGGCACCATAGAAAACCAAATGTCAAACATCTACGAATATTTGGCAGCAAGGCTATGGAACACACACCAAAAGCAAAGCGTACCAAATGGGACAAGAAGTCGGAAGGACTAATACTGGTAGGTTACAGTGAAGAGACAAAGGGTTACAGGGTATATAATCCTGTTACGCATGAAATCAAAATTAGTAGAGACGTCATAATCATGGAAGAAACTGTTCAGATAATAATAAATCCAGTGGGGGAAGAACATTCTGAAACGTCATCAGAAGGTTCAGGAAATGATTTTGAGAGCACAGATGAGAAAAAAGTTGATGAGAAGATGGATGATGATATCTCAGATAGTGACTACACATGTGAAATCAAAGAATCAGGAGTGGAGAATGTGAGGTCTAGAAGAGAACATAAGCCTAAAAACTTTGATAACTACGTAACTTTTTTGTCAGCCAGTACTACGAAGAATTTAAGATTGGAAGAACATCCAGTGACAGTAACTGATGCACTATATCGGTCAGATAGTGAAAACTGGAAAAAAGCTATGTCGTTTCATGAAAATGAAGCATGCGGGACGTTGTGGATATGCCAGAAAGTGGTACAGTGGTAGACTGCAAGTGGGTGTTCAAGCGAAAAAGTGGAATTGATATATCAGTACAATATCGGGCTAGACTTGTGGCTAGAGCTTTACTCAGGTACCAGGTGTTGAATTTGACGAAACCTCAGTCCAGTGGTAAGACATTCCATTTTAAGACAAATATTTGCTGTTTCTGTTAACTGTGACTTAAAAATAACGCATCTAGATCTGACAACAGCTTTTCTGAATGGTTATTTAAATGAAGAGGTTTTTATGAAAAGTCCACAAGGCTTAGAGATAGATGAAAATAAGGTTCTTAAACTTGAAAACGCAATTTACGGCTTAAAACAAAGTTCTAGGCAGTGGAATGTTAGAGTGGATCAGGTTTTGTCAAAATTCAACGATCAAAAGTTCAAAGTGTGTATATTGTACAAATTTTGGTCATGTTAAACAAAATGTTAGAAAGTTAGCTTACAAAAATGCTCAATCTGAAACTAGAAAAAATTCCCATGAATCTTCTATCGGACTACCTGTTTATTCCAATGCAAACATCTTGAATAGGAATTTTAAGCAAAATCTAAGTGTCGCAAATACTTCTAGTTTGATGTGTTATGGTTGCAAGAAGCCTGGTTTTATAAAAACTAATTGTCCTAACTGTTCAAAGACTACCGAGACTTGTGCCTTCTCCTCAGAATTTTATACTATAACAGCAAATAATTTGTTTTTACCCAATTTTTGCACTCGACCCTTTACTTATGTTACGATACGAGATCATCATGCTTCAGATAGAATTCATCATATTTGTTTCATTTCTATTCTAGAACATCATAAGAGCAGAAAACTTCTTGGCACAGATTTTTTGAAACTAGCCAATATAGTGTTGGATATGCCCAATGATTCCTGGTTCTATGGAGATTCTCCTGACATTAAATATTCCTTTATTTCTGATAATGTCGCTATTAATAATCTAGAAACCTCCGATGCGACCAAAATCTCACAAGATTTTTTTTTAAGAACTGATGAAGGACATAATTATTCCCCTGAACTAAAGGATGTTTTTCAAAAATTACTTGAAACTAATTTACATGCTTTTAAGTCTAGTAGTCAGCCTACTCCTTTTGCAAAGTATTCTATTAATCTCATAGATGACTCCAATTTCTGTAACTCCGTGTCGCATGTCTGAAATAAGAAAAGAGCCGATAAAACTATAGAAGAGTGCGAGTCTCCCTAAGCTGCCCCTGTGGTTCTTGTTCCAAAGAAAGATGGTGGCATTAGGTTAAGGTTGACTGTTGATTACCGCAAGTTGAATGCAAAAACAATAGCCGACAGATACTCCTTGACTCGTATTGATGATAGGATGATACCTTACATCCTACAAAGAAAACTCGTTTTATGACAACTTTGGACTTAAGATCTGGTTATCATCAAGTATCGTGATCAAGCCAAAACTTGTTTCATTTGTCCTTTTGGAACTTTTAGATATGCAAGGATGCCATTTGGATTACGAAATGCTCCATCCACATTTCAAAGACTAATTGATAGATTTTGTTTTGGACTTTAAGATATTAAATTAAATACTTATGAGATTGCATCACTAGATGATTCACAAAAAGTACTCGGAAAATATCATGTGTCGGCATTGCCCAAATTTAAATTCGACGATAAAGTTGATCCAGCACCTATTAGACCATTGAGAAGACGTGGTAGACCACGTAAAGTTATAAATGAAGATAATGAATTTGAAGGTGATTCAAGTGATAGTGTTTGAGGACCATTATCCATGCTGTATTTTTATTTATTTTATTTATTTATTATTTTTTTACTCTTTTTACGGGTGGTTTCATGGATAATATGTTTTTACCAGTTATTCTTTGTACAGGTTTTTGATGTTAATCTTTTGTCAAATTGCCACATTATTTCTAATTTTGTAGTGGCTTCTGCTCAATATATTTTCTAATCGACATCCTGCACATCCGTTTTCTTGGTAAGATAGTTCAATAGAAGAAACACCAAATAGAACGTATAAGATCCCAATCGCCACTACAAGTTTACTTTCCTAATTATGATTTTAAAAATAATCAAAACTTTCTTAATTTAATGCTCTTGAGTATATTATCTCTTTTTTTTGTTCATAAAAAATGTCGTTCAGCGTTATAAAAAGATGATAGCTTCCATTCAAATGTTGCTATGCGCTTTTCGCCTTTTCCTCTCTCCATTAACTCTGCGAAATGTTTTTATTTCAAATGGGCCAGCTCTAAAAAAAAAGTTAAGTAAATTAAAAAAAAAAAAATGCGGGGTCGAGATTTCATCAGTTTATTGTGTTTTTTTTTTTAGTTTTGTTGGTCAGAGCCGAAAATAAGGGTGGAACAGACTGATGTGCTTTTGTTCCGGCTGTGGGCTTTTGTAAATACGTTTCCATTGTTTCCATTCAAATGCAATGAAGAGACCGCTTTTCCATGCGGATCGTGTTGCTATAAATAAAGCTATTTTTGTTAAAAATTACCGTACATTTAGGCAACATCTAATGGCTGAATTTTTTTTTTATGATTTACACAGCTTATGCATTTTTAAATCAAACAATTTAATCCTTAAAGCCGTGCATTTCAAATCCCATTTGTCCGAAGTGTAGGCCCTCGACATTCTAAATATTTCAAAGTGAATCTTCTGCTATTGTGAGCCCTAAGCGATTCCCATACGGAGCGTCGTGTACCAGCCCTAACTTCATTAAATCATCGTAATACGACATTTAGTGCGGTGTAACTTACTATACGTTAAAATGTTCCTGGGCCGTGTGTTGTCCTCTCTCATACAAAATTTATACAGGGTGTACGGCATTCTCGGAACATCGACGACATTAAAAGAGGTCAGAAGTACACAATATAATTTATACGATTACAAAACTTGTGTGTAATGGTGTTGAAATTTTTTCCTGGGAAACTTTTTTTTATTTTTCAGGAATGCAGTAACAGTAGTATAAAAAAGAGATTTTTTTCCCATTACCAAAATAGCTGTTGCCCATATAAATAATTTACTAAAATAGCTGTATAAGTCTGGAATCAATTGAGAAATTAAATATTGAAAACGACAGCGCTCGATATCGGACGAATAAAGTACAGTATACAAAATGTTAATAATTAACAAATGTAACAATCAAATATTTAAAAAAATTATCCGTTAGTGCACACGCCATACATACTAGTAACCCAGGATAAAGAATAATCTATTATTGATTGAGTATTTACATATCGCACTTTTATACTTTTTCATAAAATATAATGTATAGTTTTATAGAAAATTACAGCGATTTTTTTGGGTTCTCACTTCAGTTATTGTCAGTTGAATTCATTACAAATGATTTAACATAAGACTTAAAATTTCACTATTTAAGAATTCCTGAGTCTCATTCAACATACTGGCGCCCGGTTAATAGGTACTATGCACCAAGACTCATTGACCCAGAAGCCTCCGAGCTGATGCTGACTGAGATCTTGATAATTTCTTTACCAGAAATATCACTTATTTGTACTACATAGGAGATATTTTAATAGGTAGGGGAAGGTAATGAGAGACAGATGAGATGTCAGAATTTGACAAGTAATAAAGTTAGTAATAGATGGGCAGCCCCTGGCTACAGTTGCGCTGATCTTCGCACTTCCAATCGAGATTGTAATGATTTTCTTGCCTTACAGCATGTCTCTGATCCATTAAACAATGGTGTTCTCTATGCCAAACTTTTCTGCAGCATTATTTATCGAGTCGAAGGATGTGTCATTAAATAAGCCTTCGATGTCTAGAAATACACCCAGAGCCATCTGTTTTTGAGACATCCCTCGCCACAAGGCTGCGTGAAGAGCCAACTCAGTTGACATGACAGTCATGTAGGCATGTTGATAAGGGTGCCACTTCCGCAATGAATGTATTCACCAGTTTCTCCAGCGTTTTTAGAAGAGACAGGGATCAGTCTATCCCTCATATGTAATCCTTAGCCGCTGCATAACTATAACGTCCTGGCATGGGGATGAATACCACTTAGACCAGAGTATTATTTTTGAAAATAATTTTATTGGACATTTCAAGTATTATTCATCGACAAAATAAAAATCCAGCAAGCGAATTCCGTGGAGATTTCATATAGATGAGTCGGCTCAAAAAAATGTTTAAAATATTTTAGAGATCGCGTCGCCGGCCAAAAATATATGCGTACGTTACGGGGAGGATTAAAACTAAAAGCCACTTTTATGTATGGCCGGATCAATTTTTAAATTTACAAGCCGTATTTGCTGTTTTACAAAACGCATAAAAGCGAGCGGCGAATTGGGCATTTTAATAGGCTACGTGATTGGTTATGGCCAGATTCTTTTAAATGTACGATTACTCGTTTTTTTTTTTTTAATGCACAGACGAGGGATTATTAGCCATCATCAATAACGTAATCGAATATTATTTGATTTTCAAACAAATCGTAGGTCCAGCCTGTCAATTTTTCGTTCGGCAAACACAAATTTGTGTTCGTGATTCGGCCGGTTAAAAGCACACGGGATACGAAGATCAGATTTCACGATAGAAGCAGCCCAGCGTTTCTGGTTCGCCAAACATATGTGTTTTTTGTGACCGTGCTGATACGCGATACTCCCCCAAAAAAAAAAAATGAATACCGGGAAAAGAACGTCAGTCGTCTCGAAATCACCGACGTTTTTTTTTACACGCTATTTTTTTCACGGTTGGTTACCTCTCTCGCTTATATGTCATTATTCAAGAGGTCCTCGGCTATAATTTCTGTTTCGACGAATTTGTGCAAAAGTAAATGAGAAAATGTATTTAACTAGTAAAACAAACTGTTGGAAACTGTCTGCCATCTATGCGTATATGACTCCTAACTACTTATAATTTGAAAGTCACATAGAAAAGTTGAGATGTTTCTGATGAGATATTTTCATGGAATTAAAATCTGTTACATAACAGTACAATATGAAAAGGTTTCGGTTGAATAACATTAAATGCTCAGAAATTGTTGGCAACATTTCCAATTTCTCACACCTTTCTTTGACTAATGTTTTTCAATTTGATTTAGAAAAGCCTACATGGTACTGCCCATGTCAATGATAGTGTGTCAGTACGATGCGGTGAATTGTACGTACAAATTTAATAAACGTTCGCACAATCGCCAGGATTCTGTAAGCAACAGGATCTAACAGGTACGAGGAATAGTTAAGGAATTAGTTAGGAGATCTTATACAGACAGGACCAGGCTACTAGACACATAGGCTTCAATAGGACCAGTTGACTGATATCCATATTACATATTACCCATGTCACTTGTTACGATAAATTTATCATTTACGTAACATGTTCCATCTCTTCTTATTTTCATTATAAAGTCGTATTTTTTCCATTTTAGAATCAGCCAAATAATATCCACAAAATTCAAATTCAAATTCAAATAATACAAGTGCTGCCATCTATCCACATTTGCGTAAAATGCAAGTATCGAGAATTCATTTTTCAGTACTGCCATCTAGTGCCCGATGATCTATATTTCAAAGTATGATTTTTAAATTCGCATTTGTATTTTCATTGAAAGAAATTATATTTATCTCACTTTTAGCAAATGGATATATTTCTGTCCTTTTCTAACTTCTGATTCTGAAATAATCATTTTTTGGCTTAATGATCTAATTAATTACCTTTTTTTTTTTGACTTAACCTTAATTTAAATTATTATAATTTTTAAACAATTGAGATAATTTTAGTGGGGTGTACTCGTCTGATTGGTTGAAGCTGGTTGGGATGCAGTAAGTATAAAAAATACAGGATCGTTTTCCTGCTGGCTGGGGTTTCTAAAACGACCTCTTTTTGAAAAGCGACTCTGGCAGGCAAGTCCTCTAAAATAATTTTGTGCTTGGAATTTCTGGATCCTCCCTTATAGATTCAATATTCAAATTATCATATCTTTACTAAGTTTTTACCTGATAAATCTTATTTGTTTTTTGAAATATAAATATTATATTTTAAGTTTTTTTTTATCTAATTGTTGGCTTCCATTTTTGTGTGAATTGCTTATTGGAGTGCCACGTTTTGTTAATAGGTAAGTCAAGACAGATTTTTGGGTTTTAGATAGGTACTGCTGCTCTGGCTTTCAGAATCAATTTTTAGTGTGGGAAAATTGGACCATTTGCTCTAAATAGAGTCGGTGAGAACCAAATTTGTGAGTCCATCCCCATTAACTCTTTATTGAATCCAGGCAGAGGCCTGAACAGCCATTTTCTGTTTGACTACCTAAATTATTATCTCACCTAAAGGGTGTAATTTTTTAATAGAAGTCCAGACAGGTCAAAATTCAGTTAAAAAGTTTTAATTAAAACATCTCAAGAATTTTGACACATTCTGGATTTGATTAATTTCAACCCTAGGTTTATCTAGTATCTGTGGTAGCTACCTTAATTCAAGAGGAAGATTTTGTCTATTTAGGGAGGTATCCAGAGAATTCATTTCTTATTTTTTTTACCTACCTTGTTTTTGCTCGTATTTTTGCCTGCCAGAACTGTTATCAAGAAAGCAGCATTCTGCTCAATTATAACGAGCATTTTAATTTATTCCTGTTATTATTCTAATTTTTTTTATTATCTTACCATTAATCTTAATTATTTAATTTTTTTTTTATATTAAAATATACAGGGCGAGTTACTAAGCGCGCGGTGGTCCATATCTCCTATACTAACGGAGCCCGGAGAAAAAACTAAATACAAAACTTGTAGATAAACATGAGTACTACAGTCCTTAATTATTTTCCAGTATACAGGGTGGCCCAATAAGTAGTAGTGACATAAAGTTATGTTTTTTAAATAACTCCCCCTGTATATTATTACATTTCTGGATTCTGCGGAGAATTCTAGGCATATTTCACGTACAATGTCATATACCTATCTTCAACTGTTTCGGAAATATTGACAGTTGAATACTGACCTTTTCGCATCTTCTCTTTCAGACTGTAAAACCTGAACGGTCAATTTTACAAGAAAACGGATTTCACATTCCCATCTTAATTTTTCATAAACTATCATTTGGCACCAATCTTGAATTTAATCCATGATTAAAAATTCCGCCTAAATTATCAATCTTCAATTAAATTAAAAGTTGGTGTCAAATGATAGCTTATGAAAATCTAAGATAGGAATGTAAAATCCGTTTTCCTTTAAAATTGACTGTTTAGGTTTCACAGTCTTGTCAAAGATGCAGAAAAGTCAATTTTCAACTGTCAATATTTCTGAAACAGTTGCAGATAGGTATATGACATTATACATGAAATATGTCTAGAATTTTCCGCAGGATCCAGAAACCTCATAATATACAGGGGGAGTCATTTAAAAAAAACATAACTTTGTGTCACTACTAGTTATTGGGCCACCCTGTATACTGGAAAATAATTTAGGAATGTAGTACTCATGTTTATCTACAAGTTTTGTATTTAGTTTTTTCTCCGGTCTCCGTTAGTATAGGAGATATGGAACACCGCGCGCTTAGTAACTCACCCTGTATATATATTTTTTTTTTCTCAACTTGCAATAACTGTTCATACCTGATTCTGTTGGAAGGGAGTGTCTGTACGTACAACAATCATTTTATAATAAATTTCAATTTAAATTTTCTTTGCAAGACGCTCACTCTTTCGACAGAATTCAGGGATTTAATATTCCAAATATTGGTGAACCTGATACTGCCTTATTCTTTTCTGGGTACCTACTCTACCTAAAGATCACTGTTTGGAGTCTGGATCAGCTGGAATGACGTCACCCCAGCAATCTATCCTCTTCCTGAATACAGGAAACCACACGAAGAGCTCCAGTTCCGGGACTACCGCCTGAAAATCTTGTCCAAGGGCTATTAGGCCTGATACAGAGAACGAGACTCTTTGGGGTGCACAATAAGTCAACAGGCTCCAGTGCATGAAAGGCCACAGTGCCTAGATACCCCCTACAAGCAACCAACCAATCAACCATCAGCAAAGTTTCGATATTTTCAAATCAGACGGGAAATACATTATAATAATCAGCCAAGCCTGACAAAAAAAAAAGCAGGCCAGAAGATAACTGAAGCTTACGATTACATGAATAATTTTCACACTTATTTTATAGATTGTTTTACTGACACTTGCCCTTATTTTTCAATTTTCATAAATGGTCCCTCCGAAAAACATTCCCCGTTCCTCAACATTACAGCTAATAATTTCTTAAAAGATAAACGTCCTATTTATCTGAAAATTGCCCTAATATTAAACCGTTTTCGAGGCTGAGAGAGTAAATGGGACAAATTACACGAGGCGTTACTAATTTTTCTCTTTTCACAAGAAACACGGTTGTTCCCCTTGTGTTTTGCCTCTCTAAAATAATAGAGATTATAGTTGTGCCATATTTTGTGCCATTCATACTTTTTCAAGTGCTTCAGCAATTACTGTATTCTGTCTTGGGTTTTAAATGGGGAACCGTGTTTTCGGTAATAGAATTTCTCCACGCAACAATAACTAAATGGAATTTTCGTATATAATGATGATGATTATTTGAGTCTTCCTTTTGATCAGGTAAAGTTGAAAATGCTTTCACCCCATCTTTGCCTAATGCTAAATTGAATTTTTAAGTATATTCAACATGAAAAGGTCGTCTTTGGTTAAGGGGAAATTAAATTTGAGGATTTTTATTTAAAGTTTAAATGTATTTGCCCACCAAGTCGTGTTGCAGAAAAAAAAAACATGTAACCCGAACCGCCTTCATCTTTTTATTAATTATTATAATGGCTGGAGCAAAACTAGCTGGGCAAGTAAGTAGGGGCAATTCCTCATATTAGCCAGTCAAGATAAGGCGAGAAACATCAAAACGGAAACAGTATAGTCCGTGTAATATGGCTTGTAACCCTAGCATCTAATCACATCTAGAATTACATTAGAATACACTGCAAGGTAGATTATTTATTATTCGTGTTAACTCACAAAGATTGTGTTACCTTGAATGTGTGTTTTGTAAAGAACGGGCAAGAATTTGATTTGTTTAGGAGAAATATCGTCCGTCGTACCTCCGTGGTTGGGGGGTGTGCGTCATTTTGCGATTGAATGTCTACGATGTTTACGTTTTCAAATTATCCTTTGAAATGTTCTAGAAGATGTTGTTATGATAAATTTATCATTTAGGTACGTTACACGTTCCATCTCTTCTTATTTTCATTATTAAGTTGTATTTTTGCCATTTCAGAATCAGCAAAATAATAGCTGCTTTTTTTCTGCACATTGTCTTAGCTAACTTTGAAAATCTTAGCTGAGCTAAGTTGTAGTTCAAACGTACACATTATATGGATGAAGGATCTAACCTTAAATAAACATAACCTCAAGTAAGAAATTGGACTAAGGATGGAATCCGGCATGCTTGGCGTAGGCAAGGGGGAGGTAATTTCGTCTGACATAAACTTTCCTGAGATGTTAGAACAAACGGTCCATTATTTCAGAACAACTTAGGTTAGCTAAGATAGGTGTTAGAAAAAATCAGCTAATAATTCATAATTTAAGTAATCTAAAAATATCCACAAAGTTCAATATAATACCAGTACTGCCATCTATCCATCATGTGCATAAAATGCAAATATCTATTATTAAAGGAAGAAAGAAGGTGCCTACATGATGGCAGTAACTGCCATCTAGTACCTGATAGATTTATTTTTCAAAGTATGATTTTAATTATTTTGCATTTGACAGTCATTTGTATTTTCATTTAAAAAAAATTATATTTATCTCACTTTTAGCAAATGGATATATTTCTGTCTTTCTCTAACTTCTGATTCTGAAATGATTATTTTTGGCCTAATGACCTAATTAATTAGTGGTTTTTTGTTTTTAACATAACCTTAATCTAAATTATTGTAATTTGTAAACAATTAAAATAATTCTAGTGGATTTTTATTTATTCTCTTTTATTCCACGTGGTTTTTCATTGTGAAGTGAATATGGTCTTTTGAGTGTAGTTTTCTGATTGGTTGATCTGGTTAAGACGCAGTTAAGTATAAAAAACACAAGATTGGTTTCCTAAAGGGTTTGGTTTCTAAAACGGTCCCTTTCTCTGGCAGCGCTATAGCAGGCAAATCGCTTTCATTTTTATAATTTTTTCATCACATTTTTAGATTCTCCCTTATATTTTTTTTTTAAATTTATTTTGCCATCAGTACATACTATCATATCACTGTTGTGTTATTACCTGATAAATCTTATCTTATCTATTTCTGAAATATTAATATTATATTTTATTTATTTTTTTATCTAATTGTGGGCCTCCATTTTGTGTGAGTGCCGATTGGTTGTTCCACATTTTTTCTGAGGTAAATCAGTTCAGAGTTTTGGGATTATAAATAGGTACTACTGCTCTGGTTTTCAGCATCAATTGTTAGTGTGGGATTATTGGACCGTCTGCTCTAAATAGAGTCGGTGAAAACCAAATTTGTGTGTCCATCCCTATCAACTCTTTATTGAATCCAGGCAGAGGCCTGTATAGCCATTTTCTGACTCCATCAATTATTATCTTCTCAAGGAGAAGAGTTATAGCGTAATTTTGGGGCGTATCCCAAAACCTAGCTAAGAGGCTTACGGCAGCCAGTCATTATTTCGGAGAGCTATGGGTTCATGAGTCCAAGCACACCTTTACCATGGGCGCCACCTAGTTGACTGAGTCTCAACTAGGAAATTTTCTGAAATGGTCTAAAAAACTGAACTGGAACAGTTGGAAAGCCTTTCAATAAAATAACAATTAAACACTAAGAATCATCTATTAATAATAAATTGAAAGTAATATATTTCAATTACTTGAAGAGTAATTTAGAAAGTTTGAAGTTTAGAAATTAGAAAAAAAAATATTGAGAATTATGTTCAATTATCAAGTTGACAATTCCAGGATGAAGTATCCAGTATTTATTTAAGTTTTCAATTTTAAATATCCTACTATCTGAAATGTTAAAAGGGGTAAGTACAAGGGTAATCGCTAGCAAATTTGAATAGACCAACTATAGTCAATTATCCTATTTTATTGTAATATGCGCACGCAGGGGAAAAATTCCGGAACTTTGTTCTGCCGCAAAGGGTAAGGCTACATTTAAGCGAATGCTTAATAATTTATGTACAATTGTACAAACGTGTAACTTACTCACATCCTTTATATGTATACTTAGACTATTTCACTGTGTTTTACACTGGCAAAATGTCATAGGAACGGCCGGTTTCCTACTGACAAAGCTTCTACCTGTTCCTACCTGGGCAAAACCAACATGATGGTTTTTCAGCGACAAAATTTTGTGTGGTTAAGGTAAAAAACTATTAAGTTTGAAAAGTGTCACCTAAAAATTTGGCTTGTTTTTCTCGTGAAATAGTCCAGCCGAATACCACTCAAGAAAAAATTGTGTAGACAAAATTATTCTCTTGGTTTTATTCAAGTTAGTTGCTTTTTGGTAATTTCGCTCATGAAATTTTTGACAAAACCACTCGCCTAACGGCTCGTGCAGGCCCTGCGATCTCTCATTGCCAGTTATAAACCACATAATAACTCTTTTCCGTTTTTCTAGATGTCGCTGACAACCACAGAATTGTCAAAATTGGAAAATACCAGCACATCAAGAACACGTCCGATGTCGATAACTGACATGTCAACATATGACAATATGCCAAAATATTAATTTGATCTAACTAATAATTCATAATGTTTTTTGTTCGCCGGTCTTGCATTTCATCTTTCTTTGTGTTGTCACGTGTTCTCAAGTGATTACAAAGTTGTTTTGTGTGTTTCAAGAAGAACTTCAAACTTTATAGATTGGAAGATCTATTTTTATCTTTGTTGATTAGATAAATGACAGGTTCAATTAAACATCAATCAGAACTTTGAATAAATATGGTAAGGATACCCTTAACCATCGATAAAGAAACTGTCTTTTGATCTAATTAACAAATTATCAATTAATTTAAGCAAACATTAATGCCCCAAAGTCTAGAATAAACGAATTTGAACAGACCGACAGTAATGCGAACAGGTCGCCATCTATCATAAAAAGTCCTATGTAAAGTAGGTGACTGTAGCATCGATGCAAAACCAGTAAATAGTGATTTTCCGATATGGTAGATGGCGCTGGCTTGGCTCAATTTTGTTGACAACAAAATTTACACTGAGATTCCATTCTCGACAGTTTATATAGTATTTATCTCTGGGCTCGTGGTTTTGTCAAAAATGTCATTCGCGAAATTGCCAAGCAACAAACTTTCATACCAGTCGAAAATTTTGCCAACAAAATTTTTTCTCTTGTGGTATTATATATGATTATTAATCCAGATACTTCTTCTTCTGAACTGTATTGAAATGGAGCACACTCTAGGATTCTCCTAGAGGCGTAGACGTTATTGCGTAGACTATTGATCTAGATTATGTATTGTTTGCCCAGCGGATCTGAGTCTACGGAAGGAATTCGGACGTAAATGTGCCATGTTGTCACGTTTAATTATAAAAAAGCGAAAATACTTGGCATGAAGTATAGTTCATTTGAAAATCCATTTTTTAATAACAAAATATTGATAACAATAATAAAACGCTAAATATTTTAACGTGGCTGTTGGATCAATTCTTGTTTTAATCCTGATTTCTTCAATTTGGTTTATTGTAAAAAATAAACATTTTCTAAAGATACCATCAGCTTTTGACAATTTGGCAAGCATCCGGCCTGGATGGACCTGATTGGTGGAGTTTTTGGCAGGATCGCCGTTGCCATGGGTAACCATACGGTTGTCAATGAGCTAACGTCACCTAACATCTCGCTATTGGCCAGGGCTTACGTCATTTTATCCTCCCATCTTGGAATATCGATTTATATTGAAATATCCAGTGGCGGAGGTTTGGTCATTGTCGATTTTCGTGTACGAGTTGCAATACGATAACACTTCCAAAAAGTTCCGCACGCAGCTGGGTATTTTATGAATGAAATCAGCCATTTTTTTTTACAACTGCATTCCCCTTACCGTTGCCCCGTAGACACAGATTCGCTGGGCAGACATTATATGTAGGCCAAGGCCTAACCTCAAGGTTCTGACACCGGCTGTTTCTCACAACCTTCAATGAAACCTGACGCAGAACGATGCACGCACTGACCAACCAGGCAGTAAACTTGAAGCCTAAACTGGGTCTCAAAACCTGACCTAAGAACTGGATCCAAAACTGGTTCCAAAACTGGTCCAAAAAACCCTGTAATCACAGTTGGTATAAGGCTAAATAAGTCTATAAAATATGAATAAACCTTACCTCAACGAGGGTTACAAAACAGAATAGGTATAGACGAATCCTTCTCAGAGGGAACCAACTTATTTTCTTACCTTGAAAATAAAAGAGCACATGTTTTTGGGGCAAGAAAATACGTTTTAAGAAGAAAGTAGCTTACCACTTTCTCAAGACAAAGTCGAGCCTATAGAGAGCCCAAACAAAATATCAAATTTTCTTTTGATAAGGTCTCAAAGGCACGGCTTAATTTGCTCAGCTCGAATCATGACTTGCTTTCGCCATTGCCAGCAGGAAAGAGAAAAGGGCCCACGAGGAAGATTTTCTGCTTCCTTCCGGAAACGCAAAATTCGGAAATTCGAGAAGGGATGATTGATTTGACAGATGACACCACAGGTGTGTTCGTGAATTCGCCACTAACCGGTCCTTTCGTTCGGGCTGTACCGAACCACCTTGGAACCTGGTTGGAGCGAAGAAACAATCTCCCGAAAACACCCAGAAGAAAATGTCAAAGTATCCCAAAAAAGAAAAACTGATGTTCAAATTCGATATGTCAAAAAGGTAAACAAATAACCTAAAATTAGAAAAGTAAATAATGAATTTTCGCACTCGGAAAAATCAGGATAACAACAAACATTTATCAATGAGGGACAAGCGGCCGTAAATCCACCCATAAGAAGAACGAGTGAGAAGATATATATGAAAAAATACCTGTGAAAATACTATGTTCGAAATTAGGATCCACAAAGAGCTTGGGCAACCGAAGCCTACAGCTACATGATGAAAAATAGAACTTTTGTTAAACTAGATATTCAATAGAGTATAGATAATAATGGAAATATGGAGGTAGTATCACATCACAAAAGTTTGATAAGTTTGTACTAATAAATTCCTCGTAGGAATGACCAAAATCCACAACCGACATCACAGAAACATTAACCCAAAAACAGTAGTGTTTTTAGAGCAGAAATCTAAAAATGCTACAGAGTGTTGAAAAAGGGTGTTATTCTTTAAAATAGAAATCCAGGCAAGTCAAAAAAAAATTCATTAAAAAAGTTTTAATTAAAACATCTCAAGAATTTTGACATATTCTGGATTTGGTTGATTTCACCCTCAGATTTATCTTGTAGTGCCTGTGGTGGCTACCTTAACCTAAAAGGAAAATTTTGTCTATTTGGGGGAGAATCTAGAGATTTAATTTCTTATTATTTTTATCTGATTTTGTTTTTATTCTTGCCCGTTATTGCTACTGCCAGAAAAGCAGCACTCTGCTCAACTTGTAACGAGCATTTTAACTTAATCTTGCTGTTATTATCTATTTTTATGATTATTTTTCAATTGTTTAATTATAGTGTTTTTATGTTAAAATATTTTTTTTTTCCAATTTGCAATAGTTGCTCATACCTGATTCTCTTGGAAGGGAGTGGCTGCACAACAATGGTTTTATAATAAACTAATTTCATATTTTTTTTCTTTGCACGACACTCACTTTTTGACAGAATTCAGGGATTTAATATTCCAAATATTGGTGAACCTGATACTGCCTTATTCTTTTCTGGGTACCTACTGGACATAAATATCACTATTTTCCAAATAGTCTGGATCAGCTAAAGTGACGTCACCCCAGCAATCTATCCTTTTTACTGGATACAGGAAACAGCACGAAGAGCTCCAGTTCACAAAACTGAAATCCCAACATCCATTGAAAAGCTCCGTACCCTGCGTTTTTATTCTCATCAAATTTTACCGATGGATCCACCATTCTATGGCCGTCATTGTCATTTTCCATTCACTAAACAAAGATGGCTAACTCATCGGTGAAGTCACCGATGAGAATAAAAACAAAAGGCTGCATTGTATCAGATTCACCAGAACAACCAAGCTGTCAGCTGTCAAATTTTAAAGAAAGTAACATTGACTGTTACTATATTGTAAAACAAAATAAAATTATTGTTTATTGGATTTTGAGTGGTTTCATTTGCACATAAAGGGGCTACATGTTATCTTAATTTTTTGAATTCCACGACCCTATAGGTTCTCTTATCTCAAAATTCAAATAACTGGTGTTATTTGTAAAAATGTTGGTCCAATTTTTGTCATGTAGTCAGTCTTGAGACGCTTCAAAATATTCTGCGATTGGTTGATGATGGATTGCAATCAGAGAAATCTTTGTTTATAGATGAGCAAGCTTTCTTTGGAATCAATATGTGTTTCTTACGCAGAGTTGTCGATTCTTAGAGATTGCTGTCACTTTTGTCCTCTCTTCAGATGTGATGCTGAGGTCTGTTTCAGAGAAATTGAGGTTTGAGAAGTAAGACGCGAAAGGACCCCGCACACCTCCTATGAGTATTTGGTTTTCTATCAAACTCAATGAAACTTTGATATGTGTTAGAGTTGTTAGACCTTGACTTCCTGATAAAAAGTTCTTATGAGCCCGAACCAATCCTATGACTAGTTTTTGAGATACAGGTAGATAGTTTAATGTCCAAGAAATTTAAACTAATAGTCCAGGAGGTGGCGCCAAAAACATGCAAGAGTTTTCGCAAGGCGGATATTTTCAAAATAGGTCGTACTTTAGTGCTAGAATGCTAGTGTACAGTCAGCACTCACAGTTCCGGGACAGCTGGCTCTGGGACGCGGGCAAAGTTGTAATTTTAAGAAGCATCTAAACTGTTTTCTCAAAGCTCAAAATTTATAGAAATTTTGCACATTATCTGTTTGAAGGTCACAGATAACGTATGTAAATCGTCAGACGTCTAGTTCGTTGCAAAAAGGGGGTCAGACGTCCTCAAAGTTTTTATTTTATGGCATTTTCTTCGGTGTCCTGTCAAAATATATTTTTGCAGGTATTTGACAAATATATTTGAAGAAAATGCCATAAAATAAAAACTTTGAGGTCGTCTGACCCCCTTTTTGCAACGAACTAGACATCTGACGATTTACATACGTTATCTGTGACCTTCAAACAGATAATGTGCAAAATTTCTATAAATTTTGAGCTTTGAGAAAACAGTTTAGATGCTTCTTAAAATTACAACTTTGCCCGCGTCCCAGAGCCAGCTGTCCCGGAACTGTGAGTGCTGACTGTACACTAGCATTCTAGCACTAAAGTACGACCTATTT
The DNA here is from genome assembly GCA_917834065.1 of Ceutorhynchus assimilis. Taxonomy (NCBI): domain Eukaryota; kingdom Metazoa; phylum Arthropoda; class Insecta; order Coleoptera; family Curculionidae; genus Ceutorhynchus; species Ceutorhynchus assimilis. The sequence goes on from OU892287.1 coordinate 13,048,292, forward strand.
TGAAAATATCCGCCTTGCGAAAACTCTTGCATGTTTTTGACGCCAGCTCCCCAACTATAAGAATCATTACAATTGGCACAGATTATATAAGCATCCCCAATAATATTTATTCTGGTTTTAATAAACTGTTGAAGGAAAAAAAATATTTGTACACCGCTCCATTGAATAGATTTATTGGTTAAAATTTTGACTTAATACTAGGGAAAAGAGTATGTGCCAATTGCAATGATTCCCACTGTATACATTTTATATGCGTATACATCTACCTGTCACCTGAGCGTGAGGATACCTGTCCATCCTGGTATATTATTAGCATTGATAGTAGGTTGTATTAACGGTAAATGCATATAAAATGTGTACATTTCTTGGACATTAAAGTACTTGTTTCTCAAAAACTAATCATAGAATTGGTTCGTGCCCATGAGAACTTTTTATCAGGAAGCCAAGGTCTAACACATATCAAAATTTCCTTTAGTTTGACAGAAAACCAAATATCCATAAGAGGTGTGCGGGGTCGTATAGCCAAATTTCGTTTCGATGCTTTTTTGTATTATTATAGATGTGTGGCTCAGGAGAAAGATTGATTATAGGTATAATAATGGATGATTCAGGATGATGATTCCAGGATCTACGTGCGATAGTTGCGATTTCAGAAACTATAAATTATTGAGATATTTGTTTTGCAGAGATGCATAATGCATATCCTATATGAAACTCTCTCATAGTTCCTGTACTTTGAATGCCTGGAATAAAAATTACAAATAGTGCACAACAACGTCCAGTGGCGACGTGTGACAAGCAGTTTAAGGGGGGGTTAATGGTACGAGGGTACTGGGGATTCGGGGGGCGTCTCCCCGCAAACGCGCCGCAGTCTTAATTTTTTACACAAGGTCATTCACTTTTCCAGAACAATTATTTCCTTTGTGAGAAAAAAAAAATAAAAAAAAAAAATATATTTTCATCAATATATTATGTATTTTTTTTTGGGCATCTTGATTTTTCTCTTGGTTATACTATCCTGGGGGGGGGGGGTAGTTACCTCCATTAGCCCCCCCCCCTCCGACGCGAGGCCCCTGACATTAGCTTTGTTTTGCTTTCACTCAGAACTATTTCGGAATCATTCTGTTCTGCAGATGCGCATGTTATAAAACGCGTTTTCGTTTTTTGTGTTTTGATTTACTTAAAACTAGATGAGAACAATTCTGGGACTGTTCTACGACGGTTCTCTCAGTTCTTGCTCTGAAGGAGGAACTGTTTTGGAATTTTGTGATTTGCGGCTTGTTTTGGTTTTTTGGTTCCGAATCGGTTCAGAACTGGTATTAGAACAGATCCCCATTATTTTTTGTGCGCAATCCCAGAACTTTTTCAACTAAAACGAAGCTAGTGTCTTCGTGATGACTGAAGAGCGGATGTAAGTCTGTTCTGAATCAAAAACAATATTTGCTCCCAGCGACTCAACTCTTTACTCTTTAATTTTTGATCTCCATCATCAGTACCAATATGCACATATCTACTTCCCATTTTGATCCCAGTGCAGTTTACTCATGGTCTACAGTGGGTTGTTGAATATGAAAATATGTCGTGTTAACGCTATTGAATGTCTACTAATGACATTATGATGAACAACTCTATTTTGTTGAATTATATAATATATTCTTTTAATGAAAAAAATTACCAGCCGCTCTCCTTATTCTCGACATATTCCGAAAGCTCGAGCGGTTTCCCCAAAAACGAGTCCTGCATTCTTTAAAACCGAAAAGATAAAATACAATTGCGAGTCCCCTGCAATAATTTAAAATATTTAAAAAATGCATGAGCGACGAAAAAAAATCAACGGGTCGCTAGGTCCTTTTTTTGTTGTATAAAACGGTTTAATTTTAACAAGCTACGAAAAAAAAAACTGAGGAGAAAAACGCCCGGTTGTCGGCGATACGTGAAAAATGCTCTAAATGGTTAACCGTTTTGTCAGGATTCTCTGAAATTGTAATCGGCTTTTCCCTAAACATAAGGAACTGAAAGCAAATAATAAAAGACAAAATTTTAAAAATAACTAACAAGTTCAAAAGAACAAATAGTACAAAAGAAGCACTAGAACAGTTATACGAAACATTTAATAAGGCTAGCGATGAATATCTGAAAAACAGCAAAGAAAAAAGAAAATTTGCACGACATAGCGGTGCAACTCACATAAGAATGATAAGAAAGAAGGAACTACAAAAACGACAACAAGAAATGTCCAGCACCAAAAAGAGAAATCAGAACGGAAATTAGGAGTAACGAAAGAAAACCTATGATATAAGTTTCACAATACTAGTAAATATAGGTATATGACAACAGAATCACTCAACTTTTCAATTTTAAATTATGTTGAAAAACAGCTATAAGTAAAGAAAAGGGATAATTTGAAAGTAACTTCATGTGTGATTGATTGGAACATATCACATAAGTTTATAATTATTGAGGTAATTCCCCTGAAATCGTTACAACATGTATGTATTTAAAACTGTTCAAGTTACCATAACGAAACCTGACAACCAAAAATAGAGCTATCCAATTCCTTACAAGTGTCAGATTCACTTGAAACAAAACGATTAAAATAATAAAATCAAGAAATTTACCTCTGTTCAAATCGAATGTCCGCGAACGTGAAAAATCGAAATCTAATTTACGTTTATGAAAATAAGGCCAAGTATCATATCACCGATCCTTTACCAGCGGTGTCACGCAGAGACGAGATGACAGGGATCCCATTTTGCAAATGTATTTATGTAATTGGACGTGTGAGTGCGTGGCTGTACACATACACAAAATGAAATTGTCAATATCAGCCTGTTTAATGGCCACAGTAATTTGATTTGAAACGGCAAATAAAGTCGTTAAATTCCGAATTAACGTTCTAGAGAGAGGGAGAAACTGTGCGAAGTGTGACAGTTCTAATTATGTTATACGTATACCTATGCATTTTTTTTTTTTTTTTCAATTTAACGAACGTGACACGGCAAATGCTTCAGAACATTTTCTTTTTGTCTCGAAGATACAGACAAAAAATAAAGATGGAGGTACAATCAAGAAAACTTGTGCAGTGAGTTTTGTCAAAACTTCTACGGAGTCTCCACATACAAATTTCTCAATGTTATCACTGATATTGGCCACTAGCCCGCTAAAGACTGCTGCTGGGGTCCAGAAACTTCTCCACAAATTCACAGCTATCAGCAAGGTAAAGTACAAAGGGTTTGACCTCGTTGTAATGTTTGAACTACTTTAGGCTTACTGAGGTTTTGATTGAAATATATAGCACTGTTTTTTGAGGAATTTTATTTTTTTATTCTTTCCAGAATTCTTTCATAAATGAAGATACATGTGACATGTGTGTCTGGAGCAATGACATAACATAAAACATAACCTAACCACTAAATTACAGTTTTCATCTATCAAACCAGACTGTTACAAAACCTAGACACTACATTTCCTCTCTAACTTTATATTTGAAAGTTTAGAACATAAAACTAATGGACCTTTCTCATGCAATGAACAACAAGGATGGTTTATTAAGATTTCTGCAATAAAGAAGAAGACACATATAATGACGCGCGATACCTGTGTGGAATGACTTTGATTGGTTCCACTTGTCAAATTCTGCAATTTCGGTTGTTTCTGTTTTTGTTTATTTTTAAACGTAAATATGACAATAGCTATTTGCGCTCCGCTACGCGTCGTTCGGTGAACGGCAGCCGCGTGCGGAAAAATTCATTTTCGGCAAGTGTTAGGTACAATATTTTTCCTACAGGCGAAAAAATGTAAAATTTTTCTTTTTTTTTTTGACATATCAGTGCGGTAAAATTTTTTCCGAATGAAGATGAATAATTTTCAGCAATATTGATTGATACTGATTGATTATTGAGGTTAGCTTAAATACGTTAGGGTCAGACCGTGTTCAGTAAATTGACGATTTAATTATCTGTCACCCACAAGATGCGCGCGCAGCACAGGTAAAATGAGAAAGGTCCATATTTCTGAAAATATATTTTGAAAAAAATACTTAGTCACTTAATGGATCAGAATCATTGGTCTCATAGTCTTCCAAATAGGTTGGTCTTCTCGAAACTGTTGATGGACGCATGTTGTCATGTTTGCGACAACATGGCTTGAAATTCTTGAATGTCATGGTTGCTCAAAATGTCCTGTTTAAGATTACCATATTTAGTTGTGTCACTAACTAGAAGGTTGTCTGCATCTGTTGTAGGTGCTTCAGGTGCTGAGCTGAACGAGATATCGTCATCTGAGAGAACTTCTTGAGGTTCATGCATATCTAGATCTTCACTAGTAGGAGGTGTTAGCGAACTTACTTCAAATATAGTAGCTTGCTCCTTTTTAGGACTAATCTTCCAGAACAATGTTTTTGTTAGGATGATAGGAGGAGTAAACGACTTTTGTCTGGGAGTGTTTGGCGGATGTTTGTGGACTTGATTAGGAATACAAGGATTGAATATTTTGAAAAAAGATGCACTTCTTTTGATATATTTTCCTTCTTTCTCTGCCAAAATTTGAGTTACATTAATTTGAGTTATTTTGTAAGGATCTGGGTCAAAAAACGAAGTTAGGCAGTTTGTCTTCAATTGTTTACATAAAACTAGATCATTGATCTGAAAGTTGTGTATTCTTGTATGTCTCTGTTGTTCTGCATATTCCTTTGGTTTTCTTTTGTCTTCCCTATCAGTTTTCGCTATGTCTTCATGTTGTTCGCTGTCTTTCTTGCTGTGTGTACATCGGTAATAAGTTGTTGATTTCTCTGTTGAAAACCAAGTTCAAATGGGGGTTTCTCTGTGGTAGAATGCAGAGTAGTTTAACAAAAATTGATTGATTTGAGAATCAAACTTGCTGGATTCTAACTGTGCACAAATTAAAAACTTCTTGAAGGACTTTGAGGAAAACCACCTATTTAAAATATTATTTTTTCAAATTTTAACTTTTAAAAATCGGTTACTGAATAAAACTAAATGTTGCAACCATGTCTGCGCCATCAAGTTTAGGTTGGAACGGAGCGCGCCACAGAAAAACGAAAGTACCGAAGCGAAGGGTAGATAAGGAATACAGATCTATGTAGACGACAGAACGCGCTGGCCTGGTCCCTTAGAAATCGTGTTGCGTGTCTGTAATTATTCATTATTCAATTTTCATTTCTATTTTGCATTAAAATTGATTGTTCAATCCAATTTGTTATTAGTGTGTGTGTAAGGAGAGTTCACAGGTTAGTGGATTTAATGTTATTTTGTTCAATTTATGCAAGTTCCTATTATTTTGTTCATTTTTATGTATTTTTGTTTATCTATAACATTTTTTATAACATGTGCATTGTTTATGTATTTAACCAAAATCGTTTCATACTGTAAACAACACAGATAAAGAAGTAAATTAAAACCTAAGAAATTATGTGCTGTCTTTTTGTGCTGAGATTTTGATTTTGTGGATTTAGAGCGTGCATTAGAGCCTTGTTGAATTTACTAACATTTTCCTACCCTGACGAGAGAATATCCTAACAAATTGAAATAATCAATCTAGAGATATTGGCTCAAAAACAACTATAGCTGAGTAGCTTCCCGTATGGGACCTCAGTACCTGCTGGGAAACTGGCTAACTAACCAAAAACTCTTTAGTTTGGAATATAGGTAGTGTTGATTGAATGTAGTGTGTGTAATTGAAATTTTAGCACAAGAACAGGAGCGGTACCTAATTTAAACTTTTATTGACTTAAATTATTGAATTATTGACTCACAATTATTATTAAAATGACACAGTATGTTTCGATTTTTGAGGAATGTTAGACCGAGGGTTTCTCTGCCGTGCTCTTTCCCCTCGTTAGTTCCAGGTCGAGAACGGTACGTTTTTCTTTGATAATAAAGGAGACGTTTCTTTTACATATCACAACTTCCCTTAAATTTCCCAAATATTTGCTATGTCGGGCGCATGTCCAGTAAGTAAAATTGAGTAAGTTTCCACAACGTAGGTCCTATTTGTTTTTCATTTCATTTTTCAGAAGATTTGTTGTTTTAAAGGTAATAAAAATTCTCATCGTTCAATCTCACTGAGCGAACCTGGGTATGTTATACTACAACTTCACAAACACCTCTGCCATACCGTTCGCCTCTGGCCAGTATGGAATGATTTTTATGTGTTTTATACCAAGATCAGATAAGAATATTTTAAATTCACTACCACAAAAAGGTGGACCATTGTCTGACTTTATGGACTTCGGAATTCCAAATGTGGAAAATGTTTTCTCAAGTATTGGTTTCAGATTGTGGAAGCTTGTAGATGGAACAATTTCTGCTATCGGATACCTTGAAAGTTCATCTACTAATATGAAGACATATTTCTTGTTGATATTATAGGATCTCTGATCTAAGCGTTTGTAACTGCTTGACACGCTGCACAACTTTTTTCAATGCTTCTGTTAGCCTGTCAATATTTGGGAACCATACTTTTGGGCGAAGTAACTGCTTCGTCTTGACAATCCCTAAACGACCTTTATGTGCTAGTTGTATTGCAGGAGTTTGTAAGGATGCTGGAAAAATTATTGGACTACCTCGTAGCATGATGTTATCTGTCACAGTAAGTTCATCTTTTATTAGGCAGAACGGTGATAATTCAGGTTTCTTCCAGTTGTTTTTGTTATGTTTTATTATGTCAACAAGAAAATTGAGTACTTTATCATGTTTAGTAGCTTGTTGCACTTGGGTAATGGAAGACTGTAGGATAAAATTTACCTACATATGTTTCTATTTTGGTATCTTCTAGAGCTGAATTAAGTACGTGATGTCTTGACAAATAATCTGATGGGTTGGACTTGCCATCTTGATGAACTACTATAAACTGATAGGGCTGAATTCCTAATAGTAGTCTCTCTATTCGAGCACTGGGAAAAGATCTGTTGTTCTTTAAGATTCGGACAAGACGATGATGATCAGTATGTTAAGTGAATGTTGCTCCATAAAGGTGTATGGACCACGTACATGCTGCTGTTTCTTTTTCTATTTGGCTTTTCTACACTAGAAAAAGTTCTGTTAGCATATGCGATAACATTTTGACCTTGGGTGAGAATTGAGCCTACACCTTCAGGTCCAGCATCTACTATCAAATTTGTTGGTTTATTGATATCATAATAAGATAATGTTGTTGCTTCCATCAAGCGTTCTTTTAGAAATTTGAATGTTTGATCATGTTCTGGTGTACATTCCCAAATGGAATCTTTCAGTGTTAAATCTCAAAGGATGTTGGTGTTATTAGCTAGGTTCCGTAAAAACTTTGCAATATAGTTTATCATACCCAAAAGGCTTCGTACTTCTGTTGGGCTCTCTGGTGTTTTTACCTCTACAATACTTTTTATTTTATCCGGATCTGGTTGCTTTCTATCTCGTGAAAATATGTATCCAAAGAATTTTATCTTCGTTACACTAGATACACCATTCTTTCAATTTCTGTAACACAGCTTCTACAGACTGGTTTGGATCTTCTACAGTGTTGCCAAATACTAAAATATCGTCACTATAATTCAAAACTCCAGCAATGTTTATTAAAATCTATCTAACTGCATTTTGGAATATTTCCGCAGCAGCATTTATGCGAAAACTTAAACGCTTATATCTGTAGAGACCTACATGCGTTGGAAATGTTGTTATGTATCTGCTATTCTTTGTTTATAGTCAGCTGATGGTATCCATACTTCAGGTTGATTAAGCTAAATTGTGTTGCACCATTAAGCTGGGTAATGACGTCACTGATAGTGGGTGTTAGGTGTCTTTCACGTACTATTGCTCTGTTAGCTAACCTCATGTCAACACAAATTCGAATTAAGTCTTTGTCATGACGTAGAGCCTTCTGCTTTTTCAATGATGTTTGGTTGTTCCAAACGATCAATTTCCCTGATGTGATATGGAATTCACCTGTGTTTTTGCGCTATTGGTTTAATATTTCTGTCTATGTGTTGATAGACTTCAGAGTTTGAAAATATCCTATACCTGTGCATATCTCTGGGTATTTGTTCTTGACATAATCATGGTTAATTTTTGTAGAAACACTGTTTGTCATGTGTATTAATTTGAGTAACAGGGACGTCTTGAAACTTAGAAGTGACTGACATTCTCCATTTACTACACGAACGACTGCTTCTGTTGTGTTATTTTTGTGGGACAATTGTGTTGTAAATTTTCCAAGAACTTCTAGTTTTAGTTTTACACAGTATGAAAATATGTTGGTAGTGTTAAAAATGTTGCTTTGCTGATCAAGTTGACTGATGCTCTAGTATCTATTACAAATTCTAAAGATCGATAATCGATATTGATATTGACTACAGGTACATCTCTAATGTTATTAACTGTTATGCAGAATGAGTGATTTGAACTGCTCTCATCAGTGTCTTTTTCAGGGGCATTAAAATTGACATAATCTCTGTTGTTGTTTTGGTTATTGTTATAATTCCTGTGATTGTTATTATCATGTTGACTATTGCGTGCTATGGATGGTTCTACTTGTGAATAATAGTATGTGTTTACATGTTATGTTTTGTTGTTACCTTGACTTTGTTGTTGAAATTTCTGTTTGGCTATGCATACCTTCTGAAAATGCCCTGTTTTTCTACAAAAATGACCGGTGATGTTGACGGCTGGACAGTCTTGTTTACCACCCATGTGCCACTGGTTGCCACAATTTCTACATGTTCTGTTGTTTGTGTTAGGTCGAGAGTTCATGTGTTATGGGTACGGCCAAATCTTGTTTGTTCAAATTTTGTTTTTTTGTTTATTCTAGAAACAACTTCAGATTGTTCCGACATTTCCATTTATATTTAAAATTAGCAAGAGGTGGGGGCACAAAATGGCGGCGTTTTCAATATGAATACATAGGAGTTTAAAGAACCAATGAAAAATAGACTGCAATAGTCGCTACTGTGGTAAAAGAGTCACTGTAGAGTATATCACATGAAATCTGCTCAGAATTTCACGTAGAATTCAAATATGCAATCACATACAGCGTGTTTCATTCGAAAACACAAAGTTGGCCTGAATAGCAAACAAACCAGAAGTGACCGAAACAATTCGTCTAGGTAGAAATGTAAGAAATAATTTAGTGAGCAACTTTCATAAAGGTGACTTTTTCGTATACGAGTTGATTAAAAAGTTACAGGTATTATGCGCGACTTTTTTGCCACTCTGTATTTAACTAATTCAGGATACTGTATGTTTTCTTTCACTGAGAATTTCAAAAGGGCTTCACAACTACTGAGTGTGATTGGCATATTATCGACGTCTTTGCTATTGGGATGACAATAGAGATTCAAATCAAAAGATCGAGTTTTCACTAAAACAAATCTCCCAAAACCTTACCAGCTGGTTTTCCATTTCGGTAAAATAAAATCTGCAAAACGCTCTAATTGAAAGCCCCAGTGAAGTGAAATGAAAAAACTATTTTACAAAAGACCCGCGGTCCGGCTGGGCCTGCAAAAAAAAAACTGGGTCTCGATCACGAAAGATTAAAAACGTGCACTCAAAATGCAATTTTTTAATAATGTGTCTATTAGGGACTACAATGGACGGTTTTGTCCGTCAAAAGTGTCCTGGATAATTTGAGCGTATAAGTGGGTTTTTCCATACTGGGGCATTTTTTTCCTAATTTGATATTTTCAGTTAGTTTGTATATGACACTAACAAGGTGCTCCTTACTTGAATTAACGCCAATCAATCTCGATTCAAATAATACACCATCATCATGATCCTGAATCGCTGATTAGCAAACAACCCTATATTGGCCTGTTAACATTACACACACACACATAAGCAAGCCGAATCCTTGAATTCAGCCTTAATCACACAAAGACAACCTATATATATAGGATTTCGGATGCAAAATCAAATTTCGCCTAATTAAATAGTCGATTAAAAGCCGGTGAGTGTCAAAACGGTGTTGCCTGATTAATTTGTATAAATTTGTTAACAAAATCGAACACTCGCTAAGCATAAACAATGAAGACGATTATTATTGTTGATTTATATTAACGAGTTAAACGCAAATTTATGCAAATTTATCGCGTTGCGTTAATGAATTGCTTTATGCCCGATCCGAACCAGTTACCGGTGCTGCATATGTGGGGTTTCCGATAACGAGTTTGTAGCCACTGAGCCCTAAATTTAATGATATTAGACAGCGTATCGATCATTTTGATTCATTCATTAGTTACATCCCTTTTTTTGCATCAAACCGAAATTTGTGTTTTTAGCTTTGCTCAAACAGCAACCCAGCAAACGAAATTCAAATGCGTGATGTTTACTAATATAATTCTGCTAATTCGCCCTGGATCTACTAAAATAGGCTTTCCAATTGAAATAATACCGTTGTTCTCTATAACTCTAATTGGTTTAGACGAACTTTAATGACTGGCGGCTCATTAGTTAATTTAGCGACTGTTATTGCGTTATCGTCGCGTGCATATCGTTTTATTCGCATTAGCTGACAATATTCGATATCTGACTCAAAATACACAATATCTAGTTATTTGGCAGGTTTGGAAAAAATTGGGTTAATGGTTGTTACCCTAATTCTATCACGAATTTTTTTGGAAATTACCCCTTACACATTCGTACGGCTAGTTAAATTTTAGCTTTGTCTTTTCTTCTTTCCGACCTCTCTTGGACTGTGTGTAACATTTGAATTGTCACAAAAATATATTTATTGTTCTTAAGGCCGCGTTAATGGCCGCCATGTTTGAATTTAGTTTTTGAAAATGACGACTGCGTCACTCTACACATAGGGTTCAATATTTTATTATTTGTCCAAAACAAAATCTGTTTGTCGGTGAAACACTTAGTGACAGAGAAAGACAAATATACAATTATGATGCTCCCAATGTAGCTGTTTTGCCGTGGCGCCATCTACTTGAAATTGCTTGAACTGTTTTCACCTTCAACATTCGTTTCAAGGTCATCTCAAAAAATCCGCAATAATTTCCAAAATCCTTTGGCATAAACATTATTTGATATATTATCTACAATCTCTGCAATAAGCTTTTTTTAGTATTTCGTGGTTATTAATAAAATATGCTTTTCACGGATCCAAGCTTGATAAGCATGCAAATATGCAACCACCAACACATTTAATTGTTTAGGGGGTTGCGAACATGATTTTTGAATTTAAAAAAGGCTAAATATCGAAAAACCAAAATAAGGAATTGTAGATAATTGATCAAATAATATTTATGCCAAAGAATCGACAGAATTAATTTGGGTACTTTTGAGTTGGCCTTTCTCTTATGTCTTGGGACCGAAAAGGTCGTCCAAATTTTTAATCCTAAAAATCTTAAAATTTTGTCTTTGTTTTTGGCCATCGATCCCATAGTTTTGTAAATTGACTAGACAGAAGAGTGATTAATCGTGTCTGCTAGAAAGTTTCTTGAAAAATCAACCGATTGTTGATTTTTGTGAAGATTTTGGAAAGTGAGGTTACTATCGGCCGTACAGGTATGTAAATCCCTTTTTCTTTCTGATGAATGAGTCCTCATATTTCCTCAATTCAATCAGGCACTTTGGGCAGGAAGAAAAATCCGTGACTGCACTTATCCAGGTGAAAGTTGACAAATTTGAGACCATGCTGTTCTGCATCTCAGATTAAATCTGGGCCCCTTTTTCAAGGAATGTTGGTGTCCTGTAAGAAGTTGATCCCCAACCATTATTTAGTTGTCTCCAGCCAGTTTGGTACTTCCAGATCTCAAGTTTGTGAAAACCTCCGAGGTTTACAATTACAAGGATTCCGACCAGGCTTGTATAATTATTTACCTATGGGTCTCTTGAATGTGCCATATTAATTACCGTAACTTACCTTTTCTTTATCACCCCATATCGATTAGCTTTATTAGCTAATTAATATCTTTGTAAATATTTGTAAATAGGTCGAGTATAGATAACAATAAAAATTTGGTGCTCTTCAAAATTTAATTTTTACGGATATTTTGAGTGAAAAGTATAAATTCTAAAAGTGTGATACTGGAGCTTATGGAAAATACTACCTATTGAAACAATTATCCAACACGTGAATGAAAGGTATGCTAGAGAAATAATCATTAAAACTGACCATATCAAATCAAGGCTATACCACAAACGCAATAAAAAAAAGGGTACAACGAAGTACTCGCTGTTTGCAATACTGAGCCTACTATTCACATTTCTAGGCCGATAAAACTAAATGGGCACCATCACAAACGAACAAATTTTTGCCCTGCTGCAACAAACAAGCCAAGATGTCCAGGATATAGAACAAAATGTTGCACATTACAAAGAAGAGATCGAAATATTGAAAGATGCGGTGGATACTTTGAAAACCGAAAACGAAGAACTCAAACAGAAGATTTTATTCCAGGAAGAACTACAAAGAAAGAAAAATATCTTGGTCTTTAGGATTACGGAAAGCGAAAATGAGTCTCTGGAAGAAATTTTGCTCGATCTTCTGAATAATAAACTTAGGATTAACAAAACCATAAATGGTTTGGACAATTTTTACAGGATTGGCGAAAGAAAAATCGGTGAAATGGGGCCAATTTTAATTAAGTTTACGAGAGAACTGACTGTGGGTGAAGTACGTTTCTGAAAAACACCTAAAAGGAACTGGTATCAGCATAGCACTGGACCTAAGCCGAGAAAATAGAGCAGATAGCAAAATACTATATACATTTTACAAAATTGCCAAAGAAAAACAGTTTGCAGCCAAACTAAGCAAATATAAACTTGTTGTGAGAAATATAGAATACTCAGTTGACACTCTAAAGACCTTAGATAGAAAAACATTTATTGAGTCAATAAGAGATGAAATTGCGCCTTCAATATCAACAAGAAGAAACACAAACGTGAAAAGCTCAGAGGACGAAGAAGTTCAAAAGGAAGTAGATACACAAGAAAGATGAAAACAAAACACAAATAAGGAAGTAAATTTGGAGATCGCTGAAACAAAACTTAAACCTAAATCAACAAAAAAATCAACCTTTTACTATAGAACGTTCAAAAATCAGAACAAGATCGGGTTCAGGAAACAGCCGTACTAACAGTCAGCAACAAATGCCGCATCAGAAACCGTAACTTACCTTTTCTTTATCGCCCCCTATCGATAAGCTTTATTAGCAAATTAATATCTATGTAAATATTAATTACCGTTACTTATTATTACCTTTTTTCTATTGCCCCCTATCGTTTAGCTCCATTAGCTAATTAATATCTTTGTAAAATCATTTACCGACTCGTTTACCGTATAGTAGTATTTGGCTAGAATAGCTAACTACAGTTTAAATATAATTATTAATTTAATTAATTAATCATTATCATAATCAGATATTTACCTTCATTATCTAGTATCTAATAATTATGTATGATTATTGTGATTATTATAAATTTATTTCCTTTATATCGAGTACTGATCGATATAATATTTTGTGAATTCATTAATCTTTAAAAGGTTAATTTAACTTTTAATTTCAAATCAATAAGGTGGTAGTTCTACAAGGTAAACCAATGTAAAATCTTTAGGTAGTTAAAGTTAAGTTTTATGTTTACATATTTTGAATTTTAATTACAGGTAAGACGGTAGAGTTCTCACCGATATCCTTGATTTCATATAGCCCGTCTTTGGCATTTATAACTCCCTAAGGATTATTTACCTTTCTGCATTTATATATTTGTTTTTTTATTGATTTGATTGACTTTGAGTCAAAAATTAGAGGTTAATTATATTTTCACTTCAATATTTATACTTAGGTAATATTCATCGTAAATATCTATTTAATTGTTTCTAAATTTCAATATTTTTATATGCCTATTTAAATTAAGTTTTGCTTTTGGAAAGTTGCTTAACTTTTTTAAAAAAAAATTGAATACTGAACGATATTCTCCTTTGAACAATTGAACAACAAGTTCGCCATCCTGTCAACAAATTTTTAATGAACAACAAGTTCGACATTTGATTAATAAATTATTGTTTTCATAATTCCAAAATTTGTGTTTTTATTGAATGGGTTAAATGTCAGATAGGTATTGGATTTATTTCATCTTTTCAGATTTTTGCATTTATCTTTTTAAACAATAACTAATTATTCGAATAGTGTCTAGTTTGGCTATTCTTTGGTAATTAAAATAATTTTATACAAACTAGTGGCGCCCTCTTTTTACTGTACCAACACCAAGGATCACCCGAAGCTAAACAACCACTGAGCATAGTCGAGCACTATTATGAGCATTCTTTTGTTTCGACAAAAGAGCGTTAAAACTGAAGCAAAGGACCCCGCAATATTTAAATGGAAATTGGTTACCCGTGATATTTGGATGAAATTTAAATATGTTATTGGGGATGCCGTAAGCAACATTTTTTACCATGGGCACAATCCTGTATATATGACAGGTGAGGCGTGGTTAGCTGTCAAATATTGGAATCTTATATCCAAAAGCAGGGTAAATATGGCAGATTTTGATGAACAAAAAATCTATTCCTTCTAAGTCGACCAAGTTAAGTCGAAAAATGACAACCATTTTGACACCTGTCAAAACCCTGCCAAACGGCAGCACTCATCTTTTCCAGTTTTCAATATTTTATGATGTCATTTGACATTTTTAACTTGTATGTAAATTTTGAATTCAAAAATTGAAAAAAAAAAATGACAGAACTGTCAAAACCTGTCATTTGTTTTAGTAGAAAAAAACACTCTAATCTGGTTCTTTCTCGTTTTAAGGTAGTTTATTGGTGATAAAACATTGAACAAGGTCACGCACGTCACATTTTGACAGCTGTCAGAATCTGTCAATGGCTTTAATTCAAAAAAAAATCAAATCTAGTTCTTTTTCAATTTAAGTTAGGCTTATTTATGATAACGCATGAAAAAACATTATACGCAGGTTTCAGATTTTGACAGAGATGTCAATTTTCATTTTAAAGTAGGTATGTAGTTTTAGTATAAGGGATTTTATTTCATTAAAGTCATTATAGTACTCAGTACTATAATGAAATCATTAAAGTACTCAAACATTTTAACACTTATAAATGAAATCCACAATGATGTCATTTTTTTCAAATTTTGAATTCAGAATTTACAAACAAGTTAAAAATGTCAAATGACATCATAAAATATTGAAAAATGGAAAAGATGAGTGCTGCCGTTTGGCAGGGTTTTGACGGGGGTCAAAATGGTTGACATTTTTCGACTTAACTTGGTCGACTTAGTAGGAATAGATTTTTTAGGCGACTGTCACAAAAAGATTAGTTTTACGGATTCAATATCATCCCTAAAGTATATCTTTTTTGGCCGCATTTACTTTACGGCCGCATTTACTTCACGGCCGCATTTGCTCTATCACTTTACGGCCGCTTTTACTTTACGGTCGCTTTTACTTTACGGCCGCTTTTACTTTACGGCCGCTTTTACTTTACGGCCGCTTTTACTTTACGGCCGCTATTACTTTACGGCCGCTACTTTGGTGACAATATACATATAGACAGACAATCGAAACATATAGACAGACAATCGAAAACACGGTGCCGTAACCATCAACACAACCGTTTATTGGTTGTCTTGATGTTATTAGTTAGCAACCACAATGGAACCAAATTTTTGATTTTAGCCCTATCCTATTACTTTTTTAAAAAAGCATAATGTAGGATACCAGGCGAAAAAGTCGGCAATTTTCTATAATCACAATTCCTTTCTTGTAGTTTTTGTTACTAATAATTAGTATGTATCTACCTATCTTTGCTGGATTTTTTATATAATCAATAAAAGTTTAAAGCTACTGTTGAATTTTCGTCTTTTTTCCAGAACAAACACTCGCCTAAAAAATTTTGTGTGCACCTCGGTCGAATGATCTTTTTTAGCCTCACCTGAAATTTGCTTGGCCTCGGCTACGCCTCGGCCGCAAATTTCTGATTCGGCCAAAAAAGATCAACTTTACGGCCTTGGTACACAAATAACTATTTTGTTCATTAAAATCTGCCATAGTTACTCTGCTTTTGGATATAAGATTCCAATATTTGACAGCTAACCACGCCTCATCTGTCATATATACAGGATTGTGCCCATGGCAAAAAATGTTGCTTAAGGCATCCCCAATAACATATTTAAATTTCATCCAAATATCACGGGTAACCAATTTCCATTTAAATATTGCGGGGTCCTTTAAAGTCAAAAAATAAAAATCAATGCAGATTTCTTGCTATCAAATTGTATTCTTAGCAGTTAGATAGTTAGTATAAGCGATACACACAAAATATTGAAAAAAAGTTACTTTTCTTGCAGAAAGCATGATATTATCTCGCATATAGGTCCATAGAGTCGAGTTGATCCGAAGCTCATTGACCTTTGACCTTGTGGATTCAAAATGGCTGCCTTTTTTTTTAAAAAAAAAGGAACAATGGAAATAAAATGACTTAAAATGTATTTTTTATACCAAGTTTGGTGTTGTATTCGGATGGAAGAAGCTTTCTCAAACGAATGGAAGAATAAAGAATTCAGTATGTTTTGTCCTTTGAACCCTATATAGTACTATTATTACCATATTACCACTAATTCCTAATTCTGGTAAAAGTATTTTTCAAAATGTGGCACCGTTGCCGGAATAACACACTATTGTATCATGGAAATGGGCAATGTTGAAGCGTTTAGAGCGGAACTTAGGACTTTGCAGAATGAAAAGTGTGACACATTTAATGAAGATATTTCTTTATTGTCATGAGATCCGCAAGTCAATTCTCAGATGAAACTTTTTCAACTTTTATTCGACCATCTAATACCAGCTTACGGAAAAAGAAGTCTGATGTGAATGGGTTTGGTTCTTCGATGGAACTTAGGATTCTGGGTCAATTTAATTGTAGCTTCGTTATCAAGTTTTAGCACTAGAATTGACTATACGTCCAGAATTTCATGAAACAAGCGTTTTATTTACCCAATTTCCTTAGCAGCTTCTCTAGTCGCCACTATTTCAGTCGTTTGATATGGCAACTGATGTCTGTCTTTGGCTAAGCCACGTGATTGTCCCATCAGCAAACATACTTAAAACTCCTTAAGTTAAGCGTCTTGTGGTTCCATCCCTACCAGTACCATAGTCTGAGTCACTGAAGGCTTTAATTTCTTTCAGTACTCCTGGTTTATATATCAAACCAATCTCAATGATACCTTTCAGGTAACGTAAAATTCTTTCAACTCTTCCAACGTCTCTATATGAGGGATTCTCGAGTTTCCGGAAAACAACACTAACTGCATAGGCATTGTCTAGTCGAGTGCTTTTCATCAAAAACATTAAGGCCCCAACAGCCTCTCTATGTGAAAATGTAGTTGTAGTGTTCAATTCTTCCTCCCTAATTGAATACCTTCTTTCACCATTAGCGTCAATACAGGTTCACACTTTTGCATTCCAAAGCGGTCAAGACTTTTTCTTGCCTAAGCTGTTTGGTTTACTTCTACTGCACCATTTTCAGTTCTTCTAATTTCTAAATCCATAAAATAAAAAGCTGCTTTAATGGTGATTTTAAATTCTCTTAGTAAACTTTCCAAGAAGGAATCCTTCAATTTGTCGTTGGTTGACGCCAGGAGTCCATCATCTACATATAATACTAGTAGAAGTGCGTCTTCTTCAACTTTATAAAGAAACAATAAGGGTCGGTATCTGATCTTCTAAAACCAAGAACTTCTTTGTTATCGGTAAATCTTTGTGATTAACCTTTGATAACTAGCCGAGCTTTGTACTTGTCAATGGACCCAGAATTGGTTCTCACTTTATTGCCCACTTACTACTTTCTTTCCTCACAAGTACAATTTTCTTGTAGTGACTGTATTTCTTTATGTATTCACAAAATCCAAATTGTCCTTATCATTGCAAGTAATAGCATCTTTGTAGCTTTGTGGCTCCTGTGATTTGCTTATTTCTGCAGCAACTGTCATAACGTAGTCCTCAAAACAAACAGGTTTGTTCAGCTCTGTTCTCTCTCTCAGTTGATCCTCTAGGTCTTCTTGTACTGTTCTAAGCTCATTTTCTGTCGGATCTGTCATTTCTAGACTTGTATCTGTTCGGTCTGGTATCTCCAAATGTGGATTAGTTTGATCTTGATCTGGGCCGGTATTCTGGTTCTCAAAAACGCTCACCGCTTTCTAGTCGCTCGGCACTTTAAATGCAAATTTACATTGAAAGTGCCGAGCGACTGAAAAGCGGTGAGCGTTTTCGAGAACGAGAATACCGGCCCTTGGTATTTTTTGGAGAACTGTTCTCCTTGTTCTATTCGATCTTTAGGTTTATTATTCGATAAATTCTCTGTTACTATTCTTCATTCATAACAATTTTCATTGGTTTATAAGCAACTAGCTAATGACCCGCTGCGTTGCCAGCGTGTAAATACATTTTGAAATAATACACTTCTTTTCAAATTTTGTTGTTGATTTTCTATTTAATGTTTTTTTTTTTTTAATCCGATATCAGAGTCGCTTGCCAGTGAGTTCAGGACGCATTTTAAGCACTCCAGAGCTGCTCTAGAGCGCCCCGGGCTGTTTATAGGCGTTCCAGTGTATCAGAGTTTTACGCAACCGAACTTTTTTTTTCGGGATAAAAAATAGCCTATATCACTCTCCTCTATAAAGTGTGTTTTTTTTTAAGATAAAAGTCAAACTGACATCATGTTGACAATACAATGTAAAATTGTCAATGCTTTCAAATTTTTTATGTAGAAAAGGCTTGTGTTGCCAACATAGTTACTAAATTTTTGACTTGGGGAATTATCTTTAAAAAAAAAAAAAGATTTTAGCCGATTCGATTGACCGGATTAGATCGATCTGGTTCAATTTGAGTGAACCACACAAAAAAATGATCTAGAACAGAAGAAGTTCACTTAAATTGAACCCAAATCGATCTAATCTGGGTCAATCGAATTCACCTTATATAGAGATACGTGGTATTAATTCAAGATCGGTCCAGCCGTTCTTGAATTCAAAAAATAATAAAGTTACGTCGGTTGAATGCAAGCCTAAATAAATGAAATATGGCAACGTTGTTTCATGCTGTCAAAAAAAGTTGGGTTATGTTGTTATGTAATGTGAATGAGTTTGTTTACAATTAAATTAATAATTAATTCAAAATTAATTTCTTTTTCCGAGATGCGTAACCTATACACAAACCTTCCTTGGGATGGCCATAACAACCTACCAAAGTTTCATCGTAATCGGATAAGTGGTTTTGGAGCGCATATCCGGATACCCCGTGAACTTTGATTTTTATATATATTATATAGATAGATAGATAGATGAAACAAATTTTACACGGTTGACGGATGACTGCAAAGGGGTTGCATTAGGATCAACATTACCCTCTTTTATACCTGTGGGACTGAAACTAGTAATCTCGCGACACTTTTTACTCCAACGTTGATCTCAGTGACCTGTATGAAAACGACACCAAACTCGGCATAATTGAAAAACATTATTTTTATTTTTTATTTATTTCTTTAAAGGCCGCCATTTTGAACCCCCATGGTCGGACGTCGTTGTGCTTCGGGTCAAATCAATTCTTTGAAGCTCTGCAGTAGACCTGCAGAGCGGCATGTTTTCTGCAAGAAAAGTTACTTTTTTTGCGTAGGTACCGCTTGTACTAGAAGGCATCCAAAACTTAACCAATAGAAGAATATTAGCGAAACGTTTGTTTATGACTTACCAAAACCGAGAAGTATTTCTGTGACAGCGGAACTAAAAAAACATAGTTTTGGAGAAGGCAACACTATTCTGTTTCCAACAATAGATTGACGGGATCACCGTCCACCAAATCCAAATGTTCGTATAAGTTTGAAAATAAACATCGAATGATTGATGGTGTAATTCAGATAAAAGCAATTGATTTAAAAGTCACTCGAATAAAGACCTCAATTTTAAAAAAGGCAAAAATAAAACTTCTCCGCATCGAAGAACTCTTGCGCCTTTATGAAAAACTAATTGGCGAAGCCGACTTGAGACGAAAGAATTGAAGAAAAAAAAGAGTCCCCTCATAAAATGAAATTAAATATAATAATTTCGTCGAAACGATGGACCGAGAGGAAAAATGGTGTGCAGCTATGCGACCAGAACAATATTAGACACAACATATCAGACATGTAGGCATTATCGGTATTCGTCTTTTTAAAACATCTGTTTTAAAAAGAGATTTAATTAATGGAGTGGTCTCCGGCTTTGTCTTACGGTTTTTTACGGTGTCGAAAAAATGCGGTCGCGGAACCTCTTTTTCTTGTTGCGTACCTATACACATACTGGCGATTGGTGACATATACATTCGACATAACTATTATTTGTTTCGGCAGGTATATAATACTCGGCATTTTAATACCCGTCCCCCGGTATTAATAATGGGCCTTTCATTAAGCGCAATTAAAATATAACTTTTAATGATGGTCATTAATTTTTATATTTATTGTTCGTCAAAAAATAACTACATACCATTCTGGACCTTGTAATGGTTACATTTTATAGTGTTGCTGTTTCTATTTGGCCTAGTTCTGTTATTCAAAAGTACGTGGGTACCTTAAACAATGTCAATTCTAATCAAATGTTTTTTATTAAAACTCAGGTTTATTATGTAGTTATCCGTAAGTCGGACTGGAGTTTTTTTTTTTTAATGAAAAATTTGAAATTCATAGATGTTCAGCTGATAAAGCTGCCCTGTAACTTTTGTCCTGCTTCTCAAATTTTGGTTTCATGGAAACAGCTGAAATAGGTATCTACCAACTTCAATTGAAAGTTTCTCTTACCAATTCCGATCGAGTAAATTCCTCGATGGTCATTGCCGGCTTCAAGGATCAGGGCAAAGTCTTCCAAACACTGGGCATCCAGACTCAGCTGAGGGATCTACAAATTGGCGCAGTTGCCGAGGATGACTTGTCGTCTATAATTGTCGGTTTACAACGTTCTACGTCTTTCGATTCCCGATCTCCAACTATCTCTGTCAATCCAGGCATCCTCCTCTAAGCCTCTGTCTTTCATTTCTTCGTCTACTCCACTTCTCCAGCTTCTTTTTGGTTTGCCGCGTCTTCTTATTCCCTTTGGCTTCCCTCAATAAGTTTGCTTGGGTATTCTTGTATCTGCCATTCTTTGTACATGTCCGAACCAAATCAGCTGTTTGTCCTTTATATCATCTACTATTGTGTGTTTTACGTCCATAATCTCCCTAATTCTCAGATTTGTTATCCTTTCCATTTTTGACCTGCCTGCCGCTTCCAGCATTTTAGCGGTTCTGTTCTCTAGTGGCCAAACCTCAGAACTTTATATGGCTATGTTTTTGACTATAGTATTGTACATTCTGGTCTTGTTAGTCTTGTATTGATATTTTGGTCCCACAGTACACCATTTAGTAGGAATATTGCCTTGCGTCCTTGTATATTTTGATTCAATTGCTTCATCTGGGTTTTCCTCGTATGAGATTTTCATTCCCAAATATTTGTATTCAGTACATTGTTTCATTTCTTGTCCGTTATTCAATTCCAGAGTTCGTTGTTCACCTCTTATAGTCATATATTCTGTTTCAGTTAAATTCACTCCCAAACCCAGTTTCTCGTATTCCTCTATCAATTTACATGTCATGTACTCTAGTTCATCATAGTTCTGCGCAATCAATACTTGGTCATCTGCAAAACTTAAAGTATATAAATTGTATTCATTGAGCGGTATTCCCCATGTGTCTGCATTTGTTTTCCACCCTTTTAGCGTTTGTTCTAAGTTTGTTCTTTCTAAAATATAGAAAGTGTTGGTGATATGCAGCATCCCTCTTTAAGTCTTTTAATTGCTGGATAGCCTTTACTGAATATGCTTCCCTGTTTAATCTTGGTCTTTGCATCATGATATTCTATATAGCGTTTTTACTGCCTTTAAAAGTTCTAAGTTGATATTGGTCTTTTCTAGTGCTTCCCAAAGGTTTTGAGACCATTATGAACACTCATGAGTCAGCCAGGTTAAGGAAAATCATCTCGAGGGAGGAGTCCGACGATACGTGGACAGAATGCAGCAAAAAAAAACCCTCGAGCTTCTCATGGAGACACACTTTCCAGGTTGTGAAGAAGCAGATGCCAACAATTTAGAAGAGCAATTGGAATCAAACGCAGAAGTGATAAAACGAATAATTACGAGGGAAAAACTGGGATGGGCAGTAAAAACCTTCAACCTCTACAAGTCCGCAAAATCGGATGCGGTAATGCCAGTTATGCTACAAAAATCCCTGGAAAGCATTCTAGAACCAATGCTAACAAAAATTGCTGATTGCTTAACACTAGGGCATACACCAGCAAGATGGAGGGAAGTGAAGGTCGTTTTTATACCTAAAGCGGGTAAATTAGGCATCGCTACCCCAAAGATCGATCTACACATTGGAGAATTAACGGGAATAAACATGCAATGTCCAGACCAACATGCATACCAAAAAGGAAGCTCAGTTGAAAATGAACTACATGAAGAAGTTGAAAGAACTCTTGAAAATAAGGAATACACACTAGGTGCATTTGTGGACATAAAGGGTGCATTCAATAATGCAATGATTGAGTCCATTGAAAAATCCATGGATCACCTGAAGGTAGAACCAGTCATCATACAATGCATAATAAAAATACTGAAAAGCAGAATCATTAATTCAGAATTGTTGACCATACCATAAGGAAAAGAGCAAGGATCTCTTTATCAATATATTTCTTAAAACCTTTAGAGAAAGGAGGATAAAATTGATCGCGTATGCTGACGACGACGTAGTAGTACTGGTGAGGGTCTTTAGCTTATCAATCATGGAATCGGCATTAAAGGAACTCTCGATGGGCAGGACAGAACGGATTGGAAGTAAACCCTCAAAAAACCAAGCTAGTCCTGTTCACAAATAAATACATAATCCCTAGTTTTACAATGCCGACGGTTGGGAGACAAAGCCTTGAACTATCAAAAGAAGCGTCTAGTTTTGGACTCCAACTCCCGTGGAGGAAAAACACGGAAGAAAGAATAAAAAAATGTCTGCAATATACTATATACTTGCAAAAAACTATTGGGATGTAAACTGCGATAGTGAGACCAATTATAAGCTATGAAACAGAAGTATGGTGGAGGGCTATTGGAGAAACCGGTTAAAGATTAGGGAGGGAACCAGCCTGAAGAAGGGATCCGCTACAGTTGTAGGGCAAACCCTTTAAAACCTAACCCAATTTAAACTATCCTATGTAAACTATGTAGAACCTTTTGTTTTTAAATTCTTCAAACAATGCCAACCAACACGATACTCCCTATGACTAAACGTCCCAAATTGTAAATAATAATTAAACAAATCAACTGATGAAATTTCAATTGTAATCGTAGCAAAATATCCTCCCTATTTTCAAAGTGACTGGGCGTATTAGCATAAAACGTTAAGATACTCGATTCCCAAAGTCTTGGCATAATCACGAACTGGCATCTCGTACCATGGCAAAAATCGTGTGTACCAGTACCTAAAAATTCGCGGGTGACTTATATGAAGGCGCACAGAAAACAAAAACGCTTAATACGGGAAATACTGTATAATATTATATATGACAGCGGAATCTTGACAGCCTCCTCTCGCATAGATTTACAGTATCATGGACTGGTATATGGATGCCCGTGCCTTTCATACACGACGTGGGTGGAAAAATTCCTTTTCCTTCTTGAGTTGTTGCATACATTGTAACAGATTATAGATCAGTTTTCTAATTATTGTCAATCGTAACTAAAAATCTATTAAATACTATATTTAATAATCAATATGAACAATAATTAATAACATTAAAACCCACCACATTACTCGTTTAAAACCGGTAGTTTTCGAATAAAGTTTTTATTATACATTACTCTTTAGCTCGTAATTATATACTTATACCATCTAGTTAGTTATTTGTATGTATGAAGAAGGGAATAAAAGAAAATTCATAATAATTTAAAAAAATTTATTACAGGCTTTTGTTGCGTATGCATTAGCCGTAAATTTTATATCTGTTTTAATAACTTTTTCATTATATGGGATTCTTCCTGATCGATTTTCACAGTTACAGCCTGTCGTGGCCATAAATTGCAATTTCCGATTTAAGGATTTAATTATAAGCTTTCCAGGGGACTTTACTTTTATCGAATGTCAGCGTGGAAGAGAAGAAGTCCATAGGGGAAGAGATTCCTTTTTTCTTTTTTTTTTGTGTCCCACGGGAAAACGCACTAGAAGGACTTATTGCTTTGTAATTGTGCCCTGGCAAAGCATACGAGTCATTTTTCTTTTTATCTCTTCTCATATAATACAGAATTCTGGAAAATATCATCAGTCAATAGAGAGGGAGGATATTAATCAAAAAGCAATTACGAAAATTATTGCATCAAAAACATCCTCTCGAGACGTAGTAATTTTTTGAAGTCTTATAAAATGCTTTCAGCACCATTAAAAATGAAATCACAAAAGAAGCGAATAATATCTTGGGTGAATACCTCCAAAAACGATCCTTTTGTAACATACACAAACAGTATTTTCTACGTTTGACGTATGATCCGGGAATAAAAAGCATGCACCGGATCTAATAAGGGCCGCGCCGGAAAATCCATCTTCAAAAACAAACAAATCTAGAAAAGCGGAGAGCTTTTCTGGACTATTATGCGAGGGAATAGGGGAGCGGCTTTATGCGTTTAAGCAGAAAAACGAAGAAAACGCATCAGATTTTTCTGCATCGTTCGATTCCTTTTTTCCGGGAGGCTAATGATCGGAATATTCCTGGAACTAATCGTCTGGCTTTCAGTTTTTGAAATATTTCTGTGATAGATGCTTGTGGCGTCTACTTTTTTTAAAATTTTTATCATTAATTCTAATTTTTTTTATAATATCCGTTATAGCGTACTTTTTTTGGCAATTGCCTAATTATACTGCATACGGCTAGTCAGCATCAGTTCGGAGGCCATGGGTCTATGGGTTCCTTGTATACATCTTATCTCTGGGCGCCACCAAGTTAATTGTGACTTAACTAGGAAGATTACTCAATGATGTCATAACAAAACCTGTGCAATTGGAGAGCTTAACAATAAAACGACTAATTAGGTACAATAATGTATCTGGCTTCTTTATTAAAACTAATAACAATATATAGGGATAGCCAGGAGGTTATTAAAAATGTGTTTAGAATAATGCTTGTACCAAATTATAAATATTTGATTATAAAAAAAAAATAAGAATGTAAATAATGTATAAAAATATGGATTTTAAAATAAACAGTTTTAACTGTCTGTTTACACTTGTGAAAGCTTAAAACCACAATAGCAGTTACACTCTACCAAGAGGCAAATTCAACACCAGAAAGGTGAAAATTATTGTTAGGGCAACCTCAGGGTAAAATTCTAGAATTTTATTCAAGGGGCACTTACCGAACGTAAATCAGTATCAAGTGATTTATATAAGATTTGCTTAAATAGTAAAAAGTGCAACTTACATGTGTACAAGTGTTGATTATCTTCAGAGGTGTGTGTGTAAATTTAGAAGTTCCCAAAGTGAGGTTATCTACATGTTTGGTCTCACTGTAGATCCAGACAGAAGCAGTTAGCAGTTCTGCAGTTCTAAATTTGTTCCGACTATTATATGGTGAGTGAGTCCTATAGAAGTCCTATCCACATTTTATCTGTCGTAGACGTAGAACTCAACGTGGTTCAATCAGAGTGGTACCAAGAGGGTTGCTGAAGGGAGGCTACCAAAGCCCAACTAAGAGCAATCTAGATCTAGTCTAGAATCTCGTTAATTACAGCCTAGGAGCTGTCTAGATATATCCTAGAGTCTTCTAAGTATAACCTAGCACTAGGACCTTTAAATTGAGGGATACTCTAGACCAAAGGTGAAGTCTTAAACTTCCAAAAGCTGCTCGGATCAGTCCGAAACAAAATCCAAAAATGACCAAGGGACAACTCTAGACAATTATCAACAAGAATTTAGTCTGAAACTCGAGTTCCCTCGCACAAAATTCCAAAAAGTCTCGCCCAAAATCAATTAGGGCCGAGACCAGCCTTTCGGTATCAAGTCTCAAGATCAAAAGGCAAATTCTTCATTTAGATTTTGAAAGAAGGCTTTCATTTGTCAAACTTCTAATTTTGACATTGAAGAAAATTATAGAAAAAGACGTGTTCAGTTTCACCCCAAAAGTACGAACTGAAAGTGGGTGGTGTAAAAAATGTCTGGTGAATGTTGAAAAATGCCTATAGAACCTATATCAAAAAGTAGAATAGGTCAAAGAAAACGCCTAGACAAGACAGCTGTTCAATGACATTGTGGAGACCTGCTGCCGATACCTTGTAATCGGTGATTAATATAATATGTTTATATTATAATAAAAAAGGATTCGGAGCTCGACAGGGTTATGGGACGGGGGTGTGGCAGTAGAGGTGGTACCGACACGTATTGAAGACGCGGTGCGATATTATTGTTATTGATTAAGAAATTGTTAGTTTTGGATATTTATATTAATAATTATTAATAAACTGTTTTTGTGTTAAAGTGTTGTATTATTACCACGAGTAGAGGTTGGCACAAACTGGCGACGAGAAGGGGATTAATGCAAATGCTGCAATAAGAACCAAAAAGGTATAATTATATATATATATATATATATACAGGGTGTATATTTTAAGTGATACCACTATTGCTATATCCGAAACGGTAAGATCTACAAGGTCGGTTAAATTAGAAAAAAGTTGCCTTTTTTGATGCCCATTCAAGACTTGTTTACAGTGTTGCCAAATTCCTTTTAGTTTATGAAATACAGGGTGATTTCCAAAAAACTCCCAAAACTATTTGATCAATTATTTCGAAAACTATTGATATTCGAGACAAAATTTAATCCACCATCATCAACTCCATTTTTTTAAACATAGACCTGGATTTTTTTATGTCATTTTAAGAAAGGGAATTAATGACACTTTCTAAAAATGACATAAAAAATTTAGGTCCGTATTTAAAAAAATGAAGTTGATGATGGTGGGTCAAAGGCGAAACGTCGGATTCAAAATTTGAAGATGCCATGTTGTAGAGCAAAAAAAATAAAAAACTTGCAAATTTAAATTTTATCTGGAATATCAATAGTTTTCGAAATAATTGATGAAATAGTTTTGGGCGTTTTTTGGAAATCCCCCTGTATTTCATAAACTAAAAGGAATTTGGCAACACTGTAAACAAGTCTTGAATGGGCATCAAAAAAGGCAACTTTTTTCTAATTTAACCGACCTTGTAGATCTTACCGTTTCGGATATAGCAATAGTGGTATCACTTAAAATATACACCCTGTATATATTATATATACATTTTTTTTTTCGGTATTCACGTAGTTCCTTACGTATTTTGAAAACAATAAGTAGGGAAGTTATATCAACCAATTGCCACGCTGATTCATAAACAAATATCCATTTTTTTTATATGCTTTAATGTGCTTATACCCTTTTCCTCTATGACTTTTTTTTTTAAATAGATTGTTGTAACATAAACATCAAATTGCTATGTCGGCATTAAATTCTTATTTAAGCCAGCGCAGTCAAATAAGGAACGTTCATTTGTTCAGGCTTTTGCTGTAGCAATTTGATCCACATAGTTTCTTTTGTCACCTCTGTATTTTAATCAATAAAATAAATGTTTTTTTTAAATACAAGTTTCTGAATCGAAAATATAATTGGGAAAGCAGGCTGTGAGCCATGATGAGGCTGTGAGCCACGATGAGGCTGTGAGCCACGATGAGGCTGTGAGCCACGATGAGGCTGTGAGCCACGATGAGGCTGTGATCCACGATGAGGCTGTGAGCCACGATGAGGCTGTGAGCCACGATGAGGCTGTGAGCCACGATGAGGCTGTGAGCCACGATGAGGCTGTGAGCCACGATGAGGCGGTGAGCCACGACGAGGCTGTGAGCCATTATCATTATAATTATTAATTTAAAAAAAAAAAAAGAGTGAGGGGGCGTTTCAAATAATCACCAACGACAATTTGCAGCATAGAAGTTTTTTTTTTTTTTAGAACCACTGATTCAACTACATGACCATGGGGGATTCAGGGTTGAAAGCATTTCTCTGTGAGAGTTTGGACAAGGCTCTGATTCGTACTGAGTGGGAAAAATGGGTCCGCTCCCTGGATTTATATCTGGCATCGGAGGAAATTATAAATCCTCTAAAAAAACGAAATAAACTCTTGCATATTGGGGGTACGCAGCTGCAAGAAGTAGCATATAACTTGCCAGCAGCTATTGCAACCTATGATCCGACGGAAGGGAACGATGTTTACCAAATTTTGGTTGACAAATTGAGCGAATATTTTTCTCCTGTTCAGAACTCAACTTTTGAACGACATGTGTTCAGAAACATAAAACCGGAGGAAGGTGAAACTTTAAGTAAATTTCTAATAAAAATTCGCCAACAAGCTGCTAAGTGCACCTTTGGCGCAACCGAACAAGAGTCTAGAGAAATAAATGTAAAAGATAAGTTAATGGATTGCTGGGCGCCGATAGAACTCAAGAAAAAACTTCTAGAAAAGGAACGTTCACTAGAAGAGATTATCGAATTATGCAAAATCTACGAGCAAACAGGACAACAATCAAAGGCTATGAATAATCCTAATCAAGGAAGTTTATCCTTGGTTAACAAAATATCATGGTCCAGAAGGCAAGTTCAAAATAACTGTACACGATGTGGTAGGCGAGGACACCAACCATCTGCAACTGATTGTCCAGCTCGAAATGCCAAGTGTTTCAAATGTGGTCACAAGGTCATTTTTCCCGTTGTTTTCGAAGTAGAGGCGGAAAGCGATCATCCAGTACATCAAGCAATTTGCCATCCAAACAAAAAAGATTCAACACTAGAGTGAATTATGTTGAAATGGACGATACTAGCGAACAAGAGTCGACAGCTGAGGGCATTAGAAACTCTGACTGTTTCAAAATTGATAATATTGAACAAAAGAGCCAGCATTCCTTTCGAGATGACATGATCGAGTGTTTTATAGGAGGAGTAGCAATAACCGTTCTCATAGATTCCGGTTCCCGTGTAAATATCATTAAAACCCAGGATTGGGACAAAATATTGCTCCAAGAAGCAACAATTTGGGACATAGACGAAGAAAGAACCGATAATTTAAAACCTTATGGCTCAAGTGCACCTTTAAAAATAAAGCACAGATTTCAGACTACAATTAGGGCTGGAAACGGACGGGAGATTTTGGCATTCTTTTATGTAGTAGAAGACGGAGACATCTCGCTTCTGGGAAAAGAAACTGCAC
The DNA here is from genome assembly GCA_917834065.1 of Ceutorhynchus assimilis. NCBI lineage: Eukaryota > Metazoa > Arthropoda > Insecta > Coleoptera > Curculionidae > Ceutorhynchus > Ceutorhynchus assimilis. Next base: position 13,077,589 of record OU892287.1, read on the forward strand.
AGCAAGTCGGTGTACTTAAACTAGGAATTAATGCTCACATAAATCAAATTGAAAACAAAACTAAAACTACATTCCTAAAAATCAAAAATGTTATTGTTAAATTAACGATTAATCCAGAAATAAATCCAGTTAAATAACCATTGCGTCGTATACCAATTGCTGTTGAGTCTCAAGTCGAGGCAAAATTAAAAGAAGCATTGGAAAGTGATATAATCGAACAAGTAGTAGGTCCGAGAGAATGGATATCTCCGATTGTCGTTATATTTAAAAAAGAAGGAAATATTCGCATATGTGTTGACATGAGAAGAGCAAACGAAGCAATTCTACGGGAGAACTATCCATTGCCCACGTTCGAATCTTTTATGACAAAATTAGGAGACGCGGAATATTTTTCAAGGCTTGATCTAGTAAACGCCTATCACCAGCTAGCATTGCATGAAGACAGCCGGCCGATTACCACATTCATAACTCACAAGGGGATGTTTAGGTACAAGAGGTTAATGTTCGGCGTAAACTCTGCGCCCGAGATATTTCAACGTGTTTTAGAAGAGATTTTATCGTCATGCGAGAATTGTCTTAACTAGTTGGATGACATTATTCTATTTGGCAGTACAGAAACACAGCACGACCGCTGCTTAGGAAATGTCATGAAAAAACTCCAAGAAAATAATATACTTCTCAATGAAGAAAAATGTGTAAAAAAGCAACTGAACTTACTTTTTTGGGTCACAGATTGTCGGCAAAAGGAATAAATGTAGATCAGCATAATATTAAAACCATCTTGGATTTCCGAGCACCCACCACAAAGGAGGAGGTTCGAAGTTTTCTGGGTTTAGTGACCTATGTAGGAAAATTTATTCCTGACCTGGGAAGCACCACAGAACCTCTCCGGAATCTTACGAAAAACGAAATAAAATTCAATTGGACTGAAAATCATGAAAAGCATTTTAATAAATTGAAGTTCGCTCTAGCTAAACTACCCACATTGTCATTTTTCAATCCAAATCGTCGAACTCGACTGATTGCAGATGCCAGTCCGGTGGCACTAGGAGCTGTTCTATTACAATTTGACGACAAACAAGAACCACATGTTATATCATTTGCTAGCAAGAGCCTATCAAATACAGAGCGCAGGTATTCGCAAACAGAGAAAGAAAGCTTGGCACTAGTTTGGAGCGTGGAAAGATTTTATTTCTATTTAGCTGGAATAGAGTTTGAGCTGGTCACCGACCATAAACCTATGGAAGCCATATTTAAATCTTCTTCAAAACCACCAGCAAGGATTGAGCGATGGCTGCTCAGGCTCCAATCATTCAAATTCAGAGTTATATACCAATCGGGAAAATCAAATATTGCGGACTCGGTATCCAGATTATGCCAACTAACAGAAGAAAACTCATTTGATCAAGGTTGTGATCGACATATTTTCACGATACTTGAAAATAGTGTTCCGAACGCTCTAAGCATCTTAGACATTGCAACGGCAAGTAAGCTGGATGACGAAATCAAAATCATAAAAATAAACGGAAATTCTTGGGCATCAGCTGATAAAAGTATTTATTTTCCATTCCGCTTGGAGCTGTATACACTAGGACCCATTATATTGAGAGGCAACAAGATTGTGATTCCGCAGACGTTGCGGCAACATATATTAACCCTTGCTCATGAGGGTCACCCAGGCGAGAGTGTTATGAAAAGGAGATTGCGGGCTAAAGTCTGGTGGCCATCAATTGACAAAGAAACCGAACGATTTGTGAAACAATGTCGGGACTGTTTGATGGTTGCTCAACGGAATAAACCGCCATTAATGACGAGGCATAAATTTCCAGAGGGACCATGGAAATTCCTAGCTATTGACCTTATGGGGCCTTTACCAAACCAAGAAATGATTTTTGTAGCTATTGACTACTATTCTCGGTATCAGGAAATGTATTTTCTCAGACAGACAACTTCAAAAATTATAATTGACCTACTTTCTGAAATATTTTCACGTCTTGGGATTCCTAAATCCATAAGGAGCGATAATGGACCACAATTTGTAAGCCAGGAATTTAGAAGATTTTGCCAGGAAAATAAAATAGATTTAGTACATACACCGCCCTATTGGCCCCAAGCAAATGGGGAAGTGGAAAATATCAATAAATCGATTTTAAAAAGACTTCAAATTGCTTACAGCAATGGGCGGGACTTGAAAGAAGAACTAAGAAAGTACATACTTATGTATAATGTGACTCCGCACAGTACCACCGGAAAGTCACCAAGTGAATTGATGTTTAATCGAAACATAAGGGATAAAATACCCTCGGTGGCGGATATTGAGGATGGGTGCTTAGACGAAGAGGCGAGAGACAACGATATTGTTAATAAACTAAAAGGAAAACAAAAAGAAGATATGTCCAGAGGAGCCAAAGAAGATCAAATTCAAATAGGAGACAAAGTGCTGGTACGAAATTTGATTGTGCCAAATAAGCTCACCCCAAGATTTGACAAAAATGAGTATGAAGTGATAAGAAGAGAGGGAAATGAGGTAACATTATTAAGAGACAATAAAGTCCTAAGACGTCATGTATCCCATGTGAAAAAACTAAGTCAACCTGAAACTCCAAACTCTCAAGAAATCAATCCATCATCACCTTCATGCCCGACGCCAGCCACAACAAGATGTGAAGCCCTGGAGGAAGAAAGCAACCGTCCATCCACAGGATTGGTCATTACCAAGGCTAATGAAGGACCAAGACTTGAGCCACTGAAATTGATAAGAAAGGAGGGAATGTGGAGACCTGCTGCCGATACCTTGTAATCGGTGATTAATATAATATGTTTATATTATAATAAAAAAGGATTCGGAGCTCGACAGGGTTATGGGACGGGGGTGTGGCAGTAGAGGTGGTACCGACACGTATTGAAGACGCGGTGCGATATTATTGTTATTGATTAAGAAATTGTTAGTTTTGGATATTTATATTAATAATTATTAATAAACTGTTTTTGTGTTAAAGTGTTGTATTATTACCACGAGTAGAGGTTGGCACAGACATGATGGAAATGAAAAATCAAAAAAGGTAAACAATTATCATAACCTCAGATTATTTGATTGGATTTGCAAACAGAGATGATGATGGTACTACCTCCTTTTCCTAAGATTCTAATCAATAACAGCGGGCCCTGCCGTACTGAATCAAACCTTCCTAGATCAATTAACAAAACTTGCAAACCTGCACCAAAAAACTTTCAGTAGAAGGCAGAACTCAAGGTAAAAAAATCTGGGCACAGAAAAGATAGTTGTTTATTCATTTATTTCATTGTAGTTCTATATGGAATCATATCCAGTATGGCAAAACAAAGTAGCATATTAGCCAAGAAATTGAAAATGTTACACCGTATCAATTGATTTAAAATGTCTGATGTTTGGGAAGACAATTGGTAGCAGCGACAAAGTGACTTTTTCCGCTTTCGTTAAGACAACTATTCCATTGTAGGAAAAATTAAAATTCCTGGAACGATAATCACGCCCGCCACCGTATGCATCCCATCTGTCTCATCAAAAAATCCCGCATCAATAGGATTATATCCGAAGTTCATCAGCGTCATCATCATCATCTTCGCTTTCAAATACCTTTTTATTATTTATTATGTTATTCCAGGCCTCCCTGGAAGTATTTGTTTTCTTAAAGGCGCGCTCGGTGTCTGGTGTATTTTAATTTCGGGACTTTTAGAAATCTCTGACAGGAAACCATAAAGGGTTTTCGACGAACGGCTCAGTGAAACTGTCAAGCGGCCTCGTATTCATCCACGATTTTACTGTTAGAATTACAAACAGATTCTGATTAAACGTTATTTGTTTTAAGGCTAATAGAAAAACAACATTATTGGCTGACTGATGTGATGATTATTTAAATGGCGATGGGGTTTAGACGCACCTTTTTTTGTTCACAGTGAAAAGCTTCTTCAAATCTGTATCCGACAAACACCCAAATTTAGTGTATTCTGGCTTAATCACTTTGAGCATCGTGGCAAGTTAATTTGCAACTACGCCGACAGCGACACGCGTCGTTAATTATTTGGCTTCAATTTTGTATTAATATTTTAGGGGTGTCAAATGGAATTCTGGAAATTGTGATTTTCAACTTATTAGTCGAGAAAAGTTATTGCTGCAGCAAGTCAAGGTAATATCGGTTATAAATATGGCAACAAGTGATGTGTTAAAACTTAATAAGCACGTTGTTTATTATAAATTTCCTAAGGTCTCCTTATATGTGCTTAGCTGGTGGCTAAAAACATTACAAGTAATTTTTATGTGTGTCTCAACGGCGTATATGCTGACGGTATTTCATTTTCGCTTGTACCGCCTACAATTTCACGTAGTTGCCTAATGCTTCACAACTGGGTTAGTATTAGTCGGAATGTTATGGCAGTATTTATTACTTATGGGTTTTACGGTGCCAAATAAATAATTAGGTTTCTTAAAATAACCGCGGGTCACGCACCAATGACGAGAGGGTTGAAAATTGTTTACGATTATGTTTACAGGAATATGAGCATTCTATTTTTGTATTGCGCGATTACTTTTGTCTGGTTTTCTGTATAAAAGAATACATTGATGGGCTTTTTCCAGGACGATTCAGACTTCGGAAGAAATGTATAACAAAGCTGCTCTGTAGCTCAAGATATTAACTAGTTCCTGAACATTTCTTTTTTAGCTAGTCTTTCATTGAAAAGATAACGATAGGTACTCACTATTACCACAGTTCTAAACTTATTCAAAAAATGTCTACACTCATTCAGGAGAAAATATACAAATAACAAAAAAGCACAAGTTTACTACACAACAACGCTGAGATTTAGAGGAAGAGAATAGAAGAGTCGCCAACATAACATCTTTATTTTACCAATGATAAGAGTCTCAAAGACTGAGGTGCTGTTATTCTTACATTGATCCTGTTCATATTTGTTGGTGATTGAGGCAACTGCCTTATATGGTGGTTGTGGAATCAAGTGCCACATCATAATTGGTTTCTATTAGATAAGAACGTGGTTCATCTAAAACAGCTACACGTATGCCATATTCTCTTAGATCAGTTACCCAAACACTGTCTCCTACTAACTTAGATAATTATCTTGTTTGGTGTATTTTATCATAACGCTTCTTTGCTAAATTCTCTTTATCTGGGTATATTTTTAGTATTAACTGCTTCATTGAGTATGCTTGACAAAATTAACAAATGAGACCTTAACTTTCGGTTCATAAGTAGTTCAGATGGGTTCAGTCCACATACAAGAGGTGTTGTGCGATAAGCTAGCAAAGCTTAATCCAAGTCTTTGGAGTCTTTCTTCACTAAACTTTTGGCTACTTTTATACAACTGACTCTACTTCTCCGTTAGAGGCAGGATAATGAGTACTACTAAATAAAAATCATATTTTTTAGCAAATTCTCTGAATTTAGACTGAAATTTTGGACCATTGTCAGAACGAATCTGTTCTGCAATAGTAGGGAAGAATTTCATCATGGAGTTTATGTTTCTTGGGCAATCCTGATGAAGAGAACTCCGCAAGTTAGAGAAATAGAGATTTAATGTGGAGTGACTGAATTACCAAACTTATATGAGCATCTGCCTCATGCACAAGCTCATCCTCTTCAGGTTTCTGGAGATTTTTGGAAAAATTCCTGGATGAGGACCATTGGAAATTTTTTCAATGGTCTTAATATAAACTTTCAAATAACAAATTCAATGACAACTGATTTGGTGAAGCTAGAAGCACGTTTACAAAAAATACATCATTCTTCAGATGAATTTAATAATGTTCAATTAATCATTGAAGCCTCAGATCACGACGACTCAGCGCATGATGACTTACATGCTGCAGGAAGGGAAAAGTTTGAAAACAAATTTTACCGACTCATTTCTGAGGCCCGAAAATTCTTAATTGATCATACTTCTAGACCGCCAATGCCGAATGTAGGAAATACCAGCAACATACAACAGCTTTACCACTCAAGTAATGATGATGATTTATTCAATATTAAACTTCCAGCAATCAATTTGCCTACATTCGACGGATCATATGATCAATGGCACTTTTAGCTCCTCAATATACGACAATAGTAAAGTTACACCTATAAAAAAGTTCTTTAAAAGTTGAGTCCAACATGTCAAAAGGTAAAAAAATTCACTTCCATTCCAGAACAAGGGCACTACTCGTTCCTTTGTGACGACTGAGAGTAGAAAGTGTTCCCTCTGTAAAAAGGATCCCATAGTTTACACTTGCTCTAAGTTTATTCAACTTTCTGGTGTTGGAGACTGAATGTTGCCAAACAATGTGTAAATTGTCTATTTTCATTCGGGTCATTCCACAAAACAATGACGGGCAGAAAACGTGGACGGATCCATCACACCCTTTTATATTTCAATACCACTGCCAATACAATCGTCCATGCTGACTCTGTTGATCCCTTTACTGCCGACCATGGTAATAATGAAGATACAATACGAAAGCCACCTACAACTTACTTGTCCACACAAACAACTGTACATACCCCTTCTAGTCTAGTTGCCAGTAAGCACTTCACAAACATTATCTTACTTTTCACAGCTTTAATTGAAGTCTACAGGCAACTTTGTACCATGTAGTGGAAGCCAATCCAACTTCATATCCCAAAGATTATGCGACTTGTTACAACTACATCCAGAAAAAATACAATATTCTGTGACAGGTATCAATTAGAAAACCGAAACTATCACTTCTAGAGCTGTGGACAGGATTCAATCCAATTTTGACGTAAAACTATCTTGCTTAATAATACTGCCTGCCATTACTGGAAATATTCCGACTATGTCCTTAAATTACACTTCACTTAACATTCCTGATAATATTGTATTAGCTGATCCAGATTTCAATTCTTGTAAACCTATTGACCTACTTATCGGGGCAGATATTTTATGGGAACTGATTAGCGTTGGAAAAATTGAACTAGGAAGGGGTCTTCCCATACTACAAAAAACGCTATTCGGATGAACCATTTCGGGGCCGATGCAAATCAAGTTTAACTCATACCTTCACTTACATTCGTAATGTCTTTACTCCAGCGGTCTAGATAGCGACCTAAATAAATTTTGGGAATTGGAGGAATAACCCTAAAATAGAATTTCTTTCACCTGAAAAGAACCTTTGCGAAAAACATTTTTCTCAACATACTGTTAGAGCTTCTGACGGTAGATTCATGGTACGTCTTCTTCTTAAAATTCCTGTTGATCGTCTTGGCGACCAATTGCTCTGAAGCTTTTTTTCACCCTAGAAAGGAAGCTGGATGAAAATTCTGATTCAAAAAATTCCATACAGGACTGCATCTGCAGCAGTCTTTGCCACAAGGACTCTTCAGAAAATATGCAAACTGCATCTTAAGGATGAGCCTAAGGTTCCTCACATAATAGATAGTGATTTTTACGTTGACGACTAGAAATGTCGAAGAAGTCAAACAGATAAAGGGAACTATTCATGAACTACTTATGAGAAATGGTTTTTCCTTGAGAAAATGGGCTTCCAATGATGCGTCACTCACCTCTGATCTCCCCACAAGTTGTATCTCGTTTTGATACAGACAGTCCTTGTAAAACTTTGGGGCTATTGTGGAAACATAGTTCTGATACATTGGAATATGACATAAGCACCCAACGAACGAGTTACAAAGCGCACAACCCTCTCTTCAAATGCGCAGATTTTCGACCCGCCTGGTCTTTTTTCTCCTGTAACGATCTCAGCAAAAATCATCCTACAGCAATTGTGGAAACTCAAGATTTCATGGGATGAATCCATACCTATGGCCCTAGACACAACTTGGTCTACATATAGAACTCAGCTGGTAAAACTGAACAAACTTCGAATACATCTCTTGTGATAACCCCATTGAAATTCAAGTACAGGGCTTCTCAGACGCCGCTGAACCAGGATATGGAGGCCGTATTTAAATGCGTTCTATTGATTCCCTTAGCAACAGCCACTTTGAACTTCTTTGTGCCAAAGCCCGGGTCGCGCCACTTAAATTGGTTACTATTTCGAAACGCGAGCTCTGCGCTGCTGTCCTTTTAGCTGATTTAATGAAAAAAATAGTATCATCCATAACATTGTTACGATAAATTTATCATTTACGTAACATATTCCATCTCTTCTTATTTTCATAATAAAGTTGTATTTTTTCCATTTCAGAATCAGCAAAATAATAATTCCTAATAATCTAAAAATATCCACAAATTTCAAAATAATACAAGTGCTGCCATCTATCCATCATGTGCGTAAAATGCAAATATCTAGAATTCATTTACCAGTGCTGCCATCTTATACCGGACGAGTTTTTTTTTTTTTAATAGTGATAGTTTTCCTTGGCTATTTTTATTTGACATTCATTTGTATTTTCATTCAAAGAAATTATATTTATCTCACTTTTAGCAAATGGATATATTTCTGTCTTTCTCTAACTTCTGATTCTGAAATATTCATTTTTGGCTTAATGACCTAATTAAATAGTAGTTTTTTTATTTTTGACACAACCTTTGACCAACAATTAAAATAATTCTAGTGGATTTTTATCTATTCTCTTTTATTCCACGTGGTTTTTCATTGTGATTTCATTGTAAAGTGAATATGATCTATTGGGTGTACTTGTCTGATTGGTTGAACTGGTTAAAATGCAGTTAAGTATAAAAAAACACAGGATCGTTTTCCTGTGGGGTATGGTTTCTAAAACGTTCTCTTTTTCTCGACAGTAGTCTAGCAGGCAAGTCCTTTTTGTTTTTAATAATTTTTGCTTTATATTTTTGGATATCATTGGTAAGTTTTTACCTGATAAATCTTATCTTATCTATTCTTGAAATTTAAATAATATATTTTAATTTTTTATCTAATTATGGGCTTCCATTTTGTGCGATTGGTAGTGCCACGTTTATCTGAGGTAAGTCAATTCAGATTTTTGGACTAATAAATAGGTACAGGGTGATCTATTATAAATGTAACCCCTGCTAACTTTTTCATTTGACGTTTTTGACAGAAATGTCAAATACAAAAGTTTCAAAAAATTGTCAAAAGTTTTTAACTAAGTTAGTTTTAGGCATACAGGGTGCGTCAAAAAAGTGCAGCAATGTGAAGTTTTTTTTTTTAATGTAATACCCTGTATATTGTGCGCCTATTTGTTAGTCCCCTTTAACCTGATTTCAACGATATATGGTTTGATATGTTTATCCCTTGGTTTATCTCCAATAGTAATAGGGAAAAACACGAAAATTCCTTCCTAGGTCTCTCATGTTATTTTTTTTTTAATAAAAATAATAGCTTAGACATCTGGATTTATTTTAATATTTCACCTTGTATATTAATGAATAAAATTTGAACAATAAACTGATAATAAAAAAAATTCTAAAAAGCCTAAATGGTATAATTTTCCTTTTTTCAATATGAAACCTTAAAAGGGGTTTTCATGTTTTTCCCTATAACTGTTAGACATATCAAATCCTATATCGTTGAAAACAGGTTAAAGGGGACTAACAAATAAGTGCACAATATACAGGGTGTTCCATTTAAAAAAATATAAGTTCACGCTGCTGCACTTTTTTGACGCACCCTGTATGCCTAAAAGTGACTTATGGCGTTTCCGATTGGTAAATTCAGTGCGCACTGAGTGTATTTGCATCCTTTTAATTGACCTGTAGAAGAAAAAAACAGAAATAGAAAAAATTGCACTAGTTCCGCACTAGATCTACCAATCGGAAACGCCATTAGTTAAAAACTTTTGACAATTTCTTGAAACTTTTGTATTTGACACTTCTGTCAAAAACGTCAAATGAAAAAGTTAGCAGGGGGTTACATTTATAACAGATCACCCTGTACTGCTGCTCTGGTTTTCAGAATCAATTGTTAGTGTCGGAATATTGGACCATTTGCTCTAAATAGAGTCGGTGAAAACCAAATTTGTGTGTCCATCCCTATCAACTCTTTATTGAATCCAGGCAGAGGCCTGAATAGCCAGTTACTGTTTGACTCTGTCAATTATTATCTTGACTAAAGGGTGTAATTTTTTAATAGAAATCCAGACAGGTCAAAAATTCAGTTAAAAAGTTTTGATTAGAACATCTCAAGAGTGTCTATACAACAATTGTTTTATATTAAATTTCAATTTCAATTTCCTTTGCAAGACACTCACTTTTTGATAGAATTCAGGGATTTAGTATTCCAAATATTGGTAAACCTGATACTGCCTTATTCTTTTCTGGATACCTACTCGACATAAAAATCACTGTTTGGAGTCTGGATCAGCTAAAGTGACGTCAGCTCAACAATCTATCCTCTTCCTGGATACAGGAAACAACACGAAGAGCTCCAGTTTACAAAAGTGAAACCCCAACACCCAATGAAGAGCTCCGGATTGGAAAGGTACATGGTATCAGATTCACCGAAAAAACCAAGCTGTCAACACTAAAATTTTACAGAAAGTAGCCTTTACTGTTACTCTATGTTACTATATAACATTGTAAACAAAATAAAATAATTGTTTGTTGGATTTTGAGTGGTTTCATTTGCACATAAAGGGACTACACGTTATCTTAATTTTTTAAATTCCACGACCCTAGGTTATCTTGTCTTAAAGTAACAAATTTCAATTTAATTTGTAACAACATTCAGCGCCAAGTACTATTGGTGTGACTCTACCATAGTATTGGCTTGGATTAACACATCTTCTCATCTTCTAAAAACATTTTTTGCAAATAGAATTTCTCAGATTCAATCTATGATCACCTTCAATGAATGGAGATACATCAAAACTACTGATAACCCAGCTGATTGCTCATCACCCTTAACTTTACTGGATTCGGGCTTGTGGTTCCATGGCCCTCCTTGGTTGTGTTATGCCCAAAATCAGTGGCCAAATAACGTTTTAAATGTTTCAATGGAAGCTAGTTCTGAGTTGCGAAACGTTTCTTCAGCTCATGTAGTTTTGGAACAACGAGAATCGAATGATGTTTTAACTCTCATTAGCAAATATTCTAACTTAACCAAAATTTGCTGCATTTTTGCATACATATTAAGTTTTAAAAAAATTCAAAGTCAAAATCAGTAGTTCACCTTAAGGAGAGTCTTGAGTTCACAAGGAAACTACCTATCTGCTCAAGAGATATCGATGCTCTTGATTTTCTTATAAGCCTGGTACAAGCTGAGACGTTTCCTGAGAAATACTCTGCTTTACAAAAGGGACACAAAATTTTTAATAAGTCGAAACTTTTGACTTTCAATCCATTTTTTGATCATTCCAACCAGGTGATACGAGTTGGAGGTCGTCTCCAAAATTCTGAATACGATTTTCAAAAAAGACCGTATCATATGTTACCTCCTAAACACAGACTTACCCTCCTGATTGCTCGATCCGAGCAAATCAATTTACTACATTCGGGACCACAATAATTAACCCTTGCATCATTACGTGAACGTTATTGGCCAATTAGTGGAAGAAATTTAGTGAAAGGTGTATCACAATTGCACAATTTGCTTCCGTTTTAATGCTACTACCCAACTAACTCAAACTAACCCAAAGCTCGCATAACACCATCTAGACCATTTTCTGTCTCAGGGGTTGACTATGCCAGTCACTTCATTATTGAAGATCGCGGGGGCGCGGTTTTAAGACTTCCAAGGCTTATATAGCTTTATTCATTTGCTTTCCCACGAAGGCGTTACATTTAGAACTTGTGAGTTTTTTGGCTGCCTTGTATGGATTCGTCACGAAGGGCTAAATGCGCACAGATATACTCGGACCAAGGAACAACCTTTGTCGTTACCAATAATGAACTCAAGGGCTTTCTTGAGAATGATTCCCCTGACATCTCGAATAGTTTGAAGTTGTGAAGTACCATCTAAAGCGTGTTGTTGGTAACTTATGTTTGACATTTGAAGATTTTATTACTGTTTTAAACCATATAGAGGCTTGTCTGAATTCTAGACCCTTATGTCCCTTCTCTGACAACCCCAATGATCCTAATTCTCTTACCCTGCGCACTTCCTTATTGGGAAGCCCCTTACCACAGTTCCACAACCGAATCTGCTAAGAATGGCAGAAAATAGGCTGTCAAATTACGAGCATAGGCAGCAGATGGTCCAAAGAATACATAAGCGACCTTCAGATTCACACAAAATGGAAACAGCATCATCCACAATTGTTGAAACCTGGCATACTTTTCATCAGTAAAGAAGATGGATATTATAAGGGGAATTATTGGTTTTTGATCAGACTCTTGATTGTTGGACTAGAATGCAGTCACACCCCGAACAGAAAACTGACAAAATGACTCCTTCCTTGAGTTGTAAGAAGAGCTTGAGAGCTCCAAAAACCTTTGAAGTTGACAAATATGCTTGTTTAATCCAAAATTAATAAACCTTTTCTTAAAGAGATCGTTATTTCGCGTAAATTAATATCCTCCGCGAACCTTGACTTTCGCCATTTTCGAAATTGAATTTTATTTATTCGACGGTGTTCATGTGCCGTAACGTTTCGTCGTCGCCGGGGTGGGTCGTTAATCATTGCAAGCCTTGACAGGGCGAATCTTTTTTTAACAAAAAACCCCGGCAAATTTTATGAAAAGTGCCGTATAGCATGCCCGGGTCAAGCTTCGTAGTCCGGATATGTTTTGAAAATATAATTTCGCCTTCTGGGAAGCGTTTCTATAATCCGGTTTTAAAAACCTATTGATAGTCAGTGGCTCATAAAATTCGCGCTTTCCAGTTGACAACTGTACATTGTGCGTACTAAAATAAAACGGTCGGAATTTAAGATAATAATGATTATTTCTGATTATTAAAAATGCTAAATCCAAAATAAATGGCACTAAAATTAACAACCAGCAATTATCTGAAGCTTGGCCCGTTACATAGCAATTTGGCGTTTCCTCCTTTTAATTTTTACGACTATTAACCACCAAGTAGATAAATTAAATTTTTACATGAAATCTCGATTATATCATTGTCCGATATTTGGCAGCGATAATAAATTGATTTAAAAAAAAAAAGAGAATCTGCCGCTGATGGGGAGGACGATAAAACGTGGACGGTGTGTGTCTGCGGATGTATTTCCGTCGAAATTACGTCTCGGGCTCAGTTTCGTTGCCGAGTTGTTCCTAATTAAAGTTGCCTTAACAACGAATATGACGCACCCGGATAATTCCGTCAATTAGGGCTGCGCTTCTGCCTCTGCTAGGAGGGGGTGATATTCGATACAAAGCCAAAAATACAGGGCGAAACGAATTTTTTTTGATAATAACTTAGTGTCGTGTTTGTTCATTCTCGATCCTCAAAGTTTCTATTCGTCTGGAACTATGATCTTGGCTCAGTGCTGGAAAATTGCTTCAATTCTGCTACAAATAGCAAAAGAATGCATAAAAGTAGTTTAGAATAGCCAAAGAATACGTTGGACTAGCTCGATTTGATTCGGAAATAGCAAAAAGTTACAGAGTAGATTGGAAATGACAAAATATTACTCGGAGAAGAAATGGAAACGATTATAATCGGTCCCATGAATGGATTCCAAACCACTCTGTATACGAATTCCGGGTTCTACGCACAAATTTTTGACTTTGCGCAGAATCGTGCCTGTATAGGTACATTGTACGGTTTCTTGATGTGTTGGAACAGAGCGTATATCTACAATTTCTCAAACTCAAATGGCAAAAGACTCGAGTCAAAGCTTTTTTGTTTTAATTGGAAATGAATTTGGGTAAAAACTGATCTGTGTTGCTGTTCCAACTCGGAGAAAGAGGCAGATGAATTGAAAAAAAAGAATCTCTTGTTTCAAAACAAGATTTACTTAAAGGAGAAAACAATATGAATTATTATTGTCACTCATTGGTAAAATAATTAACAATATGAGAGAGGCAATTTCGGTCGTTCCATATAATAATTAAAGAAGGTATTTCATTACAGGCATTTTTGCGGTCACTCTATTACCCGACGCTGTATCCAACTCCAATAGAGGTTTTGTCGGAAATGTAATAACAAAATTTCGCCCCTCAATTGAAACATTGTCGACATTTCATCATAACATTCTTTCGTTTTAATAATAATTTCAGGTGAACAGTACCCAGCAAGAGTTCATTTAATTATTTTGAAATTCAATTAGCTTACTTTATTATGGAAATAATTTTCGGCGACTGGGTTTGTCAACATTAATCAGGTCCGCACCGTTTCACTGCTCACGCGAATAATATTAAGTTTCTCGGGCGTTTTTCTTCTTGCGTTTATTTTTTAAATCACTCGCTAACCCGCCTCCTATCTTAAATATAAATTGGGGACTCGTTGTCACATTAAAGGTCCATTAGCTAATTTTTAAGACGCCACAAAAGGCGTTAAGGGAACTCGTTTATTTTACACCTTGTTGCGTTTAAAAAGAACTTGATGATGCCGGTGAGATTTTACAATTTCGCATGTTAATTCGACCAAGTGCTTAATGAGCCGTTTAATTTTTAACAAAATCACGAACATAAGTTTTTACAAAGTTGCATTTAAACTTCACAATACAGCAGTCGATGGAGATGATCACCGCAAATGAGCCAGTTGCGAGAAAACAACAGAAGAAAATGTATAGCAGATATTTACATTCTCAGTTTTTTTTTAGAAGTTTTATCGTCTCTTACAGTGTGTTCAATTTTAGTGGCATACAGACGTTTTAATTAAAATTGATGAAAAATTTTCTTGCTTCGACTAGGATTTGAACCCAGGACCCTCGCATATCCACTGCAACGCTCCACCATCTGAGCTACCGAGAACCTGTTTCATTTCTACCTTGTCGGTCAAATTTTACATCAATTTTAAGTTGTTAGTTGTGTTACTCAGTTTCAAAAAATCTTAGAAGTGATTGCGACGATTATGGCAATCATCACAAGTTTTTTTCAATCGTGATATGATAAGATAGTCCCCAGTACATCGATCCTAAAATTTTGTAACTCATGTACACGCCAAACTTCCTGAGCGGCTTCATAACACCAAGTCGGACAACTTTGTTCATATCTGCAACCTGGGCAATGGGACATTGTGGCGCTAGCTCTTCGTGAAGTTGTCATTCTGACGTCCCTGAGAACGGTGATACATGTACGTGTAGATTTAATTCCAATCGACTGTTTTGTATGTTATGTTAACAATATCACATTTGTCGGACAGAAATCTCGTGGTATTGGGAGGGTCCAACGCTTCTAACAGCAACATGTTAAGGGCGTCAGACCCCCTCAATGCCACGAAATTTTTGTCCGACAAATGTGATATCGTTTTTATAACATAAAAAACAGTCGATAGAATTAAAACCACAAGTACATGTATCACCGTTCTCGGAGACGTCAGAATGACAACTACACGAAGAGCTAGCGCGACCATGTCCCATCGCTCAAGTTGCAGATATGAACAAAATTGTCCGACTTGTTGTTATGGAGCCGCTCAGGGAGTTTGGCGTGTACATGAGTTACAAAATTTTAAGGTCGATGTACTGGGGACTAAGACTTTTTACACTCAATCGAAATTAGGTATTTGCTAATTTATCTGCAATGATAGTGTATTTTATATACCAAATAAATGTAGTTGGTTAATATTTTGCACCAATCAAAAATCTGTGATTGCCGAATTTCCATGATCCAAACGAATCTTTTTCGATGTACCCAGATATTTATAGATTCATGAAGGTCACAATACTGCAACAAAATCTACGAAATACCTGGAGGCCAGAGGACACTCTGAACCATCCACGTTAATCAAAACATCTGAGCATGAACATCAAACAAAGAAAAATACTAAACTGCGATCGTATTACCAAAATACTAGAGAGCTTAGAACTAAAACAGGATACTTTTATGTCGGAATACTATCTGAAAATTATGATATCGTGACCATCATCGAAACATGGTTGGTTGCACATGGTATATCTGACCGCGAATTGTTTGATAAATGGGATGATGTTGTAAGAAGAGATAGAAACTCTGATTCTACTGTTAGAGGTGAGGGAGTACTTCTGGCTTTGAGGAAAAATTTACTTTCTAACGAATTGAGTATCAACTGTGATACTGAGTGTATATTTGTGAAGTTGAAATATTTCTGTTGTATACTGTCCACCAAAGAATAATGATGAGTCCTGTGAAACTTATTCTGATGTTTTTGAACAATATTTAGGAGAGACATGTGACTTTAACTTACTAGTCATGGGTGGACTTTAAAATTCCTAACTTATGTGATATTACTTGTAGTGAAAATATCGTCTTGCAAAATTTCTTAGATATAAACAATTTGAATCAGTGCAATAAGGTTCCTAACCATATGTGTAGATATTTGGATTTGGTAATCTCAAATATGTGTCTGTCTAATGTTTTTAGGTCTGATTGTCCTTTAGCACAGGAGGATGACTATCATCCGGCTTTGGAATTCACAATATATTTTGGGAAAACAAATGTATTGGACAATGTTTGTCAGAGGGTATTTGCGTATTACTATTCTAAGGGTAATTTTTTATTATTGTACAATCTAATGACAAATTGCGATTGGTCCTCAGTCTATGTAGGCACAAATGTCGACGATAGTGTCCAAAGTTTCTATAACAAATTCACAGAATGCTTGGATGAGGTGGTTCCAAAATTTATCGCTAGAGCTGAAAGTAGTCGTCACAAGGCTTTCCCATCTTGGTATTCACCAGGTTTGAGAGCTAAGTTAAAAAAGGAAAGTAAGTTGCATCGAAAAATAAACAAAAAAACTGCAAACTCTGAAAACTTTACTCAGATTCAAGAGTGAATTTGTTGCCTATCAAAAAATGATAGAAGCTGACAAATAAAAATCCGCAGAGTTTTTGGGGTTTTCTAAATAACAACAAATCTCACTCTGGGATCCCAACAGAAGTAACCTTTGAAGGTGATTCTTTTTGTGAAGAAAAAGAAATTGTCCAAATATTTGCAGAATATATTAAATCAGTTTACCAAAACAACAGCACTATAACTTATGATGGTGAATGCCCAGGAATGAGAAAATTTTAAGTTTTCACTGGTTACTGAGATTGACGTTCTTGCTTGTATTAAAAAGTTAAAATCAAAAAAATCAATTGGCGTTGATGGCATATCCTCATATATATTCAAGGGCTATGCTGAAGGTTTATCTGAGCCACTGGTACACATTTTCAATTTGGGCATTGTAACTAATAAATTTCCGGACAAACTGAAGATAGGGACTACCACACATGTCCATTAAAAAGGGAACCTAAATGAAGTTGTGATTGTTCGTCTGATTTTACAGAGTCCGCTGCGAATGCAATTGAACATGGAGAACAGCTGGACACTGTGTACACTGACCTGTCCAAGGCATTTGATAAGGTAGACCATGGATTATTATTAACTAAATTATTATTTTATGAGATTTCTAAAGAAACATATATTTCTAAAATCATACCTGCCTAATAGGCCAAATTTTGTAAAGGTTGGCAAACAATTTTCGAACCAATTTATAACCATATCTGGAGTACCCCAGGGAAGTAACCTGGGGCCTCTCTTCTTTATTATATTTGTGACAAATTGGTTTCTTGACAACAAAGTTTCTATCAATATTGAAAAATGTTTCACTATACTTATCTCACACTAGAAAGCTATCTCTTGTATCAGCTGATTATCATATTAGTAACTCGGTTCTGGAGGAGAAATTCGAAACAACAGGGAGTTAGGTATCAGGGAAGCTTAAAATTTAACAACCATTATCAATGTTGCGTAAATATGGCATTTAAAGCATTAGGTTTCGTTATACGTAATGGAAATGTTGAGATCGCCACAATCGTGAAGTTATAGTAGTATAATTGTCTTGTCCGTCCACACTTGGAAAATGGTACCAACGTGTGGGCGCCTGTGACGTTTGTAGGCAGCGACCTAATTGAAAAGATCCAGAAACGGTTCTTAAAATGTAAAAAATGAGCAATGTTTATTCTTTTTTGGTATATTACAGGTCAATGCTTGCAGGCTATGAATTCCAAACATTGGAGAGTAAAAGAAGAGCAAAGGTTGTTATATTTCTTTATTCTGTTATAAATAATTTAAAGTACAGAGAGTTCAATCTCAGAATTTAATAAATTCCAAAAGTGAATCTGCGAATTCTAAATAAGGAAGTCTTATACACTGAAGAGAGAAGAAGTTTTTCTCCTATAAATAACATTCTACAAATTTGTAATGAATTTCTTTTGTCCACTGAAACTACCTATAAATTGCCTCAAGACAGGTAATCAATAATCATTACAGTGTCTGATCTTGCTTATGTCTTCTGATCTTGTTTGTTTGGAACAGAAGGACTAGTACCTGAAGACAGTTTTTTACTGGAATCTGTTTTAAGTACCTAATTTGTAAGTGTACTTTACATGTAATAACCAACTTGGATAAATAAATAAAATAAATAAATACATTCATTTTCCTTTTTTAACACATCGAACAAAAAAGGAGGCATACACCGAGATTTACGTAGCCTGTGCATTAGAAGTTGTCTAGTTTGCTGGTAGACTAATAGAAATAGCATCTAATCCACCTACTGCAAGCTAATACACGGGCTACGTAAATCACCCTATATATATAAATACAGGGTGTCCCAATAGAAAGTGACCGATTTTAAATGCTTATTACTTTTAAACCAGGTGTGCTAGCTACCTGCGATTTGCGCCATTCGACTTTTCTTGGCCTAAAGTTTTTTTTCAGTTAGTTGCAAATTTTTTTCACATACACCTACACAGGGCGAGTAAAAAAAATGCCGTTTTTCAACATCGAAATTCTCCACTATTTTTAATGGAACACCCTGAATCTTGCAACGCCAAAATTAAGAGTCGTGACCAAGGTATTCATTTGCCAATAAACGTCGGCCTTTTTTGAACCTAAAAAAATGCATTTATTTAGGGCCAGATTTCTATGTCAATTTTTTAGGGCTAAAACTTCAAGTTCCATGCCCGATGCTTATTGGTACATCAATACCTTGTACACTACTCTTAATTTTGGCATTGCAACATACAAGGTGTTTCAATAAAAATAGTGGAGAATTTCGATGTTGAAAAACGGCATTTTTTTACTCGCCCTCTCGCTCGCCCTGTATAAGTGTGAAAAAAATTTGCAACTAACTCAAAAAAACTTTAGGCCAAGAGAAGTCTAATGGTATCGACTATGGTATAGCCCTACCTCAATGGTACCTACATGAAAGATAGAAGAACGATACCAAATGAAGTTTCGACAATTTTGTTTCCTTGTCTAAATCCCAATTAGACAAAGAGATCCGTGCCTGTACTGATCCGGCACAGTATAAAGTACGAAAACGAGAAAAGGGATTTTTAATTTTCACGATTTTGATTTTTTGTTCAGTTTACTATAAGGTCAAAGTCAGTGGGACAGTCACTGTATTGAGTCATTCCAGGTATTCTTTCGATCTGAATAAACTGGACAAACTGATTGCAATCCTCACTAAAACCGAATTTTTGCGACGAACTACTTCCATGATTTCATGAATACAAACGCTTTCGCGAGAAACTCATGACGTCATATTGAACATAGTTCGACAAAAGCAAGGACGCAGCTTCTAGCCAGCGTTCAAACTCATGACGTCACAGACGAACTATGGTTCGTCCTTGGATGAATTACATTCGACACGAAAATTCGGTATGTTTGTTTATGCGGCGTCAAAAAAACTTTCTCGGCCAATCAAATCTTTGTAAAAAATGGTAACACCAGATGATAATTGTTTTGAACAAACCTCAAGTGAATCCGATGAGTTTGTTTAGATCGAAAAAATACCTCTAGTGTTAGTGAGTTCTATGCACATACAAGGGCCAAGTTTTTATATTTACCATTTGCTTATGCGCATTTCTCTTGATGAGTTACCTATCCTTGTTTTTGCTGCTGTCAAATAACAAGGACAGTATCACATCGGTGGAAATGCGCATATGTCATTGATGATTTTAAAAACTTGCCCCATTTAATAATGAACTTTGACATAATGACCTTATGGCGTCATGGTTTGTTCCTTGATGTTGATGGTTTATGGTCATAAATATTCTACAATTAGACTATCCAAGATGCTGTCAAACCAAAATTAAAATGTCCGCCAAGAGGCACACAAACCCTTTGTTTTCTTGACAAAGTCACGTGTTTTGGATAGGCTAATAGTTATAAATAATTAATGAAAAAGTTGGGTTAAGTTTTTCATAGGGATGAAAATCGATTCCATATTTCGATAATTACAAATCTGTGGATTCGATATATCGATTTAGTTGTCCCCGCTAGGAAATCCATAACATCTGGGCAACACTGGATAAAACCGACCAATCAGAAATTTGGTGCCGTGACATCACAGGCCCAAGAAATTTGAGGTTCAAATTCAAATTTAGAGCCTTTACAAGTCCGAAAAAAATCGGAAAAAATATAGTTGACCTTATTTTTTACTCTTCTTTCCAATAAGCAAACAAAATCATGGAAAAAACCTATTGGTCTCAAGCAAACATACTGGTTATACATCATGGTCATACCAATTTTACAATGACAGGCCTGTTTTGTAATAACGGGAGCTTTCAGCACTACGCCAACAGCAGACATGGAGCTTCTCTTAGGAATTTCCACCTCACATATCTATCTGTAAAGGAAGGCCGTTAAAACAACCTACCACACGAACAGAGATCTAATGGATGACAAAGGAAAGGTGGAAAGCACCAAACTGCTGGAATTTATCAAAACACACAGTGGTTTGGGAATGCCTATAAACCTTATTCTTGAAACACACACAATAAGCGACCTACTCTAAACAGTGGCCTTTCAAGAAAAGAAAAGTGGATGCAGAATGAGCATGCCCTACTAAAAGCAGAATCTATGTCTGTTCACGGATGGATCGAAGACAGACAGTGGGAAGGTAGCGGCCGTTTATGGTGTCAAACCGAAAACTAGGTTATTCATCAGTCTAGGAAACAGTGCAACCATCGTTGACACGAAATGGGTATGAGGAGGCTGCAGAATTGGCTCCAAACTCACAAAACCATAAAAATATGCACTAGCAGCCAAGCCGCACTCAAAGCGCTTAGATCCACCTATTGTAATTCAAGAACAGTGTGAAGCTGTCAGGGAAGACAAAGTAATCCTAATGTGAGTACCAGGACAAGCTGGACTTGGGTTAGAGGAGGAACCGAAACCAACTTTACAGGGCCAGAGCCAGTGCTGGGCATTGCTAATTTGCCAGGAATGACGCAAGCAAAGGCTATCATAAGACAACCGCGGTAAAAGAACACTCGGTTGAAAGAATGCTACAGCTCGGTAAAACTAAGCTGAAAACCCTAATCGGCTTATACACTGGACACTATGATATTATGTATTTGATAAAGCATTTTCGTGCTACTTTTGAACTTCGTCCGACTTCTTCGAACATACTTAATAATTAATTGCCCTAACTTTCTCGGACTTCTCCAAAGATCTCTGGATTTCCAAATTCACCCATTCCCTTGGTGGTTTCTACTTCGGAAATAACCAACACTGTTCTGGAAAAGCGTAAAAGAGGGTGAATATGCAGTGAATCGTTTATCCGAACCTCAGCCAACAATTTCTCGAAATTTTAAACATGGATAGCCTCTGTAAGTTTTGAATCATCTGTAAAGAAAAAGATCAACTTTAATTCTTTTCTTTCTGATTTCTCTGAAAATATCGCCAAAAAAGAAAGAAGTCATCATTGAAAACCTGTCTTTGAGAGAAGTCTCCAAATTCAACAATGCCAGCGTGATGAGCAGGATTTCGAAAATAATAATGCTTGTTGACAGACTTGGACATTTACAATAAACAACATCGACCAGCTATCTTAGATTGACAGCTGATAATGCCGAACACGATGAAATTTTTCGACAATGATATGGATAAGAGCAGGAACCAGGTTGAAGAACGCAGCATTAACAATCATGCATCTAAAATCGATTTTCGCAGAACTCCTTGCGAGGCAGAAAGACTACAGATGATAAGAATGAATCCTGTTGGGCACTAATCGGAAGGCAGACCACAGATGAGATTGATCCAACACATAAACTAATCGTAGAATTATATTGGAGACGAATGGATGTTAACATCTAAAGATGGATGATAACAGATTTGGTGCTGGGTCGACGAAGAAAGAGAAGAAGAAGCTGCCAAAATATGAGTTAATCAAAATTTCGAGCTCAAAAAGTGTAATAATTGATAGACTGCAAAACCAAAGAGTCCAAATTAATTCCTGGTACCAAAAAAAATAAACATACAAACACGCACACAATAGACAATTTAAAGACGCCGTACTAATTACAACAAGAAATTCCAATTATACCCACAATTGCGCAGCGTTTCACGCAAGAGAAGCGATACAAGATTTTAACCGCTTATTAAAATTTATAATTATTCTAGGTAGGTAAATAGCTGTCTACTTTTAAAAACTTTTTCAAACAATCAAGAATTATCTTGATTAACATTCTAGGCAAGGACGAATGTAATATTACGGAATGCATGTAGAGCAGGAACGTGTTTATGGCAGCGGTCACGTCTGACGTTTTAACATGATGCGTCTTCGAAGTAAAAAAAAAAAAAAAAATTATGATTAACTAAAAGAAATCGAAATGGCAAAAGACCAATTGGGCACGTCTTGCGGCAAAATTACAGTCCCGGTACTGCGTCATTTCATCACCATCATCACTACGAAATATACAAGGTGTCAGAGTCCAAATTACCCTTTATGTACCCATAAACGATCACCTGGTATACACGGTCATAAAGGCGATTCTCATTTTTGATAATAAGGGTTCATTATTTTGTGAGAATGTTCCATATTTTGTAAATATAAAGTAAATTTCCAAACCGGAGAATTTTAATGAATTTCTAAAAATTTTGCATTAGGTCAGTTGCCATTAACGGAAAGGTCCTTTTTGCGTCCAGTTTTTTATACGTCTTTATGTGCATTCATGAATAAGAGAGAAAATGAATGGGTCGTTTTTGTTTTAGCAGTAGCGTGCAATGAAAATAAAGATATTTCTATTGATGGTCAAAAAATGTGATTTAATTGGCTTTCAAGAAGTTTAATCGGTTTGACTGACATATAGTAAATTTAAATCATTATACCATTTTCTATGAAAGGATGAAATCCGGTTTTCCTTGATATTCCGTCACAGTCTAGATCCTACGTCCCTGGTGGACGCCAACCCAGAATCCCCCGATGGCATTTGTGCAAAAGCCTTTTTACGTCGGTGAGAATGAATTTGCATGTAAAGCTCTTTAGCTCTGGATTTTCCCCTCAGAAATGCAGTTTCACGGATACACATATTCCCTTTTTTAAAGGATTTCGGCTTCATTTTGACCCGGGCTAAAGCTAGTCGAGATAGCCGGTGCGGCGGGACCGTTTTCGGAATACTTTAACCTTAACTTTGAATAATAATGATTATTTTTTTAAAATAAATTAGCAGGTGCATATTTCACATTGTATTGTTCATAACTCTATGCTAAAGCCAAAGAATTTCAGGGTTTTTGTAGGGTAAATTCTGTACTTCGCAGAAAGTTTTGAACTGAAATTTGAACAAAGCCAAAAGTTCAATGGCGCAAAACATAAGAATAAAAAGGCAAAAAAAAATAAATCAGAAACTAAAAAAAAATAAATCCTGCCGATGTCGAACAGCGCAATGCACAACATCGGTGTAACCAAATGGTTTGTGCCATACCACGTCGTAAAAAGATCAAAGGAGTTGGAACCGCTACAATACCGCCGCATCAGACCAGGCTGAAATGCTAAAAATATTATTTATGTTTTAAAAGAGGACGGGGCCTATTGAATCGACAGGAAATTGGTCGGTTTTAGTGATGAATCAAAGGGAATTATAAGAATTCTGCTTATTGTTGCAAATTGCAATCGATGCGAAATATTTCATTTATTCGTTCTTTAACATTCTAAAAAAACTTTTCTAGTTTTCAATATATATAGAAGTTGAGTGCGAGTTAAAGTTTTGATGATTTCGAAAGTAGGTAGTTGTCTGTGTTGCTCTAGATACTATAGAAAGCATTTTAAACACATTCAAGTCGTTTTGAATTCCACTTAAAGATACTTTTTCAAGAGTGTTTTGCTTTAGTTAGTTTGTGACAAGGTAGTGATCAACGGGAAGTTAAGGACATAGCTATTGGTTTTTCCCGTTATTTCACATTTTATATTATATCTTCTACTAAAAATCGCTTCCAGTGTATTATTTGTTCACTAACTTCAAGAGGTTATGGGCCCAGAAGTGAACGTTTGTGGAAAATAGCTGCAAACTGTAAGTGGTTATGGCTAGAATAAATAACAATACAGTACCAGAGTTAGAGGCAAACAATTTCAATAATTGGTAATTTAGAATGATAACTCTGCTGAGAAGGTAAAACTGTCACAAGGCCATACAAACCAATGAACTTAGTGAAGTAGCTTCTAGTAAAGAAAAAGAAGATTGGGTTCAAGGTGTGTCCGATAAAAACCTAGATATAATTAAGGATTGCACAACTGCAAGGGCTCGAATTGACGCTTTTAAAAATGTTTTTGTACGTTCTAGCTCATGTACAAAACTAACACAAATGAGAGATTTGAATGAATGAATGAAACTATTTTTTGAAATTTGATTATTAGAGAGCTCATAGAGCATGGATTTGACCTGAGTGAGAATGATAAAGTGTGTCATTTATTATGTATTGTCCCTACCAGCGCAGTATGACACAGTAGTGCCAGCTCTAGAGACTGTCGCAAATGTTTGATTTTGTAAAGGCTAGGCTGCTGGACGAGGAAATGAAGATGAAATCAAAGAACGAAAATAGCTATAAAGTAAATTTGGCCTAAATGTAAATACCCAAGTAAATACCTGAGCATGTTTTGTACGTGGCAGCCCATAGCATTTTCAAGCGCAGTGTCTATAAAGAAGGGGAAATATTAGAGGCAGAGGAAATCACAGGGGTTTTAGAGGGAATTATAGAGGATTGAGAGGTAATTACACAGGTCGCCCCCATGAAAAACAGAAAGATAATGAAGAAAGAAAGCATTATAGTCCTTTTTTCCAAATCATTAATAACAAGCTAATTTTTTCAATGCAGCTTCATTTCACCGAGACGCCCAACTTTTTTCTCTTCGAAAATTGCGAAAACAGGTAGCTAACATACTGCGCAGGTGTAAAACATGTCGATTTAGTGACTATGAAAATTTAATTAATAACAGTTAGTTTTTCAGCTAAATGTTGAGATAATTTTATGAATAATTTGAAACAACATTTGTCCGACAAAATAAAGGGTTTGGTCTACGATGTCTCCCCCTCAAACATGTAGCAATTACGTTGCATAAAAAATGATTAATAACAAGTTGATTTTTTCAATGTAGGTTGGTAAATATTATTACAATTAAATGGTCACACTGTCCTACAAATAAACAGGTAGCTATTTTCAGTCCTACACTCAAAAGTTGTCGATTTCACGATTTAACTTTTTTCATTAATAACCGGCTAAATCTTCGTGAGTATCTTCATTTTGATAAGACGCCCAAATTTTCTGTTGCGAAAATTCCAAAAACAGGTAGCTAACAGAGTGCGCAGGTGGAAAACATGTCTATTTGGTGATCATACAAATGTAAATAATAACAGTTAATTTTGTAGCTGAATGTTGAGATAGTTTCATAAATAATATGAAACAACATTTGTCCGACAAAATAAATGGTTTGATCTAGGCTGTCTCCCTTCTCAAACATGTAGCAGATACGTTACATAAAAAATTATTTATAACCAGTTGATTTTTTTAATGTATCTTAGTAAATATTACTACAATTAAATGGTTACACTGTCCTACAAATAAAGAGGTACATTTCTCCAGTCCAACACTCAAAAGTTGTCGACTTCACGGTAATACTTTATTCATCAATCACCGGACACCGGCTGAATCTTCTCGAGCATCTTCGTATTGATAATACGCCTAACTTTTCTATTGCGAAAAGTTGCAAAAGTAGTAGCTACTAGAGTGAGTACTAGTGAGCACATTTTTTTTTTTTTTTTTTATTTGTCAAACACATTGTGTGTAGTGAGCACATAGCACATGTAAAATACCTTGATTAGGTGATTATGCAAATGTAATTATTAACAGTTAACAGTTAATTTTCCAGGTGAATAATGAGATAATTTTATAAATAATTCGAAATTCGATTTGAACCACAAAATAAATGGTTTGGTCTTCAGTGTCCCCTTTCTCAAAAATGTAGCAATTACTGGCTCATAAAAAACGATTTATAACCAGTTGATTTTATAACTGTAGTTTGGTAAATATTACTACAATTGAATGGTCACATTGTCCTAAAGAGGTAGATTTCTCAGCCCTACATTCGAGAATTTCGAAAATAGCCTTATGCATATTATACGTAAATATGTACAGGGCTTTCATTTCAAAACTTACCACCCACGTTATCTGCGTAAAGAGACAGATTTCTGGAAAAAAAAGATTAAATTCGAGAATTTTACCTTTTGTATTTTGAAAAATATAATTATTAAAATATTTGATTTTTGATATTATTTGAAATGAACATACCTATCTCTTTTATTTTTGAGCTGTCGAGAAAATATTATTTGGAAAACTCCTGTATTTTTTTAAGTTCCACGTTATTTAAAAAGAAAAACTCTAACTTAGAAAACACCCTGTATTCACCCTATATACAGCAAAAAAGCGCGCCAGATTTAATACATTAAAAAAGGAGCTCTTTTTTTTTAAATATCTTTAGAATTAAGATGAACCGGTTGGA
This sequence comes from Ceutorhynchus assimilis, assembly GCA_917834065.1. Taxonomy (NCBI): domain Eukaryota; kingdom Metazoa; phylum Arthropoda; class Insecta; order Coleoptera; family Curculionidae; genus Ceutorhynchus; species Ceutorhynchus assimilis. Next base: position 13,104,374 of record OU892287.1, read on the forward strand.
TCAAACCTTCTCAATCTGGGTATGGAAAATGACAAAGGGCATGGCCCCCTCTACTTTGATGGCATGCCAAAACTCTTTTTCGAGCAATTCAAATCTGGCGCGCTTTTTGAATCACCCTCCCTATACTACGATACTGTGTTATTTACGAGCATGCGCGTCGATGCGAATGGAAACCATCGACATAAATGTAGGTATGTGTACATACACATAACACATATACTGTTATACACGCATCTGTATACGTACATATGTACATACAGGGGCTTTCATTTCGAAATTTGCCACCCACGTTATCTGCCTAAAGAGACAGATTTCTGGAAATCGCCGGAACACGTCAACAAATTAACGCACCCCCTCAATAAATTTGTTGACATGTTTCGGCGATTTCTAGAAATCTGTCTATTTACGCAGATAACGTGAGTGGCAAGTTTTGAAATGAAAGCCCTGTACATATTTACGTATAATATGCATAAGGCTATTTTCGAAATTCTCGAATGTAGGGCTGAGAAATCTTACCTCTTTAGGACAATGTGACCATTCAATTGTAGTAATATTTACCAAACTACAGTTATAAAATCAACTGGTTATTAGTCGTTTTTTATGAGCCAGTAATTGCTACATTTTTGAGAAAGGGGACACTGCAGACCAAACCATTTATTTTGTGGCTCAAATCGAATTTCGAATTATTTATAAAATTATCTCATTATTCACCTGAAAAATTAACTGTTAACTGTTAATAATTACATTTGCATAATCACCTAATCAAGGTATTTTACATGTGCTATGTGCTCACTAGTGCTCACTCTAGTAGCTACTACTTTTGCAACTTTTCGCAATAGAAAAGTTAGGCGTATTATCAATACGAAGATGCTCGAGAAGATTAAGCCGGTGTCCGGTGATTGATGGATAAAGTATTACCGTGAAGTCGACAACTTTTGAGTGTAGGACTGGAGAAATGTACCTCTTTATTTGTAGGACAGTGTAACCATTCAATTGTAGTAATATTTACTAAGCTACATTAAAAAAATCAACTGGTTATAAATCAATTTTTATGTAACGTATCTGCTACATGTTTGAGAAGGGAGACAGCCTAGATCAAACCATTTATTTTGTCGGACAAATGTTGTTTCATATTATTTATGAAACTATCTCAACATTCAGCTACAAAATTAACTGTTATTATTTACATTTGTATGATCACCAAATAGACATGTTTTCCACCTGCGCACTCTGTTAGCTACCTGTTTTTGGAATTTTCGCAACAGAAAATTTGGGCGTCTTATCAAAATGAAGATACTCACGAAGATTTAGCCGCTTATTAATGAAAAAAGTTAAATCGTGAAATCGACAACTTTTGAGTGTAGGACTGAAAATAGCTACCTGTTTATTTGTAGGACAGTGTGACCATTTACTTAATTGTAATAATATTTACCAACCTACATTGAAAAAATCAACTTGTTATTAATCATTTTTTATGCAACGTAATTGCTACATGTTTGAGGGGGGGACATCGTAGACCAAACCCTTTATTTTGTCGGACAAATGTTGTTTCAAATTATTCATAAAATTATCTCAACATTTAGCTGAAAAACTAACTGTTATTAATTAAATTTTCATAGTCACCAAATCGACATGTTTTACACCTGCGCAGTATGTTAGCTACCTGTTTTCGCAATTTTCGAAGACAAAAAAGTTGGGCGTCTCGGTGAAATGAAGCTGCATTGAAAAAACTAGCTTGTTATTAATTATTTGGAAAAAAGGTCCTCGGCCCCCGGACTATTAGGCAAATACAGCTGAAGAAAAAAGTGATGCTATATGCTGCAAACTATATCAATGAAATTGACGGCAAATTAAGTTTTGTATTGGATTCAGGTGCGAGTAATCACTTTGTGCAGGAAAGTCTAGAATGACATACAGGTGCTACCAAACTATGTATCAATACATTTACCAAATGGAGAAATTCTTAAATCTAATAAGATTGGAACCCTAAAAGCACAATGCCAAGGTACCAGACCCTCAATTGGAGCATTAAATGTGCCAAAAATGAAAGCGCACGCCTTAAAACTGACCACAAAAGAACATAAGATTATTGTGGAAAGAAATAGGACGACCATAAGTAGAAGAAATTTTACGTTACAGTGTCAAGTCAAAAAGGGACTCTATATGTTAACAGTGAACAGATTAATTGACCCTTATGCTTACCAGTGCCATATTTCAGTGGATAAGGACTTATTGGGTAATGCAGGTCATGACCCACTCATGCAGCTAGGTTTATCAAAATCTGATAATATATGCAGCAGTTGTATTGAAGGATAGGCAATAAAGATTTGTTGAGAATAAGAGGACCTCGACTGCTATGGGAGATCTAGTATCTAGAATATGTATAGTGATGTCTGCAGACTAATCAATCCAGCCACTATAGATGGTGGTACCATCTTTGGAATTTTTCTCCCACATGTGGAATTCTGCCCCCAAGCACATCTTGAAACTGCTTGATTCGATCCAGAGAGAGCCATTCGTCTGATAGAAGATCTGGAGTTGACAGGAAGTTTGAACAGTTTGGGCACACAGAAGGAGGGTGGCGAAACTGACTCTGTTTTGTCGATACTACCACGATAAATGCTGTTCCGAACTGTCAAATATCTTCCCATCTAGAGCAATACATGCAATGCAAATCTTTACGACAAATATCCGCAGACACCTTCGAATCACTGCACCCGCTCGTGTTAATCGAGTGCCATAGGGGTTTTCCCGCATGGGCCGGTATATTCAATTAAAAGAAAATTGAGTATCAAGATCAACATAATGACTTTCATGAAATACAATAATGAAGAGGAGAGAAGGAACATAATCAAATAAACCAAATTAAAAGCAAAAGTCTATAGAAATTTAGGAAATTTGCACTTTTTGAAGACAAGCCCAGATAGATGATAGTACCTACACAAAAAACTCAAATAGACAAATTAGAAAAATAAGTTCAAGGAAAAAAGCGAACATGAGCCATAGAAAGTCTCTGATCAATCATAATTCAATAGAGACAAATGAAAATCTCAAATCATCCTTGGCTTTTGTTTGAAGATTACACTTGCAATTTTCACAATTACTTGACTCTCGGAAAACAAACGTTTTTTTCTTGTAGATCGTACCTGATAATAAGTGTCAATTGTCTGACACACCGATGGATATCTTTACAGAAGATATATAGTACCTCTACTAAATCATTTTGCCATGACAGCTATTGACTTAAAAAAAAAAATTTGAGCTTTATCAATCTCAGATTTCTTTCCCGAGGCTAATAATAAATCGAGAGGGGTTGAAGCGTTAGCTTAAAATCGAATATATTGGAAAATTAATAATAAAATTCGCGATACCTGATGGCTGTAAATGAAAAATGCAGACGCGACGACTTAAATCCAATTTGTCGACTACTTACTATCCAGGCTCCAATAATTCAATGCAATTTATTCATTTTCGCTGGAAGTCGTTTTTATTAAATCAGGAACACCGTGTCTATTGAGTCAAATATATGAAATAGATGTCGAGAATGTTGCCAATATTGTCTTGACTCTTTCTTAGATAGACTATAAGAAAAATAAGTTTCATCTTGTAAACATCCAAGTATATACACACACGAAAGAGTTAAAAGGTTATAAAACATCTTCGAAAGTGGCTGGTGTACCGATCCTCATCATCGCCAGCAACAGCAACGAAAATTCGCCATTTGTCTGTTTGCTTAGCAAAGTGGCTCCTCGTTGCCACTCCATCAGTTCAGTCGATCCACTTGGAATTGCCACTAATTGAGAAATTTGCCGAGAGGAGGGAAACGTCTCGCCTTTTGATGTTAGACACTCCCGAATTAAGGATGTTTACTTAAAAGACGAGCAGTTCCTCCTTCTTGTATTGACGACTGGGGCGAATTTTACAAGAAAATGCACTTTACCCGATAGAGGGAGGAATGTGTGGTTTTTCACCTAAAAGCGATTTTTCTCGCGGCAAATCAATCAATAATTTTTTTTATAAAAGCTGAAGTGTTATCTTTAGTGGTTTTTCGTGCCTTTGCAAGAAACTAATTTTCAATTGCAAAGCTCTTCCGCGCTTTTATCTAGCATCTATATGGCCAATAATAACTTCAGGAACTGGAAGAAGTTATATAAATTAGGAACTCACGAGCCGGTATTTAGATAGAGAGGATATCTGAGTTTTTCGCAAACATTTAATTTAACTTAAAAAAAAACTCTGCTTTATAAATTTATACTTTCAAGCGGTCCGTACCCGTGAACACGCAACCGTGCAGATTTATGCTAAATGGTCACGTGAATTTTTACTGATTACATTACGGTATGCAAAATACCTTCTCTCTCTCCATATCTTGCCATATTTAATTCATAATTTTTGTTGATTCGAAATATTAATATCAACTGTTGATACACTTACATAATTGGCTTATATAGAAGGTAAAAAGAGAAGCAATGATAATGTGCAAAAATTCCTGAATGACCGATAAAAGTTGTCGCACAGAAGAAATTCTATTCCCAGGTCTCCGGCAGATACAACACCTTCTTCAAGGTGAACGAATGATGCATCATCATCATCATCATCGTTGGTCGTAGAGGTCAGGGACCGTCCACCGAGCCCGGGCACTGGCGGTACTGCCGAAACTTGTCGTTGCACCAGGCAGTACCTATAGAATCTCAATGGCCGCGAGAATCTTGTTCGTATTGGCATGCGAGAGGTGGACGTGTCTTTGTTGGGTTATTTTTGCCAAACGAAAGTCGACGAATAGAAATTATTGTTTGTCGGTTTGAAATTGCATAGCGGAACTAATCCAAATTATTATTAGATGATGCGAGAAAACTTTAGTATTACTGAATGATGCCTTAACTGAAGCCAAAGAAGTCATTGTACATTCAATAAAGTGAAAGGGAAGATTTAGTGACTTTTTTTCCAAACTCTATTGTCGTTAATTTAATTATCACTTCTGAATCATTTCGCTCACCCCTTTGATTTGCTGAGTATTTTCCATTTTACGGAACGCTTGATCAACCTGGGATATCAGAACGGTCAAGACGAAAAACTCTATGAAGCAGTACCGCCTTTTTCGGAGCTTATTTTCGAAAATAAAATTATTCGAAAATGGAATTTTTGAACTGCTGCGAAAACGCGGGTTAGAACTGTGACGACAGAGTCCTAATGCGAGTATAATGTCGAATTTATTATTAGTAAATCATTCCAAAACATGAATGCTTCTAATTAAAGTATTGTACTAGGAAGCGGAAACTTAGTTCAACTTTAAATTCAATTATATCTGGTGTTGGACGTGAATCGATATATTTATCTTTTTCTAGCTCATGTGAATTCGCCGAGTCGAAACTTGTAACTCTTGTAAGTTGGATCTGTATTCCATTGTCGGAGAAGCGTTCAGATCCTTTTCTTTCATTAGCAATTAGACAGAGACCAAAGATATCCGTTAAATGTGCTAAAAATCTAACTCGTTTTTTCACAGTTTATTTCCTTGAACCTATTGTAACCCCTTTTGTTAATGAATTAACAAGAGGCCATAATATGCTCGGTTTGCTCAGCGAATAATTATTAGGGGTGGGTTGATAGTTTAATAAGTACAGAATGGTAAGGGCGCCACTGATTTTTTTTTTTTAATTAATAATAAAATTGCCTAAAATATGGAAGGATGAAAATTCATAAACACACCTGGAAAATAATCAGCAAACAGTAAATTCTGAAAAGGAAATAAATAAGGCACATAACTCTTGACATATATAGGTAAACCAATAAAACAATTAAGTAAATTTCAAATTAATATAGTATATATTTTCACAGTCAGTCAAAAACCTAACATTGAATTATTTCAAAACATAAAATCAATTATTGTTGGTAGAATACCTTAGATCGAATCAAATAAAAGAGGTTAACTTTCAATCAGATTGGTGAAGCTCAAAAAAATAAAATAATATTATAACAGCAATGCACCTCAATATACTTGTCATATAAATTCATCAACAGTCGCTGGCCATATCATTATCAGGAAATGCAAATATAAAAGATTTAGGTTTCCAGAAAACTATTTAAAAAAAAATTAAATGATTGAAAAATTGTATTGATAAATATGGTCAGCTCTGCAAAAAAAAATTCAAAAAAATCAATTTGTACCTCTAAAAAATCCAAAGTTGGGTTATATAACAGTTAAATGGTCTAGAGACATAAGGAAAATCCTCCAATATATGTATAAGTTAGAGGACCTCGGGTTAAAAATTGATCAATTTTCGATGGCAGGCTCTTACTCAATAATTTCAAATTTAGAACATGTTGTCCAACCTTGACTTTTGTTCAGATTACTTATCGATTAATATTGATAAAAAATGATAAAATCTAAAGCAATATTAAAAGTTATGCAAAGACAAATCCATAATAAATTCGATAAATCGAAAACTAATTTTCCACCATCGCCTCGGTGTCAAGAATAAGAGATTTTAAAGGTGTATGAAACTCAAATTAAAAAAAATATATATGTTAGTTTTGTTAATTGACTATAAAACTGATCTTATAAAAGAAAAGGTATTGAAAGTTATTAATGAAATTTTACATAAGCCTCAATTCCAACAAAAAGGTAGAGTACGTTAGTCGGTTGCCATCCATTTGACTTGACAAGAGAAGTTGCAGGTTGAAGTTGCAGTTTCTAGCCTGGAATCGAGGTAGATGGAGGCTAGAAAGTCAGTTTTCTTCCAGGTATCGACACGTGAAGGATTTAAGAGCTCTATGCCCAGAGATAGGGCTTGTTGGAAATGGATCCCATGAACAACTATTACTTGAAAAAAAAAAACTTGAAACAAACTTACCAACGAGTGGGGTCGAAATTCAAACTTGTATAAAACGGTAATCACAAGACTTTTCATTTAAATTTTCTCGGTAATCAATGGATTATTGCCTTAGGCAACTTTATTTCGTGAAGATAATGCCTGAAGGCCGATAAGGTTCTTTTTTCCACGAGAACGGTAATTACACTTGAAGAAGATGGCTACCCCCAGCCCAGCCACGCTCGACTTTTTTGGTGCAAAAGCAAGATTAGAAAAGGGCTCGTCAATTTTCTCTTCCACAATAAATAGATTTTACTTGACATTTTTGAAGGAAAGCCTATCAACCTGTCAACCCTCAGCTCTGTGAAAAGTACTACGTTCGAAAACTATTAACGAGGATAAAGAGCAACAAAGTACTACGTCGATCAAGGTAGTACAAAAGAAAGCGCCTACTCCCTCCTCGAGGTCACCGATAAAATAATTAATTCAGCCGGCAATAGATGCCGCCATATGGACTGAATAATAATAGAAAATTCAAAATGTAAATAATTTAATAATTGCTAATATTATAAGTAGCAGAAACCCTTTTTTAATGCTAGTCACCAGACTGTCAACATTAAAAGGTAACATAAAATTAAAATTGAAAAAAAAAGGAACAAATACTAACTGGTAGCATTTCACATGCTACACTATTCGCGTCCTTTACTACAGTATAAAAACAGAAAGGATAGGTATAATAGGTGAACTTTTGTTATCTAGTACAATGAATGTTTGTCTCAATGTTGTCAAATCTTTCTTGAAATCTGTATCTCTAGAAACCATTGAAACATCTTGAAAAAAATATGAATATCGGCTTTACCCAATGAGAGGACGTTTTCAGTCACGTAAGTTTTTGCTAAAATGTTGCTAAATTTTATTCTCGGTTGCATTCATGTATCTGCGTTAAAAAATATCATAGATTTCCATATTCCGGGCACGTGAAAGTGGCTTATTGCAAACTTAGCTCTTGATAGAATTCAATAAGATTAAACCAGATTTGTTCACATTCATTGTGGATCTGTAACCTGACTTTGCCGGATACACCTCTCGGCAGTCTCAGAGAAGTATATGCCTCTTCAGCACGAAAAGTGATGTTAAAAATTTTTTGGATAGAAACTGTTGGTTGAGATAGTTTTAGATTTGGAAAAACTAAACAGCATCCCTGTTATCTCCCAATAAGATGAATTTAGAAGAAAAAAGTGTTTCCATAAAGACATATTTTTGCTCAAACATTGTGTCTGAACTCAGGGACTGCACTGAATGCACCAGGTCTTAACATGTTGATATCAAGATAATTGAATAATAATGGCTATCAAAAGTTCTTTTTCGTTTTAAAAATTGTTATATCGATAAAGTAACACATTCCTAACGCCGACTATTAAAATTTGAATGACAATCGTTCTCACTATAAAACTCGTTTGATGCCGAAATGTAGCTAGAGGCACCGCAGGACTGCCCTAGTTTCTGTTATTACACCATTATGCTGAATGAGAGGGCAAAAAAAATGCGTTTCTCTAACTGTTAAAATAACAGAAAAGACTATTCAGATTTCCTACTGCGATCGGGGCCTTTTTGTTTCCCGAAAATTAAACAGTACTGCTATTATAATACCTTAACCCAGAACTCAGACATAAAAGACAGTGGGATCAAAGTGACATTTTGTATTTATTTTAAGACTCGCTAATGGTATTTAAAAATTCCACTTAAATGTATCCGAAAACAAAATTTTCTCTGGAGATTTCGTATTTTGACATGTTAGTTAGAAACTATTTCACTTTTAATGCATATTTTCAACAAAGATTAAATTATTTTGGATGGAATATACGTCAAGCATGCTAATGCTTTTTATGAGCATACCTAATTCATCTTTATTCAGCAAATTCATTGTACACAAATATGCTTTTAACGAATAAAAGGCTATAATACAATATAAAAATATTTTTAGACATTTTAACAAAGATTATAAGGCCTATTGAAAATGTTATTTGATATTGTAGCAAGCATATTATTCTGGAAATTATCAAACCCAGAATAAAATTCCAGCAGAAAAGTCACAATTCACTATTCGGTATTTTGTACAATAAATTAATGTTTTGTGAAAGTTTTTTTTTTTTGTTAGAACAAACGTAAAGTACGTAGAGCAAAACGCTGAAAACTTTTCGACAAGTAATTTTTCGCAGTCGAACGTAAAGCACAGAGAAACCAAAAAATATATAAATATAGAGCTCAGTCCCTTTAATTAAAATTAATACGAGAGGCAACTTTATACCTATTGTGTGGAAATTGGAAAAGAAATATAAGAGGGTCGAAACTGGACAATGAAACTCCGATACTTTAATTTGTGAAATTACTTTTTGACTCGTGTAATCCGAGATAATTATTGCTCTTTTAATTATAATTCTAATATATGCAAGACATTAAAAAAGAAACAACTAAAATACTGTCAAACAGGAGTGCGATAAGCATCGACTTACATTGTTCAAATATCGTATCGAATTCAGATTAATTTTTCGAGCTGGTTGTCTGACCGGCTTTTTATTCGTTTAGTAACTATTTTGATTTTCTGATACTGATCTGTCTAGACCAAGGATGTTTGAAAAAAAAATTCACCTTGCAACACATGTAAGAATTATTAGTGTCTGATTTTGTAATGACTTTTCTACGTTTTTAATTGATTGACACGTTTTGATTCCTTTCAGTGATAATATAACAAAGTTTCATGGTGGTCGTTTATGGGTAAAATGGGTAGGTGTTTATACAGCAACGGTAATATAAAGAGATTGCACATTGGATTACTATGGTGGGCAAGGATTTTTTTGTAAATTTGTGTCCGACGAGTATTAATTGATGATAATCTTTGACCTGATAATTGCGAGATGTTTGCTGAATATTAACTAAAAGGCAGTCAGTGGATCTTATGAATATGCCAAATATACCGCTCTTCTGATTTTTAAGAACGATGCTTAGGCTTCAGTAACTTCATGATAGAATACTGGAATTATACCGGACTATTACAGTTCCTTTCTGGTAACGCAGTAATTTCTCCCTGGCTAAGTCCTCGTGGTACGATTTACACAAACCTATCAAAAGTAGCGGGGGCGTTACAGAGTCCAAAAGGCATTACCTCGGGCATTACCTTGAATTTGTAAAGACCGCTTCCAGTAGAGTTCTCTTTATCTTTTTCATCAATGCTTATCTGCCAGTATACGCTTTTCAAATCCAAAGTAGAAAACCAATTTAAGTCTGCCAATGTCGTGAGGGTATCGTCAGATGATAGAATACTGGAATTATACCTGACTATTACAGTTCCTTTCTTGTAACGCAGTAATTTTTCTCGGGCTTGGTAAGCACTCTTCTGTAGTATGACCATTTCTTCTCCATCTTATATTTGCTACAGGACAGATCCGATGCGAAGTTTTTCCCATCACTAATACATAATCCAGGTAAAAAACTTTCCACGTAAGTCCTCGTGGTACGATTTACATAAACCTCTAGCGGTACGATTTACGCAAACCTATCAAAAGTAGCGGGGGCGTTACAGAGCCCAAAAGGCATTACCTTGAATTTGTAAAAACCAATTCCAGTAGAGTTCTCTTTACTTTTCCATCAATACCTACCTGTCAGTATACGCTTTTTTAATCCAAAGTGAAAAACCAATTAAGTCTGCCAATGTCGTAAGGGTATCGTCAATTCTGGATAATGGGTAGCTGTCTTTCTTAGTGACATCGATAAGCTTTCTGTGATCGATGCAATATCTGGTAAATTCATCTTTCTTTGTTACTAGTACAATTGGCGATGACCAGGGACTTGAAGACTCTTCAACAACTCCCTCTGCAAGCATACTGTCTACTAATGACTCCACTTCTTGTTGTTTGGTCACCTCTCAAAAGTAGCGGGGGCGTTAGAGAGTTCAAAAGGCATTACCTTGAATTTGTAAAGACCGATTCCAGTAGAGTTCTCTTTATTTTTTTCATCAATGCACACCTGCCAGTATACGCTTTTTACATCCAAAGTAGAAAACCAATTCGAGTCTGCCGATGTCGTAAGGGTATCGTCAAATGATAGAATACTGGAATTATACCTGACTATTACAGTTAGTTTCTTGGAACGCAGTAATTTCTCTCGGGCTTAGTAAGCATTCTTCTGTAGTATGACTTCTCCATCTTGTATTTGCTACAGGAAAGATCCGATGCAATTTTTTTCCCATCACTAACACATAATCCCAGGTAAAAAACCTTCCACGTAAGTCCTCGTGGTAGGATTTACATAAACCTCTCAAAAGCAGCGGGGGCGTTACAGAGTCCAAAAGGCATCACTTTGAATTTGTAAAGACCACTTCCAGTAGAGTTCTCTTTATCCTCTCAATGCCCAACTGATGCCAGTATACGCTTTTTAAATCGAAAGTAGGAACCAATTTGAGTCTGCCAATGTCGTAAGGGTATCGTCAAATGATAGAATACTGGAATTATACCTGACTATTACAGTTCCTTTCTTGTAACGCAGTAATTTCTCCCGGGCTAAGTCCTCGTGGTACGATTTACATAAACCTATCAAAAGTAGCGGGGGCGTTACAGAGTCCAAAAAGCATTACCTTGAATTTGTAAAGAGCACTTCCAGTAGAGTTCTCTTTATCTTTTTCGTCAATGCCCACCTGCCAGTATAAGCTTTTTAAATCCAAAGTAGAAAACCAATTTAAGTCTGCCAATGCCGTAAGGGTATCGTCAAATAATAGAATACTGGAATTATACCTATTACAGTTCCTTTCTTGTAACGCAGTAATTTCTCTCGGGCTTGGTAAGCACTCTTCTGTAGTATGACCATTTCTTCTCCATCTTATATTTGCGTTACAGGACAGATCCCATGCGAAGTTTTTCCCATCACTAACACATAATCCAGGTGAAAAACTTTCCACGTAACTCTCGTGGTACGATTTATATAAACCTCTGAAAAGTAGCGGAGGCCTTACAGAGTCCAAAAGGCATTACCTTGAATTCGTAAAGACCACTTCCAGTGGAGAACGCTGTCTTGTCTTCATCTTTTTCATCAATGCCAACCTGTCAGTATACGCTTTTTAAATCCGAAGTAGAAAACCAATTTGAGTCTGCCAATGTCGTAAGGGTATCGTCAATTCTAGGTAATGGGTAGCTGTCTTTCTTAGTAACATCGTTGAGGTTTCTGTAATCTGGTAGATCCATCTTTCTTTGTTACTTGTACAATTGGCGATTACCACGGACTTGAAAACTTTTCAACAACTCCCCCTGCAAGTCTACTGTCTACTAATAACTACACTTCTTGATATTTGGCCATGGGAAGGTGGTTGACGAATCAGATGAACACTGCCAGTATTGATTTCATGCTTGATAATGTTCGTCTTAGCAGTTTCGCCATTTTTAACTGTCAAACATATCCTTGTTCACACAAAAGACTGTTGAACCTTCTTTAGTTCTGTAGAGGAAAGATGTTGTCAAGATGTTTCGAATTGTCTTAGAATGTCGCTGGATGATGATGGCTTTGACATCGCCCCAGTTGATTTGTATCTTAGAGCAGGTAATTTCCCAGGTGTGAGGAGTAGAAACCTAGAGCAAGTAAAGGTAAAGGAGTAGTAACATGGAGTTGGAAAGTGAAGCCGTTTTTTTTTCAGGTACTTTGGTCACCAAAAAATGGCTGTATAGAGAATTATGCTTTACCTCTCATTTGGTGTACAAACACCTGTCAAAAACTGGCTTCTCATCAGTTCCATAGCAGCTGCTCTAAGATTTGAATAGTATTGTGGCAGAGGTTGGCTATTCGGACTGGTATGATTTCTTCATAGAACACGATTAATACCTAATGAATGACAAAAGTCCGTAAAGCTTTTGCTTGTAAACGCTGTTCCACGATCGCAAATCAATCTTCTTGGAACTCCAAACATGTCAATGATGTATTTCAGGAAACGTTACACTGGTAATGTTTCTTTACTTGCTACTGCTTTCAGGAATACGAATTTGGTAAATGCATCTACCACAACTATCAAATATGCATTTTTCCTAATGCTTGTAACAAACGGTCCAACGTGATTCATGGGTACACTTAATTTTTCGATTAAATTTAGACTTCCAGTTTGTTTACCAAATGACCTTTCATTATATAGACACCCTAAACAGTATCGTTTATAGTTTCTCATATAATTTCTCATTTCCGGAAACCAATAACGTGCATTCATAGCTTCCAACGTTTTGTCTATTGCAAAGTGACCAGCTCCATCATGGTAATATGTAGCGATAGTTCGCCTTCATGATTTCGGTACTACGCATTTCCGTCTACCATTTGTAATTCTGTATAAGCGGTTACCTTATAGGCAATAATTCTTGCGGATTCTTTTGGTCTCAATATCATCTGACGATGACAGTTTTCATGATAGCGCCTCTAGCAGGTAGCGACAATGTTCATCTTGGAGTTGTGCAGACAATACCCAATCCTCCTAGGAAACATTAACATTCATAACGTCAATGTTTTGAATTGGACCTCTGCTCAAAGCATCCACATGCGCCATTTTGGTTCCCAGGCGGTATTCAATGTCAAAATCGAGCTCCTGCATGGAGAGCCACCATCTAGCAATACGTGGGACTAAATCTCTTTTCATTAATGTGTGGCGGAGTGAATTGCAGTCTGTAATAACTTTAAATTTACTCTCTATGAGGTAATGAGGAATTATACTTCTGTTCGGCTTGAGTAGTGGCTCAGTATTGAATGGGTTTCAGATTATTATCACTTTATTTTTGAAACAGTATTGCTCCCAATCCTATTTTGTTAGTGTCACAGTGGACTTTGGTTTCAGCTTTTTAAATCCATCTGGTAATGATATTGACGGTATTAATACGCTGTTTCGAATCGCAAAGAGCCCAAGACTTGGTTTATTGTTCTCTGAAAAACCGCAGGAGCATTTACAAGTCCAAATGGCATTCGCGAAAACTTGTAGTGTCCATCTGGTGTTAGAAACGCAGTCTCCGAGATTGATTCTTCATTCAATGGGATCTGATGGTATCCAGATGCTAAATCTACGGTCGTAAAATAGATGTGACCTTTGAGAAAGTCCAATTATCAATGCTGTAGTTGGCTGGCATAGAAGACAAATACAGATGAAAATTTCTTCAATAAATCAAAGGTAAATTGAAGTTGAGGGCGAAGTTTTACTGAATCAGCTAAAAATATCTGAAACAGATTTAGAAGCATCCACCGTCGTCAAATAAGTTCAGTAATCCAATAAAACGTGAATTCTTGTCAATTCTTCACCGTTTCTTTTCACTCCAAAGTCACATTATAAGAAAAAAATCAGTTGTAAATTGTGAAACTTATCGGTAACACACCGAAAACATAATTCACGTGTTGAACGACGTACGACAAGCTAAAGCACCCCCGAAACAGTTTCTTTATGGGCCTTTCTTCAAGGTCCCTTTTTTTCCTCCCCGACTTTTATTTTCCGCGTCGGTTGTGCACCCCAATTTTTACGATTGTTTGCGGGCGATAAACCGACGCTTAAAGAATTAATAGATCTTTATCGGACCGTTATATCGGTCCGAAAAAAATGTAACGTGAATTTGGGCAATTCCCCAAAGTTAATTCTTTCGGGTCGGCGGCTCTTGGGACACACACACAAGTCCGGTTCGGAGCCCTTGAGTGCTTTTAGCGGTATTTCTTATTTAGGTATGGTACTGTTATAAGACAATAAGGTATTTCAACATTCTGATTAAACTAAAGCCCAACAAATATTTTCCTAACTTGAAATTGAGCTACTTTGGATCTCCAACTCACTTGACCATATACGAGCTAACTTATACAAACTACTTTGCTATCCGACTAACCTCCCTGAAAACTTTTGTATTGACGTTGATAATCTAAGTCGATTAATCTCAGATAACGTCCTTGTTTTTTCCCCTAAAAACATTCCCTGTACACACAAATTCCCATCGGAAACCCATAAAACCATTGATTGATACTGATTGAATCGTCCGGCTGTGTGGTCCGTTTCTAAGTAAACCACAATGCGTTAAAACTTAACGCCATCAGTCACCTCTACAAAAATAAAAGAAAATTATCTAAACGGACCGGTATGATAATTTCGTTATATCTGAAGTTCAAAATGCAAAGCAGCCCATTTAAAACGAGAAAGAGGGGACGAGGTGGAAAACAAAACAAAAAAAAAGTGTTAAAAGGCAATAAAAACAAAACGATGGCATTTTAAGAAGGTGCGAGAAGTGAGTACAGTTATTTCTGTCCAAGAGATATGGACCTTTTAGTTGAGTAAACTTGTTAAGTATGTGTGTTGGACAAAGATGGTGAACATTTTAACTTAAGATTGAGTCATTGTTAGATTTAATTTGAATTGATAATACATAATTGAATTGTTCTAAAATAGAAACAGGTAAAAATTTAAACCCACTTAAGGGAAAGAGAGACATTTTAAGGTAATTTAAGAAAGGTCCCGTGCCGTGTACACACTCAACTTTTATTAGTTTGTTTGCGTTGGAAGATAATTTTCTTGAAATTTTTTCGAAATTGCCGCATTAAATTTCACTAAAAGCGACAAATAGTCGGTGAGACGCATTAAAACGAAATTGTGTCTCGGTCCCTTTAAGACTTCAGACGGTATTTGAGTGGTTTATGGCGAATATAAAATGACATTGGGACAATAATAACTATTAAATATTTAATTACCGCTTTATATGGACGCTAGAGTTATTTAGATCACCCAAGCGAGTGGAATATATTAAATTATTTGGTAAGAAGTTCGAATCAAAATCAATATTAGAGCTAATAAAATCCAGGATAATTTACGGTCCATAAAATAAGGTGCAATCAGGAACAGATTAATCGAGTCGGATCCAAACTAATTTTTCCAGGAGTTCATAAACATGATAAATCTTCACTTTAAAAGTGCGGACGAAGACGATATAAAGTTTGATACTCTATCGATGAAGTAAAAGTTCTATTCAAGGGGTAGTGAAAAATGATAGGAGAGATTGATGGATCTATCCATTTATCGTGGATTTTATTTTTTCGATAATTGAGTCATTAAGAAAGTATATAAAGTGACCTTATTATTCTATATCTATCATTGGCTTCATAGGATAAACCTTTCTAGAAGCATTGAGAAATGCTTATCTTGCATTTTAGTCACTTTTACTTTCACGCTCTAAGTCAATTAGACGGGTCAGGGTTAATTTTGCTGAGCTTTTGGAAAGTTTTGAAACCATTTGTGGGAGTTAAGCTTTGATATCTTTAGAACAAAAATCGTTTCTGTCTGCTTTGCGCCCTTTGTTGCCTTAGAACCGCAATTATTGCTCCGTTTTTAGGTGAATTTTCCTAGTTTGATTGATTAATTAAAGTGTGGCATTTTGGTTCTTGATTGAGGTGAAAATAGAGTTACTGGGTCCCAGCATATTTGCCGTATACTTTATTGTGTTTTGCTGTTTCCTGCATTTTCCAGTAATTTGTCCGACAATCACCTGGACAAATTTCAACCCTGTTACAGATTTTCATTATTCTTAAGCATATTATTTGCCTAGGACTAGAACAAGAATAGATTATTTTTTTCTTTCGAAAGAATTTCTAGTCCATTTATGTTTGGCTTCATTTCAATTTACAGACAAAATAACTTCAATACCAGATCAGTTTCTAGAGCCCAATAATCTCTAGCAAAATTATTCTCTAGAGGAGTTTCTTGCTCATTATACAGGGTGACTATAACTAAATTTCCCTTTTCGAATGCCCTGCGTTTTGGACTTCTGCTAAATACGTAAGCTTCTCTTTCAGTAGCTTGAAGTGTTTCTGCAGAATGCTATTTTCATCTTAATGTTTCCTTTGAGATTTTTGTATTTACCTCTGCATGCATGTGACGCTTCTGAACAGGCTTTTATGCCTCGACCACAAACGCGCGTTGCTGGTTCGACCACTGCTCCATGTTTACTGATAATCCGCTCGCAGTCGCCGCAAATTGCCAACGCTAACCCCCTTACAAGTTGGATGTACATTTCGCGTTCGAAAAGGGAGATTTACTCTGAGTCACCCTGCACTTTCGCTTCATTTCGTTTTGAGCCCAGATGATTCCAAGATAGAGCAAGTTTGTAGCCCGTTATACTTTCGCTGCAATTCGATCTTGAGACTTGTTACGATAAATTTATCATTTACGTAACATGTTCCATCTCTTCTCATTTTCATTATAAAGTTGTATTTTTGCAATTTCAGAATCAGCAAAATGATAATTCATAATAATCTAAAAATATCCACAAAGTTCAAAATAATATCAGTGCTACCATCTATCAATCATGAGCGTAGAATGCAAATATCTATTATTCATTTACCAATGCTGCCATCAAATACCGGATGAGTTAATTTTTTTTTTTTTTTTTAATTGTGATATATTTCTGTCTGTCTTTCTCTAACTTCTGATTCTGAAATTATCATTTTTTGGCCTAATGACCTAATTAATTAGCAGTTTTTTGTTTTTGACATAACCTTAATTTAAATAATTATAATTTGTAAACAATTGAAATAACTCTAGTGGATTTTTATCTATTCTTTTTTATACCACGTGGTTTTTCATTGTGAAGTCATTGTAATGTGAATATGATCTTTTGGGTGTACTCTTCTGATTGGTTGAAAAACGTTCTCTTTTCTCGGCAGTAGTCTAGCAGGCAAGTCATTTTTATTTTTAATAATTTTGCTTTATATTTTTAGATTCTCCCTTATAGATTTTTCAATAAATTTTATCATCAGTGCATATTATCGTTTCATTGTTAAGTTTTTACCTGATAAATCTTATCTATTTTTGAAATATAAATATATAAATATTATATTTTAATTCTTTATCTAATGGTGGGCTTCCATTTTGTGTGAGTTGGTTGGTCCACTTTTTTTTTTTTTTTTTTTTTTTTGAGGTAAGTCAATTCAAATTTTTCGACTAATAAATGGATACTACTGCTCTGGTTTTCAGAATCAATTGTTAGTGTGGGAATATTGGACCATTTGCTCTAAATAGAGTCGGTGAAAACCTAATTTGTGTGTCCATCCCTATCAGTTCTTTATTGAATCCAGAAGAGACCTTTATAGCCATTTTCTGTTTGACTTCGTTAATAGGGTACTTGCATGGAAAATTAAATTGATTATTGTTTATTGCAAACTGTAGGAAATCGAAAAAAAATCATTACTTTTTTTTAATTTCGCCCAAATATGATTGTTCCGGAAGTTATACAAATATTAAGTTTTGTATATATAGATATACTGAGCATGTGCAACGTCACTAATTTATATGATAAGTGACGTCATAGGCATATGTCATAGCGTCGTATCTCCGTCAATTTTTGACTAAGAAGAAAAAGAAAAAACACGTATTAACTTATTTTTCATGGACTATCGAAATCAGCAATAAAAAAAATTGATGCAAGGAGCCTATTATTATCTCGACTAAAGGGTGTAATTAATTTAATAGAAATCCAGACAGGTCGAAAATTCAATAGAAAAGTTTTAATTAAAACATCTCAAGAATTTTGATATATTCTGGATTTGATTGATTTCACCGTCAGGTTTATCTTGTAGTATCTATAGTAGCTACCTTAATTTAAAAGGAAAATTTTGTCTATCTGGGGGAGAATCTAAAGATTTAATTTCTTCGAGATTTCTTATTGTTTTTATCTCATTTTGTTCATATTTTTGCCTGCTATTGCTACTGCCAGAAAAGCAGCACTCTGCTTAATGTGTAGGGAGCATCCTAATTTAATCTATTTTTATAATTATTTTTCAATTATCTAATTGTATTTTTTTTATATTAAATTTTTTTTTTCCCAATTTGCAATAACTGTTCATACCTGATTCTGTTGGAAGGGAGTGTCTGCACAACAATAGTTTTATATTAAATTTCAATTTAAATTTTCTTTGCAAGACACTCACTTATTGACAGAATTCAGGGATTTAATATTCCAAATATTGGTGAACCTGATACTGCCTTATTCTATTCTGGGTACCTACTCGACATAAAAATCACTGTTTGGAGTCTGGATCTGCTGGACTGACGTCACCCCAGCAATCTATCCTCTTTCTGGATACCGGAAACAACACGAAGAGCTCCAGTTCACGAAAGTGAAACCCCAACACTGAAGAGCTCCGGATTGGAAAGGTACATTGTGTCAAATTCACCAGAATAACCAAGCTGTCAACTGTAAAATTTAACAGAAAGTAACATTGACTGTTACATGTTTTAAAGAAAGTGGCATTGTCACTATATTGTAAACACAGAACTTGTTAAATATCAAATAAAATTATTGTTTGTTGGATTTGGAGTGGTTTCATTTGCACATAAAGGGGCTACACGTTATATTCATTTTTTGATTTCCACGACCCTAGGTTCTCTTATCTTAAAGTAACAAATATCATTTTATTTGTAACAGCTACATGTAGCTCATTATACTTTCGGGGATAATACCACGAGAGCTTCAAAATTACCGATAATTTTTCATGATTGCGTGTTTTCTATAATTTCACGAGTCCGTAGGACGAGTGAAATTTGCAGAGAAAACACGCATGAGTGAAAAATTATCTGGTTCATTTTAAAGCTCAAGTGGTATTTAGAGGATTATTTCACGTATGAGAATGCAAAAAATATGGAAATAAATATGTATTAAACGATTTAAACATCTTATCAATCAATATAAATAAATGGTTGCTATCAGGAACCGTTTGTTTGTATTAACTAAAAATTAGCATGAAAACCATGTATACAATAACATGGGAGAATTATCGCTGAAATTCTCTCTAGTTAAACAAATGGAAAAGAGAATTTTCGCTGTAATTCTGAAAATCGGTCACTTGTCTTATGGGATTTCTAACACATGAGTGGAATAATCGCTTCAATCCAACTTTGAAGCCAGATTAGCCTCTAAAGCAATTTCTAGCCCAATAATCTCTCTTGTTTCATTTGGATTTTAAGACTAAATGACTTCTAGAAGTTACTAGTCTCCGAGCAATTTCTGGCTCATTAATCTTTCAATGTTGAGACAAAATGATTCCAAGATGAGACTATTGTCTTATTATACTTTCGCTTTATTTCGATTTTAAGACTAAATGACTCCTAGATTAGTCTCTACGAGCAATGTCTAGCCCATTAATGTTCCGAGTTGGAAAGTACTTTCCGAAACAATCATAGAGGCAACACAAGAGTTACTGTGGGAGTGAAGCCAAGAAACAAAAATAGAAACCACTGATAAGATCCGAAATGTGAAAGGGTACTTAAGGAGAGAAATAATGCAAGACTAGTAATGATGCGGGATCCTACTGAAGACAGTTACAGTAAATTCAGACAGCTAATAAGAAAAGCTAATAAACTACTAAGAAGGAAAAAAAAGAGAAAAACAAGATCAGAAGTTGGAAGACCGTGGCAGGAACAATACCAGGAAATTCTATAAGATAATAAGAACAAGAAAGAATGGCTTTAGAGCCAGAACCAACAACATCATCAAGGACGACAACGAAAATCTAGTCACCCAGGCAAGATCAAATACTGCAAACATGGAAAGAGTACTTTGAACAACTACTTAACCAGGGTTATACAAACAACGAAGAACCGGCCAGCTTCCAAACTGCGGAAATGCGAAAAGAATACCACTCTCGAATGGAAATTGAGAACGCTATGGAAAAGTTGAAAAACAACAAATCTTCGGATAAAGACACGATAACCGCCGAACTCTTGAAACATGCCGGAAACACAGCCACATCCTAACTACACGGACTCATAGGAACTATCTGGACAAACGAAAAGATCCCAGAAGACTGGAAAGAAAGCATAATAATCCCCTTACACAAAAAAGGAGACAGAAGGAAAAGTTCTATTAGATATATTCCTATCGAGAATAACCCAAACTTTGCCCATTCGCAGAGGAAATAATGGGAGATTATCAGTGCGGCTTTCAGACAAACCGATCAACAACCGACCAACTGTTCACAATTAGACAGCTACTTAAAGAGCTGGAAATTCAATAGGGAGATACTAACTGTTTATAGATTTCCAACAGGCCTATGATAGTGTGAAAAGAGTTAAGATCTGGGAGACAATGGCAGATCTCGAGATACCTCATAAGATTATGAGACTAACAAGAGTTTGTGTAGAAGGTTTCAGATGTATAGTGAGAAATGGGAGTGATATGTCGGACATATTCAGGGTGAATACTGGATTGGAAAAGGATGACGTGCTTTCCCCGACTCTTTTGAATACATATTGCCTTTGAGAAGGTACTAAGGGACTGAAAACTCGAAACGGGTTCGCAACTAATATTTGCTTATGCCGTCGATTTTCACGTGGTGGAAACTAGCGTAATCAATAGCAAAGAAACGTTTGTTGAATTGGAATACAAGGAATCTACAATGGGTTTAAGGATCAACGAAGGCAAGACTAAATACATATATGTCTCTAGGATAGACAGACGGAGAGTGGGATAAAATGTGACAATAAACTAGTACAACTGTGAAAACGTCGAGCAGTTCAAGTACCTATGTCCGATCATCGATCATCACAGCCGACAATGACATCGGCGAGGAAAGTACCGACTAAAAACTGGAAAAACTGCTTCTATGCGCTTGAATCCAAAGAAGTTACTAGAAGATCCAAAATCAGAGTATACAAAACTTTCATCACACTTGTCATCATGTACGACTGCGAGTCTATCAATTTCTCGTTTTGTTTGGTTTTCGAGAATGAATCACTTCAAGAGCAAACTCATTTTCATCTTTATTATTGTCTCGATTTTAATACCAGCGTTTCTTAGAGCAACTTTCATCAACATCGTCTCGATTTAGAGAGCAAATGACTTCAAGACTAGCCTTTGTGGGATGTGAGCCCAATATATTCTCGTCTCGAATGGCTTTTGATATTAAATAACTTCAAAGGCAATCTAGCTCTCATACACCTTCAATCTCGTCTCGGTTTAGAGACTTTTTAGATTTCGCGAGCATATTAGTAAGTTGACAGTTTATAATTGACAACCGTCCATCAATTGCATTGAGGAAGCTTGTAGTAATAAAACAACTCTTTCTTCAGTGTGCTTCAATAAACTTCTTGAATATGGTAATAGACAACGGAGCTAGAGTGTGCTGCTCTAGATTTTTAACAAACTAATGACACATACTATTTACTGTTATTGTAATGATACATTTCTCTTTTGCCTTTCAATTTGTTTTCAGCACCAACTTAAACATAATTTTGATTGACCAGCAACACCCTTGCGCAACCAAAACTTTCTAACAACAAAAAATATATTCCTATGTTTTAATTTTTTACCATGCTTAATTCAGCATAAAACTTCTCAGTTTTTGAAATGTCAATTCAGTTAAAGGTTTAGTAAAGATATCTGCAATTTGTTCACTGCGCAACATATTTTAATTCTATGATATCTTCCTTAATCTTGTCTTTAACAAAATGGTAGGTACTTTATAGCTAAGTGCTTAATTCTTTTCAGTTGCTCATGTGAGCTGCAGGAACGAATTGCAGATTGGTTGTCCTCATAAATAATGACTTTAAATACATTTACCAGCCACATATTACGTAACCAACAAGCTTCAATAACACAAAAACTTAGGGGTATGATTTCAGCCTCTGTAGTTGAGATGGTGACAGTACTTTGCTTTTTCGAGTTTCAAGATAAAATATTGTCATACACATAGAAACAGAAGCCACTTGTTGATTTCCGATCAGTTAGTATCGCCACCCCAATCTGCATCAGCAAATTTTTAAAGAGTTCTCTTGCTTCTTTTTTTATAGGTATACCAACTTAAATTCAAGTGTTCCTTTGATATATCTCAAGACCCATTTTAATGAAACAAATAATTTTTCACTGGTACAGCTTTGGTATCTTGACAATAAACCTCGCAATAAACTAATACTTGAACATAAGTCCGGCCTGGTACCAATCATAGCGTACATTATACTACCTATAATTTGTCTACATTTGTTTTCAATGTCATAGTTTTCAGATTTATCAACCTTCAAAGAGTCATAATCAAAGTTCCAATCCATTGGTGTACCTTCAGATTTACACTCAGACATGCTAAACTTTTCCAAAACGTCCTTCAAATACTGTTTTTGACTTAAAATAATCATCCCATTGTTCATGTCTTGTTGTTCAGAAATGCCTAAGAAATAATTCATTAAACCTAGGTGTTTCATTTTAAAATACCTGCTCAAATTAAACTTTAAGCACTCAATTTCTTCGAGACATGAACCGCTAATTAAGTACTAGTCATTGGTACTAGCTGACATCACTCACATATATAACCTCAATGACATGTTTGTCCCCTATCGAAAGTGACGTTGTCATTCATTGGTGACAAGCTAACGCCTATGCGTATAAATTAGCCTATCCAAAACCGAGACACATGACTTTCACAAGGAAAATATGGCCGTGCACTTCTATTTACATACACTACTTGAATACAGTATAAAACGACAGTTTCAGGTATATAACAACGCAAGAATTCGAAATTAGCACTATTAAAAACTCATAACACTATTTGATAACACATAAATAAAGGGTTTGTGTGCCTCTTGGCGGACATTTTAATTTAAGTTTGACAGCATCTAGGATAGTCTAATAGTCCTTTAAACGCTTTGTTTGTCTCCCCAACGAAAGTGAGGTTATGTGTATGACGTCAGCTAGTGCCTAACTAGAATGTCGTTTACAAAAATAATTATAAATAATGTTACATCCTCAATAATTTTGAAATATGAACAATTTTCACATTTATTCTTTTTGAATCCCTGATTTGTCATAAAGTCGAGCATCAAGTTGTCAAATTTTTGGTACCAGTAGAGTGATGCAGTTTTGAGCCCATATATGGCTTTATAAAATTTCACTCTGTAACCGAATATTATTCTTCATCATCATCAGAAATGCTGGACTTACCTACAGACTGCGTGGGTGAAAATTGAAAATTGTTTCTTTTCAAAAAATAACCAAGATATCAAATGGTGGCATAAGGCTTTGGGACAACATTTTAGATACAAAATATTTTAAACCACTATAACATCGTAGCGAAACAAACAGAAGCGTTTTTTTCTTCCTGTGTTCAAGGGAAACAATGTAGGGAAACTTTTAGGGCAAATGAATGTAGGGCAGATGGACTCGGGGCTATAATTCATATAAATTTATGTGGTCCTATGGAGGAACCATCTTTGAACAATTCTCGTTACGTTTTTTTTGGTAAAAGATGATTTTAGTAATTATAGGTTTGTTCACTTCATAAGAAATAAGTCGGATGTTTATGAAAAATTGAAAGATTTCTTCGTATATTTTAATAATCACACAGGTAAGTCGATTTCGAATCACATATTATGTTGTGAAGCCCCACTATCCATATATCACCCAACATTTATCTGAGACTGAACATCAGACACTGCAACAAGAGCGACGTTCTCATTGTAATTATTGGTTTGCTTATCCTTTTCATTCTTTTTCTTTTTAGCATAACAATCCTTAACCATATGCCCTTTTCTTTTGCAATAGCTACAATGAATATTTCGGCACTGAATTTTTGAATGTCCAACTTTTCACAGGCAAAACATGTCCTTTGTTATTGTTGTTGCTTATTGACATAATTTACATTTAGACTGTGAGATAGGGGATGTTTAGTGGAGTCATTTTTTTTTGTCTGGCATTTTAAGGGCTGAATGTGTCTACTAAGCTGATGAGAATATGGGTGATTTTAATGCCTGCCTTCCGTTCGAAAATTTGCAGAAGAAAAAAATTGATTTACATGAAGATTTTTTTTTAATGATCTCAAATTTTCTAGCTTTTAAATGAAAGATTGACATTGATAAATAATTCACCCATGAAAAATATCAGAAGCTTTTCAATAGCTGAAAAAATGGGAATGGGTGTCAACTTCCAAGTGAAAATAAAAGAACCTTTCGCATTTACTTTTTGTCTGGCAATCGAGAGAATGAAGGGTTTTGTAGTGAAAAAGTGAAAAAAACGCTGAAAAATCGCCAGACGGTAATCACAGTTCGAAATCGAGTTTCCCGGCGAAACATTTTGTGGACATTTCGAACAGGAGGCAGGCATTAAAACCACTTATATTCTCATCAGCTAACTAGTCACATTCATCCCTCAAAATGCCAGACAAAAAAAAATGACTCCACTAAACAGGCCCTATCTCAGGGTCTAATTCTTAATGAGAAGCTTCCTGGCTGACGGTGAAGTGACATAAGTGCCACTGTCGAATCTTCAGCTTTTTCTAATCTTTCTTCCAATTAAGAGGCGGGCTGTCAAATGATTTAGGGTTTGGTTGTCCGGGCTGAACGAAAATGCTTATGCTTTTCTGGCAACACTCATGATAATTTTTGTCAAAATCATTTTTTCTGAAATTTCTTCTCCCTGTTGCTTAAGCTTAGCTTGCAAATAACTTTGCTGATAAAACTATCAACAGTTTCATTTAGGAACTTCAAATTGTAAAATTGCTCATTCAATAAATGCGCGCTAACCTCTGACTTTCTTTCAAAAACACTTTCCAGTTTTAGCTGCATCTTCCTAGCAGTTTCGCACTGCATTACGTGAGAAATGATGCCTTCCTCCATTCTCATAACTAGAGCTTCCTGGGCTTTGGCGTCCTTTAATTTCCATTTCGCTAACTTATCATCACCAACTGGAGCTACTCCATTTTCATGGGTGATTTCGTAAAGTCCTTTTGCCATCAGCTCAACTCTCACCTGAAACTTCCAAACATTCCAGTTGGAATTGTTCACTTTACTCAGTGTGCGGGAGCCTCCATGCTTGTTTCAACTGTAGACACAGAAACACAAAAAAATCTTCAGATTACTACCGCAAATACGACCTTGCTGGGCCCATACCCTATTGAGGAAGCTTGTGGTAGTAATAAAACAACTCTTTCTGCAGTGTGCCTCAATAATTCTTTAATATGGAAATAAACAACGGAGCTAAAAATTTGCTGCTCTAGATTTTTAATAAACTAATGACACACACTATTTATTGTTATTGTCATGACACATTAATTTCTCTTTTGTCTTTCAATTTGTTTTCAGCACCAACTTAAACATAATTTTCATTGAGCAGCAACAAATTGTCAATGTAAACAATTTCATTCAACATACGTTATATATTAGCACGTCCAAACGGGACCCATCCTGAAGCGTGATAAACTAAGGGTTTCTCAGTTGTTCATCCAAATAAACCAAATCACACACTCAACTCAATCGGAATGACTCAGCCTAATCTGATCAGATATGAGACACACAAAATAAGAATATACATTTCGTTTCTGTCTCGACAAGTAAATGCATAAAACCTAATTTTCTCCACGACAACTCGCTCTCAAAATAAAAAGAAAAAAACTACAAAAGGCATTTTAAAGACATAAAGAACTGTAAAGTGGACCGTTGCCCCACAGACATTATGAGCACGTTATCGGTCCCAGAGTCGTTCTCTTATCAGTGGCCGAACACACCCAGCCCATTTGGGTCTCTTTGTCAATTTATAAAAGGCCCCAGTTTAATAAATTTTATTATTTTATTGCCACGAACACAATGAATTTATTGTATAATGAGTTTTTTGGTAGTATAATAATTAAAAACAAATATAAATCTAAAATAATTACTTGTTGATTTTATCGCTATGCCTTGACAGAATCGGTAACCCGAAAAACTCCTGTTTATGTGCTCTTTTTCTGGGGTTCTGCTCCCGTGTCTCTTTTGACAGTTGTTTGTAATAAAATGCCATGTTAACTGCCTTGGGGCCCATTTAGACCTATATTGATGATTATCGGTACGGTAAACTGCCAGGGATTAGTTAACATATCCCATAAGGTCGTTGGGTTTAGTGGGTAGCGATTAATTTGTGGGAAAATATTCGGTACGAAGGGATCCTTTTATTACTTTTTCTACCTTTTTGAAGTTCTTGATGTTTTTAAATTAAAAACTACACAAAACGGTGTACCTACCTATGAATATACAGCGAATTTAAAATTGAATTATTGAATTTCTAGTTTCAAAATTAATTTTCCACCAAACAAAAAGCAAAAAAATGATGTCGAACTTTATTTCCACTCGATTTTCATATTTTGCCTTTTCCCGAAAATATTATTTGAAATTTGAAGGGTTGCCAGTAGTTTTCTCTACTGAACACATTTAAATTCGTTGTGTGTTAAATTTATTCGGCGCAAGTTTGTTTTCCGGACATAAAATAGCTAATTGGCAATTATTTAATAAGCCGCACAAATTTTCATAAAATTTAAATAAACTATATTCCACATTGAAATATTTTATTGTCCGTAACATTTTATAGAGAGATGTTCATTTTATTGCAATTTTATTCACCCGTCTACAGAAAGCAACGGGAATGAAGGAATACTAATTTTATATTAAAATAAAATACATTCCACTGAAATGTTTCAGCCCGAAAACAGGCGAATCATTTTCCTACTAAAATTTTAATTGGAATTGTTTTCAATTGGAATTTGTAGTTTTTCCAAGTTTCACTGGAATTGATAAATCAAAATATTGTACATTCATTGATTCACGCAGGTTTTTAAAATCATCCTGATTTATTTTTTTGTTCTGTGGTAAATACAAAAAATAATTGAAAAAAAAAATAAGATGGAACAATAAGTAGAAGCTGGAGTAGATAGGATTAACAAACTAACAAACAAAATATAAATAAAATGAATTAATTATCAAAAAGCCCATGTATTATGGGAAAAGACTTTTTTGGAATATAAAATAGGTATAGCATAGTTTGGGTACCTATTTGGTGTAGCGTTTTCAGGGGTATCACCTCTGGGATGGTGCCGAAAACTTCTACCAAAGTTTACTTCTAGTTGGTAGATGGGCATCCACCCTTTTAGCCCAAGACCAATATACACATTTTTCTTCGAGAAAGGAAATAATTTTTAACAAGCTACAATTTTTTTTACAGGTAGTTGAAATGTTTAAACCATCCTTATTAACATACTAAAAGTCTCAAAGTTTCGCATTCCGGGTACTCTAAAAAATCTTGGCCACCATCTTGTTTTTTTCAGTTATTTGTAAATAACTCGTTAACAGTGTTTGGTACATCGATAGGAAGATTTCAATGAGTGATAGTTGGGGTCATTTGGAAGCTGTTTGACCATATTTATTTACCTTCATGCAAAGTTTCGGCGTTTTTCGAGATATCGCCATTTTTAGATATTTTGAATCCATGTATTTCAACACATAACTTGGGCTACATATTTTTTGTATCAATCATTCGGTTTTTCTTTTCGTATTTTTCCGAAAGAGTGCATATTAGGAATATCGGAAAAAAAAAATTGAGAAAGGTTAAAGTGTACTACCAAAAGTTTTAGCAACAATTCAAATATTTCCCAAAAATATCTTAAAATGCTGATATCTCAAAAACGACGAAACTTTGCATAAGGGTAAATGGTCAAACAGCTCCCAAATGACCCCAACTATTACTCATTGAAAACTTCCTATCAATGTTCCAAACACCCAGTTTATCGAGTAATTAATAAAATCTGTCTCGTATAAGCTTTAGCCTCTGGTAACGTACTCAATATTGAAATAACACAAGGGGCAGATAGTTTATCTATCGCCTCAAAGTTCATTTTGTCTGTTCCTGGAACAAAATAATGTCTTGTAACACGATCGTAACAACTTCCAAATGATCAACAAAAGATTTATGGGAAATCATCAAATTTGGTCAGACGCTCAAGAACCAATACTATAATGAATGTCAGGCTAGCGTTTGACCAAAAACTATTGAATTTTGTATAATTTAAACAGGACCTATTGACACTTTCTATTAAATGGTTAAACTTAAAGGGTATAGGTACCTTCCAAATAACTATGGCACAAGAAATGTTGGTCTTTTGTGAAATCTTAAATGACTTGCTCCAAGTGATTTTTCGATATGTTGTACTTCCCCATAGGTAAACTTATTTTCACATTCAACAACCTAGTTTTTAATCTTGGTGGATATACGAATAGTATCCTGAATTACGACCTGCTTCTCAACATAGTACTTAGCCTGAAATGATTTACAATTACATAATATATTAAACCAATAAAATAAGTAGGTATATACCTACACTACACCATATACCTACATACTTGTTTAATGTTTACACTATGTGCTTCGATATTGTTCCATTACTAAATGCGTTTGTGATGTCATCTCTTGACCTAATATTAGTTTGGCTGGGTAGAGGAAAACCTGTTATTTTTGATAATGGTTCCACAAAACCAACAATTTAATTAGTCGTAGGATCATAACGAACCCTTTGCAAAATAGCTGTCCTGTTTGATCTTCTGATATAAAGATTCTTTTAGGAAACCCTTGCTGATCCAAATTTTTGTCAGGTTGTCAAATCGAATTTCTCCTTCTGAAGACCTTACAGAAGCTAAACCAAAAGTCCGATAAAGGGTCGTAATTGAAGGTAAAGCATTGGACATATTTGAACACAAAATCTGGTATCATAGTCGACCAGCAGTAATGTAAAAATATGAACAGATTTTCTTACATTGATCTGAAAAAAGTGATTTCCTGCTTTAGATTTAAGTTTTGAATTTCTTTTTGCAGCTTCCTTTAACATATCAAAAAATTTCATATTTGTTTCATTCGATGGTGGGGTCTCGACATCCAGCATAATGTTCACAATCCTCATCTATTGAAACTTGATTTGCCGAAAGATTTACTCTGAAGTAATATATTATCCTCAGTATTATCATTCAAACCTAAGTGTAAATCACATGGTGAATTATTTCCTGAATAATACTCAATTCTTTCTACCAACCTTATGATGTGATCTTCTTGGTGATCTTGCAGGTGCTCAAAGTATAATGAATCACTCTGGACTAATACATTATTTTCAGGTTGAGTCTGATTGGCGAGATGGAAGATGTTTGATCGGGTGTTTGATTCCTCGCTTGTACCAGCTCCAGATGATTCTTCAGGTGAAATATTATTTTGTGGGTGAGATTTTAAAAATGGAAGAATATACTCATTGATTTTGAGGATCCTGAAGCTTTATTTGAACTGTTATAGAACAGGCCATTTGAGTTTTCCTATTTCATATTGTGGTTACCATTTTTGATGTATAATTGCATTTTGGGCATTTGAGATCTATGCTTTGGCTATAAACTTCTATTTTCAAATTTTATCAAATTGGATAAACTAGCCGATTTTTGATTATCAGGAATAAGAATTTCATTCAAAAATCGTTCAATATATCCTTCAGCAACGCTCAATAATCTGGATTTTCTTCTCTTCACTGAGGTCATCATTTCGAATATCTGCTTGTAAGTGAAGTTGATTATTATTCTTTTGGAATTCCACTTTCTCACCAAAATTTCGCTTCCTTTTAATTCCAGTGACCTGAGATACTGTTGCTTTGGATTTTTTTTCAGTCAATTACTTGCATGCGTTTTTGATCATCCATATCAATTTTAAATTTCCCTTTCCAATTTCGAAAAGAGATGGTTTTTTCGCATAAATACCAAAAAAGTTTAGTATCTCATTTCAGCTAAAAAGATCTGTCAAATTATTTCTAGCGAATGCCTCCAATTTTTTTACATCCTCTACTTCAAGTAAAGCAAGAGATTCAATGTTATCAAATCCTCTCCCAAGTAAGAAGTTGTCCCAAATTTTCAGAAAACTGCAAATGTCCCAAATTTAGTTTTTATAATATTTCTGGTAGTTTGTTTCCGCGAATAATTTCCATAATTTCACTTGGGCCCGCTTTATTCATCTTCAGATTAACTTGCTGGTAACTATCTGCAAGATAAATTTACCGTTCTATAATTCTATTGGTCGGCGGATTACTGACCAACCAATGGGATTACAGATTGCGTTTTTATCTGTCATATTGCATACCTGACAGTTTACCGGAAGGTGAATAAACCGACCCTTAATCTAAAAGAAAAATCAGATTATATCTTAAGAAATGCCAGTATCTGCTATCTGCTAGGATATTTTTACACTTTACTAAAATATAAAAGCTATTTTGGACAAAACCTACTTATGCCTGACTGAATATTCAAAACTGTTGAAACTGCGCTTGAAAAACTGAACACTGGATCAACAGAGATAAATGGATCAATTACAATGCAAGTTCGGTTAATCCTCCGCGAGCAAAAATATGACTGGCCCCACGTGATCAGTTTAATTGCTTCAAATAAAAAATCACGTGAGCTTCTGTCAACAGTGCCATCTTCTAGCTCGCGGAGGATCATTCGAACTCGCCTACAAATTACAACATATGACAGACTTGACAATGAAATATTGTACAATGCAAATACATAAACTGGCACAATAGCAAATCATTGTCTGTGTCGTTTCTCAATTGATACAATGCAATAGAAAATCACTGAGCCGCCAATATATGTCTTAATTTGTATATCACCTTGTGAAACCAGAAGATGGCGCTAGCTCTGCGCATATTTTTATTGGTAAAAAGTGTACTGTACTTGCACTTGATTCTTATTGACTATTATTTGGTTTTATGCACTCAGTCTAGTTTAGCGTTTCTTAAATATTTTTTTCTCCAAACGTCAAAAAAACGCCACTTTGTTAATCTCTGTCAAGATGTCAGAAATTTAATTTCTATGCTGGTAGGCAAATCCAGCAGGTTAACACCTGTCGAGGTGGTAGAAATTTAATTTCTATGCTGCTTGGCAACCCCAGCGGCAGCAAAAGTACTTTTAGTGCCGCTGGAGCGGCAGCAAAAGTACTTTTAGTGCCGCTCGTACTTTTACTGCCGTTTAACAATTCAGTTACCCCCGAGCTTACCCCATTTGTTTGGAGAAAAAATAGCGTGTTGCACACGGAGCAGAAGCACTTTTTTGTGCTTCAGCAGTATTGCAAACCTACTACTTCAGCACAAAAAAGTAAAGCTTCTACTCCTAATACAACAATATACTATTTTTGTTGTATTGGAATTGTAAGCATCTGGAGCCAGATAAAATCCTGGAGAGTCCGACTCATCTGTCGTAAGTCGGTGGCGCCCAACAAAAAATCCACCCCTACTCTCCGAATTGTTTAATTCTGAGCTAGGGCATAATTTGCACGCACTTCGACGTTCAGTCCTGCAATCTCAAGTATCCATTAAATTTTATTTTATTATTATTTTATTTTTATTTTATTTTGATTTTATTTTTATTTTATTTTCTAAACTTTTTATTCACCGAAAAAGCGTGGCAAATTAATTGGCGCCCAACGTGGGGCGACTCAATGTGCTATAAATTCAATAAATGAGAATTTAAGGTCAAAATACCACAAAGGCGAAGACAAAATTTAGCTTCAGAAAGACCTTATTTCTCCAGCCACCCAATGTCAAAAGAAATGTGCAACACATAAAATTAATTAGCTGACCTAAAGGTAGGGATTTAGAGATGATTCAGAATAACGACAAACGTCAAAAATTAATCGATAGAATTCTTACGTACCAAAAACTGCACACAACAATATAATCAGAGAAAAATGACAACAGCTGACGACTAATGATAATAACAACAAGTAATTATTCAATAGAACAATCATAATTAGAGACGACATTGAGTAAGCAATCCGTGTTGCAACTAGGAATCGATGATCCCAAAAAGATTACTAATCGAAAACCAATTGACAAAAATTAATGACACTTCACCACTCAGCTGAGCTGAGACGCAAATCAAGAGTGACATGACGTAAGCGTCAAGTGTCATTATAACGTAGAGAGCAAGGATAGCAATCCAGTGGTTTATGGAACCAATGATTGAACCGGGTGCAGAACTAAAACTGGTACTGACTGAGTTCAGCAAACGAACAGAGTACAAAAGTACGAACAGCATAGCATACGGTGCATACTTTGAAAACGAATCACGATTCGGGAAACATAACCCTAGAAATATTTTTTGACAAATGAGTATTTGATTTGTTCACATGAAAATTGGATTTTGAAATGGAATTAAAATATTGATTAAAATCGAGAAAACTCATTAGTCATCACAAGAACTAGTAACACATGAAAATAGAATTTAAATATTGAAAATTAGAAAATTTACAGGATCTGCAATTACTGTAATTATAATTGAAATTTTATAGAGGAAAAAGGTAAACAATATGAATTAGTTAGTCAATTTTGGTGCGTTCTCAAGACACTCACAACTTTCATTAGTAGCTCTAAGAAGCTATTATGCACGCAGCGGCCGTATCCCGGTAAACTGTTTTCGTCAGCAGGCTAAACCATCAGGGGAATAGGGCATAACCCATTGAATGGTATACCTTACGATCCAAGACAGTCTCATCTACAGTGAATAAGACTACTATGACGGGACGATCTGATTTGAGAGGGAAACTTCCTTGGGAACACTGGGTTTTTCTAGACAAATCCCGAATACACTATCTGCTATAAATAGATAGCGCGTAGTAGTATTAAGTGGAAGTCAGTTTTAATTCGATTAAGTGAACCCGGAATCCATGCCAAATATAACCATGTCACTGGTATCAAATGAACCATTTAATAAATAGATAAACTGATGGTTCTTAAAAATGAAATATATAAGAAAATAACAATTTTCCCAAAAATAATACCAAGTCGTGATCGAAATCGCCTTTTCTCCAACGTCACGTCCATGACCGCAATAAAGAATTGAATCGTTTCCTCCTGAAAATAGAGTGACATCGGGGTTGACACCGTTCGTAATTCCTGCAGGAGTACACCGGAATCCGCAATGAAATCAGGAACAACTGGAGCATTGTCTACTTGTCCGGGATTTTCGTGGACGGCATCTCGGAGCGGCGCGTCACGACGCCCTGTTTATCTATATTTGAGAGGGTTTAAAGTGTTTTACGTGCTGCCCCTTTTGCTATGTGTGCGAGAGCGAAGAGACGTTATTTTATTTTTTAGAAAATAAATGGGAAATTGGTTTCTGGTCAACTAACGCTTTGTTGTGGGGGGATATATAGAAGAGAGAATCGAGGACGAATCGTGTGAAGAATAACGACTTTTATTTTAAAAAAAAAGATAGTTTCAAGTTTCCACTTGACGAACTGAGAGTCCAGAGAAATCTTGTCGAAAACCATTTTCATTTTTTAAAAAATGTTGAATACTTATCAAAACAATAACTCGAACAATAATTACCGGATGAATCAGAAAAACTTCTTTGAATATCGGTTTACATTTTAAAGGGTTATTGACAATATATGTAGTACTATGTTTTGTCATCAATCAATGCTGAATATTCTTCGGTAAAAGCACCTTACCATTTGTCACAATCAGGCCAACCCAAATCAACCATAGTTGCGAAAGTAACTTCATAGTTTGATCCTTGTAGTTTTTAATCCTTTAGCTGGATTCAACATATTTTGGTTCAGGACAAAATCTCGATCTAGGATAGTTTTCTTAATGATTCTCCAGAACACTTTGATCTAATTTTCCACGTTCAAACAACTTATAGATATATACCATGACTTATAAAATGAATCAGTTGGATGCTTCTTGGTGTTCTCATGATTCAAATTGATCATCATTCCTTCTAAATATTTTTCAGCAGTTCTCAATAATAGTATTCTTCAATGTTTTTTGGGAATATTCGACCCCTTTTCCTATTTTTCAAATGTGGAGACCGGAATGATGCCTAACCAACACTTATTTCCAGTTTGGAGAAACATTCAATCTCGCATTCAATAAACAATGATCCAGTGGGAACATCAAAAACATTATATCGTCACAAACTACATCAGAAAACTGTAATATCTGGCAAGAAAAATTAATTTCAACAATCTTTGTAGAGTCTCATCAAGATGCAAGATGCAAATCCTTGTTCGTTAAAAGATAAGTTTCCAAAGTAAAAATAAATATAGAAAATATCTCTTTCCAGTCCCTTGAACAGCCATCAGCGACGATAGAATAGGGAACAGCAGAGACTGGTTGTGCTGACTGTAACTGACAAGTGATAAACTGATGGAGCGCCCTTTTTGCTTTCGACGTAGTTCTAATAAAGGGCGGTCGGCGCGATGAAAATTATGGAGATCGATAATGAAGTAGATTGACGGATGCCAGAAGGGTCCCCTGCTCTGGCCTGGGTTTATGGTTTAATGGGAAATTTTGCGAATATGCGATGATGATGAAATGTGTTTGGGAAATATTCCATTTGGAGGAATGGATTTTCCAACTATACCCAAATCTCCTATCTTATGTTTCTTTTATTTGTATATATCTTTTTGCATATTTCTGTAGCTTGCAGTTAATACTAATAAAATTAATGAAGTTACCCTGATAAGCATAAATAAACAATTTCATTTAACTATTTAGTCCGCATGTAGCCATACCAAATAATAATTAAAATAATTGATGCACAATTCTGATAATCCTTAAAATGCGATCCCGCTAGGCTCCCCCTAAAATGTCATGATAGATATCCCCCGACCAAAAAGCCGGGTTTAATTTAAAACAATGCAAATCCGCTTTATCACTTTCCACTATTTAATGTTGCACATATTTATTTGAATTTTATTATTTTAATTTTAATTTTAATTTTACTGTTTTATATGTGCTTGTCCTTTTCACAATCCGCATCAGCTTTTTAATATACGACTACCGAAAATAATGTTGTTTTCCGGTTGGCGGCCTGCCACTTTTTTCCGTAAAGTTTTCATTTTTGTTTCGTTTTTATCTCGCGTTTGAAAAGGACCAACCTGACAGGCTTCACCACGAGAAATGGAGTAAATTCCTATCAACATCAATTTATTAATTTATATAACAGAATTCACATTTTTTTGTGTTTGGCAGAGTTTATTTGAAAAGTTCAAAAATATCCCTTTTTATCACGACGCCTCTTTGCCCTAGCCCTAGCCGTCGAGTGAGTCCATTTTCCCTACTCGGTTCTCTAAATCCGTTTAGTATGCCCGAAGAAGTCTAAAATAAAATTTAGCGTCAACTTTATCGAGCCAAAAAGCCAACAAAACGAACGGCAGCGGTCTAGTGTATGAATTTCTGGAAAAGTGAACATCAAAGGGTTTGCTTGAGCCCTAAAGCATCAAAAACGAAACATGATATATGTATTTATATGTTTAAATATATTTGAAAAAGTGAATTCAATCAGCAATTCCCATTAAATAATATTTCTTCTTAATTACTCGAATTTCTAGTCTACACGTGTATGATGCGGTAGGTGATTTCCGAGATATATGGATTGAAGGTTAATTACCAACAGCAAATTTGTCCGCGTCCTGTTTCGCTAATAGACCCCATTTAAGGAGGACAAAGAGCCTAGAAATTGGAGAAATGTGGGTCGAAATATGCTCGAGGAAAAAATTACGTGAATTTATTCCCAATCAGATAGAATATCTTAAAAAAAGTTTTTGTGACGCACCTTGTTAGAGCTTTTAACTTTAGATCCTTAACAAAAGAAAAACACTCGAAACTAAGCAGAACTTACTAGGGGGCGAAAGCTTCAAAGTTCGGAAAAGGGAGTTTTCGCCGATTCGACAAGAAAGCTGGATGGTGGGTGGCGAAATTGTGATGTGACAGCTAAAAAGGGAGCTTAGAATGCGAAAGTTCATGTTACATTATTTCGGTTGCTGTTAGGATGGGAGTATTGAAGCGTAGCTTTACGGTTTGTATGATTTCGATTTTTATCAAACAAATTGCTATCAGCTTAAAGGAACTAGTAAATGTTGGCCTGGTTAACCTATAGGTCTAACAAATATGAACAGCATTTCAGAGCATTGAAAAATCAGTTAATGAAGTGAATTCCATTACACATGAAGCCCTTTTGATAATGACTATTCATTTGAGTGTTTTCTTATAATCAATAGAACTTTCATAAAACTGCAACTTTGATATCGAATCCTAAAAACTATAGCCTTTATTTGATCCTACGAAAGGGCTTATCAAATGTGGAATCAATCATGAAACAAAACAAAAATCTCATATTGAAGTTAACGTCAACAGGACAAAACAAGCCGAACGTCGGCAAAATCTCGAATTTCTTTTCGTTCTTCTTCAGGTATTCCAAACACCAGATAGTAAGGTAACCATCTTTGTTTACTTTTTTTACTCTTCATAATAAATCTGCCCCAATACCAATGAACATAATAATAATTAACATCTTGTATAGTACTAGCCGGGATCCACGACAGTTACCGGTTGTTGTTGATGACGTCATTTAAAACGCGCCATAGCCGGGATTCGTATGAATACCGGTGCCGGGAGGCTAGACACAGCGTTTTATTTTTGTCGCCTAGCCTCTTCGTCTTGTTTTTCTTGTTGTCGGTTGGTCCCTTGAAGTTCCCACAAGTTCTTAAACTTTTTGTTCTTCCATTTTTGCTTGTTGTCTTGTAATAGGCATATACAGAATGTTCTAGAATTTCCCCTAAAATCTCTTCAAATACCTTTCCTAATCTTTAATTGAAGTTCCAAACACGTCGGTAAAGTCACAAATTGGATAACTTGCTCTATTTTCGAATAGAATGTTCTAGAATTTTCTTGAAATGTTTTTTCTGAATGTCGAATGATATAGCAAACATATCGGTGAAGTCAAAAATTCGATATCTCCCTTGGTTCTATCACAGTGAAAATCGAGTATACATTTACTTCCGGAGTAATTTAGACAATAGGTTAAGTATCTTTTGGTAAATGTCACTGCTTACACTGACTAACTGTCCCAGTGTTCACTTATGGCGTTTCCGATTGGTAGATTCAGTGCGCACTGAGTGTATTTGCATCCTTTTAATCGGCCTGTAGAAGAAAAAGACAGAAATAGAAAAAATTGCACTAGTTCCGCACTGGATCTACCAATCGGAAACGCCATTAGTGTCCACACTAGTGTCCGCACTGTTCTGCATAATAATCGTCATCACTGTCCGACATCGCGATCAGAAAATGCGAGATGAAATTGTTCAAAGGCTATAAATTCAGGTTAGTATCACAGCTCCGTTGTGCACACCTACAAACGCTTATAATTTCAACTATGATCTGTCATCCAAGCTACAAGTTTATATCACAGCTCCGTTGTGCACGGATCGCAAACCGCAAGGCTACAAAGTGCTAGTAGAGGACAAAGACCATACACTCAGTCTCTCAAAGGAAAATAGGCAACAGAACCGCCAACCTAGAAGAGAGTTTTGAACTGCTCATGGTACCGACCCACCGACTTGGACTGGCAAACTACCAAACAGATCGCAAAGGAAGACAAAATTTGATGGGCGGTATTAAGCTTTTCCCTTTTCAAATCACCCGGCTCTGACGACATACGTCCAATCCTACTTCAATGGCGTCTGGACATCTTGATGCCACACCTGGTAACGGTATTCTACGCTTGCCTAGTGCCGCACTCACTACATACCAAAGATATGGAGAGAAGAGGGTAGTTTTTCTCTCCAAAGCAGGAAGGCTGGACTAAAGCTTATCGTCTTATCAGCATCGCATCATTCATTCTCAAAACATTTGAGAGGCTATGTGAGGGCTACTTGAGGAATTGTATACTGGTCAACAGTCCACTACACCCCAACCAACATGCATACAAGGAACATCGACAAACACGGCCCTGCACTCATCAGTGAACCGTATTGAAAGATAATTAGACTACAAGGCCTTGGCGTATTTATAGGCATAGACAATTCTCATTAGCCCACCACCGAGGGTGCAATCAACATCTTCCTGGATGGCTCTAAATCTTCTCACAAAGCGAGCTATGGAATTTGTTAGCGAATCTTGAAGCTCGAACTCAAGTGGTCTATGGATAAACATATTAAACCGAGGACAGAACAATCATTAGCTACTCTGATAGTAGACAAGTCTTATCGGCCCCAAACAGCCACAAACATGCTGCGGGGTCAGTACTTGAATGTTGGCAGTTGACGCCCTAAAACAGAGAATTTCTGTCAGATGGGTCAAGGGGCACGCGCAGTGTCGTGGCATTAATTCATCAGACAGACTGGCGAGTAAAGTCTTATCGGCCCCAAACAGCCACAAACTTGCTGCGGGGTCATACTTGAATGTTGGCAGTTGACGCCCTAAAAAACAGAATTTCTGTCAGATGGGTCAAGGGACATGCGCAGTGTCGTAGCATTAACTCAGCAGACAGAGTGGCGAAGACAGGTCCCAGCTTCTCGATATTGGGACCTGGTCCTTCCGATCTGCCTCTTGTTACTCTGACTTAAACGATCAAAAAGATCACCCATGAAGACTTCACGTCCAGAGGAGATGACACTACCTACTGTCAACTAGCTAGAAAGCTGCAACTACTCTAATGAAGTTGCGGCAATAACGTACCTGGACATGTCAAGGAAAAACCATCGTTTCAATACAGGGTTTCTGATAGGCCTCTGCCAACTAAGAAAACATCTCCTTTCGAGTCACATCTGTGCAGAGATTGTGAAGAGAAAGATGAAACGGTAAAGCATCTACTTTACCACTGCGGACTTATAATAGAATGAAGGCTTGATACGGCCTAATCTGAGAGAATCCCCTTCAGGCTATGTCTCCGCCTTCTTCAAAACATAAGGCTGCACGATGGCCTGAAGGATTGGCAGGACCGCACAAGGTGTCCAATGGGGCCTAAGTGCTACAACTCGTCATGGGACACCCTCCACCAAATCCAAATCCAGAAAAGACCTGACTCGATCATGAACCGAAAAAAATCTCATGTTAAAGAGAACAAATTAAAATTTACTCGAATTCGTCTCAACAAACTCATCAAGATTCGAGACCCAATCGTAGAATAAGAAAGCACTCATAGAAGTGAAACTTGAGGGCAGACTTCACTCAGTGGTGAAAGAAAATTCTACTTCGAAGAAGTATTCAGGAAAAGTGAACACAAATCAATTTGATTGCCGCACAGATACAGCTGACTAATCAAGGGTCCAGAGTCAGTCATGATCCGAAGAAAAGCTCTCATGCAGGTAAAATTCAAGAGCACTAAACAAGCCAACTCATCAACAGACCAGAATCAACACAATTCGAAACAAGAAGGAGATGGATAAGTGAAATTTGAGAGCAGAGAACAGATTTTCCTCCTTGGAAAGAACTCCGGAGAAATGTATATGTATTTGAAATGTATATGAGAAGCAGGGACAAATCACTCATTGGAAAAAGCAACTTCTACTTTAGAGAAGTATTCATGAGAAGCTGTTCAGCTCAATACCCACATTCAGTTCAGACTCGAACATTTCAAAACAACTTCGGAAGAAGTAAACGGACTTTACTCATTTCAAAATATTGATTCTAGATTCTACTTTAGCAAAAGTATTTATGGAAGTTCGGGATAAATCATGATCAAAATGAAACGAAAAATATCTTTCATGGAAGTTGAACTTCCTGCTTTACTGTAAAAATTTCCACGTAATAGAAATCACTATTCAAACGATCGTGTTTCTACCACTACAAAATTACAGTGGAGCATGACAAATCTGGATGCAAACCTGATTAACTTCCTATAATCATCTCGATGTATTGTTCAGCTCTGCCTATATTCTCACGTTGAAACAATAAGCGAAACATCTACATTGTTCAGCTGCGAATACGCGCGTTTTACACCTCTCCCCCCCGGTCACCCCGGGTAAAGGAAAAACTTCCAAACAACACTTTGACGAGATCGGAAAGGGTTTTATACACCTCGGAAAATCCATTAGGTAAATGGCTGGGGATGTTTTCTGAAAAAACACCCTCGTTTATTGACAA
This sequence comes from Ceutorhynchus assimilis, assembly GCA_917834065.1. Taxonomy (NCBI): domain Eukaryota; kingdom Metazoa; phylum Arthropoda; class Insecta; order Coleoptera; family Curculionidae; genus Ceutorhynchus; species Ceutorhynchus assimilis. Next base: position 13,144,897 of record OU892287.1, read on the forward strand.
GTTCGGTGACGACACCTTTTGCGGTTTTGTTTTGTTACCTCATTGTTCCTGGAACGGGCAAGTTTGTTAGCGCGGCCTCGATGCCGAAGTTTTCAACGTCAGTATAGGCTCCGGCCAACCGAATAAACAATCCGGCCCGGATTTCGAACTTTCCTAAGCCTAGTTTGGCGCTTATAATTTAAGTTCTGTTCGAAATAAAGCGACAAGCATTCAAAATATGCTTGAATGCAAATGTATAAACTATGTATGGCTTTAGCAAGTTTTGATAAAATGTCGATTGAAATATAATATTATACTACAAAACAATGGCGGAGTTCACCAGATACAAACGTTGGTAAACGCTTTGCGATTGTTCTGGTTGAATTTGTGTTGAAACCAAACATGATATGCAAACGGTCGCCATTTTTGCAAGCATAATTTGAGAGTGTTTATAATTTTCAACACTTTGTGTGATGACATGACATTCAGAGGGTGACGTTCTATCATTGAAAAGTTGAATCGTTCAGCAGAACCAAGAGTTTACCCAATGTATTCTGATGGTATTTGTAAACTGTTTATAACCGTTTTGGTTCTGGTAAACGCAGCCATTGTCACGGCTCTAGGGTGCGTGACAGTTCTTCTCATAGCTGGACCAGTGTTTTTCTCATGTATATCGATTCTTTGACAATACTTGCAATCTTCTTTACATGTGCGTCTAGACAGAGCGTCAGCATTTTTATGCAGGTTTCCAGGTCGATGTTTAATTTGGAAATCGTATTGCTGCAATTTCGCAATCCATCTAGCAAGCTGTCCTTCATGAGTTTTCATTTCTAAAAGCCATTTTAGAGCTGCGTGATCTGTTCGATTTAGAAACCTGCGTCCGTAGAGATACTTATGAAAATGGTCGACTGCTTTTACTATGGCAAGCAACTCTCTTCTGGTGACACAATAATTTCGTTCCGGCTTTGATAAGTTTCTGCTGTAGTACTCCACGTCATGTTCTTGTGAATTTTGGATTTGTGAAAGGACAGCTCCAACACTGCTGTTACTTGCATCTGTGTCTAAAATCAACATGCCTTTCTGATCGGGATAGGACAACACTGGGTTCATACACAATGCTCCTTTCAATTTTCTAAATGCGGAATCGCATTCTTGGGTCCAATTGAATGTTGATTTTTCTTCCGTCAATCGATGAAGCGGAGCAGCTATATTAGCGAATCCTTCCACAAATCTTCGATAATAAGAACATAATCCTAGAAAACTCCTTAGTTCATGTTTGTCGCGTGGTTTTGGCCAGTCCATGGCAGCATCTATTTTTCCTTCCATAACTTGTATGCCATCTTCAGATACCACGTGACCTAAGAATTCCACTTTCTTTTGAAATAGAAAACACTTGTTTGGATTGAGTTTCAAGTTGGCATTCCGGAAGCGGTCAAAAACTTCTTTCAGGTTATTGATATGTTCTTGGAACAAATTTCCCATGATCATAACATCATCCAAATATACCAGGCAAGTACTCCATGTAAGGCCTCGCAAAACAAGATGCATCAGTCTCTCAAACGTAGCTGGAGCATTACACAATCCGAAAGGCATTACATTAAACTGGTATAACCCGCTTCCGGTACTGAAGGCAGTTTTCTCTTTGTTATCGTCATGTATTGCCACTTGCCAGTATCCACTTTTGAAATCCAAGGTGGAAAACCATTTGGAGCCTGATAGAGTTGTTAATGTATCGTCTATCCTCGAAGAGGGAAGCTGTTCTTTTGGTGATTGTCACTGCTTACACTGACTCACTATACCAGTGTTCACTAAGTGTTCATACACTAGTGTCCGGAGTAGTCCGCACCATTCTATAATCGGATTTCACTTTGCAGTCCTCGAATTATATCTCACTTCCGACACCAATGTCACGGCTCTGGGGTGCGTGACAGAAATCTTGGGTTCGTTAATTCCAAAATCAAAGTCCAATTAACACAACAATAATTTTATTCCAAGTTACTACACACTCTGACACCAGTTACTTCACTATAATTAATTCAAATAACTTAACTCTTTACAACTCCTACAAAATTCACTATCTAAATCGTATCACAATCAATCTTAAACTTGTAAACTACTAACTAATACCGGCCTTTATACATCCGTAATCTATTTTTGTATAATCCAGAATAAATACGATAATCTCTTTGCCCGAATAATGCAGTCTTTTCTGGAATTTTAGGCATGGATTCTGTATACCATGGCGAAAGCGCATCGCGGCAATATCATAGGTAGTAGAAAAGTGGAAAATTGAAATGTTATCAGGTGACCAATATCACACTCAAGATGAATGGGGAAAAGTAAGAGAAAAATGAGATTCAAGGTGATCAACGTCATTGGCTGGGGCTAGATTTAGGTTTACCGCCATTGGTATACAGACAGTACCAGGCTACTAGACACATAAGCTTCAATGGGACCAGTTGACTAATATCTATTTCAGTGCAGGATTGTCATGGTGGATCATTGGTGGTCCCTGCATGTTATTAAAACTCGTGCATCTACGGCAGCACCACCTCGATTCGCCTTAATCGGGTACAAGCTAATTACTCCCTATGTCTAGTAGGTTGGATCATTCTATATAGAAAAATCAATAATAAACGTTATTTGGCTGGCTTTGGTTTCGAACAGCAGAAGCAATTCGGTGTTTCGAATCATATTCTGTGAATTTTCAATTCGATATCTGTCCGCTTGATTAATTGAGACTCTAGTAAATCAATGTAAAACCCTCAGCAGGACTATGCCCATCAACCCGATAGGATATGTTTCAACGTTTCCCTAAGTAATTTCAACTTCATTCAAGAAAAATTAGTGTCTGGAATGGGAAATGCATACAAGAGGCCGACCAGTCGGCCTTTTAACCTAGCGTTTGACAGTAATTAGCAGAAGCGAGTGGTTTTTGCTATTTATGGGTACCGAGATCGCCTTGCGGTGGAAATATTAAAAGACCCCGACGCGAAATTTAATAAGGAAGAGCACCTAATTAAATTCTGATGACGATGGGAGTTTTGGTATAGTCTACAAGTACGCGGTAATTGAAACCAGAATAACTAAAAATCCACTTCTCCAACGAATATCGAATGAACCATCTAAACAAACTTTGTTCTTTTTGTGAAACTTTATATTCGTTTCTGCGCGAAGCTGGAAATACAAAATATCGACAAGATTCATGTTCGAAATCTGGTTATTCCAGCAATATGATGAGCCGAAGCTGGCGTAGCTTCGGGGCACGCTTTTTACGAATTGATTTTCTTATTTATCACGTTATAAGCGGCTCGTCGCCAGCGTATTCGATTCTGTTTGTAATATCTAACTCCAGGGCCCGATGCGATATACAACCGGGATATTATTTGCCATTTTGAGAACACTTACACCATTTTCGCTCTTTTCCCGTTTTCCGCCGACGTAAGGAGAATCTTTTTTTTTTTTTCGCGCTTCCTCGAACAATTTTGCCTGGCATCAACTAGTTTATCAGGCAGACACAAAAAAAAAACGCTTACAAACATTTTCTGTCCAAATTCTCAATTGAATTAGGTATCAGGTTTTCCACTACAATGGGCAAACATAATAGTAACATGCACCCTATTAGGAGAATTGATAGGAACATTTCACAATGGAATTTAAATACACTGAAAGGACCGCACAATACAAAATACTAGTATTGGCAGCGCGATAATGTCAAAGAGTGCAGATGAGCGAATCTGAATTGACTTTAATAATAATAACTGATGCTTTATTGCCCTATTCAAATATGTCGAGTTGTCAACTGGGATTTCATTATTATATATTTCTTTTTCCTAATTTCGAGCACCTTTTCTACATAGGCTTCTTTTGCAATCCAATTTTTACCGATGTTCCCATTGCATCAGGGCTTCGGTGCATTTTGAACAATTACATCTCCTATGTTTTTGTTCTTCTCCCTATTTTGGTGATAGACGTAGAAGATTGATTGTAGACTAATAAGTCTACAGTTTTCTGTATTGGTACAATCTTCTTTTTTCAAGAATAGAATGACCTCTACATTCCGTCACTAGTTAGGGATTTTCCCTTCCTCCAAACATTTATTCAATTAAGGATATCTACATCAACGAAAACTTTAGCTATTTCGTTTGATCTCGCAATAGGATCGGCACGACTCGCACTTGGACGGTCGACAAGAGTATCATTACTACAATTATTACTTCTAGGATATCGCAGCTCCCGACCAAAAATGATTGAATTTTCAGTCAATTCTGTAACTTCATGTCTAGCCGAACGAATCGCAAACGCAACTTTTCCAAGGTAGCGGTCTTATTGTCTATGATCTTCTTTTACGTAACTGGAGAGCATTGTGTTCAACACCCGATGAACCCGTTCAACTGGGTTAGCTTGTGGATGGCAATTGATAGAACAGGTGCTCTAATCAAATGCTCTTTGATACTCTCAAACGCTTGTTCACTTTGAACCGACAATACAAGAGTTAAGAGTTAGTCCTGCTTTTCTAATTCGATTTATTACTTCCTTCAGTATTGAAATGTGTTGTAACAGGCCAAAATTGCACAACTAATTCTTACCTAATTTCAGTTCTCTATTCAAAATTTCCTTAAAGTCAACATTTTCTCTCTATAAAATTTCAACAACATTCTCAACGGTAGTAGATCCTGTAAATTTCCTAATTTTCAATAGTCAAATTCTAGTTTCATTTGTTTCTAGTTCCTGTTAATCCAATTTTAATTCAATTTCAAAATCCAAATAAGTCAATATTTTGATTCCAAATTTGAAATTCTACCATCTGATTTTCATAACAAATAAATATTCATTTGTCAAAAATATTTCGTGGGGTTATGTTCCGAAATCATAATGACCCGTTTTCAAGTGTATGTACAGAACTACTCCGTTCGTACTTACTCTGTTCGGTTATTGAGTTATTGATCTCGGTGCAAGTTCTAGTGAACCCCGGGTCGATCATTGGTTCGATAGCCTTTTGAGATGTTTCTGCGTTATCCTTGCTTTCGGTTTTTTGACTTTTGAGTGTCAATAATTTCTGTCAACCGGCGGTCGATTAGTAATGTTTTTAGTATCATCGATTCATTTTTAAGCCCTCTAATTTTGCAAACGGATCACTTGCTCTATGTTGTATTCTTCAAGTTATGATTGTTTTATGGGATAATTATTGTTGTGAATATGATTACTCGTCAGCCATTGTCATTTTTCGCGGTTTATATTATTGTGTGCAATTTTTGGTAAGTAAGAATTCTATCGATTAATTTTTGACGTTTGTCGTTATTGTGAATCTATCTTTAGGCTAGCTAGTTGATCTTATGTGTAGCACATTCCCTTTTCACGTTTGACTGTTTGGAAGAGAGGTCCTTCTGAAGAATTAATTTTATCTTCACCTTAAAAATGGATTTTGGGCCTGATTTTCTTCTGCATTGAATTTATGGCACACTGAGTTACCTTGCGTTGTGTTTTACTTTCGTAAAGTGCCATAATTTTCGCCGATGTTATCTAATTTAAAAAACAGTCATTTGTGGTAAGTTGCTTACACGTTTTTTTCCCATAGTAGATTCTGACTTTTTCATTTCAATTATTAGTTGAAAGCTGCCCTAAAGAGTAGAGAATCATCTCACTCACTCCAGGATATTCAATCCAGACGTCGATCCAGATTTCCAGAGATTTTCGAGGCAAACAAACCCTATTTCCAACAGGTAAAAACATAACCTTATTAACTTCAATTTTTGCAAACTCGAGGCTCATTTTCTTTAATTACTATCAGAGCTTTTCTATGATTTCATCTAATTTAATTTATTAATACATTAATGTTCAATTTTTCTATTAAAATAATTTTCAAGAGCTATAGTGTTTTATCAAGTAAATTTGCTATTGGAAGCTGAGTTACATTATAGTTTCATTTTCTAATTCAATCTATTCATGAAGTGCTTCGCTATTGGTTCAATTACAAATACAGTGTGTATAACAGTTTTTTCTCTTAGGGTTCTTCTACCACGAGTTTTTACTCACGGTTACAACAATAGACGTTCAATTGTAACCGAAATTGAACTAAAAGGCTATCAGACCCAGCCTAAGTAGTTGGACGGTTACTCAAGTCTTCAATCAACTTAACCGCAACCAGTAGCCAGGACTAATTTGGTTAATTGTACAACCACTATCACCTGGAACATTTTGGTATCGTACTAGTTTTAGTTAACCTATATGTATATATTTTTATTGTTTATTTACATTCTGTCCCTATTTGTACACCTCAGTGATCACTAACGCCATTTCAGGGAGTAATTCATTGCTTGCCCCAATGTGGCAAATGAATTATTTAATAGGTAACTCAGCTAGACAACCTGATGAATTTATGTCAACCTACTGGTAGTTCTGGTTACGTAAGTGTAAGATAACCGCTCCGACAACTAATTATTCATTTATTTTTTTTTGATTTCTCTTCAATTTATATTTACAACTTTTCTATTTATACCTTTTTTTTATTATTCATTTGGTTATTGAGTTTCAATAACATTTTTGCATTTAAATTTAATTATTCATGACTATAGCAATTATTTCAAAAGTATAGCATTTCTGTATTTGTTAGTTGACGCTTCAGTACAAGGTCATTTTATTAATTGAATTAATGACAATTCATTTTATTAAATAGTAAATAGTTTTCACACTTTGGTAATATTGCTAATTTACTTGATTATTCTTTTTTTTTAATTTAAATTATTATCTCAATATATATTGTTCATTGTGGACTGCGGCCATTTGGTAATAAACATACTATAGCACTTGATTTATTGACTTTTATTTGGTTTTATGCACACAGCCTGGTTTTAACTAATATTTTTCTTTTTCTTTATTGCTGTTTGAATTGTAAGCACCTGGAGCCAGACATCATCCTGGAGAGTCCGACTCATCTGTCCAGAGTCGGTGGCGCCCAAAACTAAAAACCCACCCCTACTCTCCGAATTGTTTAGTTCTGAGCTAGAACATAATTTGCACGCACTTCGACCTACTACAATCTCAAGTTCTCCATTCATTCATCTTTTCTATTTTTATTTTTTTTTAATAAACTTTTTTTCAATCAGCGAAAAAGCGTGGCAGTGTTTCTCAAAAGTCGGAGTACAAATATTCACTCGTCCAAGTACACATAAATATGATGTTCAAGCTCCACGCCTACAACGCAATCTATTAAACGATGCCACACAACTGGTGCATTAGTAAGGCCAAAAGGCATACGTCGAAATTGAAATAGACCCCTATTAGGTACAGTAAAAGCCGTTAAGGGTCTAGAAGACTCAGAAACTGGAATCTGCCAATATGCAGATTTTATATCTTATGTATGTACTTAGATACCGAGCGTCACGAAGCTTATCGAGAGTCGCCCTGACAAAAGTAATCGGATAGGCATCCGGAACGGTAACCTTATTTAGTTGTCTAAACCTCTGAATTCGCGTTTCAGTCTCTTCAATAGCACGACTGAGACGAGTAAATTCCTGAAGGGAAGATATCTGGTGAAGAGATAGTCGACTTTGAATATATGGTAGAAGATTTCGTCGAATAATTGGTAATCTTTGAGCCTCAGACGGCACATCAGGGAGTTTCTTCAAAAAAATCTCCATCACTACTATATAATTAAGCGCTCGCTCCTGTGCCCCTTGGGTCCTATGTCGAATTTCATCCCATAAGGGAAATTCATTGTCTCAGTTTTCAAAGAAACCAGTACGATACCAAAGTAATGCATCTTTCTCAAATAGTTCAGGAGCTGAACGTAAAAGTGAGTCTTTTGAAATACCTCTCGAGATACGAAGCTCTTCAACTCGCTCTAAGAAGTCATTGACCATTACACTTTAAATTCCACTTACTTATATCCAAATGATCCATGAACCCCAGATCTCCGAGAAGAGTCAAAACCTCCACGTAAAGGCAAAAACTGAAAATTTTCCAAACGTTCACCCAGATCCACCTCAGGATTGGAATAAGAAAGCGGGTTGTCCAATGGTACGGAGTCGTAGTTGACAATCCGCGAAATCTGCGGATCCCTTTCTACAAACTGGACATGCGGAGCTCGACGATGTGGAAATGACTCACCAGAACCAACCGGACGAGAGAACACTAGGGTTTGTGCCTGAGTTAATGATCGAGATGGACCATTATCCATAGGGTAAGAATTAGAAACTCAATCACAGCGAGGCTGTGATTCACTTCGAATCTGCGGAGCTGGAGAAGTATTATTTAAATTATCCACGAAACCAAAATACCCTAAAAAAAATGGTAGGTATTCAAAATGCTTGAAAATCTGAAAGTCACGAGAAACATGAAAAATGGCGAAATGGAACGTCTCAGGCTCAATTACCTGGCAGATCGTGCTTTGTACTACCTGGAAAAATCATCAAAACCGACGAAAACGAAATATTCGTACCAGGGCAAACCACTGAAAGTGAAGATGGTTTCTCAGAGTACACACTATGCATCACGGTATGGTGTTACTAGAAGGAGAACCCACCCTTACTGGCCTGGTTATGGGTGAAGAACAAAGTCGATGTTTTTGCCAGGCGAATTCACAATTACACAGGGAGGTCAACTCAAGTTCAAAGCTTCGAAAGCAGTTACCCTCCAGCTTTCAAGCCCAATCAACAAAGAGGATATAGTCATTAAACATCGTAACTTTGACAAACCTTCGGGTAATCAAACAACGCGTCAAAAAGATAACAAGTAAATAGTAATCGATATGAGGCTTAGAGATCCTACACCTCCAAGGGAGTTTGAGCCACGGAGGGCCTCCATTGAGGATCCATTGAAGATACTTGAAGAGCAACGCAGATTGAGAGAGGAAGAAGAGAAAAAAACACGCATGAAGGAGTGGATAGAAGAGAAGGTGTTCAACGAAGAAACCAAGTAATGAAGCTGCGTATGGAAGTTCAGAAGAAGTGTAAAGAAATGAAAATTGGAAAGCCACCCAAGTTCTGCTTTCCTCAACTCTCTTTTCATCGAATTTTATTATAGTTTGATACATTGCGAGCGAACGCATACTGGACTCAAGTTATTCAGTAAATGGTAGATTTTACTATTGAGCCAGACGTTATTAAATCAATTTCTATTTTCCTAATTTATCTATTCAGTTTTCTTTCAATTTCATTTTACTACAATGCGATAAATTGCATCCAGTATGTTGCAAATGTTTGCCAAAACATTATTATCCTTCAGAATCGTTCAGATAGGAAAAGCTCGTTACCAAAAGCTTGTTATTGAGCCAATCCAACCAAAACCCTTCATCCCGTTGTACCAAAGTGCTTATGACCTTAGACCGAATAATTTCAAAGCGAACCATTAATGGATTAAAATCTATTTGCTAATCAGATAAACACGGTTATACTCGCACATACAATAAAACATGGGCAGCATTTAAAGTAAATGTTACTTGCTGTGTAATATTGGACCGCCTTTATTGTAGTAAGGACATAATTCTAGCCTTGCCGTTAAAATTTAATAACACAGGCAACAGGCAATAATTTTCTAAATTGGCGTGTTTCGATGAGATAAGGGCACCATGCATTGGATGGGAAATTGAAATTTTGGCTCATTAAAATGAAAGTATGCAGTTGTTATCTTCGAGAGCTTCTATTAGCCAAATTTGGATAGATACATCGGAACCGTTATAAGCAATTATTCTTAGAAACACTTACCTTAACCATGTATGGACATTTTGAACTTTGAAGTCTCTGAAAAATAAAATAGTCGTTATAAAAAAATTAGAAAGATCTTTGTGAAAAATTTCTAAAACAAATGGCCATTCTGGATTCACACAGTAGCTCGTTCCGGCAACAGTTAACACGTTTTATGCAATTTTCTATTTCGCCATTCCGGCTAAAGTGCAATTACCTTTTTCACCGTTTTATCGTTTTTATTTCCGTGTGGCTTTCTTCTATCTTTGTTTTTTTTGTAGCTCGCTAATTTGTTCTCCAATTTTCTGATGTTCGAATCGAGAAAAAGATTTAAAAAAATAGAGCCGGAACTGGATTGAGGAGGGTTTTTTGCAGCCCATTGGAAAAATAGGAAATTGCAATTTAATTTGTGTATATGTGAATTAATTTAAGTACAGAATTTCGATTAACAAATTTGCAGGATTTTATTAGGTTTTCTGCAACTTCTAGAGAAGTTCGATTCTGCCCTTACCATTGCACTATGGGAACAGAAACTTGAAATCTATTCAAGAAGAAGTTGATTGACAAAACCAAAAGCTGTTCTTGCAAAATGGACTTTCAAGTAAAATACTTGGAATGAAGATTGGACTCATTTTTGAAAAGTTTGAGACTGTGTCTCTATTACAAGTTTGAAGGCAATACCAAAATGCTTTGAGGTTTGAAGTTACACGTCGGTAAACATCATCAACATAATATGTCTCCACTCTGTAATAACTGACGTACATAAATATTTAAAAAACCCCTACTAAATATATTATGTCTAGACAGTTTTTATATTATTTATCCAAAAAAACTTGTTTATCATTTCATAAGGTAAGATGAATACACCAAAACTATAGCGATGAGTGTGAAAAAAGCACTCGATGACAACCCTTCATCACATATTAGAAATTGTCTCAACAACAATACACAATGTAATGTAAACTACACATTCCCACTTGTCTTTATCATCATCATCCAATTTGGTCGATTTATATAGACTAATTCAACATCTTTTAATTGAAAATTAAATCATCCACCGGGCCGCGGTAAAACAAAACCCGAAAGTTGTTTTCGTCCCTGTGAAATTTTCGGGAAAACGTACGACCGAAAAAGTAACAAGCCCCAACATGCTATAGCCATTATATCTCGGTAATTATTTAAAGCTTCGTGTGTGTAAATAAATACACACAACATTCGCCCAGGTTCCCCCGTCGTAATTTTCGGGATTGTATATGCCTAACTGTCACTCTGACTGTCTGTTAGTAAATTTATCCTGTTTTATGGTGTATACACGATAAGGAAGCCCAATTTTATTGGATGAACATTTTACTATTACGAAATTGAATTGGAAAATTGGATTATATAGTTTCAAAGGAATAATCCATCAAAACAATAATTACTTAATTCATATATCGCCCTCAAGGGCGTAAAGCATGTGAAGTTGAGTTTTCATTTATTGGACTCATTCCTTCCATAGTTTTCTGTTTCGTATTTTACTTACATTACCCATGCTGTTATTCCTTCCTGCTACCTTTTCCTTAAACTGCCTTTAGTTTTCTTTTTGGTACTTTCTTATTCGTATACAATTTACATATGCGAACAATATTCTATGCATAACAAACTGAAATTGTTAGGTATTTCTTCCAGATTTCTTTTGTACGAAGTGTATTTATTCTCATTTATTTATTTTCCTTTTCTCCTCTTCATATTTCCCCTAATAACTAGTCTCTTGCACTGGTATTTACCTTTTTTTTATTTCTGACAATGTTTCTTCGTTTCTGTCCATATTCAGGTTTCATAATCCTCCTGCCAGTTATTGTTTCTATGTTCTTTAATTTTTTTATCATTATTTCTGTTTCTTCCTTAAGGCCCATATTTTCTACTACATATTATATGGTGTCAATTTCTCTTTTCTCATCGCTTCCTTTTTTTTTCTTAGTTTTTTATTTTCCATAGTGTACAGCACACTCTTTATATCCCTTAGACTCCAGGCAAACCCTCCAAGTGATGAGTTTTTACCTGACACCCTCGCTGCTTTAATGGAAGCTCCCAGCCCTCAGAAAAAAAAGTGGTGGAAAAGAAGATCAGAAAAGATTAAGCATTAGTCACGCTATAATTTCCGCTATTCGCCTACGCTCATTCATTTTCCCGATCCTTATAGGCATTGCTTATCACATACACCGTAAGTTTGGATCACGGAGCCTAATAAATTTATTGTCTGCCTTCAGGCTTAGTGATTCATATTCTCATGCTCAGCAACTAGAACTCGCGTCTCTCTGCCATACCCCGAAATCCACACCTGACACATTTCGGCAATACGTTTTTGACAACGCCGACTTCAATGTTGCCACTCTAGATGAACGGGACACGTTTTATAGTTTAGGTGGTATTAAATGCATGACACCTGCTCAAGCTCTTCCAAAAGCCGATAATATCAAACGGATTACAATAGGTCCTACTGTACTTGAAGTGGGAAAGCTGGGTATTTTGGAGCTGCTTACCTATGACAATGTACGAAGAAAGGTACTGAGAAATGTAATCCAGGATTTGAACGTTTTAAGGCCACTCCATGCAGATAAACTTATTCCAAACCTTCAAGACACTCTGTGGATAACGGGAAAATGGCTGTGTCTTCTCAACACCTCAGCCATGCCAAAAATCCCTGAGTGGAAGGGTTTTTTAAAAGTGGCTCTTGATTCTTGGTGGGTTTCATCATATGCTCATATCTTATTTGGATTGTATTGGACAAACTATGGCTGGGAGTGGACTGAAAAAATTTTTGTCCTGAGCTTTCGCTTCAAATCCAGTAGACAAAATGTTAATCGGAAAATCTTATAGCAGAACAGAGCATCAAGCCACTTTAGCTCAGATTACTTTGAGAAATGTAGATATCACACCAGATGAAAAAGAACAAGTAGTTCAGCTATTTCAGACTTCAGTGGAAATTACTCCACAACATATAGCCACAAATGCCTCTCTTGCCAGCATTCAGCGAAAATTGAGCAGCAAATTATCACGTTTCGTAATTTACGTAATACTACCCATATCTCGGTAAAATCGGTAATATTGGACGTAAAGTCGATAAAAATACGTCATTAGTCCTATAGTCTATTTCATTGAAGTTGATAGTTCAAATCGAGGTTTAGGACCATAAATTCATTTTAAACCCTATGGCTTATAAACACGTGTGTCGTAGCAGTAGAGACTTCAAAATTATTAGGGAGACCAAACCAAGGATGTGCGTTACATTTAAACTTGTCTCTCTTTATTTTGAAAAATAGAAAGAGAAAGCGGTACAATGACCATGTTGATTTCCGCGTTTGTCTCTCTATTTCTGTATCAGAAAATAGACAAAATATTGATACGATATCGATATTAATTATTATCAAAGAATGTTAGAATATAAGAACGTACAACGTAACTAATATATTTCAAATTTTGATTTTACACAAGCACAAGAATGTTTATAGTCTATCGATAGTCAAATGAGACAGTAAAAAAAATAATATTCCTTTGGCCGTCGGCGTTTTATTTATGAAGCGCACGGACGGAGTAATAGAAATTTATTAAAACAGAGAGACCAAATATTTCAAATTTCCCTTTATAGATTATAGATGGCCTTTCGCAAAAAATTGGGAAATGCTGTCAGAAATCTGAGGTTTCAATAGCCTTTTACAACCTCAAAACTACAAATTCTCTGTTCACACATATCAAAGATAAGGTACCCCAGGGTAAAAAGAGCTATCACATTAACAAAAAATACAATGAAGATAAAACAGCATTAGCAAAACACCGTTTTGAAACTGGCCATAGCTTTAAGTTTGGTGAGGTGGAAGTTGTTGATTCGGAAACACAAACATAAACGAAAACTGAGTGAAATGATCCACATAAACCTAAATGACACAGTGAATATAAAGACCGATACAGATGGTCTGAGTGGTGTATATAGCAATATCCTACAAATTTACAAGAGAAAGATGAACTAAATATAATTATGCGTGTGGATATGTAACTCTGGAACTATCTGGGGGTTGTTAGTAGTACATAACACCATTCAACAAATAATTTATTATAAATGTTGTTTTTGTTTGCTTTTTAGAATTTTTTTTTCCGTATATGTTTTTTTCTGTTTTATACATTTTTAAATCTTTTTATATTTTGTGTCTTTTACATTTGTATCTGTGATTTTTTAACTTTTGTAATTTTTTATTTTTATTCTGAGTGTCAGGTTGTATTTTGTATATAAGCAAATGTGTCGAATGCACGCTTGAATCTTTTGATATGGAGTACCTACACTGCTGAACTAGAGTACCATAGTGGCCAGCCAATGTAAAACGCTACCTTGTTTTAACAACAGCATAAAGGAACAGAACCCAACTTTTGTCTTGTCAAATTTAAATTAAGAACAAAAGGAAAAGAAAAATAATAATAAGAAATGATAATAATTCAATAATCGTCAATTATTGGCATATAAATCAGAATTTGTCACTATCTTAAAGGTGATCATGCATTGTGCTTTTCTCCTGGCTGCATCAGGGGCTCTGGAGACATCAGTTTGAGTAAGTACTCCTGAGCAATGACTAATTTTATTTTAATTTATTTTGACAAGATCGTTGATTGTATATCTATAATTTTAATGTTTCTTACTATGTCGTCTCATGTGCCAGTTCCAGGGCTTGAAAAAGTAAAAATAAAGTTCCGAAACGTCGCCGAAAGCTAAGTAGTTTCTTTTGGTTTACCTCCCCGTCCTTAAACCCAAGAAATTTCTACCATAATTATTAAAACGTTGACTGTATAAAACAACCAATAAGATGCATTGTTCGCACTTGGATTCGCATCCAATGTATAGGGGCACGCTCAATATATTTTTCCTAATAATAGTATAATAATTTTAACGGGCAATACGATAATTTTAGGAGACCCCAATTTTTGCCTTGTCTCATTTGAGAAACGATAGACTATAATTTATTTCTCAAAAAAGTTCATCTTACTACCATCAGTAGATATTCTACAATTAAAATCAACGTTGCATCTTTCATCATTGTAGAATCACCAAGATATTATTTTTCAATTTTACCAATTTTACCGGTAATATTACGTAAAATTGCCGGTAATTTTACCGAAATTTATTTTACCGGTAATTTTGCAACTCTAATTGTTTGTATTGTTGTGCTGAAAGGGAGTTTCGATTCTCGAATCATAGAGACTTATTGATCCATATTCCATGCATTTCTTACTCTCAAGTTCGCCTGGGCTGGGACTCTGTAACGAATAGAGATATTCTCTCTATCTCTATTGAGGTCTCCTCTCGACAAGAGAAAAGAAGTCAGCTAGTGCCATAGTGATAGGGACAACAATCTCTATCCGTTACAGAGTTCCAGCCCTGGATGCCTTATGTATAAACCCTAATTGACGAGTAAGTCAGCTAATAATTAACTCGTTTTCTGATATGTTTTATTTATCAACTTCTAATTATTCTTAGAACCGATCCTGGAGATGACCTGTAATTAGGTCGAAAGCGCTCGGTTGAATTTAATAAAAAATTACACCATTACAAACCTGACCCATTCTTTATATTGACTCACTTGGTGTACATCCTGCCCACCCTCTTCAAACCTTGCCTGTTGAGTTGTGCAAGGATTTTATTTGGTCTAAAATGTTAGAATCATTGGATTCCCACTTTCCAAAATTGAGGCCTGCACTATTTACTATGGAACTGACTTGTTTGCAGATTGTAACTACTTCATCGACCAAGCTGCCACCCGAAAGATCGTCAACGTAGAAGTCCCTCCTAATGACCTCTGATGCTTGAGGATGAGACTCTTTGCTTTCGCTTGATAATTGTAATAAGCACCTCGTCGCCAAAAAGGAAGCACTAGCGGTTCCATATACAACAGTGTTCAATGAGAATGTTTGGAGTTCTTGCTCAGGACTTGAGTGCTATAAAATTAACTCAAGTGGTTCAAATTCATCGGCATATATCTGCCGAAACAACGTAAGAATGCTAGCAAAAACGTAAAAGAATTGGAAGAAGGTCTTCCTCAACCGTCGGACCCACCATTTATAATGAAGCAAATGAACTGTCGAATACCACAAGTAGCTTGGTGGTACTACTTTCTTCTCGCAGAACGCTATGATGGGGCGAAAGGAAGCGAGTATCGTCATGTGCTGGTTGGAAAGGACACATGTGGTCTAATTTGCTGTATTCGTCCATGAAGTCAGTATACAACTCCTTCAGTTTGGGATTTGAGGATAGTCTTTTCTCTAACGAAAGAAATTGTCTCAGGGCGCCAGCTTTGGGAAACATCCAATCTTCTATCCTGGTTTCGCTTGACGGTTTTTTGAAAATGCTCCTCTGCCTTCTGCTCTGCTCCTCACCAGAAAGCGATTTAACTGAATCCAACTCTACAAGCTCCCAGAACATGTTTTGTGTCTTTATTTTACACAAGAATTTCCAGAAATGGGCAGCACCAATAAGAATATCTACCTTGTTGGGCTCATAAGATCAGCAAGTTGAATATTTGGTGGCATCTCAAGGAATTTTTGATTTATTGTTACTGAAGGTAAATTATTGGTGACATGTGGAATCATCAAACACTGAATGTTTGTCTTGAAAGCAGAATGCAAGGACCTAATGTGAACATTGCATGACTTTGACACGTGGGTTTGTGCCTCATCAATGCCGGAAACCGAAATGTCCACCGATTCCTGTTGTGGCTCATTCAGTTTAGTAACCATGTCGATGTCGATAAAATTTGGACATTGACCCACTGTCTAAAAGAGCTCTACACACCTGAACCTGATATGACTGTCTAGAACCTCCACCAATGCAGTAGCAAGTAAGATTTGACCTTTGAACGAGACATTGCAATTAGTGGTGGGAGTATCGACATTTGTCGTTGAACTACGACCTTTGAACTCTTCTTTCACTGATCTGTGACTTTTATTAGTCATAGGAGAGATAATATTGAGAAGATGTAGTAATGAATTATGTTCCTCATCACAATGATGATAAGAACCGAATTTGCAGTCTGAAATGTCATGGCCTTTCTGAAGACAATTTATGCACAACTTCAAATTCCTAATTTTCTCTTTTTTGTCCTTTAACGATAATGCAATGAATTTATAAAATAAATGTGGTTTTCCACACTGATAACAAGAAAGCTTCTGGTTGTTGCCCTTTGAATGAGAACTGTTGGCTGTTGAATTACCAGAAAAACGATTACTGGAACTTCCCTTGAAATTAAATGTATTGTTTGATTTGGGTTTGTGGAGGGGGATCCAACAACCATGTTTCTTTTTCTGAGATCATGAGTTCTGGCTCTAATATTGCTCTATCAATTTTACATGAAAGGCTCTTTTCCCGCTGTGATATTTTTGAATTCGAATATCTTCTCAAAGAATGGTTAATAGTTAATCGTGTAATGGCTGGTTTATACAACATTTGCATAGTCGTAATCATAATCATAGTCTTAGTCTTAGTCTTAATCATAATCACAATTTTAGAAGGCGTTTATACATTGTCATAAGCATAAAATAAAATCAACTCTAACCCGACTTTTTGTAGGGAGAATTTGTTTACTTTTTGCGAATCGAACTCGTCTATTTATTTTTAATACTTTTTCAAAGTTTCAAAAAGTGTGGAAATTAAAATTCTGCGAAAGAAAACCATACAAGTGATAGGTCTGTCCTATTTATTTTTGAGTTTTGCTAATAAACACTTCAACAAACGCAAACCATAAAAAAAGAAGGTGGAAAGTGAGTCCCATCAATAAAAAAAGGCAGAAGGAACGGCATTTTGCCACATTATTCAAAGACATGTAGAAGCTTTATGGAGACCCTTTTTTTTAAATACTCTAGAATGACTCAAGATCAATTTAAATACAAACAGAACTAAAATAGCAGATTTGAATTGTTTTTCTCTGTAACAGCTGATAATGGCGCTTGCGCAGTTTGGATCTCGTCTTAGTCACAATCATAAAAGTTAAAAGTTGCCAACTTTGAGTTATGCTTATGCTTATGCTTATGCTTATGATTATGATTTGTGTATAAACGGTTCCATAAGAAAATATTATTTTAACTCTTATGACTAAGACTATGTATGATTATGATTAAGACTATGCAAATGTTGTATAAACCAGCCATAAATATTAAAACATTAAAAATTATACCAACAATAAAATTATTCTAACAATTTTCACGGCTACAATTAAAGCCAGAATTCGCAAACAATAATAATATTTCAAGAGTCAACAATAAAAATCGTCGAGATAAGGGTCGGAATAAATCCTCCAAAGAAGAACATTAAAATGCCATTTTCCTTATTAACACTTGTTTTATTTTTGAGTGCGGTGCAGCAGCCGTTTGACGGCTAACATAAAGCAAAAACTCGCCTTATAAAACTCAGTCAATAAAGTTTTAGTTGTGCATCGTTTGGCCACTGGAAACATGTTGTTTGTTATTGCTTATTGCAGGGGGCAGTTTAATCGCCCGGCCAGGATTTTTATTTTATCATCGGCGAGTAGTTTTCGCAAGACAAAAATTTATGAGGAAAAATCAAAACTCTCCAGAGTATTTTAGAAAAGACTTCAGCGGCGCTGCTGTTTCCCCCGAAGTAAAATCTATTTGCTGATTTTTGTGGATTTAAAGGCCTTAAATTGCTTTTTGACTCTGTGCCAAGCCTTAAACTGGACCAAAACCTTTTTGCTGGAGCGGCGAAATTTTAAGTTCCTCGAATTGTCTGGCGTAGATTTTATTTAGAGACAATCAATTATTTTGTTTTTAATGAATCAAGCGACCACAAAAAGATTGAGAGATTGTATTCCAACTTGATTACAGTGATTATACATATTACCAAAAAAAAATCCATATTCAAGAACAAAAAGGCCGAAACATGTTGCTCGTACGCAATGGATTATTAAGTTACGAAATAACTATTACTGGACAATTTAATTGCGGGTTCCTTTTGATGTTGAATCTCGGCCTCGTACTGTAATAATGGCTGTCAACGTTTTAACTTTTATGTACTACAAGCCAGGCATCTGTTTTGGGTTATCTCTTAATTTTGGGCCAAGATTATTATTATCAAAAATTTTAAGAATGACAGTAGTTTAATTGGTTTTTGTTTGTTTCCTAATTTATTTTTAATTGCATCTGAAAATGCCCATTGAAGCACGGACAAAAAAAAAATTAACCCAGTTCCCGATCGAACAAGTGGAAAAGCTCCATTTGGAAAGCTCTTAATTGTTTCTCCCTATTATGGAGCGGCGGTTTTTACCGAAGAACGCGACGTGATTTTCGGCATTCTGCCGCACGATTGATTGGAAAATTGCTTTTTCGCTCGTTAAAGCGGTTTTGTGTCAATCTCAGGAGTTTTCCCATTAGAGCCGCACCGGGTTTTTCGCAGCCAAGTGTTTCGGTCGTTGTGATTTAATTATTCAACGGTTTTCACTTCTATGTATCAGCCAATGATACTTATTATTGTTCACAAAAATTAGCTATAAATCAAAAATTATTTGCTTTCCGCTATATACCAAAGAATTGAAGACACATTAGGGTATGGTAACGTTCATACCAAAGCCTGGAAAAATAGGACAGCACACGACAAAGTCCCTAAAACCCATTAGTTTTACGTCATTTCAACTTAAGACACTAGAAAAACTTAGGTGGATTGTGGATAGGCACATTAGGTGTTAAGTATCCTTTTGTTAGATGGCGCTAACTTATTTTGACAGAATACAGAAGTTTTGTTGTAGCAACAGTTGAAGTCAAAAAGTCAGGTTAGAATAATGGAATTGTCATTGAGTTATCTTTAGTTGTTTATAATAAATTTAAGTTCAGTAAAAACAAGTGTTGTGCTAATTCGAGTCCCAACCTAAAGCAATCCTTAACAGGTTATAGGCCCAGTCTTGATCTGGTGAAAAGAAATAAGTTGAAAACAGCTTAAGTGTGTGTTGTAAAGTTCAGCAGACTGTCCTTGCAGCGTGCCAGTTAAAAGGTTCAGAAATGGCGGGAATTAATAGTGTTTCTGTACCTGTATTAGAGGCGAACAATTTTAACAACTGGGAGTTCCGAATTAAAACTGTAATTAGACGTGAAGCATGTAGTGAGGCATTGGAAGATCCCCCACCAATAAATGCAACAATAGACATAAAGAACAAATTCGCAAAGGCTGATGCAAAGGCGCAATCAAATATTGTGCAAGGTGTCTCAGACAAGCATCTAGATTTAATCAAAGACTGTCAGAGTGCAAAAGAGCAATTAACAGCTTCAAAAGATGTGTTTGTAAGAACAAGTTCTTTTACCAAACTATCTTTATGGAGAAAATTACTCAATCTTAAGCACAACACAAACGAGAAAATAGATCATTTTTTGAAGTTTGACACTATAATACGAGAGCTTAAGGACCTAGGTTCAAATATTGATGAGAGTGATAAAGTTTGCCATTTATTATTGTCTTTACCATCAAAATATGATGTTCTTTATGCAGCAAATTTGGCAACGAAATTGAAGGCAAGGTGTCTTTTGTACTGGATTCGGGTGCAGGTAACCATTTTGTGCAACAGAATCTAGAAAAATATATGCATAACATTGAAACTTTGCCAGAATTTGTAAATATACCTATAGCAAATGGTGAAATCCTAAAATCAAATAAAATGGGCACATTGAAAGCAGAATGTCAAGATCAAACAATCAAAATTGAAGCCTTGATCACCCCAAATATGAAGCATAATTTGATTTCAGCTTCTAAATTGACAAATAATGGACATACAATTATGGTAGAGAAGACTAAAACTACAATAAATGGTCGAAAGTTTACATTAACCTGTGAAAACAGAAATGTGCTATATGTTCTTATTTTGGATGAAATCTTAAATAAAAAAGAATTTTGCAATATTACACTTGATGATGCAGAAATGTGGCACAGAAGATTGGGTCATGCAGGTAAAAATGCAATGCTGCAACTTGGACTAAAATATCCCAATAAAATTTGTTCAACTTGTGTAGAAGGAAAAGCCACAAGATCTCAATTTTTCAAAAATGAACAACACACAAATGCCATAGGCGAACTAATACATAGTGATATTTGTGGGCCAATAATTCCAAGCACTATCGATGGAGGAAAATACTTTCAAGTGATATTGGACGATTTTTCACACTTTTTGGTGATTAAAATTTTGAAGAATAAGAGTGGAGCTGAAGGTAACGTGAAAGAATATGTTCAAGAAATTGAAACACAACATAATGTCAAAGTAAAAAATATTTAGACTCGACAATGGTGGTGAATTCACCTCAAACTTTTTTCAAGAATTTTGCAAGCAAAAGGGCATCAGATTAGAATATACCATTGCTTATACTCCATAGATGAATGGCAAATCTGAAAGAATAAACAGAACTCTACTGAACATGATAAGAACAAAAATAATAGACTCTGGTATACCTAAAACACTATGGGCAGAAGCTTTAAAGTGTTCTGTTTATGAATTGAACAGAACACCAACATCTGTTCTACCTAGAGGTCAAACACCATCATACATTTGGCATGACAGAAACGATATCAGTAAACTGAGAATATTTGGCTGTAGAGCATGGTACACTTTATTGCCAAAAGGACGAAAGATTGACCCAAAAGCAAGAAAAGCAGTTATGGTTGGTTACTGTGGTGGTGGCTATAGATTATGGTTGAGAGATGAAGAAAAAGTAATAAAATCAAGAGATGTGCGATTTGACGAGGGATTCATGGAGTATAAAGGATATACACAAAAATATGACATAAGTATAATACCTATACCTGAAGAGGAGGGCAATAACAGTGACGAAATGCAAGAAATTCAAAATGAGCTAGACGAGACGGAGAATGAACATGAAGATACAGAAATAAGTGAAGACGAGCAAAGTGAGATTGAAAATCGAATACATCAAGTGGAAGCAACTCGCTCAGGAAGAAATGTTTCAAAACCAAAGAATTTACAAGATTATGAGTTATATGTTGCATACTGTTTACTATATTCATCGGATGCAGAGCCAAAGTCATACCAAGATGCTAATGAATCTAAGGAATGGCGACAAGCTATAAATAATGAGTTAAAGTCCCATGAAAAGTTAAACACATGGACACCTGTAGAATTACCAAAAGGTCAAGTAGCCATTGACACACGATGGGTTTTCAGAGTTAAAGAAGATGGCACGAAAAAGGCACGATTAGTGGCCAGAGGATTTCAAGTTCCTAATGACAGCGAAGAATTTAGCTATGCACCAGTTTGTCGACTATCAACAATAAGAATTATGATATCAGTTGCTGTGCAAAAGGATTGGACTTTAAAACAAATAGATGTACCAACAGCATTCTTAAACGGTGTACTGGATACTGAAATATATATTAAAACACCTGAAGGACTAAATAATTGTGAAACTAATTATCTAAAATTAAACCGTGCACTGTATGGACTTCGAAATGCTCCAAAATGTTGGAACTTCAAATTTAATGAGGTGATGTCAAAAATGAAATTTAAGAGATCCGAGTATGACTACTGTTTGTACGTTAAAGAAGATGTATACTTAGTGTTATTCGTTGATGATGCACTAATTACAGGACCCGATGAAGAAGTAAATAAAGTGATCAAAAATCTATACGACATATTTAAAGTAAAGAGTATGTCAGATGTTTCTACATTTTTGGGTATGGAATTTAATCACACAGAAGATGGACTTAAAATTTGTCAAACAAAAATGGTTTCACAATTGCTAAAAGAATTTGGATTAGAAGAAAGCCGTTCAGTAGCTACACCTATGGAAAAGAACTTTCAAATCAATGAAGAAGAACCATTAGAACCAAATATTTCATATAGAAGAATGATTTGTAGTTTAATGTACTTATCAATTGTAAGTAGACCTGACATTGCTTTTAGTGTATCATTTATGAGCAGATATCTTGACAAACCGACTATGCAACTCTGGAAAGCCGGTAAAAGAATTTTACGCTACCTGAATATGACAAAAACTTATGGACTGATGTACAAGAAAGGTGACAATGGACTAGTTGGAATGTGTGATGCGGATTGGGGAGCAGATAGAACAAGTAGGAAAAGTGTTAGTGGATTTATATCCTATCATGCTGGTAATCCGATCGCCTGGCACTCCCGCAAACAGAACTGTGTAGCATTGTCATCCATGAAAGCAGAGTATGTGTCTGCAGGGGCAGCTACCCAAGAGCTAGTGAACTTGAAGGGCATTTTATCTGAATTTGGTGAGTTGAAACCTGTTATTTTGAAATTGGACAATCGAAGTGCAATTTCTATGATAAAAAACTTTGAAAACTCCAAACGAGGAAAGCATATAGAATTAAAATATCATTTTATTAAAGATCTCTGTTTAAAGAAAGAAATTGTTCTTCAATATCTTAGTTCTGTCGACAATGACTCTGATATTTTTACTAAGGCTTTAGGAAAAGAAAAGTTTGTAAAATTTAGATCATAGTTTTATGTGCAAGTAATTTCAGAATTTACTATTGTCTATGATTACTCCTATATTTATCATATTATTATCAATTTAAATTTTCTTTTGTTGTTTGTTTACGTTGACCACATTATTTGTATTTATATTTTGTTTTGTTTGTATGAAAAGACATTTAAATTGAGGGGGCGTGTTAAGTATCCTTTTGTTAGATGGCGCTAACTTATTTTGACAGAATACAGCAGTTTTGTTGTAGCAACAGTTGAAGTCAAAAAGTCAGGTTAGAATAATGGAATTGTCATTGAGTTATGTTTAGTTGTTTATAATAAATTTAAGTTCAGTAAAAACAAGTGTTGTGCTAATTCGAGTCCCAACCCAAAGCAATCCTTAACATTAGGGACGGAGAATTATTAAGTAACCCTTCTGGAAGTCTTAACTAGAATTCAGAATTCTCAGAATTTGTAATGCAAGAAGTAAACGAGAAACAATTCACATATAAATCCATGATTATTTTTCTCTACTACATACTATTCCTATGCTTCTTTTTCTCCAATTTTCATATTTCAGCCATAGTTTTTTTTTCTAGAATTGTTGTATGAGATGTGACAAAAACATTTGTCCTCGTTTCCACATTCGCTTGTGCTATTTTAGTGGATCAAAATGATTGTATTCGTCTTCTATTTTTCTGAAGTCCCTGTCATTTTTGCCTTTTAGAAATTATGATGAAAATCCTGTTGCAGCCAAAAAAACATTTTACAGCTTTTATCTAATAATAGCTATTGCTTGAACTGTAGAAAGTATAGACTTTCAAATTAATGGAATAAGTTGTGAAGCTACTAATAATTAAGTTGAAAACTTTTGATTGTCCCGATAGTTACGGAAGCGCAACCCTTTGTTATTTCGCGCTATTACTAATGGTGCCTACATGCGAAGTTTGAAAATTTCAAGGGGGCAGCCGACGCGCGTACTTTATAATTTTCCCTTAAACAACAAACTGTTTCGCAGTAAAACGTCAGGGTACTTTGTTCTGGCCAAAGTTAATTATTAAATTTACAACAAAAGCCGCCCTCCGTTCCAGTGTCACTCGGGGTGGTGCGAAATTTAATTTTGAAGCGATTAAACCTATTTCACTCCGATGGTGTTGTGATAAAGGCAGGCCAGATTATATTGTACTTAGTGCAAATTACAATGTAGGCTTCTAAATACCTAAATATTTCCACCAGATCGTACATTGCATCAAATAATTTCGATCCGAAATTCGAGGAAATATTTGAATAAGACCCCCTCAATTATTGCCGTCCCCATCATCTGGTAGGTAATCTTTCGATTGTTTCGCGAATTCTGATTCTTCTCGATAATTTAGGGGGTCTGGCATGGCTTAAATCCGAAAAATATGTTAATACGCGCTGACTTTTTTAAATAAAATATGCGTCCTGGGGGTGTTTTTGCTTCTTTTATGATAATTTCGCTTTTGATACGGTCATGATTTGCATAGCGTGTCTATAAAGACATTTCGAGGTATTTTATCATTGGATATCAACTAAAAAAGTACATTACTTCTTAATATTTTGAAAGAGAGAACTTTAATTTACCGTCAAAAAATATGTGGAGAGAAGTCCAGAAAATGATAAACCAAGTATGGAGGAGGAAATATAAAAACAACAAAAAAAAGGAAACGATGAGAAAAGGGAAATTGAAACTATACATATAATAAAATATGTAGTACAAAATATGGACATTGGAATGAAAGAACAAAGGAAGAAACAAAAATAATAATAACAAAATTAAAGGACAGAAACGATAACTGGCAGGGAGATGATAAAACCTAAATATGGACCGAAACGAAGAAACATTAGTCAGAAGTAAAAAAAAGGTAAATACCAGGGCGAGGGTCAAATTATCAGGGGAAATATAAAGAGGACTAAGAGGAAAAAAGAAAAATAAATAAATGAGAATAAATACACTTCGTACAAATGAAATCTGGAAGGAATACCTAACTATTTTAGTTTATTATGAATAGAATATTGTTCGCGCATGTAAATCGTATGAATAAGAAAGTACCCAAAGGTAGCAGGAAGTCAATGTGTTCTAATTTGCCAGGAGGCAAGTCAGTTGATGATCGCCCAGATGTCAATAAAATCTACTCAGGATTCGGTGGAAATGTTAACTTGTACTGATGTGACTTCTAGCCATGTGTTTCTCCAAACTTTACGGGCTACCATTAGAGGAGTGTATGGGTTCAGGAGCGTACGAGCACTAGTGGATACAGGTTCTCAAAAGTTATATTTTAAAAAGTACAGCAGAATTGTTGGGCTACAAATCCAAGCGTCAAAACACAGTTAATCATTGTTTGTTTGGAGAGGCACCTCTACACAAGTGAAACATGTAGGCCAAACTATAACAGCTATTTCTTTCTTTGTTAACGACGCATCATTTACTCAGCTTTGACAGGTTGATACTCTGGGTATAAAGGAACCTAATACCGAAAAGCAATCACGTGACCAATTGGCTTTGGCAGCTACAGAAATTTTTCCTTGAAATTGATGAAGATAGACGTTATGAAGTCAGACTACCTTTGGTCGAGGGACACCCTCCCTATGCCTACGAATTATCATCTTGCCAGGAAACGTCTATCCAGCACTTCAAACAAATTGGCAAATAATGATCTTGTAAATTCCTACAATCAAGTTTTCAATGAATGGGGAAATGAAAATATTATAGAGGACATTCCAACAAGATAAAGATATTCTATACCCGATGATGTTGCTCATTATTTGCCTCATAGAGCTGTAGTAGAAGAGGGTAGTACCACGCGCATTAGACCTACCTTCGATAATTCAGCCCCTTCATTAAATCAGTGTTTGTAGAAGGGGGTTAATTTGATCGAATTGATTCCAAATATTTTACTACGATTTCGACAAGGTAAAATATTAGTTATAGCAGACATACGCAAAGCTTTTCTTCTGTTCAGTATACATGAAGCCGACTGACTGAGATTTTTTGCGTTTCCTCTGGGTGGATTCTAATGGAAATGAGAAGGTGTTCCGGTTTTCCGTCATATGATCAGACAAGGGTTGGCTCAGGATGGGTGCACAATTTTGCAGGAACACTGCTGGAATTCCATCAGGGCTGGAATCCGTCTTCAAAGATTTTATTGCTTCATACGCCTATCAGGAGATAAGTCAATATTTGAAACTTGTGAAGTCGCACTTAGGTATTCCGGAATTAGTGGCATTTCGTTTCGATTTAATTTGGTGAATTCCTTTTCAAATTGGTTGATCGCTCTTTCCTATGGAGAGTTCGGGTTCCAAGTTATATAGCAGCTTCTTATTATTGGTGAAGACTAGATCAAGTAGAGAAACTTAGTCATTTCGGAAACATGTTGGAAAATCAACCATTTGGTAAGCATAAGTTTCAAGGTAGTTGTCCAAAAAAAGTTGATTTTATTTGTCTGGGTCGGATAAATTAAGATTCTTCTAATCTATATGCTGATAGTTGAAATCCCCCATAATATAAACGGGCATATCCAATGAACAGGCATGTTTAATTGAGTTAATCATATTATTATCATTTTCCTCACTGGAATAATCCGTTCTGTATATACAAAAGACCAGAAATTTGATGTTATAGACCTTTATATCAATCCACAATGACTGTATTGGGGCGAATGTATTAAATTGATTGTTTACTGTACAATATACTTAGTGTCCACCAAAACACACACTCCAGCTCCAGTTTGATTTTCTTTGTCTTCTCAGAATACACTATACTCATCATCTATCCTAATAAGACTTGTATCAGTTTTCTATGTCACCTCAATTTTCAAGTTTAGATTGGCTTTTCAGGTACCTTTATCTTCACAATGGGACATCTCAGACGAATAAATTTTTCAAAACTTCAAATGGATTTCTAAAATCTTTGTGAAGCTTCTATGAATTTTTTAAACTTTTCGACCTAAAAGTTTGAGGTCTCCGAAAAATGTATAATTTTCAATAAAACTGTTTAAATTCTCCAAAAATTGAGAAGTAGTAGGTACCATTGTGTCCTAAAACCAAAAATTCCACAACCGACTCGCAAATAATAAAACGAACAGTTTATTTAACCAAGTTTATAATGGTAGAATGTCCTCATCTCCGCCCAGATCTAACCACTCCGGACTCCATAAACGTGATAATAACCAGTGATGCTAAGTATGAGTTATCGAAACCTGAAAACGCTCTTGGTGCGTCGCTCACAAATTAACAATTCCCTCTTTTTAAATAATAATGAGGAAAAAAAAATTGTACACACCAGGGCCATAAGCTGTCGTTATTTATGTCACAATTATGCTAATGGTATTTTTTTATGAAGGATATAGGCAACAGTGGCGTACTCAAAGAAAAATCGTTATTATGCAGCAATTGACAGAAGCTGAAGGCGCAAAATAAATCGTCAGGCCATTTTTCCTATCAAATTGCATGTGTGCATAGGAAAAGGCAAAGCCTGGCTCAAATATTTTATACATATAACAAAAACATTTGCAGCTGACAATAACTAATACGCCTACGCCATCAGTCACGACCACGGTAATGTTCGCTTTATTTTGTGTGATTTAAATTTGTATCAAACTAGAGAACTATAACCATAGCGTTAAACGTTATTCGTCAGTATAATATATAATTATTACAGTAATGGCTGAAACAATAAAACTAAAATTATTATCGTTGTTCGAGAAAAGTGGAAATTACTGTGTGCAAAAAAAAAAAAACTAATTGATTTCCTACCTATTCGAAGAAGTTTGGAGCAATTTTGATGGTAATTTAAAGGAAAAATTGAGTTTTCAGGAAGTTTTCAACTAATTAAAACCACTTTGGGGTGACTTTAACACAAAATTAAGATTAAAACCTTCAATTAGGCAATTGATTTGAGGTAATTTATTGGTGATTTTTATATTATTATTTCGATACTACTGTCACACCAAATAAAATATTTAAATAATTGTTCTATACCTACAATGCCTATATTTCCTTAGAATATATGAACAAAATCAAATGCCATCTTATCTTTAATTTCAACGTACATTTAGATTATTCGGAATTTGGCAAAGGAATCTTTATCTCCTTGAAGAATTTGAATTTTTCCTCCCTTTCGCGATAGTTCTCTAATTTATTGTTCAAATTTATCTTGCCGCCTGCAGCCCATTTTTTTCTCTTCAAACCTCAGAAAACAAAACGATAAATTATTGCACCATGTCAAGCAAATAAACGCTTTATAAATTAACTGTTAACATACGGCCATGGTCGGTTGTTCTGATATTTCCAATAGATATTTGACCTATTGTTTGTGTGACTTACCTTACCCAAGAAAGAATATAATTTGTATTTGTACATAGTGAATAACTTCTACAAGAAATAATAAAGAAGTCTACACCCTACACCGCATATTCAAATTAATCAAATTTCCACTTCTCACATTATAATCAAATTATTTTCGGATATCCTTTCCCCCTAAAAAAAAATAAAACAACGAAACAACCAGCACACGAAATAGTAATCTACATTCAAATGGCCAAGGTCTGCTTAGTTTTTAAATTGCTACCTTTACCCTATCATTTTTCTAATACCAGATGAACTTAATACAATACAAAACGTATAATAAGAGGCAATTTCATTAAAATATCTGCCCGGTGATGGGGCAATAATAAAAGGAATCCGCAAGGCCTGATCTCTACACCAAAACGAATTCGGGTTAATAATGGATCTGGCGATTTTAATTTTGATATTAGTTACTTCTGTATTCAGTTTCTAATTGACTAAGTGACGGTATCTAGAATTTTCCATAGCAAGGTTACACAAAGATGAGACTGTAAAGGAAGTAAAAAGGAACTTAACTAAAAGAAATAGAAGACGCAAAAGCTGATGATATCAAAACCAGCAGAAGAAAAAGTAAAATGTAGAAAACTTTGAAGATAGCAAAATGAAACAATGAAACAATTTGAAAATAAAACAGTAGGACTTAGACAGAAAAACGGAAATTAAAAGAAACCGAAGGCTGACAATGAAGAATAAAACTAAAGTTGATGATATCAAAACCAGCAGTAGAAAAAGTGAATGGTGAAGATTCTCAAGGAAATAAATTCAGTTTCTTTTAGTAGTTATTCCGCTCTTGTAGTGTACAACGTACAACCTACTCATTTTGCGCGTGACTGAGGTAAATCTATGAAAAAACTAACTATTCGAGGAAGATTCATACAGGGTGACAATTTGAAAAGTAGCAATCGGGAAAATACTATCAGAAATATCTCAAATACGTATCGGGGGATCGGAGAGGGAAACAAAATAAAGCACTTTTTGAGTCACCCCGTCTCCCCCCTTAGAGGGTAGCTACCCTAACGTATTACAAATAAGAATCTACGTTATGTTGTACATTGTTGGATAGCTCGTTGCTTTCCCTTGACAGTCTTATAGCAAAATCTTGAATTGTATGATTAGTTTTCGAGATATCGGTGTTTAAAAGTAAGCAGATATTGAAAAGTGGTAATTTTGACTAACATTGAGTAGTAGTAGTACTCTACTTAGTCTACTTTACTGAACTCTGTATCGTTAGGGTTTTCAAGAAAATCGAGTTTGAAGTTTTGGACAAAACTTCCTAAGGGTGCCCCTTTGAATTTTAATTTGCAGATCTGCAAACCTAAATATCTCTGTAACCACAAGCGGTACTGGGACAAAATTACCTTTAATTGTAGCTGTCAATAGAAGCTTCAAAATGGTGGCTCGCTGAAATCGCTAGCATTTACGGTTTTTGAGAAAATCGACTCTAAAGTTTTGGGCAAAATGTCGACTAAATTTCAACTTTAAATCTCAATATCTCAGAAACTTCACAAGTGACTGTAACTAATTTTATGTACGACCTACACTGTAAGAGCTTATTACGTAACTCATTTTAGCCTGTTTGAGTTACGTAATAAGTTGCATTATCGTGCTTAGTGATGTAATGAGCTCATTACATCACTAAGTGATGTAATGATAGCTCATTACGTAACTCATTTTTATTGAAAAACGGCACTTTTCAAAATTTCTTTATCAAAAATTATAAATATAATCTTTTGTGACAAATTAAAACCATTTCGAATATATGAAAAAAATCTGGGTCGTACCGTACATAAAATGTTGTATATCACACGTACGGTAACGTTCATTACACCACTCGTGTGATTACCACGACTCGGTCTACGACCTCGTCTTGGTAATATTCCCCATTCGTTACTGTAATGAAGCTCATACCGTACTAGTAATATAGATAACTATTACAAGGCTTATAGAGAATTCAATACTCTTTCTAATGATGTATAATTGTAGGCAATTTTCCCAAATATCAGGAAAGATATGAGCAATTATTCATGAGCATGTCAAGATACCAAAAAATGTCCAGAGCCAAAAATTAGATTTCCTTTTTGGGTTTTTCTTCTCGTCGAAATTTTCAAATATAACTGATGTTAGGGTTTTTTCTGACTAATTTGGACTCGCTCTATCGATTTAAGACGTCGAAAAACCCAACATAAGACAGCAAAAAGGCCAAATTTAAACCTCGAAAAGACTTCCAAGATTGGAGAATAATTCAGGGTTTATGCTTTAAATTAAATTACCAAAATATGTTGATATTATGTAACTATTGAAGAGGCCTCCAAACCGTTGACGGCCTTTATTTGTCATTAAGGGTTATATCAATTTAAAAGCATGCCTTTTGGGCTGCATAATGCCCCTGTTATACGTGGATTGCAACGACTGATTGATAGGATCCTGTCCGACTTGGCTCCGTATGTCTTTGTCCATTTAGACGATGTGGTCGTGGTTACCGGAACATTTCAGGAACATCTTTCTGTTCTGGAGGAAGTATTTAGACGGTTGAAAGATGCTGGGATCACTATAAGGTGGACCAAATGCCAGTTTTGCCGTCCGGAAATGAAATACCTCTCGTATGTAGTGAACAGGAGGGGTCTGCGTGTAGATCCGGACAAGGTGAAGGTCATGTTGGGTTGGAACTGCCGAGACCCAGGACAGTTACAGAAGTAAGAAGACTGGTTGGTAGCGTTTCCTGGTATCGTCGTTTTGTTCTAGAATTTTTCACCATTATCTCCCCGATAACGGCACTAACCAAGAAGGATCGAGGGTTCGTTTGGACAACCGAGTGTGAAAGAGCGATTGCAAAGATAAAAGAACTGCGCCAATCTTAAGCTGTCCAGACTACGGCAAGGAATTCATAATACAGACAAATGCTTCGGGCTATGGTGTCGGAGCAGTTCTGGTACAACCTCACGATGACGGAGACAAGGTTATTTGTTATCTAAGCCGATCTTTGACGAAACAAGAGCGACTGTATACGACTTCCCAAAAAGAGATTTTGGCTCTAGTGTGGGCAATACAAAAACTGAGACCGTAGGTATATAGAAGGTATTCCCTTCACTGTAATTACAGATCACTATAGCCTGAAGTGGCTACTAAACCTGAAAGACCCTACGGGAAGATTGGGACGCTGGTCCATCAAACTGCAGATGTATGACTTCAAGTTTCAACATAGGCGAGGCAAGGACATGGAATTGCCGGATATGGTTATCTAGGGTAGTACTAATGATCGATAGTGTGGAGAATAATACTGAGGACACAGTTTCTGAAAAATGGTACAATCAAAATATATGAATTGGCCTCGGAATTGGCGTAGTAGGGATGGAAGACTTTATAAATATTTAAAACAAGAATATTCTAACGTCTTACCCTCTGAGAAACTGTGGAAGCTAGTGACAAGCGCTACGCTATAGTCAGGAGCGCACATGATCCACCTACCGCGGGGCATCTGGGTGTATATAAAACTTTTGCGGGGCTAGCCGAAGCATACTACTGGCCAAAGATACAAGATATAGCAACCTACGTTCGGAAGTGCCTGGTGTGTACAGCTTATAAAAGTGACTCCTGAGGAGGAAAGGATCAAATGGTGTCCCATCCTAAACCTAGTTGACCATGGGAAGTAGTTTCTACATGTCTGATGGGTCCTTTATGGGAAACTCTTATATCCTTGTAGTGACTGATTACCTAAGTAAGTTTTCATTGATTTTTCCGCTTAGGAAGGCAACGTCCACCACCATGATCAAGCGTATTGAAGAGGAAGTATTTTAATATTTGTTGTTCCCAGAACTCTTTCATGTGATAATGGACCCCAATACAAAAATGGTGAGTTCAAAAAGTTCTTGGGTAGATATAAGTGTGACATCAAGTACAATGTCAACTATCACTTCAGGGCAAATCCCACGTAACGGCAACATCGAACGGATGTATGTCAAAGATAGTCACAGAGCTTGGGACGCCAAAATTCATAAATTGAGCTGTGCACTGAGAACTGCGAAGCAAAAGACCACGAAGATGTCACCTTATTTTATTAACTTGGTCAGAACATGTGCCTCTCAGGAGAAGACTACGCAAATGGTGACTTAGTCGGAAAAGAGGATGGGACGCAATCTGCCGAAATTTCAAAGAATGAACTGTTTAGGAAGATATTTAGGCGGTGCTGAGAGACGTTTGGAAATTGCTACGAAACAGGGTGTTGCCAGATATAAGTTAAGGAAACGAAGTCCGACTTATTCAGTTGGTGACACTGAGTGGCGGAGGAATTATGTTATTTCGGATGCGTCGAAGCACTTCAGTTATAAACTTGACTGATCAATTACAACGTGAAACACTCTGTCGCCTAGAGAGGTAAGCTATCTTTTCAAATTTTAAGTAATGAGGCTGTTTGGGCATATTTTGTATAATTTTACACTGTCTATAAGCATTGTTGGTTGCTATTCTGTCAGAAAGAGTGATACAGAATAGGTTTGTGATTTTAGAGTAGGTACCTTCTGTACATATAGGGTGAACCAAACTCAAGGTAATTTTTGGTTCTAGGGTTTTTGGATTGTACGCTTGGGTTCCGTGGGCGGACGTCCAATTGTGTGGAGAACTGTAATCTAGAGTCGCAGCTGAACTTCGTACTGATTGTCCAGGAGGGCATTGTACCCGATGCCATTGCTGTAGAGGAGGAAACCATGTTTTATTATAACAATTTATATTTCTTTCAAGTGTCTACTTCTGGGTTTGTTTGTCAGTTAAAACAATTGGCTCATTGAACGCACAATCCCATATAGACATTAATATTTCAGAAATTGTATATTTTTCTTCCTTGAGCGAGTACTGAACACAGTAGTCACATTGAAATTTTTTTAAGTGCTTACTTTTGGTTGTCATTAGCTATAAAAATTAATTAATTGAACACTGTAATCCCATAAGGAAGAATATGTCCATGGAGACAATATTCTAGAATGGGTTCATTCCATGGTTAAGTAAGCACTTACTATTGATTTCAATTTAACTGGAACAAGCGGTTCCAAATTGCAGGTGCCTCATTTGGGAAACGACACGGTCGATTTTCTTTTTTTTTGGCAAAATAGATAACAACACTAAATTGTCAATATTTGAAACACAACAACTAGTAACAAACTATTGAGAAACTGATGCGACATAATAAGGAAGGACATTAGTAAGACGTCGCTAAGACTGTCGTCGGCTGGACGTCCGATACATGTCTTCAGTACAACGTTCTATTTTGGACAAAGGTCGTTTATTATGAGACCAAAGTGGTCCAAAATTGGACGTCCTTTTGACGACACATTGCACACTGGTCATTGAGGTAAGCTGGGGTGTCTCCAAAAAGTGAAAATCCAAAAGATACTTAAGTCTACTTATCTACTAAATTTTCCCTAAATTTCAGCTTTCCAATTCTCAAATTTGTATGTCTAAATGTTTGTCTATTCCCGGATCTTGAATTGTTTTCTTCGGAATACCTCCAAACAGAGAAAATTCAGAAGCCTGAAATAGGAAATGATAGCATAGGTACTCATTATGTCTACTCTATTGGAAGTGTTCCAGTCCCAGAAGCGAAAAGGTCATGATAGTTAAGGTCATTACAGCTTTTCTAGGCTTTTCTTCATTCACCTGCCTTGCGACCTGGTGCCTTCCTGGCTTTCAGGCCTCTGAAGGGCCTAGGGATTGACCTAATCCCTAGTTCACGCAGTTTGTCAGCGGATTGATCAATCTCATCCATATTTGGAAGTTCATTTAGGCAATCTTTCCTCTCTAAACTATCTGCGAAAGCTCAAGCTTTTACTTTATATCAGAGAATACCTAGGCAAACCCATTAAATCTGTCAAATATAATTTTAATACAAAAACAGATCTGCGGAAAAGTCGTCTGATCCAAATCCATTCAAACATTTAAAATGCTGGAGGATGTTCTCCAGAAGGTCTTTTTTCCTATTCCAACAAACATTCCAAGCAGCAAAGGTTAGTCGTTATGACGTCGATTTTAAATAGATGTACGTCGGAAAGAGGTTGCAAAATATGACTTGATTGGGACGTCGCGTAGTGGACGTTTATTTGACCATGACATGAATCAACAGGTTCAAAAGTTACCATGTAAAACCCAATATGACTCATTCAGAAAAAATACCCTGTATTAACACGTCTATGAAGCGTTCATCTACCGTCGTTGAATTGGACGTATATTTGGTCAGTGTGGATCGATTGAAAAATTATACCTATATCTACATAGTACCTGCCTAATACCAGTACATATTATCTGATGCATTATAAGAATACAGTGGGTACCTAAAAAGCTTTTCATCACATTTTGGAAACAAATTGAAATTGGTGATTTGTGCATTTCAGCAAGTAAAGATGGATTTGTTTATCTCAATATTATTATACCTAATTGATGAATATCATCACTGTAGTAAAAAAAAGGGACCAGGGTAATGTAAACAAGCTATTGTACCTCTCTTTTCTATCTATCTGGAGGAATAAGCTATTAAAAAAATAATAATTACCTAAGCTATGATCCTAGCTGCCCTTCAAACCAGAATTTTGGTAAGCTTATTCTAGTTGAGCATGTTTGGTATTAGATTTTAAGCATTTGACTGTAGATGTTTTCAATAACTTCCTCTTAACAATTGAAGTTGCGTTTCACTGATATCCAGGGCAACAAATCATGGTTTGATTATTTCTTTTTGGTAATTGGTGTCCCCTGGGGAAGCCGTCCACCATAATAGGTTAGGATCCCATTTGTTACACGATTATATTATTAAAGGTAAGTGTAGCAGTAGGGCACTACCGAATACCGGCGAGAAATGGTTAAATTATGATTTGCTGTTGGATGTCAGCTGCACAACGTGGTTTCAAGTGAATTCATCCTAATGGGGCTTCAATAGAATAGCTGAATGCTCTTCAACTTTGCCAGGCAAAATTGTTTTTGTATTTTCCAGATGAAGAGTCAAGTGATCATGTTTTATATTGTAGCTGAAATTTAATGGTCACGCCTCTGAGGAGGGGTGAAAAAACTTTACAAAGGATGAGGTATCACACGGGGTAGTTTGTCATTTTAGAAAAATCATTAGGGGGGCAAGCCTCCAAGACAGGAGGGGTAGGCAATAAACATATTTGGTTTCTCCGATGTTTATTTGACACTTTTATGACAGAATTTTTTTGCCTAAGAGATAGGTAGTCAAAATTACCACTTCCTGATAGTATTTTTTGTCTTAGAGATATTACATTTTACATTTCATTAGTCATTCCTAAGCAACTCTACCAAGTATTTCTGGTCCTGTTGATACAAGGCAATTTTTAGAAGTAAAAATACTTCTAGAATGAAAAGTGAAGGACAAATCAAATGATAAAGCATTATTACCCGCACGATAGATATTTAAAAAAAATCTAGTACAATAAAATGTTGAACCTCGCCTTGGAAATTTAAACCTATTACTTATCGGCCTCTGTGGTATTAATTCTCTAAAGGGGTATTGCTTATAAATTTCAAACTGGCTAATACCTATTTACGACATTATTAGAGAATTGCAGCTTTTGTAATGAGAGACAGGCAATGAGATTTTTACAAGCCCCGAAGCAATTTTTCTGCGATGTTTCAGGGACAAATTTTTGTTTAAGAAATTAACGTTGCTACTAATTGGATGCTGTTTCGGATGACTTTTATAGCTGCGAGATTCCTTTTGTTTTGTACATAAATATTGGGTATAAGAACACTTATGGGCAAAATTAATTAAATACCTAAATGTATACTTAGTTAGCTAGCATCTTCATCTTTTAAAATTAGTAAGTATTAGTGAATCTAGAATGTTACTGATTTTTGTGAAAGTATAACACCGTTTTTGTTTGACAAGGGACACTAGATTTTTGGTAAGTGATTTCATAAAAAAATTAACTATTATTACATTCTAAGTAAATCAATGCCTGTATTTATCCTCAATATTTCGGAAACCTCAAAAGTTACAAACACCAATTTTTTATGGCTTATAAAGAATTTAATACTTTTTCCAATGATGTATATTTGTAGGCAATTTTCTCAAACGTAATCGAAGATATAAGTAGTTAATTATTCATGAGCGTGCCAAGATTTCAAAAAATGACCAGTAGCAAAAATGAGATTTCCTTTTGGATTTTTTTTTTCTCCTCGAAATTTTCAAATCTAACTCTGATGTTAGAGTGAGTATTTACCAGAAAATTTCACAAAAATGCCAAAACATTTCACAACAATGCCAAAAAATACTAATAATTCCACAAAAATGCCATTAATTCTAAAAAAATTCCACAAAAAATCCCAAAAATTTCACATTAATGCCAGTCCTATTTTCCGATACGGGATTTGCTTCCTGGGTTCTTGTTCTGACTCTTTTATTCAGTATTTTTTTATTTAGATTTTAGAGAAAGAAAATAAATTCAAGAGCCTGGAATAAACAAAAAATTATACAAAAAAAACTGAGAAATGGACACACATGGATACAGTGGAAAAAATTTTAAAAAAAAGGTTGAAATGAGAAAAAAAACCGATCCTAATGCTTTTTTGTAAATAATTCTTGCTAGAATTTTCCTTGATAGTAGGTATACCTAGTTGAATACAAAACTGGTAATTGGTATATTAATTCCACTGAACTAGGTAGGTACCTACCTAGTACAAAAAATATCCTAAAGAATACCTATTTTGTATGTTTCTGATACCTACCAACACTTCAAAGGGCAAGGGCAAATTGTACTTACTTAGTTTGAAAAATTATATGAAAAATATATACTTAACGTTCTATCTATTAATTAAAAATAGATTCTTAAATTTTTATATTGATTTGTGGATTTTTTTTTTCGAAAAAATACACTGAAGTACTTATTACCTTCTCCTGACATTGTGGTGACCCCATATCAATAAGGTTTTTACAGCATTGAAATTATTTTTGTATGTATCTTACAACTTTTTGAAATTTTTATGTATTACCTAGTGGCCTTTTCAACTAAGTATATCTGAAATGGTTTTATAGAAATTCATATTCCTAAAAATATATAGTAACATTCTTTTACAAACAAATTAAGTACCTACCGCTAAAAAACAGAGTATAAACAAATTGAAAACTCTAATTTACAATGTCTTTTCGTAAAGAATCTACAATATTTCCACAGAGAATTTTTAACACAAAGAATGTTTTCAACAAATACATAAACTCCAATTCCAATAAAACAAAAAACAGGTAACAACAAGAAAAGCAAAACATTTTATTTCATTTTTTCAAATTTTAACACCTTTACCTTTTGTCGAAGAGATTTTGATTTCCCCTTATAAGTTTTTTTATGAGGGAAAAAGACACTGTACACAAAACAAAAATCGTACACCGGACAGTTCGGACACAAAGGAAACGATTGCGACAATCCAAAGGGCACACTTTATTGAAAAAAATCGCGAAAATCCGATTTAAAAACAAGGAAAACACCGAGGGCAAATTTCAGTTCTCCGAGCAGCATTCCATTGCCATTTTGTGACTGATATACGGTATTGCCAAGTTTTGTTGTATAGATTTCAGGAGAGAATTGTCAGCGGCTTAATTGGATTTTTATCAATGTTTTGCTCTGTTAATTGAAGTTGTATTTGGCCTGCATGAACTTGTTTGATTTTAGTTGAGTTGTGTTTAGCTGCAAACAAAAATCTTTGTTGCAAAAATTTGTAATTTCTGAAAAAAATTATAAAATAGATAAATAACTATGTGAAAATTATTGCTTAAATTCCTAAGCTGGTTTCAACTTGAAATTGAACATAATAATTATTATTCAAATGACTCAAGCTTGCCCTTGTTTTGGAATAATTTATAATGTAATGGAAGACTTTTAGGATCGAGCGGCATCGTCGCAAAGTTCTTAAATATTGTGCTAGCGGTAGCGACATCGCGTGTTTCGGTTGAGAAATTTAATGCGGACCCTTCTTTTGCAGTGAAATGCTGATTTATCGATTCTTATTTTACCTAAAAGCGTATGGAAAGTGTACTTTACCACACTTATTTGCAAGTCGAAAGTAGCACTTTACCGCACACTTTGCGATAGAGTTACTTCATCTAAAACCGTGCGGTATTAACTAATGGTATTATACGATTTTGCGTGCGTACCTATTACCGCACAGCGTGTTGTAATAGCTTGCTGTTATAATGTTATTACCATACAATGTACATAAGTGCATTGATTAAGGTATCAACCCCAGACAGCACACAAAGTCTTGAAGACGTCCTTACTTTTGAAATGTCTTAGAAAAATGTCATAAAGACGTTGGGTTCTGCGACTAGGACGTCTTTGAGATGTGAACACATAAGCAGACATCTGGAAAACGTCTGGGATGTCGTTTGTGGACATCTTAGGGTCGTTTCAAAGATATCTACAAGCCTCTTGGAAAGTTCAAAACACTTGAAATTCAATTCAGAATTTCCAAATAAAGCATTCTGCGTAGCGCTTCAAAACAATCTGGAAACTTTACAACCTTTTTAAGAATGCCAAAACATTCAAGAACCTATTTACGATTTCCAAAAGCATTTTAAAACAATGCAGAAGGTTGAAACCCATTTTAGAATGCTCTAAAACACTCTTAAGAATGTTCTAGAGCGTTAGAGAGTACCTGTTCAATCAAACACTATAATCCCCAGAAACATTTTTGAAAAGCGCCAGAATTATTCTTAGGATTCAGGTTTAAAAGTTACAAAACGCCTTTCAAAAGACGTTCAACAGCGAATTTAAATTGCTGTACAACTCTAAACCTTTAATAAGCATCCAAATCAGAATTGGAAAAATTTAGATACTTCAGAGTTATTTCAGAACATCTTAGGATTCAATTTAGAGGTGGAAACCTTTTAGAAATCTTTTGAACCAATTTAGAACACTTTCGAGCTCAATAGGGCTCTAATAGTTATTTATGTATCAAGGGTACTAAATAGATGATTATGCCCTGAGGGCGACAGTCTTACAAAGCCGAGGGCCTCTGGCCCGAGGGTTCGTAAGTCGCCCGAGGGTATATATATCTATTAGTACCCGTGGTGCATACAAACTTTTATGTCATACCAGTTGGTTGTGAATAATAAATACCTGGGAAAAATGTGTCACTTCGCAAATTGTCATCAGTGTGCAAACATCATCATTTTTTGACAAAAATAATATGTTTATAAGGGTAAATTTATATTTTGTTAATAAAGAATAAGTTAATTGAAAACTGTTTTTTGCGTCTTTATGCCCGCGCGGGCCATAATGTGTACTTTATGCCCGCACGAGCATAAAGTAATGAATTATGTAGATGGTATCTAAGGTATAAAAACACAATAATGTATTGGTATGACATAAAAATACTTAAAAATTTGTCAGAACAATTTATAGAAATCACTGAAAAACTTCTAGAATGCTCCAGAACTCTTCAAGCCAAGTTAGAACACTTTAGAACTTCAATAAGCCATTTTAGAACATTCGAGCATACTTTCCAGCAGCATTTTGGAAGGATTCAGAACACTTTGAAATCCTCAGAATTATTTCAGAGAGCCTAGCGCCTGGAATAGACAAAAATTGACAGTTATAAAATGAAGTACCTACTTACCTAATAATAAGGAAATATTAGCAAGAAAATGTTTCTGTTTCAATACAAATTCTTGAATTTTTATAATTTTTTCTATTCCATTTTCCCTTATTTTTTTAATCTAAATTCTTATAATTTTCTTTTGGCTCTCAATTTTTTTCATTGTGCTTGAATTCTCATTACTCCAGAATTTCAGGCTCTTGATTTGTTTTTTAATTTTTTACTTCTGGCTCTATGTACGCTCCAGGAGACTCTCTTTCTCTGGATGGTATTTTCTGCTTGATCCTGATGATTTAGGATAGAAGAGCAAAACGGCCTTAGTACAGGCGCGGATCCAGACCCAAATTAAGGGGAGGGCCATACAAAATATTGGAAGGTACAGGGTGTCTGGTTATAATTTGACACCCCACCTTTATAGGTAGATGATAGGTGTAAATACAAAAGTGGAGCAGTTTTAGCTAAACTATTGTCAGAAATTTGAAATTTTGCGTATTTTCAACTTTTCTCAAATAGAATCTATATTTGATTCAATATTCTTGAAGAGCACAATTTTCCGATTCCAAAAAATATATAGTTTCTCTATATTTAGTTGAGCCGTCTCCACCATATTTGGCTTCAAAGATTTTAAAAATACATACTATCAGAGAAACCAAGTGCCTCAAATTTTACCTGAAGCTTTCATCAGAATGGTTCACAAAATCGTCAGTAGGATGGAATTTTTCCAATTTTTAGAGCCAAACATGTTGAACGCGCCTCAAACAAATATAGACAAACCATATATTAGAAGCAAATATAGGGCATTTCATTTAAAAAAGTTGATAGTACCTACGCAAAATTTCAAATTTCTTACAATAAACTTTTGTTTTT
This sequence comes from Ceutorhynchus assimilis, assembly GCA_917834065.1. Taxonomy (NCBI): domain Eukaryota; kingdom Metazoa; phylum Arthropoda; class Insecta; order Coleoptera; family Curculionidae; genus Ceutorhynchus; species Ceutorhynchus assimilis. The sequence continues at coordinate 13,185,836 of OU892287.1, forward strand.
GACGATGGATTCTGAAAATTTAGTTAAAACTGCACAACTTTTGTGTTCACACCTATCATCTACCTGTAAAGGTAAAGGCTGCAGGTGGGGTGTCAAATTATAACCAGACACCCTGTACATACAAATAGAGTAGGCTAGAGGTCCGTGATAAAATGACACCATGAAATAAAATTCTGTTATACATATACGGGCCCTGGTAAACCCGGAAAAATTGATCGATTTATTGTTGCGGATTTTTAAAATTATTTTCTCTTATCTAGGGGGGGGGGCATGGCTCCCATGGCCCCTCCCTGGATCCGCGCCTGCCTTAGTACCTACCAGACAGGACTTAAAGTCACGGCACTTGCTATAAGGGTTAAGTAAAAACCTGTAACCAGACAAAGCACCTGCTACAGGTTTAAGGAAGAGCCAAATGTAACCAGATAGAGCACCTGCTACAATAAGGCTAAAGCATAAGTAGGTAATTGTTAGAGCGCAGTCTCACGACTCTACTAGAGTTGCTAGGATAATGGTGACTTCGGCACAATTTAAAGTAAGAGAAACAACAATAAGTTTGAATTTGATTTTATTGATGAAATTGATCGTCTAATCTAATATGTACAGGGTGTCAAGGATTCGATGGTTTTGGGGGTATTTCTAAAGGAGTTGGAAAACATCTTACCCCCACTTGCGAGCCTCAATTTTCAAGAGAAATTGACTGGTGAAACCAACATCTCGATATATCGAGTCTTTTTATGCTACGAGGAGTTTTTGAAAAGTTTGGAGTTTGGCAAGGGACTATAATAACTTTTTTATTTATAAAAATTTAGTCAACTTTTCCTCTTAATTGTAGCTTAAAAAACGAATCGAGATATCGAGATGCGGGTTTCACCAGTCAACTTCTTGAACTTCCCCTAATAACACCGATCTCCCAGAAACATCCTATTTATGTACCATTAAGGTCCTTATGTTTCCGACATAAATGGTACATCGCTGCGATGTTTGTAATGTAACATCTCTAGGATGATTGTCCTGAAATGTTTTAGAAACATCCTTTCGAAAATATCTATCGACAAAAAGATTTTTCGTTCTCAAAATTAGATACTTATTACAGCTGAAAAATGGCTAACATTATTTTACAAAACTAGGTAGGACCTCAGACCGGCAGGACCCAGTATTAAATTTGCCAATTTTGTGTGATTTCTGAAAATGTCTCTATCACATGCACACACAAACTAATTTCAAATTCCATAATATACCTGTAATGTATATAGATAAGGTACTTAATATTAATTTTGTATTGTAACAACAGCAAAATTTAATTTTTCATTCGACTTACAACTTGGAATAAAATAAAATATGTATTGATAAAAGTCTTCTCTCTTTTCAACTTTCAAACATCGTGAATATTCGTGAAGCCGAAGTGTATGGCGCAGGCGCGTGCTCAGGCATTTGTACTTGTACCGGTCAGGACAGGAGGGCACGCCACCACGTAGGGTCGGCGCCGCAGCCAGCGCAGACGGGCAGAATCAGTCGAACGGGTCGTCCTGTGCGCTTCGCTTGTGTTGTTGGGCGGAATTTTATTTCGTAATGGCGTCGTGCTGTGTGGAGGATTTGTCAATTTGTGGTTTTTCGCTACACCTAGTTGTGCCATTTTGTGTTCGAAAGGATCTCTGCGACCTACCAGTGCTTATTAGTTGGTGAGAAAGATTATTTGTTGAAAGATAACGTCGCATAACTATCAATTGTTTAGTTTATTTAATTTCAATATGGCGTCGGTTAGGAAATTTCTAACTTTTCTAATAAATAGCCCCTAAAAACCCGAACTTCATTCTTCATTAGGTAAGAGAAAATAACCAATAATTATTTTTTGTTTTCATGGTTGATTACATTCTAGGTGTGCAAGTTGAATTGTACTTCAAGAACTTTGGATTTTGGTTCTGTGGTTGTTTTGGTTAGTTAATGGTACCTTTATGAAATTGGAGCACCAAAAAAAAAAAGAAAACGCCGAACTCCCCCACTACAACATGCTGCCACTGCCAAACTATGGTTTTCGATGACATGACGGGGCATAAATACTACATTATTTAGGCAAAATTGTCCGTCGGTTATTATTAGTTGATAGATAATCAATATAAGTATGCATGTACCTTATTTTTTCAATAAAAAATGTTATTGGAAACTGATGTGCCTACTTAATTTTATAATTTTCAATTTTTGTTTTTTTTTTGGAAAAAGTTCTATCTGACTTCCAGAAAATAGAACGAAAATTGAAAATTATTGAATTAGGTAATTTTTAATCCATAATCCTAAAATTCTTTCACGTATTAAAGTCATACTAGAAACATATAGAGGATGTTTCTTACACCTGCCCCGGATGTATTAGGTACATCCCGCGTCATCTTAGAAACATCCCTGAGAGATGTTTATAGGACATCGCAAATGATGACACGGCTGTTGCCTGCAACATCCCAGGGATGTCCCCAGGAAAATAGGGACCTCCCAGGGACGTCTTCATTATCCCTGATGGATGTTTCTGGAATGTTTCTGCGATGTTACTGTGTTATTAGGGTCCCTTGAAAAACGAGACTCGCCATCAGTGGGGGTAAGATTTTTTCCAACTAGAAATACCCGAAATCCGCTAAAACCATCGAATCTTGGATACCCTGTACAGTATGGTAAAAATATATTGTCACAACTGCCCGCTTTACGGGGGTGACATGGGGGGTTTGTAGCTTTGGGGGTCGATGGAGAGAAACTCGCTCAAGTTATATGAAAGTGTAGATATATATTTTCCCAAATATGCCCTTACATGTACGCTAGTCCTATAAGACGCATGACCCTTCGAACACACTGGGGCGCTTATAAGAAGCCACACGTCAACGCTGCTTGGGGGAGTCGATTAGTTATCGTCACCCTTATGCCTTGTCCAGAGGGGCTTTCCCAACGAGAGGTAATTGCACTGGACAACGATAAGGCTGAAGATACCCAGAGGGGCTTTCCCAACGAGAGGTAGCTGCACTGGTTTAAGTCTACCTTTGCTGCGGCTTGCAGCGCAATTTATATCCGTTTATTGCTGAATTGCAATAAACATCCGATCGAATCGGCAATTAAATTAATAAGGTTGAATACCGGGTCCTCCTTTCCTAAGCAGCTAGTTGACAATATAAAAATAAATGTTCCCATTTGGACAAATGGACATGTTTTTCTTCCAAAATTAATTTTTTGTAAGTATGTTTTCGTTTGAAAGAAATCAAGAATTTAAGAGCCTCTAGCGTTTGAAATAGACAAAAATTGATAGTTAAAAAAATGAGTAATAATGATGAAATATTAGGCCTGAAAACGTGGTTAGGCAGATGTTGGCTTTTGTAACATACGACAATACGACGTGTTTGAGATATGTCCAGGAGATATCTTTAAGACACCTCGAAGACGTAAGCAGCCGTCTAAAAGGCGTATTAAATATCGTTTGTGGACATCTTTAAGATGTCTCTGTGCGGTCTGGGCCCAGACAACACAGGTCATCTTGAAGACATCTTCTCTAGGTCTTTATCATGTCTGGACGTAAAAGACATCTTGTGGACGTCTCCATAATGTTGCCCTTATAAAATGTCTGGTTATGATGTTTGATGGCCTTATAGACTTTAAAAAGTCTGTGCCAGAATCTTTCGGTGGACTGTTGTAGATATCTTTTGGATGTCTCATAAAGGGTAGGTATCTATAAGGTGTCTAAAGACAACGTCTTTCAGATGTCTTCAAAGAGTTTGTACCAGAAATAGCTTACAGAAGACGCCAGGTCTTTATTTGGGATGTTCATATAGGTGCCTGATCATGATATCATAAAGATCTCTTTAAAAAGTATGAACCAGATAAACTATTGACATAAAATCTAGACATCTCAAGAAAATCCTTATAAAATCATCAGAGATGGATGAGACAGGCGAGAGACCGGGAAATTTCCTGGTGGGCCGGTCGGCTGATTGTAATTAGAAAGTATTTTCCGCAAGAAAAAGACGAGTTGAAGAGATTTTTGATGAAAAAGCTTCCGATGAGGATCTACAAGATGAAAGGTTCAAATTCAAACATACAATGTGATTATGAATATGGTATTTGTGAATATGTTATTTGAATCAATGTTTAACAGGTATGCTCAAAATATAGAAAGACCTCTGAGCTGATATAGCAGTTTTCAACCCAACATATTTTAGAGAAATAACGCGAAATGGCCCGCTACCCGACAAAAGTATGAACTTGATATCTGAATTGGTTGCAATATTTAGTCAGAGAAATTATTCATTTTTGCTGATAATTGGGACCTTTACAAGTGTATCTCTTCATAAAACGATTAGTAGAGCAGACATTTCCACTCACAGGATGTGCTCAGAGAATGCGCATGTAGATTTTGAAGATACTACAAAAACTTGCTCCTGCAAGGATTGCGTGTATTTGTATTTCTGTAAAGTCGCTATTTTCAAAAGATTATCTGCATCAGGCGTATTCAGTTTCAGCCACAGTATCCGATACACATTTTAACTTTGGCAATCACGCAGGTGACATGAAATATCGTATTTCTACGAGCGTGCGCAAAGTAGTACTTTTCCGCACGCATTTCCTCCGTTTCTATACAAATACCATTTGATTATTAATTTTTGTTATGGGATATGAAGCTCGTAGGAAAGATATTATTCCCAACACTTCGCAAAATCTCCTTCCCGCACTTGAAGTCTATCCGAACTCCGCTTTGCGTCATTCGTCTAACTGCTTTGGCGTGCGAGAAAGTACTACTTTGGGCACTTGTTAGGAAATTAACTATGTATTTCCATTCTCAAATATATTAAAAACTAGCTGACCCGGCGAACTTCGTTCCTCCTCTGAATTATTAAATACCTATTAAATGTTGTGTTAACGTATCTAAAGTGCGTTTTTTTTAAAAGATAAAAGTCAAAATGACATTATGTTGGCAATACAATGTAAAATTGTCAATGCTTTCAAAATTTTTATGTAGAAAAGGCTTGTGTTGCCAACATAGTTACTAAATTTTTGAATTGGGGAAATATCTTAAAAAAAAAACAGATTTTATTAACTGAATTAAATTCAGTTTTTTTCGATGGTGAATTTGGCTTTGGTTGAAGAAAATTAATTTTTACTCTCTGGATCAGAAGTCACCTAAAATTAAAATTTTACATCATCCCTTTTTAGGCATCTTGTGGGCATTATTCTTATAAAGTCTACCACCAAATAAATAAACTCAGGCACAAGAATGTTCAAAAAATGTAAAGAAAACAAAAAAAATCTCCAGCGCAGCCCTGTTTCATTTTATCTGCACTGCAATACTCCATCTGTTCTACTGTATCTGCACTATTCTATCTGATCTACTCTTTCTGCACCACTTTATCTGATCGGAATAGTGGAATAGTTCTGTTTGGAATAGCTCCAGTTCCTTAGCAGTATTCTGTTCTACTGTATCTGCAATGAAATTACCGCACAACGGCGAGCTTCGTTCTAGGTACCTATCATATATGGCGCCGTATACAAAATGGTTGTGGCGGACTCATAACTTGGCTCTCTGCCACTCGACACCAGCCGGACGGAGCACTCCGAACAGTCGGCACGGAACACGGCTGTCAAGGGATGCCTAAGAGGAGAAACGGAACTTAGCCACAGAACGTCAATGGTCAAGCGTCAAGAAATGACAGGGAGACCAGTTCGCGCTCTTTCGGAATGAACGAACCAACAACAAAATAAAATACACAATTAAAACATTGTCATTCTATTTATTTTTGGACATTTTTACTGTGAAGAACAATTAAAAATAAAGTCCTTTCCTCAAATTGTTTTTGTGCAAAGTGTGTGACAATAAAATCCACATGGTTTGCAATGAAAATGTGACGGTAAACTTGGTATCGGTTATAAGAGATGGCACCGTATGCGGGCTTAGTGAGTTTTTTTCATAAATAAGTAAAATAGATTTTTTTTTTTTGTTTTTTTTTTTTTGGATTTTTTCGATTTATTATCGTAGGATGGACAAAGAAAAATCCAATAAAGCAAAAATCATAAAAATCAGTTCAGCCGTTCTCGAGTTATAAGTGCTCAACACCAACACAACTGTGTTTTATATATATAGATATGCTAAGAAATAGGTTAGGTGACGAGGAGGCTTGAATCTTTCAAGCTTATGAAGAGCCCATCCGTCCCTGAAAATCATCCAATATCCATAGGTGTCTGATTCCGATATAAATATTTTGAGATCGAGAAATCTTATATTGAGTCCATAGAATCCGTACCATCAGTACCAGATTATTTAAATAAATTTAAATAAAAAACTTCTAAAATGCCTTGCGTTTAGCCTGGGTATCTAAGTTTCCCATCTTCTAATTTTGAGCATAATTTCGATTGATAATTTTCTAAATACTTAAGAGGTCTTCGAAATCTTGTAGGTCTTTCCACTCGTCGAAGTTTCCACTTCTAATCTATACTTTATTTTTCCCCAAGATAGATTTTTGACATTGAAAACTTTGAAACATAAACAATAACGCTTGACCCTGATTGGTCGCAAAATGAGGTAGTGTTTCTGCAGGTTGACATCAGTTTTACAATAGTGACCAATAAGCGGCATTAGCGGCATTGTTTATGTTTCAAAGTTGACAATGCCAAAATCTATCTTGGAAAAAAATAAACCATAGACTAGATTTTTACTTGATGATGGAATCTCTTCAGTCTTGTTATGTACACTTGGCTAATCATAAAACTGGTATAGGTACGCATTGTATTCCACAATAATTGAACACATGACTTTCTAAAGACTTTTATTAATTATAAAATAAGAAATATATACAATCAACGAATCAACGTGATTGACTTGTCAGACTAAATTGAACTAAATTAAATGTCTTTTCAATAATCTAGTACACTACAAGTCTGATGTGATCTTCTTGGTGGTTCCTTAGTGTGAAAGTAGTGATATACTCTATACTCTCTTCTCTAAAGTTTGAGTTTCGCTTTCGCAAATGATGGTCATCATCATCGATATTTACATCAAAGTTTCTTTTTTTTTCTTGTAATAGTTTGAAAATGATCTCTGAATTATCCCAAAACTATACCAGTGTAATAGTGTAAATTTGCTTCTGTATAAGTTCGGCTTCCTCTCCTAGTTGTTCATATTTGCTTCGTCTCACTTGTCTTCAAACAAAAATTGGTCCTGGATTAGCTAGCCAGCTTGGGTAGGTATATAGCTTTCCCAAACGTCGATTGTCTTGCATGACTGAATATGAGGAGAACAATAATTAATATCTGTACAGAGGAAAGAGCTAAGGGTGCATTAAACTTCTCATAGTACTTCTGCTTCTCCCTATATGATGGATTAATTCAATGTAATAGACTTCAAAATTATTCCATTTCAGCGCCCTATTTGGCCATTAGGTACCTTCCGGACTATATGTAGTACTTCGACTATTGTAGCTATTCGTCTGATATGTAAGTATGATTTTATAGTCGGAGAGCCAGCGCCAAAAAAGTGCAAGAATTTCATGAAAGCTGAAAATTTAATTTAAGTTTGTATTTGTGATGTATAGAACTATACTCGAGTCAGCAAGTGAGGTAGCGGGACAAGCTACGCCTACGCACCTTTAAATGTGTAAAAAAATAATCGCGATGAAAGAGTTTCATGACAGCTGAAAATCTCTCAATCCATTGTTTATTTGATAAAAAACATGACGGACATGCTCAGCTAGCATTATGTTAGGACAACTAAAGTCAGCATGCCTATACAGGGTGGTCCATTTAACTTGAGACAGTCTAATATCTAAAAAACGGTGCGTTTTTCGAAAAAAAATGTTCAAATAAAAGTTACATGGTATCATGGGGAAAACAAAATGGCGGCACTGATTTTCGACTTTAACAACGTTTTCAAGGTTATTTCAACGTCAACTCTTTTTTTTTCAATAAAAATGTATTTTATTTGCAACAACATATGTAATCTTGACATTACTGACTTTTTAAAAATTTGGAAGTGTCACTTTACCTGGTGTCACTTCCCTCTTCGATTTCCCTCACTCGAATTTATTTACCTTTGCTGGCAACAATGAGAACATGTCAGGTAAAACCGTCAAAACAGTGAATGACACATTTTGGCATGTTTGTTTTATTTTTTTGATATTAAAAAAATTAAATGACTAATCATAAATAATGGTGTGCTTGCAAATAAAATAGTATACAAACCTCGGAGGAAAGTTTTCATTTCTGTCTCGAGATCAATAGTCAATTAGAAACACTTCCCTACTTGGTATGTAATATACTATTTTTTATTCCGAGAATCTTATTCTACAAAGAGAAACAAGTAACTTTTACTTGAAGCATTTTTCGATCTGGTTTCAATTTAAGCTGGATAAAAAAGAACGAATAATTTTTCGTTTCCTCCTCACAAAATTAAACAGTAGAGAAAGGTTACCAAAAATACCTCAAAAACTACAACAATTGATCAAAATGACGATCGCCAACTTCAACACACTTTAGTCTGGGAGACGACCGCATTTTTCCTACCCCGATCGAGATGTATCGACACTATTATCAATAGATAGTATTATGTGTATCTATTAACCTGTATTCCTGCCTGAGAGCAAATGCTGCCGGAAATATCTTTTAACAAATTATTAACAAATTGAAAAAAACGTAACACTACCCCCATCGAGTTATGCCCTAAGTAGGGTATCAGATTGAAGGTCTCGCTGTCCCCTACACAGTAAAAAATCTAGTGTTAATTTTAACACCCAAAAGTGGTACATATAGGTCCACACTCATGCGTGTTAAATTCACCACTGATAAAATGTGGTAAAATTTGGTAAATAGTATTTAAAAAATAGATTCATTTGACCCATTCTTGCGTGTTAAATATATTTTGGAGGACGTGAAAAGTACACTTGACTAAGTGTTAAATTAGGTTTTAATCAGAGGTAAATTTCATTTACCTAGTGTTAAACATATTTTGGTTAATGTAAAAAAACACAGTATTGAGTGTTAAAAGTATTTACTAATCAAGTAAAAATTGGGATTTCGATCAATATGACTATTATCTGATGCTGGTATCCATCACCACAACTGTTTTCTGGTCCTTCATTGGAGTTGAGGAGCCATGCATTAAGTTCAGATGCAGTTCGTGTATTTCCATCAATTGAAAGCATTGAATTTGATGACTCATGATCAGATTCGTTTTTCAGAGGAGCGATACTACTTTCCAAATTTTTGTAACTTGTATCACCGAGTTATTTCTTCTGACTTTGCAAGTGCAATTTTTTTTCTCGCTAAAACAACAGATCTTTATTTTATAATGGTACTTTAAATGGCGGCGTATTGCGTATGTGCCTTACTTTTTAGTAAATAAGTATGCTTACCTAGATCCACGACATCTTCATACGAAAAATCATCATTTAATTTACAGAACTTTCCTTTGTTTCTATGAAATAATTCAAATACTGGAATGGACATTTTGAGTTTTCACCTGAATTTTAGCCTGGGATGGCATCAATCACGTTTCACGAAACTTGGAAACGATTACAATTGATTGAAGATGCACCACGCGGGACCGGTACCTGTAGCTGCAACTACAACTGACGAACTGACGCGATTTTTAGGTAAAGGTTAGACCACCAGCAACGCCTAGAGTTGAATCGACCCTGAGGAGTGTTATTTTAACCAAATTTCGGGTTATTTTAACACTAACGCAATTTTTTACACCAGCGTGAAAGAAAATATCCTTTTTGTAGTGTGAAATTTATTTAAACTGTGTTAGAATAACACAAAAAGAGATAAAAATGTGTTTATACGAAATTTACCATTCGAATAGTGGTCATCGAGTGTTAAAGAGTATAAATAAGTATATTTTTTAGTGTTATTTTCAACACCTCTATAATTTACCTTGTGATATATACTTTTTACCACCGCGTCATTTTTTACTGTGTATCCAAAAAGTCGATCCTGCCTCGTGAGAACTTGCCGGAAAAGGGTGGCAGGACAGCTTATTGGGGCAAGGGCCCGCGGTCTCTGCTTTGACACCTATCAAGTTTTGCACTAAATGATGTGTCAAATTAAAGGTGTCAATAAGTTGAATCAAGGTCTGTTCGCACAGAAATCACAAACCAGTCAGAGCGAATTTCATTGGTTGGAAACAGTCAGGAAACTAGTTTCAACCAATGAAATTCACTCCTTCTGGTTTGGGATTTCTGTGCGAAGAGACCTTAAATCAACTTATTAACACCTTTAATTTGACACATCATTCAGGGTAAAACTTGATAGGTGTCAAAGCTGAGATCGCGGGCCCTTGCCCCAATAAGCTGCCCTGCCACCCTTTTCCGGCAAGTTCTCACGAGGCAGGATCGACTTTTTAGATATAGTGGAGTAAAAACGATATAAAAATGTTTCAAAATTTTTTTTGAAGGTCTAACCACATGAAACCTATACAGGCTGATCGGTTATGCTCTTGTGCATCTAAAATGGCTAATTACGACTTTTTTCGCGGGGGCAGACATTTTTTATCTCAAAAAATGTGACAAATGTGTCAAAATATTATTTTCGTGTTTTTTCAAACCCACCACGCGATAACTCCGGAACTAATAAACCTATCAGCATAATTTTTTTTTTAATCGGTAGAGGACATATGAGCGGTGATAACTGTGCTAGTTTAAATCCCATAGTGACTCAATTTTTTTTTGGAAACTGGATTGAACTCCAAATCGTACTTTAATTGCAGCATGTTTTTCGGTAAGCGAGAAACTTTTTTATTTGAACGAATTTTGCCATAGTATCTGCGTACGATATGACGAAAAAGTATCAAAAAAGTTTAAAAAAAAAATTCAACCATCTGGAACAAATAGTTTTCTAGTTATCCTTGACTAAAGTTATGAATATCCAGAGCGCGCGATGTACCTGCTTGTCGGCGACGCCGACGACACGGGCGGACGTAGAGATTTTACTGCGGATTTGAAAGTTGGTGCTCGAAAGGTTCCAAAATTTTAAGAATTTATCAAATCTTCTTCAAATAAAACGGCATTAGTAAATTATTCAACCAACTATTTCTTGGAAAAGGGGCCTTCTATATTTAGCAATGAGAAAAAAAAATAATAGTAGGATTCAAGAATGCCGAAAGTTGCTTTTTGCTGACCAAAAACGGTAAACCACAAAATTTAAAAAATTAAATCGCAACTAAGGAGAAGCTGATACGAGGATAATTCTTCATGATCTTCCGACTTGCAATTCCATTCTAGTAAAATCTGTGGATACAGATATTTTGATTTTGCTTGTAGTCGTCTATGTATGTGATGTGAGTATTTGTGTGAAGTGTAAATACAAGTGTCATCTGCGTAGATGGACATTTTAGTATGAGGATTATTGGGAATGTCAGCCGTGTAAATACATATTATAGAGCAGTGGAGCCAGGACAGAACCGTGAGGAACTCCTGCTTCTATGGGTCTGACATTTGAGAAGATATTTTTGTTGAGTTGAGTTTGACATGGAAACGTCTGGCTTTGAGGAAATTAATGCTAATTTTGACAAGAGATAAAGGCAGAAAATATTTGTCATGAAGCTTGGTTAAGACCAGCATGCCAGATACGATCAAAGGCTTTCTCGACATCCAGCAGCACAACACCCGTTTGGGAGCGGCGCTGCAAGGCGCGAATCGCTTCTTTAACCAACCTGGCAAGCTGAATCTCAGTAGAGTGATATAAACGAAAACCAAATTGTTCATCATGTAGAATGCTATCAAGATAATGTAAGGATTTGAGCTTTTCCTGAATTATTTTCTCAAGAATTTTAGAAAGTGAAGACAGAAGACTGATTGATTTTGCTTTGTTTTGTTTGGACCGCATGGGGTGCACCCTCTGGACGCGGTTATCCAGTCGGGCAGTAGTTAACTGGCTATATTTAGAGCACCTTTCATAGCCTCTTCCTATCAGGGTGAACAGTGCGGATCTTGAATAGCGTTGCTCAATTACGAGTTGTTCTACAGCCAATCCTTGAACAGAACGACGATCATGCTATCCGCCGCCTCCGTGCTGCTTTGTCACTAAGGACACTAAGTGCTTCCAGACTACACTAGCCTGATCCCGTCACAACTTGCCGATTGCCGAAGAACTTTGGAATCGTGAGCGATGGGTTCGCCACATTCCCACGCCATTTAATATTATTGACTTAGACTTAAATAACAAGAACCTCATTAATTGAAATCAATCATATTATTTCAATAATCAATACAAAAAGGAAGCTTTATTCAATTCAAAAAAAGCATTTCCACATTTAATGCAAAAAACATGCTAATTTTACAGCTTGTTACATAAATATATATAGTGTTGTATCGCAACCAGTAAGAGTAGTAAGACAATGAACAACTAATAATTTTTTACTTATTATTATTAAGAGTAGTTCGTGTCCTATCGGTATCCAATGAAAAGGGGTGATTCGTCGGTTAGGACAAAAAATAAAAGGCCTGTTAAGTCTTTGCCAACGTTTCGCTCAAAAGTTTAGGACTTCATCAGGGCTAAAATATATATTAGGAACATCAAAAAAGGACTAACAAAAAAATGAAGTTTACATACCTTGTACCAAAGACTTGTACTTAAAAAAAAATTATGTGGCCAGAATTATAAAAAATAGTGCGAGATTTTCAGGATGGAACATTACATAAGAAAATCACAATACATTGATAAAATTGTTAAAAGACAGTAGAACAACAAAAATATAAAAATGTAGAAAAAGAAATTGAAAAATTAAAAGGACAAGTGATTACGATTACAGAGATATAAGCATAATACATTTTACTAGAATGGAATTGCAAGTCGGAAGATCATTTAATGAGTGAAGAATTATCCTCGTATCATCAGCTTCTTGGTTGCTATTAAATTTTCTCAATTTTGTGGTTTACCGTTTTTGGTCAGCAGAAGCAGAAAGCAACTTTCGGCATTCTTGAATCCTGCTATTATTATTTTTTTCTCATTACTAAGTATAGAAGGCCCCTTTTCCAAGAAATAGTTGGTTGAATAATATACTAATACCGTTTTATTTGAAGAAGATTTAATAAATTCTTTAAATTTTGGAACCTTTCGAGCACCAAATTTCAAATCCGCAGTAAAATCCCTAAGTCCGCCCGTGTCGTCGGCGTCGCCAACAAGCAGTTACATCGCGCGCTCTGGATATTCATAACTTTAATCAAGGATAACTAGAAAACTATTTGTTCCAGATGGTTGAATTTTTTTTTTTAAACTTTTTTGATACTTTTTCGTCATATCGTACGCAGATACTATGGCAAAATTCGTTCAAATAAAAAAGTTTCTCGCTAACCGAAAAACATGATGCAATTAAAGTACGATTTGGAGTTCAATCCAGTTACCAAAAAAAAATTGAGTTACTATGGGATTTAAACTAGCACAGTTATCACCGCTCATATGTCCTCTACCGATTAAAAAAAAAATTATGTTGATAGGTTTATTAGTTCCGGAGTTATCGCGTGGTGGGTTTAAAAAAACACGAAAATAACATTTTGACATATTTGTCACATTTTTTGAGATAAAAAATGTCTGCCCCCGCGAAAAAAGTCGTAATTAGCCATTTTAGATGCACAAGAACATAACCGATCATCCTGTATAGGTTTCATGTGGTTAGACCTCCAAAAAAAAAAATCGAGAAGGAAGCGACTTTTTCCCTTGTTTTTACTCCACTAATAGGGGACATCGAGACCTTCAATCTGATACCCTACTTAAGGCATAACTCGATGGGGGTAGTGTTACGTTTTTTTCAATTTGTTAATAATTTGTTAAAAGATATTTCCGGCAGCATTTGCTCTCAGGCAGGAATACTGGTTAATAGATGCACATAATACTATATATTGATAATAGTGTCGACACATAACTCGATCGGGGTAGGAAAAATGCGGTCGTCTCCCTAACTACTTGTCAATTCACTTTAAAAATCAAACACACAGTTTATCAAGAGGTTCCCACAACACCGGATGGAACACATCCCTAATAACACAAAGACATCCCAGGAATGTTCAAAGAATATTTAGTTGGGACAATCAGAATATTCCTGGAAGATTCTGTTTAGATCCTGAAACATTCCTGGAACATTCCAGGAGACGCTTTTGTCATCAAAATGGATGTTCTAGGAATGTTCTATTGAATCATTCCTGGAATATCTTCAATCATCCCACATAGTATATTCGGGATTTTTGTGGGATATAGGAGGAACATGCACAGAACATCCCACAAATAAACTAGTGGGACACACTTTTGTTTAGGTTTATTAATTATAGATATTATTCAAATTATAAATTGTAAATTGACATCCAACACTTGCATCAACAGTTTCCTAGAAAGTTCCATTTTCTGAAGAGTAATAATGCGTGCTGATACTTTGTTCAGGTAGAACGGTAGAAGGTATCTGATTAAAATCTTCATAGAATCTTAAGTAGCCAAGTAAAATGTCCTCTCAGTCATAGAAACGAGCGTAGAACTAGAGAAAGGATGCTGCCTCGGGTTCTGATGCTCATCTTGTAGATCAGGTTCTGAATGACTTGATTGTTTGTTCCTTTGACAATAATTAGTTGCTCAACAATACTTTTTTCCTGTAGGATCCATCTTCAGCACTGTAAGCACTCTAAAAACCTCTTAAATAAATTACTGAACAGGCTACATGTAGTACTTACCTAACACAAAAATGCAAAAGGTAACGAAACCTCGAAAATTGGAAGAGCCAGTGAAAAATTATGTGGGAAATTCGTGGAAAAATCTACGAAAAACCATATAAAAACACGAGCAAACCAAGCACCGAACGTTTTATTGTTCAAAACCGACCACAGATAAAACGATTATTTTGTAATTAAAACAAAACTAAATTAATAACAAACAATAAAATTTGCTGACTTGTTTTTTCGGAGTGAGGTTAGGTTGACTGTGATGAATATGAAGTGAGGTACCGTGGCTTGTGACGTGCGGCTTTTGTTCGACGTTGCCAGTTGTCACGTATATTATTTTTGTGTAACGAGTAAAATATCGCCAATATAAAAAAATATACAACCTATTAATTGTATTTTTATATACAAACATTACATATAAAATTCGAAAACTTATGAAACTACTAGGTATATTTCATCATATTTATATGGAATAAAATCATCCAAAGAAATCTGACAACGTCGAAAATGGGTATCGTCATAATCAACACTGCTGGTTGATAGACGAACTGACGAAGCGCAGTTGGGTCGTTGGTCTTGTTGGTCTGAATCTGGCAATGGGATTTTTTTAAAAGTTTTTTCTCTTTATATGCTGCTAAGCTGAGAATTATAAATAAGAAATCACAAAACAAAGAAACAGGAATATTTGAGGGATGTTCCTTGAATATTACATCTAAATATTCCAGTTATATTCTATCTGAAACATTCTGGGAATGTATTATCAAGGTACGGGACATTCATACTTTCATAGTACATTGGCAGGATATCCCAGGAAAATCCTGTGTTATCAGGGATAAGAAATAATGCTTAGAGCTGTCAGTAAAGAAACTGTAATTTGGTGCCATGAAAGCTTTTTACAGCGAATTAACAAGTGTGCTGAAGTTGGCGGTCGTCATTTTGATCAATTGTTATAGTTTTTGAGGTATTTTTGGTAACCTTCCTCTACTTTTCGATTTTGTGAGGAGGAAACAAAAAAATTATTCGTTCTTTTTTATCAGCTTAAATTAAAACCAGATCGAAAAATGCTTCAAATAAAAGTTATACTTGTTTTTTTCTGTAGAATAAGATTCTGTAATAAAAAAATATGTTTCCATTGAAAAAAGAAGAGTTGACCTTGAAATAACCTTGAAAACGTTGTCAAAGTCAAAAATTAGTACCGCCATTTTGTTTCCCCCATGATACCATGTAAGTTTTATCTGAACTTTTTTTTTCAAAAACGCACCGTTTTCGAGATATTAGACTGTCTCAAGTTAAATGGACCACCCTGTATAGGCATGCTGACTCTAGTTGTCCTAACATATTGCTATCTGACCATGTCCTTCATGTTTTTTATCAAAAAAACAATGGATTGAGAGATTTTCAGCTGTCATGAAACTCTTTCATCGCGATTAATGTTTTACACATTCAAAGGTGCGTGGGCGTAGCTTGTCCCGCTACCTCACTTGCTGACTCGAGTATAGTTATATACATCACAAATACAAGCTTATATTACATTTTCAGCTTTCATGAAACTCTTGCACTTTTTTGGCGCTGGCTCTCAGACTATTAATAGACATGAAACTTGATCCTTCTTGATCTGAATGAATGTTTATGTAACTATTTCAAATGGTGAGAAAAGTTGATACAAAACAGTATCAGAACTAATCAGAAAGTCCATATCCAAACAAGCAAAAGCAAAAGTACGTAACTCTGAAAAAATTGGGCGTACTAACGAGGATGAATCAAACTTAAGAATTACCTAAGTAATTTCAGAGGTACATGTACACCTAAAATCATTAAACTGCCCGCAACTCCGGTACAGTCAAAAAACTAAATAGCATTGTGGAAGTTTCCTTTTACTACACAACGCATTCTCATTACTAAAGTGGACGCCTGGGAAGAAAGCGTCCAACAACATGAATCAACATTCATTTTACTCACAGAAATATGGCTCTATAAAGATCTTCTAGAGAACCTTTATGAATTTCCCTGGATACAGGTAGGTACTCTTTTCAGAAAATATCGACAAGGAAAAAAAAGCAGTGGGATTTGTGTGATATTAGAATTGTGTTGTCAACTATGGTAGGCTTATTATTAATGTATAGTTGCTATCAAAATGTTAACTCTCAGCCTTGTTTAGTACCTACACACAAGCTAATAGCAGTGGCCTGGTGTCGGCTTGGCAGTATATAATAAGAATAATAATAACCAGTTATTTTTTAGTTAAATCTTGAATAGATTTAACTTAATTTAATTTACGAACGACAAGTCGTAGTGACCATCATTCTAACATTTTTGTTTTCCTGTTATCTGAATTTATGTAAAATGCTACAATTTTGGAACCAAGAGTGGAACATCCAATTTTGGTTTTAAAAATGTTCAATAATTAAATTAAATGAATCATAAATCATTGAAGGCGTAATTTGTTCGTCTTGTTAACTTTCTGCAAGAGCCTAAAGGGATAGGGGGAGAAAGCAAAAGATGAGATAAATCCGAGGATGAATCGCTGATTGCTTGTGGTATGAAAACTTACCTGGTGGGTATCTGATGTCCCAGAACCAATTGGGATTCCGCTATTGTGGAGCTTCTCTTGTTCAGCCATTTCCAAAATTTTCTATTTTTTCGTCAAAGTTGAATCCAATCCTGGTGTTTGGTCCATTTTAAATTGCGCCTGCCCTTGTCAGTGTTCAGCGCAT
This sequence comes from Ceutorhynchus assimilis, assembly GCA_917834065.1. Lineage (NCBI taxonomy): Eukaryota > Metazoa > Arthropoda > Insecta > Coleoptera > Curculionidae > Ceutorhynchus > Ceutorhynchus assimilis. The sequence goes on from OU892287.1 coordinate 13,203,207, forward strand.
ATTTTTGGTGGTTATCCGACCGCCTTGAACTTGGTTCATGATTCGAATTCTTTGGTACCAGTGATCACGGAACTTTTGTCAAGAGCTTAGAAAAATCTAAAGATCCGTCCATATTGCCCTTTTGGTTTTGATCAAGATTTGTAGAAGTTGGCGTAGACCACAATACATTTTGTGAGCTCAGTAGATCCAGTTTCCATATTTATGGTTCTCCAGCGATTTTTTAAGTTATTTGGGATAGTTACTTCATGTAAGTTGCACGTGCTTCGTGGTAAGAATTTTACATCTCTTAATTGTTTTTAATCTTTATAGATTCATTACGATTGGCATTAAATTGCTGCTGTTCGCATTGGAATTTTCACTCCCTAATTTATTGGAGGGTCTTAATCCAAATTCAGAGTGAAGAACAAGAGAGAAATTTCTTAAGATTTTTGAGGAAAATCCAATTCGTGCAGACACCAATAACTGGTCTGAGTTATAGTTGGTCCACTTTACTTCCTACACGAATATATTCAGCCTCGGATTCGTCCAGAGCCCAATAAGCCAGATTTTGGACTTTAGATACACAGACAATCACACACACAGACAACAGGTTTGCTAGAGATTAAGGCAGCTCCATGAAAAACCAAACACAAAAAAAAAAAAAAAAAAGGTTCAAACTATACATTTTCTAATTCCTTATTTTTTGAAATACCTATTGGTTTATTTATCAATGTTTAGGTATAATGCGAATGGCCGATTTGGTATTTTTTTAGTTAATTATTGCGTATATTATTCAGGTCGGTACTTTCGAGAAAAAAACGATTTTAGAGGGCAGACTATGAAGCAATAAACAACCACTTGCAATCACATTTTGTCACAGGTAATGGAAACCTATACGATGAAACCATGGCTAACTAGAAACTGTGTAACTAATAGGCTCTGACAAATGCTTTCTCTAATAGAACGCAAAACTCTTAGAGGTTTTCTATTCCCACAAAACTAGCATTTTGGCATCATTGTTTTTATCATAATGAATATCATCGTTCATTGATCGAGAATTATAAATTTCTAAATGTACTTATCTGGAGCAAATTTGAGAACAGAACTTGTGATTCAGCTTCTTCAAGCGATAGTCTATGATTTTCCAAAAGTCTTGGCCAAATTTGATGTTGGTACGTGGATTTCATTAATAAAGGCATCTCGAATAAATTCATCCCTAACTCACTTTGAAATTACAAATCTTGCCAACTTGTTTTAATGCTTGAGTCTTGAGGTATTGCTATTTGTGTATTGACAATTATTATATTGGGCAAATATTTCGTTTGCTCGATATAAATACATATCGTTCAGAATTTATATTACATTCTCATACAGAAAAATAGGTGAAATATATTCATAAGTTGAATGACTCACGTGAGCAATCAGAAGTTTCAGCTTATTTTCATCACACGTCATGTTTTATGGAAATTTTCAAATGTCCCAAGCCAATGTTTCTATTCTTATTCTGAGCAGGGCTTGGACAAGCATCAAATCTAATTGACTTCAGAAACTTGAAGTGTTTCAATGATTCCTTGAAAAATGTTTTATATCCAATTTCTTCAATTCCTGTTTTGAAATATGTGTTCAATATCATTGTCAGTGATTTGATTTTTTCAAAAATAGATTTATCTAGTGAATCTTTGGAAAATGAAATGCTATTGCACATTTCAAGTCTAACCTATGTAGTAATTACAGAAATTAGTTATTACTTTATCATCCAAGAAAGGTACGTACAATATTGGCATCTGTCATCTTATATATAGTAAATAGGTACTTCTGTATTCAAAAAAAGGAAGACAATCACCTTAGGCTTCATCAATATCATTTAGGTCAAATATTGAAAGAACTACATTTTCCAATATAAAAAATGTTTATTGGTACAGAAAAAAAAACTTAGGAAAAACTCAACTAATCACTGCCAGACATTAATAAAAGAAAAACAATTTCCTTGAGTTCGTAATTTTACAATAATTTCTTGTGTCTTGTGTCCCAACAAATAAGAAAAAAATACAGTCCTTATATTTAAAATCCATGAAAACTAACAAAAATACTTAAAATATAAGAAAGAAAAATAATAGGTACTCTTTCATTGTGAAACTTAAAACTAAATAGCTAAACCTTCTTCTTTCAAAATACGATGAATGCTGGGTAATTCAACAGAATAATTCATACGATTCTGAGTCTTTTTGCCAACTTTCATATTTATCTCCAGCAACTCACCATCCGGGATTAATTCCTTTAGTTGTTTCTCGACTGCGTCAGTTATTTCAAAACCTAAACAGAAAATTAATGTGAAGAATTTTTCTTAATCTGCATATGCTCAAAGATAATAATAATAATTCTCAAAAGTGAAGAAATATAGATCTGTACAATGTTGTTTCATGTATCTGTTTGCTCATACATTTAACAAAATTCCAATATTAACTCACTTACCTTCAATTTGAGCGTTTATTCCAAATATGGGAATACTCTTCATATTTTCTGGTAGTTTTCTGATATCTGCCCTATTAACTTTTTCAATGTTGCCATAGTCTACAAACTTAACTTCAACTTTTTCGTCATTATCACCAGTTGCCATGGCCCTGCACCAAGTACCTGCAATTTTAACGATAAAGTGCAATGAGAAATCTCAAATTCATTTTTTGAATTTTTTAGATCACATTAACTAATAATTAAATATGTATATTCTAACCATCATCATATTTAGCCAAACACATTTCAAACTGGGCTGGCTCGTATGGCTCATTGTCCCCTGGTTTCTCGACAGAGACCATTTCAATCAACTCTACATGTTTGGAACTTGTATCGATCACAGTCAGGGAAGCGCCATGATATGAATAACAGAAGTAGAGATTCACACCATCTTTAGGCTCATCAAATGGCATGTCTCTAAAGAAAGTTTTTACATCTGCAAAAGATATATTACATTTTTTTTTATTTTTACTTAATTTAAACAACCTACTTTCTTTATTTTTACCCACTGGTGCAGCTTTGACAGCTGTGAAAAAAAATTCATTAGATTGTAATACATAAAAATTAAAATGACATACGTTCTACAACTGTTGGCTCTTTGTGGCTGGGACTAGAAATTTCTGATTTTGGTTGTCTAAGTTGGGGGGTAATTTTCATTGATAATAATTCTCCATCAACCGTAAAATCTATTAGTCCATTTACTTCGGTCTGAAATGGAAACCTTTAAATTATAAATTGTACAGAGTATATTTAACTAACCGATTTGATTTTGGATTTGTTTCGGATAAATGAGCTCAATAATGTAAGTCCGTCATCTGTTAATTTTTTTAAGGGTAGATAGTTGATTTCAATTTGGGCTGGTGGCAAAGAAGCCAGATCTTCGTCAATGTTTCTTAATGATGTTAAAGGAAGTGTCTCCTCTAAAAAAAAATAATTAGAAAATTTAAATGTTTTACATAATTTACATACCAATGGAGAAATCAATCAGCTGCAACGATGCCAATTCGCCAATAATTTTCTTGATAATAGCTCTAAAAAGTCCATCTCCATGATCAAAACAGGTACACAATACATACTGGCCCACTTTTGGATTAGCTACGGCTACAAAAAAAAATCAATAAAACTTTGAAAACAAATGTAGGTACACACACGTTTTTTCTCCATTGATGCCACATGTGTAATTATTTTTTTAGTGAGACTAGCCATTTCCTTGTTTTTTACAATCAGTTTATCATTAGTGTGGTTTACAATAAACACCATTTCGCCAGGTACAATTTCAACAGTAGGTTTCGCTATCTAAAATAAAATAAAATGAAAAAATCTGCTGGCTAGTTGTGTATGATTTTCATACCTGCATAAAGCATTTGGCAGCAGGTGCTGGTTTGACATTCTCCTTGGGCTGGTTTTCAATCGGAGTCGTTTTTACTTCTTCATCAGATCCAATAATTCGTTTAATATCAACTAAATAAGTAGTTCCGTAACTGTCAAACTGAAACAGAACAAATCCATTTTTTTAAATTTCTGATACAAAAATACTTTTGTTTGTTTGAGGGTGTAGGCCAGGTTGTACCAACCAATATACAGGGTGATCTATTATAAATGTCGACTCCTTCTAACTTTTTTATTTGACATTTTTGACAGAAGTGTCAAAGACAAAAGTTTCAAGAAATTGTCGAAAGTTTTTAACTGAGTCAGTTTTAGGCATACAGGGTGCGTCAAAAAAGTACAGCAGTGTGAAGTTATATTTTTTTAAATGGAACACCCTGTATATTGTGCGCTTATTTGTTAGTCCCTTTCAACTTGATTTCAACGATATATGGTTTGATACGTCTATCTTCAATAGTTATAGGGAAAAACATGAAAACCCCTTTCAAGTTTTCATATTGAAAAAAGAAATATCATACCATTAAAGCTTTAGAGAATTTTTTTTATAAACAGTTTATTGTTCAAATTTTATTCAATAATATACAAGGGGAAATATTATAGTAAATCTTGATGTCTAAGTTATTTTTAATATTTAAAAAAAAAATAACATGAGAGATCTGAAGGGATTTTCGCGTTTTTCCCTTTAACTATTGGGTGACATTTATAATAGATCAACCAACCAACATTGAGAGGTTAAATTAACCTTGTAGAATGTCCCAATTTAAGGTTCCAGAGTTTTCAAATAAGATATTTACTTTACTATATGGAACAGACTTTATACAAAAATGCATAATTCCTAAGAAACTTCTTTTTTTTAATTCTTACGTGTTTCAGAACTTCCACCTCTATGTCTTGATCAATCTCTAATTTTGAGACTTCTATAGTTGAGTTAGGTTGAGTTATAGTGAACCGGAAAGCTTGTGCGGGAACTTTCTGCATTTCTTCTGACATTTGTCGAATGTTGCCTTTGATTTCCTCTCTATTGCCATAATCCAATAGTTGGACGAGGGCAGAGCCTGGTAACCCGGATTCCCGGATAACGGATAACCACACCTCGATACCTAAAATCAAATTTAATCAGTAATATGGATTATTGGTAAAAATTTCGCAAGTTAAACTAACATAATTTGCTTACCAAAGGTCCTCAAATTCTACAACAACTAACATATCCTTCAGGGGTTTTTCAATTAAAGGTAAGAGATTGTCTTTGGTATTGACGTGAAGCAATATGTCTTCGACTATATTGATATTTTTAAGTAATTGTGCATAGAAAATTTGTTTTTCAGTTAAGTAAGTGACTTTGAGCTAAAACAAACATTAAATATTACGATGGAAACTGGAAATGTAAGCATGATTTTTTAATAAATGTCAAATTTCCATTCTAGCTTGTTAGGACTTTTCTAAATTAATATATTTAATATCTACCTCATAATAGTACATTAAAATACAAGTTTCATAAGACGTCATTTTATCGCACGAGCCCTATATTAGAAAACGAGCCGGAGGCGAGTTTTCTAAAGGGCGAGTGCGATAAAATGTCTTATGAAACGAATATTTTATACTATTTTTTCTATTTTGGTATTGTTTAATTAGGAAAAACAAATTTTTCTTGAACATTTTATTCTCATATTTCCTGAATTCATATGTTTAGGTTGGTAACACTACTTGCCAAATATAGAAATCTTCTATTATAAAATCACGAATGACAGTTCGATGGCCATCAGTCAGCCAGTGTTACCAACCTTCGATAAGTAAAAAAGGAGTGTCACAAAGAGCTTCTTTTCGAAACTACTTTTAGTGTCGAAAAGACTTTAATATGACACCAAAATAGAAAAAATCCTTTGTCTAATTTTACCCTTCCGATTTGCGTAATGTTTTCAGTTTTTGGGACATTTGAAATTTGTGCCTTTGGTGATTCTATAAATTAAGTTTTAAATGTATACACAAGTAAATAACTTTCTCGAGACAACATACCTTGCTCGGGCCTATCAACTTTAGCAAAAGTACTTGGGGGTTTTACTCTTGTGGCACATTTTTGCTCAAAAGAGCTGGATAGTTCAGGCTGCTCATCTTTTGTAAAAATATTGGAGGGTTTGACTCTTGTAGCACATTTTTGTTCGAAAGAGCTGGATAATTCAGGCTGCTCAACTTTTGTAAAAATATTGGAGGATTTTTCTCGTGTAGCGGATATTTCCCTTTTAATGGATCTTTGTTCATGAAAACTGGGCACATATTCCTTTTGTTCAGCCTAAACAAACAATAGTATATTGTGTATTGAGGTGGAAAAGTGACACATTCTCGGCCGACGGTGTAAGTTGATGGGCGAGGCGTAGCCGAGGCCACCAAACACCGAACGCCAAGAATGTGCTTTTCCACTGAAATACACATACTATTTTTTCTGCGATCGGTTAAATACTTACTGTTAAACGTTTGTGTTTTGTTCCAATTGTTCAGCAGTACGAGAATTACTTTCCCGGCCTAGGCCGGAAAAGTGATTCCCGTATTGTTATTCATTGATTCCTTGGCAACTATTGAAACAATTAAAATACCAGAATATTGAGTTTGTTGGACGTTGATATTTCTTGTCAATCGCAGAAAAAATTTATAATAGAAATACAAAGGAGGGCCAGGCCAAGTAACAACATTTTCCTAATTTTGATGTGTCAATTGTAAATTTCCCATTATCTTTACACATTTTGAAAATAGTAAGCTAGAAACACCCGTGTTTTTCTGTGACCAGTTAGTTTTTAGTTTGTCAATGAGAAGTTGACAATTTGTCATTTGTTAATAATTCTTATTATGGAATGCTTGTATTTGCCTTTCACTTATTATTGGCGTAGCATTATCCATGGAAATTTGACAGGTTGACCCTCATATAATAATGACAATATATGTCAAATTCCAGGCAGTTTTAAGTGTGTTTCACATAATTTCGTAAGTGTCGCAGTATTGAAATTCTCTGGCCTATCTGGCCAATCAAATTTGACACATTTGTCAATATATTTTTCAATAGTGCAACATATAAACGGCACCTTACTATTCTGCATACCTGCAAAATCCATTGACATTGTTCAAAATTCGGCATTGTCAAATTTATTTCATATTTAAGATGCCCAAAATAATTTCTCAAGAGAAAATAAGGGAAATAATAAAATGTTACGGCTATTTCGAGAAAAGAGAGGTTCTTCAGGGAATAATAATTGGAGCCCAATTAGCAGATACATTTGGGGTAGGTATAGTTTAAATATAGATGTAAACCCATTTCTCATAACCAGCAACCAATATTTTTGTTGGACGAAACCCGAGAAAACAGTTACTGCGAAAACATATTTATGCTGTTAAGCTTATTGTTATGGTTACGTTGGATTTATTTTATTTCAAATAAATTTGATAATTTTACTAAGTACCCATTTTTTTTTAAATTAATTTGGAAACATATTTTGGAATTGAATCTACTCAGATATTTCACACATTCTGGCAACTCGGCTTTCTGTTTTATAACCCTGAAATTTGAAAAATACACTGTCATCAACTGTCATTATTATACGAGGGCAACCTGTCAAATTTCCATGGATAATGCGAAGCCAATAATATCTGAAAAGCATACTTAAATTGCCGAATTCCCATTAAATCTTTTTCAAGTGAAAAGATCGCGTTTCTTCCAATTCACGGATTTATAAAATTAAAACAGAAAATAATACTGTTTGCTCAATAAGTAAATTATTGTTAATCCGCGCGAAAAGGAAAAGGAATTTACTTTAAAAGCGTGAATTAGGAGTAAAAAACTTGGACTAAAAGATAAATTTGGATACAAGGGAGTAGAAGAACAACAATAATTGATAAAAACTTCTTACCACATAAGAACCACTTGCTCTAAGTGGGGTTCTTTCTCTGCCAAGCCGCGGTCCTGCATAATCCGAACGAGATTCACGTTGGTTTCTGTCTCTAAAAGGGGCTTGGAATTCTTCTCTTCTGAAATTATTTTTCCTAAAAAATGTAATCCTCTCAATCGCATTCACTTACCCATTGTGGTAATTATTGCTTCCAGTACGAGTTACAGAAGTTGATCTGAAAGGCATAATATTTAAATACTTGTTGATAAATTTGTAAATAAATTATTTAGGTACCTCCTTTCTCTCTGACCAGCTGATGGAGGAGTATTGGTTCGTGAAGATAATGGAGAATTGGTAGCTTGTAAACTTATGCGACGATTTTGTGCAGGATGATCTGCAGGCTTAGATTCGCCATTAAACAACTTAGACCTTACCCTTAAATTCAATTAAAAATAAAAATCTGCCACTCAACAATCATTGAAAATTACCTTTCATACATATTTATAATCGCTTCTTCGGTAAATATCCTATTTGCTTCAAGTAAACATTCCATGCCATAATGAAATATTTTAGCTTCAATTTCTTTAAGAACATCCCTGAAAAATATTATTTAAAAAAAAATGCCAAACTGAGACTAAACCATATTCACTTACATGTCAGGAATCCTAGTAACATCATAATATTTCTTTTGAAAAAGCTTGAATCCAGCTTTTTCGATATCCTCCAAACGAACAAATATTTCTCCATCCTCTGTTTTCAAATACGATACAAGTTGTCCCTGGATATCAACTAAATCGCCCTTATAATAAACCGTTTCTTCCATTGCCTCCGAGTTGGTATGACTAACTGAAGAAGTACTAGAGCTACAATAAAACTAATCATTTTCTGGCTAGAATCAATCAGTTGGACTTACTTAAATTCGTCGTATGGGTTAGATTTTTTGGGCCTTCTTGAACCCGAAAACACTGTCCAACCGTTTACACCGTTATATTGTGCGCAAGCCTCGGTAACAGACCTGCAATAATAATTAAAAAACGATAAAATAGATTTGAATTTATCGAGACTCTGTGGAAACTTACTCAGGTTGGTCAAAATACAGATTCGCATAATTTCCGTCACTGTTTAGATAAAGCTTGGTAATGTTACCAAATTCACTGAACGTTTTTTTTAGTTCGATCTATAAAACACAAGAAGAGTTAATTTCAATGATTTGTTTGATTAGGCGACTAAAATAAATAGAAAACACAAGGCGTTTAATATGTGCTGTAAACATAACACTCAATAAATTCAAATTATAGGTAGGTACACATTCATTTTTTTTGAGACGTTTGATATAGAGCAAAAGGAGCCTCTCAATTGAGACATTGAAAATTTAAATTTATCAAATGTAGGACTCTAAGTGATAACAATGATTATCAAAAAGCTAAACAATCACTACAGCTCAATGTTTGTTCATTTTTTGGTATGTAGGTATATGAACAATTGATTAGATTAAAATCCCATTCAGCTTATTCACTTACCTGCATTACAATTAAAGACTTTATACAGGAATGGAATAGAAATAAAATAGTCCCAGCAGTGAAAGGTAAGCATAGTCAGAAGGTTTAAGATTCAGTTAACACTTAACCATATACAATTATTGAAAATACAGTAGAACCCCGATTATCCGAGTCGCAATTATCTGAGCTCTAGATTAACCAAGCCAATATGACGACCCAAAGACCCTGATTATCCGAGGTATGGGCGTCTATACTCCATATTCACCGAGCTTCTGACATTTACAATATACATTTACACATACATATTTTTATTTAAAATCGTCGGGGCCGATAAGGAATCCCCTTGGCACCTGTGAGTGGTTCCTCTATTTATGTTTTTGTACTCTTTTCATTCTTTTATCATGTAAATTTGCGTAATTTCGGATTATCCAAGGAGGGCCCCCCACGTTACCTCGTTTTTTTTCCTTTATTTCAACATGATAGTTAAACAATAGATGTATGTATGTACCTAAACCCTGAGTTGAAAAGCTATGTGGGTCAATCAGTAGCATATATAACATTATTACAATATACCGTATTGTTATACATCATACAATATCACACAAAAGAAAATATCCAGTACAAGTAGGTAATATATCACAAAGTTGTTGTATTTATGAATAATTCTAAATTGCAGATAAAGTCTTTCAGTGTACAGTCCCAAAGTATCCATCGAAGATCAGCTGCTTCAGCTTACACTTGAAGCAAGTTATGTTCAATCTTTTTAACAGATTCTGGAATTCAATTGTAGTGCCTTAGTCCTTCTGACAAGATGCTGCGTTTGCCAGTTGTAGTGTTCATTGCCGACGTTCTTGAGTTTTCATCGAGTCTGGCATTGTGGTGATGGATTGTGTTGGCTGGGATGAGACTTATTGTAGAGTGAATATTGAAAGTCTTGCAAGAATGGATAAAGATGCATGATTGCAAGATATATAGGAAGTGAATGTCCAGGATGCCATTCGGAAAATATAAGTCTTTTGTTGGAATTAGAAATGGCAGCTTAAACAAATTTTTATAGCACAATTTTGGAGAACTGATAATGGGTGCAGTTTGTTAAGGGAAGCATTTTCCCGTAGCAGAGTTAGATATGATATGTGAGAATGGATAAGGGAATTGTATATATCATCTTACGATCCGCAATGGACAGATAGTCCAAAATTTGACCAAGTATTCCAATTGCTGGTGTAACCTTTTTACATGCAAGATGTGCATATCCCAAGTAAGTTTTGAATCGACAAATATTTGATGCAGTTTGCACGAGTCAATGGGAGACCTTGAAAATTTATCGTGAAATCAGGCCAGGACTCAAACTTTGATATTTGTGGTAAGTTTGTGGTAAAGAGCCAATCGCTCATTTTCTGTAAGTCTTCTTCAATGATGATTTTTAAGTTAGCAGCAAGGTTAGCAGAGTCCTTGTCAAAATAAGTGAGTATCATCCATCTGCATATAAATTGAGAGAGCCCTGAAGAGGTATGTATGACAGTGAGTTCATGTAGACTAGGAAGAGTGTCAGTCCTAGAATTGAACCTTGGGGCACTCCGTGTACAATGTTTTCCATTTTACTTCTGTTACCTTCACATTCAACATACTGTAGTCTGCCCGATAGATAATCCCTAAACCACAGTAGTGCTGAACCTCCAATACCAGTTTTTTCAAGCACCTTCACGAGAATTTTGTGAATTACTTTATCAAAAGCTTTTCTTAAGTCCAGCGAGACAAGTACACACTTATATCTCTTACGCACTTTTTCATAAATATTTGTAATTATGTCTGTAGTTGCTGAGGAGGTATTGCTGTGTTTTCTGAATCTATATTGACCAAAAATTTAGTCCATCCAAATAACTGGTTAATCTCATATTCACACATGTCTCCAATACTTTAGACATAGCTGGGAGCAAGGAAATGGGCCTGTAGCTACTGTTTAGTCTGTGCTATCATCCACCACCCTTAAACAAAGGAACAAACCTTTGCCATTTTAAACAGACTTGGTAGAAATGTAGTATTATTAAAAACATTTATCAGCTAACATAAAGTAGGCAATATTTCATTTTTCAATTTCTTGATTGTATCAATGCCTAAGCTGTCAACTCCAGGTGATTTTCCTGGTTTTAATTTGTTTCTAACTGCATTGACCTCCTCTGTAGTCACAGGTTCCCATTGATTTATGTTTTTGGCTAGTTTCCCAGCAATTCCGGAAAAGTATTGGTTTTGCAAGTTGGCAACATCCTGTGGGATCTGCACAGTATGGCCTTCATGTACTAACTTAGGTAGCAAGCGGTTTTTTCTGGGTTTGGAGCTGTTGATTATAGTGTTTAGTGTTCTCCATATATGTTTAACATCATTCCCTGCTTTACTAATTTACTGAAGTAATCAGTTAACTGGGGTTCTACTGTAATAAAATTATAGTCTACAAAATAATTTAACATACAGGTGCACATAACAATTTATACCAAACCTAGAAGAGAGGTTAAAATTCCAAATCTGAGACGAGACCCCATACTGTATAAATTTATCTATTGAAGAATAGCATTTATTAATGAAAAATTTTGTTAATTTATTAAAGAATTTGGGTGCATAATGACTTGTTGCATTCCGGGAAGTTTCTAAATTCAATCAAAGTTAGGAGTTTCAGTATTTTCAGAGTTTTAAAAAAAGATCTAACATCCAATTGGCTTTGGATTGGACTCAAGATACTATTAAGATGGACCAGCAGCAGACCATTGGAATTGCACTCAAGATACTTATAAGATGATAATTTGTAATTGCTACAATAAACTGGAAAATTTTCAGTTTGGAGTGACCGATTAAAGATGTAGTATAGAGATCTGGAAATATTAGAGCTGTAGATTTGTTTGTTAGTAGTCCTTCTCATCCAAGTCCCTAATTGATGATTAGAGATGAAAGTTTGGCATAGATATAAGAAATTGTGATTTGCAGTTTGAAGATTTAACTAATATTTAGTCTTATTTGCTATATTAGATATCAATATTACCAAGAGGTTTTTGTTCTCTGTCATCTAATAATCTTTGTAGTTCAGCCATAAGCTGGTACGCTAAAAGGCTTTTAGCTCAGCTTTTAGTATTGCTGGAATTTGGATCAAATCAGATTGACAATAAGGCTAGAATCTTTGATTGCACTTCATGCACTGCTTGGTTAATTTTTAGGTCAAAAATCAGTAATAATAGTTAAAATATTAGCACAAACTACATTATTGTTAAGTCTCAAACAGGTGTATATTCAACGATTCAAAATACCACATTCCACATGCCAAAGCCAAACAAGCTCCTGAAAAAAAAAATTTGCAAATGTTTCTGATAGCCAAAAGCCAAGCAAAGTTGTGAGGTGAATTCTAAATGCCTTAAAATTAATAACCAGTTCTACCACAAACTAAAAAAAAAAAAACTCAACTTACACGGTCAAGAACATATTCATTCCCCTTTATGAATGTATGGTTTATTCCTGAAAAATGTTAGTAAGTAAAAAAAAGACCTTCAATAAAAAATAATTTACTAAACACCAAATTAAACACAAAACTTATGAAATATACATGGGTGATTCCAAAATAGCGTGTAAGCGCTCCACTACGTTGTAAGAGGCCATTCAGGGAACCCCATAAAAATCCTCCTCAACCAATCTTGGTGATATGAAGGAGGTTCATTCCCGATTTGTTTTTAAACTGCGATATTCCATATAAAGTTGTGTTTTCTTTTATTATGTATATGATAGAAAAAAATCACATTAGTTGGATTTTAAAATGAATTTTGCAAATTGTAAAATCTTTAAGTACAGTCGTGAGCTCAGTCGTGAGCAGAAAAAAATGGGCACCCGATTTTTCCTATTGTAAAATGGGCTCACCAGCTACACCGTCGGCAATGACGGGGATTGTCATACATGAGAAAAAATCAGCCCCCGGATTCTATTTTACGAGTCGAGTCGGATTGTCTCGATATCGAATACTACAGCTTCAGACTTACCGTGTAATAGGTATTGATAAATCGGAAAATAGAATCGCTATTTTGACAATTCGATACGAATTTCGACTCGACTCGGAAAATAGAATCCGGCAGCTGTTTTACAGAAAAGACTGATTTACCCAAAATAGCAAAAAATGACAAGACCTGCCAGTCCCACTTCTAATGCTCACGACTGTACCTCTCCAAAAAATGAATCTGGCAACGTTACTTTATTTGCTTTCGATTTTTGTAGATATGTCAGATGTTGTACTGGTTTTGATACATGCCAGTTGTTAGTATGTATGGTGATTAACTGCTAAGATATTAATTAGGTAGGTGGTATCAGCTAAGCTAATAAAATTAGGACAAGGTTCATTATTAGAACAGAGGTATAATAATTCAATATAGGTGGAAGTATTCAAGATGTTGCCAATTTTAACACTCAGTGTTCTTCTAATAACCTTGTTAAGAGTGACTTTATATTATTTCAATAAGCTTGTATTGTTTGTAATTACTGTAAAGAATGGATGTCGTTTAAAGAATAAAAAAAAATGTAGATATGTATTTATAAAGAATTTAGAAGTTCACAAATAGTTAAGGTTCGTTTCACCAGGGTTCATACTTGACCTTGAAACTTGAAAAAAAAAGGTTGACGTAGAATAATTCATATGACACATTCAATTTTTTTGACAAATTAAAATGAATGACATCTGGTTTAACAACCGACGAACGTTTTTGACGTCATTGATTTGTTTCAGTCAATTTTTATTTGTTAAACAAGGAAACAAATGCTGGTGGCAAGTACAAACCCTGGCGAAACAAACTTTACCTATTAAAGCTTATGGCACAGAAAAAAAATCTGTTAAAAGGTTCTATCACAGCATATTTTCAGCTTTATCTGTTGTTGATAAAGACTGGAAAAAATAATCGATCGATTAAAAGTGCTGTTTAAAGCCAATATGTAGGTAATATAATCAGTATCGTCCGTCGATTTTAATCTGATACTCGGAGGGAATGTGAGCTGGTGGCTCCCTACATTAGAACGCCAATGGTTACCTGACGTCACACCTGTTTTTTGCCATATGAAACACCCCCTCGCTCCTCATACGAAAAGTGTCAGTTAGAAATCGACGAACAATAGTATAAATTGTCATCTGGGATTGCAAAAAAAATCAGATTACTTATGGGATAATTTTTGAAAATTGTGGAAGGTATATATTATTTTGTTTCCAGAGAAAAATGTCAAATTTTTTTTAGGGAAAAACACAAAGAGGACTGTTTTATTTTTCAAATATAAGCAAGAAAAGCTTATTGAAGTACAATCGCCATCTAATTGAGGTGAAGATTCTCTCTAGTCAAGTGAAGCTGCGATAAGAGAATTATTTCTATGAACGTTTTTAGCTAAGCAGATAGATTTTCAAAATTTGAAATAAGGCGAAACATTTGGGTTAGTTTGGGTTCTGTGCAAAGCTAAAAATTTGTGCGTAGAATTCGTAATCTGTATACAGACAGAGTGATTTGGAGACTGTATTGGCAACGGCTTTGTTCCAAGAAAGCAGAAAACCGTACAGTATACCCTCAGGATTCTGCACAAAAACCTAGAATATGTGCGAAGAGAGAATCCAAAATTTGTGTACAGGATGTCTGGTTTTAATTTGACTCATCCCCACCCATAGCCTTCACCTTTATAGGTAGATGATGGATGTGAATACAAAAGTTGTGGAGTTTTGGCTAAATTTTCAAAATCCATCGTGAGAAACAAAAATTTCTTGTCAGAAATTTGAAATTTTGCGTACTTTCAACTTTTTTCAAATGGAATGCCCAATATTTGATTCTATATTCTTGAAGAGCACAATTTTCCGATTCTAAAAATACATATATATTTTCTCTATGGGTGTCTTTTTCCAGGGCAACATGAAGTTCAATAAGCATTTTCATCATGTTGTCAATAAAGCAGTAAAAGCACTTGGCTTTGTAATCAGGAATAGTAAGAACTTTAAAATAAGTACAATTATTAACTTGTATAATGCTCTGGTGAGACCGCACCTTGAATATGCATCACATATTGATGAAATTGAAAAAGTGCAGAAGAGATTTTTGTGGTATCTCTATGTGGTTAAAAATAATATTTACCCATATATGGTTCCTTACAGGAATATGCTTGTTAGTTTTGAGATAAAGTCATTAGTGGAAAGAAGGAATAATCAGGCTGTGATATTTTTCTTTTATATTCTAAACAACCTAAAGTATAAGGATTGTAATTTAATTAACTATGTCTCCTTAATTGTACCAAAGATTAACTTAAGAATTATGAAAAACAAGAAATACTTTGGTACTGATCCTAGTAATAATATGTCACCATTTAATTGCATGATGACAGTTGCGAACCAAGCACTTAATGAGGTCCAGGTAGATCTTTTTAATGTAACTTTAAAACAATTGAAGGCCCTTTTAAATTAGTCATATATGTTTATATTTAAAACTCTGTCTTTATTTTTGTGTTTTACACTTTGCTGTTTTGACTTTACATGTAATTACTATTTTTGGTGTTTGTAAAGTAATGAAATAAATAAATATATTTGGTTGAGCCGTCTTCAACATATTTGGCTCTAAAAATTGTAATAATACCAAGAAAAATACTATCTTTGATTTAGATTTTGTGAACCATTCATATCAAGGTGACAGCTGCAGGTAAAATTTGAGGCAGTTGGTTTCTCTGATAGTATTTTATTTAAATTTTAAAAATCAAATGTATTGGAGACGGCTCAACCAAATATAGACAAGCTATATATTTTTGGAATCAAAAAATTCTTCTCTTCAAGAATATAAAATAAAATATAGGACATTTCATTGAAAAAAAGCTGAAAGTGTTGAAAGTACGCAAAATTTCAAATTTCTGACAATAAATTTTTGTTTCTGATGATGGATTCTAAAAATTTAGCTAAAACTGCACAACTTTTGTATTTACACCTATCATCTACCAGTAAAGATAAAGGCTACAGGTGGGCTGTCAAATTATAACCAGACACCCAGTTCCTAATAGGGAGTTATTCACTATATTTTGACCCTCTACCTGCAGCCTTTACCTTTACAGGTAGAGATAATAGTGTGAACACCAAATTTGTGCCATTTTAGATACATTTTTAAAATCCATCATCAGAAACAAAATGTATTGTCAGAAATTTGAAATTTTGCATACTTTCAACTTTTTTCAAATAAAATGCCCTATATTTGATTCTATATTCTTGAAGAGCACAATTTTCCGATTCCAAAGATCTATAGTTTCTCTATATTTGCTTGAGCTCCAACATATTTGGCTCTAAAAATTTTAAAAATACTATCAGAGTAACCAGTACCTCAAATTTCACCTGCAGCTTTCATGTTTACAGGTATAGAATGGTAATGAGAATGGTTCACAATGAATTCTAAAAATTTAGCCAAAACTGGACAACTTTTGAATTATACAAGGTGGGGCACGAAAAACTTCCCACCTAGGTTTTCTCAGGTGTTAGGTGATTAATTAAAAATCGCTGGAACACGTTATTTTTTGTTTTTTGGGGGACACATTTTATTAGTATTTTCACCCCCTACCTGTCAACCCCTAAGCGGGGGTGACAGGTACCCCCAAATTTCAAATGCAAAAGGCGGTTGAGTGATACGTCATTCGATAGCAATTTTTATTAGGATTATATCCCCAATGTTTCAAGTTGCTACTATTTACCCTGTCAAAATGCCGGCTTGTCAAAGTTGCGTGGTTGTTACCTCATAATAACGAAAGAATAGATTTTTCAAGTGAATAAACATGAACCATTTTTAACTGAACTGTTAAATGACAATACTTAAATTAAATGTTGATGATGTTGATTTTATTACTATAGATAGATACCTTTAAAACATCCATTGTTTTGTTATTATGTGATAAAAACCACACAGTTCAGATACTTAGAAAAAAGCATTTTTACTAACTTTGACAAGTCGCCATTTCAGCAGGGTAAATAGTAGCAACTTAAAACTTTGGGGATACAATCTTAATAAAAATAGCTATCGAATAACGTATCACTCGACCCCCTTTCCCATTTTAAATTATGGGGGTACCTGTCACCCCCGCTTAGGGGTTGACAGATAGGGGGTGAAAATACCAATAAAATGTGTCCCCCAAAAAACAAAAATCGAGGTTTCCAAGCGATTTTCGATTAAACGCCTACCACCTGAGAAAATCTGGGTGGGAAGTTTTTCGTGCCCACCTTGTATGTAAAATCATCTACCTGTGAAGGTAAAGGCTGCAGGTAAGGGCTCAAAATATAGTGATTAACCCTGTACATAGTGGTTTGGAAACCATAAATAGAAGGCGGAAAAATTGGATCCCCTGCTAAAATATTCATGGGAAAAAAATTAAAATAATTTACACAAGCTGGTTATCAAGCAAGCCACAGCACCTGATTTCTCAAAACCAGGGATAATGCTTCTCAACAGGCTTCCTATGAGAACTGAGTGCCCTGGCTTCTCAGTTCAACTCTAAATCTCATACGAGTGAAAAATTTGTTCTCATGAGACATGAGATTCATGAGAACACTGCTTCCTTGTTCTAAGAATCAGGTGCCATTGGAAGATGCAGATTCTTCTGGAATTAAATGCAATGTTAACCTGACAAAGCCTGTAGAAGTAGGAGCAACAAAAAAACCAAATTGCCACTATAAAAAATAGTTCATCCACTTCTATTTATAGACATAATATACTGAAGAATAGTTAAAATAACCCAACAAACAAAATTAACTTACCACTTGTCCATTGAAAGCGGAAATTATTTTATGGAACTTGAAATACGGCGAAATGGGGTGTTCAACTAGGTACAAGGTACAAATAGTAATAAAAGTTCATAAAACATAGAAGAACGCCGACCACGACAACCACCAGGCAAAATTCCAAGAAGAGAAAGAAGGGATAACCAAATAACCAAACTCAACAAGTCGAGAAAATTGGAAATGTGTATAAACAATGATGACAAGTGACAATATTAGAGAAAGGGCAAGGGGTTTTCATTTCAATAGATCCGAGTAGTTCGGTCAACACTGACAAATCCGAAATTGTAATTATTGCAGGAATAAATAATGGAGCAGGCACGGTAGCGATTCAACCCCGACCTGTTTAGAGTGAGCAGAGGGGTTGCTCTTTTATCTGAATTAACCCGAACATGAATTGATGCACATCACTTTAAAATACGAGCGGTGTAACTGAAATCTACTCCATTTAACAAGCAAAGGAAAGGTGATTTGGTTTGTGCGTGATTTTCTTTCAATTCTAGAGTGCCAACCCGACCCGCTTTCCAGTGCCTAAATTGTTAGAGTATCATGCTCCTGAAGTGTGACGCTCTTGAACTGTTCGACATAAGCAGCACTGGAACGCTCTCGTCTTAACCCCCACCATTTCGGATTTCAGGAGCATGAAACACAGACAAAAGGGTTGGTGCACGAGGGGGCAGGGGATAACAGAAATGAGTAGCTCAAGTGTACGACACTCTAAGCACTGGAACGCGCAAAGCAATTGTGGAGCACTCCTGAGCTGCTCAGGAGTAACTCAAATGGGTCACTGGAAAGCACCTCCGGTGTGTGGCTCAAATTTGGGAAAAATAACCGGCCACCGACCGACAAAAAAATTTTACTTACCAAGGGTTGTCCATTGAATTCAGAGTTCAAAAAGGTATATAACTGAAACGGTATAAGATAAATTAATAAAACATACTACAGGCACGTGGCTCGCCTACTACACAACGATTACACCTGCCGACCAAACGATCAACAAACAAACTGCAAGTGCAACGAGAAAACACGTGAAATGAAAATGGAACTGCAACTTGCAAGGGAAGGGAAGGCAAGCGGCAAGAACAATTAGAACAAAGCAAAAGAAGCACCTAACCTAACTTGGAGACAACTGATAGCGATTTCCATTTGCAGAATCAGTGCAAAAAAAATGTATTTTTAGCCTTATATACATGCTTTTAGAAAAAGATGCAGTCAGTGCACACTGATCGACAAATGAAAATCGAAAACGCTAACTTAAGTCAGGAAATGGTCAAAATCGTAAGCAACTTATGGCTGAGTTTGGCTTTACATTGCTTTAGGGCGGGTATTATAAAACTACTTTGAGAGTTAACTTGAAGTTAACTTCTGGAATTACATGTATTTCAAAAATTTAACTTCAAGTTAACTGTCAAAGCAGTTTTATAATACCCACCCTTACACTCGGTGAACAGCGCGCTCGAAACGTTGAGATGCTGTTCGTTTTAGCTCTGAAGGTCCTCTCTCTTTTGCGTTCGGGTTACAATCCAGCACGTACCCTGAGTTCGCTCTCTTTTTCCTGCGGCCGAATTTTCGTCTCAGGGAGTAGAGCTGCCCGAGAGAATAAATTTTTCATCTTTATCATTCTCTCTTATTAGTTGTATTCTTTCAAAAGTTTGAAACACTCGAGCTACTTGCTCCTCCGGTGTTCAGTCGCCCCCGATTTGCAGGGAACAGATGCGTGGTGCAACCACTAACACTTTCCGAAAGGAATAAGCGCGTGAAGCCCCGGAGCTGTTCCGGAGCTCCTCCTAGGTGTGAAAAGAATACAACTATTTTTCAATTAGGCTGACAAAAACTGTCTATACATTCGTTCTATTGGGGAGCTCGACTGCCTAAGACGAGAATCCGGCCCCAGGGCCGGATTCTCTGGGGCCTGATTCTCAGAGAGTAGAGCTCATTTTCGATGGATAAATGGAGAATCAGTGAACAATTTTTTTTGAGAATAGCGACAACTGTGATAAAGGGCTTCAGGAAATTTTTTTTTCGATCTGCGTTCGGCTTATGACCTACTTCAGGGCACAGGGCACTCTGCTTATGACGTCACGATAAGCATGCTCATATTGCTCATACATACCGTTCCGCTCCCTGGAGTACAGAGCCGAACTCAGCCACAGTTGCACTGTAAACTAAAGTCTGTTTTTTTTAAAAGATAAAAGTCAAAATGATTTCTTATGTAGAAAAGGCTTCTGTTCCAACCTATAGTTCATTGGTTCCAACATAGTTACTAAATTTTTGACTTGGGGAATTATCTATAAAAAAAAAACTTTAGAGGGTTCCACATAATGGGGACTGGTGGTACTCCTTGATTCCACTGCAGGCTCATTGTTCGACTCCGACCAGAGAGAGCGCGAGTTTTTAAAATTGGAATAAGGCCCGTTTCACCAGGGTTCATACTTGACCTTGAAACTTGAAAAAAAAAAGGGTTGTCGTAGATTAATTCATATGACACATTCAATTTTTTTGACAAATTAAAATGATTTAAGAACCGACGAACGTTTTTGACGTCATTGATTTGTTTCTGTCAATTTTGATTTGTTAAACAAGGAAGGCAAATGCTGGTGGCAAGTACAAACCGCGAAACAAACTTTACCTATACTCCGGGCAAATTTGTATTTGTACTTGCACCCAGAGTTCTAAAGTGCCCGAACACTAGTCAGTGCTGTACTGCGAATGGCAATCAAAGAAATGAATCTTTCAGTTTGATTGCAAATAACAACATATCCAACATCCAACAGGAATTTTTATCCATTCTTTTCTTAAGTATTTTTGAAAATTTTATATTCTCAGAACAGGAACAGCAACTGCAACAAAACTTCCAGGGATTTGTAGTTGGGAATAATAGTAGAAGACGGCATTTTTCATAGTTTTTCAGTTTGTAGATCATAGAGTACAAAAATGTTATGGAAAGTTGGCGGAAATATTATGTAGCATTTTCAATTCCCAAAAACCGAAATGAAATGTACCATCGTCACCAAAAGTAACTGGGACAGCATCACATTAGCTCTTGTCCTATTATATGAATTTTATTGTCAAATATTTGTCAAACTATAATTTAAATGCATTGAAATGAATGACAGTAGAATTAGTCCAGGAGATTATTATGCATTATTTGTGTCCCAGATACTTTTGGTGACGATGGTACTTGAGTATTTTATTTTGGATTGACCCTTATGAAGTGCAAATATATTAATAAAAGTCGGTACAAATAGTGCGACATACTCTAGAGCTGTTTTCTCGCGTTCACTTTTTTGAAACTGGTTCAAAACAGGTTTGAACAGTATATATTCTCGCGATGAACCCATCACGTCACATCAAATTTGGTTCAAATCGTTTCGGAATACAATCCATTTCACGTTTTGAAACTGTTTTCTCCCGCCGAGAACTTATGACGGCATGTGAAACTGTTCTAAACCAGTTCTGATCCACTTTCCAGTAACGAATTTTAAGGTGCTCCACACCCGTAGCTTCAAACAACTGTTGTTTCACTGGAACGCGCCCTACTTTCAAGGATAATACACACTACTAAAGGATTGCGTCATTAACAAGTCGTCAGCGGTTTGCACTAGAGGTCGTAGTTTAGAATTTAAATTTATGATGAAAAATATTTAATTTTGATTAACTAATAAGCAAAGAGGAAGATGAAAACGGGATCTAAAAAAGAGTTGTTTTAGAATGTCAATTAATGTAGTAAAACCAAGTATGCATAAAGCAAAAGCCCGCGGAATCATAACCTATGGTGCAAACAGCCTATGTCAAGGCAAGAAAGAAAGGAGATTTGTTCCACACAGGCCTTATGAGTATAGGCTATCCTGTAAGTGTAGTGTGTATTATCCTTGCCCTACTTTAAGCGTCATGTTTTTGACGCACCAATAAAATTGTAGGTGTTTGTGAGGGCAGGGGAGAGGAGAAACGAACAGTTTAGTTGCGCGAAACTCTAGAGCACTGGAAGGCCTATAAAACCCCAGGAGGCTCTAGAACAGCTCAGAAGTGCTTAAAGTGCGTCACTGGAAAGCGACTCTGAGGGCGAGTTCTCATGAGCGTAAGTTGACATTTCTGGCGTAATCACGTGAAAATATGGTGTAAATTGATTGGTAAAATATCCAACATGTCAAATATTTTTCAAATAAAACCCAACCATTTTATCACGTGATTACGCCAAAAATGTCAACTTACGCTCATGAGAATTCGCCCGAGGGCGAGTCCCGACGGGCATAATTGACATAAGCGTAACTAATCACGTGATTTAATTTGTGCGATTTCATTAGCGACAGTGCAGCGTGGTGCAGCCATCTTGAATTTTTGACATTACGCTACGCTGCCGCTACGGCAAAAAGTTGGGTGTTGAACTTTTCGGCGTAATCGTCACGAAGTTGTGACGTCCAGCAACAACTCTTTTTCAGATCTCGTTTTCATCTTCCTCTTCGCCTATTATGTTAATCAAAATTGAATAATATTTTTCATCATAAATATAAATTCTAAACTTCGTTTTCTAGTGCAAACAGCTGACAACTTGTTGATGACGTCGCAAATGGTGACACATAAATATGGCGGCGATTACCAAAAACGAGGCCGATAAGCAATCCTTAGTAGTGTGTATATTATCCTTGGGGTCAGCTTAGGTTTGTCGTCAAAGTGTAGAGAGTGCTTTGCACTCCACGGAGCAAAGTAGAGAGCGAACTCAGGGTACGTGCTCGATTGTAACCCGAATGTAAAAGAAAACACTCTGAGAGCTAAAACGAAGAGGGTCTTATCGTATCGAGCACGCTCTGACTTTACCAAGTTTAAAGCCAATTTCAGCCTTTGAAACCCTTATAATTAAAAAAATCATGTGAACAGTCACTGTAATGTGAACAAACCACAAGCTGGCAACATCGCGACCGTAACATTTTGCTTTTTTGGAATTCGGAAAGTGGCGGGAAAGTTTTAATTTCAAATAGTATATTACATTACTAGTGTAGAAAGTGACAAATTTCACACGAGTGTATGGAAGACGCTTTCTCACGAGTAATGTAGGTACATGATTTTTCCTACGACCAGAAACCGATTTACACCAATTTTCTCTTATTCCATATTTATTTTCATTTTCAACACACGTGCTGAAAGTACCCACGCATTGAAAGTTAATTTTTGAGTATGATTTTTTTCATGCATTTGAAATATTTTGACATTTTTTGTGAACAAATGCGTCACTGTATTTTCAATAATAATGTCAAAAGTAGTTTCCACACGTGTGCTGAAAGTAGGTACACTCATCATAATAATCTAGGGAACAAATAATATCTGTCTTTTACTTTTAAGACAAAACAGCTTTTTTTTAAGATAACGTAGGTTTTATTTATTCAACAAATCTTATCAAATTTTCCATATCGGCTTGTTTATGCAAGTTTGTTTAGTTTAAATATTTTATAATAAAATCAGGAAAAAATTTCTGATAAGTATAGATATTATCTTGTTCCCTAGACCATTTTGATGTGTGTACTTACAGGACGCAAAACGTATTGAAAGTACTTTCGGCACGCGTGTGATATTTAGCACTTTTCAAAGAGCCAACAAGTGCGGATTTTGTCATTTTCGTATGTGGTCGTAGGAAAATAGCTTTCCATGCAAAAAGTGTGTAATCTGAAACTTGAGAAATAACAATCTCACGAGTGAGAAAAGGGGCTTTACAAACATATATGTTACATACAATTTTTGCTATTTGCTACTAAAGTCTGTGTTTTTTTAAAGATAATTCCCCATGTCAAAAATGTAGTAACTATGTTGGCAACACAAGCCTTTTCTACATAAAAAATCGAAAGCATCGACAATTTTACATTGTATTATTGCCAACATAATGTCATTTTGACTTTTATCTTTAAACAAAAAAAAACAGATTTTACTAACAATGAAAAGCCATAAATTTTAAAAAAATTATCACAACTTTAGCCCTACTGTCTAAAGTAAAGTAGGTACCTACCTATGTAACTTCGAGTGTAACTTATTACTTCACAACCTACTGTAAAGTAAATACATACCTATCACATTTTAAATTCAAAAAAGGATAGCAAAGGCTTTTTCAATGTTAAATTTTATAGTTGAGTGTATTTATGCATTCTTGAAAAGAAACACAATAACAATTTATTCAACTTTTTTCTACTAGGTACCGTGCGTTAAGTAATTTTCTTTGCACACTAGTGCGTGAAGTAAACAAAAAACTTTAATAAATTGTACCTACCTATTAGGGTTTCTTGGCAAAAATGCATAAATATCCAAGTATAAAATTTGACATTATAAAAGCCATTGCTGCCCTTTTTTTGCATTAAAAATATGATTTTACTTTACACCTTCAATTGTGAAGTAAGGTATACTTTACGCTACCTATATATAAGGCGTAAAGTTAGGGTATATTTTTTTCAAATATATGGCATTATATTGTCGGTAGTAGAAAAAAATGTGTATGCAAGCACCTTTTTCAAGTTCACTCTGCACACTTTGTTGTTGCATAAATAGCAATTTTGAAATGTTATAATAAATTAATTTGTAATTTTCTTATTTGTTTCCTTTCCGTAAATAGGTATTTAATAATGGCCAGTTGAAATAAGCTAATACATTTTATTTTTAACCATATATGAAATGTTAACATTACTGACTTTTTAAAAATTTGAAAATGTCACATTTCTGTCTTTTCATTTTCCTGTTCCATTTCCCGCACCCTGGACGGGAAGTGAGGACGAGAAATTTTTTCCGTCCTCATTTCCCGTCCTACGACGGACAATGGAGTAGGAAAAAATTTCCCGTCCTAATTTCCCGTCGTCAATTCCCGACTTCATTTGGTTCGATTTGGTTGTCACGAATTTTTTTTTTTCAAGAAATCATGGTTAAAAATTAAATAGTATACAGACCTCGACGGGAAACTTCATTGCTGTCTCGAGGTTTAGTTCATCTCGACGCTACGCGTCTCGATAAACTATATATATAACCTCTTGACCAGCTATGATAAGCATTTCCCGTCTTGGATTGTAATATACTATTTATGTTTAAACAAGTGTTATTATGCTACATATTTCCTAGGCTCAAAATAACAGTTAGATATATTAACAACCCGCATCGTAACGCAAGATTCAAGTTGAAGTTCTCCGATTGATTTATAATCTGTAGTTATTTTGAAGTTCCTCACAACATTTGCAACAGTAGTTTTCATTTGCATCATCGATAGCCCTTCTACGATTAGTAGAGCAGACATTTCCACTCCCAGGATGTGCTCAGAGAATGCGCATGTAGATTTTGAAGATACTACAAAAACTTGCTCCTGCAAGGATTGCGTGTATTTGTATTTCTGTTAAGTCGCTATTTTCAAAAGATTATCTGCATCAGGCGTATTCAGTTTCAGCCACAGTATCCGATACACATTTTAACTTTGGCAATCACGCAGGTGACATATGAAATATCGTATTTCTACGAGCGTGCGCAAAGTAGTACTTTTCCGCACGCTTTTCCTCCGTTTTTATACAAACACCATTTGATTATTAATTTTTGTTATGGGATATGAAGCTCGTAGGAAAGATATTATTCCCAACACTTCGCAAAATCTCCTTCCCGCACTTGAAGTCTATCCGAACTCCGCTTTGCGTCGTTCGTCTAACTGCTTTGGCGTGCGAGAAAGTACTACTTTGGGCACTTGTTAGGAAATTAACTATGTATTTCCATTCTCAAATATATTAAAAATATGCTAAGAAATAGGTTAGGTGACGAGGAGGCTTGTATCTTTCAAGCTTATGAAGAGCCCATCCGTCCCTGAAAATCATCCAATATCCATAGGTGTCTGATTCCGATATAAATATTTTGAGATCGAGAAATCTTATATTGAGTCCATAGAATCCGTACCATCAGTACCAGATTATTTAAATAAATTTAAATAAAAAACTTCTAAAATGCCTTGCGTTTAGCCTGGGTATCTAAGTTTCCCATCTTCTAATTTTGAGCATAATTTCGATTGATAATTTTCTAAATACTTAAGACTAGGTCTTCGAAATCTTGTAGGTCTTTCCACTCGTCGAAGTTTCCACTTCTAATCTATACTTTATTTTTTCCCAAGATAGATTTTTGACATTGAAAACTTTGATACATAAACAATAACGCTTGACCCTGATTGGTCGCAAAATGAGGTAGTGTTTCTGCAGGTTGACATCAGTTTTACAATAGTGACCAATAAGCGGCATCAGCGGCATTGTTTATGTTTCAAAGTTGACAATGCCAAAATCTATCTTGGAAAAAAATAAACCATAGACTAGATTTTTACTGGATGATGGAATCTCTTCAGTCTTGTTATGTTATGTACACTTGGCTAATCATAAAACTGGTATAGGTACGCATTGTATTCCACAATAATTGAACACATGACTTTCTGAAGACTTTTATTAATTATAAAATAAGAAATATATACAATCAACGAATCAACGTGATTGCAGTGGCGTGTCCAGACTTTAACAGACGGGGAAGCTGTGGGGAAAGATGGTGAAAGTACAGGACAGGAGAGACTTATAATTTCAGAACCAGTCAGCCATTCACAAGTTTCATATATTTCTTTTTGAAAATGTCTGCATAAAGTTTAGTTTAGTGTTCTTAATAAATCCTCGAGGGGAAGCTGTGCTTCCCTAGCTTACATGGTAAACACGCCACTGCGTGATTGACTTGTCAAACTAAATTGAACTAAATTACTGACAACGTCAGCTTTTACAACAACACCTGCCAATATTAAAATGTCTTTTCAATAATCTAGTAGGTACACTACAAGTCTGATGTGATCTTCTTGGTGGTTCCTCAGTGTGAAAGTAGAGTGATATACTCTATACTCTCTTCTCTAAAGTTTGAGTTTCGCTTTCGCAAATGATGATCATCATCATCGATATTTACATCAAAGTTTCTTTTTTTTTCTTGTTATAGTTTGAAAATTATCTCTGAATTATCCCAAAACTATACCAGTGTAATAGTGTAAATTTGCTTCTGTATAAGTTCGGCTTCCTCTCCTAGTTGTTCATATTTGCTTCGTCTCACTTGTCTTCCAACAAAAATTGGTCCTGGATTAGCTAGCCAGCTTGGGTAGGTATATAGCTTTCCCAAACGTCGATTGTCTTGCATGACTGAATATGAGGAGAACAATTAATAGCTGTACAGAGGAAAGAGCTAAGGGTGCATTAAACTTCTCATAGTACTTCTGCTTCTCCCTATATGATGGATTAATTCAATGTAATAGACTTCAAAATTATTCCATTTCAGCGCCCTATTTGGCCATTAGGTACCTTCCGGACTATATGTAGTACTTCGACTATTGTAGCTATTCGTCTGATATGTAAGTATGATTTTATAGTCGGAGAGCCAGCGCCAGAAAAGTGCAAGAATTTCATGAAAGCTGAAAATTTAATTTAAGTTTGTATTTGTGATGTATAGAACTATACTCGAGTCAGCAAGTGAGGTAGCGGGACAAGCTACGCCCACGCACCTTTAAATGTGTAAAAAAATAATCGCGATGAAAGAGTTTCATGACAGCTGAAAATCTCTCAATCCATTGTTTATTTGATAAAAAACATGACGGACATGGTCAGCTAGCATTATATGTTAGGACAACTAGAGTCAGCATGCCTATACAGGGTGGTCCATTTAACTTGAGACAGTCTAATATCTAAAAAACGGTGCGTTTTTCGAAAAAAAATGTTCAAATAAAAGTTACATGGTATCATGGGGAAAACAAAATGGCGGCACTGATTTTCGACTTTAACAACGTTTTCAAGGTTATTTCAACGTCAACTCTTTTTTTTTTCAATAAAAATGTATTTTATTTGCAACAATATATGTAATCTTGACATTACTGACTTTTTAAAAATTTGGAAGTGTCACTTTACCTGGTGTCACTTCCCTCTTCGATTTCCCTATTCGACTTCCCTCACCGATTTCCCTCACTCGAATTTATTTACCTTTGCTGGCAACAATGAGAACATGTCAGGTAAAACCGTCAAAACAGTGAATGACACATTTTGGCATGTTTGTTTTATTTTTTTGATATTAAAAAAATTAAATGACTAATCATAAATAATGGTGTGCTTGCAAATAAAATAGTATACAAACCTCGGAGGAAAGTTTTCATTTCTGTCTCGAGATTAATAGACTATATAAATCTCTCGACAGTAATGAAACACTTCCCTACTCGGTATGTAATATACTATTTTTTATTCCGAGAATCTTATTCTACAGAGAGAAACAAGTAACTTTTACTTGAAGCATTTTTCGATCTGGTTTCAATTTAAGCTGTGATTTAAAAATTAAACACACAGTTTATCAAGAGGTTCCCACAACACCGGATGGAACACATAAGAAATGCTTAGAGCTGTCAGTAAAGAAACTGTAATTTGGTGCCATGAAAGCTTTTTACAGCGAATTGACAAGTGTGTTGAAGTTGGCGGTCGTCATTTTGATCAATTGTTATAGTTTTTGAGGTATTTTTGGTAACCTTCCTCTACTTTTCGATTTTGTGAGGAGGAAACAAAAAAATTATTCGTTCTTTTTTATCAGCTTAAATTAAAACCAGATCGAAAAATGCTTCAAATAAAAGTTATACTTGTTTTTTTCTGTAGAATAAGATTCTGTAATAAAAAAATATGTTTCCATTGAAAAAAGAAGAGTTGACCTTGAAATAACCTTGAAAACGTTGTCAAAGTCAAAAATTAGTACCGCCATTTTGTTTCCCCCATGATACCATGTCTGGATTATGGAGCCATAGAGTATATTAAGTCACGTTTTCAAAATTTTACAGGAGAGCAATTTTAAAGTTGGAAGTACGTGCGCTAATTAGGGTGACTGCGCTAGTTTGCCGACCACTACTAGTTCTCGACCACATTCACCTTTAATCAGGAATAAATAGTAAATATGCACTCGTTTTTGTCCAATAAATGCTGAAATGGCTGCCAGACAGGTTTCCCAACCTAAAATACCATTGAGATTTGATAGTTGGTAAACGGTTTCGCCTTCAAAATTCGTTTAAATAGTCGCTGACAAGGGGGTTGTTGTTTACGCGTTGTGTCTATAAAAAGTGTATGTGTGTTTGATGTAAAAAATAGTAAATAATGTTCTTCTTGAATGTAAGACTTTTCACTAATTGATTTTATGTTATAGTAGGTTAATTTTTCTATCGAATTTACGGATAAAATATAGTATGAAACAATTTTTTACATAAAATTTTTGTTGGTCGGGAACTAATATACAAAATATATCAGAATTTAGTTTACGACCGGGGTGGTCGAGAACTGAGTTTCAAGTGGTCCATTTTCAATTCATATAAAACTATTTAGAAAAGTCGTGATAACTTTCTATTTTTATTTGTTAGTTGAATATTGAATATAATTTTTGTTTTTTAGTTTACGACCACCACTTTTCCTTTAAATACTGCAAAGAAAATTGGATATAGATTTAGCAAAATTATGTGGTCGAGAAACTAGCTTATTATAGTCTATTTCTCGTCCACTGTAGTTTCAAGTGGTCGAACATCTAAATAATATGGATCTGATTTTCGACCAGCATGTTTTTCTTATGAGAAACTCTGGACGCCGAACCAACATAATTTTATTTAAATAATTTCTTCTTATCTAGTTTTCGTCCACATAATTTTTTTTAACTTCACTTACCTAAAGGAGAGAAAACCCCTAGTGCAATTTCTTCTGAAAAATGGAGAGATTACCTACTATAATAAAAAGAAAGACGAAATCCATAAAAAAAAGTAAGTAACCCGAAAAAAAGAAAAATGGAAAATGACAAAAGAAAATAATTTTAAAAAAAAGTTCAGAAAACTCTCAAAAAGAAAAAAAAAATAAAAATACTCAAAAACTTACCTCCAAATCTAAAGTATCCTCTTCATTATGCCAAGAAGATCTTTATAGTGACACAGAGGATGGAGATAAGAAAAACATCGGCTGTGACTTTTGTGAAAAATAGTTTCACAGAAAGTGTACCGAATTTGTTGATACTCCCTATGTAATTGCCGCCGTTCAAAGATTATAAATGTAGTCACTACTGCTAATTTAATTTCATCAAATCTAAACATTTCATATTTTTAGTTAATTTAAAATAGGGGTATGTAGGTAGGTACCATCGTCATTAAAAGTATCTGGGACACAAATAATGCATAATAATCTCCTGGACTAATTCTACTGTCATTCATTTCAATGCATTTAATTCATAGTTTGACAAATATTTGACAATAAAATTCATATAATAGGACAAGAGCTGAGGTGATGCTGTTCCAGTTACTTTTGATGACGATGGTACTTAGCCTGAAACTTTCTAGTTTTAGCAGTTCCATATTTGTAAATATTCCAATTTTAGTTTTAATAAGAACTTCCCTTTTGTAATGGATTTTTATTTATTTATTTTTATCTTTTGAGTTGTTTTGTTTTTATATATTTTTTTTTACGTTTTAGGCACTTGTCTTTATAGGTACTAGGTAGTACCTTATTAAAAGAGAATTTATTATTGTTTTTTTAATCCTATAAGTTTTTTCGAAGATATTAATCCGTTTATTCTCGTAAACTTATGTTCCTATTTTTTTTTTGTATAAGAAACTGCCCTTTAAGCTCGTATGACATCTGTGTATTTTTCTGTGAATTTATTCATGTAGTTCAGGGTGACAACCGAAAAACTTCAAACGCAACATAAATCAGCATTATGAAAAACAAAATAATGTTGGCACCCTGAACTACATGAAGAAATACACGGATAAATACACAGATGTAATACGGGCTTTAGAAAATAAAATTTTGTTTCATAATGCTAATTTTCTTTTTTACTACCTAGGTAGGATTTATTACAGCTTTTTACGCTTATTAAAAGGTGGTCGAAAACCAACCCAAAAATGGTCGGAAATTGCGACCAATGGTCGAGAACTAGCTAAATGGCACTTTTTTCATATTTTTATTAAAATTACACATTTCATGAAACAAAAATTAAAAACATATATAAAATATAAATTCGCAAATCTTCAGACTTTTAGAAAATCTTAGTTTTATTAATATATTTTAACTAGACATATTTTTATCGTGTTTTGAAGTGGAAGTTTCAGTTAACTGGTCGAAAACTAGCACACTGACCCTACTCATTTAACTATAGTAAATTGGTTAGATTGTTTTATATTTGCTTTCTAATGATATATAATGTAAATTTGAAAATGGAATAAGTTTATTTTGTGGAAATATAAATAAATTGTCTTTTTTTTCTTTATTTGGACTTAATATTGATTGGCCCTCGAAATGGACTTAATATATTACGACTTAATACCATATTTTGTGACTTAATTCTGTTTGGTCCTAGACAGATGAATTGTGAATTTTAATTTTTAGGAAAATCAAAGAGTTTTTTTTTACTTTCTCTTCTTCTTTTATTAGGAACTGGTTTTACAAAAATAACGTCAACACAGCAAAAAAAATCGAATACAGTTCATTTGTTATTGTTAACGATAGATATAATACTTTTATTTATTAAAAGAATAAGCAAAAAATAAGAGCCTTTATTCATCTTTAATGTTCTCATGAGGGATGTTTTTAAAAAAATCGTGAAATTTTGAAGGAACCCATCTCAATAATTTTTGCAAGTCCTTCCACTTTTTGGTAGAGATGGGCTTTAATTCATTTCTGATAGGTGGAAGTTGAAACTGGTCAAATTTTGTATTAGTTTTTGATGTACTGGCTTCAACCCGACGAGATACTCTTGTTTTTGCTGTCTTATTAAATTCAACCTCCTGAAAATTTTCTGCAACAAAACTTGATTTGAAATATAACACTCCAGGTTTATCAGATACAAACTTCATGTGAACTACTTTTGAAATCAAGAAAAATTTCACCTGTTGTGGTCTTTTTGTCGTTTTGAAAGGAAGATTTTATATTGTCGTATAAATAATTGAAATTTTTAAAATCCACAGTTTGCATTTCCTCCACCATTAAGTTTGAGTTGCACAGTCGCATAAGCTGTTGCCAGTCCCATGGGGTAATTATAGAAAAATCAGGGGAGGCTTTCATTTGTCTTTCTATTCTGGCATGTACGGAGTCCACCTCCATGTGGGTATGGCCTCTTAAAAGATATTTGTGTTCTACCGACTTCAATGATGGCTTTACCATCATTACATAAAAATAACTCATTAGCATTTGCAGATTTCTGTTTTGTGATGGGCAGTTATCACTCCAAATAATGATATTCTCGACAGACTCATCGAGAGTAAGAATGTATCTCAAAAGGCAAGACGCCATTTCATTGCCACCTCGGCCAGCTATTGACTCGTCCCAAACAAAACATGAAGAGGTTTTTTTTGTCGTGTTGTACACAGTATAGTTAAAGGTCCAAAGTTTTAAGCTGTAAAAGCTTTGAGCATTTTTGAGAAGCGGCGTAGGTAGGCATTTTTGTAAATCAACAGTTAGAACGTTGCAGTTTCTTACATTTTTTGATGCTTCCTTATCTTGCTTCTTCAGTTGGTATCGATTGTCTGCATCTGACAGGTGTGCATCATATTCATTCTGAGTGTCAATACGCGTTTCATTAGGCAAATTTTCTTTTAGTTTTATAATAAATTCATCACAGGCATCACATGTATCATTGTTTGGTTCCTTGAAAGACAAATTAAATTCAGTGTTAAAAATGTCAGCATAAAGCCATTTTTTAGGTATTTCTTCCCGAGGAATTTGGTTTCTACATTCTTCAAAAAACAGCTCGTACATTTTGGAAATATTAAGGTGACTTCCTAAGTACTTTTTTTGAGTTTTGTTCCTTGAGTAATGCGATTCGATACAAGGAAATTTGCTGATATGTTCTTTTATCATATTTCTCTCGTTGACTCCAATTTTATTCGATGGTTCGTGCTTCCCTCTTTGGTCGACCGTTACGAGTCCGCCTGACTGTCGTTTTTTTAATGCAAATCTAACAGATGTTTGGGATAAATTAAGAGTATTTAAGAAGTAAGTACGACAAACATTAACCTTCTTATTATTTACCGTAAAAAAGTAGTTAAGAGTAGATTTTCTTTTTCCGATACGCGAGCCTGTTCTAACGCGAACACGTTCAACTGGAACCTCTTCTATGCAGCTTGCAATAAACTGCCTCTTTTGGTTGATGTCTAAGTCTTTATTGTAAAACTGAGTATGGATAGATAAACGCTCATCAGTTGTTATCTTTTGTGTGCACTTTTCGGCAACCATCCTGACAGGTTTCCTTCATTTCCTTTTTTGGAATAATTTTATTCTTGCTGGACAAATACTCATGGCCAGCAGCTCTTTCCTTTTTCCTTATGTTTTTTTTCCATGCTTTATGGTTTCTTTTTCGCTTTCTACCTTTATTGTTTTGATTATTATCCATCTCTTCTTCATTATTTGTTTCGTTGTCCATCTCTTCTTCATTTGTTTCGTTGTTGCTAAGGGTGTCACTTTCTTCGTTTGGTTCGTAAAGGGGGTCGTCTAAGTCACTAGCGTTACTTAGCTCCTTTTCAGCTGATTGTATCTCTAAAGGATTTGTATGATCATTGCTTGATATGTCCTGATTTTTATTTCCATCGATTTCAGAATCTACAATGCTTTCCAGCAACAACTGCTCCTCTTCTGCAGTAGTTATTGCTAAAGCGTCTTCAAGAAGTTCTATGGAATCAGTTAGACAAGCTCCTTGTTCAGTCCCAGTGGCCAGAATTTTTATATTTTGATTCATAACATCCGTTCCGGATAGAGTTCCATGATTACCTCTGCTTCTGCATTTAGTTCAGGCGTGCTACCTGAAAACAAAAATAATAAATAAAAGTCTATCCTGAATGTGATAAAAATATTTTGATTCTTTTTTTGTTTTTGATTAACTTTTCTTACACTCACTATTTATTTGCCTGGTCTCTTCGTCAATTGATGACTTTTTCACCATTTTGATAATTTGCTGGCTAGTCTCCGCCGGCGGTGTTGTAACTTCATCAATTGTTGACTTTCTTATCATTTCCAAATTTTCCGTAGTTACAGCTGCCTCGTCTTTGTCTTCATCTGGATCTGGATAAGACTCCGTCTTAAGGTCTGTTCCCACAGGAGTCTCTGACAGTTAGCAAACTGTCAGAAACAATCGCTCAGCTGAGTTACAGATTTATCTTGTAACGACAGCATTGAAAACATGCATGGGCGATGCTTACCGACAGTTTGCAAACTGTCAGAGACTCCTGTGGGAACTGTCCTTTAGTGACCATTTCGATGACATTGTTACCTAAATATAATAATGTCATGTTTTCTACAACTATCTGTACAGAAAATATCGATTTTCATTTAATTTTTTTAACTTGAAATACGATCTATTACATAGTTACCTGAATCAAGACTTACCTGTACTTGTACGAGTAGCACGTTCAATCTGTGAAGGATTTCTGAGATGTTTCCGTGGCTTGGCTTTTAACAGATCCAAAATTTTTTGGCTTCGGCCAGACGCCATTTCAAAAATTATGCACAAACGACACACTTTTTTTCTTAAGTTGAATGATTGAGCTCGTTGTAACAACAAACGACCATAACAAAAACAGACCGGCACAAATAAAATCAGTATTAAGTCACACAACCTAACCTAGCATTTGGACATAATACCAGCGTACCGGACTTAATACTTTAAACAGTTTTATTTTTACAGAGCCAATCAGTATTAACATTACTTAGAACTGTTTGGTTCTGGTAAGAAAAGGACAAGATACTATTTTTATTCGGTTATAATAGAAAAGGATAGATATGTGACTTAATACTTATTTCAACTAGAAAAAGCGGAAAATTTTAAATAAGAATCACTCATAACCCTAAAATCTTAAAAACGTGGACTTAATACCATTTGGCTCTGAGGTCCAGATGTAAGTTTTATCTGAACTTTTTTTTTCAAAAACGCACCGTTTTCGAGATATTAGACTGTCTCAAGTTAAATGGACCACCCTGTATAGGCATGCTGACTCTAGTTGTCCTAACATATTGCTATCTGACCATGTCCGTCATGTTTTTTATCAAAAAAACAATGGATTGAGAGATTTTCAGCTGTCATGAAACTCTTTCATCGCGATTAATGTTTTACACATTCAAAGGTGCGTGGGCGTAGCTTATCCCGCTACCTCACTTGCTGACTCGAGTATAGTTATATACATCACAAATACAAGCTTATATTACATTTTCAGCTTTCATGAAACTCTTGCACTTTTTTGGCGCTGGCTCTCGGACTATTAATAGACATGAAACTTGATCCTTCTTGATCTGAATGAATGTTTATGTAAGTATTTCAAATGGTGAGAAAAGTTGATACAAAACAGTATCAGAACTAATCAGAAAGTCCATATCCAAACAAGCAAAAGCAAAAGTAGGTAACTCTGAAAAAATTGGGCGTACTAACGAGGATGAATCAAACTTAAGAATCATTAAACTGCCCGCAACTCCGGTACAGTCAAAAAACTGAATAGCATTGTGGAAGTTTCCTTTTACTACACAACGCATTCGCATTACTAAAGTGGACGCCTGGGAAGAAAGCGTCCAACAACATGAATCAACATTTATTTTACTCACAGAAATATGGCTTTATAAAGATCTTCTAGAGAACCTTTATGAATTTCCCTGGATACAGGTACTCTTTTCAGAAAATATCGACAAGGAAAAAAAAGCAGTGGGATTTGTGCGATATTAGAATTGTGTTGTCAACTATGGTAGGCTTATTATTAATGTATAGTTGCTATCAAAATGTTAACTCTCAGCCTTGTTTAGTACCTACACACAAGCTAATAGCAGTGGCCTGGTGTCGGCTTGGCAGTATATACCTAATAAGAATAATAATAACCAGTTATTTTTTAGTTAAATCTTGAATAGATTTAACTTAATTTAACTTACGAACGACAAGTTGTAGTGACCATCATTGTAGCATTTTTGTTTTCCTGTTATCTGAATTTATGTAAAATGCTACAATTTTGGAACCAAGGAGTGGAACATCCAATTTTGGTTTTAAAAATG
The DNA here is from genome assembly GCA_917834065.1 of Ceutorhynchus assimilis. NCBI lineage: Eukaryota > Metazoa > Arthropoda > Insecta > Coleoptera > Curculionidae > Ceutorhynchus > Ceutorhynchus assimilis. The sequence continues at coordinate 13,239,280 of OU892287.1, forward strand.
TTCAATAATTAAATTAAATGAATCATAAATCATTGAAGTCATAATTTGTTCGTCTTGTTAACTTTCTGCAAGAGCCTAAAGGGATAGGGGGAGAAAGCAAAAGATGAGATAAATCCGAGGATGAATCGCTGATTGATTGTGGTATGAAAACTTACCTGGTGGGTATCTGTCCCAGAACCAATTGGGATTCCGCTATTGTGGAGCTTCTCTTGTTCGGCCATTTCCAAAATTTTCTATTTTTCCGTCAAAGTTGAATCCAATCCTGGTGTTTGGTCCATTTTAAATTGCGCCTGACCTTGTCAGCGTTTAGCGCATATTTTTGGTGGTTATCCGACCGCCTTGAACTTTGTTCCATGATTCGAATTCTTTGGTACCAGTGATCACGGAACTTTTGTCAAGAACTTAGAAAAATCTAAAGATCCGTCCATATTGCCGTTTTGATTTTGATCAAGATTTGTAGAAGTTGGCGTAGACCACAATACATTTTGTGAGCTCAGTAGATCCAGTTTCTATATTTATGGTTCTCGAGCGATTTTTTAAGTTATTTGGGATAGTTACTTCATGTAAGTTGCACGTGCTTCATGGTAAGAATTTTACATCTCTTAATTGTTTTTTATCTTTATAGATTCATTTCGATTGGCATTAAATTGCTGCTGATGTTCGCATCGGAATTTTCACTCCCTAATTTATTGGAGGGTCTTAATCCAAATTCAGAGTCAAGAACAAGAGAGAAATTTCTTAAGATTTTTGAGGAAAATCCAATTCGTGCAGATACCAATAACTGGTCCGAGTTATAGTTGGTCCACTTTACTTCCTACACGAATATATTCAGCCTCGGATTCGTCCAGAGCCCAATAAACCAGATTTTGGACTTTGGATACACAGACAATCACACACACAGACAACAGGTTTGCTAGAGATTAAGGCAGCTCCATGAAAAACCAAACACAAAAAAAAAAACGCTTCAAACTATAAATTTTCTTATATTCCTTATTTTTTGAAATATTGGTTTATTTATCAATGTTTAGGTATAATGCGAATGGCCGGTTTGGTATTTTTTTAGTTAATTATTGCGTATATCATTCAGGTCGGTACTTTCGAGAAAAAAACGATTTTAGAGGGCAGACTATGAAGCAATAAACAACCACTTGCAATCACATTTTGTCACAGGTAATGGAAACCTATACGGTGAAACCATGGCTAACTAGAAACTGTGTAACTAATAGGCTCTGACAAATGCTTTCTCTAATAGAACGTAAAACTCTTAGAGGTTTTCTATTCCCACAAAACTAGCATTTTGGCATCATTGTTTTTATCATAATGAATATCATCGTTCATTGATTGAGAATTATAAATTTCTAAATGTACTTTATCTGGAGCAAATTTGAGAACAGAACTTGTGATTCAGCTTCAAGCGATAGTCTTATGATTTATCAAAAGTCTTGGCCAAATTTGATGTTGGTACGTGGATTTCATTAATAAAGGCATCTCGAATAAATTCATCCCTAACTCACTTTGAAATTACAAATCTTGCCAACTTGTTTTAATGCTTGAGTCTTGAGGTATTGCTATTTGTGTATTGACAATTATTATATTGGGCAAATATTTCGTTTGCTCGATATAAATACATATCGTTCAGAATTTATATTACATTCTCATACAGAAAAATAGGTGAAATATATTCATAAGTTGAATGACTCACGTGAGCAATCAGAAGTTTCAGCTTATTTTCATCACACGTCATGTTTTATGGAAATTTTCAAATGTCCCAAGCCAATGTTTCTATTCTTATTCTGAGCAGGGCTTGGACAAGCATCAAATCTAATTGACTTCAGAAACTTGAAGTGTTTCAATGATTCCTTGAAAAATGTTTTATATCCAATTTCTTCAATTCCTGTTTTGAAATATGTGTTCAATATCATTGTCAGTGATTTGATTTTTTCAAAAATAGATTTATCTAGTGAATCTTTGGAAAATGAAATGCTATTGCACATTTCAAGTCTAACCTATGTAGTAATTACAGAAATTAGTTATTACTTTATCATCCAAGAAAGGTACGTACAATATTGGCATCTGTCATCTTATATATAGTAGGTACTTCTATATTCAAAAAAAGGAAGACAATTACCTTAGGCTTCATCAATATCATTTAGGTCAAATATTGAAAGAACTACATTTTCCAATATAAAAAATGTTTATTGGTACAGAAAAAAAAACTTAGGAAAAACTCAACTAATCACTGCCAGACATTAATAAAAGAAAAACAATTTCCTTGAGTTCGTAATTTTACAATAATTTCTTGTGTCTTGTGTCCCAACAAATAAGAAAAAAATACAGTCCTAATATTTAAAATCCATGAAAACTAACAAAAATACTTAAAATATAAGAAAGAAAAATAATAGGTACTCTTTCATTGTGAAACTTAAAACTAAATAGCTAAACCTTCTTCTTTCAAAATACCATGAATGCTGGGTAATTCAACAGAATAATTCATACGATTCTGAGTCTTTTTGCCAACTTTCATATTTATCTCCAGCAACTCACCATCCGGGATTAATTCCTTTAGTTGTTTCTCGACTGCGTCAGTTATTTCAAAACCTAAACAGAAAATTAACGTGAAGAATTTTTCTTAATCTGCATATGCCCAAAGATAATAATAATTCTCAAAAGTGAAGAAATATAGATCTGTACAATGTTGTTTCATGTATCTGTTTGCTCATACATTTAACAAAATTCCAATATTAACTCACTTACCTTCAATTTGAGCGTTTATTCCAAATATGGGAATACTCTTCATATTTTCTGGTAGTTTTCTGATATCTGCCCTATTAACTTTTTCAATGTTGCCATAGTCTACAAACTTAACTTCAACTTTTTCGTCATTATCACCAGTTGCCATGGCCCTGCACCAAGTACCTGCAATTTTAACGATAAAGTGCAATGAGAAATCTCAAATTCATTTTTTGAATTTTTTAGATCACATTAACTAATAATTAAATATGTATATTCTAACCATCATCATATTTAGCCAAACACATTTCAAACTGGGCTGGCTCGTATGGCTCATTGTCCCCTGGTTTCTCGACAGAGACCATTTCAATCAACTCTACATGTTTGGAACTTGTATCGATCACAGTCAGGGAAGCGCCATGATATGAATAACAGAAGTAGAGATTCACACCATCTTTAGGCTCATCAAATGGCATGTCTCTAAAGAAAGTTTTTACATCTGCAAAAGATATATTACATTTTTTTTTATTTTTACTTAATTTAAACAACCTACTTTCTTTATTTTTACCCACTGGTGCAGCTTTGACAGCTGTGAAAAAAAATTCATTAGATTGTAATACATAAAAATTAAAATGACATACGTTCTACAACTGTTGGCTCTTTGTGGCTGGGACTAGAAATTTCTGATTTTGGTTGTCTAAGTTGGGGGGTAATTTTCATTGATAATAATTCTCCATCAACCGTAAAATCTATTAGTCCATTTACTTCGGTCTGAAATGGAAACCTTTAAATTATAAATTGTACAGAGTATATTTAACTAACCGATTTGATTTTGGATTTGTTTCGGATAAATGAGCTCAATAATGTAAGTCCGTCATCTGTTAATTTTTTTAAGGGTAGATAGTTGATTTCAATTTGGGCTGGTGGCAAAGAAGCCAGATCTTCGTCAATGTTTCTTAATGATGTTAAAGGAAGTGTCTCCTCTAAAAAAAAATAATTAGAAAATTTAAATGTTTTACATAATTTACATACCAATGGAGAAATCAATCAGCTGCAACGATGCCAATTCGCCAATAATTTTCTTGATAATAGCTCTAAAAAGTCCATCTCCATGATCAAAACAGGTACACAATACATACTGGCCCACTTTTGGATTAGCTACGGCTACAAAAAAAATCAATAAAACTTTGAAAACAAATGTAGGTACACACACGTTTTTTCTCCATTGATGCCACATGTGTAATTATTTTTTTAGTGAGACTAGCCATTTCCTTGTTTTTTACAATCAGTTTATCATCAGTGTGGTTTACAATAAACACCATTTCGCCAGGTACAATTTCAACAGTAGGTTTCGCTATCTAAAATAAAATAAAATGAAAAAATCTGCTGGCTCGTGTATGATTTTCATACCTGCATAAAGCATTTGGCAGCAGGTGCAGGTTTGACATTCTCCTTGGGCTGGTTTTCAATCGGAGTCGTTTTTACTTCTTCATCAGATCCAATAATTCGTTTAATATCAACTAAATAAGTAGTTTCGTAACTGTCAAACTGAAACAGAACAAATCCATTTTTTTAAATTTCTGATGCAAAAATACTTTTGTTTGTTTGAGGGTGTAGGCCAGGTTGTACCAACCAATATACAGGGTGATCTATTATAAATGTCGACTCCTTCTAACTTTTTTATTTGACATTTTTGACAGAAGTGTCAAAGACAAAAGTTTCAAGAAATTGTCGAAAGTTTTTAACTGAGTCAGTTTTAGGCATACAGGGTGCGTCAAAAAAGTACAGCAGTGTGAAGTTATATTTTTTTAAATGGAACACCCTGTATATTGTGCGCTTATTTGTTAGTCCCTTTCAACTTGATTTCAACGATATATGGTTTGATACGTCTATCTTCAATAGTTATAGGGAAAAACATGAAAACCCCTTTCAAGTTTTCATATTGAAAAAAGAAATATCATACCATTAAAGCTTTAGAGAATTTTTTTTATAAACAGTTTATTGTTCAAATTTTATTCAATAATATACAAGGGGAAATATTATAGTAAATCTTGATGTCTAAGTTATTTTTAATATTTAAAAAAAAAAATAACATGAGAGATCTGAAGGGATTTTCGCGTTTTTCCCTTTAACTATTGGGTGACATTTATAATAGATCAACCAACCAACATTGAGAGGTTAAATTAACCTTGTAGAATGTCCCAATTTAAGGTTCCAGAGTTTTCAAATAAGATATTTACTTTACTATATGGAACAGACTTTATACAAAAATGCATAATTCCTAAGAAACTTTTTTTTTTAATTCTTACGTGTTTCAGAACTTCCACCTCTATGTCTTGATCAATCTCTAATTTTGAGACTTCTATAGTTGAGTTAGGTTGAGTTATAGTGAACCGGAAAGCTTGTGCGGGAACTTTCTGCATTTCTTCTGACATTTGTCGAATGTTGCCTTTGATTTCCTCTCTATTGCCATAATCCAATAGTTGGACGAGGGCAGAGCCTGGTAACCCGGATTCCCGGATAACCACACCTCGATACCTAAAATCAAATTTAATCAGTAATATGGATTATTGGTAAAAATTTCGCAAGTTAAACTAACATAATTTGCTTACCAAAGGTCCTCAAATTCTACAACAACTAACATATCCTTCAGGGGTTTTTCAATTAAAGGTAAGAGATTGTCTTTGGTATTGACGTGAAGCAATATGTCTTCGACTATATTGATATTTTTAAGTAATTGTGCATAGAAAATTTGTTTTTCAGTTAAGTAAGTGACTTTGAGCTAAAACAAACATTAAATATTACGATGGAAACTGGAAATGTAAGCATGATTTTTTAATAAATGTCAAATTTCCATTCTAGCTTGTTAGGACTTTTCTAAATTAATATATTTAATATCTACCTCATAAAATCCTTTGTCTAATTTTACCCTTCCGATTTGCGTAATGTTTTCAGTTTTTGGGACATTTGAAATTTGTGCCTTTGGTGATTCTATAAATTAAGTTTTAAATGTATACACAAGTAAATAACTTTCTCGAGACAACATACCTTGCTCGGGCCTATCAACTTTAGCAAAAGTACTTGGGGGTTTTACTCTTGTGGCACATTTTTGCTCAAAAGAGCTGGATAGTTCAGGCTGCTCATCTTTTGTAAAAATATTGGAGGGTTTGACTCTTGTAGCACATTTTTGTTCGAAAGAGCTGGATAATTCAGGCTGCTCAACTTTTGTAAAAATATTGGAGGATTTTTCTCGTGTAGCGGATATTTCCCTTTTAATGGATCTTTGTTCATGAAAACTGGGCACATATTCCTTTTGTTCAGCCTAAACAAACAATAGTATATTGTGTATTGAGGTGGAAAAGTGACACATTCTCGGCCGACGGTGTAAGTTGATGGGCAAGGCGTAGCCGAGGCCACCAAACACCGAACGCCAAGAATGTGCTTTTCCACTGAAATACACATACTATTTTTTCTGCGATCGGTTAAATACTTACTGTTAAACGTTTGTGTTTTGTTCCAATTGTTCAGCAGTACGAGAATTACTTTCCCGGCCTAGGCCGGAAAAGTGATTCCCGTATTGTTATTCATTGATTCCTTGGCAACTATTGAAACAATTAAAATACCAGAATATTGAGTTTGTTGGACGTTGATATTTCTTGTCAATCGCAGAAAAAATTTATAATAGAAATACAAAGGAGGGCCAGGCCAAGTAACAACATTTTCCTAATTTTGATGTGTCAATTGTAAATTTCCCATTATCTTTACACATTTTGAAAATAGTAAGCTAGAAACACCCGTGTTTTTCTGTGACCAGTTAGTTTTTAGTTTGTCAATGAGAAGTTGACAATTTGTCATTTGTTAATAATTCTTATTATGGAATGCTTGTATTTGCCTTTCACTTATTATTGGCGTAGCATTATCCATGGAAATTTGACAGGTTGACCCTCATATAATAATGACAATATATGTCAAATTCCAGAGAGTTTTAAGTGTGTTTCACATAATTTCGTAAGTGTCGCAGTATTGAAATTCTCTGGCCTATCTGGCCAATCAAATTTGACACATTTGTCAATATATTTTTCAATAGTGCAACATATAAACGGCACCTTACTATTCTGCATACCTGCAAAATCCATTGACATTATTCAAAATTCGGCATTGTCAAATTTATTTCATATTTAAGATGCCCAAAATAATTTCTCACGAGAAAATAAGGGAAATAATAAAATGTTACGGCTATTTCGAGAAAAGAGAGGTTCTTCAGGGAATAATAATTGGAGCCCAATTAGCAGATACATTTGGGGTAGGTATAGTTTAAATATAGATGTAAACCCATTTCTCATAACCAGCAACCAATATTTTTGTTGGACGAAACCCGAGAAAACAGTTACTGCGAAAACATATTTATGCTGTTAAGCTTATTGTTATGGTTACGTTGGATTTATTTTATTTCAAATAAATTTGATAATTTTAGTAAGTACCCATTTTTTTTTAAATTAATTTGGAAACATATTTTGGAATTGAATCTACTCAGATATTTCACACATTCTGGCAACTCGGCTTTCTGTTTTATAACCCTGAAATTTGAAAAATACACTGTCATCAACTGTCATTATTATACGAGGGCAACCTGTCAAATTTCCATGGATAATGCTAAGCCAATAATATCTGAAAAGCATACTTAAATTGCCGAATTCCCATTAAATCTTTTTCAAGTGAAAAGATCGCGTTTCTTCCAATTCACGGATTTATAAAATTAAAACAGAAAATAATACTGTTTGCTCAATAAGTAAATTATTGTTAATCCACACGAAAAGGAAAAGGAATTTACTTTAAAAGCGTGAATTAGGAGTAAAAAACTTGGACTAAAAGATAAATTTGGATACAAGGGAGTAGAAGAACAACAATAATTGATAAAAACTTCTTACCACATAAGAACCACTTGCTCTAAGTGGGGTTCTTTCTCTGCCAAGCCGCGGTCCTGCATAATCCGAACGAGATTCACGTTGGTTTCTGTCTCTAGAAGGGGCTTGGAATTCTTCTCTTCTGAAATTATTTTTCCTAAAAAATGTAATCCTCTCAATCACATTCACTTACCCATTGTGGTAATTATTGCTTCCAGTACGAGTTACAGAAGTTGATCTGAAAGGCATAATATTTAAATACTTGTTGATAAATTTGTAAATAAATTATTTAGGTACCTCCTTTCTCTCTGACCAGCTGATGGAGGAGTATTGGTTCGTGAAGATAATGGAGCATTGGTAGCTTGTAAACTTATGCGACGATTTTGTGCAGGATGATCTGCAGGCTTAGATTCGCCATTAAACAACTTAGACCTTACCCTTAAATTCAATTGAAAATAAAAATCTGCCACTCAACAATCATTGAAAATTACCTTTCATACATATCTATAATCGCTTCTTCGGTAAATATCCTATTTGCTTCAAGTAAACATTCCATGCCATAATGAAATATTTTAGCTTCAATTTCTTTAAGAACATCCCTGAAAAATATTATTTAAAAAAAAAAATGCCAAACTGAGACTAAACCATGTTCACTTACATGTCAGGAATCCTAGTAACATCATAATATTTCTTTTGAAAAAGCTTGAATCCAGCTTTTTCGATATCCTCCAAACGAACAAATATTTCTCCATCCTCTGTTTTCAAATACGATACAAGTTGTCCCTGGATATCAACTAAATCGCCCTTATAATAAACTGTTTCTTCCATTGCCTCCGAGTTGGTATGACTAACTGAAGAAGTACTAGAGCTACAATAAAACTAATCATTTTCTGGCTAGAATCAATCAGTTGGACTTACTTAAATTCGTCGTATGGGTTAGATTTTTTGGGCCTTCTTGAACCTGAAAACACTGTCCAACCGTTTACTCCGTTATATTGTGCGCAAGCCTCGGTAACAGACCTGCAATAATAATTAAAAAACGATAAAATAGATTTGAATTTATCGAGACTCTGTGGAAACTTACTCAGGTTGGTCAAAATACAGATTCGCATAATTTCCGTCACTGTTTAGATAAAGCTTGGTAATGTTACCAAATTCACTGAACGTTTTTTTTAGTTCGATCTATAAAACACAAGAAGAGTTAATTTCAATGATTTGTTTGATTAGGCGACTAAAATAAATAGAAAACACAATGCGTTTAATATGTGCTGTAAACGTAACACTCAATAAATTCAAATTATAGGTAGGTACTAGGTACACATTCATTTTTTGAGACGCTTGATAAAGAGCAAAAAGAGCCTCTCAATTGAGACATTGAAAATTTAAATTTATCAAAAGTAGGACTATAAGTGACAACAATGATTATCAAAAAGCTAAACAATCACTACAGCTCAATGTTTGTTCATTTTTTGGTATGTAGGTATATGAACAATTGATTAGATTAAAATCCCATTCAGCTTATTCACTTACCTGCATTACAATTAAAGACTTTATACAGGAATGGAATAGAAATAAAATAGTCCCAGCAGTGAAAGGTAAGCATAGTCAGAAGGTTTAAGATTCAGTTAACACTTAACCATATACAATTATTGAAAATACAGTAGAACCCCGATTATCCGAGTCGCAATTATCTGAGCTCTAGATTAACCAAGCCAATATGACGACCCAAAGACCCTGATTATCCGAGGTATGGGCGTCTATACTCCATATTCACCGAGCTTCTGACATTTACAATATACATTTACACATACATATTTTTATTTAAAATCGTCGGGGCCGATAAGGAATCCCCTTGGCACCTGTGAGTGGTTCCTCTATTTATGTTTTTGTACTCTTTTCATTCTTTTATCATGTAAATTTGCGTAATTTCGGATTATCCAAGGAGGGCCCCCCACGTTACCTCGTTTTTTTTTCCTTTATTTCAACATGATAGTTAAACAATAGATGTATGTATGTACCTAAACCCTGAGTTGAAAAGCTATGTGGGTCAATCAGTAGCATATATAACATTATTACAATATACCGTATTGTTATACATCATACAATATCACACAAAAGAAAATATCCAGTACAAGTAGGTAATATATCACAAAGTTGTTGTATTTATGAATAATTCTAAATTGCAGATAAAGTCTTTCAGTGTACAGTCCCAAAGTATCCATCGAAGATCAGCTGCTTCAGCTTACACTTGAAGCAAGTTATGTTCAATCTTTTTAACAGATTCTGGAATTCAATTGTAGTGCCTTAGTCCTTCTGACAAGATGCTGCGTTTGCCAGTTGTAGTGTTCATTGCCGACGTTCTTGAGTTTTCATCGAGTCTGGCATTGTGGTGATGGATTGTGTTGGCTGGGATGAGACTTATTGTAGAGTGAATATTGAAAGTCTTGCAAGAATGGATAAAGATGCATGATTGCAAGATATATAGGAAGTGAATGTCCAGGATGCCATTCGGAAAATATAAGTCTTTTGTTGGAATTAGAAATGGCAGCTTAAACAAATTTTTATAGCACAATTTTGGAGAACTGATAATGGGTGCAGTTTGTTAAGGGAAGCATTTTCCCGTAGCAGAGTTAGATATGATATGTGAGAATGGATAAGGGAATTGTATATATCATCTTACGATCCGCAATGGACAGATAGTCCAAAATTTGACCAAGTATTCCAATTGCTGGTGTAACCTTTTTACATGCAAGATGTGCATATCCCAAGTAAGTTTTGAATCGACAAATATTTGATGCAGTTTGCACGAGTCAATGGGAGACCTTGAAAATTTATCGTGAAATCAGGCCAGGACTCAAACTTTGATATTTGTGGTAAGTTTGTGGTAAAGAGCCAATCGCTCATTTTCTGTAAGTCTTCTTCAATGATGATTTTTAAGTTAGCAGCAAGGTTAGCAGAGTCCTTGTCAAAATAAGTGAGTATCATCCATCTGCATATAAATTGAGAGAGCCCTGAAGAGGTATGTATGACAGTGAGTTCATGTAGACTAGGAAGAGTGTCAGTCCTAGAATTGAACCTTGGGGCACTCCGTGTACAATGTTTTCCATTTTACTTCTGTTACCTTCACATTCAACATACTGTAGTCTGCCCGATAGATAATCCCTAAACCACAGTAGTGCTGAACCTCCAATACCAGTTTTTTCAAGCACCTTCACGAGAATTTTGTGAATTACTTTATCAAAAGCTTTTCTTAAGTCCAGCGAGACAAGTACACACTTATATCTCTTACGCACTTTTTCATAAATATTTGTAATTATGTCTGTAGTTGCTGAGGAGGTATTGCTGTGTTTTCTGAATCCATATTGACCAAAAATTTAGTCCATCCAAATAACTGGTTAATCTCATATTTACACAGGTCTCCAATACTTTAGACATAGCTGGGAGCAAGGAAATGGGCCTGTAGCTGTTTAGTCTGTGCTATCATCCATCACCCTTAAACAAAGGAGCAAACCTTTGCCATTTTAAACAGACTTGGTACAAATGTAGTATTATTAAAAAATTTTATCAGCTAACATAAAGTAGGCGATATTTCATTTTTCAATTTCTTGATTGTATCAATGCCTAAGCTGTCAACTCCAGGTGATTTTCCTGGTTTTAATTTGTTTCTAACTGCATTGACCTCCTCTGTAGTCACAGGTTCCCATTGATTTATGTTTTTGGCTAGTTTCCCAGCAATTCCGGAAAAGTATTGGTTTTGCAAGTTGGCAACATCCTGTGGGATCTGCACAGTATGGCCTTCATGTACTAACTTAGGTAGCAAGCGGTCTTTTCTGGGTTTGGAGCTGTTGATTATAGTGTTTAGTGTTCTCCATATATGTTTAACATCATTCCCTGCTTTACTAATTTACTGAAGTAATCAGTTAACTGGGGTTCTACTGTAATAAAATTATAGTCTACAAAATAATTTAACATACAGGTGCACATAACAATTTATACCAAACCTAGAAGAGAGGTTAAAATTCCAAATCTGAGACGAGACCCCATACTGTATAAATTTATCTATTGAAGAATGGCATTTATTAATGAAAAATTTTGTTAATTTATTAAAGAATTTGGGTGCATAATGACGTGTTGCATTCCGGGAAGTTTCTAAATTCAATCAAAGTTAGGAGTTTCAGTATTTTCAGAGTTTTAAAAAAAGATCTAACATCCAATTGGCTTTGGATTGGACTCAAGATACTATTAAGATGGACCAGCAGCAGACCATTGGAATTGCACTCAAGATACTTATAAGATGATAATTTGTAATTGCTACAATAAACTGGAAAATTTTCAGTTTGGAGTGACCGATTAAAGATGTAGTATAGAGATCTGGAAATATTAGAGCTGTAGATTTGTTTGTTAGTAGTCCTTCTCATCCAAGTCCCTAATTGATGATTAGAGATGAAAGTTTGGCATAGATATAAGAAATTGTGATTTGCAGTTTGAAGATTTAACTAATATTTAGTCTTATTTGCTATATTAGATATCAATATTACCAAGAGGTTTCTGTTCTCTGTCATCTAATAATCTTTGTAGTTCAGCCATAAGCTGGTACGCTAAAAGGCTTTTAGCTCAGCATTTAGTATTGCTGAAATTTGGATCAAATCAGATTGACAATAAGGCTAGAATCTTTGATTGCACTTCATGCACTGCTTGGTTAATTTTTAGGTCAAAAATCAGTAATAATAGTTAAAATATTAGCACAAACTACATTATTGTTAAGTCTCAAACAGGTGTATATTCAACGATTCAAAATACCACATACCACATGCCAAAGCCAAACAAGCTCCTGAAAAAAAAAATTTGCAAATGTTTCTGATAGCCAAAAGCCAAGCAAAGTTGTGAGGTGAATTCTAAATGCCTTAAAATTAATAACCAGTTCTACCACAAACTAAAAAAAAAAAAACTCAACTTACACGGTCAAGAACATATTCATTCCCCTTTACATGAACGTATGGTTTATTCCTGAAAAATGTTAGTAAGTAAAAAAAAGACCTTCAATAAAAACTAATTTACTAAACACCAAATTAAACACAAAACTTATGAAATATACATGGGTGATTCCAAAATAGCGTGTAAGCGCTCCACTACGTTGTAAGAGGCCATTCAGGGAACCCCATAAAAATCCTCCTCAACCAATCTTGGTGATATGAAGGAGGTTCATTCCCGATTTGTTTTTAAACTGCGATATTCCATATAAAGTTGTGTTTTCTTTTATTATGTATATGATAGAAAAAAATCACATTAGTTGGATTTTAAAATGAATTTTGCAAACTGTAAAATCTTTAAGTACAGTCGTGAGCTCAGTCGTGAGCAGAAAAAAATGGGCACCCGATTTTTCCTATTGTAAAATGGGCTCACCAGCTACACCGTCGGCAATGACGGGGATTGTCATACATGAGAAAAAATCAGCCCCCGGATTCTATTTTACGAGTCGAGTCGGATTGTCTCGATATCGAATACGACAGCTTCAGACTTACCCTGTAATAGGTATTGATAAATCGGAAAATAGAATCGCTATTTTGACAATTCGATACGAATTTCGACTCGACTCGTAAAATAGAATCCGGCAGCTGTTTTACAGAAAAGACTGATTTACCCAAAATAGCAAAAAATGACAAGACCTGCCAGTCCCACTTCTAATGCTCACGACTGTACCTCTCCAAAAAATGAATCTGGCAACGTTACTTTATTTGCTTTCGATTTTTGTAGATATGTCAGATGTTGTACTGGTTTTGATACATGCCAGTTGTTAGTATGTATGGTGATTAACTGCTAAGATATTAATTAGGTAGGTGGTATCAGCTAAGCTAATAAAATTAGGACAAGGTTCATTATTAGAACAGAGGTATAATAATTCAATATAGGTGGAAGTATTCAAGATGTTGCCAATTTTAACACTCAGTGTTCTTCTAATAACCTTGTTAAGAGTGACTTTATATTATTTCAATAAGCTTGTATTGTTTGTAATTACTGTAAAGAATGGATGTCGTTTAAAGAATAAAAAAAAATGTAGATATGTATTTATAAAGAATTTAGAAGTTCACAAATAGTTAAGGTTCGTTTCACCAGGGTTCATACTTGACCTTGAAACTTGAAAAAAAAAGGTTGACGTAGAATAATTCATATGACACATTCAATTTTTTTGACAAATTAAAATGAATGACATCTGGTTTAACAACCGACGAACGTTTTTGACGTCATTGATTTGTTTCAGTCAATTTTTATTTGTTAAACAAGGAAACAAATGCTGGTGGCAAGTACAAACCCTGGCGAAACAAACTTTACCTATTAAAGCTTATGGCACAGAAAAAAATTCTGTTAAAAGGTTCTATCACAGCATATTTTCAGCTTTATCTGTTGTTGATAAAGACTGGAAAAAATAATCGATCGATTAAAAGTGCTGTTTAAAGCCAATATGTAGGTAATATAATCAGTATCGTCCGTCGATTTTAATCTGATACTCGGAGGGAATGTGAGCTGGTGGCTCCCTACATTAGAACGCCAATGGTTACCTGACGTCACACCTGTTTTTTTGCCATATGAAACAGCCCCTCGCTCCTCATACGAAAAGTGTCAGTTAGAAATCGACGAACAATAGTATAAATTGTCATCTGGGATTGCAAAAAAAATCAGATTACTTATGGGATAATTTTTGAAAATTGTGGAAGGTATATATTATATTGTTTCCAGAGAAAAATGTCAAATTTTTTTTAGGGAAAAACACAAAGAGGACTGTTTTATTTTTCAAATATAAGCAAGAAAAGCTTATTGAAGTACAATCGCCATCTAATTGAGGTGAAGATTCTCTCTAGTCAAGTGAAGCTGCGATAAGAGAATTATTTCTATGAACGTTTTTAGCTAAGCAGATAGATTTTCAAAATTTGAAATAAGGCGAAACATTTGGGTTAGTTTGGGTTCTGTGCAAAGCTAAAAATTTGTGCGTAGAATTCGTAATCTGTATACAGACAGAGTGATTTGGAGACTGTATTGGCAACGGCTTTGTTCCAAGAAAGCAGAAAACCGTACAGTATACCCTCAGGATTCTGCACAAAAACCTAGAATATGTGCGAAGAGTAGAATCCAAAATTTGTGTACAGGATGTCTGGTTTTAATTTGACTCATCCCCACCCATAGCCTTCACCTTTATAGGTAGATGATGGATGTGAATACAAAAGTTGTGGAGTTTTGGCTAAATTTTCAAAATCCATCGTGAGAAACAAAAATTTCTTGTCAGAAATTTGAAATTTTGCGTACTTTCAACTTTTTTCAAATGGAATGCCCAATATTTGATTCTATATTCTTGAAGAGCACAATTTTCCGATTCTAAAAATACATATATATTTTCTCTATGGGTGTCTTTTTCCAGGCCAACATGAAGTTCAATAAGCATTTTCATCATGTTGTCAATAAAGCACTAAAAGCACTTGGCTTTGTAATCAGGAATAGTAAGAACTTTAAAATAAGTACAATTATTAACTTGTATAATGCTCTGGTGAGACCGCACCTTGAATATGCATCACATATTGATGAAATTGAAAAAGTGCAGAAGAGATTTTTGTGGTATCTCTATGTGGTTAAAAATAATATTTACCCATATATGGTTCCTTACAGGAATATGCTTGTTAGTTTTGAGATAAAGTCATTAGTGGAAAGAAGGAATAATCAGGCTGTGATATTTTTCTTTTATATTCTAAACAACCTAAAGTATAAGGATTGTAATTTAATTAACTATGTCTCCTTAATTGTACCAAAGATTAACTTAAGAATTATGAAAAACAAGAAATACTTTGGTACTGATCCTAGTAATAATATGTCACCATTTAATTGCATGATGACAGTTGCGAACCAAGCACTTAATGAGGTCCAGGTAGATCTTTTTAATGTAACTTTAAAACAATTGAAGGCCCTTTTAAATTAGTCATATATGTTTATATTTAAAACTCTGTCTTTATTTTTGTGTTTTACACTTTGCTGTTTTGACTTTACATGTAATTACTATTTTTGGTGTTTGTAAAGTAATGAAATAAATAAATATATTTGGTTGAGCCGTCTTCAACATATTTGGCTCTAAAAATTGTAATAATACCAAGAAAAATACTATCTTTGATTTAGATTTTGTGAACCATTCATATCAAGGTGACAGCTGCAGGTAAAATTTGAGGCAGTTGGTTTCTCTGATAGTATTTTATTTAAATTTTAAAAATCAAATGTATTGGAGACGGCTCAACCAAATATAGACAAGCTATATATTTTTGGAATCAAAAAATTCTTCTCTTCAAGAATATAAAATAAAATATAGGACATTTCATTGAAAAAAAGCTGAAAGTGTTGAAAGTACACAAAATTTCAAATTTCTGACAATAAATTTTTGTTTCTGATGATGGATTCTAAAAATTTAGCTAAAACTGCACAACTTTTGTATTTACACCTATCATCTACCAGTAAAGATAAAGGCTACAGGTGGGCTGTCAAATTATAACCAGACACCCAGTTCCTAATAGGGAGTTATTCACTATATTTTGACCCTCTACCTGCAGCCTTTACCTTTACAGGTAGAGATAATAGTGTGAACACCAAATTTGTGCCATTTTAGATACATTTTTAAAATCCATCATCAGAAACAAAATGTATTGTCAGAAATTTGAAATTTTGCATACTTTCAACTTTTTTCAAATAAAATGCCCTATATTTGATTCTATATTCTTGAAGAGCACAATTTTCCGATTCCAAAGATCTATAGTTTCTCTATATTTGGTTGAGCTCCAACATATTTGGCTCTAAAAATTTTAAAAATACTATCAGAGTAACCAGTACCTCAAATTTCACCTGCAGCTTTCATGTTTACAGGTATAGAATGGTAATGAGAATGGTTCACAATGAATTCTAAAAATTTAGCCAAAACTGGACAACTTTTGAATTATACAAGGTGGGGCACGAAAAACTTCCCACCTAGGTTTTCTCAGGTGTTAGGTGATTAATTAAAAATCGCTGGAACACGTTATTTTTTGTTTTTTGGGGGACACATTTTATTAGTATTTTCACCCCCTACCTGTCAACCCCTAAGCGGGGGTGACAGGTACCCCCAAATTTCAAATGCAAAAGGCGGTTGAGTGATACGTCATTCGATAGCAATTTTTATTAGGATTATATCCCCAATGTTTCAAGTAGCTACTATTTACCCTGTCAAAATGCCGGCTTGTCAAAGTTGCGTGGTTGTTACCTCATAATATCAAAAGAATAGATTTTTCAAGTGAATAAACATGAACCATTTTTAACTGAACTGTTAAATGACAATACTTAAATTAAATGTTGATGATGTTGATTTTATTACTATAGATAGATACCTTTAAAACATCCATTGTTTTGTTATTATGTGATAAAAATCACACAGTTCAGATACTTAGAAAAAAGCATTTTTACTAACTTTGACAAGTCGCCATTTCAGCAGGGTAAATAGTAGCAACTTAAAACTTTGGGGATACAATCTTAATAAAAATAGCTATCGAATAACGTATCACTCGACCCCCCTTCCCATTTTAAATTATGGGGGTACCTGTCACCCCCGCTTAGGGGTTGACAGATAGGGGGTGAAAATACCAATAAAATGTGTCCCCCAAAAAACAAAAATCGAGGTTTCCAAGCGATTTTCGATTAAACGCCTACCACCTGAGAAAATCTGGGTGGGAAGTTTTTCGTGCCCACCTTGTATGTAAAATCATCTACCTGTGAAGGTAAAGGCTGCAGGTAAGGGCTCAAAATATAGTGATTAACCCTGTACATAGTGGTTTGGAAACCATAAATAGAAGGCGGAAAAATTGGATCCCCTGCTAAAATATTCATGGGAAAAAAATTAAAATAATTTACACAAGCTGGTTATCAAGCAAGCCACAGCACCTGATTTCTCAAAACCAGGGATAATGCTTCTCAACAGGCTTCCGATGAGAACTGAGTGCCCTGGCTTCTCAGTTCAACTCTAAATCTCATACGAGTGAAAAATTTGTTCTCATGAGACATGAGATTCATGAGAACACTGCTTCCTTGTTCTAAGAATCAGGTGCCATTGGAAGATGCAGATTCTTCTGGAATTAAATGCAATGTTAACCTGACAAAGCCTGTAGAAGTAGGAGCAACAAAAAAACCAAATTGCCACTATAAAAAATAGTTCATCCACTTCTATTTATAGACATAATATACTGAAGAATAGTTAAAATAACCCAACAAACAAAACTAACTTACCACTTGTCCATTGAAAGCGGAAATTATTTTATGGAACTTGAAATACGGCGAAATGGGGTGTTCAACTAGGTACAAGGTACAAATAGTAATAAAAGTTCATGAAACATAGAAGAACGCGGACCACGACAACCACCAGGCAAAATTCCAAGAAGAGAAAGAAGGGATAACCAAATAACCAAACTCAACAAAAGTCGAGAAAATTGGAAATGTAAATGTGTATAAACAATGATGACAAGTGACAATATTAGAGAAAGGGCAAGGGGTTTTCATTTCAATAGATCCGAGTAGTTCGGTCAACACTGACAAATCCGAAATTGTAATTATTGTAGGAATAAATAATGGAGCAGGCACGGTAGCGATTCAACCCCGACCTGTTTAGAGTGAGCAGAGGGGTTGCTCTTTTATCTGAATTAACCCGAACATGAATTGATGCACATCACTTTAAAATACGAGCGGTGTAACTGAAATCTACTCCATTTAACAAGCAAAGGAAAGGTGATTTGGTTTGTGGGTGATTTTCTTTCAATTCTAGAGTGCCAACCCGAACCGCTTTCCAGTGCCTAAATTGTTAGAGTATCATGCTCCTGAAGTGTGACGCTCTTGAACTGTTCGACATAAGCAGCACTGGAACGCTCTCGTCTTAACCCCCACCATTTCGGATTTCAGGAGCATGAAACACAGACAAAAGGGTTGGTGCACGAGGGGGCAGGGGATAACAGAAATGAGTAGCTCAAGTGTACGACACTCTAAGCACTGGAACGCGCAAAGCAATTGTGGAGCACTCCTGAGCTGCTCAGGAGTAACTCAAATGGGTCACTGGAAAGCACCTCCGGTGTGTGGCTCAAATTTGGGAAAAATAACCGGCCACCGTCCGACAAAAAAATTTTACTTACCAAGGGTTGTCCATTGAATTCAGAGTTCAAAAAGGTATATAACTGAAACGGTATAAGATAAATTAATAAAACATACTACAGGCACGTGGCTCGCCTACTACACAACGATTACACCTGCCGACCAAACGATCAACAAACAAACTGCAAGTGCAACGAGAAAACACGTGAAATGAAAATGGAACTGCAACTAGCAAGGGAAGGGAAGGCAAGAGGCAAGAACAAAGCAAAAGAAGCACCTAACCTAACTTGGAGACAACTGATAGCGATTTCCGTTTGCAGAATCAGTGCAAAAAAAATGTATTTTTAGCCTTATATACATGCTTTTAGAAAAAGATGCAGTCAGTGCACACTGATCGACAAATGAATATCGAAAACGCTAACTTAAGTCAGGAAATGGTCAAAATCGTAAGCAACTTATGGCTGAGTTTGGCTTTACAATCTTTACATTGCTTTAGGGCGGGTATTATAAAACTACTTTGAGAGTTAACTTGAAGTTAACTTCTGGAATTACATGTATTTCAAAAATTTAACTTCAAGTTAACTGTCAAAGCAGTTTTATAATACCCACCCTTACACTCGGTGAACAGCGCGCTCGAAACGTTGAGATGCTGTTCGTTTTAGCTCTGAAGGTCCTCTCTCTTTTGCGTTCGGGTTACAATCCAGCACGTACCCTGAGTTCGCTCTCTTTTTCCTGCGGCCGAATTTTCGTCTCAGGGAGTAGAGCTGCCCGAGAGAACAAATTTTTCATCTTTATCATTCTCTCTTATTAGTTGTATTCCTTTCAAAAGTTTGAAACACTCGAGCTACTTGCTCCGGTGTTCAGTCGCCCCCGATTTGCAGGGAACAGATGCGTGGTGCAACCACTAACACTTTCCGAAAGGAATAAGCGCGTGAAGCCCCGGAGCTGTTCCGGAGCTCCTCCTAGGTGTGAAAAGAATACAACTATTTTTCAATTAGGCTGACAAAAACTGTCTATACATTCGTTCTATTGGGGAGCTCGACTGCCTGACGAGAATCCGGCCCCAGGGCCGGATTCTCTGGGGCCTGATTCTCAGAGAGTAGAGCTCATTTTCGATGGATAAATGGAGAATCAGTGAACAATTTTTTTTGAGAATAGCGACAACTGTGATAAAGTGCTTCAGGAATTTTTTTTTTCGATCTGCGTTCGGCTTATGACCTACTTCAGGGCACAGGGCACTCTGCTTATGACGTCACGATAAGCATGCTCATATTGCTCATACATACCGTTCCGCTCCCTGGAGTACAAAGCCGAACTCAGCCACAGCTGCACTGTAAACTAAAGTCTGTTTTTTTTAAAAGATAAAAGTCAAAATGATTTCTTATGTAGAAAAGGCTTCTGTTCTAACCTATAGTTCATTGGTTCCAACATAGTTACTACATTTTTGACTTGGGGAATTATCTATAAAAAAAAAAACTTTAGAGGGTTCCACATAATGGGGACTGGTGGTACTCCTTGATTCCACTGCAGGCTCATTGTTCGACTCCGACCAGAGAGAGCGCGAGTTTTTAAAATTGGAATACCTATACTCCGGGCAAAGTATTTGTACTTGCACCCAGAGTTCTAAAGTGCCCGAACACTAGTCAGTGCTGTACTGCGAATGGCAATCAAAGAAATGAATCTTTCAGTTTGATTGCAAATAACAACATATCCAACATCCAACAGGAATTTTTATCCATTCTTTTCTTAAGTATTTTTGAAAATTTTATATTCTCAGAACAGCAACTGCAACAAAACTTCCAGGGAATAGATTTGTAGTTGGGAATAATAGTAGAAGACGGCATTTTTCATAGTTTTTCAGTTTGTAGATCATAGAGTACAAAAATGTTATGGAAAGTTGGCGGAAATATTATGTAGCATTTTCAATTCCCAAAAACCGAAATGAAATGTACTTGAGTATTTTATTTTGGATTGACCCTTATGAAGTGCAAATATATTAATAAAATCCGGTACAAATAGTGCGACATACACTAGAGCTGTTTTCTCGCGTTCACTTTTTTGAAACTGGTTCAAAACAGGTTTGAACAGTATATATTCTGGCGATGAAGCCATGACGTCACATCAAATTTGGTTCAAATCGTTTCGGAATACAATCCATTTCACGTTTTGAAACTGTTTCCGCTGGCCCCCGGATTCGTTTCAATGTTTTTTTTTTGTGTATGAAAATGAGCACAATTCGCATAAATACTGCCACAATTGAGCACAAAACGGGCACAATTGACTACAGTTGAGAAACAGTAGAAAACCAAATGTGGGGTGCCAACGAGCCGGTTTAATTTTTGCATTTCAATATCAAAATATAAGCGAAACGGGGTTGCAATAGTGTGTTTTATTTTTTACTGTCCCTACTAGGTACTTCTCAATTATTATTCACTAGTTTAATAGGTACTAGAACGATTTAATATGGACATTCAAAGTAAGCTTATTTCACAAAGCCAAATAGTGATACCTAATTTAGATTCTCATAATCATATTCCAGAAAAACACTGCAAGTTTCCCATATTTTCCATGCGTTTTCATAGTAAACGCGCCAGTAAAGGAATTTATTTACATATTTATTTATTCACTCTTCACAAACACTAATTTTTATTAGTAATTACATGCAAAGGAAACTTACAACTAAGTAGATATTTGATTTACAAAAAAAAAGCAATACAAATGCTTGACTAGGAAATACTAACTAGCAATACACACAAATAAAAGAGCCTGTCCTGATACAACAAATCCAGTATTATAAAACCACTAAAACCAGAAAATGCTTGGGGTTTTCGCGAATATTTTCAGCCACGAGTCTTTTATGCTTACACATTAAATGAAACTTTAAATTTACACTTATAACACTAGCAAAACACTAGATAAATCCGAATTTACGATAAAATAATTGTCAGCACAAACTGAACATCATTCGTATCAGCGGCCATCTTGAAAATCCGGCATGCACGTGACGTCACAGCAATTGTGAACAAATTTAGCCGATTGAGCAATCCTGTAGAGTTTACGATTCTTGAATAAAACCCAACCATTTTATCACGTGATTACGCCAAAAATGTCAACTTACGCTCATGAGAATTCGCCCTGAGGGCGAGTCCCGACGGGCATAATTGACATAAGCGTAACTAATCACGTGATTTAATTTGTGCGATTTCATTAGCGACAGTGCAGCGTGGTGCAGCCATCTTGAATTTTTGACATTACGCTACGCTGCCGCTACGGCAAAAAGTTGGGTTGTTGAACTTTTCGGCGTAATCGTCACGAAGTTGTGACGTCCAGCAACAACTCTTTTTCAGATCTCGTTTTCATCTTCCTCTTCGCCTATTATGTTAATCAAAATTGAATAATATTTTTCATCATAAATATAAATTCTAAACTTCGTTTTCTAGTGCAAACAGCTGACAACTTGTTGATGACGTCGCAAATGGTGACACATAAATATGGCGGCGATTACCAAAAACGAGGCCGATAAGCAATCCTTAGTAGTGTGTATATTATCCTTGGGGTCAGCTTAGGTTTGTCGTCAAAGTGTAGAGAGTGCTTTGCACTCCACGGAGCAAAGTAGAGAGCGAACTCAGGGTACGTGCTCGATTGTAACCCGAATGTAAAAGAAAACACTCTGAGAGCTAAAACGAAGAGGGTCTTATCGTATCGAGCACGCTCTGACTTTACCAAGTTTAAAGCCAATTTCAGCCTTTGAAACCCTTATAATTAAAAAAATCATGTGAACAGTCACTGTAATGTGAACAAACCACAAGCTGGCAACATCGCGACCGTAACATTTTGCTTTTTTGGAATTCGGAAAGTGGCGGGAAAGTTTTAATTTCAAATAGTATATTACATTACTAGTGTAGAAAGTGACAAATTTCACACGAGTGTATGAAAGACGCTTTCTCACGAGTAATGTAGGTACATGATTTTTCCTACGACCAGAAACCGATTTACACCAATTTTCTCTTATTCCATATTTATTTTCATTTTCAACACACGTGCTGAAAGTACCCACGTATTGAAAGTTAATTTTTGAGTATGATTTTTTTCATGCATTTGAAATATTTTGACATTTTTTGTCAACAAAATGCGTCACTGTATTTTCAATAATAATGTCAAAAGTAGTTTCCACACGTGTGCTGAAAGTACACTCATCATAATAATCTAGGGAACAAATAATCATGGGCGTCGTTTGGGGGGGGGGGGGGGGCAAGGGGGGGCATTTGCCCCCCCCCCCTAGAAATAGTTTTTTGAACTAAGGCGATTTTCAGCCTGGAATGATTATTTATCGGTAAATACCGTGGTTATTCTTTTGGTTGACAACTTTGACAGCCAACTGTGACGTCATAGCCCCCCACCATTCAAGAATCATAACCCAAGGAACTGACCGATGAAATGATTTGGTTATAGCAGTGTAGGATTAGGTTTATTATTCTTATTTGTTTTTTCGTTTCAACAATAGTTTTTTGTTTAGGTACAGAAAATGGAGCTGAATCTCTCGTTAGTCTCGTTTATCGAACAGATTTTCTTTGGGGATGATCTAAACCTCGATCTAAACATGGTGAATTGCAGTGAGTGAGTGAATGTATACTTCTTTCATTGTGCCAGGCTACAACGCAACTGCAAAATCACAAAACACCAATACAAATTTCAAAAATAATAACAATAACATCAAAAAGCTGTAACCAAAAGATTAACCCAAGTCCAAAGCTGGGTTATAATCGGTTATAAGTGGTAAATACCAAAAGCAAATCAGCTGATATGTACGTCACAACTTCCCCTACTTTGGTTAAAACCGCGACGGCGGAAATGCATTGGTCATAACCAAATACTAATCATTCCAGGCTGAAAATCGCCTCAAGAAAGCAGTAAAAGAGAGTTCGTATTCGTATTGCTTTTCTCCATTTTTTCAAAATTTGTTAGTTATGTACTTTGAAAAATTGGCTGACATTTTCATTACATTCAACGGAATGGCAGCAAATATCCAGTTAAGTTCCCCAAAATCTTGTAGAGGGCGCGAGTGAACTTGGATTGCTTTACATTTTGGCGGTAAATGTCAATAGTTTTAAACGGTTCAAATTGAGTAGAAGGGAAGATGACTACATATGAACAATGGACAGTGAATAAGTTAAAATATCTTCTAAAACGTTCAGTGGCCCTTAGAGAATATTTTTAAAAGTGTCGGCGTCAGCTTGTCTTGAAACCACACGTCAAACTTAACTTTTGAGGTTAAAATTACAATCGATTATTCACGCGCCAAAATTTGAAGTGTTCCAGGTACAGAAGCGCCCTCTTCAACTCAACTGTCAATATTACATGCCATTGAATTTCACTTGACTTAGGGCCGGTATTATAAAACACTGAACCGATGGTAGTGTTCCAAGTTCCAACCTTCGGTTGGATCCAATGAACTATAACCAAAAACTGGAATGCTAACACATATTGACGATGGTGAAGCCTAGTGCCGCTGCTGCGGAGGGGATACCTGTTTTTGTCGCACTCATTATGTTAAATGGCGAAAATTGCTTCCAACACGTATTCCAATTGATGAAACCTGTGAAGGGAAATATGACAAAACTTTCGAAAACGTCATATGTCAGCGAGCAACAGAAAAAAACAACATTCCCCCTTGTGGCATCTGTCTTTCATGGCTTCATTTTTTGGGCATATATGGCAATGTGTGCGCATTCTAGTTTTTAGCTATAATTAAAATTAGCCTACAGCGGTTGCCTGCGGCGCTAATGAAAATGGTCTTATTATAATGCTGCCCCCCCCCCTGAGAAACCTCGTAACGACGCCCATGCAAATAATATCTGTCTTTTACTTTTAAGACAAAACAGCTTTTTTTTAAGATAACGTAGGTTTTATTTATTCAACAAATCTTATCAAATATACCATATCGGCTTGTTTATGCAAGTTTGTTTAGTTTAAATATTTTATAATAAAATCAGGAAAAAATTTCTGATAAGTATAGATATTATCTTGTTCTCTAGACCATTTTGATGTGTGTACTTACAGGACGCAAAACGTATTGAAAGTACTTTCGGCACGCGTGTGATATTTAGCACTTTTCTAAGAGCCAACAAGTGCGGATTTTGTCATTTTCGTATGTGGTCGTAGGAAAATAGCTTTCCATGCAAAAAGTGTGTAAACTGAAACTTGAGAAATAACAATCTCACGAGTGAGAAAAGGGGCTTTACAAACATATATGTTACATACAATTTTTGCTATTTGCTACTAAAGTCTGTGTTTTTTTAAAGATAATTCCCCATGTCAAAAATGTAGTAACTATGTTGGCAACACAAGCCTTTTCTACTTAAAAAAATCGAAAGCATCGACAATTTTACATTGTATTATTGCCAACATAATGTCATTTTGACTTTTATCTTTAAACAAAAAAAAAACAGATTTTACTAACAATGAAAAGCCATAAATTTTAAAAAAATTATCACAACTTTAGCCCTACTGTCTAAAGTAAAGTAGGTACCTACCTATGTAACTTCGAGTGTAACTTATTACTTCACAACCTACTGTAAAGTAAATACATACCTATCACATTTTAAATTCAAAAAAGGATAGCAAAGGCTTTTTCAATGTTAAATTTTATAGTTGAGTGTATTTATGCATTCTTGAAAAGAAACACAATAACAATTTATTCAACTTTTTTCTACTAGGTACCGTGCGTTAAGTAATTTTCTTTGCACACTAGTGCGTGAAGTAAACAAAAATCTTTAATAAATTGTACCTACCTATTAGGGATTCTTGGCAAAAATGCATAAATATCCAAGTATAAAATTTGACATTATAAAAGCCATTGCTGCCCTTTTTTTGCATTAAAAATATGATTTTACTTTACACCTTCAATTGTGAAGTAAGGTATACTTTACGCTACCTATATATAAGGCGTAAAGTTAGGGTATATTTTTTTCAAATATATGGCATTATATTGTCGGTAGTAGAAAAAAATGTGTATGCAAGCACCTTTTTCAAGTTCACTCTGCACACTTTGTTGTTGCATAAATAGCAATTTTGAAATGTTATAATCTCGGTTATAATAAATTAATTTGTAATTTTCTTATTTGTTTCCTTTCCGTGAATAGGTATTTAATAATGGCCAGTTGAAATAAGCTAATACATTTTATTTTTAACCATATATGAAATGTTAACATTACTGACTTTTTAAAAATTTGAAAATGTCACATTTCTGTCTTTTCATTTTCCTGTTCCATTTCCCGCACCCTGGACGGGAAGTGAGGACGAGAAATTTTTTCCGTCCTCATTTCCCGTCCTACGACGGACAATGGAGTAGGAAAAAATTTCCCGTCCTAATTTCCCGTCGTCAATTCCCGACTTCATTTGGTTCGATTTGGTTGTCACGAATTTTTTTTTTTCAAGAAATCATGGTTAAAAATTAAATAGTATACAGACCTCGACGGGAAACTTCATTGCTGTCTCGAGGTTTAGTTCATCTCGACGCTACGCGTCTCGATAAACTATATATATAACCTCTTGACCAGCTATGATAAGCATTTCCCGTCTTGGATTGTAATATACTATTTATGTTTAAACAAGTGTTATTATGCTACATATTTCCTAGGCTCAAAATAACAGTTAGATATATTAACAACCCGCATCGTAACGCAAGATTCAAGTTGAAGTTCTCCGATTGATTTATAATCTGTAGTTATTTTGAAGTTCCTCACAACATTTGCAACAGTAGTTTTCATTTGCATCATCGATAGCCCTTTGCCTAAAAACAAATACTTCAATAAAACATATTTGTTATAAATACAAATTAATAGATTACCAATGCAATCTCTTGGTCCTGCAGAAAATCCTAGGAAAGAATACGGTTTTATTTTAGATTGATTCTCTGGAAGAAATCTCGCAGGGTCAAATTTCAAAGGCTCGACCCAATTTGCCGCGTCTCTGTGAATATGATAAGCACTTATTAGGCATGAAGCACCTGCGGGAAGCACTTTTCCGCCTAAATCTATATCTGCAAGACATTTTCTGCCTATAAACGGACCTGGTGGAAATAGTCTTAGAGTTTCCCAAAGCACTGCTTCAGTATATTTAAGATTTGTAATGTCTTCATATGAATCGGCAAGTGTATCTATTATTTCTTTATAGACTTTTTCCTGAAATAAGTTTAAATTATTAACTATTATTTTTGTTTGCTGGTTTATTTACTTGAATGTCTGGATAAATTGCTAATAAAATGAAGCAACTGCCTAGTGTGAATCCTGTAGTGTCAGTAGACTGAAAATGTATGATTAGGTAATTAATATTTTTTCTATGCCTAAACTTACTGCAACAGTAAGTAACATCAATTCATTAAATATTTCTGTGTCACTTAAAATTTGATTATCGACTGTTAACAGCAAATCCATTAGGCTAACTTCATTATTATTTTCAACAAAGGCTAAAAAAGTTATAATAATCAACAATAATAATTATTGTCTCAATATTTTGATCTTACAAATAATATCTTTGTGTTGTTCCTTTTTTTTCTTGATAATTTCCTTGGCATAGGTGGTTCCTTCATTGATAAGCTTGTCTACTGCTTTTCCTGCTGGAAACCATTTGGACCAAATTTTAGCCGGGACAACTGGATTTAATATTAATTCATTCAATAATTCTTGTACCCTATATAAGATATTTTTTGGTAATTAAGCAAATCTTAAATTAAAATCAACTATTATACTCGCTGACTATTTGTCCGATACGTCCCATGTCGGCAAACATTTCGTCTTCAGCAAGCCCCAGGGTACCTACTATAAAACAAAAATATACATTTTTAAATGAAGCAAATAAAATTACCTACTTACCAAAGAAACTGGTAAAAGAATATGTATTAAAATACTCGTATATGTTTTCGAGACATTTTTCGTGCTTTAGCTCTTGAACTAGATTACAACTTTGCCTGTACTGGATTGCATAATATGTTTTGAGCATTTTAGGCTTGAAACTTTTAAGAAAATGTCGTCTGTGTAGTTTCCATATATCATCTTAAATGTTATGTAATCAGAATTAGTGATTGGATAAATTGTCTGCCTTACAAGGTGCCAAAATAAGTCCATCTCCAAAATAATATCTTAAACTATCATAAATCGCGGCTTTGTCATAGCATTTTGGATGGTTTAATATTATTTTTGCATCATTCAAATCGCTCGTGAGGTAATTGTATTGGTGTCCGAACCAGAAACTGACCGGTAATCCAACAATTTTATGAGCTATTTCGGCCAAACTAATTGGATTTACTAAAAAAAGATTATCGAATGTAATACAAGAGGTTTCAGGATTACCGGATAATACTTTTACCTGTCACGAAACGCGTTACGCAGCAACACCACGACTCCGAAGGAGGAGTGGTGTTGCTGGTAACGCGTTGAGTGTCAGGTAAAAGTATTAGGTAATCCTGAAACATCGAGTGGTATTCAAAAGGTTATACAACGAACTAAACTTCAATACTTTATTAATTTTTATTGGCAAATGAACAATATTGCCACCAAGCGCGATAATCCCAAAAGGCTTATCACTTATTAAGCCTCTCGTGTCATATGGGAATAACGTACAGTGAGTTGTATAAACGATGTAAACTTGTAAACAAACTAGATATTTTATATTCTTCGGTAAAGTACTTACTTTTTTTGCCAGTTAATAAACTGATGTAAGTGTTCCCAATAAATGGTAAGACGGGCAAAAAAAAACCGTTAACTTTCCAAGAAAATTTTACATATTTCCAGTTTTTCCATAGAAATATTATGTAAAAAATTATCAAACATCCAATTAAAACTGAAGATATTGAATACATTATTTAAGCAACCGTGTTAAAAGTTGAATAAGAACTAAAATAGTCAAATAATAATCTAGGTAGGTTAAACAAGTTAAACAAGTTTCAAAATTAAAGATTCTAGTCTTGTTTGCAGGTAGGTAACCAAACTATGCCGTTGAATAACAATTAAAATTTCACGATTGCAAATTGGAATGAGACACAATAACAAAGTCATTATTTTATTGCATTATCGGCCTTCAAATAATTATATTTTTTTGTTTTTGAAACCAGTGGCGGCTGGCGGCTTGTGGTGTCCAATTAAGGGCGGGCGACAAAAATAAAAAACAGCTGTAGGCGATTTTTTTTTAGATTTTCAAAGTGGCGGCCTTTTTACATATTGTATTAAAAGCATTTTTTATGTTTCCATTTTTTCTCCAGGGTGCCGGTGCCCACCTTGCCCCAATATGGGCGGAACGCCACTGCTTAAAACATGTCTTGCATTTGCGTTGCCAAATTTGGCATGATATCCTTCCACTTCTTTTTAAATTAGTTACACCATGAGTTATCAATCCGTAAGCCGATAACGATTTTTTAAAAAAACAATTTATTCACTTAATTACAATACTGTACTTTCGGGTTATGCATTACAAAGGTTAAAAATAAGAAATATATTTATTTATTTAGTCTGTTTAAAGTGCACGCTACACTAATTATGATTCAACGTCTTTGGATTCAACTGACTAATAATTCTAGGCGAGCAGCGATATTTATAATATAGGAAAGGGAATTCAGCAGATTATGTGTTTGGTCAGCAAACAGAGCTGACATTACTCCTCCCTTCTTAAGCCTAGTACTCATAACTGCGAAATTCGCATTTTTTGACATTGCGTTGACAATTTGACGTTTTATGCGTGTATCAAACGTCAAATTGTCAACGCAATGTCAAAAAAATGCGAATTTCGCAGTTATGAGTACTAGGCTTTAGTCCTTATTACAGTGGCTAAATAAACCTTTACATACAGTGGCGACAATAGAGGTCCCGCCGCCATCTTGTTCCCAACCTCTTGTTACTTTTAAATATTAATATATAGGATTTAAATGGACATCTATCATGAAAAATTGAAATCCACGTATTTGATGACCATTATTAGGTCCATAAAATACGTTGTTTTCCATGATTTATGATGGATGTTCACCTAAATCCCATATATTCATATTTAAAAGTAACAAGGGGTTGGGAACAAGATGGCGGTGTTCTCAATATAAATATATGGGATTTTAGAACCAATCAAAAATGAGACAGCAATTGTCGCCACTGTGGCTTATAGAGTCACTGTAGTCCTTATTAGGATGCAACTTCATGCTAGGCGGTGGAGTTGGATTGGTTCGGCTACTACTTCAGGGTGGTTGTCCCTTCTTCGGGTCTTGAACTTCGGTGCTAGTTTCTTATAAGCATGAACAGCACACCAGGCATTCCCAGCAAGGATCATATAGCATAAATCAGAATGGTTCTCAAACTGGGTAGTCTTCCGATTTCACTAAATGTCAAACGGTTTTCTACGATATCGTTATCTAGTTGGTGGATATTGTCCAATTTTATGTTTTCAAGTGTGTACCTAAATTTAAGGAATGCATTAATTCAGGCACATTTGGAAGGTCGGGAAAATAGTATATAGGTTAGGCATCGGATTTCAGAAGCTTCCTTTCGTTGATTATCAGTCTCAAAAGAGATAGTTATTTGGCAACTGATTGGTATATGGACTAGAAAGGTTCCAATAACTTTTCTGATTTCCTCTTGTCCAAAGCACTTGAGTTCGATTGGTACTTTAGCCGGTAGGACCGTAGGACGAATATCCAATCGATTGATTATTGGTTGTGTGATTTTGAATTCGGCTGGCTTGCAAGTAGAAGTTATACATTTACTCTTGCAAACAACACTTCCGATTCACATTCCTATTAAAACTACCCTTCACCTATATCTATAAAATCTTAAAACTCCTAAGTCATTTACTGACTGTTTATGCAAAATAATTATGTAAGTCATAATTCCGACTCACTGTATTAAGTATATATGTATTACCAACTATATTTTTATAAAAACCTTACAATAATTTCTAAATGGTTAAAATCCTAAATCAAAATTTCAGCACTTAAGGTCAACAAGTTACTTCATAAACAACAAGTTTCTTTTCACAACTTCCCATTACTTTTTAATGGTTCAAATTTTTTTATCAAGGATCAATTTAAACAGAACATACTATTTTCGAATTCCTAGCCAACATACACAATTATTTAAATTCTTATTAGTTAGTTACTCACTTCATAGTCAATCATCATTTATAAAGTCAAAAAGTTTTACTAGTCAGTAGAGTACTTAGATTTAAATTTTCACCCGATAAAATTACTTAATTAATTTATTTCAAAAATCTCTAGAGCTCGCACATAATATTGAATGGGACTAAATGTTCTTTCTTTCAGAATTTTCCGTTACTTTTTCAAAGACAACGCGTTTTCCCGAGGCAAAAATGAAAGAAACTCTTCGCGAATTTTATTCGGACTGACTCATTAGGTACTGTAGACTTAAAACTCAAAACTGGACTGAACTTAAACTAATCTGCTTCTTCTAAAACCCCTGTATTTATATTTTTCGATTCCATCCAAAATATTATTAATTACCTACCAGGCAATAGGCGATCGTTTGACCATCTATATTTCAATTCTATTGGTCGACCTAGATATTATTCCAAAAATTAATTTCATCATTTAGAGGATGATGCAATCTGTTCGAAATTTTTGTCATTTGGGGTCCAATTCAATTAGGTGCTTAACTTTGTAATTGATCTTTTCCGGGGTCTTATTTACGAGTTCAAATGAATACACGTGCTTGGTCACTGATGGCTTGTTTAAAATTTTAACGTACCGATATAAATATTTTAATTAATTTGGGTCAATTCTAATTTGTTTCATCATCTTTCAATTTTTAGATACTGATTTGAGATACAGGAAATTCAGTTTTTGATTATTTGATTACATTTTATTTTTACAGTAAAGGCATTGTGAATTACGAGTCTATTTTCCGGGGTCATTCCAATTTCTTAATTTTGTTATCTACTCTAATTTATATTAGTTTAATTAATTTGATATAATTGCTTATATCTTCAGAATACTCTTTGTGTCTATTAAGCATATTAGTGATATTATTGGATTTAGAGTGTATTTTGTTAATTTCGATTATTATGGGATTTAGGTGAGAGTAATGTATTAATGTGTAGGTTTTTTTTTTACATTTTCAAGTTTCACTGGGATAGTTCCAGGATTATCGTCCAATTTTCTTATGAAAATTTGCTCCTGGTTTCCGAATGCATGAGTTAGAAAGCTGAGATTATATTTATATATAATATTCACATTTATTAGTATGCCTATTATTTATTAAAATTAACTTAGGTATCAAAACTATATTTGTTCCTTAGAGGACATTTGATATTATCCATATGAACTTTGCCTCGAGTGTCCGTCGTTATGGTTTTCCATGTCAGGTCAATAGTCTCTATTTGTAGCTGGTTGAAAATTTGTCTCCTGATTTTTGGCGTAGGTATATGTTTCTTATCCCGATTTTCATTGATTTTGCCAATTATTTTATTTTTTGTATCCATAAGACGCTCGTTTATATTGGAATACAAAAGTTTTGTTTTATTTTTGTGCTCGTTGACGTTATCTGTTATTAGAAGTTGATTTAACTTAAGATCGAATGAATCATTGGGACTAATTTGTCCTGCAATTATGTCAATGGGCTTCTGTTTTGATTACAGAGTGGATCGTATGATTGTATGCTAAGATTGCATATTTAATTTTTTGGGTAATTGGCGTTTTAAGGAATCCTTGATTGTTAAAAATACTTATGTGCTCAGATAAGTTTGAGTGAGGTCTTTCAATTACGCCGTTCGATTGAGGGTGTTCAGGAGAACAAAAATGTATTTTCACTTTGTGAAGTTGAAGTAATTCAGTAAGAACGGTATTTTTGAACTCAGTTCCATTGTCTGTGATTTTTTCGATGGAATGCTATGATGTAAAAAGAAGGATATGAGATTATCACATATTTCGGTAGCGGATAAAGATGTATAAGGGCATATTTAGAAAAACTGTCTATTATGGTGAGAAATTTAACCTTATCGAGAGTGTATGGTGTACCTATGTATCAAGGTCCACGTTGTTAAATGGTTTTGTTGCAGAAAGCGTGATGTTCATTTCCATATTTAGAAATATGACGTCATTGAGAAATATATACTTTTGCTTTGAATCCTGTCTTCGCTTTTCGATATTTTGCTATTCTGCTTGCGAGTAAACGTGTGGTGAGTATATGAAAAACCTGCTGTGAAGTTCTTTTGAGACGTGAAAGCGTCGTCTCTACACGGTTATAATGATATTTCGGGATCAGATCAGTGCTTAGATAGTGATAAAGGTCATCCAAAAGCAGTCCTTCAGACCTTAGTATTAAATAATTGACAAGATACGTTCCCTAATATCTAGACAGCTGGTCGTATTTTTGTAACCATTCCTGTTACAGTGCCGGAAGGTGAACA
The DNA here is from genome assembly GCA_917834065.1 of Ceutorhynchus assimilis. NCBI lineage: Eukaryota > Metazoa > Arthropoda > Insecta > Coleoptera > Curculionidae > Ceutorhynchus > Ceutorhynchus assimilis. The sequence goes on from OU892287.1 coordinate 13,272,447, forward strand.
GAGTTTTAGAGAGCTTAAGTTAATTATAAAACGTACCTTAGGTCAACTCTAGCAGAGACAAACTTCCTGATCTATCCCTGCTGTCCATTAAGAATGATATAGCTCAGACATTGTCATGATAAGGAGATCATAAACAAAACAAATGCAAATGTGCGCGCAAACAGCGATTTACTTGAAATTTTGTTTGTTAAATTTTGTATTAGTGTATAAGTGATATTACTAAAGTTGAACGCTAAAAGTAACCTCGGGCCGGCACTGGTGATTTTTTTTGCTCTCATGGTAATTTTTAATTACTTCTGCTATTTCTATTTTGTTGGCGACATCAATTAATTTTATCAGGCATTTTTCAAATTCAATTGAAGGCCATTTAAAGTTTTTAAATTTTTCGAAACAATCAATGAACTCTGGGTAATGTTCAATAATATCTTGGCTCCCTTTTTCAAACATTTAGTTAGTGGTTTTGTTCATTTTGCGAAATTGTTTATGAAGCGTCGATAATAACCTAGTAGTCTAAGAAATCCCTTTATTTGCTTCATTGTTTTTGGTATGGGATAGTTTTTGAAAACTCGCTTTTATCTAATTGGATCTTAAAATTTGTTTATCTTGATCTTTTGGAATACGGTTTCTAATCTCTAAGTGTTCTTGCAATGACGACGAGAAGACTATAATGTCATCAAGGTAAACTAGGCACTTTTCGTTTTGGATTCCTCGTAGGATGCCGATCATAACCCTTTGAAAGGTTGCTGGGGCGTTGGTGAGCCCGAAGGGTCGAAATGGCCATTTTCTGTACTAAATGCCGTTATTGCCATGTCCTTTTCACACATTTGTTTTTGATGGAACCCACTAGCCAAATCTAAAGTTGTGAAAGATTTGCACTTCCCTAATTTATCTAGGAGGTCTGTGATATTAGGAAGAAGGTATCTATCTGGCATGGTCTTTGCATTGACGCCTCTGAATTCAATAACTACTCTCCATTTCTGCTTCCTAGAAACGTCTGCCTTTTCTGGGACTACCCAAATAGGTGAAGACCAAGGAGGATTGCTTGGGCGTATAATATTCTGGTCCAACATTTTTCTTATTTGCAATTCGACCTCTTGCTTATTAATGAATGGGTACCTATTTAAAAGTTGTTTTGTTATTAAGAATTAAATCCTCTACAACATATCAAAAAATGGGCAAAACCCATAGAGCCCAAAAATCCCATATTAGGTGTGCGTTATTCTTTTGAGAGTAACTATTCTATGCCATTTAAGTCCCTGCAAAGGCTCAATATGTAATTCATTCAAAGAAAAAAAACTAGTGTTAATTTTATTGACTACAAGTGAGTATATTACAAAATAACAGAATCATTGTAAGTAGTAGTATAGATGAGGATCTTAAATAACAACTATGGATGACAATTAAAAGCTAGGAACAAACTAAAAACCATCAACTTATAAAGTATATTAGCACTTCACCGTTTTGGCCTAAGTTTGGCAAAACTCTATATTGTACAAAATATACATTGATAATATTACTCACTAAAATATTTTAAGTAAAACAATAATTATACAGCCAATAAGTGATAAAATGTCTTTTTCAGCTGCATTAAAATATTTGGGAATCAAAATTTAGAGTATTCTACAAGCATTTCTAAGCACATTTTTCTTCTTTTTATGTTTATGGGGCTTCAAAACTATGGTTCCGTTATGGTTTTTGGACGAATGACTAGGGCTAAAGGCACCTGCAAACAAAAATTAATCATAACTCGATCTTATTTGAGCGATTCTCTTACTTATATTAAGAGCGTTGTGGTGCATCGGCTGGCGAATGGAGAAATAGTCCCCGGGGATGACGCTGTCGTCTTCCCGAGGGTCCCTGAGTTCAGCAAGACAACGTTGAGCAAGATGACGGAACACTGCGGATACGTTCACGTCTTCTTTGACTGAGGTACGTACCAGACGACATCCGAGGGCTCTGGCTAGAAGGTCAGCTTCTTCCCTACAAACACCGTAGAATGTAGGTATAGTTTTAAAAAAGACATATAAAAATTGAACTTATTTTTAGTGGATGATCTTAGAAAGGTAAGTCTGATATGAATCAGAACTTCCTTGTTTCATTTATGCCGAAGATTGCGACCGAAGGGCGCTTGAAACAGGGCACCTTAAAGTTCCCCGTTTTAATTATGCCATCAATGAACTTGATAGCTGCGAAGTAACAAGAGTTCATAGCTCAAAAAGGCGCTTGAATTAGGGCACTCAAAGTTCTACGTCGTCTGCCAAAGGTTTCGCCCGCAGGGCGTTTGAAATGTGATGGAGAGTCTTTAAGACAGAGCTTCATCTACATCTATACCACAGACATTTCAGAAACAGATAGAAATAATTATAAACTGGTGGAAAATTGGATAAAAAAACCTTACATTGTTTAATGGGGAATTCAAAAGTGTGACTGGTTTAAAAAATATATATGTATATATTCTTCATTGACAAAGAAACAAACAAGTAGTTTCAATTAATTATCGGTCACTTTCTTTTAGATCTTTATTGAGAAAGTCGATTTCTTCAAGGCTCATCTTTTTTTTTAACATCAATTATAATATACATGTACATTTTTTTCAAGCCTATATAATATCTACTTCTAGTTTATTTTCAATTTTGTTAACTATGGGGTGTTCATCACTGCAGTAATAATCATCAATGCCATGAAAGTTCAAACAGTTTCATAATTTTATATTGTGTCAAATAAACTCTAATTCACTTCGATGACTTGTATTAGGTAACAACGTCTTAGTACATTTTAGTAACTAAGTTTCAAAAATTGGAGCAGCATTTCTCGCACCTAAACTATATACTGGCGCAGTATCAAGAATAGAGTTGAAAATACTATGAAAATAATTATAACGATATTGAATAGAAACTGTCTGGTATATGGACATGTGCTGAAGATATCAGAGCAACAGACGAATTAATTCAAAGAGGTCACTCTGGTGCTGAAAAAATTCTAGAAGAAGCTCACTCAAATTATAGGCGCTTGGAAGGATTTATTGGATTTGGCTGCCTATCGCAGAAAATATTTAGAGGAAGCTGTCGAGTACCATCATCAACTATTTGCTGACGCATACGATATTTGGAAGTTAGACACTCTACGAATGGTATCCAGTGAAGATGTAGGCCGTGATGAAGGCCAGGCACAATCACTACTTTAAAACACAAAGATGTTACTAACTCAAAAATTACGGCAGTGTTATTGATAGTCTCCATCAGCAAGCAGATGCTTTAGGTCCTGAGGCTGCTAGCTCTCCAGAAGAATTTCAACGTTTAGTTTCCATTGACAATCGTTACAAAGAACTATTAGAATTGGTCAAACTCAAAAAAAACAACTTTTGCTTGACGCTTCTATCTCTGTATGAACTCCTATCGGAGATCGACGAAGTCAAACAATGGATCAGCGAAAAAGACGGAAGGTTGCAAACAACGATTCCAGCCAGAGACATCGAAGACGTGAACAGATCACTGTCAGGCAAAACTTACTTATCCAGAAATAGGCCGAGCTGCGTGAAAAAGCAAAAGCCAAACGCGAAAAACTCAATTTTTCTTATGAAGTGCAAACGTTCCACATCGAATGTCGCCACACGACCACTTGGATCGAAGACAAAATCAGAATTCTACAAGAAACTGACAGTTTGGAAATGGACCTTACCGGGATTAAGACTTTGTAACGGCCTCTTAGCGAAATGGAAAGAGATTTGGCCGATATCTAAGCCAAAGTGAATTCTGTCCAAAAAGAAGCTGACACCATGGAAGGTGAACTAGAGAACGCATCGTACAAATTCAAATTATTTGAGAGAGACTCAGGCAAATGCTTGAAGAACACGATGCCCATTGGATTTGCTCAGATTCCTTCGCAATTTGGATCACTTCCAAATTTGGCTCACCAGAACACGAACCGATATTGCTTCAGAAGACACTCCCAAAGCTTTTATCGAAGTTTTTCGATTACACAAAGTTGATGGAATAAGTTTTCATGATAGGTATGTTCACATCACATGAATATATCCATGATGTACCAATACACTGGCTTTTTTTACCTAGTTTATCATGGACAATTTATAAACAGACCTTAAAACCTACTCGACACATAGGGAGTAATAAGACGAATTAGCTTGTACCTACCCGGTTAAGGCGAATCGCACTGGTACTGCCCACTGGCGACTGGCGGCGTGGCCAGGAAAGGTGACAAAGTGGCATTTGCCCCCTTCCTCCAAAGGCCTTTAAATTTTATTATTAATTCCAAATTGAAATAAACAAAGAATCATTTCAAGTCCTACGTAAATATTCAAATACATACATTATAATATAAGTAAAGCTCTACTATAAATTCTTATCGAAATTTGTTTAAATGGCCGCATCCCCGCCATTAGAAGTTCCAAAAATACCGTGAAGGACCCAAAAATTTGCGGCGCTTTCCCTCCTGCAGCGCTTGCGGCGGAGCTGCAACTGCTGCAAGGATCACTTCCTGCAAATTTTCCCTCGCCCCAAGGCAAAATCCTGGCTACGCCAATGGTGCTGCTAAAGCCAAGTATAGTCGAGCTGCCGAAGATGCAAGAATTTTAATCATATGCAGGGACGATCAATGATCGAGCGTAGCGATCCTGCAGTGACATTGGTATCTTCCAACTGGTCCCATTTAAGTCTATGTGTCTAGTAGCCTAGTCCTATCTGTCTAATTGATTCTATTTATATTATTTTTTGGAGCCCGAGCCCCCATAGTAATTTTGAAATTCCGGCGCCTATGGTTGTTCAGAACATATTCTTCATTGAGATTGTTTGGACCGATTCTAAGCACTGTGCATTTTGACTCATTGAGTTTCATAGTCCAAGTTCTAGTCCATGCTTCAACATTATGGAAGTCTGCTTCTAGTTGTGCCACATTGAGGAATAGGGTTGGCACATAATTTTCCATCGTCCGCAAAACTTGTCATTTTTGTTCTAATACAATTAACAAGATCAAAAAGATACCTATGTTATAAAGAGCAAGTGGCCAAGAACCGATCCAAAGACAAATCCACTCCTCACAAGATGTTGTTTGGAAATTGTTCCATTGACTCGTACTTGGTAGTATCTTTCATATAGAAGATCCGTGGACTGTGATGAGTATCAGCAGCCTTTCCCGTATTCCAAACCAAAATGCTCTAATTTTCCAAGCAACAGGTTGCGTGGCACTTTATCAAAAGACTTTTCATAATCAAAATATATTAAAATCAGTGGGCTGAAGGATGTCATGGTCATGGTTTTCTGTTTAGTCATTAAAACTTTCAAGTAGGTTGATGCAGTGGAGTATCTTAATAGAAACCCTTGCTGTGATGGTGGCATAAAGTTGTTCTCAATGAAAAAAGCTATAAATTCCTCGACCATGACCTTTTCTAATGGGGTGTTGTGTTAGACTTATGGGTTGAAAATTTTCTGGTTTGTGTCACTCACCTTTTTTAAAGAAAGGATCACTACAGAGAGCTTCCATTCCTCTAGTTACCTACTCTTGCATTACCCCAGGGATTAGAGAACCAACAGATTCACTACAGTTTTGTAGCATAATGGTTAGTTTGGTATTTGGTATCCTATCTGGCCCTAAACTTGAAGCCTTTTTCATATTATTTAATGCTCTTTTGACTTTTTCTTCTGTGAATTCTATGGTCTCTATCGAGTTCCAGACTCTGGTATTTGCAGCGGGTGAAAGATGTAAAGTCCGTCAATTTTAATCTGATACTCTAAAAAAATGTGAAATGTGAGCTGGTGGCTCCTTACATTAGAACGCCAATGACCACCTGACGTCACACCTGTTTTTGCCATAATGCCATAAGCTTCATTCCTTCGCTCCTCACACGGAAAGTGTCAGATTAAAAACGACGAACAATAAGTGCTGCTGTTGGGTGAAGAATTTGTTGACACCTTAGAGTTGAAGTTCCTAGTTATATAATTGTAGATTCTTTTTGGTGAATCTGCTGTAACTAAGCCTTGCTCATATGGGTACTCTCCTAGCCTCACCGAGTTTTTGTTTAAGTGTGTTATTTTGGGTCATATAGGCCTGGTAGTTTTCGTCAGATTTGTCGTTTTTGTATTTATGCCAAAGTTTGCGTAGTTTTTTGCTGATTTGTTTGAAACGTGTTTGAATAATCCACGGCTTTTGATGGTTTGCCTTCACAGACTGCAATACTTCAATGGAATACATTGTTCTATTTTGCCCCATTTAAGATCATCTCAAAGCTTTCAAATCTTGTAAGGCCCATATGTTGGTTTCAGGATGCTGTCTAATATATTATGGTTGTTTATCTCATCATAGTTGGCTGTAGTATAGACATTTCTTCTTAATACTTTTATTAGTTGGTTTTGGTGGAAAGTGGAAGCCTAATATTATGTGCTTTTTAACAATGATTACTACATGATCGCTACCCCCAGGTGCTTCCAGATTTTAATTGAAAAATATTTTTCCGATCTCTGCACAAAAACAGATCCAACAGCAAGCTCTGATTGCTCTTATATCGTCTTGGGAAATTGATTCGTTGATGTGCATTGGTTTCTTGGTACATTTTCATAAAGTCTCGTGTTTTTTTGACACCAGGGTCCTTATTCTTGAAACAGGGGAGCAGCGTTCCCAGGAGTACGAGTGTTCTATCTTTGTTACTTATACTTTCATTTGCATATAATTGAGAAAGACGGAACATTCGTTCTCCTGGGAACGCTGCTCACTTGTTTCAACAATAAGCACCCAGGAACCTAACCTTGTCCAATTTTATCCACGCCACACGCCATTAAATTTTTGGCTAGGCGTTCTCTCTGTCTCTCTCCTTGATTTCTATTAGAGTGAGCTCAATCCTAGGATCAACTGCTTTATCTTCTAATGTTTTTATGGTGTCAACTCTTTTTTCAAATTTCTTCAATGCATCGGCATAGCTGACTCTAACAGGAATTTTCTAATCCACTTGTTAAAGTTCTTTTTTCAGTTATGTAGAACGGAAGCTAACGATGACAAAATCAATAGGCATCAAGCTTTGGAAGCTGAAATTGGGGCAAATAAAGAACCTTTATTAAATCTGCAACATGCTGGTAAACAGTTACCTGAAGAGAAACCTGAAAATGCTAGGGAAATTTCACTTAAAATCGAGGAAAAGGAGGACAAAGGAGAAGCACGAACGTCTGTTTGACGATAACCGCAAAGTACTCATCCATCAAACCTGCGACGACATCGAGAACGAATCATTGCAATTCAGGAAAGACGTGGAAGAAGAAATTTTATGGATTGCCGAAAAAATACCCCTAGCCAATTTCACGGAATACGGCAACAATCTATTCCAAGTGAAAATGCTACAAAAGAAAAATCAGTCGCTACAAACTGAAGTTGATCATCAAGAAATGCGCAATAATGTGGATGAGCAAACAAGAATTGTAGATGATGTTAGAAAACCAAGCTTAGATGAAACCCAGCGTTAGACATTTTTTGAAGAAACTTGATGAAGCTGTAGAAACTGTCTTTCTATGGCGCTGAAGGTCATTCTTTGGTTTGGCCGAAAAAGTGGCTGTACAAGAATCGGACTTAGGTAAATTATATGCTGGACACAAAGACTTGGCCCAAGAACGTCGCGCTAATTTAGACGAAGCTTTGCAACTCTTCCTTCTTAATCGAAATATAGGAGCAGATCTAGAACAATAGATAGCCGACAGGGAAGTATTAGCTTCATCTCACGAACGCTCATGATCATGTCACGCTGCTTTGGGAAAGATCCAAGGAATTTACATACGTTACTGAAACCATTGGCAGTGAAATTCCAATTAAAATGAGTGCCTGGAGACCAAGAGAAGAGAACGAGAAGATCCTGGATCAGAAGCATCCAGAGGGCATGTCCAAGACTAACAGGAGATTGGCAAGATGGCCAAAAACATAGTATGCTATACTGTACTGTGCTCAGAAGACAGAAATTGAAGGAAAAACTCTATTATTTATATGTTTTATCAAACTGCTCTCCAGCAATCCGTCCAAACTACCAATCGTTGGTGGACTTTTTCTAAGGACTCACTTCAGACTCTCATATATTTCTTTTAGAGTGGTTATTCTGGCATCAGTGATTGAAACATTCTGAAACATTCACAACGACTCCAATTTGAAGTAATTGAATTTCAAGTTATAGTGGAAGCCAAAACCTATTCTGACTCTATACTTACGGATTGACTACACTTTGTTCCATAAGATCAATTTTGTTCTGTACTATAACCGTAGGGATTTCACCGCATTCGTTTTCAACCTGAAAAAGCCACAATTAATTTTTACAGGGTAGACATAAGTAATAATTTTCTCGGTTGGGTAGCTATACCTACACCACACACGTAATTTAACAGAAGCTACGTTCCGGAACATTGCACGCTATATGAAGATGCCTGGTGTATGTATGGGTTTTTAATTTTAATTACCTTGAGTTTCCATGAATGTGCGGCTTCGAATGAATCCCTATCGGTAGTGGAAAAAGCTAAAACGCAAGCTTGAGCACCTCTGTAGTAGGCTTTGGTGATGGCGTCGAATTCCTCTTGTCCCGCAGTGTCCCATAACATCAAACGGACATCTTCACCATCGACTCTATAAATAATGATCAAACCAATTAATGTTTTAGTTTAAAATAATAAATCGTCCAATGCCAAAAAAAGCAGGCTACTTTAAATATGATTAATTAGGCATTCGGATTTTGGCAAGCTCGTTTTTCTTTGTAGTTGACGGTGACTTTCAAAAAACATTTAAACATAAATTACTTACTCGATTTGTCTTTCTAAAAAATCGACTCCAATAGTTTTTTTATAGTCTTTGGTGAAGGTGCCCTTGCAGTAACGTTGAATCATGCTGGACTTGCCTACACCTCCATTACCGACGATCACCACCTAAAAAAAAGTTGATGAATTTGGGAAAAAATTTGTATGGCAATTGTTACCTTGAGGGCGACCTCTAGCTCTTCTTCCCGCATCTCAGACACGGTGCCCAAAAAGGGCACCAGAGCTCATGGCCCTATCCCTCGATGCGGTACCCACGTATTTACCATCGGGCGCCTTGAAAAAAAAAAGTTTTCAGTGTAATAATTAATTATTAAGGTAGAGCACAAAATCATGCACACGTAACAAAATAATGTTTCCGGTTCATATTTTTAAAGGTAGTTTTACTATTTATAAACCAAAACTAAATTTTGGAACATTTTTACGATGTTTTTGTAATTAGCACACAGAAAACTTAAATCGGAAGGTGTTTACGCTTCACGTGCTATTTTTACTGTTTAATTCGAAAATCGTAGGTTGAATGTTTATATAACTAATTCAAAATTAAAAATAACAAGAATATTTTGGATATAGTAACCTAGAACTTCACATTTTGAATAGAAATTATTGAATGGTGATGATGCTAAGAGGAAATTTATATTATGTAAGTATTTTACCTCTACTTCCAAATCTACAAAAGATAACTTTGGTACAAAATATTTCTCAATACCTACTACTATCATGTCTAATTAAATTCAATTTCCTTGAATCATAAATCCATTAAAAGCGCATTCTACAGATAACGGGTTCCAGGAATACCTATAATGTCTGAATGATAGTAATTTTCATATCAAAAGCGCACTCTCATAATATAGCGCGCCGATATTTTAATCTGTTTCCGGGGTATTAATTTGTTCAAGGCTGCATTCCAGAAGGAAATATGTGTGCTGTTTGATTAGCATTAATAATTGTAAATTGAAAATATAGATGGATTGTTAAAAGAAGAATTTCATGTTCAAAAACTTGTTAAAGGCGCAATAAAGATGAAGATTTTTTTTTCCACATCACAAAGTTTTCTCAAAATTTCTTGACTGTCTAGTAGGTAGTAGTTTGAATCTTCTTTGGAAAAAAACTAAATTATCTCTGACAAAAATGCTACACATTTCAGTTTCATCAGTCCACATAACTTTCAGTGTATAACCTTTCGCGACAATCGTTGCGTATATCTACCATTTGATTTTACAGTATTCAATGTATGTTCTAGTATTCACAGGATTCATCAACGTCTCATGGTTTCATTTTCTGCAAAATAATTCATTTCCGCCTTCCATATGGTCTTCATTATCCCTAATAGCACAAAAAGTGGGACGTTTTCTTGAAGTCCGTTTATCGTCGAATCGTCCGAAATATCTTCATGAATCGTCCATATAAATTTAAAGTTATGGAACCTTTTTTTTGGGAACTACTGTTGTAGGGATGTTTTTAAAACCAACAATAGCAAACGTCCAATAAACCTTTTTCCAATGTAGGTACCTAGATGTCGGTGTCAGAGTGTTTTTAAAAAAGGTAGTTATAGAAAGAACGTTATTTAGGCGTTTGCTTTAAGTTGTTTCGGAAACCTCCGGTAGAAACGATATTAAAGAACCTCTTGTATTATAGTTTCGTAAAAGTACCAATGTTTGCAGTAAGCCATGAAAGAGATGTTTTATAAAGGGTTCTGTTGGTCGTTTTCAAGCACACCATTGAAACCATATATTTCAGATAAACATATATGTATATTAATGGACGTCCAGAAATCAGATCGACTTAGTAAAAGACGTTTTTAAAACATTAATTTTCGTCGTCGACATCATGTCGACATCTTGTTTGTAACTGTGACATATGCACAATCAAAAAGTCCATTCGATGTTCTTGGATATTTTAAAAGATTTCCAGTGGATGTTCTAAAAACCAATAAAAAAACGTCTATTCCCTACGAGCGTGCCCAAAGTAGTACTTTTCCGCACGCATTTCCGTGCGCAAAGCTACACTTTTTCGCACTCCGTGCTCATCTCCGTTGACTGCGTTTCTGTCAGCAACATCTATACAAACACTAATGATTCTGGGTGACATAGAAATTGCAAAAATGTAAATATATTTTATTAATATTTTGAAAACTAATTGGGTTAAATATGAATAACAATCGATGACATTTTCAAACAAATTTATTGAAAGGAATTTTTAAAAATTCAATAGTGAGTTGCGCCTCCACGTAAGTTTTGACATTCTGTAACTCTTCGTGGCATTGCTGCGAATCAGATGATGGATATCATCCTGTGGTAGGTTCTTCCAGATTAATCTTACCTTATGACGTAGACGTTGTACATACAACAATGTTTCTGACCATAAGGGATAAACACGTTCCTTGTACGTGATTACTTCATTGATACCTACTAGTGATAAATGATGTGATCTTCAACATAAATAGTTCTCTTCACAATTGTCTTTGAAGTATTCTTATTCACTTCTCCCAGTCTTTTCTTGCGATAGAAAATGTCTTCTGGTGTTGTATTTTGATCAAAGCTGGTGCTCATATAATATGGTCAATCAGATAATCAGATCTGTTTCTGAGAATTTCTCTGAATTTTTGCTTTGTTCCCATGCTTCTTGTTACTTTCCAGTTCTCGTCTCATTTTCTTGAGGAGTGTGGCAAGCTGTCAACTGATGCTCGATATACCATCTATATAGATCTAAAATATACCTTCCATTGACCTAATATGTTTGAATTAAAAAGCTAATTATTTATCCGATCTTCTTTCTAAATAATAGAATATATTATTTTCCCAATTTGTCATACGACTGAGAAAAACCACCTATTTAAAATATTATTTCTTCAAATATTAAATTCTTGAAAACGTTCACTATAGAGAAGCAAATGATAAATATTGCAACCATGTATGCGCTGTCAAGTAGGGGCGACCGAAGACACCGCGCCACAGAAGAAGGTACCGGAGGGTAGATGAGAGACTAGAGAACAAGCTTTTCTATCATTGTTCATTATTCAATTTTTATTTTGTATTGAACTGATTGTTCAATCCAATTTGTGATTAGTTTGTGTGTCATAAGGAGCATGCACAGGTCAGTTGATTAAATTTTATTTGTTTTTGAGAGTTTAATCTTAATCTATACAAGTATTATTCTTTTCATTTAATGTTATTTTTTTGTTTGTTTATAACATTTTTTATAACATGTGCATTGTTCATGTATTTAACAAAAATCGTTTCATACTGTAAACAGCGCAGATAGAAAGTAAATTAAAATCTAAAGAAATTTTGTGCTTTCTTTTGTGCTGGGATTTTGATTTTTGGTATTCAGAGCGTAAATTAGGGCCTTGTTGAATCTAGTAACATTTTCCTACCCTGACGAGCGAATTTCCTGGCAAACAAATTGAAAAATCAATCTAGAGATATTGGCTCAAAATAACAACTATAGCTGAGTAGCCTCCCGTACGGGACCTCAGTACCTGCTGGTGAAACTGATTAACTAACCAAAACTCTTAAGTATCAAATATTGGTAGTGTTGATTGAATGCAGTGTGTGGAATTAAAATTTTAGCACAAGGACAAAGGACGGTATCTTCCTCTTCCACTACTGGGAAGGTTTAGTGATTTTTTATAAACCGCAAAGTATAGAATTAAATTTATTTGAATTACTTAGTGTCTATCCAGACAGTACACAGACATCTTATGGCCATTTACACGACTATCACTTAAGGGATATTTAATTTAAGTGGAGCTTTGAATGTTGCTATTGTTTCTACGAGAGTCACATTCAAAGCTCAACTTGTATTAAATATTCCTTAAGTTATAGCGGTGCAAATAGCCGTTAAAGACGTCCCTAAGATGTCCACAAATAACATTCAAGGCGTCTTTTAGACGTCTGCTTACGTCTTCAAGACGTCTTAAATACATCGTATGTTACAAAACCCAACGTCTGCCTAAAGACGTCTTCAGGACTAATATTTTATTATTATAACTTATTTTATATTTTTTAATTTTTGTCTATCCCAAACGGTAGGGTCTAAAATTCTTGATTTCTTTAAACGAAAACATACGAAAAATTCATTTGGAAGAAAACTATTTGAAGAGACAGGACTGAAAATTAAAAAACAAATCAAGAGCCTGAAATTCTAAAATACAGGAATAATGAGAATTCAAGAACTTTGGGAAAAAAAATTTCAACAGCCAAAAGAAAATTAGGAATTAAGAATAAAGAAGTAAGGAAAAATCAAGAGCATGGAATAGAAAAAATTACAAAAATTCAAGAATTTGAATTGAAAGAGGAATATTTTCTTTCAATTTTTATCTATTCCAGGCGTTAGGCTCTCTGAAATAATTCTGAGGTTTCTCTAAAGTGTGCTTGAAGAGTTGTGGAGCAGTTTTTCAGTAATTTCTAAATTGGGAAGTCTGCTCCTTTGAAGGATTCATGTTAGATTTGAAAATTTTCTGACATATTTTTAAGTATTTGAGAGCCCTATTGAAGTTCCAAAGTAAAGTTGAATTGGTTTAAAAGCATTCTAAAACATTTCTAGTTCTAAATTGAATCGTAATTGTTCTAAAATATCTCTGAAGTTTCTAAATTGTTCCAAAATGCTCCATTCTAATAATGGTTCTGAAGTTTCCAAAATGTTTTGAATCGCTACAGAATGTTTTTGGAGATTATGAATTGAATTTTAAGTGTTTTGAACTTCTGAAAAGGCTTATTATTAAAGTTCTAAAGCGTTCTGTAGCATTCTACATGGTTTCAAGTAACTTCTAAAATTGAATGAAAAACGAATTCTGTGGGAAATTTTCGTAGATATTTTAAAGACGTTCTTACGATGTCCACCACATGACATTCAAGATGTCTTGCTCACATCTTTAAAGCGTCTTAAAGACGTCGTATGTTACAAAACCCAACGCCTTTCAGACGTCTGACTATAAAGACGCCTTTAGAACTAAAGCATTCTAAAGACGTCTTTAACGAAAATCCTAAAAGAAGTCTTTGAATCTCTTAAATTTTTAAATATGAAACATTATTCACTTAGGCCTGGTTGTACGAAATAGTGTGGCTCAGTTGTCCTTAAGATGTGAATTTAGGATATCTTATTATGGAAGTTTTTTTTTTTTTTTTTTTGGTCTTCGGACGTTTAGATGTATTGCAGAATGCAGACCTAAAAAAGACGTTAATAAGACTTTGTGTGCTGTCTGAGTCTGGGTAGGTTCCTGCCCAAATGTTTTTCTTGTCATATGTGTTTTTGCTCCCTCTCAACCAAAATATTAGGATTATTATTTCTTCCATTAAATGTAGTTTTTCATTTTGCACAAGAAAAAATACTTATTTGAGTTTTTTTCAGATGTTTTGAAAAATTCCATGTTGCCAAATGAAATAAATGTCAATAACTTTTTCATTTTTGAGCTAATGGTGTTGAAATTTCTTCCAATATAGTTAACTTTTGATTCTCCATAAAAAAGTTCTCTTGAGTTTTTTTGATTTAATGCATATTTTACGAAATATTCAATAAATTCCAAAAAAATCAAGACGGCGGCCATTTTTTTCCAAGTTCCACCAATGCGACAAAGTGCGATTTTTGACGAATTCATTAGGATTCCATTGACTACTCATTTCTGCAGAGATCAGTTTGTTACTAACTTTTTCTACCCCAACCACCTATTTTGACTAGCCTAACGACGTCATCTCTGCTTCTCATCTCAGAAAATACCTAAATATGTTGGTACGTTGGTGTCGGTAGTGAGAAAAATCAACCTTCGGAAGTAGAAATAATCGAGCTTCAATGCAATCTTCATTCCATAATATCCATAGAATGATTCCACTGGGTTCTAGATGTTATTATGCAATATTGCTTCCTAACATTTCCCTTTATTTTTATGAGAGTTAGAAGATTATCTGTCTTAGTTTAGTTTCATTTCTAGCTTAATTAAATTGCCCACTCTAAACCCGGTGAAAATTGCATTTTAACTGGTAGCCCGGGAGTTAGACGGATATGAGTATGCAACATGTGAGAACCACATTTTATTAATGGATAGTAGCTGAGAAAAGTTCAAAGATATTAATCCGCTCCTTGCCGGTCCGCATTCCAAAAGTTCTCGTGGCTAGTATAGGTACCAGTTCTGATCTTTTAACTACTTTGTTCAGATGTTTGTTCCAAGTTAATTTTGAGTCTATGATTACCCCAAGATATTCTTCGTCCGACAACGTATCTGGGTTTCCCTGAAGGTAAAGAGGTCCAAGTCCCTCCATTTTCCTTCTTTTGGTAAAGGGGACAATTGTCGATTTAGTGGCACTAATTTTCAACCCTACAGTCTCTGTCCACCTAGAGACCACTGTTAGAGCCTGCTGTATGCAATCTCTAACTATATGGTTGCCTTTTCCCTGAGATATTATGACCAAGTCTGCATATCCCACTACTTAATGGTTGTTGTTCTTCAGTAGCTCTATCAGCTCATCCGTCACCAGATTCCACAACAGGGGTGACATGGGCGAGCCCGGATGGAAAGACAAAAAACCAAATAGACTTTATACTGACACATCAAAAACATGTAATCCAAGATGTAGACGACTTAGGCTCATCTGGCAGCGACTGTAGAATGGTAAGATGTACAATATCCATAAATAGCAAATTAAAAAGAGAAAAGAAATTCAACTGCCCCCAAGAGAAATTAGGGACACACACCAGTAGAACACAAAAAAACAGAATTTGCAACAAAATTAACACAAAAACTGGAGAAAGACCCCAAAAACCCCCACAAAGACATAAATCAAATTAATTAAAGAATAACGAAAACAATGAAAGAAACAGCAAAAAATATCATTGTAGGTAGGCTAGAAAAAACAAATACTGCAGAAGAGAGGAGAACTCATAAAACAAGGAAGAAAAGATACCTACACCAGAATACAGAGAGATTAACAAAATAGCCAGAAGGAAAAACTGATAGAACAACAACTTAAACGTTTTCAAAAGAGAGAACGCACACAAAAGAGAAATTACAAAGTTGATGGAGACAATCAAAAAAACTTTATATGGAAGACAGAGAAGAAATATTGCGTGTGGCGGAAAATTTCTATAAGGAACTAACTATACGACGCAAAAAGCAACAACAAAAATAACAAACAAGAAACCGAAACATCCAAAATTCTAAATGTTGGAGAAACGCTAAAGAAAGCAGGAGGATACCTTGTAAAACAACTGAAAACA
This sequence comes from Ceutorhynchus assimilis, assembly GCA_917834065.1. NCBI lineage: Eukaryota > Metazoa > Arthropoda > Insecta > Coleoptera > Curculionidae > Ceutorhynchus > Ceutorhynchus assimilis. Next base: position 13,288,445 of record OU892287.1, read on the forward strand.
TTTTTCAATAAAAGTCTAACAGAGGGGAAAATACCACCTGACTGGGAGACTGCCATCGTCGTTCTGGTACACAAAAAAGTAGACCCATCAAATCTGACTGGTACTCGGACTGGTAGTACACATAAGTAAATACAAATTAAAATCTAAAGTTTAGACACAACGTTTAATCGACAATAAGGAACAATTTCAAAGATCACACTCCCTATAATTTCTGTTGTAATTGCAAATCATTCTGTCCACAAAAGCTGTGAATCCATAATTTGTTCTGTGCGGGTGCTCATAGAAAAGTTGATGTTGTCTGGTTCGTCTAATGGGGCCCAAAGTAATATTGATTCCAATAATGTGCTGCAATTTATCCAATTACTCAGGATTTTGTAAAGAATAATGAGTAGGGCGTGTTTCCGTCTCTGCTCGCAAGGCTCTTCATCTCACACAGCAACAGTCTGGTTTCATAAGGTATTCCAGATGAAGGAAAGCGGTGTTTATATAGTAGGTATTTTAGAAACCTGTTTTGGACGTTCTCTAGTCTATTAGTATGGATGGTATAATGTGGGGACCAGATGATGGAGCAGTTTTCAAGAGTGCTGCGTACAAGGGCGTTGTAGAGACATGTAAGTGCCTTGGTGTCGTTGATGTGTTTGGTATTTCGCATAATGAAGCTAAGCAATCTGCAGCTTTTGACAATAATATTATCGATGTGCATTTTGAATATCAGTTTTTGATCGAACGTTACTCCAAGGTCGTTGATGAATTCCACATTATCAATTTGTTGACCACCAATCTTATATGTTGACATGTGAGGAGATGTACTCTTGTGGCATGTTATTGATTTGCATTTAGATATGTTGATTTTCAGTAGGTTTGAAGAACACCAAGAGGCAAATCTGTCGAGATCTGGTTGCAGTGGGTTGGAAACTCCTTTCCTAACATTATAAAATTTCAGGTCATCAGCATACAGGAGAAAGTGCGAGGAATGGAAGCAGGCGGAAATATCGTTGATAAATAACAGGAAAAGAACAGGTCCCATGTGTGATCCTTGAAGAACACCCGAAGTGACCTTGACGTTTTTAGAGAAGTAGCCACACACTTCAACCCTCTGGGTTCGATATCCAAGATATGATTTGATCCATGCTAAATAGTTTCCAGAAATACCAATTTCTGATATTTTTTTTATAAGTAGATGACACACGTGATTATGCTGAAAGAATTACTTCAAGAATTGTTAGCTTCCAGTTGAGAAGTGAACATATCAAAAACAGAGTTTATGAGCAAACAGATAGGGACACAATAACCATAGAAAACCAACAGGTGAAAAAAGTAAACTCCTATATACAAGTATCTTGCTTGGCAAAGTCAATCAAGGTAATCACAAAACTGAATCACAGCTCTCTGTCTTACTATCGACTCACGGTCGACTATTGACTTATTCAATTCAATTCATTAGTGATTCTTGAATATATTCACAGAATTAATTTCTGCAGGATGAAGAAGCAATAAGCAAGGATCCATCGTATATTTCGTAATTGGAAAATATACTTATTTCTTCCAAGACTGAAGAATATCAAAATATTATTACTGCAAATTATTCCTGATAATAAAGTTCGAAAACCATAAACATTTCAAAACCAGTGTAGTAAAATTTTTAAACTTAATAAACGAAATAAAGAAAAACATCCTCCTTGGGCAGGTTAATTAAGAAACCCGAGACGCCATATGGTAACCGAAACATTCGAGTGCCCGCGAGTAAATAAATGCGGACTCGAATTCGTTTAATATTCAAGAGTTACCTCCGAAAAAATAAAAATTTCAATGATTAATGGACAGACAATTTATTCCGCCTCTTTTTCTCTGATTTTAGAAGGTTTCTGCATTAATTTTAGTTTCTAATTATTGGTGGCTAATTGGCTAGATATTATATTTTTATATGGTTTTACATAAAATTCAGGTAATTAAAATTGATTAGATTCTAATTTATTCGTTTTTGCATTGTCGTTTTTGAAGATATTTACATGCATTTTACATGGTTTCACTAATGCAAGTTTTCTCTCTTATATTCTCTTTATAGAATAGGAATAGAGTGTCTGTCCCAATACTCCAGGTCTTCCTCCAGGCTCTATACTGTCACGATATCGTTCGCCAGGCTGTCAAGAATCGATGGTGGAAATACTAGAATCTAGCGAATTATTCTACTTTTATCTGGAAAATTAGATTATCGTGTGTATTCTAGATTTTACAGGAAGAGACTTAGGGATATATAAGAAGGCCAGCATTGGTTTGTAAGTTAGTTTCAGTTCGACTGTGATACGATTTAAATAGTGATTGTAAAGAGTTTAATTGTTGAGTTAGTAATTAGTGTCAGAGTGTTTTGTTAAGTGGAATAAATTATTGCTGTGTTAATTGGACTTTGATTTTTGGAATAAACGAAACGAAGAACGAACCCAAGATTTTTGTCAGCAGGCAACCTAAAGCCGCGACATTGGTGCCAAGAAGTGGGATATAAAGGACTGCAGAGTGAAATCCAATTGCGGAAGTGTGGGGACACTAGTGTAGTGTAAAAACTGAACACTAAGTGAACACTGGGACAGTTAGTGCAGTGCAAACAGTGACAATCACAAAAAGAGACTCAACCTATCGTGTGAATTACCCCGGAAGTGACTCTATACCCGATTTAGACTGTGATAGTGAATCTTCGAGTGAGTTCTAGAAAATTCTATTTGGAATCTAAGGGAGATATCGAATTTGAGACTTCGCCGACGTATTCGGAACATCAATCGTCATTCAGAAGAAGTTTTTCGAGGAGTTTCGGGAAAATTCTAGAACATTCTATTTGGAAACCAAGGGAGATATCGAAATTGTGACTTCACCAACGTGTTTGCTGTATCAATCGACATCTAGAAAAGAAGTTTCAAGAAAATTCCAGAACATTCTATTCTAGAATAAGGCAAGTTATCCAATTTGTGACTTCACCGGCGTGTTTAGAACTTCGAGCAAAGACCAGAAAAGATATTTGAAGAAAGTTCGAGGGAAATTCTAGAACATTCTGTATATGCCTATCACAAGACAACAAGCCAAAATGGACGAACAAAAAGTTGAAGAACTCCTGCGCAAAATGTTGGAACTTCAAGAGACCAAACGACAACAAGAAAAACAAGACGAAGAAGCCAGACGACAACAAGAAAAACAAGACGAAGAAGCCAGACGACAACAAGAAAAACAAGACGAAGAAGCCAGACGACAACAAGAAAAACAAGACGAAGAAGCCAGACGACAACAAAAAAAACAAGACGAAGAAGCTAGACGACAACAAGAAGAGGCCAGACGACAAAAAGAAAAACAAGAAGAAGAAGCTAGGCGACAACAAGAACGGCAAGAAGACCTTGGAAAACTACAGAAGATATTCCAAACCATACAAGGAACTGTCGCTAACCTAGACCAGAAGATTGAAAAAGTTAAAGACGATGTGCAAGAAGTTAAACACGACGTCCAGGAAGTAAAAACTGAAGTCAAAATCGATGTTCAAGAAGTTAAAAACGACGTTCAGGGAGTAAAAGCTGAGGTCAAAGCCGATGTTCAGCAATTAAGACAAGAAGTTGGGGACCAAGTTCAAGCACTCGAAGATAAGATGCGTAGATTAGAAATATAGTCCATCAATCCAGCTAGTGTTGGAGCATTCCCCAGTATGAAGATAAAACCACCAACTTTTGACGGTTCTACGTCCTGGACCATGTATATTCGACAATTTGAAGCTGCTGCAAATATCAACGGATGGAACGATCAAGAAAAAGCTACAGCACTGATAGTGGCGCTACGAGGACCAGCCTTAGACCTTCTTCAGTCCATTCCTTCAGTCTACCAACAGAATTACCAGCATCTAAGTCAGACGTTGGAATTGCGCTTCGGAGATCATTACAGGCAAGAAGTATTTAGAACTCAAGTCAAATCAAGAATTCAAAAACCCGGCGAGAGTTTACAAGAATTCGAATCAGAAGTTAAAAGGCTAGTGAGTTTGGCGTTTCCTGCAGCTGGGGAAGACATGCAGGAATGGATGGCAGTATCTGCATTTATTGATGGTCTCAGAGATTCGAAGATCCAGGAAAACCTGAGAATGTCCAAGTTCAGACAGAGTAGCGAAGCTCTTGTCCGAGCATTAGAACTAGAAGCAATCTTTGGTGCCTCGCGACCCAGAATACGAACAGTGTCCATTGAGGACCCAAAAGATAAACAGATGTCAAAAGAGGATGGTAGCTTCGAAACTAAAATGAGTAATTTCATGGAGAGAATGGAGAAACTGTTACTAGAAGATAGAAAAATGGTAAACGATTCCAGACAAACACCAACCCGGAGAAACCGAATAGTGCTACCGGTGCCATAAACTTGGGCATATTCAACGAGATTGTAGAGTGAGGATGTCCTCTCCATCAAGGGATCGTTTCCAACGCTTTTTGAGATCGAGAGACGCCAGCCCTAATAACAGACAGGGAAACGAGAACTAACCAGTATGGAGGGGTGAATGCTGGTTAGTAATGATGAAACAACCCTGGAGTTGTTTACATAAAATCATTGGGCAGTCATTATAGAGGTTTAACATTCGAAAGACAAATTAATGGAGAATTGAAAACTATCACTTTTGATACGGGTGCTGAAGTTTCCATAATTAAAAGAACATTAGTCAAGTCTCGGGCAATCCAACCGCTCACTAGAAACCTGTCACTACGAACAGTCACCGGCGAATCTGCACCAGTTCAAGGAGAAGCTATGGTTGAGCTCACTTTTGGATCTACCACCTTCAGGCACAAAACATTAGTCGCCGATATAGAAGAAGATTTTATTTTGGGAATGGATTTGATCGGCCAACATGGTTTCTCTTTTGATCCTTCCATGAACATCCCTAAAATTGGTAATGAAGAAATTGTCCTAACAACACAAGAAGAATCCGATGCCGTTAAGATCCTGGCCACAACCCCAGTGAGGATTCCTGGAAGTACTGAGAAGATCATTTGCGGAAATTTAGAAACAAACCCTGGGTGCTGCGTTGGGCTTACACGTAATTTCATTGGAGATAAACCAGAAAGATTTCTGATAAGAATTGCCAATGTTTCTTCCGAAACAGTAAGAATAAAAGAAGGAGACATTATTGGAGCTCTCGAACCAGTGAAGCAAATATCGAACTGTGACCTACCAGATAAGCGACATTTTGTGAAATCCAAATTAGATACAGACACCTTGATGCAGACCTTGGCGAAATCATGGAAACATCTCGATCCAGATAGACTTCAAGAAGCCACAGATTTCATTTTGAAAGAAGCAGACGTATTTGTGATGGACAATCAAACCGGACGAACCAGCTTAATTCAACACAAAATTGATACTGGATTGGCACACCCAATTAGACAACCACCACGACGTATGCCAGTAGCGAAGCAACAGGAAGTGGAAAACCAAATTGATAAAATGCTTCAAGAGGGAATCATTGAAGAGTCAAATAGTCCATGGTCCGCGCCAGTAGTATTGGTTACGAAGAAAGATGGGAGTCTTAGATTTTGTGTGGACTACCGAAAGCTTAATGACGTCACCAAGAAGGACAGCTTCCCTCTCCCAAGAATAGATGATACACTAACAACTCTATCGGGCTCCAAATGGTTTTCCACCTTGGATCTCAAAAGTGGATACTGACAAGTGGCAATACATGACGATAACAAAGAGAAAACTGCTTTCAGTACCGGAAGCGGGCTATACCAGTTTAATGTAATGCCTTTCGGATTGTGTAATGCTCCAGCTACGTTTGAGCGACTGATGCATCTTGTTTTGCGAGGCCTTACATGGAGAACTTGCCTGGTATATTTGGATGATGTCATGATTATGGGAAATTCGTTCCAAGAACATCTCAATAACCTGAAAGAAGTTTTTGACCGCTTCCGGAATGCCAACTTGAAACTCAATCCAAATAAGTGTTTCCTATTTCAAAAGAAAGTGGAATTCTTAGGTCACGTGGTATCTGAAGAGGGCATACAAGTTATGGAAGGAAAAATAGATGCTGTCAGGGACTGGCCAAAACCACGCGACAAACATGAACTAAGGAGTTTTCTAGGATTATGTTCTTATTATCGAAGATTTGTGGAAGGATTCGCCAAAATAGCTGCTCCACTTCATCGATTAACAGAAGAAAAATCAACATTCAATTGGACCCAAGAATGCGATTCCGCATTTAGAAAATTGAAAGGAGCATTATGTACGAGCCCAGTGTTGTCCTATCCTGATCACAAAGGCATGTTGATTTTGGACACAGATGCAAGTAATACCAGTGTAAGAGCTGTCCTTTCACAATTCCAAAACTCACAAGAACATGTCGTGGAGTACTACAGCAGAACATTATCAAAGCCGGAACGAAATTATTGTGTCACCAGAAGAGAGTTGCTTGCCATAGTAAAAGCAGTCGACCATTTTCATAAGTATCTCTACGGACGCAAGTTTCTAATTAGAACAGAACACGCAGCTCTAAAATGGCTTTTAGAAATGAAAACTCCTGAAGGACAGCTTGCTAGATGGATTGAGAAAACGATGAATGTAGGCCAGAATGGAGGGAAGTGTCAAACAAGAGCTTGATTTACAAAGCGTTGTGGGCCCAATGGAACTCTCTGGCCGTAGAAAATGGTTTGCTCAAAAGAGTTTGGGAAAGTGCCGATGGGAAATCCACTAAGAGCCAACTGGTTATCCCAAAAGACCGAGTGGAAGATGTATTAAAAGAAATACACGACGGAACCTCAGGGGCACATTTCAGAGTTAACAAGACTTTGGACAAAATTCGCGAACGTTTTTACTGGCTTCACTACCATGAAGACGTTAAAAGCTGGTGCCGAAAATGCGACATCTGTGCTACCAGTAAAGGCCCTAAACTAAGATCTCGGGGGCCCATTAAACAGTACAACGTTGGTCTTCCATTTGACAGAATAGCGATAGATGTAGCAGGGCCGTTCCCAGAGTCAGAGCGTGGTAACAAATACATCTTAGTTATCATGGATTACTTCAGTAAATGGCCAGAAGTTTTCGCTATTCCCAATCAAGAAGCCATCACTGTTGCCGAGGTGCTAGTGGACGAAGTTTTTAGTCGTCATGGTGTGCCACTAGAGTTACATTCAGACCAGGGACGAAACTTCGAATCTGCCATCTTTAAGAAAATTTGTGAGATCATGGGAATCCGTAAGACCAGGACAACACCTTTACATCCACAGTCTGATGGCATGGTAGAACGATTTAATAAGACCATAGAGGAACACCTGACAAAAGTGGTCGCAAAGAACCAGCGTGATTGGGACAAACACTTGCCTCTGTTTTTAATGGCTTATAGAGCAGCTGTTCACGAGTCAACAGGTGAAAGTCCTGCCAGTATCGTCTTTGGAAGAGAACTCAGGTTACCTTGCGATTTGATGTTTGGGATACCTGAAGAAGAACGGAGAGAAATCCGAGATTATGCCGACGAAGTAAGGGCACGACTTCTGGGTATCCATGATTTTGCTCGGGAATATATTCAACTAGCCAGTGACCGAATGAAGACCAGATACGACTTGAAGGCCAATTCGGTCGGATTTCAAGAAGGTGATTTAGTGTGGTTGTATAACCCAGTAAGGAAGAAAGGAGTATCACCGAAATTGTCTTCAGCAAGGGAAGGACCCTATAGAGTAATCAAGAGGATCAATGATTTGGTTTATCGAGTCCAGCGCAACACCAGGAGTAAGATGAAAGTTGTACATCTGGACAGGTTGGCGAAATATCATGGGCGTGAAGTTGATCGGGACGATCAACCTTAAGAGGAGGGCAGTGTCACGATATCGTTCGCCAGGCTGTCAAGAATAGATGATGGAAATACTAGAATCTAGCGAATTATTCTACTTTTATCTGGAAAATTAGATTATCGTGTGTATTCTAGATTTTACAGGAAGAGACTTAGGGATATATAAGAAGGCCAGCATTGGTTTGTAAGTTAGTTTCAGTTCGACTGTGATACGATTTAAATAGTGATTGTAAAGAGTTTAATTGTTGAGTTTGTTAATAAAGTAATTAGTGTCAGAGTGTTTTGTTAAGTGGAATAAATTATTGCTGTGTTAATTGGACTTTGATTTTTGGAATAAACGAAACGAACAACGAACCCAAGATTTTTGTCAGCAGGCAACCTAAAGCCGCGACAATACGTTAAGCAGCCCAATGAACTATACGCTAGACATTTACTTGTTTCAAGAAAACAGCAGGTTAGTGAAAACATTGATCAGTATTTACAAACTTTAAAAATGTTAAGCAAGGAATGTAATGGGAATTGGAAAGCAGTCACTGCAGAAGAAAATAAGAATGATTTCATTAGAGATTCTTTTATCAATAGACTTATATCAAAAGAAATACGACAACGTCTTCTCGAAAGAAATACATTAACACTTGATGAAACAGTTGCCCTGTCAAGAGCTCTTGAAGATGCTAGAAAACACTCTGAATCATATGGTGCTAACTATCAAGTACTGAATGCGGTAAATTCCAAAATTGTCAATGAGAATCTACAAGAAAAATCAGAAGTATCGTCTGCTGCAGTTGGCAAAACATCGCAGAAATACTATTTTTGTGAAAATAACAGGCACATGAATCAAAAATCAACTGTATTCCAGCTGAATCTCTTATTGATACTGGTAGCTGTGAGAGTTTCTTAGATAATGAGTTTGCTCTTAAAAATAATCTTCAAATTTATCCATCCTTTGGCCAAGTTTGTATGGCTTCAACTTCTGGTTCTTCTGATATAAAAGGATTTTATTTAGTCAATTTCCAACTAAACAACATGACCGAGTTGATATGTTCTTTGGTAGGTCAAAACCTACTTCATCAATTTGCTGCCTTATTCAAGCTAAAGTAGAACCTCTTTCAATATTTTCTAATTTATCAAAGGACTGTAAACCAATTGCTCCAAAGTCTCGTCGTCATTCAGAAGAAGATCAGTCTTTCATTCAGGCGCAAGTTAAGAGACTACTTCAAGAAGAAATTATTGAAAGCAGTACTTCACCTTGGCGTGCTCAAGTTTTGGTTACAAGAAACGGAAATCGTAAACGCAGAATGATAGTGGACTCAAATACTCTAACGCATATCCATTGCCTAATATTGTGACCATCGTTTCCAAAGTCGCAAAATTTCAAGTCTTGAGTACGATTTATTTGAAAAATGCGTATCATCAGATTCCAATATATAATGATGACAAACCTTTTACAGCATTCGAAGCAGGTGGACGACTTTATCAGTTTCGACACATCCCTTTTGGAGTAACGAATGGAGTATCTGGTTTTCAAAGGGTTATTGACAATATAATTGAGAAAGAGCGCTTGAAAGCTGTATTTGCTTATTTGAATGATGTGACATTTTGTGGAATGGATTAGGAAAATTATGACTTAAATCTTCAGAACTTCAGATTTCCGTTCGCATTACCTTGTCCTGATACTTCTTTCTGCTCAGTTATCAAATACATGTCAGTTTTTTTGTGCCTTGGTATGCCATCATACATACATCCCGACCGTGGGTCTTCTTTTATGTAACGTGAATTGACTGATTTCCTGCAATCCAAAGGTATAGCTACTGATAGAACAACACCATATAATCCTGAAGGCAATGGTCAGGTGGAGAGATATTATGGTATTATTTGGAAAATAGTGAACCTTGCATTTAAAACCAGAAATCCATCAATCTCCCAATGGAAAATATTTCTTCCTGATGCTTTTCACTCAATCTGATCCTTACTGTGCACTACTATCAACTGTACCCCACACAAAAGAATGTTCATTTATCAGCGTCGTTCCACTGATTGAGCTTCTGTGCCATCCTGGTTGACGCCTTCCCAAATTGTTCTCTTAACGAATCATAATTGTCGTAGCAAATACGACCCCTTGGTGGAAGAGGTAGAAAGACAAGCTACAGTATCTTTAAAACACTTATGGCCGTTTCCACCAACTAATTTAGGGGAGCCTTAAAGATAAGTATTCCCTAAACTAGGACTCCCCTAAAATAGTTGCTGGAAACGGCCATTAGCCCGTAGAGGAGACGCCAGTCTTCCACAACCCGATAAACCCATATACAAGAGAATTAGAGACATGTGAATATCCAGAAGCTCCCGAAAACAGGGAAACGTCTGAGTATCAACCAGAAAAAGATGAAAATGCCTCACACTAGGAACTGGAGCCTGCAGAGCAGATTGTCAATTCAGTCCAGTCCTACTCCACAGGGTGAAGAATTACGTCGTTCAAGTAGGGTTTGCCATCCTTCGCTATATCTTTAAGATTATGAATATAAAAAGAAGGGGAAAATGTTATGATATTATGACATTTTACCTCTATCTTATCAATCCTATTATTAGTCACTCGTTATGTCTTTCTTTTATTGTCAATTATTATCTGTTTTTTTTAGAGTTTTTATCGTCTGTTATATAATTTAAAAGTGTTAATTTTAGTGGCATGCAAACGCATTAATTAAAAGTTGATGAAAAATTCTCTTGTCTCGACTGGGATCCCAGTTATTATCTGTGGTCATTATTCTTTTAGATTTCTCAAGCTTTAGTTTTGTGAATTAAAGCCTTACAATTCTAATAAAGGTTTCACGACATGCGAATTGACGAGAAGAATAACCTTATGAGATGGGCAGCATTCGGCAAAATGAGACCTAACATTACAATATCCCTGAAACGAAAAACATTAAATCAGTGTGTCCTCCCAGTCCTGTAGGTACCTATGGAGCAGAGACAACTCTACACCAAAGTCTACACCAAAGCATCAGCAAACAAAATGAGAGTAACACAGAGACGAATGAAAACTATGGAAATATCCATGCTTGGATTGACTTTCTAAGACCTAGTTAGGAATAATGAGATTCGCAGAAGAACTGGGGGGACGATAAAGTTCTGTTCGAACCGACAAGAGATTACTGATTCTGGAACGGTTCTCATGTCGATTAGAACGTATCGCAAACCAAAAGTGGAAATAGGCAGGCCACGTCGCAACATCTGTCTTGGACAAACGAAGCCGAGGAAAAGCCTCCCACTCGCTGAACGGACAACCTCTAAACAGAATCTCATCAAATTGGAGCGCAACTGCTCAGAACAGAGACATATGGAAAATTTTAGAGGAGGCCTATGGACGTGAAAAGAGGCTGTTTGATGATGATGGGTATTTAAAATGTTGAGATCTGATGAAGAAATCCCAAAAGTTTTATTTCAATGAATAAAATATTAATTGGCGCAGTCAGTAGGATTTAGGATTCCATATACTTTGAATCTGAATTGGAGGAAAAAGATTGCATAGATCCTGGAAAAAAGCTTCATAGCAAGTCCTTAATCTTCAATAAAATATACCATAAACTCAAAATAAATCATATACGTCTTTAAATAAAACATTGGATGCCTGTTGTTTTAGTACCTATATAATAAAATTTATAATGGGAAATAACGAATAGCCTCGTAAATAGAAATATCCATTATTCTTTGCTGAAATAACTCTATAAATGAGAGATACCTTCGAGAACAGCATTAACGGAAATTATGCAGACGAATACAAAAGCAAGCAACAAGGAATAACCAATTAAAACAGTACATTCGCCTACTGTGCTCCGATATCTTTGAAGAATGTTGTAGACCTAGTAACATTACATATTTTTATTAACAGTTTCAAAGATTAATATTTTTGCTAAATGATTTACAAATAATTCTTGGCATATTTTGTTGGTAAGTACAAACATAAATAAGCTAATTTTGTATGTAATATGTTTACTTTGGATCGCTATACAATTCGCTTTGCCAAAAAAAAAATATTAATGATGTTGCTGATTGCAAGTGTCGCAATTGAAAACAATATAAAAATTGAAAGTCAAACATACATGGTTTATACAAGGACATAACATTCTTTTGAACCACATTCAAAAACTTACTCGAGCAACACGAAACTCCACCAGAAAAAAATCCAAAGTACCTACACCAAAAATAAAATCACCCGGTAAAAACAAAACAATAACGTTCACAGCGTGCAATTATCAAACATGGACGCGGAACAAAGAAGTACCAAAACCGCGGTAGCTACGCTGGAGGTACACTGAAGAAATAAATGGTGGTGGTACCTCGCGAGTACCAACGACCATGCGAGAGCGACGCGACCGTGGTTCACCTGTCCTGATTCTGTTAGTTGAAAAGGACGTTGAAGTTTTATAGGCAGGTACCTTAGTTTTGGTACTACATGTGTGCTATTCGAATTTTTGAAATTTCAATTGTAGAAAACCTGAAATTGTTATCTTTTTTGAAGTTTTAGTTTTTGAGATAAAATTTTTGTTTAGGGCGAGATTATTGATATATGAAGCTACAATGATGTTGGACTATTTTATATTTTATTGTTATTAAGCACATACCAGATTATTTTGCTAAAGAAAAATTCAGGAACCATAGACAAATTTTCCAGGTTCGAGAAGCTTCATGGAAAATCCAATAAATATAATTTATTTAAGATGGCTTGAGATATAACGAACTGTGGGCTAGATTGGTAGAAAGAACTTCAGATTTTAAAAGCGAAGATTCATTAGGGACCGCTCTACATCCTTTAGCAACCTCAACAAGAGTCAAAAGATCATTTTTTCTTAGTAGCGGGATAGACAACATTTATAAGTATAGATAATTAAAAAACCAAAGACGATGACGTTTGTGCCAGATTATTAGAGTTATCTGTTGTAAATAGGTAATATGTCTGATTTTAATACTGATGATTATGTTGCCCTGATTGGAACACTGGAACACAAAAGAGAAATAATTTCAGGGAACTAGAAACTTAGAATGTTCATATTGCAAAGAAAATAGATAATGGTTTAAAGGACACACATTAGAAGGAATATTGTAGAAACGAAAACAGAGATACATAATGTGAAAATGCAAATATTTCTCAGAAAAATGACGAAAGTAGTACAGCAACAGGGGTATGACTACAAAAATCCGACCATAACCTCAATCTTTCATTCTTGACACGTGGTGGATGCGCCGCCGTTGACACGAAGGTGGATGCATCGTCGGCGCCATCTTGTCAAACGTCATGGCGCCATCTAGCGTACATAGTGTGAAGTTCGTAATACAGGATGCTGTAGTTGGGACCCGCAGGGCTCTGCCCCCCAAAAAGGGGGCCCGCAGGGCTCCGCCCCCCAAAAAGGGGCCCCCGGATTTTAATATGGGTACCAGAAAAAGGGGTGGGGGGGGGGAAATGTTTTCCCGCCATCTTGTCAAACGTCACCTGTCAAACGTCATCTGTCAAACGTCACCTGTCAAACGTCACCTGTCAAACGTCATGACGTCATAGCGGGAGTTTTGAGTCGTTCCAGGTTCTGTGATGACGTCATAGCGCCCTGGGTCACGTCCGTGGAGTCATTTAGAGTACATAGTGCAAAGTTTGATTCATGGTTCGGGTTCTGTGATGACGTCATAGCGACCTGGGTCACGTCCGTGGCGTCATTTAGAGTACATAGTGCAAAGTTTGATTCAGGGTTCAGGTTCTGTGATGACGTCATAGCGACCTGGGTCACGTCTGTGGCGCCATTTAGAGTACATAGTGCGAAGTTCGATTCATGGTTCTGTGATGACGTCATAGCGACCTGGGTCACGTCCTTGGCACCATCTAGAGTACATAGTGCAAAGTTCGATTCATGGTTCGACCTGGGTCTCGTGGGTTACGTCAGTTTGTGTCGGTGGCACCATTTAGAGTACATGTGTCAAGTTTGATGTGTCTTATAACAGGATGCTGTGGTGGTGACGTAACTATGAGGGTCCAGCAGCTAGCTTCATGTTGTACCTGGTAGAGGGTGTTCGAACTCAAGGATGAAACACACCTACAGGATTGCTTATTGACCTCGTGTGTTACCATTTACGACGCCATAACTAAGCCATCAGCTGTTTAAACAACCTACGTCAAGGCGAGAAATAACATGTTGCTTACGTCACAACTGGTGATTTAACGTTGGGGAGAGAGTGGATTTGTTCCACACAGGCCTTATGAGGATAGGCTATCCTGTAGTAGTAGTGTGTATTATCCTTGGTTGAAACCAACATTTGATGGGGAAGGGGCCTCGTTTTTTTTATTGAAAACATACATTTTTCAAGACAACGATTTCAAAAAGCGAATATTTTCCATCAATAAACTGCTTAATGATCTAATCATTTTGGTGGTACGTCTTGGGAGAAACACTGCGTTGTCGTCAAATTCAACGTGTATTTCAAATCCATAGCTAAAAATATGCCACAATTGTATCGATTACCTAAGTATATAAGATATTTACTTACTAGGTTAAAATAATAATTGTTGCTCAATAATTTTATAATCCTCACTGTGACGAGAAAGAATACAACACTGTGGGCACCCCTTTTAATTCGAACTTCGCTTGACATCTGTTGATGTACCTTAATTTGTATAGTTTACTGGTTCCAGTAAAGATTTGCAATTATTTTGAGGTCTGTATCGTAGAAAATATTGGGTACTCTCACTTTCTACGAGGACTTATAATTTTCTCAGCGTTTTTGATCCTTTGTTATAAAAAGACAGGTCTTGTTGATTGATTTCAAATCCATATCTAAAATATTCATAATTGTATCGATATTAGTAAGTATATAAGATATTTACTTACTTGGTTAAAATGATAATTGTTGTGCAATAATTTTATAGTTCACCGAGTTTCAAACAAGACTAAAAGAGCTTAGTTATTATAAAATCCGATTTAAACTTTGAAGTAATCACATACAAAAAACGCTGCCAAAATATTGGGAATTTCACTCTATATCAGGCTTCAGGTCTTGTAATTTTCTCAGTGTTTTTAATCCTTTGCTATAAAAAAACAGGTCTTGTTGTTGATTGATATTAGTATATAAGATATTTACTTACTTGGTTAAAATGATAATTGTTGTGCAATAATTTTATATTTTTCACTGGTGACGAGTTTGAGCAAACTGAAAGAAGCTTGTTATTATAAAATCCGATTTAAACTTTGATATCACATACAAAAGCACCGTCAAATGTAAACGCTTATTCGGCAGTTTTTTTATCTGAATTATATCAGGACCGTTCGCAGAAATCGCCCGAGAAAAACAACAACACATTTTAAAGATAATTTTTTAGTTTAAGGCGTAATTATTAAGTTAGATATTTGATATGTCCATTTTTATTTTAAAAAAGGTGACAAATTCAATCGATTTATCAAAATTTAAAAGAATAGATTTAAATTAGCATCGTTGACATTTTATTAGCCAATAACCCTATGCAATACAAAATTTCAGTGGATACATTGTTACCTGTAAAAGATGAGGATTCAATTTTTATTCTTTGTACAAAAAACGCAGCATCCAGTACCAGTACTTTGAACCTGGATTTTCAAAGTTTAGTTTCTTGTGCGATAAGTGTCGGTTTCGAAAAACTGTAAGTACTATTTTTAAATATCTAAGTGATGTAGGATAAATCATGCCCTGAGACATATTTTAAATTAACACAAACCTCGATTATTGAATTATTTTTATTTTCCTTAACACATAAACATATTGTTTGTTTTTTAAAAATACAGACAACCCTGAGTACCTATTTCTTAATTTAATTCCAATAGTTTTTTTCGGAGCAACTTGAATTTACTTTTACACTTACATTTGCACAAAACTCAAATTTCTTTTTCTAAAATTTAGGTAGGTTCTTTAACCAATTTAAACTGGTTTTATTTTTTCATTTATTTTAAAACAAACCTCCATAAACAGCGAATTTTTAATTTTATGTACAAAATCGTTCACCAGGAAGGAGATAACCTGAAACGTCATGGGATTGCTAATCATCTTCCAAGATCTGTAACCAATGTGGTGGGATTTTTAAAGCAGAGGGGGCTATCCAACACCACCCAAACACCCAGCTCCAAGAGAGCCTCCAAACGAAAGGCTGGAGATCCCGCCGCCCCCATGATGAAGCAAGCTAGACTTTTGCTGGTAAGTTGACATTAATCGCATTTTTTAAATCTAATTTAATTATTTTCAGGACCTTCAATATCAGCCACATGCCGGTGGTGTGAGTATTGCGATTTGGAGGCACCGATAAATCAATGGGTTGGTCATCTTCGGTGTCTCTAGCACCGAGCCAACACCTGGTGAAGCAGGAGGAAGACGTTAGTCTTGTCAAAACATCTTTCAAGAACCGAATTGAAACATAGCGGCTTTCATCAAAGCAGGACCCTATCAGCGTGAAGCACGTTTTGAAATTAGCTGTGGCATACCTATCCAGTATTAGGACGGACGGAGGACACAATTACCAGGATAGCAGAAAATGCGTATGCGAAAAAAATAATTTAGAGCAAACAGTTGAATAGCGCAAGGATATGAGAAAACTAACTTCGCACATTCTTGGGCAACCGACCCACCGAATTCAGCAAACATGCGTACACGTACACGAGAAGAAGGGGTTTTAGAACTGGTTTTTCCTTTAACAAATCACGGTAACTATGGAATAACATAATAGAGGACTAAAATATGACACAACCACTTTCAAGTTGAAACTGGAAGTAGCCTATAAGGGGCCCAAATAGCCTCAGTAAAGTGCTAGAAAGATACCGGTTGCCACTACCACCCCCTGCTCAGAAATAAATTTGGTCATTTGGGTTTTCAGGCATCCTGAACAAAAAGTTCACAGAATTCCAGGAAAAAGAAAGCGGTGTGTATCATTTCAATTGCAGTGTTATATACTAAACAATGTCTCTTACAGGCTGGACGCTACAACAACTTTAAGCTCTAAATATAAGTATCAATAGGATCATAACCCTCTAAAAGCTTATTCATATCTGCCAGTACCAGGATAACCTGTAACGTCATGGGAGTTGCCGCACATCTGCAATCAATGTGGTGGAATTTTTAATTCATTTCATCCACAAATAACATGGGTTGAGGAAAAAAGTATGCGGAAATTTGGGATCTGTTTCTATTTAAATACTCAATATCTATTGAAAAAAAAAAAAATATATTCAAGGGTGACGATAAAGACGTATTTCATTTTTATGATTATGAATATTGATACAATTTAGATGGTAGTCGCACTCACAGTCCCATTAACCATATTGGCAATGATTGTTGAGAATAAAAATAAGCTTTAGTATAAACTATGTTTTATTCTCCTGAGAATGACAGAGATGAAGCCACCATTGATCTCTGTATACCACCAACTCACAGTCAAATAGCGCCAGCACACACTTAACATAATATCATACAACTTTTATTTATGTTCCAAAATTGTATCAAGATTATTTTCATTTCAATAATTTTTGAAAAGAAACTTCTTAAACGGCTTTCTGCTATTTGGACGACAATGGAGAGTGATTTGAAAAACGCGTCACGGGCAAATTTCGTTACTCGAGAGAGAAGAAAGATGTAACGTAAAGGAACAGAGAAAGACAGCTATTGATTGACACAAACCAAGGATTATACGCGTCGAGAGGAGTGCCCATTATTGACAAGCGCCGATATTGACACAAACCAAGGATTATAAGCGTAAGGAGGATTGCCTATTATTGACAAGCGGTATTGGAAAAATAAAATCATTTCTGGCGAATTTCGAGGTTTTCCTGATATCTCTGGACAGCACTCGGAATTTTTGAAATATCAATGCAGCATAATAATGAGCACAAAGTTGCACTATACTTTCTTCTGATTCAACCGACGTCGGGTCTCTTTCCGTAGGATTCCAATACAGGATTCGAATAGGATTCAAAATAGCTAGTATTCGAATGCTACCCAAGTCTCCCAAAGTACCAAGTGTTATCACAGGAGTCTATTCGAAACATGCCGCATTACTAATAATTATCAAACTTCAAACTTGTATAACAGGAGACTTTCTCATTGAAATGAAGCATTACGTTGATAGACTTGATACTGTTTACAATCCCAATCCCCATTAAGTATACATGCCCCAGATGTAAGGGTGAAACTGATATACCCAATCGACTTTGTTTGCCTTACGAATTTTCACAATTTGTTGAACAAAAAAGGATACCATCCCATTATTTTGCAAAACCCGAACGTAGAACCTAAATTATGAAGTTGTACTAGTAAATTTTCTGTTAAATAAAACTTTTGTTATTATATTTTTCTGCTTTTTATTTATAGCCTCTAGACTAGGTTAGGCTATAATAATTTAAACAAAATTCAACGAGAGCATTGTGCACAACATTAGGATAGGCCATCGAATACTATATTGTTAAGCTTTTTTAAGTCGACACTTTCCGGAGCAAAAGAAGGAAGGATACGGTAAAAACAGGTGTGAGATCAGGTGACCATTGACGTACAATCGTAGGGAGTCACACCAACTCATATTGGAGTATCAGCTAGGGGATTCTTATCTTGTCACAAGTCGCTATGGCTCGCTAGCTGTCATTCGATACCTATTTCGATATCGGATGGAGAGTGATTCATATGTATTATTATCGAATTTCGTATCGACATCAAATAGACGGTGGTATGAAAAACGAGAGAAAAATCGACCTTCAAATTTGAATGATAGATGATAGATTATGTTTATCATTTTATAATTTATTTTTCGCTTCAATTCAAACTATTTTTACTTCTAAAGATTCTTTTCGCGTTGAAAATAATTTCAATTTTTAATTATTATGTTGCAACGAAATCTTAAGGCAGCACCGTCAACAGCAAAACCTTCACTTTAGACGCACGACTCGTAGGGTAGGAGAAACTTGATTTACATTTTTCTTCTCGTCTCTCAACTCCACACTCCCGTATTCCTTATGTGAGAATGACCGCGTTCACCAGCACTCAACATGTTGAGTGATTAGTCAGCGGCTTTGTTGAAAAAGATGAAATATAACGAAGGATAACATACACAAACGACAAACATAAAACATAAACACAACACATGACGCCACAACTTGTCACTTCAAAATAAAAAAGGATAGCCAATCATTCGAACAAAGATCAGCAAATCGAAAAGCCGAAACGGGACCTCTTACTTACGTCAGAGAGTCGATCCGAACTAGCATAAGAATCAGCAATTCGACATCGAATTGGTCTTAAGAATTCCGCAGGATTATAAATGATGGACTGTATACGCATGCAATTTAATTCATTTTACCTACTCATCAATAACTGATAGACTGTGCCTGACTCATCCATATAATATTATAGGTCCTGCAAAATATTAATGAAACCGAACAAACACACTGCATACATAAAACGTCCATTTTATGTCATATTCACGTTCATACGTCCATATGACCTATTACACTGATCTCGAAAATAAATGGATAAACAAAGAACGCTACTAATGCTGCTAATTCACGAGGTCAAAATCTAAACAAAAACAACTGACTGGGACAGCTGTGAGCATGCGCAGTAGATACATGTATTGTGCGTACACAAAATCTGGCCAATGAAAATGAAGGAATTTCGAAACTTAGAACAGTTGTTCGAAAGATAAGACACTGCGCAGGCGTAAGGCTGTTCCGTTGCACAACTGTTCGTAGAATATTGATCCCAAACTTTCGCACAAATTATGCAAATCAAGCCATATGAATTGTTTATCCATTTATTTTTTAGATCAGTGGACCTATTCAGAACGTACATTAGACGTACATTTTAGTAAAAACATTCATATTACGTACATTTACATCCACCATTTTGGTTTTATGTTAAAGTGTAAAATACAAACAGGTCACTGTTTATTTATTTAATTCCTCGTGTCTAAGTTTAACTTTGTTTGAATCTCTATTAATCCTAGTAATTCAAATCATTGGCTTAGAAAATCGTGTGTTTATTTTAGTGGCAATCAGACGTAATAATTAAAAATTGATAAAAAAATGTCTTGCCTCGACTGGAATTTAAACCCAGGACCCCTGAATTTCCAGTGCAACGCTCTAACCAACTAAGCTACCAGGAGCTGTTTCATTTCTACCTTTTCGAATGTCGATCAAATCTGGAACGCAAAATAAATGGAAAATAGTATAGAAGGACTAACCACACAGCGTTTTTATGGCTAGGGAGTTTAGCGATACCGTGGGAAAAATCTAGATCGACGATGCATTTGATCTGAAATTTCGGGGTTTGACCCGAACCAAACCCAAATTTTTGGGGAGTTTCCCGGAATTCGACCGCAGCTCCTTATCTCATGCTATCATCCTCAAAACACAGTTATCGTCCCGCCATCGAGCGTCATCTTCGTCGTCGTCTCGTCATCGATCGATTGCAAAAATTCTAGCCGGGGAATCGAGTCCTCAGACCATCACACCAAAATCCAGCACTGTAGACAAGGCACTAGATCTTTGAGTAATTATTGATAAAAAATGTTTGTAAGTAAAGTCTATACCAAGTCACTTGGACTAGCATAAAAACTAACTAAATCCCGGCATCCATCAGCTTTTTCTTTGTCAAACATGGACGGCGTAATTTCAAAAAACAGTACTAAAATTAATAATCAATAGACAGTATGTCAATCAATCATGATCGGCAATGGCCAATCAGATCTATTGCGTCCACGTTTACTGGTATCGAACGTGTACATGGAGGATGAAGCCAATCAGATAATATACCTATCCATTCTTACTTGTCTGGCTTCCAACGGGTACGAGGATCAATCAGTATAAATTTTGCTATATTTTTCAATATGTGATGCAGTATATTGACCATACGTTTATTTTAGGCTTGGTCCAAGTAACTTCGTATAGACTATAAAACGTTCTAACTATACAGGTCCAGAGACAATTATAAGTGTGTAGACAGCTATACAGGTCCAGAGACAGGTCCGATTCAGCTTTTCGAGACAGATCTGTCTACACAGACTGCTTTTCGAGACAGCTTTTCGAGACAGGTCTGTCTACATAGACTGCTTTTCGAGACAGGTCTGTCTACACAGACAGCTTTTCGAGACAGGTCTGTCTACACAGGCAGCTTTTCGAGACTGGCCTCTCTACACAGATAGCTTTTCGAGACAGGTTAGTAGTAACGGGGGCACCTGAGCCTGAGAAATGTTTCGGTACCGTGGAAAAATCTCTAAATCGGCGGCGCCTTTGATCTGAAACAGCTATACAGGTCTAGAGATAGGGTTGTATACACCTATACAGGGCTAGAGACAGGCCTGTATACAGCAATGGTAAGCAAGGGTTAGTTTGGGTTAGTTATAGGTTAGCATAGGACCCCCCACGTCGTTGGGTCAGTTACGAATCTTCCCTAACTGACCCAACGACGTGGAGTTGAGAGACGAGAAGAAAAATGTAAATCAAGTTTATCCTACCCTACGAGTCGTGCGTCTAAAGTGAAGGTTTTGCTGTTGACGGTGCTGCCTTAAGATTTCGTTGCAACATAATAATTAAAAATTGAAATTATTTTCAACGCGAAAAGAATCTTTAGAAGTAAAAATAGTTTGAATTGAAGCGAAAAATAAATTATAAAATGATAAACATAATCTATCATCTATCATTCAAATTTGAAGGTCGATTTTTCTCTCGTTTTTCATACCACCGTCTATTTGATGTCGATACGAAATTCGATAATAATACATATGAATCACTCTCCATCCGATATCGAAATAGGTATCGAATGACAGCTAGCGAGCCATAGCGACTTGTGACAAGATAAGAATCCCCTAGCTGATACTCCAATATGAGTTGGTGTGACTCCCTACGATTGTACGTCAATGGTCACCTGATCTCACACCTGTTTTTACCGTATCCTTCCTTCTTTTGCTCCGGAAAGTGTCGACTTAAAAAAGCTTAACAATATAGTATTCGATGGCCTATCCTAATGTTGTGCACAATGCTCTCGTTGAATTTTGTTTAAATTATTATAGCCTAACCTAGTCTAGAGGCTATAAATAAAAAGCAGAAAAATATAATAACAAAAGTTTTATTTAACAGAAAATTTACTAGTACAACTTCATAATTTAGGTTCTACGTTCGGGTTTTGCAAAATAATGGGATGGTATCCTTTTTTGTTCAACAAATTGTGAAAATTCGTAAGGCAAACAAAGTCGATTGGGTATATCAGTTTCACCCTTACATCTGGGGCATGTATACTTAATGGGGATTGGGATTGTAAACAGTATCAAGTCTATCAACGTAATGCTTCATTTCAATGAGAAAGTCTCCTGTTATACAAGTTTGAAGTTTGATAATTATTAGTAATGCGGCATGTTTCGAATAGACTCCTGTGATAACACTTGGTACTTTGGGAGACTTGGGTAGCATTCGAATACTAGCTATTTTGAATCCTATTCGAATCCTGTATTGGAATCCTACGGAAAGAGACCCGACGTCGGTTGAATCAGAAGAAAGTATAGTGCAACTTTGTGCTCATTATTATGCTGCATTGATATTTCAAAAATTCCGAGTGCTGTCCAGAGATATCAGGAAAACCTCGAAATTCGCCAGAAATGATTTTATTTTTCCAATACCGCTTGTCAATAATAGGCAATCCTCCTTACGCTTATAATCCTTGGTTTGTGTCAATATCGGCGCTTGTCAATAATGGGCACTCCTCTCGACGCTTATAATCCTTGGTTTGTGTCAATCAATAGCTGTCTTTCTCTGTTCCTTTACGTTACATCTTTCTTCTCTCTCGAGTAACGAAATTTGCCCGTGACGCGTTTTTCAAATCACTCTCCATTGTCGTCCAAATAGCAGAAAGCCGTTTAAGAAGTTTCTTTTCAAAAATTATTGAAATGAAAATAATCTTGATACAATTTTGGAACATAAATAAAAGTTGTATGATATTATGTTAAGTGTGTGCTGGCGCTATTTGACTGTGAGTTGGTGGTATACAGAGATCAATGGTGGCTTCATCTCTGTCATTCTCAGGAGAATAAAACATAGTTTATACTAAAGCTTATTTTTATTCTCAACAATCATTGCCAATATGGTTAATGGGACTGTGAGTGCGACTACCATCTAAATTGTATCAATATTCATAATCATAAAAATGAAATACGTCTTTATCGTCACCCTTGAATATATTTTTTTTTTTCAATAGATATTGAGTATTTAAATAGAAACAGATCCCAAATTTCCGCATACTTTTTTCCTCAACCCATGTTATTTGTGGATGAAATGAATTAAAAATTCCACCACATTGATTGCAGATGTGCGGCAACTCCCATGACGTTACAGGTTATCCTGGTACTGGCAGATATGAATAAGCTTTTAGAGGGTTATGATCCTATTGATACTTATATTTAGAGCTTAAAGTTGTTGTAGCGTCCAGCCTGTAAGAGACATTGTTTAGTATATAACACTGCAATTGAAATGATACACACCGCTTTCTTTTTCCTGGAATTCTGTGAACTTTTTGTTCAGGATGCCTGAAAACCCAAATGACCAAATTTATTTCTGAGCAGGGGGTGGTAGTGGCAACCGGTATCTTTCTAGCACTTTACTGAGGCTATTTGGGCCCCTTATAGGCTACTTCCAGTTTCAACTTGAAAGTGGTTGTGTCATATTTTAGTCCTCTATTATGTTATTCCATAGTTACCGTGATTTGTTAAAGGAAAAACCAGTTCTAAAACCCCTTCTTCTCGTGTACGTGTACGCATGTTTGCTGAATTCGGTGGGTCGGTTGCCCAAGAATGTGCGAAGTTAGTTTTCTCATATCCTTGCGCTATTCAACTGTTTGCTCTAAATTATTTTTTTCGCATACGCATTTTCTGCTATCCTGGTAATTGTGTCCTCCGTCCGTCCTAATACTGGATAGGTATGCCACAGCTAATTTCAAAACGTGCTTCACGCTGATAGGGTCCTGCTTTGATGAAAGCCGCTATGTTTCAATTCGGTTCTTGAAAGATGTTTTGACAAGACTAACGTCTTCCTCCTGCTTCACCAGGTGTTGGCTCGGTGCTAGAGACACCGAAGATGACCAACCCATTGATTTATCGGTGCCTCCAAATCGCAATACTCACACCACCGGCATGTGGCTGATATTGAAGGTCCTGAAAATAATTAAATTAGATTTAAAAAATGCGATTAATGTCAACTTACCAGCAAAAGTCTAGCTTGCTTCATCATGGGGGCGGCGGGATCTCCAGCCTTTCGTTTGGAGGCTCTCTTGGAGCTGGGTGTTTGGGTGGTGTTGGATAGCCCCCTCTGCTTTAAAAATCCCACCACATTGGTTACAGATCTTGGAAGATGATTAGCAATCCC
The DNA here is from genome assembly GCA_917834065.1 of Ceutorhynchus assimilis. Classification (NCBI taxonomy): domain Eukaryota; kingdom Metazoa; phylum Arthropoda; class Insecta; order Coleoptera; family Curculionidae; genus Ceutorhynchus; species Ceutorhynchus assimilis. The sequence continues at coordinate 13,312,628 of OU892287.1, forward strand.
ATGACGTTTCAGGTTATCTCCTTCCTGGTGAACGATTTTGTACATAAAATTAAAAATTCGCTGTTTATGGAGGTTTGTTTTAAAATAAATGAAAAAATAAAACCAGTTTAAATTGGTTAAAGAACCTACCTAAATTTTAGAAAAAGAAATTTGAGTTTTGTGCAAATGTAAGTGTAAAAGTAAATTCAAGTTGCTCCGAAAAAAACTATTGGAATTAAATTAAGAAATAGGTACTCAGGGTTGTCTGTATTTTTAAAAAACAAACAATATGTTTATGTGTTAAGGAAAATAAAAATAATTCAATAATCGAGGTTTGTGTTAATTTAAAATATGTCTCAGGGCATGATTTATCCTACATCACTTAGATATTTAAAAATAGTACTTACAGTTTTTCGAAACCGACACTTATCGCACAAGAAACTAAACTTTGAAAATCCAGGTTCAAAGTACTGGTACTGGATGCTGCGTTTTTTGTACAAAGAATAAAAATTGAATCCTCATCTTTTACAGGTAACAATGTATCCACTGAAATTTTGTATTGCATAGGGTTATTGGCTAATAAAATGTCAACGATGCTAATTTAAATCTATTCTTTTAAATTTTGATAAATCGATTGAATTTGTCACCTTTTTTAAAATAAAAATGGACATATCAAATATCTAACTTAATAATTACGCCTTAAACTAAAAAATTATCTTTAAAATGTGTTGTTGTTTTTCTCGGGCGATTTCTGCGAACGGTCCTGATATAATTCAGATAAAAAAACTGCCGAATAAGCGTTTACATTTGACGGTGCTTTTGTATGTGATATCAAAGTTTAAATCGGATTTTATAATAACAAGCTTCTTTCAGTTTGCTCAAACTCGTCACCAGTGAAAAATATAAAATTATTGCACAACAATTATCATTTTAACCAAGTAAGTAAATATCTTATATACTAATATCAATCAACAACAAGACCTGTTTTTTTATAGCAAAGGATTAAAAACACTGAGAAAATTACAAGACCTGAAGCCTGATATAGAGTGAAATTCCCAATATTTTGGCAGCGTTTTTTGTATGTGATTACTTCAAAGTTTAAATCGGATTTTATAATAACTAAGCTCTTTTAGTCTTGTTTGAAACTCGGTGAACTATAAAATTATTGCACAACAATTATCATTTTAACCAAGTAAGTAAATATCTTATATACTTACTAATATCGATACAATTATGAATATTTTAGATATGGATTTGAAATCAATCAACAAGACCTGTCTTTTTATAACAAAGGATCAAAAACGCTGAGAAAATTATAAGTCCTCGTAGAAAGTGAGAGTACCCAATATTTTCTACGATACAGACCTCAAAATAATTGCAAATCTTTACTGGAACCAGTAAACTATACAAATTAAGGTACATCAACAGATGTCAAGCGAAGTTCGAATTAAAAGGGGTGCCCACAGTGTTGTATTCTTTCTCGTCACAGTGAGGATTATAAAATTATTGAGCAACAATTATTATTTTAACCTAGTAAGTAAATATCTTATATACTTAGGTAATCGATACAATTGTGGCATATTTTTAGCTATGGATTTGAAATACACGTTGAATTTGACGACAACGCAGTGTTTCTCCCAAGACGTACCACCAAAATGATTAGATCATTAAGCAGTTTATTGATGGAAAATATTCGCTTTTTGAAATCGTTGTCTTGAAAAATGTATGTTTTCAATAAAAAAAACGAGGCCCCTTCCCCATCAAATGTTGGTTTCAACCAAGGATAATACACACTACTACTACAGGATAGCCTATCCTCATAAGGCCTGTGTGGAACAAATCCACTCTCTCCCCAACGTTAAATCACCAGTTGTGACGTAAGCAGCATGTTATTTCTCGCCTTGACGTAGGTTGTTTAAACAGCTGATGGCTTAGTTATGGCGTCGTAAATGGTAACACACGAGGTCAATAAGCAATCCTGTAGGTGTGTTTCATCCTTGAGTTCGAACACCCTCTACCAGGTACAACATGAAGCTAGCTGCTGGACCCTCATAGTTACGTCACCACCACAGCATCCTGTTATAAGACACATCAAACTTGACACATGTACTCTAAATGGTGCCACCGACACAAACTGACGTAACCCACGAGACCCAGGTCGAACCATGAATCGAACTTTGCACTATGTACTCTAGATGGTGCCAAGGACGTGACCCAGGTCGCTATGACGTCATCACAGAACCCGAACCATGAATCGAACTTTGCACTATGTACTCTAAATGGCGCCACAGACGTGACCCAGGTCGCTATGACGTCATCACAGAACGCGAACCCTGAATCAAACTTTGCACTATGTAGTCTAAATGACTCCACGGACGTGACCCAGGTCGCTATGACGTCATCACAGAACGCGAACCCTGAATCAAACTTTGCACTATGTACTCTAAATGACTCCACGGACGTGACCCAGGGCGCTATGACGTCATCACAGAACCTGAAACGACTCAAAACTCCCGCTATGACGTCATGATGTTTGACAGGTGACGTTTGACAGGTGACGTTTGACAGGTGACGTTTGACAGGTGACGTCTGACAGGTGACGTTTGACAGATGACGTTTGACAGGTGACGGTTGACAAAATGGCGGGAAAACATTTCCCCCCACCCCTTTTTCTGGTACCCATAATAAAATCCGGGGGCCCCTTTTTGGGGGGCGGAGCCCTGTGAGCCCCCTTTTTGGGGACGGAGCCCTGCGGGCCCCATTTTTGGGGACGGAGCCCTGCGGGCCCCATTTTTGGGGGGCGGAGCCCTGCGGGCCCCCCAACTACAGCATCCTGTATTACGAACTTCACACTATGTACGCTAGATGGCGCCATGACGTTTGACAAGATGGCGCCGACGATGCATCCACCTTCGTGTCAACGGCGGCGCATCCACCACGTGTCAAGAATGAAAGATTGAGGTTATGGTCGGAATTTTATAGTCATACCCCCTTTGACTATCTACTGACGAAGACTGAGCTTTTCCTACATTTACTGGAAAAAACCTTAAATCAATGGATATTTGACACTGGTGCAACTTCCCACATGTCAGGGGACAAAGCTGTTTTCAACAATTTGAGACAATATTCAAGTCAAATACGATTGGGAAACGATGAAGTCATTAATGTATATAACTCATATTGAAGAAGTAAGTCTCAATACTTCACTGTCATGAAGAAAGAATATTAAAATTACCTTGTAAGAATAACTTGGAATTCCGGGAGAATTACGTCGAATTTCCGGAAAATGAATGGAATTTCATTGGAGATTTTTCGAAATTTCACATAATTTTACTGGAATTTCACTGAACTTCCAAATAATTTCACAAGATTTTTTTCAAATTGCATGAAAATTTAGTGTCATTTTTGAAGGAATTTTCTAGTATTCCAGGAAAATTAATGGAATTTCATCGGAATTCCACATAATTCCACTAAAATCCTAAATAATTTCACAAGATTTTTGATATTTGAGTAGGTACCTAAGTTGTTAGTAGCTTATTACTTATTATTAGTTATTTCAAATTTCAATAATTATTTATTATTAATCGATTAATAAAAATTTGCCTGAATTTTGAATTATAAGGTAAAGTTCAGCGCAATCGTAACAACGGTGTCAAGATCTCTGAAATGTAAATGCTTGGTAATTTTTTTTTTTTTTTTTTAATGTACACCAGAATTTCTCGTAATTCCATAAAAATTCTACTAAAAATCCTTGTAGTTTCAAGGAAATTTTCTGTAATTGCAAGAATTTCCACAGGAATTTCTAGGAAATTCACAGGAATTTTAAATATTATCATATTTTTTTTTTTTGGAATTTCACGAGAATTATTTAAAATTTTGGAGAAATTACTTGGAACTCCAGGGAAAAAAATGGAATTTCATAATTTTACCGGAATTCAACATAAATTCCGCATATTTTTGTTTGGAGCTCTACGTAGTATCCCTGTGAATTTTATTGAATTTTACTGGAATTTTAGTCCGCATAATTTCAGTGGAAGTTTGCATAGTTTTTATAGAATTTTCGAAGAAGAAAATTCTTTGGACTTTTGCATAGTTTCTATGAAATTTCGGCATAATTTTTATGGAATTCCATACAACTTAATTCCACATAATTTTTATGTGATTTTGATTTTTTGAAATTCAACGCTTTTTTTGGAATTCTATATCATTTTCCATTTAATTTTACTAGAATTGCGCATAATTTTAATCGGATTTGGCATATTTTCAATGAAATACTGCATACTTATTATAAAATAAGGCATCATTTCCATCATATTCAGCATAATTTCAATGGAATTCCTCATAGTTTCTACGGGGTTTCGCATAATTTTTATGGAATTTTGCATAATTTTTATGGAATTCCACATAATTTCTATGGGTTTTTATGTTATTTAATTGAAACTCAACGATTTTTTTGTAATTCTACGCCATTTTCCCAGAATTCCATTTGATTTCACTGGACAAATCTATGTAATTTTTTAAAAATTAAACGTTTTTTTTTTTCTATGGAATTCAGAATAATTTCAATTAAATTTTGCATATTTTTTTACGGAATTTCATTTAATTCCATTTAATTTTACTGAAATTTCACATAATTTCTATAAATTTTATTCAAATTAAATGGAATTCCATGTCATACCTGGAAATTCCAAAAGAAATTACAATATATTTTCGCATAGTTTCTATCAAATTTCACATAATTCCAATATAATTACAATATAGCTTCGCATGATTTCTTTAACATTTCTCAAAATTTAAACGGAATTCTGCATAAATTGCCCATATCTTTGTTAAATTTCAAGCAAATTGAAATAAATTATATATCATTGGAAAGAGCATATAGTAGAAAAATCTCAAAACTGGATGCAAATGGATTTTTAAAAAAATCTCAGAAAATGGAGAAGTAATAAGGCCGGGGTTATCCAATTCCTTAATTCTTAATTTTTGTTCTTAATTCTTAATCGTTAAAAACCCCAATGTTAAATAAATTGATCTTTTTAAGAATTAAGAATTAAGGACAAATATTAAGAATTAAGGAATTGGGTAACTCCGGCCTAAGATTCAAAGCTAGATTAGTGGCTCAAGGTTTTACCTAGATTTCAGGCATTGATTTCGAGGAAACCTTTTCTCCAGTTGTAAGATATGTAACAATTAAGATTTTGCTGGCACACACTATGTACATAATGATAAACAACTGGACATCAAAACAGCATTTCTCAATGGTCATTTAGATGTTGTAATTTACATAAAAATCCCAGAAAGTGTTGACGGTGAGCCAGGGAGAGTTTATTATTTGAAAAAAAAAGTATATACGGTTTGAAAAAGTCTCCCAGATTATGGAATCATAAATTGGTCAGTGTTTTGAAACAAATAAACGTGATTAACGTGAAACAATCCATAGCTGATCCATGTATGTTTCTGTTACAAGATGGAAGACAATCTATTTGAGAGATCACTAACCTAGGTAAACCAAAATTTTTGTTATCGTTACAAATTTTATGGAATCCTTCATCTGTGTCCTTAAATCAAGAAAGATAATTGGAAAAAGTTTTGCATAAATATGACACAATGAACTGCAAGACGACCTCTGTTCCAATGGATCCTGGTACCAAAGCTCCAAAGGCAAGAGAGGAAGATAAAAGAGCTATATCAGTCAAAGATTGGAAGTCTTCTATTTCTTGCCATGGGAACATGACCTGACATAGCCTATGCAGTGAACAAGTTATCATAGTTTCAATATGAAAATGCTTCAGCAGATCTTAAAATGCCTTGAAGGTTCCGCAAGTAAAAGCTCAACCTATACCTTCACAAAAAAACCTGAAATTCGTGTTTAACAGTGATGCATCATATGGAGACTGTGCACAAGGCGATCCAGTAGTGGATATATTGGGGATTATGGTAACGCAGCAGTCACTTGGACTTCAAAAAGGCAGCAAAGTGTTGCAGTGTCCGCTACTGAATCTGAATATATGCCACTACTCTCATTGACTTGTAGACAAAGCAGTTGATTTTTGATCTGACAAACAATAATTCTAAACCACTGTTGTGTGATAACCAAGCTGCAATTTATATTGGAACAAATTATATATTGCATCAACGAAGTAACCACATCGACGTTCATTAATCACTACATCTGAGAAAGAATTATGGAAAATGATGTCGAGGTGCAATACATAGCTACTGCTACTAAAGAGAATATTGCTGATATTTTGACAAAACCACTACCTACTGAAGACAGTTTTTCATTCACTTTGGTCCAAGTATTGAAATATGAAGCTACATTGACGTTAGATCAGATCTTAGACTATTTTATAATTTATTGTTGTTAAACCCATATATCTACTACATCATTTTTGATCAATGATTTGAGTTATATCAATAAAAATAAAATTGTAAAAACTCTGCGACTATTGGTAGGTACTAACAATCCAGTCATGTGTCGGAATATTTTGTGGTACCAGCCTTTAAATTAATTTCTACCGGTCGGTGGTTCTTAGTTGCCACCTGCTGTAATCATTAAGTGGAATAAAGACCATAATATCGGACAAAATTGGAATCTAGATCCCATTTTGCGGGAAAGGAAAACGCATATGCCTGCCTCTACCACAAAACTTATTTAAGTACAAAATAATGTACTTACATGCGAATTGCACAAGGAAATTCAAAAAGAAATCTTGCTCGTTTATATATCAGTGAAAGTGTTGTTTATTGTAATCGAATTTTGTAGTCAACAAAAAAAAAAAGACTATAGATTCTTGAAAGTTTATTCGAACAATCCTTTGTAGCTGATAATGGAAAAATCAAATGAACAAGCTGGATTGTCAGTCATTGTGAGACAGTTATCAGCAATGCGAATGAAAAATAATTCACAATAATAAAGTGTATGATTAGCAACCTCCGACCAGTTGAGGAAGCATCAAATTATTTTTTTCTTGTCAAATATTCCCCATTCAATAAAGCCTTTATTCTGATACTGATATGTACCCACTGAAAACAATTAGGTAATCAGCTCCAGATAACATAAAAACACAATCAAACTTACATAAATTCCTCTATTTAACAATTCAGGTGCAATATAACGTCTCCTGTATCCCATACCTTCCCTCTTCCTAGGTTTTTCCTTTAAAAATCTTTCGTGTCCCCCCAAGCAACTGTAATCTTCAAATTTCACTTTATGTTCTTGATCGAGTTTAAGGGCGGCAAAAATATGCTTGGCCGGAAACAGAGTAATGCCATCTCTGTCATCGACAAGATAAAATGGTACTCGTCCAGCTAGGACGTCTCTAGTGGCTTCTTTAGGGATCACTTGATGGACACCGATACTGAAAAGAGATGGCCCTTTGGTACTAGAGAAGGTTATTAAAAATTGATATTTACCCTCTTATTAGCATGGGGATTTTTTTGACTTCTTCTGCTGGACTAGTCAATGGTGGGTTTGGGTTAGAAGCTGCGGTACTAGGAGTACTAGGGCTAGGTTCGCGTCTGGGCGATTTCCTTCTTTTCGGAGGCGGGCCAACCGGGATTAATGATTGCATTGTTTTTCTATTTGGGAATTAGCTTTTTGTGTATTACGACAAAATCTAAAGGAGCAAAAAGGCACTTTGAGTACTGGTACCTATGATTTTTTCTACGTCCCCTTACTTTTTACATAACGATTATTATTTTTTGTGTAATTTATGAAATCAGAAATATTTTTTATTTAGGGTGTCTACAAAGATACCACACTGAGGTTTCGGAATTAGAAAATTAGAGAAAAGTTGCATGAAAGTAGAACATTTGGAGGAAATCTCGAAAAACAAATTTTCAGCGATTCTTATCCTATTGGAGGACTACAAACCCTGCAATATTTTAACTCATTTGGACCTATAGTTCCTGAGAAAAAATCGCCTTATGGAATTTTCGGTGAATTTTTCGATTTTTCAATTTTTCTGACGAAAATACATAAAAATACATGAGAATACAGAATACATATGAATATCTAAGAATACATACATACATACATACCTACATACATAGTGCATTCACTGCATTCATATGAATACGTTGAATTACATGAGAAAATAAGAATACCTACACACTGGAATACATTAGCGGTTTACCCCTCGGGTAGCTACCTACCTTATGATTTAGATTTTTGAAAACTTCGAAAAAATAACAGAAAATCCGTAAAATTGAAAAACTGGAAAAAATCCGAAAAACCAATTTTGAAAATTATCATTTAGCTGAAGAAAATGCACCATGTATTTGAAATCTTATCTCATAGAAAACAGTTAAAAAAATAAAAACTTTTAAATTTAGGAAGCAAAAACAAAAGTTATCTCACCCCCTAGCAAAGGGACAAAGAAAAAACATAGTTTTTTTAAAAATAACTCATAACTCATCCAAAGACTCTAAAGTTCCCATGAATCCCTCCTCACTTTCACTTATGTAACACATTTTATAAAAATAGCCCCTAGGAAATACACTTTTGCCTTTTCGATAATTTATTCTTCTCACTTACAATGAGCTTATTACCACACCAAAACACCACTAACACTCTAATGCAACCGAACCAAAATAACTAAACTATGTATTCGGATTTAGCCAAAAGTATTTAGGACAATAGAGTTGCTACGACTTAAGTCTACACCTAGCAACTGGCTTAAAGTTGATTACTGAACATTATGTTTCTTTAAATAACAAATCCAGAGTAATTTTTCTCAATAACAATAATTGTTCCTATTGCTATTTATAAACTTTTATAAATGTTTTGTAAGTATAAGTTATCCTAGAGAACACTTGTAATGCTGGTAACATCACAATTTCGAATTCTCCAGTTCTGACAGTCAATGTTTCGTAATTAGAATGTCGGTTACAAAGATAGAAAAAAAAAAGACGTGTGACATTCCTTGGCCCTAAATCGGCCGGTCGTAGCCAGAATATGCCACAAGCTCCAGGACGAAATATCTTCCGGGGCTTATTTTAAAATTAACTGGCCCCGTTTCGCTTGTACTTTGCAATTAAGCGTATACGAATTTCTCGTTAATTAATTTAATTCTCGTTTTGTAAATAAATAAAGCTGGCAGCCAAACTTCATCAATCACCCAGAAAACAGAAAATTTCGCGTGTCTGCGGAATGACGCCCACTTTTATAAAGGTGGATTATTTTTAAAAATCGATGAATCAGATGTTGCTATTTTCGTTAAATTGTTTTACACCTCTGGATAATGTTTATTATTGCCAAAATTTTCTTTTGCAAAATTTTAAAAATCATATTTTGTTGTTAGCAATCTGTAATATGGATAGAATGTAAAATTGTATTGTAAAGTTATTGAAACCAAAAGCTTGGGATTCAATTTCAACCAAAACGAAAAAAATCAGCCACCAAGATTCAAAGAGAAATCAATCCCCCAAAACACAAACTTAGCGAATGAAGGAACAAACATTTTTTTTTCTTCGTATAGTGGGACTTTGTAAGTAATTTTCAAAGGCTCTGGGAAACTTTCTCATCCTCTTGCCAAGTTCACACTCACATTTATTTACATTGGAAAAAAAAACACCCATTTGATCATATTTCTCCAACAAAAAGACAAATTTTGTTAGTTTTCTTATTCCTGGCTCTTGAAGTTTCCCTAGTTTTTATTTTTATTTAAGTTGAATTCCTTCACTCTCTTCTTATTACTTCTTAAAGCTCTAAAAAACCCGTATTGGAAAATATTTTCTTGATTTTGGTGTAAGAATGCCATATTCTCGCACGCAAAATCGTTGAAGAATGAAGCTCCTTCATCAACAATTTTTAGTGACATTTAGATTTAAAAATATTGTGGTTTTTTCGCCCTGTGTGTATACAGAATTTAAACCTAAAAATCTAGAAAATACTGCCTTGTTTAAGAAAGGGGACTATCACGTTTATTCTGGATTTTACAAGAAATATATTAGGGATATATAAAAACCGGTATAAATTAGAAGTTTTTAGGTTTAAGATCGACTGTGATATGATTTAGATAGCGAATATTGTAAAGTTATAGAGTGTAGAGTTAAGTTGTTTGAGTTAATTACTGAAGTAATTACTGTCAGAGTGTATAGTAACGTGGAATAAATTATTGTTGTATTAATTAGACTTTGATTTTGGAATAAACGGACCTAAGATTTCTGTCACGCACCCCCAGAGCCGTGACATTGTGTGTCAGAAGTGCGATATATAGTGATGCCGCGAGACTCGAGACTGGTCTCGTCTCGTCTCGAATTTTCGAGACCAGACTAGGCGAGAGTCTCGTGTAGTATCGAGTCTCGAGATTACAATTAAAATTTTTCTTTCATAGCTTTATTATTGGACTAATCTAGGCTATTTGACTATGAAATCAGTAAATTAAATATGAGGGCTACTCTTTACTGTGATTTTTCACCAATTGCTTTTTCACTGTGGCAGTTTGGACTTCCGTTATAATATAAAAACAAAAACCATAAATACAGGGTGTCCGAAAAATAGCGTAAAAACTCTCCACGTAGTAGGGGACCCTTTGAGAAACCCTAGAAAAATAATTAAATTAAAAAAAACCTTCTCCAGCATTATTCTTGGTAATATGAAGAGGTAGAAGTGAAAATTCACCTTCGAATTCTTCAGGTAGTTATATGGGTATTTAATTAAATTCTCTGACATATTGTCCACGGGATATTTTCAGTGTTGCCAATTTTAATAAATATTAAAATGCACATAACTTTCTTAAGAATGCCACTAGATTTTTTAAAGTATTTTTCTGGGGTTCCTTGTAGGGTCCTCCAACACGTAGAGAAGAGTTTTTACGCTATTTTTCGGACACCCTGTATAACTCGAGACCAGACGAGACCACTCGAGACGAGACGAGACTTTGGTGCTCGAGACCGAGACTAAATCACGGTCTCGTCTCGAGATGTCGAGACGAGACCAACCCTAAGTCTCGTCTAGTCTCGTCTCGCGGCACCTCTAGCGATATAATTTGAGGACTGCAAAGTGAAATCCGATTGCAGAATAGTCTGGACCGTGTGGACACTGAGTGAATACTGGGACAGTTAGTCAGTGCAAGCAGTGACAGTCTCAAAAAGAGACCTAACCGATTGTGTAAATTACCGCGGAAGTGACTGATGTATACCCGATTTTGACTGCGATAGTGAATTTTCAAGTACCTAAGTTCTAGAAAATTCTACTTGGAAACCAAGGGAGGTATCGAATTTGTAACTTGCTTGCTTTATAGATCGATAATCGGAAAAGGCATTTCAAGAAAGTTATAGAACATTCTATTCGAAAATAAACGTATTTTGTTATTACCGTTCGTTTTAGTAAATATGTCTTAAATTGAAGAACGAATTATTTGGATAACTGTATCGCAGATTTATTCCATTAATTGGGTTTGAAACAAGATGAAATTTTACTACTTCTGACAAAACATTGTTGTAACTTAAGTAAGTCTTCCTTGAAAAGACGTTTGAAACGTTTAAATCTTTACCGTCGAAAAAACTTTACCTTCATCAACGATGTAATACGTTTCTTTGAATCACAACTTATGATATCTGGAAGATCGCATGGATATAAATGGATACACTTGAAGTGTCTGCATTGGAATCACCATTACACAAGAAATAGTTCGTCTTTTACTAAACATTATCGTACCCTACTTTGATCCCAACAGTGTACCTATCTTTAAGAAGAAAGAAAAAGTTGGAGAAGACAATATTTCAATGCAGGACCTAATTTTCTGTGGCACATGGACGGAAATTGAAGCCGTATGGAATATGCATCAGTGAATGCATAGATGGGTAGTCACCTAAAATTGAAATTTTACATCATCCTTTTTTTTTTCAGCGTTGACAGTACCAGTATGTTGTTATATATGTCACTAATTTAATTAAATTAAGTTTACAAAAAATGTGCTAAATGAAGAACCGCTCGACCGATTTTGTGCAAGCTTCACATAAACCATCTACTAAATAGTCCGAACAAAGCCTAAACATTTGGTTTGGCTAGGTGAGCCCGTTCTTGAGTTATAAAATTACAACGAAAAGTGGCATTAATTTTTATATATAGGTATATAGATAGATAAATCATCCATCGTGTTTTTGAAAGAGCATGCCGATTTAGTTTTAATGCGGTCTGATAAGGACAATTCAACAGTGCTAATGACAAAACACGAATAGGTTGCTTGATGAACCTACTACCTATAAAAAACCGCAGTCAGACCCCATACTACCAAATTTCAAACACGAGCTAATACTAATATTATTATCTACTAGATTATTCAATAAAAACTGTATTGACGAAATAATTTCAAAAAAACTTGAACGCTAATTAGCGTAACTCCAAAAGTGCCTCATAATGGTTGCCCCTCCAATCCCCCGATACGTATTTGAGATCTTCCTGATACCTAATATTTTTTGTCCGATTGCTACATTTCAAATTGTCACCCTGTATATTAAACTGTACTATAAATTTCATAGCTGGGTAAACGTGTGGGGTCAGCAGAAAAGATTATTGGTTTCTAGTTGCCACTTGTGTTTCGTGACGTATATATCAAATGTTGAGGAAAACAAGATTTTCATGTTCTCCAGCTCAATTGCTCAAAAGTTTTATATTATGTAGTGCTTGGTGCTTTTACTCTCTTTTACCAGAGCCCATTAAATTATAATTTTTATCACTATTATGTATATTTCCTCTTATATCTAATTATTGTTTACACATTTATGTGCCAAGAAAAACTGTTATTAGTATTGTCAATGTATTTTTATGTTTCAGACAATTTCAAATCAGTAAGCAAGATTGAATTAACGCTGTGTCTAGCCTCCCGGCACCGGTATTCATACGAATCCCGGCTATGGCGCGTTTTAACATCAACAACAACCGGTAACTGTCGTGGATCCCGGCTAGTGCTATACAAGATGTTAATAATTATTAGGTTCATTGGTATTGGAGCAGATTTATTATGAAGAGTAAAAAAAGTTAACAAAGATGAGCTTTTATTAATGGAAAATAAAATTATGACTTTTTATTATAATATGTAGGTAGAGGGTCATTTTGAAAGTTTGTTCAGCATTAGATCTTGTACAGCAACGCCGTTAATGTTCAGCAACATTACACAGAGGGTGCCTCAAAATTAGAGGTTAATATTTTAACTGCAGATTCTACATCTCAAATTAAGAGCAAAAATTCCTATAAACATGGGTCCAAGAGTACCCTATTTCAGAGATACAGGCTGTTAAAAAAGCCATAGTCCTGAATAATGGATGAAAATAAACCATACTATTCCCTTTTTAAACCACTGCTACGAAAAGTGGATTAATGAAGTACTTACCACTCTAATACCAATATCACAACAAGAAACAATAATACACAAAAGCTATTCCGGAATTAATCACAGCTTCAAGCAGCAAGAGAAACACGACTTTGAATTTTGAACCCAATAGCCGGGATCCACGATAAATCCCGGGATTCAGACACAGCGTTGAATTAATTATTAATTGATAAGGGGTTTTCATTCGAGCTTAATGGCTGTCGTAAGTTGGAATTTCTTCCTGACGTTTCGGTAGCACGCGTGGCTAGCACCTCTGAAGATGCAAGTCACGCGTTGTTGTCCTATCCCGAAGGGCATGTTGATTTTGGACACAGATGCAAGCAACACCAGTATTCACTGGCGTAACTAGACCTGGGAGGGCCTAGGGTGGGCCTGGCAGAGGTGCCGATTTTTGAAAGTCCTCATAGGTGCAGGAAAATATTTTTATAAATTTTATTAAAGGGGGAGGGGGAAGCTCGCCGTAGGCGAAACATTTTTTCTGAATGCCACGCCTTAAAACATCTATTTTATAATGTATATATTTTTCTATTTTTTTCTACGAACGTGCGAAACGTGCTTTTTTCTGCACGCATTTCAGGCCACGAAAATATCACTTTTTCGCACTAGTGTGGAAAAGTAATATAATTATGCAATGTTACCTTGGTACTTTTATGTCCTAAAATGCCACATGTCCCGATTATTATCAAAGAATAGAGATGGAGAATAGCAACATTAGCAATATAAAGTAATAGAGCATAAGAATTGACCACAAATAACGAAAGGATAGTTGTGTACAAAGTTGTGTAAAAAATTATATACTAGATACTACGACACGGAACGGAATGACCATCAAATACGTTTGAACTTCCGCATTCCCCATGAGAGCTTCGAGCACCCATGAGAGGTTGCTCATGGGAGTACCTGTCCCAATGCCCCCATGTAGTTGGCGGTGATGATTGTGACTTATTGGAATCTTTAAAAAAGTAGAACAGTGCATTATAGACAATTAGCTGGCTAAACCGGGCTTAAATCACTTACCCCAGCGTATCAGCCACTGTATAGTATAATATTAGCAACGTATAACCGTTCAAATTTAGTAGGTAATATCATAAAATTATGATAGATAACGTAGCTTTCATAAAATACCAAATTATTAAAGTTTTTTCTTGGGGGGCCTAACGATGTCTGGGGGGGGGGCCGGCCCCCCTAGGCCCCCCCGTAGTTATGCCACTGCCAGTATTGAAGCGGTACTTTCACAAAATCAAAATTCACAAGAGCATGTCGTAGAGTAGTCAGCAGAACCTTATTAAAGCCAGAACGAAATTATTGTGTCACTAGAAGAGAGTTGCTCGCCATAGTAAAAGCAGTCGACAATTTCCATCTACGGACGTAAGTTTCTGATTAGAACGGATCACGCAGCTCTAAAATGGCTTTTAGAAATGAGAACTCCCGAAAGGACAGCTTGCTAGATGACCATGTAGAGAAGACTGCAAGCATTGTCAAAGAATCGATATGCATGAGGAAAACACTGGTCCAGCTGTGAGAAGAACGGGTCTTATCATTGATGATAAATGCACTACTAAACTAATTAGAGCAGATCAAGAAGTAGACCAGGACATCGGGCAATTTCTACATCTTAAAGAAAATGATGAATGAGGGCCACAATGAAGGAAACTGTCGAACAAGAGTGTGATTTACAAAGCGTTGTGGGCTCAGTGGAATTCTCTGGCCATAGGAAATGGTTTACTGAAAAGAATTTGGGAAAGTGCCAATGGAAAATCTACTAAGAGCCAACTGGTTATTCCAAAAGATCGAGTAGAAAATTTATTAAAATAAATACATGACGGAACTTCAGGGGCACATTTTGGAGTTAACAAGACTTTGGTCAAAATTCGGAAATGTTTTTACTGGCTTCACTAGCATGAAGACGTTCAAAACCAGTGTCGAAAATGCGACCAGTAAAGGCCCGAAACTAATATCTCGGGGGCCCATGAAACAGTACAACGTCGGTCTCCCTTGAAAGAATAGCGATAGATATTGCCGGACCGTTCCCTGAGTCACAACGTGCTAACAAATACATCTTGGTTATCATGGATTACTTCAGTGGCCAGAAGTTTTCGCTGTTCCCAATCAAAAAGCTATCACTATTGCCCAGGTGCTAATGGACGAAGTTTCCAGTAGTCATGGTGTTCCACTAGAGTTGCATTCAGATCACGGGACGAAACTTCGAATCTGCCACCTTTAAGAAAATTTGTGAGATTATGGGTATTCGTAAGACAAGACAAGGACAACACCTTTACATCTACAGTCTGATGGCATGGTAGAACGATTTAATAAGAACATAGAGGAACACCTGAAAAAAGTGGTCGCAAAGAACCAGCGAGATTGGGACAAACACTTAACTCTATTTTTATTGGCTTACAGAAGTTACAGAACAGAGCAGCTGTTCACGAGTTCACAGTTAAAAGTTCAGCAAGAATGGTTTTTGGAAGGGAACTCAGGTTACCTTGCGATTTGATTTCTGTAATACCTGAAGAAGAACGAAAAGAAATTTGAGATTATGCCGACGAAGTGAGGACACGACTTCTCGGGATACATGATTTTGCTCCGGAGCATATCCAGCTGGCCAGTGACCGAATGAAGACCAGATACGACTTGCTGTATAATCCAACATGAAAGAAAGGAGTAACAACGAAATTGTCTTCAGCATGGGAAGGACCCTACTACAGAATAATCAAGAGTCATTGTCATGATTCAAAAAAAATTTAGAACCAAATAGGAATGGCCAAAAATTGAGACGGAAATATTGAGAAATGGACCCGAAATTTAATAAGAAAAAAATTGGTAGGCGTAGAGAAATTTGAAGAGGAGAACAAACATTCAAGAGTCAGGAATAGAAAAAAATTGAGAGGAAAACGTGAAAATAGAGAGGAGAAATATCAAAAAAGTTGGTTAAGAAAATTTCTCTTTTACTGTTACAGGAGTTTGATTTTCTTTTTATTCCTTTATTTGGAGAAATTCAAAACAAACTAGACAAAAATTCAAGAGACAAAAAAGTGAAATTCTTGACGTGAATTTAAAGAAGCCCAGTTTACGAGACAAATAAAACATCATCTTCTTTGGAAGACGATTTCATTACCCATAAAAGAAATAAATTCCCATGTGACATAATGAGTTATGAGACGAAAGACATCCGAAGTTTTATTTAGCATCTTAAATAAATCACGAACCTAAAAATACAAATTTCTCACCGGCACGCATTTCCACGAATGTCTATTTCTATTTGAAACTGAAAGTGTCGGCGAACTTTGTATAGCTACATAAAATCTTTGCATAATGTAAGCGAACTCATAAAAGTTTGTATTTTGATTACAAAGCTATTTCAAAATATAGGTCAGTTTTTATGACAATAATTTGTATGACTGGGATTTTCAATTTTGTGTTAGTTGCTCTAAAACAAGCACTGCATGGAATACTTACAGTATTTTTTTAAAACAAAAAAAGTCCTCACAAAACATATATAAAAACACACAACATATAAAAGTTTTATTTACAGGAATCAATTCATGCGCTCTTTCTACTACTATTCAACATTTTCCTCAACTTCCTTACATTAGTTTTAGCTTGTAGATAAGTTTTTTGTTGATCCATATCGATCGACTTCGATCTTTCGCGCACTCCACTCAAATAATCGTCGATTCTTCTTTCGCGATTTTTATTCACGTTTATTGAAGATAGCATGTGCATTGGTTTAAAATTGGTAACACCCGATTCATCTATGAGAATATATGGGACTCTGCCAGCTAAAACGCCTCTGGCAGACTCTTTTGGTATAACCGCTTGGTAATTGCCCCTGGTAATTAATGCTGGAACATCTAAACGCATTTTGCGCATTAGAAAATCTTCTATGGCTAATAGATTTTGTTTTTTCATCAGATCGTAAGGCACGTCTCTGGAATTTCTCAATGGTGACATTTCTGATATAACTATGGCACTTTCTCTGATTAGTTGGCGGATTCTGGGATCTGATTTGGCACATTCTGGATTCTTTTTTATTCTACTTATGGCTGTTTTTAATGAGTAATCCTTTTCGGATAATTGTCGTATTATTGTCATCCTTTTTAGCATATCTATTGAGGAATCTTTCAAGTTGTTCAAAGCTGTTTTGGGTGTAGATAAGTTTTCAATTATATCCTCTAAGTCTAGAGCTTTAGCAAAACTTATAGCTTCTTCAATAAATTCCAAAACAGTACTTTCTTTTTTGTTTAATAATTCCTCAAAATTATTGTCCATTAATGCATTTACGGTTGCTACAATGCTGTCTTGTAGAGCTTCTAAAGCCTTGTCCTCAGAGTTTGCATGTTTTATTCTTAATTGTACTTGTTCAGCCAAATCACTTATAATTTCAGGACAAAGTTTGGCTAATTTAGCAAATGAAACATTCATAACAGTGCCATCGTCAATTATTTTATCCAAATATTTAAGGCAATCATGCAGAGTTTGATTTTTGGCCGTAAGCTTTTTCAAACAAGCTACCTTTGTGTGTGAAATATCTTGTGTGAGTTGTTTGAGGACTGCGTCGCATATTTCCAAACGATCATATGGAGTGTCGAGTAGTTTCAAAAGCTCTTGAAGCAAGCTGGGATTTTTCCTAAGACTTTCCTCAATAATTTCCACAATTGAATGCAAAGCTAATATTTGATCTTTCGGTCTGCTTTTGTAAACATCATTGGCAGCTACCAAAGCTGTTTTAAATAAAATTTTCAATTTTTCAGAACACTTGTTGAATTTTATGTCTTTTTCGGTTGGGTTTATGTTTACGTCTAGATTTATGTTTTCAACTCTAATGTTGTTTCTGTCCCGAAAGGCCGCCGATCTTCTTGTAAGAGCAATTAAAACTTCTGGTAATCTATTAATACTCTCCTTGTCGTCAGTTATTTTTAAAGCAGCCTCAAATGCATCACTATCGTTTATGTAGGAGATTAAATTATTTTCAGAAGTCATGCTTAATTTTCTCAGCTCTTCAAGTTTTCTTTGCAGTTGCTTTTTTTTCTCTTCCAAAGACAATATTAAATCATTTATTCCATCATCTTGAAGTATAAGTTTTAGTTTCTCAAGCTCTTTGCGTTGTTGCTCATGTTTTAATCTTATAGCTTCCAAATCTAGTTCCTCTATATCAGAATTATTAAGCTCTTCAGATGTTGAAGGTTCATCAGTTGATACATCAGAGTCTTCATCGTCCAATAAATTTTTATTACAATTTTCAACAATAATTTCAATATTTTCAAAATCTTGCACTCCATTTTCTTTCATAATATCTTCAATTACCTCTTTCAAACATTCTTCGTTGTTGTTGTCTTCTTCAGGCACAACACTTATAATCCTCAACAACTTTCTGCGTCTTTTTTGTCGTTGTTCTTCGGGTTCTGGAGCTGGCCGTTCTTCAGCTGCTGTAGCAAATGTTAATTGTCCCCCTGAAGTAATTGTAGATTGAGTTGGTAAAAATAGTGGGTCTTTACTATCGTCGCCCATTATTAATCCATTAACCAATGTAGGATTGTTGTCGATGTTTATAGTAATTCCTGGAGCGTATTCAGCTCCGTATTCGTTTTCTACAGTTTGGCCTGGAACAAACACGTCTCCTTCTTCAGTGTGAACCATTTGGCCACTAATGAAACATTGTTTTCCAGAAGGTAGGGTAACTGTTGCTCCTGAAACTGTTCGTTTATCGTTCGATTCGATTTGAGTCAAGGTGGCATCACCCAGATTTTTAAGAATTTCGGGTATGTCTTTTAGCGTTGGGAGTTGATTGAGCAACTCTTCTTTTTGAGCAAGTGTTTCGTTTACGTGTTTTGTAGCTTCCAGATCAGCTATTTCCATAGGTATGGGGTTTTCGGTAACTGGGTTATCAATATCGTCTATTACTTGTTTGGCGTCTTCTTCGAACTTTTTCCAGTCAAACTTACGCATTATGTGTTTCATCATTTCTTTGAAAGCTTTCGTACCCTCCCATTTGTGTTTTTTGCGTTTTTTCATTATTTTCTTTAGTTCTTGTTCCCATTTTTCTTCTTCCATTTCTTTGTCTTCGAATAGTTTGGCTAGGCTCATGGTGTATTTGCCGTGGTGATGGAATTTTTCCTCGTCAGCTGAGGTGGCGCCCTCGCCGCAATACAAATCATCGCCGGTTTGTTCAAAGTATTGCATTTCTATAGGGACTTTTTTGAAATCTTTAGTTTTAACGAGGATTTTGTCTGTTTTTTGTGATATCATTACGTCTAAGATATCACCATCTCGTACAGCTAGCTCGAAAGCTGCTTGTACGACTATGTTGTACTTTTTATCTTCCACGGTATAGACAAACATCGGACCTTCGTTTGGTTTGCTTTCTAATATTTTCAATAATCGTTTCTGGTTTTCGTTTTCAGGATCGAAATTTGGAGTCATGTATGTGAAATCGTTAGCTTTGTTATGTTTTTTGGTGCCATAGTTTTTAGATTTCTTTGAGCGTTTTTGTTTGTGGTTACGCAAAACTGGCGCGTAATGTTGGTATTTTGCACCCAAAAGCCATTTGCCTGTTATTCTGAGGGTGCGTAAAGCATCTTTTGGCGTGAGCGGCTTCAGTAAGGGTAGATAAAAATTCCTTTTGAATATTTTACTGGCTCCGGTAATTTTGCAAAAAGAAAGCACGTAGTTCACCATTTTTTTACAGTTTTTTTTTGTTTATTTAATATGGTTCTTCAAAAAAAAAAAATCAATATACAGTTCGATTTTAACTTAATCAAGTAGCACTTAAAAAATAATTCGTACAACTAACTCGATTTGATTATAAACGAGGCAAAAACAAATAGACGTCAATATACAAAGCGTTTGAAAATTACGAATAAAAAAACACAATTTAGAAATAGAAGCAAAAATAGGTTCGTTTCGGCGATGTTCGGAGTCGTTTATCCGGGCGCGTTTTGAAAGATCCCGACGCTTAAGCTGAACTGGCGTCGGGACGAGGAGCTGTGGATCGTCAGGATTCACCTGTGTGCCGTTTCTGGAATCCCCTTCTTTTCCGTCTTTTAAAATTAATTTACCTGTCCTAGAAAAAAAAGAAAACAGATACCCGAAAAAAGAAAAAAAATTACAATGTTTGGCAGGAGTTTAGCAGTCACTTATTTTATATTGTTGACATAAAATTATTTGGTATAATGTGTATTGCTCACTAATAGATAAGAAAACCAATGAATGTATGCCTATTATTCATTAGTGAGTAATGCTTTATCAGTTCCAGTGTGTACAATAATTGAATATTTGAAGTTGCAATGATACAAAGGATGACATACATTTTGTTATTTGATTGGAATTGAGTGAAATTTGTTTTTTAATAAAAAATTACATATTTTTTTTTAATTTACAATATTAAAACGATAATAATTGCTATCAGATTATCAAATGAATTGTAAAAAAATCAGTCTTGAGATATATGTATAACTGAAAATTTCCGTAAAGTCGGAATCATGAAAACTTGCTTTAATTATCACTTTGTATATTATGACAATGAAAAATCCGATAGCAATTATTACAACATAAAATTTCACTCAACATTACATTGCATGCTCCAAACAAACAAATAAATTACAATTTTAATGTCTTCTGAAATCAAATTCGGACGTGTAAGAGTTGAGAACTTTCTGATACTTCAACAATCTCGTTTGGGTCTTGGCTCTCTCAATAATTTCTTTGGTCTTGTCGTCGTCGAAGAACGTCCCCTTCTTGATGCTCAACTCCAATTCCTCTAGCTTGGCGCTCTTCTTCACTGGCGTTATCGGTTCGTACTTGGGTGGCTTCTCAATTTTCATTTCTTTGCACTTTTTCCTGATTTCCATACGCAGCTTCATTACTTTGGTTTCTTCTTTGAGCACCTTCTCTTCCATCCGCTCCTTCATGCGTTTCCTCTCTTCTTCCTCTCTCAGTCTGCGTTGCTCTTCAAGTATCTTCAATGGATCCTCGATGGAAGCCCTCCGTGGCCTAAACTCCCTTGGAGGTGTAGGTTCTCTAGGCCTCATATCGATTACTGGTCTTTTTTTGACGCGTTCCTTGATTAGCGGTTCTGAAGGTTCGTCAAAGTTACGACGTTTAATGACTATGTCCTCATCGTTGATTACTCTTGGCTTTGGCTTGGGAGCTGGAGGGGGACTGGGAGTTAACTCACGACGACGTCGTTCTGGTGGGAGGTCCTCGTTCGTCGCTTCGAACTTGAGTTGACCTTCCTCTGTAATTGTGGATTCGCCTGGCAAAAACATCGGTGTACTTTGTTCTTCGCCCATAACCAGGCCTGGAATTAGGGTGGGTTCCCCTTCCAGTAACACCGTGATACCTGGGGTGTATTCTGAGGAACCATCCTCACTTTCAATGGTTTGTCCTGGAACGAATATTTCGTTTTCGTCGGTTTTGACGATTTGTCCAGGTACAAAGCACGATCTGCCAGGTATTTGGACTCGTGCGCCTGAGACGTTGAGCATTTCTTCCATTTCGCCATTTTCCATGTTTTTAATGACTTTCGGAATTTCGAGCATTGTGGGTAGCTGTTCTAGGACAACGGTACCACCGAGCTTAAGTTTTTCATTCACATTTCTGGTTTTTTCCATATCGTCTACCTCCATGGGAATATTCTCTTCTTCGACAGTTTCCTGTTGTTCCTCGACAATTTGCTTGGTATCTTCTTCAAACTTATCCCAATCCATATCTTCCACGCAGCCACTCATCATAGCTTTCCAATCCATATTGTCTTCGCCCTTGACCTTCTTCTTGCGTTTATTCGCCATTCGCATCATTTCCAATTCCCATTCTTCCACTCCAGATTCTTTGGCTTCGAAAAGTTTGGCCATTTGAAATGTTTCTTTGCCATGATGATGCTCTTGCTCGATGTGTTCTTTGGTCCAGCCCGAGCCACGATAAAGTGTCACGTTGTCATTGAAGGGCGCCACAGGTACGGTTACTTTGAGGCCGTTCGCTAGTTTGAGGACGATTTTTTCGCTTCGTTGGGCAATGGTTATGTCCATAATGTCTTTGTCTTTAATGGCCTTTTCCATTTGGTAGTTTACTACAAGGTTGCAGTTTTTGTCAATTATTTCGTAAACATAGTACTGGCCACGTCCCTTGGGTTTTCTTGCCAGAATCCCTTTGATTTTTCCATGTCCATCCATGTTGTCATCAAGGAATGGTTCTACGTAGCGCATGTTTTCAGTTCGTTTGATTTTCTTTTTAATAACTGGAACCCCTTTGCCTCTTTTTTTCTTTTCGGAGACTTTTTCTTCATGAGGCTTAAGCACAGGAATGTAATGTTCAATTCTGTTGCCCAAAACATTCTCGCCGGTAATGATTTTTCTTCGTAAAGCATCTTTAGGCGATAGAGGTTTCAGTAAAGGCAAATAGTAATTGCGTTGAAAGAGCTTACTGGCCCTTGTGATTTTGCACAGGGAAATCTTAACGTTAATCGGCATCTTCGAAACGTATTCAAGCTTCTACTTGCTTATGATTTGATTATATAATAAGGTTTGACATTTGCACACCAAAAAAAAAAAACTAATCAGACTACTAAGATCGGATTAGCTTCGCGCACATCGAGTCGAGCAAAACGGACGATCGGCAATGAACTAGAAACTAATTTAAATAAGTCCCGCATGTGTATGAAGAATGCGAACAATCTTGAATCAGTGCCCGACCCGATAACCGATATCTAAAACCGATCGACTGTCTGTCCAAATTGGGTAACACATACTTAGTAGACCGATTTCCATATACGATGACGAATGATCCCCACCGAGTCAAAGGTTTTTTTATACTGATAGGTGTCCATCCAATGGAATGGCTCGTGATTGTTTTCTTTCGTCAGCCATTTTTTGTAATCTACCTCGAAAAATTTCCCTTTTTTGATGCTCTTTTCCATATCTCGCAATTTTTCGCTCTTTCTTACCGGCTCTAATGGTTGATACTTTGGTTTCGGCGGTAAACTGTCTCTCATCTTTTTAACCATTAACTTGATTTCCCGACGCTGTTTGTCCACTTTAGCTTCTTCTTTGCCTGTTTTCTCCTTGAAAGCTTCTACACGTTCTTTTTCTTGTTCTAGGAAATCCTTCTCGAAGGTCTGGGTGGTAAGGTCGAACAATTTGGTATCGGGCACTATTGTCTTTCGGCGATCCGCCAGATCTTTTTCTGGGGGTGAAACGACCGGGGGTAGTTTTTTCGGACCACGTACGCGATGTTTAGGACCCATCTTTTCTTGATTGAACTCGCGCTTGGGCCGTTCGTAAGTGAGCTCCTTCTTTTTTGGGGGCGGTCTCTGTTCGATCTCCTCTTCTTCACTATTTTGCTCCTCTTCCAACTCTATTTCTTCCACCTCCTTCTCGAAAGGCGGAGTCAGTGACGGCACGATGTCGTCTTCGTTGACGCCAAACTGTAATTCGCCCGACTCTGTAATCGTAGCTTCCCCGGGCAAAAACATGGTTTTTTCGGGATCATTGCCCATTACTAAACCTGGAATTAGAGTTGGCTCGTCTTCTAATAATACTGTAAAGCCAGGTGTATATTCTCTTTCACCTGACTCGGTAAGGACAGTTTGTCCGGGCACGAATATCTCACCGTCCTCTGACGTCACCATTTGACCGGGCACGAATCTGTGAGTACCAGTGGCTAGATTCACCCTTGCCCCTGAAACATTTGCTATTTCTGTTAATTCGCTATGATCTTTGAATATTTTTAGGATTTCGGGAATTTCGGGCATTTTAGGTAACAGTGACATTACATCTTCTCCTGCAGCTTTTAGCTTTTCAGTTACGTCACAAGTTTTTTCTATGTCATTTAATTGCATCGCGATCGGGTCGTCTTCGACGGGTTCGTTTGCTTCTTCGACGATTTGTCTGGATTCTTCTTCGAAAGCGTCCCAATCCATATTTTCGGTGGTGGCTGCTAACATTTCTTTCCAATCTCTGGTGTCTTCTCCCTTCATCTTTTTCTTTCGTTTGTTCGCCATCCTCATCATTTCGAGTTCCCACTCTTCTATGCCCGCTTCTTTAGCTTCAAAAAGTTGAGCGATAGAAAACGTTTCTCTGCCGTGATGATGAAACTCTTCAATGTCTTTTTTCGTCCACCCTTCGCCCCTGTAAAACGGAGCCTTACCACTGTAAGGGGACAAGGGCATTACAACTTTTAAACCATCCCTCAATTTGACGATGATTTTCTCGTGTCTTTGTGCAATCACAATATCGACTATGTCTTTGTCTCTTATTGCTTTCTCGAATTGATGGGTCAATACTAGGGTACACTTTTTTTCGGGGATGTAATAAGTGTAACACTGACCACGGCCTTTCGGTTTTCGTATAATCATGTTCTCGAGTCGTCCATGATTGTCCATCATTTCATCGAAAAACGGAGTGAGGTACCTCATGGATTCCTTCTTGCGTTGTCGTTTTTTCCCTTTCCCCTTAGGCATATGTCTTCGTCTTGCAACCCTGGAAGCATGATCTTCCAATACAGGTATCCAATGCTCTAGAGCCTTAGCCAAGACATCTTTGCCTAAAAATAAAAATTAAGCGAAATAAGTTACCTATGTTATCTTCGAATTAAATCCTTGCCTGTTATTATATGGATTCGAAGGGCGTCTTTGGGTGACAAAGGCTTGAGCAATGGCAAGTAAAAATTCCTTTGGAACAGTTTACTTTGCCTGGTGATGTTACATAACTGTATCATAACGTTAAAAGGCATTTTGATAGAAATTTAGTATCCGAAAACCGTGAAAAATAAAGAGAAAAATTAGTTCTGTAGCTACACCGAATAAAAATATATCCCTAAGAGGTCAGGACTATTGTTCGAGCACAACTGGCCTAAAAATTGCGCAGAAAAAAGTGGGGCGGGCTATTCTTGACCTATTTTTGTTACTGATTCAAGTTTGGCTGATTGACTTTGGGTCGCCTCTATAGCCCTACGACATTTCGTGTTGGTTTTTTTAATGAATCAATTGGTAATAATAAAGAATCGGACAGGATATGTCACATGGGTATTAGAAACATTTTAATGGAGAATTTTAAGTGTTGAGAGGGCAATTGCCAAAACTGATTGTTTGAAACTAATAATAATAATTATTGTTTCAATTCTATTTTATTTTTTACAAAACAATTAATAATAGAATATAAGAATAGGTACACGTGTAAAAGACTATCTCTCTTTAAAATGTCAAGATGTCAGCAGGAAAAAACAACTTTATTTTTAGGGGTATCTTAAATTTAGCTTTTTGGTTAGCATGCCTGGCAGTATAGAATTCTTATCAACAATTAACATTTCGCTTCTTATATACAGGAAGTTCTGGCGTCCAGCGGAATGAAATCGAACCTTTTAGCAAACATTTTTCAATCATGTATTG
This sequence comes from Ceutorhynchus assimilis, assembly GCA_917834065.1. Lineage (NCBI taxonomy): Eukaryota > Metazoa > Arthropoda > Insecta > Coleoptera > Curculionidae > Ceutorhynchus > Ceutorhynchus assimilis. The sequence continues at coordinate 13,338,329 of OU892287.1, forward strand.
AAAATTGGGATGTCGATTTACTTGCTGCGCAATGCTTTTATCATTTGTAGGAGAGCGCCATCTTTCAACCGATAGCTCTCAATTGTATGTTCGTTTTTCAAAATTTTCCCTTTGAAAAGCAGTCTTTGTTGATCCGGTGGAGTTCCTTGTAGTTCCTGCAGTTTTTCTTTAACTGTCAAAATCTGATCTGTTGGCTCAATTTCTATGGATTTTTCTTCGCCTGGAAGACACGAACCACGGTATTGTGATTGGTTAGATTTTGAAATAAACGCTTTACCTATATATGGTTTAATTCTGAGAATCATTGGTGTATTTTTTTTTCTGTAGTTTATCAGGCACTGAAAATTTAGTGATGATGAATGAACTTTTTCAAAAGGGCGTCAAACTTATAAGCACCAGTGACAATTTTATTGTCAAAAAAAAAAAATTACTTTTTAGTTACATTCCCAAAATTAACTGTACAAATCTTACCAATGCCAGTAACATTCCCTATTTCTAATGATAATAAAAGTTGTCACCTTAAACGGACATGAATGTTTGATCGATGTACAACCCTCAGATACAATTATAGGTAAGTTTAGGATTATGTATAGAAACAAACACCAGATTATTAATTATAGGCTTGAAGCAAAGACTAGAAGAAAAAGAAGGTATACCACCTCAACAACAAAGATTAATTTTTCAAGGCAAGCAGTTGAATGACGACAAAACTTTAGCCAGCTACAAGCTTAAAGGTGGCAGCGTTTTGCATATGGTCGTTGCCCTAAGAGGCGGCGAAGATAATAATAATGTAGGCTTTTTAGAGATAATCTAAATTGGTCAAAATGTAAAAAAAAATTCACACAAAACAAATACAGACATGTAAAATAAGATAATGATTTTATTCTTAATTAAATAGGTTTGTTTTTCAAGTATGAAGTTTAAAACGAACAAATGTTAAAACTTATAAACATTACAAAATCAAAATAATACTTACTTAACTTAAAGACAATCAATAGCCATAAATACAGAATTAGGCGGTATACTTATCTGTAACTTTCTCAGCCCTATTCATTCAGGACAAAAACAAGTAGTATAATTAACAATATTCCCCATAGAAAAGTGTTGCAAAAGCGTCTGAATCATTTCCGGATCAGTGCCGTCTTCTTTGTATAAAAATTCAAAATCTGGCATCAGTTTGAAATCCATAGTCCTCAAGTTGACAGAAGCTTCAGTTTCATTGTCCTTTTCAGGTTTTTGTACTTTGTCCACTTTCGTTATCAGATCAAAGTAAGGCCCGTTGTCAAACATTTGTTTAGTTTTTGTGTCGTCTTTACAAAAATCCTCTGGCAAATCAAATTGAGCTGCACCTTTAACATTATTTGAGGAACTTGGCAAATTAACATCAGAAATGCTCAATTTTCTCACTGTTTCATTTAAATCTTTTACATCTGCTCCCAATCCTAGCCCCACTCTTTTAGCAGCTTCATCAATTTTTTTCAAGAAATTATCTATATCAGATTTAGTAGGATCCTGTTTGAAACTGTAAGGAGGCGCAATGGGTGGCTGAACAGGAGCTCTATATACATAAGGAGCTTCGCCTTCAAGTTGCAAAGGGTAAGTAGTGTCAGAATCGTAAGCACTAACATCTCCACACACAATAAAGGGAATAATAACTTTGTTAATACCCTCCAAAGTGCTAAAGTCCTTATTGGACACATCCAAATATGGGGTAATCAATTTGGGATCAAACCCTTGAGGAGGATTGTAGCCTTGACAAACCACGAAAGCTTCGATGCTGGAATTTCTGGAACTTTTTGGCTTGGCCACATGAACTTCTTGGAACAAGGTTAACAGTTGATTTGTTAGCAAATCGCTGTCTTTGCCCCTGAAGATTTTTGCTACAAAGGTACCTCCTGTTTTCAATACGTTACAAGTAATGTGGAGGGCTCCTGAAAAGAAAAAATGTATATTGGAAATATTCTCCAGATAATAGGCCATGGGCCATATTCATAGGAAGGAATTACAAATCTATAAATGTCTCTCAGAATTACTAGCCCTCAGAGATCAAAATCAGGTAGGTATAATACTCCAAAATTTTCCACCCCTAAAAATTGTTTTTGACAGGAATTGCTGAGCCAAAATCCTATAATTTAACAATTCTGGAAAGTTTCTCAGCAATTTGCAAGGGAAGCCTTTCAAAGCAATTTCATTCAAACACCAAAATTTAAAAGAGGCTAATTTTGAAGTATTGAACTTGGTTTTGAGCTCTAGAGAGCTTAGAAATTGCTGAAACTTTCTAAATTGTTAGATTGCAAGAATCGGAGAAGCAGAGCATTTTCTGAATATTAGACACTCGATTAGACACTAAAAGCGTATCAGAATATTTTCTTAGTTTCTAATAAATAGGAATTGAATAGTTAAATTCGAGGGGTAAACCGCTGAGAAAAATGTGTACACTCATTTCCAGGATAATAACTAATTCCTCTAATTCCCCTAATTTCCTTGATATTTCTAATTCCCAAACTAATTCCCTTCTAATTCCAGTAATTTTACTAATTCCCAACTAATTCACCAAATCTATCACAAAAATTTGTTCACAAAATGGTGTAGAATAAATCAAGAATATCTAGATGTTTGTACTATTACATGTTAAAATAAAGAAGCCTGTAAAAAAACTGGGGAAAAAAAAAATTACATGGGTAACTTCTGTTTAGTCCTTTTCATAGTCAAGGTCGGAATTTTTGGAAGATGATTTCTCCAATGTTTTCCGACCCGTTTTTCTTGTACTGCCTATAAATCTTTTTAATCGGTCAATACTTACTTACTTAGACTGATCTAAAACCCAGCAGCACAATGACTTTTTAATGATTGAAGAATTTTTACCAAGAACGTTAAAGTTTATACAACTTGTTTCCAAAGTATCACATACGCGATCTTCATGAGAAATTGCCAAGAGTTTTTTTTTTTTAACTTAAGTCAATGACTATATCGCCCTCATTACTAACATCAATTGTGTTTACTACACTTGATAATTTTTATTTCCTTCAAGGTTTTATTCAACTTCAACGTCGCCTTCCTCGATCTCTATGTTTTCCTGTGTATATCCGATATTTTGTGTTCGGTTTATTGAAGATATAGTATTTCCAGAGTCAATTGAAACAAGGTAATAATAAATTGCAACTGGTGGCTGACTAGTGGCAGTGCATTTCTTATGAAAATATTCAGTCACCAGTTGTGATTTACCTTCACCTTGTTTCAACTGACTTTGGAAAGACTATATCTGCATATCGTCGCTTATCTGACAAATGGGCGTGTGGTTCCGTGTTCTTCTTCTTCTTCTTCGTTTTTGGCACTGCTACAAGGCAATTTGCCAGCTCATTAATGGTTCCGTGTTTGTGTTAATTGAAAAGCAGTTTCAGTGATAATATTTTATTTAGACAGCTATAAACACATACTTTTTCTAAATACTATTCAAATTCAAGAAATTTCAGGTGAACATGATAAAATATGACAGATGGACATAGGTCCCTTCGTTAGATCTGAATATTATTGTTATCTTACTTATGCCTAGTAATACACTTAACAAAACATTAATAACAATCTCCGATAAAGAACAAAAAAAAATCCCACTCTATAAACGAAACACAAACAAAAGTTAACATTAAAAAAAATCGTAAATCCGTATAAATCACAAGAAATAAACAAAATAACTTTATTTAAAAAAAAGAGAACGAGAAGCTTAATTATTCCAATATAGGGAAGATCTTTGAAGAATTGTTGGAAAGTTTTGTCTCGCACATCTTGTATATCCGACCTGTGCATAGTACATAAGATCTTTTTATTTATTTGCTGGGAGTTTTATCTGGCCACTGTTTGATTTGGGTATAGGTTTTTGGAGCACATCAGGTGATAGCCTTTGTAGTGGCAGTTTCTGATATTCAGCATCATGGTGACTTTTTTAAATATTTATATGTCAACTTTGTTTACCATTACTTCCTTAATTTTGGTCCAGTCCACATTTTCATCAGTCCAGTTTTCTGGTTACGCGAAGGCGGATTTTTTCAGCCAATGATTTATAATAAAGAAATTCTTCGGTGGTCATTTCAAAAACCGTGTATGGCAAATTTCTTCTGGCGAGTCTAAAGATGGGGGATAACTGAACTCTGCTGGTATATAATTATTTCCGGCGGACCGAATTGCTGTTGCAATAGAACTGTGGGCGGAATCCGCTTAATTTTGCTCATGATTTGTTTGGAAAAAGGATAATACAATTTCACGTATGTTTCTTTAATTTGCGACAACTTGAAGTAACATGGTGAAAACGATTGTATTTTTGTTCTGGCCACCACAACTATCTGCGAAAAGCCTTACTTCTTTTATTCCTTGGTTGACCTGTGTAAATATCTGCCAACGCATATAGAAATTTCATTAGCATTGCTTTTACTCATAACTTCCGGCCAAGAGAAGCAGTAGCACTCTCTATTGCCCATATTGTGAATAGTGAAGGTAAATACCGACAAGCGACGACGATCTAAGACAATGCATTTTCCTTACTTATAGGTAACTGAATTACTGGTTGCATGTCAAAAACAGCAGCAGCTATTAAATCTGAGTTGTCTTGGACATTTCCTTGGCATCATCCTTCTTTTTGCGCATAGTGTTTTTCTCAGCGACATGTGCAGTTATGCATCTTGAAGCTCTAATTTTTTATTTGCATCACCTTCCCTGTACGACAAACAAATTCTACATTGGTCCTTCCTGGAATGGTGGAAGGACAGATTCAGAGATTTAAATACTCTACGGTAAGTATGGTAGCTGCATTTTGGCTGCTCCAGGCTCTCTTCTTAGTACAACTCAAACATTTGCTTCAAGTTTGAGTCGGGATGTAAATATTAAATATTCTTTTGAAGTTGATTTTCTACAAAAGTGCGACTCTTTTTTTGGGAACTTTTGTATGTGAGCCAGAGCTGAGGCTCTAATAACTTCGTCTTTTTGTTTCAAATTTGCATAGTGCAACGCCCTACACGTTCATCGAACAAAACTATGCCTTCCACCGTTCTCTTGCTTAATTTCCGTCCGAACTGCTCTTTCGGAAACTGCCAGTGTGTTCTGAAATGTAATTTTACAAACTGGTAATGATCCTCTGCTTTTGGCAAACAATAAGCCAAAGTTCTTGTTCTTATGGACTCTGTTGCAGCAGTTATTCTATTTTTTACACCATTCTCATTGATATGGCTTATGATATAAACTCCCTCTGTAATTGGAGACTTTGTATTGTAGAAAGCATGAAATATTTCCTGGCATTCTTCCTTAGTAAACAGCTTGCAGCTCTCATTTTTACATTTTTGAGAATCACATCGCTGAACTATATGCTTTTCCTTCTGTTCTTAGGGTACAATGCGTACCATCTTTTATTTAAAAAAATTGAAGCAATGGGTGTTCACGGAACTCCGCTGACTTGGTTGCGCAATTATTTATCTGGTCGAACACAGGTTGTGAAAGTAAAAAAATGTATGTCGTCAATAATCAATGTATCATCGGGTGTGCCTCAGGGAAGCCATCTATCGCCTATGTTATTCAACTGCTTTATAAATGTCAGTCTAATAAGTTGGAACTCAATGTAGGTAAATGTTGTACAATCAGTTTCTACCAATTGAAGGCACCCATTGTATACTCCTATGTATTGAATAATCAGAAACTGATTAGAGAGATCATAAAGGACCTTGGTGTGATGATTAATAAAGAATTCACATTTGGACCTCACATAGAATATCTAAAAAATAGGTCGATTAAATTGCTTGGATTTGTCATTCATTCTCTGAAAGATTTCAATAACATATTTGCATCAGATCTGTCAATGTATATGCTTATCCTGTATGGTCTCCCTATTATAAAAAATGGATCGATGAAATTGATTCCAAAAAAAGTTTTTACGTCATGTAGGATATCGACTGAGTATTCCAAGAGATGAACTTCAATATAGTGACATATTGGCTCTCTTGGAAATATCGTCACTGGAAAAAAGAAAATTGTATTTTGATCTATGCACATTGTTCAGGGTTTTGAACGGTTTAATTGTTTCGCCGGCATTGTTGCAACTAATTAATTTTAAGGTACCAACAAGACAAACTCGACAAAATATAACCTTTGGTGTATCCTCTCATGTAACAAATTATTGTTTTTATTCACCTATATCTAGCTAGAATATGCAGAGAAGCAAATAGGCTTCCACCTACTGTTGATTTTTTTAACTCCTATTTCAGTAAGTTTAAGATAGATGTTAAGAATTACTTAAGGTTAATGTAAATAAATATTATTGTAAATGGTCTTTGAACGTTAATAAATTATTATTATTATTATTTTGTAGAGTTTCTTCAACTGTAGGTATCTTTGATATCCAACTTGAGAATTTCTTGTTTACATGGTAGTTTTTGTTCTGGCATTTTTATTCCATCAGGTTTTAGGAAACAAGTAGGTACGCATATTTGTTCAAATATGTGTGGTGTCTTGTACATTATTCTTTATTTTTTTTTTCACTGCTGGAGTGGTACAACCCTCACTCTGAAACTGGCAAAAAATGGAGTAGTTCTGTATCTTCTGTGATTATTTTGTTTTTTTCTTTTTATTCAGGAGCTAAACGAGACATCAAATCATTATTTAAATGCATATTTCTTAGAAGGCGATTATCCGTTTGAGGAAAATTCTAGGGAAAATCTGAGGGAAAATCCCATAAATTGTGATGCCAAATTTCTTAGCATTGTCCTTCATCCATTCCCATCTCAAACTGACCTGCTCAGTAGTCAATGAACTATCAGCCATATCAGGAATAAGGACAGACAGTATGTCAATGTCCCAGCATGTAATGGTTGAGCCAGTATTAAATAGGCCTCGAGATATAAAAGGCATATACTGCTTAATGATGAATCAGTTCAGTGTAAACAAATCGCAATAAATGCATGTCCTTTCAAGAAAAATTATAAAATAAATAATATAAAACAGATTGATGAATTCCATCTATGTTCCATTGGTTACACTGGATCCCTAGCAGTTCTATTTGATGCGACGTTGACTGATTTGGTTTCTATAATTTTCCAATAATTCCACCGTTCTCTCACTAATTCCCCGAATTTCCCAACTAATTCCCTAAATTTCCTGACTAATTCCCATAATTCCCCAGTAATTTCTCAAATTCCCCAGTAATTTCTCAAATTCCCCAATAATTCCTCCAATTCCCCTCTAATTCCTCTTATTTCTTACTTATTCCTGAAGACTGTACACCAAAATTCCCCTGCGGTTTACCCCTCGGTCAAATTAGAACAAGAGGAATACTGATTTTTGAATACTGAAATCAACCCAAAAGGATGCTAATTCTGAAATATTATGCTTGCTTCTACTCTCTGGAATGGTATAAATTGCCAAGAGACTCTTTATACAGTGTGATTTTTTAAGTGTGCAACATATGGGGATTTTTTTTAGTAATAACACAACCCAAACACAAACAAGGCCAAAAGTTGGTGCATGTCTGATAATCTAGGTGCACTTAGAATGGTTGCAAGTCAAACAGCATACAGGGTAGCTCAAACAATATCAAAGCTGCAGTGTAGAGTACCCTTATTTTAGAAAATTCAGCAAAATGTTATAGAGAAAAGTTGTTTGGAATTAAAAGTTATGCCTAAATACCAAAACATAGCCTCCTAAGATTTTTTTTATTTTCTTTCGAAAAAAATTTATAATTTCTATATTTTTTTTATTTTTTATTTCCGCCCTTAATACTTTCAAAAATTAATTAAAATCCGAGAAAATCAAATCAATTTTACATAACTTTGTTCAAATTCAAGCATATTTGTAAAATTAACTTAGATTTTTAATTTTTTATGGAATGACAAAAGTTTGTTGCAATGATATTCAACACAACTTGAAAATGTCGTAATTTTTTTTTTAACAAGTTTAAACATTACTAATGATAATAGCCATATCAAAAAAACTCTCCTTAAAGTGCAAAAGTTTATTTTATTTAAGTTAATATTACTACAATTTTGATATTTTTTGAGCTACCCTGTATGCTGTTTGACTTGCAACCATTCTAAGTGCAGCTAATATGATTATCAGACATGCACCAACTTTTGGCCTTGTTTGTATTGTGATTGTGCTATTACTAAAAAAAAATCCCATATGTTGCACACTTAAGTAATGACACTGTATATTGTCAAAGTGAAACAGGTGGCTGTCAGTGCAAGTTCCAAACTCAAAAATGACTCAAAACTAAAGCTTAAGTAAATTAGAATAATATGCTGGAATAAGAAAAGCCTGTCTCAGCAATTTCTGACTTCCAAATACTAAAATCAACACAAAATGAGGTTAATTCTGGAATATTATGCTGGATTTTACTATCTAGAGACTCTTTTTGAATCATAAAATTTCAAGAGGAGCCTGTCACAATAATTTATGATTTTGAAACACTAAAATCAACCTAGGAGGCTAGTGAGGAGGTTAGTTTTGGAATATTATGCTCGATTTTACTCTTTAAAAGGTTAGAAATTGCTAATTGATTCTTTTTAAATTGTCAAATTGCTAGTAAGCTAAGCCTATCATGAAAATTATTAGAGCTGATTTTTGTGTTTGAAAAAAGACAAGTACTGAAAACACATTTGGTTTGAGTCTCTGCTGAAAATGACAGCAATCATGGCTCAGCAATTTAGAGAGTGAACTTAAACCTCGACTCAAACTATTATTTAAAATTACCTTTTTTTGAACCTAGGAATTGTTGTTTCAAATGTGTCATTTCAACTATTAACCATAAGATTATTACCTAGAAGCAATTGAGCTTGAATATAGATATCCATACAATGCAGTCCTGTAACGTCTGGCGCTCCATCACAAATAACAAGGTCAGATTTTTCTCCTTCAAAGTGGGTGATAATTTCTTGGGCCGTAGAGTATTTGGTGATATCACCTTGGATTTGGATAACACCGGGAAGTGGTGACATGGGCTACAGAAAAATAGAAATATTATAAAATATAAAACCCATATTCTGAACAAACTTTACCTGCAAATCTACAGCAACAATCTTTACACTCTCGTTCTTTTTCGGCGGACTCGTAGGAGTCGTAGGTGGTTTTTCTTCCAAGGCCTCCTTAATCGCGTCCGTGTAAAACAAATGCATCGGTTCTTTGATGTTGATTTCTTCATTTAAATAGAGCTTGCGAGATAGGACTTGGGACCAGCTACCAGGGGCCGCGCACAAATCCACCGCTCTGGTAACGTTGTTCAGAATATTGAATTTTTCGTCGATTTGTAACAATTTGAAGGCGCTGCGCGCTCTCCAGCCCTGTTCTTTGGCCTTGCGATAATAAATATCGCGCTTGTCTTTCGAGGTTTTGCCCATTTTTATTGATTTCAAACACAAATACACACAAAATTTAATTTAGTTTTTTATCCAAATCCACTAGAACCCAAATAAATTTTGTGAGGTTAGGGTTAAGTGTAGTGGTTTTCGGATATACCGACCGGAACGACTCCCCACAGTGCAGTGCAATAAATTATTTTTTGTTCGGATTGATTCAGGTCATGTGCTCTAAGCAGCACTATTTTTAATAGCGCTTTTGACTTTTGCCTCAAAATTGCACTGGAATGATCAAAAAGCGATCCGAAACGGATTCACATGTTCGGCTTGAAACGGAGCGTTGCTCTCGCTCGGTGAGATTCACTTGCTCGACTTGAGCAATAGAACACTAGAACGGTCTCAAATCTCTTGCTGCGTCAAATTCGAAGGTTCAAAGTTTGATCAAAATAATGAAGTAACATTCGGCTATTGATTTTAGATGGTTTGCCCTAGTATAGATTCATAATCGCTCTCGGATCACTTCCGCAGAGATTTGTGACATCGCCCGGACTGGGAGCAGTAATGCCGAAAATGTTATACCAGGCCTTTTGGAAACGCTTATCCGATCAACCGCATCACCAGGGTTGCGTTTAGAAATGGCACTCTAGGCGTGAGAGTGACCCTAGAGTAACTCTAAACCGTTCATAAATGAACAGCCCCCGGATTCTATTTTACGAGTCGAGTCGAATTGTCTCGATATTGAATACGACAGCTCCGGACTTACCGTGTAGGTACGGTGGCTAAATAAACCTTTACATACAGTGGCGACAATAGAGGTCCCGCCGCCATTTTGTTCCCAACCTCTTGTTACTCTTAAATATTAATATATAGGATTTAAATCGTCATCTATTATGAAAAATTGAAATCGACGTATTTGATGACTATTATGAGGTCCATCAAATACGTTGTTTTCAATGTTTTATGAGGGATGTTCACCTAAATCCCATTTATTCAGATTTGAAATAAGCAATAAGTGGGAACAAGATGGCGGCGTTCGCAATATAAATATATGGGATTTTAGAACCAATCAAAAATAAGGGCGATTTTCAGCCTGGAATGATTATTTATCGGTAAATACCGTGGTTATTCTTTTGGTTGACAACTTTGACAGCCAGGTGTGACGTCACAGCCCCCCACCACTCAAGAATCATAACCCAAGGAACTGACCGCTGAAATGATTTGGTTATAGCAGTGTAGGATTATGTTTATCATTTCTATTTGTTTTTTCGTTTCAACAATGGTTTGTTGTTTAGGTACAAAAAATGGAGCGGAATCTCTCGTTAGTCTCGTTTATCGAACAGATTTTCTTTGGGGATGATCTAAACCTCGATCTAAACATGGCGAGTTGCAGTGAGTGAGTGAGTGTATACTTCTTCCATTGTGCTAGGCCACAACACAACTGCAAAATCACAAAAATACCAATATCAATTCCCAAAATAATAACAATAACAGCAAAAAGCTGTAACCAAAAGATTAACCCAAGTCCAGAGCTGGGTTATAATCGGTTATAAGTGGTAAATACCAAAAGCAAATCAGCTGATATGTGACATCACAACTTCCCCTACTTTGGTTAAAACCGCGACGGCGGAAATGCATTGGTTATAACCAAATAATAATCATTCCGGCTGAAAATCGCCTTAAGACAGCAATTGTTGCCACTGTGGGGTAATAGAGTCACTGGAGTAATAGGTATTGATAAATCGGAAAATAGAATCGCTATTTTGACAATTCGATACGAATTTCGACTCGACTCGTAAAATAGAATCCGGCAGCAGGTGCTAACTCGGACTGGAATGCTTCAGAAATCGAGAGTTGACGTGCCCAGAGTGCGCCCAAAGTGTTTCAAACTCTTGAAAGGAATACGCCTAATACGTTCAGAAATGGCGCACCCAGAGTGCACTCCAAGTGATGACGTCAGAACACTCTGACAAACAACTACCCTATCTTCACACTCTATTACTAAACGTACTCCAGCTGATGTACTTTGTCCTTTTTCAATCGTGTTCATTGAAGAGAGATAAAAAAAACAAACAGCTAGTGATCGGGTTAATCGGATCAGCGTTTCCGAAAAGGCCTACAGTTTACTCGGAGAAACTATCAAACCAGAAAGAGCACTATTTTAAATCCGAGTGCTATTCAAGCTCCGAGAGTTTATTGCACCTACTGAAAGGACTGCTGGAAAAGTGCGAATCACTCGGAACTGCTCAGAGTCACTCTCTCTGGTTGTACCCGAACTATACAGCTGCGTTTCCTTGGTGGTCTTGAGTTTAGAATGGACACTACTTATTAGTATTTGACAAATAGGTCATGTCAATTCTAAACGTTCAAGGCTTCCTTGAGGTTTGAGGAAACAGGAAACCTCAAGGAACGACTATAAATTCGGCTCTTATAAAGCAGGTAGTAGGCAGGTTGAATCAATTTTGTGTTACGTCATGGGTTCATCACGAGAATATACTATTTCAAACCTGTTTTGATTTTGAACCAGTTTCAAAAAAGTGAACGTGAGAAAACAGCTCTGGAAAAAAACGGCTTCATTTTCTAACTATGTTACTAGTCCTTCACCTTTACCTGCTCTAAGCTGTGGAGCTTCGACGCCTCGCTAGGGCGCTAGCGGTGGGGATAGACGAAGGATAATAGGAACTAATAAAAGTTATATTCCTTTCAAGAGCTTGAAACACTAGAGCTACTCGCTCCGGTATTATTCGACCCCGATTTGAAACGAACAGATGCGCTGCCTTTCATGCATTTAAATGGTTTGAGTCGGGCTTCAGCACTCAGGTGCAACAAACACTTTTCGAAAGGAATAAGCGCGTAACGTCCCGGAGCTGTTCCGGAGCTCCTCCTAGGTGTGAAAGGAATACAACTAATACTGGATTGCTTATCGGCCTCGTTTTTTATAATCGCAGCCATATTATTGGTGGTTCATCATTTCCGACGTCATTACATAAGCTCTCTCTATGACATGACATAAGTCGTCAACTGTTTGCACTTGTGGTCGTAGTTTAGAATAATTTAAATTAATGAAGAAAATTATTATTTAATTTTAATTAACATAATAGGCGAAGAAGAAGATGGAAACGAGATCTTGTTTTAGAATGTTAATTAATGTAGTAAAACCAAGTATGCATAAAGCAAAAGTACGCAAAAGCAAAAGTTAAATTATGACGTCGGGAATGGTAAAGGTACACGGTTTGTAAGGATAGTACGCGACTGACAACGTAAACGTCGTCATTGGTTCAGGTATGACGTACTCGTACACCCGTCTTCTGATGTGGTGTACGTCATACCTATGGTCATGTACATTGGAGATTTCGGGGGAGTCGTTTCGGCTTTTCAGCCGCTCACCGCTGCTACCTTTGCAGATATTTTGTGCGTGACTCTGCATCTTAATTTTTCTCCAGGAAGCGTAGACTTCTGCCGAAGGAAGCTATTTTCCTGGGTGTTAGTTGGCCCACTTCTTCTGGTGACAGTGTTGCCCCCTCGAGGAATTTGAGCCTCTTGCAGAATTGGGCTGGACATTCGCAGAGCAGGTGCTCTGCGTTTTCTATTGCGTCTGAGCAGAATCTGCAGAGATCGTCTTCCGCTCTGCCCATTAACCTTAAATGGTATTTTACTGGGCAGTGTCCCGTGAGCAGTCCCACCACCATACCTACGGTCATACCTGAACCAATGACGACGTTTACGTTTCCAGTTGTGCGACGCGTACTCTCCTAACAAACCGTACCTTAACACACCAACGTGGCCGATAAGCAATTTTTGTAGATGTCTATCATCCTTGCAAAAGCCCGCGGAATCATAATTCATAACCTGTGGTGCAAACAGCTTACGTCAAGGCGAGAAACGACATACTGCCTCCGTCACAACTGATGATTTGGCGTGATGGGGGGCTTCAGATTTGTTCCATGCAGGCCTCATGAGGATAGGCTATCCTATGGTAGTAGTGTATTATCCTTGGGGATAGACGACTGTGCCCCAGGGCTTGACGCTTCGATTAAGGGTGGGTATTATAAAACTGCTTTGACAGTTAACTTGAAGTTAACTTTTTGAATTACATGTAATTCTAGAAGTTAACTTTAAGTTAACTTTCAAAGTAGTTTTATAATACCCGCCCTAAAAAGAACGGTTGTTTATATTTCAAAATCGTGATCCAGGACTGCTTATTATTTGTATTACTTCCAAGAGTTTAGAACACTGGAGCTACTCGCTCCGGTGTTAGTCGATGCCGATTTGAGAGGAACAGATGCGCTGGCTTTACAGGATTTGGTTTGATTCGGTCTCGAGCACTCAGGTGCAACCATCAGGGTGCAACAAAACCTTTTCGAAAGGAATAAACGTGTAACGCTCCGGAGCTGTTCCGGAGCTCCTCCTAGGTGTGAAAGGAATACAACTATTGAGCTGGTTGTCTGCCATTTCCACGCGACAACTCCCCACTATTTGTGACGTCAGCCGCATACCTCAACTCTTGGCGTAAAATGCATTGTCCGAGTTTAAAACACTAGAGGTCAAAAAAACAAATTTCTAAACACTAAAATCACATTTTCTACATTTAAAATCGACGGAAAAATTACCACAGAAGCACAGCCTGAATCGTAAGCAATCAATCGAGTTCTGCGGCTGACGCTACCACTATTCTTGACCACTATCAGCTGCGACCATAGCAGCTTTCCGGCTGGAGAGTGTGATGCGAAGCTCCTAGAACACTTGGAGATGTGCATTTTGTTTGGGCACCCCGGATGACGTAATAAAAGTTATCAGGCAAGGCAACCAACCTCTATCAAGCAAGCTTGCTTTAGGTGTAAGAGGCTAGGAAATTAGAGCAGCTCGAGAGCGCCAAACTCTGCTCACCCGAACGAATCAAACTGTAAACAAAGTATTTCGGAGTAACTAGGGAGCGCTCAAAGGGTTGCACCTACAAGCGGCTCATGCACCTACTAAAAAATATGTTCTGTTAAAAAGTGCGAATCACTCGGAGCTGCACAGAGTCACTCTTTCTGGTTGAACCCGAACTATAAGGATCTTTCACGACTAACTCCGAGCAATTTTGGAGTCAGATTTGTTGAAAGAGATGTTCACTCTATTTTACATCGGAATGGCACTCGAAATAGTTCACAGCAAGTGCGGGTTGTCGAATATGCGTTTCCGATTGGTAGATTCAGTGCGCACTGAGTGTATTTGCATCCTTTTAATCAACCTATAGAAGAAAAAGACAGAAATAGAAAAAATTGCACTAGTTCCACATTAGATCTACCAATCGGAAACACCATTATGGTGTTTCCGAAAACAGCAGTGCAGCAATACAAAATTACAGGAATCTGTAATCTGTAAAAAAAACTGGAACGCCGCATAGTTATTGACCCATGCGCTAAAAGTAGATTTTGGTTATTTTGGTATTTACATAGACTTAAATACTACGAATAGACGTCCAGTCAAATGGTAAAAATCTGCGACGCTATTTGGAGGCTCGCTATCGAAAGCGAGCCTCCAAATTCAATTCAGGCTTTGGTATTTTAGATGCTGGATACGAGATGGCGCGCATTTCTGTCATAATTCAAATTCGCGCGTTACGCTGTTGCCAATAGTTCTAAAATAACTAGTCCAAAATCATTAAATAGGCCAAACCATACATTAAGACACCAATTTTTTTTATTACTGCATCTTATACTAAATATTATACGCAAATTAATAAATTGTTAATGTTAAGATTTTTTTTTAATATAAATAAATTTCACTTATTTTGTAAATTGTTAAGTTTTCTATTTCTAGTGAAAGCTGAAATGGATTTTTTTTTTAAATGCATTTTGAAAATTAGTTCTTTGAAATCCAAGCAATAATTTATTTCTTCGAAAGTCGCAAATAGCAAAGAGAATTCTTGTCTAGTTTTTTGTCCGTATAAATTTGACAACACCGAAACATCAGAAAAAAGGCGGAATGCGGTTGTCCTGGAAAAAATGACACGCTGCTCGTACACAAGGGTGCTAGCACAGTTTTCTTTGAATTTTTAATACGAGTGGCGCCATCTTATGAATTATTGAGGCATTTTTTGTGCTGCTATTTCCACTGGACGTCTATTCGTAGTATTTAAGTCTATGGTATTTATAATCAATGAAAATCCCTTCTTTTTGAGAAATTCATTAATGCCTTTTCTTTTTTGGAGATCACTTTACCGCACACTATGCGGTAAAGTGCATTTTACCGCATAGTGTGCGGTAAAGTTAACTTAACAGCATAGTATGCGGTAAAGTAGAATACAAAGTGTGCAGTAAAGTGCACTTTACCGCATAGTGTGCGGTAAAGTAGAATTTGATATTTATAATAAAAAATCCTCTCTTTCAGAAAATTGATTTTTGATTATTTCTAAATCTTATCAAATTTCATTAATTAATCTGATTCATTAATTAATTTTATCAATGCCTTTTTTTGGAGATGTAGATGCTCATAGGTAAAATTTTGTACCTAACACATGCGGAAAGTGCTTTTACCGCCCTTAACGGCTTGCGTTCGGTAAAGTATCACTTTCCTCATTTGTTAGGTAAATAACTATTACCTTACCACCCTCAACGGCTTGACCAAACTCCGCTTCGCGTTGGTTGGTCAACTGCGGTTGCATGGGGTAAAGTAGCACTTTCTGCATTTGTTACGAAAAAGGAAAATTGCCTAACTATTACCTAACAGACGCATAGCGTAAAATTATACCCTACGGCCAAGCCCTTAAGGGTGGTAAAGACACTTTCCGCATGTGTTAGAAGTACAAAATTTTACCTGAGCATATCAACATCTCCAATAAAAGGCATTATGGAATTAATACTTAATAAAAGAGTTGAGATTTTTAATTATAAATACTGAAGTGTCCTTTACCAGTTATGCTGTAAAGTAACTTTACCATTAAAGTTACTTTACCGCACGGTAAATGGCTACTTTTCATTTGTCAGAAAGTGCGGTAAAGTACACTTTAGCGAGGTTGACGATAATATACAAAATCACCCTCTAAAGCATCTTTCACATACATTTACCACAGTCCACAAAAGGCATAAATTCCATACTACAACATTTCAAAATTGCGGACTATGCCATGTTAAATATCATGTGGCCCCATGTTGCTAGCCACCAAAATACCCTCAATTTCAGAATTAGGTAGGTACATGTATTTTCAAAAGAAGACAACCAAAATAAATGGGTATCTATTATTAGGCAATGTAAAGTGTAAACAGCAAACAAATCTAAAAATATCATCACCACGCAAATTGTTGGAAACATTTCAAAAGACAAATGTTGTGCTGGTACAAAGTAAAGAAACAAGTTTTTCCTCAAAAATACTTAATTTTTATTAAAGCCTAGTAAAAAAACACATAAAAAAAATGTTTACCCACCCAGCACTCCAAATCAAATAGATTACAATCTGAGGCAATTAACAATAAAATGCAATGAAACTTGAGCTGTAGAGTGCAACTAAAACGTTAAAACACAAAAACAAAAATTTAATCCCCAAACAATTTCTTTCCCAACTCCATAAGTCTATGATTGCGGCAAACCCTCAAAGCTTCGGCTTTTTTCAAAACATCTATCACATTCTCGTTGGCGTCCACAAGATGGCAAAGTAAATCTTCAAAGGCCGATTTAACATTTGGAGGCAGAGTGCCGATTTTAACTTTCCTCAACAATTGCACTATGCCTTCGGCCCAGCCGGATTCCACAATGAACTCGCTGATCCAAGGAATCTGTGAAATAATGCCCGCCAAAGTTTGCATGCCCAAAAACCATAATTCCATTATTTCAATCCAGTGTTCTTTGTAAGCCATCGCTACTACAAGTTCAGTTGGGTCGTTTGATTCATCTATTGTGTAAGCATCCCATAAGAATCTGATTGTGCCTTGTACAAAGCGACAAATTGAAAAATCGTTTTTCTTTACTTTATTTGAAAGTTGTTTGAGTAAAAGTAAACCTAAAACAGCTAGGTTGCCATGTAAAACCAAATTTTCTGAGTTATCTTTTAATTCTGGAAGTGTTTCAAATATAAACTTGAGCAAATTATTAAAAATAGGGCTTGTTTCGACATATTTGGCTTCTAATACAGTCAAGTTCATTAAAACATTGCAATTACTTATCATGGCTAATCTAGAATCTTTAATTTCTTCAAGAATTTCTGGGGTTAAATCTGGTTTTGGTTGGGTAAGTGCTTTGAGCCTTTCTGCTTTAGGTACTGGAGGTCTTTTATAATTGACTATAGTCCAGTGAAATTCAAGAGATTCTACCAAAATAGCATCACCTTTTGCTTTTAGAATGATAGCTCTGGATTCATCTTCAACAGCCAAATGACAAAGGGCAGGCAAAAGTACTCGTAACAAATCCATTTGACCCAAAGGATTATGGTCAACACCTTGTCCAGCTTTTTTAGCTATAAGCTGTGCTTTATAGGAAGCAAAACTATCAAAGGCCATTTCCAACATAAAAGGCAACAGTTGATAAACTTGCTGACGCATTGCAGTGGTTTCTTGTGCAAGCCATGAAGCAAGAACTCTAATTGTTGCAAAAACAAACAATTTGTCTAAGCCTTGAGGTTTGTTTTTATCCTGAAGCACTTTCAATAGCAGATTTATTACTGCAGTAAAGGCACCTTTTAGGGCTGTATAAATATTCTGACGTTCTTTTTGATCCAAATCAACTGTATCTTGTGCCATAAAGTTCAAAGACAATTCCAAAATTATATAGCAAGCAGTTAATAAGGCTTGATTGCTTTGAGTGCCCTTCAAAGACTTTCCATCCAGTTGCATTCTGACTTCGATTGCGGCTAATTGAATCATCAACAAGAAAACTTGTTTACCTTTAGCTTCATCAGTAAAAATCCACTCGACACCCAAAAGTTCCAACATACTAGAAGTTAAAATAAGAGCTGGATTTCTTTGGGCTGCCCCAATTTTACTTTGCAAAATATCACAGAGGCCCTTGTATATACTTTGGGGCCATGTTTCACTAGCTGCACTTTCAGCAACAACTTTTCTGGGACAATTGAAAATAATTGCGTGAAGACAGTCTGCCAATTCAAATTTTCTCTTGTCCTGATCCGTTTCAAAGTCCAGAGCGATTTTGTTCACTAAAGCGTGGAAAGCTTTGGGGTCTTTGGGGTCCCAACTGAGGGCTCCCTTTTTAGCTACAAGTAGCCCCATAATGTTTAAGGCTTCGTCAGACTGGAAACTTGCACTACAGTAAATTTGACTGAGGATATCAATGGCTCCAGCTTGGATAAGGGTTTTTTGGCCAGGCTCGTACAAGGCAAGGCGTTTGAGGCAATTGTAAGCTTCACCAATAGCCATAAGGTTGTCGTCATTTGCACTATCATCTGCTGATTTAACTATGTCCAAAAACACTGGAATTAAATCGAGCATATCTTTTTTGGTGGCCAGTTGTTCTTCCAAGCAAAACGTTGTCAGTATAGTTAAGGCAACGGATTTGTAGATGGATGGAGGACAATCTACTGGAACGTCTTCAGTCAGTAGAAGTCGGCGAAGAAAATCGAAGCCTATGGCTTCGAAAATAGCAACTCTTGCAGCCGGTGTGGCATGTTTTCCATTGACCAATTTGGTGACCATGAACAGGGCCGCAAACTTTTCATTATCGCCAGGCGAATTTTTCAATAGGTTACAACATTTTTGAACAGCTTCTGACACCTCCCCGGCCATGTTTACACTCGAACTTTACGCGTTTATCGTCTTTTTTAATCTTAACTATGGGAACATTGAAAAGAAACTGAAAAACTCTGGTGCGGCGATGTGCGAGTTTATAATTAGAACTGTACGTCTCTCGGAGTTTCTATATTCGGTCATTTCACTGTGGCATATCGTCTTACGTATTTTTAGACTATCCAGTCGTCGACTTGGCTAGGCGGACCTACGGGAAACGGTATTTTCCAGATTCGGGATTTGGATTTTTAAACGTTTTTTGTTCACCTTCGGTTTGTTTTGCTCTTGAGGTTATGTGTGGATTTTAAAAATTAAAAAACACAAGGCTATGACAGCACAGTAGGGATGGGGTGCGGTAGGTATTTATTTGAAAAAAAAAGGCTAAAGAGCTTCAAAGCTGTCCTGTTCATGGCACCTTTATCATTAAAAAATATGAAAAATTACAAATTCTACATTTATTTTATTTTCAAATTTACTCAAACACCTTGTAGTGTAAAAAGGGGACTTGACTTTGGGTCATTTGAAATAGGTACTTATGGTTGAGGCTTCCTTAAAACGTTTGGTGCAAATGGCGATTAAAGACGTCTTTTTTACGTCTGCATTACGTCTGAACGTCTGAGGATGTTCATGAGATGTCTTAAATTCATATCAAAGAAAACTATTTAGTACAACCAGGCCTTAAAGCGAATTGAATGGTTTATGTATTGAAAAGAGATTCAAAGAAGCCTTTTAAGATATCTTGTTAAAGACGTGTTTAGAATGTCCTAGTCCTAAAGACGTCTTCAGGCAGACGTCTGGACTTAGGGACGTCTTTAGGATGTATACAAAATTTTCCCACAGTATTCGTTTCTCATTCAATTGAGATGTTAGGTACCTAGAAGAGAAACCATTCAGAATGCTACATAGTACTTTAGAATTTTGATAAGCATTTTAGAAAGTTCAGAACACTTGAAATTCAATTCAGAATTTGCAAAGGCATTTTATAGTGCTTTGGAACATTTTGGAAATTTCAGAACCCTCAAAACATTCAAAAACTGATTTACAAATTTTAAAAGCATTTTAGAACAATTCAGAAGTTTGAAGCCCATTTAATTTAGGAGCGCCAGAATCTTAGGATTCAGGTTAAAAGTTACAAAACGCCTTTCAGAAGGCTCTTAAGAGCGAATTTATAATTCTGTAGAACTTTAGACGCTTAATCAGCATACAAAACAGTTTAAATCCAAATCAGAATTTTCAGGAGCATTTTGGAACAATTGAAAAACTTCAGAGTTATTTATTTTTAGAACAATTAGGATTGAATTTAGAACTGAAAACCTTTTAGAACTCTTTTTAATTAATTTGAAACACTTTGTGAGCTCTAAAATACTCAAAAATCTGTAAGAATAGTTTAGAAATTACTGAAAAACTTCCAAAATGCTCCAGAACTTTGATTAAAAGGTAATTTCATTCTCAACATGAGCCTGTTATTGTTTTCTATTTTATCGATTCCTTCTCAAGAACTTCTGCGCGACGCGATCAATCCCAGAATAACTGAATTACTTAAACAAGATGATAATATTGGAAATTTAAAAGTAGTTTTTCACAATAATAGCAGGTAGGTAATTCTGGAATAAAACATCTCCAACAGTCTCCCCTAATGCAGCAATTCCTAAATAATGTCTATTCTAAACCTAAATTTTTCACATGTTCATTATGTTTTGGTCCATGCAAACTTTTAGGGAAAATATCAGATATATCTGCAGGCATATAATTTAACTGAATATTATTATTCTCAACTGCATCTCTTATAAAATGATACTTGACATTAATATGTTTAGTACGATTGTGAAACATAGGATTTACTACCAATTTCTGGGCACTTTGATTATCATTGAGATCAAAATTGCATCTTCCAAACCTAAAAGCTCATTTAAAATATATTTAAGAAATATAGCTTCTTTTGTGGCCACTGACAAGGAAACATACTCTGCTTCAGTGCTGGATAAACTTATGCAACTTTGTTTCTTAGCCTCGATCCCCAAGACATTGTCCCTCCAGCCAACTTGAAAACATATCCACTGTATGATTTTCCATCATTAATGTCATTTGCTCAATCTGCATCACAATATCCCCAAATATTATCATTCTTAAAAACCAACTGCCTATCAGGAGTCTCTTTTAGATAACGTAAGATTCTTTTAGCATGTTGAAAATGAACATTTGTATAGCAATTATACTGACTTGAATAATTAATTGCAAAAACTATATCAGGGCGTGAATTTACTGCATGAAACATTAATGACCCAATCAAACATTGATAGGGTATATTTTCATCTGGTGGGTTGTGGGTTATCAGGACGTGAATTTACTGTAAGAAAATTTAAGGACCCAATCAAACATTGATAAGGGTATATTTTCATCTGGTGGGTTAAGTCCTTGTTCTAATTTGAAGTTAGCTTCCATAGGAGTGATAACCGATTTGGCTCGGTCATACCAAATTTGTCTTTTGATCAACTTTTGATCCGACCCAAATCCTTGATTTTAAAATTTTTAGACAAAGTGCCCTTTAAGTTATCTTTTTCGGTATCATTATTCGAAAAAATTAGATCTCTGATGATAATTTTTTTTCCTACGAGCGTGCGCAAAGTAGTACTTTTCCGCACGGATTTCCGGGCTCAAAGTTACACTTTTCCGCACTCAGTGCGGATACAGGCCTTATCCGCACTGAGTGCCGAAAAGTAATTATAATTGTCAAGCAACAATAAGTGCACCTGTCGACTTTGACACATGATGACAAATTTTTCCTCTGTTTCTATATCAGCCAACATCTATACAAACACTAAATATGAATTAACTTTGACACATTGTCAGATTTGTTCTCTATTTACATGCAAAAATCTACAAACTTTCTCATCAAATTTAAACGCTTTAAGATGAACAGCTCTGACGAGGATTTTCTGTTATTTTTTTTTTGTTATTAATTTTTTGATAAATGCATAGGTTCCTTTTAAGTTAATTAAAAATAATTAAACAAATTATCGTTTTTTTTTTTTAAATTTTTGTTATTACCTACCTGATATGAAGCTCGTAGGAAAAATTTTGTTCCTAACACGTGCGCAAAGTGTCTTTTCCGCACGCAAACACGTATCCGAACTCCGCTTCGCGTCGTTCGTATAACTGTGCTTGCGTGCGGAAAAGTAACACTTTGCGCACTTGTTAGGAAAATAACTATAATGTTTCTGATGATAATTTTTTAATGTAAATACAGCTTTCATATTGAGACTTTTTATATCCCAAACGTTCAACTTTCTTGTTCCGCATTCTGGAACTTTGTTCTAGACCATAAATAGCTTTATTCAGTAAACAAACTTTACTTTTGTTAGTAACATATACTACCTCTGGTTCAGTCATAAAAATCTCTTCATTCAAGTCACTATTTAAAAAGGCCATAGTGACATCCATGTGATCTATTTCTAGATCCAAATTTACAGACAATGCAAATAATAAACGAATGGTTGAATTTATTACCACTGGAGAAAATGTTTCTGTATAGTCCTCAACCTCACCATATTTTGAGTATAACCCTTGGCTACAAGACAAGCTTTAAATTTTTTTTCCCCATACACTATCTTTTATTTGATATACCCACTTACACCGTACAATTTTTCTGTCTTTGAGAATGTCCACTAAAGCCCATGCATTATTATCCTACATTGATTGCATTTCTTCATCCATAGCATTCTTCCACTCATCACCATATTCACTAGCTAAGGCTTCTTGCACTGAACAAGGCTCGCTTACTTCTTCCAATGCATAATAGAGTATATGATCAAAGAATAATTTAATTTTCCTAGATCTCTGAGTACATCTAAACTCTTGTTGCATTTGTTCTGGATTCTCTGGTTCGTCTAAGGATTCATTGCTACTATCATTTCCTGTATTTTAACGTTGATAAGCCTTTTTATACTCGAAACTGTCAGTCTAATTTTTAAAAACAGAGAGAGGTTTATCACTAAAAGTCCGCTCCATGCTACAAGACAGTATTTGGATCTTCCTCTTCCAATTCCTACACTTGCTTCAACAGAGAAATCAATAATTTATGAAGGTAAAAAAATGTATAACCACTTGCCAATCGCTATTAGAGAAGAGATATGTTATGAATTGTTTTGGAGGAAAGTAAAGATGCTTCTTGTTGATGGGGCTTACTACACGTTGACTGAATTCTACTGTGATATTTTTTGATTTTTTTAATTGTTGGAAGTATGAAAGTATGTAGTTGTTTTTAATGTGTTCATTTTTACTTTTATTGGTGTGTTCCTCTATTGTCTAATTATATTGTTTCATTTTAAAAAATAGATTATACCTGTGTTATCGTTCGTTTAGCTTTAGTTTAGTATGTAAAAATTGTAATTTCCTTTATTATATTTATATTTTAACAGCTATGTCAATAAGATACTTTTGTCTTGGATAATAAAGCATATTTTGAATTGAATTGAATTGTATTATCATTTTCAGCTTGATCATCAGCAATGACATAATTGATAACTTCTAGTTTAGACTCAACTTGAATTATTTGCTGCTGTGAAATATCAGAAGAAAATGTAGTGTTTCCTCTTAGACCCTGAGATAGAGCCTGTTTAGTGGAGTCATTTTTTTTTGTCTGGCATTTTGAGGGATGAATGTGACTAGTTAGCTGATGAGAAAATAAGTGGTTCTAATGCCTGCCTCCTGTTCGAAACGTCCACAGAATGTTTCGCCGCAAAACTCGATTTCGAACTGTGATTAGCGTCTGGCGATTTTTCAGCGTTATTTTCACAACAAAACCTTTCATTCTCTCGATTGCCAGACAAAAAGTAAACGCGGAAGTTTCTTTTCTTTTCTCTTGGAAGTTGACAGAATGTAAATCAATTTTTTTCTTCTGCAAATTTTCGAACGGGAGGCCGGCATTAAAATCACCCATATTCTCATCAGCTTAGTAGCCACATCAGCCCTCAAAATGCCAGACAAAAAAAATGACTCCACTAAACAGCCCCTATCTCACAGTCTATCTATAAGTATCTTCCAAAAACATCACATCTCTAGATTTTATTATATGACATCCTTTAGTTTTTTCACAGTAGCCAACAAAGATATATTGATCCTCTTAAAATCAAATTTCTTTCGCAAATGATCAGAAATATGCGCATGCACGAAGGCATGCACAATACACACAAAAACTCTGAGGTGTTTTAAATCTACTTTCTCACCTGTCCATTTTTCTTGTGGACTTGAAGCTTGAACACTTTTGTGAGGGGAGCGATTTTTCAAATAAACAGCTGTATTTGCAGCTTCTGCCCACATTTTTTCTTCCAATTTAGCTTGTTGGATAAAACACCTTGCTTTCTCAATTATTGTCCGGTTTGTCCTTTTTGCAACACCATTTTGCTCAGGCGTATATCTTACGGTTAATTGGTGTTCTATACCTTTTGATGTTAAATAATTTTCAAAATAACTATTGACATACTCGGTGCCATTATCGCTTCTAAGTTTCTTTAACTTTCTTCCACTTTGGTTTTCTACCAATACATGAAAGTCTTTAAAAACAGTAAGAACTTCACTTTTTGACTTTAAAAAGTAGACAAAAATCTTCCTCGAGTAATCATCAATCAAAGTGAACATATTATATCTTGTTCCACTCCATGATGAACCGGCATTGGACCACACAAATCAGTTATGGACCAGCTCTAGAAAGTTTTTGCACGCTTGCCACCTGTCTTTTTAAAAGGCTGACGACTTTTTCGGTAAGACCAATGCTACATTGATCACCTTTTTCATCCTTGTAATCATCAATACCAGTAGCCAAACCTAGTCTGAGCAAAGACATACTTATTCAGTGTCCCAGCCTTCGGTGCCATAATTCTTCCATGCTTGCAGTTTTAATCAAATATGTGCATTAATTTGACTAAATCCAGCTGATAAAGCCTATTTTTGTTGGATGCAATAGCTACATTAATTCCTTTAGCTTGGAAATTTTCACTGTCATATATACCTATATCTGGCAGCGTTTATTGTCAAATATTACTGTATGACCTTTTTCCACCATCTTACTCACCGATAGCAGATTGGCTTTTGAATCTGGAACATACATAATGTTAGAAATTACCTTAAGACCATTTTTCGTAAAAACTGTTGTATTCCCAACAATCCCAACACCAATACACTACTCAGTTTTTGGTTATTTGCTGCCAAAATCTACTGTCACCTTTGGTAATAAAATCTCGAAGACACTTCATTATATGACATGCGCGAAGTTGCCCCTGAGTCAACATACCAACTGGATGTATATACCAATTCATCTGATGCTAAGACAGTATGTAGTGCGTTTTCTCGCTTATTTTTTCTATTAGTGTCCTTAGGTTTACCTTTATTCTTTCCATCTTTGTTTTTATCACGAGTGTTATCATTTTCTTTGGTACACTGACTCTTGAAATGACCAAACAGTCCACAGTTAAAGCATTTTACATTTTTCTTGTTAAATTGCTTTTTATACTTGGAATACAATGCTGTCTCAGACTTTTCTTTTCCATATTTGTCCTCTTGGAGAAGCTTAGCCTTGGTAAACCCACTTGTGATTACTGAACTTAAATTTTCAAGTGCCATTACCACATGGATTTTCAAATGAACTACTATACTTCATGCCTAGTATTTTCGCTTTTTTATAATTAAACGTGGCAACATCGCACTTTTACGTCCGAATTCCTTCCGTAGACTCAGAACCGCTGGGCAAACAATAGTTTCATTTACATATGCCTCCATAGTTTCGAAGTTTTCTAGTCTGATCTGATTCGAACTAAACCACGTATTAGGGCTAGCCTTCTAGATAGACCTCTATCTTCACATGCTTTTTCAAGGTTTCCCCATGCTTCTTTTGCTGTGCTTGCTGACCTGTCATGAGGATATGCTGAGGGATTAAGCATCAAATTTCAGCTAAAGCCTTCTGGTTCGAATGTTCTCGTTCTTCCTGTTTTGATTTATCTTCAACAGAAAAACCCCCTATACAACGCCATAAATTTTCATATATCAGAGCCATTTTGATGCCAAATTCCTCATTATTATAATTTTCTCGACCAGTAAGTTTATCAAATCCTAAATGGAGATTTGAAGTCGACTCGCTCATTTTGGTTTCAGTAAATAAATGAAAAAATAACAATGGACTGAATTTTCCGCGATTATTTGCAACACTCTTACTTGAATTTTACGTTTTTCACAGTTTATGCACACGTTTCGTACCTGGGCCCGTAACCTATTGGTAATCTGAAAGAAGTTTGCAGCATTAAACTAAGAAATATTTATTTCAGTGTAAAAAGAACACGAGCAGCGACTACAGAATAATGACTAGAGAATGACAAATTGAATGACATAGTTTTCTACCTATGCCACAAAGTCTGACTTTCTTGAAGATCTTCGAAATAGAATTTTTCACAGATGTCAGTGAATAACGGCGACAATGTTAGCTAATGTACGCAAATGTCTTGAAGAACAAATGTATTTCTGTGTGAAGGTCAATATCCAGACTCGATCATCCATATTGCTTCAGAGCGAATCGATAAAAATAAAAAACAAAAATAGGGTTATGTCGAGAATAAAATTACCTTTTAATCAAGTTGCACCCAACCCCTCTACCGCTTAAAAAAAAATTATGGGCCGGCTCTAGAGGGTAGGGGGATAGAGTGACAGAAACGTAGTTATATGTGATAACATGCCCCCTCAATATTGAATTTGAACGAAAGCTGAAATTATCAGTAAATCTTGTTCTATATAGTAGAAGACTAAAAACCCTGAAAATTTCAGCTCATTTGGACTTACGGTTTCAAAGTTAAAATAGAGTTTTCTATTTTCTGTAATATGTATTTAACTTCATATTAATCAAACAAAATATATCCAAGTCTTAAAATGCGCGTTCAACAAAAATATAATATTATCTACATTCTTTTAATTTCGGGACTATTGTCGAAATCTAACAAGGAGTAAACCGCCAGCCAAATTTGTAGTAGTGAGGACGCACATAAATATTCGAATTTCAAAGGAATATAGAATAAATGAGAATACAAAGGAATACATAAGAATATAATAGGGCATACATAGGAATACATGGGCACAGAATCTAATATTTTCTTTCCTAGATTCGTCTAATGAACGAACTTATGTCACATAATGTTTTATTAAATAGAAGAATAAGAATAACTGTCACTCAGTCGTCTTGGAATGTTAAGTTCAGGTCGTTTAATAATTTATTCTTCTCTTGGGAATAAATTGCTGAACTTCAATTTTTTCCTGTGGGTCTCCATTTCTCTGTTGTAGTTGTTTCACCAATGAAGGTTTTCTTAAAAACTTGTTGCATATCCAGAGGAAGTATCTGGACTTGCTTGACATTCAATGTCTGAATGCTCCACTGAAAATACTTTGTTGAAGCTTCCAAAATAAGAGTGCTAAACACATAAAAAAATGAGAAGGGAATTTTGTGAGTTTTCAATTTTTCACCCTGAAAATTTTAGCCTAATTGGCGTCGCACTTCCCGAGATAACTTATTATTTGGATTAATTTCAAAAAAATTGAATCTTTAAGTCACAAATGGCAGAGTGTTTTTGGAACAACTCTATGAAATTCCCTGTAAATAGGATTCTATGATTTTGAAATTTTCAGAAACAACTTTTTAAAGGCAACTATGAAATCCCAAAATTGTATTTTCACACACAGTTGAGAAGATTCAATTTCAGTATCTAACGAAAAACTGCTGAAGTATCCTGCAAAAGAAAATATTCAGTTGATCCTTTTCAAAGGTTGATTTGAAAAAAATAGCAAAAATTCTAGTGATAAAATGGAAACAGCTGATCAGCAATGACGTATACTGACCACCCACTTGTCTTGTCCTTGTAACTTGTACCATTGAAATATCATATGCAAAAACTAATAAATTTTATAAATAAAATAAAAGTGGGTAGTACTGATCAGTGATGAATTCTGTTTTTCTTTGTGGAATTGGGCACAGGTTGGACAACAATGCTATTTTTAAAATTAAAAACAAATTAAAACATAGTTAGGACAACAAAATAAAGATGTGAGCATAAATATTTGGCTCAATATTGGTTCCATTTATTCGAAAAAAAATGACACTAATAGGACATAAATTTAATAAATACAAAAAAAAATCTATGCAGTTATACTTGGGTATTTATACACCGTGATTTACATAGCATCTAATCCACCTACAAGCTAATACACGGGCTACATAAATCACCCTGTATGGAAAACGTTACACCTACCTACTCTAAAATTAAGAATTACTCGTCAGACTGGCCATCAAAAGCTCCATCTTATGCAAAAAATTCCGCCCCTCCATTTTGTCCAATCGCACGTCCCTGAATTGTCCTCCCAAGTGTTCCCATTTGCGTTCAGTCACCAATCTACTAGGGAAAAAGTCTGTTCTTGGAGAGTGGGCCACAGAGACTTGCATTCCACTAGCTTGGGGCTCGCATCTGATTGCTATAATTCGATCTCCTGTTGGCGATGCTAACAGGCACGACGCTGCGTTTCCTAAAGGCTCTACTGGACCACTACCTTTAATAAAAATAATTTATTAATAAAGCAACTATATTTTTTTAATTAAGGTTCTTACCCAAATGATTTGAATTGCCTAAAGATTGCCACCCCATTGTCTTAGCTAAAGCTTGCACCGCTAAAATTTGATGTTGGTTTATGTGACAAAAAATTAAATCTCTCAATTCTTGCGGTTCGTAACTCATATTCATTACTTTGCCATCTCTAAAAATAAATCACAAAAATAAACAACTTTATACAAACATTAAAATTCTTGCCTGCAAATACATTTGAGACTTTTTTCTCCAACATGTATAACCAAAGGAGTCCTACAAACAGCGTCATATCCATGAGTGGAAATATTAATTTTAACACAACTCTGTGTAGGACTGTTCAAAGTATTCCAATGAGAAGATATCAATGGGTCCTTGAACTCTTTTGCAATAGTATCTAAAACATATTCAGTCCTCATACGCATTATAAAATGCTGAGCTTGCTTGACAATTTGTTCCAATAAGGTTTCTTGTTTAGTCATTTCCAAAAGCTCGTGTCTGTCTGCTGCCATTGGTCCTGCCATCATTCTTTTCTTAGAAGGCCCCAATGGGCCTGTAGCAGGATGAGGAAATGGATGGTGAGTGTTTTTATGGTGCACTTCTCTCAATAATTGATGTAAGGAGTGTTCTAGTACATGATCGTGTTCACTTTTTGATGGCGAAGGCTGTTTATCACTTTTCTAGAATAATTACTAAGTCTAACTTTCTTAAATTTGTACTAAAGTATTACCTTGTCCGCAGAAGTGGAATGACGTAGCGCAATTATTAACTGAATACCAGGCAAAACTGTAGCCATAATTTGATTGCCAACAACCATGTGAGGGATTGGAGCTTGAAGCTGGACAGCTTCTTTGGCTAGCTGATTGAATAGCTCTTTGCAAAAAAGCACATTTTGAGCTGCTTCCAGTTTTTGCTGCCAATGCATGTCTGGGTTGGAAGAAGGAGCTCCTGAACCTAATAGGTTTATATTTGCCGAACAAAGGTCTTCTTGATCTAAGTTGAAGATTTAATTTAATATTTTGGCTTTGAAATAATTGATTATTGCTGACCTTTCTGACAAAGGACTTCAATGTAAGCAACTCCCTGTAGCTCAGAGGGAATAGCTACTTTAAGGGCGCTGCTGGGTTTGGTGGGTTGAGCTCCTCCTGATGTTGGCAAAGGGCTACTGGGTGGTGTGCCTGGTTTATCATCTTCTTCTGCTTTGGTAACCTAAACATTCGAATGAATTACATTGAAATATCTTTTTGTTTGAGTCAACATAATGTTGCCCATTCCTACATCGACTTTATAATAATGAAAGCCTTAAAATATACAATTATTTACCAAATGAAGCAGAAATGCTTCCTACACTGAAACAATTAGAAACAGAAGTTTGAATGATTTTGATTGGACAAATTTTAATAGCTCAAGATAAAGCATATGAGGCTCAATCCCTGGTGCATAAGGGGTTTGAGAACATCGGCTGCCAACTTAAGATCTATGCAATACATTAAAAAGTTCTATAATCAAAATGAAACTTTTATTAATTATTATAAAATATACTGTGAAACTTATAGAAGAGTGGTTAACGTGCAATAAAAATAGAGAATCATGCAAACTTGTAAATGAGTTTAGAGGTAGAAATTCGTCCATGGTTTCCTCAAATCTTAGAGCAAATGATATGAATTCTTTTTACTGTAGCTCATGATTTGTTTAGTAAAATTACATTCTATAAAGAGCCTTCAGATTATCTAAGCAATATATCTGTAGCTGAGATGTTTTTCCTCTATCCAGCAACATGTGTGAAGATTAAAGAAACCTATCTTTAAAAGATTAAAAAATAAGAACTCTTCAGGATGGAATAAAATTTCGCTAAGGATAGTCGAGACGCTTTCAGACTTGGTATTGGATGCACTGGCTGGAGCTATCAATGATTCCTTTGCAACTGGAAAATTTCCATATTAAAAGGACCCTGATTGTTCCATTGTTCAAGGGTGGAGATCGCGACCTACCTTCTAATTTTCGATCCATTGCACTACTTCCTACCCTTTCTAAGATAGTAGAGAAACTTATTCAAGTTAGACTAACATCTTTTCTAACAAAGCATAAACTTCTTAGTGTCACACAATTCGGATTCCAAGCAGAGAAAAGCACAAGTGATGCAATTTTAAACTTTTTGGAGCATCTATATATACCTCGATATATACCTACACTTGAACTCAGGAGAAAAGGCTTTGTGTTTCTTTGTGCTGTCCAAGGCATTTGATTGTGATCATCGAATACTGCTGGGTAAACTTAGTATTTATGGTATGGTATGGAGAAAGCTCTCCAGCGGAATCTGTGAGTATCAGCGTACCTCAGGGCTCCATTCTTGGGCCAATCTTGTTCATGCTTTTATCAATCACATATCTCATCTTCCAATAAGGGGAAGATTTACAGCGTTTGCGGATGATCAGACAATTAATTATTCTTTGGCATGACCAGGAAGTTGACACAAGGGGTGAACCACTAGGGTGAAAATGTGACGCGATCGCGAAAAATAAGAGATTTCACATGATTGCGCGGGATTTCGCGTGATTTCGCAAAAAATGCAAGAGATTTTGCGCGATTTCGAGGAATTTTGTATGATTTCGCGGAATTTTGCATGATTGCAAAGGATTTCTCATGATTGGGCAGGATTTTGCTGAAATGACCAAGCATACCTACTTACCTAAGGAATCTGTAGTAATATTCATTTGACGCTAATGATACATTTTAGGAAAGGAAAACTTCTATTGGTACCTAGTAAATTCGATAAAGAATACAATTCAAATTAAAAAAAAGCCACTATGATTTTCCGAAAAATTAAATACAAAAGTGCTATATGCTAGAAATATCGTCGGATATAACATTTTTGACACTGATGGCACATGCAAATATTATCAATGAGAATTCCATACATCTGTCAAAACTGGTATTTCAACAATAAATTGACATGTTTTGATTGTTGATTTGAACCAATCAGATTGGAATTACGCGATAATTTGCACTAGTGCAAATTATCAGATAATTGCATAGTAACTGGTGCGAAAACTGGTGTTTTGACATTTTTTGACAAAAAATGTAAATTTTTGATTTATGAAATTCTCTCATTAGATACAACTCGTGCAATGGAAATATATTTATAATTTTCGACAAATTTGCCCTCATGCATTTTTAATTGAAAAAGGCACTCGTGCACTACGTGCAATAGGTAGGTACATGAAGATTTGAGTGGCCATCAGTTGTAAGTGATCAAACTGAAGGTGATGATTTTTCAAATACATATCTCTAATTATCATTATCAAAATAAAGAATCGGGCACTTTTGACTTTGGAACCATCACTAAGAGTGATGTAATCAGTGGTATAAGAAACCTAAAACCCAAGAAATCTACCCGCCACTATGAAATATCATCACCATATCAGGGTGTAAAAAAAAGTGTACTGGACTTCTAGGGGTGATACTACTTATAAATATAAGAAAAAAAGTTCCCATGCCTTAAGATGCTCCCTGAAGAAGTTCCAACCCTTCAAATGGTAGATGAAAATAATAAGATTTTCAAGAACAGTGGCAAACTATTTTCCTTGAAATTTGGTATTCTTGCATAAGACATTTCGATGAAAAAGCGAATGGTGATAGTAAAAAAAATCGTAACAGTTTTGAAAGGGTAGTTTCCAGAAGGGTAGAAAGTAGTTACTCACAAAACAAAAAAGCATCTTCCTATTTTCATATGTAGTATCACCCCTCGAACACCCTGTATAAGGGATGTGCAGAACTATTGGCAGAACCCTTGGCTCAAGCCTTGGCTTATCTTTTTGGCATGTCAGTTGAGCAGGAATGCTTTCCAGATGTGTTAAAATTGTCAACTATTTCTTCAATTCATAAAAAAGATGCGAAGAATGACATTCTAAATTATAGTCCTATTAGTTTGTTAAACAGCTTGGCTACAACCTTCGAAAACATTCATTATGAGAAAATATATTATTATGAACTCGATTATGAATGTGTAAAACATAAAATCAGCAGGTTTCAGCATGGTTTTGTGAAGGATAAATCCACTTTAACAAACCTGTGTATAC
This sequence comes from Ceutorhynchus assimilis, assembly GCA_917834065.1. Classification (NCBI taxonomy): domain Eukaryota; kingdom Metazoa; phylum Arthropoda; class Insecta; order Coleoptera; family Curculionidae; genus Ceutorhynchus; species Ceutorhynchus assimilis. Next base: position 13,371,055 of record OU892287.1, read on the forward strand.
TCTCTGAGCAAATTTCAAAGGCTGTTGGGGCAGGGAGGCAGTTGGATGATCTGTATACGAATCGTGAGAAGGCATTTGATAAGGTGAATCACTGTGTTCTCTTAAATAAATTGGTTGAGTTTGGGATCTCGAGAAAAGCTTGCAATTTGTTGAAATATAAACTTGGCTTGCGCGATTGCTTTTTATATTGTTTATCAAAGACTTACAGGTTACAGAAGGTTTTAGTGTATGACCAAGGAGTTTTTGGTTTGGTTTTTGGTATTTAGGGCATTTTCTACTTTGGACGATTTTTTTACAAATGAATAGCATTATGGTCCAAGGCGGACTTTTACATATTTTATTTGTTTTACTGTAGGTACTTGTTGGTGCTCAATTTGGCTTAAAGCTAGCTGTAATTAGGTCTGTTTCATTTTTCAACTAGTCCTATAATGCATGTGCAATGAATTTCAAGCATGGCTTTGTGAACAAGTACTATGTATTTAGACAAATAAAGCTACTTTTGAATTTGAATTTGTTTTATTTTCTGTATAAACCCTTTTGATGTTGAGGTCTGCTTGAGATTGTTTGACAGTCTGGTGCTGCCAAAACTGGAATATGCAAGCAATATCTGGTCACCTCTATATGAGGTCTGGAGTAAGTCATTGGAAAGAATTCAGAGAAAATTCCTGAAACATATGTTTCTTGCAAGATATAGGTACTATCCTCCACAAGGATACATACAGTCACTGCACCCTGCTAAAACTTTTCAATAGGCTGTATCTAGAAAATAGAAGAAAAAAAATAAATCTGACCCATATGTTCAAAATCTTTAAAAACCAAGTAGAATTCCCAGATTTCCTTGCAAAGTTACCCTTTGCCATTAATGTGGGTGGTACCAGAAAGAAGAAAGTTCGGAAGAAAGTATTCTATTTAAATTTTCTTCAAACAAGCTCCTATAAGGCGTCTTCTATGTATAGTATGTGTAACCTTTTTAATATTTTTGCCAGCGACCTAGACTTGGACCTGCTTAAAAGGCTCCCACTAAAATAATAGATAAACGATTGCATGAGTCTCAGGAACAGGCCGACTGGTAATGGCTACATAAGTTTTCATGTGTTATACTCATTTTGTACTTTTAGATTTGAGTGAGGATTTAAGGTTTGATAAAATTGATTATATTATTAAGGTGTGTCTGTAAATTGCAATTTGCTGTAGATACTGTGGTGAAATAAATAAATAAATAAATAACATTGTTCATTACATGTGTAGATGTTGTATATACATTACATGTGCACTAGGGAATAGAAAACATAAATAATCTCTCTTTACCTCAAAAGTTCCAGTCTGCAAATACTTAGATCCAGCAGTCCTATAGCTCAAATCCCCAATAATTGTGTTGGATACTTTCTTCAGTCTCCAATTTTGCCTGAGCCTCAACAGTTCGATATGAAAATCTGGAGTAGTGCGGTTTCTAGCGGCCTCGTTCTGTGAAGTCTTCAGTTTTTCAGCTCCAGCTAATAGCACGTTAGCGGCACCCCCCAAAGCTTTCTTTCTAGCGTAAATCTGCACCATCGGCTTGGTTTCTAGGGGTTCCTGTTGCACCGGATCTAGCACCATGTACCTTTTGTCTTTTGCTACATTTAGAACGTCGGCTAGGACGCATACTTCTTGATGGGCGTTTCTCAGTTTGTTTCTGACAGAGTCCCACGGCCATAAGGAGGATTGGAAAGCGTCTTTGCTGTCGCTGTCCGATTTAGCTTCCTCTAGGGCTTCTTCTTTTTTTATGTCGGCTTCTGATGTTTTGCTGAAGTCGATTTTTTGGGCATATTTTGCTAAGCTTTCTGAGAGAGTCAATGGACTAAAATAGGTAACATTTATTATAAGATAATAGAAGTAGAAATATGTGAAGTACTAACGGCTGATAGATTTCGACGCCTTCGTAAGTTATTTCTTGGATTTGGTTCTCGATTGGGGCCTCCACTGAAATGTTGACTGTATTGAAAGACATGCTGAATTTTACAATTTGGGAAAAATATCAATAATATTTAACAAGCCGGCTTTTTACATGATAAATATTCTAGTCATTGGAAATAAAAATAGAATAGAAGCTTATTATTTATTTATTTTTTGTGACTTCTGTCAATGTTATGTCTTTCGTCAAAGGCCTATCGGTAACAACGACAGATTAACCCAATCAACAAATTTGGTTTTTTATCTCTCTTTAATGAACGGCATTGAAAAAAGACAAAGTATATCAGCTAGGGATCTGGTTAATTGAACTTTGAACTAGTCAGCTGCTAGTTGTCAAGATCAGATGTCAAATGTCAGGGTGATTTGGCAACAAACACAAACAGAATTAAATTTTAAAATTTGTTTTTCAAATATCTCATATAATTAAAACATAATTGACTTTATTTATTTAATAAATACTTAATAGAAGCATTCGTTGTAAGGATAAGAAAGCCGGAGAGGGTATTAGATAACAATTAGTCAGCACTTTTCACTAATTTGCCTAAAAGGTTTGGAATAATTTTTATCATTATTTGGCTTTTTTGCTAAACTACTAATCAGCTCGAAAAGGGAAAACAGTTAAACGTGGAAAAATGTCGAACAGTGAACTTCGTAGAAGGAAAGTAAGTTGAGCTTTTATACAGTTACTTGAAGTATTTCCATTTCTAGTTTCACTAGATAGCAAAATTTTTCTTCATGTCATTCAGAGCTGAGTTAAGTACCTACTCAGCAAATGTACTTAAGGTTAAGGGTATCAAGTATTTAGGTATTCAATATTTTAGATATTATATTTACAGTAGGTATTTTTTTATTTTTGAATGTAGATCTCGATGTAGATGTTCCTAAAAGTACCTATTAAGTATTTTACCGAGTATTTTACTTAAAGACGCTTAAAGTAAAAAGAAACAGTATAAGTAGCAGTACATATTAACACATTGCATGCTGCGTCGGGCATAACTACTCGACAGTGATGTTTCCATTCAGGTCACGTCGGACATACATGGTGACAATTTGAAAAAAAGGAATCGGGAATATCTCTTAGACAAAAAATACTAGGTATCAGGAAAATCTCAAATATGTATCGGGGGCGGGGGAACCAAAATTAAGCACTTTTTGAGTCACCCCGTCTCACCCCTTAGGGGGTAGCTACCCTAACATATTTTTTTAAAATAAGAACCTAACTTGTGTTGTACATCGTTGGATAGCTCGTTGCTTTCCCTTTATAGTCTTATAGCAAAATCTTAAATTGTACAATTAGTTTTCGAGATAGGTATTGGTGTTTAAAAGTAAGCACATTTTGAAAACTAGTAATTTTTACTATCTTTGAGTAGTGTAAAAAATCAAATCAAAATCTTTATTAACGCATGTAGCATTCACAGATTATAAAAAAAACTTAAAATTTTAAAATAGAACATTTTCGGCTTGTCGATACACGATACATATATAATAGGTACACACATAACAAAAACGACAGGAGCAAGATGACGAACTGACCAATCCATAAATATTAAAATTTAAAAAAATATATAAATAAAATTCAAAACTTAAAAGTGAAAAGTGAAACATACAAAAAACACTTAATACTAAAGTAAAATATCCTTAGATTGCCTACAGAAAGTCTTATAATCACAGTCAAAAATATCAATGTCTTCATTTTTTTGTAACACTAAGTTTGCAATCCTACACATCCTATCTATGGGCATATTAACGCCATAATTGGTCCTATGAAAAGGAAGGCTAAACAACTCTTTCCGACGAGAGGTCCTAGAGGGAATATGAAAGTCAATCTCTGCAAGAAGATCTGGGGTATCTATTATGCCATGCAAAATCTTAAAAAGGGTACAGACATCAAATAATTGTCTTCTATTCTCAAGAGGAGTAAGATTTAAAAGCTTCATTAAGTCATCACAGTTAATATCTTCATAAGGAATACCCATCTTAAGCCCAACCCTCCTAAGAAATTTTCTCTGCACCCTTTCCAAACTCTGCCTGTGTACACTATAATAAGGCTGCCAAACGGAACTAGCATACTCCAACAGTGAACGTACTAAGGCACAGAAGACTTTCTTTAAAGTAAAAATATTATCAATTTCTCTCAGAGTTCGAAAGACAAACCCGAGCATCCTCATTGCTTTGTTTGTGGTTTTTTCAATATGAGTGTTAAATGATAGATCACTCTCTATCCATACGCCGAGGTCTTTAACTAAGGTTTTTCTTTCCAACTCTAAATTATTAATTGAGTAATTAAAAGTGATTGGGTTTTTGATTCTGCTAAATGTGATAACGTTACATTTTTTGACATTTAGCTGAAGATTATTTACTGAACACCATGTGGTAAACAAGTTAAGTTGCTCTTGCAAAGATTGACAGTCCAGCTCATCGATCACAATCTTATAGATCTTAAAGTCATCAGCAAACACACTAAAATCACAGTCCTTGAAAATCAATTTAACATCATTCACAAACAAATTAAAAAGTATGGTTGACAAATGCCCCCCTTGAGGTACCCCTGATGTCACTACAATTTCAGATGATGTAAAATTTTTCATTTTAACAGCCTGTCTTCGGTCTTTCAGGTTGCTTTCGAACCATCTGAAAAGAGAGCCAGAAAGTCCCTCAGCATTTAGCTTGGATAACAAAATTCTGTTATCCACTCTGTCAAATGCCTTCGAGAAGTCAGTATAGATAGCATCCACCTGATACTTATTCTCAAAGGCACCCAACAGAGCCTGCTCATAGGTCAAGAGATTAGTTACAGTGGATCTCCCCTTCCTAAATCCGTCCTGTTCATTAATTATGATCCTATTGATATGAGGAGACAAACTATCAGCAACCAGTGATTCAAATAGTTTAGCAATTAAAGAGATCCTACTAATAGCTCTGTAGTTTTTGACATCAGCTCTGTCACCATCCTTAAAAATAGGTGAAACAAAGGATTTTTTCCAAAAACTCTACCTTACTGAACTCTCTATCATTAAGGGGTTTTTGAGAATATTGAGTTTGAAGTTTTGGACAAAATGTCCACCAAAGTTCCAATTTGAAGTTCAATATCCCGGAAACTTCATAAGTTAAAAAAACCAATTTTGCAGGACTTATAGAGAATTTAATACTCTCTTTATTAATGATGCCTAATTGTAGGCAATTTGGTCAAATATCATTGAAGATATGAGCAATTATTCATGTCAATATTCCGAAAAATGTTCATGGGATTTCTTTTTGGATTTTTTTCTCATAGGAATTTCCAAATGTTACTGTGAAAGCTCGTGTGAAAGTTGCTTCTGACTAATTTGGACTCGATCTATCGATTTAAAAAGTCAGAATCGAGAAAACTCCAAAAATAAAAATTTTCAGTTTTTGGTACTTTTTCCTAAAGGTCTTCGAACATGAATATCTCAGTAACCAAGAGCGGTACCGGGACAAAATCATCTTCAATTGTAGATTGTAGCTGTCAATAAAAGCTTCAAAATGGTAGTTTGCTGAAATCACTAGCATTTTTGAGAAAATCAAGTTTAAAGTTTTGGGCAAAATGTCGTCTAAATTTCAACTTTGAAGCTCAATATCTCAGAAACCTCATAGGTGACAGTAACTTAATTTGCATAGAGAATTTAATACTCTTTTCGATGATGTATAATTGTACGCAATTTTCTCAAATATCATGAGAGATATGAGCAATTATTCATGAGCATGTTTTGGATGTTTTTTCTGATCAAAATTTTCAAATGTAATTGATGTTAGAGTTGTTTCTGACTAATTTGGACTCGCTCTATCGATCTAGGACGTCGAAAAAACCAACTTGAGACGGCAAAAAGGCCAATTTAAAACGTCGAAAACACTTCCAAGATTGAAAAATAATTCAGGGTTTATACTTTAAATGAAATTACCAAAATATGTAGATATTAGGTATCTACCGATAACAGAGATAACAACACTAAATTGTCAATATTTGGAACACAACAACTATTAACAAACTATTGAAAAACTGATGCGACATAAGAAAGGACGTTAGTAAGACGTCGCTAAGACTGTCGTCAGCTAGACGTCTAAAACATGTCTTCAGTATGACTTTATATTTTGGACAAAAGTCGTATGAAACCAGAGTGGTTCAAAATTGGACGTCTTTTTGACGACACACTGGTCATTGTGGTAAGCTGGGTTGTCTTCAAACAGTGAAAATTCAAAAGATACTTGAGTCTACTCAATTTTCCCTAAATTTCTGCCTCGATTTCTGCTTTCCAATTCTCAATTTTTTTTTGTCTAAATGTTTGTCTATTCCCGGCTCTTAAATTGTTTGCTTTGGAATGCCTCCAATCAGAGAAAATTCAAAAGCCTGAAATAGGAAATAATAGCATACTCATTATGTCGGCGATGGTACAAAAGAGCGCAGGTCAAAAGAGCGCATGTCAAAATAGCGCGGACAAAAGAGCGCATGTACAAAAGAGCGCAGGGTCAAAAGAGCGCACTGACAAAAGAGCACTCGGACAAAATAGCGTGGACAAAATAGCGCGGACAAAAGAGCGCACGGCCAAAAGGGCGCATATTTTATAAAATACAAGAACACATGAAACAAAATTGTTTTTAAATGACTGTCGACATTGGGGTATTTGATAACAACAATTTCGAATGGAAATGAAAACTACAAAACTTGAGGAGAAAATCCTAGAAAACGTTAATTGAATTAATATTAATTAGGGAATTGCCGACTTACCCAAACTTACCGATAATAAACCGTCCGCTTAGTGCAATTTAGTTCTCGTAAGTTAGCATTTTATTTGAGAAACAAAACGCGATCAAGGAAAATTATACACTATATCTAAATGAACTTTTTCAAATGAAATGGTAACTTATGAAAATTAGATTGCACTAGGCGGATGGGACTCTGTCATTTGCGCGACGACCGTTTACACAAGGGAGAAAAGCCCGAGGAACAAAAGCGCGACGGAACAAAAACACAAATGGACTAAAGCGCGATGGACAAAAACACGATTGGATAAAAGCGCGAACGACAAAAACAAACTTACTCAAACTGATCTAACCCAAACTAACCCGGCCACCTATTGTGATTTAGTCCTTGTAAGTTAGCATTTTATTTAATAATAATAATAATAAAATAATGAAATAATCGCAACCTGGTGCCTTCCTGGCTTTCAGGCCTCTAGATTTCCTAGGAATTAAGCTTATCCCTGGTTCACGTAGTTTGTCGGCAGATTGATCAAACTCATCCTTATATGGAAGTTCATTTAGGCAAACTTTCCGTTCTAAACTATCTGCGACAGCTTAAGCTTTTACTTTATATCAGAGGCAAACTCATTAAATCTGTGAAATAGTCGAAGATACTTCTGCTTTTTAGAAATTTTCCCTAAATTTCTTCTCTAAATTTCGGAATTTTTCTGTCTGTTCCCGGCTCTTCAATTGTTCCTTCTAAATACATATCTCTTCATAAAGAAAATTCAAGAGCCTGGAAGAGAAACAACATACGTAAGCCTACTTATCTACTCGATTTTCCCTAAATTTCTGCTTTTCAATTCTCAAAGTTTTCTGTCTAAATTTTTGTCTATTGCCGGCTCTTGAATTGTTTATTTCTAAATATCTCTACATAAACAAAATTCAAGAACCTGGAATAGAAACAACATATAGGTACTTAAGTCTACTTATCTGTTCCATTTTCCCTAATGTCTGCCTTTCAATTCTCAAATTTTTGTCTATTCCCGCCGGTTTATTCACTTTCTTATAAACTGTCAAACAAATGTAGGTACCTATTTAAATCCAAAATATAATTTAAATCTCCCTGGTAGTGACTGCTCTGAACCAGTATGTATGCCTACAAGAAGTAGTAAATATACAAGTATTTTTTTAATATTGTATTGATTTTTTTGTATGTATGTAGGTACTCGTCTCTCTTCTTATAAAAGTATCAGATGTACTGAATATTTTTCTCTCGATTTTACTTTAGGTATATTTTTCTAATCAGTAGGTACCTCAGCTCTGATTGCCTATCTGGATTTCATGTTTTTCTTTAATTTGGACCTGCAAGTGCCTATTAGTCTCAAATCTCTACGGATAGTAACAATGTTTATATGGCCAAAACAAACTCTTGAAAATCCATTAGCCTGTTTCGACTACTATAAGAAATCATATGATTATTCAATATTGTCAAGTCATGTTTATGATTTTTTTCCTTATAAAATGTTCATAAAACTGATTACTAAACAGACCATAATTAAAGGGTTCACCAAACTTGAGGAGTATTTGGTTCCAAGTCTTAGTTGAGTGTATTGAAGCATTTTTGTTTTGTTTTAGGTACAAGAACATGAAAAATCATCGACTACAAAGAAGCGCAAATCAAAAAAACCTAAGCCATCTTCAATACAGACACCACTTATATGTCTTATTATAAGTGGCACAATATTAACTGCATTTTTAGGTGAGAATAAGTTATTGGGATAAATCTAACATTCAGGAAAATAAAACCCGCGTAAATTTCAAGTTATGTATTCTATGAACACCTTTATTAAAAAATCAATTTACATTCATTGGAAATTCAGTTTTAGACACTTCACTGTAGTAAAAAGACAATTGTAATGTTCCTCTTATAGTTCTCTACGCAGACCAAATACCATGGCACATAGGAAACCAAGCAATAGACGATTTAGCGAAACGCTTTTTGGGTTACCACAAGCCAATACACGCTGTGGTAATAGACGCCGGCAGTACTGGCTCCCGGGTACTAGCCTATACATTCCACAAGTCATATTTAGGTACAAAATCATTTTAAATTAAAAAAAAAAATCTATAAACAATTCTTGCAGGTGATTCGTTAGTGTTGGATAAAGAATTGTTCGAATACAACAAACCAGGTTTGTCTTCTTTCGCCAAAGAGCCAGAAAAAGGTGCTGCAAAAATAGCGGCCCTGCTGGAGTTGGCCAAAAAAGAAATTCCCCAAGGGTATTGGGGAAAAACTCCGCTAATTCTTAAAGCTACGGCCGGCTTGAGGCTTTTGCCAGCAGAACAAGCTGAAAATTTGTTAAATTCTGTTAAGGAGTTGTTTAAAAGGACACCATTTTTGACTGATGAAAATTCTGTTGAAATTATGGACGGGACTGATGAAGGAATATTTTCTTGGTTCACTGTTAACTTCTTATTAAGTAAGTACACATCAAAACCACAAACTAGTTATTTGATTTTAATTATTTTCAGACAAAATCAATTCAGATCCTGCAAATACAGTTGCAGCACTAGATTTAGGTGGTGGTTCTACACAAGTTACTTTTGCCGCAGTAACTCCATCTAGCCTTCAAGATAAAGAAAACATCCACCAAGCTACATCTCCTAGTGGTTCTATACCAGTTTTTACACACAGTTATTTAGGTTTAGGATTAATGGCTGGACGTAAAGCTGTGATTTCTAATGGTCAAGGAGATAGTGTCAATATAACTTGCAAATGTGTTAATCCTGTGGTTAAAAATAAAAAGTTCCATTATCATGGCACTGATTATTATGTTAGTGGGCTTCAAGAAGGTTATTCTACATCGAAAACAGTTGAAACAGAACATGTGGGTGAAGAAATTCCTGTGGTGGACGTAACTGAGTGTTCTAAAATTATTCAGGATTATGTTGAAGATATTTCAAGTAAACTTAGACCTCCAGAGGAACTGCCTTTAAAAGCTATTTTTGCTTTTAGTTATTATTACGATAAAGCTAGTCAGGCAGGTTTGATTGATTTTGATAAAGGAGGGCAAGTAAAGGTAATTGATTGATTTTGTTTAATAGATTTTAAATAATTTTCTAATGATTTAGGTGGCTGATTTTAAAAAACAAGCTCAAAGGACTTGTCATGAAGCCAACCCTGAACAACCTTTTATTTGTATGGATATGACATTTATATGGTTGTTGTTGGAAAAAGGATTTGGACTTTCTTTAGATACAAGAATTTATGTAAGGTTTTTGAATTGTTTATTTATGAAGCTATATTGTCTATTTTGTAGTTGTACAAGAAAATATCTGGACACGAAATAAGTTGGGCTTTGGGCGCAGCCTATGATGTTTTAAGAAAAAGCAAATCTGTATGATCAGTTTGAAAAATTGACGAAGTTATTTGTGCCTTATTCCATTAATTTATAGTTGAGCGTGAACCAATAGTATTTGGAGCACAAAAAGACAACCCAATTAATTTGTTTTATTTTATTAATAAAATTCTGACCAAAGGATTCAATAGTCATTTTGGCTGTGTAATTTAATAATTCCATTTTTGTTTTTCTATGTTTGTTATTTTGGAGTAAAGCAATATTAGAAAAATGTTGTAGTTTATGTTAATTGAAGTTCTGAAAACACAGTTCTGTGTCGCTGGTTAAATGTTCCATCAAACCATGGTACATAACAGTATTTAGGAGCTGTTCAGCATGTAATCTTTGGTCGTCGCTCATATCTCTCAGTTTCATTGCCACATTTTTGCCTATAATGTCATAAATATCATCTTGATCATTTTCCAAATGAGTTGTTTCATTTTCTTGTTCAACCTGGTCTTCACAATCAGGCGTCTGTTTCAATAAAATAAGTGATTAAAGTGCAGGGTGAAATAATGTTTAACTTACCATAGTTTCTTCTAAATCATCATCATCTTCATTTTCTGAGCTGATTTGTTCCACTTTTTGATTAACGGACATTGGAGAATCTTTCAAAAACAGTAATAAATCGTAACACCACAAACTGGATAACATCTTTGCCCTTTTGTCCACTTTCCTTCTACACTCTCTTCTAAATTGTTGCTTTAAAGTATTAATTTTTAATTTAACTTCAAGCATCGCAAAATTACTTTCTATTGCCGCATTAAGCTCGTTTGTTATATCGTCGTAGGCCTTAACGCGTTTACTTTTATTACCCTTCATGGTACATTCATTTGTATATAGGATTGGGTATTTTCTTAGCAGATCGATTAGGATTACTGTGTTTGGTTTTGTCCAGGCATAGAGGTTTCTCTAGAAAAAAAAATGTTTTTCTTAAATGATTCTAGTTAATGAAAAAATTCCTCGAATACACTTACACTATTATCTTTAAACTCTTCTATTTCATCACCTTTGTATTGTTCTCCAACAAGAAATAGAAGGTGGTTGTAATACCATAGGGCAGGAACATAAATATCTCCATCATGTTTAGCTTTTCTCTTAGACTCTGTTACCTTGAATACAAAGAGAATAAGCAAAATTCTACATAGACAGCACATAAAGTCTGAAAGACGTCTTTTTCAGGTCTACATTACGTCTGAGGACCAAAAAAAGGCACCTAGAAGATTTACATAAGGTGTCGTAAATGCACATCTTAAAGACAACTTTTTGGCACAAACATGCCTAAAATATGAATAGTATTAAAAGGAGATTATGAGACATCTTGTTGATGACTTCTTTAGAATGTGTTAGTGCTAAAAGAAGTATTTAGGCAGACCTTTGTAAGATGCTGAAGTTGTGTGTGTGTGTGTTTTGAAGATGTAAGCAAGACGTCTTGAATGTCGTTTTTGGACATCTTTAAGATGTCTACAAAAACTTCCCACAGAATCTCTGTTTCTCATTCAATTTAAAAGTTACTGGAAACCATTTAGAATGCACTTTAGAACTTTAATAAGCCTTTTGGAACAGTTAAAATTCAATTCAAAATTTCCAAAAGCATTCTGTAACGCTGTAGAACATTTTGGAAATTTTAGAACCATTTTAGAATGCTCCAAAACATTCAAAAACCGATTTACAATTATTTCCAAAAGCATTTTAGAACAATTCAGAAGTTTGAAACCCATTTTAGGGTGATCCAAAACACTCAAACACTCTAGAATCTCCAGAAATACTTTGAAAAGCACAAGAATCTTAGGATTCAAGATTACAAAACCCCTTTCAGAAGGCTTTTAGTAGCGAACTTAGATTGCTGTGTGTGGAACTTTAGAACTTTAATAGGAATCCAGAACAATCCAAATCAGAATTTTCAGGAGCATGTTGGAAAAGTTTAGAAACTTTAGAGTTATTTTACAATAATTAGGATTCAATTTAGAACTGCAAACCTTTTAGAACTCTATTGAACCAATTTAGAATATTTTGGAGCTTCGATAAGGCTCTAAAATACTTAAAAATCTGTCAGAACAATTTAGTTATTACAAGTTACTGAAAAACTTCTAAAATGCTCCAGAACTCTTCAAGTTAGAACACTTTAGAATTTCAATAAGCCATTTAGAACACTTTCAGCGACATTTTGAACAATTTAAAAACCTCGGAATTATTTCAGAGAGACTATCGCCTGGAACAGACAAAAATTGAAAGTTATAATCAAGGTCTGTTCCAAAACCGAACAGTTTTGAAGCCACTTATACGATTTTCGGATTCTAGGCTTTGTGCAGCATCTTGACGGTACTTTGTACAGTTTTCTGCTTTGTTGGAACAAAGCTAAAATATTTTTTTTTTTTTTAATTTAATTCTAATTTGATTTTCCTTCTAGACTTATAGATTGATTTTGAACTTCTCAGAACAACTTCCAGATTCAAAATTCAAATTAGGAACAATTGTTTTTAATATTATATTGTTCCATTTTGTTGTGAAAGTTTTAAATGGGATAAATTTGAAAGCAAAAAGGGCCTTTTACACGAGTTTCCAGACTTTAAAATTGGAAATTTAGAATTTTCCGCCCTATTTTATTTGAATTTTTGTCTATTACAGGCTCTTGAGTTGATTTTTATTCATGAATTTTGAGCTTAATTATATTTAAATTGCCAGCTTCCCAGTTGCAAAACGATTCAAGCTGGATTGAAATTATTTATTTGTAAAGAATTTGCTTGGCTTTAATTGAAGCCTAATTACATCAAGATCGGATTGAAATTAGCAAAGTTGCGGGGCAAAATGTATGTAAGTGCCATTTTCCTGATAAAAATCATAGTCAAAAGACTTTGAAGCTTTGCAGCTGCAAAACTATTGAAGCTGAATTGAAATCATTCACAGTAGTAGATTTGTAGAGAATTTAATTGGCTTCAACTGAAGCCAAATTATGTTAAGATCAGATTGAAATTAACAAAAGGTTTGTTTCTGTAGAAATCACAAACCAGTCGGAGTGAATCTTATTGGTTGAAACTAGTTTTCTGACTGTTTTTGACTGTTTTCAACCAATTAAATTCGCTATGACTGGTTTTTGATTTCTGCAAAACAGACCTATTGTTGTGAGGCAAAATATATGTTAGTGTCATTTTCCTGATAAAAATCATAGTCAGAAGAATTTAAAGCTTTGCAGCTGCAAAATGATTGAAGCTGGATCAAAATTATTCATTGAAGATTTGTAGAGAATTTAATTGGCTTTATAATTGAAGCCCAATTTCCGAGCCAATTAGGTTCAGATAGGATTGAAATTAACAAAGTTAATTGTGAGGTAAAGGTAAAATGTAGGTATGTAGTGTCATTTCCTGATAAAAATCATAGTCAAAAGATTTTGAAGCTTTGCAGCTGCAAAACTATTGAAGCTGAATAGATAAATGATAGATCACAACAAACTTGAAAGTAAAGCTCTAATTGATAAGAAACAAACCTTTTTGTGTTCTCTTCTAAATCCTCCCTTTATGTTTTCAAGTTTTCCCTTTACAAAATCCATATTTGCATCAGGGAAAAATTCGCACGCCACCTCCAGTAAATTGTTCATTGCCTTTTCCCTGCTCTCTCTGGATTTGTAATTTGGATCTTCCTTCTTCCATAAAGCAGGGTTTGCTTCATAGGATTTAATTAGTTTTCTTATGAAATTTTCGTAGATTTGTTGTTGAGATTGCTTTTCCATTATTTTATTTGTTTGGTTTGTTTTTTCGAACAAATAAAAATTGTTTTCATTGTTGATAATACCTACATTTTGCAAAGAAAACCACAACAAACTACTAACCTAAGTAAATTCATAAAGGTCAATGACATACACTTTTGTACCTATTTGGCTTTCATTAGGGCCTGATTAAATTAAAATCCATCAAAATTAATATAATTTTCTTACAAAAATAGCTCCAAATCGTTTTCAAACAATTTCGCGCTTATACAACTAGGGGATTCACAAATCCTAAAAATGTAGAATGTCCTGACCTTCCTGACAAGTCTCAAATAATCGATTGTAGCTTCGTTAGTTTTTGATAAAGCGGTGAAACTTTCAGCTTTTTGAAAAGAGGATTAAATGCTCTTTAAAATGGCATAAGATATGCTATAATAGCTTCAGTAGTTTTCGAGATATTGATCATGATAAACTTGAAACTGGTATTAAATTATAAACTTCTGTTTCTGGTAGGATAGGCATGTATGTCTTCATGAGTTGAAAACAGATGAGTATTGCTCTTTATATAGAGCAAATTTTCTAGAATGTATAGAGAAGGCAGGGCAAGTATTCCTAGCTGATTGGACAGCCGCCCTACAGTCATACCCAAACCGCTCAGCACCCTGCCTTTCTCTGCAATCCAATATAACAGAGGCTGAGCACCTGAGGCATGACCCCATATAAGTACAAACTAGGAAAGTTTTGACTGAAAAATTGCAAAATAAGCAGTTCTTAGTACCATTGGGGACACATTTTCTGCAAGACGGTGTAGCAGATACAAATTTCTGTTAGCCTCAATGTGTATACCCGACTATGCTTCTGGGTCAATAAGAACCCCAAAGGAACCTAGCTTGAGGAACTTGGTCGTCATCTGTCACGTGAAAAATTAAACGAAACAAATTCTGTACGGTGCACTCACATCTTCATCGAACACGGCCCGGTCATGTATGGACCGATATATTTATTTCAATGGTTTATAACGTTCTCCGGAAACTCGTTTAAGGCTCAGTCCTGACACGACACGCTTATGTGTGTCTAGACCTTTAAGCATATAAAAAATGGATAAGTAAATATTAATTAGCATGGCAATTGGTTAATATAACTAGTTTCCAACAAGGATTTGTAATAAAACAATTCAATCATAATCATAGTATATTTTCTGTTTATTCAACCACCAAATACATCTTAAACTTAATTTAGTATAATATTTTATTCTCGCTGAGGATAATTCTGATATATCTGCCTGGACTGCGTCGTGTACAGAGAGGCCGGAGCTGCTTGCTGATGGTACTGCTGAGTCCTGACTGGATAACCTGCTGTAATACTGCCACCTATGAATATAAATAATTAATTAGTCTAATTGTAACTCTAGAGAGTTTTACTTCTTTAGTCAAATTGAGTTCAAGATAGTGTTGTAAAATTCTCGGTAATTTTCGAACGTTACCGAACTTTCGGGAATGTTTGAGAATTTTCGAGAATTTATGAGAACTTTGGAGAATGTTGCAAAAGCACCTATAAATTCGGCTTTTTAATTTAGGGCTTGTGAAAATGTCTATTAATAATAAAGTTTCATTAAATTTCCCTATGTTTCTTTTCTCTGGTCGGGGTAAGTGAATTTTCCATAAATGTAGATATAACCCTTGTCTATGTATTATTAATTTATTGAAAAGAAAATGATAATATTTATGAAACTAGAAACAAGTCTTGTTTCTTGTAAGTTGGTGTAATAAAAAACAAACTGAAAAACAAGGTAGATGTAGGTAGCAGTGGTAGCACCACAAAATAAAACACAAAAATCTTTAAATGCAAATACCTATATAACATAACTACATAAAGTGTTAAGTCATTTAAGAGGAAACACATTGTTTAACCATGATTTTCGTAGAACCAATTATGGTTACCATTCACCTTTACTTAGAAGCTGTCGTTCTCTGAATGATATTATTTTGAAGACTGATTTGGATGTTTTTAACATAAGTTTGGATAGATTCAAAAGAATTTTAAAGTCGATCCTAAAATGATCGTTTTTTCTATTTGTATTCAATTTTAAGCGTATTATGTTGTTTATGTTTTGATACCTACTACAAAATATTTGTTTAGGCTTATGTAATATTGTTTTTTTATACTAACTTGTCTGTTGCCTACTTGTTATTCCAAATATTTATTATTGCGTGTACCTACACTTTAAGTCTACCTTTGTAAAAATGGCATGTCCGTAAATAAAGAATTTATTTATTTATTTAAGTCAAAACAAAAAATAATATAAAAAAATAAATTTAAAAATAAAAATAGGAACTCTAGAAAAAGGAACTATAAAATGACCTTTCTGTAGGTAATGGTAATAACACAAGTAGTTATAAAATAAAAAAAATATTACTAAAAATATTCAGAAATCAGGGTCCATGTCCATGAATAGTTAAATCAAACGATTAGTTAACGTTTAGAAATGCATTTTCAGCGAACTTTTGCTTAGAGAGGAGCGAACATTACCGTAAATTACGGTAATAGTGCGAACTTTCGCTCGGTAAAGTTCGCTTGTTACAACACTAGTTCAAGAAGGATCTAAAATGCATTTGCTCAACTTATTTTAGAATTATCAGAAAGTGGAGTCAAGGAGTTTCAGTTCAAGAGGGGCCAAATTTTCATGGTCAGAAATGAGAGTTTGCTTCTCTAGGAGAGCCCAGAATAAGACTTTCTCGCATCTTATTTGAATTTCAGCTCTATATGAGACAAAAGTGATCCTAGCTCTAGAATGGTCAAAAATCAGAATTTATTGTTCTAGGAGCTAGAGCCGGTAATAGGAAGAAATATTTACCAATTACATGTAAGAAAAGTTACTTTTTCTCAATATTTTGAGTGTACTGCTTAATCTGCTTATACTAGTAAGTACCTCCTATATTATAAGAATGAAGAGATGTCACTCCTTGATAGAAATTTGTCAAGATAGAATAAAACGAATTTGATATTTTGATTAAGTCAATTTCCTTAACGAATAAATTATGCTCAATCATAGACTCAAATTACCTTTAGGTTGTGCTTGTGCAGGATTTATCGTCAATCCAGGCCCTGGATGGATAACGTGGCCATGTTGACTAGTGGCAGTCCTCAAAGTGGTATAATGCTCCGGCAATTTGTGCTCAATTGGAAATCCCTGAGGTCTTTGCTGGTCATAAACCGGACGCACGGTTTCTCTAGCCAAACCCGGATAGTAGATCGAAATGTCTTGCGGTGCCACAGGATAGAAAGCCGAAGGTTGATTGGAGTATTGTGGGGCCTCTAAACAAAAATTGATGTAAATAAATTATCAACAGTCAAATTAAAACTCACTGTTCCACAATACAGCTCGGACTAATTCGTTGCGTCTACCATCATCTTCTGCAAATAACACCCTGTTGAAACACATGCTCCAAAAAAAATTAACCAGACAACTTACTTTGCGGTGAGGCTTGATAAGAGCCACCACTCACACCTTGAGGCTTATAAGCTGCGTAGCCTTGATGGTACAAAGACACTGGTACTTGGGGCGGAGGGCTAGGGCTTCTCGGTCGTTTAATGGCAGTTTTATAAGCTGCGGGCATCTGAGGTGGTGCCTGTATTGTCTGAATACGACCAGGAGGTAAGGGTTGTTGTACGTAAACCGTTTGAGGCTGATGGGGCATCAAACCTTGTTGTTGCAACGATTGGATCTGGACCATTTGTTGTTGTTGTTCACTGGAAACGATTTAAGATTAATAATTATAGCAATTGAGGTTTCAATGTGATACTTACTTGGCATCTCTTTGTTGAAGTTGCCTTCTTCTGTGGTCGTCTTCGTTTAAAACTCTTTTGAGTTGGAGAAATAGTTGGTGTTTTTCTTCTTTGAACATTTGAAGCTTGGCTTCTAGTTGAGATATTTGTTCGCGGGTTTCTCCCAGAGTCATTACATCTTGTTGCTCTCTTGCTTCTCTTTCTTTGCGGCGCCTGTGTAAAAATATTAATTTGAGGTGCTAGCTAGAATTGAATTTTATTCAAACACTTGCCCAAGCACTTGCCATTTTAAAGTACAATAATTCCTCTTCTAAGTAGTAGCAAACTTATAATCTAGGTATATGTATAACCAATAAATCATATTGTAGCACACATCTACAGCAAGAACTCTCTAGCATCAAAGCTAACTATGATCGGGTCATGGGCAATCTGTCATCCACAATCAGCTCTTTCATTCCATTCAAACTGAAGATTGTCAATCCCCAGAAGCCAAGAAATTTTTAAACCCATTAAAAAGGGAGAATTTTTTTGCACAAGAAATTGAAAAGCAACTCTGAAAATGACAAATTCAACTACAGGAACCAGAATAACTTCCTCAAAGCCAAGATAAAACACTCTAGAAGGAAATATGACCAAGAATTGCAAGCCTCTTGCGATAAGCAGTTTTATTCCTACATAAACAAATCTCTTGGTTCAAGGCATTTCTCACTTAAGGATGTAACCACTAACTGCACGCTTAATGATAAGAAAGAAGTTACCAATTTGTTTAAAAACAGTTTCAGATTGTTTTTACGAGAGAAGATCTAAGCCATATGCCCAACTGATATATGCTGTGCTGATTCACTTGAAATTGTAACTTTTACATCTGAGAAATTGGAGACTGCACTCAAATCACTGAAGCCAGATTCTAGTCCAGGAGAGGATGAAATCCCTGCCATTTTCCTGAACAAGTGTGCTGCAGTTCTGTCACGTCCCCTCTGAGATGACTTGATTTTTGCCTGGAAATGGAATCATCCCATCTTCCCCACACCTGCTTAACTTACTAAGATTCATGACTGGGCAAGGGTAGATGACTCTGGCCAGTCTGTTGATGTATCTTACCAAGATTTTGGGAGTTGATATATTTGTTGATCATATTAATTCAATAACAGTCAAAAGTTCAAAGATGTTGGGATTTATTGTAAGAAACGCGACCTTTTTCTCAGTCGATGCGACTAGAATAGTGTTTTGTTCCTTAGTGAGAACTATTTTAGAGTACTGTTCGCCTGTGGTCTCAATTTTTCCAAATTCATTCTAACTCTCTGGAAAGGGTTCAGCATAAGTTTTTAAGAGTATGTGCATTTTGATCTAATATTTCGATTGTAGACCATGACTATAGTATTGTGGAAACGTTATTCAGGTTGCCTACTTTAAGTGCAAGAGATTTCTTTGTTTTAAGCCAAATTAGTCTAAATGTTCCTTATAGCCCAAGAAATTTATACCTGGGCTGCAAAAATTTTTGAGAGGGCAGGCTGATTTTTCCAGGGCTGATTGGGGAGTGAGTCCTGAGTATTGAGCCAAAAAATCATACTTGAAAGCCTTGTGCGTTCAGCCCTATTGGCCTTTTTCTTTTTTTTTTTTTTCGACAAAATGACCTTCACAAAACTTGTAGATAATTACATTTTGATCTTGAAGGATTTTGACGTAGTTTGAGGCTCTGAAGCAGCAAAGTGGAGGTCATCAGGAAACGCCTACTTTGCGAGCACAAATCTAATCGACAAAGTCTACTTTCTAGGCAGATTGTAGAAAAAAAAAAACATTTTGTCACTTTTCAGACAGGTAACAGGTCCCAGTATTGTCAAAAAAAACATCATTTCGATTTCACGCTTTCACTCCGGGAAAATGATTTCACTGGATTAGTGATGTAATGTATCATTTCCTGGACTGAAACCGATAACGAAATGAAGTACATTACCAGAAATTTTATTAAAGTTACAATAATCTGCAGGTTTGCTATTTAATTTTTTTGTGAATTCTGGAGCACTAAAATGGCCGCAACGCCTAAGCTAAAATAGCTAGCAAAAAAGGCATGATGCAAAGTTGATCAGAATGTAATTATCTACAAGTTTTGTTAAGGTAATATTGTCGAAAAAAAATAAATAAGAAAAAGGCCAATAGGGCCGAACACACAAGGCATTCGAGTGTGATTTTTTGGCTCAATACTCAGGACACAGTCTCCAATCAGCCCTGAAAAAATCAGCCTTTCCTCGTAAATTTTTTTGAAAAACCCATAAATTTCTTGGGCTATTATTATACAGGGTGAGTTTTTTAAAGTGTTACAATGCGATATATCAAAAACAGCTGCAAATTTTTCTTTGACATTTTGGTGACGTAATAAGTATACGGGGGGACACATTTTACGATATTTTTGACATTTGCCCCTTCACTCTCTTGAGAGGAGTGGGGGGTCATTTTCTTATTTTAAATGGAAAGATGTGTTTTTTATTTTGAAATACGATTCTACATACAAAATGGAGTCTGTCCACAAATTATTTTTCAAATTGTTCAACTAATTATGGAATTATGACTAAAAAGATAACTACAATAAAAAAAATTCTTATCGCCTAATTTTTAATTATCTATCGTCTATTATGCCTAAGAAGTTGATCAAAATTACTGCCTTCGACTTCCAAACATTTTCTTATTCTTTCCCGGGATGAATTTCGTACTCGTTGTAACATTGCTGGAGTCACCAATAAACATGCAGAACGAATTCTGTTTTTCATGTTCTCTGGATTCGTAGAAGTCGTAGGAGCAGTAGCCATTACTTTATCCTTTTATAAATCCTAATAAAAAAAATCGAGGGGGTCCAAACTGAATAGGAACTGATAAAAAATGATTTGAATCTTGCAATTATTAAAAAAAGCTGCATCAGAAAAAATACAATTATTCAAAAATTGGTAATTTTTGCGCATTTTTCTGATGAAGCTTCTTTCGATAATTGTGGCCAGGCCAGGTAAGATTCAAATTATTTTTTACTAGTTCATATGCAGTTTTTGTTGTTTGTCTTTCCGAAGGTGAACAGACACAATATGCATTACTGGGCGGCGAATAATCCTCACTGGATGAGAACTGTACCAAATCAACATCCCTGGTCTATCAACGTATGGTGTGGTATTTTCAAAGATAGAGTTATTGGCCCGCATTTTTTTCAAGGTCATTTAGATGGACAGGTGTACAAAGTTTTTTTAAGAAATCAGTTACCTAGATTACTGAACCAGAATATTAATCCAGACGTATGGTTTCAGCGCGACGGAGATCCATCCCACTATGCCATACAGGCCCGTAATCGTTTGAATAGATTATTTGGAAATAGGTGGATTGGTCGGGGTGGTCCTGTCAACGTGCCTGCTCGTTCGCCAGATTTGACCCCGCTTGATTTTTTTTTATGGGGATTTGGATAAAGTGATTGCTACTGCTCCTACGACTCCAGAGAACATGAAAAACAGAATTCGTTCTGCATGTTTATTGGTGACTCCGGCAATGTTACGACGAGTACGAAATTCATTCCGGGAAAGAATAAGGAAATGTTTGGAAGTCCAGGGCTGTCATTTTGAACAACTTCTTAGGCCTAATAGACGATAGATAATTAAAAATGAGGCGATAAGAATTTTTTTTATTGCAGTTACCTTTTTAGTCATAATTCCATATTTAGTTGAACAATTTGAAAAATAATTTGTGAACAGACTCCATTTTGTATGTAGAATCGTATTTCAGAATAAAAAACACACCTTTCCATCTAAAATAAGAAAATGACCCCCCACTCCTCTCAAGAGAGTGAAGGGGCAAATGTCAAAAATATCGTAAAATGTGTCCCCCCCGTGTACTTATTACGTCACCAAAATGTCAAAAAAAAATTGCAGCTGTTTTTGACATATCGCATTGTAACACTTTAAAAAACTCACCCTGTATAAGTATCAGGCATCATTCTAGTTTTAATATTTCTTTTCATAGAACATCATAATATGGTATTTACTCGGCCATATAAAGATAAATAATCTAGATTTAGACATTTTTAAGGTATCCTTGTCTTAGTTTAAAATTTGTTACAAAAATAGGCTTCTTGTACAGGGTGTTTTTTTATATATTGACTACCCTACCTACAGCCTTCACTTTTACAAGTACCTAGATGAAAGGTTTAAATACAGAAGTTGTACAGTATTGGCTAAATTTTTAGAATCCATGGTCAAAAACAAAAATCGAATGTCAGAAATGTAAAATGTTGCATGCTTTCAGCTTTTTTCAAATGGGATGCCCTATATTTGGTTCTATATTCTTGAAGAGCACAATTTCCCGATTCCAAAACTATACATATAGTTTGTCTATATTTAGTTGAGTTATCTCCAACATATTTGGTTCTAGAAATTTTAAAAATACTATCAGAGAAACCAAATACAGTCATGAGCATAAAAAGTGGGACACTCGTTTTTGCCTATTGTAAAACGAGCTCATCAACTATACGCGAAAGTTCGGGTGCGAAAAAAAAAGTCGGTTCTAGAGCGGTTCGAAACAATCGCACAGTTTATAATTGTGATAGCCGAGCCGATTGTCATTTCGTTGATTGATAAACTGTGCGATTGTTTTGAACCGTTCTAGAACCTTCTTTTTCGCAAATTTAGACATAACAAATAAATGTTTTTGTCCAAGAATAAACCCCTTTTCCGTAAAAAATATACAACTGCTTGAACTAACTGTATAAATGTACGGTATTCCAATCGAGCTAAGGAACTTTTGGAGAACATAACTGAAATAGGACTTTTCCAAAAAACTGATGAATCTGTGCCTGATATATAGTATTTTTAATATCTATTTGGACCCCATCCTTATTTATCAATCATGATTCAGATGAAACCAAAAATTACCAAATATAAGTATGTACTACAAAAAAACGCAGTATACCTGTTTTATATTGGGGGCAGGTTGAAAAAAAACTCTAAAAGCAAAGTTGAAGAAAAATTTACCTTCAATTTCTAGAATAGATTCCTGGATACTGAAAATGAGGCTCTACGAGAAGGAGGATTTGATTTCAAAGGCTTATTGAAACACTTTAATTGATTGAGGTTTAATAAAAATTATTTGGATATCCAGAGAAGGCACTCGAGTAATTGGCAAAATAGAATATGACAGCAAAATCTTATAATGTTATAGGATCTCTTTTATCATTAGGAAATATTTGTAAATAAAATTGTATGTAAATAAGTTAGCACCACCTTATTTTGAACAGTTTGTTGTTTTTAATAAGGATATCCATGATAACCCTACAAGGAATAATGATCATCTCTTTATTCCAAAAACAAATTTTAAAAGTACAATGAACTCATTGTTTTTTAAGGGCATTCAGGAATTTAACAATCTTCCAAATGATATCAAGGGCCTTCCCTTAGGTCAGCGTTTCAAAGATGGGCTGAGGGATTACATTCAGGCTAAAGTTTAATTAAACTACTATTGCATTCACAATCTTGATATGAGTGGATGAACCAGAGTAATGTGCAGCTATCTTTGTAAGGTTTTTACTTGTATTTTGCAGATAGTTACTTGTATGTCTAATAGGCATTTTTTCTTACATTGTATTTGTGTGTATATTAGGTGTACCAACCTACTTGATAAAGATATATTTCATTTCATGGCCTGCGTCTACAAGGTATGTTTCCCGTTTCCTGTCACTTCTGCTGCTGCTGAAGCAATCAAGGCATATATTCAAACTGAAGTACCTACAAGCTGTATATGCCTATGTAATAATGGTTCAACCGTTACATGCTGAGGTATTGACATATTGCCTGTCCTTATTCGTAACTGATAATTCATTTACTACTGAGCAGGTCTCTTGATATGGGAATGGATGGGGGAGGAAGCTAAGAAATTTGGCATCACAATTAATTCTGGGATTTTTTTCAGACGGCGATACTCGCCATCTAAAAGATATGTGCTTAAATACCGATTCTTGTTTAGCTCTTGAATAAAAAGAAAAAAACAAACCAATCCCAAAAGTCCATTCTTTGCCAGTTCCAGATTATGGAAGTGGTACCACTGCAGCATTGAAAAAATGCAGAATGAAATAAATAATACACCACAGAAATTTCAATAAAAATGCGTACTCGTTTCCTAAATCCTGGAATACCAGAAAAAAAGTCACTATGTAAAGAAGAAATTCTCAATTCGGATATAAAAGCTACAGTTGAAAAAACAAAATGTCATAGAGGATACGAGACGAGACAGTTCGGTATCTCGTCCAGTTGACAAAAACCCTGAAGAAAAAAACACAAATAATATTAGTAAGTAATGATGGACTTAATTTAAAATTTATTTTTTTTTTCATCATTAAAAAGTCATTGTGCTGCTGGCTTTTAGATCAGTCTAACTAACGGTAGCGAGAACGGTAGAGTAAATACTGACCAATTAAAAAGATTGATAGGCAGTATAAGGAAAACACGTCGGAAAACTTCGATGAAATCACCTTCCAAAAATTTCGACCTTGACTATGAAAATGACTAAACCACTGACACCCACTGACTAATTTTATTTTAATTTAACATGTAATAGTGCAAACATCTAGATCTCCATCTAGATATTCTTGATTTATTCTACACCATTTTGTGACCAAATCTTTGAGATAGATTTAGTGAATTAGTAGTGAATTAGTCGGGAATTAGTTTGGGAATTAGAAATATCAGGGAAATTAGAAGGGAAATAGAATTAGAGGAATTAGTTACCATCCTGGGAATTAGTGTACCTACACATTTTTCTCAGTTTTACCCCTCGCTTTCTTATTACTTACAACAAGACATTAACAATAAACTGGCATACGAGAAATGGGGAAACAGTATTCAGTATTGTTTGATAAACCAGCATTATTACCCATTGAGATATACACTAAAAAAAGCCAATTTTCGTCCCTAATATAAGTGTGTCCTTATTCTTACAATATGTCTAAATAGTTGGCAATATTATTGCACATTCAATAAAGTTCTTTGATCAGCTCTAACATCATTTTACCTTTCTTCTTCAGCTTCGGCCTCCCGTTCCTGCTTCTTCCTGGCCCTGTCCCTTAATATGTGAGCTTTAAGCACCAACCACTTTTGCTGGTTTCTATCGGGAACTTCAGCGTTTTCCTCTTCATTTTCGTTGGTTTCCTCGTTGGTAGAAACATTTACATTGGTATTTGCAGTACCTTCTTCTACAGCTGCTGGCATTGCGAGTGAATTTTAGATAAATGAGCCACCCAAAACCACTTTGAACCGTTTTGTTTGTATTCTTTATTAAGTTGTATTGTTGCAAACTCAAAATAGTTACTTTATTATTATTGATAATTAAGATTAGGAGGAAAATTTAAAAAAACTATTCATTATTCATTATTTACATACAACTATACCATACACAAAAAAAAGTGGACAATAATGACATTCAAGTCATTTTGACATTTTATTATTCCACGCTGTTGCCAAGCTAAAATTTAAATAATAATCACGACTCCGACTCAAACTGTGAAAATTTCTAATAAAATTAGTTCCACTAGAAGCCCAAATTGATATTATAATTGTTTGAAATATCCACTTATTAAATTAATAATTAAAATTCCAAAATAAAAGTGACGTCTTAAAATGTACATCTGGCATCAGTGCAATTATTTGTATTGACACTGCCTCGTATTGATCAACAATAAACAGCTGTTTCTACCACAATAATATTTTGACATTCTGCTTTCTTTTTAGCAGATTCAATTATTCATTTTCACTTTAAATAAATACAAAAATTTCAGTGAAAGCCAATTCAGTCACGCTTCATAGACAGGTTAAGTTTCCTGATTGTCCAACAATCAGTCAAAATCAAACCATTATTAACGATTTACGCACAAAACAACAACCTTGAAATTTTCTCCTTTGTGTTGCACAATTTCGCATTTCCAGTTTACTTCCGACGAAAATAGCGTATCCCGACCCCATTATTTCGCTGGCTGTAGTCGCGAATGTACTAAAATTAATTGAGCCCCAAAATGAGCGGAGAAAGGAGTGAGCCTCAAGACACCGGAGGACCTGCAAGGATTCGCACTACTAGTGAGTGTTCTATGGCTAGTGATGACGGGGCAGCTTCTGGATTTACAGGACGAAGGTAATTAACTTACAATTTATTAAAATTATCCTAGAAGTTTCTGGTGTCAGGGGTTGGATATTTTTGGCCCACTTCAGTAATTTGAAATAAGGCCAAAGTTTATTTTTAAGTTTAGTCATGATGCAATAATTGAGAATTCAACTTTTAACAGAAACATTACTTATTTATTTTAAAAGAAATTTGGCCAATGTATTTTTACGAGTATGTTTACTAATAATTCCTGTAGATACTTTAATTAATTGTTTATTTGCAGAATATTCCCTACATATTTTCTAGCTGATGATAAACGGTATGAAATGTGTGTTTTTTAATTTGTTTTCTGCTTTTTTTTATTGGATAAATCCTCGGATAAATCTTGAAACAATAATTTGAACATAGTAGAGTGCCGAGTAGAGTGCCAAGGGATTTTTCACCTTGTTAATCAGTGAATCACTGGTTAATATATTTCAATACCAGGTAAATACTATGTCAATAGTGTCAATACTATTCAATACCTACTTGTTAATTATGTAGGTAATATATGTCAATACTTGTAGATATCTAGGCAATATATGTTAATGTCATTGGTTGATACCCATTGTAACCCATTAATAACATATAAATACCTGTGGATATGTCAATACCTAGAATTCTGGCAAGACAAATATTTGATTTTAGTCTGTTAATAGCATGACAATACCTGGTAATATGTGATAATACTAGGGAAATACATGGCAATATGTGGAAATATTTTAATACATGAAAATAGTTGGCAATAACTTGTTATTAGGTACATAGAAATATCTGTTAATACATGGAAATATCTCAGTTAGTACTGTTCATCGGTGTACAAATTTTGTTAGGTGAAAAACCCCTCGTAGAGTGCAATTTGTAATAAAATCGCTGTACATTTTTTGTAACAGTAAGTATTCTAGAAACCTTCAGTTGTATTTTAGAATAGTCATTTGTATTTAAGAAATCCCCTCGGAAATCCCCATATGAATAATAATGGAATAAATTTCTTAAATACAAATTACTATTCTAAAATACAATTGAAGGTTTCTAAAATACTGTTGGAAATGGTGTAGAAATGAATTCTGTGGGGGCAAAGTATCTAGGTTTGGCATGCACAAAAACGCATTTCAATCACCCACCATCAATGCTAACAAAAACCCAGTGGACTTTGGACTTTTTGTGTCAAAAACTCACCCATACTCAGTCATTCCTATCATAGTGCCAAATATCAATCCCAATATCTAAGACATTTTTCTTATCTATATTAAACAAAATAAAAATCCTTAGGAAAAATAGTCAACTTAAAGGTATTTAATCAATCAACAATTCTTAGATACAAAAGTAAAAATTAGAAGGAACTTTTCTCAAGATAATTACTAGTAATAACATAACTAAAAAAAGAATTAAGAATTTGTAATAACAAACTAGTAAATAAGTAATTGAGACCAAATTAAAATCTTAATTAATAGGTTTGTAGAGAATTTAATTGGCATTAATTAGAGCCTCATTGAGTTGAAATCGGATGAAAGTTAACGAAACTGTGAAGCAAAAACTTTCTGAATGTCATTTTTGGAAAATGTTTGATAATTTGAATTTTGAAGCTTTTCAGGTGTAAAACTGTTGAAACCCTCCAAATTAAAATCTTAATCGACAGGTTTCTAGAGAATTTAGTTGGCTTTAATTAGAGCTTAATTCGAGGCTTAACTACATTGAAATCGGATAAAAATTAATGCAGATGTGAAAAAACTGTCTCAGTGACACTCAGTGTAGAGTTGCAAAGTTACCGGTAAAATAAATTTCGGTAAAATTACCAGTAATTTTACATAATATTACTGGTAAAATTGAAAAATAATAACTTGTTGATTCTACAATGATGCAATAGGTATCGTTGATTTTAATTGTAGAATACCTTCTGATGGTGGTAAGATAATCTTTTTAAGAAATAAATTAAACATTCTTGTGCTTGTGTAAAATTAAAATTTGAAATATATCACAGTAGAACCCCGATTATCGGAGGTAACGTGGGGGGACCGTCCGCAGGTTACTAAAAACTCGGAATCCGGATTTACGCAAATCTTTATGCTAGAAAGTGAAAAATGTCCGAAAACACAAATAGGGGATTCACTCACACGGGCAAAGAGGATTCCTCGCCAACCCCGACGATTTTGAATGGAAATATGTATGTACCATCGTCATCAAAAGTATCTGGGACAAAAATGATTCATAATATTCTCCTCGACTAATTCTACCATCAATATTCATAGTTTGACACTAAAAATCATATAGTACAAGAGCTAATATAATGCTGTCCCAGCTTTTTACTTTTGGTGACGATGGTACATTATGTATATGTATTGCTCGATGTATTGTATTATGTATATCTTATAAGCTCGGTTAATACGGAGCATAGACGCGCTTGGGTCTTTAGATTGACTCTGTTAATCCAGAGCTCGGATAATCGGGGTTCTACTGTACTTATTATATTCTAATATTTTTTTAATAATTAACATCGATATTATTGTCTATTTTCTGATACAGAGATAGATAAGCGCGGAATTCGCGGAAATCAAAATGGCCATTGTCTGTGATTGTCAACATTCTTTACTCTCAACTTTACTGCTTTCTCTTTCTATTTTTCAAAATAAAGAGAGACAAATTTAAATCGTACATCCTTGGTTTCCCTAATAATTTTGAAGTCTTTACTGCTCGACACCCGTGTTTATAATTCTAGGACCAATAACGTAATTTTATCGACTTTACGTCTAATTTTACTGATTTTACCAATTTTACCGAGATATGGGTAATATCAAAGTTATTACGTAATTTTACATAAGTTACTGGTAATTTTACCGTCGGTAATTTTACCTTCGCAACTCTATCTTAGTGTCATTTTTGGAAAATGTTCTGTCATTTTTGAAAAATTTCTTAAGGTCTGAGGAAATCTCAACTTAAATTCGACCCTAAGGAAGCCTTAACGATAAGTACTCCTTGAAGTGACATTTCCCCTTGTAAAAACGGTTGATGCAAATGGCCATTAATGTATTAAGGACCGGTTTATCAGTGGATGGTTATCTAGTTTAGCTGTCGATTAACGAATGATAATTACTAGTTAACCAACAGGTAAACTTAATAACTGGCCACTGATAGATTGATCCTAGAGGTTTACGGCAACCAAATATCTTGGGGTTTTTATTGATAAACATCTCAAATGGGATCAACACATACTATATTTGTGCAAGAAAATAGGATGAAAATGATATACCTACAAAGCACTTGTTGCACTTTACTGAACTATGGCAGTTTGGTTTGGGGAAGGGGAGGCGCCCATGACTGGGCAAAATTACATTGTTGGAATTATTTTTAAAAAGCCGCGATTATATTGGACCAGCCTCTTCATATGGAGAAGATATACTAAATGTAAAGGGTCTCTATATAATCACTATCTGTAATTTTATGCATCTGAATGAAATAGGTATTTAATTATTTATCTCTCATGTATTGTTCGTCGATTTTTAACTGACACTTTCCGTATGAGGAGCGAGGGGTTGTTTCATATGGCAAAAACAGGTTTGACATCGGGCAACCATTGGTGTTCTAATGTAGGAAGCCACCAGCACATATTCCGTCCGAGTATCAGATTAAAATCGACGGACAATATGCACCGTGTCAATTTGAAAACTTTCAATGCGAATATCTCTGAAAGTAAAAAAGTTGGAAAAACGTAATTTGGTACAAATTTTATACAGGTAGGGGTAACTAGAACTACCATATTTTTTGGTTATAATGACCTCTTGGACCCCACGCACCCCAACACCAATATTTTAAATGACAATACCCCTTTTGTGATACCTAAAATTAAATATTTTTTGAAAAAATTCTTGTGCAGGTGAATACTATTCTCAAAAATATTTAATTTTAAGTATCACGAAAGGGGTGGTCCCAATCAAAATTTAGAAGTTGGAGTGCATGGGGCCCAAAGGGTCAGTCACCCCAACCCATAACCAAAATATGGTGGTTCTAGTTCTTCCTACCTGTATAACAAGCTGACTGATTTCTGCCCTATAAGTTTACTTTGAGATTCTGTCCAAAAATTTCGAAAAGATGGTTGCAGTTCAAATAAACAAGCATCTTCGGGCCAATGTTAAAAAAAAAATTGCACTTCTGCATAGTCTAATTTTGGATTAGGTACATTCGGTTTTCGAATCGCCAAAATATTAGCTTAAGAACCCCACAGAAAGCATAATTTCGATTGGCACTCTACTAACAGTCAAACCAGTAAAAACAGATTTATTATTAAGTAAAATTGCAATCAGATTGATCTAATAGAAGTGTTTGTTGCTTTATCATTAAACATTTCCATGTTGTTTGTAAACCATATTTCATCCTGGACAAATAATACTCTCTTTCAAGACAAAGAACAACCTCGCAAACATTTATGGTAGCTAGTGGCCTTACGGCAGCGTCTCCCCCAAAATTCGTCTCCCTCGAGGAAATAATGCACGCTGCGAACGGCATGAGAGACATGAATTTGGTGCACCAAATCGTCGTAGACGAAAATTTTCGCTTGGAAAAGGCCGAGCCTGAAGCGAACACCGTCCAAAAAGTAATTAAGGACACCATGCACAAAGCCTTTTGGGATGTTTTACGAGAAGAGCTGGCCGAAGACCCGCCTTGCTACAATCAGGTAAATAATATATTGACCTCATGGTGAACAAAGAATCAAAGACGGTCTACCTTGAAGATCTATATAAGGCAAAGTTTAGTAATTTCTGTTTATGTTTTATTGCCGGAACACGTTAATAAAGGAAGTTGTGTATTTTTTAGGCCTTTGTCCTGCTAGAAGAAATCAAACAAGGCCTGTTTGACCTTCTGCTTCCTCAGCATACGAAAATAAAGCAGCAAATTTCTGAAGTTTTGGACATACCTTTGATTAAGCAACAAGCTGAAAAAGGCATTCTAGATTTTAATGTAAGAAGATTTTTAATTATGAATACCAATTTAAAATAGCAAATAATTTAATTTTATACTGGATCATAAAATATACATATTATATACCTTGATATTAGTCTGAAAATAAGTTAACAGAAAATGAAAAGTGTTTTAAGTGTCAATATTGAATCTTGGCTAAAATTTTGAATTGACCTAACTTCCTGAGAAACTTCCTAATCTAAATCTAGGCAACAGTAAAGAAACACTTTTTTCCTTGGTATGTAATATGCTATTATGAGGCCGAATATAAGTTGAAGATATCTCAAAAAAAAGGTGTATTTTTTAATAAACCAGTATGAAATAAACATTATGAAGTTGTGGTAGAGAAATTCTGGACTTGGCCATTGCCTTGCCCATAAACACTTTCTGCACTTTTAAAATAAATAACTATTTTAGTATTACGCAAATTACATAATATCATTTATGGCTAAAATGTGTGCCCAAGTCCGAGATGAAAAAATACAACAATTGAGAGAAACCACTGATATCATTGAAGTTTACAAAGATATTTTGGAGACAATCGAACTGATGTTGTTGGACATGGCCAATTTTACTTTGCAAATGATAAAGCCCGATATTATCAATCACAGCGTCGAATTGGAAAGAGAAAAGTTTTCCAAATACCTTGCGGTACAACCAGATGGTCTTCAGCACACAAGAAACTGGCTCCTGAGGCACATTGACACGACAAAACCAGTCCCGAATGATGTGGAATATGAAAAATTCATTAGGGATTGTTCTAAAAAAGCTTTTACTTCTGCTTGCATTGAATTATTAGATTGGGATAGGAATTTGCCTTATCCAGAAACCTTTGTCCTAGATGAAGACAGACTTTATGATCTTCAAATTAGGACTTTTCAATTGTACGCAGTTGCTACAGTTTTACTTGTAACTCTAAGCAACGCTGGTGCTGATTTGCAAAGTATAAGTGCTTTTAAACAGTCTTTGAAGGCCCATATTACTATTCTTTTGCAGAATGTTAAAAATGAAAAAGATTTGAAAGGTGTTTTACCAAATGTCGCTGAACAGGTAATAATTAGTTTATTTATATAGAAAGTGTATTTTTTAATTTTTTTTCTAAGGTTTTAAGTGACTTAAAGGAAGCCCAACAAAAATACGACTTGTCTGGCACGAGTCCTGAAAATGAAGCGGCCCTAAAAGCACTCATTATTGATATTGCAAAAGAGGATCATAAAATAAGAGGAATAGTCAGTAAGTTTAAAGTTTTCACTTTAATGCCAGGTATTGAGTGATCTTTCTTTTCCAGAACAAAGAGTCAAAGACTTTTATCTGGACATCATAGAGTCGGCCACTGCTGCCCCGCAAAAAGTACCCACAGGACTGACAGCCTTCCAAAAAGAACTGACAGGAATTGCCGGTCAATTTCTTAGAATAGTTTCGCACAATAGCACAGTATTTTGCATTTATTATTTTGATATTATTGCAGCGGCGCTTCCCAAGCCCTCTTCTACTTAAGCAAACTAATTGTGACTAATAATTTTAATGTAACAAAAATAAAATTATACTTTTTATACAGTGATAATTACTTAATTTATGGTGGTAATTGATATTGTGAGTTAACATAGGCATAGTGATAATAATATATTAAATTTAATAAATTGATTTATGTTTGTTTTATTAGCATGACAAATTGTGTAATTTGTAATTTACTTTACTAAGGTAGGACATTTTCATGCTTGCAAAGAACATTATCTGTTTAAAATAGTAATTTATTCAGATTTGTAACAAAAAATGTTTGGAAAAAAAAAACATCTAAAATGTTTAAACAAATTCTAAGCTAGATTTATCAGTAAACAACCATGTGGCTGCCACTCATCTACCTATTTATGATTGCAAAAATTATTTCTGCATCAGTAAATGAGCCTAAAGACCTTTTGCATATATTTATTGAAAACTTAAAACAAGATCCATTACTTCTTGGTAAGCGTAACAACGTGGGGCTATATATGAATTATTAAAAATTAATTTCAGATGATTATGATGGTGTGTCTCAAAAATCAAAACGATTTATTGAACATAAAGTGGAAAAATTTGTGGATTTGTTATCACAAAGCCCGCAATCTGAAAGAAGAAAGAGGAGTTTGGATGAAAAAAATGCCAACAATTTCATAAGTAAGTTTTTTTTTTTAAATAAAATATAAAATTTTATGTATGTATAATAAAACACTTTACATTAAGTATGTGGCATGTATATCGACAATATTGCACGGTTTTTTATTTAAAAACTAAGAAAATTGAGTGTGTATAATTAATTATCCACCTTTACCTTCCATGCCAAAGATATCTTTAAAAATATAACCAAGTTCGTGTTGTTCGAGATATTTGTTAAACTCCCCCATGTCCATGTGGTTGAATTTGGGACCGTGATTATCGAAAACTATTTCAACAAAGTTTTTGAATTTCAAAAAGTTTGCTGATTTTGTGTCTTCTTTATTCGACTCGGTTATCTATTATTAATAATTTGTAATTTACAATATTAGATTTTGTTATTATTTGTTACCTTGCAGAATATCTTTTTCCAATTCATACTCTTGACACCCTGCCAAAATGTTGCAACGTCGCACGAGTCGCCTTCGACGCAAATAATTCCTGGTTTTCCTGGCATCACAAAACCTGACACATTTAATTCGTTTGCTGAATCTATAAGCGCCCTCCTCTTTGTTTTACTAAATTGGTTAATCAATAGTTTGTATTTATCAGAACAATATATAACTTACCTGTAAATATGATGAGAGTATATCCAATATCTTACTAATTCTTCATTCTTTTTTTGACATTGTGTTGGAATTATTTTGGATTCTATATAGTCTGTGGCGTTGTCTTGTAACCAGGAGATCAATGTGAAAATGCAAGGTTCGCCTTTGGGAAGGTCTCTTAAAAATTCTCCTGTAAAGAATACATATTTTTACCAAATGAAGAGTAATAGTATTATTTCAGTAGTTTGAGGATTACCATATTACCCAAATCTTTGGTTTTCCACTGATTTCCCTAATTGTAGAACATTAAGATTCCTCAGTTAACATGGTCAGACTATAGTTTAATTATTTTATAGTGTGTCTTTGCCCTAATCCATTTATTATGTTAACTAATGTCAGAATATTTAGGGATAAGAAATAGCGGTTCTTCTTTCAAAGCAGGAAATACTCCAAAGATTAATATGTAAGCAAACATAATTAAAAAAAAAAAAAAAAATAACATAAAAGTATGATGATTTTGCAAATTCCATTGTTTATAAAAATCATCTAAAGCTCTAAAAATGAGATTTGCAAAATGATAAGGTAAATGCTGCTTAATTGTTACTTCAATCATTGTCAAAGACAGGCATTACGTACTTTTGAGGGGTGCTTTTCTGTGTAAGAATTACCTACATAGTACTTTTGGCCTTTTTGAGTGGTAAGTACTCTAGTAAACTTAAATAACCTAATAGGATGGAATCAACAATAATTCAGGCTCCAAAAATATCTTAAATTTGCAAAAAATGGATTACAGATCTTTCTATCTATATTTGAAAAGAGTTATTTTTTCTAAGAACCTCAGTACTAAAATGATGAAATTTAAAAAAATTTATATTGTGATTTTGTGTTTGGATGGTCATTTGGGATCCCCCAAACTTCATACACTAAATTACTCCGGGATTGAAAAAAGGACATCAGGAAAATTCAAAAATCGAAGAATTCACACCAAATTGCTTAACGCGATTTTATTTCAGGAACTAAGTCCAAATGAGCTAAAATTTTGCAGGGTTGGTAGTCCTCTACTAGGATAAGAACTCTGAAAATTTCAGCAGAAACTCCATACGGTTATTTACTGTCGGATTTGGAGCCGAAATATATGAAAAAAGGACCTCAAAAAAATTCACCCCAAACTTCTTAACGCGTTTATTTCTCAGTCCAAATGAGTTGAAATTTTACAGGGGTTGTAGTCCTTCACTGGGATAGAAATCGCTGGAAATTTCAGCTTTCTACATTGAGGCTTTCTATTTACAATAGAAAAAAAGTTATGATTATTCAAATTTTTCAAAAATCCATGTCCATGGGGGTTCTCCTTCAATTCAATTTTTTTTGTGTGAAGATTTCGACTTAAGATGCAGATTGTCTATAAAAAATGTAATTTTGACAGTGACACCTAAATTTGTACCTAGGCCAAGTAGTTTAATTTCTTTCAGAAGCAGAATACAAGAGTTTATGGGAAATTAAATAAAAAGTCAAATAAAAAGTTGAAGAAAACAAAAAACAAGTGAGCAGGAAGAAATTAGAAAAAAAAATATGGCTGCAGCAAAGAACAATTAATTACATGAGTTACTAAATGGTAATAATTATGGAGCCTAAAAAATTAGAGTGCAAGTGTTACTTACTAGAGGAAAAAGGAGAAGCAAGGTGGATTGATTATGAATTTATTGATAGAAGATACAAAGATGATAGAGAAAAAGAAAAAGATAAGGAACAGGACAAGCAATGCCAATCTATAGTAGTCCAGTGTTTGGATGATGCTCAACTGGATATAATTCCATGTAGACATAATGCATGCCAGATGTGGACAGCTTTGAAAGATTGATATGAGAAGAAAAAGCTTCCAGAACAGTTTTTAAAACGAAAGTTATTATCGCTGAAATTGAAAGTGGGTGAGTCACTTGAAAAACATAACATACAATTTGTGGATAATGTGAGGCAATTGATCGCATCAGGTTGTGAAGTAAAGGATGAAGACAGAGTATGTAATTTGTAAAGAATAGGCTTTTTGCAGAATGTGAAAAGAGTAGGAGGATGTTATTTCATAGGAATGTGAATAGCAGTGGATTGACAACAGCCAAACAGCCTTTGTGACATAAAAATATATTGGCAAAAAATGTTATGGATGTGGCTCAACCAATCGCATGTGGCGATTTTGTCCACAAAATCATTGGCAAAACAGTAATTACACTGGATAAGGCAGTATGTACTTATAATGCACCAAGAAGCAATGATTACAGGATGTTTCAATGCAAGAGGAAACTTTAATACAAAAAGCTCTGCAAGAGGTTTCAGTTCAAGAGGGGGTTACAGCAGCAGGACGAAAGAAGATGGATTTCAAAATAGTGGAAGTAACATGGCAGAAGATGAGAGTTTACACCAAGGTTTACAGACAGATGAGGTGAACAGGAACATAACAGGAAAGGAAAGTTTTTTTTGTTATGTTGAAAGATCCAATTTCAGGACAATGTTTTTTTATCGGCCATGGGAGTTGGAAACATCAAACTAGTAAGTAATGCAGGGCATAAGAAAGTTGATTGAACAGCTAAAAACATTTTGTATGTACCTAAATTGAGAAGAAATTTATCAAGTGTTAAGAAACTAGAGATGTCAGATATGAAAGTAATATTTGAAAATTCCACACTAAAGATAGTAAAGATGGGCAAGTAGTAAGATTAAGCAAACAAGGGAATTTGTATGAAATTGAGTTTTCTTTAGTAAAAGTTGAATGCTTGAATGTTGAAAGTATCGAAAATGATTATGTAAAATGGCACAAGAGATATGGGCATATAGGATTTTCAGAGAATGGTTGAAGTGTTAGAGGCTATTAAAGTACAGGTTGTAGAGTTTTCTGAGCCAAGTGTGAGTGGAAAACTGACAAGATTTCCTTTTAGAGAAAGAACCAAAAGTAAACGTGGATCTATCTCACCATCAAATTATGATCTTAGTAGATATGTACTTTGTTACATTCATTGATGATTATTCAAACTTTTGTGTACTTAGTTTACCTATTTAATAAAAGAGAAAAAAGCGGTATTTGAAAATTTTGAAGAGTTTGCAAGTATGGCTGAAGCAAAATTAAATAAGAAAAATAGCAACTTTAAAATGTGACAATGGCGGAGAATATGTTTCGAATGAGTTCGAAAACTACTGTGCCAGAAACGGTTTTAGATTACACTGTAGCATACATATACTCGGTATACTATACTGAACAGAATGGCAAGGCAAAGACAAAGAATAGAAGCTTAGTAGAAAGGCTTAGAGCAATAATGGTGGAATCTGGAGTACCAAAGGAGTACTGGAGAGAAGAGATTTTGACAATTAACTACTCCGGACATCTTCCGGATTAGACAAAACTCCATCAGAGATCTGGTATTGTAATAAACCAACTGTGAGCAGTTTTACAGTTTTTGGCTGCACATGCTACAGTCATGTACAGGGTGGCCCAAATTCGAGCCTCATCATTGGGATCTCGGTAACCGTAAGAGCTACGGGGTCGGTTAAATTATGGCAAAGTTGCGCAATTTTATGACCAATAGAATGCCGTTTTGAAATTAGAAAGATTCCGAATACTTTCGGAGATACAGTAGTGTCGCGATAATCCGGATCAATTAAAACCAGACCAATCCGGATTATCAAATTATTCGGATTACTAAGGCATATTACAGTCCGCTTTCTCTTAATGTCGCTGATGGTTGAAGCCCCAACTCCATACTTAAAGCTAAATATTTGCCACTAAATCCGCGTTTCAGCTCGCCTATAATCGCTGACTTTTCGTTGAGACTTGAAGTTTTGTGTTTGCGTTTAATAGGATCAAAAAGGAAGGACGCTGCGTATTAAGCCCGGTCCAGACTATGTAACAAAACATGCTATATAACAAAGTTGTATAACTTGTTAGAGAATTTTAAATAAAAAAGTTTACAACACAGTGTTGTACAACATTTTGCTTGTTATATAACATGTTTTATGTTATCCATCGGTTGTCGGTAAAGATCAAAGGAAGTTATAAAGTAGTATTCAGAAAAAACCGAAATTTTGTAAAATCGTTTTTATATTTTCCCGGGCTTATTTGAAGAGCAATTTTAAAATAAAGGTCACTTCATCATTGTCACTTTTTCCCCTTTAGAAGATGGTGCTACTAAATCTAAAATTCGACGTTTCGTCTTCAGGCGGCCATCTTCAACTTACTTTTTTTAGGTACAGACCTGGATTTTTTATTTGCGATTTTGTCATATTTGGGCATCCTAAAACCGATACTGTTTAGAATTTTTCAATAACACAGTAAAAAAAGCAGGTCCGTATTTAAAAATAATAATTTGATGATGATTCCAGAGGAACGAAACGTTGGATCTTAAATTTAATACGGCCATCTTATAGAGAAGAAAAAGTGACAATGAGAATGTGGAATTAGTTTTTCAAAATCTCTTTTAATGAAATCAGAAAAAAAAATTGGAAAATACGAGAAATTCATGTTTTTTTCGTATAGTTTTGATTTTTTCCTGATTTAATTCAAAAATATTTTGAAAAACTAAATTCACATTCCCATTGTCACTTTTTCTTCTCTACAATATGGCGGTATTAAATTTAAAATCCAACTTTTCGTTCCTCTGAAATCATAATCAAATTATTTTTTTTAAATACGGACCTGCTTTTTTTAAAGTGTTATTGAGAAATTATAAACATTATTGGTTTTAGGATGCCCAAATATTAACCGGTGTGAAGTTGGTGGCAAAAGATAGTAGCCAAATTTTCCGGAGATACCCGAACGCCCAGTGGCGTCGGGTCATATTTTAATCGACAGAAATTGTATTTTACCTCACTAGACTTAGTTTTCTAAAATTCTACTACAGTTACATATCAGCAAAAAAAACCCATATTCTTGGGGAAATTATATCAAGGGGTATATATACGAGACGGTATTTTTTTAAATGTTATTTTGTTTTTTAAAATATCTCAAAATTTGCTCGTTTCAAAAGATTCATATTTGAACGACGGTTAACTTAGGTGCTGATTCAATTTTGAAAAAATATTTCATCCCCAGCAATCCGGGACAAGGGGTTCAACTGGAGGTTGGAAACATATTTTTTGAATTATTTTTAAATTTTTCGAAATCTGCTCGTTTCTACAGATTTATATTTGAACCACAGTTAACTTAGGTGCTGATTCAATTTAAAAAAAATATTTCATTCCCAGCAACCCTGGACAAGGGGCTCAACTAGGGGTTGGAAGCATATTTTTTTAAATTTCTCGGAATCTGCTCGTTTCTACAGATTTATATTTGAACCACGGTTAACTTAGGTACTGATTCAATTTTAAAAAAATATTTCATCCCCAGCAACCCGGGACAAAGGGTTCAACTGGGGGTTGGAAGCATATTTTTTGAATTATATTGAAATATCTCGAAATCTGCTCGTTTCTACAGATTTATATTTGAACCACAGTTAACTTAGGTGCTGCTTCAATTTTAAAAAAATATTTCATCCCCAGCAACCCGGGACAAGGGGTTCAACTGGGGGTTGGAAGCATATTTTTTCAATTATTTTTAAATTTCTCGAAATCTGCTCGTTTCTACAGATTTATATTTGAACCACAGTTAACTTAGGTGCTGCTTCAATTTTAAAAAAAATATTTCATCCCCAGCAACCCGGGACAAGGGGTTCAACTGGGGGTTGGAAGCATATTTTTTGAATTATTTTTAAATTTCTCGAAATCTGCTCGTTTCTACAGATTTATATTTGAACCACAGTTAACTTAGGTGCTGATTCAATTTTAAAAAAATATTTCATCCCCAGCAACCCGGAACAAGGGGTTCAACTGGGGGTTGGAAGCATATTTTTTGAATTATTTTTAAATTTCTCGAAATCTGCTCGTTTCTACAGATTTATATTAGAATCACAATTACCTTAGGTGCTGATTCAATTTTCAAAAAATATTTCATCCCCAGCAACCCGGGACAATGGGTTCAACTGGGGGTTGGAAGCATATTTTTTGAATTATTTTTAAATTTCTCGAAATTTGCTCGTTTCATCGGATTTATATAATATTTAAATGTTGATCCTTTTCAGCGTGGTTTCATTAAGAACAGCAATACGCTATCAGCTAGGTACATTCGACTTTGTTAATTATGTATCGGAAAATTTAGATAAAAAAACGTAGTTATATCTGTGTTTGTAGATCTAAAGAAGGCGTTTGATGTCGTTTCATTGGATAAACTTTTGATTAAACTTCATTGTCTAGGGTTTCAGGGAAATTTTTTAAATCTGATCAAAATATATTTAAGTAATAGGCAAAAATTTGTTAAGATGGAAGAATACAAAAGCGATATTTTATCAAAAAACTATGGAGTTCCTCAAGGCTCAGTGTTAGGGCCGCTTTTTTACTCAATTTATGTACTTAATCTTAAGTTGGCACCTGTTGGGGCCAGATATTTTACATTTGCAGATGATACGGCTTTGGCTAATACAGGGTCAGATAGAGGGCATTTAGAGGCGCAAGTTAATCTAGACCTAGATAATTATCTTAATCGGCTTTATGCAAACAAATTAAAAATAAATATTGAAAAAACCAAATGTATAGTGTTTAGGACCAAGAATAAATTGATAGAAAACGTGAATATTGAAATTAACAACATTCCTTTACAGAAAGTAACATCTATAAAATATTTAGGGCTTAACATTGATGAATTGAGAAACGTAGAAATGTAGAAACGAGCAGATTTTGAGATATTTAAAAATAATTCAAAAAATATGCTTCCAACCCCCAGTTGAACCCCTTCTCCCGGGTTGCTGGGGATGAAATATTTTTTTAAAATTGAATCAGCACCTAAGTTAACTGTGGTTCAAATATAAATCTGTAGAAACGAGCAGATTTCGAGAAATTTAAAAATAATTCAAAAAATATGCTTCCAACCCCCAGTTGAACCCCTTGTCCCGGGTTGCTGGGGATGAAATATTTTTTTAAAATTGAAGCAGCACCTAAGTTAACTGTGGTTCAAATATAAATCTGTAGAAACGAGCAGATTTCGAGAAATTTAAAAATAATTCAAAAAATATGCTTCCAGCCCCCAGTTGAACCCCTTGTCCCGGGTTGCTGGGGATGAAATATTTTTTTAAAATTGAAGCAGCACCTAAGTTAACTGTGGTTCAAATATAAATCTGTAGAAACAACCACATTTCGAGAAATTTAAAAATAATTCAAAAAATATGCTTCCAACCCCCAGTTGAACCTCTTGTCCCGGGTTGCTGGGGATGAAATATTTTTTGAAAATTGAATCAGCACCTAAGGTAACTGTGGTTCTAATATAAATCTGTAGAAACAAGCAGATTTCGAGAAATTTAAAAATAATTAAAAAAATATGCTTCCAACCCCCAGTTGAACCCCTTGTTCCGGGTTGCTGGGGATGAAATATTTTTTTAAAATTGAAGCAGCACCTAAGTTAACTGTGGTTCAAATATAAATCTGTAGAAACAACCACATTTCGAGAAATTTAAAAATAATTCAAAAAATATGCTTCCAACCCCCAGTTGAACCTCTTGTCCCGGGTTGCTGGGGATGAAATATTTTTTGAAAATTGAATCAGCACCTAAGGTAACTGTGGTTCTAATATAAATCTGTAGAAACGAGCAGATTTCGCGAAATTTAAAAATAATTCAAAAAATATGCTTCCAACCCCCAGTTGAACCCCTTGTCCCGGGTTGCTGGGATGAAATATTTTTTTAAAATTGAAGCAGCACCTAAGTTAACTGTGGTTCAAATATAAATCTGTAGAAACAACCACATTTCGAGAAATTTAAAAATAATTCAAAAAATATGCTTCCAACCCCCAGTTGAACCTCTTGTCCCGGGTTGCTGGGGATGAAATATTTTTTGAAAATTGAATCAGCACCTAAGGTAACTGTGGTTCTAATATAAATCTGTAGAAACGAGCAGATTTCGAGAAATTTAAAAATAATTCAAAAAATATGCTTCCAACCCCCAGTTGAACCCCTTCTCCCGGGTTGCTGGGGATGAAATATTTTTTTAAAATTGAATCAGCACCTAAGTTAACTGTGGTTCAAATATAAATCTGTAGAAACGAGCAGATTTCGAGAAATTTAAAAATAATTCAAAAAATATGCTTCCAACCCCCAGTTGAACCCCTTGTCCCCGGTTGCTGGGGATGAAATATTTTTTTAAAATTGAAGCAGCACCTAAGTTAACTGTGGTTCAAATATAAATCTGTAGAAACAACCACATTTCGAGAAATTTAAAAATAATTCAAAAAATATGCTTCCAACCCCCAGTTGAACCTCTTGTCCCGGGTTGCTGGGGATGAAATATTTTTTGAAAATTGAATCAGCACCTAAGGTAACTGTGGTTCTAATATAAATCTGTAGAAACGAGCAGATTTCGAGAAATTTAAAAATAATTAAAAAAATATGCTTCCAACCCCCAGTTGAACCCCTTGTTCCGGGTTGCTGGGGATGAAATATTTTTTTTAAAATTGAATCAGCACCCAAGTTAACTGTGGTTCAAATATAAATCTGTAGAAACGAGCAGATTTCGAGAAATTTAAAAATAATTAAAAAAATATGCTTCCAACCCCCAGTTGAACCCCTTGTTCCGGGTTGCTGGGGATGAAATATTTTTTTAAAATTGAATCAGCACCTAAGTTAACTGTGGTTCAAATATAAATCTGTAGAAACGAGCAGATTTCGAGAAATTTAAAAATAATTCAAAAAATATGCTTCCAACCCCCAGTTGAACCCCTTGTCCCGGGTTGCTGGGGATAAAATATTTTTTTTCAAAATTGAAGCAGCACCTAAGTTAACTGTGGTTCAAATATAAATCTGTAGAAACGAGCAGATTTCGAGAAATTTAAAAATAATTCAAAAAATATGCTTCCAACCCCCAGTTGAACCCCTTGTCCCGGCTTGCTGGGGATGAAATATTTTTTTAAAATTGAAGCAGCACCTAAGTTAACTGTGGTTCAAATATAAATCTGTAGAAACGAGCAGATTTCGAGAAATTTAAAAATAATTCAAAAAATATGCATCCACCCCCAGTTGAAAC
The DNA here is from genome assembly GCA_917834065.1 of Ceutorhynchus assimilis. Taxonomy (NCBI): domain Eukaryota; kingdom Metazoa; phylum Arthropoda; class Insecta; order Coleoptera; family Curculionidae; genus Ceutorhynchus; species Ceutorhynchus assimilis. The sequence goes on from OU892287.1 coordinate 13,413,522, forward strand.
CCTTGTCCCGGGTTGCTGGGGATGAAATATTTTTTTAAAATTGAAGCAGCACCTAAGTTAACTGTGGTTCAAATATAAATCTATAGAAACGAGCAGATTTCGAGAAATTTAAAAATAATTCAAAAAATATGCTTCCAGCCCCCAGTTGAACCCCTTGTCCCGGGTTGCTGGGGATGAAATATTTTTTTAAAATTGAAGGAGCACCTAAGTTAACTGTGGTTCAAATATAAATCTGTAGAAACGAGCAGATTTCGAGAAATTTAAAAATAATTCAAAAAATATGCTTCCAACCCCCAGTTGAACCCCTTGTCCCGGGTTGCTGGGGATGAAATATTTTTTTAAAATTGAAGCAGCACCTAAGTTAACTGCGGTTCAAATATAAATCTGTAGAAATGGGCAGATTTCGCGAAATTTAAAAATAATTCAAAAAATATGCTTCCAACCCCCAGTTGAACCCCTTGTCCCGGGTTGCTGGGGATGAAATATTTTTTTTAAAATTGAAGCAGCACCTAAGTTAACTGTGGTTCAAATATAAATCTGTAGAAACGAGCAGATTTCGAGAAATTTAAAAATAATTCAAAAAATATGCTTCCAGCCCCCAGTTGAACCCCTTGTCCCGGGTTGCTGGGGATGAAATATTTTTTTAAAATTGAAGCAGCACCTAAGTTAACTGTGGTTCAAATATAAATCTGTAGAAACAACCACATTTCGAGAAATTTAAAAATAATTCAAAAAATATGCTTCCAACCCCCAGTTGAACCTCTTGTCCCGGGTTGCTGGGGATGAAATATTTTTTGAAAATTGAATCAGCACCTAAGGTAACTGTGGTTCTAATATAAATCTGTAGAAACGAGCAGATTTCGAGAAATTTAAAAATAATTCAAAAAATATGCTTCCAGCCCCCAGTTGAACCCCTTGTCCCGGGTTGCTGGGGATGAAATATTTTTTTAAAATTGAAGGAGCACCTAAGTTAACTGTGGTTCAAATATAAATCTGTAGAAACGAGCAGATTTCGAGAAATTTAAAAATAATTCAAAAAATATGCTTCCAACCCCCAGTTGAACCCCTTGTCCCGGGTTGCTGGGGATGAAATATTTTTTTTAAAATTGAAGCAGCACCTAAGTTAACTGTGGTTCAAATATAAATCTGTAGAAACGAGCAGATTTCGCGAAATTTAAAAATAATTCAAAAAATATGCTTCCAACCCCCAGTTGAACCCCTTGTCCCGGGTTGCTGGGGATGAAATATTTTTTTAAAATTGAAGCAGCACCTAAGTTAACTGTGGTTCAAATATAAATCTGTAGAAACAACCACATTTCGAGAAATTTAAAAATAATTCAAAAAATATGCTTCCAACCCCCAGTTGAACCTCTTGTCCCGGGTTGCTGGGGATGAAATATTTTTTGAAAATTGAATCAGCACCTAAGGTAACTGTGGTTCTAATATAAATCTGTAGAAACGAGCAGATTTCGCGAAATTTAAAAATAATTCAAAAAATATGCTTCCAACCCCCAGTTGAACCCCTTGTCCCGGGTTGCTGGGGATGAAATATTTTTTTAAAATTGAAGCAGCACCTAAGTTAACTGTGGTTCAAATATAAATCTGTAGAAACGAGCAGATTTCGAGAAATTTAAAAATAATTCAAAAAATATGCTTCCAGCCCCCAGTTGAACCCCTTGTCCCGGGTTGCTGGGGATGAAATATTTTTTTAAAATTGAAGCAGCACCTAAGTTAACTGTGGTTCAAATATAAATCTGTAGAAACAACCACATTTCGAGAAATTTAAAAATAATTCAAAAAATATGCTTCCAACCCCCAGTTGAACCTCTTGTCCCGGGTTGCTGGGGATGAAATATTTTTTGAAAATTGAATCAGCACCTAAGGTAACTGTGGTTCTAATATAAATCTGTAGAAACGAGCAGATTTCGCGAAATTTAAAAATAATTCAAAAAATATGCTTCCAACCCCCAGTTGAACCCCTTGTCCCGGGTTGCTGGGGATGAAATATTTTTTTAAAATTGAAGCAGCACCTAAGTTAACTGTGGTTCAAATATAAATCTGTAGAAACGAGCAGATTTCGAGAAATTTAAAAATAATTCAAAAAATATGCTTCCAGCCCCCAGTTGAACCCCTTGTCCCGGGTTGCTGGGGATGAAATATTTTTTTAAAATTGAAGCAGCACCTAAGTTAACTGTGGTTCAAATATAAATCTGTAGAAACAACCACATTTCGAGAAATTTAAAAATAATTCAAAAAATATGCTTCCAACCCCCAGTTGAACCTCTTGTCCCGGGTTGCTGGGGATGAAATATTTTTTGAAAATTGAATCAGCACCTAAGGTAACTGTGGTTCTAATATAAATCTGTAGAAACGAGCAGATTTCGAGAAATTTAAAAATAATTAAAAAAATATGCTTCCAACCCCCAGTTGAACCCCTTGTTCCGGGTTGCTGGGGATGAAATATTTTTTTTAAAATTGAATCAGCACCCAAGTTAACTGTGGTTCAAATATAAATCTGTAGAAACGAGCAGATTTCGAGAAATTTAAAAATAATTAAAAAAATATGCTTCCAACCCCCAGTTGAACCCCTTGTTCCGGGTTGCTGGGGATGAAATATTTTTTTAAAATTGAATCAGCACCTAAGTTAACTGTGGTTCAAATATAAATCTGTAGAAACGAGCAGATTTCGAGAAATTTAAAAATAATTCAAAAAATATGCTTCCAACCCCCAGTTGAACCCCTTGTCCCGGGTTGCTGGGGATAAAATATTTTTTTTCAAAATTGAAGCAGCACCTAAGTTAACTGTGGTTCAAATATAAATCTGTAGAAACGAGCAGATTTCGAGAAATTTAAAAATAATTCAAAAAATATGCTTCCAACCCCCAGTTGAACCCCTTGTCCCGGCTTGCTGGGGATGAAATATTTTTTTAAAATTGAAGCAGCACCTAAGTTAACTGTGGTTCAAATATAAATCTGTAGAAACGAGCAGATTTCGAGAAATTTAAAAATAATTCAAAAAATATGCTTCCAACCCCCAGTTGAACCCCTTGTTCCGGGTTGCTGGGGATGAAATATTTTTTTAAAATTGAATCAGCACCTAAGGTAACTGTGGTTCTAATATAAATCTGTAGAAACGAGCAGATTTCGAGAAATTTGAAAATAATTCAAAAAATATGCTTCCAACCCCCAGTTGAACCCCTTGTTCCGGGTTGCTGGGGATGAAATATTTTTTTAAAATTGAATCAGCACCCAAGTTAACTGTGGTTCAAATATAAATCTGTAGAAACGAGCAGATTTGGAGAAATTTAAAAATAATTCAAAAAATATGCTTCCAACCCCCAGTTGAACCCCTTGTCCCGGGTTGCTGGGGATGAAATTTTTTTTTAAAATTGAAGCAGCACCTAAGTTAACTGTGGTTCAAATATAAATCTGTAGAAACGAGCAGATTTCGAGAAACTTAAAAAAATATGCTTTCAACCCCCAGTTGAACCCCTTGTCCCGGGTTGCTGGGGATGAAATATTTTTTTAAAATTGAATCAGTACCTAAGTTAACTGTGGTTCAAATATAAATCTGTAGAAACGAGCAGATTTCGAGAAATTTTAAAATAACTCAAAAAATATGTTTCCAACCTCCAGTTGAACCCCTTGTCCCGGGTTGCTGGGGATGAAATATTTTTTCAAAATTGAATCAGCACCTAAGTTAACCGTGGTTTAAATATGAATCTTTTGAAACGAACAGATTTTGAGATATTTTAAAAAACAAAATAACATTTAAAAAAATACCGTCGCGTATATATACCCCTTGATATAATTTCCCCAAGAATATGTTTTTTTTTTGCTGATATGTAACTGTAGTAGAATTTTAGAAAACTAAAGTCAAGTGAGGTAAAATACAATTTCTGTCGATTAAAATATGACCCGACGCCAATGGGCGTTCGGGTATCTTCGGAAAATTTGGCTACTATCTTTTGCCACCAACTTCACACCGGTCAAATATTACAAAATCGCAAATAAAAAATCCAGGTCCGTATTAAAAAAAAGTAAGTTGAAGATGGCCGCCTGAAGACGAAACGTCGGATTTTAAATTTAGTAGCACCATCTTCTAAAGGGGAAAAAGTGACAATGATGAAGTGACCTTTATTTTAAAATTGGTTTTAAATAAATAAATAAATTCTTTATTTACGGACATGCCATTTTTACAAAGGTAGACTTAAAGTGTAGGTACACGCAATAATAAATATTTGGAATAACAAGTAGGCAACAGACAAGTTAGTATAAAAAAACAATATTACATAAGCCTAAACAAATATTTTGTAGTAGGTATCAAAACATAAACAACATAATACGCTTAAAATTGAATACAAATAGAAAAAACGATCATTTTAGGATCGACTTTAAAATTCTTTTGAATCTATCCAAACTTATGTTAAAAACATCCAAATCAGTCTTCAAAATAATATCATTCAGAGAACGACAGCTTCTAAGTAAAGGTGAATGGTAACCATAATTGGTTCTACGAAAATCAAGGTTAAACAATGTGTTTCCTCTTAAATTGCTAGATGGTACATGTAAGCCAATTCTAGCAAGTAAGTCTGGAGAATCAATAGAATTATTAACAATCTTAAACAAAGTACACATATCAAAAAACTGTCGCCTCTGGTTCAGATTTTCAAGATTTAGGACAGACATTAACTCATTATAATTTATAGATTCACTTGGGATGCCCAATCGATATGCAATGGATCTTAAAAACTTTTTTTGGATTCGTTCCAAGTGGGAGATGTGCACAGCATAATAAGGGGACCAGACAGGGCAAGCATATTCTACAACTGATCTAACAATTGCACAATAAATGTTTCTTAGGGTGTAGATATTAGTAAATTCTTTTAGTGACCTGAACATAAAGCCTAGTAATTTCATTGCTTTATTAGCAGTTATTTCAATGTGCTCTGTGAAGCTTACATTAGTGTTGAAATAGACTCCCAAGTCTCTAATAGTTTCAACCCTGTTAATCTCCAAATCATTAAGAACGTAATTATGTAAGTAAGGTATTTTTTTCCGAGAAAAAGTAATAACCTTACACTTCTCAACATTTAAGGGGAGTTTGTTTCTTTGACACCAAGTCCGAAACATATCCAAGTCCACTTGCAATAATTGAGCATCCCTGACATCCCGAACAACCATAAAACACTTCAAGTCATCAGCCAAGAGCAAAAAATCGGAATTTCTGAAGACACCTGACAGATCATTAATAAATATACTAAACAGCAAAGGAGACAGGTGTCCTCCCTGAGGCACCCCCGAGGTCACCGAAAATACTGAAGAGATGTAATTCTCAATTTTTACAGCCTGTTTTCTACCTGTGAGAAGACTTCCAATCAAGCTCAATAGACCTCCATGCAGCCCCACATCGGCCACCTTCTCCAATAGTATCTTATGGTCAACCCTGTCAAAGGCCTTGGAGAAGTCAGTGTAGACCGAGTCAATCTGACACTTATTCTCCAAGCCCTCCAACAGAGCCTCCTCATAGACCAGAAGATTAGTCAATGTAGATCTACCCTTAATAAAGCCATGCTGTTCCGGTACAATAACATGTTTCAAAATTGGTGTAAGAAAATCCGTTATTATAGACTCAAATACCTTAGAAAAAATAGACATTCTGGATATGCTGGATATGGTTTTCAAATAAGCCCGGGAAAAAATAAAAACGATTTTACAAAATTTCGGTTTTTTTCCGAATATCTCCAGAAGTATTCAGAACCTTTCGAATTTCAAAACGGCATTCTATTGGTCATAAAATTGCGCAACTTTGCCATAATTTAACCGACCCCGTATCTCTTACAGTTACCGAGTTCCCAATGATGAGGCTTGAATTTGGGCCACCCTGTACTTTAAGAATCTTGAGGTAAATTTGATTCGAAAGTTAAGATATGCATAATGATGGGGTATGCTCACTGCTCAGACAGGTCATAGATTATGGGATATAGAAAAGAAAAAATGATTATTGCAAGAGATGTGAAATTTAATGAGTGAGTTAACTTAATTATAAGAGGAAAGAATGTTTGACAGAAAGGTTTGATGAGAAAAACACAGTAAATGAACCAATGGGGATGGTAAATATGCAAATAGAGTATCAAAGGGAAACAGATGATGATAATGAGAATGTGAATAGAGCAGAGAATAAAAGATTAGTGAGAATACCACAAAAATATGAGGATTATAAGTTATATAATATGGCATTTGATGCATGCAGTTTTGTTGAGAATGTACATACATCGGTAAGTTTTACTGAACTTGTCTTTGACTGAACTAAAGAATAGAGTAGATGAGGAAAAATGCAAAGAAAAATGGCTAGGGGCTGTAGATAGAGAGTTAAAATCGATTGAAATTAATGAGACGTGGGAAAAGGTGGAAAACCAAATTATTGTTAGATTTTAGATACAAAATAAGTATTTGCTTATAAATCGAGGGAAGAAAAGGAAAATGATAAATTCAAGGCGAGGTTAATTGCAGAGCTGGGCAAAGCACTCAGTGAAAGGGCTATTGAAGCACTAAGTTATTCCTAAATGCACTCCTGCAGAAAGCGGATATTCTATAAAAAATGTAATGTTGAGAGTGACAGGTTTGTACGCTAAAAATCCTTCAGAAGAGAAGTGTGTTGAAATTCAAGTAAAGGATATTTAAAAAAGCAGTGGTTGAGAAGCAGCAAACAAGAAATTTAACACCCTGAAACTCAACAAGGAAGCAATTTTGCAGAGTCAAAATGGCAGCCAGGTTCACACTGAACACTGATTTATGCCATTCATTTATTTCATAGAGCCTCGATGTCTAGAGCAAAAAAAACGTCGGTTTTGTTTGATGCCTACCACCCTTGCTTGATGATTATGAAACACCCTGTATAACTTCTACATTTAAATATAAAGTCCAGTTAGAAAAAAACAAACCTACTTACAACTATGTCATTGAACAAACTGCCCATATTCAGGAAGTAAGAACTACCTACATTGGCAAGACACCATTCTAATTTATTCAAATAAAAATATAGAATGATATAAACTCACTCAACACTTACATCATATCAATACAATTTTGGGGCTCCAAAACAGCTTACCAATATTCCTATTGAGTTCCTCATGCTGCGCTCTATTCAACCGATGATTCCTGACGAAAATTTCCGGCTCCAATAACGGATAATCGTGTCCTAAACTTACGCACATCTCGAATTTGGTGTCCTCTACTACGAGATTGACTGTGAAGTCGAGACAAGGGGGCAAAATTTTTGTTTTGCCGGCAATGTAGTCTTTGATACCCTGAACTGAGGCGAGATCCTCTACTTTGATTTCTCCTGGATTGTAAAACGTTGCCTGCAGGCTGTCCAACTCGTCCAGCTGGATTTGGAGGTTTTCTAGTAGATTTTGTTCTTCGGTCATTGCGATTTTTTCCAGGCACGTTGTACACTAACCAGAACCTGAAAAATGTTTGATAAATAATAAAATAGTTGTTATCGCAAAAATTGAACTGGTTTTAGATAATAAAAATATAGCAAACGTATCTTGAACTTGTTTGTTTATGTTTTGTTTATAAATGAAATCAAATAACCTTAACCTGCATTTGCCTTCACTTTCGTTTTGTAGGCGATTTCTTTATTCTTTATTTTTGTAGTTGGTTGCAACGCTAATAGATGGCAGTCATTTTCTATAGTTGAAAAGGGCTTTTCATATCATTGTCACAGCCACAGCCTCCTACATTTAACAAGCCATGAAGTTAAAAAGGCAACACCGCAATCTTACCGCCAAGTGGTGCTGGTGGTGTTTGTTTTTATAAATATATATTTTTTATTTTAATAATATGAATCACGAAAAATGCATAATTTATTGTACTAAAGGGCCAAAAACAGTAATTCAATCAATAATATAACTATTTGTGTAAATAAGAACAGTAAATAATTGATTTAAATGAATATATTTCTAGAGTCTAAAGTGTTATAGGCCTATGTTTCAGTATGTCTTTTGAAAAATCTAACTTTTTCTTTCTTCGGGATTTTTTCGGAAGGCAGGTCCATTCAAATACTTGAGCTGATTTTCGAAAATAAGAGGTACCTACACCTACTTTTAAGAGTTGGACGTTTCAGTTTGAACTCTCGAACTAGGCCTTTATCCTTGTTTGTTTCAAATCTAATTATTTCGGTTTCTTCAAAATGTTTACAACACACCACAGAATTTTTCGTTATTGTATAATGTCGGGTATAATTATCTTGGTGTATTGCTTTCATCCACATTTTTTGCAATTCAGAATTTTTTTGGAAATGAAAATGTTTGTATTTCTTCAGTTTTTAAGGAACTCCTAATAGTTCGATTGGCACCCAGGAACACAGTAGTTTCATGGCATCTGGAACAAGTTTAAATATCTTAGGTAATATATCGAGACATATGCTCTTGCAGACAAATATTAATATTGTTTTTATTATTTTATCTCACCTTACCTTCATTTTTGCTCCTGTACCCATTTGCTAAAAAATTGCAATCAAAGCACAAAGGAACAGGTATCAACTAAATATGGGCAATATATTGGTGTGTTTCTATCCACTTTTTCGTCAATAATGCCCACAAAAATACTAAACTGCAACAATACACAATGAAAGCAATACACAGAAACACATAACCCAATAACAAAATAGCACCATACGCGACGTTGCCGTCATTTCCAACTTCATGGCTTGTTAAGTATAGGAGGCAGTGTCACAGCTTACTATAACATTCTGGGTGACTCTTTCAGCGGGAACGATTGACGCCGAACCTCGCGCGCATGTTTCAAGCCCCGCCTTTGGACGTAAAACACGGCACGGGCGCCCGTCAGAAGTAAAATTAATTTATTATGCTCGTGATTTTCGAGGTGTTACCATTGGCGTAGTTTCTTTTCTTGTGTGACTTTTATGGTTTATTAATAATGAGTGAACGCGAACGCAAACGTAGAATTAGTATTTACGTAGAAGTAGGTAGTAGTGATTAATAATATGTGCCCAACATAATTATTATCAAAGACATTTTTATAGTTTTGTTAATTACAACTACATATTGTAATATAATGTAGAATAAAAATAATATTTTTCTCCAAACGTCAAAAAAACGCCACTTTGTTAACCTCTGTCAAGATGTCAGAAATTTAATTTCTATGCTGGTATAGGCAAATCCAGCAGGTTAACACCTGTCGAGGCGGTAGAAATTCAATTTCTATGCTGCTTGCTGCTTGGCAACCCCAGCGGCAGCAAAAGTACTTTTAGTGCCGCTCGTACTTTTACTGCCGCTTAACCATTCAGTTACCCCGAGCTTACCCCATTTGTTTGGAGAAAAAATAGCGTGTTGCATACGGAGTAGAAGCACTTTTTTGTGCTTCAGCAGTATTGCAAGCCTCACTACGTTCGGCTCGCAAACCTACTGCTTCAGCACAAAAAAGTAAAGCTTCTACTCCTAATACAACAATATACTATTATTACATGTATTTTTTGGTGTTTTTTTTTTTCATGCTTTTGTGAGTATAACTATGTTAAGTAAGTTTCTGAAAAGTCTACCAGTAAAATAAATCCAGAAGTTTAATAATAGCCTCATTAATAATTATCTCTTAAAAAGGTTGGCAGGTTAAACATTATTAGAAAGTGTTCAATTTTTTAAATAAAGTGAAGCCCCCATTATTATTACCCGTTTTAATTATTTTCAATTATATCGATTAAATCATTTTATAACACATTAAACAAATTAATAATACGACTCTGTTCGGACTCTGTCTAAAGAATGGAAATATTTTTAATCCGACCCCGACTTTTAATTCCGGCGAGAGAGAGACAGCAAGCGTCGGCCTATAATTTTTCAGATTCACCAAACATGCGGAGCGGGCGACGAGTGATCTAGCTGTGTCATTGTTACCCTTTGTTACCAGATTCAGAACATCAGAGCAAATTAGAGCAAAGATAAAAACAATCTGTATGATTTTTCTGATCTAGTTCAAGCCTATTTAGTGCAGGAAACCAAAAATTTCAAAATCGGCAATGCCATATTTGTTAAGGCTTTGTTAAAGAAAATGATAAAAAATAATACCGTGAAACATACGATGATATCATTTGGAAAAAACCTCGTAGGACACCCTGTATATTCATATCCAGTGGCGCACCCAGAATTTTTTTTCGGCGGGGGGCTGGACTAGAGTAATCCACTTTTTGTTCACCTATATTATTTTTTTCTTCACAATGAACATAATAAAATGGGCGATCGATAGCTTCAGACCCTACAAATCTCCAGGCAAAGACGGGATTTTTCCCGCACAACTGCAAAAAGGCTACGAGCACTTAAAGGTACACCTACAAAAGCTCTTTAAGGCAAGCCTGCTTCTAGGGCACATACCGCTATCTTGGAGGGAAGCTAATGTGATATTCATACCAAAAACGGGTCGCCGACCCGAGGACGAACCAAAATCATATCGTCCCATTAGTCTAACCTCCTTTCTCCTTAAGACAATGGAGAAAGCAATCGACCAGTACATCAGAAGCGAAACTCTATTGAGAAGACCGCTCTACTCGAAGCAATTTGCCTATCAGCCAGGCAAATCCACGATAAGTGCTTTACACTGCCTGGTTAAAGACATTGAAAAGACAATCGAGTGCAAAGAGATCGCTCTCACAGCTTTCATCGACATAGAGGGTGCCTTTGACAACACCTCACATCAATCAATCGCCAGAGCATTACAAGAATGGGATGTTGAAGTTCCAATTGTAAAATGGATAGAGTCGATGCTGAAGCACCGTCACGTTATGGCTGAAACAAACGGAGCATCAGCTACCGCTACCACGGTCAGAGGGTGTCCTCAAGGGGGAGTTCTTTCTCCGCTGCTATGGACACTGGTGGTAGACAAAATTCTTACCAGACTGAGTAGTGCTGGATACCAGGTCATAGGTTACGCAGATGACCTAGCCATCGTAATCAAGGGCAAACATGAAGGTATAGTGACAAGCCGAATGCAAAGTGCCCTAAACATCGTTAAAAATTGGAGCGAAGGCGAAGGACTATCCCTTACCGCAAACAAAACAATCCTTGTCCCGTTCACAAGAAGAAGGAAGCTAAATTTGAAAGCCCCGACCCTTAACGGTACACAACTAACATTTTCCAACGAAGTGAAGTACTTAGGGGTCACCCTGGACCAAACCCTCACTTGGAACAAACAGTTAGAGAAAACATGCTCTCGAGCTACATCAGCCATTTGGTCATGCCGAAGACTTGTTGGCAAAACATGGGGGCTAAAGCCAAAGATGGTATTCTGGATCTACCAAACCATAATAAAGCCTATGGTCACATACGCCTCATTGGTGTGGTGGCTCAAAACCCAACAAGTCACCGCTCAGATTAAGCTAAGAAAGGTGCAAAGGCTGATATGTCTAGGAATAACGGGAGCAATGTCAACTTGCCCCACCGCAGCCCTAGAGACGCTACTCAACATGCCCCCACTTCATCTATGTGTGAAAAAGGAGGCAATAACCAGCGCTCACAGGCTATTCCAAATAGACAAGTTCAAGCCTGGCGATCTGAGGGGACATCTGAAAATCGTTGATCTAATAACACTGGAGAATGCCAGCAAACCAAGTGACCACATGATGGTCAGATTGGACTTAGAGATCCCCTTCGCAGTGGTAATAAGCGACCGCCAATCATGGGAGAATAAAGAACTACCACAAGCAGACAATGCATCTCTGTGGTACACAGATGGATCCAAGCTAATGGTAGGAGCTGGACTGGGCATTTCCGGCCCTAACTTCAAGCTCTCCAAGGCATTGGGTAAACATCTTACAATATTTCAAGCCGAACTGCGTGCCATAGATATATGTGCACAAGAGTGTCTTAACCAAAGCCTCAAAAGAAAACACATCTTCATACTATCGGACAGCCAAGCTGCCTTAAAAGCCTTGAGGGCTTTCAAATGCACGTCAAAACTAGTCTGGGAGTGTAAACAGACCCTAAAAACACTAGCGACACATAACCAGGTAACGCTGATGTGGCTGCCTGGTCATCGAGGCATAGAAGGAAACGAAGAGGCAGATGGCCTCGCAAAGGAAGGAGCCTCAACACCATACCATGGACCAGAGCCCTACTGTGGCTTAATGAAAAGCCACATCATGGAAGAACTCAACAAATGGGAGAAAGACCAACTGTCATCATATTGGAGGCACACACCGGGACTCAGACAGTCAAAACGGTTTATTACCCTTTCAGCAAAAAGAGCTGAACAGCTCCTAAGCATGAGCAGACCAGACATCAGATTGGTGGTGGGACTGCTCACAGGACACTGCCCAGTAAAATACCATTTAAGGTTAATGGACAGAGCAGAAGACGATCTCTGCAGATTCTGCTCAGACGCAATAGAAACCGCAGAGCACCTGCTCCGCGAATGTCCAGCCCAATTCTGCAAGAGGCTCAAATTCCTCGAGGGGGTAACACTGTCACCAGAAGAAGTGGGCCAACTGACACCCAGGAAAATAGCTTCCTTGGGCAGAAGTCTACGCTTCCTGGAGACAAATTATGATGTAGAGTCACGCACAAAATATCTGCAAAGGTAGCAGTGCTGAGCGGCTGAAAAGCCGAAACGACTCCCCCGAAATCTACAATCTACAATCTACCTATATTATTTGGAAAATGTGTCGCAGGCGAAAATTTTAAGTCATAGATGTATCGCATTAATAAACTTGTTTCTTTATTACATATTTAAATCTTGCTTTTAAAAAAATGTATATTGGCGTCTCTATGACGAAACCCAAGTTATAGGGGATAAGAGGACACGCCCAAGTTGGTACTAGGTACCTACTTACCAAAATCCAGAAATCAATTGGTACCTACACTATGGGCACACGACACAATAATCGGAAAATTTTAATTTGTGTGAAAAAAAAAAGTCGATAAACCCTCGCGGTGTTTCATCTCCGGCGACCCCTACTCGACTAAATCTGACTAAATTTAAATCCATTGTCCGACAAAAACCCCCCCAAAAAAAGGTAAACAGATAAAGTAATAAATATGAATAAGTAAGATAGGCAAAAAAAACTAACTGCGTAATAGAGTAGTATTCCGACGGCAAGTGTAAATGTAAATCCCCTGTTTCTATAGTTAGCTACAGTGCCGAATTAGTGTTGATTTTTTTTGAAAGTTTATTTTAGCTTTGTTGCAACAAAGCAGAAACAACTGTACAATGAACCGTCAAGATTTTGCGCAATACCAAAAAATTCGTATACAGAATGGCTCCGAAATCGTATTTTGGGACGGTTTTTGGAACAGACCTTGATTTTTGTGTATTCCAGGCTGAGGTTTTTGAATTGTTCAAAATGTCGCTGGAAAGTGTTTTAAATGGCCTATTGAAGTTTTAAAGTGTTCTTACTTCTTGGCTTGAAGAGTTTTGGTTCAAAAAAGTTCTGAAAGGTTTCCAGTTCTAAATTGAATCCTATAATATTGTTCTAGAATAACTCTGAAGTTTCTCAATTTCAAATCTTGACACGCTCATGAATAATTGTTTATATCTTCGATTATTCTTGAGCAAATTAGTAATAACTATATGTCATTGGAAACAGTATTAAATTCTCTATAAGCCTGTGCAAGATTGATTTTTGTAGCTTGTGAATCTTTTCAAGATATTGAGCTTCAAAGTTGAAATTTATTCCAGATATTGTCCAAAACTTCAAACTTGATTTACTCAAAAATATCTAAATGCTAGCGATTTCAACTAAATACCATCTTGAAGTTCTTATCAAGGGCTACAATTCCTGAAATTTTTGTACCGCTTCTGGTTACCAAGATATTCAGGTTTGAAGATTTGCAAATAAAAATGCAAAGACCCTTAGGAAAAAGTGCAAAAAAATGAAAATTTTAATTTTTGGATTTTTCTCATTTTTGACTTTAGAAATCAATAGAGCGGGTCCAAATTAGTCAGAAACAACTCTAACAAAAATTCATTTTTGGTTCTATAAATTTTGACAAGCTCATAAGCAATTGCTTATATCATCGATTATTTTTCAGCAAATTGATAACAACCACAGACCTAACCATATATATCATTGAAAACAGCATTAAATTATCTATAAGACTGTACTGATTTCCATAACTTTTGGAGTTTCCAAAATATCGAGCTTAAAAGTTGAAATTTAGTCAACATTTTGTCTAAAACTTCAAACTCGGTGTAAACCCCTGACGATTCCAGCTAAATATTATTTTGAAGCCCTAGAAAAAACTCAAAAGCCTAAAATAGAAAAACAATAACTTTTCGGTCAATTTTCCTCAAATGTTTTCATTCTACATATTTCTCTCAAAAAACATTTACCTACATATAATATTAGGAAATTGCCTATAAATTTGAAAACCCATTAATTGTGTAAATTCTCTTGTTTAAAACATAAAACAAAACGTAAAATTATACATAAATGTTGATTAAAAACACAGTTTAACCGACATCCTACCAGGAGCAGATAAAAATTACAAGACTATAGATTTTAAAGAGGCTGAAAACTGGAACTTTGAAGATTCCCAAATCTTTAAAGTCTCTAAAGAATTTAGAGAAAACTTGAAAGACTTGATGATTCAAAGATTTAAAGATTCCAAAGAGTTTAAATCTTAGACTTGAAAGATTTTTGACACAATTTTACAATCCCCAGGAACGATCCTATGGACATCTTTTTTTCGTCTTCAGATGTTCAGATGTAGTGCAGACATGAAAAGACGTCTTTATTAAGACTTTGTGTGATAGATCTAGCTTTAGGATCTTATAAAACAACGAAAAAAACCCTTTCATGTCTCAAAATATTACTGGTACAAACTTCTTTTTTATTGGAAATCAGTCACAAAAGCCCAAAAAGTCTGTTCTTACAAAAATCACAAACCTTCCATTGGTTGAAAACAGTCAGGAAACTGATTTGCACCAATCAAAATAACGCCCTTGATTGGTTTGTGATTTTTGTGAGAACAGGCTTAAAGATTCCAATCAAAATTGCAAACATTATAATAATAATAGCACAATTACTGGTACTGCTTTGCTTAGTATGGCCCTGACCACCCAAACTTCTTGGGGAATATTAAAATATATTGGAAATACACAAAGGTGCTATAAGTATGATGTGGTTAGAGTACATTCTAAGCTAAGCTCTGATTATTTTTAACGGCTGTCAAATGAGAGCAAAAGTACCGGCACTAAATTATTCTCAGATTTGAAGCCGAAATTAACATAGCTCCTTTGTAGAGCTTTGCATCGCCTTTCAATCGCATGTACATTATAATATGTACTTCGATATATTCCCTTAGTCATATGTATGTATTCTTATGTATTCCTCTGTACTCCATGTATTCAATGTACAAATCTGGCTAGTGGTTTGCCCCTCGTGGATTTCTGATGTTTGTTGAAACAAAATTGTGTTAAATGAAGTCGAATTTCGAGGAAAATTGGCTGAGCATTTTTTGTTCTTAACCCGGTTTGAGTTTGAACATTTTTCAAAAATTTTAATTCCCAATACACACACATTTATTATTTTAGATATTGTTCCAAAAAACCTTCTATCCATTGAAAATGCCGACGACATTAGGCTATTTCCCCAAGAAGAAAACCATTGGTTCGCTGTATCCTTGGAAAATAAAACAAATCTGAAGATTTATCAGTATCTGGTAATAAAATACTATTGTAGAGTCTTATATCATATTATCAAACCCCTATTTTTCAGAATGAAACCTTCAATAAACTTCTCCATTACGAAACCCCGTACACCACAAACCTAGCTGTCCTTCCTATGGACGAAATAACATTTATAGTTATCGGAGTGAATGATCTTATTAAAGTTCTAGAATTCGATTTCAAAGCAAAAACAATTAAAGTTCTACAAACAATTAGAACAAATCAACCCAAACATGTTGTAATATGGTAAACCTTTAAACAACATTGTTGTAAATTTTATGAAAAATATTATCATTTTCAGGGAAGAAGGTGCAACTGCATATTTATCCATTACAGAAACTGTTCTTACCAAAAGCAACATTAAAATATTCAAGTGGTTAGGCAGGCATTTTGATCATATACAAGATATTCCTGTAGCAAACATCAAAAAAACAGTCCCATTTAATATTCATGGCTCCACTTTTTTAGCCTCAGTTGATAACCAACGGGAATCAAAATCTTATTCTGAAATATTCAAATTCAATATTCATTCCATGCAATTTGAATTATTCCAACGCTTATTAACCAACGGTTGTACTGACATTAAGTTTTTCACTTCTAAGAATCATTACTTTTTAGTTGTAGTACATTCAACTAATGAAGGTAAGTAAGTTACTGAATAAGTTCGGCGATCAATGAAAACATTTTTTTTTAGGATCTGTATCAGTTATTTACAAATACGAAGATAATTATTTTATACCTTTTCAAACCTTGAAAACTGGTGCAATTGAATGGCAACCCATAGAGGTAAGTACTTACTGTAGCAAAACGCCCCAAGTACTCTATGTAATTAGTTAGATGGTAAATGGCGAGCGGTATTATTGATGGTGTTTATTTCCTTGGAGCTGCTATCTATAAATTGGGGAAGGGTCTATTTGCAAAAGACAGAAACAAACTATTGAGGTTTACTAAATTATAGTTTATTATACATAAAATGAAAAATTTTTAATCAGCAAAATATCTTCCAATTCTGACAGCCTCATCTATTTTTCTTAATTCAATTACTTCACATCCGTTCAAAGGTTATTATTACGGACCACTGAAATATCCATACAAATAAATAAACGCCCTATTCCTACTATTCCTAATAACTTATAAGTTTATTCATTTCAACACTTCCGATTCATTCCTATCAAACCTTCACCTATTTCTATAAATTCTTTAAAATTTCTAAGTCCTTTACTGACTGCTTATGAAAAATCCAAAATAATTACCTATTTGTTTATTAATATAGGTATTACTAACTTATTCTTATGAAACCTTACAATAATTTCTACATGAAATTTAAAACCGTAATTCAAAATTCATTTCATGAACAATAAGTTTCCTTTAACAACTTTCCAATATTTTAAGACAACAATTCTATTTCATGAACATCAAGTTTCTTTTAAAAATTCCTTATTCTATTTAATAGTTTATTTAATCAGAACAAATTCTATTTTCGGATTCCTAGCCTAGCTAATAAACCCAACTGTTTAATTCATAATTCCTACTCAAAATTGTATATTGTTAAGTGCATTGAAAATTCGCTTCATATTTTCTTTGCACAATTAAATTAGAATGTCATTATATCTGAAGGCAATTAAAGTTATGCAATAATGTTCCATGGTCAAAACACTCGAGTTATTAATATTTATGCAATAAAGTTCCAAAGTTAATTATAAAGTCAAAAAGTTTTACTAGTAAAAGTCACTCAAGTTTTTAGGCATTAAAAGTCATTGTTAATTCACTTCTTATCATTCAGAACCATTGTTAAAAGTCAGAAAAACATTAAAGTACTTACATTTGAATAATTGTCACTCGATTTAATACTTATTTAATTACTCAAAAATTCTCTAGAGCCCGCACATAAGTTGAACGAATTTCAAATGTTATTTCTTTCACAATTTTCCGTACTTTTCTAAGTTAAATCGAACGCGTTTTCTCCCGAGGCCTTAATAAGATCTTTTCGCGAATTTCAACCTGACTGACTCATTAAGTACTGTAGACTTTAACTCAACTGGACTGGACTGCTAACAACTGGCAACTCAACTGACAACTGCCTCCCACTTCTAAAACCGCGGTATTTATATTTAATCGATCCCCCCAAATTTCTCTGTCCATGACAATTAAGATGTTGCAATTTCTTTGAAATTTTTATCATTTTTTAGTTTAAAAATCGAATAATTATGTCGCAATATCCTGATTTATCGAGGTCAATACATTGATTCAAGAATGCCATAATTCATTCGATTTAATTATTATGGCCTCGTTAAAAAAAAGTTCATTGATCGGATGTTAGGATGACATCACGCTGAAGGAAATAATCTAATTTCGAATGTATTTGGGTTCACATTAATTTGTTCCATTTTTAATTTATCGATGCTGATTTGGAAATACCGGAAATTCAGTTTTTGATTTTTTGATATTATTTAATTTCTACAGTAAAGACATTCAGCTGTATGCAACATCCTCTTTTAACTTAAAATTGTTTTTTAAAACTGGTACCTTTAAAAATTTCCATTGCTTAGAATACACATTTTTAAAAGTGACCAGTTTTAAAAAGCGCTTTTAAGCTAAAAGAGGATGTTGCATACAGCTGTTAGTGATTTACGGGTCTATTTTACCGATCATTGTATGTATGTATGTATGATGTATGTGTTGGAGGTGTCAGTTGCACTGCGACCAAGGTTAATCTATTGTACCCCTCCTTCTGGTGCTAAGTTTCGGGTTTCCTGCTTAAAGCAGCCCCTCTAGTCCTATACCGATTATTACATTACCATTATTTGAATTTATAAAATTTCAATATTTTTTTCAGGACTTGAAAGGCAATACGGCACTTATCTCAATATCGGAAAATATTTTGAAAGGTTTCCAATACAATCAATGGCATTTTGTTGAAACTGATATTATTACAGCTATAAATGATTTTGAAGATCTAAAAACTATTCATACTTACAATAATTTCAATGGAGAACAAATTTTAGGTAAGCATTTAAAAATTATAATTCTTGATACAATAATATTGTTTTAGTTATTGCTTGTGGCAATTGCCATGACGCAACCAACGTTTTCAAAGTGAATTTCACCAATTTTAATGCCATCAAAGATCTGTATTTTCAAATATCATCTTGGTGTACCGACGCCCTCAAAGAATTTGAAGAACCTATAGTAGGCAGAACGTTAAGAGGAGATTTAAACGAAGTAGGTATATTTGGTTCAAATACTTAAATTGCATACATTCTTTTTAGCAAATACCAGACGAAGAAGACCAAAAACGTCAAGTTTTAGCAGCCTTAAGTCAATCCAAAGAGACTCTTTTTAAAATTGAACAAAATTTGTTGCCTTCAGACGAAGAACTTGTTTTTGAAGAAGATTTTGAAGCAGACAATATAATTTTTAATAATTCTGCAACATTTAATTCTCTTAAAGCAGCTTCAATTAATGCTGTAAACATTGATAATTTATTTGCTAATGTTTTAAACATTCAGAAAGGCTTTACTTTAGAAGATCCTTTGGAGTTCCAGATGCTGTCAGTACAAAACTCTTTAGAACCTAAAATAATCAACAATGTGCCTTTGAATAATGACACAACAATTGAAAAATTAACGGTTAATGGTTCTATAACATTTAAACAAAATTTAAACGTGAAAAACTCAATAAACAATATTAAAATATCCAATAAAACATTATTGTTAAAAAGTGGCAATCAAAATTTCGCAGGCAATTTAACATTACCAAACTTAAAAGCCCAAAATTTGAATACAAATCAAATAACTAAGCTGAAAACCCTCAAAGTCAAAGACTTGGTAATTGGTGGTTACTTAAACAGGGTCAGTATTCCAGTTTTAGTTAAACGAGCTTTGAAAAAATCTGGCAATCAAATTATGGAAAAACCATTCAGTTGCGATGCTTTAGAAGTCGATAGTTTTAATGTCGATGGTGTCATTTCTGGAAAAAAAGTGCCCGACGATTTTGTAATGATAAATTCGGGAGAATATGTAGTTGGCCAGGATGTTCAGTTTTTAAAAGGTTTGCTTTTGTATACAGGGATAAACTGACACATTTTGCAAGTGAATATTTCTAAAACGAGAAAAGATAACCGAGGCGCAGTTTTTTTTTGTTCGATAAAAAGACCGTACTTGATAAATCCTGAAAGTTTGATGTCCCTCTGATTGCTTGAAGTATTTTTCAGAAGCTTATTCCAAAAATGATTTGATAGAAGTTTTAAATGATTTTTTTGCATCTAAGTGATCAAAAATTCATAATTCCATTTCTAAGCCTGAGATCCACTCGCGGTTTGTTTCGTTTGATAAAAAAACCCAACTCAATAAATCCTGAAAGAATGAAGATGAAATCCGTCTGATTGCTTCAAGTATTTTTCAAAAGTTTTCAAAGACGATTTGATAGAAATTTCACTTGATTTTTCTGCATCTTTGTGAGAAAAATAGTCATACTTTATTCAGGTTAGATGGTAAATTGCGAGCGACCGTATTTGATGGTAATTATTTCCCTGGGAAGCTACTTTAAAAATAAAATTGTGGGGCGGGTCTATTTGCAAGTGAGAGAAACCACTGTAGTGAGGTTTGCCATTAATAAATTTATTTGAGAAAATAAACAGAGCTTTTCCAAATTACAATGTCACAATTCTATACCCTAAGACTGATCGTAAACTTCTTAAACCGTTTTTATATTTTTCGTTCCCCCCAAAAATTCCGGGTCATGTCTATTCATTGACTGTTCTTCTTTTCTGAGAAATATAATTATTTGTTTAAAACCGAATACCTATGTCGCAGTTTCCTGGATTATCGGGGTCAACAGATTTGGTATAAGAATCTGAGAACAAACACATCAAAGGATGTCGAACTCGTGTCGGCCGTAAACAATGTCTTTCTATATGAAATCAGTCACTAAGTCACCAATTTAATTGCTTTATCCTTGCTTTTAATATTTTTATGGATTTGATTTAGGTATGAGTTTGTAATGATCCAGAAATTTGACCCGTAAATCACAATGTCTTTACTGTAAAAATTAAATAATATCAAATAATCAAAAACTGAATTTCCGGTATTTCCAAATCAGTATCGATAAATTAAAAATGGAACAAATTAATGTGACCCCCAATACATTCGAAATTATATTATTTCCCCAGCGTGATGTCATCCTAACATCCGATCAATGAACTTTTTAGCGAGGCCAAATAATTAAATCGAATGATTTATGGCATTCTTGAACCAATGTATTTGACCCCCATAAATCAGGATATGGCGACATAATTATTCGATTTTTTTAAACTAAAAATGATAAAAATTTCATCATTATTTTTAATAATATCTAGGTCAATGGGATTGTCTTATTGATGGTAAAACGACCGCCTATTGACGATTTTGGGGGATAATTATTAATACTTTGCGGGGGGATCGATTAAATATAAATACCGCGGTTTTAGAAGTGGAAGTCAGTTGAGAGATGAGTTCGCAATCCTGTCCAGTTTGAGTTAAAATCTATAGTACCTAAAGTGTCAGTCCGAGAAAATATTCGCGGAAAGTTTCTTGTATTGCCTCGGTAACAGTCTTTGAAAAAGTAGCGGAAAAATTTTGAAAGAAAGAACAATTAAATTCGTCAACATTTATGTGCGTGCTAGCTAAAAAAATTGAGTAATCAATTAAGTAATTTTACGTGTGAAAAGTTAAATGTAAGTACTTTAGTGTTTAATAATTTTCTGACTTTTATCAATGATTCTGAATGATAAGAAGTGAACTAACAAATGACTTTTAATGCCTAAAAACTTGAGTGATTTTTACTAGAAAAACTTTTTGACTTTATAATTAACTGTAGAACTTTATTGCATAAATATCAATAACTCGAGTGTTTTGAAAATGGAACATTATTGCATAACTTTAATCAGATATAATGACATTCTAATTTAATTGTGCAAAGAAAATATGAAGGGAATTTATAATGCACTCAACAATATACAATTTTGAGTAGGAGTTATGAATTAAACAGTTGGGTTTATTAGCTAGGCTAGGAATCCGAAAATAGAATTGTTCTGATTTATTAAACTATTAAATGGAATAGGAAATTTTGAAAAGAAACTTGATGTTCATGAAATAGAATTGTTGTCTTGAAATATTGGAGAGTTATTAAAGGAAACTTATTATTCATGAAATGAGTTTTGAATTAGGGTTTTAAATTTCATGTAGAAATTATTGTAAGGTTTAATAAGAATAAGTTAGTAATACCTATATTAATAAACAAATAGGTAATTATTTTGGGTTTTTCATAAGCAGTCAGTAAAGGACTTAGAAATTTTTACTACAAGTTCAATGCTACCTCTATGGTTCAATGTGATGACACACGCTTGATGACTGACCATTGAAATTTGAACGTATTTTAAATATTTTATTAATTTGTGTCAATGTTACTTTTAAAAAATTAGATTATTTGATTCAATTTACATTATTTGATTTCATTTAAATTTACTGTTTTTGTATTTTGAGTCCTTGTAAATTACGGGCCTATTTTTCCCGGGTCATTATACTTCCATTTCTGAGCCTGAAATCCACTCGCGGTATGGTTTGTTGTTGAATTTGAAGTCCCTCTGATTCCTTGAAGTATTTTTCAGAAGCTTCCAAAGGTGATTTAATAGAAATTTTACTTGATTTTTTTAAAATAATTCCATTTCAGAGCCTAAGATCCATTCACTGTTTGTTCTGTTTGACAAAAAGACCGTACTTTAAAAATTCTGAAAGTTTGAAGTCCCTACTCCAACTGCTCAAATTATTTTTCAGAAGCTTCCAATGGTGATTTAATAAAAATATTACATGATTTTTTTGCATCTTAATTCTCGTTTCCGAGATATTTACCTGTAAAACGTGTTAGTTTATCCAAGAGGACACCCTGTACTAACCTAATAAATTTGATCTTAAATTATGAGTTTCAGATTTGAAAACCAACAAATTCGAAATCCTAAGCTCCCTAAACAATATTTCTGTCACTGACGATGGTACCTTGGATATTCTTTTAACGGAATCACCATATGTCCAATATATCCCAACAAGAAAAACTTTTGAAAACATCATAATCACCAATCCGATTAATTTACTTTATAAAATAAGAAATGCTAAAATACAACAATACAATCCGGTAACCATTGATGATAATTCTTATAAAATAAACACAGATGTTACTATAAATGGTCCTGGCAAGGTTACTGGATGGCTGAAAGCTCAAGATTTGAAACCAAAAGATGCTCAAAGAAGTTTTGGAGCAATTTTAGACAAAGGCCTAAAGCTTTCAGACACTCAAATTTCAGTCCACCTCAATTTCACTGAACCTCTCAACTTGAATCATACAAAAACTGACAAAGTAAACTCCTTAAATCCACTCGAATGGTTGCTGCAAGCCTCAAATACTACTCAAATAGTTAAAGGCTCAAAAACTTTTTTGAACAATGTTCACTTAAATGGACAAATGAATGCTTCTAGGATTAATGATGTGGACTTGCATGCTTTGAAGCACGAAGTATTAAAAATCGCCGGTGATCAAGAGATTTTTGGTAATTGGAATTTGAATAGGGTTGTTGCTGAAAAAGGGTAAGTTTTGCCTATAGACTGAGAGCAAATGATTGAAACCTTCCGTTTTTAGAATTTCAAGCAACAGCTCCTCAAACTTGTCAATGGAGGATATCATTGTAGTAAATCAAACATTAACTCTGGATCACTTAAACGTTACAAACCTTCAAATTAACGGCACGATTAATTCCAAAAATATGTCCAATGTACTTAGGAATTTTGTCAAAAAAGATGCAATTATTCACAAAGTGTTTGGCGAAAAAACATTTGATCAGTTGCACGTTGATGATTTGATAATTCAGGACATTAATTTATTGAGGCTATTGAATGATGTATTGAGCAATGAAATTAGTCTTAACAAATCCCTAGATCTTCCTAATGATGTTAAAGTTGATACATTAATGTTTGAGGAAAGTATTAGAAATTTATCCAAAGAGAATTTTGATGAATTAATGAATCTAACAAATTCCTATGATGATGAGGATACAGTCGTCATCACATCTGACATGGAATATGATGAAATTACTGTTATTGGTGATGTTTCTATTAACGACAATGCAATTAATGGAAAAAAATTGAGTGCCATTGAGAAGGACACAGTTAAAGTTGATGAGGATCATGAATTTGAGTCTGGAATAATTGGTAATAATATGTATTATTCAGTAAAGTATAAATATAATGGGCTCCTAATTTTTCCCTTTTTATTCTGAAAAGTTTCATAATTTTCCCTTAAGTAGTTTTCCAGAAAAATATCAAAATGTAAGAGATTGCATTTTTGCTTAGTGTAAATTTTGCAACTCGATTTTCATTCATTTCCTATGGTTTTTTTCAGTGAAGAAATTTGAAATTTTGGTATAGTGAGCTCCTAATTTTCATCTGTTTATCGTGTTAAAATATTACAAATTATACAATACACTGATACCATGATTTCCATGATAGTTTGCTATCAAGTTTTATAGGAAATTAGGTATTGATGTACTATTTTTTTTTAGTTGGGGCTACATTTGTCGACAAATTCTTAAACTTAAGCGGCAACATAGAAAATCTTGATTTGAACACCATTGTTGACCAAAACTCCAAACAATTATTGAAAATTGAAGATAAAATTTTCCAGAATCATTTAAACGTTAATGGTACATTGAGTATCAACAAAAATGTTAATGGAATAGAATTGAAGAAATTTTGCACATTTTCTGAACCAAATGAAAAACTGCAAACTTTGAAAATCAAAGGCAATGTCCTATTCAGTAAAGGCCCTAAAATACTCAATTTTAATGGTGAAAGTGTGAAGGGCTTAATGAAAAATGTATGGTTCAGTGATGTAGCTGCCAATATTTCAGCAAGTGTGCACCTGAAAAATGTAACTTTTAATAAATCGCTGAACGTTTCAGTAAGTAATTTATTTATTTGTATTTTCTTTTACATGATATTATTATTTCTAGGCATTTGTGGATTCAATAAATCTAGATTTGCTATCCGAAAACTACTTAAGCAAATCCAAAAATCAAATAATCAGTTCCTCTATTGCCTTCAGTAATGTGACATTTTTAAATATATCCACTCCAAGTCTTAAATACATGGGGCCAATCAATGGCATTGTAATCGAGGACATCCTTAAAAGAGTACTTATTCAAGGAGAACCGCAAATATTCGAAAGAACTGGTTATTTCGAGGAAGTTTTAGTTCAAAGTAAGGAATTGGGTGATTTCCATTTTGAATACTTCTTATTACTTACTCGGTTATTATTGTAACAAATATAATGTAAAATTATATATTCTGGATCAAAATAAGATTCAATTCTCTATTTTAAATACTTCTGAAGATATTGAGGCTCAAAGTTGAAACTTTACCTCAAATTTTGCAAAAGCTTCCAAGCGGATTATCTTGAAAACGAAGTCCTTGGGTTCGGAGTCTTAGATAAACTTTTTTGTAGCCCTTATTAAGAGCTACAATTGGGCAAAAGACTCATGCCAATAGCTTTACTGGTTTCCAAGATATGGCTCTTTGAAATATTTGGAAATCAAATTTCCATGCCCCTTTGGAAAAGTTCGAATTTTTAAATTTTCAGTTTTTCGAATTTTTGACTTCACCAATCGAAAGAAGAGGTTAAAATTAGTAGAAAAGCATTTTCGCAACTTTCCTTTTTGGGTTTTAAAGCCTTGTTAAAAAATAAAAACGATTTTTGCAATTTTTGCAATTTTTGGGCTCAAAAAATTTCAATAATATGACATTTTTTCACAAAATTGCTGATTACTTGGTTATTATTATAACAAATTTATTGTAAAATTATATATTCTGAATCAGAAATAAGTTAACTTCAAGATAAAATAAGACTCAATTCTATATCTCAAATACTTCTGAAGATATTGAGGTTCAAAGTTGAAACTTTACCTCAAATTTTGCAAAAGCTTCCAGGTGGATTATCTTGGAAACGAAGCCCTTGGGCTCGGAGTCCTGAATAGCCTTTTTTGTAGCCCTTATTAAGAGCTACAATTGGGCAAAAGATTCATGCCAATAGCTTCACTGTTTTCCAAAATATGGCCCTTTGAAATATTTGACAATCATATTTCCATATCCCCTTTGGAAAAGTTCGAATTTTTAAATTTTCAGTTTTTCGAATTTTTGACTTCACTAATCGAAAGAAGGGGTTGAAATTAGTAGAAAAGCATTTTCGCAACTTTCCTTTTTGGGTTTTAAAGCCTTGTTAAACAATAAAAACGATTTTTGCAATTTTTGGGCTCAAAAAATTTCAATAAGCTGACATTCTTTCACAAAATCGCTGATTACTTGGTTATTATTATAACAAATATACTTAATGTAGGTAATATTATATATTCTGAATCAGAAATAAATTATCTTCAAGATAAAATAAGATTCAATTCTATATCTCAAATACTTCTGAAGATATTGAGGTTCAAAGTTGAAACTTTACCTCAAATTTTGCAAAAGCTTCCAGGTGGATTATCTTGGAAACGAAGCCCTTGGGCTCGGAGTCTTAAATAACCTTTTTTGTGGCCCTTATTAAGAGCTACAATTGGCAAAAGATTCATGCCGTTTCCAAAATATGGCCCTTTAAAATATTTGGGAATCAAATTTCCGAGCATACTCCTTTGGAAAAGTTCGAATTTTTAAATTTTCAGTTTTTCGAATTTTTGATTTCACCAATCGAAAGAGGAGGTTAAAATTAGTAGAAAAGCATTTTCGCAACTTTCCTTTTTGGGTTTTGAAGCCTTGTTAAAAAATAATAACGATTTTTGCAATTTTTGGGCTCAAAAAATTTGAATAATCTGACATTCTTTCACAAAATTGGTGATTATTTGGTTATTATTGTAACAAATACAATGTAAAATTATAGATTCTGAATCAGAATTAAATTATCTTTTTTTTAGATTTAATTGAAGATGCTGAATACACAGTTAATAATCTGAGCTTTAATACTGATATAATGCGATACGATCAACAAAATATTGTCACGGGTCAAAAAACTTTTGAAAATTTAAGGGTGGAAACTTTGAATTTAACTCACAATGTAAAAATCCAAAAAGTTGATATATTAGATTGGTTATCTAATGCTGTGTTAACTAAAGGAGTTATCAGGGTCAAAGAAAAAAAGAGTTTCGACAGGGCTACATTCAGTCAAGGATTAAGGTAACTATAAGCAGTAGCTAGTTTTGAAATAATTTTTTCTTTAGTTTAAGAGGCAAGTTTAATGGTGAAGATTTCACTGAGGAGAATATCATGTTAGTCAATATGCCTCAAAATATTACAGGCAAAAAAATCTTCTCCAAGTCAACTCAATTCAAGACATTAATGGTCAAAGGATTGGTGAATAACATTGATATAGAGAAACTTGTCCAAAATCAGGTAAACATTATTATTTTTTCTACAATATATTTGATATTTCTTGTACCTATACAGACAAATCGTCATGAAAACTCTACAATCAACTCAGAAATTATTTTCGATAACGACGTTGAAGCTAAAAATATCAACGTTGATATTTTATATGATGATATAAATGTTACTCAGCTTATAGCCAATGTGACTAAACTTAGAAATTTAGATAGTCTTAAAGGCAAATTTAGGGATCTTTTAAATATGGGGATGGAAATAGAAGGATATTTGAAGAGTAAGTTAATACATATTTTGATTTTAGAGTTACTTTTTTCTATTTCTTGGCTGTTTTCTCTACAGTTTTCCTAATTTTTTTTTGTAGATCATGCAAAACTTTTCAAATACTACAAAGAAATAATTCAATTCCCTGCCGTCGACGACATTTTCGGCCTAAAATGCGATGATGGAATATTCAGGATCGTCGTATTTTGCGTGGCATCTAATCAATTCAAGACTTTTGAATGGGATGCTGAAAAGGGGACGTTTGTTTTCTCAGGTAAGTGCTGGGAGGTTTTAGTTCTCGTTCCTTAAAACTGCTTTTTTAGGTGTAATTTTTAAATCTCCGTCAAAACCCAACTTCATGCAACAAGTAACTCTTGGTGACCGAGCTTACCTTTACATTGAAAATCCTTTGCAAAATCACAGTAAGTAAAAAATTTCTTGTATATTATTTTGCTTCAAATCCTTCTCATTAGATCCCAAAAATTTCAAATACTACCGCCCAGTGGGTTTTGAGTAAAAAAAATCAAATTTTTTGGTAAAACTATTTTATTATTTCTTGTAGATGAACTTCATTCTGGTCGTCTCATCAAAGTTCTCAGCCCAACAACATTCGAAATAGTGGCAGAATTTCATAGAACCGCAACAATTTCGTTAATTTCATTTGTAAATTTTGCAAGACAAGGTTGTTTAGGGTTTATCGGAAATAGTTTGTCTGGAATCGATATCTTATGCGATGAAAACGGTTACAACTATTATTGGTCCCAAAGGATTAGGTTGGAAGGAGCTTACAAAGTAAAAATAATTTGGTTTTTAGTACATAAAGTATCCAGTGTTTTTTAGGCTACAACTCTGGAAACACCTGACTCTGTATATCTATTTGTGACAAGATATGGACGAGCATTTAAAGAGCCTTCTATAGTGATTTTCCAAAGTGGCAAAGATACATCAGATTTTATAGAAATACAAACGATTTTTGAAAGAACAAGCCCAAATGGTAAACATTTATTTTTGTTCAAAAATTGGATTAAAAACATTTATTTTTTCTAGGATTGGCAACAGCTTTCATCAGCAATTGCCCTTTTGTAGCACTTTCGTTTGGCTCCCAAGAAGAAACAGTAGATTCTGGATGGATTTCCATTAAAAAGTATGTATTTCTTTTAAACACAAAAATTATATTATAATTTGATTTGTTTCAGGCTTGATAATAACCAATTCATTGATTGGCAACACATTCCTTTAACGACACCACAAAATGTCCATTTTATAAACCAACCTTCATTTGAACCTTTAATTTTGGTACCTTCGGCTGATGTCAGCGCACCTTTACACACTTTCCAGTAAGTGAATTTGTTGAAATTCATAAAACACCAAATTTTTTTTGTAGGTACGATGGTGCCGCTGGATTCAAAGAAATTTCAAAAGGATCATCTTTGCCAGTGAGCTCTAAAATTAAAATTTTAGGAAATGGGCACTTTTTGGCTACGTTGCAGCACACTAGGGGTACTGGTACTATTTTGGGTGCCGTTGTATTGTAAGAAATTAATGTTTGTTTTGTTGTATTTATGTTTGAATCTCGGTTTGAATATATATTTTATTAATGAATCGCTTCAAGGAATTTTATTCAATTGAATCAGGAAACAGGAACTATCAGGTTCAAATAACTACATGATTCAACCTTATTGTTTAAGGCGTCATGTTTTTCAGAGCTTCCAAACATTTGATGATGGTGTCATGCAGCTGTTTTATTTTTGATGCTGATTCCTGCTGAATCGCAGGAATATCCAAGATTCTGTCTATCAATTTTGAGATGATGTCTCTCATTGCTGTAACGATCGCTTAGGATTTGCCATGCTATCTGATAGTTGATGTCTGAAATTTGGAGATACTGTAGGACCCTGCTGGCTTCTCCTCGAATATGGGTTTTGAGGTACCTACTGCATCTTCTCAATCTGCGTCAGATTTTTGTTTTCATGGAACACCTTCCTGAAGATGTCCGGAAAGTTACCCATTCTTCATACTGACTATCGAAAAATGGTAACTTTATCTGAGGAAGACTGATACTGCATAATTTTGGTGCTTGAGTCGGAATATCCTGGCCTCGGATTTCGGATTCCAATGTTTCCAGAACATCTTCATATTTGAGCTCGATTTCTTGGAAGGGATTCTTAATTGTTTTAGAACGGCCCTGAGCTTGTAGTTCAATGTATATCTCGGAGATGGTCTCCCAATGCTTTGAAATTTTGTTGTATAATAGTTGATAACGACTGATTTATTTCTCCACCTGCAAATCATTCATGATTTTGTCTATACTTTTTCAACTTCAAATTGGGATCAATTAATTTCAATTTGGAACGTAGCACTTTCAAATTTAAGGAACTGCGAACGCTAACACACCAAATCGAAGCCTGTCTCAACTCCATAGACCAATATGTCCATTATCTAATGATCCAAAAAACCTAGCAGTACTTACTCTGGGACATTTTTTGATTGGACCGGAAGTAATCTCACCTCCAGACCCAGTCACGACGAACATCAACTCAAACCTCAATGAAAGATGGAAATTGGTAAAAAATCAAATGCGACTTCTGGAAAAGCTGGTCAAACAACTATCTACACCAACTTCAACAACGATACAAGTAGAAACAGTCCCAAGAAGCACTAAAAATGGGAGAATTAGTTCTTATCAATGAAGATATCAATCCTAGTAGATGACCTCTTGCTAAAATCATCCAAGTGTTTCCTACAAGCGATAAGTCCGTTCGAGTAGTCACTGAGGAAAGCAGATGGACATACTTTACATATATTAATTCCAATTTCCATAATACAGTCAACTCAAGAGAGCGAACAACATGGAAACTCCAAATCCAAGAAACAACAAAACAAACCGCGAAGCATTCACCTGTGGAAAATTGCTATGATAGCCATTCTGTTTATGAACACTTTACAGAGTGCTATTGCGTAAAATTACACAATTCATGATCCATCAGAACCCGGCATATTCATCGAACCCATCGGACATGCTAATATTGACAGTGAAAATTTCAGAATCGAAATCAAATTTGAAAAGACAAGAATATCTTACGACACTTCCAACGTCTCCCTAGCAAACCTACCAAGGAAATCATCATGATTCCCTATGACGAACAAATTATTGATGTCTCCGATCAACTGTCTCATCTTCGGAGTGAAGATCAACAAGTACAAGACGTCAAATGGACTCAAGTACACCATCATCTAATTATTAGTAGCTCCATAGTACTACTAATACCGGGAGTTATTGCAATGCTTCTAATATGGTTGTATTTGCAAAGAAAGAAATCCAGTAGGCACAATACCCACACACCAGGACAAGCCTTGGCTGACCAAACGTTTAGCCTTAGAGCCGTTATAGTACAAGAGCCAGTGAAAAATAATCCGGCTGATTTTAATATGGCTGAAAAATTTAGGAAATGTAGAATCAATCATGAACAATACGAAATCACCTGCCTGCCTGCTCGTATCGGTTGGGTTTATTAATAAAAAAATGTTTAACGAGGTTTTGTAAAAGCAAAAACCGACTCATCGCGTTTTGCATGAAAATTTGTGTGAACATATAGTTGGGGAGCTGGCGTCAAAAACATGCAAGAGTTTTCTCAAGGCGGATATTTTCAAAATAGGTCGTACTTTAGTGTTAGAATGCTAGTTTACAGTCAGCACTCACAGTTTCGGGACAGCTGGCCCTGGGACGCGGGCAAAGTTGTAATTTTAAGAAGCATCTAAACTGTTTTCTCAAAGCTCAAAATTTATAGAAATTTTGCACATTATCTGTTTGAACGTCACAGATAACGTATGTAAATCGTCAGACGTCTAGTTCGTTGCAAAAAGGGGGTCAGACGTCCTCAAAGTTTTTATTTTATGGCATTTTCTTCAAATATATTTGTCAAATACCTGCAAAAATATATTTTGACAGGACACCGAAGAAAATGCCATAAAATAAAAACTTTGAGGGCGTCTGACACCCTTTTCGCAGCAACCTAGACGTCTGACGATTTACACACGTTATCTGTGACCTTCAAACAGGTAATGTGCAAAATTTCTACTAATTTTGAGATTTGGAAAAACAGTTAGATACATCTTAAAATAACAACTTTGTGCGCGTCCCAACGCCAGCTGTCCCGGAACTGTGAGTGCTGACTGTACACTAGCCTTTTATGACTTAAGTAGGACCTATTTTGAAAATATCAGCCTTGAGAAAACTCTTGCATGTTTTCGACGCCACCTCCTGGACTAATAGAACGAACACCCGCAAGTATGATTTCGAATGCCTGTCTACCTAAATCAGTTGCCAAATAGCGCCTGTCAAATAAAAATCGACTGAAATTTTTCTAAAAATTCGACTTATCGCGTTTCGAGTGAAAATTAAATATATCACAGTTAAGGACATTAGAAGAACATTTCTGACTGCCTGCCCGATCAAAGCCGTTGCTTTCAAATGCCTGCCTGGTCCCAAAGTTCGCAAAGTATAAAAATATGCCAGGTGGAATACTCAAATTCACAAAATAAAAACACATGGACCGTGCCGACCTAGAGATGCACAAATAACAATAATTTCGTTGCAATGTTGCCAGGCTTTTTTGACGACTTCCCTTCAACTGAGTGACAAAAATCCTTCAAAACACTGGCGGTTGGCCGGCACCACCAACTATTGACAATTTCGAAAATTAAGATCTGGACGTCATTTGAGGATAAATTCTGCACTCGATTTATTAATTTGTTGTTGTTTCTTTTGGTAAATATTAATAGAAACAATTCAAAACAAGTCTGTTATTTTTATATAAACATTGTTCATGATCAAAATAACTCGATTCCAGTGGGTGAAAAATCTGTATCATAATGAAGGTCATTATGAAACAGATGTTATCGACTCTATAATTTAAGTAATTAATAAAATCACGATTTAATTTCGGTGATAAAGGTTGATCTATTTATGAAAATTACAATAAGCTTTTTCAAGAGAAAAGAAAGAAAGTCTTTATATTAGCTGCCTCCGATGAAGGGTAACAGCTTAGTGTTCTCATAAACACCTCAATCGTCCAAGGTTCCCATGGTCTTTTTGCCTGCGCTTGGGTACTTTATGACGTCCATAAATCCATAATCCATCTAGGTGTACTGTCGTCAAAGTTTTCGACGATAACACAGATTTTAATCGTTTAGAAGCGTATTATGAAACGTCAGTAGAAAAAATATTATTTCTACGAGCGTGCAGAAAAGTGGCTTTTTTTCGCACTGAGTACGGAAAAGTAATTCCTGAAATTTTTAGGTATACAGGTATACTACAGGTACAGGTTCGAAAAAGTGAGAAAAAATATCTTAAATTGATGAATATGTTGGTAAAAATATTAACTTTTATCTCGTAGAAAAAATAGTGTTTCTAACTCGTGCGGAAAGTCTCTTTTCCGCACTTGATTGCAATCGCGTCCGGAAAAGTGATACTTTCCGCACTAGTTAGGAAATATACTATTACCAAATAAAAAAAAACACTACCTATACCTAACATGAATTCGCAAAGCGGAAAAGTAACTTTTGAAAGAAAAATTTGTGTAACAAAATTCTGACAATTGACACAAAATCTCCATTTTCAAGCAGTCATTCACCAATGCTACAGGGTGTTTGTTTATAGCTGGAACACTCAGTAACTTTTTTATTATTGAAAATAGAGGTCATGCATAAATTGGATTTCTTGGTTAATTGCAACGATCTTAATCACTACAACGATATTTTTTTGCGCCATAGGTATACAGAGTGCGGCAAAAAAGTCATTTTTCTTAATGGATTGCCCTGTATGTTTTTGAATTTTTAAAATTCTAAATAATTAGCTTCACAAAAATTTCAAACACTATTTGGATAACAAAAATTCACAGGACGTTCCATTGAAAAAAAATAGTTTTTTAACGCACCTTGTATACCTTTACCAAGAAATTTTCCAACTTGAACGTGCACTCTATTTTCAATAATGAAAAAGTAACTGAGTGTCCCAGTTATACACTAACACAAAGTCCCAGTACCAGATCTGAGAACTTTTGTCTCCAGTGACTTCACCTGTAACCGACTTGGCAATGGCGTCGAACACTCATCCCAGAATCCCAGCAGCACTAATATTACCAGCTTGTTGAAAAATCATTATCAGTATCTATCTAGGTATAATAATAAATAAATGTCGATTATTTAAAAATGTGTGTATATGTACAATATAATATGTTTAATAAAAAAAAACCCATATTTTCTTTGTGGCCTACTTTGCTAAGGTCGTAGAAAAAATGTTGATCCTAACTCAGGCATAAAGTATTTTTTCTACTGACGTTTCATAATAGCAACTTTTCGATTGTCATTTCAGTTTTGAAACGACATTCTTTTAGGCACTGAGTGCGTGAAAGTTACTTTTAGGCACTCAGTGCGTAAAAGTGACTTTTGAATGCGTAAAAGTGACTTATGAGTGCGTAAAAGTAATTTTTAAGCACTAGTGCCTAAAAGTGTCATTCATTATTCAGAAATAAAAAACACACTAAACACATATTTGAATTTTGTTTTGTATTTATTATGAATATTGAAAATGGAATTACTGAATTGAACGTTTGGGTTACTCAAAACAGAAGTTTGTGTTATTACCTACTTTCTAGGATTTTAATTATTGATGTCGAATTTTGAAAAGAAAATCGCATGAAAAGTGTCAGGTGTCAAGTAAAAGCAGGTAACAAAGATTTTGGGTGTAATCGACTTATTCACATGAAATAAAATTGTGTTTTTTTATTATATGCCAGTAGAAAAAATCTTGTATACAATACGTTACGAAACGATGTCTTTTAGTCACTCGACGTGTTGTCCAACTCGGCTTTGCCTCGTTGGACAATTTTCACGTCGCGTGCCTAAAAGACGCTCATTTCGTAACTTATTGTATAAATAGCTATTTCGCTCCGCGTCGTTCAGGTCAACGGCAGTCGCGTGCAGGAAAGTATAACTTTCTGCACTTGATAGGATAATAACTATTGTTGTGCCGGTCACCTGCTACTGTTTTGGAGGATTTTGAAGGGTTCTTGTCACTCAGTTGAAGGAAAGTCGTTAAAAAATCTGGCAGCACTGCTACGACATCATTGTTCTTTGTGCATCTCTGGGTAGTCCATGTGTTTTTATTTTGTGAATTTGAGTATTCCACCTGGCATGTTTTTATACTTTGCAAACTTTGGGATCAGACAGGCATTAGAAAGCAACGGCTTTGATCGGGCAGGCAGTCAGAAATGTTCTTCTAATGCCCTTAACTGTGATATATTTAATTTTCACTCGAAACGCGATGAGTCGAATTTTGAGAAAAATTTCAGTCGATTTTTATTTGACAGGCGCTATTTGGCAACTGATTTAGGTAGACAGGCATTCGAAATCATACTTGCGGGTGTTTGTTCTATGTTCACACAAATTTTCATGCAAAACGCGATGAGTCGGTTTTTGCTTTTACAAAACCTCGTTAAACATTTTTTTATTAATAAACGCAACCGATACGAGCAGGCAGGCACGCGATTTCATATTGTTCATAATTGATTCTACATTTCCTAAATTTTTCAGCCATAATGAAATCAACCGGAAATTTTTTCACTGGCTCTTGTACTATTCTGTTCAGTAACATCAACTCCAACTCTATGCAATGAGAAGCTGGGATCCCAGAAGCCGAGTGGCCAGAATGCCTAATCACAGATTAGCCATTTTTTTCCAGAACCGAGTGGCCAGAATGTCTAATTACAAATTAGCCATATTTTCTTCCAAATTTAAAACTTATTATCTCGTAATAATTTATACAGGGTGGGGCACGAAAAACTTCCCACCCAGGTTTTCTCAGGTGTTAAGTGATTAATTAAAAATCGCTCGAACACGTAAATTATTGTTTTTTCGGTGACACATTTTATTGGTATTTTCACTCCCTACCTGTCAACCCCCAAGTGGGGGTGACTGGTATCCCCAAAATTTCAAATGAAAAGAGGGGGTCGAGTGATACGTCATTTGATAGCTATTTTCATTAAGATTATATTCCCGAAGTTTTAAGTTGCTACTATTTACCCTGTTGAAATGGTGGCTTGTCAAAGTTAAGAAAAATCAATGGAAAAATGCTGTGTGGTTTTTACCTGTTACCTACGCATAGGTGTGACAGGTAAAAACTATACAGTGTAGATTAGTGATGCCGCGAGACGAGACGAGACGAGATTAGTGGTTGATCTCGTCTCGTCTCGCCTGAGCGTCAATCTCGTCTCGTCTCGACCTCGAGATTAACTCGAGACGAGACGAGAGTCGTAGAGAGTCTCGTCTCGTCTCGTCTGATCTCGTCTCGCGAGAAAATCGCTTGTATTGTACAACATAACCTATGGATTTTTCTTGCTGGTTTGGTTCGTATTTCGTATTAAATAAAATCCAATGTCCAGCTGGTCCAGAGCTAAAAGAAACGCAATAGCTGTATTTCTTTCGAGAGCTTGAAACATTAGCGCAAGCTGTGGCCCCTCCTTGTGTGGAAGAAATACAGCTATTGGTAACAGCATGTTTTATTTCAAACTTCCTACGACAGTATAATTGGCTCTGAAAACAGTACAATCGTATGACCCGTTTCAGCAAGGATAATAAACACTACTACAGGATACAGGATTGCTCATCGGCCTCGATTTGTCGCATCAACATCATATGATGTAGCACCGTTGCTCACGTCATCAACGGTGCCGACGACTATTTGCGCCAGCGGTCGTAGTTAAGAATTCAAATTTATGATTGATGACATAATATGTAGAGATGAAGATGAAGGAAAGATTTTAACGAAAGGTTTGTTTTTGGATGCTAGTTAATGTACTGAAACCAAGTTCATAAAGCCAGAGTCAGCGGAATCATAGCCTGTGGTGCAAACACCCTACGTCAAAGTGACATTAAAGCGAAGAACGACACGCTGACTACGTCATCAGTGGTACTTTTGCGTAGTGGGGAGCTTGAGATTTGAACTACACAGACCTTATGGGCAATCCTGTAGTGTTTATTATCCTTGCGGTTTCAGTTCATTTGAAATTTCTCCAGGAACAACACTGCATATACCATATACCTATCATTTATGAAGGATTTATTCCGTTTCCATCCTTGGTTAAGGTTATACGTTCAGTAGATGTCAGTTTATGTTCAGTAGATGTTCAATAAAATTCATGTAACAGGAATAAATACAAAAATATGGTGTTTTATTTTTCATAACCTTGAGTAAGTAGTTAATGAATTCGTCAATCTTGAAGAGAATTTCATTCATCTGTCAAAACTGGTATTCCAACCATAAACTGGCATGTTTTAATTGTTGATTGCAACCAATCAGATTGAGATTACGTGATAATTTGCACTAGTGCAGGATTATCGGATAATTGCACCCTAACGGGTGGCATTTGAAATTTTTTGTGACCAGTGACATTTTTATACTTACGAGGGTATACAGTGTGTCCCGCTTAAGGACTGACCACCCTTCTAAAATTTTTATTTTTCAACCGATTCAATTCATTTTTTTTTGTCTTGTAGCTACTCGAATTTGGCACTTATTAGGCTCATAATTTTATTTCTACGGCTGCACTGGTTTACAGGGTGTCCACATTTATAGACTCAAATTTCAATAAGTACCATTAGGGATTTTTTTAGAAAAAATCTGATAGCAGATTCTTGTTTAGAATGGTCTAAAACCCTAATGTACGAATTTTTGTTCCAATAGGATACAGGTTGATCACAACAAATTTTCAAAATTTAATGAACCAAACCGGAAAAATTTCATATTTTGAGGCCTTGAGAACAATAATAGTAGATTATACCACGAGTCAATAATGATAGCTATTGTTCCCGAGGATTATTACGAACTGAGCCGCGTTAGCGGCGAGGGAGTAACATTCCGAGGGAATAATAGCCATTATTGCGAGTAGTATACTCTACTTTATTTACGACGAATTAATTTATTTGAGATTTTCAATGAACAAATTTCATCCGTCTCATAATTTTCAATACAAATCCACAAGCACTACACGTTTGACACTGACACTTTTGTGGAATAATGACCATTAATCCCGCTACTCGTCATTAATCCCTGGAGGAATAACATATGTCATTATACTGCCAAAATCACAAATATAATACGCACATTATACATTAGTCGTAAATAAAACTTGATACAACATAGTTTTAGAACATCCTTAACCAAAACTTGTGATAAGCTTGTCTCATCAAAATATAAAATTTTTACGGTTTGATCCATTAAATTTCAAAAATTTGTTGTGATCACCCTGTATCCTATTGAAACAAAAATTCGTACATTAGGGTCTTAGACCATTCTAAACAAGAATCTGCTATCAGATTTTTTCTAAAAAAAATCCCTAATGGTACTTATTGAAATTTGAGCCTATAAATGTGGACACCCTGTAAACCAGTGCAGCCGTAGAAATAAAATTATGAGCCCAATAAGTGCCAAATTCGAGTAGCTACAAGACGAAAAAAAAAATGAATTGAATCGGTTGAAAAATAAAAATTTTAGAAGGGTGGTCAGTCCTTAAGCGGGACACACTGTACTAAAAATTCAAAGGACCCCGCACACATCTTATGGGTTTTTGGTTTTCTGTCAAACTCAATGAAATTTTGATATGTGGTATATCTTGACTTACTGATAAAAAGTTCTCATGGGCCCAACCCGATACTATGATTATTTTCCGAAATACAGGTGGTTCAAGAAATGTACACATTTTATATGCATTCACATCTACCTGTCACCTATTATTAGGTCTGTCAGAGTGAATTTCATTGGTTGTAACTAGTTTTCTGACTGTTTCTGACTGTTTTCGACCAATCAAATTCGCTCTGACAAGTTTGTGATTTTTGCAGAAACAGACCTATTATTAGGTAACAGGTAGATTGTGAATACATATAAAATGTATACCTTTCTTGGACATAAAAGTACCTGTATCTCAAAAACTAATCATAGGATTGGTTCGGGCCCATGAGAACTTTTTATCAGGAAGTCAAGGTCTAACACATATCAAAATTTCATTGAGTTTGACAGAAAACCAAAAACCCATAAGAGGTGTGCGGGGTCCTTTTTGATTCATGGAATTCTCTCATAAAATACAACTCGAACAATGAAAATATATCTATAATTTTTGACAAATTTGCACTCATGCATTTTCAACTGAAAAGGCACTCGTGCTCTTTTTCAACTGAAAATGCATTTGGGAAAATTTGCCAAAAATTTTCGATAATTTCCATTGCTTTTGTTATATTACTATCGAATAAAGGATTTCCTGTAGGTAGCTCCTTTGAAACATTATTGAAAAAGAAACTAAAACGATTATTTGAAGGACGAGACGAGATTAGTCGAGAATCTCGTCTCGTCTCGCTTCTTTCAGTCTCGTCTCGTCTCGAAGTCGAGACTAAATGGCCTCGAGACGAGACGAGATTAGGGCGAGACGAGACGAGAGTGTCATTTTAGTCTCGTCTCGCGGCATCACTAGTGTAGATTATCGAAAAAAAGCATTTAACCTAACTTTGACATGTCGTTATTTCGACAGGGTAAACACTAGCAACTTCCCACTGAACATGCAATGTTACGAAAGCCTAATGCAATATTACTCTGATATTCTCTGATCTTAGTTTCGAAACATTACAATGTAATATTGAATTATTTTTGAGACAACATTACGTTAATAAATTACAAAATGGAATATCCTTGAAATTTTAACGTATATTAGAAATTATAACTTGTACGCAAATTAACATTGTAAATATGCATTTAAATTGAACTGGTATAATTTTTGCAATGTTATAATAACTACCAAATGTAAACTTGCTGCAAAATTGGAAATATAACTTGTAGGTAAGGTTACATCGCAAAGATGCCTTAAAGTTGTGTTGATATTATTTTGCAATGTTATAATTTAATATTGAATGTAAACTTGCTGCAATATAGCAGAAATAATATATTGGAAAATCGAAAGCTTTGCCGCCATTAATAACGATCGGAACGACATCGGGGATACGAACTAAACCGAAAGCAAATCGACGCCATCAAGTCGCTGTTTGTCGTTTGAGTTGAGTGCTGTGTCTGCTTGTTGAATGTTGTGTCTGTGATAAAGCGAATCTCGGCTAAATTTTTGGTGTTTGTGTTGGGATTATGTATTGGATCGGTTCAGGTAGTGCTTTGCTTTTTGGTTATTTTTATTATTCAGTTTTTATTTTAGAATCTGTGGAAATGAAATAAATATACAGCGATTACAATGGATGAGAATTCAAATAAGGTGAGTAAGGTTTGCATAGTCAATAAATACTTTTTACAAAAATACTGCGGAATGGGGCCCCTTTTTTGTAAACCGTAACCTCTTTTTTTCATACCTACAAATCCCGTATTATTATTATATTACTTATTATGATTTTACGATAATATTTTAGTTAGGATCAAAAATACCGTAAACCGTTTGGTAGGTAATGTCCAGAAAGAAAGTGGCTACGACGGGGAATAATTATTATAATAAAAATACAGAACTACTCCCTGATTTTGTTTTTGTTTCAGGTGACAATATAAGTAGCAGCTATGGTAGCAGCCAGTACCTACTTCGTCCTCTGTGTGTCAACCAATCTAAAATTTCGCTTTTTTTTTTCTGTTTAGAATTTTTATTTATTTTGCTTTGAGATATTACTTTTTACGTTTTGTTTTTCACCTAAGTATATTTTTTTATTGTGAGTATTATAGATATACATAATATACCTACCAACCTTTTTATTTTGTTTTCCAAAAACTTGTACTTTTATTCATAATAAAATATCTACCTAATATATGATTATGGGTTTCAGGCACAAGTTTTAACAGCTTGTTTTTAGAACAAGCTGTTATTTTAACAGCTTGTTTTTAGAACAAGCTGTTAGAGTTTATGCACCGCAACTCAAATCTCTCTGTATAGGTACATACATAGCATTTACAGTTGCAACATTACTTTTTTATTTCAGTAAATTTGCGAACCCAATATATTTGTAATAAAAATGCAATATTGCAGTAAACTTACTAATAAATTGCAAGTAACCCTAAGGTATATTTGAATTTGTAACCTTACACTCGTAAGTTTGCTGAAGTTTTGATCTAATATTCCAGTAATATTGCTGAAAGGTTATCATTTATAAGCCTTGCATTTGTAATATTACCCTAAGGTTGTTTCAGTACTTGCCGCAATACTGCGTCAACATTACAGTAAACTTCAATATAACCTTACAAGTTTGCAGTGTAATGTTACCTCATTATTACTGTAATCTTATTTTGTTCAGTGGGTTAAAGCTTCGGGTTTATAATCTTAATGAAAATAGCTATCAAATCACATATCACTCGACCCCTCTTTTCAATTGAATTTTGGGGGTACCTGTTACCCCCACTTAGGGGTTGATAGGTAGGGGGTGAAAATACTAATAAAATGTGTCCCCCAAAAAACAAAAATTGACGTGTCTGAGCGATTTTTGATTCAACACCTAACACCTGAGAAACTCTGGGTGGGAAGTTTTTTGTGCCCCACCCTGTATATTTATAATTATTTTCTATTCACCAAGCTAGGCAAGCATTTTTAAAGTCATCCATATTATGAACAGTGGGTCAGTAAAACTAAAACATAAAAATCAGCACCTTAGTTAATTTATTAGTCAATGACCTTTGTAAATATTGCATTTATTTGTGTACAAATAGTCTTTTTTTTCCTTAAATAAATTAGTAATAATAAAGCATCAGTCGTTTTGTACCCAATCACACCCACAGTCAACTTCTCACATCAAGGGAACGATTGTACACATATGGACTGAATATTTAATGCTTATTCAATAGAAGAAAAAAAATTAGTTTAGTGACAATGTATTAGTAATTCAATGAAAATGTTTATTTCAGGCGAGTACCTAATTTAAATTATTTATTTCTGGTGGGCTTTAATGGGCGATTTCGATAAATCTCTTCCTCTAGGGGATTTTTATCTTATTTAATGATGGGGAAATACGCATCCCCAGATCAAGGGGATTTATGGTAGATATTTTGAACCAAATAAATTATTGGCAATGTGGCATCTATACAAGACAAGGGTTGTCAATTTCCTTCCAATGTTGGATGACGCCTGAATAAATCTTTCAACATATAGGTAACAATAAATTCCCCCTATTGTGATGTATAAATAATTAAATAGTAATAAACTGTGACTAGATCGAATTTAATCAAAGGGATTCCCCAGTCAATAAAGGGATTCCTCTAACCTTGCCGATAAAAGCAACCTATGTTAACAGGTTGCAATCATTTCTTCTTGAACCGTTGACCAGTTCTGCAATAATAATTATCTTCGCTAATTAATATTAATAAGTACCGGGTACACGTCACGATACTAAGTACCAGATTGAGTCATTATAGAATTAAAGATGAACGGTGTAGTTTTAGCATTTTTTCTTGTTATTTTTGAATCGATAAATTGTGGCCCTACTGGATGGATTGATGACGATAGTGGTGATACGAAAACAAAGTGTAAGTATTTAATTTTTGATGGGATTTGGGTAAAAACTTTTAATTATTTTGACTTTTACCTTCTAAGGCTGAAAATCTGGAAAGAACTTCAAAGAATTAGAAATGTTAACGTAACTAGTTGACAAATAAATATATTTTAAATTACACATGCAATTCTCTTCTATTTCCGCTTCATTCTTGGGAAATTTGTTATTACAGCAAAATCATCTGACTCAAGTTGGTTGTGGATTTTCCTCTTCCAATTATTCTCATTGTAAATCATTAATAATCAAAAATAATTAATTCATGATGGAAAAATTCACGTTTAAATCTTTTGTTAATAATAATTGATCCCTAATCATAATTAAATTTTATTGAAATCGTTTATTCATTTAAAGAAAAAAACCTGAAACAAATCCAAACATAATTTATTTTATTTTCAGTGACCAGTTTACTAGCATCATCAAATGATGACGTCCATGACATTTCAGCAAGTAACAACATTTTACTCAAACCACCAAATTATGAACCGTTCTACCAAAGTCAATATAAATTCCGCTCTCCCCAAGAAGTATTCGATTATTATCAACCCAACAATGAAGATTTCAACAAAAATGGTAAATTTGCTGTACCGTGGCTCGAAAACAATAATGCAGAGAATAACTTAATTCATAAACATGGTGAGCGAAACAAGCCAAGCAAAACTCAGTCAATACAGATTAGATATTTTAGGTTTTCATCAAGGCCTGTGGGGGTTCCATCATCACCACCCAGACTGTTTTCCATTTGGCAACCGCCGCAGACCACGCCCTCCAGTACCACCTACAACAGTTGCTCCCAGCATTGACCCTAGAGCAAGTACCAGTGCAGAGTTTATCAAACCTAATTTGCCGCAAACGCCTTTAATACCAACTACTACTATTGCACCTGCTGGAATTGACATAAGATTAGGAACTGATGATGATGATGATGAAGCAGAAAGGATTATATTTCCGGACGACTGATTAATTAGAAAATAAAAATAATTTTGGCTGTAATTTATTTGAATGCAATATAATTATTTTTTCTTATCTTCACTCTCTTGACTATCATCAGATTCCTCTTCACTTCCAGCTAAAAAAAAACATAGTACTATTATTAAGCTCAAAATTAGCCAAAATCCAATTACTTTCATCATCTTCATCTGAATCCTCATCTTCCTCATCATCTGAATAATTATCTTCATAATTAGCTGAGGCACCATAGCCTCCATAGCTGTAGCCAGCTTCATCATCGTCACCCCCAGCTTCATAATCATTGTAGGTAGCTTGGCCTTGTCTACCGAATTTGTGACTTCTCGCTAGAAATTGTTCAATTTTCACTTTGCCATTAAAAAAAAAAACCTTCAAAACTCACTAGACATACTAAGATCCTTAGTTTGAGAAGTATCATAGTTGCACTTAGGACAAGGTATGGCCTTGTTTTTATCGTACTTGAAACCTTTCCTTTTGACGTGATCCTCACAGTAGCAAGTTTTGCATCTCAAGCAAGAGTATTGGCCTAGTTTGTTGCACGATTGGCACTTGTAGTTTTCTGATTCCAATACTTGGCAGGAAGCTTGATGTTCAAACTGATCGTCTTCGCACAGATAACTAATGAAGAGGTTTTGAAACATGAACTATACTTCGTCTCCTTCCTTGCAAAGGGGCTTATCTCTTTTTTTGTGATTTTTCAGGAGAGAAAAAAAAAGTTTTTACAAATATTTTGTGAGATTATTTTCGTGTCAAATCTGAGATAGGCCTTCGAGATTACCTATATTTGAGGATTTGAGATACGCCTTTTAGAGGGTAGCTGCAGGTATCTCTTTTGATGATGTCTCCCAAGGGCTTATCTCAATTTAGCAATTTTTTGAGATAAGCCCCTTTGTAAGGAAGGCGACGACTTGATAAAGCTATGGACAAAATTTACTAGCCACGATATTTTATAATTTAAGGAAAGGGAAATAAGTACTTGATACTTTAGGGGATTCAACAGGATAGA
Source organism: Ceutorhynchus assimilis (assembly GCA_917834065.1). Lineage (NCBI taxonomy): Eukaryota > Metazoa > Arthropoda > Insecta > Coleoptera > Curculionidae > Ceutorhynchus > Ceutorhynchus assimilis. Next base: position 13,457,460 of record OU892287.1, read on the forward strand.
GCTTAATTTCTAGAGAAGGGCGTGGATGAAGACAGAGTACATATTTATAAAAGAAACTTGAGAATCCCTGGAATTATGAGCTTGCAACTGTTTCAAATCTTCTAGGACGGTTAGTAAATGTTTAAATGAAGCTGCATTAAGTAGAAGATTGGAACATTAGAACTCTAGAGAAGTTTTATTATTTATTGAAATTAATTTTAATATTGTAGTCAAGTATGGTAATGCATGAATAATGTCCAGCAAAAGTTCATTTATATGAGAATAATTCTTACCCGTCGCAAAATGAGCACTTGAAAATGCGACCTCCGTGTTCCCAAACTCCTCTTTCGCATTCGATGCAGCCGGCTTCTTGAAGCGGACAGGTGCAAGCGTGCGATTGCAAGCATTTCCGTCCGTGGCAGACCCATGCTTCGCAAAAATCGCAAATCGCGCCCACCATGCCCATCCCGGTGGTGAAAACTCCGGCGTGTCGCACCACGCAATCGCCAGTTTTCAGCATGCACTTCATTTTGCCGCACTGCGCGCAAATCGGTAAGCGCTGCACGCTCTGGCAGAAGTAGCAGAAAGCGCGACTTTTCTGCTTTCTAAAGTAGAAATTTAACAAAATATTATCGAGTGCGGTAAGTGCGAGGGTAAGTGTCGTTTATTGCACAAATGTGTTTGAAAACTGAAGCAATGAGGAATGAACCTGGGAATGAATATTCGAGAGCGGTAAATGAGACGCCAAAAATATGTAGGTACTAATGACATTATTTTGCATAACCTGGCTTTCTATCGTTTTCCTTAATAGGTGCGGGAAGTGCTACTTTACCGCACGGGTACTTGCATAGTTTTGGAGTACCTACTTACCTATATATTTTTCTCAAGTTCAGTGGGTAAAAAAATCATAGCATTTTTTTTAAAATTTTTGCTTAAAACGATTAAGGTTTTGATATACATACATATTTGCAAATAGGGTACATTTGAATGTGTGTGTGTGTGTGAGTTGAATGTAGTGAGTAAGTTCTTAAGGAAAGGAGCTCATCATAACAAATTTCAAATTAGTTTGTTGAGAAATGGCAACATAAGAAAATTTTGTATATCTATATCAAAAATAATCTAAACAGCCATCTGGATGACCTGATTCTCAAAAATACTGTAAACCAGCAACTCCTACAAGATCCCAAAGAAATAGAAACTTATTTGCTGAACAATTTCAATCTGTTTTCACCACAGGAAATCTAAATAATTTTCCATGCCTTTCAATTGAAACCAAAAACCCGAGGGGTTATTCACCAAGGGAAAAATGTGACAAGATTTCGGATTTAGATTTTGAGAGATTTCGTTAGGATTTTGGAGAGATTTCGAGGGATTATTCACTGTGACAAGAATTCAGATTTAGAGCGATGTTGAGGGATTTCGGTTGATTTTGGGTGATTTCGGAGAATTTCAGGTGATTTCGCAAAAATTTTAATTTGATTTTAGACTGTTACTTATCTTATAAGTATATTCGAAAGTGTATTTTTCAGCGGATTCCGGAGTTATTTCGTGGATTTCGGGAATTTCGGTAGGATTTCGAAAAGATTTCGGGGATTTCGGACGAATTTGTGACACGATTTCGGGGAGTGATTAACCCCTCGCAAAAACCCAAATGAACTAGCTCTAATCAACTTCACTACAGAAAAGATTAATGCAGCTCTTCAGGACCTAAAAACCTACTCTAGCCCAGGAACTGACAGAATACCGGAAGTATTCTTGAAAAAATGTGGCAACGTGCTATAACCGCTGCTAGCCAAGCTCTTCCAAGACTGAATCAACGAGGGTACCCTACCTGAAATCTGGACGCAAGCAATTATCATCCCAATTTACAAGGGTGGAGATAAATACGACCCCGTCAACTACCGACTCATCAGAATTTCATGCTCTGTATTCAAAGTAGTGGAGAAAATTCTAGCCAAGGAAACTTCAGAATTCGTCCTAGAAAACAACATAATTTCAGCATGCGGTCTTTTCACCAAAGAGATCGACCAAGACAAATCTGATCTCCTGATCCCCATTTAAAAAAAAAAATTACCAGATGTTAACGTCGGTCTGTGACACCAAAAATAGAAAACAGAATTTTCTAGTACTAAATTCGTTCTTGCGCCTTACAGTTTATGCGCACTACAAAATCTTCAAACACTAGGCAAAATAAACATTAACATAACAATTAACTCTACCTGAAGAAGTTTCTCAATTAAAAAAACATTTTACTATTAGTTAACATCGATCCGTGATACCGCAACCCAAAAATAAAACTACGAGGAGTCGCACTTCAATAGTTCTGTAGTACCGGAGTCCGATAACAAAAATATGAAGCTACTGAGGCGCATGCGCGCTTACTGCAGCGGGTTCGGTATCGGGATCACCCCATTTGTGCTAATGTTCATTTGCTCTACCCACCCGAAGTCGCTTTCGGGCGGGAGCGTCGGACGAGCCGAACGCGAGCAGAAGTCCGACCGGAGTATAACCCTCATCGAAACGAATGAAGTTGTTGTAGCGCAAATGAGTACAGCGTTGCCGTTCCCTCACCCAAAATAGAAAATAGAATTCTATTTCTATATTATTCAATTATTAAGTCGGTGTGGTGTTTTGTTTACTTTAAAAATGGAAAATATTAATTACATGCATAGGTACATAGGTACTTGAAAAATGTACCATCGTCACCAAAAGCATCACATTAGCTCTTGTTCTATTATATGAATTTTATTGTCAAATATTTGTCAAACTATGAATTAAATGCATTGAAATGAATGACAGTACAATTAGTCCCAGGAGATTATTATGCATTATTTGTGTCCCAGATAGTTTTGGTGACGATGGTACATACATGAAAGAAACACAATCTTATGTCAAAACTAGTCAGTTCACATGGTTTTGTTTTTTGATTGAAATCCAAAACTTTTACCTTTTTTTCGCTAGCTAGGTGGCTTTGGTTAGATCTATCTTACTTGAGATAATGGACTATTTCCTTAAATATCAGAGTTATTTTCATAGATATAGGTATTCATCTTCATGTAGATTCTAGCAATATGATAATGAAGCTCTTCTTGATGGGTATTTCTTTTTCACCTTTTATTATTAAATAAGAACATGAATTGACCTTTTCAATTAAAAGAGATGGACGATAAAGTATGAAAACATTCAGATTCCCGCCAATATTTGCTTGCTCGTGAATGTCAAGTGTATAGGGTGTTTAGCAATCCCCTGGTTTTTATTCTAATCGGTGACTCCACCGATGAGTTAGGTATCTTTGTTCAGTGAATGGAAAATGACAATGACCGACATAGAATGGTGAAATTTGAAATTGGAAAGAAAATGTGGGAAGCAAACAGCTTCCGCAAACTAAACTTGCACGTGGATTTCTTTGTAAACTTGATGGGCCAATAATTTTCCTTTCTTTTGCGAGTATCCGTTTTGATTTTGTGTATCCAAATTTTGACAAATGTAGGATTTGATAAAAACTTATGGAAAGACACATCCGCCGGTGAATAGGAATTATTTTCACGAAAAGGCACACTACACACAATCACCATTATTAGGAAAAAACCGAGGAAATAATAGTTTCCACTCTCACACCTATAAAAGTCTTGTCAACAAACCACTGTCAATAGCTGTCAATCATTGTTTTCATACTCTTTTGGCGTCTGACAGTCTGACGCCAGAGAGAGAGGCTTCTAAATTGAAAAGGTCAATTGGTATTTTATACATTTGTTACAACATGGATTCAACAATAATAATGATAAATTACAATAGGTACTTTTTACCAATAAATTATAAGTATGAGGTAGGTATATGTTTTATTTGATGAGTCATTAAGTATAATTCTAATTGTTTTAACTATCAAACTTCATTGAGTGTTTCACTATTTCGAAACCATGCTTAGTTGTTAAATGCCTTCTCAACTCCTGGTTTGTTTTAAATGACACTTGGAAATCCTCCATACATATTTGAACAAAGCATCGTCAAAGGCATATTCCGGAACTGTAAAAGAAGGGATAACTCTTTCTCCAGAGAAGCTGAGAAGCAATTGTTTCTCAGACTTTATTAAATAAACGACAACTAATATAAAGTACTAGTGTGACTTCTTCCAAGTAATATCCTCACCTTGCAATTATTAATGTTTTTCAAGTGTCTGTTGAGGTTGTATTTTGTAGAAAAAACCTTAACACAAAATTCACAGGCAGCACTATTACTTGGTCAATTTTCCATTATCTCCTAATTCCCAATCACAATAAATTTATTAACTACATATTAACTATTATATAGCTAATCAACTCTATACCATTTCCAGGATTATTTCACACTAGTGAAATTTGATTTCAAATTAATGAAAACTAAATTCACATCAGTGAAATCTAATTTCGCATCAGTGAAATCTAATTTCGCATCAGTGAAATCTAATTTCGCTCAGAGCTGGGCAGTAGCTAGCTACCAAGTAGTTAAGCTACTAGCTTAGCTACTTTTTTGGTAGCTAATAACTTATTCAAGCTACTTTGAAAAAAAAGTAGCTTGTAGCTGTAGCTTTTGGTAATGTGTTTCAAGTATTCATAAGCTACTGTGAAAAGTAGCTAGCTACTAAAACAAGCTACTTAAGCTACTTTTGGTAGATTGTTAATAGTTAATTAGTATTAATGGCGGAAAGTGTCATTTACCGCTCGAGGGTGTGGTTAACGATACTCAACGCCCAAAATACTTATTACGTTTTATGCGCAGCGGACTCTTCTAGTTCAAAAATAAAATAACTATACTTATAATATAATGGCATCCATTCGACAAGTTTTCAAAAATAAACAGTTTTCTTCTTATAAAGGCACGTTTCCACCAACCTATCGCCCGCGTTTGAATTTACCGCTCGATGAAAGTAACTTTATACTTTAATTGCTCAAGCTGCAATTATCATTTTATTTTCCGGAAAATTCTTATCCTGCCTTGCTTAGACTAGTTTCTAGTTATCTCTGTAGGTACCTATGTTTTATGTGTCCTATTTTATTCACGCATTCGCAGATCAATGTGATCAAAGTGACCCTAACAAATTAATGTCCAGTGGTTTTTGACAAGAATTATATGAATACTACTTCTTAGAGAAAATTAATATGTTATTTTCGTATGATGATATTATGAAATTAAATTAGGTAAGGCATGTACATTGATAAAAGTAGCTTAAATAGTAGCTTTCACTAATTCAAAAAGTAGTTAAGTTACTAATAGCTTAGCTACTTTTTCAAAGAGGTAGTTGAGCTACTGAGTAACTTAGTTACTTACAATATAAAGTAGCTTGTAGCTAGCTACTTTTTCCAAGTAGCTTGCCCAGCTCTGATTTCGCTCAAATGAAAATTGATTTCAAAGTAACGAAAATTAATTTGTCACAAACGAAATTTGATTTCACATTTTTGAAAATAAATTTCAAACTGACCCTAATATTAATACTCATTTTTCAAACATTTATTATTCCAATTTGAAAAAGAACATCAATAACGGTATATATTTCACCCTAATGAAATAAACCCACTGAGTTAAGATAACATAAAATACAATCATGAAACAATAATAATTATTATGAATTATTTAAATAAATTAAACTTCAGTTTGGCAAATCACGTGGAAAGGCATAATGCAGCTATCTTAAGAGTGAGAAGACTGAACTGAAGTTCAATTTATTTAAATAACTTATAATTATTATTGTTAATTGTTTCATGATTGTATTTTATCTTATAAGTGAAGTTCGTGTCCTATCGGTATCCAATGAAGGGGATGATTCGTCGGTTAGGACAAAAAAAAAATAATAAAAAATTTGTCTTTTCACAATTTTATCAATGTATTGTGATTTTGTTAAGTGCAATCGAATGTTCCATCCTGAAAAATCTTGCACTATTTTATATAATTCTAGCCACATAATTTTTTAAGTACAAGGTATGTAAACTTCAGTTTTTTGTTAGAACTTTTTTGAGGTTTCTAATATATATTCTAGCCCTGATGAAGTCCTAAACTTTTGGGCGAAACGTTGGCAAAGACTTACCAGGCCTTTTATTTATTTTTTATTGTCCTAACCGACGAATCACCCCATTGTATTTTATGTTATGTGAACTCAGTAGGTTTATTTCATTAGGGTGAAATAAATAACATTTGTTGATGTTTTTTTCTAATTAAAATATTAAATGTTTGAAAAATGAGTATTAGTTAGGATCAGTTTGAAATTCATTTTCAAAAATGTGAAATCAAATTTCGTTTGTGAGAAATTAGTTTTCGTTACTTTGAAATCAATTTTCATTTGAGCGAAATTAGATTTCACTGATGCGAAATTAGATTTCACTGATGCGAAATTAGATTTCACTGATGTGAATTTAGTTTTCATTAATTTGAAATCAAATTTCACTTGTGTGAAATAATCCTGGAAATGGTATAGAACACCGCGCAAAAATATTCGCGCCAAATACTATGCCAAATACTTTCAAATTCAAATACAACAAACAAAAAACATAACCTAATTTTCTCGGCTGTCATAGCAAAAGGAACTAAAGGAAGTTCGCGACGGCAAGGCTGGGACAGGGAGTAGGTTGTCTAATAACAAGGTTACAAAGCAACGCGTCATCATGTAGGGAAAAAATTTGTATTTAAAATACGTTGTTATGGATGTTTCCGTTTCAGATTTGTTTTGTGATCATTCATGTTTTTATTATGTAGCTATTTAAAACTATTTTTAATGTAAACACTAAAATACTGCATAGTTTAGTTTTGCAATTTTGGAGTGTTTAGTGTGCGCATATTTTTACAATAATTCAATTTAGGTATCTACAGTGGCGGCTCGTGACTATTTCAAGTGAGGACGCTAAAAATAATAATGAACTACCGGTAACCACTGGCAGCAGGCAATTTTTTTTTTTGAGTGTCTATGTTCTCAAGAATTTATCTGAAATTCAATAAAAACCATATATGTATGCTCAAGAAAAGAAACATCATAAGTACCTATATATTTTCCGTATTCGCATGCTGAGTAATTAACCTGAGAGGTGAACTATCAATTTCTTCAGGACTATCTGATAAACTAAAGAACTCTTCTTCGTCAATAGATCATATTTTCCGAAATATGCCCCAAATTTTGATGTAGATAGGATAAGATAAATAATGAAGTGTGTGGTAGAAAAACACGACGGTTTTCTACCACACACTTCAGTTTTGGAACGACGTGTTTCATCGCCGCGATGAAAACCGTCATGTTTCATCGTAGTGTGTGGGGGCCTTTATTGGTTTCATATGGAATTGCGTGTCTGCTGGAAAAACAGAAATTTTTCTTTTTAATGCAATAAATAAATTACATTAAATTAATGAAGTGCTCCTTTTTCGTTTTGATCAATATAGTTTATTGGATTTTAAAAATGAGCGGAATTCGTCGGTTTTTTTTATTCGCGAAATAATCTATTAGGTACTTCTTTTCTCAATTGAAACAAAAGATACGTCAGTTAGTCTGTTTTGGGACATGGTACTTCGAGAGTAAGTTTTAATTCGCCTGACGACAGAAAATATCAATTAACAATCTACAACTTCTGAATAGAAAAGTGACATGGAACTCCGAATGCATAAAAAAGAGATAAAAAAGCAACGATGGCAGTTTCCAACCTTGAAATCAAAGGTTCCGGCTAGCCGCTCCGCGACCCGATGGTGCCTGAACGCCCAGGAATGGTTCGACATGTTTCCGGCATTTCTATTGGTCGCTGAGATTCGCGGTCCATTTGAATGCTAGATTTCAGGGAAGCATATGAGAGTCAAGCCTCCGGTCGACTGCTAATGGTAAAATTGCGGATAAGGAACAGATTTTTGTCAAGGAGGCGCGGAATTATTTGAAATAATGTTGGCAGATTGTTCCAAATTATATTAAAATATCGAAATTTAGAAAATGTAATTTGTGAATTATAATATTAAATAGGAATTAGGGATAAAATATATGAGATTTAATTTTCATTTTTTTTGGGGAGGCTTAGCCTCCCCTGCCTCCTCTGACGAGCCGCCACTGGGTATCTACATGAATTATCCAACCGGAAGATATGACCATATTTAAATGTGCATACTAGGTGACGTAGGTACACCCGCTAAATTGGTTTAAAGTTACGTGGCAACCTTGTCTACCATCCTTGAAGAGGCAGACTATTTTGCTTTTAAGGCAGAGTTCGGCTTTGCACTCCACGGAGCGGATCGGTATGAACATGGATATCGTGGCGGTGACGTCATACGCAGAGTGCGCCCTGAATAAGTTCATTGCCGAACACAAACCGAAAAAAATCCTGAAACCCTTGCCAGTCACTAATCTCAAAAAAAATTGTTTGGTTTTGATTTTTATTTTATTTTACCAGTAAACGAGTAGGTGAATTAGTAATGGACCTGAAATAAAAGTAGAAATCTAGGAAAAAAACCGTGATAACTAATTTCTCTGGTGCTCCTCCATCCATCCATCCATCCATCCATCCATCCATCCATCCATCCATCCATCCATCCATCCATCCATCCATCCATCCATCCAGAAGAGAGCAATCTCAGGGTCAGAGTATGTGCTCGATTGTAACCAGAACGCAAAAGAGAACACTCTGAGAGCTGAAACGAACAGGATACTATCGTTTCGAGCTGAAAGAGTGTGCCATTTTAGCCGCAGGCCTTAACTTTTGGCATAAAATGTATAGGCCGAGTTTAAAACAGTAAAGGTTAAAAAAACGAAATCCTAAACGTTATAATCTAGTTTATCGTTATAATCACCTTTTCTACATTTAAAATCGATGAAAAAACAAGCACAACCTAAATCGCAACATCCCATCGAGGCCTGCGGGTGACGTCACCACTATAAGGGGCTATGCTGCTAATAGTACTGACGTCACTCGCAGGCCTTGCCGACTCGAGAATTGGCGAACGTACGCCTTATATGAGGATAAGCAATCCTATTAGTTTATGATTCTTGCTATTCAAGTGTTCCCAAATAGTCGAAAAAAAAAATTTGATCAGTTAATCATTAAACTAAATAGAAATTTTTTCTCATTATTAGGAAATGGAAATGATTGGCTTCACGTTTACCTCCTTGGTGGTCAGAAGCTAAAATGTTTCTGGATAGGACTTAGGTGCAAGTGCTCCCTAATAGTCGAAGAAAAACTTGAATTAGTTATTTATTATTTGAATGACAGATCTTTTTTGCATTATTAGGGAACTGAACTACTGGTCTTACGCTCGGCCTTACATTTACTTGGGAGTGTAGATATTTGCAGCGAATGTGATAACTGTGGCTATAATGTTGTATTGGAATCAGGTTCTATCTATAAGTGCTCCTGAATAATCGAAGAAAAACTTGAACTACCTATCTAGAACTTCAACTTTTTAGGAGAACTTAAATAGCACCAAATTCAAATACAACAACATTTTAGTCACAGTTATCAGCAATTCCTAATTATGAAAAAAAAATCTGTACTTCAGTTAATAATTAACCGATTCAAGTGTTTCTTTGACAATTTGGGAACACTTAAATAGAACCTAATTTCTATCCAGAAACATTTCAGCCTCACACCACCAAGTAAACGTGAATCCAGGAGTTCCCTAATGTTGAAAAAAAATCTGTAATTCAGTTAATAATTAACTGATTCAGTTTTTTCTTTGACTATTTAGGAGCAACTTAAAAAGCATATTATCTAAATTCTGATACCTAAGAAAAATTAAAAAATAGTTATTTATGTATCAAGGGAATTATGCAGGTGTTAATACCCCAGGGCAACGTTTTGCCCGTGGGTATTAACTCCTGATAATTCCCGTGGTACATAGATAATTTTATATCCTACTGAATTTACTGTATTCTGTCTATTTTTATAAAGGAATAAGCCATAAATCAAAATTTCTATTTTTTGTCAAAGTGTTACCTATTCAAGGTAAAAGCGGGAGTTATGGAAATCCTTAACTCCCTTGGGAAATATGATATTCTTAACTCCCTTCCTTAACTCCCTTGGGAGTTAAGACCCTGTTTATGATTATCGTAACCAAGGCATTATATGGTTTTAATAGTTCAGTAGGATATAATAGTTATTTATGTATCAAGGGAATTATGCAGGTGTTAATACCCCAGGGCAACGTTTGTGTCCCGAGGGCCTCCGGCCCGAGGGACACCAATTGCCCGTGGGTATTAACTCCTGATAATTCCCGTGGTACATAGATAATTTTATATCCTACTGAATTTACTGTATTCTGTCTATTTTTATAAAGGAATAAGCCATAAATCAAAATTTCTATTTTTTGTCAAAGTGTTACCTATTCAAGGTAAAAGCGGGAGTTATGGAAATCCTTAACTCCCTTGGGAGTTATGATATCCTTAACTCCCTTCCTTAACTCCCTTGGGAGTTATGAAAATCCTTAACTCCCTTGGGAGTTAAGACCCTGTTTATGATTATCGTAACCAAGGTATTATATGGTTTTAATAGTTCAGTAGGATATAATAGTTATTTATGTATCAAGGGAATTATGCAGGTGTTAATACCCCAGGGCAACGTTTGTGTCCCGAGGGCCTCCGGCCCGAGGGACACCAATTGCCCGTGGGTATTAACTCCTGATAATTCCCGTGGTACATAGATAATTTTATATCCTACTGAATTTACTGTATTCTGTCTATTTTTATAAAGGAATAAGCCATAAATCAAACTTTCTATTTTTTGTCAAAGTGTTACCTATTCAAGGTAAAAGCGGGAGTTATGGAAATCCTTAACTCCCTTGGGAGTTATGATATTCTTAACTCCCTTCCTTAAGTCCCTGAAAATCCTTAACTCCCTTGGGAGTTAAGACCCTGTTTATGATTATCGTAACCAAGGTATTATATGGTTTTAATAGTTCAGTAGGATATAAAAATATTTTTCACTACAGGGGACTGTTATATTTCATATAAACCTAGCAATCCCTTCGTTTTTTTCCACAATGGGACTGCTAGGTTTATTGACCTAATATTCTGGGAAATCAATAAATAATACAACTCCATACAATTTCAAAACTGGGGAGATACTTTGGATAGGTATATGTATTATTAACTTTACATTTATAAATAATTTTTTATGTCTATAGACTCTACGCTACGCTTTAATAATAAGTATATATTTCTAAAATCCTAACCTAGTGTAGTTAATAAAAATAAAGTCCACAACCATTCACTAAATACAAATATATTTTTCTAATTTTGACATTTAAAGTGACACTTTTCAAAACTCGCTGACGTTATCAAATGCCTTACTTTTCATCACCAGTTACAAAAAGTAAAATTTTTCGCAACTGGTGATCAAAAGTAAATTTGACCATTAGTTGTAAAAAATCCAGGAACAAAATCTGTGATACTTTTGGGGCTGAACTACTTGAAGTACTTTGTTGTTATTATATTCTTTGTACATACATATTATGAAGATTTAATTTTATCCAAATTCGTTCCATAATATGACAATGTATGGAAAAAAAACTAGTTAGTTAAAAATATTAATACTTAACACAATTTGAACAATTATTGATGATATTGACAACATAATTTTCTGTGTAGCATTAATTAAATGAATAAATTGAATGTTTTCTCCAATTCCATGGAAGTCTCACCAACTTTGGTGACAATTTCCTGTTTATTATAGTTATCGAATTCTCCACATAGCCCTTAGCGGCTGTATTAGACTTCCCATGCTATTTAATTCTCAGCAAATCAGCCACAGAATCTACAAGCAGAGTAGGTAGTTGATGATAGCCGAAAGCAATGACTGTTTTTTTTTTTTTATTTTGATTGATACTTTATTGATAACTTGAAATGAACACAGAATATGCAATATAAAATATATAAATAACAGTGAGTAGACCATTTGCGGAATAGCACAAATGCACAGTAGCACAAATGGAGCCATCTCTCGGTATCGGCGGAACGTACCTAAGTCGGTCTGTTAGACCGGACGTTAACGACGGAAGGTTAAGGATAAGCTCACCCCTAACACACTAGCTACCTCGCTAGCTACAGAGAAGATTCATACTTAATGAGTATAAGTTAACAAATAAGCAGCTATAAGATATACACATCAGAGTCAAGCAAGAAATTTAAAACCCAAGGAAGAAAGGATAACCTAACTATCAACAACAGTGATGTAGAAACATCAACATCGCTCCCAGAAATCGTACTTTTACATTTGCCACAAGAAGAGGCAAGTGTTATTGCCAGGTCAAAAATACTGCAGAGAAAAACTTCGAACAACGGGAATTCACTGAAGAAATCGTTAAAAAAACTCAAGAAGACAGCAGTGGCCCAAAGTATACAAAGAGGGCCGTTGAGAAAAAATTCTACAAGAACAACTTGAACAATTTAAATAATTCCTAACAAACATCAACCAAATAATGTATGCAGTAGCAGAAACGATACAAAATAGAATCATCCCAACACCCAGGTCAAAACAAACACAGAAGAGAAGCAAAAATTAAAAAGGAGACCCACCATGGAAAAAGAGGTTAAACCAGAAAATAGCAAACTACAGAAAAGAACTATCACACCTCCCTGAATCTCAAAAGCCAAACTTGAGCTCTAAAATAAAAGAGATAAAGATAGTTCTCTTTAATAAACATAAAATAAAGAATGCTAAACGTCATGCAACAATCATAGAAAAACTCAAACAACAGATTCCAGCAAGAGCATGTAGAAGAAAAAGATATAGTACACGGAATGAACAATATCAGCAGAACAAGCTATTCTCTGAAAATACACCCAAGTTCTACAACACAGTACTTAAGAAAAAGATAGAAACATCTCAAATTCTCACAAGAGAAAACATCGAGAAATACTGGAAAAAACGTATGGGAAAAAGAGTCGAAGCATAACAGCGAAGCAACATGGATACAAAATGAATATGACAGAACCACGAATTTGAAAAGAATGGAATGGGAGGACATAACTAAAGCCGCAATCAGAACAGCGATAAACACCTCCGCTAATTGGAAATCCCCTGGAGTGAAAGGAATACCAAATTTTTGGCTGAAAAAACTTACAGCTACACATGGAAACATAGCGATAGCCTATAACAGCAACAGCATAATCAAACAAGAGGAAACTATACCTGATTGGTTCACAAAAGGAAAGACACATCTAATACCAAAGAATGAAAAAAGTGAAGAACCGGAAAACTATAGAACCATCACCCGTTTAAACAACTTATTCAAACCCCTAGCAAAAGTAATATCAGAGAGATTACATGTACATCTATCTTAAAACAATCTATTCTCTCCAGAACAAAAATAATGTGTTAAAAACTCATACGGCTGCAAAGACCATTTACTAACAAGCCAAGAAATTTATAGACTACAAAAAAGTGGCAAAAATCTATCACTAGCCTGGATAGACTATAAAAAAGCTTTTGATAGCATTCCACACAGCTGGTTAATTGAAACACTCAACATATATCGTACATCACGGATGTTGCTCAATTTCTTATGCAAAAACATGACCATGTGGAATACTGATCTAAACCTAAAACCAGACAGGAAACCATCACAGTGAAGAATATAAAGATAAAAAGCCAGATCTACCGAGGTGACTCCCTGTCTCCATTACTTTTTTGTATTGCACTGTTTCCTTTAAGCACAATCTTAAACGACATAGATACAGGCTACCGATGTAGGAACGAAAAGCAAAAAATCAATCACCTGTATGTTGATGACTTAAAGTTGGTTGCAAAAAAAGAAGAGGAACTAATCAAAAAATTCGATTTAGTAAAAAGATTCAGTGACGACATTTAAATGGTGTTTGGCCTTGAAAAGTGCGCCAAGGCAACCTGTAGTCAAAGGAAAACATTACACTCCATGATTCAACCATCATACAGTCACTTCAACCCCATGAAACTTACAAATACCTGGGCATTGACAAACAAGACTCATGAAGTAATGAAAAGCAGACTGAGAGAAGAATACTATCGACGCACTGAAATACTAAATACTGAAATACTAAAAACCCAACTGAATGCAAAATACAAATTTACTGCAATTACATCACTAGCAATACTTATCTTATCATACAATTTTGGGACAATCAAATGGATGAAAGCAGAGATAAATAAAATAGATTCGAAAACTAGAAACTCGACTAGAAAGTTACTCAACATCCATGTAGCACTCCACCCTAGGGCAGACATCGACAGACTAGACATCTGACGAAAAGAGAGAGGCTGGGGACTAACCAATGTAGAAACGACCTTTAAAACTGCAATGAAGGGCATACAAAATCATTTAACCCTAAAGCAGAATGAAAAAATACTTGGGTATAGTCTACCGCCAACAGCGAAAATATTGGCAAGCAGACACACAAGAAGAAAATGAAAAAATCGAACATACAAACCCACAGGAGATAGAAACCAACAGAGTAAAAATCATAAAAGACAGAATGAAAAATCGGAAAAAAGCTGAACAACAGGAACAAATGGAGAGAAAAATCAATGCATGGCCAAATCTTGATTGAATCCGAAAAGGAAACAGTGAAGAAAAATCAAAGTTGGAAATGGCACACTCATGCCAATCTGAAAGCCGAGACGAAATCACTCATAACAGCTTGTCAGGAGCAAGCCATCGCGACGAACTACATGAAGGCAAAAATTATGAAAACCGGCATTGACCCCAAAAGTAAACTGTGCCGGAAGTACCAAGTACCATGAAACCATTCATCACGTGGTGTCAGGCTGCCCTATCCTCACCAAACGAGCTTATTTAGACAGCCATAACGCTGTAGCAAAACAACTACACTGGAGATGTAAAGCATATGGCATAAAAATCCAAGACTGATGGTATCAACACGTCCCTGACCCTGTCACTGACACACCTGAAACAACGATAATCTGGGATAATCAAGTACAAACCGACAGGAAAATAACTGCAAATAAACCAGATATTATTGTAAAAGACAAAAAAAACCAAAAAACAAAAAACCAAGCAAAAAACATGTCTTTTGATTGACATCTCAATACCATCGGATTACAACCCTACTCAAAAGGAGGCCAAGAAACGTCTGAAATACAAAGATCTGGAAATTGTAACTCATAGAATGTGGAATCTCAAAACCAAAGTCATCCCCATTGTCATCAGCGCTACGGGACTAGTATCCACCTATACATGCGAAATCATCAAAGAGGTCCCTGGCAACGACAACAGTCTAAGCATGCGGGAACAGTAGTGCTGAACACCGCTCAGATCGTGTGAAAAGTTATATACTAAGACACCGCTCAGATCGTGTGAAAAGTTATATACTAAGACCTGCCATCATCTCAAAAGAGCACCCGGTGTCTCCTCAGATATCATATCACCTCACATATCACAGAACCGGAAAACTGTGTAATGAGGAAAAAAGATAATAATTATTCAAAGTTTCCGAAAATTGATGACCTCTCCAAAGGGTGAAAAAAGGACCGCAGAAAAAGTCAAAAATCCAAAAATTCACCCTAAATTCCCCAACGCGATTTTTTCTCCGGAGCTATAAGTCCAAATGAGCTGGAATTTTCAGGGTTTATAGTCCTCAGCTAGAATGAGAATCGTTGAAAATTTCAGCTTTCTATTTGTGATAGAAATAAAAATATGAATATTCAAAGTTTTCAAAAATTCATGTTCAAAGAAAGGTCTCCCTTCCAATTTTTTTTAGTGCAAATTTGGACCGTTAAGCCAATAAGAGCGGTGAAAGCACTTTCTCCGTGTAAGGCACAAAGTTTTACCTTATAAGCTTCAAAATGTAGTTTAAAAAAATAACAGAAGCAAAAGGCAAGTCCTCGTGCAAGTCCCAAGGATAATTCACTAGGTACTCGATTAGAGCCTGAAAGAACCATAATTTCACAAAGACTCAAACACTGCTAAATTTTATGATGTGCAGTAACTTAAACTTTACCAAACACTTGCAGTACCTCATTTTTTAAAAAAAACTTTAGCACAAATGTGTTGTAAAGTACCTACTTTATAACCGCACATGTGTTATAATCGTTATTTACCTAACAAATGCGGAAAGTGATACTTTAAGCAACGACAGTTGACCAAACGACGCGAAGCGGAGTTTGATCAAGCCGTTAAGGGCGGTAAAGGCACTTTCTGCATGTGTTAGGTACAAAATTTTACTTATGAGCATCTACATCTCCAAAAAAAGGAATTAATACAATTAATAAATGAATCAGATTCATTGATGAAATTAGATTGGATTTAGAAATGATCAAAAATCCATTTTCTGCAAAAAAAAGATTTTACCTACGAGCGTGCGGTAAAGTGCACTTTACCGCACGTATTTGCAAATGGAAAGTATCACTTTACCGCACACTATGCGGTAAAGTTAACTTTACCGCACACTTTGCAGTCCACTTTACCACATACTATGCGGTAAAGTAAAGTGCTACTTGCCATTTGCAAAAGGCTAAGTGCACTTTACCGCACGCTCATAGGTGAAGTAATTTACCACACACATGCTGAAAAGCAGTACTTTCCTCATCAAAAAAGTATGCGGAAAAGTGCGCAACTACTAACCTGTGGCATTTTTCACATTCCATGGAAGCATTGCAAGGATGCTGAGCCAGCTGGACGTGCTCCTTCGCTGTTCGGATTTCCTTTTGTCTTAGACGTTGTTTTTCGGCTTTTTTCCTTTGGCCTGTTTTCTTTTTAGGCATTATAAGCAATTTTTAACTAAAATGTATATAGAAAAACCATAAAATACAAGATAAAAGTTACAACAGTACAACAACAATGTCATGTGATTTTTTTGAGGTTAGGAACCCGGAGTCCGGAGTGACCCGGAGTCGTGTAGCGCTTTCTTTTTTATGTTTTTTTATCTTTAAAAAAAAACAGATTTATAAAATCTATATAAAAAAAATAAATAGACCTATTATTTTTTAACATAAATTGGGGCTGAAATAGCTCAATGGGGCTGACTGACCAGCACAGTTTCGCTATCCAACTGCTTGAATGACCACGCGCTATATGTATTTACCATCGTCACCAAAAGTAACTGGGACTACCACTGGGATAGCAAAAGCTCTTGTACTATGGTCTGTTTCTGCAGAAATCATAAACCAATCGAAGCCAATTTCATTAGTTGAAAACAGTCAAAAAACTTATTTCAACCAATGAGAACTAAGTTCAATATGACGTCATGAGTTTTTCGTGAAGCGTTTGTGTTCACGAAATCATGGAACTAGTTCGCGAAAATTCGATTTTTGAATAAAATGAATGATGGTAGAAATCCAGAGAATTTTTTCGGCTCTGGCTCTCCGTTAGGAGTTTGTGGTAATTTTAAACAAGAAGTAATAAATATTTATTACGGCTTTTTATTACACTCTAGGCTACTCCACCTCTTGCGAATATAAAACGCTTTAAAACTGGACTTACATCTGACATTAAATTTGACATTGACAATTAGACAAAAACATTTTTTTTGACAGTAGTTTTAGAAATTATTTTATTTTTTAACAATCTGTATTAATTAATTAAATTTAAGGCAATTAGAACAAAATCCGGCCATATTATTCCAATACTAATTACTCAAGATTGCATGCATTTATTTGAAGCATTTTTCCTCAATTCCAATTAGCCAATAATGTATCGATTTTAATTGATCACTTTGTGCAATAATAGAAAGTGCAATAATTAGTCATCGAATCAAATGAATTGTTCCTAGAAACACGATTAAAATCATTATAAATGATGGCAAAGTCTCCCGAAGAAGTGGTCTTCGAAGGGTGGCTCACCAAATCGCCACCGACCAAAAGGATATGGAGGGCAGTAAGTACTAAGTCATTTTAATTATTTATCTCCATGTCAAAAGTACTTAAGTAATGTAGCATTATAGAACATGATTCATACTTCAAATAAATCATGGAGAATGGCTCGGCTATCGTAGCATGCAGATGTTTATTTGTTGACGCGCTGCGTTTTTTCAAGTTTTGCTGGTATAAAGTGGTCGTTTTTTTATAATTTTTACATTGCCGGACTTGTAAAAATTCGTATTTTGTGAACATCTTGTAATTGACTGTGAAAACTACTGGGTTAAGTAACAATACCCAAAATTCCGAAGTTCACAACAAAAAGTGCTGAGACATTTGGAACAAGACCAATTGCACCAATCACCAATATTTGTAAGTATGGTAAACTTTACAAATGAAGAATATAATAAACTTCTGGAGGCAATAAACCAGTCAGCAAGCAAAACTAGTACTGAAATTAGGGAATATATAAAGAGTGAACATGAAAAACTGTTCGATTCCTTAAATGAACAACAGAAGAACATACAGGTATTACAGAACCGTTGTGCTAGTTTGGAGAATCAAGTGTTAGTTCTTGAAAGAAGATTGAGAAAGAATAATATTATTATTTATGGATTAGAAATACCAAAAGAAAATGAAAACTTGGTCACAAAAGTCAGTACTTTTTTTAAAAACGTTCTCAACGTAGACACACAGGAAAACGACTTCAATAATGTGTTTGCACTAAGTAAGAACACTGAGCAAAACAGTAAGTCCTATCCGATCAAGGTGGAATTTGTAAGTTACCTTAAAAAAATTTCCATAATAACAAATGCTAAGAAATTGAAAAACACAAAGATATTTATTGCACAGGATCTTTGTGTGCAGGATAGGCAGGAACATAAGATTTTGCAACAGCATTTAAAGTTGGCAAGAGGAAAAAATCAAAATGCGAAAATTGTAAGAGGCAATCGTTTAGTGATAAACGGAGATATATATACAGCTAAGGACTTGCAAGAAATTGAGGAAGATGCTTCGGCTGAGCAGAAGTCCAATAGTGTACCTAATACGCCCTCCATACCTTTGGATGCCGTCAATAAATTTTTTGAAGAAAACTATCAGGAAGTAAAAGAAACAATAGTTGGACAAAAACAGGAAATACTAAGAAATACTACACAAGAAGTTAAGAAGAGGGATAGGGACAGTATTGGCCGAGAGCAAAGCTCAAAGGACTTAAAAAAACTTAAGGTAACTCCAAAAACTCCAAAAGGCAACTCAAAATCAATCAATTAATATTAGGTACTTATAGGTTCGAAACTATTGTGCGGTTTGTCTGTGTCCGTCCCTATTTATTTATATCTTATCTTGTTGAAACCAACTAAATGTTTTTATACCTTTTAAACTTAACATTGTCATTTTTTTTTTTTTTTTTTTTCTCTATATCAATAGATTTTGCATTCCATTGGGTTTTATTAATAAAGTGGAATAAATTTTAATAGAATCATGAATGAATATATGGAAAATATAGATCGGGAACTCATAAAGTCCAGGGAGGTTTGCAACAAAGAAGAATTTTTTCAATCCATAACTGAGAAGGGTTACAAACATACGTTTTCAATTTTTCACATGAATGTTTGTAGCATTAATAAAAATTTCAATGAAGCTTTATTGCTTTTGAGTGATTTCAACTTTTATTTTGACATAATTATCTTTGGTGAAACCTGGGAAATTTTGGACAAGGATATCTTCAATATAGTGGGTTATGAATCATTTTACAATGAGGGTAGATTTAATCAGAATGATGGCCTAATCATTTACATAAAAGAAAAATATAAGGATAATTTTAGATTTGAAACGGTGTTATTAGAAAATGTTACAATGATTAAACTGCATCTCTTAATTAATAGGCAAAAAATACAAATAAATACATTATACAGGCCTTATGCCATAAAACCTCAAGATTTGGTTCAAAGCTTACAAAACTACATAACTAGTTCCCCTTGGCAAAATTACAAAACAGCATTTTTTGTTGGAGACACAAATATTAATATTAAATCAGAAAACGTAGATTATGTTAATGAATACCTAAATTTGCTTAGTGAACATGGATTTAAATCATTAATAAATGGATACACTAGAGAAAGAAATGGGTCAAAGTCCTGCATAGACCATATTTTTATGAGAGGTGAATTAAATCAGGAGTTGATGTCATTTATAATAAAAAGGAATATTACTGATCATTACCCAGTAGTAGCTGTCTTAAAAATCGATGAATCTCTGTTAGATAATAATAAAAATGTCGAATATAAAAAAATAAATACAAAAAAACTTGTACATATTATACAAAATGAAACTTGGACGGATTATTACGAAACTGAGAATCTGGACATTAAAATGGATCTATTTATGAATAAGTTGAAAGCAGCAGTAGATTCGGCTACAGACACAATTAAATACAGAAAAAATTTAAAAAAACGGCATCCGTGGATAACTCCAAGTTTAATGACTTCATCAAAAAGAAAAAATGAATTATATAAAATATCACAGTTGGACCACCAAAATATTCAAAAACAAATAGCTTACAAACAGTATAAAAAAATATTTGAAAGATTACTAGACAAAACTAAAAAAGACTATTTTCAAAGAGAAATAAATAAAGAAGGCAATAACAGCAAAAATCTTTGGCACAGTGTTAACAAATATTTGGGAAAAGAACAACAAAACACAGAAATAAAACAAATCAAATCAAACGAGCGCACAATTACGAACAAAAAAGAAATAGCAAACAAGTTCAATAAATACTTCACAAGTTTGGGAAAAAATCTAGCGAAAAAAATTAAAAGAACAGGAAAAACTAAATTTAATGGAAAAATACAAGAAAACACATTTTTTTTGGAACCAACAAATGAACTTGAAGTTGAAGGAATAATAAATCATTTGAAAAAGAAAAAATCTCCAGGATATGATACAATTACTACAGAAACTCTTCAAATTTTAGCTCCATACATAAAAACACCACTTACACATATAATAAATAAAATATTTGAACAGGGATACTATCCAAGTAGGCTGAAAATTGGAATTATCAAACCTCTCTATAAATCTGGGGGAAAGTTACAGATAGAAAACTATAGACCAATAACCCTAATTTCTATGCTTTCAAAAATTGTGGAAAAAATAATGAAAAAAAGGGTTGTTTCTTATCTTACTAAATATAAATTAATATCAGACAAACAGTTTGGGTTTCAGCAGGGGTTATCCACAGAAGATGCCATAGCATACGTAACGGATAATGTTTACAGAAAACTTGATAATGATGAATATGTTATGGTATTTTTTTTAGACCTTGCAAAGGCATTCGACACTGTGGATCACCCCATGCTGATAACTGTCTTAAAAAATCTAGGATTTCGTGGAATTACAGAAAAACTGATAATATCATATCTAAGTGAAAGAAGGCAATATGTCCAGATCGGTAAAACATTTAGTGAACCAACAACTGTGGAGTACGGTGTTCCTCAAGGAAGCGTACTAGGCCCAATCCTATTTACAATGTATATAAATGGCTTGTTAAACATAAATACATTTGGGCTGATCGCATCGTTTGCTGATGATACAGTTATTATATACAGTGGAAAAACATGGAAAGAAACGAAACTACAAGCAGAAAAGGATTTAGCAAAGATAAAGGATTGGTTTGATGAGATGTCTCTGACAATTAACTTTAAGAAAACAAAATACATACCTTTCAGTTGTAGTAAGGCAAAAGCTCCAAATTTCACAGAAATTAACGTAACACAAGCAAATAACTCAAAAGTAACTATAAAAGGGACAGATAATATAAAATATTTGGGAATAGTACTGGATAGATATTTGAAATGGGACGTACATATCAACAACCTAATAAATAAACTACGTGTTATACTTTTTAAATTTAAAAAACTAAAAAAAATTCTTTGCTTTTCACAACTTAGGATTATGTATTGTGCACTCGTTCAATCCTTAATTCAGTATGGGATAGTTGGGTGGGGTGGAGCCTATAAAATACATATTGAAAAGTTAGAAAAAATTCAAAAGGTTTTCCTAAGGATAATGATCAATAAAAATCGCCTTTATTCAAGTAACAAAACATATGAAGAGAGTAAGCTAATGGACATTAATAAATTATATACCTTCAAATTGTTAATATATCAATTCAGATATAGGCACAAACTAAATATGATTGATCACCCACATAATACCCGACAAAAGTTGAAACTGAGGGTTGCAACTATTAAAACCAAAAAGACAATTGCTCAAAGAACAATTTCCTTTCTCGGGCCTTACATCTATAGATTTTTGCCAGATTTTCTTAAGGATGTCACTATATTGAAATTGTTTAGAAGTATTTTGAAGAAATGGATTCTTGAAACTCCCCGTACGTTTTTTAATGAACTAATAAATGGAAAACTCAAATAACATTACTTGCATATCGAGTTGCATATTCAATCTTTAGGTTCAAAGAATTCTTCTTTAAAATAGGCAAATTCTCTTTATGAATCTTGTTTTTTTGAAGTGCAGAGTGACAATGGATTTATACAACATAGGGCTACTGAGGTATTTTTTTGTTTTGTTATTATTTATATACTTATAATTATTGTTGTAAATTTATGGAAATGGGTATGCTCCCTGGTATGCTAAGGGTCAAATTTAGATTGTTTTGTGTTTTCAAGTACTTCCTATGACTACTTATTATTTTGTTTCAACATGTAAACGCGGTCTGCATAACTGAATGGAATAACAAGAAAAGTCTGCACACAAGTCCATCAGGACTTCAGCAGAAATGTTCTTATTTATTTATTTTCCTTCAGGCAATAGTGTTAAGTATAGGTAAACTATATTGGGTATTTTTGTTATTATTTAAGGATACTATTGTTGATCAATAAATAAATAAATAAAATAAAATAAAATAAATAAACAGATAAGTAATAGTGATAAAAATAGTTGGTTTTTGTTGCAGAGGTGGAGAAGAAGGTGGTTTTTGCTAAAGCATTCTGGTGATATTCCTGGACAGTATGTTTTAACATATTATACAGATAGAAACAGGAGGAAACTTAAGGGTGTGATTGATCTGGATCATTGTGAACAGGTAATTTGCTTCACTTAATAAATATAAACAAATTGAATAATTTATTTTCATAGGTTGATCTTGGACTAAAACTGGAAGAAAAAAACTTAAAATTCGATCATGTCTTCGATATAAAAACCCCAAATCGTACTTATTATTTAGCAGCAGACACCGAGGAAGAAATGAAATCTTGGGTAAATTGTATTTGTAAAGTGTGTGGCCTAAAATCCACAAACGAAGATGAAGATGGTAAGTGAAGTATAGTTATTTTTAGCTGTGATTCCCAACATTTTTTTATGACTAATTGGTTTAAGATAAAATTGCATGATAAATATTTGAAATTATTGTTTACAGTGGGCATGGCAATGAATTCAAATGAAGTTGAAATAAGGAAGGAAAAAAATGCAGTAGCTCAAGTTAGTGAGACTCCCCCTATTTCGCCGGTTAGCACAAGTCCTTATATTCCTATATCGGAATGTATAACAGGTAAATTATTATATTGTTAATAGAAAAATCTAAAGATTCTAAACAAATGGCAATATTTTTTGATTCTTGTTGTGATTACACTATAATTAATAATATAATCTGTTCTGTACAATATTTAATATTGCCTTCTTTAAATACAATTGATCAAAGTAGTAAGAAAGAGAAGATGATTTCTTCAGCCCCAAACTATCAATAATTGTAAATTACCACTGATTTAATATGTATATTTACCCAGGTGTAGAATTATATTTATTTCTCCTACATTTCTCCCTCATTTAGTCTAAAATGAAATTGTTTAGAAAGTTTGGCATTCTGTGTTCTCTTTCAAATCTATGGGTTGCTGTTTCAATGTTTAAAGCCTCGATTTCATTTGGCTCCATTGTTTTAGGCTTCTTTGTGTTATCATTTTGTAAATTTTCTTCTGAAATGTTCACATCCTCTGCAAACCCATTATCTGGTTGAGGAGATGTTGGAGTAGAATGAATTGATGATAGGGCTTCGCAAGACCAAGACCAAGACCAAGACTCGCCAGTCTTGGTCTTGGTCTCGAAAAATAAATGTGGTCTTGGTATTAGTCTTGGTGTTGATGTTTCAAGACCAAGACAAGACTGGCTCAGTCTTGGTCTTCGTCTTGATAGTCTTGGTCTTGGTCTTGATAGTCTTGAAAAAAGTTTATACTTTATACTTCTATATCAAATGTCAGTTCTCCAGATGGAAAATCCGCAGCAGAAAATTTATTAGGAAAAAAAAATGCGGATAATAATTAATTTGCTGATGCCACAGACAGACAAATCAAGTATTGTAGATGAATACCTAGAATCAGAATATGGAAAAAATATTCCCCATGAGAGAATTTCAACCAGAAACTTTGGTATATGCAAAAATATTTAGAAGAAATTCTTATACCTACTTGGATGCTAGGGGTAATCATTGAAAAAATTGGAAATGTTATGTACCTATAATGTCCATGTACCAAGTGATCGTGGACGTCTTCTCAGATTACATATCAATCAGCTAAGAAGGAGATATAATGATAGGGTTGAGGAAATCAACAATGAAATTCCTCATTTGTTATTGTACCTTCAATATACCAAATCATGACCCCCAAATAGAAAATAGAAATGAATATGGGGAAAACTCATCAATTAGGGCTTCGCGAGACCACAAGACTAGTCTTGGTCTTGGTAGCAAGACCAAGACCAAGACCGAGACCAAGACTTGACCTGATAAATCTTCTCAAGACCAAGACTTGACGTTCAAGACCAAGACCAAGACTCTCGTCTTGGTCTTGGTCTTGAAAAGAAAAATCGACTCAATATTTATAAAAATATGCAAATTCCTATATATTCTCTTAATGTCTTTTAATCAAATCAATTCATCAAATTTATTATTTTTTGAAATTCACGAGAAGGTATTATAGGTTTTAAAAATACATACATACAACATAGTGTAGGTAACATTCATTTACACAGAACACATCGATATTTTCCTATCCCTACATAATACAATACATATACAACTCGACAATACCTAAGTATTGGAATTTCCAAAGATAATTCTCAACTAACTAACTAACACAAACCCCACATCTCACTCAAACTAACCCAAATCTAATTATTGTGAATAGGCCAATAAAATTCAAATGAGGTATGTGACTATGTGAGGGTTCTTGATAACCTTTCTCTGGCCTGAATGCTCAGGTAGGTAAGGTAGGTTTAATCTATGGTTCAAAAATAAATTTATTTTGTTCCTTGGTACAGAATCTCAATTTTATGATGTGTTTGTCAAGTTTCCCGTTCCGTTAATTAAAATTGTTTGTTCCTCTGTGTTGTGGAATGCTTTATGCGGAATTTTTTTGACATGAAACGCTCTTGGTGGTAAATAGCCTGTGAAGAAGACCAAATGCATGGTCGAAACGACGGCATAATTTTTTCAGAAAGGGAGGTTTATTTTTTTATTTTTGAAGTCGTACTTAAACCCATTATCTCTGCTCTGTCGTTGGATGTTATGTATATTTTAAAAATTTGGTATAAATTTTTTTCAAAACTATCAAGACCAAGACCAAGGCTATTAAGACGAAGACCAAGACTGAGCCAGTCTTGTCTTGGTCTTGAAACATCAAGACCAAGACCAATACCAAGACCAATACCAAGACCGCATTTATTTTTCGAGACCAAGACCAAGACTGGCCAGTAAATTCAAAGAAGGTGGAGCAGCTATATTAGAAGAACATAAAATTATTATTTATTAATAATAATTTTAGCTTGACAAGCTAACGTTATAGTTTAACTAAATTTTTCATTAGAAGTAATTGCTAAATTACTATAGAATGGTTTAAGAGACCAGTTATAGGAGTTATATTAAGAGAATATATAGGAATTTGCATATTTTTATAAATATTGAGTCGATTTTTCTTTTCAAGACCAAGACCAAGACGAGAGTCTTGAGAGAGAGTCTTGGTCTTGGTCTTGAACGTCAAGTCTTGGTCTTGGTCTTGAGAAAATTTATCAGGTCTTGGTTTCGGTCTTGGTGTTGGTCTTGCTACCAAGACCAAGACAAGACCAAGACTAGTCTTGTGGTCTCGCGAAGCCCTAATTGATGAGTTTTCCCCATATCCTTCTTAGCTGATTGATATGTAATCTGAGAAGACGTCCACGATCACTTGGTACATGGACATTATAGGTACATAACATTTCCAATTTTTTCAATGATTACCCCTAGCATCCAAGTAGGTATAAGAATTTCTTCTAAATATTTTTGCATATACCAAAGTTTCTGGTTGAAATTCTCTCATGGGGAATATTTTTTCCATATTCTGATTCTAGGTATTCATCTACAATACTTGATTTGTCTGTGGCATCAGCAAATTCATTATTATCCGCATTTTTTTTTCCCAATAAATTTCTGCTGCGGATTATCCATCTGGAGAACTGACATTTGATATAGAATCATATGCTGCTAGAAACTGGCTTATATGTTCTTCCTCTGGCTGTTCCTTCCTTTTCATTTTCATCAATTCTTTTTTCAGTGTATCCACAAATCTTTCAGCTTGACTATTGAATTGTGGTGAGTATGTAGCTGTATGAATATATTGAATGCTCTTCTTTAGACAATAATTCTGAACATTTTCACTAAAACCATTATCAGATATAGAATTTTTAATACCTATTTAGAAGTACCAGTCATTCTAGTGACTAAACGTATGTCGCTTCTTGAATAGGCAAATAAAATTAGGTTAGGAATTTCCTATGTGTACATGAATTTGACGTATTAGCAATAGACATTCGTTTTTGTTGGTAATTTTTTGTTTCATCTGATTCGTGATTGATAAAGAGGGATAGGGTTATTCTAAATGGGTATTAAAAATACTATACAATAGTATTAAAAATTCCGAATCTGGAAATAGTTTCTTCTTGCTTCAAAATCATGAATTTTGAAGTTATAGTTCTTGTTGTGAAAACCTCTGGCCCGAGTTCTGGCCCCTTGGAAAGGCATTTATGATTAGCAAATAATAATTTTCATTCACAGGACTAGCATAGTCTATGTGAAGTCTCTCCCAAATATTCTGTGCAATATGCCAAGGTGTCTCTTTTCTTGATTTCCTTGTAGCTTCTGCACATGGAGAGCAATTTTGAAAAAAATTTCCAAGAGCGTCTTCAAATAACTTAAAGGAAAACTTTGATTTCAATGAAAGACTAGCTTTAATTAAATAATCAATTTTATTATTAATTGCAATTTGAGTTGATGGGTTTGTTCCTAATAAATTGAGATTCCTGATATAGGTGTGACAAAACATGTTCCTGTATATGACTTCCCTTTAAACGAAATTTCGTAAGTTAATTCTGATAAAATACTGAGCTATTCGCCAGATGCATCTTCTGCCTTATGATTAGTACTGTGAACTTCTTGTTTTCCTATATCAGCCCATGTATTTTCAGCTATCAAGGTAATATCTGGGCCAGTATCTATTTGCAACTGCACTGGAGTGCTCTTTAGTAATGTAATGTACTTACGATCTTGCAGTGAGTCTATGCTATTTTAGTGTATGAAATCTGCAAAATCCATCTCTGTGTCCAAATCTATTGCATTTTGTACACTTAAGTTTTTTGAATTGGCAAAATCGTGAAAAATTAAATTATCAGCAGTTTCAGCATGGACTTTTCGGAATCATCTTGTCATTTTCTTGCTGATTTCTATTATTGTTTGAATGATGCTGAATCCAAAATTGGCTTGAGTTTGCAGACTGAGAAAATTGACGTAATTTGAGATTGATATTTTCATTTCCTTTTGTCCCTATAGACGCCTGGCAAGTAAACATCTTGCATGCCGATTTTAATGCGATAGAATGAAATGTCTAGAGAAAGTCTAAGGTTGAATAGATAACGAAAACGATTTCCCCTGTTCCACCTCCAGCATTCTCAGCGCTTTTTGCTGGAGGTGGAACAGGGTACAACATTTTCGTTCTCTATTCAACCTTAGACTTTCTCTAGACATTTCATTCTATCGCATTGAAATCGGCATGCAAGATGTTTACTTGCAAGGCGTGTATAAATATAGAGAAATAATTTCCTACAATGTCTTTACACAACCCTGAGGGTACATTATTAATTCTTCCAGGTAAATCACCTATATTCGATCCAAAAGACTTCAAAACCCTCTTGGAGTACAATCAAAGAAACAGCGCACGCTACATCGCTCAACATACAAACGACTCCTACGAATACCACCCCCAAAACAGTTACGTCAATTTGAACAAAGACCCCGAACGCAATTACGTCAACGATCCGCAAGATCCTCGATTCTACGATTGCCCCAGACCTTTGGGCCAGCACAAGGCCAGCAAAGAACATTCGCCTTTGCGCAGCCCTGCCGATTCCGATAGCGTTTTTCACGACGAGGACTGGCAACAAAGGGAAACTGACGCTTCGAAACAATCACGTGATAGTTCTGTGGATTTGGATGGCGGTAAAAAAATCGCCAAAGGGGCGGAGGGGACTTTGCCGCCGCCTAGACCTCCAAAACCACCACATATTACTCCTCCTACGCCAAGTTACTTAAATTTAACTCCCACGCCTCCTACAAAATTAAGGTAAAATTATTCTTCAAAATAAATAGTAAAATAATCATACCTTATTTTCTATTCATTATTTCAGTAAGGAAAACGAAGACAGATCTAAGGGGGCCATACCAGTAAGTAACAATTCATCTAATTTTAACTCTTCATTCAAATTATTCTTTACAGAAAGTCTTTTCGGATGATATGTACGATTTTCCTAGATCGCACAACATCGACACCGAATCAACTAAGGGCACGTTACAAAGAAGACACTGTTACAACAATGCAGCTCCTGTAAAATGTGCTGAAGGCACTGTATTTTGTTATGACATTTCACCAAAACCTGGCCCAAGTACATCTGTTACTTCTGTAAGCGATTGATAAGTAATTTTCATCCATTAGTTTTTTATACAATCATCAATAATTTGAAGGTTTTCCGCTATGACTTAGAAGCCACCCAGGAATACGAACCTTCTTCACCAGCACATTCGCACACTTCATCGACTGCAGCCTATTCGAATCTTCCAAGTCCAGCATTAGCTGAATCTGCCCAGTTGATGCCTCCTCCAACTGTAAACAGAGAATTAAAACCAAGAAGAAAACTGTCAGATGCACCGTCGACGTCTTCAACTACCGAGCCACCTTCTCCCAGGACCCAAGCGCCTTCTGTTGATAGAAAGCTTAAGCCCCCCACGCCCTTGCAAGAGGCAAGTAGGAGAAAATCTTTTCATTTGCCTGACGAGGATGGGGCGAGGAAAATTCGTGCAGCTCCTAGTCCCACGCCGCCAGGCCTTATGGATAATTTGTATCAGAACCAAGGGGAAGTTTATCTTTATATTAGTAGAAAAATGCAATATCTTGATTTGGATCTCGAAGGCACGTCGTCTGGTGGCAAAACTTTATCAAAACCTAACGAGAGCGATACGGTTTATAAAAAAGTGGATTTTATTAAAACTGAAGCCTTCAACATCACTAGGAATAATTTAGAGAAAGAAAGACAAGAACCGGTTACCACGTTTGTTAAGAAATAATTAACTGCAATATTTTAACATATTTCTAAATTTGACACAACATTTTAATGTTAAGTATAAACTTGTGCCTTTGCATTGTGCCTGTCTGAAGACAAATTTTAGACAATCATTAAATTTTAATGTTATTTAGGATTATAAATATATTGTTGACTATTGAATTCAAATTGTTCCTTCTAGGAAACGACGAAGATAATTAAATTTGTTGTTCGGTTTTGTTGCAGTGAAAGCATTTTGTTATTACGTACTTGTATTTTTATATAGTTCAAATTATTTTTTAAATGTGCCTTTTTTATATACAACCGACAAAGTTGAATTTTTATATTATTATTGTATATTTTGCCAATTTTTAATAAATACCTGATAGAAAAGGTAAGCAGGAGAATTTTACTTTACTATAGATGATCCAAAAGAAAAATTCTCTAAAACAAGAGATCATGATTTCTAAGGTCGATAGAGACATTCCTTTTTCTCTATCCACTCTATCAAAGACTTTGAAGCATTAAAACTAGAGGATTTTTACTGAAAAGTTTTGGTATTAAATTTAATTTGTTTTATTACATCCCATCCAAACCTTGAACGAAAATCAACAAATACTTGAGAAAAATCTGAAAAGCCAATCCCAAGTATTAAAACAAATTACGAAAACGTTTCATGACCAATTTTTAACTATTGAGACAAATCAAAAAATGATAATAGGATACAGAATATTTCCATTGATAACCGAAATCTACATGCAATGTTAGATTTGAAATTAATATTAAATACCTAATTTCAATATGGAAAGTGCCAAAATTGAAGACTCGATTGATCAATATACAACTGGCAATAATAAACTTTGCACAGTTAGGAGTTCTGCACTATACAATCTTACAACATAATAAGTTAAATCAAATATTGGCCAACATTTCGAAAAAACAACAAATTCCATTCGATAATATAATTAAATATTACGAAACAATGATGACTCAGGTGAGAATTCAAAAAAAATTAATTATCGAATGTAATACCACAAGAGGTTTCAGGATTACCGGATAATAATTCTACATTCTACCTGTCACGAAACGCGTTATGCAGCAACACCACGACTCCGAAGGAGGAGTGGTGTTGCTGGTAACGCGTTGAGTATCAGGTAAAAGTATTAGGTTATCCTGAAACATCGAGTGGTATTCAAAAGATTATACAACTCACTGTACATTATTCCCATATGACACGAGAGGATTATAAAGTGATAATCCTTCCCATATGACACGAGAGGCTTAAAAAGTGATAATCCTTTTGCACGGTAACTGGTGTTTTGACATTTTTTGACAAAAAATTTAAATTTTTGATTCATGAAATTATTAATTGAAAAAGAATTGAAGTTTAGTTCGTTGTATAACCTTTTGAATACCACTCGATGTTTCAGGCTTACCTAATACTTTTACCTGATACTCAACGCGTTACCAGCAACACCACTCCTCCTTCGGAGTCGTGGTGTTGCTGCGTAACGCGTTTCGTGACAGGTAAAAGTATTATCCGGTAATCCTGAAACCTCTTGTGGTATTACATTCGATTATACAACGAACTAAACTTTATTGCTTTATTAATTTTTGTTCTTATTAATAACAAAATTGCCATCAATGCCACCAAGCGCGATAATCTCAAAAGGCTTATCACTTGTTAAGCCTCTCGTGTCATATGGGAATAATGTACAGTGAGTTGTATAATCTTTGTAATTTATACACCAATAATTGATCACAATAACCATTCATATAGTATAAATTCTATCCTATTCCAATCCAAGACCTTATCATTCAGAGCCGTAACTAGACCTGTTTGCGCCTGTGGTAGGTTATTAATTTGCGCCCCCGCCCCATATCCCAAACTCCAAAGTTACACAAATGCTGATTTTTTAAATTTTATAATTAAACAAGAATCGTGATTAAAATTAAGTGGAATCGATTTCTCGAATGGAAGTAAGGCTGCATTTATAAATTTTTCGTGTTCTACAGTGGAACTAGAGTATGACATTGTCCATTGACTATATTATCATGACAGGACCCGTTCGGGTTTCACTGTGTAGCTCTTGTAACCACCCTGGGGCCAGATTCTCGTCTTAGGTAGTAGATCTCCACGATAGAACGAATGGTTTGTCCTTGTCAACGTAATCGAAAAGTGGATGGGAATGATAAAGACGAAAAATTTGTTCTCTCGGGGAGCTCTACTCCCTGGCCCGAGAATCGGCCGCCTGGAAAGGTTGAGTAGGAAGGGGAAAACTGCTTAACTGAAAGTATATTTTGGATAGACAGAATGTGTATTACCAGAACAACGATATGTAGGTGCGTTCCGCGTTCCTTCAGTTTGTAGTCCCGGCCTGCTGATCCCCAGACGGAGTACCTAAAGACGTGGAATCTCTGACACCCTTGACCCTTACCTTACTCGCTATAATCCCCTGAACACAGATTATATTTTAATCTAGAATTCGGAAATATTGCTGACTAGATACCTAGGACGTTTAGTGATAATAGTAAAAGTGTGTTTTCCTGCTGAGTTGTATTTAAATGTAATAATCCCTGATCTGAGGCGTTTTCTCGCGTTTACTTTTCTAAAACTGGTTCAAAACTGTCTTGCAATACTACATTCTCGCGATAAACCCAT
Source organism: Ceutorhynchus assimilis (assembly GCA_917834065.1). Taxonomy (NCBI): domain Eukaryota; kingdom Metazoa; phylum Arthropoda; class Insecta; order Coleoptera; family Curculionidae; genus Ceutorhynchus; species Ceutorhynchus assimilis. The sequence continues at coordinate 13,489,512 of OU892287.1, forward strand.
GACGTCACGTCAAAATTGGTTCAAACCGTTTCGAAATACAATCCAATCTATGTAGGTTTATTGGTGACATTACTTGAACCAGTTTTAAAAAATGTTTTGAAACATTTGAGACTCGAGAAACGCCTCAGGTCATTGCCTCAGGTCTGTTAAAATTAGGTTGTCAGTATTGTCTGGCTAGCCAAACGACGAACTGCAATAGAATTTGCTGCTTTGCCAAACTTGATGGAAACAGTAATAAACAAGTTGGTGACATATTTTTTTTGCTATATGAACATGTGTAGTATTTTGAAATAGAAAAAAATCCGGCAACATTGCGAAATGATGGATGTGGAGAGGCGTGATTATTCAGAGGCATGATTCTATTGGTTAGAGCCTAAGGTTAGACCTGAACGACAGCACAGTGACGTGGTTACTGGCGAAACTTAAAAAAAAATCTAATAATTTTATTGGTTCATTTCCTTGGTGTTTTCGGTGCCACTGAACCCAAAGACATGGCTGTCATCAAGAGGTGTCAGTTGAGGTGTCAGTGAATATTCTTAGGTTACGCCTAGGGTTGACAAACTATCGAAAAAAAAGCTATCGATAGTGATATCGATAGAATAGCCTACCCATCGATAGTAACTATCGATTGTACTATCGATAGTTTGCTCTGACCAAAGTAACCAAATTTGTAATTAATTACGATAAACATTAACCTCCAACCTCCATCAAGTCCATCAAAGTCACTCGTCACTCCTCCTAACCGAAAAATTGGCAGCACAGCATGTCTATCCCCAAAAATAATTACAGATTTCTCAAAATAACTACAGATTTCTTTATAATTCCCTCAATACACAGATGTTTTCACTTACCTTTGGCTACATTGGAACTATCGATATTGGTACAGGTCTATCGATACTATCGAAAATTAAAAAACTATCGATAGTATCGATATTCCTATCGATAGTTTGTTATCCCTAGTTACGCCCCACTTTTCTTCCCCCTTTCGTCTCTATCAACTTACCACTTGCCAGCAGGGCCGCAACTAGAACCCTCGGCGCCCAAGGCAAGTCCAAATTTTGGCGCCCTTCCACCCTCCACATGTAAACAAAAACAAAATAAACTGCACTGGGTCTCCACGAGCCTTCCTAGCTCGTGCCAAAAAATGCGCACTAGGTGCATACATAATTTCACTGGATTTCAAATGGAAAATAAAAATTGTTAATGTGCAGTCAAATGGAATGTAAAAATTGCACTGAGTGCACCTCCGTGCAACAAATGGAAAACGCCATTATTTTATCGCAACCAGTTTTGGAACGAGTTCTCCAGACTGTCTAATAGGTAAACGAACTTTATGTGTCAATCCTGAACTTCTTTCTAAAATCCAAAGACCGCTAGATCTGGTTCAGAAATGGTTCCGGACCGATTCTGGTTGATCCGCGAATCCAGAACCGTAACTAAAAGTTTCTGAACTTTGTGATCCGCGAACGCCATTACTTGAACTGCGCATGCGAAATAGTTTCGAACAGTTCAGAATCCTCACCGCGAACGAACCTATTGTCTGACTATAAAATCGAGATGTTAGTTCAAGGTTGTCACCGCTTTAATTATGCAAATAAGGCAATCGGAATATAAAATCGATATGTTTATGTTAGTTCAAGGTTGTTACCGCTTTTGCATACATTAAGTGCCGACTCATAGATAGGCAATTACTTATACATAATTGAAGTAGGGTAAGTGTTTGGAAGAAGTCCGGAGAGGTCAGGAAAGGGCTGGATAAGGTCGGGAGAAATCTAGACAAGTCTGCATAAAGTCTGGATAAGGCTGGATAAAGTTTAGCTAAGTCTGGAAAAGTTTGGATAAGTTTGGATAAAGTCTGGAAAAGCCAGAAAATTTCTGGAAACGTCTGGAAAAGGCTCTATTAGGTCTGGAGAAATCTAGACAAGTCTGGATAAAGTCTGGAAAAATCTACCCAAGTCTGGATAAAGTCTGGAAAAGCCTGGAAATTTCTGGAAACGTCGGAAAAAGGCTGGATAAGGTCTGGAGAAATTCAGACAAGTCTGGATAAGTTCTGGAAAAGTGTATTTGAAGTCGGGAAAGTGTTTGGGAGAAGTCCGGAGAGGTCAAAGGGCTGGATAAGGTCTGGAGAAATCTAGATAAGTCTGGATAAAGTCTGCATAAAGTCTAGCTAAGTCTGGAAAAGTCTGGATAAGTTTGGATAAAGTCTGGAAAAGAGCCAGAAAATTTCTAGAAACGTCTGGAAAAGGCTCTATTAGGTCTGAAGAAATCTAGACAAGTCTGGATAAAGTCTGGAAAAATCTAGCTAAGCCTAGAAAAATCTGGATAAAGTCTGGAAAAGCCTGGAAATTTCTGGAAACGTCTGGAAAAGGCTTAATAAGGTCTAGAGACATTCAGACAAGTTTGGATAAAGTCTGGAAAAGAGCCAGAAAATTTCTGGAAACGTCTGGAAAAGGCTCTATTAGGTCTGGAGAAATCTAGACAAGTCTGGATAAAGTCTGGAAAAATCTAGCCAAGTCTAGAAAAGTCTGGATAAAGTCTGGAAAAGCCTGGAAATTTCTGGTATCGTCTGGAAAAGGCTTGATAAGGTCTGGAGAAATTCAGACAAGTCTGGATAAAGTCTGGAAAAGTGTATTTGAAGTCGGGAAAGTGTTTGGGAGAAGTCCGGAGAGGTCAGAAAAGGGCTGGATAAGGTCTGGAGAAATCTAGACAAGTCTGGATAAAGTCTAGCTAAATCTGGAAAAGTCTGGATAAGTTTGGATACAGTCTGGAAAAGCCAGAAAATTTCTGGAAACGTCTGGAAAAGGCTCTATTAGGTCTGGAGAAATCTAGACAAGTCCGGATAAAGTCTGGAAAAATCCAGCCAAGTCTAGAAAAGTCTGGATAAAGTCTGGGAAAGTCTGGAAATGTCTGGAAACCTCTGGAAAAGGCTTGATAAGGTCTGGAGAAATTTTGACAAGTCTGCATAAAGTCTAGCTAAGTCTGGAAAAATCTGGATAAAGTCTGGAAATTTCTGGAAACGTCTGGAAAACGCATGGAAATTTCTGGATTGGGTCGGAAAAATTCTGGAAAATCTGGAAAGGGTTGAATTTTAGCGGATCTCAAAGCTCACAATAATCACAAGCATTAGCGTTGAAGTTTGCTTCGGCATTTTCAATGTTCTCCTCGGTTGCATCTTTGTGAAGGACTGTGAATTTGTTACTTATGTGACAATTCTCTGACAATATGCCTATTAGCTGTGCTATTAGATATTGCTCTGTAGATGGTTGTTTTTCAAAGCAAGGAAGTGGTTTAATATTTTTTCGAGGTCCAATAGAAGAATCTAGGTATGTATAGGGTTTTCCAATAGTAACGCTCGATGTTTGACAATAGCCCATGAAAAACTCGATAGTCACACAGGTGCTATCTTTGGCAGCCGTATTCAATTAGTCTCTGCATTTTATTATGGAGCGCTACACGATTGAGCAACGCGTCGGAATTGTTAAAAATTATTATCATTATCAAAACCAATGTTCTATTCGGAAAACGTTTCGTGCACTCCGTGCAATTTATGATGTCAACGATCGTCCTTCAGAATCCACAATTGGCCGACCTAACGTCACTGGATTTTTTTCTCTGGGCATTCTAAAATCCAAAGTCTATGTTGACAAATCTCGAACGGTTGCCGCCTTAAAGGCCAATATTAAGCACTTATTGCTGAAATTGAGCCATTTTTATGCGATAACGAACACTAAATGATTCTAACGACAATCTAAAATTGTCGGAGAAATGTATTGATAATTCGGATATTGTTGAAAACATCTATGAGAAGTAAAGTCCGTCGATTTTAATCTAATACTCGAAAGGAATGTGAGCTGGTGGCACCCTACATTTGAACGCCAATGGTCACCTAAGGTCACCCCTGGTTTTCGCTTCACCCCCTCGCTCCTCATACGAAAAGTCGACGAACAATACTAAAAAAAGGAAGATTCAGGGACTTGACCAAATCTGCAATACTTTCTGCAAGAAATGTTGATGTCGAAGAAATAAACGAATAAGTTGTCGAACTGTTGGACGTCAAGACCGAAAAACTCTACACCAGTATAGATAGTGTCAAGAACTGTGATAATAGTGATCTAAATGATGCTATTCTTCCAAAATATTTAAATTCGCTTAATCCGCCGAATTCCCGCTCCATGATTTACGATTGAAAACGAATTCTATTGTATGCTTATTAGAAATCTAAGCATCAGTGCAGGCCTTTGCAATGGTACAAGGCCTTTAGTTCTGGAACTTGGGGATAATCTGTTACGCTGTGAGATATTGACTGTAGATAAACAGGGAGAAATAGTGTTCATAAATCGAATAACACTCTACTGCGAAAACGTCTACCCCTTTACGTTCAAACAAAGACAATTTTAAAATAAAATTAGCCTTTGCAATGAGTTACGATTAACAAATCTCAAGGACAAACATTTGATAGGATAGTAATTGATCTCCAGAAAGGATGTATTAGTCACGGACAACTTTATGTGGCGCTTTTCAGAGTTCGTTCGTGGGACTCATTCAAACTTTATTCAGGGAAACAAAGAGGCAATAGTGTTGTCAAAAACCATGTTTTTAAAGAATTGTTTTTTTGATAATTTAATTTTGAAATTTCGCAGTCATAGATGATTTCAGAAGATCTTTACAACTTATTTACAAGATATTTGAAGATCACAAGACAAAAACCTGAACACGATAAACATAAATGATTGAAAATAACGAAGAACGACATGAAGACTTAGCACTCTTTAAACTTTGGATTCTTACGAGTTCCATAAAATAGAATAAGTTGCACTGGACATATGCACACCGTATATTCAAAAAATAAGATCGATTTAAAGTCATTACGATGTACCGCAAAAGTAATAATTCACCAACTACTTTGATCACATTTAAAATTTATGTCTACCACGTAGGTACAAACAAAAAATGAAGTTGAATAATTGAGCAATTGAATTTAAAATCTTTTAAAAAAATTTTTTTTTCGATTGTTTGCAGTAAAATGTTGATCGAGTAGACTTCAATAACTGGCCTAATAAAAAAAAAGGAACTTCATGAAAATGTAAAAAAAAAATTAAGACTCGATATCTCGTATTATACCACAGCACATAAATAGTTACTAACTCGGTTTATAATAACACCTTGATTATGGTTATGATTATTCTGTTTTAAATAAACCACTTCGAATAATGTATACCTACACCTACGAGTTCCATAAAACAGAATGAGATAAGTAGACATACGCACAGCGTACATTCAAGAAATGTGATCGATTTAAAATCATTATGATATACCATACAAAAATAATTAGTCACCAACTCCATCCATCGCATTTGAAATTTCTTCACTAGAATAACATCTATACAACTTATCTCACTGTTACATTTAATGTATAATGTACATTTAAATCAAAAATTATGCTGTTTTTTGTACAACACCTAATAAATATTTTCCATTTTATAATTATTTTGATGGACTTGATTTAAAAAAAAAGCGCGCGAAGCGCGCTCATGACCTAGTAAAAGTAAAAGCTGTTTACGGAAACTATGATCGGGTTAAAAAAACGCTAAGCTAGATTTCTACCTTCAAAAATAACAAGACTATAATCTAAGAGTTCAAAGAGCCTGCCAAATATTATTTAAGTTAGTCTTGTAGTGGATAGTGGCGCTAGTATCGATATGACGTCATCGCAATGCCAGTGTCGCACCACAGAATCGGTAACTCTCACCTTGGTTTATTATATTTCTCTATGTTAGGAAATGTATAGTACATTGTATCATTAGAACCCCCCTTTTTATTTGAAATTTTGCGGGTAGAGAGTGAACATACCAATAAAATGTGGGATTATTACCAATATTGAGCAATACTGGCATTGCAATGAATAAGTAGACTTATAGCATATCAGCAAAAAACTTGGTGCAACGACCCAAGTTTGAGGAATCAATAATTTCTTGCTGACAATAGGAAATCGACTTGGATCAATAGTTCGATTTTCCTAGTCAGTTGGGTCTTAAAGCTGAAGCAGATAACAAAGCTTGAGCCAGGTTATCGGGCGCGAAAAAAGTTAAAGTTATAACGTTACAGAAAGATGGATTTCCAGTGGTAAGTCATTTGTCTTTGTCAATTTGTAAACTCATCATTTTAAATCAATAAAATTATTCATGATACTTTCCCTTATGTTATTATTATTTATTTTATTTTGTGAGTAATAAATAGGCATTGTTATTTTACATTTGGTTTTCATTTTGGACCAGATCCCAAGTCCCAAGTCACGACAAAACAGGTTGTGACATTGTGGTGGAGGCGCCGTTGTAGTGGTAGTGCTTCCGAACATCGAAGCAGAAGTAGTTGTAGCAGTACTGCCAAACATTGGAGTTGCTGGGGTGTTTCCAAAACTGAAGTGGTACTGCCAAAAGTTGGAGGGGCAGCAGGAGAACTAGTGGCACCAAAAACTGAAGCCGTGGTAGCTGGAGTGCCAAAAACTGAATAAGTTGTATTGCCAAACGTTGGCGGGGAAATTGTCGTTGTGGTACCACTGCCGAAAACTGGAGCTGAAGCTACCGGTGCGGTACCAAAAACAGAGGTGGTATTGCCAAATGTTGCCGCACTAAATATAATAGGTAATAATTATAGAGGAAAAAGATTGTTGTTTCTAATGAGCTCTGAGTTTAAGAAAAATATTTCAGTCAATGTTTCTGAGCCTGAAAAACCAGCGACAGTTACAAAAGAGCAAACAGAAGTCCAATCATCCTTAACTTCAATTTTATCATCTCCAAAATTGAGTACAAATCACATAAACCTACTGAAAAACATGTACACTTTAATGAAACTACAGCAGCAGCACCATCGATCAATCAGCCCTCTTTGACACAAACCTCAGCTCATATAGTATCAGAATCTGTTAGTAAAGCTTCTATTATCCAGACAACCCCAACTAACAATTTATGTTTTATAAATGGCCTAACAACGTTTACAGAACTATTATTATAAAATAACAATGTCGCTATAAACGTTCGAACAACGTTTATACAACGCTTATAAAACCAAAAAGGGCGCACTCTTGCGCAGCAATTTTGTTCTATACCAATGTTTTATTATGGCTTCCACATCTTTCACCGGATAATTGTTTAAACATTTACAAAATTACTATAAAACATAGTTTGCAACAATTTATACAATATCTATTTATCGAGATAGAATAAAACAGTTTTATAGAAGTTGTTTCATTATCTCAAATGAAGCTTTTTTGTTTTGACTAACACTATAAAAGTAAGCTTTTGTTCTTAAATTGTACCTTCTGAGAATAATTTATTTTTTAATGGTCCTTAAGATAGCAAAAAGGCAAGCACATTGCATCTTTTGAAACAAATAAAATACGTTTGAGTAAATAACATCAGCCATATTGCATTATTTGGTTCTGATATTATGTAAACCCAATACCAGACATACACAAATTCGATTTACAATCTGATGGTTGATATTTTACTGCGAAGGAAATTTTTTGGTATAATATATGGGATATATATAGCAAAATTTTCAAGCGCCTCATATATATTGGGTATTATTGAGTTTTAGCAGAAAAGGTCAAAAATTTAATCTGTAATTTTCCCTCTTTGGGCCTGGATTGTGGTAAAATAATTTAAAGGATCCATCTCATACCATTATATAAATACTAAAGTAGTTATTTAAGGCATTTTATCATTGCAAAAATGATTTTTTGTTATACACTCAAAAATGGCCGTCGTAAAGTGAAGTTGAAACAACACAAAATATGGCTTCCATGTTATAATAGCTATTTATACAATAAGTTACGAAATGAGCGTCTTTTAGGCACGCGACGTGAAAATTGTCCAACGAGGCAAAGCCGAGTTGGACAACACGTCGAGTGACTAAAAGACACCGTTTCGTAACGTATTGTATACAAGATTTTTTCTACTGGCATTTTATAATAAAAAAACACAATTTTATTTCATGTGAATAAGTCGATTACACCCAAAATCTTTGTTACCTGCTTTTACTTGACACCTGACACTTTTCATGCGATTTTCTTTTCAAAATTCGACATCAATAATTAAAATCCTAGAAAGTAGGTTATAACACAAAGTTCTGTTTTGAGTAACCCAAACGTTCAATTCAGTAATTCCATTTTCAATATTCATAATAAATACAAAACAAAATTCAAATATGTGTTTAGTGTGTTTTTTATTTCTGAATAATGAATGACACTTTTAGGCACTAGTGCTTAAAAATTACTTTTACGCACTCATAAGTCACTTTTACGCATTCAAAAGTCACTTTTACGCACTGAGTGCCTAAAAGTAACTTTCACGCACTCAGTGCCTAAAAGAATGTCGTTTCAAAACTGAAATGACAATCGAAAAGTTGCTATTATGAAACGTCAGTAGAAAAAATACTTTTTTTTACTACTAACCTGAGAAATAGACATTATTCAATCTATTTTTCTAAGAAAAAATTGAATTTCTCTCCCTAGGTTAATAATGAAAATAATGAAAAAATACCTAGGTCAATAATGAAAATGACGTCATGACGCAATGATATTGTCATGTTTCTATTGGTTCCATTTCAATTTTATACGTCAATTTGAAAAAAAAAATACAGGTTTCTGTAGGTACATAGCAAGTTCTATAAGCTGTTGATAGAGGGCAGCACTATCAAGAGGGCGTTCACAAAAAATAATTAGAACACAGATTTTAAACAAATTTTTTATTTTCTACTAGCAGTAGTAAAAAAAATTCTATATATTCCTCGGTAGAGAAAATCATTATATACCTCAAGCATTATAAACCTCGGCGCTGCGCAACTTCTCTACCTAGGCATATATATACTATTACCACCTTGGGAGTTCTTATAAAATGTTTTTGCTCTATTAAGAGATTTTTATAAAATATTTAATTTATGGGTATATTTTAGGTAAACAGAGACGTACTGCAAAAAAAAACACTCTATATATTCTCTTAGCAGCTAACGGGTCTTCAAAAAAAAATCAAAGATTGCTTTGATTACGAAAACGTATGTCGCATTATTGTTTCTTTATTGGTCAGATTTTTTGGCTTGATATTTTGACAATAAACAATGGCGATTGCATGGCAAGCAAGAATGACTAATTCGTTTTATAAATGTATTCCTTAATGCTTTTGTATCCTCACAAACATTTTTTTGTTTTATAATTATTATATATAGCTTTTATTATGACAGAGTTCATGATAATTATATAATAATTTTTTTAAAGTTCCATCTGAGTGCAAAATGCTTTAGACAGCAATAATATCCGAAAGAAAATATTAGTAAATTAATTTTATAAATGTTTCACATAGCGCTAATAAAACAATTTTATAGATGTTCGCAAACGAATGAACTAGTATCAGATATCACCAATACAAATCTAATATAAAACAGATTTGTTCGGTGAGCTAAAATGTCATATAAAATTATTGTGTAAACGTTTATAAAACAATATTAAAATTTGTCATTAAACTGTTTTGTATTTTTGATCCAAGAACGTTCTTACGACTACCTTATAGAGCAGAATACTTCTTAGAAGCTTAATTATCTCGCTTGCAATTTTAATAAAACAAAATGGCGTTCGACGAGCAGTAATAAAGTAATTATAAAATAAAATAGCAGCGGACAGTTAAAAATTATAAAATATATTTGCTAGTTGGGAACACCTGTTGTTTCAACCACCCCAACCTTTTCTATAGATAAAACTGACACAAGTAAGCCTTCGTTTGGTTTAGGTAAACCTTTGGAAACTAGCCCTCAAAAACTTGGATGCTTCAAATTTGACCTTAACGCACCTGCCAGTACCACATCTCCTGCTACAAAACTACTTTACCCTCTATAAGTTTTCCTGCTGCCACATCTTCAAATACATTGAATTTTAATAAGCCCTCAGAAAGTTCTGTAATAGTTTTTGGATCAAGTTCCAACACAACAACAGCTGCTTCAACCACTTCAAAAACGGAACCCACCTTTTCTTTTGAAAATTCATTGGCTAAATCTCCAGCGATTAATTTTGGTTCCAATGCTGCACTTAAAAAGACTCCTAGTTTCAACATTACAACCACTCCAAGCACAGTGCCATTTTTTGGTATCGCTAGCACAACTACTACTAGCACTACACCGATGATAAATTTTGGTGCGCCAGCAGCAACAACGACGACACCTTCGATAAATTCTGGTGGAACTTTTGGTGGACAGAGTACCGCATCAAATAAACCCAATACTTCCTCGCTCTCTATGTTTGGCTCCAATACTAGTACTGCCACTGTCACGCCTACATTTCACACAGAAAGCCCTAAGCAAATTAGTAGGGAAGGAGAACAAGGTAACCCCTTATGTGGATACCGGAACACGCTGGCTTTGAGGGCAACGAAATGGCGGATCTCCTTGCCAGAGGGGGAGCCGAAACCAAGTTTACAGGACCCTTTTCATAGAAACTCGACTTCAAACAGTTCAGACTTACCGCGAACGAAGCTATTATAGAAGTAAAAGCTGTTTACGGAAACTATGATCGGTTAACCCGATCGCCAGCAGACGTAGGTATTTTGTCTTTTTTCAATTGTATTCATTAAGGAAAGATAGAAAACATTCAGCTGCTGATGGGGTCAACCCGATTATAGTTTCCGTATACGATTAAAGAGAAAAGAGTCAAAAGAGATAATGCATGCAGCATGCAGAGGGCGCCCACGTCGCCCACAGTGCTCTTGCTCAGTTTGGTCGGATCAAAGCTCGGCTCGAAGCTAATCTCTGGAAGGAATGTTGGGCGCTACGTCATCAATACTTGAATTTATCACAGACATTGCGATTTGCTGGTGCCATTTGCACGCGCATTGTGTTTGACATAATTTATATAATTACTATCGATATTCGTTTTGTTGATGGTTGACAAAGAGAGACGTAACAACCAAAATAAATTTATGTTACGACGACAAATGACGCGTAAAACCGTTGCATTTTTTTGGATTGTAAAATATGGATGGATTAAATTAGGCGCCTTCGGCGCCCCGGTACTCCGGCGCCCTAGGCGGGCGCCGAGTTCGCCACCCCCTAGTTGCGGCCCTGCTTGCCAGACTATATAAGCTTAAGCTTACTAAAGTAACGCTCACACGACGTAGCAGTAGTCAATATAGAAGGCTCAGAAATATTCTTAAAGCTGTATGTTAGTATGTTAGGATAAATATTTTCAAGAGTAAAATCATACACACATAGGTACAAAATTTCTAAAAGTCCCATCCATCCCATTACGATAAAATTATCAAGCACGGGTTCGCCCTGGAATTTTAAAAATTCTATTTCTGCAGAAACTCAAACGTAAACGCATTCAAATCATCTGGATTTCCATTTGCCAAGTCTGTAGCTTTTTCTAAAACTACATAAAGTCGTTTCCTCGATAGACGACCACTAAAAAAAACCACAAATCTTTCCCCAATCTGTGTTTTATAGTTGCATGAATGCAATAGGGTACTTGCATCAATTTTTTTTATTGCTGATTTCGTTAGTCCATAAAAAATAAGTGAACACGTGTTTTTCTTTTTCTTCTCAGTCAAAAATTGACGGAGATACAACGCTATGAAATATGCCTATGACGTCACTTATCATATAAATTAGTGACGTTGCACATGCTCAGTATATCTATACAGGGTGTCCCACGGTGGATGGCGTATTAGACATTTATGGAGAACTAAAAAGCGGATCATTTTGAAAATTTGGCAATCGTGATAAACGACCATGATCTACACTTTAAAAATATTTTTGACCATGCGGTGTTGGCGCTTCTACTCTAAACCAGTGGCAACATCGCTATTTTTAATGGAACACCCTGTATGTGATTGCATATTTGAATTCTACGTGAAATTCTAAGCAGATTTTATGCATTATACCCTATACCTAAGTTCAACTGTTTTGGAAATATTGACAGTTGAAAATTATCTTTTTGTAACTTTGACAGGCTGTAAAACCTAAACGGTTAATTTTAGAGGAAAACCGATTTCACATTCCTATCTTAGATTTTCATAAACTATCATCTGACACCAACTTTGAATTTAATCGGAGATTAAATTTAATTGGAATTTTTAATCATGGATTATATTCAAAGTTGGTGTCAAATGATAGTTTATAAAATTCTAAGATAGGAATGTAAAATCGGTTTTCCTCTAAAATTAACCGTTCAGGTTTTACAGCCTGTCAAAGTTGCAAAAAGTCAATTTTCAACTGTCAATATTTCCAAAACAGTTGTACTTAGGTATAGGGTATATCATATGAAATCTGTTCAGAATTTTGCGTAGAATCCAAATAGGCTATAACATACAGGATGTTCTATTTAAAATAGCGATGTTGCCACTAGTTTGGAGTAGAAGCGGCAACACCGCATAAACAAAAATATTTTTAAAGTGTAGATCATGGTCGTTTATCCCGGTTGCCAAATTTTCGAAATGATCCACTTTTTAGTTCTCCAATAACGTATAATACGCCATCCACCGTGGGACACCCTGTATATACAAAACTTAATATTTGTATAACCTCCGGAATATTTGGTCGAAATTAAAAAAAAGTAACGATTTTTTTTCGATTTCCTACAGTTTGCAATAAACAATAATTAATTTAATTTTCCATGCAAGTACCCTATTGCAAGGGTTCAATTTCCAAATGTGTTTTGGAATCAAAAAGACGAGCCTCGTCATTTTGCTTCCTCACCAGGCATTTTGGGTTTCCTTGTTCTGGGTTGTTCTAGTACCATATCAAATATCTATTTCTCTGTAAAGAAAAAATGCGCCGAGCGCTCTTTAAAATTTTGGTGTGTTGCGCAAAATGCGTTTTACCCTCAACGTTATTTACTGGCAAATTGCGCCCTTCTGAAGCTTGCGCCCGTGGCAAATGCCACCTTGCCCGTGGCAAATCCCACCTTCGCCACGCCCTAGTTACGGCACTGTTATCATTAAAAATGAGCATCCTTACCTACTACTTTCGACGGACATTTACTACAACCTGTATATGGAATACCCTATACCCTCAAGTAGAAGATGTACACATATGTAATCAAAAAACACTTAAAACAAGATTCATGTATCTACAATCTGATTACCGAAGGGCAACCACAATGTTCCTTCTCAAAAATACATTATGACAAACCAACAGTTAGGCAACTTCCTAATGGTCAACTACTTGCGATCCCAAAGAAAAGAAGAGCCTGACAATAGTAACCAATTGCGATAAAATCAATCACATGGAGATAATCACCAGTCCAACATTAATCTTGAAGAACGTCAAGTTAATATAATGAACCAGACATTTTCAAAAGTTATTGAAAATTTTAATTTTGAATTGAAAATTCCGAAAATAAATATATCTGAATTACCAGAAAACATTATACTATATACCTTAGAAGTCAAAGAAATTGACGACAAAGAATTTCAAGAAGCTATCCAAGAAGCTGATAGACTACAAGTTCAGCCTCTACACAAACTAGTTTATTTAACCAATAATGTTAATAACGTAAGTTGGGGTAACTGCGCGATAGGGGTAACCGCGTCACCCAGTCTGTAAATTTTCAAAGAGGTCTTTTATAAGTTGCATATGTGCTACCGGTTTTCAACTTCGGTATTGACTGATCGATTCCAAGTGATTTGGCAATATTGGAATGTGTAGAAAAGTGACAGCTGATCTCTGAACCTAACCTAGTCGTGTGATGTCAACAGGTGGGTTGGTGGTTATTCATTGGAATTCAACACTTTCATTTATGTAAGTCGATATTTCAACTTCTTTGTGTTTCCTTGAGATAATAATAGCTAAACGAATACGTGACACAATTAGAAGAAGATTATTTTAACATTTGTGAAAATCACACTTAGTGTCACACTTACCCCAAATTTGTAGGCTCTAGGGTAAGTGCGTTTGTCAAGTGACGCTCTTACCCCATCTCAGTTTATGACCAACGAATGAATATTTTTTTGTTGTTCCTGACAAAAATGCCTCGAAATTACACAAGAAAAACAAGTAAAGCGAGTAACTACACCAAAGAAGACCTGCGGTCAGCTTTAGAGGTCATCCGAAATCGAACTGTCAGTATTAAACGAGCCAGCCTGTTATATCAAATACCAAGATCAACTTTGAGTGATCATGTTAAAGGTAGACGAGGCGTGAAGAGTACAAGTTTGGGAAGAATGACCGACATTTCATTAGAGCAAGAAGAAATAATTGCAAATACTATAAGGACGATGGAGAAATGGGGCTTTGGGCTTGTCAAGGCGGGAAGTCTTAGAGGAAGTCGGAGAGTTTGTTAAAGCGAATGATTTGAAAACAGGTGAACAGTGGTTCCTTAGCTTTAAACGGAGACACCGACTGTCGATAAAGAAACCCCAGAAGGTTGAGATCGCAAGAAGAAAGTGCCAAGATCTATTCATTATTCATGAATATTTTGATTTGCTCAAAGCTACTCTCTTAGAATTGGGCATTCTTGAAAAGCCGGAGCACATTTGGAACCTTGATGAGACCAGTTTTTGCGCAGATCCTTCGAAAACGAAAGTAGTCGGCGGCATCGGAATTGCCTCAACACGCACTACCAGCGGTCCAGGCCGTGACAATACAACAGTGTTAAGCCGCGTCCAGATTAGTAAATAAATGTGTTGCGTTGAATTCGGGATTCGCCACAAATTTTTGCGACGCAAATTTGGTATAGTCCGACAAATACCATTTTAAAGTCACGAGATATTGGTGGCAAAAAACGTATGTTCGTTGATTATGTCGTTGATATCACCTACAAAAAGCTACTTGTGGTTAATTACTATTGAATTTTAAGATATCGGGTCTTCAAAAAAAAAAAAAACCAATCAAAGATTGCTATGGTTTTTTAAACGTATGTCTTAGCAATATATGTCTTTAATTTTATCAATGAAATTTAATGTCAAAATGTCATGTCAAAAATCCTGACGAATAAAGAAACAGTAATGCGACGTACGTTTTCGTAGTCAAAGCAATCTTCGATTGTTTTTTTTTTTGGAAGACCCGATATGTTCCCACTAGCATTTCTGAAGTAGTATTGACCAATCAGATGAGAATTTTAATACTTGCAATTGTTGCGAGACTCATTTTTGTCGTTTCTGCTGCCCCTTCTAATACATTCTGAACTTGAATTGGGTACCCGTTTTCTATTTGCATCTTTTTGAGTTGGAAAAAGGTTAATATAGTCAAAATTATTAGCTGTGTTTGTTCGTTGTATCATTTTCTACTTTGACAAACTAATTGATGACAGTGACGGATTCTATTTCAGGTGAGAATTTTATGAACAATAATTAGACAGCAATTTTTTTGTCAATTTTGCTATCACCGCTGTTTGAGATGTATTCAACAAGGATAGAGAAAAATCACGTGACTTTAAAATGGTATGTGTTGGACTATATTGTCACGAAACGTCTCTGTTTTGCTGTGTAGCTCGACTATTCACCCTGAAAAGCAGAACGGGAAGGGAGGAGTAACAGGGAAACACCAGAACAGTTTTAAATAGCTAATATATATTGTTACAGGACGGAGATTACGGAAACATGAATATTTAGTTATTACCACATCATCGTCATCTGGGACCAGATAACGTCCCTTCGGGTGGTGAGGCTCAAAAAAAGGGCGGACAGTCAAACGTCGGGTATACCCCTGCAAAGCTAAACAACCAAACCAGCCCTACAGAAAAATCTAGAAAGCCTTTTCACTGTAGGTCAAAGCCTGGGTCGTCAGAGAGTATCTGCCCTGATAGAGATACGATAGCGTATTAACTTTATCAGTCCAGATAGTTCTCCAACTTTGAGTCGTCTCTAAAAACCTACTGATTGCAGCGAAGCGCTGAGACACGACTGATTTGCCATAGTGTGGCCCGGGCTTTTATATCCAATATTTGCTGACTATGATTAGGTTAATTTGTGTTTTCTTGCTTAGTTGCAGTTATTTGTTATAACCCGTGGTTCAGTGTATTGAATTTGGTTATAGCCCGTGGTCCCATGTAGGGTTGACAATATCTTGAATCACACAATAATATTTGTGTTGTGCGCCGTGCGTTCTTGCTCAAAACGGGTGCGGCGGTGGTGTATATGGCTTTCCTAAGCTTTGTATCCATTCTGGCAATTCTAGGTCCAAACATTCAAAATTATTTGTAGACATACGCAAATTTTTTTTGAAATGCCTTGTACTTTCATCCATAGATAGAATATTCAATAATGTGCTACCATCGGAGTGTTTCTCATGCTGATACAAAAACTTAATCCAATAGCTCCTGGTTTTGTTTCTTTTTTTCTCTTCCTTTTTCTTAATAAGAAGGCACATAACGATGAAAGCTGCACATTTTTTTTACAGTATTATCAATCCATCAGAAGACAATCACAGATTCACAATTTGTCAAAATCGATGCGTTCGCGAAAACATATGTCCACACTAGAACGGTGTTGCGCCGCAAATCCCTTTGATGTTTTGGTAAAAAAACCGACAACACGCGGATCGCGTGCGTTGAATGCCGCGAAAATTTTTGCGTGCGTCCGTATGCGGCGAACAAGTCCACACTCGCATAAATTTGTATCGCACACACAAATTTGTGCCGAATGCCACGTACAACGTAAATTTTTACTGATGTGGACGCGGCTTTATGTGCATGCAGTGCCGCAGGCGAAAAAGCAATTCCTTTAATTAGGGAAGAATGTGTATGACGAATGGACTGCCGAAGAACAAGATCCCGCTCACCCTACAATGTCATATGCTGCAACCAAAAGAGGTTGGATGGAGAGTTCAGTTTTTTACAATTATTTCAAAAAGAATTTAATCAAACAGTTTGGAGACCGTAGACCGATCTTGCTGATCTACGATGGCCACTCTACTCATGTTGGCATCGATTTGAAAAAAGAAGCGATGGCACAAGAAATTGTCATCCTGAAATTGCCGCCTCACTCAAGTCATATCCTACAACCGCTTGACATTGCAGTTTTTAAATCACTCAAAGCTACTTGGGATGTGAAGCTCGTGAAATGGCAAAGATTGAACCCAGGAAAGAAAATTATAAAGAAATCCTTTGCAGTCATGATAAAAGAGATTTGGGAGGAGGCAAACCCAATCTTGATTCCTAACGGATTTAGGAAGGCTGGGATCTACCCCTTCGATAATACAGTTGTTCCCAAAGAAAAGTTTGACCCTCTAGCTTTCCAGAGATGGGAAAACCATCTTAAAAATGAGGCGCATGGCTGAGACCAGTGTTAACAACAACGACAATAATATGGACAATGAGCCAAGTACTGATAATGTGAGTGTTGAACCAGAGCCCAGTACCAGCAGTGCAAATATATTGCCACTTACTAGCAGTAGCGCTAACCTCGGCGTTTCATTTGAAGAAATAATGCTGTCAACATTGATGCAAAATAAAACTACACAAGATGCATCTAAACCAAAGAAACGGGTTGCAAGCGGTGCGGAAGTAATAACTAGAAACGAAGTGATAGAAAGGCTGCAAGATACTCAAAAAAAAAGACTGTAAAGAAAAAAGACAAGAAGACTGAAGACGATCTCACAACGCCAAAGAAAAAAACCAAAGAAAAAATCCCAACCAAAGATTATGGGAGAGTCAGAAACTGATGAAGAAGAAGCCATTGATAATATGTGTGAAGATGAATCTGATGCATCTTTGGATGGAATATTTGACGAAATGGAGAAAGAAAATGAGGAAGCTCGAGAATTAGAACGGCAAATAGCAGACATGCGAGAAGCTGATTGGGTGCTAGTGAAATTTCCAGGAAAGAAAAGCGTCAAGTATTATGTTGGTTAGGTTTTGCCGAAAGATCCTGACACTCAAGAGGACGAAGCGCGCATAAAGTTTACCAGGAAAAAGGATTCTAGTCCAAGATCTGTTTTTAAGTTTCCATTGGTTGACGATATTGGCCATATTTTAAAAACCGACGTCATTAAGCTACTTCCAGCACCTAAGATCTGTAGGAGTGGTGAAATAACATTTGACGTGTCATTTTCTGGATATTCTATGCAAAAAGAATTATTTTTTCAATGTAATCGGGTTTGTAACTTTTTTAGAATAAAGATTTTTAAATTTTGCAAGTAGGGTTTTGAAGGTTTTTTTTAATACGAATAACGCTCTTATCCCAATATAAAGATATTGCAATATAATAGAGATTATTTCATTCATTATAAAATAGACCCATCAGACAACGTCATTTTTTGAATAAATTTTGTTTAAATAAGTGATTATTTCACAAGACCTGTTTATCAGCGATTAAATTTTTGTTTACCTTTTTTGACAGAATTTTGATAGAAATATTCTGACATTTTATAATAAATAGAACTCTTTTGATAGGATTGACGCCAACAATTCAATCCTAATTATTCAGGAAATAATCTAGCCGTATACCACTCGACCTATAAATTTAAATGGATTAAACTATCCAAAAATTTTTTGCATTATTTTGCTTTTTGGCAAATAGTTTCATGCACAATACACTTTTATATTTTAAATAAATTGTTTTTAAAAAGTTAAGTTTCTAATATGAATACATAATTGGCGCAATCGTGCGGATTTTTGAATTTTGATTCTCAGAGTGCGTTAAACTGAGTAAAGCTGAAAACACTTCAAACCGCGAAAAATTTCAAAAAACTGAAACCTGGTCTCGCGAAAGACTTTGGATTGCAGTGCAAATTTTTGGATTAAAGTGAATTTGGTTCAGTGATACCCACTTTTTATTCAAATAAGTTAACTGAGAATAAGAAACATTGAAAGACCAACGTGTGGAAAAGGTCTACAGTTATTGTATTGTCACAGTAAGTAATCCCATCTTTCTACAATTTGTGATTGGTTTCATAGTTAAGGCATGATATAGATACATAATTAACTTACTTCAAACTTCAATAACAATAAACAATAATTATTCAAATTTCGTTTATTTACAAAACTGGTATAATCAAATTTTTCTCACTAGCTAGCTACACTAAATGACTAAAGCTACGTTACTTTTTTTGTATAGATTTCAACATCAATTACAATACAAAAAAAAACTTAGAACGAAAACTGCATAACTTGCAACATCATTAAGCAAGAATTAGGTATTGATATGTTCTTAAGAATTTAGCATCGTCCTAATCTGTATAAAAATGAGTTTCGCTCTAAAATTACTACATCTGATCATTAAATTAGTTTGCTAAAAACATTAAATTAGATAGGTAGCCTACTATGTACTGTACAACGAACACTAAATGTTAGTATACAATTTTTTTTATAATAATTACATTTTACATGGGTCTATAAACGAGTTTTCACAAAAAAATTATGTACTTCGGCAAGAAAAATATCAATTATTTTCACTGACAAATAATGGAAATTTTCAAATTTTATACACACTTCAAAATTTTCTAGTGTGCCTATATTTACAATAAAATTATTACAAAAAAAAGCTTTTCATTGTTTCAAAGAGCGCGCAGCCAGTTTCATTATTTTACAACGGACTTTAATTTAATTGTGTTCTTTACAAAAGCAATACTCTATATTGAAAAGACAGCGACCCCTATTCATATCACGGGAGAGGATCTAAAATATCCGAGTAATACAAAAATACTATTGGCTATTATTTTCCTTATTGAAAAATATAGGTTTTCTTTTTTGTCTAAAACAGCTTCTACTTAATCCTAGGGTACATAGAACGCATCCTTTTGATATAATAATTCAAAAAAAAACGCATAGTTATTATTGCACTCTTTAGCTTTAGACCTTCTTCGTAGTCACTTTATTTTTCCAGGGTTTGAGCTGATGCAGCTCCGTCTCCAAGATTAAATCCTCGCCGGGCTCCGATGGTTTAGGCGATATCGCCGAAACTGCGATGTAAGCCGTCGGGTTTTTCTTAAGATGAGCTGGCTTACCTGAAACTGCATCATTTTCAACAAAGATTTCGCTAATAGATAGAAGGAGATATTTAGTTTTATGGGGTTTGATACAAAATAATAGATAGATATCTCAAAAATCGCTATGAAAAAGTCAATTCAAACTCATTATCAGTAAACAAGATATTATTTACCAGTTACTTTATGATATGCAAAATTCTTCTGTGAGTTCCTATTTTCGCTGTTCTTGCCCCCTTTTTTCAAAAAAGCTATTTGCGTACTTGCAGCTGAACCAACATTTTCTATGTCGTCAAACGTTGGCCACTTTATGGTTGTTGAATCAAACTTATAATGATTAGAAATATTATTTTCGATTTTCCTTTTCATGTTTGTTTCCAAATATTCTTCCTCCAGTTGCTTTTGGTGCCTCAAAATATTATCGGAGCTGATTAGGTCTTGGTCTAAGCTTCCTAAAATAAAATAATCGTGTAAGCAAAATTTCAAAAACAAAGTTAAAAATTGATTACACTTTATAAATTGTGCAAAAGCCTCGACTCTAACTTTCTGTTTATCCCATAATGTAGGTAAAGCTCAAGATTATGAATTTTCTAGTTTTAGCTTTACCCCTTATTGCCTGACTGACCTTTTAAAATGTATAAAATTTTAATTAGTTTTTAGGAGGAGTAGGCGTAAACATTCTAAATAACAAAACAATTGTTACAACTATTACTGCAATAATACCCAAAAAACTTAAAATGTATTGAAAATTAGCCAAACAAGGGTAACACTCTTCCACAAAACTGTCATCACTTTTTTTTGATTTTACACTTATTTGATCATCGTCTTGTGTTTCTATAAGCGCAATCGACTCCATCATTTGTTAAACTGGCTTATTTTTAGAGCCTTTGATGAGACACCTCTTAATTAAGGTCAACAGAACGGGTCAATAAAATGTATCGCTTTCAATTTAAATATTAATTAATTAACCCGTTGACTTTGCAGTCTAATGGGATCTCAAAATAGCTTTAATATTAGAACAAAGGGCTTTGAATTTGATATAATTCGGAAATGAATACTCACTTAAAATTTTGTGTATTTGTCTCCATCGGTCCGGGTAACTGACGATTTTTGCTAGGAGATCCAATAATAGTTGTGTAGCATCCGTATTATTGTTTTCGGTAATCTGAAAAAGGCAAAAATAACTAAATAAAATGGATTTTGAACAACGTAGATCCAATCCCATTACAGTTATACGTTCTGAACTGGATAATTTTTGAAAAATTCGAACTTCACCTTCCTTGAAACAATTGTAGTTGTAGTGTGTTCTGAAATTTTTGTCTCATTTGGTATTATAATAGTGTCAACTACTTAAATAAATACCACTCTGTACATCAATACCGCGCCGATATCCATTACTGGCAGACTAAGGCTAATAGTACAGTCATACAAGGATTCATCTACTGAAAAAATCCGAGTGAGCCTAAATTTTGTCTACACTTTTAATTAATGTATAAAAAGTCCCCACCGATATCTTGTTTCCGTTCCAAGATATTCAAGGTAAAATATCACAGAAATTAGTTTTTCTTGAATATTTTGCTTTCGGTATGTGTTGGAAACATGTTCCAACAATCATGCTATCTCTTTTTGATGGCAAAATATTTTTATACATATAAAGTTTGCAACACTGCAGCGTTGTCGTCATGTCTATTTTGTCATGTCTGTCAATATATTGCGCGCCATTTTTGTCATTGCAGCAGTGTAGCTTGGAGCTTGTCCACGTTAACAAGCATCCAGAAACCTTTTCACATTTTAATAAATTTTATAATCTAGCTCTGCCCTGTTGGGCATCTAAGCAAGCTCTGGCTTCTTGTCATCTTGTAGTAGTAATTGTAAATAGTGTAAATATTGTGTAAATTGTTGTAAATATAGTGTCAGTGAAAAGCGCGTGTGTTTTAGTTCCCTATCCAGTCGATCATCCAGTCCACCTAATTATACAGTCCACTAATTATCAAGTTATTTATCTTCCATTATGTGGTTTTGCACATAATTTTGGCCAGTTCGAGCCGGATACTGGATAGTTCGGAACCTAAAAGTGCTTTAAAAACCCTCAAAAAGTGCCTTTTTAGTGGTTATTGATTGTTCCATCGTGATTTTTGGCGCCATGTGATGCAAAAAATCAATCATCCACTGTGCAGTCTGCACGTGTCTCAAACAACGTTGGGTTCCACGTGCCACCAGCGAAGGTTTCCGCCGGAACCGGAAGTGCGTAAGTAGAGTGGGGCGGAGCAAACAAACTTCACTTGTCAAATTCAAAAGGGTGCTTCTTTTTCTCGTCTGGTTCAACCCAAGTCACCCCGGGTGCAGTATCCTTGCTTGGTGCAATGAAGTACAGCCCCGGAGCAACGAACATGAAAGTGAGAGTTCACCACCCCGACAGCTTAACCTCAAATTAAATGTCAAACATTTGTTTACGTTTTGTTGTTTGTTGTTTGTGTATTTTGGATTTTTGCAGTGAATTTGAGTGAATTTGCATTATTTTTGAAAAACTGAATTTTTCGCATTAATTATTGCTATTTTTTCATTATTTATTTAAAGGATGAACAATTATCCGTTTTTCGTTTTGTTAAGTAGTTTTTAAAAAAAAAAAATCTAATTTACTAGGTAATTTTAAATTTTGTTTATAGATTTCTTTTGATATTTTCTTATTTTTTTGATTGTAAACTTTGTAAATATGGCTACCAAAAAGCAAATTGATAAATTATTGTCAAAGAAAAAGCAAGCAATCGACTCCATGGTTAGAATAAGTCGTTATATTTCCGATCACAAATCTGATCCTGACAGTGAGTATAAAACCGACCAATTTTTAGTTCGGAAGGAAATATTGCAGGACAGTTTTCAAAAGCTTAAAGACATTCAAGTTGAAATTCTGTGCCTTGATGGTAACTATGATGATTCAATTGATGATGTAGAAACTCTTTTTTATGATGTCATTGTAAGTATTAAAAATTGTTTACCTAAATCTAATTTACCAGGACCAGCTAATACTAGTAATTTAGCAACTAATATTGCTCAATCGGTTTCAATTCCACCTACTCAAAGTAATAATTTTATTTCTGCTGCTAAATTGCCCCCAATCGAGATACCTACCTTTGATGGAAAAAATTTAACCAATTTCAAATCTTTTATCGATATATTTAATGCTGTCATCGATAAAAATCAACAGTTAAAAGATGTTGAAAAGCTCTTTTATTTGAGAAATTATTTGAAGGGTGAGGCTTTAAGCTTAATTGATAATCTGCCACTAATAAATTCTTCATATCAAGGTGCCATAGATATTTTAAATAACAGATTTAATAATGAAACTATGATCATAAATTCACATATTTTTTCTATTTTGGATATTCCTGCCATACAAAAAGGTACAGCTCATGCACTTAGAGATTTTGTAAGTCGCATCAAGCAGCAAATTGGAGCTCTCAAAAACCTAGCCCAGCCTGTTGACAACTGGGACATGGTGATGATTTGTATTTTAAGTAGAAAAGTTGACCAATTTACCAACAGAGCCTATCAAATAGATCGTGATAGTTCCAAATTGCCGACTTTGGATGAATTCTTGGCCTATTTAGAAAATAGAGCTACAGCCTTAGAGGCAACTAGTAGTACCCCCCAGCATAAAACTAAAGAAAAGGTTTACGGTTTATTAACAAAACAAACCAATGTAAAATGTCCCTTTTGTTCAATATCTGGACATAAACTGTATAATTGTAAAAAGTTCAAATCCGTACTAGTAAAGGATCGTATATCTTTTGTCGACAGACAGAATTTTTGTAAATTATGTTTGAATATTCATTCTGGAAAGTGTATAATGTTGTTTCGGTGTGGTATGTGTCAAAAGGAACACAATACCCTGCTGCATTTGGACAAGCAATGTGAAAATAATAATTTTCCTACTGAACGCAGAGTCATGTATTCCAATGCCTCACAGCAAGAATCTGTACTTTTACCTACCTTAAAAGTAAAAATTAAATCTAATAAAGGCAAATATATTTACGCCCGAGGTCTGGTTGACACCGGCTCTCAGATTTGTTTAGTAACAAACAGTTTAGTTGAAAAGCTAGGATTAAAAGCCTTTAATAGTTCTTTGAATATCACTGGCATATCGGAGACTAAAACTAAAATTAATAAATCAATAAATTTAAATATTGAATCTTTGGTTTTTGATTATTCAAAAAACATAAAGTGTGCGCTTGTTGACACTATTACAAGCAATTTGCCTAATGTAAGTTTTGATATTTCAGAGTTTGAAACGCCTCGGAATATTCATTTGTCTGATGACAGTTTTTACCGCTCGGGACCGATTGATTTTTTATTGGGTGCAAATGTGGCGTTTGAAATTTTTCTCTCGGAGAAGCTTAAATGCAACAATATATATTTTCAAAACACCCTATTCGGTTATATTGTAAGCGGTGCAATTTCTGCTTGTGCAAATGTCACATGCAATTTTTTTGCGTTTCACGCGACCTATTCAGATCTTGAAAAAACCATGTCTCAATTTTGGGAAACTGAGAAAGTCCCTGAGATATTTCCAGAATATCCCAGCGAGCAAGAAGCTTGCGAGTCTTGTTTTCAAAATTCTCTTGAAATAATAAATAACCAATATCAGGTGAAATTGCCACTAAAACAAACTGACATAAATTTGGGGGATTCATTTTCAGTGGCTATAAAGCGCTTTGAAAACCTGGAAAAAAGATTTAGAGTTAATCCTGATCTTTTCTCACAATATAAGAGTTTCATGGATGATTATTTGAATTTAAATCATGCCAAAATTGTCAATTACCCTGTAGAGGAGTTAACTAATGGTTCGATTTATTTCATGGCGCATCACCCCGTTATAAGGGAAGACAAAAAAACCACCAAACTCAGAGTTGTCTTTGATGGCAGCATGAAATCGAAACAAAAGAAATGTATAAATGACTTCTTGTACAATGGGGCAGTAGTCCAGAAAGACTTATTCGATATTCTTGTTTGCTTCAGAACTTATAAATTCGTAATTTTAACTGACATAAAACAAATGTACCGCATGGTTTTAATTCACCCGGAACACCGGCCATTGCAAAACATTCTGTGGAGAGATCATCTCGGTTCCTTACAGTATATTCAATTACAGACAGTCACCTATGGCTTGAAAAGCTCGTCTTTTTTAGCAACGAGGTGTTTGGCTGAGCTGGCTCACTCAGAAGGTAAAAAATTCCCTCTCGCAGCAAAAGCTCTTTTAAATAATACATACGTAGATGATATCTTATCGGGTTCTGACACAATTGAAGAGACCATAAAGCTTAGAGACGAATTAATTTCTTTATTGGGTTCACGATCATTTTTTCTGCATAAATGGTGTACCAATGAACCAAACATTTTGAGTGGCATCCCTAAAGATAAACAAAATTTCGATGAGGTTGATATGAGTAAGAATAATTTTACCGTAAAAACACTAGGCCTAACTTATGATACCATTTCTGATCATTTTAAATTGTCAACTCCTAAAGTTATGGACATCAATGAATATTTAACAAAGAGACAAGTACTCAGTTTGATCTCCAAATTTTATGACCCTTTGGGGTTGGCAGGCCCGATTTTGGTGGCAGCCAAAGTAATCATGCAAAAAATTTGGACATGCAAACTTAGTTGGGATGAAGTATTGCCCGATGATTTGTTGGACATTTGGAAAAGTTTTATAAAGGGTTTTATTAACATGCAAACTTTGGAGATTCCTCGGAATTTATATTTCACAAACGCAAATAGCATTGAGCTTGTAGGGTTTTGCGATTCGTCCATGATAGCATATGGAGCAGTCATTTATGTAAGAACATTTTTTCCTGACAGAGTACATGTAAATTTAGTTTGTTCAAAGTCTAGAATAGTACCTATAAATAAAAAACTTACCATTCCTAGATTGGAACTTAATGGAGCTTTGCTTTTAGCAAATCTGGCAAAAAAGGTGTCTATCTTATTGCAATCAAAAATTGATAAAGTATTTATTTATTCTGATTCGACCATTGTACTTGCTTGGTTAAAATCAGATCCTCTGAAATTAAACCCTTATGTGGCAAACAGAATTATAAAAATTCAAAACTTAACTTCAACTTTTAAATGGTTATATATTAACACGAAAGAAAATCCTGCCGATTGTCTATCCAGGGGTCTCGAGCCTCAGGAAATTGAGTCAAATAATCTGTGGTTCCACGGTCCAAACGTTCTTTCTGATATTAATTTTTGCCATAATGAGATTCCTATAGAAATTCCTGCTTCCTTGCCAGAAGAAAATTTTTTAACACAAGTCATAAAAACAAAGCCAAATTCATTTTTTGAAGATTTTTCATCCCTTAGAAGACTTCAAAGAGTTTTTGCCTATATACTTAGATTTGTTCACAATTCTGTAAAAAATTCTGGTGAAAAACTTGAGGGAAGTTTGAAGCTTTCAGAACTGGAACACAGTCTTAGAGTAATCATAAAATGTGAGCAAGACTTTTACTTTTCTAATGACATTAAATCTTTACTTTCCAATACCCCTTTAAAATCCTCATTAAACTCTTTGTCGTCGTTCCTAGATGGCAATGGATTATTGCGAGTGGGTGGAAGGTTACATAATTCAAACATTCCATATAATCAGAAACATCCTGTGATCTTGCCCAAGGAAAGTCACATCACCAAATTAATTATAATACAAGAACATTCAACTTTGTTGCACGCTGGACCAAGACAAGTTTTAGGTTCCCTAAACCTCAATTATTGGCTCATAAATGGAATAAGATTAATTAAAAAAGAGCTACACAAATGTGTGATTTGCTTTAAATTCAAAGCAAAATGTTCCACTCAATTAATGGGTTCCTTGCCGGAAAAAAGAGTCTGTTCAGCCAGAGTGTTTCAAAATGTCGGGGTAGATTTTTGCGGTCCCTTCCTCGTTAAGCAATCTCGAATTAGAAAATCCGTAAGTTCCAAGGCATACATAGCACTTTTTGTGTGCTTTTCAGTCAAAGCAATTCATATGGAACTGCTTTCAGACCTGACAACCGAAAATTTTCTAGCTGCTCTGAAGCGTTTTATTTCGCGGAGGGGGAAGCCCGCAAATATTTTCTGCGACAATGGTTCCACGTTTAAAGGAGCCGAGAATAAAATCAAAGAGTTTTATAACGAAACAGAAAAAATTGAAAATTATTCCCTTCAGGAAAAAATTACATTTAATTTTATACCGAGCTATTCTCCAGTTTTTGGTGGTTTATGGGAAGCTGGAGTAAAATCGGCAAAATTTCACATCAAGCGAGTCATAGGTAGCAATGAGCTTACCTATGAACAATTTAATACTCTTATTGTCCAAGTAGAAGGAATTTTAAATTCCCGACCACTTGTAGCCTTGTCACAAGATCCTTCAGATTTGGACTATTTGACCCCTGGTCATTTTTTGATAGGTGCGCCTATCACAAGCTTTCCTGACCCTGATTTGACGGAAATTCCCCAAGGTCGACTTAAGTTTTGGAAATTGTGTGTCCAGATGCAGCAGCATTTTTGGAAAAAGTGGTATCACGACTATCTAACGCAACTCCAAAATAGGCCAAAATGGCGTGATGAGATGCCTAACCTTAGGGAGGGCTTGTTAGTCATTTTAAAAGAGGATAATGTACCTTCTTATAAGTGGCCAATGGCAAGAATAGTTAAAGCAATACCTGGAAAGGACGGCAAAGTAAGGGTTGTCGAAGTGAAAACCAAAAAAGGTATTTATCTCAGATCGGTTACCAAGATTGCAGTGTTACCGATTGATGACAATAATTGTTAATAATATTTTTGAAAATTATTCACAAAATTCTGTACATATATTTGTAAAACATTTAGATTTATATTTATATTCAATTAGCTATACTCGTATATACATACATAATGTCATACTATGTGTTCCAGAAATGTTTTTAGCTTTAATTGTTAGTTAAGTTTTCGTTTACTGGATCATCATTGAAATCATACCTTTTTTTAAAAAAAGGGTTGCTTACTTTCTCTTTAATTTTTTTATTTTTTTTGCTGGAAAATTTTACCTTGGTTTCATGTGAAACTCTAGGCCCCCCAGCATGTTGGAAACATGTTCCAACAATCATGCTATCTCTTTTTGATGGCAAAATATTTTTATACATATAAAGTTTGCAACACTGCAGCGTTGTCGTCATGTCTATTTTGTCATGTCTGTCAATATATTGCGCGCCATTTTTGTCATTGCAGCAGTGTAGCTTGGAGCTTGTCCACGTTAACAAGCATCCAGAAACCTTTTCACATTTTAATAAATTTTATAATCTAGCTCTGCCCTGTTGGGCATCTAAGCAAGCTCTGGCTTCTTGTCATCTTGTAGTAGTAATTGTAAATAGTGTAAATATTGTGTAAATTGTTGTAAATATAGTGTCAGTGAAAAGCGCGTGTGTTTTAGTTCCCTATCCAGTCGATCATCCAGTCCACCTAATTATACAGTCCACTAATTATCAAGTTATTTATCTTCCATTATGTGGTTTTGCACAGTATGTCCTACGATTATTTTGGCTAAAAATATTGGGAAATTCTCTTCAAAAAATATTATTCACATATTTTACGTCATACCAACCATTTCCACCTGATACGCCAGAAAAACAGAGGGTAGCACCCGTTTCCACACCACCCCAGAGGTGAGATGCAAGGCGTGTTTTTTTTTACATTGTATTTTCACTGTAGGCCTAATCCATGGTCTCTCTTGTTGTGACTTTTAGATGTAGAATGTGCGATCTTCATTCTCGTAATCTGTCCCCTCTTCCACGACGTACAAATGTTTACATTAAACACAGCATCGGCCCATAATGTATTTGGTATTAACATTTGTACCGTTCAGTTTTGGCTCCGAAATACCGCGCCCCGTACCGAAAAGAGTTGGGTAGTGGGTAGACTGATCAGGAAAAGTCTCGGCTGTACAGACAAGTCCCGCAGAGGATAACCGCAATCCTTATGTCCTGGTTGAACGTACGGACATAGATCAGTTATACTTTCTACCCCGCTGAGACACGCGATTCTGAATTTGTCGCTAGAAGCTTTCGGGGACTGGTGCTGAACCTAGGGCTTATTTCTCCGATAGTTGTTTTATTCCTTTATCTGCGCATTGGTCCCTGGTTTTTCTTTCTCTACTGTAACAAGCTACCTGGTACTAGTGGGCCCTCAACCACTATAATCTTGAGGGTGGCGCCCGAGATTATACCGCTGGATTAACCAAAAGATAAATAACGACTGTTAAGCTGCCACAGCTCAAGGAAAAACCTAGGAAAACCCGTTACAAATTTTGCGCCCGAGCAGGGACCATTTTGCGCATCAGCAACTGATCGTAAATATTACGTCATCATCCGTCCCCCGTTTCACCGAGAGGCCGTTAATTTTGGTATCGACCGATGAGTTGACCGTTACATCGGGGTATATTTCTTCATGGATTCTCCAGAAGCAACGGCGCTGCTTGGTGTTACTATTTCAATAAGCCACATAATGTGAAGCATGTTGTGGCCATCTATTGTGTAGACATTGATATCTGCATTGTCTGCTGAATACTGAATAAGAGCACCAGTTTCAAATGATAGAATATCTGGTTGTGGCTGGTAGACAGCAGCAACTTCATACATTAATGTTTCTCTATACGACCCGCTTAATCCAAGAGTTGACAAAATATCTAGAAAAGGTTAGATGTGAAGGATCGTGCACGTATCGTCGTCATAATAGCATGACAAATAGCGGTACACTTACACTTAAGATGGTCAGTTTTGCCTTTTTTGTTTTTCAGAATTAATTGTTCAATAAAGTATGAAAGGCTCTGTGGGATATTTTCGTTAAGATTATGAAACATTCTACTGGGAGGAGGATAAGATTGACAATCAACAGACATGAAACGAATGTCTTCTCTGATAATTTTGGTCACAGTTTGTACAATTCGAAGGCGTTCTTTTGCCGGTTGAGATTTCTTATTTTCATATAAAATATCACTTTGAGTATCGCGGAAACAAATCATGGTCGAAAAGGAATGAAGTTTTGTCGGTTACAACAACCGAAAATCGTGGAAATAGAAAATGAAAAGAAAGCTAAGGAAAATTGGAGGATTGAAAATTTTGGTCCTGGGCGGGATTCGAACCCACGTCCTCAGCATTGCCGGTGCTACGCTCTTACCATCTAGGTTCATGGTGACCCTACAGATCTTTATGATTTTTTGATTGGTGTTGTAAGAGAAAGTTGCGTGGTTCTCCGCTCATTGCCAAACTTCTAATTATACATTGATATTTCTTAGTTTTTTTTTTGTCTCGGTTTCCTCGTTGGCTTCTTCACCACAAAAAAAAAACACAAAGTTTTTAAATCAAAAGATCCCAAGCTAGAGCGTGTTTAGCGAAGAAAATACTGAGATGTACCGGCAGCATCGTCATCTCGTCGTCTTTAAGATGACACTATGCTACTCCCCTAGGACACCAACCTCCAATTCGAAGATTGATGCGGCAGCCTTATTCTGTAACTTGCGACCGCAGATAATTGCGCAATAGTTGCTGTCAAGTCGCTGCCAAATGCGAGTTTTCCATTTAAAAAAAAGCAACTTGCGACCGGTTGCTGGTTGCTATGTAATTGCTGTTCGTAGAGAATAAGCCTGCGGGTTTTCCTTACGACGAACTGGGTTTTCCGAAAATCTTATTTCGCGCCCGAAGGATTTAATCGTTGGCTCTCTCTTTTCTTTCTTCGTGTTCGTAAGCAGCTCGCATCAACAATAAATACTAAAGGGGGCTCTTCCACTGGCTGCCTAAAGCGATCCCGATAGTGAGGAGACCCACGTAAAGTACTGTCAGCCTAATACGCGATCCAAGTGCAGGGTAAGCAAAGACACCACACTCCTGTCGAGAAAAATTAGGGGACTTTTAGATGCTACTATGTATACTCTTTGCGACAGTTTTTATGTACTGTTACCGAATCTGAGCCCTTAAACGTTCTGCATGTTCATCTTCTCTTTCCACACTTGCTTCTCTTAAAGCATATATACCGCGTTTTACAGTCACTGTAACACCTTTCAAGACTGCAAAAAAAACAAGACTCATCCATAGCGATGGCCTAATTAAGCCACAAAACGAAACGTCTAGACTTCTTGCCAAATAGATTTGAACTGACTTACATCGATTAAATGCGATTAACCGGTCGATCATAGTTAACAGATAACCAATGAAGCAAATGTCATTTGGCAACCAATCGTTATTAAATGACGTTCATGTCTTTTGACCTTGAATATCTGAAAACGCAAGCGCGATATTGATGGGGACTTATAAGACATTATTTCTTGAGGTAAAATAAAGGTGTAGACAAAATTTAGGCTCACTCGGATTTTTTTCAGCAGATGCTGCTTTTTCCGGCCTAATATAGCTGGAGTATAGTGCAAAGTACCTCAAATGGGAAAAGCCCCTCTAGCTAAGTCTCCTCCCAGTGCAAACTACCTTTAATGGGAAATGCTTTTCTGGGAGTATTGAACGCAGCAGACTAGGTCCAGTGCAAACTACCTTTATTGGGAAACGCCCTTCTGAACCTGTCTCAAACCCAGCTTCAGTCTTCAGTCACGCCAAGTGTACAAAGTGTACATAATAAAGAGTGGCCTATAAGTAGTACGTTCCTCCGTTGAAGAGACGACATTAAGCTATTTCTAGGGTAATATTATTATTCAATACAGATCTTATTATACCTATTATCCGTTCACAATCCGATGTCCACTGGTACAGGTAAAATTTATCACCTTTCAATGCTATTTGATAGGGAAAGGTGATAAATTCACCTGTACCTGTGGAAATCGGATTGTGCATAGGATATATACCAAGCGAGTTTCTCTCTACCTGAACCCTACCTACGCCCCCAGGTCACGCTCCTGTTGTGACGCCCCAGGACGAAACGTATAGGGGTTGTGACAATAGTTATGGCAAGATATATCCCAAATAAACAAATCAGAAATTTACAAGAAATAATCTCAAAAGTGTGGTACTTTTGATATCTTTACAATTTAATAAACAAGATGGATAAACTCTTAAGGCTTGAACGATTCGACGCTCTGATCAAAACTCCTCAAAAGCTGCTCAAAAGTGACTCACTGGAGAGCAACTTTCAACAATTAATTTTATATCATCCGTTGATAAGCTAGAAGATGATGAAAAACTAGAACTCTTAGTAAACTATGAAGTCACAACAATTACGAGCACCGTTGATCAGTAACTTGTTACAAGCACTAAAACATCAAAGTAAGTGTTGTGTATTGATGAACACACCTACCAGTATGTACGAGCCTTATAGCAGAGAGATGAGAGATGTTTGCAGGCAAACATCTAGTTACTCATAATTGTTGAAAATGCAGTTGTTATAGTTAGTTTACCAGTTGTTTCAGTTAGTTACAAAAATCAATAAAGCTTAATAGAGTTTCACTTTGTTCTTCGGATCATATCATTTAATGACCAAGCGAGGGATTGAAGAATGGCTGCGTTAATTGGATCCATTGAACCGTATGATGTTATTTCTAGTTTTAGAAGCTACTTGGACCGAATGAACCATCTTTTACATAGTAAACGAGGTAACAAATGGAAGAAAATTAGGCAATTTCATTACTTTAATTGGTGGACCAAGGTATGAAATTGTTAAAAGCTTGGTAGCTGCAAAGATTTCTACAGATCATACTTACGGAGAAGCATTTTTATGTCCACCAAAATTGATTGTCGACGAAAGATTTAAATTTTACAAGCTCCAGCAACTACAAAATGAAACAGTTTCCAATTTTACTGTTGAGCTACGAAATGCTTCGCAATATTATGTATGAGTTTAAAACCTTCATGGATGATGCCTTACGTAATAAAGAAATTTGCGGACTTTCTCGTGAAGATATTAAAAAAAAATTATCAGGGGTTGAAAACTCTGACATTTGCCGAAGCTTATAGAACGGCTCTCTTAATGGAGGCAATGGAGTCGGAGCTAAAACAGTTAAACTTAAATGGATTAGCAATAAACCAAGTTAAACAGCAGTTTTATCCGCGTAGTTCAAAAGCGTGTTACCGATGTGGACGGTTTCACAATTCAGCAACTTGCCCGGTGGCCAAATGGAAGTGTCGTGACTGTAGAAAAGAAGGTCATATTGAGAGGATGTGTCGGTCTCAGAGTGAGACTAAGTCAAAGGACTGGATGAAAAATAAATGAGATAATGAATCAAACTACGTCAAGGGAATTATTGAAGAATAAGATTATATTGTTGAAGACAAAACAGAAGTAATTAACCTTGTTCAACAACAGGTACACAAATTAAGTACTGCCCTCTCTAGAATTGTTTTTATTTATGGTGTAGAGGTTGGCATGGAAGTAGATACAGGTGCTAGTACATATATCTGTGTTGTCCGAATCAGAGTATTTTTCTAAATTCTCATTTGTTCCCTTAAAAAAATGTTCTACATTAGTTAAAACTGTATGAGGGGATATGCTCTCTGTGTTGGGAATAGTATATTACAATCCGAGACGGAAAATACTTCATTGCTGGTCGAGAGGTTATTATAGTTTATCGAGACGCGAAGCGTCGAGATAAACTCAACCTCGAGACAGAAATGAAGTTTTCCGTCGAGGTTTGTATACTTTTTTATTTTCAACCCTTAATTTTCTGATGCAAAAACTAAAGATTCTGTTATACGAAATTTTCATATAGTGTAAAACTGGCCTTAGAAAAAAATATTTCACTTTTTTTGTCAATGTCATCAATTTTGACGATCTCAAAGGCCCTGTAAAGGCCAAAACAAAAGACGAAACCACAGGAAACCGCAAAATCAACAACCACAAAACATCCCCCCTTAGAAAGGTAAGTGCCGTGTTGAGAACCTGTCTATAAGTTTTCAGCGCCTCTAGTGACTGGGGGGGTCAGCTTTTGTAATTCTGGATTTATTGGCGAATGCAAAACGCAATTAGGGTTCGTTCGGTATCTTATTCGTTCCAGTGGATCGTTTGCACCATTGTTTGATTCTAGCGAGTCAACACCACCACTTTAAAGTTTCTACCATTTTTTGGCATAAAATAATTGTGCCAAAAAGAAGAAACTCATAAAATCGGTAGTGTTGAAGCGCCTTCAAGGTAAAATTGACTAAGAATTAAGATACAAATTTAGATATTTATTAAAGTTTGAAACAGAAAATATAATAGAATATGGAATTGATTACAATTATTGCGAAACAGTTTTTTTTCATGTAAGTATACATACATATTAGGTAGGTAATGCTAGTATAAAGATAATAAGGACAGTTACAAGAAGTAATGACGTACATTCAACAATAGCTTGATGAAAAACTTAAATCGTAAATAAAATGACAAAAGAGGTCCTTTTCTCACAATCCAAAATCGTTGTTAACCTACC
Source organism: Ceutorhynchus assimilis (assembly GCA_917834065.1). NCBI lineage: Eukaryota > Metazoa > Arthropoda > Insecta > Coleoptera > Curculionidae > Ceutorhynchus > Ceutorhynchus assimilis. Next base: position 13,523,830 of record OU892287.1, read on the forward strand.
AAGTGAGGAAAGTGTTTCTGCACAATATGATGGAAGTTGCACGAATGACAGCAAAAAGCAGAGTTCGGACAAGCCTTTAAGTCCAGAAAATACACTTTCCGCATGTGTTAGGTAGAAAGTTTATGTAGTTATACATAATATAAAGCTCATTCAAGAAACAAACAACTTCTCGTCCAATGTAAATCGTCTAGCTTTAGGCTTTTGGTTTTGAGTACGGACTTGGCTTAAAATAAAGCTGTACATCAATGGATTGACGTGGTCTACGAGCCTTTGAAATTTGGTTTATGATGCAAGTTATTCAGCAGCAGAAACTTTGGATTTAAATGACGACAACCTTCTACTGATTCTTCTTAGCTTATTGTTGGATTCTATAACTTTGGAATAAAGATATTTTTCCCTTGGGGATAGGAATTTTTGCCTAGTGACGTTAATGTTCTTTAAAATTTGGCATCGTCTCTCATGACCTGCAAAAAAAAATAGATCAAGATTGGAGACGAGTTTTTCGCACATTTAGCTTCTAATTTTTCTAGCATTCGACTGCAAGTTTTAGTAATTAGTAGTCTTTTATAGTAGTAGTCCTACTTCAGTTAGGATGTTTTAAAATTCACCTCTTCCCAACTGGGTGGTTATTCATTAAGCAATAACACTTAGGTACCTACCAATAAAAGTTTGCCCGAATTGCAGAAGTTTCAGTAGATAAAAATTGACGACATGAAGGGCCTGGTTGATCTAAAACAGAAATTTCGTTACCAATGATTCTACCAAAAAAGTTTGGATACACGCATTGTAGAATATGGTGTACCTGTATGTAACCAGGAATATTTTAATTATTGTGTTTCCTGATAAAGGAATAAACATTTAAAAAAAAGAAATGAATAATATTAGCTTTGTTCCAACACAGCAGAAAACCGTACAATGTACCGTCACGATTCTGCGCAGAAACTAAAATTGTTATACTGAGTGGTTTCGAAACCGTTCATGGGACGATTTTTTGACGTGTTGGAACAGAGTTATTATGTTTAACTACCTATGTCAATCATAGTTGCGAAACTAATTTCTGAAGGCGTCTTAGGACTCTTCGACGAGTTTCAACTGTGTCGATCTCCACTTTTTGCCATTTTGGTGATTGTGGTTTATCAATTAACGACTCCTCACTGTTTTTGATAATTGGGGCTAAAATTAAAATTAATTTTAATGTTTCTGACCTATGCTCCTTTAAACCCGAATTCTAACACGTTGTCGTTAATCAGAACTATGGGGAGGAGTAAGTGAAAATGTAAGTACGTCTTTCTCACATATATCTAGTATTAACTTACCTTCAGGGAGATACAGCAAAAGCGCAGCATTCCATGTGAGTCCTCGTCTGGCTTTTGGATCGCCAACAATAAATTCTCGAGGAAAATGTCTTGTTCACACTCTATAATTATTATAAGCCTTCTCGACACTGAGGCTATTTAGTAAAGGATTGCGAATTTTTATTAGCCATTGTTTCATTTTTTCGGCATCTTTTGGAAACCGTAAATAGCTGCTGTATTTGTCGCCGCACCCCGGAACACAGCATTTCTGATGCTTTTCAATTAACAAACTGGGAGAAGACATTTTGAGATAATAATTATTGATAATTGATAGGTAATTGATAATTCTAAATGTTGGGAGAAGTTCAAAATTTAAATTTTGACGACTGAAAATGACAAAATAAACTTCAAATCTTGGCGCACGGTCCGGCAGGAAAAAGAAAACTTTAATAGGTTGATTGAAGCGCCTCTAGTGATTGGAGGGGAAAGCTGAAACGACTAGACTGACGTCTCTCATAAGACTTACATTTCTAAGGGGGGATGTTTTGTGTCAACAACCATAGATAAGATCAACAACGCCTTAACGACGGTAGTTTTCGCTCAGTATTTTTGCGGAAATAATAGATTTTCACTAGATTTCTCCCCGTTCTCCCCAAAGAAATGATTTCGGAAAGTGAAGATGAAGCGATGGATTGTACCCCACCTGAATTAAAAGAAGCAGCAGACAGGATTGGAGAGAGTTTGCTTCCAGCAAAAAGCAAATTTCGGTACGAAAAGGCTTTTCAAATATTCGAAGCATGGTGTAGCCAGAAAGGAACGAGAAATACTGCCTCGGAGACCGTTTTGTTGGCGTATTTTGGCGAATTATCTAAGGAAAAGAAGCCTTCGACTTTATGGTCGACTTACAGTATGTTGAAAACCATGATTAAATTGAAAGAGAAAGTTGATATCTCCAATTACGCAAAACTTATAGCTTTTTTGAAGCGGCAAAATCTGGGCTTTCAGCCGAAAAAGTCGAGCGTTTTTTCCAGAGAAAACATTAACGAGTTCCTCACGAAGGCAGCTGAAGAATTCATTAGCATCAAGGTAGGTTTTCAAAAAATATACAAAGAAGATAAAAATGCGAAAATCAAAATGATTTTCTGTATGCTATAGCTAGGTTACCCATTTTATTTTTATCTGGTTTCAGGTAGCGCTAATTGTTGGTGTGTCGGGTGCATGTAGGAGCGATGAACTAGTCAAGATGAAAATGGAGCACGTCAACGTTTTGGAAGGAAAGATCGCTATAGAAATTCCACACACAAAAACTTACACAAGTCGATCGTTTATCATAAGCGATCCAGATTGGGTTGCTATTTTCCACAAATACCTCACTTTGCGGAAAAATTTGAAAAATGACAGGTTATTTGTTCAATGGCGAAATGGGAAATTACATAACCAAGCAATTGGCTATCATTCAATCTCAAAATTTCCACATAAAATAGCTGCTTTTTTGAAGCTTCCAAAAATTGAAACTTTTACAGGGCATGCTTTTCGTCGTACTTCCGCAACCTTATTGGTTGACAACGGGGCCGATCTATTGCAACTCAAAAGACTGGGAGGGTGGAAATCGAGCACGGTTGCTGAAGGCTACATAGAGACATCTTTGGAGAACAAAAGTAAGACTGCTCTGATGCTATCCTCTACTTCCAAAGGTATTCAGTTGTCCAGTGCATCCACAAGTACATCACATGCGGAAACTCATCCGCAAGCGCAAGAGATAATAGTTCCAAACGAAACACAATTCCAACAGGATGGTCTCAAGATTTCCATTATAAACAACAATGCTAATTTAACAATTAATGTAAATAAGTGAATAGATTTAATTAGTTCCATGTAATACATGTGGTTTTATTATTATATGTGAGAGCTGTATGAAAATTATCAATTTGGAACGAGCAGGGAAATGGGGACGGAAAAGCATTTGCCGTCCCGGACGGAAAATGCTTTTCCGTCCTAGGCAGGCATATGCATTACCGTCCCGATAAATGTCAAAGTCCAGAAATGTGACACTTTCAAGATTTTGAAAAACCTGCAATGTCAACATTACATATGTGGTTGAAAATAAAAGCAATTAATGCGAATGTAAGCTTAAGCCAAGCAGGTAAATTAAGTAGGGAATAGGAATTTATAGTTTTAAAATCTGACAAGTATTTCAAAGCATTAATGGGTAGAAATTGGTTGGATGTTTTGTTTCTGGATTGGAGATTGAAATTATGTCCCAGTTGTAATTTATTGATTGATGATGATTTTTTTTCCAGATTATATAAGAAATTTCCGAATGTATTTAGTGATAATGGGCATTAAAGTATGTTTGGTGTTGAAGGAAAATGCCACACCAGTGTTTCATTTTCATAAGGCATATTCAGTTCCATATGCATTAAAATCTTCGCTAGAGGAGGAGTTGCAAAATATGATAGAGAAAAATATTATCAAATCGGTAAGGTATGCGGAGTGGGCTAGTCCTATTGTTATAGTTTCTCGTAAAGACGGTAAGATAATAAGATTGTGTGTAGATTTTAAGCTCACATTGAATCATCTTGAGATGAATCTCTATCCTTTACCTCTTGTAGAGGATGTCATCAATGCTGTTTTGGAAGGACAATATTTTTGCGTAATTATCGATTTATCGAATGCTTTATTTTTTAGAGAAATTAAAATGCCCCAGGGAACACACAATAAGTGACTTCACTAGGATCACAGCTAATAGTAAGTCATGTATAGATAATATACTTACAAACTATGACGGGGAATCTGTTTCTGACTACTCAAAAATACAAGCAGCAGATTCCAGAGGTGGAAGTGTGCAAAACTCAACTGGACAATCTGTATAATATGTTAAAAAACCTAGATAACTACGTTAGAGATATGTATGTTAAAAAAAAGTGGGAGTAGGGATGTCCAATGGAAAAATTCATCAATGTTTTTCCTGATGTAATGCATCGTTAGGTGGAAAACACCGATGTTTGCGATGCATCGAATTGATACAGTAAAAAATAAAATCAAAAAAGAAAAGTTTATTTTCCATCTAGTAAATTTTTATACAAAACAGTAAAATCAAGAAACAAGATATAAAATATTAAAATATTATAAAGACATGATTATACATCCCAATATTTCTTGTCTAAACTAAGGGTAAACTAAAATAAAATTTTTCGTTTACCCTTAAGTTTGTTTTTTTGTTGATTTAGGGTTTGTGCAGTTTCGAAAATAATCGTTCAATACGGGCCCAAAGATGGTACCTACCGAAGTACAGTCAACTGCAACTTCCTGTTCGGATTCGGATTTCGGGAGCGCGGAGTGTGGATAAAAATAACACGGTTTTCGAACCGGTTCGCTCTAACCTTATATAAGGAAATATCGAGAAAAATACATCGATGTATCGAATATTTTTCTAAGCATTCGATACATCGCATAATACCGATACATCGCATAATACCGATGCATCGCATCGAAAATATCGATGTTTTCGATGCATCGATGTATATCGGACATCCCCCATATGATTTATTGCTAAAGTGTAAGAAAGAGCAATATTTTAGTTTGATTGGCAAGATCGGATAATAAATCAAAGAGATCTTGGGCAATGGTGAATGAAACCACGGGAAAAAATAAAGATAGAAGGAGATCAACGAACGGTAGCAAACAATTATCTATCAAGTGCTGCCTTGGATCTGCTAGAAAATATAGAAGATGTTCCATTCAGTACCAATATAAGCCAGTATTCAGACGAAATGCCTACGAAACTTGTAGATGCTAATGAATTGTTCGATCTTGCTAAAAATCTTAAAAACAAGTCTAGTAGTGGATATGATGAGGTTTCATCCATGTTGTTGAAATTTTGTGTGGCTGAAATCATGAAACCATTGTTGCACATTATTAACAATTCATTAAAATATGGAGTATTTCCTGACAAATTGAAACAGCCAGGATTTTGTCTTGAGGAGAGGGGGCAAATTTCTAGGAAGAAATCCTTGAAGCTCCGCCGCAGGTGCGAAATTTTGGTTTTTTTACGGTATTTTTGGGACTTCTAATGGTAGGGGCAAGCGGGGATGCGGCCATTTTTACAAATTTTGATAAGAATTTATAGTAGAACATTACTTTTATTATAATATCATATAAACCAAAGCAAAAACATATATTTTGAAAAAAAAAAAAAATCAAAAAAGCGAGAAAAAAAAATAAACTGAACCCATTATAGTTGGGGAGCTGGCGTCAAAAACATGCAAGAGTTTTCGCAAGGCGGATATTTTCAAAATAGGTCGTAATTTAGTGCTAGAATGCTAGTGTACAGTCAGCACTCACAGTTCCGGGACAGCTGGCTCTGGGACGCGGGCAAAGTTGTAATTTTAAGAAGCATCTAAACTGTTTTCTCAAAGCTCAAAATTTATAGAAATTTTGCACATTATCTGTTTAAAGGTCACAGATAACGTATGTAAATCGTCAGACGTCTAGTTCGTTGCAAAAAGGGGGTCAGACGTCCTCAAAGTTTTTATTTTATGGCATTTTCTTCAAATATATTTGTCAAATACCTGCAAAAATATATTTTGACAGGACACCGAAGAAAATGCCTTAAAATAAAAACTTTGAGGACGTCTGACCCCCTTTTTGCAACGAACTAGACGTCTGACGATTTACATACGTTATCTGTGACCTTCAAACAGATAATGTGCAAAATTTCTATAAATTTTGAGCTTTGAGAAAACAGTTTAATTGCTTCTTAAAATTACAACTTTGCCCGCGTCCCAGAGCCAGCTGTCCCGGAACTGTGAGTGCTGACTGTACACTAGCATTCTAGCACTAAAGTACGACCTATTTTGAAAATATCCGCCTTGCGAAAACTCTTGCATGTTTTTGGCGCCACCTCCTGGACTATTAAGGAAATATTTGGGATCCCCTTTAGACAGTCATGACAAAAAATTCAAAACAGCCTTTAATTTATTATTTTTTTTAAATTTCAAAACATCCTAGCTACAAAACGAAGAGCCTGGAAGAAAAACCTTAAATACAAAACTTGTAGATCTCATTGAGAACTACAAAAAAGCTTATTAAAGTTACCCCTCCACGGAGCACCGTTTTTGAGGAAATCGACTTCAAAACTTTAAATACATTTTCAGAGAAATTTCAACTTTGACGGCTTATATCTTGGAGACAGAAAGAACCTGGAATATCAATAAAAAACAATTTTGTAGGAAATTTCCCTTGTACATATTTAACTAGAAATTTACTGATGATGCCCGCTTCTCCATTTAAAATGCATTGATGTCAGAAATCTGTCAAAGTGTATATTTTTGACAAACGCAATTTAAATGCGAAAAATTAATAACAATCAGCATCAATAAAAAAATTCGACACAACGTAGTAAATAAACTTCAAACTCGGGAAATTTCCTATCAAAATATAACACGTGCATGAAATATTTCCTAACGGAAATTTTAAAAAAATCCGTCTTCAACCAATTTTTTTGAACAAAATCATTCGTGCATTGCGCCGAAGAAAAAATCCCTCACCCTTCGGGTTCGGGATTTTTTCAGACGCTATGCACTCATGATTTTGTTAAAAAATTGGCTTCAGACAAAATTTTCAAAAATTTCCGGAAATATTTTATGCACTAGTTATATTACTACTGGAAATTTCCCTTGGGCATATTTAACTGGAAATTTACCTCGTAATTTTCAAAAATTGATAGGTGGAAATATCCCTGGTGCGCGGGATATTTCCGGGTGCAATTTCCAGAATTGTCATTTTTGGCATTGAGACCAGCTTTTCCATTTAAAACGCATTGATGTCAGAAATCTGTCAAAGTGTATATTTTTTGACAAACGCAATTTAAATGGAGAAGATCAATAACAATCACCGTCACAGAACACATCACCATAATGAAAATATTCCACACAACGTATAAACTTCAAACTCGGGAAATTTCCTTTCAAAATATAAGACGTGCATAAAATATTTCCGAAGAAAAAATCCCTCACCCTTCGGGTTCGGGATTTTTTCAGGCGCTATGCACTCATGATTTTGTTAAAAAATTGGCTTCAGACAAAATTTTCAAAAATTTCCGGAAATATTTTATGCACTAGTTATATTACTACTGGTAATTTATTGCTTTTTCGAACGAATCGTGATTCGAGACAATCGGTTCGAAATGACCGAAGTTATAAGCGAAAAAGTAGCGCCGTGTCGAGTCCCCAAAATTTTCCAGGATCAAAATTCTTTTTATTTTTTTCCGGGCTTACAAAGCGTCAGAGCGAAAAACACCAAGATACATTTTCGACGTATTTTTCGCTCCTCTATCCGGTGGTATTTTTCAATTTTCAAAATTCGGAATATTGAATGCAGGGCGTGTATGCACCATTGCACGCCCTTTCCGAAAATTGGGGGATAGGGGCTAAAACCCCTCCGGTAGGACGGAGAGGGCTGAAACTTGAAATATCAACTTTTCTGGACCCCTTTCAACCCATATTCCAAATTTCATCGGAATCGGCCAAAAAAAAATATTTAGGGGCCCCTCAGGGGGCTTTGCTTTCCAGATAAGGGCCTCCCGTATATTTTTTTCGATAAAACTCGTACTCCACTAGATTCGTAACAAATTTCAGCAGTAGATAGCACCATCAATTCGCCCTCAGCGAATTTATGAAATTTTTTCCATGATAAACTAGGTAAAAAAAGCTAGTGTATTAGTACATCATGATATATTCATGTGATGTAAACATACCTATCATGAAAACAAACGGAACGCAAATAATAATTCAACGACTTTTTGAAAATACAGGTTTAAATTCTACACAACAAAATATTCAAACAGTTTGTTAATGTAGGTAGGTACAGTATAGCAAAAACAACAAAAACATGAAACACAAATTTGATATAAAAATAAATAGTTAGAAACTCAATATTTTTCTACCTATCCACTACATACAATACTTAAATCACTATGAGAGCTACGGCCCCATAGAATATTCACTATGGGGGCTCAAGCCCTTATTGACCCCATGGTTCCGGCGCCTATGTATAGACCAATTATTAGTTTATTATCATCTTTCTCTAAACTGTTTGAGCGTGTTATGTGTAACCGCCTAACGGAACATATAATCTGATAAACAACATAAAACATGGTTATCTGAAGGGTAGATCAACACAAATAGCTATATTTGAGTTCACAAACAATATCATTCATAAACCCTTTAGGAAATAATGTCCTTCCAATGGGGTTATTTCTTTACTTATCAAAGGCATATGATACTCTGGATTATAACATATTCCATAAATTAAAACTATATGGTGTTCGAGGCATATCATTAGAATGGTTTGTGTCTTATTTAAGTGATAGGATCCAAGAAGTGCAAATCAAACATGGGAATAAAAGGGTGGTATCAGAGCGGAGAAAAATGTTGTTGGTTGAGTATACCTCATGAAAGTGTGCTGGGTCCACTGCTTTTTATATTGTACACTAATGACATAATTGATCTATGTAATGAAAATTGTAAACTCACAAACTATGCAGATGACACCAATTTGTGTGCCAATGCCAAGTATTTACTCATTGAGTCAGCTAAACTAGCTTTGGATTATACCTATAACTGATTCACTAAAAATAAGTTAATTATGAACAGCGAGAAAACAAATGTAATACTATTTAGGACAAACAGATCGCGAATCTCAGAACCCCTAGGTGTTAGGTGTTACTATTAAAAATACAGAAGTGAAATTGTCAAGGTACACTAAATTTCTTGGGAATGTAATAGACAATCAATTATGTTATGATAAGCATGTGGAACATGTAATAAGTAAACTTAATAAAACATGTTATTCTCTTAGAGTTTCAAGTAAATAATGTAAATCTACAAACCAAAAGGGTTATTTATTTTGCTAACTTTGAATCGCATATAAGATATAGTAACGTATTGTTTGGTAACTGCATAGGGACATTGGAAGCATCTTAATTTGCCAGAAGAGAGTTTTAAAGATAATGTTAAATCTTACAGCACGAGAATATGTTGGGGCAGATTTAAATTGAATATATTATTGACAGTTGACTGCAGTTTACAAGACTGTATACTGTATACTATTATTTTTTTAAAATCGATCTCTTTTTACAAGGGTTGTACTACAAAATGTATACCACACAAGAACTAAAAACTATAGTTATCCGATATACAGGTCGAAATTGTAGGAAAATCGTGCGTTCTACTCCTGCATTAAACTGTATAACAGCCTGCCACAGGACATAAGAAATATACCCAATTTAAAACCCCTCAAAAAAGCTCTATTCAATTACATGTTAAATATAGAACCATAGCCTTATGAATTTATTTGTGTTTGGTGGCAGGGGGTAGGAAGAATGTACACAATTGATATAGGTAACTATTACTTTATCGTGGTTTTTTCTCCTTTTTTTTTGACACTTTTTCACTTCATGTAGTTACGCCTGTTGGCCTGTCCCAAGTGTAATTTGCATAATTTTGGAATAAAGAATTGTTTATTTATCTATAATCCAACTTTACCTCTAGTAATATCTACAGATGCATCTTCTCATGGCGTGGGTGGTGTAATTAGTCATGTTATTGATAATGCAGAAAAACCGATTGCATTTTGTTTCAAGTACCTACATTAACAAGTAGGTACTCAACAAAAATATTCGCAAATTCACAAAGAGGCTTCAGATATAATATTTTTTGTCACCAAATTTCATAAATACATACATCTATGGTGGCAAAGGACCCCGCACACATCTTATGGGTTTTTGGTTTTCTGTCAAACTCAATGAAATTTTGATATGTGGTATATCTTGACTTACTGATAAAAAGTTCTCATGGGCCCAACCCGATACTATGATTAGTTTCTGAAATACAGGTGGTTTAATGTTCAAGAAATGTACACATTTTATAGGCATTCACATCTACCTGTCAACTATTATTAGGTCTGTCAGAGTGAATTTCATTGATGTAACTAGTTTTCTGACTGTTTCTGACTGTTTTCGACCAATCAAATTCGCTCTGACAAGTTTGTGATTTTTGCAGAAACAGACCTATTATTAGGTGACAGGTAGATGTGAATACATATAAAATGTATACATTTCTTGGACATAAAAGTACCTGTATCTCAAAAACTAATCATAGGATTGGTTCGGGCCCACGAGAACTTTTTATCAGGAAGTCAAGGTCTAACACATATCAAAATTTCATTGAGTTTGACAGAAAACCAAAAACCCATAAGAGGTGTGCGGGGTCCTTTATAGTTCATACAGATCACCAACCCTTGAAAGCTATATTTGGATCTAAAAATGGTATTGCTTCTCGGCTTCAACGCTGGGTATTGCAGTTGTCTGCCTATGATTTTGAAAATCAATATAGAAGGCCGTCCAATATAGTGGTAGCAGACGCTTTTTCTCATTTTCCTTCGAAGGGGTAGGATGTTCATTATAATAGTTTTTTGAATTACCTCTATCAGAGTTAGTTCAGCAATTTACCATGAGAGACAAAGTCTTGAATCGTGTCAGTTACTTCACAAAGGTTGGTTGGCAAACTCATATTTTTGATTCAAGTTTGAAACCATATTTTTAAAGAAGACACGAACTGAGTCTGGAAAGTAGATGTTTGCTGTGGGGTAATCGGTTGATAATTCCTTTCCAACTTCGTCCTGCTGTTTTGGAGATGCTTTATAATCAACATGTGCTAGAGGAGAGGTTTTGTGGCCTCTGTTAGACTCGGAAATTGAACAGTATGTAGGACAATGTGAACCTTGTCAGATTCATTCGACATGTCGGTCTCATTCTTTTGTGCTATGGTCTAAAACTATTAGGAGTTTTCAGAGAATTAATATTGATTTTTTTTATAAGAATAATGCATACTTTCTTCTGTTAGTTGATAGCTGTAGTACATAATGACATCTATCAATGCGGAAAATATGATTCAAAAACTGCGCCATAGTTTTTCATATTTTGGTATTCCAGTGAAGCTTATAAGAAATTCTGTCAAGTCAATGGCATTAAATGTACATTGTCACCGCCCAACCACCCTCAATCAAATGGATTTGCTGAAAAACAGGTGTCAAACTATTAAAAGAACTTTATGCAAGATTCTGTCTGAAAATAGTAGCAAACTTTCTCTTCAATATCAAGTGGTGAACTTTTTATTTTCTTATAGGAACACTCCTAATAGTGTAACAGGCTTAAAGTAATCGGAAATTATTTTCAAGCAAGCTCTAGAAATATATTTTTTTTGTATCATATTAAGCTATGGAACACAAAATGCCAGGAAGTAAGTAATGAAAGGGTCCAGTATAATGTAAACAAACTCAGATTGGCAAGTTTGGACAAAATTTCCTTTGAAGGGTTGTGTTTTTCAAGTCAGATAGTCAAAGGCGCATTTGTGGTAATATAAAAAGACCTACAAGATCAGTGAAGCAAAGTTTGAAACATTTTCATTTTGGCTTTTATTTCGATTAATCTTACAAAAAGGTTTGAGTTTCATAATTGCAAATTCCCACAACGGATTTTTCTTGATTGAAATTTGCCTTTTGACGGATCAGAGCGAAAAGCACGTTTTACAGGAATTTATAGCTTCCAGAGAGAAGGATTTTAATTTTGAATATGCTTGACTTTGCTTCCAGAATCTCTAGGTTTAGAGATTAATATAAGAGATTTTTTTTAAGAGCCTCTTCTCTTAGAACAACTTCCATAGATAAAAACCAAGTTGGGAATAAATGTTTTCATGATTTAGAGAGCTTCTTGATCTATAATAATGCAGTTGCGTTTGAGTAATTAAAGGGCAAAAAGAGGTTGCAAACTTTAATAATAATTTTCTTATGGCAAGCAGTCATAGATTATCTTAAGGGATGCCGAGCTCCCTCTACCACTAAATCTAACGTAATATAAATTGCATGAGACCGTTAAGCTCCGTTGCAATTTATTCGCGATATCTCGTTTTTTTTTTTTTTTTTGGTTGGGGATCTCTAAAAATTCTGAAATTGCATTCCGTGTTGGAAAAGTTGTTGCCTTTTCCTAATGCTTTACTCAGGATTTTCAATCTCAAGTCATAATCTGGCAGACGACAAATCTGGGTTACGAGTTTTCGTTTATCTTATTTCACTTTTGTAGGTTGGCGTATAAATTTAGATATTTATTATTGATTTACATTATAAAACAAAATTGCTTGTTTGAATAATTTATGTAAAACAGATTTCATGTTGCTCTATTTTTCCAAGTCAAGTTGCTTTTGAGCAGACTTTTAAAAATTATTGATATGTAGAATTTTAGTATGTAGGTACCTGATTTGAAAACAGGAAACGAGTGAATTCAGCAATGCAAACGAATAAAAATTTCAAGGCAGATGTAAAACTTTGCAGGCAATAAAATTTTACTGCGTCAGCTTAAAAACAAACCATTTTAAAATTCTATAAATATAAAAGATTCTTGCAGCTTCGATTACCAGATATATTTTTAATGGTTCTCCATATCAAAATATTTCTAGAAATTGACACCTAAAATTTGAAAAGATAAACATATACATCTATGATGTAACTACATTCTCGTATTCCATTTTTCAACAATCCCATTTTCACAAACATGGTAGTTTAAATAAACCGTCACGAACGCCCTTTAAAAGCCAAAAAGAAGATTTATGGATTTTCCTCCATGACAACAAACACACTAACGTTGTAAGGACATCTTATATTATTTTCTGGAAAACATGGAAATGGGCAAAAGTTGTTTACTTTAAGAATATTAGAGTTAAATGATGTTGAAGTCAATTTTTATTACGCAAACTCTATTTCAATAAAACCAATTTTCTTGCAACATGAAAATGAAGCTAGTTTGAAATATAAGTATTGCATTCTAAGCCAATTAATTATTTACCTCCGTTTTCATCGAAAGCAAATAAATTGGAGGCGAATTTAATATAGGAATAAGCTAATTGGAAATTCAATACAACAAAGAAGGTAACTACTTTGATGTAAATCAAGTTACAAAAACGTCAAGTATGCATAAACTGATATTTTTCTGGAAAAATGCCAATCCGGCGCACAAACTTTATGTTTTACACAATCAAAAAAATTTAATTTGCTTTCCGGTGTGACGCCTGGAAAAAATATGATTTCCATTTCACCACGAAAAGTGGCGGACTCGCGAAAATGAATATTCATTATTGCTACCTTTGACGCTGTCTTGGCATAAAATGGAAATTTAGGAGAGGACGCTGCGTGTTTTTGGGAAGTGAAAAAAGGGCGACACTACTAATGAGGCTTCAAAAAAAAAGCAGAATGGATGAGTTTGTTTTCTTGATTAGAATTTCAAACTAATTTAATTTAGGGCAACTTGAAGTTTATTGAGTGAACATTTGGGAATTTGACTTTTGATTACTAGTGTCAACATAGTCCATGGAATTGCTACATTTTACCTTGCATGAAATGAGGTATTTCTGTTATGAGGAAGCTCGTTGCTTTCCTTCTACAGTCTTATAGCAAAATCTTAAATCGTAGGTACCACTAGTTTTTGACATATCGGTGTTTAAAAATAGGCATATTTTTGAAACTACCTACATAATAATTTTGACTACCTATCTCTTAGACAAAAGAATTCTGTCATAAAAGTGTCAAATACACATCGGAGAAACCAAATGTGTTTATTCCCTAACCGGCCTAACTCCTACCCCTCCTGAGGCTTGCCTCCCTAATGATTTTTCTAAAATGAGAAACTATCCCGTGTGATACCCCCTTTGAAAGATTTTTCATCCTTCCTCAGAGGCGTGACCATTTCATTTCAGCTACAATATAGAACATGATCATTTGACTCTTCATCTGGAAAACAAAAACAATTTTGCCTGGCAAAGTTGTAGAGCATTCAGCTATTCTATTAAAGCCCCATTAGGCTGAATTCACTTAAAACCACGTTGTGCAGCTGACACCCAACAGCAAATCATGATTCAACCATTTCCCGCATGTATTCGGCAGTGCCCCACTGCTACACTCACCTTTAATAGTATAATCGTGTAACAAATAGGATCCTAACGTATTATGGCGTACGGCTTCCCCGGGGGACACCAATTACCAAAAAGCAATAGTCAAACCATGATTTGTTACCCTGGATATCAGTGAAACGCAACTTCAATTGTCAAGAGGAAGTTATTGAAACATCTACAGCCAAATGCTTGAAGTCTAATACCAGACATGCTCAACTAGAAGTAGCTTACCAAAATACTGATTTGAAGGGTAGTTAGGATTAGGTACAGGGTGATCTATTATAAATGTCACCCCCTTCTAACTTTTTCATTTGACATTTTTGACAAAAGTTTCAATAAATTATGGAAAGTTTTTAACTGATTTGATTTTAGGCATACAGGGTGCGTCAAAAAAGTGCAGCAGTGTGAAGTTATATTTTTTTTGATGGAACACCCTGTATATTGTACGCTTATTTGTTAGTCCCTTTTAACCTGATTTCAACGATATACGGTTTGATATGACTATCTTCAATAGCTATAGGGAAAAACATGAAAACCCCTTTCAAGGTTTCACATTAAAAAAAGAAAAATTATACCATTTAGGCTTTAGAGAATTTTTTTTATAAACAGTTTATTGTTGAAATTTTATTAATTAATATACAAGGTGAAATATTATAATAAATCCAGATGTTTAAGTTATTATTAGTATTTTTAAAAAAATAACATGAGAGACCTAGGAATGGATTTTCGTGTTTTTCTCTATTACTATTGGAGATAAACCGAGAGATAAACATATCAAATCGTATATCGTTGAAATCAGGTTAAAAGGGACTAACAAATAAGCGTACAATATACAGGTTGTTCCATTTAAAAAAATATAACTTCACACTGCTGTACCTTTTTGACGCACCCTGTATGCCTAAAACTGACTTTGTTGAAAACTTTTGACAATTTCTTAAAACTTTTGTATTTGACACTTGTGTCAAAAACGTCAAATGAAAAAGTTAGCACGAGGTGACATTTATAATAGATCACCCTGTACCTAGTTATTATTTTTTTAATAGCTTATTCCTTCATAATTATTGTGGAGGACTATTATAGTCTATAACTGCCGAATGATGAATATAGAAATATATAAGAAAAAAAAGGTACAATAAGCTTGTTCACATTACCCTGATCCCTTTTTTTCTTACTTCAGTCACAGATCACCTACTTCAGTGATGATTCATCATATAATAATATTGAGATAACCAAATCCTTACATCTTTACTTGCTGAAATGCACAAAACATTAATTTCAGATTGTTTCGAAAATGTGATGAAAAACCTTTTGAGAATGATCATTATTCAAGTGGCAAAAATTGCCAAAACTACATACGAAACAATTATCATTTTTTCATGTAGGTATACCCACTTTACTATACTTATTATGCATCAGATAATATGTACTGGTATTACTATGTAGATATATAACTTTTCAATCGATCCATACTGACCAAATATACGTCCAATGGACGCTTCATAGACGTCTTAAGGTTTAAAGTCAACCCCCATTTTCTGAACCTTGTGTTCAAAAATTCCAAAAAAAATATATGTTTTATGGTTATTGATATACTTTAATCCATAGTTTTTTTAAGCAAATTTGACTCGCCATTTTTAAGATATATCGCAAAAACTGAAAAAAAAAGTGGTTTTTCACCATTTATTAAAATTTCAAAACGAATAGATGAAGTTTCCCGTTATTTTTATTACGAACTACTATTGCAATTCTACGCGACATATATTTTTTTCAAATTTTTTGAACTTGTAGTTTTCTCGCTACTGCAAGAATAGTTGGAAAGACGCCTGTAGCTACACTGTTTACACAAAAATCCGATGGATGAACGTTCAAAATTATTTGTGTTGGTGCAAACTACAACCCTGTTTATGTTAAACAGAATTATACTTCGAATTTCCGCAAAAAAAAGAAAAAACTTTCCATCACACAATTTAATCAAATGCAGATTTCTATTTTTTTTCGACTATCAAGTTAGGGCACACTATAGGGGCGACAGTACTGACATCTCGCGTTGCTGTAATAAACCTTAGGCCTGACTTTAAACCTTAATAATAGGGTATTTTTTCTGAATGGGTCATATTGGGTTCTACGTTCTACGTATGGCAACTTTTGAAACTGTTGGTTCATGTCATGGTCAAAAAAACGTCCACTACGTGACGTCCCAAACAAGACATATTTTGCAACCTCTTTTCGACGTCGAATTTTGGTTAATCGACGTAAATCTATTTGAAATCGACGTCAAAAAAGACCTGCTGGAAAACATCCTTCAGCATTTCAAATATTTGAATGGATTTGGATCAGACGACTTTTTCGCACATCTGTTTTTGTATTAAAATTGTCTTCGCTAACATCCAATGTTCTCTATCTTAGGCCCGGTTTATTTATCTTGAGATAAATTTGTTGGTAACTATCTGAAAGATAAATTTACAGATCTTTAATCCTGTTTGTCACTGGATAATTGGTTGACCAATGGTATTACATATAGCGTTTTTATGCGTCAGATTGCATTACCTGACAGTTCATTAGAAAGTGAATAAACCGGCTTTTATATGTATTAGGAGGCTCTTGAAGAGCCGGGAATAGACAAAGATTTGAGAATTGGAAGGCAGACATTAGGGGAAAATGGAGTAGATAAGTAGACTTATAAGTAGGTACCTAGGTATATGTTGTTTCTATTCCAGGCTCTTGAATTTTCTTTGTGTAGAGATATTTAGAAATAGGAGAGACCGGCGTTGGTTGTTAGACGGGGCAGGTTGTTATTTTTAATTTTAGACCGTTACCTAGACGGCAGCACATTAATGCTGACAGGAGTGAAGTAAAACCAACACCTCAATATACCGGCGGAGTTTGGTCCATGTTGTGAAATCCGTTGGTGATATTTCGTGTTGTGAAGGAAAAAAGTAATTTTGGAGCTGACTGTTCGTTTATTTCTAGCTAGGTTCGTATAAAATCTATAAACATAATAAATGTACTGCATGATAGACAGATATGTGAGACCCCAAATTCAGAAACTTTACGAGATGTTAAATTGGCGAGCGGTGACTTTAGTTTCTGAGTGGAGACACAGTTAAAAGTGGGTCCTATTTGCGGGTGGAGAGAGTAGAACACAGAAATATTGTGGTCAATTAAAATAAAGTTTATTTTATTAAAATAAATAAAGCTTGTTATTAAATAAAAGGCGTCGGTAATGAATAATCTTACAATAAAATTATAAGATTTCTAATAAGGATCAATTAACTGTTAAGGAAAATTTATATGATTTGAAGTAAAAATTTTTATTTACAGTTTGACTCGATTCACACTCTTACCTTTACAATTTCTGGCTGAACAAAAAAAAACTCTACTTACATTTAACAATAATATATTTATTGCTGGCCACACCTAATTATATGAAAATCTTATTGGTCGAAATAATTTACTATAATTATGAACAGTTAATAAAAAAACTCGAATATTTTCGCGCTGTTATTTCATGTCGTGCTTCTTTTCTCGGTTAATTCGACAAAACTTTCACGCCGTAGTTCTGACTTTCTGGACACAGGTCTCTCGATTTTCGATTATTACTTGTTTCTTGATTACTCAACCGACACTGGTCTTTGACGCCGTAGTTCTGCCGGTTTACTCGTTCTTTCTCGAACACTGGTTTTCTCGAAGACTGATTTTCTCCTGCCAAAGATGCCTTTTTATATCACTGGTCCCTCCATTGTCTCGAATTTCTTTATTGGTTCTGACCTCGATTTTTCGTGGTTAAGTCATCCGATCATTTAGTGTATTTGGTCCCTTTTAATTAATTATCAAGGGCGTTGCTAAGTGGTTTGTTAAGTGGGTATCATCATATAGGCTCGTGCATGATTTATTGATCCTTTTAGAAATTATTCGGCTCCTTTGGAATGTAAATTGTTGAAAGCACTTAAAAAAAAGGTCCATTAGCTTTAGTCACATTCCAATGTATTTGTCAATATCGGCTTTCAATAATTTCTGGATGTCGATGTTCAGATAATTTTTAATTGAAGTTTCTGGTTGTGCTGTCTAAGTGATGATTTCTCCTGGTATGGTTGTTTGATAAGTCCTTGTTATTCTTGATTAAAATTTCTGTAGTCACTACAGATATATGGAATTTCATATTGTACAATTTGCTTGATAATATTTACAGGGTGATGATTAGAAGGGGATGTTTGTTCAAAATGGCCTCACAGGGCAGGTTGTTACGAGAGAAAAGGAGCAAGTTGTTACTGTAACAAGCTGCCCCTTTTATACTTTATTAATGAGTTTGAAAGTGTTTATTGTGTTTGTAGATACCTATATCAAAAGATGCGGAATTATAAAAAAAAGCAAATCGCGGAGAAACAAAAGACATGTTAGACCCGTGGCTGATGATTATGGCATAAATTTCATGACACTTAAAAGATTTGCCAAAAAGTATCGAAGGGTAGGTCTTCAAGGTATAATGTTTTTGAAGTTCATTTATCAGTTCCTATTTAATATCCTACTTTTATTTTGTAGCAGCAGACACGCACCTAGTGGTTATTTAAAGAGTAGACAAATATTTATCGACTACCAAGAAAACGAATTGGCTACTTACGTAAGCGAGTAGTGCTCAAAAAATTTATCATGGTCTGTCTCCAAAGGATCTCAAACAGCTAGCGTATGAATTTTCCGAGAAAAATACCATAAAAGTGCCTGGTAACTGGGCCAAAACTGAATTCGCATCATCTGACTGGTTAACTGGATTTTTAAAGCGACATAAGGAACTGTCAATTCTACCTGCTCTAAGGTCAATTCGTACTCCACAAGCGACTAGTTTGGGACGCGCTACGAGTTTCAACAGACATAATGTGAAATTTGTTTTTTGAAAACCTTTCGGATATTTTTAATAGATATAATTTTGTGCCAATGACATTTATAATGTAGACGAGACAGGTGTAACAACAGTGCAGAAGCCTACAAAATAATAGCAGAAAAAGGTGTTAAACAAGTGGTAGCATTAACATCAGGGGAACGAGGCACCTTAGTCACAAGGTATCTATCGATAAATGCAAGTGGTAATTCTGTTCCACCAATGTTAATCTTCCCAAGAAAAAATTACCGGGAACACTTTGTTTCTGATGGACCGCCCGGTTGTATAGGAACAAGCAATTCATCGTCTCATCTGCAAAAACCTGTGAAAAATCATGTGCGTGAGTGAGGAGGGCTACACGCAATGATAGAATGGGAAGGGATTTCAGACGTGCTTTCATCTGGAATGTGACGTCTCAGTACTCAAGTACATGATAGTGCAGTTCACAACCGTGTCCACACGCCATTCCACGTCACGGTTTTGAGGCTAGTACGGAGACATAAACGCCGCGTAGCAAACTATCACGTTGAAAATTAGTACATGACAACATGCACTTCCAAACGACACGATAAATGACACTTTTTACCCATACACATACAGTTTTTCCTTTCCAACTGATATGCCGCGCGTAATCACGTGCTAAATCATTTGAATACTTTGTCAAGTGTATAGGCCGGCATACACACACGTTCTTTCGCGCGGTTTATCGTGTCATTTGCAAAAAACTGTGAAAAATCATGTGCGTGAGTGAGGAAGGCTACACGCAATGATAGAATGGGAAGGGATTTCACACGTGCTTTCATCTGGAATGTGGGCTTAGTACTCAAGTACATGATAAGTGCAGTTCACACGCCATTCCACGTCACGGGTTTGAGGCTAGTACGAAAACATGAACTCCGCGTAACGAACTATCACGTTAAAAATTCGTACATGATCACATGCCCTTTCAAACGACACGATAAATGACACTTTTTGCCCACACATACTATTTTTCCTTTGAAAATGATATGCCCCGCGTAATCACGTGCAAAATCATTTGAATAGTTTTTCAAGTGTATGGAACATGACGCTTTTTTTGCCACGCCGTTCTTTCGCGCGTGCAAACCGCTACATCCCAACACGCCACGATAAACCGCGCGAAATAACGTGTGTGTATGCCGGCCTCTTCCCATTCAACAGGAATATTTTCACCAATGAAGATTTTTTAACTTCATCTATTACTGATAGGCCATCCCGATAGAAACTACATAGATACAAAATCCAGGAGATGAAAACCTTAACCGCCCTGAGCTACAGACACCGCCGCACTCTCCAATTAATATGATGAGGGTGCAATATTCCTTGGTGAGTCACCAAGGAATATTTCTACTACAGTCACAGGCACAAATAATAACATAAAGAAAACCACAGATGAACAGCAATCATCAACATCAAGAGACTTTTGTCAGTCATCTACCTCCAAGCAAGTTTTTATCAGCCCAAATGAAATACGTCCTTTACCAAAAGCGGAGGCCAGAAAAGCTACTCAACAAAATAGAAGAAAAAGGCATAGTGCGATCTTAACTGATACACTGGAGGAAAATGCTTTATTAGAGCAGGAACAAATGCGAAATAAGAAGGTGGACAAGAAAGGAATAAAGAAGTGTGACAAAAAACATATGGGAAAAAAATGATAAAAAGAAAGTTGATAAGAAAGGGAAAAAGAAAAGGAAAAAAATAAATATATATGCGAAGAAGAAGAAAGCGACGATGAAAAAGAAGCATGCTTTTGCCTTATTTGTGGCGAGCCTTTCAGCAATTCGTCAAAGAAGTGGGTTCAATGTATTCAGTGCAAAGATTGGGCTCATGAATTATGCAGCGATGGATCACCCTTATTTACATGTATTCACTGCGACTCCGATTAAGTTTTTCTATTTTATTGTTTGGTTAAATTTTTTGAATTCGTTTTTTCTTTAATTCTGAGGTTACAAATGTTAAATCTTATATAAAGGCTGGAAGTTTATTTTCAATAAAAATCTGTGAGACAATAGTATATTGTGTATTTAGGTGGAAAAGTGACACATTCCCGGCCGACGGTGTAAGTTGACGGGCGAGGCGTAGCTGAGGCCGGCTAACACCGAAGGCCGAGAATGTGCTTTTCTACCGAAATACACATACTATTTTTTCTGCGATCGGTTAAATATCTGTTAAATGTTTGGCTTTTTGTTCCAATTATTCAGCAGTACGAGAATCACTTTCCCGGCCTAGGCCGGAAAAGTGATTCCCATATTGTTATTCATTGATTTCTTAGCAACTATTAGAACATAATTAAAATACCAGAATATTGAGTTTTGCGACCTGTCAACCGGTCAAAAACGCTGACATTTCTTGTCAATCGCAGATTTATTTTTTTTTGAGTTATTTTAGTTAAATTTAGAGTTGTAACAACTTGTCCCATTAAAGTAACAACCTACCCCATAGTGGGGCAAGTTGTTACAATTTTCACTGATGGATATTCATCAAATTTTTTTAAAGGAAAAATGTATTTTCTTCAAATTTAAATAAACTAGATAATAGCCCAATGTCTTATACCTATATAAACGAAAGTCTTATCACTTGAACAACCCTACTAAAAAAATAAAAGTATGAAGTATGAAAATTGTAACAACCAACCCCGGTCTCCCCTAAACAATTCAGAAGCCGGCAATAGATAAAAATTTAGACAGAAAACTTTGAGAATTGAGAAGCAGAAATTTAAGTAGAAATAAAATTTAACTTACCTAAGTAGGTATGTTGTTTCTATTCCAGGCACTTGAATTTTCTTCATGTAGCAGAGGTATGTAGAAGAAACAATTCAAGAGCCGGGAATAGACAAAAATTGAGACGGAAAAATTCAGTGATTTAGAGGAGAAATTTAAGGAAAATTTCTAAAAAGAAGAAGTATCTGTGAAAAGAAAACCATAATTCGACTATTTCACAGATTTAATGGGTTTGCCTAGGTATTCTCTGATGTAAAGTAAAAGCCTAAGCTTTCGCAGATAGTCGGAAAGATTGCCTAAATGAACTTCCAGATAAGGATGAGATTAATCAATCCGTCGACAAACTGCGTGAACCAGAGATGAGGTCAATCCCTAGGGAATCTAGAGGCCTGAAAGCCAGGAAGGCACCAAGTCGCGAGGCAGGTGAATGGGGAAATGACCTTAACAAGCAATAGTAAACTTATTCTAATAGTTTAGGGTACCCAGTCAAAAACAATTGTTTAAAAAGTGTAAAAAAGTATATAAGAAGTGTAAAAAAGTGTAAAAGACCAAACATATAAAGTGTAGAAATGTGTAAAAAACAAAACGTAAAATTGACAATTATATCAAGATGGCGAAATATTTTACAGTTAAAATGACAAATCACTAAACAAAATATTCTTTACTTTACTACTTACTAAATTTTGTAAAATAATCACAGAATATATCAATATCACTCTTCTTTATCACCTCATTGGTGAGCTTACACATTCTAGTTAGAGGACATTTCATAGCGTAGTTGGTCCTATGGAAATCAATTTTAAAAAGGTCTCTGCTTCTAACATTTATTGCATACACATGGAATGCCGCAAGGAGATCTGGTGGATCAATTATGTTGTTGACAATTTTATAAAAAGTTGAAATGTCGAAGTATCTTCTTCTATTTTCTAGTGTAGTAAGATTAAGTAACTTCATGATTTCGTGACAATTGATTTCAGCATAAGGAATGTTAAGCTCAAATCCAATTCTCCTGATAAAGCGACGAGGAACCCTTTCTAATTTATCACTATACACAGCATAGTGAGGATTCCACACACATGTAGCATATTTAATTACTCAAGGTAGGTTTACTCACTGAGGTTTGCCTCGCGAGCTCCACCGAGTCCAGGGTATATTTAAAGTGAAAAGGTTGTTTTCGTCTAGAGATTACTTGATATTTACTTACATTCAAACATAAGTTGTTATTTCTGCACCAGACAGTAAATCTATTAAGATCCTCTTGCAACAACTGACAATTGATTATTCTCAGACCTTATGACCATGAAAAGCTTCAGGTCATCAGCAAAAGCAAGAAGCAGGCAGACCCGGAAAACAGCTTTTATGTCATCAATAAAACAGTTAAATAAAAATGTTGAGCTTGTTTTCTTTTGGTGAGATGACTTTCAAACCAATTGAGTAGAACTCCAAAAATCCCAATTGCTTCCAGCTTTTTCATCAGCATGCCATGATCAACCCTGTCAAAAGCCTTCGAGAAATCAGTATAGATGGAGTCAACCTGACCTCCATTCTCAAAGACTTCCAACAAACGTCTTTCATAGCATAACAGATTGTGGACATTGTGGATCGTCCCTTCATAAAACCATGTTGCTCATTTATTATCAAATTTTTAAAAAGTGGAGTTATCTTGTCTGTAACAATGGCTTCAAATATTTTAGAAATTAATGACATTGTGGATATTGCTCGGTAGTTCCTTATGTCTGATTTGTCTCCCACCTTAAATACTGATTTAACATAGGAAGTCTTCCAATTTGAAGGAAACCTACCACAACTCAACGACAAATTAAAAATTCTGCACTAGACCTCTGCAAGGACATACCTGCAACTCTTCAACAAGACAACTGGTACACCATCTGGCCCTGGGCCTAGGATTTCCTTGAATTCGGTGATTTTATTAAAAACATCTAAAACAGCCAACTGAAATAGATTTAAGATTTATCACAGACAAAAGTCCTTTCTGAAACTGAGTATTCTGAGTACACCAATGCGAAATTGCTATTAAACATCTCAGCAATTTCCTGAGGCTCACTACTTTCATGGTTGCTTAAATTCATACACTGTGAGTACTCTGAATTCCCGTTTTTAGAATTTACAAATCGCCAAAATGACTTTTTGTCAGTTAATTGACTTTCCAGCTTTTTTATATAACTATTGTGAGAAAAACATGACAGATTTCGACACTGAGCTCTCAATTCAGAGAATGTAGTGTAGTCATCAGTTGATTTTGAAATTTTAAACTTTTTCAATTATCATATTTTTTAAGTTATTGTTCATCCATTTAGGAAACTTAGGCGATTTGTATCGAGAGGTAGGTGTAAGCATATCAATAGCAAAATAATAATAAAGAGCATCATAGAAATAAGAATTTGCAAGATCTATATCAGTGCACCCGTCAAGACATTCATATCAGTATAGTGCACCGGTTGGTACAGTTGAAATTATAATAAACATAATCACACAACATATTCTTAGGTACAAACGTTAGATTAAAATCACATTCAAAAGCTGGGTGAGGGGCATCCAGCTTCAGCAAGCGTTTATCACAGATTGTAACGACAATATTATCATGATTACTAAACAACAAGTCCAAAAAATTTCCATATTTATTTGGGATCTGATTGTTCTGAAACAAACCAAGGTAAGCAACATAATCAGATATCACAGTAACTTCATCAGTCGGCCTTCCAATTGGAGATGTTCCATTAACATTGTTATTCCATGCAAATTGAAATGGCCCCGCAAAAAAATTTCCGTAAAGTTGGTTTCATCCACCAGATGCATTACGGAGAGATAAAAACTTTCATAAACATTAACATCAGAGTTGCCAGGAATATAAGCATTACTAATCAGTATTTTGCGATTTCCAATTCCAATACATGTTCAACATTGACAATTGGTGTGCTGAGAGCACGGCAGGATAAAGAACTCTTAACAGCAATGAGAACGCCCCTCTGTTTTAGGCAGTCACTGGTATTGTCAGATCTGTCACATCTTAAAATGAGATAACCGGTCAACCCAAGCTTACTGGAAAAAACGCTGCTGTCCAAATAACTCTCGATCAGCAGCAGGACATCATAATCTTCAGTCAAGGTATTAAGGTCTGGAGTTTAGATTTTAGACCTCTCACATTTCGACAATAAAATATTGAGGATTTCTCTTTGTGTTCTTGAGCTGTTGAAGTTTTTGACTTTTCTCCGCTTTAAATTTTTTCTGATTGGAGGTATTCCGAAGAAAACAATTCAAGAGCCGGGAATAGAAAACCTTTAGACAGAAAAATTTTAGAATTGGAAAGCAGGGAAAATTGAGTTGATAAGAAGTATCTCCTGAATTTTCACTGTTTGTAGACACCCCAGCTTATCACAATGACCAAAGTGTCGTCAAAAAGACGTCCAATGTTGGAACATTTTGGTCTCAAACGACTTTTGTCCAAAATAGAACGTCTTACTCAAGACATGGTTTGAACGTCCAGTCGACGACAGTCTTAGCGACGTCTTACTAACGTCCTTCCTTATTATGTCGCATCAGTTTCTCAATAGTCTGTTAATAGTTGTTGTGTTTCAAATATTGATAATTTAGTGTTGTTATCTTTTATCGGTAGGTACCTAATATCAACATATTCTAGTAATTTAATTTAAACTATAAACCCTGAATTATTCTCCAATCTTGGAAGTCTTTTCGACGTTTTAAGTTGGCCTTTTTGCCGTCTTAAGTTGGAAATTTTTCTGAAAACATTATTATTAAACGTTTTTTTTATATAAAAAAAAAATTGAAAAAAAAGCTCTGCCCCACCATCCATCGTAGTTAATCCATTTAAAAGGGACACTGACTCCTATTTGACTTCATCTTTCAATGTTTGAAATTAAAGCTCAGGGTCCATTGCATTAATTCAAGTCTATATGTGCATATTACGATATTATACAAACCCAAGCTTAAATATTAGAGACCTTACTGAGTAAATCAAGCTTTTCCGAGTCGAGTAGCGTAATTTGCTTTGCACAAATTCGTATATATTCTAGAACAAATTTGCGTAAAGCAGGTTATTTCGCTGCAAGTTTCTGCTATCCGTTACATTACTGCCTTCCATGATATACAACGGACTGAGCGTAAATTCTGCAAATCAAATCATGCCTGCCTCATAAATTGCCGGCCCTATGCGTAAAGCTCCTATAGGGAGTTAAATGGCGGCAGGGCTAATTACATTTTATGACCTTTCGTCTTTTTTTTTTCTGAAAAACAGTAGGACACAAAGGAAAAAGCGTTCAAGTGACGTTGTAGCATGAAATATTGAATCGCAGTTTTGAGCAACTAAATTATTTAGCGTCATTTTACAAGCCAATGAAGGACAAGAACTGAAAAATATTGAATGCAGCAAAGGGTACCTACTGAATTTGCACTTGGTAGAGAAGCTGTTACTGCCCTAGACATAAAACATTCTTAATAATTTCTCACAATTCGAGCCGAGCAACGTATAAAGCTTAATCAAAAGTCTGACAAGGCAATAATTGTTTTCTCCAATTAAATTATTCTTTTGTACAAGCCTCAATATGAATAACTTGATTTTTATTACTTCACAAATTTATCATAAAGTCAAATTAGGAAGTTTCATAATGCCTAAAGCGGAAAGCCTTGTTCTGTGTAATTCCCGTTTCGGCGGGAGAGAAATTCCGCTAATGATGATGGAATATGTTGTAACCCTGACACCATTTTGGGTTTGCTCTTCCTAATTAAAGAACTTCTTCAGACAAAAAGTTGTTTGATTCAATGATTATATCTCAATTAATTAAAACATTTCATTCAATACCAATCAATGATGTTTGGACAAGATAGAATAAACAGACTCAAATTTACTTTGAATAATATACCACCCATAAACTTTAAGACAATATAGTCATGATGTAAAATAACAAAACGAAATAAAGCTTAAACAAGGATGAGGAACTTTAATTATTGTAAATTATAATTTGAGCACCCAATTTCATCGTACTAAATTTAAATTTTCCTGCCTGCTAGCAAAGATATATTACTACAATGGAGTTACATAATCAGCCCCTAAATCAAGCCTTGTAATATGTGAAGTTTCTAATTTGAATATACGAGCCACCTGTCAAAGCTTATATAATGGGTATGTTAATGAAATGCTTAAGATGCTTTTCCGATTAAACCACATTCACCTATACATATCTATATTATGTACCTATAAGTTGAATCTTTTTTTTTTTAATTGAACTTTTCGACGATTTGTTTTGTATGGGAACGCTAAATGAAGAGAAGTACGATACATGTAAATTGCAGATAACCATGTAAATAGGAAAGTAATTATTGTTATTCGAATAAATTGAAGATTGGATAAGAAGTTTGCAAGCTCGGATTAGACTTTGATATTTAGGATATTTATCTTAGACTCGGTGTGAGTTTTAAGGCTTCACTGAGAGCTTTCTAGATATTCTGATTGGTTTTTGTTGAAACAAATTTTGTCATTCAGAATAGTCATCTTTGACTAATGGAGTTTGCAGTTCCTGAGCAATGATTCATTTCCAATTTCAATTGAAACAAACTAAGACATTCAAGAATTTCAAGATACCTATAGCATTTGAATACCCATTTAGAATAACCCCATCCTTATTTATCAATCACGAATCAGATGAAACAAAAAATAATCAACAAAAACGAACGTCGATTGCTAATACATCACTTTCATCTACAAATAGGAAATTCCTAACCTAATTTTATTTGTGTGTCAAGAAGCGACATACGTTTTGTCACTAAAACGACAGGTACTTCTAAATAGGTATTAAAAATACTATACTGTAAGTAGGTATATTTTTACTTGAAGAAGAAAAAGTTAAATGATGACTAGAACAAGACCGACAGCAGAAAACTATGCAAAACCAAGAAGACAGACGACTTAAACAAAAAAAAAAAAATAGGTAGAAGAACAAAAACAAAAAAATATTGATAGAATTGTACAAGAATATTCGACCAGAAATCTAAACTGTAAAATGCTCCTTCGACTAGATAAAGAATCCTGTAGGAAGCTTTAGCATAGAGAACATCATTGTCAAATGGATCTGTGTCATGCTTGAAAGAAGAATCATTACAAGCTCGATTGGAAGTGCGAAGATCATTTGAACCCTAGTCAGAGGCTGTCTGCAGGAGGTGTAGGTACTATCGCCCTTGTTGTGGTGCCTGGTACTGGATGGGCAGCTCCGCACTCTGAACGGGGAAGGTTTGTAAAGGTTCGTACACTCAAGGCTGCGTGGACGATCTTGTCATCGACGTTGCTGGGTTTTCATTTTTGAAACCTTATAATAGTGTTAATTGTGTTTAATCTACCTATTTGTAAAGACATTTGTAGTCAGTAGTTATTATCAGAGAACGAGTGTTCCATCTTTCTCAATGATCTGCAAATGTAACAAAATCAATAGTTAATTCATAATCTCGGTTCAAGTTCATCTTTCGTGGGAAACAGTTCTGCTTTTATAGATAGTTAAAATGTGACCCTAATGGGATTTACAAACACATGGAGTTCTGCGAACGACCTAATCTGTTCGAAGGTAAAATCACTTGAAGTCTTGAAACCCAAAAAAGTATCGAATTTTATAGTTTTAAGATTATTCGGCTGCAACCTGAAATGGACAAATATATGTAGGTACCATCGTCACCAAAAGTAACTGGGACAGCATCATGTTAGCTCTTGTACTATTATATGATTTTAAGTGTCAAATATTTGTCAAATTATGAATTAAATGCATTGAAATGAATGACAGTAGACTTAGTCCAGGAGATTAATATGAATTATTTTTGTCCCAGATACTTTTGGTGACGATGGTACCATCGTCACCAAAAGTAACTGGGACAGCATCACATCAGCTCTTGTCCTATTATATGAATTTTATTGTCAAATATTTGTCAAACTATGAATGAATGACAGTAGAATTAGTCCAGGAGGTTATTATGCATTATTTGTGTCCCAGATACTTTTGGTGACGATGGTACATATAAACAAAATTTATGTTTTCCTAGATAAACACTCAACTTTAAACTAATCTGTAGATTGCCCAGATCCCATGTGGTTGTAATAATTTATTCAATGCCAAGTATTTCCATCTTTCCTATCAGTTCCAATGGAATTTATTCCAAGGAAGACATGCAAAGTTTCCAGCAAACTTTCTTATAGCCAAATACCAGAAAAGCAGTACCTAATTAAGTAGCCCGAAGGATCATAGCCCTCGATAGCTCAGACCCTTATTACATGCCAAATCTGTTTAGTAAAACCGAATTTACAAATATAGCATATTCCGCTGCCGAGGAAGTGTGGGGATTTTTATCCAGAATGGGAAATTTATTTTCCATCTTTGGGTTCCTGTACAGCATAGTTTGCGCAGTTAGTTATTTGGCTGGCGTCGTATCGAACTATTTTAGCAGCAAAGAAGCAACAGTTAATCATCCACGATCACGACGATATTTTTTAGCCAGTCTGTGGAATACTTGAGCCCATACATATTTGTATCAGTTAGCCAACCAGAGAAGAGATCGTGTCGAAGAAGACCAGAAGATTGAATTGAATCAGTCAGTTACCGCTACTGTACCCAAGGAGCAATCAAACAGTTCGTTGTATCCAGGACTGCCAAAGTATGTCGTACTGTGTAATGATCCTAACTGTAAAGTGAACGACGAAAAAAATAATCCGCGTGACACATAGTTCGCGAGTGTGTGCGCTTGTTACTGCGTATTTATTTTCGGGATGAGGAGTTGTATCTTGGAGGATTTGGTTATGAGTGATTAGTGTTTCGAGGTCCACAAACATGCTTCGAACTCAACACTTTTGCTGCGCATGTCGCTTATATGGGCGTACGTATCCTGGTGCGCGTGTCGCCTATGTACGACAAGTGTATGCATTGCTTTGTATATTCCGTACAAATTTAGCACTGATGGAGAGTGAACGAATTTTTGTCAATGTGTTAGGAAAGTATTGAACTAACGGATTTTATTTTCCGTTTGCGAGTTTGTTTGTGCTGGTACCTAATCACGTGTGATTGAAAAACAAGGGAAATATGGATAGTGAGGCCGGTCCCTCAGGCTTAAACGTCCTAGATTGTGATTCAAAAATGACAAAAAACTCTCAGATTTCGAGCTAGAAAAGGCATCCGCTCTGTAAATCCGCTCTGGACATCTAAATTCAAAGTCTAGTGCTGATGTCGCCTATGTGCGGCAATTTCAGCTCTTGGGGCTGCTCCCATTCGATATTCGCAGCGAATGTGTTAAGGGGAGAGTAATTTGTAACAAAATCAATAGTAAATTCATAATCTCGGTTCAAGTTCATCTTTCGTGAGAAACAGTTTTGCTTTTATAGATAGTTGAAATGTGGCCCTAATGGGATTTACAAACACATGGAATGCTGCGAACGACGTAATCTGTTCGAGGGTGAAATCACTTGAAAGCCAAAAAAGTATCGAATTTCATAGTTTCAAGATTATTTTGGTGTAACCCAAATTTGACAAACATGTACAGGGTGTCCAATTTTATGGTTAACAAAATACCGTTTCAAAAATTTGAAAATTCCGAATAGCTTCGGAAATATTCGGGATAAACCGAAATTTTACACAAGCCGGTTTATTTTTTCTGAGCTTATTTGAAGAGATATCCCTAAATAAATGTTACTTCATCATTGCCACTTTTTTTCTTCTACAAGATTTACCATCAAACTTAAAATCTGACGTTTCGTCTTTGGACCACCATCATCAGGTTCATTTTTTTAAATAAGGATCCTCATTTTTATTTCCGATTTTATAAGCTTCTGATGTCCCAAATCCAATGACGTATTGCATTTATTCGATTTTTTTTAAATTATTTGCACTTTCCATGAGAACTTAATGACAGAGAAGAGAATTTTGGTAGGAAATTACTTAAAAGTGAAAAAAATATTTTTTCCAATAAATGCAATACGTCATAGGTTTTGGGACATCAGAAGCCTATAAAATCGAAAATAAAAAATAAGGGTCCGTATTTAAAGAAATAAAGCTGATGATGGTGGTCCAAGGACGAAAGGTTAGATTTTAAATTTGATAACAGCATCTTGTATAGGAGAAAAAGTGGCAGCGATGAAGTAACATTTATTTTGGGATATCTCTTCAAAAAAGCTTAGGAAAAAATAAAAACGCTTCTGTAAAATTTCGGTTTATTCCGAATATTTTCGGAACCATTCGGAATTTCTCAAATTTTAAAACTGCATTTTGTTGAGTTTCAAAATGCGCAACTTTTGTTTAATTGAATCACCCTCGTATCTCTAACGGTAACAGATATCCCCATGTTGGCCCTCGAATTTGAGACACCCTGTACATATAAACAAAATTTATGTTTTCCTAGATAAAAACTAAACTTTAAACTAATCTGTAGATTGCCCGGATCCCATGTGGTTGTGATAATTTACAAATCAAGGATCATTTTCTGAATACCCACGTTTTATGACGAATCCGGAAGTCAGGTAACTGATACATAACTTGGTACAAATGTTATACAGGTATACTTGGTTACGGTTCGGGTTAAACTTATCACCGACCTACCACACTGCGACCTAGTACTGGCATCAGGCTACTTCGCTGGAGATGGGCAAGCACCACCAGAAGAAGTAC
Organism: Ceutorhynchus assimilis; assembly: GCA_917834065.1. Lineage (NCBI taxonomy): Eukaryota > Metazoa > Arthropoda > Insecta > Coleoptera > Curculionidae > Ceutorhynchus > Ceutorhynchus assimilis. The sequence goes on from OU892287.1 coordinate 13,555,405, forward strand.
AGATACTAGTCGAGTACTGCAACAGGAACAAACTACCGCTCCTAATTGGCTGTGACGCCAACGCCCACAACACTATCTGGGGAAGTACCGACACAAATCTAAGAGGTGAGCAACTGTTAGAATTTATCTTTCAAACAAACCTAAATATACTTAATGTAGGGAATACACAACATTTGTTACTAGGGTCAGACAGGAGGTGTTAGACATAACACTTTGTAGTCCAAATATTGACCAAATGATCAGGAATTGGAGAGTCTCGAATGTACCCTCTCTCTCTGATCATAGAATCATAATGTTTGAAGTAAAAGGAGTGCAGGAACGAACTGCCTCGTATAGAAACCCTAGAAACACAAACTGGGAAGAATACACAAGCAAACTGCAACGCAACCTCAAACAAAATAAGGTTAGCTGCAGGAACACACGTGAAGTAGAAGAAAACCTCCAAATCCTTAACGGAGCAATCATGGAGGCATACGAATCCAGTTGTCCTGTGAAGGAACAAGTAAACAAAACAGGTTGCCCATGGTGGAATAGTCACCTGTCACGACTTAGATCCGAGGTTCGCTATCTCTTTAACAGAGCCAAACGGGACGGAGAATGGCAGGGCTACACCGAAAGGCTGACTGAGTACAACAGAGAATTAAGGAAGGCCAAATGGAAAAACTTCCAGAACTTCTGTGAATCTATCACAGAAACACCATCAGCAGCCAGACTATACAAAACCCTGGCAAAAGGCAGGGCGCAAGGACCATTGACACTTAAGAAACCAGACGGCAGTTATACAGAAAATGAAGAGCAACGAGCTGCTCTACTACTGGAAACCCATTTTCCAGAAAGTATGCCCAATAATACTGAAGAAAACAAAGAACGGCCCAGAAAAACCAGGCAAGAAAACTGGGAGGTTGCCAAGAACCTTTGCACTCCGCAGCGGCTGGCTTGGGCGATCGACTCATTTCAATCGTTTAAGTCACCTGGAGTAGACGGCATTTTTCTAGCCCTGTTGCAAAAAGGGCAAAATGAAATTATGCCGTATCTAATCAAACTCATTAGATACAGCCTAGCGACCGGATACATACCCAGTCAATGGAGAACAGCTAAAGTAACTTTCATCCCAAAGGCCGGAAGAAAGGATGCCACTCTACCGAAGTCGTTCATACCTATATGTCTCACGTCGTTATTACTGAAGACAGTTGAGAAAGTTGTAAATAACTATATCAGAACAAATGTTCTAGAAAAGACGCCACTACATCCTAGGCAACATAGAGCGGGCAGATCAACACAAACCGCTCTATTTGAACTCACTGACAGCATCCAAAACACAATGCTGAATAAAGAAGTAGCCATCTGCGCCTTCTTAGACATAGAGGGGGCTTTCGATAACACTCTCATGAGTCAATAAGGAATGCGCTTGTCAGAAAAGGAGTGGACAAAACCACATCCACCTGGATGTGTGAAACGTTAGCCACCAGAACTGCAGAAACGGATGTGGGGGAACAAACCATATAAGTCACCACAACGAGAGGATGTCCACAGGGAGGGGTACTCTCACCCTTGATGTGGAGTCTAGTAGTCGATGATCTACTAAATACACTGACTGACAGACCAGGGCTTCAACTGCCTTGGTTACGCCGATGATATTGTCAGCATAGCCAGAGGCAAACACGAAGGAATACTCTGTGACCTTATAGAAAAAACACTCCGAACCACGAAGGAATGGTGTCAGACTGTGGGACTGAATCTTAACTCATCAAAAACCACACTGGTAACATTTACAAAAAGAACGAAACTCCCATACCTGATAAACATTCGCCTCGATGGGAGCAGGCTTCACTGGAAACAAGAAGATAAATTCCTAGGAATAACCCTAGACTCTAAACTCCTTTGGGACCGACACATAGAGAACATAACAAACAAAGCAATTTCGGCACTCATGGTATGTAGAAACATCGCGGGCAAAACGTGGGGTTGTAACCCATCGATCCTACGATGGATGTATACCATGATAGTGAGACCTATCATCACCTACGGAGCGGTATCCTGGTACAGCCGAACCCAGCTAGTAACGGCTAGGTACAAAGACTCGCATGTCTATGCATAACAGGAGCAATGAGAACATGCCCAACAGCGGCAATGGAAGTCATCCTAGACCTAACACCACTTCACACAATAGTGAAGCGGGGGTTGCCAGTGAATCATATTTAAGACTGGCGAAGATAAGTCTACAGGTAAAACGCACTTTGGCAGAGCTTTCCCTCTCCCAAACTGTGCACACCTCATGGACTTACCAAAAGACGCGATTGTTGATAAATTCAGTTTCGAGAAAAACTTTTCCATCGAACTAAGTACAAAGAACAGATGGAACATAGAATGTATCCAGTCCCTTAAAGCAAACACCATCAAATGGTTCACAGACGGCTCCAAAACTGCTGAGGGGACAGGAGCCGGAGTATTCGGGCCACGAACCAGATACTCGGAGCCAATGGGAAAATCATCAAGCATATTCCAAGCCGAACTTCATGCGATCGGAAAATGCGTGCAGTTCAACCAAGCAGCTATCAAAGCATTGAGCTCGCCGGTAATCAGTTCTAAGATAGTATGGGAATGTCTACAGAAACTCAATAAGCTGGGGAAGGAAAACAAAGTAACCCTACTCTGGGTTCCTGGACACATAGGAGTCGAGGGCAATGAATGCGCAGACGAACTTGCAAAAACGGGAGCGGCCACTCCCTTCACTGGGCCAGAACCATTCTGCGGCGTCGGAAAGGCGCACCTCCAAGAAATCCTCAAAAAGGAAGAGAACCGGCTAAGGAACAAACAATGGCTGGACCAACCAGGACTACGACAGGCCAAAGATCTACTGGGTAGCTACAACCAAAAAAGATCTGAACTGCTGGTCAACCTTAGCAAGAAAAGTCTCAAAACTCTAACCGGGTTTCTCTCGGGACATTGCAGACTGAATAAGCACCTACATAATCTGGGGTTGGACGAAGGTAACACTTGCAGATTCTGTGAATATGGTGAAGAAACAGCTCACCATCTTCTACTGAACTGCGATGCCGTAAGCCGCTCAAGAATGAAGAACTTGGGAAGTCCCCTTATACAGCTGGAAGACATTCCAGCCCTGGAACCGCTAGACATCCTTAAATTCCTAAAGGACCTAGGACTAGAGGGGCTGCTTTAAGCAGGAAACCTGAACTTAGCAGCAGAAGGAGGGGTACAATAGATCAACCTTGGTCGCAGTGCAACTGACACCACCAACACATACATACATACATATACAGGTAGGGGGAACTAGAACCACCATATTTTGATTATGGAGTGAGGGAACCTTTAGGCCCTATGCACCTCAACCTCAAAATTTTGAATGGCACCACCTCTTTTCTGATACCTAAAATTAAATATTTTTGAATATATATAGATTCACTTGCACAAGAATTTTTTCAAAAAATATGGAACCTCAGGTATCACAAAAGGGGTGTCATTTGAAATATTGGGGTTGGGGTGCATCGGGTCCAAGGGGTCATTATAACCAACATATGGTAGTTCTAGTTCCCCTTATCCGTATGACATTTGTACCCAATTACGGTTTTCCAACTTTTTTACTTTCAGAGATATTCGCATTGAAAGTTTTCAAATTCACCCTGTATAGTATGTAGCGACAGTCAGGCAGCACTTCTAGCCCTTTGCTCAAACAAGGCTAAGACAAGGCTCACGCTTGACTGTATTACAACTCTAGAACTACTCAATAGGCTCAACAAGGTCCCATTTGTTTCAGTCCCGAGTCACAAGGGCATAAAAAGTAAATAAGAGACGGACCAGCTGGCGCGTGAAGGTAGCAACACTCCCTGTATTGGGCTACAGCCTGCACTTGGGGTTATTTCCTGTCTGGTGAAACCCAAGATCAGGAACTGGTTCAACAATACAAGACGAATGACAAAAGAGACCTCAGACAGTTGAGGATCTTTATACAAGGTCCCTCAAACTGCGAAAAGGCCAAAAGCCTCAAGCCTCCTCAAACTAGACAGGGGCCAGCTAAGAGCCAGCACAGGCAACCTAACAGGGCACTGGGTAATCAGATACCACCTGCACAAAATCGGACTGAGACGGAATGCAGGTTCTGCAGCGAAGTAGATGAAACTCCCAAGCATATAGTCTGCGAATGTGACACCCTCGTCAGTCGCAGATAGGTACCGGGTACAGGTTTCTGCAGACCCTCACTGCACCTTTCTTAAAAGTGGCGGTCTTTTAAGGTAAACAGGGCTGCACCAAGACGGGTATAGCAAAATGGGCCACGAACTGCCTGTAAAGGCTCCCATTTCTAATCAATCAAATATCTCTGAAATAGAAAGTTCAAGAATAAGAAGAAGTAGACAAACAACTAAAAGGACAGATGACTTAAAAATAAACAAGAAGAGCAGGATCGGCTCCAGAAAGTTTTGCATAAACAAGCAGACAAACGACGACTTAAACCGCAAACGACTGCAAAAAAAAGAGGAAGTAGTACAAAGGCAGAAAGATATTGACAGAATTGTACCAGAATATTAGACAAGAACTCGAAACTATGAAAGAGAAAGTTCAAGAACAGAAACGGTTAAAAGCTCGAATGCTTCTGAAATTACAAATTATGAATGCTTAAAACAGCTTTTTCAGTTTTTAATAACGTGATCTCGAGCACAAATTGGTATCTGAAGCGAACTACCGCTAAAACTAAATAAAAACCTCCTTTTGTTAACGCCTTTATGAATACGAAATTATGTAAAATTCTCTAAAATTTCAATAAACCATCCAAATTGCGCGCCGGCGTTAAAACTTTAAAGCGCTATTAATTATCGCGCTTAAATTCTTGTAGAGATATTAAAACAGCAAAAACGAGAAATTTTCCTCTCTAGTAGCACATGTTTCCCTAATTAATTCGAAATTCATTGGCGCAACCAAACAATGTAGAACAGTTTCAAAAAAATATTTCAAGAAACTTCCCAATGGCGTAAGATAAATTATTGCCCTGAGAAAACACAATTTCCATTATTTAATTGCTCAGAAGTAATTGTTACGGTGCTTGTTTAGGACGCCCATGGTTAAAAATGTCGAGTAAAGTAAACCTTAGAAATGGGGCTGGAGGCGCAAAAATGCTCATCGTGGCAATTAATTTTCCTTAATTATACAAAATTGCGGAACTGCGTTTTCATGTTTTAGCACACAAACGTGAAAATTGTTAATGGCTAGTAATATTTATAAAAGAAGAAGAAAATGCAACGAACCGAAACATATTTTTACATATAGATACTTATTTTGATCTAAAATATTGCATGCTATCTGCTTTTAATTGCCGACATTAATTTTTAACCCGCAATTTAAAATCCTCGATTTTATAAAGAAATCAATAAATCTTATAGCGCAATTTACTGTCCAATCAGTCTTTACGCCTTTGCATTTCAATCTTCCTTTTATGCCAATTAATCGTCTAATCGTTTTATTCTGTGAAAACTTGAATTTATCGTTGCAATAAAAACTAATTACCAACCTTGTTGATTTTAGGGCTGGTCATAGCCGGATCGGATCTGATGACTTCGTATTTGGAATTATTATTAACCAAACCGACGAGAAATTCGAAGCTTCTTTTTTTACGTAGGTGCGACTTGAAATCGCGATTGTTCATGGCTTCGTGCGAATCGGCCGGTCCGGGATCTTCCGTGAGCATCTGCAAAAGAAAATTGAAAACTATATTAAATTGCAATTTGGAACTCGTGTTCGTGTTAGCGCTTTTCCCGAAAACGAGCAACTTCCTGGCACACTGGAAAATTGAAATCAAGTCTCAATATATAAAAGCGCACCGTACCATTTCGACTATTTGACTTTAAATCTTTTCTTTGCGGGCGACAAGAATTCGGTTCGGGTATTGGCAAAGTCGTAACCGTAAATATGCAAATCCTAAAGCTGAAACGATAGATATTTTATTTGAGAATTGGTTGTGATGGGCGATGAAAATACCGCCGAACTTTTACGACGACGATTTAAAACATTTTAATGGGAAACTTTGCGGGTGACTTTAATTACAATTCTTGCTGCAAAGTGTATTATAGATTCTCTAAGCACCTATTAGAAACAGAAATCACTTTCCTATCTTTCAGAATCAGCTAATCCGTTACACAAACGAAGACAAATTGTGTTCATTTGAGCTTCACGATGCCTTTGTTGGATACCTATCGAGCCTCTATTATTCCTTAATTATCCGTCTGTCCTCTACATGCCTTACAAAAGAACTTCTATCCTAACAACTGGGTCCTGATTGTGTTCTTTGTCGCCTTTTGAGTCCAACTTTGGACGACTTTTCTTGTGAATCTCGTTTTAATTTAAGTGAGAGGAATCTAAGTTTCGCGAAGACTAATTAGGAGAATTTGCCTGCTGTCGATTTTCCGTTTTGTGAACGATTTGCTTACACTCCACCTTTTTATCCAACGCTGAGTCAATAGTCATTGCGCTACGTAGGTATTTGAATTTTTTTAAATATTTTTCAATTCTTGTCCCTCATCCGTCTTTAAAATTACGCTAAATTATTCAGTTGCAAAATACATTCAATATTTCATGCTACAACGTCACTTGAACGGTTTTTCCTATTGTTTTGACTATTGCCTTTAAAATAAGCAGTTAAGGAAGCCTCAAGAATCAATACCTGGAAAGATTCGGAAGAATTAATTAGAAAAAAGCCTCCGATGCTGCGCAAAAACAACTTACCCAAAAAAACTAGACAAACAAGAAAGATAGCCTCAAAATAACTCGATTAACAGAAATACCTCCATGAATCAGAATTAGAAGCTTTCGAATTTGATTGAATGATAAAGAAGAGCTTCAAGAATCATTATCTGAAGCTTCAGAGTAGTCAATCTAAGAAGATGAGCCTTGATTATTCATTTCAGAAAGGTTCATAAAAATAACTAACTTTGAGAAAAAAAAAGAGCTTTAAATCATTATTTATCAAAACCTTGAAAAGAACCAATTTGAAAAAATCCTCAAGAGCCATCAAAATTCCATAAAAAGCAACTATAGATAAAAAAGGAGAGCCTTAAGAAGTGCCTGAGACTTTAAAAGAACCAGATTGTGAAAGAAGAGCCTCAAGAATCAATGTTAATAGTTTTAGAAAAAGCAATTTGCCCATTACCTTTCCTGAGGAAAGAGCTTCACAAATCATTACCAAATTACGTTAAAATTTTGCCTTAGAACGTAAATGAGATTTCGAATGAATTCGGTAATTAATTCAGGTATTTGTGAGGATATTTATGAAGCTTTATACCTGAGGATCAATATTTGTCAGTGATTTTCCCATTGGATTTTACTAGATTTCTACCTTTTTGTTTGGATTCGAAACAATATCTAGTTGTTGAACAGGGATATATTTTTCGAGGTAATAATGAGTAAATTCTTTGTATTCAGATGACAGGGTAGTTTTAGGATAATAAAGCCCTACTAATAGGATCGAAATCTATTTTATTTGGCTTTCGAAAGTCGTCTAAAAGGCCCTAAATGTCGATGAAAAGGTTTGTTTACTTCTAAATAAATATCGATTGGCAACACTTACGAGTCACATATTTTCCATTATTAAAAATTCTACAACATCACACATCACTTTCACAGCCTTTAAATCGCTTTTCCACCCTTATTTCCTCTATTTTCTACATTTTCCGGTTGTTTATTTTCCGCAGAATAAGTGTGGTTAAGTGACACTTGTTGTTTCGTTTCAAGCAGCGCTGTTGCCGACGTTTCTTGACCACTGTGAGTAATAGAGTCACTGTAGTTGTAACCACGTAACGACTGGTCATTTTGATAGTTTTGTACTATAGACTGGATAGATGTTGGTTAATAATAGTAATTAATTAATGTTAATTGGTGTTAGGGGAGAAAATTGGATAACAACTTTGGGCTTCGTTTGTCATCAATGTCATTTGGGTTGTTCCGTTTTCCTGGTCAAGACCGGAAATCTGGCACCAGAGGGCATCTAGGAAAAAAATGGAATTCTAGAAAATTTTTCATGTTGAGCTCACCTAATAAATCGCTGAAAATAAGGTCGTTCTTTTAAATTCGCACGTTGAGCAAGCAACAAGTTCTTTGGCAGATTTTACCAGCGGTCCTCTTGCCTACGTTCCTTGGAGCATCCACCTATTGTGGGATTTTGGAGGCGTCGGGAACTCAAGTGGTTGCTGGCTTAAATTGGTTTTGAGGTGAAAACTTTGGATTTGGTCGTAAGTCCCGTATTTGTAAGCCAACCACTCAGAATTTTCTGTAAATATTTGGGATTCTATAAAAAAAGGGCAATTTGACCTCCACGAGGGCCATTTGTCAGTAAAAAACTTATTAGTCGTTTCCAAAAGGGGCATTATTGGGCTAATTAATTAAAGGGAATTGTTTCAAAAGGAAACTTACGTGTTTCAGAGGATTTTCCTATATTAATTTTATAATGGATGTATTAATATGTATTATAAGTATAAAGGGGTGCAAGTTCTAAGAATTTGTCCTCTTTCAGGGTTTTTTAGGCTTTACATTTTACCTCACCATTGGGTTCTTCCTTTTTGACGGTTTGCTAGTCTCCAAGTTAAGGTGTCAGAGTACTCAAAATACTGAACTTGAAATCGAAACATACCATTTTTAAGAAGGGAAGTCAATAGAAGTTGATGGGGTCTGTTATCAGGGCTGTGAGGCTGTCAGCAGACAGTAATATATATGGATGTTTTAGACTGCAGACAGGACCACAAGGGGGTGATGTACCAGTTCATTTATTAACGTTTCTTAATATTTTTTTTTTTTTTAGAAATTATTATTAATATGTAGTATTTTTATATTTAACTTGATACATTTCCACGTTCTTTTACTGCCTTAATTATTACAATGCGTGTACTGCACCAATGATTTTTTATTGACTATAGGTTCGTTCCAACCCCCCGTTTTCGTATCGTCATGAAACGGTTTCGGAACTGTTAGGATCGATTGAAGGCGCATGCGTTGACCTTGCACGGTTTTATCTTGGTACAGAAACAACGGGTAGCTGGAACGGTTTCATGATCGTTTTCGTAATGACGACAGTTCAAATAACTTTAACCCTAAATTTGTTTGTTCGCAAATTAAAATAGAAGAATATAGGATTAGGATTACAAAATAATATATAAAAAAGGAAAATCGAACACCAACGCTGATTCATTATCAAGAATCTGAAGCTGAATCCTTGCAAGCTGATAACATCAAGGATTAGCAAATAGCTGATAATAAATTTTGTACTTTTTTTCACTTGAAAAAAATAAAAATGCTACAGTTTTATAAGTTAGATTGGAAATTGGTTGTTTAACAACAACATGAACAACAACAGGTGACAAACATTGAATTACGCATCTCAGTCATGGATCAGTCCACGCGGTTCTTGCTTTCCACTCGGGATCGAAATGACGGTGCTAAAACCAGTTCTCGAACGATCCCAGGTTTGGTTGGAACGCCAACGAAACTGTACGGTAAACGATCATCTCTCGGTTGGAACGCGTTTAACCTATGGCGCATGACCGTGACCGTACATTGAACGGTTTTTGGCTGGGTTGGAACGAACCTTATATTTAAGGTGACATTTTCGTACAAACCCGCCCGGGTGTACCATGGTATAAGCGTGCACAGGTTTTAATTATTATTATTATTAATCTTTCATTCCTTAATTGTTTCTCTTTAACATTCATTGGAGTAAGGTGGTCAAACGTTTTATTGGTAAATCTTGAATTTATTATGAACTTCAATAATTATCACCATAAGACTTCAGAATAATAAATTTAAGAAGTTACGAGCTTCACGTATAAGTTACAGAAGTTTTATAGAAGCAACTAACTCGGAGCAACTGAATAGAGACGAGCCTTAAATCATTCGAACAATTTGAAAATGGAAAACTTCATAAAAAGCAACTAACTTTTAACATTATCATCCACATAATTTGGACATAATCTATAGTAAACGTAGTAACCCATAAAATGTAACTCTTACATGGAAAGTTAATACACTCATAAGTAATGATGAATTTTTCTCTACAAAATTGTCGTTTATGTATTATTCAAATAAATTTGAAACCAATACCGCTGACGTGTTAGAAACAGCCCGACTCTGTGGTTAGTATTCACATATGGAATTTCCGACAAACTCTAAGCTCCATGCATACAAATTAAGGTACGCCTTAAGTGCAGGAATTACCGAATCGCTCCAAAATAGAATAATTTGGCCGAATAATAAGTGAAATTACAAAAGTTGGTTTAAATAAAACTCCCAACAATTTTCAAATCCCGAATAGTTCAAACAAATTTCGTTTCAACTCCCAACGCGCCTCATCAGTAATCGAATTACTGGGTTTGCTTGTATTAAACAAATTGCTTTGAGAGTTTTCCTGATTTAAATTGGAAATTTTATTGCTGTAAAGTTAACAATATTTCTTTTCTACCTTGTAACACATTTTGAACGTGCTTTGGAGAGGACACTAAAATAAATGTGCGTTTGCTGACAATGCTAGGATTTAGATGTCAGCTTTTATAGTTTTAGAGTGATAAGAAATCTCGCATTGAAAACTTTATGGGTTCTGTTAAATTACAAAGAAAAGAGTGCACAATGAGCCTTATCTGCATTTCGAAAATAATCGAGTAAAATCCTATCATTAAACTAAAATTATATAATTAAATAACTTACCTCGTTATCTAAATTGTACTTAAAATTTAACCTGATATTCAAGAACTCTCGGAATAACATTTACTTTAGTTAAAACGCGTCCAGGAACCAGAAAAGCTCGAATGCAATTAGGGCGCATTTTCGCGTCCGAATTTGCTTGCTCTATTACTGAATCCTCGCACTTTAATTAAAACTAAAGTTGCTCTTAAAATAAAATAAAAAATCGTATCTTTTGTTGTTTGTGACAAGTTCAAAGTGTTTGTTTTTTTGGCTTTGTAGATCATAATAAAATAATTTGGCCTGCAAGAAAAAGTGCACCTCCAATGAAATATAACACTGCAAAATAATTAAAAAGTTTTTATTTGAACTATTTTTACGTCCGACGTAGGAAGAGGAAATTAAAAATGTTATCACGACACGAACTTACACGTTCCTAATTAAAGGTTCGTTTCTTTGTTTGTTTTTTATCGGTAAATTTGTAAAAGCTATGTCGACGATCGTTTAAACACAAAAATATCAACTGCAAAATTAACTTGGGTAAAAAATGTTTTTTAAAACTAATTTCAGGCTTTAATAATCCAGCATACCGCTGCATACCAATGAGCAAAAATTCTTGTTAGCTAGTAATTGCAATATCCTATAGCAGTATTGCAATTTCAACTTTAATAGGATATCGGTGGTGAATCGAGTTTTTACGCGCTTTGAAAGGACTTGGGGCCAGTTTAATATTAGGAGCATATTAAAAGCAATTTGAACTGAAGTTGCAGCTATGATTTATTCTGGAAAAAAAAATCGCCTAGAGACTTTTAATTAAAATGAATTACAGTAAGAAGAGGAAAATTTTAGTCTCTGGATATTTATAATAAAATAGTCAGAATCAAGCAGATGGTGGGAATATGAAACCGTAACTTTTTCTACCAAAAAGGGGAACATCTAAGGTGTAATTTGATAATAGTTACAATAAATATTGTGTTATTTACAAGCCCAGGGTATATATGACACACATTTATTTCTTAAAGGACACGAACGGATCAGGTCACGCTCCTGTTGTGACGTCCCAGGACGAAACGTATAGGGGTTGTGACAATATGTTATGCTTCTCGACTTTCTGAACGTAAGTTCTCGTAGGCTCAAAAAGATCCTATAATTAGTTTCGGAGATACAGGGCCGGATTCATGGAATTCTCAAAATAAATAAATCGTGCTTTTATTACAAAAAATACCAAAAAAATACCTGTATTTCATGTAAGGTATTCGTCAGAGTCAATATAATAAAGAAATTGTCAAAAAATTCTCACACACGGATTCCATGCTAGTTGTCTTGGCCTACTCTTAAACACTAATGTTCGTTCGTCAGTCTTGCCATTTAATCAGTAGGATCTTTCTTAGGCATCGCTAGTGTGGTGGCATTTTTCTTGACTTTTATGTGCCTTCTAGTTCTGTAGGTGGCCCATGTTTCGCAGCCAAATTAATATGTAAGAGTTGGTATTACAACAACTGCATTATAGCGCGAAGTTTGGTCTCAGCGCTGATGTGATTGTTGAAGATTCTCTCTAGAAGTCGCCCAAACACCGCGAAAGCACACTTCAACGATGTTGGACTTCAGCATCAATGGTTGCATTCACTGACAAATGGCTTCCAAGAGTGTTCTATGATCTGCGAAGAATGATCATTTATAGTTATATTTGGTGCTGGGGGATTAGTATCCGGTGCGGGTTGGTGCAGAATCTGCGCCTTGTTAAAGTTGACCTCTAGGCCGATTCTCATAGTATGCCTGATTGAATGCATTGATAATTGCCTGAAGATTTTCCTCTGTATTGGCCACCACGACGTTACCATCCGCATATTGAAGTTCAATTATCGACTTCTTCGATACTTTTATCTTGACTCGTAATCTGTTTAGGGTGAATAAGCCGCCATCATGTTCGTACAAGATTTCCACTCCTTCCTGCAGGTGACCCTCGGTGACAAGTATGGATCCTATAAACAGAGAAAATGAAGTGGGTGCAATAACACAGCCCTGTTTAACGTCTGTAGTTAATTTCAAAGTCTATCCTTGTCCATCGTTGCTTAGGACGGTAGCATCCATATTATCATGCAGCAGGCGGAGTATCTGTATATACTCTTGTGGACACCCAACCTTTGCCAATGCCTTCCAAAGAGTTTCTCTGTTGACCGAGTCACGAGATCTATGAAGGCCATGTATAGAGGGCGATTTTGTTCCCTGGATTACTTATGCATTTGTCTTGCATTGAAAATCATTTCGGCTGTACCTTGGTTGGGCCTAAATCCACGTAGTCTCTGGGAGGTTCTTTTCGGTAGTTGGGATTCAATATCCTGGCAAGTATCGTTCCCGCAACAGAATGTAAAGATATTCCTCTGTAGATTCCACATTGAACCTTGTTTCCTTTTTTGAAAATGGTTACTATGGAGACTGCAGGTATGGTGTCAGTAATTCATATTTTACTTATTATGATGAGGGTTTGGGAACTTAGTTTCGGACCTTCTTCTTAAAGAATTCAGCAGCAATGCCGTCAGTGCCAGCTGACTTATTGTTCTTCAGTTGTCTGATTGTCTCGTCAACCTCCTCCTAATCTGGGAACTTTGCTCAGTTCTTGTTGTATTGGTTTCTGTGGAATTTCGTTGAAGTTGTTATTATTAATTTCTGATTCTCTGTCAAGTAGTTCCTGGAACTGTTATTCCTAAGGAGAATTGATAGAAGAACTGTTTTTAAGCAATCTTGTGCCATCTTTATTTCGTAAGATGTTAATTCTTGATTGGTTGGTCCGTATACCATCTTAGTAGCCATATACCACCTTAGCGCTGTTAGATTCAGATGCTTGCTGCGTTTTGTTATCCATCATTGGTTCCTTAATGCTCGCATTTACCTTTGAACTTCAGCTTTTGCTTGTTGATATTGTCTTTTTTTTTACAGTCGAATTGATGAGGTCGCTTTTCCATGCGTTATGCGCTTTTCTTTTTCTTTCCACAAGTTCTTGAATTTCAGTGTCGTTCTCATCATACCAGTCTTGACGTTTCTTTTGTATGTAGCCGACCGTGTACTCTAATGGAACTTTCTGGCTAAGAGAGGCTTGGTAGTCTGTCCTTGCCAGGAAGTCTTGAATTTCTTCGTTTGTCGAAAAAGTGTATTCGTTATTACGAGGTTATATTTGGAGCATGTGGTTAATAGCTAAAGTCCGTTCGATTTAACGCCTTTTCATAGATCTGTCTTTGTACCGACCTGGGCGTTAAAATCACCTGAGAGAACAAGTTTATCGCATCTGGGTACAGATGATATGGTTCGACTAAGTTGGGCATGAAATTTCTCTTTTTGGTTATCGCCAGTTGTGAGGTGTCATTAGTCTTTTGCATATCCGAATGGAAGCTTAGCAAGAGGGACATAAATTCATTTTTTATGGCGGAACCCACTTCGTGGATAGGAGGTTCATTCTCTTCTCTCCCTTTCCAGAAAAACGTATAGGCTCCTCCGTGCTTTTCGAGTTAACCTTCGCCTGCTCTTCTGGTTCCGCTCAGAGCTGCAATATCGATGTTAAATCTTTTTAATTCCCATGTCACCATTGCCGTTCTTCGTCGTTGTGATCTTGTATTTGTGTTGTTATCCAAAAGTGTCCAAATAGTCGGGTATCTACCTATACCTATTTAAAATGTTGGAAAAATCCTATTTAATACGACGGTCGAAATTTGATCGTGGCGCCATCTAAGACAAAGATTCAACACTAAACAGCAATTTTTGCTGTAATTTAGTGATTGACTATCTAATCGGCCGACCAAAATTCAGTTTGTGGGAAAACCCAGAATAGGAAAACCTATTATCCACTGATGAGAAAACTTTGGATTGATTTTTTCTGCTTTTTCATCCATAGACGCGTTTCGACCTATCAGGTCTAATCAGCATGGCTAGGAAAAGCAAAGAACACCAATCCAAGTTTTGTGCCTGTAGGCACGCGTCTATGGATGGAAAAGCAGAGAAAGTCAATCCAAAATTTTCTCATCAGTGGATAATAGGTTTTCCTATTCTGGGTTTTCCCACGAACTGAATTTTGGTCCGCCGATTAGATAGTCGATCAATAAATTACAGCAAAAATTGCTGTTTAGTGTTGAATCTTTGTCTTAGATGGCGCCACGATCAAATTTCGACCGTCGTACTATTTGTATTCATAGGAATAATTGCCTTCGGGATTGGATGCAGAAAACTTTCTTTTCTTCCACTTGGTGCTTTATTATAAGCCCATTGTAAGCATGCGGTTATATAACGGCCCACGTATTTTTTCCTTCTAGGAAACCAGTAATTATTTCCTATATTTTTTAAGGTCTTTTCTTTTGAAAAATGTCCCATATTGTCGTGGTGGTACATGGTTACTACACGTTGAGCAGCCGTAAGTACGTACCACTTAAGTCCATTTGGAGTCTTATTTTTTGTGAATCTGCCGCTCTCCGTGATCTTGTGGTTTTCTCGGTAGAACTTCTAGTAGGTGCTTGCAACTATCATCTTTCAATTGTGTAGCTAAAACCCAGTCTTCTTTGGATATATCGACTTGGAGAACATCGATTTCTTGTGTATCCTGGGCCTTCAGTTCCGGGACTGTACTCAACCGTAAACCTAATCTCCTGTGCTATGAGCCACTACCGTCCAATTCATGGCACGAGGTCGCGTTTCGTCTGTATTAACCGATACATTGACGGACCTGGTACACACTTTTGGGAGCTGGAAAATCTTTGAGTGCCTTGGTATTTGTAGTACCTGGCCGTATACCACTGGCACTAATCTCGTGACCAAGGTAGTCAATCTGATTTTGAAAAAATTGACATTTTTCCAATTTATCTGAATTTTTCAAGTACGTCCGCCAAAGCTATTAATCCGGATTGGAAACTTGGAGATGGAACCAGTATGTCGTCCATGTACGCTAGGGCTTTTGAGTAGGTACCTTATTGAGCCTAAAATCTGGTTGATTGTCCTTTGGAACATGGATGGTGCGTTGACTAATCCAAATGGCATCCGAAGATACTCGTACTGCCAGTCCGGTGTAACGAATGCTGTTTTCTGTACTAAATCCGCAGCTATTCTTATTTGATGATAGCCGTTTGCCATATCCAGCGTGGTAAAATACTTACAGGACTCTCGCATAAGAATTCCTCCACACCTCGAGTCCACGAATCCCTGGGTGTCGTGACCATCAATAGAACATGCGATAGCAATTTTCAGTTGTGTGACCCAATTTCTTGCAAATCTTCGTTTGAAAATGCCCAAATTGTTTGCATTGTAGCACTTGTCCTTTTTTGTAGTTTGCTTCTGCTCAGATACAATGAGAAACCTCTGTTGACGTTTTTCGTACTTTATTAGGAAATCTTGCTTAGGCCGTTCTCGCATAACAGTCAGCGAAGTCTGTTTTCACTAGACTAAACGAACCAACACCACCCTTATTTCGTCCAATCTTGATTTATAAAATTCCTTGTTTGGGATGTGATCTATGTTATGTTGGTATGACGAAGCAATACTTGAAAAATCGTCTATATCAGCATAAATATGATTGCATGGAAATCAACAGAGAAAACGGCCTTAGACTAGCATCATTTTAATTCTGACCACCAATTTGACTTCAATAATGTCTTGGTACATAGTGGTCGTATTTTCGAATTTATCCGAGTACATTTGGTACACAAAATTTGACTGACAGCAATGTAAATTAAATGGGGAGCATTCGAAATCGTATTGAATTTCGTATGCGAGAATATTCAAAAATACGACCCTGGATCGAGATAATATTTATTATAAACGAGGGATGAGTGAAATGATACATATAGCCCTTATTAGCACAGTAAACTGGAGATTAGACATACAGGGACTTAACATACAATACAATTATTTAATTAATATGTATAAGACGAGCGCAACATATGATCCTCACGGTAGTTAATATAAAACGGCGGAAAAAAAAAAATACAGAAGAACAAACAAAATTAAAAATGCCATAGTGGTTACCTAGATTAACCTTTGGTCTAATGCATTTCATAAACTCACAATGCGGAGAAGGATAAAAAAAGAAGGATAATATTATTAATATGTTCTTGGGTTCCGGCTCCAGTCATATATGTATTGTTAGTGTGAAAACATATGGTCCCGTTTATATTTATTTTTATTTTGATTGTAAGTTTTCTGTTTCCTCCATGTATTATGTGTTTTACGATGTTTTTACTTTGGCTTTTACAATGAGTTCCTACTAATGAGAAATAGGTATGTATACTTAGTTTAGGATTTGTAGCATCCAGTCCAAATCTAGTTTTGATCAGAAACCATAATAAGATTGTGTTCTATTTTTTAGGCTTGAAAAAGATTCAAAATAAATCGAAACGTCGGCAATTTTTTGAAAAAGCATTTTTTTTTTTTTTGTCCTGCACCTGATAACACCTACCAAGAATAATTCACATATTTCTGTTTAGAATTTATAGATTTTTAGATATTTCAACATTTGCCTAGTATCTCCAAAACAAGGATAAGCAAAATTGGGATTTTACCCAATTTCCCTCGAGGCTTTATTATACATACAATGTTCGGAAGTAGGAGAGACGACGAGACCATAATTATCCTAAGGCGTTACTTAAAATCGGGTTTGTTCTGTCGGTATCATACATTTTGGCGAGGGTTTGTTAATTAGTTGAACCAACAAACTACGATGAATCTCATAATTTTTTCGAATAAAAGGTTCTTTTTGATCAGGACTTTTCCTTTATCCACTGCGGAGTAAAACGAGTTTACCTTCGGCTGTTTCAATATTGAATTTCAGAGCATTCCTAGCAAATCTTTATCCTCTGGATTTGAACAAAGAACTCGCAGGTAAATTTTAATTTCACTTGTTAAACCTAATATTATAATATTCATAAAAATTTTAAATTCACTAAAAATCCCTCCCGCTACTCCGGAATTCAATATTGGAACGTTTGAAATACATGTCATGGTCAGGTTGGAATTTTGTAACATAAAGTGCCTGAATAATGACATGAGGCATGACTATGGCATTACATCTCCTCACAATGTTTGAGGTACGATACACATTTTATGAATATTCCAAATATTAACAATTTTTTTTTGTATGAATAATATTGCGTGAGAGTTCAAATTATAAATTTAAAATTAACAGTTTCCACTTTACAATCAATCGCTGCAATAAACATATAGTGGAGAGCGAAATGCAAATACGTTAAATAAACTCAAATTTCATTTAAATTTTGAATAGTAGTTTGCATATGTTGGAGTGTAATATATATTTTTAATTTGGGTAAATCAAATATTAGTTTGAAAGTTAAATGTATACTTGTTAAGTTTGCAACAGTTGTTACGGAATGAGAAAGTAACCCCAACGTGTTTGGATTGAATATACCTCATTTTCTAGAAAGTTCGAAAGCTGCTGAAGAATAAAACGAAGTTTCTTTTAAAGTTATTAAATTAAAGATAAATCGCGCTTCCTCCAAACTTTTAATAGCTCCTTAGTGAATTGTTAGAAAAGATTGGGCTGTTGAAAATGTTTTAAGTACATAAGAGTGATTAAAAAAATCGTAAAAGTTTTAAAAGGAATTCGCCAGAGTACCTACATTACCTAAATTATAGATTAGATAACAGCTGTTTGGAAACAATGCGTCCTCCAGCTCACTTTTTTGTCCAGAAGTTTCATAACTGATGAGCAAGGCATTTTCCGAGTAATTGCTTCGAGCGGTATGATAAACTATGTCTAAAACTTCTAGAGTGGCATCAGCTGGTTACAGCAGCAGCCCGCATAGTCAATGTGCGGAGCTTTATGAAATATTATAACTAGCTAGTGGTCTACTCATCGTTATTTTACAAATTTATTATTGCCAAAAAAATAAATATTTATACAATGTAAATAAGAATGCTGCGTCAAGTGTCAGCTTTTAATTAAAAGCCCAGCCTGGAAACTAATCAGCACGAAGCCCGCTTCTTCCGGAGAGAAAAGAGAGAAATCGCTAAAAACGCAAGACAGACCTCGGATTAACCTGCGGTTTTATGGTCCTTTCTTTCAGCAGTGATACATGGCCCCGTCGAGATTGGTTCATTGATTACTTGCTCGAATATCTGCCTTTCAAATTGGAAGCAATCTCAAGTTTTGTGATTGGGGGATATCCGTCCTTTAATGATAAAGGATCGTATTCATTAAGGTATCTATATTACTGGCTCGGAGATTATGCAATTTTGGATTTCATCAGCCAAAATATCACCTTCTGGTGATTCAGGCGTCGGTAATAATCAAAGTTTTGGCTAGAAAAATGTTCCAGCCGATGATAATTCAAATCTGAACCGTTACTGGGTCTTGTTTTTCTTCAGATAAATTTTCTAATGACTCTATAGCCAGTAATAAATAAAATTTGAACTATTCACGGCTCTTGATTTCGTCCGGAAAAGTTTTCAGGTGATTCAAGCGCCGGTAATAATCAAAGTTTTGACCAGAAAAATTTTCCAGCCGATGATAATTCAAATCTGAACCGTTACTGGGTCTTGATTTCCTCCAGAGTAATTTTCTAATGATTCAAAAGCGAGTAATGATCAAAATTTAAACAATTCTCGCTTCTTGATTTTGTCTGGAAATGTTTTCTGGTGCCAAGCGCCGGTAATAATCAAACTTTGGCCAGAGAAATGATAATTTAAATCTAAACCGACATTGGATCATTGATCCGGAAAATGGTCGCAGTAGGGCATTCAAAAATGAGCTATCTGCGGCTAAGTAATATGGAGCCGGATTGTAAGTTGAATGGGTGACAGTCGTGGCGACCGATATAGGCGCATCGGTGAAACTTCGGTCGCCCGTCCAACTTGCAGAATGAATGAGGAGGAGTAGGGCATGTGCAAGGATACACAATAAGCATTAGGCTGCAGTGCTAACCATATGCCTGAATACACCAAACATATTTTCAAAATAATACCTACACTTTAAGTACAGGTTCTCGAAAAGAAAATGTTATTATTCTCTTCTCTGCCCTGTTAAGACTCATTCTGCATGAGTTTGGGATATAATTTTCCATATGTGGTGTAATAAATACGACTTCTATTCAAATTTCATGGAAATGTTCCAGGAGTTAGGTAGGTACTTAGAGAAATCCACATCAAGATCTGTCTGCCTGCCTCTGGTCCATCTCAAAAATAACTTCAACATCCCAATAAAATAATCAACAAACTTGCATTTTCAGAGAAAATATTGTTGATAAGACCTAGAATTGTATACAATAATTAATACCTATGCGTCGTATTTTTTTTTTAGATTCTACAAAATGTATATTTTTTTTTTTCGGTTTTCGTTTGATATTTGTTCTGTGTGGTTCGCAAATGCATATCAATGTCGGAAACATTTCCATAAAATAACATCATTTGGAAAAGTTGATCCCCGGTTCCATTAAAAAATAAAAAACCAGAAGAAACACAACACAGAATTTACATGTTATGAATTTTAAATGGGAAATTGTTCGTTCGATGCTTGTTTGTTTGCGATCCTTGGGGATTTGGTTATACTACTGGATTTTTTTTTTTTTTTTTTTGATATAGACAGCTTATAAAAATACAATGATTCAATAGAAGCGATTTTTTTTTTATAGTATGTAGTTGGATGTTCTATTTGTTTTATTTTATAAACGTGTGGTGGTGGTTCACTACAAAACTCTAGGCCCCACGTTGGGCGCCAAATATGCAGCAGGGAAGGGAACTCCAACACTATGCACTACACATTGTTTTTCAATGTTTTTATTTAACAATTTAACTGGAAAAAATACAAAGTCGGCAAAATAATAGCAAAATTACTGATAATCAGACTGATAATGAACTTGATCGGGGAAAACTGACTGACTGATTGATGACACTTGTCAGACATGGTAGTGGCTATGGCGTCGCAAGTGTAGGCGTTACAGAATTTAATTAATTAATAACCAAACACCCACGAACTTCCAGAGTCCAGATGAGTGTCCAGAATTCCGCCTCCCATAGGCATATTCTGTGTTTGTCTGGCAGTCCAATTTAATTTTAAAATGTTTATAATAGAATAATCACTCTTTTTCAATCTTCACCTTTGGTAAGTTTAACTTTGACATATTTTCGAAATCGGGCTCATAAGCTTCCTCTCTTCCAGTTTTGTAGCTTTATGTTCTGTGTTGGATGCGGCATGAGCAACCAGCCTTTTGTTAAATACAGCAAGAATACTTATGTATAACTATTAATGCTTAGGCATCGTAGGTGACCATATTACCCTCTACCATTTGGTAAGTTTTTTATATGTACATCCCATATTTTGTACCTTGTAGATTTTATGCTGATGATGAATCTCTGATAAATCCGAAACATGTTCAACCCTAACTGATTATATTTTTTTATAAAATAAAGAGTGAAGATAGACTGTGTGTTTTACTCCAGTTCTTTAACTATTCTCTTCATTATGAGACATGGACTACTATTTCAAAAAATAATTATATTTCTTAGAAATAGCGGGAGACAGTTTCAGGTTGAAGCATCGTAATGAAGCGAATTCATGGTGAGACCAAAAACAAAAGGCAGTCATTAGTCCAGATCAATCCGAGATAGTCTAGAATCGAAAATCGAAGATTAAGCGGTCATATCATATAAAGTTCGCAAAGCAAATATGTCGCGAAAGAAAGAAAATCCAACTCGTTCCATATCATGTGCGCGCTCTAAGTAATCAAAAGATTTATTTTATTATAATAATTTAACGAGATTAAGGAAAAGTTTCAAGTACACGTATATTCATCGTAATTTCAATTGACTTTTGAGGGAATTAAATTTTCTAAAGAGTTTTGAATAAAAATTGACTGATTGAAATAAAAATATTTAAAGTGTAATGATAATTAATAATATTTAATATCACATCATAATATGTCTACATTTATGTGAGAGTTATCCTGAATACGCACCTGACAGAATTTTCACTATTTACTGAGATTGCTGTATAAGGGGTGCATAATTTTCTGCCAAAGTGTCTTATAAAGCTGGGTCCTTTTTGGGCCCATTGGCATTTATTCAGGTACGATTTCCACGATTGTTATGGGATTTTTGTAGCTCGTTAGTCGAGATTTGTGCGTGAATATTATCCTAACGATGAATCAATCAAAAATCGTATATATAAAAAAAAATGTTTCGTGTCAAATTTATTCTTTTCTCGCCCTGAAAATCTATTCGTTACCAGAGCCGATCCGTTTTCTATTTTCTTCTCACGTTTTCCGGAACACGGAACCAGTAAAAGCAAGCACAGATGCGGTAAACCCCGAAACATAGATTAATTTCAGACTTTTGTCTAGATAACTCTTGGTCAGAGGCTAATTGCAATAGTTTCGAATTAAAGCAATTTCGTATTGAAAAAAACTATTTCATTAGATTAAAGCAAATCGATTTGAACGCATCGTTCTATAAAAATTTTAAATTATTATTGAATTATAAGCTCTATTTCCATAATAATTTTTCAATCTTGTTATTCCATTGAAAAAAAAATTGGTTCTCTATTTTTCCATGCTCTATTGGAAATAAAAATCCAGCATTTCGTTCCTATAATCCGATGCCCCAATATTTCAAGAGGAATGATGAAATAACATTTGATATATTAAAGTTTGTCAAATCTCTACAGTCTATTCGTATTTGCCGTAACTTTAAACGTTTTTAAAAGCGAATACGAGAAGATGGATTTTGATGCAGCTCAGCAAACGGAGCGGATATGCATTTTTCATCTATAGTTTTGATAGTAAATTATTGTGAAAAGATGCTCGAGAAAATGGAACTGCTCTCTTTTGAACGATCAATAAAACGTGGTTTTAAGTAAAATCTAATTTTCATCTCACGTTCCGCGAACATGGCAAATGAAAAGGCAATGATGCGGCAATTACCAAGAGCTTCATTCCTCAATAAAATCGGGGGTTCAACTTAATTGAACTTTGTTCATTAAGTCATATGATATATATGTGTCCGGTACAAAAAAAAAAGGTTTCCTCCAAATAAATGACTTTGTTAGGCCGTCGAGAAATCTTTTAGGGGACCGGGAAAGGCAACTTATCGACGTAAAAAAGTCTGATGGGATGATCAATTTGAAAATTTCCTTGCTTTTAGGACCACGAAGAGAAGAGTTTTTAAGCACCCGAAATTTGAACTTTTGAAACTTTAATCTAATCCAACTTGGTTAAGATTTTATACGGCGACCGAAGCTCAAAATGGATGGCAACTTAAGTTGAAATTTGAAAATAAAATTGAGAACTTTTTGTGGATTTTAGCAAAGAATAATGATGATGATTTTGTTATCTTGAGTTTTGAGGGAAAATTATTGCAATTAAAATATTTTGTCATTATATCGTGATCCATAAATTATCAAGATTCATTCTGTGCCATTTCGATTTATTGAATTTATTTTTTCATATATTCATTCAACTTTTAGTACGGCCGTGTTTTATGCATGTATATTTTTTAAATTTGAACTGTCAGGTTGAAGAATATGAGAAAATTTTGGCTTGATTTTCTCTGCCTTTCCATCCATAGACGCGTTTCGACCTATCAGGTCTCATCAGCATGGCTAGGAAAAGCAAAGAAAACCAAACCAAGTTTTGTGCCTGTAGGCTGAATGTTGGTCGGCCGATTAGATAGTCAATCACTAAATTACAGCAAAAATTGCTGTTTAGTGTTGAATCTTTGTCTTAGATGGCGCCACGATCAAATTTCGACCGTTGTACTAGTTGTAGAATATGTTCTAAATTTAAATTTGATGAGTATATACTTACATCGTCAGAAAATGATCGATTTTTCACCTGGGTTTTCCTACTTATATACTTGAGGATTTCTGTTATATTTCTTGTACAATGTCCAACATTTAACCCAACCGTTGATTCCATAGAGTTTTACTTTGATTTTGTTGAATTTATTCTATAAGCAGAGGCTGGTCATAGCTATACATAAAACATTACAATATTCTGAGAATCTTTCATGTTCTCAACTATTTTTCAAGTTGATGATATGGCCAGCGACTGGTAAGTAAACTTGTGTAGCAACCATACTAGTGTATATTGTGATATTCTTTTTGAGTTTGGTGGATCCAAATGAGGGTTAACCTCTGTCCATTGATTTTAAGTGTTTTACCAACAACTAGCAATGATGATTGATTATTCTCCTCACTATAAATCTGTCATCAGCGTATTTTAATTTAAAAATTATTTAGTTGTTTCAATGGTTTACCTATGTCAAGATTTGGTTGAGTTGTATGCCCTATTTATTTTTTTCTCGGAATTACCAATATATTATTATAATTTTTTTTAGGTGTGTTTCTGAATTTCCACACTTCAATATTTTACGAAATTATATTATTTATTTATATTTATTTATCATGTATTTTTAAAAGATAAAGGTACAATCGCTGAACCTCTTCATAAATTATTGCATAAAGCCATCAGTGGCGTAGGGAACAACAGGACGCATTCGACAAACTTAAAGCTACTTTGGAAGAAGAGCTAGCTTCAAGGCATTATGATGAAGAGAAGCCTTCAATTTCAACATGTGACGCCAGTCCTTACGGTGTAGGGTGCATTTTAAGTCAAATTGACGACTTAAATAGAGAATACCCAGTGGCTTACCATAGTCGTACGGTATCAAGTTCAGTATTTACACAGCAGGGCCAAAGTGAATTCCTTCCACAGTTACACAAGCCACAGGCCCATTGAGTTACAGGGTATCCACTCCAGATGGAAACATTGTACGTAGACGCGCAGATCAGCTTCGCCGGCGCACAAGTCCAAATTGCAACCAAACTCTACCAAAAAAACGAAGAAGCAATGGACATAAATTCACACGAAGAATCGGTACCTACCGAAGAACAGCAAATACCAAGTCCAGCAGTTCCGGAGCACCTAGGAACGTCTGGGAGTAGTCCACAGGTATTGGAGAGTGCCGCTAAGGTTGGTGGCAGATCACAATTACAGTATTTCAATTTAAAAAGTATTTGGTTGTTTTAATTGTTTACCTATGTCAAGATTTGGTTGAGTTGTATGCCTTCTTTATCTGATAATTATGTGCTTAGCAAACTGAGCATATTATGGGCCTCTAGTTAATTCGTTAAGAAAAGGGGTTACACCACTGTTGTGTATCGGACTGTCAACAGTGAAAACAATGGGAATAAATTAAAAAAGAAGACACGCTTAACAAGAAGGAATGTTCTTCGAGTTGTCATAATATGTTTTCCAAGTTGTTTTCTTGATTGTCATATTATGTTTTGCTAGTTGTTAACCGTGGATGTTTTCAACACCTTTAGGGCCAAATTATGGACTGGCTGGTAAACGTCTGGTATGCTCTAGATAATAGAAAGTACCTGCTAGGTAACCACCACACACTTACCAGCTGGTCCATAATTTGGCCCTTAATCGTTTTCCAATGTATTCATCGTTAGTGTATGTTGAATGTCTTGTTCTCATAGTACTGAGTGTTATTCCTACCACGGACATAACATTTTTAGCGACGAGGATAGGATTGCATCAATTATAACCGTCAGGATTTGCATCGAAACGTTAAATTACCCAGTGTAGTTATGACGGCGTTAGGAAATATGGAACAGTTTAACGTAAATGACCCGAATTCTTGGGGATCGTATCAAGAAAGATTAGAGTTTTTCTTCACAGCGAATGAAATTACCACAGAAGAAAAGAAAAGAGTAGCTTTTCTTAGTTTGTGTGGACCCTCCACGTATGATATCCTTCGCACACTAGTTGCGCTAGCCAAGGTGACCGATAAGTCGTATGCAGAAATCACAAAAGTCTTCTTAGGCGTAACTGGTTTAGTTCTCTAGGAATAACTAACTCTGGCAGGGGTAAATAATGTGAAAAGTACAGCAGATTTTGTAAATGAATTTTCAGAAGTATTCAGCAGTGATCTGAGTACCTTCTACCAAAAATAATGATTAGGTTAGAATCTGTGGTGATTATGGGAGCACCATAAATAAAGTTTTACTTGTCGATACATATCCAGTACCATGTGTTCAAAATATTTCAGCAGATTTAGCCGGAGAGCAAGGTTATTCCAGAGGTTCATGGATTTACGAACTACAGGAACACCAGGGGTTTTACCCTACTATGACAGTATCTTAGTAGTTGGTTTGTCAGCAGAAGATTTAGAAAGGGAAATTCGTATAATACTAGAACGTTTTCGTAAAGATGGGCTTCCTATCATATCATAGAAAAAAATGAAATAACAAGCTTCCAAGACTGTTTACTTTGGGGTACAAGAGTTATTATCCCTTAGGAAAAGAGTATTAGACTTGCTGCACGAGTCACACACCAGGTATTGTCAAAATGTCAAAAGCCCTTGCACGATCTGTCAAGATTTGGTTGAGTTATATGCCTTATTTATTATCATTGACTCTAATAATTACTTGCTGAGGAAACTGAGCATATTAAGGGCCTCTAGTTAATTCGTTAAGGAAAGGGGTTACACCACTGTTGTGAATCGGACTGTCAACAGTGAAAACACTGAGAATAAATTTTTAAAAAATACACGCTGTTGCTTTACTGAGTGTTATTCCTACCACGGATATAACAACCACTCAAACAGTTAAATTATGAGTAAGCACTGACAAACCACTGGATGCATCCACAATTGGAATATTTGCAATGGCATCCAAGATTGGGTTGTCATAGTTTTTAAGTTATGAACAGCTCAAGGAAATAATAATTTTCATAGTAAGTACCTGAAGGGCCTTCACTATTTTCCTATTTCACTGCCTTGAGAAAGGGTTAATAAATTCTGGGGAATTTGTTACAGTACCGAATATTCAACAATGTAACTTTGAAATTTGGTGGATTATTCCACTCATGTGTTAGAAATCCCATAAGACAAGTGACGATTTTCAGAATTACAGCGAAAATTCTCTTTTCCATTTGTTTAACTAGAGAGAATTACAGCGATAATTCTCCCATGTTATTGTAAACATGGTTGTCATGCTAATTTTTGATACAAACAAACGGTTCCTGATAGCAACCATTTATTTGTATTGATTGTTAAGATGTTCAAATCGTTTAATACATATTTATTTTCATATTTTTTGCATTCTCATACGTGAAATAATCCTCTAAATACCACTTGAGCTTTAAAATGAACCCAGATAATTTTTCACTCATGCGTGTTTTCTCTGCAAATTTCACTCGTCCTACGGACTCGTGAAATTATAGAAAACACGCGATCGTGAAGAATTATCGGTAATTTTAAAGCTCTCGTGGTATTATCCCCGAAAATTGCAGAATAATTGTTGGGTAATAGACTTGATAGAATCAAATCATGCAAGCCCATTTTCTCACTACAATTATCTCGAAACTCTTCTAAATACCTACCTTATAAAAAAACATAATTTTTCGAGTTTCATTCATCTTTGTTTCGATGGATGTTGGAATACCAGAAAATCCACAAAGCCTCAGTGATACTATTCAAAAAATGCTCGCTTAAAGCACCCACTTACATAAACTGCTACATAAAAAAAAAAAAATATTTTCCTTTGAGCCGTAATATTTACTTTGCCTCAGGCAAAAATGTGTGTATATATACTCTTTGCTCTTTTGTCGGGTCGAGAAAAGGTAAAAAAAGTTCTTGGAAATATTTCGTAACGTGTTACACTTAGATCTTTCAAGTGCTTTTATTTAATTTTTAAAGAGCCATCCATTTTTCCGGCTTTTGAAAAATCGCCTAAATAAAATATCAGCTATCTGCTATATGCAAACGATTGGTCCTCGGATACTGGCTTTTCCCATCGAAATTAAATGCCAAAACTAAATTTAATTTCAGATAAAAACCATTTCTGGCCGCAACCCAATTATTTTACGGTCCCGAACAAATCAAAAACGCTAAACGGCCGTATTATAAATTCATAAACCAGAGTGGAAAACTCGGTCGGGTTATAAAACACAATTCCCTGAGCGGGACAAAGAAAATTGACAAGTGACCAAATAATGCTGTGTTGTGAGAGGAGAAGCCTGAAAAAGATTATTAATTGAGCATTATAAAGCGACTTTGATAAATTACCTTCTCTAATCTATTTTACGGAAAACGATATTTATTAATGGGCCCTTTTTTTGCAGAAATCGATTCGATAAGGCTTTTTATTACGGATATTTAGTCAAAATTTTTGTGTATGAATACTTTACCTCAAAACTGAATTAAAATTTTTGATCCTGACGAAACAGTCCTTTGGGTATCTACTTCACTGGGCCTGTAGAAGATCCATCGGGCGTGTGCTACCTACTAGTATTGGCAATAATCACACAATTGTAGCACAAAATAACTTTATTACCTATTCGTAATTATTAGTAATTTTCAGAATTAATCATGTTGACAATGTTGTTGAAATTGATCGTTTGCTCCTTGGCATCAGGGGTTTTCGGTATTGCTGAGTATTATCTGGTTTGTTAGTGGTACCAACAACTGCTTTCAACTCGAGTGCTTCTGGTTCTTGGAATTTGCTGTAGAAATCTGACAGGTTCATTGAAATTTGAGAAGATATTGCTGTTGGATATCGATGAATCATGACTATAGATACTGATTCCATGTGTGACCGTTTTGGAGGGGAATAATCGGCCGAAATAAGGTATCCATTTACAGATACAGCAGTACTTGGAACAGCAGCAACATATTGCAATCAAGATTATGGAGATGATTGCTACAGATAGGATGATGTTGAAGATTGGGTGATATCCGGAACCAAATGACTTATTCATTTTATTTTGCACAGTTTCTTCGAACATGTCCAGCTTGTGCTTTGCATGACGTAATTCATCAAGATCTATGTTATTTAGATAAATTGGGTTCATAGATATCTTCTTTATTTGTTCGATTTCTTGTACATAGCAGACGTCAATATTAATGTTGATGTCAGGAACGAAATGGGTGAAGTTGCTTGTTTGGTTTGAAGTCGAGGACAGAAAGAGCGTAAAATAATCATCGTATAATTTTACGGTGCCTAGAGATTGGTAAAAGATGTCTGCTTGGTTATTAATTGGTGTTAATTTGATAAGCCTGCTCCTCCGCGTGTGATAGGTGGGCGCGACACATCGTAATTATGAGAAGAATGTTTTCTCTAGCAATTTGAAACGATTTATTTAATCTCAACTGAAGTTGTTTGTTATAGGTATCATACGTGTAGTGGAGGTTGATTCAAGAATAATCTCTGAGGAAGGAACAAGCTAGAACATACAGTGTGTCCATAAAGTAACGAATAAATTCATTATTTTGAAAACGGTAGAATTTTTGAAAAATCGCTCAGACACGTCAATTTTGTTTTTTTGTTTGAAGTTTTTTGGTATATTTTTCATTAGGTATACGCTCCACTGCTATCAACTTGGTTTTTCCAAATGGATCACCCTGTATATTATGACATTTATGAATTCTGCGGGAAATTGTTGACATATTTCATGTACAATGTCATATACGTATCTTCAACTGTTTCGGAAATATTGACAGTTGAAAATTGATTTTTTTGCAACTTTGACAGACTGTAAAACCTGAACGGTTAATTTTAGAGGAAAACCGATTTCACATTCCTATCTTAGATTTTCATAAACTATGATTTAATACCAACTTTGAATTTATCAGTAGATTAAATTTAACCGGAATTTTTAATCACAGATTAACTTCAAAGTTGGTGTCAAATGATAGCTTATGAAAATCTAAGATAGGAATGTAACATGGGTTTTCCTCTAAAATTAACCGTTCTTGTTTTACAGGCTGTCAAAGTTGCAAAAAAATCAATTTTCAACTGTCAATATTTCCGAAACAGTTGAAGATAGGTATATGACATTGTACATGAAATATGTCAAAAATTTCCCGCAAAATCCATACATTTTATAATATACAGGGTGATCCATTTGAAAAAACAAAGTTGATAGCAGTGGAGCTATTTTTGAGACACCCTGTATAATAAAAAATATATCAAAAAATTTCAAACAAAATCGACGTGTCTGAGCGATTTTTCAAAAATTCTACCATTTTCAAAATAATGAATTTATCCGCTACTTTACGGACACAGTGTATAATTTAATATGGAAACTTAATAACTATGCTGAGTAAGCGGAATGCTGAATAAGCGTTGTGGTAGCTTCGTTGCAGGTCAGTGGCGCGACAGTAGCAGCAAAGCAGTGGCGTAACATAACATGAACATGGACACCATAACACCAAATTAAGATTCTTCCAAAGTGTTATTTTTTGCCATGCACGTTATTTCTATATCATTTCAAAGGTATTTTATTTATCAATTTGATACTGTAATACAATACATATAATAGTTGGTTTAGTATAAACTCCATTTGAACAAAAATAAAGCCGTTCGCTTAACGCACTTTTACTCCAAAATATTAAATTACAATGGCTGAAAGCCAAACCCGACCTAAAACTCCCGGATTTGGGAAATTTAATAACGCTAGCCGAACAATACAGGCCGATTCTCCTATTGTTACATTTTAACTGGGTTTCTCATATACCATACATAAACATATTATAAAATACTGTTGACGTAAGCTTTCTAAAACGAAACCGAAATTAATCATGATGACGATAAGGGAGAGTTTTTGTGTACTACAATTTAAATTTGATTCGGTTCCATGTCAGAAACAATAAATTCCTTATAAAGGCATCATTATAATCCACTAATGTCTATGAAGTGTTCCCTTTTATTTTCTCGAAACAATAAATTGCCAAAATAAACTATCGCGGTCAGTAGATCTGGCTTAACATTTGTTGTGTGCATCATGGCGCTAATGATGCCTGGGGAAAACGTGAAAGGGCCATCATTTCTTTTGTTTCGAGGAGACGGCCAACCGAAAAAAAAAATTAACCGAAAGAAACAGGAGAAGATGTAGTGCGAATTTGATCGTATAGATACAGGAAAAGTTTTAGGAAATTGGGGATGTGGATGATAATCGTTGCTTGGCGAGAAAAAAAAAGGGAAAGAAAGTTCCGACGGTAGTAATTTGGTTTTTATTAGAGTTTTTTCTGAAACTCTTCAAGTAAGTTTAGTGTTAAGTGAAATTTCGCTACTATATATCAAGTTGGAACATTTGTATTGGGTTGGACTGGCGGATGATGCTGAGTTCAGGCTATGCATGGAGGATGAGGAGACAGTTGCACACATTCTTTGCGACTGTGTGGTAGGTGGCAGACTAAGACATCTTATCCCACTGGGAGACCTGAACAACATCTCTCCAACCCCTATCTTGGACTTTATTGGAAAAATAGACATGATTGGAGAAATATAAATAGGCATGAGTCACAATAGACTATAATATAATTGGAAGGCCGTAATAGGCCTACTCATTTTTGAGCTAATCTAACCTTCAGTTCAGTTCTGTTTCGACTTCACTCAAGGTAAATATTATTTTCTTTCATTTGGTCGATACAGTGGCAACGTCAAAACTGCATAAATTCCTGACAGACTGTTAGCAAAGAATATCGATTATCGATTGCCGAAAAAGCAGCATCCTTGACGGAGTTTGGAACAAAGAGAAACCGGGACGAAAACGAAGGCAGTACGGATGGAGACTCGAAAGTGGAAGTACGCCCGTTTTCAGTCACTGCGCAGCAACCCCCAGCCGTTCTTCAATTTTCATACCCTGAGTGGGTTTTATTTCAATTAAATTGGTAGTTAGGTTCAGACCAGCCTTTTTTTCTCATTCCTAAACCTACAGTCCACTCATTTAGCACATTTCAGATCAAGTTAAAGGCAACCTCTGCAGAATATCGAATAAATTCTGAACCAGAGAGCCGCCGTAGGCTAACCAGATTAAGTGAACCTACAAGTTCCACAGTAGCAATTTGTTTTTGCAAAGAAATAAACTCGAAGCTTGTAGGTACTACGTACCGCAGAATTGCTGTCGGAGTATTGTCTTACAGAATTAAATCTGCTTTTATCTGCTATACAATAATACTTCCGTTTGAAACAGCATGTTACTAAATTTTTCTACAGTTTGAAACAATTTCACTGACTGTGAATGGACCTCTAGAAGAAACATGAGCATTTAATTATGCTTTTTTGAATAGATTTAAAAAATAATAATTATTCAGTATGTTGAAGTATAAATGAAAATAAATGAAAAATTTCAACAGATTCAGGACGCTGAATTTTTGCTTTTGAGCATTTTTCCATAAAAGATTTATGGCATGAGAAAATTTAATAAATATAAGCTAGAAAGGCAAATATTTTCTGGAAGGGAATACGTGATTTTACAGGCAAAAGAGTGAATAATTTATCAAATTCTTTTGTATCGCCTGACCAAAATGTATAATATATTTTAGAAACTCCTAACTACCAGCAAACTTTTTCCAGACTTCGAGCAAACATTAAAACCGTCTTTATAGTTTTACTGAAAAGCAGAACGTAATTTGCTTTGGATTACGTTCACTTATAAACTAAAAAGATTAACAACGTGGATAACTTCAACTCAGATTAGATTGTTTTTGATATATCGCTTGTCCGTATTATTTATTGTATCGCGTGAGCTTTACAATTATTTTGGAGTAAATCAATTTATACGCTCTGCCTTAATTTATTCATTTTAGCATGAGTTTAATAATCAGCACCTTTTATTAGACTGTTTCCGCTAAAACTTCAAGCCGAGTTGCTTAAAGTTGGGCCATATTTTAGACTTTTACTTACTTTTTAATGGCAGTTTATTTACTTTGATACCGGTAACGTGAAGTTCATGTTAGTTTTAATGACATTTTCTTTTAGTTGGAAAAGTGTTTTAAGTATTTGAGAGTCCTACAAAGGACTTTTTAATGCACCACCATTTCTTTGAGGATAAATTATTATTATTTTGGTTTATATTTTCCGTGGTTTTGGTCTGTAGGTTTTTGCCTGAAAGAATTAGGTATTACTGTTGTTCGAAAAAGCCTTTTTCAGTTTTTCGTAAAATAAATTCATTGGATTATTACTAGGTCTATAAGTGTTTTACTATTTTTTGGTGTTTTTGTACTGATATCAAGTTGCCACGCTTTTTCGGTGACGAAAACTGAAAAAAAAAAAGAAATTAATTTGATGAAGATACTTGAGATTGCAGGACTGGAAGTCGAAGTGCGTTGCAAATTAAGCCCTAACTCAGGATTAAACAATTCGGATAGCACCTAGGGGTGGGTTTATTTTTGGGCGCCACCGACTCAGGACAGATGAGTCGGACTCTCAAGGATTTTGCCTGACTCCAGGACCTTACAATTCAAATTTGAAAAAAATATAAAAGCTAGAACTAGGCTGAGTGCATAAAACCAAATAAAAGTCAGTATAATTCAAGTGCTAAGGAGTTTGTACTCCGGTCAATTTAAACATGCAAGGTTACAAAAATTCCCATAGAGCTGAAAATTGGTATGAACTTTCGGAACACCATTATAAATAATTGCTAAAAAGTCCCCATCGATCCCGTACCTGGAAATTTTCTTATTTAAGGTTAATGGTCTCAATAATGGGTTATTCGCATTTTTCAGCAAAACGGTAAGTTTTATCATTTCATAAAATTAGGTCGTCAGACAAAAATTGTAGATCATATTTATCTTTAAAAAATGTCTTAATACTTTTTTTCCTAAAAGCCACCGATTATGAGATATAACGATTCTAAAAGTTGTAATCTTCATAATATGCACACCTTTCTACGCCACCTGTAAAGTAGTTTACTAAAGCGCGCTTTTTTTTTGAGTCATACTCTACTGTTATTTTACTATAACATGAGCGAAATTGAAACTGGAAATGTATATTTAACGGCCGCCGGCCGTTATTTATCTGCCGGCCGCTTAAAATATAAATAACGGCCACCGGCCGTTGTTTTCAAACATACTCCTATAGGAGAGTCTGCAGTATGACGAAAAATTTAGAATGAAACACGGCTGATAACTGCAAATAATAGCCTTGGCTGATTATAATCCTCGGCTATCGCCTCGGATCACAAACCTCAGCCCGGCCGGTATTTGGCTATTTACGGGCCTTAAAATGTTAATAACTGTGAAGTGGTTATCCGGTAGACCTATTCCGCGGTCTATTAGGATCGTGTTCAATTTAAAACTATTGAAAAATTAAAAATAAAAGTATTAGGAGTGATGAAAGCGGTATACATTTTAAAAAATTGGGGAAAATTATTCGTCAGATTCATAATCGTCTAATACTTCTGCTTCCTCTTTTTCTTCAAGTTAAAAAAACACAAGTGTTTTATAAATAAAAAATTGGAAACAACTAAGAGAATTAAAACAATATAACTTGATGTGAAAAGAAATAATTAAATGTTAGTCTTAACTCTCAGGAATTTCCGATATCTCATACCTTTGTAACTCTCGATGACCCGAAGCAAGCGTGTACTCTGTACCGCATATAACGTAACGCTTGTCGTCCGCGTAAGACAAAGCTACCTTATTTCGATAAACATTTTGTGTTTATGTGAACGGAAAGTACCTTTTCATCTGTCGATGAATAAGCGTATCTTCTACGTCAACTGTAGCCTTATAATCCTCGAAACTGTGTTCAATGCCAATGTTTCTCTAGGAGTCTTATCATATTTTAGTTCCATATTGTTCCTTCTAAATAGTTGGACTGGGACTATTCTCTCGACTTAAACAATTAGATTGAGGCTATTTTTGGTTTAATAAATCTTGTTTTTGTTCTTCTTGCTGGGTGCAAGTGAATCGCCTCAATAGCGAAGCATCACATGTCTTCTCGTTGTTCTCATACGAATCCTCTTCTGTTGGTGATTCAACATTGGAGCACGACTGGCCTTGACAACTAGTGCATGCAAGGGAATAAAATAATCGAACTTTTTTGCAGCCGTATTTAGCACTACATCCCCTTTTACAATTGCAACAATTGTGTTGAGCAGTTTTTCCGGCGCAGATGAGAATAGAGTTTGGACTTGTTCCAATGTATTGTCGTCTGTCGATCAACTTCCATCCACAGTCTTTTGGATCTAGTTGATAACCAAGCCACACTTGAACTTGATAGTATACCCACACACTGCATATGTATTGTCACATCACAGATTTCTGATTTTTCAGATATTCCAAAAATTTATCAGCTCTTTCAGTACTTGCATTGATTAATGTCTTCATACCACGATCAAAAGTAACAGTTTCACTCTTTTCCTTTTGACCTGACATGCTTTTTATTTAATTAGTTTTTTAGAAGTTGGATTCAGGTCAATAAAACAGCGTTGGAGATGAAAAATATGTATTTGTCGACGTTTCGACCTAAACTAGGTCATCCTCAGGGCACAAAAAATTATTTTTATTTATTTATACAGCTTTCATCGTTTCCAATACTATTATTTTTTAATATCCAATAGTTTTAACTTCATTCAGGATCACAATGGATCGTGGAATAGGCCTTCACCTTGAATAAAAAAAATTCCAGGTACGGGATCGATGGGGACTTTTTAACATTCATTTATAATAGTGTTCCGAACATTCATACCAATTTTCAGCTCTATGGGAATTTTTGTAATTTCGCTACTATTTTTAGTAGTATTTTGACCGGATTATTGTTTATTAAATAATTTTGTGGTTATATTCCACAATGAAACAATAGATATATTGAGATAATAATTAAAAAAAAAAACAAGTAAATTAGCAACAATA
This sequence comes from Ceutorhynchus assimilis, assembly GCA_917834065.1. Taxonomy (NCBI): domain Eukaryota; kingdom Metazoa; phylum Arthropoda; class Insecta; order Coleoptera; family Curculionidae; genus Ceutorhynchus; species Ceutorhynchus assimilis. The sequence continues at coordinate 13,590,709 of OU892287.1, forward strand.
CCAATCAAAAAGTGAATAGTACCTATTCAAGAAAATAATTCCTGATATTTTGTTTTACTTGGCACAAATACTGAATTACACCCTAAATATACCTCGGTGATCACCTATTTAACGCACAAGATAGAAGCAAGATGTAAATAGTTTAATACTAGAAATTGGTAACTTTAAATGCAAAAAAAAGGATAACTACAGCTAGTACGATACCAATATGTTCCAGATGGTAGCAGCAGGTACAATTAACCTGGTTGGTTAGTCCTGGATATAGGTTGTAGATAAGGTGGTAACCTAATCCTAAGGTTCAAATTCACAGTCTGGAAGGATTGTGTAACTGACCAAATAAAAGGCTTAGGCTTGGTAGTGATAGCCTTACAGCTACTATCTCGGTTACAATTGAACGTGTATTGTTGTGTTACAATATAGCCGTGAGTAAAAACCCTGTAAAATAGGGTTCTATTTGCCACCAAAAATATTCTAATCCGCTGGATTGGTCGGGATTCGAGATTCTGGATAGAATTCGATAGTCTCTAGGGCAGCATTTTACGAAATGGTTTTTAAAAATTCGAAATTATCCGCGAAATTATGGTACTTTACGAAAAAGTAACGCAACGTAAGGTGACTCAATGTACCATAAATTCAATAACTGAGAAAATTAGGTCCAAAATCCTCTTTAGGGCGAAAACAGAAATTAAATTCTTCAAAAGAGACCCTTTTCTCGGAACAACCAAATCGTAAAAGGAAGATTCACCTCAAGTAATTAATTAGCTGTCCTAGATTTGAAGAATAGAGATGAGGCAAAGTAGCGACAAATATAAAAAATAAATCGGTAAAATTTTAAGTATCAAAAATTGCACACAATATAATCAGAGAAAATGACAACCTCTGACGACTAATGCTAACAACAAGTAATTAACCACTAGAACAATCATAATTTGAAGAGTACGACAATGAATAAAGAAATTGAAAGGCTTATTGACAAAAATGAACGACATTTCTGCCGTCAGCATGCATACAAATCATGAGTGACATGACATAAGTGTCACTATAGAATAGAGAGCAAAGAGAAAAATCCGGTGGTTTATGGAACCAATGATGGAACCGGATGCAGAACTGAATCTGGTACTGAGTTCAGCAACCGAACAGAGTACAGTTGCGGCGTGCAGTACACACTTCGTGAACGGATCACGAAAACTTTACCCAAGAATAAGAAATATTTGATTTGTTTACTTCTTGAAATTCAATAAGAAAAATGGACTTTAAATATTGATTAAAACCGGGCAAAATTATAAGTCGTCAACAAGAACTACTCACAAGTGAAAATAGAATTTACATATTAAAGATTAAAAAAATTTCAGGATCTGCAACTTGTAACCCCTTTTGTTAACGAATTAACAAGAAGCCCATAATATGCTCGGTTTGCTCGGCAAAAAAATATTAGGTGTGGGTTGATAGTTTTTGATAAGTACAGTATGGCAAGGGCACCACTGAATTTTGTTGAGGTAAGGTAATGCCAGAAGGTCGATAAGATACTTTATTTTTCTCCACGAGAACGGTAATTTCACTTGAGGAAGATGGTTGGCCCCTTAGGCCACCTCGGACCTTTTCAAGGCAACGGCACGAGAATAAATAGATTTCACTTGACAGCATTGAAGGAAAAACACTGTCAACCTGTCAACTCTCAGCTATGTAGAAACTATTACGTTCCAAAACTATTAACGAGGTTAAAGAGCAACAAAGTACTGGGGACATGTAGATCTAGGTAGTACAAAAGAAAATGCCTACTCCCGTCTCGAGGTCGCCGATAAAATAATACATTCAGCCGGCAATAGATGCCGCCACATCGACTGAAAAATTATAGAAAATTTAAAACATAAATATTATTTATAGAAAAAAAAGCAAGTGACATTCGCAATGTTACACTGCCCTCCTTCAAAAAGAACAAAAATTATATATGAAGTATATATTTTTTTTCGATAAATTTAGAAATTAGGTAAGGTAGGTTGATAGTAGATAGTAAAGAGAAAGAAAAGAAAAGAGTTGAAAGTGGTCGACAAGTATTTTTAGTTTGATATCTCACGTGTAGCACTCGTCCTTACGGAAGTCATTATTGTTAAGTCATAATCGAGAAATTGGTAGGTCATAATCAAAACATAATCAGGAAAAAGTCATTGGTAATTTGGTGGGGTCCTCTAAAACTTGACGGGACTTGCAACGTTATTTTTACCATTATTTTGCCATCCAAAACACTAAGAAGAGAAACAGTACATAACAACTACACAGGGAAAGACCCCATGCAGTGAAAAGATAAAACGCCAATTTATACGTAAGTATTAAGTTCTGGGCGGAGTTCCCGCAGAGGAAGTAAGAGAGACCTTTCATCCCTTGTATACAACGGGGATCAGCCGCCATATACAAGTTATCCGTAAAGAGGCTCAATAAAAAAGGGATAGAAAAGAAATCAGTGTGCGGATGAACACACCTAGGAATGCGATTATCTCAAGAATGGCCCTTTTCATTGAAAGCACCGTTATTCCCAAAGAACCACCGACTCTAACTCCTACTACCAAGCCTGTGTCAATAAGGTGGTATGTAGCAGCCTGCAGCGTCAGCCAACTACCAGACAGAAATTTAACCTTAAGGTAACGAAATAGATAGATGAGCTGAGTCGCAGAAACTCATTTGAATCGGTATGGTACTGTGAGGGTAACTAGAACTCACTCCAGAGATAAGACTCAGCCAAGGTAAGGTATTCAAAAAAAAAAAAAGGTAAGGAAACATAGTAAAGCTAACAGATGAAACGATGACAGTGACATGGTATAAGACAAAATATCCATATCAACCAAGATACAAAGATAAACTTTTTGACAATATACACATCATGAATAAGATAAATCGATAAGACAACGGTAAAATATTATGCCAATGCAATCCAATGCATGACACACGATAAAATTTCCACATCGACAACGGTAAGGTGATATATAATATCCAAACAAAAGTTAAATTGATTAGACAAAGCAAAAAATTAAAATGTCCTAATCAATATGAAGATAACTTTTGACATTATATACATCAAAGATAAATCGATAAGACAACGGTAAAATATTATGTCAATGCAATCCAATGCATGACAAACGATAAAATGTCCATATCGATAACGGTAAGGTGATGTATATTATCAAAACAAAAAATAGATAATTGATTAGACAAAGCAAAAAATTATATGTCATGACACTGAGGTATCAAAATCATTCAGGAACAAAAAAAATTTACTATGAAATAGGGATGAAAATGGGGTATTTTTATGGGACTTTAGGTATAGGGACAAGATTCTCCTCGGAGTGGGAAATGAGAGAAATCAAGAGCTCGCGAAGGCAGGAGCGCTGTGTTCCTGAACAGTCTCTTCTTCGCCGGGATCGCTAGAAAGTACTGTCCGCTACCAATTTTTATTTCAAAAGATAATTAAAATTCGGCATTATTAAAGAAATGCCGAGAGAAATGCGAAATTTTATTTTTAACCATACATGAAATGTTGTCATTACTGACTTTTCAAAAATTTGAAAATGTCACATTACTGTCTTTTAATTTTCCTGCTCCAGTACCTGTCCCAGGACGGGAAATGAGGACGGGAAATTTTTTCCGTCCTGATTTCCCATCCACAGACGGAAAATGGAGCATGAAAGTACTTCCCGTCCTCATTTCCTGTCCTCATTTCTCGACCTTATTTGATTCTGACGAAATTTTTTATTAAACAAATTATGGTTAAAAATAAAATAGTATACAAACCTCGACGGGAAATTTCATTGCTGTCTCGAGGTTCAGTTTATCTCGACGCTACGCGTCTCGATAAACTATATAACCTCCCGACCAGCAATGGAGCATTTCCCGTCTCGGATTGTAATATACTAATTATTGTAGAAATTGAATAATTTAGATTTATTCATGTAATACTGGTGCACCTAAAGTCAAGAAGTTGAGTTATGCCAAAACAAAAGATTAAAGATAATACCAAACTGTACAATATTTAATTGATGTTAATATTTAAGATGTTCGAGGCCCCTTACGTTGGGCGCTAATTTATGTAACCCCTTTTGTTAACGAATTAACAAAAAGCCCATAATATGCTCGATTTGCTCAGCTAAAAAATATTAGGTGTGGGTTGATAGTTTTTAATAAGTACAGTATGGCAAGGGCGCCACTGAATTTCGTTGAGATAAGGTAATGCCAGAAGGTCGATAAGATACTTTATTTTTTTCCACGAGAACGGTAATTTCACTTGAGGAAGATGGTTGGCCCCCTAGGCCACCTCGGAACTTTTCAAGGCAACGGCACGAGTAGAAAAGGGACTTTTCAATTTTCTCTTCGAGAATAAATAGATTTCACTTGACAGCATTAAAGGAAAAACACTGTTAACCTGTCGACCCTCAGCTATGTAGAAACTACTACGTTGGAAAACTATTAACGAGGTTAAAGAGCAACGAAGTACTGGGGTCGTGTAGATCTAGGTAGTACAAAAGAGAACGCCTACTCCCGTCTCGAGGTCGCGGATAAAATAATACATTCAGCCGGCAATAAAAACTGTTTTTTTTTTTAAAGATAATTCCTCAAGTCAAAAATATAGTAACTATGTTGGCAACACCAGCCTTTTCTACATAAAAAATTTGAAAGCATTGACAATTTTACATTGTATTGCCAACATAATGTCATTTTGACTTTTATTGAAAATTTAAAATATAAATATTATTTCTAGAAAAAAAAAGCGTGACATTTGCAATGTTACAAACTACTGGAATTATTGTTGAATTTTTATAAAGGAGAAATGTAAACAAAGTCTAAAAAGGAGGATTTAAACAACTTCTGATAAATTTAGTCGTAATTTTTCCATAATTTAATGCGTAATTTAATACACAACTCAATACCCCAGTTTAAACAACTTCATAATTTAATACATAATTTTTGAAATTTCATTAATATTCTATTGATATTTTGAAATTTGACAGATAGAACTCAAAAGGTCCAGTTTTTTCATAATTTAATGCATAAAAGTTAAAAGTTGGGAACTTTTAAGGTTATCCATTATGAACTAAATTATGAATTGAGCATTAAATAGATGTATAAACGCTTCCATAGAAATTAATAAATTTAACTTTAAAGCTTATGCACTAAATTGTGAATTACGTACTAAATTAAAGTTATGAAGTTGTTTAAACTCGCCTTAATAAAATCTTGGAAAAATTTAATATCTATAGGAATTTTGAATGGGACACTCAAAATAAGTGTGATATAGTTAAAGGCAATTTTGGCAGGTTACAAATTAAAGTGTAAAATTACTGGGTCTATGCTAATATCTCTAATATTCTCAATAAAATGGCCAAAATCTCTACAATATTCAACATGACACTCCAACTAAGCCCTGTTATTGTTCTCACAAACATGAAATTTGAATTGCTAAAAATTTTGTGACCCTCACTTCTCCATTAGCTTTAACAATGTAAGCCAACACGATCGACTGATTTAATTTTTGGCATCAAGTCCGAAATCCGATTTCAATAAACAAATAGAGCATTACGGACAAGCTATCAACCAGCAGGGAACGTTCCCAAATGAATCCTAATATTTTAATTTTGTTAAACTTGATGACAACCGCTATAATTAAATGTGTAAGAAAGCAAAAAGCCTTTGATCAAACGAGGTTAGCTCACCAATTGCCGAAATCCCAAAGCAATTTACGGATACCTTGGCATCAATAAGAAACAAAATTCCCAAAAGACAAAAGTTTATTTCTTTGCGCACTCCTGAGTAAGCAAAGGATCGCTCCCTCTAGATTATTGCTTTTGTATTTTTCTATTTTTAGAAGTTTCTGCAATATCCGACCTTTACAGAAGTTACTTTTGAGAACAGCTTTTATTTCGATATAATTTATACGGGTTCTGAATGTACTCATTTAAGCAGATACTTTTATAAATCAATCGTGAATACTATAAAGCAGACTCTCTTTACAGATAAAAATCTAAGGTTGCTTTGCTTTTAAAATTTGGATTAATATAAAAAATTTCATCCTGGCTTACAGAATAATACTCCAGCACCCGGAAAATAGAGAGCGTGGGTTGAATTTCTTTTAGAGGCAGAGAGCTAAATATAAAATTGCTAACGAGCTGATTTTTTAATTTTTTAATCTTGTTCTAGGGACATTCGATTATTGCTTTAGAAAAGAAGATAATCTCATGAACTGAAAAATATTAGCTTGAAGGCCTGTATAAGTGATAAATTGTCAAATCAAAAATCAATTAAATTTGTAATATTGTTCCATAGTCAATTTACTTTCATCATACTCATTGCAATAAATGGTTATTTACTAAAGTCTCAAATTATTCCTACATGTACTTACAATTTTTCCTTACTTTCACTGAAGTATTCTAATAAAATAAATCTTTTAATTATTTAGAGCACGCACATGATGTAGAACGAATTAAATTTTCTTTCTTTCACGACTTTTTTACTCTTTCAAATTTTCCACCTACAGTGAAAGTGTGGTTATCTGGACAGAATCTTGCTTGGTGCATCTGATACACTCTCACAGAACCTCTTCCACAAATCTATTTATGCTTTCCTGATGGCTTTATTATAGTTCGTAAGGACCGCTCTATATTTTTCCCATTCTCCGGTATCTTTAGCTCCATTGAATTATCTTTGAACTTCTTTCCTGGAATTGTTTAACTTTTTCTTTTACCTTAGTGAACAATTTTTGTGATATGCTGATATTTATCGCAGTGGTTAGTAACTAAACTGTAACAAATACATTTATTTTTGGACATTTTTGAAACAATAAATCAAACCATTCTCATTTGATTGTTTCTGGCTAATATTTGATTTGAGTTCGAGAGCCCACATAGTGAGAATAATGTTTTCCGAACTTGTTGATTAAGCAAACGTTTTGTTTGCTCCTAAGGATCCCATTTGGAATTAGTGATTTATCGTTATTACTAATATAATTTGATTTTGATACCTATTATATTACTCATGCAATATTGGGATTAATTAAGGAACTGCAAAACTCAAATAATTGCAAATCATAATAATAAGCCCTTAGCTTTTTCGATAAATGTGTTGCTTATTGTAAAATCTCATGGCTAATTACCTCTGGATTCTATTTCCTAAGCTCTGAAAGGGGACTCTATAGGAAATTTCAAAGGATGGTATAATGAAGTTGAAGATCGTCAAGCTCGGAATGAGCTGAATGGCGACCGAATCACCTTTTGTTTTCGAAACTAGATCGTCAAGTCTGCTTAATGTTCGTTTTAAAGGGAAACACGGTTCGTTAACCTTAAGGGCCACTTATATATTTTCAGAGTTTTCCTTCGTTGATAACTTCTAAATACAAATCTATTTTTTCGATTCCTGATCTAATTATATGATTTTCAAAGTTTGACCTGTTGTTCATCATTCCTGATAACAAAGAAAAAAAAAGGAAATTGTTCGAGACGATAAAACTTCTCTGCTAAATTACACATTCTCCTTTTATCTTTTCATGGTCTCTCCTCCAGAAAACCTAATTATCATGGCGGTTTAGCCGAGATTGAAATCCTCCCGTTGTCGTTTATCCATCCAGATTTCGTTTGTCTTCAAATTTTATCTTTACCCGTCCTTTAAATTGATGGGTTTGGCAGATTTAGGGACATTGATATGGTGGAGGAAAAGGATTTCTGCATAGAAACAATTTTTCATTTATTTTTTTTCGTAAATAAGCTGCAACAAAGCCGATCGTGTGAGCAAAGTCTCATTTTATCCTGCTCCAAATTGCCTATAAAATGTTATGTTTGCTACCAGAAGACAATATAAAACCGGTGTACTATGCGACCTTATTTCGAACAAATATTCTGTATTGAATTTTAAATAATTTGAAGTTTTTATTTTGAAAATAATAGAAAAATCAACTGCTCGATATAAGTTCTGTCCGTGTTGTCTCCAGTTCTAAAACTTTGAAGTTATTCTTTTATATTTGCACGGCATTAAGGAAAACTACTCTGCTGAGGAGTTGAAGAAAAATTTATATAAACAACTTTTTATTTTTCAATTTCAAGAGAAAAATTTAAATTAACTTTGCTTTTGAGCATTTTCCTTGAAAAAGTTTCGCTTGGACAATTTTTTCTTACTTATTAACTCAAGCGAATACGCCCTTTGGCCTGATAAAGATTTCTTGTGCGTTTGCAATTGTCCTATCCGACGCCCAAAACCATTTTATCCGGACACAATGCCGATTCAACCCTCATATTAGGCACACGTGCTGAAATAATTATTATTCGGGTTGCCTACATGTCTGACCATTTCTGTTCAGTCTTGTGTTTTATGTATATCCATCTACGTTATATACTTATTATTTGTAATAGTGTAATGTGTGTTCTGATTCCGTTTGATTTTGGACAAGATTTTGACCGGACGGTTAAAGGGTTTGCGCCACCCTTAGGATTATAGTGATAAAGGTCCCACGTGCTCCAAGTAGCTTGTTACAGTGGAGACGGAAAACCAGAGGTCACTATGCGCATCCTCAAAATAAAATACACATTCCAACTAACAAATTAAAGTTTTTATTGGCCCAATAACAATAGGATATAAAGAACAGTGAAAATTGCAATTTAATGAGAGACGAAGAGCGGGGAGAGTGAACGAAGTCGGCTAAAATAACGTGTAAATAATATTATGTACGTGGCGGAAAATAGCGATAATAGAGAGATATCGGTAAAACAGATAGCGCGTATAAACGGTAACAACGTCAGGAGTTATTTTTTTAAGCAAAGCGGTATCATATACTTTCAAATTAGAGTTATCGGAAAACAGTTTAACGTAAAATTTGCCTGTTCGCATCCGTTATTTTATAACCGTTGCCTAACTTGTACCTTGCTGTGATTTGATTTCTGTTGTCGGTTGTTTATGGTTCAGGGACAGAGGATTTGCTTTTTCACTATTTTTTTAACATTCCATATTCACTTGAACACAGCAAAAATAATAAAATAAACAATAAACATAACATAACCTATTATTCCACGGCGTTATTTTTAGACGTTATTCGAAATAGCGCTTAACGTAAATGCTGGGTAAATTACGTTATGCGGTAACGTCATTTCAGTACGTACCTAGTGTTAAAAATCGAATCGCGCATAGCTTTAATGTCAAAATAACGTAGGCGCTAATACTGCATGACACTATTTGGGTTACCGATATCTCTCTATTAAGATTGCGGAAAAATAACGGTATCGGTGAATAGCTCCAAGGGATTACTGTTGCTAGGCTGCCGAACACCTACCACATTCAGCACGTATTCCAAGCGCATGCGCGAACTATGCAACTGAGTAGAGTGCAGGTATAAAGAAAAGAGAAGGACATCGTTGACATGCGCAAAACGGTCAAAGCGGTCCCTGCTCGGGCGCCAAATTGGTAGCGCTACTTTGGTTTTCCGGACGGTTAGGGGTTTTCGAAAAACTCGGGCGCCACCCTTTGGGATTATAGTGGTTGAGTGAAAATGCAAATAAATGAGAGACGAAGAGCGGGAAGAGTGAACGAAGTCGGCGGAAATAACGTGTAAATATTATGTACCTACGTGGCGAAAAATAGCGGTACTGAGATCGCGGGAAAATACCGATATCGGTGAATAGCTCCTAGGGGTTACTGTTGCGGTGCTGCCGCCGTACTCCTACCACCTCGTATTCCAGGCGCATGCGCGAACTAAGCAACTGAGTAGAGTGCAGGTATGAAAAAAAGAGAATGAGAATTGGAAGGGTGCGTCACTCGGTATCAGTTCGATCGGAGACGTCCCCACCAATCCTGTACGGAGAGAATATACGCTATTCAATCCGCAGTCCAGAACATGACATAAGTATGGGAATGGAACCAAGAGAGATACCTCGTAATCGGTCTGGCAGATGCTCTCTTGGCTCATCATGGAAAGATTAGAGCGCCCTATAATCGGTCCGGCAGTAACCCCGTACAATTCAGGTTACCAGTGTCAGAAATATGAGGATAGAAGCAAGGCTGCACCCCCGTAATCGGTGCGGCAGAAGGCACAAATTTCCTGTAATCTCTCTATGAATGTCACCGTATCGGTTCGTCCATTAAAATGGATATTCCATTTATGTACTTTCAGTGCCATTTCCGGAGATCCGTATGCGACTGGAGAAGGCAGCAGCTGGTGAATGTTTATAGTCGGAATCGGCGGATTGAGCACCTGAGTTGTACCTGGTGCCCATGTATTAGCAGTACTGGTCTGAGTAAGGGCAGCCGTACTATTTGCCTGCGTCGTATGCGTGCCGGAACTGGTCGGGAAGTTGAATCCTGCCATGGTGGTCGGTGCTGGTGAAGCCTTTCCCTGGCAATAGAATGTTACTAGTCGCTTTTTCAATGTTTCAACAGTACCTGCAGTGTCCAGGTCCAGTCCAAACTTTGTTAGTATTTAGTCATGATACTAAAACACAGAAGATATGATCATTTGGTGGACGAAATTTGAACCAGTTCGCGCATGACGTCATCGGGTGACAAAAATGTATGGAGATAATAGAGAAATTAGCTTGTTCGTTATGATTTGACTGGCAAATCAGAATTTCTCGTGATAATAATTCAGATATACAAAATAAAACACGATCCAGCGTATAGTGTATAATTTATTTTACATATAATAGCTATTTAGAAAATGTTTTTATGAATGAATAAATTACAAATATACATAAATATATTAGTTTTGGATACAAATTTCTACTTCTACTTATCATAAATATTAATAACACTTTTTTTACATTTTTTCAAAACAATAGGCCCCTTGCATCAAATTTTTTTATTGCTGATTTCGATATTCCATGAAAAATAAGTCAACACGTGTTTTTTCTTTTTCTTCTTAGTCAAAAATTGACGGAGATACAACGCTATGAAATATGCCTATGACGTCATCAGGTATAATACTTTATGACGTCGCACATGCTCAGTATATCTATATATACAAAACTTAATATTTGTATAACTTCCGAAATAATCATATTTAGGCGAAATGAAAAAAAAGTAACGATTTTTTTTCGATTTCCTACAGTTTGCAATAAACAATAATCAATTTAATTTTCCATGCAAGTACCCTATTCCTGCTGCTTAATAAACATTTGTAACCATAGTCTGGCTGAAGCACGTACAAATTCCAGTCTCCACAGGTAGAATTTAACAAAAATGTGAAAAATGTCACAGTTAAATAATATGTTAAAAGTAGACAACTATAATAAATGAGAATTGGAACAGCATTACACCACACATGGCTACTACATACTTTTTATGTATATTTTTGACCAAATCCCTTTCATTATTTGTTTTGTCATAGTCTTTCTGTTTAGATGTTTCAGCTTTCGGAGATTTAATTTTTGATACTGACGTCCAGCTTCCGATAGCGTTTTTGCACCCATATATCACAATTATATCTACAACTAGGCATGTTTTTACTTTTTTTTTTATTATAGTTACTGCTACCTGCTACAATCCACGACCGCACAGTAAACCATGGTTTATGTTTATGCTATAACTATTATTAAAGAAACTCAAACACAAATAAACAGAATACAATTTTAACAAGGAGATTTTCACGTAAGAACGAACAAAAATACTGATAAACAGATATAACGATTAAAAACGAACAAAAACACGCCAAGACGCCATTAATCGGACCGAATTTGTCACCGGATGACGTCAGCGGAGGGAGAGAGACAGAACATAAACATGCGCGTGATCTTATCTTGTGTGTTCTAGTATCATGGTATTTAGTATTGGTATATTACCGGGCAGGTTAACTGGACTGGTAATAACTACTGTAGAGGCAGTGGTATTTGATGTACTGATAACCGGTGGGTTTTCATTGTTGCTGGAGCATCCTGCCATTGTAACTCTGCGTGAATGGTCTTTCAACGGTAGCGAAATACAGAATAAGAGCTCAAATGACAACGGCCTTCAGCGGCTAGTTAAGAGCAGGTTAGCAGACTCGCGGGTACACTCAACGGTACGGTACGGTACGCAACGGATTCAAGACTCCGCCGTCGGAGCGTTCTAGGGGGTGGTCGGAGCTAGAAAGTCTTTCTGAGGGATCGGGTGGATGGTGTGAGCGTGATTCTCCAAGTGATCAAGTTTATGGTTGGGTTTTGAAGGACCAAGTGATCAGGTTGATTGGTGAGTTTTAGTCGGTTCGGTTAAGCGGTCTATTTCTCTCAGAATGGTTTACTAGATGTTGTTCCTTTTAAGGTACGGGGGCACCTGAGCTTGGGAGATTTCTCGATACTGTGGGAAAATCTCTAGATCGGCGGCGCCTTTGATTTGAAAATTTCGGGGGTTGACCTGGTCCAACCTCAAATTTTTGGGAGTTTTTCTTGGAATTTGACCGCAGCTCCTTATCTCATGGTGTCATCTTCAAACCGTAGTTATCGTCCATTTGGGGCGTCGTCGTCTCGTCATCGGGCGTCGTCATCAACGATCCATTAAAAAAAAAGTCCAGTCTGGCTGGAGAACCGAGCACTCGGACCATCGCACCAAAATCCAACATTCTAGGCGCTAGACCATTGAGTAACTGATTTTTTTTTTTAAAATAATGGTAGTAAAAAGGCTGCGTGGTTTGTCCTATTATGTATACTATTTTTTCTCTTTTTCAAAAATATGTAAATAATTATGGGGCATAGTTGAAGACTAATAGTTGCAATAACGGAAAATATTTATTAATTAAATGAGTAGTAACGGGGGCACCTGAGCCTGGGAACTTTTTCGATACCGTGGGAAAATCTCTAGATCGGCGGCGCCTTTATTCTGAAATTTTGGGGGTTTGACCTGGGCAAACCTCAAATTTTTGGGGGTTTTCTCGGAATTTGACATTTACTACCAAAAGTTGGATGATGGCTAGTGCGCACACTTCCCCTCTTACGTTTTACTATTCAGTAAATACGGTAAATCTTCAAATATATTACGAAATGGGGCAACCTGACATGCGGTACAAGATACTAAATATTCTACTAGTAGAATGAGATTCGGCAACCTTGATTTAGTCGGAAAAATGGTACGACACAATTTTGATATTCACGTATGCGCAGTGGAAATGGCTGTGAAAGTGATACCGAAGAAGCTGGTTTCTGTGAAATCACATCAGTGGAGAAAGTTTTAAGATGGAAATATGAAATCAGCGACCTCGGATTAGAAGGAAATGAGCTCAAATTTTGGTAAGCACATGCGCTCACCAATATTTCCCAAAAATAGAGACCCTTTCTACGGACGGCAAAAACGGTACGGTGACGCTAAGACCTACAGGCGTCGCGAAAACAAACCGCCTCTCGGTAGAAACGAGGACTGATGACGTAATCTTCTCGGTCATATGCTGACATCGTTGACATGGACAAAACGGTCAGAGCGGTCCCTGCTCGGGCGCCAAATTGGTAGCGCTACTTTGTTTTTCTGGATGGTTACGGGTTTTCGGAAAACTCGGGCGCCACCCCTTAGGATTATAGTGGTTAAGGGCCCACGTGCTCCAGGTAGCTTGTTACAGTGGAAACGGAAAACCAGAGTTCAATATGCGCATTCCCCAGAATGGAACACACAATCCAACTACCAAATTAAAGCCTTTTTTTGCTCAATAACAATAAGATATAAGGAACAGTGAAAATGCAAATAAATGAGACACGAAGAGCGGGGAGAGTGAACGAAGTCGGAGAAAATAACTATTATGTTCCTACGTGGCGGAAAATAGCGGTAATGAGTAACGATATCGGTGAATAGCTTCAAGGGGTTACTGTTGCGGTGCTGCTGCCGTATTCCTACCCCATGAATATTGAAATATTTCTTTTCCAAAATATACTCCTGGACAAAATTATCGCACCACTGCTTATGGTGATGCTTATGTGCAGTGGTGCGATAATTTTGTCCAGGAATATATTTACTCCCTCATATAAATGGTATATTAATTTCATTATCTTTCAACAAGTTTTGTTTGAATCGGTGTTTGAAGATTCACCAAAGGGACCAAAACTATAGACTTATGTATGTAGTACCTTGCCCATATTACAATTAATATTGAAAATCAAATTGCATATAATGCTTCTATTTTTTTTGCATAACTTGCATAGATATGATCGAATACATTATAGAAATTGTTTTATCTATAGGCGTTTAGGTATGACGTAGAAGAGACACCTCAACATTTTCTAATGAACTGCGATGACGTTGGTCGCTCAAAGATGAAGAAACTGCGAAGTCCCCTTATACAGTTGGAAGATATTCCAGCCCTGGAACCGCTACATATCTTAAAATTTCGAAAGGACCCAGTACTACAGAGCCTGCTTTGAGCAGGAAACCCGAACTTAGCAACAGAAGGAGGGGTACAACAGATCCACCTTGGTCGCAGTGCAACTGATACCTCCAATACATACAAGCAACGTCATCGCGAAACTGCTGCTTGTGTAAACTGGTCGATATCGGGGAAAACTGAATGGGAGATTATTTTTACTCAAACGTTGCCTGAAGCGGGTCAATAATAATATCGTAGAGGTTGTATGAAATAAAGGGTTAGAGAGCTAGATTATTATTATAAAGTTGAAAACCAGATTTACAAACCTTCAATTGAGTTATATAAATGATTGTAAATAACTGATAATATAATTAATATGTGTTCCTTCATTTGAATCCAAACATTTGAATATCAATGCATATTGATGTTAATTGTGCAAATGACTTTGGGGGCCAATCTGCCCAGAGATTGGAAGGGAGCGGTTAATTTCCAGCCATTATTTCCTGTATGTGATTTATCGGAATCGGCAACAAATTTGCTGATTTATAATATAAGAGCGGTTAATGAATTGTAAACAGCAATTCGCTTGCGAATGTGTGAGTGACCTAGTTTTTTAAATTCCGCATTTAATGTATCTCCAGCGCGACTTTAAAGAGTCTTTTTAAAGACACTCTCGGGGTTAATGAAAGTTTTATTTTGATATAGCACTTTGAAATATTATATCCCTGGGCCTTTTAATCAGATCATTGTGAAAGTCGGGTTTTCCACTGGGTATTTACCACCGCAATATAAAATCTGACGTTGACTTGTATGGGTAAAAAGCAGCTATAATTTTCTGGATATTGTGTCCATTTGCTTAAAAATTATTGATATGAGGATATAGTTGGTTGGTTTAAGGCGGGGTCAGGCGTACTCGTGTTCCGATTTGCACTGCGGCTTTAAGGCTTATTGTGCCCCTTTGATGATATCTAGCAGCTTGCTGGCAACTTTCTCATGGAAGTCTCTCGCCGCATTGTATTTCTCCAAATAAATTGTGTCTCCTGCGAGCCAGTGCTTCACAGTCGTATTATGTTTAAGGCGGTTTCCTCCTCTCAACCACACAGTCTACATGTCGTTGGGCCATTGTAGACTTTCATTTTCTGCATATGCGCTGTTAGTAGTACTATCACCCGTCTTAGCTCAGTACGCGTTAATGATAGTACCTCAGCTATTAGCATCTTTGAGAAGCTTCCAATTATCCCCTTCGAGTGTTGCCGTCAAAAGTCGAGGTGTTAATGGATCGTTTACCTTTCAACTGCCATCTCTATAACCTACTTCGATATCCCAAATGAGGATTCTGGTCTTGTGTAGGGTGCCAGTTCGTCAGCTTTCCCTTTGCCTTCTATCCTCGAATGCCCAAGAACCAACAGAAGCTTTATCCTGTTATTTCTTGACGATAGAGCTTCCAGGTCATGTAGGCATTCCATCGTTATCTTCGAAGTGAATCGATGTGAGCTCAGAGCTTTCAGAGCAGCCTCCTGTGCGCATGCTTGAATTGCCTGGTAAACTGTGGCGTTTAGCCTCAGAGGGATGCTTTGTTCTGATCTTGTCCTCCATATACGCCAACGCCAGTTCCATCCTGTTTGGAGCCGTCTGTATACCAGACCAGGCATCTTCTTATCATGTGAGGCGTTCCTTCCTACCATATGCTAGAGTCGCATATAACTGTTCAGTTTATGGACTGTCGTTAGGTACCTACTTCTTGTACTTTTGTCCACCGTGTTGCGGCTACGTATACGACTATGGGCCTGATAACCGTGGCGTACAGCCATAGCATCATCCATTATTTCAGACCCCATGTTTTTCTCAACGGACTTTTGCATCTAACTAGATTTTTGCTTTGAGGTTTCTCTCTAGATGTAACTTCCATGTTAACTTGGCATCAAGAATTAAACCTAGGTATTAAAATTCCTCAAGTATCATAATCCTTTCCCCGAAGATGTTTAAGTTGTATTCATCCCTAGTGAAAAATACTATCGCGGTCTTGATTGTGGAATGTTTTTCCTTGTACGAGTATCGCTACATCGTCTACATACTGCATATTCTAATAAATAAATATCCGTTCTCCTACAATTCGAAAATCTTTCAAAATTTAATTAAACATCCCATGCTTCCAACAGAACCTTCATAATAATCTTTAATATCGTTTCAACGGTATCGAACGTCAATTAAATAATTTGATCCGTTTCGAACCGCTTCCAACCATTTTAATCCCACATTTTGATTAACTTCGCTATACACAGAGTATTCAAACAAATTGAAATTTATTTTCGCGTGCCGGATTCTAATTTATGTTAGCAGCCTTTTCAAATGCCCCCTTTTAATATATTTAAACTAACAAATTAAATTTGCTAATATTAATTAAACTTTTTTGTCTGATGAAAAGCTCACAAAACTATTACTAAAACTAAACTGTTTTGATATTATACAAAATGCCTGCAAGGCATTTATACTACTGAAATAGTCATTTAGTATATTTAATTATAAACCAATAATTATAAATGTATTAATTAAATTTTAATATTACGGTTTTGTTAACGGAATAACGATCCGTCTATAATTATCCCCCAAGTAAATGTGTACAGAATGTCCTGTCATGTGTAACAATGTCACAATCAAATTTCGTTTAATTATTTCATGAACTATATGAAATAATATCAATGTAGGGAATTTGCTTTGTTAGAGCTTGATGAAAAAAAAACTTCTACATAGGTAATAATGAAAATTGTAACTAAAAATACAATACAATCAGTGAAGAAAATAAAAATCCCTTTTATATTTTTCATGGAGCACTTTAAATAATAAATTTTTAATCCCAGTAAATATCTGTTTCTGATAGTAAACTGTCTGAAACGATTCATCATAAATTCCAGTCACGCAATTTCAATCACTCATAACCTATAAATTAAATCAAGCACAGGAAACTTAGATGAAATACTCGTTAGTAAACGAGGGACAGTTTCGAACTTTACTGGCAAATCAATGCGATGAATGTTTATTCGACAATGGCAAATATAGCTTGCCTATATGGAATACTAAACAAACAATAATTCATAAAGGAAGAAATTATAAAACTACTCTAAAATTATTCAACTTCTCGTAGCTTTACTTTATTAGTTTCGAGTGTCTGAAGGTGGAGTCGAGAGGGAAAAGCCTGGGTGGATTTTATATTAGTTGACGTTGCCCTGAAATGCAGAAGACGTGTGCAACGAATTGCTAATAATTTATGACTAACTTTTTTACTATTTTATAACGACGAATTTTCGTGGAAGATTTCGCAGTTGCAGTTTTGAGAAATAATAATTAAACTTTGTAGAAATGTTTATATAATTTGTTTAACCCAAGGTTCCATGCACTGTAGCCTGTTTGCTTTTTGTGCACCCTAATTTCCTTCTTGCCCTTCAAGAGTCATGTTCCCTGTATCAGGCCTAATAGCCCTTGGACAAGATGTTCTAACTATATTTCAATCTATTAAAAGCCCTCTGAGTTTTACATCTTTAATGATGTGCCTATTTTGGTCTATTCTATGCACATTATTACGCCAATATTGCATTATTTTGCTGTCCCATGTATCTATATTCCCTTCTTTGCGTTACGTCGCTGTTCGTAAACGTAAGTGCCTTTCAAGCGAATGTTATTGAAATTTTCATCTCTGATATTCTTAAGATAGTCTTTATTATATTTGCTTTTAGAATGCATCTAGTAGGTAACCCTATATTACTATAAGGCTTTATAACTGTAATTTAATTTCTGGGTTGTAGAATAAGTATTACATCTTGTTTTCCATGTTAGCTTACGGATCAACATTTGAAAAAATAGTTTGATAGTTACAGATACTATAAAAACCCCAGTTTTTGTGATGCTCCTTCATCGTTAACATAAAATGAATAATCAGTTGATGTAGTTGTTTACGCAATAGTATTTGAAATTTAGTAAGCTGGATTGCGTCTGGAAAATCGCGCAAACAAATTGAAATAGAAATGAAAATGATACCATAGGGTTGTCGAAACACATAAAAGTTATTACCACTCACCTGGGTTTTCTTATAAGCTGTGCGTATATACCGGGATCCCCTGGAAATCGGTTCTCCACAACCACCACCAACGTATCACCATCGACTTAAGGCACTCAAGGTCCCTTTTTAACGGCACAAGACATAGACTTTTTGAATGTGAAACACGGAACCGGTAAAAATGCAACGTGCATATCAAGTACCATTGATCTAGTGTGTAGATTCATATCTTCAACGGCTGCTTCGGTCGGCGCAGGATCGTAGAAAATACACTCTTGTGTGTTTTACGCGAAATTGACATTTAAGTAATTCTTTAATAAGAATGAGAAGAAACCAAATTTGTAAATAATGTTGCGTTAACACTAGTTATCATCCATTTTTTTCACATTACTTATATGGATACGATATTATTTATTACACATTACATTACATTCTTATTACATAAAGCTGTAATTAATGATTATTACTCCCTATTACTTTCTTTTCTTCTTGTCTGCAGCCACAGGTGCACCAAGAACTTCATTCAGTCTTTCTTTTTCGTCCCGATTTTTGAGTCAAACAAGCAGGATTACCTGAAAATCAGACATTGAAATCGTAGGAGAAAATAAAAACTCATCCTTGCTAGCCACTTGTCTAGCCTTGGGTTCCTTTTTCTTTTAACATGGAAAGGTTGAGGGGGTAGTCAGAAATAGGAAAATACCAGTGGCGTACACTCGATCGATCTACGAATGGAGAACCATACGAAAATATACAAAACTGTATGATTATTCAAAAACTGTACACAGGATTGAATTCATACTAACATGGAAAGGTTGAAGGGGTAGTCAGAAATAGGAAAATACCAGTGGCGTACACTCGATCGACCTACGAATTGAGAACCATACGAAAATATACAAAACTGTATGATTATTCAAATAGGAAACTGTATGATTATTCAAAACCTGTACATAGGATTGAATTCATACTTACATTGAAAGGAAGCTGTTAAAATGTTATTATTCATTCATATTCTATGACATTCTTCCAAATAAATATCCAACGCATTGTTTGATTACCATTTTTTGTTGTAAAAACTTCCAACATAAAATGTGATAAATGATTGAGCTCGCATTAGGTTATTTTATATGCAAACTAGCGATTTCCAGGCTTTTGTTGGCAATATTTCAAACGTTCGTCCTGCTAATTGTGTCCAGTCCAAAAATATGGCTTTAATGAAACTGTTGAAGAGCATAAACCATTGTAGACTAATAAAACGTAGCATATAAAAAAATCTTGGCCCGTTAAAACCGAAATTACGGCATAGAATATTAAATTAGAATGGGCTCTCCGAGCGTTCTTCTACGCTTGGTTTGTAATAAAACGATGGTCGTTGTTTTGAGAAATGTTTGTTTGAATACGTTAGGCGGTAGTTTGAGATGGAGTTTTTCAGATAGCGGTTCTCGCCAAATTGGCTTTCATGTGTTTACATTTAAATTTGTTATTTTTCACTGTATGCTCTGTATCCATGCCCAAAACATACGTAGCGGATATAAAAAGAAAGCTGGCTTCACTTGAAACATAGAATATTAAATTCGATCCTGCATAAGTAAATCGATCTTTTTGCCTCCGGCCAACAATATTTTCCAGATAAAACAGTTTTGTATATTTTCGAAGTTAAAAATCAATTTTGCCGGAAGTAAACAGTATAACTCCTTACAATCCAAACTTTGACTAAATAGAATTTGCAATGCAAATACGGGAGTAACTCATTAAAATTCAGCTGTCCTAATTTGTGTCTAGGACTCATTAACATGAGAAACCAAGACGGTGATTTGGGCTCTATTAAATAATTGTCGAGTCACTTCAACTCCTGTAAATTAATTTTATATTAATCGAAATTGAGACAATGAATTTTGTTAATCAAATAAGGTTTAGTGGACTTTTTGCTCCTGGGCTAACGGTTTCACATATACAAATGTACGGTCATTCATCACTGCGACGAACCCAGATGCTTCTTTTATTTTTTTGCCGACAGCGTTGAGCTTTAATAGCTCACGTAAATGGCGGTTTTGTTTGTTTGAAGGCCTCCCCTACAAAAAGGAAGGTGAATTTAATTTACATAATACTTCCGGTTTCGCTTTTATTACTTTTGTATATTAAATTAATGTTTCTTCCAGAAGTTTTGATGCTATTGAGGCCGAGAAAAGACATTTTTCTCAAGCATCAAAAAGTTTCAAAGTTTGGTCCCTGGAATAAATCGTAAGGGACTACTAATCGCATTAAACAGCAGAGTTCTCCACACAAAATTCTCAATGTAATCGCTAATATTGGATGGTTATTTCACTGCCAGAAAGACTGTGGGCCCATGAACCTCTAGACCAATCCACAATAGCAACTCTATTTTCTCCGTAGAGGAATGGTGGGGACGTCTCCGACTGAACAGATACCGAGTGACGCATCCCTCTAGTTCTGTCATTCTCTTTTCTTCACACCTGCACTCTACTCAGTTGCATAGTTTTGCGCACGCGCCTGGAATACGAGCTGAAGGTGGTAGAAGTAGGGCAGCAGCACCGCAACAATAAGCCCTTGGAGCTATTCACCGATATCGTTATTTTCCCGCGATCTCATTACCGCTATTTTCTGCCACGTAGGTACCTAATATTTACAAGTTATTTTCCTCGCTCTCCGTCTCTCATTTATTTGCATTTTCACTCTCAACCACTATAATCTCAAAGGGTAGCGCCCGAGTTTTTCGAAAACCCCTAACCGTTCGGAAAAGTAGCGCTACCAATTTGGCGCCCGAGCAGGGACCGCTTTGACCGTTTTGCGCATGTCAACGATGTCCTTCTCTTTTCTTTATACCTGCACTCTACTCAGTTGGATAGTTCGCGCATGCACTTGGAATACGTGCTGAAGGTGGTAGGTGTTCGGCAGCCTAGCAACAGCAATCCCTTGGAGCTATTCTCCGATACCGCTATTTTCCGCCACATATAAATATTATTTACATTACAAGTGCGTTTATGAACATGATTACAATAACGAGTGTGAAAGATTAGAACGACGAGGTCGTAGACCGAGTCGTTCTAATCACTCGAGTTTTGTAGTCATATTGTCGGACCTGGGGGTTATGTGGGGGTGAGAATCAAACTAGAGCCAAGTACAAAAATTGGAAAGTGTATTAAAATAAAGTTTACCACAAATACATGTCAGTTATGGGCATGGGCACTAATAATTATCACAGGGCTAAAAGGCACTATTACTACTAACTAACTAACGCGGATAATTCTCCGTCTGTAGACTGATCCCTCATCTTCCAAAACTCCTTATTTCATGTTAGTCGAGCCACCATGGTGCGTGATTGCTAATTGCACACTACCGGTGAACTGTCGACATTGACCTTCCATGGGTCTCAGTTCCTTGTTCGTACTAATTAATAATTCAATATTTCGTTCAACTTGCAATGGAATGTTATTTAAATATAACGTGATCAATGATTTTCCTGAAGCCCATGAACCTTTTTTGAAAGACGATGGAGTTTAATTAACCGAAGGGTGATGCCCCATTATCCTAGATAAGACAATATTCAAATGAACCTCTGGAGTGCGCTCGAAATCACTCTGGGCGTCACACCAGGTGCACACCAGCCGTTCGAAAATGAATTGGTATAAACTCCGGTTGACTTTCACGCTAGTTCGAAAATAACCGGGGTGCTACCCAGTGTGCACTCTTTCTTAACCAGCCGCTCGGTAAATTTCACTCCTGTCATTTTTGTCAGTTTTTCATGTGTAAATCTACTATTTATCTCTCAGATTCAGTCGGATTTATTTATTCCATTTTCCATTTTTCGGAAGTTGTTAATAGGTACAAACAGATAAATTAAATGCACAGAACATTGGGCCTAAATGTTATGATTTTTTAATGTTAGGTTATAATTATACCCCAGTGCGTTCGAAAACACACGAGTTAAAATTTACTCTTCTGACCACGTGACCATATACCCACTTGCACCCTTGGGTAAAATTTAAGCCTTTTTCGAAAGCACTCCTGATGTACAACGTTTTACCTACAAATCGAAAATTACGAATTTGCTTTTCAGTTATTTTCGTTTATTTGTAGTTGTCTATCTTCATTTTACCTTTACAGGTTTAACTTTGACATTTGTCAAATCAACAAAAATAGTTGTGACATAGATTCATAACCTAGTCCATAACACCACTAGTTGTGTTATGAGTCTCATGACATAACTCAAATACTAGAAAAATGGTTATGTCAAAACGTCCTAACCAAACACTTGTGGATAATAGTTATTTACATTACAAGTGCGTTTATGAACATGATTACAATAACGAGTGTGAAAGATTAGAACGAAGAGGTCGTAGACCGAGTCATTCTAATCACACGAGTTTTGTAGTCATATTTAAACGCACGTGTGATATACAACTTTTTATTTATAAAGCGAAAAATAAGAATTTTTTTTTCAATAATTTTCGTTTATTAGTCGTTGTATACCTTCATTTTACCGTTTGACATTTGTCAAATCACCAAAAATAGTTGTGTTATGAATTCATAACCTTGTCCATAACACCACTAGTTGTGTTATGAATTCATAACCTAGTCCATAACACAACTAGTTGTGTTATGAGCCTCATGACATAACTCACATACTGGAAAAATAGTTATGTAAAAACGTCAGAACCAAACGCTTGTAGATAAAACAATTTTTATATTGTGTTCGATCATATCCATGCAAGTTATGCAATACAAATAGAAACATTATATGCAATTTGATTTTCAAAATTGATTGTAATATGGGCACGGTACGACATACATAATTCAATAGTTTTCGTTCCTTTGGTGGAGCTCAAAACACCAATTCAAACAAAACCCATTTATATGGGGGAGGAATTACTTTGGTAAAGAAATATTTCAATATTAATAGGGTAGTTATTACACTATCGAAATTCACTAATTAGTACAAGTACTTATCTTCCTCCAGAAACCAAAAACGTCAGTAGAGCGAAAATACCATACTATATTAATTACTGGCCTTTTGATATGGGCCAAAATAGTTTCATAGATGTAAATATTCTCACCAACAAAATTCAAGGATCGCAACAACAAAATATGGACCCACAATTAACACCCTCTCTAAATTTTGCGGGTCTAGCGTTGGTGCTAAATGTAATATAAATTAGGTATGCCGAGGACTCGTATCGCAGAGGTGCGAAATTATCTAGGCCATTGAAAATACGATAATTTTGAGGAACAGGACGAGTATCGTGTTTCGTTAAAATTTCATGTAGATTCAGCTTAGCTTTGTTACCACTATACTCGACAAGAGACCCATCTTGTTTGCAGCTTTTAATTTAAAACGAAAAAAGTTGCTGTTGTAACTTACGGTAAGTTTCCGCCAAGAACGCTGTAAAATAAAAAGTCAAATAAACTTCCAAGTAGACAAACTTCGAAGTAATTTATTGTGGTGGAACGTATTCTACTAAAAAAAAATTTGCACACAATTTTTTATCTTTGAAAGAATACGATATCCAGCTTGTAAGATAACAATATTTGAATTGGTTTACAAAGGGTATACTGAGCAGGTAAAAAATTAACCTTTTTCAATATCCTGTTGTAAGGATCGAACCTTTTTATCCGATCTTTAATCGGATTTTCCTGTCCTGTTTTTGTTAACATGTTACAATAGCCCCTAAAGCCTACTATAAAAGAAAAAAAAATTTTCGCAGAAGAGCACTAGTGTTTTCATTTTTGGAGGAATATGAAAGGATTATTCTCGAATTTTAGGGATGGCGTCAAATTAAATTCATAAATAATGTACGCACACTGCCCTTAACGAAAAAAAAAAGGAATCGTAAAAAGGCAATAGACCCGTGTTCGTGCTTCGCAAGTGAAAAGCCCTACTTTGGTATTACTGGGCTTTTTTTTTGTTTAAGGTTAAGTACTGAAATTTCAATTCAAGCCCTTCGCTGAAAGTGTTGAAAATTTTTCAATTAACCCAGTTTCAAAGAAGCGCTAAGAATTTGTTCAGAAGTCTTTAAATTAGGGGTTGAAAATGCGAAATAAGAAAGGATCTATGTATTACCGTTTTTTATAAATTCGGATCAGGTCTCAATTATTTCATTGTTTCATCCAGAATTTCAATGTGAGTGAAGAACTGGAACAGCTCATCCCTGATCTTAATAAATTAAAATTAAAGTGTGTAACAATCTAAGTTTCTCTTTGAATTGAAAATAGTAGCAGTATGCAGAATAAGGTAAAATATATATACTTTCAGATTGACACATAGTTGTAAAATAATGATTTTTGTGACGATATCGATCTGAGGCGCTATCCGTAATGCCAAAATGCGAAAATCCAGCTCTCTCGTATTTTCTCCATTCCATTGTAGTATGACTGAAATACCTTTATGTAGATGTTCTGTATATTAAACCATAAATATCAAAAAAACTCATGTAGATCAGAATTGAAATATATTTCCACGACGTAAGATAGGGAGACACATTTCAAGTAAATCGGCCTTTTTATAAGACGACATGTTTTGTGAATAATGGCTTATAAAAATGTCGAGAGTGGCTTTCAGATTGCAACCTTTTTGCCAAAACGTAATTGCTTATATGAGAAATTCTATTGTTAGCGTAGAACTACCTATATAAATATAATTTTTATGTTAGTCTATCGTGCTCGATCAAAAATAAGCTTTAAAATGTTAATACAAGCGAACAAAGAGGTATTGTCACGCAAATTATAAAGCCGAGAACGGATTTTAAAATATTACTTTATTAGCACACGACTTTATATAGAGTCACGCAAAAACGGCGTAATTTTTACAGAGCGAAAATTCTTTTTAATTTACATCTAAAGGGCTTATACGAACGAGATTTGTTGTTTTAGTCTGAAAGGTTCAAAACAAATAATACCTTTGGGAAGTTCAAAGAATCTTCACAACTCGTCCCTTTTATTTACTCAGTACATCCGTTGGAAACTAAAACTGCCCGGGATGAAATTATTAAGGTGGACCTTTTTGCCCTTATTACGGATATCATTAGTCATGGGAAACGGAAGGCGAATTGTTTAATAAATATTCCAGAGAAAAGTTTGGATGACCGACGAGCCTGTTTTGGACTTATTTATAAAATAATACCTATATGAAAATGAAACTTTTTATATCTGGGTTGAGACGCTGTAAACCTTTGTAGCATGCTAAATGTTTTTCTTTTTCCCATATAATTGTTTTATAAATTAAATTATCACCTTTAATGTTGACAGTCTGGTGACTAGCATTAAAAAAGAAGATTTCTGTCCAAAATAATAATCGCAATTATTTAACTAGAGGGCACGATTTTCGTTTGTTTGAAGTATTAGTTCAGTACCAACACTTTCCGTTGGCTTTTTTTTGAAGGGTGGTTCTTTTTTTCACTCTCTCGAGCCCATGCTCTGCAATGAAGCTCATTGTGGCTTATTGTACATCATTTGCATGGACTCTACTTCTTCCCATTCATACTAGAGTCTAAATGGTCGGCCTTATCATGCATCGCAAACCCTAGGATGGTCCGATTCGTAATCCATATTCGTCTATACAGACTCCACCGACATCACGCAAGCCTGAGAAAGTCTTTCCACATCCTCTCACCAAGTCAATGAGCCGATTAAATACCACAAACAACCATGCCTAACCGGGACTCAAACCCGGGACCCGCAGCATGCGAAGCAGATACACTAACCACTACACTGCCTCAGAGGCTCTGCTTGTTCAGCTTGTCTTTTTCTCGTCCCTTTTGAATTTTGCCGTTCGCCCTGAAAGGCCCATCTTCCTAAACTGTGATTACCGTTCTCGTCAAGAAAAATACCTCATCGGCCATCAGGCAGGCAATAATCCATTAAATACCGAAAAAAATTAAATCGAAAGTCTTGTGATTATCGTTTTATTTGAGTTTGAATTTCGAACCCCCTCGTGGTAAGTCCTTTTTAATTTTTGTAGAGAGATGGTTGTTCAAGCTTCTATTACTTAGGGTTTTCAGAGGCGCCGTTTTTCCGAAGATCCGTTTTTCCGAGGAGCCGTTTCACTCAACGAATCTATTCTCAACAAGCCCACATTTTCAAAGAACACCATTTTCATGGAGTGTGGCATATAGCTTTTGAAGGGATTTCTAGAGGAATCAAATCCTTCACGTATTGACTCCTGTTCCTCCACATTCGACGACAACTGAGAACTTCTAGTCTCTATCTACCTTGATTTATGGCTAGATTCTGCAACTTCCATGTGTAACTTGCAACTTCCCCCATCAAAAAATGGATGGCTGGATGGCTATTGTAACCCACCTTTTGTTGCAATGGATGCTTGAATAAAGTTTCATTAATACCTTTTAATATATTTTTTTTTTATTATTAATTTTATGATGATGAAATTTTCACTGATATTACATTTAAATATTGAAAATTTTATTTTCGCATTCTTGACACCGAGGTGATGGTGGAATAATTGATTTCCTGGATTTTTGATTTATCGAATTTATTATAGATTTATCTTCACCTAACTTTTAATACTGCCATGTTTCAGGAATGTTATTATTCATAATCAATAATCTGAATTGAAGTCAAGGTTGGACAACATGTTCTAAATTCAAAATTATTGAGTAAATACCTACATCGTCGAAAATTGATCAATTTTTAACTTGGGTCTTATACTTATACAGGGTGTTAGATGGTCGATGGTAGGTTAAACGTTTATGGAAAACGGAATATTGGATATTTTTGAAAATTTGCATGCCCAAGTAATTGCTCCTGATCTATCATTCTAAAATAATTTCAATGATGCGACGTTGCCGCTTATACCAAAAAGTAATATGAACTTTGAAATTTTAAAAGAGACATCCTGTATATTATTGCATTTTTCGCTCCGCTATTAATTTCTGATCATTTTTGTATGATACTGTCCTATAACTATCTCTAGTGATTATCGACTTATTAATTAATTTCTTTATTTTTTCTTCAAAACATAGCTCTAGTTAAATTTGTATTACAACGTCCCTGAGATTCGTAGAAAGTTTAAATTTTGGAGATAACTTAGGGAGGTCCTGCATATTACTTTTGAGCAAGAAAATTTGTTCTACATTATACAGGGTTGGTCAAAATTAGTAATTGTGCTGCCAGGTACAAAAAAGATGAAAAGTGCACTTTTTCAAATAGAACACCCTGTATATTATGAAATATTATGAAAGGCAATTAAAATCCCTTCGAAATGATGTATCATGTTCCTATACCTAAATAGTAAGGTTTCGAAAATACAGGCAAGTTTCTGTAAGAATTTGATTAGGTATTTAAAAATTATGTCTTATTAAATACCAGTAACAAGTGTGTTAAGCGAACTTTTTTCACGAATGTGACGTGCGACAATCACATGAGTAAAAAAAGGTACTGTACACACTTATTGCATACAACATTTTTTCTACTATCAATAAAATATGTGAGAAAAATAAATTTAGACAAATACTTCACGCACTAGTACGTGAAGTAATTTACCAGAAAAAGAAAAATACTAAATTGACAGTGTCGACATCTGTCATTGACATTACTTTACGCACTAGTGTGTGAAGTGAAATTTAACGTCTTCGCAATAGTGCATAGTGAGTACTTTACGTGAGGTAGTAGAAAAAATACTGTCACAACCTATTTTGTTGCAACTGGGGGCTTGGGATCTTTTTTTCCTTGACCGCATGTGGATTTTGATTAGCCCAAAAGTGTTGATTTCTCCTATCAAAAATACCTTCTCTAGAAACTTTAGTTTCATCGGTCCATATTAATTTTTTTTTAGAAAGTTTAGATACTCATAAGTGTTGTGTCAGAAGTGTCTCTTAATATCGAATTTGAAGTTTGTAATCATCCGGTTTCAGCTGTTGAACTTTTGTGAATTTAAAGGGATGCATATTATGATTGTTAAAAATTTTCTGCACATAATAATAGCTCAGGCCTAAATCACCTGCTGCACTTCGGATGGAAGCGGGGATATGCGTGAAAGTAGGCTGAAACATTCACGATGTTTCTTCACCAGACGTTACAGGCTTGGGTAAGCTTGGTTCATTCTAAAGTTTTGAACCAAATTGTATAAAGTTATTTTTTGTGCAACCGTCCGCAAAATTCAATTTCGCAGCCGCCACACCTGACGTGCAAAATGGGTCAAATTCATACAGTTTTTCTGTAACGTAATTTTTATAGTTGCACAAAAAATAGTGTGTATATCATGATCGCGAAACATTTAAGCGTACTTGAGAGTATCTTGCCTCGGCGATAACTTTAACTTTTCTCTACGTACGCTAAAAAGGCATTTCGCGGCTTTGGTATACAAATAACTATTCTGTCCGAACAAATTTTCTTTCATTCATTGGTCGTAAATCAGGGTACATTTCGTTGAACTTCTTGCATATTCTTGCTACAATTTTTTTGCAAATTTCTTCTTTTTGACGTTTTGTAAAGTTTTGCTGTGGGAAAAACCAAATAAACTTGCTGGCAGCTGATGGCAGGCAATTTTTTTAATTAAAAATTATTTTTGACATCAAAATTATCACTCCTGATTGGTCAAAATTAACAGGAGGGAAATAGTCATGGTAAAATGTATGGCCCACTTCCATAGATGCCTATAATACCTAAGACTTTTATAACGTCATTGGATTGAACTATCAAAAACACCGTGAGTAGGAAAGAGACAAAAACAAAACAATGACAATATTTTTGCATATCACACAATAGGTCTGTTCCAACTGACACGAGAAACATTCTAGAACGGTAATCTCCAATCGATCAATTCACTTGTCAATTAAGATAAACATCCAACTTATTGAAAAATAGGTGGACAACTGGAAATTACCGTTCTAGAACGATTCTCATGTCGGGTTGGAACAGACTCATTGTAAAAAGTGGACCATCTTATGCATTTGTTTTTAATCCTAGATAATAACCATGGTTCCAATCCCCTGCCAATCATGTGGTTTGTATCGTTTGAATTACCTAATATGTTTCATCGTGACATAGCTATTTAATGACGATTCGGGTTGATAGAATGAGTGTAAACAAAAAGTATTTCTATCTGTTTCTACAGGCTGAAAGAAAGATGAAAATATACTCAGAGTGAATTAAATCTACCAATTGGAAACGCCATTAGACAAATATCCCAAAATAATCCAATTCTAACAGAAACTTGCCTGTATTTCCGAAACCTTACTATTTAGGTACCTATAGGAACATGATACATCATTTGTAAGGGATTTTAATTGCCTTTCATGATATTTCATAATATACAGGGTGTTCTATTTAAAAAAGTGCACTTTTCATCTTTTTTGTACCTGGCAGCATAATTACTAATTTTGACCAGCCCTGTATAATGTAGAACAAATTTTCTTGCTCAAAAATATAATGCAGGACCTCCCTAAGTTATCTCCAAAATTTAAACTTTTTACGAATCTCAGGGACGTAGTAATACAAATTTAACTAGAGCTATGTTTTGAAGAAAAAATAAAGAAATTATTTAATAAGTCGAAAATCACTAGAGATAGGTATAGGACAGTATTATACAAAAATGATTAGAAAGTAATAGCGGAGCGAAAAATGCAATAATACCGGGTGACCACGAGATTACTGACCAAGCTCTAGTTCAGGCATGAATATCAATATCGATTTCAAGTTTTGAGGATGTATATTATTGATATCGATGCAGAATTTCGCTATAAAAACAATCGACTATCGCTTCTGGTTTGACCGCAAGTGCCATCAACTTCTTTATTTCAACTAGATCACCCCCTATATTATTACATTTTTGGATTCTATGAGAAATTCTAAGCATATTTTATGTATAATATCCTATACCTTACTTTAAGAGTTTTCAAGAAAATCGCGATTGAAAATGTCAAAAAATAATTTTTATTTTAGTTTTGACAGCAAACAATGGAAAGAAGGTTGAAGCTTTTAAGATATTTTTAACTCATTTTAGAAGCACTAAAGGGTCCCACAACAAAAATAAAACTTCCGGTTCAATCGAAGGTTTTCGGTCGATCTACTTTGGAGGTTATGTTACTGCAATAATTTCAATGGTATACCATACTTAGAACTAAAAATTCGTATTCTAAGAACAATTTTGAATCTTTTTTGTGTACGCTTTCCTATACCTAAAGTCTACTGTTTTTGAGATATTTGACACTTGATGTAAGGATGTCTTCGGAACAACGAATACCAAAAACTGTATAGCATTAATTTTAATCCTTTTTATAAATTTATTCAAATCGACAGCTGCAATCACACAGAATGCAGGTTAAAAGATAAGTCTCATTTGTTGTGTTCCTTGAATCCCGATTTGCACTGTTACATTACAAATACAACAAACAAAACCGCACGATTCGTGTGCAATTTGCTTCCTACATATCCCGCAATAACCAAATGAATATCAGCTACACAGGCAAATTATTTTAAATAACAAATTGAAAATAAAGCAATACTTGTGTACAGGATGTTTCAAATTTGAGCCACATCATTGAGATCTCGGAAACGGTGAGAGATACAGCAGGCGGATTCCTTGCACTGGTAAATTCCATAGCGACATGTCGCTTGCTATCTTGAAACTGGGCAAGCGACATGTCGCTATGGAATTCAACAGTGCACGAAATCCGCTCCCAGGATCGGTTTAATGCTGTTAATACTGTTTTTGGTATTCGTTGTTCCAAAGACATCCTTACATCAAGTGTAAAATATCTCAAAAACAGTAGACTTTAGGTATAGGAAAGCGTATACAAAAAAGATTCAAAATTGTTCCTAGAATACGAATTTTCATTTCTAAGTATGGGATACCATTGAAATTATTGCAGTAACATAACCTCAAAAGTAGACCGACCGAAAACCTTCGATTGAACCGGAACTGATATTTTTGTGGTGGGACCCTTTAGTACTTCTAAAATGAGTCAAAAATATCGTAAAAGTTCCAACCTACTATCCATTGTTTGCTGTCAAAACTAAAATAGAAATTATTTTTTGACATTTTCAATCGCGATTTTCTTGAAAACTGTTTAAGTTAGGTATAGGATATTATACATAAAATATGCTTAGAATTTCTCATAGAATCCAAAAATGTAATAATATAGGGGGTGATCTAGTTGAAATAAAGAAGTTGATGGCACTTGCGGTCAAACCAAAAGCGATAGTCGATTGTTTTTATAGCGAAATTCTGCATCGATATCAATAATATACATCCTCAAAACTTGAAATCGATATTGATATTCATGCCTGAACTAGAGCTTGGTCAGTAATCTCGTGGTCACCCGGTATACAGGGTGTCTTATTTAAAATTTCAAAGTTCATATTACTTTTTGGTATAAGCGGCAACGTCGCATCGTTGAAATTATTTTAGAATGATAGATCAGGAGCAATTACTTGAGCATGCAAATTTTCAAAAATATCCAACATTCCGTTTTCCATAAACGTCTAACCTACCATCGACCATCAATCACCCTGTATATACAGGGTGTCCCACGACGTTTTTCCCAGGGGTTAACTTCGGAACGCGTCATCCAATATAATTGAAATTTTGAGGATCTGCGTAACTTTTTGTGCCGCTTCTACGGTCAAGTGACATCAACTTCCAAATCTTAAATGTAACTCATGGTATATTATTGCATTTTTCGTTAGAAAATTAAATTACAAAAGCGGCAATGCCATATTTGTTAAGGCTTTGTTAAAGAAAATGATAAAAAATTATACAGTGGAACATACGATGATGCGTTCCGAAGTTATCATTTGGGAAAAACCTCGTGGGACACCCTGTATATTATATAACTCTTGATTTCATACAGCTGCAAGTTGATTTGTTGAATTTATTCTTCAAGCAGAGGCTGACCATATTTATCAATAAAAAAAATTTAATTAGTTTTCTGGAAGCTTAAATCATTTATATTTTTATTTTATGATAATGATATGGCCAGCGACTGTTGATGAACTTGTATGGCAGGTGTATTGAGGTACATTGTAATATTATTTTTATTTATTTATTTATTTATTTTTTTGAATTTGATGAATCTGATTGAGAGTTAACCACTATTGATTTTATTTAAAGTGTTTTAACAACAATTGATTTAAAAATTATTCAATGCTTGATTTTTAGCCTTACTGTGAAAGTATATACTACATATTTTGATTTGAAAATTGCTTGAGTGTTTTGTTGGTCTTGCCTATGTCAAGTTTTGTTTGAGTGCCTTATTTATTTCCCTTTCAGAATTATCAATTACCGTTTGCTGATTACTTTTTTTAGGTGTGTTTCTGAATTTTCACACTTCAATACTTTATGTAATTTAACTATTTATTTTTTAAATTCAGTGGCGCTCTTGCCATTCTGTACTTATTAAACTATTGACCCACCCCTAATAATTATTCGCTGAGCAAATTGAGCATATTATGGGCCTCTTATGAATTCAGGGCAAATTTCTCCAAACTTTCTTTGCTTTGCCATCGATAGGAGTGGAATAACGTTCTGTCTATTGTCAGCCAGATGCAACGGTTTCATCAGGTGTTACGCAGTGATTTTGACATTGCCGTCCTATTATCAGTATAAAAAAACGAAAGAGAGAACCCTGGTATACAATGGGCCTGCCAGCTACTGGGAAAAATATACGCTCCCTTCATTACATACGAAAATTCTCTATGAATAATTTAACATTTTTAAATTATTTTGAAATGTACTCGCACGGTTTACAGAAGATCGATCAAGCTTGCCAAGTGGACTTACTTTCAGAATAGGATAAATAATTCCTCTACTAGATTAAGGGAAACTTGGAGAATTGTGAAGAACCTGAGGGGTAGGAATAATGATTCGGTCACTTCAAGCACTCTGAATCCTGATTACCTTAATTAAATATACTGCAATAATGCTTGAACTCTCAGTCAAAATTTCAACATGAGCTATTAAAAATATGTTGTAGTGGCTGAATATTTCTTTTACACATAACCTCACTTTCGTTCGGGGGACAAACAAAGCCTTTAAGCTCTATTTATAACACACAGGCGATAGCTATTACGTCACAAATCATAAAATGTCATTTCGTTAGGGGGACAAAATGTTATTGGGATAAACAAACGTTCTCAAATAAACCTGTGAGTTGTTAGTTCAGACAAGTCCGCTCCGTGATTTTTATTACTATCGGCAACGATATTTTGTGTTTTTCAAAAGTGTTTTTATATTAATGTTATTTATTGCTTTGTTCCGGTTTCCGAGTTTTGTGAAATTTTTGGAACTTTTGTCATCTTTTTAGAGTTTGGAACTTATAACTTGTAGTGATTTTATAGTGTTTAGTTGGTGTTGGTTTTCATGGTGAGATTTTCCCACAAAAAAAAATTGTGTATTATATATGGGAAAAAAAGTAAGATTTTAACACTCGCTCTATTCGAGCGGTTCCCACACTTCGCAACCGAACAAAACTTCACCATTCTGGAAATCTATCAAATAGAAAAAGAAAGGTAATTTGGCTTCTACTCCACACTTTACAATCTTTGAAAAATTAGAGAATGTAGCTAGGTACTTCTTTACCTCAAATAATATTAAAAAACTTACAAAAAGTAATAAAAAACACCAACTGAAAAGTTCATCCCATTGAGGTAGGTTTGTCCAATGACATGTTTGTCCCTCTACCAAAGTGACATTATGTGATTTGTGACATAATACGTAATAGCTAGCCGAGTAGCTAGCGCCTGTGTGTAAATAGTCCCTAAACGCTTTTTCTGTCCCCCCATCGAAAGTGAGGTTATGTGTGAGATGTCAGCTAGCACCTAATTAACGTTTCTCTTGTGTCGGGTGTTTTCTCGTCTTGCCTGACGAGAATAATGATCGTCCCTCTATGTAAGGGAGCTGAGCATGACCGTTCTTCTAACTTTAGGCCTATAGCATTGTTGCCTACTCTAGCAAATGTTGTGGAGCTCGTTAAGATTAGGATGGTTTCATTCTTAAATAAGCGTGGCCTTTTGCCTTTTTAGCAGTTTGGCTTCCGCGGATTGCCTTTCTCGCAGAAGACGCGAAAAGGGCGTTAGAAAATCACATTGACTTAATCAGTCCCTATCTTCAGACTTGGAAAATTACCCTCGACACCCCCAAGATAGAACTTCTTACCCTGACCAGGAAGCGTCTAAGCATCATCATGAGCCCTCCTCTGACACTTAACAACGTCACAATTGAACCAAAAACTACAGCCAAATACCTGGGAATAGTTCTGGACAAGAGCCTCAGGGGCCATCCCCAGGTAGCACATACCTTCAGAGAGGCACAAATCTTCAAGCGTATTCAGGCTCTCATCATGAAGACCAATTATTTTCTGAGCCCAAAAAAAATATCCATGAGTACGGAGGATGCCATTTTGACTTTCTTGAACACCTTTACAATAGTCGAGGTTCGCTGTAGCGGTGTTCTGTGATTTCACTGTGTGAGCGACAGAGTGCTGCTATGGAAGCTTGAGCAGTACGGTTCCAGGGAAACTGCCCTGGAATGGTTTTGTTCTTACCTGTTGGATCGCGTTCAGGCTGTTAAATTTATTGGTGGTACCTCTAGGGAACTTGGTATTAGTGTGGGCGTCCCTCAGGGCTCGGTACTTGGTCCCCTGCTTTTCCTAATTTATGTAAATAATTTACCAGATAACAGATAGATCCACAGTATTTGCAGACGATATACTACTAGCCTCTGGCATGATTCGGATGTTGATGAAATGGAGGCCAATATGAAAACGGATCTGCTTAAAATGAAAGGCTGGTGTGAAGCCAATTTTTTGACATTCAGTGTCTCTAAGACCAAAATGCTCAATGTTAGATGTGTTACTGAAGATATTTACTTGCACTCTGCCAATCTTCAATAGACAGGTCTCTTAAGTTTCAAGACCATACTCAGCTCATTTGGATTATTGTTCCAGAAATAAAAGCGCTGTAAATAGTATATTAAAGTATAAGTGGATATTAAGCACGCGCGATTTTTCGAGCACGACGGCGCAGCCGGAGTGCTCGAAATAGAGCAAGTGTTTTAAAGACCAGTTATCCACGAATAGGTACTTTACACTATTTTTTTTTATTGGTACCTATACATTCAAATCATAAATGACTAATAGTTGTAGAATGCTAAATTTGTGACATGACATGTACCCACAGAACATATCACCTCTAGAAAAGTATCTCCAATGTTATGTACCGGTTATGAATTAAAGCGACAACGTTGACTGAAAACCCAACTAATCGAGCATTCTTGACAAAAAGGCGAATTGATTTTTTTCATATATTTTTATTATTTTTGAATAATTTTTAATGTTCAACTGCATTTGGCTTGCTGACTCCTTTTAGCTCTTTTCGCCTCATTTTGACACTATGACTAGCAGGAAGTTTCCGATGTCGAACATAGTGCAAAAAAAGTTAGTAAGTTAGCAAGAGACAAACAGCTATAGGTAGATCGCAAAGTAAATACGAATAATAAATACAAATACGAACGAAACGAAACAAACGAGTAAATACAAAAAAATACGAACAAAAATTTTGGTTTTTTCCAACCAAAACTTTTTGAATTTTCACTTTAACGCGCGTGGGGACCATGGTTTACAACGTTTACAACAACACAATTTGAAAATTCAAATTTTGACTTTTAAAATGATAAAATAAATGACAAAACCAACCAACACAAATCACTGTCCACACCACAGATACCTGTAAATTTCTCTTACCTCCCGACAGTGTCGCCATCGTTGACTAAAAACCTAACTAAAAACCTTCGTCGCGATTCTCCCATTTGAGATATTTTTCTATAGGTGATATGCTCTGTAGGTATACCTTTCGTTGTCTGACAAATTAATAATTAAAAAGTTGTCATTTAGACTTTACCTTTCCTGGGTTGTTGATGTTGTCATGGTAACTCTATTAAAACACGCGCGTTTTTGAATGTTGGATTTAACCACGCTGAGGAGTACTTTCAATAAGCAAAATAGGTTATCCATAAAAAAAATAGTATATTATGCAATGATCATGTAATGATAGCCATTAATAGGTACACGAGCATGTTGTAGGATACGAAACGAGCCGCAGGCGAGTTTCGTATATAACATGCGAGTGTATTAATGGCCATTACATGAGAGTTGCATACACTATTTTTTCTACTACCATTGATAAAACTTATATTTAGATATGTCAACATTATGCTTTACTTTGAATAGAGATTTTATAATTGAGTAATCCATGCAGTTGAAGGTTTCATTTTTTGTTGTAATTGTCCAAAATATACTATCAAAACATTTTCTGAGAAGGACGATGTGCTTTTGGTGTTTCCAATCCATAAATTGTCTATATAATTTTTCGTAAATTTTCTTGGACTTCTCCGGTAGTATATTACCTGCATTTGTCGTCCTTTCTGTAATTTCTGGAGGTGTTAGTGAAAATTCTTCGTTATCAGTGTTATCACTCAATATTTCCATATTAATGCCTTATCCCAAACATTAGGTAACTTTTAATAACAATTCGAAGTATTTTTTTAATAAAATTAATGTTTTTCGCTAAATTACCATGGAAAAGCTATAAACAGAGTGCTGCCAACATTCAAAAAAAAAAATCAAATTTTTTTAACTGGTGGCGCCATCTATTGACAATTTATAATAATGAAAAAAGTAAAAATTCTTCCTTATCATTCATGATTTCCATAATAATTATTCTTTGTCCCAAACTTTAGGTAACTTTTAAACAATTCAGAGTCTTTTTTATAGTTATCAAAATAATTGTTTTACGCAAAATTACCGTTTAAAATGTTTAATATTGTAACGATGTTACCTAATTTTCCTGGGGTTGAATGTGTGCTTACGTTATAATTGGATTTTTATTATTTCTTCGCTTGAATATATTTCAATACGCGATATTCCGGAATCACCGCGCGCCGTACTCAACCACAGACCCTCGCGTCAGAGTGGGGAGAACCAGTCGTGACAATAAAACCGAAGTACCGCGGCTTTAGCAGGCAGACGGACACCGCCGTCTCACTGTTTCAGGTGCAGCAGCAGCAGCAGAGCGACCATCACCAGGTACCGTTTCTACCGACGCCGACGCCGCTTCCACGTCATGACGCCGGATTCAAATGTATAGGTTAGTGGTTGCTTTAAAGGTATATCTGATACTGCCGTCTCTCTCCGTACCATGGTGACATGGTATGGAGCAGATGGTAGATTGCCTGCATTTCATCGTTTGGACCCGTATTGCGTTCGATGGAATGCAGGGAATATTCAGCATTCTATATTTTACGGAGATTTGTCTATCTCTCTGCCTCTTGCTTCGGTATGGACCCGTACTACGTCCGGTGTGAGGGGATGAGTGCGGCCGAAGTCTATGACATCATACCATAAGGAACCCGTATTACAAATGGTATGACGGCGTAGATTAGGCTTGTTAGACACTTCTCTGTTGGACATATTAAAAATAAGCTCTCTTCCTTGCGTCGGTGTAGACCCGTGCTACATCGGACTCAAGGGGAGTACAGCTACGCCATCTCGCCATGCCAATAGTACCCCGTATTACAGTTCGTATGGGGAGTATGGCGATGCTTTTTCTCTCTCTCCGTTTTATTCTGTCTCTTACCTGTAAGCAACCTACTGTTCAACAATGTCAGACGCGCATGCGTATTTTATATTTGCGAATCACGTATACCAGGTGGAAGCGATGGTGGTTCATTGTCTGTTCTGTGTCTCATGTTTGTGTCGTTTTTATCCGTTTGCGGTCGAGAGTCTTTTACCGTCTGACGTCACTAAACCGTCCGTACACTAAATATTATACCGTATCGTTTGATCGCAATTTACCGTAACCAAAAGCACGCATATTGTCCCAGGTTCTCTTTTCTCTCTGAAGTAGGTTCTAAGGTTTACAATATACAGGGTGATTATTGGTTAGGATTGAGAAGCACTGGTTTAGCTTATTATGAGTATATTTTGACAAACACGAACGATGCTTAATTTTCCCTAATTGTTGGCTTAATTTCTACCCGTATCGTATCTATGACCCCTGGCATACCGTTTCTCCACTGTATAAAGGCTACCTAGTGCACGTGGGCCCTTAACCACTTTAATCCTAAGGGTGGCGCCCGAGATAACCGTTGGACTGTAAGTCGAAAAATCCCTTAAACATCACGATATACAGGGAGACCTAAAATAGCGCTACAATATCCTAACTAGTGCTGCCATCTATCAAAATTTTATAATATTAAAAATGAGTATTATAATGAAAATCGGTATCGTAATGAAGTTCATTATGATACAGATTTTAATCGTTTAATAGCGTATTATGAAATGTCAGTATATAAAACTATTTATTCTGACATTACTTTATTGAGTATGAATTCAGATGATTTCAATAGAATTTAGACAGTTATGACAGGCATCTTTCAATATTCAAGCCATTAAAACAAAATTTCAAAATTAAATTATAATATCGTCTTTGTGAGGGAGCTGATGTCTTCGTGTACTAATTTAATTTGCCCAGCTACAGGCAGATTACTAATTTGAATAAATTAAATATTTCCTTTTTCGCGCTCAAAATTGGTTGAATTTGCCACAAAGGCAACTTAATAACAATTTATTTGAATCTGTCAGGTACATTTTTGGATTAAAATTTCCTTTGGCGTCAAAAGTCCTGATGCAATAATAAAGACCATTAACGTAACTTGATTGCTCTTTAGCCAGGCAAAATAAAATTGGCGTATTGAAAACCCAATCAAAATCTTTTAAATAAGATTATTATGAGTTAGCTATCGACCCTCTCGTTCTTTCAAGAAAAAAGGGCTCGAAAATTGCAAATTGCATTCCCATCGGACGTGACAACTCTCGTTCAAAACCCCTGGTGTCTAGAAAAAAAAAAGAGAGCCAGAGTCGCTGCAAAGTTTCGAAACTTTCTTCTCCGGAAATATTGTTTGAGTTTATTTTCTTTTTGATGGAAAACTTTTTTCATGCATACAGTAGTTTTGTTTATTGGGTAATTTCCAAAATATGCCTCTGTGAGTGATAAATGTAATGCCAACACATTTGTACACAGCTAATCCTCGAGCGTTGTTTATCAAACCGTAAAAGGTCACGGCACGGAAACTTGCGAACAGAACTAATTAAACAGCCGAAATTATAATCCGCAAGGAAACAGGGATAATCGTCATTCTGCCAGAGAACGCGGTTAGTCGGAAAGGGTTGTCGAGTGTGATAATTCTTAAGGGCTCATGGAACGTAAATAGTTTTATTTTCAATCTGTGAGGCAACAACAGAGTGGGAATTCAAAAATTAAATTCTATTTAAATTAATACAATTCACTTTGAAACTAAGATTTTGATGGAATACCTACATTCATCGTTCAACTTCCCAATTGTGAACTTTATCTATTTCCGTAGTAGTTTTGTTGCTCGGCAGCTTTAAACCGAATTAGCCGGGGCGCTGGCTTCGGACCAACCGTTAGGGAAATACGTAAAAACCACTCTGATCAATTTATTGGATCGGAGGCTTACAACTCTGGGGCTGTTTGCCTGAGACAAAGTTTTAAAATAAATTGAGTCGTAATAGCTGAAAGGGTTAGTGTGTTGAAATTTCACAAGCTCTTCGTTTTACGATAAATAATAAAAAGAAGATTAAAATGATTCTAAAAAAAAATCAACAGTGAAATTTTCAAGCAATTAAGACAATTAAAATTCTTTTCGTACAAAAGTTAATCAAATTCATTACTTTTATCAGAGAAGCTTTTCGAACAATGGCCAACATTTCTCGTTCAAATCTGAAGAGTCAATAACATTAATTTAACTTTACGATTAAAAGTAACCTTTAATTTAAGTTTTTGATTAGATTTCATTTTTGCCTATTTTGCAAAGTAGGCATTTAAAAGTTTTAATGAGATATTCCATCGAATGTAAAATTGCGCAAAAAAAAAATGAGGACGTTTTTCTAAAAACCTCGGTGGCTCGTGTATTTTAAGCTTGTTTTGACTATATACGGCCCTCATCTGACGAAAAACATGGAACAAAAACCACGTTCGTAACATTTCCATATTTATGAGCCAGGTTTGTAAGAACAAGTCTGGAATAACAATTTTTTTTTTAAATTCGGAATTACCGAGATTAACGTTGCCAACAAAAAAGTTTGTAGGATTTACTTTTACATTTTTTGAAGTTTGTTGAATTCAATTTCTATTTGATTATTCGATATTATTTGTTCTATTGACATAAGTTTTCCAAGAGAAACAACCAAACCACAAGGTTGCTATCAGTTGAAGAAGGAAGTAGAACTTGCACCTTGTTACGGCCTCCGGAACCAGCATCCTACCAAGGCCCTTGTTCTCGTAACAGAAGAGCAGCGTTCTCATGAGAACGAAGGTTCTGTCTTAGTGGTCCATATTTATATTTTCATAACGCTGACAAAGACAGAGCAATCGATCTCATGAGAAGGCTATTTTCCCTGGTAACAAGGAGAATAGACACCCAGAAGTACTCGCAAGACTATCCACGAGTGGCTTTTCCAATATCCTTTACGAAGTGATCCTGTTTCAACTAGAGATGGCGGAACTAGAGCAGTAAAGCTCGAAGAAAAATCCCAAAGTTTAAGGTGTTACCTTTCGTGCTGAGGAACTGCATGGCATATAGGTGATGTGTCCCGGTGCCACTGAGATACCAGGGGACCTCACAAACCGACACTGTGTGGGCGGACCTTTAGTTCTGGACTACTCGTGAAATTTCCATAGATATATCAAACCAAAACAAATCTAAAGATGGCTCTCCATAAGGAGGGACCTCAAAGCCGGGATCCCAGGGGGCTCTGACGTGGTGGGCTCTTCAGAAGATGGCTCCTTACATGGCCCCACCAGGGGGACTGCTGACATCTCCCAAACCCGAGAGATATAGAAGCGGGGCAGTAAAGGCTAGAGCCAGGAAGCTCAGAGCACAGGGCCAGGGCACCGGTGAAGGTTTAAGCCACCTCGGTACAGGGTGAGAACCAAAAAACCGGGAAAAAACGTCTCAGATCTGAGAGTAGTACTCCTGTATCGAAAGGAACAGAGGCGGTGTCAAACCAGTAGGTCTTGGGATGGCTTCATACTGCGCAGCAACGTCTGCTGGTCTCGGGGTGACCATAGTGCCATATGCCTATGCGGCCGCCGTGATCACTGAGTCATAGTGTAGCATGTGAAATGCTACTGTTAGTAACTGTAAATTTTATATTACCTTTAATATTGACAGTCTGGTAACTAGAATTGAAAAAAGGGTTCTGCTGCTAATAATATTATCAATTATTGAACTAGAGGGCACGATTTTCATGTAAATTTGTATCAGGTAAGTACCAACGCTTTCCGTTGAGGGGAAGCTCTGTCTGTTCAGCTTGTCTCTTCCTCGTCCCTTTTAAACTTTGCCGTTCGCCTGAAAGGTCGACCCTGGCTTGGGGGCAGCCATCTTCCTCAAAATTGTGACTACCGTTCTCGTGAAGAAAAATACCTTATCGGCCATCAGGCACTAGTTTGACGACATAAAGTTGCGCAAGGAAAAATTCCGTTGATGACCGAAAAAAATTTATATCAAAAGTCTCGTGATTACCGTTTTATTTGAGTTTGAATTACGAACCCCCTCGTTGTAAATCTTTTTTATTTTTTTTAAAGTAATGGTTGGAATGCCTCTATTATTCAGGGATTTCCGAGGAGATGTTTTTCCGGAGAGCTGTTTTTCCGAAGAGCTGTTTCTCTCAACGAATCCATTTCTAAAAGGACACATTTTCAAAAATAGCACCAGTTTCGTGGAGCGTGGCACAGAACTTTCGAAGGGATTCCTAGAGGAATCAAATCCCTCACGTATTGACTCCTGTACCTCCACCTTTGATGGCAACTGAAAATTTCTCCTTTTCATAGTGAAGTTTTCTTGCCCCAGAATGATTTTAATACCTCAGTGTCATGACATGTATATTTTTTCTGCTTTGTCTAATCAATTTATCTTCTATCTATTCTGATATTAATTATACATCATGATTTTTATCTTTTTACCGTTTTCGATATGGACATTTTATCGTGTGTCATGCATAGGGTTGCCTCGACACATACCTTTTACCGTTGTCTTATCGCTTTATCTTTTTCATTGATGTATATAATGTCAAAAGTTATCTTCGTATTGATTAGGATATTTTAATTTTCTCCTTTATCTAACCAAGTTATCTTTTGTTTTTGATAGTAAGTATAATACATCGTGATTTACCGTACCGTTGTCGATTTGGACATTTTGTTTTATACCTCGTCACTGCATTGATTCATTCCTCAGCTTTACTATCTTTCCTTACGCTTACCTTTATTATTTTCTGTTTTTTTTTTTCAAATACCTTACCTTGGTTCTAACTGAGTCTTATATCTGGACTGAGTTTTTGTTTCACTCACAGTACCGTATCGATTCCGTTACCTTAGGGTTCAATTTCTGTCTGGTAGTTTGCTGAAGTTGCCATACCTTATTTTTTGAATTACCTATTCTAATTATCGCTTATCGTTGATAATACTACCTACTTAATACTTTATGCCGGTGCTCATGATGCAACATCAGATTTCACCCGCCAGTATCGTTATGAATTTTGTTCGGAATTTTTCCCTGTACCTTTATCTACTACTTTTCTTAACCTAACGCTCTATCCTTCTCTATATCTCTATCTTTCTTTGCAAGTTCAGTCAAATTTTTAAAGGATCCCACTAAATTACCTATGACTTTTTCTTGATTATGTTTTGCTTATGACCCACCAATTTCTCGATTATGACGTAACAATAATGATTTCCATTAGGGCGAGTGATACACATTAAATAACGGACTAAAAATACTTGACGACCGCTTTCAACTGTTTTCTTTTCTTCCTATTTCTA
Source organism: Ceutorhynchus assimilis (assembly GCA_917834065.1). Classification (NCBI taxonomy): domain Eukaryota; kingdom Metazoa; phylum Arthropoda; class Insecta; order Coleoptera; family Curculionidae; genus Ceutorhynchus; species Ceutorhynchus assimilis. The sequence goes on from OU892287.1 coordinate 13,633,905, forward strand.
TCTTTTCTATGAACTTTCCTTACCTTAGTATTTGAGCTCATCTAAAAAAAATATACTACTCAAAGTAATGGTTGTTAACCGACTGCCTCTATTACTTAGGGTTTTCCGAGGAGCCATTCTTCCGAGGAGCCGTTTTTCCGAGGAGCCGTTTTTTCGAGGAGCTGTTTTTCCGAGGAGCTGTTTTCCGAGGAGCTGTTTCTCTCAACGGATCCGTTTCCAAAAGGCCACATTTTTGAAAAGAACACCATTTTAGTGGAGCGTGGCATAGAGCTATTGAAGGGATTCCTAGATGAATCAAGACCCTCGCGTAATGACTCCTGTACCTCCACATTTGACGACAACTGAGAACTTCTAGCCTCAATCTACATTGATTCAAGGCTGCAACTTCCATGTGCAATTTTCATCATCAAGTGAAAATGGATGGCTGGCTGGCTATCGTAATCCACCTTTTGTTGGAATGGAGGCTTGTATAAAGTTATATTAATAACGATTGATATGACATTTAAATATTTAAAATTTTATTCTCGCTTTCTTGACACCAAGGTGATGGCGGAATAATTGCTTTCATAAATTTTTGATTTATCGTATTTATCATTGCTCAACTTTTAATATTGCCATACTTTAGGAATTTGAATTTTATTATTCATAATCAATAATGTGAACTGAAGTCAAGGTTGGACAACATGCTCTAACTTTAAAATTTTTGAGTAAGTTAGTACCTACATCTTCGAAAATTGATCAATTTTTAAGTTGGGTCCAATACCTATACATATAATATATTTGAGGATTTCTATTATATCTCCTCACCATTTAACCCAACTTTTGAATTCATACAGGTGTAAGTTGATTTTATTGAATTTCTTTTTCTGGTAGCAGCTGACCATATTTATCCATATAATGTTATAAATTTCATTCGTTCATTTTTTTTTCATTAATTTTCTGGAAACCTAAATCCTTCATATATATTTTTTTTTTAATTAATAATATGGTCAGCGACTGAAAATGAACGTATATAGCAACTATATTTATGTACATTGTGAAATAGTTTTTTTGGAGTTTGATAAATCTGATTGAGGGTTAACCTCCATTTATTAAATTTATTTGAAGTTTTCCACCAAAAATTGATTTTATCTTTTAAAATTTGATGCTTGATTTTTAACCTGACTGAAAATATACACTGATTTAATTTGATTTACTTAATTGTTTTATTGGTTTACCTATGTCAAGATTTGGTTGAGTTATCTGCCTTATTTATTTCCTTTTCAAAATTTTCAATTACCGTTTGCTGATTATTTTTTTCAGGTGTGTTTCTGAATTTTCACACCTCAATATTTTAAGTAATTCAATTAATTTTTTTTTAAATTCAGTGGTGCCCTTGCCATTCTGTACTTAGAGCAAACTGAGCATATTATGGGTCTCCTGTTAAATTTTCAACAAAAATGGTTACAATACTACGTGAAGATCATATAGGCACTAAATGCCGTCTTAGATCAAATGGAGGGAGACCGATTTCCCGGATTCGAGAAGTTTCGCTGGTCACTGTAGGAAACCATTTTGGTTGAGATTAGTGAACTCTGGACTGGCTAGATGGGGTTATATTCTCGATCAAGCCATGGGAAGGAGTAGCATTACAAGTGCTACGATACATTCCCAGGGTTGTCAAGATGGTGGCGGTGACAACACCACCACTATCCTCAAACGTTATACTAGACTGAGATCTACGCCATACAGGTATGTGCTCAGGAGAATATCCAGAGAGGTTAATCGGGCAAGCATATTTATATATGCAGCGACAGTCAGGCAGTACTCAGTGAGCTCAACAAGGTCACCTAAGTTTGGGTCCCGGGTCACACGGGCATAAAGAAAATCGAGAAGGCGGACTAGCTGGCGCGTGAAGGTAGCAACACTGCCATTATTAGCCTTGGAGCTGCTTCCTGCCTGGTGAAAACCAAGATCAGAAACTGGTTCAACAACCAGTTTCAAGACGAATTGCTCAAATGGATCACACAGGAAGCTGAGAACAGTCGAGGATATTTATACAAGGTCCTTTAAACTGCAAAGAGGCAAAGAGACTCCTTAAACTAAACAGAAGCCAACTAAGAGTCGGTTAAAATTTGGAAAAAATCGGACTAAGTAATGAGATGGAATGCGATTCTGCAGCGAAGAAATGAAACTACCAAGCATATAGTCTGCGAATGTGAAGCCCTCGTCAGTCGTAGACTACGATACCTTAGGCACAGGTTGTCCGACCTGAGCGGCTCTGCACCTTTCTTGAAAGTTGGTAAGACAGGGCTGCACCAAGGGACACAATGGGCCACTTGCGCATCTACTTGCTGCTTGTAAAGGTTCCACTTTCTAATCAATCAATCAAATCAGTGAATTCACGTAAAATCTACACGTCGGAAAAAGTAATCGGACATTTGCCGACAAATAAGAAGAAAATGTCCTGAAATTTCTGTCATGTTACAGCTTCTATAGACATTGAGTTATTAAGCTTCAAAGTTAAATATTCAAAAAAAATGTTCATCAAATTGCCAATTCCAAATCATCATTTCAGAAAATGTACATGCCTCGAAAATCCTATTATTCGCGTTGCTAAATCTTCGACGATTGCAATCGACAGCCGTATTGGCAATTTAAAGCCTGGAAATATTTTGCTTCATTGCCTCTAATCATTACCGAGCCGAATTCATGTGCAATTTCGAATTAATTTGAGAAAAATTTGAATAAATTTGAAAACAATTTTGATCCTATTAGGGATTCATTAAACTCCTCAAGTCTTAGGACGATCGTGTCCCTTCAAATTATGATTAAGGGTTTAATTTGATTTGGCTATTACCAAATCTCCTTTGGGGTCATCATTAAGGCTGTACTTGACCTTTATGAAGGATTAGATTTTGAAGGCATTCAAAACATTTTTTAAACCCTTGTCAAAGTACAAAAATCTCCTCCCTGGCGATGCCATCTAGGGTTTACTTTATTGAAAGCCCCCTATTATGTATGGCACGAAAATAGGTTCGTTTACATATTCCAGCTGTCAGCATCATCCGGCATGACCATTTTTTGGACAAAAAGGCAATTTATTTTCCCTGGGGTCCCATATTTTGCCTTCATATCGATACAAAACAACGTTCTTTTAAAAATGAGTCCATTGTGGTCTCGTTGGCGGCATATCATTGACCTCATATCTTTTTTTTTTTGGCGGTCGTATATAGTATGAGCGACCGTATTTTCAGGGACGGTAAATGATATTTTCATTCGATAAAACGTCTGTCTGATAAGCTTTTCATATTTGCTTAAAGGAATTTTCGTGAATGAGAATAAGTGGAAAAAGGGAGAGGATGAATTGTATTCTTCTGATTGTGTTTTTTTGATAAGGAATTATTAACTCTTAATTTTACAAATATCAAATGCGCGAAATATCCCAAAGAATTATGTGAAATATTGGGTAATATTTAAGCGTACTTTGACAAATGCAAAATAAATAAATAATAATTATTAATACTCGAACGTAATTACTGAGTGCAATCTATCATTGGTAGATTTTTAACGTGGAATTGTTCTGATCCGAGCTTATAAAATAGGAATAACTGATGAGGGGGCAATGTTAACAATATTAGTTGTATAAATTGTGAGTAATGGGTTTATGTTCAGAGGAAAGACTTGACATAATTCATTGGAGAAATAAAGCTTCACAGATATTTGAGCTTTTGAATATAAACATTATATTTTTCTGTTCTTGATAGGTTCAGAAGTAAATTACCCAGAGGAACAGCTTGTGTGTAAATTTGCTTTCATAAGCACAAACAAAACAAGCGACTATTTCGCTCACTGAATGAGGAAAATTTCTAGCACAAAAAAAAACACAAGTGAACGATCAAAGAGGCTGCATTATCAACGTGTTATCCAGTAAAGTAAACGCAAAATCCTGAGGGAGATCATTTTTCAGGTACGAGAGTTTTACGGTGTTTACCCTTATATTTTATTTAAACATTTCCGGTTGCCGCTGACATTACTGAGCAAACATTAAATATTTATTTAATTCAAATATATGTGCATTAAAAAAACACAGACCAATATTCAATTTGATCTAGACTCTTGAATAAGCAAAATGGAAATTGCTCGTAGTTAACAGAGACGCTTGATTTTTGTAGTAAAAGCAAAATCGCTGCGCCCATTAAAACCATCACCTAATTGCCTTTTGCATTAAACCCCTTGTAAATATTGATCGAGTGTGCAAACAACGGTTTCTAGATGGATCGTTCCAAGATTTCCAGCTACTCCGTTTACTGGAGCACACGGAAGCTTCCTAAGCACTTGCACGGTAATATTTCGATATGATGGAAACTTCCGAAATAATTTTACATTAGAGTTTTTTTTTTACGTTCAGTTTTTACCCAGGAAATAAATTGGAAAATATATTAAAATGGATCAGGAAATCGAAACTATAAATCAAAATAAAGGCAGTAACGTAAACAACTGGTCATTTTCATTACAACCTATCAAATGTCCTCCGTGCATACGCACTGGTCCTGGTAGGGCGTCTCAACCAATAGGAAGGCTGGTGTTTGTTTACAATTTAGGTTATTTAGTGTCATTAGTGCCGCTTGGATTTGATAATAATATAGAATTGAATGATAATAAATGGTGATTCTGCTTTATATTCCGTAGAAACTGAATCCCACAAACAAATATCTTGTAAAGGAAATTGTAGAATCTTATGACGAACATGTATAATAGCAAGCTTATGAAGAAGATCATCATCATCATCATCATCATCATTGTCGCACGGTTTTTACAGCCTTCTACCGCATTCCGCATGTCGATTACCATTTTTCACGGTATCTCCATTCTTCCCCGTTTATCCCTCTATCATTCACAGTTTTTATAATGTTATTGATCCATGTTAGCGTTGATCGTCCTCCTCTTCCATGGAACGTACATCAATGCTCTCTTTAGCCATCTCTCCTCCTCCATTCTCATAATATGTTGCATTCTTTCTGTTTTTCTTCGAATTTCAGTGTTCTGCATATGATCCAGTTTTGAAACTCTACCTACATGCCCGTCTGAAAAAGTATGTTTTCACTGCATCTACCTTCCTTCTATTTCGTTCTTATAGCTGCCAGCATTCAGCTCTGTACTTAAATATTGGCTCTACAATTGCTCCGTAGATTGTCTTTTTTGTTTTTATAGACATCTGACTACTCCAGAGTGAATAATTCAGAATGTGGACACATTTTTTACCTTGTGTTACTCTGCTATTACTGCACTGATGTTCCCTCTGTTGATATTAAGCTTTCCAAGTATTTAAACTTCTCACACTTTTCCAGATCTCTCTTAAGCAAAGATCCGAGTCTTCATTATCATTTCCAATACAAAGATATTCTCTCTTGTTCTTGTTTATTTTCATCCCGCACTGTTCATATTCGTCCTGAAGTTTTCTATACATGTAATCCAGTACTGGGCCTATGTAATGGATAAAGATCGTTATCTCTATCGCTAAGGCATTTGCTGTCTTCTCTCTTTTCGAAATCAATAGAGAAGGGACGTCAATAGCGATAGAGAAAATATTTCTATTGGTCACATAGTCTCAGGGCAAGTCCTCTTCTCAGCTAGCTATTACTACTTAATCGTCTGCAAAGAATAGCGTGGACAAGTAATGTTCTCTCACTTCTATTCCCATACCAGAGCACTTATTTCTCCAATTTTTCAAGAACTCCTGAATGTTTATCTTGAACATTAAAGGTGATAAACAGCACCCTTGCTTTAGTTCTTTTTGTAATTGTAAAACTTCCGGAATCCTAATTTCCTACTTTTACTATACTCTGCGGGTTTTTATAAATGTAACTAGTGGTTGTTGTGTATTATTTACTGAGGTTGGTCTTTGTCAAAATTTTGATGAGTTTTCTTAAAGGAACTGTATCGTAGGCCTTCTCGAGGTCAACAAGTATTAGGTGTGTGGACAGATTTCGAGCTTACCTTTTTTCTATGATTTGTTTTAATTTAAAAGTGCCATCCATGCTTGAACGTCTCGTATGAAAGCCATTCTGCTCTTCTATGACTGAAAATTCCTTCCTTTCCAAAGAACTAGTCACATTTATTCATCTATAGTTTCCTTAAGTTATTCGATCTCCTTTTTTCTGGATTGAACTTATATGTGAGATGTTCCAGTCTGCATGCCCCCTTTTAGTAATAGATCGTTGTATGTATCTGCTGGAATTTTCATCACGATCTCTGGCGCACATTTGACTAGCTCTCCAGGAATGTTTCCTGGCCCCGGAGCCTTTCCATTTTTCATATCTTGTATATTTGTTTCAACATCTTCGCCGGAATGGCTTCCAAATGATTCACTTCATTTTTCCCCCTGAAACTTGAATTGTTCTCTTTCCACATTCTTCCATTGCTATTATCTGGAAATTTGCTGCGTCCTTTCTACCTTTCCTCACGTTCTTTATAGCTTTCCATGCTGCTGCCACCCTTGAACCTCCCAAATATCTTTCGATCTCTTCGCATTGCTTCTCCCATTCGTTTTTCTACCTTGCCACCTCTTTCTTAACGTTCCTAGTCAGTTGTCTATATTATATTCTTCCATCTTCTGGATTTGCCGAACTTAACCATTCAAATGCATCCTAGAAATGAACTGAAAGTTACAGCTTCAAGCCATGTAAAAGTTTTTGGCTCACTCAGGAGAATTAAAGATCATGAGAGTATTAAAACTAGGACTTTTCACTAGAAAACAAACTGTTTACAGCTTTTGAAGTCAAATCCATTAACCATTTTTGATTTTTTGAAAAAATAGAAATATATGTCTTATGCTGTCGCTTCACCTCTTCACGAAATCAAATCATACGCGCAATGATTCAAAAGGTTCCATCCCAAATTGATGTCAGGGATTTTATTTTGCAACTCCTTAGTAGTATTTTTGCCACCATCTTTAACATATTGAATCCCCATATCCTCGCTACACATCTTCAATTGACTGTCCCAAATCGAAATTTATCCAATTGGCTCAAGATCGATGATCGGACTTTCTTTTCTTTTCGTTTTATTATAGGAATCGAATTTTCTATTTCACACTTTATTATCTCTGCTTCTCGGATTTCCACATATTTCCGAAACAAGATAAAATTACTTTTACCAGCTAAAACTTTTAAACTTATGAGACACACGTCTCAATAAACAAGAAAACTTCTCATGGTTTTAATTCAACTAACTTATCCGTTAGTCGAATTAAATGTTTTTGTATCTTTAATAAAATGAGGGTCAAATTATTTCATGTTTTTCAATTTCTAAATACCAAAGCAGATTACATCTCGTTTATTTTCTCTAATATCTTCATTTAAGGGAAAATTCCTTTGAACCTTTTTAATCCCTCTACTGCTCGATGCAGCCTTTTGCTTTTATTAGGGTAATATATTATTATAAGACTGAAATAATTTATCATCTATTTGAAACCCCCTGGGCTCGTTCGTTTTAAAACAGGAACGTGGATAATCAAATCAGAGCGGCTCGAGAGCAAATAAGAAAGTTGTTGACTACGACGGTTTTTTTCATTCTTTTTGGTGGATGATTATTCATTTGATTAAACTCGAGAAGTCTTGAATTATAAAGTGAAAACATCTCTTTCCAAATTTGATCAATGATTTTAAATTATTCGAGTAATGTATCATAAATCTTTCAATATTCATTACCGAACCCTTACCATACAGAATATGTGTAGGTAAGCGAAATTGATAATTGTGAAAAATGACGCGTCGTCGTGGGATTTTTCTCTTCCCGCATATATAAGCTGCTTTAGGATTCATGAATGTCGTTTCGTTGGAATATGAAAGGCTTTTTAGGAAATTCCTCTAATTCGTTTTGCGTTAATATTAAGTTGCACAATGTATAAGGATCGATGTAAACGATATTAAAATATTTCATAAAGGGTGTTTCAATGAGAATTTTTTTTATAAAGGAATTTTTCAATTCTTGGCAGCCAGGAAAATCATATCGGTATCTTGTCGATGGTTTCTGAAATTAAGCGAGGTGCACTGGCCTTACACTGAACAACCTCCAAGAAATTCCCCGAAGCCAACCACCACACTACAACCACAAAACAATCAAAGTGTGGGTAGAAGAAAAAGGCAAAGTGAGTTGAATTTAAATTTTATCCTAAAGGAACCACCAAACAATTGGTAGCACGTTATAGAACAGCCAAGCTGAAAGATGCAATTAAATAGCTAGGTAGTTCTCACACAGACCTTGAATTTTATGGGAGTACCATGGTCACACATAAAAAATTGAGGCGACCCGTATTTTAGAAAAACATCCTCTTCAACGTTTCTAGATAAAATTTTGGCATTTGCAGCCCTACAAGGAAAAATAGGAACAAATTTGCTGAAGAAGTCAGAAACAACAAGTGCATGAGTATTTCCACGTTTTGACCTAGGAAGAGGACCTATGAAATCTAGACTGACACATTGAAAAGGTTCTTTAAAAACTGGACGAGATTCCATTTATCCAGGTGGTGGTCTTTGTTCAGCCTTTTGCTGCGCACACACCCTACATGAACGAACATAATTGACCACATCTGTTTTCATTTTGGGCTTTTTACTGGCCAGTAAAAAAGATTATGAATCCTTCAAAAGTTTTGAAAGCACCAACTTGTCCTGAAGCTGGACTATCATGATAACGTCTAAGAATTTCTTTGCGCCTATCTTTAGGGACTACTACTTTCCAATCGTCATGCGTCATTGCTCTGAGATGGTGAAACAGAAACAAATTTGAAAAGAATATCATCAGCAAATTCCTAATCTCGGTTCCTAGATAAACACTAAACTTTTAAAATAATCTGTCGACTGAACCAGATCCCATGTGGTTGTAATAATTTATTCAAAGTCAAGGATAATCTTATGAATACCCACGTTTTATGACGAAACCAGATGTCAGGTAACTGATACCGTTGCTGGAAAGAAATAATATTGTCAACTAATGGTCTATAAATAAAAACTATCCTGTATATCAAAAATAGTTAAAACTAACTAGAACACGATTTATCGATAGTCAGCGATTTAAGCAGGTCAACGCGTAAATTATGTTTACACGAAATGAATATAAAAACCCGATACAACCATGGTATCGGTATCCATTCGGGTCTTTCTCTTCTCAGGGTCTCCTTACCCCAGGAAGCATTAACCCCTTCGGATCACACTCTCCTCAGGGCCACCTTACCCAAGGGAGCAGTAGCTACATCCCTCTTTAGGGTCACCTTGCCCCAGAGAGTCCTACCCTCCAGCAGGGTAGCGTTGCCTATACGTGCAGAAACCGTATTCCTACATAGAGCCCCAGCACAAGAGTCATGTGGTACACCTACGTAGTGCCCCTTTGGTAATGTACCTATTGGACGACAATATATACTATTCTCGTTGTAGTGGTGTGTTTTCCTGAAGAGCAAACCCTAACCTCAGGTCTAACCCTCACGAGCCGAAAGGGCCTTGTGTGACAATATTCGAAGCATGTGTGTGTGGAGCGAAGCAATGATTACATGAGCTGGATTTTTAAGATACAATAACAAATTGTATAGCAATATAATTATCAAGGGTTATTACTTGGGTGAAATATTAACTGTGAGATAGTCAAATGCTTAGTTATAATCAAGCTATAGGTAGTTTAAGATAGAAGTGATTACTCAATTATTTTATTATTAAAATATTAGAGGATAGTTTAATTTATTTCACACCCTTGATAATTAGGTTAGAAATTAGAAAAAAAGAATAGAAAGCATAGGTAATTAGAAAAGGTAAAGGTTTTCAATTAAAAAGAAAAACATTAAATGTTCAATTGATAATTTAACCACATGTAACTAGCGAACTCTGTTGGAGAGCCATCAAACTGGATCACAGGGTGAAGCAATTTGAATGGGGAAGGTTGAATAAACTTGAGAACCGATGGGAACACCACAAGAAACCAGAGGGTACTTTCAGCGAATCGCTGAAAGCTAAAAACACGCCCTGTATTTTACCTTACCTTTTCTTTTTATCTTTAAATAATTAACGCTAACTTTTCTTTTTACTCATAAATAAATTAATTTTGATCTTTTAAAATTAGTCTTTCCTTTTCTGGTTTTAAAATTCCCTTTAAAACACTGGTGGTGGCATAGAAAGTTCCTACGTGCTAATATTTGACGTTAAAGAAGGTGTTTGCAGCTTCAGCAGAAAAGTGGTACTAATTTTGAGTCTCTAATAACACTTTTCAATAACCACTCCAAGAAGAGGAGAAAGAAGATTTCGTTCAGATTGTCTCCGGTTCAGAAAACTGTTATTTACTGCTTCAGATCAAATTTACTTTTCAGCATAATTTACCACGAAATTATAAGATATGACAAAATTATTCACACTACCAAAATATCAATTCTTACATAACATCACAATTTTGTCACACATTTGCAAATACCTACTACTTGTCAGTGGTGTCCGAGAATGAAGTTAGAAAATTTATCGGTGTCAATAGTTTCGATGATAGGAACAGAACAAGACAAGAAATCTGGCACAATATGGTCTTTTCCTTTTCTATGAATCAGCTCAAAATGGTTGAAGACGTAAAGCCCAACGCGCTAAGCGCCCATGAGTATCTTTTAATTTATAAAGCCAAAGTAACGAATGATGGTCGGTAATGACCTTTAAATGAGTGTGTTCCAGATATTCCTCAATTTCTTATGCTCCAAATAACAACCAGACACTCCCTTTCTGTCACCGTATATTTTTGTTCCTGTTTGGTCAATGAGCGGGAAAGATAGCTTATGACCTTTTCTCCTCCATCAAATTCCTGGATTAAAACAGCACCTATGCCATAAGAAGAAGCATCGGTCTGCAAAGTAAAAGTACGATCGAAATTAGGGCGATAACTAAGTGTTCTTTGATGGACTTGAAGGACCTTACATTTCCCTTAGTTAGATTCGTCAATGAAGATATAATGCTAGAAAAATTGTAACAAAATATCTGTATCATGAAGCAGTACCTATAAATCGACGTATTTTATTGATGTTCTTAGGAGTAGGAATATTGACGATATCCTCAACTTTGTCAGGATCTGGCCTTAAACCATCACGATCGACAACGTACCTAAGATATTTAAGCTACGACCGACAAAATATACATTTCTCAAGAGAGAGAACGAGACCTACTTCTCGAAGCAGGTCCAAGGAGACGAGTATGTTCTACAAATGTTTCACTTATCAGAATGATGTCGTCCAGATAAACCATCACTTGCGCTGCCAAGTTGCTGGAGCATTGGTTAATCCAAAAGGCATCCTATTCCTACAGAACTGAAATAATCCTCGTCCAGGCACAGTAAAAGCAGTTAATTCACGAGAATCAGAACTAAGTGGAACTTGCCAAAAGGCAGATTTTATCTATGCTACTTAGATATCGGGCATTACGTAAATTGTCAAGGATCGAATTGATATAAGTAATTGGATAACTGTCCTTTTTTTAGTATACTTGTTGAGAATTCTGAGTCCCAGCAAACTCTATAAGTATTATCTTTTCTACGAGCTAGACATATTAGTATAGACCAGGGACTTTTTGAAGGTTCAACCACACTGAGACTTAACATTTCGTCTAAAGCTTCGTTAATAATATTGGGCTTGTAGGGACATACCGGGTAATAGCGTTGTTTGATGGGTTTGGTACCAGGTTTTAACTGAATTACATGTTCTGTAGCTTTGCAACAACCCAATCCAGTCCCCACTAATGATAATTTGGACTTTATTAAAATATGGAGCTCTGACATCTGATTACTCGTAAGGGTTGATTCATCTTGTATGCTACAAATAGAAGGTGGCAACTGATCGTCTTCAGTAAAATGCCAAACATCCTGATGCAAATCTGGTACAATACCCATAGAGGTCCAAAAGTCAACACCCAAAATTAATTTATGAGATAAATCAGGATATTATACCAAAATATCGAACATCTTAGTTTTATGTTTCAAAGTCAGAGGCACCTGAATATAGACTCTGCTGGAACAAGATTGACCATTGGCTACAGTACATGTGACAGTTTGCCTTATCAATTTAAGGCCTACTTTGAGCAAAATCTCATATCCAGACCAAACAAGTATAGCACTGATTCATTTGAAACAACCCAGGAATTATTAGTGGGGGTCATCAAATGGCCTAATTTTGATTTCCCCGGAATCCGTTTCCCGAACAATTAGGACAGTTACGGACTGTAGTACCCACATTACCGCATTTAAAACAATGTAACTTGCGAGGCTGTTCACATTCCTTATTTGTATGACCTATCTTATAATTCGTAATTTGGAAAGTTTGAAGAAGTTGAGATGAGGTATACAAATCTCCACAGACCGACATTGTGTTGAAAAGTCAAGTGTGCAGCTACATCGAAAACCTGTTTCAGGACAAGAGATTGGACATTCCTGAAGAGTATTCACGACAAGATATAACTAATGGGGAAATCCAACACGCCATTCAGTTATCCAAAAACAGGAAAGCTGCAGGTCCAGACGGTGTCAGTAGGGTAAGCATGACAGTTCTGCATCCTCCGTCCTCCAGAGAGAATGACGTCACCTGTCACCTGTCATAAGTGACCTGTCCGGAGAACGGAAGATGCAGAGCTGTCATACTTACCCTACTGGTGTCTACTCAGAATTAATTAAAATCCTAAAATACGAGAAGCCACTACACGCAATAGTGAAGCTTATCAATATGGCTTACCAATCGGTCATTATTTCCTCTGACTGACTTAAATCAATATTTGTGACGCTTTCCAAGCAAAGCTTTATAAAAAGATGTAGAGATTATCGCCATATTAGCTTGATGAGCCACTTTCTCAAGATTTTTCTAAAGATAATCCATAAAAGAATATACGCAAAGTGCGATTTTTCAGGTACAGAACCAACAGATCGATCGGGTCCAATTATACCTAGGATGTCAGGTGAATGAAGACTGGGATAACATGAAGAAGGCTCTTGCCAGGATTGAACAAGTCAGAGCATCATTTTTAATAATGAAGTCCGTGTTGTGTATCCGAGGTCTCCCGCTCCCCGTTCGCACTCGAGTACTACGTTGCTACGTCTTCAGTACTCTACTATCGGATTGAAGCGTGGACTGTGACAGACAACATTTGTAAAAAGTTACAGGCTTTTGAAATTTGGACATATAGCCAGATGTTAAAAATATCTTGGACGGACAGAGTGTGCAATCAAGATGTACCAACGAGAATGTCAAAACACGGAAAGAAATGCTTTGATAAAATGAATCAAATCGACTTATTGAAATAAGAAATACCATAATCTATGCCAAATAAATTAATTTAATCTAAAATGGAATAAAACAAGAAAAAAACTGACAGATATTAGCGTTTTAAGATTAGTCTGCTAATTTCGCTTACGATTAATAACATCAAATTGAAATTAATATCAATAGATACAATTTTCTTGTTTTTATACTTAAACTGCTAAATCTCATCAATTTCTTTCTTGGGACATCAAAATTTAGATTGATTACAGAAAACGCTTTTCTTAAATCAATCAAACATTAAAAATCGAATTGATGTACCTCCCATGATTAATTTTTGCAAGAAATTTGCTCAAATTAACTCTTAGATTATATTATTTTAGCTGTATTTGATAATAGTTTAACTAAAGGATAATATCTGATTTATCAACAAGATCAATTTGAGAAATAGAGATTCCTAGTGTCTGGTAAAATAAGTTCTATCAAAGTTATCTCAACAAGCATCATAGTCAAATTTTTTACATATTTCACAGATCTATACATTTCCAAATCAAATCAATTAGGAATGAATTACTAGGTACATTGATTTAAAATATTTTAGGTTTCAACACAGAATAATATGGGCATTAATTTACTTTTGATCTATATGGTTTTGATGGGATCAATAAAATAAATGCTTAATATCTATGATATTTTAAATTAATGTATTCCTGTCTGGATTAATTTATTCATAGAATTTACTGAAATTTAGAAAACAGAAAAAAACAGTGAACTGAAAACAATCAAGCAAATACCTATAAGTTTTTCTAACGGTTTTGGCTACTTGAGTTATTTTTCATTTGAAAATATTTTAGTGTGTGGTGTCTCTCCTGTTTATGTGGAGTGCACGCCGCACTCGGTCCACAGAAAAAACTTGTCTAAGTTGTCTTTGTGTATTTTTTCGTACTCTCGCACCCGTACTCGTAGTGCCACGCAGTGCTAACTGGCAATAATAAATTATTGAGTTTTGTGAGTGATATTTGTGATATTTGTTTCTTTATGGGAGAGAAATTGAAATTTCCAGTAGAAATGAACATTTCATCTGTATTTTTGTAAAAAAAACCTACTAATAACATAGGGTGTTACGGAGTTTTGGAATTGTGTTTTTTATTTATATACAAGGAAATTTATATTTTTAATTTGGTCCCTGTAAGCTGATTAATTTGCTTTTACACTAAAGACTTATAGCCGTATGCAACATCATCTTTTAATTTTAAAAGCACTTTTAGCCTATTTTGTCACTTTTAAAAAAATTATTCTTAAGCAATTGACTTTCAAAGTCGCTTTTAAAGTTGAAAGAGGATGTTGCATACCGGCTGTTATTATTTTCTTATTATCTATAAACTATAAGGTATAAATTGTATTCCTTTTGAGAAGGTTATTTAGGTTAAGTTAATAGGAGATAATAATAATTTAGTATTCAACATTGTAAACGAATGCAGAATAAATAATAATTAAACCGAAATCTCATTTTATTGTTACTATTTTCCCACCACCACCGCTAATTACGAAAATCAATTGGCCAGCAATCAAATATTGAATGCACATAATCAAAAGATTTGATAAGTTGCACTCAATTATTAGATATATAACATCAAAATATTGCAAGAAGTAATCAAATTATTTGATAAATTTTATCCTAATTATTTGTCAATTTGCTATCTTTCGTCATATCTTTTTCTAAAATCAATCATATATTTAGCAAATATTATCTACAATCTACAATCAACTTGAACTGATCCAAAAATTGCTTGATACTATTCAACACTTAGCTAAATTTAAGAATATATAAATTATATTCAGGAATATCCTAGACAAATTTAATTTTATTTTTGCTAATAATAATCAAATTTTGGTTGTTATTTATTGGAACTCATTTGCTGCTACTTATCATGGTTTGATATATTTTAGCAGATTTTAGCTTAACAAGTAAATCAATCCAATCATTTATCGATATTAATCTAAATTTAGATTGACGCTATATTGATCAAAAATTTGATTGTAATACTACCCTACTGGATTAATAGTATCCAAAATTTCTTTCCGTGAAGATCTTGAAGTTATGCTCACGCTTGAAAAGCCAAAATTAGATTACTTCGGACACATGTTTTAGGAATGACATATATTTACTTCATAAGCTCATAATCTAAAGAAAAATCGAAGATAGAAGAGGCCCTGCACAGGGCTTCGATATAATGTACACAGTTTCGTTAGAAAATTATTTCGTGCTGGAACTAATTAAATAATAATAGTGTCCAGCTGAAAGTAATTTGTTACATAATTTTCCTCAAGTGCTACTCCTACTCCAGAAAAAAACATTTAATACGATCAAGGAGCGTATAAATTAAATTTGAAAAAAAAAGCGTAATCCAATTTATCATACAGAGTTATGCTCTCCCTTTAGGGAATAACGTAGCATAAATTCTAATGACGTCTCTAAGAAAACAACCGTTTTCAAAGGAGGAAAAAAATTATTACAAATGAAAATCCCATTCTGATGAAGGTAAGCTATATTTTTAATCCCATTATTCTGCTGAAAATGAAATAAAAATAATATTGAACAAATTTGCTTTGTAGCTTGTTGTTACAAAAATTGTATTTGAAAATCCTTTGAGGTAGGTATTAATGTCAGGCACATCCAACAAGCCGACACGTTTATTGACAAAATAGTTGATTTATTGTAATAGTTTTCTTTACTGAAAATGCTATAAAACTGTAATTAATAATTTCAATTGATGATTAGATTCTAATTAACTTGAAAGTCTGACAAGCATCTAAATTATTTCCACCATCAAACAATTAATTAACCAGACGTGTTAAAGCCGCAAAAGCAGAAATTTTGCATGGGTTGACAAAGCAAGCCTGTCTTTTCCGTGAACCGGAAAATGAAACATCCTGCACTATATCCATTTCCACAAATTCATTCCTCCTATAATAACAGTGTACTGGCAAAAGCCGCATTCTGATAAATGGTCGAAATTTATGGTTCTATTATCACTGTGCTGGCACACTCTGGAGGGCAGCATTATTTTATATTGTGGTCCAGAACCATTAAATAACGGTGCGGAAAGGTAATATGTCGATTCAATTTTAATAAAGACCATGGTTTATGGTTAGAGTGCAACCACAGGAGATTAACGGAAACTTATGGTCTGTTTTAAATTAACTCTATAGAAGCTAAGAGCTTTTAATAAGCTCTATCTATTAAGTAATTAGCAGCTGTATTTAGGCAAACTTCATAATAAGTTAAGCGAAGTATACAAAGTTCTCTAGAAATTATTATTTGACGCGCCTAAAAATAACGATGTCAGATTAGAGTTCGTATTTTTACGTGGTCATTAGGGTTCAGTGCTAATATAACTGCACTTCAATCAGCAAATTTCTCTGTGGCCTGACGCCTTGTTAGTTGGAAGTTCAAAGGGTCGAAATATAAAGTAACATTGTTGGAAGGTCATAAAACCTCATTATTGTTGAAGGGAAAATAGGTCAAGCTCCCTTTCCTGTTAGTTTCTAGGCTCTTGATTAGCCAGACACCAACACAACAATCAATGAGTTAATTGGAATACAAAATGCATCAATAATTGACTGCATCAAAAATTATTATTTTGTCTCGTGGCCTTTTCTTATGGTCTATATTTTATATATTTGCTCAATCCATAATGATTTTTTTTTTCAGATACTAGTGCTAGAGATCGATTTGCATATTTATTTTGTAACTTTTGTTGCGTTTCACAGGATTTTTCCTTTTTTTGAACGGTAAGTTGTCGTTGTATGTCTTAATTGGGCATTCTTCTTTGTTAATTATAGAAGAAAAACGTCTGTAGCTAATTTCAGTGTATTTTTTTTCTATATTATTGCAGGATGTAACCCCTTCTGTTAATGAATTAACAAGAGGCCCATAACATGCTCAGTTTGCTCAGCGAATAATTATTAGGGGTGGATTGATATTTTAATAAGTACAGAATGGCAAGTGCGCCACTGAATTAAAAAAAATAATAATTATTTCACATAAAATATTGGAGTGTGAAAATTCAGAAACACACTTAGAAAAAAAATCAGCAAACGGTAATTGGTAATTCTGAAAAGGAAATAAATACGGCATATAACTCAACCAAATCTTGACATAGGTAATAAATTCATTTACACTCGCTAGCCATATCATTATCATGAAATGAAAATATAGCGATTTAAGTTTCCAGAAAACTAATTTAAAAAAAAATGATTGAAAATTGTATTGATAAATATGGTCAGCTTCTGTTTAAAGAATAAATTTAATAAAATTAACTTGCACCTGTATGAAATCGAAAGTTAGTTTAAATGGTCAGCAGATATAATAGAAATCCTCAAATAAGTTATAGGACCGAGGGTTGAAAATTGATCAATTTTCGATGATGTAGGTACTCACTCAGTAATTTTAAATTTAGAGCACGTTGTCCAACCTGTTACGATAAATTTATCATTTACGTAACGTGTTCCATCTTTTCTTATTTTCATTATAAAGTTGTATTTTTGCCATTTCAGAATCAGCAAAATAATAATTAATAATTTAAGTAATCTAAAAATATCCACAAAGTTCAATATAATATCAGTACTGCCATCTATCCATCATCAACATAAAATGCAAAATATCTATTATTAAAAAAAAAGGTACTAGATCCTGATAGATTTATTTTTCAAAGTATGATTTTAATTATTTCGCATTTGACAGTCATTTGTATCTTCATTTAAAGAAATTAAATTTATCTCACTTATTGTAATTTGTAAACGACTAAAATAATTCTAGTGGATTTTTATCTAAATATTCTCTTTTAATCCACGTGGTATTTCATTGTGAAGTGAATACGGTCTTTTGTGTGGAGTTTGTATAAAAAACACAAGATTGGTTTCCTATAGGGTTTGGTTTCTAAAACGGTCTGTTCTTCTGGCAGTGCTCTGGCAGGCAAGTCAAGTTTCATTTTTATAATTTTTCCTTCAGATTTCTAGATTCTCCTTTAATAATTTTCTAATTTACTTTGCCATCAGTGTATACTACCATATAACTGTTGAGTTTTTAAATCTTATCTTATCTACTTTTTGAAATATAAATATTATATTTTAATTTTTTATCTAATTGTGGGCCTCCATTTTGTGTGATTGCCGATTAGTGGTTCCACGTTTTTCTAAGGTAAGTCAATTCAGATTTTTGGGCTAATAAATAGGCACTGCTGCTCTAGTTTTCAGAATCAAATGTTAGTGTGGGATTATTGAACCATTTGCATAGCCATTTTCTGTTTGACTCCGTTAATTATTATCTCGATTATTACCTTTTCGAAGAGAGGAGTGTTGAAAAAGGGTGTAATTTTTTAAAATATAAATCCAGACAGGTCAAAAATTCATTTAAAAAGTTTTAATTAAAACATCTCAAGAATTTTGACATATTCTGGATTTGATTGATTTTACCCTCAGGTTTATCTTGTAGTACCTATAGTAGCTACCCTAACTTTAAAGGACAATTTTGTCTATTTGGGGGAGAATCTAGAGATTTAATTTGTTAATTTTTTTATCTGATTCAATTTTTCCTGTCTTTGTTTTTATTCTTGCCTGTTTATTGCTACTGCCAGAAAAGTAGCACCCTGCTCAATTTGTAACGAGCATTTTAATTCAATCTTGTTGTTATCTATTTTAGTATTCTCTTATGATTATTTTCAATTTTTTTTTTTTTTTTTTTTTTCAATTTGCAATAGTTGCTCATACCTGATTCTGTTGGAAAGGAGTGTCTGTACAACAATGGTTTTATAATAAACTAATTTCAATTTTATTCTTCTTTGCAAGACACTCGCTTTTTGACAGAATTCAGGGATTTAATATTCTAAATCTTGGTGAACCTGATACTGCCTTATTCTTTTCTGGGTACCTACTGGACATAAAAGATCACTGTTTGGAGTCTGGATTAGCTGTAGTGACGTCACCGCAGCAATCTATCATCTTTCCTGGATACAGGAAACAACACGAAGAGCGGCAGTTCACGAAAGTGAAACCTCAACATCCATTGAAGAGCTCCGGATTGGAAAGGTACATTGTATCAGATTCACCGGAACAACCAAGCTGTCAACTGTTAAATTTTAAAGAAAGTAACACTGACTGTAACTTACATTGTAAACGAAATAAAATTATTGTTTGTTGGATTTTGAGTGGTTTCATGTGCACATAAAGGGACTACACGTTATCTTAATTTTTTGAATTCTACGACCCTAGGTTCTCTTATCTTAAAGTTCAAATAACGAGTATTATACATAACAAGTTATAATTGAACGGTAGTAGATAATGTACGGTAGTCGGTAGCCATCCATTTTTCATGAAGGAAGTTGCACATGGAAGTTGCAGATTCTAGCCTGGAATCAAGGCTAGAAGTTCAGTTTTCTTCGTCAAATGTGGGGGTCCATGACGACACGTGAGGGACTGTTTTCATCTAGGAAGTCACTTCAAGAGCTCTATGCCCAGAGATGTGGGCTTGTTGAAAATGGATCCATTGAAAAAATCGACTACTCGGAAAAACAGCTACTCGGAAAAACAGCTCCTCGGAAAAAACGGCTCCCCGGTAAACCCTAAGTAATAGAGGCGTTCCATGAACAACCATTACTTTTTAAAAAAATATATTAAAAAATACTTACCACGAGGGGGTTCGAAATTAAAACTTAAATAAAACGGTGAAGGAAATCGCGAAAGCAAATATCAGGGACATCCTAGGTTTTACTAAGGGAGTGGACAGTGGACCTGACATGACTTCAGGGGGACACAATGAGCCACGAGCTCTAGTGCAGGTGTCCGCACACCCTAGGAGAGAATATAAGTGCCAGTAAATTTAGGTCATAGATATCTACAGAATTATCGCAAGTACCACTACTCGAAAAAACAGAACTAGAACTAATATTATACATATCTCTGAAAAACTCTAAAAGCGCGTTAGAAACAGCTGTACCCTCAGTACAAGACTAAGAGACAGAGATGTTGCATATCTACAACACTTTTCAAAATCTATCTAGGAGGAGCTCTGAAAATATGGAAAACGAAGATCAGGGAAATGGGTATCCAACTCAATGATGACATATGCCTGAAGTTTGCAGATGATCAAGTTGTCTCAGCAAATGATGTGGATATATATGCTTCGGAAGCTGCTGAAAAACTACAACAATTGAGGATTAAAAGTAAGAAAATGAAAAAATTAAGTACCTCGTGTGGGTGAGCAGACTGAGAATCTACAGCTAGACCAAGAAGAAATCTTCACATGCAAAGAATATAAATATTTTTTCGACTAAACAGACGAAAGAGAGCTAAACACGAGCATGACTCAAGCAAAAACGCTATATCCGGTTTAAATAGTATTTTGTGAAGCAGAGAAATAAAGAAAAAAAGTCAATTTAATACATACGGTACTTTAATGAAGAGTAGCCTTATAATTCAGCCCCATATGAAACATGGAGAAGAACAGAAGGATACAAAAAAGGAGGCAGTGAAAATGGATGCAACACGAAGGTCTCCGAATATACAGAAGGGACAGAACCAGAAATGATGGGAATTGAAGGAACAATATACACATAAAGAAAATAACTTACCTGGTACGGACAGCTACATACAACGGATAGACAAAATAAGATTGAAAGATTGAAAGTGGAGTGGCAACCTCGAAAAAGACGAAAAAGATACCCAAAAAATCATGGGATGCAGGAATAGAAAAAGCAATGAGCGTTTAGGAGAGATAATGTCTCCTTGACTAACGTCTTTCTCCAAATGGAATTTGTCGGTGTCGCCATGACACATACGGACTGTAGCTGTTGCATCATTGTTTATATTCTGAAGAAGAGTTGTGTACCTATGGTCAATTCTGCACTCTGTAAGAGCATTTACCATGGAGCTATGCTGGACTGAGTCAAAAGCACAAATATTAATATCGATGGTTTGTTGTATTCTGCAACTTTCTCTATCGAGGATTTTATCACTTGTAGGTTGTCATGTGTTTGAAAGCCTTGCTGGAAATCTAGCTTAGGTCCCATTCTATTAGCAATTATCCTCATGAAAAGCTTATATAAATGGGATAACAGACTGATAGGTCGATAGTTTCCGATTTCTGTAATGTCTCCCAGAACATTAGGCATTGAAAAAAAGAATCAATAAATCCTCTCCTGTGTAGATTTTTATTATTTTAATAGTCTGGAGAAGAATAGCAAATTATACATTGAAAAGATTACAGTTCAAAGTAAATTATACTATAAACTTTAAATAAATTTAACCCCGAGTTTGCTCTCAATACGGGGTGCAATGTTTCAGACCCTATACTTCAAAGGTGAAATAACTATTCCACGGAATTTCATCAAATTATCAGAACTTTGAAGCATTTCAAATGGACATTCGTAATAAACTTTCAAAATAATGAAAGTTATTGGTTGTTGCTGTACATTGACGCTACTTGCTAATTATGGGGTTTCAGACAGGAGACAACCATGAGGTTTAAAATACTGTTTTACCTGGGGTGTTTTGATCAGGAGTGCACTGGGAAAAAAAAGTAATACGGTACACGTTGATTAACTAAATTCCCGAATATTTATTTCAAATACTGTACTAATTGAACAAAAGGCAAACATATAGCAATAAAGATTTCTGAAGTAGAAAATACGTGTTGACAACGCTGAGGCTTTCTATGACAAATCTTCTTTACATCTTTTTTTCATGACTGGTCATGGACCGGTGTCATTGGGTGCTTTTTACCGAGGCAGAGGGTTCTTTGGAACTTCTGCAAATGAAGAAATGAATCGCCGGAACCAAGAGCATGTTTGGACAAAGGACAAAAGCTCTTTCACATTTTTGGGAGGTAGTCTCTCCAGAATAGCGGTGATTTTAGGAGCTGGTTGGATTCCTTGGGGTATAATTACGTGCCCCAAATACTTCACAGAGGAGCACACAAGATGGCATTTGGATCGATTGAGGTGAAGCTTGAAAGCTACAAGTCGGTCAAAATTTCGTTGTGAATAAGAAAGGTGTTCTTGGTAAGTTCTCGATAATATAATCAAATCGTCTATATAAGCTAATATGGTCAAATCTTGGAGTACGGATTTGAATGGATCAATGAGTCTTTGGAAAGTGAAGGGTGCATTTTTCATTCCAAATGGCATCCTCGTATAGCGGAAAACGAAGCTTATCCAGTTCTGCCCTCAATATGTTTTTGCTTTGTTCAGACATCCGATAAGGTGGTACAGAAATTGGACTATCATCATTCAGTTTTACTGTACGTTCTGCATATGGTGTTGGCTCAGTACCGGACGTGAATAATTCAGCATATTGGTGCAGTAAGAATTCAATTTGTTGCTTTTCCGGTTGGCTTAGTTGTACACCTTCATTTTATCTCAATTGTGATGCATTCAGTTGTACAGAAAACATTGGAGTAGATTCCGCAGTAGTTATTACATAATTAGTCTCATCTCCAAATAAATACGAAAATTGTGGAGTTTTAGCATAATACCATTATCCCTTAGGAATGTCCATCACAATATTGGCAAGTTCAATGAAGTCTAAACCAAGTAAAGTCCAACTATTGATATGTTTTGGAATAACAAGTGATGTTGAAATAATTTTATCAATCAGAATGATTTCAACATTAAAAACTAGAGAAGTTACAGTCCTCTCTATGCCATCTGCAAATCAACAATTGTTGTTGAATATAAGGAGCGTTTTCTTTTAAGAGAAGTTTCATTAGCGCAGCACCAGCTAGGCTACGCTTTGCTCCTATATCCAAACAGGCAAGACCAGTATGACCAAGAATATAGACTGAAACCATAGGTTTAATTTGAAAAATTCCTTTTACACCTTTTTTTCTCGACTGGTCATGGACCGGTGTCATTGGGTGTTTCTTACCGAGGTAGAGGGTGCTTTGGTGTCTTAATGGTTACACTGTAGGTATAAAGTATCCAACCTCTATATGAGTTCAATAGCTGATAATCGGTTAATCAAATGAAGCTCCCACGGTGATTTGTCATGAACTGTTTAAATCAAAACTAGAAATCATAAAAGCTATATAAATATTAACTCAATAAATAAAAATGTCTCCGAAAAACCTTAACGAGATTATAATGGTAAGCTATGCATTAAACCAATTTTCCAGTTCCAAACGTAAACCATTCCAAAGTTAAAAACTTTCGGAATAAAATGTGAAATCTCTTTTTAAAAGCCCCCGTAGTTTATGGGATGCAGTCGGCAACTTTGCAAATTTGCATATTGTTTTAGAGCAGCGTTTTCCCTTATTTTCGTAAGGCATAGCCGTTTCGCGGGCTATTGTTTGAACAAATAAAAACGGCTCCCGGATCAAGTTTAAAAATGGAAGATGACACCTTAATTATATTTTATCCGAGCGCCAGCGACATTTATTAAGGTAAATTCAAATTTTAAATTATTCAAATTTAAACTAAGGTTTTTTATCCGAATGAATTTCGTTTTTGCGTCAAAAAGAAAAATATATGGAGGGTTAAAATAGATGGCACGTCATAAACATGGCGTTTATTAAAAAACTTTTCAGTCGTTTCTGCTTTGAATACATAGTGAGTGATTCTTAACGATAGACTGGTTGCGTGTTCGCTTGTGTTCAAGGTTCATCTGTTCCCTTTCAGAAATCCATCGATATTTGTTAGTATACGAGAATATATAGGTAGACACAAATTCCTTTGAGGTTCTTTCAATTGAATATATCAAAGTTTTTATTATGCTTTCATGAAGCAACTTATATTTGTTTTTAAATAAAGCTCACAACAATTGCATGTTTCAGTGATTTTCAGACGGACGTGAAACAAAAATTCAAAGGGAAAGTAGGTTAATAGGAAGCACTTGTTATAAATAAAAGCAAAATACAGATTTCCGCGCTGCTATACTAGAACAAAAGTATTTCGATATACGCTGCAGAGCACTTTTAAATGTTAAAAGGGCTTTATGTTGCACATGATTGGTTTTTTAAATTCCCGTCAGTTTAATGATTTTTGTCTTGAAAACTTTAAACATCCAAACCTGCTTGTACAGGATTCCGCATGAACTCTCTTACTAGAAAGTTGCTTCTCAGCACGCTGAACTAATCTGAAGCGATATAATTTTATCAAAACAACAAAGTTACCTTCCAATTAATAGTTTTGTTGGCCGTGGACTGAAGTTTGTGGATCTTACTGAGCAAAATTAAAAGCTACTTTCTAAAATTATAATAATAATTTGTGTACGAGAACAGATGCAAATAACTAGGCTTGTTTTGCATAAAGATTACCAACCTTTTCAGCATTTATATTTTGAAAGCTCGGCTACGGCGATGAAAACCTATTTTCCTTGTGCTAATAGTAGACAAGTTGTATGACATAGAAGTTAATTGAATAATAATAATATTAAAACCATTCATTTTCCATAAAATGATAGTAATATTTCCAGACGACACTATAATACGTTCAAAGCAACAAAGGAACTAAAAGCAGAATGAGTAAAATTGAAATTTATCGTCCGTTGCGGTTCAAGGTGCGACAGTAACTTTCGAGGGATCCGGGAACATAAATTCGTTTCCTCCAGACAGTTTTGAGCAACGTAAAGGGACTCGAACAAGAGGCCGGTGCTAGTTTCGCAGCCGTATGCTGATTAGATGTTTCATAAATGCGTTAATTTTTCTGCTCCGAATTTCACGGACCATTTCCGATAATCTTAAAATTCACGACGGCGAAAATCGTAAAATGGTTTACGACGCTTTAACACCTAGGCGCCATGCAACTTTAATGATTTTCCTTTACAAGTTTTTGAACTTTCTTGCAATGGAAGGTCTTAGCGCCTACGTGGAAAGTTTATTGCAATCGTAAAAGGAAAATTTTAATATTTATTTTTAGGTGGTCTTATTTTGTGAGTTCTGAAATGTGTGTCATAGTCATATAAGTTGTGTGAAGAAATCAGTATGTTAGTTAATATTAGGGAATTATTGTAATTGTTTGTTACAAATGAGTTGCGAAATTCAACAATTTTTTTATTGCAAATACTAAGAAATTCATCGATGTATTTTTGATGTATTCAATTTACTGGGAATTGAAAAAGGATATCTGGAATTGGCTCAGTCTACCAAAATTTTTTTAACAGCATTTCCAAGTTTATATCATTCAGAGATATACGACAGTAGGAGTTTGATGTGAGGAGCTAGAAGCTGCTTTACCTTGGAGAATGATTTTCCCTTGCACAAGACTATGATCATCCAGAACTAAAGGTTCAGGGCCGGTTAGATAGATCTTGTATGACAAAAACTTTTGCTACTATGGGCTAGAAAGTTCATCATTTTGTAACGAAGTTACTATAATTTTACATTTATACCACGAATTATTCTAATTTATTTCCGAAATAATAATTAAATATAGAGGGATTTTTGCCTGAGTACCCTGAACCGGCGTTTCCCTCCGAAGGCTTGTGGTGTCACGCCGCGAAGTTACCATACATTCAAACTTCCCTTGGCAATAGGGATTTTGCCTGAGTACCCTGAACGGGCAACCTCTATTGCAGGATCTGGCCCGAGTACCCCGAACGGGTGATCTATAAAACAGTCTTTCGCCTGAGTACCCTGAACAGGCATTTCTCTCGGGAATTTAAGTGTATGCCGGAATTAAAAATTTACTATCACGAGGACTGGTATCATCATATTTGCTTGGGTTACCGGAGTTTTTACTATTATCGCCTGTTGCTACTAATTTTCACTGCTACTGCTCAGCGTCATTACATTTCCGTTCCGAAGCCTCAATAGCTTATAGAGTAGTTAGGTAACTTATTAATCAATATTATTAGCTCTATTTATTACCTTAGAACATCCTCTCTAGGTAAGGACGTCCCATTTTTTTTTCTGTTCCGTAATACAGAGGCTTCCATTTTGTTTAATCCACTGTTTTATTGCATATCCTGACCCAAGAACCTTTCAGTAATTTTTCAGGAAACACTAAAGGGCTTCTCAGGTATTTATACCGGAGACTCGCCGAGTCTTGATTAAGCATCGCTTGTCACCCCTGCACTACCGTTTCTCCACTGTAACAAAGCTGCCTGATGCACGTGGGCCCTCAACCACTCTTATCTTGAGGGTGGTGCCCTAGACATACCGCCAAATAAACCCTAACTGGAAAACCGCCCTGACTACACAAAATTAGCGCCTTACAAATTTGGCGCCCGAGCAGGGACCTGTGGATGCTTCCGTCAGTACCAGTTTAGCCGTATCCAGACCTACCCAGTTGACCGTTTGCAGCGAATACTGCCCAATAAGGCCATTATTCTGAATTTGGTTGTGCGCATGCGCACTTCAAATAAGCCGTAATACCTGCTTTTCGACTAAACCGAGACTGCTAATTGCATTTACCATTCCCACAAATACGCCAGCCCAATAGTTTCCAAATTATTGAACCTTTAGTGACCAATTCGACCGAGTTTTGAAAAGCAAGGTGCCTGGAGATACCGCAAATGGTGCAAAACCACCAGTTACAAACGCATATGTTCCCACATCAACCGAAGTTTCCAACAGCTTAACAGCCAACATCCTAACGACCATAGGCATTAACCTGTCCGATCCTGGCACTAGTGACGTACGAGTGAATTGAGGAAAGATGACGTACTTATTGAACTAGGCAAGTTCAGTCTAGATACTTCCGGTAGTGTGGATGTTTTGACGAAAAGGCTAATTAAGTTTTTACGATTTGGAAAAGCTACACTAACACCGAACAGTCAGGCTTTTGCTTTCCCATCCCCCACAACCATTCCTAGTCACCCAGCCACCCCGACTTTCCTTCAACAAAAAAATATTGTGTCCTCATTAATAAGTAAGCCGTCCGCCACATCAATCACAACGTCCGGCATTACTATTCCCATACCCACTATAGTTGTCCAATTACCTAACACAACACCGACCCTCCAGGCACTTCCCTGTTAGCCCCGCTGAAAGTTTATTGTAAGTGGGATTTACATTTTGATGAACGAACGGATCCGGTGACGTTCATTGAGAGATTACAAGAAATCTGTACCTCTCAAGGAATCCTAGTAGACAGACTATTACCGCGCATGCCGGAAATATTACGCGAAGAAGTATCACTCTGGTTTCGCAACAGACGAACCCACTTGAACACGTGGAACGAATTCCTACAAGATTTCCGTAGCTTCTACTTTCCCATCAATTATGCTGCTGATTTGGAAATTGAAATCAGCCATCGACTACAAAAACCCAATGAAACAACGCACTGTTACATCAACGATCTGCGAAAACTAATAAGAAGGCATGGCAATATTAACTCCGACCAAGAACTGCAGTGGTTGTACCGAAACCTATTACCTGAATTTCGATAGCATATCCGGAAAAGTGAGATTACCGGCGTTGTTTCCCTTTCGATAATCATAAGGGAAGTCGAGCTTTTATCATCAGAATTAACATCTCCTTTAAGCCGGAATTCTTATTCCACTCCTGCCTGAATTTCCCTAACTGATAACCCGCCTGGGAAGTGGCAACCTGAAGGACCCTTTCAACAGATCGAACAACCCCGATGAAACTCCAGGTATGTAAGGCCCATGCCTACCCGGAACAATCTACCGAATCCAGAGAGGATCCCGTCAACCGCAACCCCGACCCTAATGCCAGTTTTGCTGCACACGAGCTCTACCTGATTGCCGACCTCATATTTTGATTTACTCGTATGACACACCGTTATCAGATCTCGTAGATAGCGGAGCGGCGAATTCTTACATACGAGATTTTGCCGCAGAAATTTGTCGAGAAAAAGGAGCTCTGCGAAAGTGGCCAACCGTAATCGACATAACCAAAGCATACCGAATTCTGCTGACATTTGGTAACGTTACGCTGTTTGAAGAATTTAGTTACTTTCCGCACCTTACTTCTGAAGTAGTTTTGGGAATGGACATTTTGGACAACACTCATTTTATTTAGATCTTCGCTCAAATCTGGTGTATTTAGACAGCAAGCCGCTGGACACTCCCTGTGCAGCCCGATAGGCCAGATCGATCCGACACCTAACTTAGAACTGACGAGAAGTGAGGCGCTTGCGGGAATTTCTAGAGTATGAACTACCAAAGTTCGGAAAAATCGAGGGAACCCCCCCATTAATTCAACACTCTATAAAACTGCTTAGCCCGGAACCCATTAAACAGAGATACAGACCGCAAAATCCGAAGATGAGAGAAATAATTGTAAGTGAGGTAGAAAAGATGCTAGAAGAGGGAATTGGACCTTCCTCCAGTTCGTTGAACTCACCAGTGGTCATTGTCCGTGAAAAAGGTGGCAAGTATCGGTTCTGAGTTATGCCATTTGGATTACATTCTGCCCCGGCTACTTTTCAAATATTAACTGATCACACTATTGGACCCGAACTAGACCCGCTACTGTTTCGCCTATCTGGACAATATCATCGTCTTGGGGGAACATTTGAACAACCTCTGGCTAACCTGAAAGAAGTATTCAACCGACTCATCCACGCTAACTTGAAATCGAATCCTGACAAATGCCAATTCGGGAGAAAATCGCTACGATACTTGGGAAACTTGGTCACTTCCGATGGAATCCGGGCTGACCCTGAGAAATTCACCGCTATTCAACTATTACCGCCACCGACTAATCTGCGAGGGAGTAGCTTCGTGGTACCGCCGTTTTGTCCAAAACTTCTCCGAAGTTGCCGCTCTACTTAATCAGCTGCTGAAAAAGGGGGTAAAATGGATCTGGACCGAAGTCCAACAGACTGCTTTCGATCAGCTGCAAACTTGTTTAACTGGAGCCCCAGTTCTGGTATGTTCAGATCCTACCAGGCCGTTTGTGCTACAGACGGATGCATCGGATAATGGGCTCGGCGCGGCACTGATTAAACATGGACCAGAGGGAGATCACGTGATAGCCAGTAGGACTATCAATGGCAATGATAAGGAGTTTTCCGCAACCGAAAGAGAATGTCTAGCTATTGTTTGGGGCATTGAGAAAATAGACCCTACCTGTTTCACTGTAGTGATCGATCACCAGTCCCTTTGATGGCTTTATTCCATCAAAAGCCCAGCAGGACGGTTGGCTAGATGGAGCATGTACCTTCAACAGTTCAACTTTGAAATCAAATACCGCAAAAGAGCTTTTAACCGAGTAGCTGACGCATTGTCCAGAGATCCCTTGGATACCGAAGTTGAATTGTTAGAGACAACTCCAATCGAAGAATTTACACCGCGTTCCTGGTACCGTTCCAAGAAATCGGCAGTGGAAAACAACCATGACATTTTTCCCGATTATTGTATCCAAGACGGCCGATTATATTGATTGATTGATTGATTCTGGGATATGTCCAATCTTGCCGAGGATGCTATGACTGATCCTTGGAAATTAGGAATGCCAAAATCCGCCCGCAATTCCGTGTTGGAAGAGAACCACGATGTCCCCACAGCCGGACACTTGGGAATCGCAAAGACTACCACTCGTATTGTAAGAAGGTACTATTGGCCTGGAATGTCTAGAGATATCGCTCGATATGTTCGAGGCTGCTCGTCCTGCCAGCGTTGCAAGACATCACAACAAGCCACCCCAGGCAAAATGCATCCCTCAAAGAACGATCAACCATGGGAAACTGTCAGCACCGACTTAGTTGGGCCATTACCTCGTTCTACTAAAGGAAATTGCTATATTGTGGTGTTCCAGGTCCGATTCACAAAATGATTGCAATGCCGGCCTATTCGAACGGCTACTGACATCGTCACCAAGTTTGGATGTTCGCAGACCGTGAATTCTGATAACGGAACTCAATTTACTGAACACACAGTACATAGGCCCTCAACCACTTTAATCCTGAAGGTGGCGCCCGAGTCATACCGCCGAATAAACCCTAACTGGGAAACCGCCCTGACTACACAAAATTATCGCCTTACAGCATCCAGAAAAAACCGGTTGTCGAGATTTTACATCTTTTCATAAAATATCAACCCAACACAAACATCCGAATATAATTTATTTATGGCCACTGGTACGATAGGGAGAGCTTTCCGAAAACAGATTACGTGTTGAGTAAAATGCATTTCCATTACTGTTCCCTCTAAAGCAATAGACGGCGGAAATGAAATATTACCCGGATTCGATTTGCCTAATCCGCGCCCAATAAAACAATAGACGTTTATTTTCCGATAAGATCGGCTAATTCGTTCGAGTAATCGAGGTTAAATCATCTTATGATCGATTTCCCCTGGCGCGTACATCAAGCTACAAAAATGTCGAAACATGCAAAGACCTAAAGTATAAAGCGCAATAAATTACAGAGATTTTATTACGACCTCCATTAAAGTACAGGTTATATTATAGTAGATAATTATTTAGGCGTTCTGCGAAACTATAAACTTCTGCAATTCCTTCGGGCCTTAATAGATAATGAACATGCAACGACCAGCAGAACCAATTAGAAATTATCTTTGCTCGTTAACCTAGGTTTTAGCACCTCGTTAATTTTTCTGTCAACTTTGTACATGAATTTGATGAAATTGAAAAATTTCTAGTCGAAAATCCAATGGGAATTTTTTCCTTTGTAAATCAATGAGCTGGATATTCCAGATAAAATACGCTTATTTTGATCGGTTTTCACGCAACAACAAAAACATTTTTTTTTTTTTTCACAAATGGTTGGCTTTTTAAAATCAGAAACCAGCTATGAAAGATAAGTGTTAATTTTATAACCGAAAGATTGAAACTTTAAAGCGTAACCTTTGTATGCAAGAGAAGACATTTCCTGGTTTTATGGTCAGGTAAGTCCCAGAGGAACAATTAACCATAGAACTAAAACCGTCGGATGGGATTATGTTTAATATTCTCGTAGAGAAAAGAGACGGCCACCTCGCCTCGCTGCTAAACATAAAATGACATTCATATCCTGGAGCGTTTTAAAATTTATGACCACTTTTTACAACTTTGTGTCCCAACGTTCAGCGGGTAACCGAAAATAAAGACTTTTTCGAAATTTGAAAAAAAAAAAATGAGGGCATAAGGGATTATAGTTGACAATCTAATTTAAAATTTAAAGCTATTAAAAATGAATTATTCATGGCGTTCTTTTAAATACCGCATAAGCTGAGGAAATGGTTGGATTTTGCATGTACCTAAAGGTTTTTATCGACGCCTTTAACCTATTTAATTACTTAATAAACAAACGGAAGTTTTGAAAATTTAAAACTGTAGGTCAGTTATTTCCTTGCTTGTTTTACTAAGAGCCAAATTATGGATTGACTGGTAAAGGTCTGGTTGTTACCTAGCAGGTACTTTCTATGCACTAGAGAATAGAAAGTACCTAGGTAAAAACCAGACACTCACCAGTTGGTCCGTAATTTGGCCCTAATTCATCGAATTAAATTTCCGAAGAGCTGCGTCAATCTCAAATTTGAAATTTTGTCCATCTATTGTGACCTTTTTTTTAGTGTAGATCTATTTTTTCTCCCTAACAAACTGGCTACGACAGTAAAGGATATTTTATTATTCGCAACATATTATAATTCTTAAAAAAAAAAATCTATACAAGCTAAAAAATAATAAATGTAATTTTAATGGGACCTACTGCTTATAGTGAAAAAGCAAATTTTATTGAAATGACATTTATTGCAACCGCAGCAAAATCAAAACTTGATACTTTCCAGCGATAAACAAGCTCAGACTAGTCTGTAGCCAATCACCAGCCTCGTATCCACCTGCAGCGAGCTGTTCCTCGGAATATGAGTAATCTTTTTAATTTTATTGTTGCCTATAAAGTCGCCATCTTGCGATAAGCAAGTTCCTACAGGAAATGTGGTTGGTGACATGATATAAATAAATCACAGGCTTTCGCTCTTATTCACATCAAAATCGCCGCTAGTTTGAGTGACTTGTTGAAAGTGATCAGTAAAATTTCCGAGTGCGCCTATTTCAAATGTTCGTATCAGTGTTGGAATTAACAAAAACTTAAGTATTAATAAAAATATCAATATGATAGACCCATGACTCATTTTTCTGCCAAACAATTCCGTCTTAAGTTTTTCCATGAGGATTTTCCTTCAATGTTTGCTTCAAATATTCATTATCTATCATCAATAAATTGCTAATTCATATTAGCATGTCTACCAACAAAACCAATAATTAAGGAAATGCGTCGCATAGAAACTTACACTGCTTGAGCTGTCCTGCTGCAATACTAATAAACTATTTTTAATTTAAAATAAATAATTCAGCTTGTGACGATAATATGAGAAGGCGTTACGTCATCAGAGTATACGTGAATATTTCGATCATTACAGTACCCCTTAACTGTTTCAATTTTTTTTTAAAAACCAAAAAAAAAAAAAATGGAAAATTGCATGCGATGTGCTTGGTGAATGAGATGTATTTTTGTTTTGTTATCAATATATCCCTTCATTTTGTTGGCAATGTCTGCTATGATAAAATGGTCATCGTAGCCGCTAAAGTTATGAAATACCACAGATACCACGTGTGCATGGGCTTCGTTACGAGGTTTCTCAGGGGAGGGGCAGTATTATAATAAGACCATTTCCATTAGCGCCGCAGGCAACCGCCGTAGTCTAATTTTTTTTGGTGCCACGCCCCCTTTCGAGCATTTTAACGTACTTATTTTATACGATATTTAGTTAAAAATGATGGTATTTTTTCGGCATCAAATTCACTGTCCGCATCATTTGTTCAGGTACTTTTTTAAGGCAAGTGAATATCTATCCCTAAACGCAAACAAAACAATCCTTGTCCCGTTCACAAGAAGAAGGAAGCTAAATTTGAAAGCCCCGACCCTTAACGGTATACAACTAACATGTTCCAACGAAGTGAAGTACTTAGGGGTCACCCTGGACCGAACCCTCACTTGGAACAAACAGTTAGCGAAAACATGCTCTCGAGCTACATCAGCCATTTGGTCATGCCGAAAACTTGTTGGCAAAACATGGAGGCTAAAGCAAAAGATGGTATTCGGCATCTACCAAACCATAATAAAGCCAATGGTCACATATGCCTCATTGGTGTGGTGGCCCAAAACCCAACAAGTCACCGCTCAGATTAAGCTAAGAAAGGTGCAAAGGCTGATATGTCTAGGAATAACGGGAGCAATGTCAACTTGCCCTACCGCTTCCCTAGAGACGCTACTCAACATGCCCCCACTTCACCTATGTGTGAAAAAGGAGGCAATATCCAGCGCTCACAGACTAATCCAAATAGACAAGTTCAAGCCTGGCGATCTGAAAGGACATCTGAGAATCCTTGAACTAATAAAACTGAAAAATGCCAGCAAACCAAGTGACCACATGATGGTCAGATTGGACTTGGAGATCCCCTTCGCAGTGGTAATAAACGACCGCCAATCATGGGAGAATAAAGAACTACCACAAGCAGACAATGCATCTCTGTGGTACACAGATGGATCCAAGCTGATGGAAGGAGCTGGACTGGGCATTTCCGGCCCTAACTTCAAGCTCTCCAAGGCATTGGGTAAATATCTTACAATATTTCAAGCCGAACTGCTTGCCATAGATATATGTGCACAAGAGTGTCTTAACCAAAGCCCCAAAAGAAAACACATCTTCATACTATCGGACAGCCAAGCTGCCTTAAAAGCCTTAAGGGCTTTCAATTGCACGTCAAAACTAGTCTGGGAGTGTAAACAGACCCTAAAAACACTAGCGACACATAACCAGGTAACGCTGATGTGGCTGCCTGGTCATCAAGTCATAGAAGGAAACGAAGAAGCAGATGACCTCGCAAAGGAAGGGGCCTCAACGCCATACCATGAACCAGAGCCCTACTATGGCTTAATCAAAAGCCACATCATGGAAGAACTCAACAAATGGGAGAAAGACCAACTGTCATCATATTGGAGGCACACACCGGGACTCAGACAGTCAAAAAGGTTTATTACCTTTTCAGCAAAAAAAGCTGAACAGCTCCTAAACATGAGCAGACCAGACATCAGATTGGTGGTGGGACTGCTCACAGGACACTGCCCAGTAAAATACCATTTAAGGTTGATGGGCAGAGCGGAATACGATCTCTGCAGATTCTGCTCAGACGCAATAGAAACATGTCCAGCCCAATTCTGCAAGAGGCTCAAATTCCTCGAGGGGGCAACACTGTCACCAGAAGAAGTGGGCCAACTGACACCCAGGAAAATAGCTTCCTTCGGCAGAAGTCTACGCTTCCTAGAGACAAATTAAGATGTAGAGTCACGCACAAAATATCTGCAAAGGTAGCAGTGCTGAGCGGCTGAAAAGCCGAAACGACTCCCCCGAAATCTACAATCTACAAGTCAAGTGAAATTCAATTCCGTTGAATGTAATGAAAATGTCAGCTAATTTTTCACAGCACATCGTATTCATTGAAGGTCGTTACTCAAATAGGTAATCACTAATCTTTCATTAAAATATATGTTTTATTAAAAATACCTACAGATACAATTGCACAAATTGGAATAAAGATTCACCAAGATACTTTCTTATTAGGCAATTCGAATCAGCTGTTAATTCAAGATGACGATGCGGCACGAATGTAAACAAACCATTGATGTTAAACATTGCCTCCATATAAATGTGTGTTATTTCTACCTGCTTCATAGTTTAACTTGATGAATTTTAATTTATTTCAATTTCCTTTAATGTTAGTAGTTAAAACCGAGTTACTTGGAATATTTATCTACCAATAAAATACCTGGGCATCAGGTACAGGGTGTTTCTTTATATTTTGACCCCTACCTACAGCTTTAGCTATACGAGGTGGAAAAAAACTTTAAATATGGAAGTTCTAGGGTTTTATGTCTATTATTTTTTGCAAATTTCAAAATGGGCAAATGACAGGTGCCAGCTGTTACAATAACAAACACTTGCATTTTTCAAATGGAACATCCTGTATATTTTTGGCTAGAATGATAGATTTTTTTCTTCTGATTCCAAATATATTATATATATTGATATTTAGTTCAGCTTTTTTTACGCTATTCAAGTTTAAAAATGCATTTACATTACCCTTAATTTAATCTGTTATATCAATGATGAGGCTTGCTCAATGCAATTTTAAAATTAAATAGCGCAAAAACAACTGAACCAAATATCAACATATATGATTATTTGAAATCGGAAGAAAAAAAGCTATCATTCTAGCCAAAAATATACAGGGTGTTCCATTTGAAAAATGCAAGTGTTTGTCATTGTGACAGTTGGCACCTGTCATTTGCCCGTTTTGACATTCGCAGAAGATAATAGACATAAAACCCTACAACTTTCATATTTAAAGTTTTTTTCCACCTCGTATAGCTAAACCACTAGGTAGGGGTCAAAATATAAGGAAACACCCTGTACAAAACGGACTCAAAAAGCTGTGCAAATGAATGTCAAAAACATAAATTATATCACCCACAGCAACGCTAAAAATGAAAAAAATTATCAAAAAACCTTCTCAAACTGATAAAAACACTTTAGAAATTCACAGAAAATACACAGTCTCTTATGGACTCCTGCGTGTTTATTCTCATCAAATTGTCATTTTCCATTCACTAAACAAAGATAGCTAGTTTGTTATACAGCAATGCCATCTTGAACTTCAAACATCAAATCGCCCTATAGATAAATATTATTGATGGAAATTGGAAACCCAAACAACCAACAACACAACCTCAACTCAACGTCAAAATCCTGTCCGCCTGTCCCCGCGAATCGTATATTTACACCATTGCCAGACTATAAAATAAGTACCTAACAAATTTTGAAAAAATGGAAAAAAGCGATACGAATACGAACTCTCTTTTACTGCTTACTTGTTCAAAAGACTATTTCTAGGGGGGGCGAATGCCCCCCCCTTGCCCCCCCCCCCCCCAAAACGACGCCCATGTCTGGAATCTATGTTTAAATAGAGCTGCACCATCTGCCAAAAACAGCTTACCAAACAACTATTCAGTTGTATCCTTTGACTTAACAAGTTTGTTCACTACCGTACCTAAGTTTAAAGCTACCAACATAGTAGGGGATCTCCTCAGATCCAGAAGCGTAGAGGAAGAGAAAGTTATCAATATTTTGTCACTTCTCAACCGTTGTCTTTCCCAAAATTATTTTTCTTTCAACAGTTTTTACTACCAACAGCCTGCTGAGTTAACTTTGGGCAGCTGCCTTTCTCCATTCTTAGCTGACATCTTCATGTACAATTTGGAAAACAATCATATAATCACCAATGAAAATACTGAGAATTCACTGGTACAGATACGTTGATGATTGTCTGTATTTTCTCAATGGGGATGCTTATCAGGCTGATCCCCTATTGCAGAAGATTAACCTAATACATCCTAACATCAAGTTCACCCGAGAAATAAACAAATTTAACTTTCTCGATCTCTCCATTTCAAGGAAACCTACCAACGACTTACAGTTCTCAATATACAGGAAACCCACACAGACAGAACATGCAATTCCCAACTCTCCTATAACCACCCCCAACAACATAAATTAGCAACCTTTCATTGCTATAAATATATACTATAGACTTCTTAACACCCCCTTATCAAAAGAGGACTATGAAATGGAGGTAAAAATACTTAAACAAAATACCCCAGGGAAATTAGACTTCCTCTGCGGAATGAGGCCGAACAAGCTGAATTTTTGCAGTTGCCTTCGTTTTGATGTTCTAATGAAGCACAAAAAAATCGAATATGCCTACCCTTGTGCGTCTTGAGATATCGAAGGTCAAAGGTCACAAAAATTGTGTTTTTTTTTTGTGAAAATCTCGCTTCCATTGCATCTGACGTCGAAGAACCCAAAATAAAACTGACGTAAAATAGTATTTTCTACAAAATTGTTCATATAGATTTTTTTGGGTACGACCAACCGTTTTCGAAATATAGTGTGATAAGGCGGGAGCGCGCATTCAAAATAGATGATACTGTATTATACAGGGTGTCCTTGTTCAACTGGTCAAAAATGCTAGAGTATATAGAGGAACCATAGAGAAGTAATTTGAGATAGGACACCGATGGTCGGAAGTGCGTCGTTTCCAAAATACAGGGTGTTGAAATTTAAACAACCCCCTTTCATATCATCTGAAGGGTTAATGCTAGGCTGTTCAAATTTTCAGGGATAATTGATGTAGGAATGATATTCAAAAATTCGTATAATGCACCCCCATTTTCTACCTGGAACCAAAAAATAAAAAATAATATTTGAAAAAAAAGCAATTTGTTTCAATATTTTTTTTTTTTTGGGAGATCTTTATACAGGGTCCCTTAAACTGCAAAGAGGCAAAAAACCTCCTGAAAGGAGCCAACGAAGAGCCGTCACAGGCATCCTGAGGAAGCAATGGGTGGTCAGATACCACCTGCATAAAATCGGACTCAGTGAATGAGACAGAAACTACTAAGTATACCGGGTGGGGCACGAAAAACTTTCCACCCAGGTTTTCTCAGGTGTTAGGTGTTCGTCAATTTTTGTTTTTTGGGGGACACATTTTATTGGTATTTTCACCCCCTACCTGTGAACCCCTAAGTGGGGGTGACAGGTACCCATAAAATTTCAAATGAAAAGGGGGGTCGAGTGATACGTCATTTGATAGCTATTTTCATTATGATTATATTCCCGAAGTTTCAAGTTGCTACTATTTACCCTGTCGAAATGGCGGCTTGTCAAAGTTAGGAAAAATCAATGGAAAAATGCTGTGTGGTTTTTACCTGTTACCTACGTATAGGTGTGACACTGTGTGACACTGTGGCATTACGTGCACTCGTGCTCTTTTTCAACTAAAAATGCATTCGGGCAAATTTCCCAAAAATTATCAATAATTTCCATTGCACTAGTTATATTACTATTGAAAATAGCTACCAAATGACATATCACTCGAACCCTCTTTCCATTTGAAATTTTGGGGGTACCTGTTACCCCCACTTAGGAGTTCACAGGTAGGAGGTGAATATACCAATAAAATGTGTCTCTCAAAAAACAAAAATTGACGTGTCTGAACGATTTTTGATTAAACACCTAACACCTGAGAAAACCTGGGTGGAAAGTTTTTCGTGACCCACCCGGTATAGTTGTAGTCATAGTATGCGACTGACGAGGTCGCATACTACGATACCTTGGGTACAGATTTCTGGAGCCTGATCAAATAAAGTATGTTCGACCTGAGCGAGTATGCACCTTCCTTAAATGTTACGGGATCCTGAGGTAATACAGGGCACAGGCACCGTAAAGGCTCCCCTTTTAAATCAATCAATCAATCATGGGTTCTGCCATCAGATGCAGCAGAATATTGTTTCAATTTTCTTGCAGCGCAGGTCTCATCTAGTTTGCTGTTTTGTGCCATGATTGCTGTATAAGTATAGGCGGTTACACACGGGCGTGGATGGCTTGATACATATACGTGCATACATCAACGTGCAAACAAAAACGTGCATGACGCCTTTGTACAGACGCTCGCACAAAACTGTAGTCTTGCTATTCTTGCTACAGTGTTCGGAGTGTCCATACAAAATTTCTAGCGATTGTACATTCAAAAACGCGACGGTATTTTGCATATACATTGATGTTTTTGTTTGCGCGTTCATGTATGTGCGTACATGTTTTCAGACATCCACGTCCGTGTGTAACCGCCTTATAGGTGAACTATTTTTGTCACGATGCACAGAAAATTCCTTTTCTTTTCATATACCTGAAGGTCATCTCATCAGCATCTAACATTGTAGGTACAAGCCACAATGAAGACCACCTCTGGAATATTTTTCTCATATCTGAAGCTCTGCTGATGAGACATCAACAGGATCTGATTATTGCTGGTAGATCTATTTTTATCATAAAACAACTCTAATTTATTACTGAAAAAAGTCTCACAGCCTTTGGAGAGGAGAGTCAATCTTCAGTGTATTTCGCATCATCCTGAACTCCAACAGTGTAGGTAGTCGAATAAAATATTATTATTTTCACAAGTGCCTAAGACTGTTTTTCTTTGAAATGAAATATTTTTGCATACCTGCTTCCTTTAATAAAATTTGCATATATTTTTAAAGTGAAACTGCTATATACGTTCAAAATAGCCTAGGGAATATTATATCATCCAAACAAAATATATTTATGAGAGAAAGCTTTTAAAAATTGAAACTGCATTTTTATTTTTTTTTTCGCTTCCCTAAAACCAAATCAAATTAAACGCTGGCTCAGCCAATATACAATTTCCAATGTACGGTAACTTCTAGAAAAAAAAAACCTCATCAATTCACTGATGAAAGTTTTCTTCTTGAGTAACGGCCTGTAAAATGTGAATACCGAAGTTTTGAAATAAAATTTTTTCTCCTCAGCTTTTTTATACGCCGAGAACAAACTTTTGCGCACCGCGAAGGGTTAAAGTTCCTTTCATTTCTATGGTTAACGGATACTTTTGAGCAAGTAAAACCACTGTGAATGAAGCTTTCGAGAATATTTATTTTATTTACCGTGGTTTTGTATTTGAGGTAAAAAAAGAAAATAGACATTTTGATTCAAAAAGTTTTGTTTTATGTCAATGTATCGAGTAACAAGCTTAGATGTTTAAAACTATTACATTTCAGGCGATAATCGAGTTAAAACCATTCATTATTTAAATGCTATTAAACTGATCAGATTATAGAGCTCCTGTTTCGTATTATATAAATGCCCTACCCATTGAAAGTTTATATAAATCAATAAAAATAAAGCCGACTCATGCTTGAGATGAACTTAACCTATTGGATATTTTACGCACTTTGACCCGAATAAGCTAAAAAGCTCTAGAATATACTCTAAAATTATTCGTTTTCATATCGTCACCGATGAAAATTCAAGCTCAGAACGGAACTAATTCAATATAAATGTAAATGATAAAGTACGTATGCATATGGGGTAACTGAATCTCGCTTGTTAAGTTTAGTTCTCCCAAATACATTTCAATTCTGGTGTCAGACTTTACACGTACACAATGTAATTGGATTACATGCAATATGTCCTCTGGCTGGTCTCGTATACTGGAAACTCTTGAGAATAAATATTACCTACATGTTTGTGCTCGTCATTGAAATTGCGCTTTTCTTATGTACCTTATTGGAAGCTTACGAGGCTTCGAAATCGCTATACTTAAGCCTGCAAGCAAGTTTCTCCTCGAACCCACTAAGGAATAGGTTTAATGCGATTATTGCGAACGTATAGATTAGGTACTAATTGCCATGAGCAGGGTTTAGAGGGCGATTTTCTAATCCTTTTCATCTCGATGGTTACAACTTGCAGTTTAGTTTGTTGGATACTATAATATAGTTGTAGATAATCCAGTCAGGTTGTATTGTTAGAAGTTGCTTTTGTAATTTATCCCTATTTTGATATAATTGGGGCTAATACAATCTTCAACTTTTATAAATAACTAGCTGACCCGGCGAACTTCGTACCGCCTCTGAATTATTAAATATACCTATTAAATGTTGTGTTAACGTATCTATTAGCTGAATTAAATTCAGTTTTTTTCGATGGTGAATTTGGCTTTGGTTGAAGAAAATTAATGTTTACTCTCTGGATCAGAAGTCACCTAAAATTAAAATTTTACATCATCCTTTTTTAGGCAGCTTGTGGGCATTATTCTTGTAAAGTGTACCACCAAATAAATAAACTCAGGCACAGGAATGTTCAAAGAATGTAAAGAAAACAAAAAAAATCTCTAGTGCAGCCCTGTTTCACTCTATCTGCACTGCATGCACTGCACTACTCCATCTGTTCTACTCTATCTGCATTAAGGCCCATCCTCAATCAATTTTGTAGCGAAGTGGCACTTTGGCACGCAAGCTAGGAAAATGTTTAACGTTGGCATCCTCAATTCAATTCCGTGCTGGTATGCACGCCGACTCCGAAGTGCAAGCTTGCAAGCTGCAAGCTTTTTCGATTCGTGCCGACTTATGTCATGCGCAGTACGGGGAAAAATAATTTAGGTTATCCTTGCGTTCGGTATTTTGCTCAAAGAGCAGAGCGTGTAGAGCGGAGCCGTAATCACGTGACCAGCGAGCGCACAGAGCAGTTAAACGCTGTATCAGATGGCCCGAAATTTTAATAAACGAACGTGAATGAGCCTGCACTGAGTACACTTTTTGAATAAACGAACGGTAAATGCATGCTCAGAGAACTCAGATCAAAGACCGAACGCACGGTATGTGACCGTACTACACGCACAGCAGACTGAAAATTGACAGCATTGAGGATGGGTATCAATTTCCCAGCACGCGTGCCAAAGTTCCACTTCGCTACCAGATTGATTGAGGATGTAGCTTTACTCTATCTGATCTACTCTTTCTGCACCACTCTATCTGATCGGAATAGTGGATTAGTTCTGTTCGAAATAGCTCCAGTTCCTGAGCAGCATTGTTCTACTGTATCTGCAATGCCGAGCTTCGTTCCAGGTATCAGAGATGGCGCGGTATACAAAATACAAAAAACAAAATAAACTTGGTATTGGTTATAAGAGA
Source organism: Ceutorhynchus assimilis (assembly GCA_917834065.1). Lineage (NCBI taxonomy): Eukaryota > Metazoa > Arthropoda > Insecta > Coleoptera > Curculionidae > Ceutorhynchus > Ceutorhynchus assimilis. The sequence goes on from OU892287.1 coordinate 13,675,656, forward strand.
TGGCGCCGTATGCGGGCTTAGTAAATTTTTTTCATAAATAAATAAAATAAGTAATGAAATGACCACGTTAATGACATAACAACATGCTGGTACTGTCAACGCTGAAAAAAGTTTCAATTTGACAGCAAAATCCCCATTAACAAAATGATCCTCAATTTATTGAATAATTCATTTATTACAAAAAATGTGATAAATGAAGAACCGCTCGACCGATTTTGTGCAAACTTCACATAAACTATCTAATAAATAGTCCGAACAAAGCCTAAACATTTGGTTTGGCTAGGTGAGCCCGTTCTTGAGTTATAAAATTACAACGGAAAGTGGCAATAATTTTTATATATATAGATTTATAAAACATTACAAATTTAACTCGCCATTTAAATGACAACGACACACATTTGATTATAAAAATTCTCAAATTAATATTTGAAAGAAAAATTTATTGAAGAACATACAAAATTCGAACAATATTTTATTCTGTCAAACGCAGCCAGGCTGGACAAAAATTTATGAGAACGTAAAATCCCCTTATATCACAGTCCATAAATTGCTTTTTCATTTTGTCTCTCGTTATTCCGTCTATTTATTTTATACTCTTTTCGTAAATGAACTACCAGAGGGCACATATTGTGTGTATTACTGGCGTCATACTTTACACACGTCTTCATAACTGCCGATAAATCTTTTCTGACGTGACGACGTAACATTTTAAATCGATTAAAGAAAATTGACCTGTAAAACTTTAATTTATTTAAGATTTTAGTTTTTAAATTATTAGGTTGGTAACAAGGCAGGTTTGATATATTTCAGACGTTTTGTCCATAAATTATATTCCAAATTGTGTATTTAAAATAATTTCGTAAGCACAAATTTAATAATACACTAGTGAAAAAGCGCACATGCTATTGTTCAAATAAATGTCTTTCTCTTTGTTCGTTGCTTCAATCAATAAAGCCTTTTGTACAATTACTTATTCATTAAGGACTGATTGAAGTTTGGTGATAAAAGCGTTTCGTGCCATGCACAGCAGAGATAAAGCAATATAATTGAACTTACAATAAATTAGTAAGTTTCGTTTGAAAATGAAAAATTACAAATGATATTTGTTAATTTTTTTTAGTAAACCCAACATTAATTACACCAAAATAGCCCAAGTGAACACACATCACGCTAGGGGAGCATCTGCTGCCATAGCGCGGTTGTTCACGTCGGCACATTTGGAGCCGTATTAATCCAAGAACCTTGGATATATAAGGGGCAGATCAAGGGTCTACCAAGTAAAGGAGCAAAATTAATCTGAGACAGTCGGTGTAACGAGCCTAGACCATGTATTCTCCTAAAAGAGAACATTAGTCATTTCTGTCTTTCAGAATTTATGTCGCGGAACTTGGTTACTGTTCGAGTAAAACCCATGACCGACAAATCACACCGCGACCTAGTACCTACTGGCATTAGGTTACTTCGCTGGAGATGGGCAAGCACCACCAGAAGAAGTACAGAGACTTAGAGACTAGTCCAGTACTGCAAGAGGAGCAAACTACCGGTCCTAATTGGCTGTGACGCCAACGCCCACAACACCATTTGGGAAAGTACCGACACAAATCTAACAGGTGAGCAACTGTTAGGTACAATTTATCTTTCAAACAAACCTAGATATACTGAATATTGGGAATACACCAACATTTGTTACCAGGGTCAGACAGGAAGTGTTAGACATAACACTTTGCAGTCCAAATATTGACCAAATGATCAGGAATTAGAAAGTCTCCAATGAGCCCTCTCTCTCTGATCACAGAATTATAATGTTTGACGTAAAAGGAGTGCAGGAACGAACTACCTCGTATAGAAACCCAGAAATACGAACTAGGAAAAATACACAACGAAACTGCAATGCAACCTCGAACAAAATCATTTTATCTGCAAGAATATACGCGAAGTAGAAGAACTCTTAACGGAGCAATCATGAAGGCATACAAATCCAGCTGTTCCGTGCAAGAACAAGTAAGCAGAAATGGTTGCCCATGGTAGAACAGTCACCTGTCACGATTAAGATCCCAGGTTCATTGACTTTTCAACAGCCAAACGAGACGGAAAATGGCAGGGCTACACCGAAAGGCTGACTGAGTACAACAAAGAAATTAGGGAAGAACATGAAATCTATCCAATCCCTTAAAGCAGTAGGTAGGTGGTAGACGCTTTTTACTCATTGGGCGTCGACCAGTGAGATACCACCATGCCAGAATTGAGTAGCGCTAAGTGGTATCAGCACGTTCCGCTACTGCGCTGGCAGTCCGGTTCCAACAATGAGTAACAGATAGCATGATGGCGCCTCCAGGATCAAAATATTCCGGAGGTAAAATACCCGACCGCTCGGATCTACGGGCGTCGGGTGATCCTGGGGGTCCTTCATGCAAAGATATAAAGAGATCAAAAACTCAACTCAGAATTGATTTTAGCAATATAAGAGGAATAAGTACAAATATGAATTCAGTTCACCAACATCTTGAAGAACAAAGACCTGACATCCTTGTTCGCACTGAAACTAAAATCAGTTCTGCAACACCTATTGTGAACTATCTTTATCCCGGCTATGACCTACACCACCGATTTCGACATACTTTTGGGATCTGTGTGTACATTAAAAATGACCTTTCATGTCATCGAGAGGAGAAGCTAGAACCAGCGAACCTTGATATCATATGGCTAAAATTCACCTCAAAGTCATCGACCAAGTTTATCTGCTGCCTCTACCGACCGCCAAGTAACACCGATTACCAAAACTTTTTCGCGACATTATCCGAAAGCTGTGATACTATACAGTCAAACTATCCACAGGCGGAAATGTCTTTTTAGGCGATTTCAACGTCCACAATATACCCTGGCTGAAACACCACAACAAAACAGATAACGAAGGCAGAGAAGCAGAAGCTTTTGCCATAAGTTGTGGTCTAACGCAGCTTGTCGATGAACCTACCCGTATCTCAGAAAGGGGCGAATTTGCAGCGCTTTTAGACTTGTTCCTAACCACCAATCCTGACTCGTACACAATTCAAGTAGATGCTCCACTTGGTTCGTCCGATCATAAACTTATAATAACAAAGTGCGAAATGCTCATCCCACCAAGCCTACAACCACTTCCTCGTAAAATGTGGCACTATAAATCGGCAAAATGGAATGACCTAAAACAGTATTACCTGGATTTTCCATGGCAAGAGGTTTGCTTTAAAACAGTTGATCCCACTATTTGCTGTAATGAAATAACACAAGTAATCTTATCTGGAATGGACGCATATATCCCACATACAACTAAACGTAGAGCTAATGCAAAACCTTGGTTCAACCGCCAGTGTCAAACGGCTGTACAGAAAAAACACAGAGCATATAACCTTTGGAAACGACAGCAAACCGCTCAAAACCACACAGAATTTATAGAAGCCAGAAATAGTTGCAAAATTACTATTGACTCCGCTAAAGAAACATACAATCAAAGAATAAAAAACAGGTTGCTGAATTGTCCAATTAGTTCTAGGTCTTTTTGGTCTCTTGCAAAAGCTGTTGGATCTAACTTCACCAAGTCATCCATACCACCACTTACAGATAAAAATAATCACTTAGCCACAACATCAGAGGAAAAAGCCAATATGCTTGCCCAAATGTTTTCCTCCAACTCCAACCTAACAGTGCCAAACGGAAAAACTCCACCGTTCATTGAAAGGGTTTCCCATAGTATGCCAGAGGTACCCTTTTATCACAGAGAAATACGAAAATCCCTAAAAAAGCTGGATACAAACAAAGCAATGGGTCCGGATGGCATTCCCGCAATAGTACTCAAAAATTGCGCCAACGAACTCACCCCAACTTTCGCAAAATTATTCAATTTGTCTTACAGGCAAGGAGTATATCCATCATCATGGAAGTCTGCCGCAGTACAACCCATTCCAAAGAAAGGAAAAAAGACAGATCCGTTAAACTATAGACCAATTGCTCTACTTCCGGTGATATCAAAAGTAATGGAAAGAGTTGTGAACAATCACCTAACCAAGTACTTGGAAAAGTACAAAATTATCAACGATAAGCAATACGGATTTCGAAAATATAGGTCAACTGGCGATTTACTTACATACGTCACTCACTTATGGCAAAAAGCGATTGAGTTGCGGGGTGAAACAAGAACAATTGCCTTAGATATATCTAAAGCATTCGACAAAGTTTGGCATGAAAATCTGCTCAACAAGCTCAAAGCAATGGGATTATCGCCGAAACTTTGCACTTGGTTTGAAAGTTACCTAAAGGACAGATCCATTTATGTTGCACTGGATGGCCAGAACTCCAACTCTTACCAAATAAATGCTGGTGTGCCACAGGGAGCAATCCTTTCGCCAACTCTTTTTCTGATTTACATAAATGACCTCATAGATAAAACAGTAAATCCACTTTATTGCTTTGCAGACGATGGCAATGTAGTCTCCTCACTCATACCACCGACAGGTCTTTCCGCACGTGAATTCCATCATCTTAGACTAACTCAAATATCGCAGATAAATAACGACCTGGAGATAATAGAGGACTGGGGTAACAAAAACCTTGTACAGTTCAACGCGCAGAAAACCCAAGCAGCTCTGTTTTCAAAAAAGACCAGCACCGGTGAGCCAAACATCATGCTATCTGGAAGTGCTGTCACATTACAGAGTCAGTTGAACATCTTGGGGGTTACTGCAGAGACCAACATGTCTTGGCACAGTCACGTGGCAGATATTGCTAAAAGGGCCTCCCAAAAGCTGGGGGTGCTATTTCGTACAAGACATCTGTACACACCAAGCCAATTGCTGACACTCTACAAAGCCCAGATTCGACCAACTATGGAGTACTGCTCACATATATGGAGTGCAGCACCCAAACATACCTTAATGCTTTTGAATACCGTGCAAAAACGAGCTATCAAGCTGATCAATGACCCCGCACTTACTCGTAACTTGGATGGTCTCGAACATCGCAGAACGGTGGGCGATTTATCTCTCTTCTACAGGTACTATCACGGAAAATGCTCTGAAGAGTTGGCACGTATGATTCCACCGAGAGTAGCACCTACCAGGCGAACCCGTCAAACAGACGGTAACCATGAATTTACTGTCAAACTAGAGGCACCAAGAACCTCATTATATCAGAATTCATATCTCTGGAGAACAGCATCGCTGTGGAATAAACTCCCTACGACGGTTTTCCCTGCAGGTTACAACCTGAACCGTTTCAAGACCAACATACACCGACATTTCCGCGCACTTGCCGCTTCTCGAGCGTGATAGGACATTTCCTTGCGAGTGCGCATATCCGTAAAAAAAAAAAAAAAAAAGACCTAAAACAGTATTACCTGGATTTTCCATGGCAACAGCTGATCCCACTATTTGCTGTAATGAAATAACACAAGTAATCTTATCTGGAATGGACGCATATATCACACATACAACTAAACGTAGAGCTAATGCAAAACCTTGGTTCAACAGCCAGTGTCAAACGGCTGTACAGAAAAAACACAGAGCATATAACCTTTGGAAACGACAACAAACCGCTCAAAACCACACAGAATTTATAGAAGCCAGAAATAGTTGCAAAATTACTATTGACTCCGCTAAAGAAACATACAATCAAAGAATAAAAAACAGGTTGCTGAATTGTCCAAGTAGTTCTAGGTCTTTTTGGTCTCTTGCAAAAGCTGTTGGATCTAACTTCACCAAGTCATCCATACCACCACTTACAGATAAAAATAATCACTTAGCCACAACATCAGAGGAAAAAGCCAATATGCTTCCCCAAATGTTTTCCTCCAACTCCAACCTACCAGTGCCAAATGAAAAACTCCACCGTTCATTGAAAGGGTTTCCCATAGTATGCCAGAGGTACCCTTTTGTCACAGAGAAATACGAAAATCCCTAAAAAAGCTGGATACAAACAAAGCAATGGGTCCGGATGGCATTCCCGCAATAGTACTCAAAAATTGCGCCAACGAACTCACCCCAACTTTCGCAAAATTATTCAATTTGTCTTACAGGCAAGGAGTATATCCATCATCATGGAAGTCTGCCGCAGTACAACCCATTCCAAAGAAAGGAAAAAAGACAGATCCGTTAAACTATAGACCAATTGCTCTACTTCCGGTGATATCAAAAGTAATGGAAAGATTTGTGAACAATCACCTAACCAAGTACTTGGAAAAGTACAAAATTATCAACGATAAGCAATACGGATTTCGAAAATATAGGTCAACTGGCGATTTACTTACATACGTCACTCACTTATGGCAAAAGCATTCGACAAAGTTTGGCATGAAAATCTGCTCAACAAGCTCAAAGCAATGGGATTATCGCCGAAACTTTGCACTTGGTTTGGAAGTTACCTAAAGGACAGATCCATTTATGTTGCACTGGATGGCCAGAACTCCAACTCTTACCAAATAAATGCTGGTGTGCCACAGGGAGCAATCCTTTCGCCAACTCTTTTTCTGAGTTACATAAATCTACTCATAGATAACACAGTAAATCCACTTTATTGCTTTGAAGACGATGGCAATGTAGTCTCCTCTCTCCATCATCTTAGACTAACTCAAATATCGCAAATAAATAACGACCTGTAGATAATAGAGGACTGGGGTAAGAAAAACCTTGTACAGTTCAACGCGCAGAAAACCCAAGCAGCTCTGTTTTCAAAAAAGACCAGCACCGGTGAGCCAAACATCATGCTATCTGGAAGTGCTGTCACATTACAGACTCAGTTGAACATCTTGGGGGTTACTGCAGAGACCAACATGTCTTGGCACAGTCACGTGGCAGATATTGCTAAAAGGGCCTCCCAAAAGCTGGGGGTGCTATTTCGTACAAGACATCTGTACACACCAAGCCAATTGCTGACACTCTACAAAGCCCAGATTCGACCAACTATGGAGTACTGCTCACATATATGGAGTGCAGCATCCAAACATACCTTAATGCTTTTGAATACCGTGCAAAAACGAGCTATCAAGCTGATCAATGACCCCGCACTTACTCGTAACTTGGATGGTCTCGAACATCGCAGATCTGTGGGCGATTTATCTCTCTTCTACAGGTACTATCACGGAAAATGCTCTGAAGAGTTGGCACGTATGATTCCACCGAGAGTAGCACCTACCAGGCGAACCCGTCAAACAGACGGTAACCATGAATTTACTGTCAAACTAGAGGCACCAAGAACCTCATTATATCAGAATTCATATCTCTGGAGAACAGCATCGCTGTGGAATAAACTCCCTGCGACGGTTTTCCCTGCAGGTTACAACCTGAACCGTTTCAAGACCAACATACACCGACATTTCCGCGCACTTGCCGCTTCTCGAGCGTGATAGGACATTTCCTTGCGAGTGCGCATATCCGTAAAAAAAAAAAAAAAAAACACCATCAAATGGTACACAGACGGTTCCAAAACTACTGAGGGAACTGGAGCCGGAGTATTCGGGCCACGGACCAGATACTCGGAGCAAATGGGGAAATCACCAAGCATATTCCAAGCGAAACTTCATGCGATCGGAAGATGTGTGCAGTTCAACCTGAACAGAAGTTATCGGAAACGAGAGATTGTAATAATATCTGACAGCCAAGCAGCTATCAAAGCACTGAGATCCCCAGTCATCAATTCTAAGACAGTATGGCAATGTCTACAGAAACTAAATGAGCTGGGAAAACAAAATAAAGTAACCCTCCTCTGGGTGCCCTGACACATAGGTGTCGAGGGGAACGAATGCGCAGATAGACTCGCAAGAACGGGAGCGTCTACTCCCTTCACTGGGCCAGAACCATTATGCGGCGTCCGAAATGCGCACCTCAAAGAAACCCTCAAAAAAGAAGAAAACCTAACAATGGCTAGCACAACCAGGACCATGACAGGCCAAAGATCTATTGGCAACTTAAACCAAAAAAAGTCAGAACTACTGGTCAACCTTAGCAAGAAAAGTCTCAAGACTCTAACCGGGTTTCTCTCGGAACATTGCAGACATAAGAAACACCTACAGAAGTTGGGGTTAGAAGAAGGCGGCACCTGCAGATTCTGTGAAGACGGAAAAGAGACACCTCACCATCTTCTACTGAACTGCGATGCTCAAGGATGAAGAACCTGGGAAGTGCCTTTATACAGTTGGAAGACATTCCAGCCCTGGAAACGCTAGACACCCCAAAATTCCCAAGGGGCCTAGGACTGGAGGGGCTGCTTTGAGCAGGAAACCCGAACTTAGCAGCAGAAGGAGATGTACAATATATCAACCTTGGTCGCAGTGCAACTGACACCAACACACACATACATACACATACATACATACATACATACGCAATTCTGCCAGGAAGAAAAACTAGTTATTGCAAAGACATGGTTCCAACTACCACCAAGAAGATTCAATCTACACCTGGCACTCCCCAAAACATACGAACGAGCACCTTATAAGAAATCAAATTGATTTTATACTGTTCAACCAAAGATACAGGAATGGATTGCACGGAATAGGAACCTATCCAGGGACTGACATAGGGTCAGACCACAATAAAATTAAAGAAAGTTGAGCAAAGATCTATTAAGAAAATCGATATGAACACCATAAAGAAACCTGAGATATAAAAAAGAATCAAAGAAAAATTAAGCGAGGCAATAGTCGGAACCATGTCCCTGAATCAGGGACCGACTAGCCTAGAAGAAAACTGGAACAGCTTTAAGGTCGCCATCGTAACTGTCACAAACAATGAAATTGGACCACCAAATAACAAGAAGAAGAAATGGATGACAGAGGAAGTATTGATATTTATGGATGAACAAAGAACTTTTTAAAAACAAGGACAAGGCTGCTTCTGCCCTTCTGCTGCTATCAGACACAATGACAGCGTTCATCAGCCAGTAAGAGACACAAGAAGAAGATGTGCCAATTTTAGCACGGCCAAGAATGAACTGAGGACAGATTGAATATGCACAGTTTGCAGAATTACACTTCGCTTAAGTAAACGGCGACACTGTTTTTAAGTTTACCATTACGTGAGTTTAACACCAAATTACCCTATTTTAACTCACAGCTTCAACATACCTATTTTTTTTTTTTCTTGTTTTATAAATAATTTTTTTCTACTGACGTTTCATAATAGCAAATTTTCGATTGTCATTTCAGTTTTGAAACGACATTCTTTTAAGCACTGAGTGCGTGAAAGTTACTTTTAAATATAAATTTAAAAATAAAATCACTTTTAGCACGAATATCATACACTATTTTTTCTACAAACGCACTAAAAGTGATTACTTTTAGCACTAGTGCTAAAAGTAATCACTTTTAACACCAGTGTCATAAAATGGCATTTTAGACACTGACAGCATCCGTTAAAAATGACACTTTTAGTGACGTTGGTAGAAAAAAGTAATTTTTAAGCACTAGTGCCTGCAAGTGTCATTCATTATTCAGAAATAAAAAACACACTAAACACATATTTGAATTTTGTTTTGTATTTATTATGAATATTGAAAATGGAATTACTGAATTGAACGTTTGGGTTACTTAAAACAGAACTTTGTGTTGTTACCTACTTTCTAGGATTTTAATTATTGATGTAATCTTGAAAAAAAATCGCATAAAAAGTGTCAGGTGTCAAGTAAAAGCAGGTAACAAAGATTTTGGGCGTAATCGACTTATTCACATGAAATAAAATTGTGTTTTTTTATTATTAAATGCCAGTAGAAAAAAACTTGTATACAATACGTTACGAAACGATTAGAGGTGGGCCAACTTGCGATTTTAATGGAGCTGTGACAAGACGTGACTGCGCCAGTCGTGTCATTATGACAAATAGCAGTGATTTTTTGGAGCAGTTTTATACCTTAGTTGGCGGCCGCACTGCTAATGTTATATTAATGCTACATCGCAACATGGCATAATCGCAGTCCGCAGTCACGGCCGAGAGAGTGTTCCAATTTCCAGCCTATGCTCTGCAGTAGCAGTTTCTATTTGGCGTGACCGCGATGCGATTTATAATGGTATATTATTTCATTTGCATCACAGCTCGAGTTTTGTCCGCGCTGCAACGGTCGCAGCTTGAAGCGGGCAGTGACAAAATGTCACTGCTACTTGACTGGGAATGGAGCAGGCCGTGACTGTGACAGACAAGTAGCAGTGACAAAGTCACAGTTCGTGAAATCGCAACCCACCTCTAGAAACGATGTCTTTTAGTCACTCGACGTGTTGTCCAACTCGGCTTTGCCTCGTTGGACAATTTTCACGTCGCGTGCCTAAAAGACGCTCATTTCGTAACTTATTGTATAAATAGCTATTTCCATCATGCAAGATGGAGATTTTATGAACTATGACCTAACAGAAAAGCAAGAACCTCAAATGAAAAATAAGTTTTTAAGTTGTTGATTCAGTTGTATTATCTTTCATAATTATATGTTAAAGGTTTCCAGATAAAAAACTTCTGTGCATCTAGGGCTTTTTGATGTCCAAATTTTCATATCTGAAAGGTTGTGGAGATACATATACATACTATACACCTACCTAAGTGTAATAATGCGTAAATGATATAATCAACAATTGTTTTGTAACTTCTGCCGGTCTTTAATGCGACTCTGTATGAACGTGTGATATTGTTGTGGAGCACTCCGATATTTCAAAGTGATTGAGGATAAGAGGATTCTAAAGGTTTTGCGTAGAAATCTTGTTAGAGGTAGTATAAAAGGATCAACAAAGAGATTCGAAATGAGATCCACGAAGCCAAGAAAAAATAGTTACAAGAAAGGTGGTCAGGAGTGGAAGAATTGGAGAAGCATAACACACATAAATTAGTGATAGAAGTTACAAGCCGAATAAAGAATTGTAATTTGATTTACATACTGAAGGACAATAGTATCATCTCTGACCCTAAGAAATTCCTCTTCCATTGGAAGGACTACACGCAACTACCTTATGCGGGAGAAACCAGAAGAGATTTCAATGAAAAATATGAAGGTGAACCTTCTCCAAAATACTGAAGTCATCGAGGCAATTGAACAAGGCAAACAAGGAAAAGCAGCAGGACTAGACGATGTATATACAGAGATACTAAAGCTGCTGAATGACGAGAACGTAGACTCTTTGGTGGAAATATGCAACAACATATAGAGACGAGCGAGATACCATAGGACTGGCTCCAGTTAATTTTTGTATCGATCTCGAAAACACCAAATGCAAACCACTGTGATCGTTTGATGAGTAAAGATAATCCACACGAGAATTCACAATAGATGCGACAGAGACATTGCCCCTGCTGAGTTCGACTTCAGACAAAGGCTTCGGCACACGTGAAGCACTTTTCAGTCTAACCGCAATAGGACGTTTCCATGTGTTTCTTAGATTTTCCGAAGGCGTTCGACTGTGTCAAACACACTGAGCTATGCTTCAAGATAAGAACGATCTACGATTTATAAAGAACCCATACATAAATCAAACAGCATCGGTGACAGTTGGAGGATACTACACAGAAATTTCCGATAGAAAGAGGAATAAGACAGATTTGCGTTCTGTCCCCTTCTATAGATACTCTTCAATTTCACTCTGAAACGATTTTTGAATGTACCTTGAAGGACACAGATGACGGCCTTAAGATTAATGGACGGGTTGTCAACAACATACGTTACGATGTTGACAGTCCAAGACGGCCAGGAACCATTACCTTGTTGATACAATAGCTATCGAAGGCGAAAGACACGGCCTGATGAAGGGTAACATAAACAAACAGAGAGTAATCATGATAAGCAGAACACCAAATGTTCACTTGAATATCACAGTGAATGGCGGGAAAATCCAGCAAGTCGCAGTTAGATAGCCTAGTGGAGTAAAATCGCAATGAAATTATGACTTTGAGTGATTCCGAGGTATAACCAGATGAAACCTATATCATCTTGTAGAGGAGACTCTGGGGCATAGGAAATGGGAATGTACAACTTTTTTTAGTAGGACTGAACTTTGAAATCGGACCTTAAACGTGACTGAGCTCGAATTTGAAAAACTACGTTTTTCTAAACATTACCCGCTGTATTAATTAAATCATGCAATCTAAAATTCTGATTTTTTGCACACTTATACTTAAAGCATGAGCGCTTCTAATGACAGTTCAGAAATTTCGAAAAGGTTTAAGGTTTTTTTGTTAAAAAGTTAGGAATATAGAATTACATTGTCAGAGTTAAAAAAAAAAAAAATTAAGTCGCTAACTTTAACGGTTATAGAAATATGAATTTTTATCCGGGAGCTTCGAAATGCGCTCTGATGCTGAAAGCGGCTAGCGGCTACCATTCTGGAAATCATCTACGCTAGTGCGTTAACGTTACATCTAGAAATAAAATTAAAAAATCTTTAAACATAATGTAATTTATTGAATCCTTTTTTATGAAGTTAGTTTTAATATTTTCTCCTTCGTCATCCTCATATAAATCAAGAATATTATTTTGACAACTTTTTGCAGGAACAATCGCTGTAGCATGTTAAACCCTCTTTCAAGCAGACACATTTATTATTTTGACATAATTTATCTTCGCAGAAGACATTCATCAATTGCCTTATATCCATTGGTATGGGATCAGCAGTCATCAAAACAGGCTCAAAAATTCCATTATTCCTAGTCCAACCAAAGTTAACAGGGTCAAGTATAGGCATAATAGGTATATGACTGGATATCCATATATGCAGTTGATATATGCACCTGAAATTTTTTTTATCGCATAAATACATCTTCTTTTATTATATATACACCTAGCTCAGTACATGCTGATAAAATGCATCATCTGTGGGTAGAAGTTCGGAAGCGGATTTATTGGAAGTTGTAGTCAATTGATATCTCAATTTATCGAGGGTTTTTAGGGCTCCGTTCTTATTTCTGAATAGGGCCAATGCAAATTTGGTGGCAATATAGGGTTCCAAGATTTTTAGGAAATACATTTTTTGCCTTTGCATTTGTGGTATCGCATCCTGTTGACACATGCAGCGCTGGTAAACATTTATAAACTTCATATTCCAGTTTCTGCACTATCTATTGGAATGATCCGTTTTTTATTCCCTTGTCCTAATTCCATAAAAAGGTAGGTTTCTTTCAAAGAACTTACTTCAATAAATAAATAAAACACCAACTTTGAACTTAACCGAAGATTAAATTTAACTGGAATTTTTAATCATGGATTTAATTCAATGATAGTTTATAAAAATCTAAGATAGGAATGTAAAATCGGTTTTTCTCTAAAATTAACCGTTCAGGTTTTACAGCCTGTCAAAGTTGCAAAAAGTCAATTTTCAACTGTCAATATTCCCAAAACAGTTGAACTTAGGTATAGGTTATATCAATGAAATCTGCTCAGAATTTTACGTGGAATCCGAATATGCAATCACATGCAGGGTGTTCCATTTAAAATAGCGATGTTGCTACTAGTTTAGAGTAGAAGCGGCAACACCGCATGGTAAAAAATATTTTTAAAGTTTAGATCATGGTCATTTATCCCGGTTGCCAAATTTTCATAATGATCCGCTTTTTAGTTCTCCATAAACGTCTAATACGCCATCCACCGTGGGACACCCTGTATATGTACAATGTACAATAATACACATTGGTCGCCGCAGGGTGAAGTTTAAGATGCACGATTTTGATAATTCTATATCCCTAACTTTTTAACAAAAAAACCTTGGGTCTTTTCGAAATTTCTGAAATGTCATTAGAAGCGCTCATGTTTCAAGTATAAGTGTGCAAAAAATCAGAATTTTAGATTGTATGCTTAAATTAATACAGCGGGTAATGTTTAGAAAAGCATAGTTATTCAAATTCGAGCTCAGTCACGTTTATGGGCAGATTTCAAAGTTCAGTCCTATTAAAAAAAGTTGTATATTCCCATTTCCTATGCCCCAAAGTGTCCTCTACAAGATGATATAGGTTTCATCTGGTTATACGTCGGAATCACCCACCCGCAGAAAACAGCGAGTTAGAGCAGTGATTTTATTCCACTAGCCGGAAAGCTGGAGCTTGTGGCATAGAGTACTTGAGCCGGCAACGCTGCTCGAGATTCGGGATAGCAGCCCTCGGTACAAGACCCAGCAGTTGATATCAGGTCAACGTACCACAGGCTGCTACATGTATTTTTAGTGTGAAAACGGTGCAGACCTTGGCGGCCTGCAAAACGCAGAACCCAGCTAGGTATTTGTGTTACGGGTGAATGCGACAAGACGGTAGCTTCGATGTTTCCAGATCCACTACAACATCGGTAGACTGTTAGATATTTGTTTTCTTTTAAAGGGAAGAGAAATTTTTGGATTGTTTTGTTGACCTTGTCTTCTCTTCACATTTTTCAATCATGGCTAGTGAACAGGAATATGTGTGTCTAAACATTGCACAAGCCACAAGCAACAGTGAGAGCTAATCTCCCTACTTCCAATCCAATTGTCGAAGAAAAGCTTGAAGCTGGAAGTAAGTCAAACATTTATGCTCCAGACTGACTACAAACCCCTAGTGGTACTACTAGGAAGCAAACAATTAGCTGATCTATCACCTAGAATCCAAAGATTCCGGATGAGATTGATGCGATTTCCGTATGATATACAGTATATTCCTGGCAGCAACATGATAATGCCCGACGTATTATCCAGAGCTCCACTAAAATCCACAACAAGCGATCATGGAGCAGATATTTTATTCGTCAACGAACTCATAGAAAAAGTGGAAGATTTTGCAAATCATATCCGTGAATCAATGCCTATCAAGGACATGCGAATAAAAAATATCTTGGAATGTCAGAAGAATGATGTTCAAACCAAAATAATAATAACTTATATACAAATGGTTGGCCACACATTAAGGATTTACCAACCGAAAATAAAATTTTCTACCAATATCAAGCAGAGATAGTTATATTGGATAGCTTAGTAACCCGCAACAATAGAGTATTCATTCCGACGAGATTACAAAAGGAAATATTGGATAAAATACACGACGGTCATTTGGGCATGTCGAAATGTTTAAGCCTAGCCAATGAAACGGTGTGGTGGCCTAAAATCTCAAAACAAATAAATGAAATTGTAACCAATTGCTTAACATGCATTCAATATAGGAATACAACAATTGAACCAATGATTCCTTCCCCTATGCCAGATTACCCCTGGCAGATCGTCGGAGTTCATTTATTCGTGGCCGACAACAAAGATTATCTGGTGGCAGTTGATTATTTCTCAAGAATTATATAGGTTTCCAACTTAAATTCAGAAACTGCTGTAGATGTCATAACGAAAGTGAAACCTATGTTGTCAGGATGGGTATTCCCCATCTTGAGACCATTAGATCAGATAATGGGCCTATTTTTTCTAGCCACATATTCAAACAATTTGCTCAGACATATGGATTCAGTCACATTACAAGCAGTCCTAGGTATAATCAATCAAATGGGCAGACGAAATCTGCTGTTAAAATAGCCAAGAATACAATTATTCTAAAATGCAAAGACCCAAACTTAGGACTGTTAAGTTATAGAACAGCAAAGCTAGAGAGAGAGGGATCATGGGAAGAAAACCTAGGAATTCAATTCCAGCTAACAAAGACAGATTTATCCCTAAGTGGAACTACATAAACGATTTCAAGGAAGTCAGAAGCAACGAAAAAGAAGTTCAAACATTGAATTTCAATAAGCGACATAGAGCAAGATCAAATAGTATCTTGAAAAATAACGATAGAGTTTGGATACCTGATATGAAAATGTTTGGAAAAGTAATGGATGTTGGACCTGAACCAAGAACATACATTATCGCCGCAGAAAATAACGTCATCAGGCGAAACAGAAGCCAAGTTATAGAAGTAACCTCAGAAGCGACGATAAGACAAGAGCAAGGGACAGATACTCGACTAGAGATGTCCAATCGGGAACTCCCCGAAAGTTGCAATGATGAGTCAAGCTCAGAATCAGAGGATCGATGGAGGGGATGATACAAACATAGAATTAGGCATTCCAACGACCTGTCAAAAAGTGCGTTGTGGCGGAAATTCATTATCCCGTATATGAGAGTATGTAATTTAAAGCTTTTTAAAGTGCATTTTGTGGTTGTTTTGTGAATGAACTCTGTTTATTTTTTTATTTTATTGACTTCATTAGTGTTTCTTCTAATTAAAAATGCCACAAACGGGTCTTGAAGTTGATTGTGGAAGTAGTTTCAACAAGGTAACAAGGATGATGTCAGGCTCTTTTGATTGCCCTTTGTTTTAAAATTTTCCAATTAAAACGTGAAAATTTTTCACTACCACTGTTCCTGCATCTAAAATTAAGCCAGACTCAAAATACTTGTGAGAATCTAAGCTTTTGTAAGCCTTCATTTACTCATTGATGTGAAATTTGTGAAAACTATGGGTTGAAATATCAACTGGACATTTTTTCAAACTAACCGTTCGCCCACATCCCGATTTTCCTGCATTCAAGTCTTTAAATATTCAATCTGCATCTCAAAAGGTATATTATAACAAAGTAAATTGTAATTAGCTTGAAAATACTCCAAATAAACTCGAGATAAACAAACAAACGTCAAATTTTCCACGGTTGTCATATTGAAAAATCACGTGGTTTGGAGAGCCTAATACGGATCAGCCGCATCACAAAGCAGTGGACCAGAAATTGAAGGCAATAGCTCCGAAAGTGACAACGACTCCAACCACTCCATAATATCTGAGCCAGGCTCCGAGGAGAAGACCGAAGTCTAACTACACTCACCAGAGATACGCTACCAGGGCCGGTATTCTCGTTCTCGAAAACGCTCACCGCTTTTCAGTCGCTCGGCACTTCTAATATAAATTTACATTAGAAATGCCGAGCGACTAAAAATCGGTAAGCGTTTTCGGGAACGAGAATACCGGCCAGATCAGGAACACTAGTAAAGCCGGCACGTCGTTGCACCTGCAATGGAATGTGTAGTGAAGATTAGTTAAACAAATGTGAAAATGAACATTGTTCAGTGTATATAGTGAATTAGTGTGTAGTTTTTTATCCATAACATTAATATACCCAGTGTAAATAGGACAAACAATGGCTTAAGGCTATTCACGTTGAGTTCGACTCGACTGCTAAGGTAAAAAGACACTCACTTGGTGAAAAGGGAGGATGTGGCATAGATTACTTGAGCCGGCAACGCCGCTCGAGAGTCGGGATAGCAGCCCTCGGCACAGGGACCAGCATTTGATAAGGTTAGCGTACCACAGGCTGCTACAGAGGAAGCCAGAGAAATGAATGTGAGAGCTCTTCTCAGCAACAACAACAAGAACAATCTTAACTTGCCATTACGATATCGTTTTGTAAAATGCTACATAGAAATTCCATGTATCCATTATTCCTAAAGCTGATTATGGAAGATAAGCCAGAATTGTCGCCAACATTCATCAATGGATAAGGCATCTCAAGAAGAAGATGTCGGATATAACATTACCGATGCACTTGTTCATATTATAGGCCATTTACATATCTTGCAAAACAGAAATAACCGTTTAATTCAGAAATTAAAACAGTAGCAATTAAAAAAAAATAAAATAACACGACTGCAAGATTGCACTGCCAATTATTTATTATTCCCATTATAAACTTTACAAATACCAATTACATAGAGCGTGGTGCGATAAAACCCCGACACCCTAATTGCTCTAGGTATTTATATATGTAAAATCGGGGGTGCATTTTAAACGAGTTACGTTTTCGGGTTTTCAATATGTTACAACGATTTTATTTCCCGGACGAATATTGTAAATTAAAAATTTTCCAATAAAACGACACGGTATAAATTATTTCCGTCTGGGTGCTTTGTTGCGCCATTATAACCCAAAAGGGAATATCTATACATAGTAGTAAATTTACTAGATACTTAATTGAGTTTCTGTATTATATTTTAAATATAAAATTGTACAAAAGTATTTGTGGATTAAATTTATGATGTTAATAGGAAACTCTGTGTGAAAGCTGAGAGATGTTTTATGCTTAACTTTTGCCAGTCTACAGAGAATTTAGTTGGAAACGTATCACCCATTATTTTACAATGTGTGAAGTTTATGAAGTTTATATTCCAGGCCTTCAACCGCATCCATGCTATGGATTCAACTTCTATTTTTGTTAGGAAAATATTTCCCTGATAATTTAAGTTCAATATCCTTTTACATTACAATTGTATAAAATCCTATTATAGAAACAACCTAATTTGGCTTTGCTGTGGCGTTTAAAATGAATTATAGATATAGGAATTTAAACCTTTGGCTCCGGATATGGTTAGGCGGGCGGCTAGGGTTATTATCCCAATTTTAAGCCTGATTCGCGAATATAGGTAGGTATTAAATTTTTCGCCTAATAAATTTTGTGCTTTGGCTCGTACATTTGGGGCTTTTTTCGGTTTTATTTTGCGCACCTCTGCGCCTCTTTCCATCGAGTTAAATATACGCTTTTTGGCATGAGTTTCAATTTAAGACATTTTTAATATACATCCCCTCATTCTTTATTTGGGTGCCTCGAGCAAGAAAATACCGCAAATCATTAAACTTACCTCTGCACTGGTATCGTTTAGCTGATATTCATTTTCTGGGCTCGTTATAACTCCTGGAACATAAAAAGCTTCATTAAGGAAATTTGTAAAATATGGTTGTGCATTTTAGCTAGAAAAATAATTATAATAATGAGATTGTTCCAACTATAATAAACCACTGAGTTTATTTTTGCATGGTACATTGTTCTTGTATTTATACTACCATATCAAACACTTCACTAGTGCTCCCTTATTGGTTAATGATATTCTAACCGAAATTCTCCCCTAACGTCTCAGGATTTATGAGGAATTAATTCCAACCGATTTGTTCAAATTTGTTGGGCACCTGTCGCTATATATTCTTCACTTCAAGGTCGCCTCCTATATGACTTGGAGCACCGAGATTATGCATCATTTGGCTGATGGATTAAGTAAGGCTCCTCCGGATATTTAGGTATTCATTTGATCTAAATATAGGCGTCCTTTAATTTATTGTTTTTAAAAGTAATTCCGATTTTTCAATATTACTGCTTTGCAATTTCATGGTTACATTTCCGCATCTCTACATTCGATTGGAAAATCATTTTGCCATCTGTCCTTCAGCTTCAGCATCAGATACCCAAATCGTTGCGAGAACCCACTAAATAGAAACTGGAACCCTGTCTCAGTAACGAGAGACCTCTATAACCCATCGCCAACAATGGTTATTAAATTAGCGGAAATAAAAGTGTCCTTTTTTATTTTATTTAATTCTAAAATAATTTTATTTCTCTTGATCATCAAAGCAATTTTGTGTTCTCTTTTCTTGGAGTTCCTCTCTCTCTGGCACTGCTTTGTCTATCGTTCGTCTCATCTGACTTTCGTTTTGTTCCATTTGTCGCTTAGTCCTGTTCTGTCTCTCTCATGTCTGTGTCTTTCACTACCCATTTGTTTATTTTTAAGACCTGTTCTATCAATATTTTATTGTTGTTTCTCAGGGTTAGCCGGACTTTGTCATTTTCGGCTACGATTTGTTTTCTGATCCTTAACCTTTCGTCGAGGTTGTTACGATAAATTTATCATTTACGTAACATGTTCCATCTCTTCCTATTTTCATTGTAAAGTAGTATTTTTTTCATTTCAGAATTCAAAATAATTTCTAATATTGTAAAAATATCCACAAAATTCAAATTTAAATTCAAATAATACAAGTGCTGCCATCTATCTATCATGTCCGTAAAGTGCGGATCTCTTACCGGTACTGCCATCTAGTGCCCGATGGTTTATTTTTCAAAGCATGATTTTTGGTTAATTCGCATTTGACAGTCATTTGTATTTTCATTGAAAAAAGTTATATTTATCTCACTTTTAGCAAATGGATATTCTTCTGTCCTTTTCTAACTTCTGATTCTGAAATAATCATTTTTGGCTTAATGATCTAATTAACAGTTTTTTATTTTTGACATAACCTTAATTTAAATTATTATAATTTGTAAACAATTGAAATAATTTTAGTGGATTTTTATCCATTCTCTTTTATTCCATGCGGTCTTTCATTGTGTTTTCATTTTGAAGTGAATATGGTCTTTTGGGTGTACTCGTCTGATTGGTTGAAGCTGGTTGGAGTGCAGTAAGTATAAAAAAAACACGGGATCGTTTTCCTGCTGGCTGTGGTTTCTAAAACGCTCTCTTCCTTGAAAAACAGTCTCGCAGGCAAGTCCTCTTTATTTTTAAATAATTTTTGCTTTGAATTTCTGGATCCTCCCTTATAGATTTTTCAATATTCAAATTATCATATCTTTATTAAGTTTTTACCTGATAAATCTTATCTTATCTGTTTTTGAAATATAAATATTATATTTTAAGTTTTTCTAATTGTTGGCTTCCATTTTGTGTGAATTGCTTATTAGTTAGTGCCACGTTTTGTTATAAGAGGTAAGTCAACACAGATTTTTGGATTTTAGATAGGTACTACTGCCCTGGTTTTCAGAATCAATTTTTAGTGTGGGAATATTGGACCATTTGCTCTAAATAGAGTCGGTGAGAACCAAATTTGTGAGTCCATACCCATTAACTCTATTGAATCCAGGCAGAGTCCTGAACAACCATTTTCTGTTTGACTCCCTAAATTATTATCTCAACTGAAGGGTGTAATTTTTTAATAGAAATCCAGACAGGTCAATAATTCAGTTAAAAAGTTTTAATTAAAACATCTCAAGAATTTTGACACATTCTGGATTTGATTAATTTCAACCCCAGGTTTATCTAGTATCTGTGGTAGCTACCTTAATTCGAGAGGAAAATTTTGTCTATTTAGAGGAGAATCCAGGGATTTCATTTCTTATTTTTTTTACCTACCTTATTTTTGCTCGTATTTTTGCCTGCCAGAACTGTTATCAAGAAAGCAGCATTCTGCTTAATTATAACGAGCATTATAATCATTATAATTAAATCTTGTTATTATTTTATTCTACTATTATCATTATATTATCATTATTCTTAATTATTCAATTATTTTTTTTTTTAAATTAAAATATTATTAATTTGTTCTACTTGCAATAGTTTTTATACCTGATTCTGTTGAAAGGAGTGTCTGTGCAACAATCATTTTATACTAAATTTCAATTTCAATTCCCTATGCAAGACACTCACTTTTCGACAGAATTCAGGAATTAAATGTTCCAAATATTGGTGAACCTGATACTGCCTTATGCTTTTCTGGGTACCTACTCTACATAAAGATCACTGTTTGGAGTCTGAATCAGCTGGAGTGACGTCACCCAGCAATCTATCCTCTTCCTGGATACAGGAAACAACACGAAGAGCTTCAGTTCAAGTCCAACACCCATTGAAGAGCTCCGGATTGGAAAGCAGGTACTTGGTATCAGATTCACCAGAACAACCAAGCTGTCAACTGTACATTTTACAGAAAATAACATTTTACATAACATTGTACACAAAATAAAATTATTGTTTGTTGGATGTTGAGTGGTTTCATTTGCACACAAAGGGGCTACACGTTATCTTAATTTTTCTTTGAATTCACGACCCTAGGTTATCATTTCTAAAAGTAAACAAATTCCATTTTATTTGTAACAAGGTTGAAGATCTCCTGTACATGCTGGGCGACCTCCATCCTGGCGGAGCCTAAACCAGTGAATGTATTGTTCAAAGTTGCCGTTGCTCGTGAACTGTTGAAGCTGAGGTCGATTCTCCCGTACCAAACGCTCTCACAGCATTTTTAAAGCTCCCTGCCCTTGCTCTTGTTGTCCCATGCTCTTTGCCACTTCCTCAACGTCCTTTCGTTTTTTTTGGACTTACATTGGACACTACTTGTCAGGCTGTATTCCCTCAGGTCCACTGCGACTTGTTCTTTCTTGCGAGATTTGCCAGTTTATCAGATTCCCTGTTCCCTGGATTTGTGTGACAGTAGCCTTTTTCCATTGGAATTGTAGCCCTTTTCCATTGTCGATGTGTTCCTTTGCCAGTTTTATTATTTCTCCGATTAGTCTTTTTTTTATGGCTCCATTGTTAAGTCGGTAAAGTGTCTGCTTCCTGTCCGTTTTAATCAGAAAGTTTACGCCTGGTATCTGGGTTTCTGCTTGTAACCCTTTTGATTCCGCCATCGTCTCGGCTTTTGTACGCCCTTTTGTTAATGAATTAACAGGAGGCTCATAATATGCTCGGTTTGCTCAGCGAATAATTGTTAGGGGTTTGGGTCAATACTTTAATAAGTACAGAATAGCAAGGGCGCCACTGAATTTAAAAAAAAAAAAAAATTACATGAAATATGGAAGTGTGAAAATTCAGAAACACACCTGAAAAAAATAATTAGCAAACGGCAATTGATAACTCTGAAAAACAAATAAATAGGGCACATAACTCAACCAGATCTTGACATAGGTCAAACCAATAAAACACTCAAGCAATCTCAAATCAAAATAGTACATTATTTAACGAGCGTATAATGTAGTAATAGGTACGCGAGTCAAATACCATGCTTTATCTACGACTATGCTATTTACTAAGAAACTATAGGTCATAATTTGCAGATTTGACGGAAATGAGTTGGTGCCATTCTTCAGTCGCCAGTCTACAAAGATATTACTAGTTTGTAATTTTTCCTTGATTTCTCTTGAAGTAATGCTAGAGATGCTACTTGTACGGCTGCACGAATTTCTGTAGAATTTTGTTTTCACTATAAGAATGCATGAGAAACACGCTTTAAATACAATTTAAGCGCAACTGAAAACTGCAAAATTACTGCAAACGTCTAATATACTTATTTTATCAAAATCAAAATATTATTATAATGTACCTAAATTAAATCAGTAATTTGAGAAACATTGGGCAAAAGTTTTGAAATATAAGTTATCATACCTAAAATGGTCTGTAGTTCTTTTCTACTTTTTTGGTACCTCAAGATCCAGAATAGCTTGCACTTTGTCATTATCGGGTTTCAGTCCTTCCGCACTCAAAACATGTCCAAAATATTTCACCTCTGTTACTCCAAACTTGCATTTGCTTTTGTTAAACTTAACATTAGCACTTCCCGCTCTCTCAAGTACTTCAATCAATTTCTTCAAATGATCTTCTTCACTTTCACTATACCTACATTAAAATGTCATCTATATAAACTTCTACACCAGGTACGTCTCCAAAAATCTCAACAAAAGTTCGTTGGAACACTTCAGGTGCTGAGCAAAGGCCAAATGGCATTCTCTTATAACAATATCTGCCAAATTTATTCGCATTAAAAATTGTTGAAAGTTGACTATGGTTATCCAGCTTAATTTGGTAGAATCCTTTATTCGCATCAAGGGTTGTAAATATTTCAGGTCTTCCCATCTTTGATACCACTTGTTCAAAAGTTGGTAAATCATATCGTTCACGAATAATATTTCTATTCAGATTTTGGGGATCTAAACGTATTCTTAAAGAATTATCAGGTTTTTTTACTACTACAATTGAATTCACCCATTCTGTAGGTTGACTGACTTTTTTAATGATGTCCATTTTCTCCATTTTGTCTAGTTCTTCCTTAGGTTTATCTTGTATTCCCAAATGATATTTTTCTTTTTGCTTCAACTACTGGCTGTGAATCTGGTTTAATTTTTATTTTGTAACTAACATTTTTTATTTCTCCAACACTTTCAAACAAGTCTTTATTATCATGGATCAATTTTTCCCTAAGACATACTAGGATTAGTGTTAGGAAATATCCGATCTAAATTGTTTCATTGGGAAAATTTGCATCTAGAAGACCAGAAACATGTCACTTTCTTTACATAGGTGAAATTCAGAGCGGGTATAAAGTAGTTTTAAACATCCTTAGTACCTAGTTTGTATAAATTATCATCAGTAACATTTGTGACTATAGCCATAACCTTTCGTAAACTTCCCCTGGCCTTGTCTACATCTGATATTACGACTGTGCGCTTCGCCTGTTTTTTTAATGAAGCTAGAGCTCTAACTTTTCCTATATTGCTCTCGATATTAGATTTTTTTTTTTAAATTTGCTTTCAAGTTTAGGTTGTCTAAACTTTCCCTTCCGATCTATCTGGAGCTGAGGCCTTAGTTCTAAGCAACTAGATACTGTTTCCCTCTCACTGACGGGAGATTGTCCATTAACAGAAGTTGCATTAGATAAATATTGATACCAGTATTTTAGGGAGTTATTAACAAAAAGTAAAGTTAATTTGGCATCCATATCACCGACAAGCGCAGCTGCACGACAGCATTGCTTACGTACCTACCATCAAGTACAGATTACAGTACGGTATGTTTGTTCAGGAGAAGCTGAAGAATGGGGTTCTGTTCTCACAGAAGTCACAAACCAGTCAGAGCGAATTTCATTGATTGAAAATAATTAGAAAACTGGTTGTTCGCGATTTAGACCAATCAAAAACACTCTGAGTTGTTCGTGATTTCTGTGAGAACAGACCTTTTAAAGGTTCCTGCACCCATATGTTTGGTTTGAAAAATTTAAGGTTTGAAACAACTCAAGGTATGGCGGCACGATTATGAAGCTAGTACAACAATCAACCATGAAATTACTGATTATCGAAACTTCTAGATGCAAATTCTTTCACTCAAACAATTTGCATCGGATTTTTCCTAACACTGATTGGGCCTTTCTAGTTTGTCCTGAAAACTATCAGGTAATACTAGTACGTCCTGAGAAATATGCGAAGTTCCTAACAACGCTAGGAACTTTTAGTACATCCTAGGCCTGAAATCGGATATTTCCTGTAACATATACATACACATGTTTTGATCTCCTCGTACAAATTGTTTGCTGCGCTATATTCTTGGATTGTCGAGAGTTTTTGAGCGAGTCGCAGTAAATCTTGTTTTTAAAAATTATTTATTTTATTGAAAACTTAGAAGTTACAACAAAAAATACAAGACTCTAAATTGGTGCGGGAAAAGCCGAGAACAAAAGAGTCTTTGATTCGAATTGCTACAGTCTAAGCTAAAAACAAGAGAATGAGACAGAAGGCTCTGCGCGCCGTATTTATATTAAAATACTGCTGACGGTGCAACTGAGTGGGTGAAACCTTGATATGACGGTACTTTTCCAAGCTGATTATCCCTCACTCAGCAGCTTTATAATATGTCGGCTTTTACAGTGGCGTATGCTTATATTTAACATTGAAAAGGGGAATTATTTTTATAATAATAATATAGGGTTTTATAACATAACTCAAGCTTCTCACCATTTTCATTTACAGTGGTTTTCCTGTGGCGTCCCACAACAGCATCATTTTGGCGAATCAACCAAATATTATAACAAAAACACGCTTCGAAATTTAGGCAATAAGTACCGGGATATTTGTCCCGCACAGGAAATTAATTTGATTTTACTCGAACCAGGGTAATGTTAACGGAAAATTCAATTAAATATAGCTTACCATGAACAGGATAAAAACCGATTTTCCAATTTAGCCGGCGAATAGTTTTGTTCATCAACGGATCGCCGTCAGAATAGTTCAATCGGGAATTTAGGTATTTATATAATCAAAGTGAAACGTATTGAATAACAACAAATGGTATTTTGATAATGCCGGAATCGTTCAATTCGTAATTAATGTGGTGTTTTGCCCCCAACCAGCTAAATAGTTCTAATAGCTTACCTAACAATACCTACAACAATTAGGTAAATTAAAATGGTGTATCAAAATGGCTTTACATTTAATTAAATAGGATCATGGATTTTAATATTCATTTACTTCTTAGCTAATTTAGTTATTTCACGTAAATTAAATTACAACTTTACTGATTTTTCTGTGATATTATCAACTCTCACTTCTTTCAAATACTCTTGTTTTGTTAAAACTAACAACAAAAGAACATTGTGAATGTAGATCTATTTACTTCCATCCAACATTAAGTAAATGCAAACTAAATCTCGTATTTCTAAGCTTCGGATATCACAACTAAAGCATGCAAATACAAAGGGACAAACATCAACCACTCTGTGTAAAAAGGATCGAGTTTATCGTGCATTTGCTTTGTGTTATCGTATACCATGTAAATTTTATATTTGTTGTGTATTATCCAATTTCCATCTTGTCCGAACTAATTAATCTCTAGTGCTGTAATGTTTGGATAAATTATCCTTCAATCTGGCAAGCTAATTGATTTCTCCATAAGGATCGAGTGCAACGGCCCAATTTTTGATTCGACAATTTTTCACTAATTTACACAAGCTAATTGCGATTGCTAATTGGAAGCGAACAATGGCCTTCCGTCAATAATTATTTGATGCTGTCACCGGGTAAATCTCGCGTTCTTTGACTAAATTAACGTTAAATGAATTAATTATCGTTAAATGAATTAATTATCAGTAAATTCGCAAATTGAAACCGATGGGCAATGTTTAATGGTAGAGATCGTTGTCCAATAATGGTCAAGTAGTTATCTAATATCGAGTATCGAATGTTAAATAGTCTCATTAAAATGAAAATCAGCCTTTTGTTATTATTAAGTTAAATGATTTTTAAATCATTCATTAGGTACTCAATTTTTGTCTATTTTCGGCTCTTGTTTTTGTTGGTGCTTGTATAGGTACCAATTTTTCTTAAAAATTTTTATTGTGATTGACAAGAAATGTCAGCATGTTTGACTGGTTGACAGGTCGCAAAGCTCAATATTCTGGTATTTTAATTATGTTTCAATAGTTGCTAAGGAATCAATGTAGTACAAGCGGTACGCAAAAAAAAGTAACTTTTCTTGCAGAAAGCATGCCGCTCTGCAGGTCTAGTGCAGAGCTTCAAAGAATTGATTTGACCCGAAGCACACCGACTTCCGACCATGTGGGTTCAAAATGGCGGCTTTAAATAAATAAATAGGAATGAATAAAAAATAAAAATAAAATATTTCAATTGTGCCGAGTTTGGTGTCGTTTCCATACAAAAAGAGGTCACCGACATCAACCTTGAAATGAAAAATGTCGCAAGATTGCTAGTTTCAGCCCCACAGCTATAAAAGGGGGTAATTTTGATCCTAATGCAACCCCTTTGCCGACAACCATGTAAAATTCGTGTCTGCTTATAAAATTCAATTTTTAAATTATCCAATTTATAAAATAAATAAAATAAATAAAATAAATAAAATAAATAAAATAAATAAAATAAATAAAATAAATAAAATAAATAAAATAAATAAAATAAATAAAATAAATAAAATAAATAAAATAAATAAAATAAATAAAATAAATAAAATAAATAAAATAAATAAAATAACAATATTCTCCAAAAATTTAATTTGGACTGGGATTCAACAAGCACAAATGAAATAAGGACTTTATTTTTATTATACAATATTAAATTACATAAAAAAATATTAAATATATAAAATTAAAAGTTCAAACTATTTGATTCAGGCACACATGTTTTATATTTCTACTGCACGCTCATCGTCAAGTTCTGAGTACCTGGTGCTAAAAATAATTATGAGATTGAATAAAATCGAAAAGTAAAATCAATAAGCTAGACAAGAAAATGTGTGTCTTATCTCACCTTTTATTGCTGCATTCTCCTTTGCATTTTTTGCAATTAGGAGTACAGGTCAAAGACCCCCTAATGCAGAGGCAGCGCATTGTGTTGCAATCAGAGGCGCATCCACACCTATCTAAAGCACGACAAGCTGGCCAAATTTCTTCAATGGAAGACCAGACAGGCCTCCAGCCGGTGTCACAACGAGCCCATCCCCAGTGAAGGGGTAATGGAGGTCCTTCCAATTTGTCTGCCCTACCCCAGATTTGGCCTGCTTGGTAGGCGGCTCTTAATATGTGTTCCTTTACTGCAGATTCTGTAGGAGGTATTAGGTTAACAGGCCTATTTTGGGTTGCGAATAGTAACTTTCGAGCCTGATTCACGCTTATACCGCCCTCTGTTACTCCATAAAGCTTCACGGTATATCTGTTCAAGTCCTGAACAACGTTCGCTTCTGGAAAAGGGCCAGGTTCTGAAATGGAAAGGAATGCATCGGTAGCTTCATCGTCTTTCCATGCATTCCAAGCTTTTGTTTTGCTTCGGGAGCTGAAGAAAGATATCGTGTCACACCCACTAAATGCATGAAATCCTCGAAGGGCAGTAGCTTTCTTTTCTCCCAGTGTCAAGGCAATTGAGTGAGCGGGTATATAGCGCCTTAATTTACCACATCCAAATAAAATCCATAACTGTTCAAGACCTTGTGACTGCAATTTGAAAAAAAAAGATACTGCCAGTACAAGGATATCAGTATCGGAGCAGCGAACCACAATATTTTGTGTCCCATGTTGTACCATGTCAGCCAAATGTAGTATAACTCGTCCATCAGCTTCTTCAATTTGATCGCACAAAGCTTCGTTGAGGGAAGATGAAGCTGGAACCGATGCACGAAGTGTGACTCCAACATTAGTGACAACATTAAGCTCCTCTATTTCTGCGAGACATCCTTTTGCTAGGTATTCGAAAAGCTCGACTTTGTTTGATGAGTTTTTAAGGTACTCGTCCCATTTTTTCGGAAGCTCTCCTGAAAGAAATAGATGAGTTTCAAAATGTACAAAGAAGTGTGGACATTAAAAATGTCTACCTTTGTTGGGCAGGTCCTGACGTCGAGCTCCAGTACCTCTCGACTGTCGTGCTGTGGTCTTGATGCTATCGTCTCTATATAAATCCCAGGCTATGTCAACACGCTCTGCTTTGAGATTCTTACAAAATACTTCTATATGAGATTTAACTTGAGCTCGATATTCAGAGAATAGTTTGATTGTACGGGAAGGTTTCAGAAAATGTACTAAAGCTGCGCCATCGTACACAACTGCGTCACAACTGGTTGGCTGTGGTTGTTGAATTTCCCGGCAAAGGTTTTCTAAAATTGAGACAAGTGTACTCTTGGATCCAGTGCGAAGTTCTCCAGAAACTGATATTGCGGGCGGAAATGACTGATTTTCATGTTCAAAAAATTTATCCAAGTCTAAACGGCGAGAAGAACTTACAATAAACAGCCGGGAGAACAGTTGAGCATCAGATTTAAGCTGTTGGTTTGGTGCCACTCGCACCAGTTTCTTTTTTTTAAAACAGAAAATTTTTACATTGCTTTTCTTGATTGGAGAATATAACGAGGTTGGTGCTAATACGAGTCTGTCAATAAATTCATGAAATAAGTCATTTCCTATTGTCTCAGCTCCATGAAGAGCCGCAACACCTTCTTCGTCAGCCACCATTCTAGTATCTAGGGCTATCAGGTCTTCACTTCTTATTTTAAAAGGATTTTCTGCTTGAATAAAGCTTTCTTTGAGGGCAAGGCATTTTTCATAAAAGGATTTTTGGAAGGCAGAGTATTGTTCATGATGATGTGTGCCTTTTTTATCAACCCCAGCGATGTTTTCTTGGAATTGAGAAAGTAGGCCACTAATCTCGGGTCCTGCAATCATCCATCGTTTAAGAGCAGTGGCATCGTGGAGGAGACCAACAGCTCCACCATCAGCTTTAATTAAAGCATTATTTTGTTCGTGGGCTTGATCTATACCAACAGCAGAGAAGATGCAGCCCGACTTATGGACAACAAAGTTACCTAAAACGTAAAGGACGTCAGAAATATGAAGCACATGTTATTGAGTGGCTGACATACCAAGCATGAACTCGCGGTAGACATTGGGTAATTTTGTTTCCAGTTCCAAGAGATCTTTAACGTGCACTGATATCCAACGTGCGTAATTTGAATGACTAAAAGCAAAAAACCAAGGAATCATCCGCAGTAAAGACTCTGTGTACTCTGTGAAATTTCCCAAGCGCAAAGCTGTCAAAAAAGAAAGAAGAAGTATTTGTAAGTTCATCACGAGTAACCAGTATTGAAATGTTGGTGATTTTGGTGATATCAGGTTTACCCAATCACCAAAAGGTTGTTCTTCATTTGGATTATCATCCCTATATGCATCTTGAAGTAGCGAGAAAAGGACAGCCACTGTATACTGATGATGTAAACGAGCTTTAGTAATATGGGTTACCTGGGGTGCGTTCAAGGACGGCAATGCTAATGCCAAAACCTACTTTTCCCCCTCCAACGGTAATGCTGAACCACGTAGTTTGGAGCCGAACTCGAACGCAAAATGCCAATTTTGGCTTGGCTGTAGCTAATCCTGAACGCAGCCCAGCAAAATCAAAATATTGAAAATAATGATAAGTTCTTACAGTGATTTGAATTTAAGAAAACATGAATTAAGTTACCTTTAGGACGGCTTCTGCAGATCCAGCACTTATAATACCAGAGTTAGAGAGTAACTCAACCCATCTTGAGCCATTCAGCAATCCGCCTAATAACTTTAAAAAATTTTGTTCTATGTGTAATGGCCCAAACATTGCAACAAATTTATTCTCTCCAAATAATAGTGGACAGTTCCATTGAATTGTTTTAATTATTGCATAAAATGGCTGATCTGCACATAGAACTGCTGGTTGGTTCTGTCCATTAAGAAGCTCTGTGATGCGATGCACTATTTCCATACCATGTCTTATCATAGCCGGAGACGTAGATTTCTCATAGAACAGCGGCAGCAATGTGCTGATGGATTTCAGTATTGTAACATTGTATTTGACTTCGTTAGAGCGAAAGGATGACCATGATATATTTTGCGGCATCTTTTCACATAGTTCGTTCATTTGCACATGAATGTGACTGAGCCAATCACTCCCCAGATGCCACATGCTCATGACATTCACTAAAAAAAAAATAATAATAAACACTAAGAAGTGAAAACTAGAAATCTTACCTGAGGCTCTCATTCTTTGGGCGATATCCTCTGAACAGGATGAAGGAGCTGGTTGCTTATTGTGAAAAATGTAATCAGGAACTACAGCGAAAGAATCTGGCAAGTTAGGCACACTACGTAAGTTGTTCGCTAAATCTTCAAATGAGATTTGAAAATTTCTGATAGTTGCTTCTTCTTCTTTGAGAGGTAACTGAAAAACAGATATTCCTGTACCATGGAATGAGCCTGCGCTGGTCGTACCAGAAGGATTGTGGTCAATATTATCGATGGCGGCGACAGTAAATAATCCTTTCTTCAACGAGGAAGGGCAAACCACTCCTTCTTCTTCGGCTCTACCAACTACCACATGAGAAAACTGAGCTGTGATCTCCATGACTCGATTAGAAGATATAGAAATTCCCAAATTATGAAGTTCATCTATCTGTTGCTTATTGCGACTGCGTGCATATATCGAGAGTCCAAGATAAATTGGTAATGGTGGTTCAAGCTTTTTTTTATGTCTGATTATATTTCCTTTGGGTAAGGCTTGAAGCATGTTGAACATAATTAATTGGCATATTGTCACGCCAGGTTTTGAGGCGCGACACTCAGTATGCACAGCTGAGCCATACAATAACATATTAATTGTGGCAAGTAATGAAGAAGGGATGGCCTTTTCTTCACAGTTTTCTTCAAACTCTCCTCTGAATGCCACATTTGAAGAAAAAACAGAACTTCTCACATTGTTAATAAAGCGATTAAACCCTAGGGCGTCCCCTTCGCTATCTGATTCACTAATGTTATTGAGCACGTTTGACTCATTCGGGATAAGAATGTACTCTCTGCCACATTTGTGTTCCTTTAAACTGGGAAACTGATCCAGTTTTTTTGGCGAAACCTCTGCGTTTGACGAGCGACGTCACTTGTTGGTAATCTTCCTAGTAGTTGGGTTATTCTAGATTTATACTGATTTCTTAATTGACCTAATCTAAACACACATTTTTTTTCAAGTCTGTCTAGTTCTTTTTGCATAAACAATAAAAGATCAGCAAATGCTAGTCCCTCGCAAACCAACTCATCATCCACCTTTTCTGCATTTTAAGATGATGCTTTTCGAGCTTTAGTATATAGCCTGGATAAACACAAGCGATGATATTTAGCTTCTCTAGCTACAAGATCTCCTTCGACAATTAGGAGGGCTAATAACTCAGTATCTCCTAATATATCTGCATAACTCTTAATTGTATCGTGGATTTCTTTAGTAGCACAGCAATGGAGGGCTTCTTTACGGGTACCTTCAGTTTTGCATATAAAGCAAATTTGCTCTTTTGGCTTTATCGGTTTTGAAGCGACTCGACTCGCTCTAGATGTCGATGGCTGTTGAGGCGTCATTTCATCAACTTTACTACCGAGCAAATCCTCAGATTCTTTTTTTGATAGACTCCTTATAAGATTTTCAAACCTGGCTGATGAATACTTAACTATGCAGTTTTTGTGCCACTTGGCTTTCTTTTCGATAAAAGTTGCATTGTCGAGATCAAAATTTGATACTTTTTGTCCAGACGGAAAAGTAAAATCAAATTTTTTAAGTTCCTCAAAATTGGCAGCTACCGATACATAACCTTTATTTATTCTGACCTTAACTGGATTTAGGGCAGGACATATCAATTTGCCGTCACCAGTCTGACAAAGACAACATTTTTCCCAATCGATCCTTGCTGGTATATCTCCTAACGAGACGGATGCTGCTTGTACTAGTAGACCCTTATTTTTCTTCATCGTTAAAAAATATTATGTAAAGAAATGATAAAGGAAAGTTTTCCAAAAAAAAATTAGTAAATCTTTTCAAAAGTGTGATAATATTTACTCCAGAAAAGCACAAAAACACATTAACTAACTCGAACGCAAAAATATCCACGAAAAAAAAAACCGAAATAAACAATGTCCACGAAAACTATCCGCCAAATACGCACACTGGGGTGGGGCACTCGCTGCAGACAGTGTTGTTCCTGTGCGTGTGCGCATTTCCATGATACAATGGTGTCAAATTTCCGGCAATGGTGCCACATTTAAAAAAATACATAATTATATGAGGATTGAGAATTATTGGTAATATGGTAATAATAGTACCTACTTATTCGGCACCAAAATGTTTTTTTTTACATTATTTTAACCGTAGGGCTCAAAGGACAAAACATACACCATTCTTTATTCTTCCATTCGTTTTAGAGTGCTTGTTTCATACGAAAACAACACCAAATTCGGCACAATTGGAACATTTCATTCTTATTTTCTATTTATTTCTATTTATTTATTAAAAGGCCGCCATTTTGAATCCACAAGGTCAAAGGTCAGTGTGCTTCGGGTCAAATCGACTTTATGGACCTATAAAATCTATATGCGAGATGGCATGCTTTCTGCAAGAAAAGTTACTTTCTCTCAATATTTTGAGTGTACCGCTTGTACTAATGAATAACAATGGGAACACTTTTCCGGCCTAGCCCGGGAAAGTGATTCTCGTACTGCTGAATATTTGGAACCAAAAGACCAACATTTAACAGGTATTTAACCGATCGCAGAAAAAATAGTATGTGTATTTCGGTGAAAAAGCACATTCTCGGCCTTCGGTGTTTGCCGACCTCGACTACGCCTCGCCCGTCAACTTACACCGTCGGCCAAGAATGTGTCACTTTTCCACCTAAATACACAATATACTATTCTTTCATTTTTCCATTCTAAGAATTCTAGGTTAAGAATAATAATAAACATTCAAGGGCCTGGAATAGAAAATTTATGTTTTTTTTTTACATTTTTTCCTAATTTCCACTTTTCATTTCTCAATTTTTGTCTATTTTCGGCTTTTGAATTTTTGTATCTTTCAATGTGTACAATCGTTCTCTTGATGTGAGAAGTCTTGTAACTAAAAAAGGTGGCAAGGAATGACTGATTACACTCTGAGCACCTAATTCTTCTTTGTTGTCGAATACTTGATAAGGTGCTTAGTAACACTCTGTAGTGAGCAGTTTACTGTGGGTGTGATTGAGTACAAACGACTGATGGTTTTTAATACTAATTTATTTAAGGAACGGTAACACTATTTATACACAAATAAAAGCAATATTTTCAGAGGTAATCAACTAATAAATTACCTAACTAAAGTGCTGACATGTTTTACTGGCCCACTGTTCGTAATGTCGATGACTTTAAAAATGCTTGGCTAGCTTGGTAAATAGAAAATAATTAATGGGTGTTAATAAATTGTGGGATCAAACTTCTAGGATAAATAGTACTCATTAAAATAAGAAAAAAGTTGATAGAAACATAGGTCCGCAAATGCTTAGTTTTCGAGATACAGGGTGTCAAAGTTTGAAAAAATCAGTTTTTTAAAATCCGTTTCCCGAATTTCTTTGAACTTGGCAAATTTGTTTGTAGGTAATAATAACAAAAGGTATCTTTTAATTCAATTAGATTTACCGTAATTATCCCAGTGGCGCCCCAGAGGACAACTCGTTAGTAAAAGTAGAAAAAAATGGCATGTCACTTTTCTTTATAACTTTGATATTTTTGCAGATTAAGTCATATTACAGTCAAAACTAGAAAGATACCTTTTGTTATCAAAAACAAACCTGCCAAATTTGAAAAAGAAAATTGGAAAAGGGATTTTTGAGCTAAAAAACGGATTTTTTTTTCACCCTGTATCTTGAAAACTAAGCATTCGTGGACCCATGTTTCTATTAACTTTTTTCTTATTTTAATGAGTACTATTTATCCTAGAAGTTTGATCCCACTATTTATTAACACCCTGTATTTATTACAAGATAATAAGTTTTAAATTTGGAAGAAAACATGGCTAATTTGTAATTAGACATTCTGGCCACTGGCGCCGACTACATAGGGGCATTGAGGCAGGTGCACCCATGAGCAACTTCTCATGGGTGCAGAGCACCCATGGGAGCTCTCGTGGGGAATGCGTACAAACATGTGTAATGGTCATTCCGTTCCGTGTGGTAGTGTCAGTATCATACCATATACAACTTTGTATAAGAATTATACAAGTGGTAGTTCTATGCTCTATTGCTTCATGTTGCTATTCTCTATATGAATTTTATGAGTAGGTAGGTACCAAAAATGTCTTCAACTTCTTTTATTGACTGAATTGTATGAGGTATCGACGAGACCAAGGCATTTTATTAGAATACTTCTATGTTTAATGTTATTATGAAGAAGTACCTACCTACCCAATTTGTGTTTTATTTTTATTTTTGTTATTGGCATTGATAATTGGTATTAAGCTAAGTAGGTACTTGTACCCACCTATTTCTTCGACTGTACTGTATTTATACAGGGTATTGAATCGGGAACCAAATCGATCTATTATAGAAAACTGTATGCAGAAAATACGTGGAAATTTGACAGTATACTAATGTCATTGGGGGCAACCTGGCTAAAATATTTTCAAGATGGTGGCTCTTCCGGTTATACCGGAAGTAGACGTCAAAGAGCCAACTTGCTCATTTTGAATGAGACACCGTATATGTGATTGCATATTTAGATTCAACGTAAAATTCTGAGTAGATTTTATGTGATATACCCTATACCTTAACCGGAGATTAAATTTCATTGGAATTTTTAATCATGGATTAAACTCAAAGCTGGAGTTAATGAAAATCTTAGATGGGAATATAAAATCGGTTTTTCTCTAAAATTAACCGTTTAGGTATTACAGCCTGTCAAAGTTGCAATTTTTAGCTTACAAAACAGTTGAGCTTAGGTATAGGGTATTTCATATGAAATTAATGAAATCTGCTCAGAATTTTACGTAGAATCCAAATATGCAATCACATACAGGGTGTCTTATTTGAAATAAGCAAGCTGGCATCTACTTCCGGTATAACCGGAAGTGCCACCATTTGGAAAATATTTTAGCTGGGTTGCCTCTGTTGACATTAGTATACTGTCAAATTTTCCAAAATTTCTGCATACAGTTTTTTATACATAGATCGATTTGGTTCCTGGTGGGACACCCTGTATAAATAAAAATAAATACATGATTAAATGTTTGTTTAAAATTTATACTACATATCCAGGCATACGGTGGAGGGGGGAGGGGGGGGGGGGGGGTAAAATCGAATACAAAAATGGAACGAGGGTTTCTCTATAGTGTTGCTCGAATTTAGCAATCTGAAACACTATGAAATAAACGTTTTTGGGCGTGGCATCCTGAAAATTTATTTAGCTTGCGGCGAGGTTCCCCCTTCTCCTTATAAAGTTATTATCCTGCACCCATGAAAACTTTCAAAAGTCGGCGCCTCTGATTCTGGCCACTCGGTTCTGGACAAAAATGGCTAATCTGTGATTAGTCCTAGGCTTCTGGGACCTCGGCTTCTCATTGCGTGGATTTGGAGTTGGTGTTACTGAATAACGGGTCTAACGTTTGGTCAGCCAAGGCTTGTCCTGGTGTGTGAGTATTGTCTCTACTGGATTTATTTCTTTGCAAATACAACCATATTAGAAGCATTGCAGTTACTCATAGTATTAGTAGTAGGTAAGTACTATGGAGCTACTAATAATTAGATGATGGTGTACTTGAGTCCAGTTGAAGTCTTGTACTTGTTGATCGATGTGTTGTTTTTCACTCTGAAAATGAGACAGTTGATCGGATGCATCAATAACTTGTTCTTCGTAGGGAATCATGGTGATTTCCTTGGTAGGCTGAACTGTTTCCAAACTTAATTTTACTGGGCGGACGAAAGATCCTAAAACAGTTACAGATTACGATCTTCTCGGTGTCAAAATATTTTTCTTTGTCTCAATGACGCAATTTGATGAAATTTCAATAATTGTGGTCTGGTTTATTGTGGCCTCTTTACTGATACTATCGCAGATAATCGCGGTTTTTAGTTTATTGGTAATAATTGCCATCCATGCGTTGCGTATAAAGCTGTTTCCATACGGCTGACTGGATGAGTTTGGCATGATGTATTTTCAGTTTTTTGGTAAACTTCGTCGCTTATGCAGTTGGGGGTGCCGTCCATAGTTCTAGTGGAGGTAGGTGAACAAACATAAACATTTTGACCGACGTTCATGCTATCTCGAAAATCTCCTTCGGTCAGGTCGAAATACAACTGAAAATTATATTCAGCTGCTAGTAGTCCGCTTGTAAGTTCTAGAATCCAGTACGCATTCTTTTCGGTCTTGACAGATGATAGGTGTTGGTTTTAACAGAACGAAATCGTTGATTTCTGTCATCATAAAGTATCCATAGACGTGGATAAATTCATCGCTGTGACGGACTTCAGTATGTAAAATTGGATAGCAAATGATATTGATACTTTTGGGATGCGGATGCAATGATTTCTTCGGCATGGGCTAGAGATATTAGTTCGTAGCGGTTTGCTCGATGATAATGTACATCCAGTAATTTTCTATAGTACTCTAGAAGTTCGTTTATATAATTTGACATAATCTGGTATGTGCTCAAAATATGTATTTCCATCTTGTTTTCATCCACTTTCTGGAACCAACCTCGCATCCCGTTAATGATCTTGATGCCTTTATTCAGTTTCTATTGAAACCTTATAAGTTATTTTTCATTCTTGTCCCCGTTTCGTTGACTGTTGCTAGTGCATGCAACATAAACTTAGTTTGGTGATTTGAGGCTTTGATTAGCTCTCTTTGGTGTTTGTCAAGCTTGTCTATACTCATATAGACTTCGTCGTTGACTCCAAATATTGAAGTGAGAAATTTGCCCAAAACTCCTCGCTTCTCTCGCTTGGTGACCACAGCTTCCATTCCTTTTTCCATCCAGAGAAGTTGCTTTTCCTTTTCCCGTAAGTGATGAATCAGCGATGTATATTGGCTTGATGTTGCTAATTTTTTCGTATCTCTACAAAGGTCAGCCACCTGCTTGATTGCTAGGACTACGTTGGAAGTATCGTTAGATATTTTTGACTTTTCAAATTTGATTTCGATTCTGAAACTTCCTCTGTCCTTAGCGTGTCCAATCGTTCGATGAATATGCCGGGTTCTGGATAATGAATTGTGTAATTTTGCCCAATAGTACTGTGTAAAGTGTTCATAAACAGAATAGCTATCATGGCAATTTTCCACAGGTGAATGGTTTGTGGTTTCTTTTGTTGTTTCTTGGATTTAGAGTTTCCATGTTGTTCAGTCTCTTGACTTGGCTGTATTATGGAAATTGGAATTAATTTAGGTATAGGTCTTTTCATAGTATGTCCATCTGCTTTCCTCACGGTGACTACTCGAACGGACTTATCAGTTGTAGGAAACACTTCGGTGCCATCTACTAGGATTGATATCTTCCTTGTTAAGAACTAATTCTCCTATTTTTAGTGCTTTTTGCGACTGTTTCTACTTGTATCGTTGTTGCAGATAGTTGTTTGACCAGCTTTCCCAGAAGTCGCGTTTGAGTTTTCGCACCAATTTCCATTTTTTATTGAGATTTGAGTTGTTGATGCTCATCGTGACTGGGTCTGGAGGTGAGATTATTTCCCGTCCAATCAAAAAATGTCCCGGAGTAAGTACTGCTAGTTCTTCTGGATCATTAGATAATCGACAAAGTGGTCTGGAGTTGAGACAGGCTTCGATTTGGTATGTTATCGTGCACAGTGCCTTAAAGGTGAGTCTTGTTTCTCCAATAATTCTTTTTGGATGATATTTCATGGATTTTGCTCCAGCTTCCCATACGCCTCCAAAGTGCGGGGCTGATGGCGGAATAAAATGCCATTATGTTCTAGCAGTGTATCCTGGATATTGGATTTTTGGATGGTTTCTTGTATCTCGCTTTTGAGTATCTTGCTCGCACTAACAAAATGTGTTCCATTGTCGCTATAGATATGTGAGCAGGGTCCTCTTCGAGCTACAAATCGTCTAAGAGCAGCTAAAAACATATCAGAAGACATGTTCACTAACTACTTCTAAGTGAACAGCCTTTGTCACTAAGCATACAAAGATCGCTACGTACCCTTTATATGATTTAAAACCTCTACCCCTTGACGTTTTTATTTGTATTGGTCCTGCATAGTCGACACCGAAGTTGGAGAAAGGATGTGACGGGGTGGCTCTTGGGGGTGGAAGGTCTCTCATTTGTTGCTCTGCTGTTTGGGCCTTAAATTGGATACATCTAATAAAATGCTTGATTGTATTTTTCACTGCATTTTTTCCCATTTATGATCCAAAATCGTTTTCTGGTGTAAGCTAATGTAAGCTGATTCACACCATGTAGAGTGGTGAGATGGGCACTACTCTCAAAACTTCGTTATTGTCTAGAAACGGGTTGAGACTCAGAATTTTGCTCTTTGTTTCTAGTTGATTTTCCTTCTGTAGCGTGTTGATCTCTTTTTCGAAGTAACATTTTTGTGTAACAGCGTGGTTGCAATTTCTTCGACAGTTAATAGATGCTTCTTTTTTCTGCATTTGTTCAGAAATCTTTTACAAAAGCATATCACCCGGATCGTTCTTTTTAGTGACAAGAATCTCTGAATGATTTCATTGCTGCCCTTTGTTTGCGTGGTAATGATGTTATTTTTTTCTTCTTCAGTCATTGCAGGAATGATTAAAGGATTTCTTGTTACGCTATGTAACATTAACAATGATGGTCCATGCCACCAGAGAGCGTATTTCTTCAGTTTTGATGGCTCTAGTCCTCTGGATATTACATCGGCAGGATTGTCTTTTGATTTTACATGATACCAGAATTCACTGGATACAAGTTTGTTTATTTCACAGACTCTATTGGCAACAAAATTTTTCCATTTTGATGGCTCTCCTTTTATCCATGCCAGGATCCATCGAGTTTGAGTAGGCATAAACTGGAACTTTCTCTAGCGATAAGGCTAATATAGTAGTCCTAGCACACAATTTTCATCGAAAAACGGCAAACTGTGGTACAAGCATGACATTTGGCATAGTTGTTTTTAGACCATTTTAAGTGATTTGACCCGATGTACACCGACTTTCATCAATTGGGACACCCCCACCCCAAAATGGCGGGAAATTCAGAACGTCAGTTATAAAATTATCAGATTTTTCAATATTAAATATAATATTTACTTTGATTAAGGTCCTGAGATATCTAAAACATCATTTTAAAACATTTAATGGAATACTGCTCCTCTGTAAGGAGTATTCTTCAAAATGGCGGCCCATTTTTTCACATTCTTGTATATAAATCTCTTTTAGGGCGTGTGATATGTCGTTTGTAGCAAAAATTATTCAAGAAATTGATTTTTGGTAGACAAAATGCTGTAGGACTAATATTTGAAAAGAATCATAATTTTACATTTTCGTACATCTTGTCAGTCTCCCAATGTCGTAGAGGATTCCTAGGGAAGGGATTTTTTTTGGATTTTTAGCTGGGCATATCAATGGGCTCTTTCACTAATTTTTGAAATTGGCATACTTGGATAAAGCAACCAAAAACAGAATTTCCTGTATTTTTACGTTTGGAAAATTCATAGTCCTTCTTGAGAAAATAGAAAAAAAAAAGAAATAAAAACCCAGAATTTATCCGTATGACGACACAGTTTGCATTTTGACAGTATTGCCACTTATTGTCAACAAATTTTGGCAAAATACCATGAAAAATAATTAAATTAATGAGTTATGGATCAAGATTATGCCCGTATGCACCGTTCACTTTATTCTTTTCTTAGTTTCCCTTTCAACTTAAGTTTTAAATTTCGTATGCATCGCCAATTGAATTTGCTCAAGTTCTTCTTAAAGTTAAGTCATCGAAATCCTCGACTTAAGAAACAAAAATCTGTCTTTATTGCGATTGTGGGGTTAGGTTAGGACCGGATGGGTTTGTTATAACATAACAACTATAATAAACAAGATTTTCCATCCTTTACCATACAAAAAAATGGAGTTCTACATGCTAGTTGAAGACTATTTTGATATTTTGAATATTTTCAATTATGGGCCCCAAGAATTTTTTAGTTTTAATTTTTTTGGAGAAAATTATTTCTAGTCAATAGATGATTCGTCTTTTTTTCGGCGATTCAGGTTGAGAAAACCCACCGTTTTGCAAGAATTGTCTTCTTATTTTCAATTATATTAGCATATTTGCTTATCATGGTTGTTTTTCGTTTTGTGAAAAATTTAATTCATGCTTTTCTCTATCATTCATATTTGAAACAAGTCTTGCCTTCAAAAAACACCCCGAGAAACACAAAACAAAGAGCGGCCTAGAATATTTCATAGTTCTATAGACACCGACACCAAATAACCAATACGATACAAAATCACCGCAAAGTATAGAGAAACAAATATGTTTCTTTTATATCTACGCGTAAACAATTTTTAAATTGTCAACCAACGAACTAACCAAAACTGTCAAAGTCAAACTGTATAAAAACCTGTAAAAACTGATAAAAAACAAAAGTCATCAAGAAATTGCAATGTTGCAAATTCTATCAGGTTCTTAGGTAAGAAAACAAAATTTGTTGACGGTGCATACAAAATTATTTCTCAACTTTAAGAATAACTTTGCTAAGCCTTTCCTAACGATGAAACGGTGCATACGGGCATATGTAACTTTTTTTTTAAACTAATGCTCAAACACAATTTCAATCTATTTTTTATATTTGGTTTTATCAATTTTCACAATCGACAACAGCGCATTCGAACCTTTTACTAGTCGGTAACACAGCCGAGCCGGTCAGCTGCTGGCAAACTTGGGAAAATGGAAATTATTCGTATGGCGTCATCACTTGGCGCGTTATAATCATTTTGAATTTGGCCAGTTTTGAAGTGCCTGTAAAAAACTTATTCAACGTTGTAGATAAATTTTTTTTTTGGTATATATGCCTGAAATAGTCCCCCTTTAGGATTTTATACTTAAACTAGCTGAACCGGCGAACTTCTTACCGCCTATGAATTATTAAATACCTATTAAATGTTGTGTTAACGTGTCTAGTAGTTGAATTAAATTCAGTTTTTTTCAATGGTGAATTTGGCCTTGGTTGAAAAAAACTAATGTTTACTTTCTGGATCAGAAATCACCTAAAATTAAAATTTTACATCATTTGGCTATTGATTTCAAATAGGGTGCCTCGCTTGGATCATAATCGCTCTCGGAGCACTTCCGCAGAGATCTGTGACGTCACCGCCCAAATAGAGAGCGCTCTGAAAGCAGTAAAGCCGAAAATGCTATAAGATAATACTGTTACGTCGGTTGAATGGAATAAACAAAAATAAGTTGAGTTATGTAGTGGTGAGAAGCAAGAAAAAATTTAAAAAAATTGGGGTGGACCACCCTTATCACTTAGGGGTATAAAAAATAGCTTGAAACCTATTCTCAGACCTACCGAATATACATAAAAAATTTCATAAAAATCGGTAAAGCCGTTTCGGAGGACGAAGGTAACTAAAACTGTGACATGAGAATTTTATATATTAGATTACGTAGTCAAATTTGAACATTTTTGAAGAAATTTTAGAATTCTGGATCAAAATTAATTTTTGAACAGAAAGTGACAGAACGGTCTTAAAATTGTTGCTTCCGACTCACATGATCGTAGAAAAATGCGAATGCCAAGTTGTCCTTCGCTTGTTGTCCAAAGGCTTCCAAAGTTGAGAAAATCACATTTTACGTGATAACTCAAAGAAATCAGTGAAATCACCCAACTTTCACAAAAAGAGTTTTTTACCTTTCTCAAAATAAAACCAACTATGCATTAAAACTTTTCATTTATGTTAGTTTTTCTTCTTCCAATGCGTATCCACTAATCCATATTTGCGATAAAATTTTCCATCGCTTCTCTATTCCTTGACGTGTGTAATAACGACTGCACATCATGTAGCCCTGTGCACTGTCTGATATTTCGCAGCCAAGACATTTTCTTCCTTCTTTTATTATGCACTACTATAAATGATAAAACTACCTATAAATGAACCCCTGTATGAAAAAACACTTCCTAAAAGAAGTTGGTGGTCTTTTTTTTCTTGTTAAGCCGTTGACAAGATCTGTGGACAAGATATGTTTATTTGTCATTGTTTGGCATCTCGGGAATTTGTAAATACAAAGTTTGAATACAGGGGTTCATTTATAGGTAGTTTTATCATTTATAGTATAGTAGGTACTTAGTCCATAATGAAAATAATAAAAACTGGCATGAATGAGAAATTTTAATGCATAGTTGGTTTTATTTTGAAAAAGGTAAAAAACTCTTGTTGTCAAAGTTGGATGATTTCACTGATTTCATTGAGTTATCACGTAAAATGTGATTTTTTTAACTTTGGAAGCCTTTGGAGAATAAGCAAAGGAAAACAACTTGGCATTCGCATTTTTCTACGATCGTGCGAGTTGAAAATAACCATTTCAAGACCGTTTTGTCACTTTCTGTTCAAAAATAAATTTTGATCCAGAATTCTAAAATTTTTTCAAAACTCTTCAAATTTGACGTTTTGTTATATATCATGATTCGCAGATCCCAAAAATGCCAAAAAATTCTTGGGATGCCATTCGAAATTACGGTCAAACCGGAAGTAACCAAACATTGACACACGTGTCAAAAGATGACATTTCTTAAACCTACACTCTATACCAAAAATCTTTGCCATTGAAAAAAAAAAGCAAATGCCAGCGCGAAGCTGATCTCGTAGACACCTGGTATAGTATCGCACCGGCGGTTCTGTTCTCCGGGGGGGGGGAGAGGGGGGATTCACCCCCTCAGAGCTATAAAAAAAAACAACAAGAATCTGAAAAAAAAAAGTTTTTTGAAGGCTTAAAATAAAGGTTTTTGGGCGCGGCACCCGAAAAAAAATTCTGCCTCCGGTGGCACCTGCGATGAGCGGTGAGCTCCCTCTTATTTCTCTTC
The DNA here is from genome assembly GCA_917834065.1 of Ceutorhynchus assimilis. Classification (NCBI taxonomy): domain Eukaryota; kingdom Metazoa; phylum Arthropoda; class Insecta; order Coleoptera; family Curculionidae; genus Ceutorhynchus; species Ceutorhynchus assimilis. Next base: position 13,719,253 of record OU892287.1, read on the forward strand.
ACCTACATATATGTATGGGTAAAAAATATTGCATTACCCCCCCACCGGGAATCTTCTCTAGAACCGCCGTTGATAGTACCTATATTGATATCCAGCTTAAAATGAGAAGTTCATGATGTAAGTAATGTTTTTTTAATATTAATGTTTAGGTTGTATATGCACTAGTCGTTTAGATATTAATTTAGGTGTTGTCTAGTCTAGTTGAAAAATGAAAAGAAAAAACACAGGTAATTTACGGACTAAATATTCACTTTAACCCTCGCTTCACTCACTTCTCAACTAGGTATCTATTTATTTATGAAAATATGGAAACAGAAACTAGAAAAACACACGCAAACGTCGATGCAATTTGGCGCGCAAAGTCGACAACAGAACAAGTTCATTTTGTATCAGCAGCAGTGCCAAATTCATCGTAAATTCTAATATTTTCATGAATTATTTACCGACAAAACACTGTCACTGCTTCAGAATTTTCAGATAACTTTTACCTTCAATACAAAAATTAAATTAGCATACAAATACATACAAAAATAAATAAAATGTATTCAAATAAATATGTAAATAAATAAATAATGTCTTTTAGTTATTACATATTTATGTTATTTGAAAAACAAATACAATAAAGTCTGTTTTTTTTTTAAAGATAATTCCCAAATTCCCAAAGTCAAAAAGGACCCCGCACATTTTTTATGGAAAAGTGATCTATGTGGAATTTTGCTGAATTTTTGATATTGTTTATAGGGAGTCGTCCTTAACAAAAGTGATCATTGCGCTAATGTTCAATACCCAACAGTTTTCAAGATATCAATTAAAAACTTTTTAAAAATACTCTTCAGTATGACGTCACTCACAGCAACGAAAATTATTACTATCCTTTCCACTTTTGACTTTGACTTTACTCTTCTCCTTTTAACATTAAGAAAAAAAAAAGATAGCGATAGCGATTAGTGACAAATAGGTAGGTATGCAAACAACACCTATTGTTTGTCGATTTTTAAAACAGGTGTGACGTCAGGTAACCATTGGCGTTCTAATGTAGGGAGCCACCAGCTCACATTCCGTCCGAGTATCAGATTAAAATCGACGGATAATAGCTCCTGCCGCAATCGTCAACTTCATGTCATGATGTCTGTCATATAGCGATTTCATTTGTACCTGTTGTTGTTTTTTTTTATTTCCTAAATGTTAAAAGGAGAAGAAAATAAGTATAGGTAGTCAAAGTCAAAAGTGGAAAGGATAGTTTTAATTTTCAGTACTGTGAGCATACTGGTGACGTCATACTGAAGAGTATCAAATTAAAAAAGTTTTTAATTGATATCTTGAAAACTGTTGGGTATTGTACATTAGCGCAATGATCACTTTTGTTAAGGACGACTCCCTATACACAATATCAAAAATTCAGCAAAATTCCACATAGATCACTTTTCCATAAGAAATGTGCGGGGTCCTTTAATAACTATGGGTCAAATTACAGTACATTTGCATCTGCAAATTTGCAGTTCTGCAAATATGGCTGACTTGCATATGTGCTCTATTTGCAGAAACGAACAAATTACAGAAAAAATTTGCAATTTTGTCATATTTATCAAGAAAAAGTGTTTGGACGCTACTGATTTACCAGTTTAAAATGTCAAATTTGTCAAAGCGATTGCAAGGACTTACGGGACCGTTTCACCATGCGCAAATTTGCAGGCGACCTGCAAATGCATTCTGCTTCTGTAATACGAAAAGTCAGACTTGCAGGTCCTGCATTTGTATCTTGGTGTTGCAGAGCTTCTGTAATTCCAGGCTATGTCGGCAACACAAGCCTTTTCTACATAAAAAAATTCAAAGATCGACAATTTTACATTGTATTGCCAACATAATGTCATTTTGACTTTTATCTTTAAAAAAAAAACAGATTTTAAAATGTGTTTTTTTCTCCAAACGTCAAAAAAACGTCACTTTGTCAGCATCTGTCAAGATGTTAGAAATTCAATTTCTCTGCTGGTAGGCAAATTCGGCGGGTTAACACCTGTCGAGGTGGTAGAAATTTAATCTTTCTCCAAACGTCAAAAAAACGTCACGTAGTTAACCCCTGTCAAGATGTCAGAAATTTAATTTTTATGCTGTAGAAGCACTTTTTTGTGCTTCAGCAGTATTGCAAGCCTCACTACGTTCGGCTCGCAAACCTACTGCTTCAGCACAAAAAAGTAAAGCTTCTTCCTAATACTTACAACAATATACTATTTTTTCAAAGATAAAAGTCAAAATTATATTATGTTGGCAATACAATGTAAAATTCTATGCTTTCAAATTTTTTATGTAGAAAAGGCTTGTGTTGCCAACATAGTTACTAAATTTTTGACTTGGGGAATTATCTTAAAAAAAAAAAACAGACTTTACATTAATTCATTACACGCCCTAGAACAGATTGATATACAGTAATGTAAAAAAATGGGCCGCCATATTGGAAAATACCCCTTATATAGAGGAGCAGTATTCCATTAAATGTTTTAATAGTAGATTATACCACGAGTCAATAATGATAGCTATTATTCCCGAGGATTATTACGAACTGAGCCGCGTTAGCGGCGAGGGAGTAACATTCCGAGGGAATAATAGCCATTATTGCGAGTAGTATACTCTACTTTATTTACGACAAATTAATTTATCTAAGATTTTCAATGAACAAATTTCATCGGTCTCATAATTTTCAATACAAATCCACATGCACTACACGTTTGACACTGACACTTTTGTGGAATAATGACCATTAATCCCGCTACTCGTCATTAATCCCTGGAGGAATAACATATGTCATTATACTGCCAAAATCACAAATATAATACGCACATTATACATTAGTCGTAAACAAAATATTATTTTAGATAGGGTTTGATTGAATGAATATTTTAGATAGGTTTTGATTAGTTTTGACAACAGAACTGTAGCACAAAGTTCAAGTCATGGTAGAGCTGCCTTCATCCGTGTTAGAGCAGGATTTAGCAGTTAAGAGAGTGACTTGGCTTTCATCTCTTGGATTTGTAAGTTTCATGTAGATGACTGCACCGTATGCTTTCTCTCATGCATCGCAAAATCTATGTATCTCAATGTTGCTTTGTTTGGATTGATGTCTCCATCTGAAAATTGTTAATAGTTCAACATTTTTTAGTTCTGCTTGAAACTTCTTCAAATTGGTTTGTATGAATTCAGGTACAGGATGGTCCCATCTTAATTTTTGTAACCATAATTCTTGGATGAGAAGTTTTGCGTTAATAATCCTGGAGCTAGCCAGCCAAGCGGATCAAACAATTTAGCAACCTCGGAAAGGATATTTCGTTTCGTAATTTGTCATGTGGTGTCCAGTGGATTCCAAGAGATTTTCTTGTTTCATCTTCTGTGATTTCTACGGAAGTTATATCTTACAGTTCTTCTGGCAGAGCTTGTAGGCGTTGGATTTCTGTTACTGGACCATTTTCGTAAAGTGAACCCGCCAGAGCGAAACATTTTGATTAGTTCAGCTTTGAGTTCCAAATGCTTCTTCAATAGTACGGAAAGAAGGTCGTCTACATAGAAATCGTGTAGGGCTGCCTTAGCTGCCTTTGGAAAATTTGTGGCCTCATCACTGCAGTGTTTTCATCACCAAATATGGAGCAACGGTTGTATCATTGGTTATTGTTGTGAGACAGTATTCTTGTATTAGATATTTTTTGTTAAATCGCCACAGAATTCATTGAAATTTCAGATCGTCTGGATAGATTGTGATTTGTCTATACATTTTCTTAATGTCAGCTGGTGATAACTATTCTGTGTGATCTCCAACGTAAAAGAATACTCGAAAGCTCTTGCTGTAATTTGGGACCAGTAAACATTGTTTCGTTCAGGCTGGACCCAGAAGAAGAAGTCTTGCTGGATGCATCAAAGACTATACTCGTAGCTTGGTCGTTGTATTTGCTCCTTTTAAAACATGGTGATGAGAAATTTAGTATTTTGAAAATTCTGTACCTTTTTTATCGCAGATTTTCATGTGTCCCAGATCTAGGTAATCTTGCATAAATTGTTTGTAGGTGAAGTATTTATTTCCACTAATTTTTGTTAAACTTTAACATGTTTCGCTACACTGTAGCTTCATCAGAAAGATGTAGACATAAAAGTGAAATTGTCAAATATAAATGAGGTAAAAGCTGGTCTAATTTTACGTTAATCTAAAAAGTTATTATACAATAAATAAATTTAAAAGTGGTGAATTGTTTAAATCTAATTGGTCATTCAGTAAACAGTCTAAATTTTTAAGTTTGTTTATTTCTAGAGATTCTAGAAGATTTAATTTTATCCCTTTGTTTTCATTATGTAAAATTTGAAATTCATTATTAAAATTATGATTAGATTCTATTAGATGATTTGCATAATTTGAGTCTGTTTTCTTTTTATTGAAACTATTATAATGTTCTTTAATTCTAGTACCAAAATTTCCACCTGTTTGTCCTATATATACTTTGGGACAATCTTCACAAGATAATTTATAAACTCCAGATTTATCACATATTTTAGTTTTAGTTAAAGTTTAACAAAAATTAGTGGAAATGAATAAGTATAATAATTTACTTTAAAAAAAAAAATCTTTTACTACCATCTTTGTCTCTGGTTGTGTTTAGAGCATGTTGTTCCTCACAGATCTTCTCATCTTTAGTCATTTGTCTTAGTTGGGAGATTTCCACTATTTCCCAGAATTTAGTTAGCTGTAGATCGTCTTGAATGTCGGTTGTCACTGTTAGAACCTGGAGTTTTTTTATCTTTGGTAATTCCAGTGTTTCCAGAAAATATCCATCCGAATTCGGTGTTCTGTCCCAGTATGCCATCATTCATTTTCTTGACGCCTTCAAGTAAAATCTAAGCGTATTCTTTGGCGCCCAAACTATTGTCAATCGGACCAGGCTTCTGAAATGTAGGATCTGCCACAAGGTCATTGTTCTACTGAGATATATTGACATCTAATGGCTTTCCAGCTAATGTATGTGTGAGTTTAGGCAGCACAAGGAACACGATGTCCGACGAGAAGCTGCTTGAAAATCTTGGGTGGATTGTTTCTATCTGCCATTTTGCTGTCTGGGATCTCTTGCACCAAGACCTGATATCTCGATTCTAATCTTTTTTCTGGGTAGTGGAAGGAGGCATGCAGCTTCCTCTATGATAAAAGATGACTGGTAGCTGAATCTACTAGAACTCGTAAATTCTCGTATAGTCTCCATGAGATTTTTTCACTTTTGTTAATGCTGTAGCTAACAACACCATTTCATCTTTTCTGCTAGCGTGGTTTGTATTTTACTCTTTGTTTCGGCTTCCACGATGATAAGAATGATTATCTCCTGGTGATCTTTTTAGTTGACTTTTATTTTGAGGGAACATGGGTATGGTGAGCTTTATTGCAGCGTCGGCATCGACCGGTGGAGATGCATGTTATATTGTCATCATAATTGAGACAATTGATACACAGTTTCTTCTCCTTAATTGTGCTGAAGCGTGCAGAGGGAGATGAGGCTTGAAACTTGGTACAATTATATATTGTATGTGATTGCGAATAATATTTGCATCTAGCATCCGTAATTTTGTTGGGTTTAACTAGTAAAATCTTCGGAGAATCTGAGTTGGCTCTAGTGATTGAAATCTTGCCTGTAGAAATCTTTTCATTTCGACAAAATCTGGTAATTTATGGGGCTCTTTTAATGATTTTTCGTCTACCTAGTTTGTTTGTTTCGGAATCCTATTTCCGAAATATGCGACTTATTATTGGACTCCATGACGCTGTGTGAATCTTGATGTTTTTCAGATCTTCCGAACATTCGATGATGGTCTCATGTAGCTGTTTTATTTTTGATTAATTTTGAGATGATAAGTGTTTCGTTGCTTTAACGATCGCTCAAGATTCGCCAGTCATGCTGTCTGAAAGTTAATGTCTGAAATTTGGAGATGCTCTTTGAGTCTGCTGACTTCTCCTCGAATATGGGTTTTGAGCTACTGCATCTTCTCAATCTGCGTCAGATTTTTGTTTTCATTGACCACCTTCCTGAAGATGTCTCGGAAAGTTACCCATTCTTCATACTGACCATCGAAAAACGGTAACTTTATCTGAGGAAGACTGATATTGCATAACTTTGATGCTTGAGTCGGAATATCCTGGCCTTGGATTTTGGATTCCAATGTTTCCAGAACATCTTCATATTTGAGCTCGATTTCTTCATAGGGATTCTTAATTGTTTTAGAACGACCCTGAACTTGTAGCTCAATGTATATCTCGGAGATGGACTCCCAATGTTTCGAAATTTTGTTGTATATTAGTTGATAACGACAGAATGATTTCTCCACCTGCAAATCATTGATGATTTTGTCTAGAATCTGCTAAGTTGATTGATTCGAACTTCTTCTTCCCTCAGTCGGTTTGGCGGAGCTTGCAGGGCTTGGTATGAGGATATGTCGCTGTGTTGCTCCTTCTTACCAATAATGTACGCTATGGCATCATTATAGATTTTGGTAAGCTGTTCTATGTACTTATCGGTGTAGTATACATGAGAATGACGCTCTTGTTTATCAATTTCCACATGATTTCTCTAGATCTCTTTCCAGACTGATTCGAGCAGATTTATTTTGTCTTGATAATATTGCTCGGTTTTTCTGCTTGTAGTCTTTCTTAAAATTGGTTAGGTGGCGTTGAATTTTCTTTCCCAATTTTTCTTGGGATTTGGCCAAGGTGTTGATTGTGTCTATTGGTATAATTGTATTGTGTTATATTTGTTTGTGTAGTGTTTATGCTTAGACCGGTGTCTAAGTGTTAACCCCGAAGGGCGCGAAAGTGTGTGTTTGTCATTAATTGGTGTAAAAATGTTGAGGTTCAAAGTGTATTGAGAAAAATTAGGGAATTGAATAGATAACTGACAAGAACCACTCAGCAGGGACGTAGCGAAGGCCTCTGGTTTGGGAAGGGGGTGACATTCCTAATTTTCCCAACTTTATTGAAACATTAAAAAAAATAATATTAAAAACTATTCCCTTCCTCATACAACTTTAAGACACAAAGCGCATGAGTCGGGGTATAAAGACGAAAGGCTACACAAAAAAAAACGCGCATCTGTAGTGACGTTACAAGGGCATCGGCGCTTAACAATAATAGGCAATCTTCTTTGTTTATAATCCTTGGTTTGTGTCAATCGTTCGTCGGCTGTCATTTTCATTGGCTGTCTTTCTCCGTCTCTCCACGTTATATCTTTCTTCTCTCTCGTCTGTCGTGTGCCGAAATTTACCAAAACGAGTCGTTACGTGTAACGTGACGCGTCTTTCAAATCGCTTTATTCACTTCAAAAAAATCATGTGTAGCATTATACACGTATTGAGAAGTGTAACTTTTTAAAAACTATACCCTCCCTCATACAGCTTTTAGACTTAGCACATGAGTCGGGGTAAATACGAAGAGCCACACAAAAGGGAGACGCGCATCTATAGTGACGTCACAAGGGTATAACTGCTTGACAATACTAGGCAATCCTCTCTACTTATAATCCTTGGTTTGTGTCAATCGTTGCTCATCTGTCATTGTCATTGGCTCGCTTTCACCTTCTCTCTACAGTCTACGTTATATCTTCCTTTTCTCTCGTCTCTCGTGTAACGAAATTTTCCAAAACGTGACGTTACGTGATGCGTCTTTCAAGTTACTCTCCATATTCTCGTCTACATATCAGACCGCCGCCCAAGATATGTTTTGATATTTTGAAAATTCCGAATGATTCCAAAGATATCCATGAAAAACCAAATTTTGCCGAAATCGTTTTTATTTTTTTCTGACTTTATTTGAAATGCGATATCGCAAAATTGTTGGATTCTTTAAAATAATGAGAGTGGACTGTATTATTAATATATTTACATTTATTTACACACACGACTATTTACACTATTTACAATTTGCATTTTCTCGTTTTTGTTTACGTTTTTAGACTTATAGAGTCTGTAAAAATGGTCATATAGGACCTGCCCAGAATTATCTGGTGCGCTCGGTGAGGTTCGATTCGACACTGACTGTTCCCGTTGGTTCACTCGCGTAGATGCCGGAAGCCACTTTACCAAAAACTTTGACAAGTGATTTTTGACACTGTTTGACACATACGCGCACACTTCCGGTGCATACCGGGAAAATTAAAATTTGAATTTTAAATTTACTGTTGGAATATTGTTTCCAACAAAAATAAACTTCACATTCTCATTGCCACTTTTTCTCCACTGCATGATAATGTTATTAAATTTTTGATCAAACGTTTCGTTTCTCCGCGATCATCATCAACTTTGTTTTTTCAAATGGTCGAGTTTTTTATTTTATGGCTAATAAACTCTACTTTTTATTCTAAATCCAATGACATATCATTCATATCAAGCTCATAATTCCAGGAATATTTATTAATTTCCACTAGTGGTCCCATTAACGGGCCTCCGCGATCTCCAGGCATTACACCGATGGATTCTGAAAAGTCAACTTCATTCTTAAGGAATCCTCAAAAGACAAAATCCATCTGTGTAATGACCGGAGATCGCGGAGGCCCATTCATGGGACCACTAGTGGAAATTATTATTTCTGGAATTATGAGCTAGATATTATGTCGTTGGATTTAGAATAAAAAGCAGAGTTTATTGGGCATAAAATAAAAAAAATTCGACCATTCGAAATAACAGAGTTGATGATGATCGCGAAGAAACGAAACGTCTAATCAAAAATCTAATAACATCATCATGTAGTGGAGAAAAAGTGACAATTGAAAATGTGGAGTTTATTTTGCGATATCATTTCAAATAAAGTGAGAAAAAAATAAGAACGATTTCGTCAAGAGATCCTGTTGTCCGGTGATTTTGCAATTCATTACGAATCACGACACGTAGCATGATGATCCTAATGTTAATTTTAATTAGTCCTCGCAAATAAGGTGCGCAAATTTTTGTCTGCCAATTTTTCCCAACTTTTAATTTTTCATCCAAGTTTTCCCAACTTTCGATGTATTTTAGAAACTTTGGGGGGGGCGTTGCGTGAAAAGTCTTGTAACTAGAAAAGGTGGCATATAAAGACTGATTACACTCTGAGCACCTAATTCTTCTTTGTTGTTGAATACTTGATAGAGTGCTTAGTAACACTGTGTAGTAAGCAGTTGACTGTGGGCGTGATCGACTACAAGCGACTGATGGTTTATTTCTAATTTCTTCAAGGAACGGTAACAGTATTTATACACAAATAAATGCAATATTTACAAACGTAATTAACTAATAAATTAATTAAACTTCTGACTTATATGTTTTACTGACCCACTGTTCGTAATGTCGATGACATTAAAAATGCTTGGCTCGGCTTGGTAAAAAGAAAATAATTAATACATTTATTACAGGATAATAAATTTTAAATTTGGAAAAAAATATTGCTATTTTGTAATTATATACAATGTTTTCCTGCTAGTCTGCAAGAGATATTTCTACTTCACTACCAATAGAGTTTTCTATCTTCAATTTTCCTATTTTTATGACTCAAAGTTTGTTCATTCCTCGCTCATGAGATTCTGTCTTCTTTTTATTCTTTCTCTAAATAAACTCAAAATTCTAGATTGGTAATAAATAATAAATATTCAAGAGTCTTGAATAGAAAATGTATGTTTTTTATCTAAATTTTTTTCTAGTATTCACTCTTCATTTCTCAAGTTTTGTGAGTCGTAAAATAATTTGTATTGTGCTTTCTGTTTTGGTTCTCTATTGAGCATTTTTTCCCAAAAATTACAAAAAGAGATTTAGATCCCAAATGATAACAAAAACCTTAATAATTTTTTGACTTTTTCTCTCAAAATCATAAAGGCGATAACTTCTTATTACGAGTGTAGCTAATTATTAATAAATTGCTGTCGTTGAAAAGGATAAACTTGCATCTGCACTTCTATCCTTTGCTCAGTAAAAACTAAAATGTGGGTATATAAAACAAAATTTGATCAAATCACAAAATAAAAATAATGCTGCTTTAGCATTATCGGTATAGTGATAAAATTCCCCCAAAAAAAAAAACCTGGGCAAAATTATTATGCAAAGCCCCACATGTCAATTTGCAGTGATAAATATTGTGGAAAAAAAAAATGGGAATTTCGGCATCAGGTGCCGCATTTAACAAACCCGAATTGAAAAAATGATTGGTTGCCTTATTTTGAATAAAAAAAATATTTTTCAAAGAAACTTTACATTAAAACTTTTGGTTACTACAGCGCACTTAATTAATTAAAAATTCCTTCTTGTCCGGTGCTTGATTTTATGATTTTCTTTCTGAAGTGCAGCTTCCCAAAGTTATGTTAAAAGGGTTTCTTATAATAAAAAGGAACTTTGAAAGAAGAAAGGAGATTGAAAAAAAAAATTACTAAAACTTTGAGACCGAGGGACTAAATAATAAAAATAGAGAACTACGTTTTTTGAAAACTCTTAAGAGTTACCTATCGAATTTACTCAAGTGGTATTTTGTAACGAATTTATTTTTGTTTTTTCATGTTTTTTGGAAGAAGAACATCATCAAGGTTTGAAATAATTTCGATACATGAAAAACTTTTCTGTGATAACAAATTTCATTACATTCCAACTCTTGAAAACCCCTATATCTTGAGAAACATAAAGTTGGACCTCCGGGGTTTGAGAAGTTAAGAAGAAAAAGTTTAAAAAGAAAAAATAGGAGGAGTACCTAAACCAATAAGAAAGTTCTGTATTTAAAATTTTCAAACGGTAATGACTATCAATAGATACAAAATTTTAACGTGATTGGAGTTCTTTATCAATATGTACCTACTCCAAAAATGTACATTTGATTCATATAGCAATGGTCCAATTTTCTAGACATAATTTCAACAAAAGTTTATCTTTGAAGCTTTATAATTTGAAATCCATTAATACTACCGGATTTGTTCTGATATGTTTTATAGGCTACATATAGAAATTTTTTATCTGACCGCCAATAAAAACCTAGGTAGATACTACAATCTGTTCAAACCAAAAGTTTTCAGTTTCAAAATTCCCAAAGTTTTAATCGAACCACTACAAAACTTTAACTACATACCGGCCAAAATCCTATCCGGATATCCAACAACCACCAACGCACAAACAACAAACAAAAACTTGGTAGTCATATTTGTGAAAAATCGGCTCGGAGTTTTACCGGAAAACACGCTCGAAATTGCACTGAAAAATTCGACCACGTTCCAGCCGGAAAATGATTGAGGGAAATACGTCCCCCCTTCGCCAGCTGTGGAAATGAACTGACGGCACGGCACCGGAAACGTGCGGCTGGTGAAACTTTCAGGCATTTTTATTCGCATGCGTTGAGGTGATGAGTTACAAGTGGTTCAAAGATGGAAAAGACTCAATAATTGACTCAATAAAAACCCAGTTTTTACTCGTCAGTGGAACTTCAATAATAAAACAATTTATCTTTTTTTTTTTTTTAAATGTATTTAAATATCAGCTATATTCAGGTATAATTTATAATATCCTCTTTATAGGCTGTATAATCATAGTCATGACTAAAATGATCATAAGGCTTTGTAACTGAATCTTTATGTATATGAACTGGATTATTGTAATCTACATCAAATAGTTTCATTGAGTGATCAGTTAAACCTGATAAAGTTCTATTAAATTTCTCAACAATAGCATCTAATTCTTCTTGTTTCAACTTGACAGTAACTTTGTTGCTGTTTTTCTCCAACGATCTTTTGTTCCTTGATAAAAGTGGTAGAGTAAATTCACTTTCTGACAGAGGTGTATCGTCTGTACCGAAACCCAAACACTTGCCACTGATACAATAAGCATTTTTTTCCGTTGAACCTTTAGAGCAATCAGTGCCAAAAGGAAACCAACCATCTTCGCCGTTAACCAAGTAAAACCTATGTGATATGGATTCGTCTTGGCAAGCAACTCTACAAGGTCTATCTGGATCCTCTGGAAAAATCAGGTTATAATTATTTAAGATTTGTTCAAATGTGTTACCTACCTAATGATGGTGAAATCTGCATTCCCAATCCAGACAACCTTCGGACTCGGTCCTTATATTTCGAACAAATCATCGAAGCATGCTGGAAAGCTGTTTTTACTTTCACGCATCCCTGCAAATGGTTTATTTATGTTAAATATGAATTGCTACAAAGAGGATGTCATAGTCCATCACCAATACCAATGAGAAAGTGAAAGATCATTAAAATTTATTTTCTAGATAAATATTTTTCTTACATATTGTTCAGGTTGACACAACTGAATGCTACTCTTTGCCAGTTTTTTGTTCATTACCAATCTGATACCAGATCCTGGTGATATGCAATTGTAATGACAACCGCTGGCGCTTTTCCATCTTATTGTTCCTTCTCTTCTTCTAAGCCCTTGAAAATATTTGCTTATTATAATAATCAGACGTTAACACTGAAAATCATTACCTGTTCTCCATGTTAACTCATTACTGTCTCTATCAACAGGACACGTGTCGCTCATCTGAGTGAATGTAGCCTCATCGAATGGGTCGCATACAAAGTCTTCACAACGTCCGTTTATACAATAGCTAGCTCTGCCATATCTGTTTCTCCTAGTCTGACAAGCTGTGCCATCTGGAAACGTCCATCCTCTACTTTTAGTACCACCGTTACGCTTTTGGCACCAAACAACGCAAGCTTCTTCGGCTGAAATAAACTATATGTATTTTAACAAAAACTCGAAGTCGACTTACGGTCTGAACTAATTTTTTGCATCCCCGAACCAGTCAAATCTTTATCCACTTCCTTGGCACGAGTGCAAATTTGTTCAGCAAACTCTCTTATAGTCAATCTTGGAACATTAAGGCACTGTTGGGCGTTACAAGTCTGATATTTACGTTCCGGACCGTCGCATTTTTGACCAATACCCTCAGGCCTTCAAACATATTCCATCAATAACACTTCTAGTTATAAGTTATGATAATGCTTACCTAGGATTGTTACAAAACCTCTCTGAAACCATAATTCCAGCGCTTCCGCTCCTCAAACGTCCTTCTTCGCCGAAAAGGCAACCTGATGCACACTCGCTGGGTCTCCAATCGCTCCAGCCGCCGTTTATCTGGTCTAGTTCTGGACTTTGTTTTAAAGCGTTGCTGTGAGCTTTTTTGGCATTGGTGGTTTTAGCTATGCAACGACCACCACGACACCACTATGAAAAAATACCATAAATAAATAATAGGTACCTATACGATAAAATGACGTGTTCATTAAAATATCATTAATTCAACAAAGAAGTGAATGTGCGTATAGGAGAATGAAACATAGAACTAATCGAAGCAGTGATTAGCAGGGTTTGAGTTCTCAAATCAATTAAAATATTCTCTAAGTTCAAATTTGAAATAAAAAATAATTTAAGAATTGCTAGTCCTATGACATCGCGAGGTTCCTGAACCCATGAATAAGGCAATAAAAAAATATTAAAAGCAAGGAAGTAATTAAATTGAGTGGGCCAAGTGACTAATGCATATAGATTAGATAAGATTTGCTTAAATAGAGATGGCGCACAGGCGTCCTCTACCACTGCAACCTTGTTAGATTTATTGTGGTGTCACCTCCAGGCAGAACATGCGCAGGGTATCCTCTGCCAGGCTCATTCTTTTTAGGTGCTTGTTAAGTTTGCAACGAGGTCTGCTATGTCCTGTTATTTGGCCTACCGCTATCCTAACAATTTTCCGGCTGTGGCTCAATAGGTCTGCTGTGAACTTGAGCGAGCAGGATTTGATGAACTGCTTTGCCTGTCGTCTAGCTTGTGTGACAGAAATCTTGGGTTCGTTTATTCCAAAATCAAAGTCCAATTAACGCAACAATATTTATTCCACGTTACTACACGCTATGACACTAACTTCTTCACTAATTAAATCAAACAACTTGAATCTTTGCAACTCTTAACAATAATCACTATCTAAATCTTAAACTTAAAAACTACTAACTAATACCGGCCTTTATAATATCGAGACTGTTATGCTGTGCTGTTATTTTCGAGAAACCTGTAGCGCTGTCATTTTTATGATTTTGATAAGCTTGACAGACAAAGAAAGAAAAGAGAGAACTAATTTGGGTACTTTTGACTTGCCTTTTTCTCTTTTGTCTTGGGACCGAACAGGTCGTCCAGATTTTGAGAATTTTAAAAATCTTGAAAACTTTATCTTTGTTTTTGACCATCGAAGCCGTATTCTTGAAAATTAACTAGCCAGAAGAGTGCTTGATCGTGTCTACTAGAAAGTTTCCTGGAAAATCAACCGATTGTTGATTTTTGTGAAGATTTTGGAAAGTGAGGTTACTATCGGCCGTTCAGGCGAGTAAATTCCTTTTTCTCTCTGAAGAATGAGTCCTTATACCCCTCAATTCATTCAGGCACCTTCGACAGGACGAAAAATCCGTGCCTGCACTTCTCCAAGTGAAAATTGACAAATTTGAGACCACGGTGTCCTGGAAACTCAGAGCAAATCTGGGCCCCCTTTACATGGAAAGTTTGTGTCCTTGAAGAAGTTGATCCCCAACCATTATTTGGTTGTCTCCAGCCAGTTTGGTACCTCCAGAGCTCAAATTTGTGAAAACTTCCAAACTTTACAAGGATTCCGTCCAGGCTTGTATAATTACTGACCTATGGGTGTCTTAAACGTGCCATCTTAATTACCCAAATTTGCTCTGAGTTTCCAGGACAGCGTGGTCTCAAATTTGTCAATTTTCACTTGGAGAAGTGCAGGGACGGATTTTTCGTCCTGCCGAAGGTGCCTGAACGGCCGATAGTAACCTCACTTTCCAAAATCTTCACAAAAATCAACAATCGGTTGATTTTCCAGGAAACTTTCTAGTAGACAAGATCAAGCACTCTTCTGGCTAGTTAATTTTCAAAACTACGGAGTCGATGGCCAAAAACAAAGATAAAGTTTTAAAATTTTTAAGATTCTAAAGATCTGGACAACCTGTTCGGTCCCAAAACAAAAGAGAAAAGGGCATGTCAAAAGTACCCAAATTGGTTCTGTCTTTTCTTTCTTAATCTGTCAAGCCTATCAAAATCATAAAAATGACAGCGCTACAGGTGACTCGGGACAACAGAATTCTCGATATTAGGTTAGGAGAACTAATCAGTAGAATTATATATGTCGCTAGGTGTACGAAATAGTACTTTTAAATGTGTCCAAAATATACAAAAATAATTAAAGTCTGTTTTTTTTTTTAAAGATAATTCCCCAAGTCAAAAATTTAGTAACTATGTTGGCAACACAAGCATTTTCTACATAAAAAATTTGAAAGCATTGACAATTTTACATTGTATTGCCAACATAATGTCATTTTGACTTTTATCTTTAAAGAAAAAACAGACTCTGGAGCTCTCTGTCCATCTAGTTTTTGATAGATGTTTTAAAAAGGCCTGCAGAGATTCCGCAGGATGGATCTGGGCCTATCATCTCAGTGTCCGAGCCTCCTTTGGCTAAGTCGTCGGCCTTTTCATTTCCTGGGTGGCCCTCATGGCCTGGTTCCCAGCCTATGGTTAGTTTATTGGACAGGCTCACTTCTTCTAGGGCACGTATACAGTCCCCAACCACCTTGAAGCTGATGTTCTGGGAGCTGATTGCCTCTAGGCCCGCCTGGCTGTCCGAGTAAATCGCGATGTTTTTACTTTAAACATTATTTATGGCCAACACGAGTTCGGCATCCTTTGATTCATGTGGCCTCACGTTTTTACGATATCCGTTGACCCCGATAAGTAATCGAGGAAGTTGCGACATCTACTGTTAAACAAATAATTATTTTTCTTAGAAGTAGCGGGAGAGGATTCCAGGTCAATGTATCGAAATAACGCTTCATGGTGGGGTCAAAAAGCAACATGTAGAAAGAACAAAGGCAGTCATCAGTCCAGATCAGTCCAAGAGGCCGAAACATTCCTTAAGGCAACGGACTACATAGTGGCCAAATACACAGGACAAGATAAAGGTCACTATGCCTTCAAGAGAAGATTGGGATGAAACCTCTATACATAGGGACAATGAGATACCAATCTTCACAGATGTAAAAGAAAAGGCATAACAATATTTTTTTTTTAGGTGGTAGTGATTTGTGTTTGTAAGTCAGTTGTCAAGTGTCAGTCAGCAGTTGTGTCTGATGCTGCTAGTCGTGTTGAGTTGTTGGAAAAAACACAAAAGAAATTGTTAGCTACAGTTTTCAGTTAATAAAATATTTCTCATCAAATTGCCTATCATATACTGCCCATTGCGCAACAGGTTATGGGCCCAGTGCATTGGTAGTTTGACTGCAAAAATACGTCAAACAGATTCCAAAAAAAAAAGTTGAGGTTAGAAGACAAGGGGCGTTAGTAGGGATGGGCAAGACTATCGAATATTGAAGATGTCGATAGGAAATACTCGGTTTGAGGAAGTATAAAAGAAATAGCCGGTTTTAGGGAAGTATAATCTGAAAACCTGGAAAATTGGAACAGCTGGAAATTCCAAGTGCACGCAAAGGCTCAAGAAGTAATTATTCAAAGTGTGGATGCAATTATTATGTTTGAATTATTAGTGGACTGTATTGCGATTATTGCGTCCTTATTACACGAAAAAATGAGAAATTAAGTGAGGTCATGCAAAAAGGTTTTGTCGCTTACCCAATTTGGCTTCTGTGGTCTCGTAACTTTAGGGGCGTCCCTGGAAGGCTTAAACGCACGATCAATTGTTCAACCGGCGAAATATGTACGATAAAACTCAACGGTCGCGAAAATCTTTTGGGAACCGCCGAGAAATGGAGTGGGTTCGCACCAAACTGGAACTGTCGTATCAATGGTATATACTGTCGGTACTGTTCTACCCTTTTCGCTAGGTATTTGTAGCAGGCGCGCGCTGCGCTTCTATTCTTCAGCGATATATGGAACGCAAAATGCATGCCTCTATTATACAGGGTCAAATTTGACCCACAAAAAAGTTAACGCGAAATCGTTGCATCAACACAAAGGTTAGATGAAAAAGTAATGAATCATGTGATGACATGCAGTAGGTACTGCCGCAGAAATGTGGGAAAAATTGAAATCAATTTATGAGCATCAGTATGTAGTAAGTGTGCATTTTTTACAGCAAAAGTTTTCTAACCTCGAGTTCAAGAATAGTAGTGTAGTAGACTTTTTATCGCAGAATGAAGATATAAAGGGATAGTTAAAACATCTTGGAGAGGAATTAAGTGACAAATGCTCGTGACAAAAGTGCTGATGTCACTACCCAGTAACTTAAAACATTTTGTCTCCGCTTGAGAATCCACACCTTTGGATAGACAAACTTTGTCAGAGTTAACTTCAAGACTGCTAATAGAGGAAAAAAGGATGCAAAAAGAGGACAAAACAGATATCTCAGCTGCAAGTTTTGAAGCACTGAGAGCCACTAGCGAAATGAAATGTTTTGTATGTAAGAATGGAAACCTAAAGAAAAACTGCCTAGTTTACAAAAAAAGGGTAAAAGAAAATGATGAAAACTCAGAGAGATTGAGATACCACTATTGTAGAAGAATTGGGCATAATATGGCTCAGTCTTGGTTCAACAAACAGAAAAATAATGGTACAGGAACAAGGGGAGGACCTTCCAATTCTTTTGTAGGAATGCTGGAAATAGCAAATACATCAGAGGTTTTGACAACAATCAGGGAGTCAAATATATGTCTTGAAGATTAGTGCATGGACATTGGGGCTATTGATCACAAGTGTCAAGACTTAAATCAGTTTGTGCATCTTGAAAAATCAGAAAACAATAAGAAAGTGAAGATTGGAGACGGAACATTTATTGAAGTGATGGGAGTCGGAAAAATTAAGCTACAAGCCTGAAATGGTAAACAGTGGCTAGAAACTGAATTGAATAATGTACTGTACGTGCCTAAACTAAAAGTGAATTTGTTCTCTGTGGTAAGAGTATTGGACAAAGGGTTGCTCATGGAATCGAACAAAGAAAAGTGCAAAATTGTGGACAAAAATGGACGTAGTCAGACAAGGTAAGCTCTTTAAAATGTGTTTTAATTTGAAAAAGTATCAAGATGAAGGGAAAACAGAAATGTTACACTGTGATGTGGCAGAAGATATTGTAGTGTGGCATTATAAAATGGCTGTGGTTTGGGTACTTCTCACAAAATAAGTCAGATACAACAAAAGAAGTAGAAAGATTTTTAATAATGATTAAAAACCAAATAGGAAAAAGAGTGAAGAAAATACGAACAGACAATGGATTAGAATTCATCAATGCAGAATTGCAGTAAATATTACAACGAAGAGGTACCTATTGAACATGAGAGATCATGCACGGTATACCCCACAGCAAAATGGACGTGCCGAACGAGAAAACAGAACTTTAGTGGAAGCTGCTAAGACCATGTTACATTTCAATGGCCATCGACAAAAAGTTTTGGGCTGGAGCTAGGAGCTTTTGTATTGTATTTGTGATCAGTAGGGTCAACAAAAGCTCTATAAAAGATAAGTCTCCATATGAACTTTGGCATAATAAGAAATTTAATTTACAACTATCAAAAAGCTTTAGGTCTAGTGTAGATGTACATATTCCTAAAGAAAAAAGGAGGAAGTTAGATTCGAAGAGTGAAAAAGGTGTCCTAGTTGGGTATAGTAAAAAGGTCGAGGGTTATTAAGTGTACTGTCCAGACAGAAATAAAGTTGAGATTCATAGAGATATTGTTATATTTCCAAGAAACGAAGAGCAACGTATGCAGCAAGAAAAGGTTGTTGAATTAAATATAAACTATAAAATGGCACAAGATAACGAGAACTCAGGCCAAGAAAACATAGAAGATGGACAAGAAAGTGAAAAGCTTATTGAGCAACAAGTTGAGCAGCCCAACGAACCTTTTCTAGAACACCAAAATGAATCTATTGAAAATAACCCCAATTTTGACATAAAAAAATGAAGAAATATATGAACCCCTCGGTAGTTCGATCAGTTTTGTTGAACATAGTTGGAGGTGATGGATTGGAATTATTCAAATATTTCTCATTTGACGGATGTTCAAAAGAAATCCTTGATTGAAAGAGGTTAAGCTAAAATTTGAAGCCCACTGTTCACCTAAAAAAAATGTTATTTTCGAAAGGTTTGTTTTCAAAAGTATTTGTCAGAAAGAAGGGCAATTGTTTGACTCATTCTTGACGGAGTTGCGGAAGGCTGTAAAATCCACTGATAACAAAGTTGAAAGGATTAGGGCTGTTTTCAACAAAGATATTCAGGAAAGATTAATGAGAGCATCGGATTTGACTGTGGACATGGCAATTAAGCATTGTAGAGCCTTTGAGGCTAGCGAATTGCAATCTAAAGTTCTGCAGAGTGAAGTGAATTTAAACGCAGGAACAAACTCAACAAAAAATTGGACGAAAAGCCTTGCAATCTCTGCATGTATGTACTGTGGAACTAAGCATGCAAAGGGCAAGTGTTCAGCTTATGCAATATGCAAAATGCAATAAGTGTCATCATCTCAATCACTTTGCTCCAGTGTGTTAATCAAAAGAAAACTTGGAATCTCGTGATGGCAGGAAGAAAAATGTGCATGAAGTTGCTCCACAAGAAGAGGTGAACTTGGATAGTGAAAATGACCGATTTCACGTTGGTGCCATAACCAAGCAGGTTGGTGTAGTGAGTATAGACCTAAAGTCATCCAGTGCAGACATGTGGCTTAAAAGCATTGATGTCGAGGGTAAGCCAATTAAATTTAAGTTGGATACTGGCACAGAAATGAGCATTTTACCTCTTCATTTTATGAATGGATTTGATTGTGAAAGGAAATTAAAGAAAACTAATGTAGCATTGGTTGCTCATGGTAGTGGTGATTTCACCATAAAACCCTCGATAAAACTTGTTGGCAAGGTTAATTTGGAATGCAATATAAATGGAAAATCAGCAAAAACACCTTCATTTGTTGTTGATAGTGTAGGTCAATTACCGTTGTTGAAATTAAATGGATGTATAAATCTGGATTTAGTTGGAAAAGTAGATATTTTAATGTTTGACAAGTTTGGAACTCTCGATGATGGTACTAAGAATTATTCTATGGTTTTTGAGGGGTTAGAGGAGTTTCCTACAACTCATCAAATTGTTTTAAAAATGGATGCTCTCTCACACATACAGCCGATTAGGCGCATTCCGCAGGCATCGCATTCCAGAGTAAATTGAAACTTGAACAGTTGAAAAAAGACGGAACTAAGTGGATAAGCCAACTGAATGGCTAAATCCATTGGTTATAGTCGAGAAGAAAAACAAAGATTTTAGGATATGTTTGGACCAAAAATTCTTAAATAATGCTGTTAGTCGCGAACTACTCATTCCAACTCTTAATGAAATAGCTAGTAATTTGTCAAATAAATCGTATTTTTCTGTCCTCGATATGAAAGATGAGTATTTTCAAGTGAAAATTACGGATCTAAGCTCAGATTATTGTACCTTTGGAACGCCATTTGGACGGTATCGGTTTCTACGGTTACCATTTGGTATACTCTCAGCTCCTGAGGTATTCCAGCGTAAAAATTATGAATTAATTGGCGACATTAAAGTCGGAATTTATTTCGATAATTTGATCATTACAGGGTCAACGGAACAAGAGCATGATGACAATTTGGGATTAGTTCTTGAACGAGCGAAAAATACAACATTAAATTCGATTAGCCCAAAATACAGTTTAAGTCAAGGCATGTTAAATGTATGGGCTAGTTGTTTTCAGGAAATGGAATAGAACCCATGTGAATCATTCATCAAGGCCATTGCAGACATGCCACGCCCACAGCAAAAAATAGTGATGTATTAAGATTGTAAGGTATGGCAAATTACTTGGGCAAATTTGTTCCAAATTTATCCAAAGTAACAGCACCTTTACGAAATCTCACAAGGTTGGAAGCTGAATGGTCTTGGATCATGATGATTCTTTAAGCCAACTTAAGTATTTACTATCTCATGCGCCTGTTCTGTCGTTTTTTGACGCTTCAGCCGATATTGAAATTGAAACATGCGTCCAAAGATGGTTTAGGAGCCTGTCTTTTACAAAATGGGCATTTAGTTCTCGCAGTCTTAAAAAAAGTGAAGTTAACTATGCAGAAATTGAAAAGGAAATATTGGCTATTGTTTTTGCATGTCAAAATGATCTTTTGTTTCTCGGTAACAAGCTTGTAATTCCGAAAAAGAAAAACTTTTTATGCTTCAAAAGTTTCATGAAGGGCATATTAGCATGGATAAAGTGAAATTGGGAGCTAGACAAGTATTTCATTGGCCATATATGAGCTTAGACATAGAAAATTTCACCAAAAAATGTAAAGTATACGAAAAGTTTGCAAGGAAAAATATCAAGGAACCTTTAAAACCATATAAATTGCCTGGAAGACCTTGGCAAAGAATTTCAGCTGATATTTTTTCTTATGCTGATCATGTTTACCTAGTAGTATATCATGCTTACTCAAATTGGCTAGAACTGGTAGTTTTGAGGAACAAATCGGCTCCTGAAGTAATTTCAAAGCTAAAGTCGATTTTTTCTAAATACGGATGTCCAGACGAACTGATCTGTGACAATATTACTTCTGGTAATTTTTCAATGAAAGAATTTTCAAAAGAATGGAACTTTAAAATTTTGTTAGGAAGCCCTCAATATCCCCAGTCTAATGGCTTAGCTAAAAAAGGTGTTGGTATAGCAAAGAGTATAGTTAAGAAATCTCTTGAGGAAGGAAAAGATATGCTTGAAGCTTTACTTCAGTAGGTATCGCAACACTCCATTGAAATTTATTAACTATTCCCCTGCTCAGCTTTTATTGAGTCGCACTTGTAAAAAAAATCCCATTTCTGCTGATCTTTTAAAGCCAACACTTTGCAATAATGTGTCTGATAAACTCAAATGCAGATTGGATCGCAATGAATCATATTTTAATAGAAATGCAAAACCTCTGCTAGAATCTGGCAGCCAGATATTGACCCAGGTCAGATTATCACTGTCTTTAACCATATTACAAAAAGGTGGGAGCCTGGCCAAATTGTAAAGGAGCATGAAAGTCCTCGTTCTTTTATTATCCAGACTGAGAATGGAGAAATTGTTAGACGAAATCGAGTAGATCTGAGAGAATCACAAAATCATTTTGATAAAAAATCAAATTCAACTGAAATTTTAGAACCACTGGAGTCTCACAAATCTACTGAATGTCCTGTTATTCAAAGTCCATTGTGTGTTTAAGGATAATGTTGAGTCTAGTGCTAGGTCTAGTGTTGTTCCTGATGTTGAATTTAGTTTAAAGTCCAGCCCAGAACCCACTCTTCAAAAAAATCTATATATAGATCAGGTCGCACCACTAAACCTGTACAAAAATTAAATTTGTGAAATCCTAAATCCTTTGGAGGAAGGATGTATTGTTAAGTAGAATAGGTCATTGGTTTAGGTTGCCTAAGTGCATATTTGACTGGTGATTCTGTGATTGACAGTCTTTGACTAGATGGTGTCAAATGAGCTGTGCTAGTTTTGGTTGGCTCTTGTAGTCCCTAAAAACTTTAAAGACTCAAGTTTGGCATTATTTATCATTTCCAAATAATAATACAGGAACGACTACACAACCTGGAACAAAGTTTCCTGGACAGATGCTGGGCACAAAACGAAGAAAGAAGGAACAGGTTAAAAGTTTGGGAGGGAACCACCCTGAAGAAGGGATCACAATCGGCCTCCGAGTGCAAACTCTATAGTTGTAGGGCAAACTCTTTAAAACCTAACCTAGCGTAACTTAACGTCTAGGACATCAATTTAAATTAGCGCTTAAAATCGAATCGTTCTTGAACAAACGTTTATCCTAGGACGTTTTGATGTTAGACTTCAAAAAAATGTCCATCGCGTACCTTTTAATGGCAAGATCCGGTGAGAAATATATTGGGAAAAAATGACAATGAGAATCCTATGTTGAAGGCTGAAACCATGAAATCTCGGAAAAACAGCTTGAAATTCGAGAAGGCTCCAAGTGACATTTTCTGGAAAAAATTTGAAATCATCAGGTTTGATGTGTGTTTAGTATAAGAATAAATTATCCATGATGAAAGTTTCTAACCTTGGAATGGAACCTCTTGGTAAACAGTTCTCTTTCCAATTTACATGTGATACACCTGACCAATTTGATTCAGATGACAAATCATTTGAAATGTGAAAACTCATCAGTTCCAGTTTTATTGCTAACCAAGTTAACTCATCATATCTCCAGAAATAAAAATAATGAATTATTCACCTACCATACCATTTCCGCAATGAGTACCCTCCAAAGCAGGATGAGATGTCCATGTATACCTTTCCCTTTCACAGTGTAAGTCTCTACAAACGTCATCTATGGGCTGTTGCGAGGAATGTTTGCTGCCGCCACCATATTTGAGCATACCTAGAAGTTCATTGTGAAGGCTGTTTACATGTAAAAAGTATAATGCTTACATTGTTGATCTGCATCAAATCTTTCTCCGGGTAATGCTCCCTCGGCTCCATGGTCCAATTGACCTGCAGAACTACCATGATCGAGAAGACATCTGGATTGAGGAGTGCTAATAAAAAGAATTCAATTTATTGAAAGTAGTAGAGCGCTTTCGGCTTTCGCCATCATCAGTACTACTTGTCAGCAGGTTTACGACAGAAGTTAAAATTGTGAAAGGACGAAGAAAAAAAATTTTCTCTGCTTTTCAATGAATGCCTAAATTCAAAAATATTAACTTTGAATTTTGAATAGGTACCTAGAACAAATTTATTATTTACAATGTAATATAAAATGTTGAATTTCGCATTGGAAATTCTGACTCTCTGGCGGCGCCTGTTATGAAGCAGCTCTTATTTCCTCGGGAGAATTTTTAGATTGGTTGTGACTATTTATCGTGTGCTGATCTGCAATTCTCTCTCGTTTACAATTTTAACTTCTCTTTCGGAACCTGACAAGTAGTACTGATGATAGCGAAAGCCGAAAGCGCTCTTCTACGCTTGAATTGAATCCTGCAACGGAATACAAATTGTTTACTTCCTATTACTATTCTAAACACATGCAATCATGCCACCTTTCCTTGGAATAAAAATAATCAATACTAAAAATACAGTTTCTGGCCCGATTGGCGAATGCAAGTTGCGTTTATCCTGACATGATAGCGAAGTGTTAGGATCAGGGTAAACTAGCTTACTCTAAGAATTTCTGCAAATATCTCTTGCTGCAAGTAGACCAAGTGATTTTCCCACTACCCAAAGTAGGAGACATAATGTAGCTGCTAGGATCGCAATCGTTATCCGCCAAAGGCCCGTCATGCCTCATACCCAAACTAAAAAAAAAACTTATAAACTTCATTTAAGTTTAAAAATGATTGACTTACTTATGGCCAATTTCATGTGCCACAACATAAACACTTTCGAAATGTCGACCTTCGTTCACTGTACAACTGCTGGTAGCTGTGCACATTCCGGCAACTGGTGCCAATCCTGAAAAATAAAACGAGGGAAATTTCACGGACGTGAATAATTGCCTACCAAAACGAAATAGGTATTCCAATTTAATTATCGTACATTTTCCCCCTAGTTTCCAGCATTTCCCCTTTTGTGTCAACCCCAATGGAATATGAAGAGGAAATGAAGCTGTTGGGCTTTTAAGCCCTTTTAATATTTTGTCAAAAGAAATAATAATTGCATCGAGAAGTTTCAGTAAATTATAAAAAATATTGTTTCTTACCTACAACCTGGTTCGATATTTTTCCATGCTTGCCTCGAACATAAAGATCCAAACCTGTTAGTATAAGGGCGTGGTCCCAGTGTAGTGGTTCCCTGTCTCCAGCCGGATTTTTGGTCCTTTGCCAATTACAGAAATTAGACAAAAATCTATCAATATCTGGCGGTCTTACGAGACCGGCCACGTCATCTTTCATTATTTCCAGACGTTTTAGTACGAAATTCACTGGACGGCCTAGGGATTGGTCGTGATAGAGAAGTTGAACCTTATAAAAAATACAAGTGAGAAATTTTCAAAAGGTATGAAATCCAGTTTCTTACCGCATTTATCATAGCTAAAACAAACCGGATTATTTCTCGTTCAGTGTCCGCTGGAAAGTTTGTTTTCATATGTTCAAACAAATCTCGATCAACAAAAACGGCAGTTTCCACAAAAACAGTCGCACTAGTAGGAAACGTTTCTCGTTTGGTCCTGCTGTTTATTTTCTTCTGGATAAATAACTCTTTGGTCTTAAATTTTTGGTTACTTTTTCTTCTAAAAATATGCGAGTGTTTATTGAAATTGTTTAATTTATTCCTAAGTTTATAGTAGTCTTGATATTTGCTATCCTTATGAGATTTTCTTATTAATAGATGCGGCATGTGAGTCGTATTATGGAATCTTTTTGGCAGTGGTTTGATTAGGTAGTAATTTTCATTGTCGGTGTGCACTATACCATTCTAAAAGGAAAATATTTTATTTGTATAAATTAAATTAGAATTTTTGTAAAGACTTACCACTCCTTGACATACACTAAGGGCAGTGTGAGTACCACGAAAATAGCATCTCAAATCCTCATTTCTCAGCTTGAATAGTACTGATCCATTGGCATAAGTTTCCAGTACAACTAAATCGTTGGATATTAGGTTTGATGACCGAGTTAAGTCAAGATTGAAAGTTTTCCCGAAAGAAGGAGCTTGTATTTCCAATTTATGTGTCGCATTTGGGTATTTTTCCAAAGGTATGTTGATAATTGTGTAATTTTGATCTGAAACAAAAATGACTACCTTTATTACCTGTTTTTACCAGTCATTCTTGGTACAGGTTTTTTAATGTTAATGGTAATCACTTTCAGGTACTTTTAGATATACAAGAATGCCATTTGGATTACGAAATGCTCCATCCACATTTCAAAGACTAATTAATTGATTTCGTTCTGGACTTCAAGATATTAATATATTAGTGTACCTTTATAATAATAAACTTCATGTTAGTGATTTACAAAAAGTTTTTGATCGCTTAAAATTATTCAAACTTCAATTAAACCGTTCGAAATGCAAATTTCCTTGTTCTTCTGTCAATTACCTCGGTCATGTAATAACCTCTTCTGGTATTGCTCCAAACCCAGATAAAGTTTCTGCTATTTCTAAAATACCGAATCCTCGAAATGTCAAAGAGCTACTTTCTTTTCTACAACGTGTTTCTGGTTTCGACATTTTATGAAAAACTTCGCAGAAATTTCAAAACCTCTTACGTTTCTCACTAAAAAGAAAGTCAAATGGATCTGGGGAACAGAAAAATTGAAGGCTTTCGAAAATCTGAAATCGCTTTTAACGTCTAGCCCTTTTCTTCAGCAAGCTGACCCCAATAAAGCATATATTCTCAAGATGCTATAATGCTATTGGCGCATGCTTACTCCAGGAGGAGGGGTCAGAAGAAAAACCTATAGAAGACGCCAGTCGTGTATTAACATCAGCTGAGCAAAATTACAGAGTACTACAGAGCGAGAAGATCTAGCAGTCATTTGGTGCGTGACTGACAAATTTAGAGGCTATTTAGAATGTGCTAATGTTATCGTTAAAAGTGATCATTAGCCCATATGAAATGGCTTATGACACTCAAATCACCTTCAGGCAGATTAGCAAGATGATCTTTAGCTTTGCAATCTTTTGATTTATGTATTGAATATAATCCTGGAAAACATAATGTTGTTGCTGATATGTTATCACGCCCTGCAATTCCTGCAGCAGAAGTCAATCTTGTTATTGTCGATTTACCTAGACAAAAAGCAAATCAGATCAGACGTGAACAAATGAATGACCCAGATCTCGATAAAAAAATCCAATGTTTTGAAAACTCTGATAATGGTTCTAATGTTGATTTTAAAAGATGAACTGAGAGAGGCTACCTCATGAACTGTGGCGTACTATACCGTTATGTCCCGGAATTAGATGAAGATGAAGCTCAACAAGTTAGAACCGAAATACCAAGTTCCTCAAATCCTTGTCGAGTACCACGATTCTTCATTAGCTGGTCATTATGGTGTAGAACGTACTTATCAAAGAATTGCAAGTCGTTTTTTTTGGCCTGGAATGAGAAGAACCATTTCTGATTATGTTATTGAATGTGTAGACTGCTGCCAACGTTATAAAGCTACAAATCTTAAACCTGCAGGAAGGATACAGACTCCTATTCAAAGACAGCGTTTTGAAACTATCTCTATTAATTTATTTGGTCCATTAACTGAAGTGCACGACTATCACAAATGGATTTTCATAGTAGAAGATACTACAAGTAAATGGATAGAAGGAGGATGGTTCACCATTCGGAGAACTGATAAACTTTGGTGCGGCACCTGGAGTGATATGACCATCGAGCAAACTCTGATGAAGTCATTGAAAACAAGTGGTTGTCTCTACTCATGGATGTGGAGCGAGACATAAAACTGATGCAAAAAAGTTGTTGAATTGATTCTACGAACATCCTCCTTTTCCAGAACCACTGACTTGATGTCACTTAGTTCAGGTGTTGTCGCAGATGATAGAATCAACTGCCACTTGTCCAAGGAAGTTGCCATTCAAAGTATGCAGCGCATTGTTGGAGGTGACTTCAAAACTGTGAAATTCAAGCGAAGCGATAGAGCGCAGCCTCTTGCAATCATGAACAGCTCGATCCAGACAGAGAGACAGGGTTGTAGTCATCAATCCTATCACATTTTTCCAACGAATGACCATCGTGAAACATAAATATGAAGATGAGAATTTTTATGTTACGAACTTAGCCCCTATCCTGTCTAACTTTTCGATGAGCATGGAATGAGGAAAGGAACCACATCGAGTTTGTACAAGGCTTTTGTACCCACTGAACAGGCGAACTTGACCGATACAAAATTTGTCATCGATGCTGATATTCTCAAAATAACAATAGCACCAAAGTTGGCTTCTTCAAATGAATACGTGACAGGGGTGGTTGAAGACATCAGCCTTTTGGTGATTTTATTCGGCCTGTGTAGTCCTGCTATAAAAAATGTCTCTTCCTGAGAAAAGGAAAGGTGTCTCACATCATCTACGATCCTCACCTACTAGACAAAATCCTATCGGAGCATATTTTGTTCCTCCACACAATGAGTGGTTGTGACACCATTTCCGCTCTGTTCAATCAGGAAAAATTAAAATTTCTCAAAGTGTACTTTCAGGTGCAGCAGTGGTTATCTGGACAAACCATATCCGATGAAGAGCAACATAAAGACCCGAACGAGTGGGAGTGGAAAAAAAAAACCAACAGTGAGTGGTCTTGTTCCCGTTACAAGCACGTTCAAACCAGCACTACGGAGCATATCTTGCAAATGCAAGAAAGGCTGCCAGCGAAATTGTGGATGCAGGAAGATAGGCCTCTATTGCACGTCAATATGCACAACATGCAACGGGTCCCCGGATGACCCGGAATTCTTTGCGATTTTCGGAGACAAACATTGAAATTCTGGTAGAGGAATCAATTGATGTTTTATCCTTTTTGAACATCAATAGAGAGCACCTCCTTGAAGCTCATCCAGGTCCGTGGACCAACCCAACCTCAATTAAACAACAAAAATCCTGGAAGAGCTATCAACATAAGAATCAACCCATGGACGAAAGCAGAGCAACAAAAAGTATTCCCATGGGCGACTTTAATGTCAAATAAGTTCTGAAGGAAGAATCTAAGTACAATAATCGGCAACTTCGGCTACGAATCCAGAAATAAGGCTCTATAAATACCGAAGATAATGGAATTTGTATGTTTTCAGCAGTTTCCTCAAGGTGAGATCCAACAGAAAATGGATTTGGATATCACCAGTTGGTAGATATGACAAAAATACGAAATAGACTACCTACTTTCTATGTACAAGTAGAAACATATTTTTTGTATTCAGCAGATTCACCACTGGCAGTAATTATAAAATTTTGAGAGTTGAAATCAAATTCAGGGTCACGTTTAAACAGGAAAATGTTGAAAATAGAGAAGAATCTGAAGTATGACATAAACAACATCAATAATATTATAGTGAACGAGCAAACGAGAAAAACAGAAAGGAGGATAAGTTAAGCAAGGCAATGAATGAACAAATCTTGTTAGCGATGGAAGACCAATCACAACGGAAATCACGGAATACATAGAAATCAATAAGATAATAGAAACAAAACCCTCAAAGAAGACATGAAGAAAAAGAACGAACCAATGATAGAAAGACATAGAAGGGAATAAATGCCGAAAATAACTCGGTTGAGAATAACTTGAAATTAACTAAACAATCTCAAATCACCAAGAGAAGATGGAAAAGAAGCTATCTATTGTTACGATAAATTTATCATTTTCGTAACATGTTCCATTTCTTCTAATTTTCATTATAAAGTTGTATTTTTGTCATTTCAGAATCAGCAAAATAATAATTAATAAGTATCTACAAAATTTAATTAATCCAATATAATATCAGTACTGCCATCTATCCATAATGAGCATAAAAATGCAAATATCTGTTAATAAAAGAAGGTACCGCCATCTAGTACCTGATAAATTTATTTTTTGAAATATGATTTTTATTATTTCTCATTAACAGTCAATCGTATTTTCATTTAAAGAAATTATATTGATCTCACTTTTAGCAAATAGATATATTTGTGTCTTTCTCTAACTTCTGATTCTGAAATAATTATTTTTGGCTTAATGACCTAATTAATTAGTGGTTTTGTGTTTTCAACATAACCTCAACAAGAATGGTTTCCTGCAGGGTTTATATGCTAAAACGGTCTCTTTTTTGGCAGTGGCCGAGCAGGCAAGTCGATTTTCATTATTGTAATTTATTCCTTCAGATTTCTAGATTTTCCCTTAATAATTTTTTAATTTATTTTAGCTTCAGTGTATACTATCATATCACTGTTGCTAAAATCACACGTTTTTACCATATAAATCTTATCTTATCTACCTTTGAAATATAAATATTATACTTTAATTTTTTTTTATCTAATTGTGTGCCTCCATTTTGCGATTGGTGGTCCCACGTTTTTCTGAGTTAAGTCAATTCAAAGTTTTGGCTTATAAATAGGTACTGCTGCTCTGGTTTTCAGAATCAATTGTTAGTGTGGGATTGTTGAACCATTTGCTCTAAATACAGTCGGTGCAAACCAAATTTGGGTGTCCATCCCTATCAACCTTTTTCCGAATCCAGGCAGAGGCCTGCATAGCCATTTATTGTTTGACTCTCTCATTTTCTTCTCGAGAAGGAGAGTGCTGAAAAGGAAGGTGTAATTTATAAAATTCCGGATAGATCAAAAATTCGTTCAAAAAAAAGTTTCAATTAAAACATCTCAAGAATTTTGACAATTCCTGGATTCAATTAATTTCACCCTCAGTTTTATCTTGTGGCACCTATAGTAGGTACCTTAACTTGAAAAGGAAGATTTATCTATTGTGGGAAAATCTATAAAATTATTTTGTTCATCTTGTTCAACTTCTCTTACATTATTTTGATTTAAATTTTGCCTGTTTAGTGCGACTGCTAGGAGAGCAGCATTCTGCTCAATTATAAAGAGCATGTATCTTGAATCTTGCTGTATACTTATCCAATTATTACATTATTTTTTTTTTTTTTAATTATTTAATTGTTTTTTTTTTATATTAAAATATTTTTCCAATTTGTAATAGTTGCTCATACTGACCTGATTCTGTTGAAAGGGAATGTCTGCACAACAATAGTTTTATAATAAACTAATTTCAATTTAAATCTTCTTTGCAAGACACTTGCTTTTTGACAGAATTCAGGGATTCAATATTCCAAATCTTGGTGAAAATGATACTGCCTTATTCTTTTCTGGGTACCTACTCGACACAAAGATCACTATTTGGATTCTGGATCAGCTGGATTGACGTCACACCAGCAATCTATCTTCTTTCCTGGATACAGGAAATAACACGAAGAGCTCCAGTTCACGAAAGTGAAACCCCAATATCCATTGAAGAGCTCCGGATCGGAAAGGTACATATTGTATCAGATTCACCAGAACAACCAAACTGTTAACTGTAAAATTTTAAAGAAAAGTAACATTGTTACTTACATTGTGAACAAATATTTAATAAAATTGTTGGATTTTAAGTGGTTTCATTTGCACATAAAGGGGCTATACACGTTATCTTTATTTTTGAATTTCACGACCCTATAGGTTCTGTTTATCTTATTGAAGTTTCAAATAACTAAATTTATTTGTAACACTATATCCTATCAATACTGAACCGGCTAATCAATATATCTGAAGTGTGAAGAAAATTGAATAATAGTTAGGAACTCTTGTAGTTCTGCTCTTCAAAGAAGATTGGCTTTACCTACATACCATTGAGATTCCAGCTAGAAGAAAACAACAGTGAGATTCCAATCAGAAAAGGAGGACTGGTTACAGTTTTGAAGAGCTATAAAGTTGGTGACTTGAATATTGAAAATGAGACAAACAAACAAAAACAAATCAAATAACGCCCAAGAAGAAAGAAGAGTCACCAGTGAAAACCCATTTCATTTGAAGGGGATAATTAGTTGAAAGGTATACCGAGCTTGACCAAGATCCCTTCCGCATGAATGGCAGTTAAATGCGAAAAAGTATAGGTTTCCGCACTTGTTAGGGAAATACAATACAGGGTTGCTGATCCATCAAAATGGGCCAAATTGAGTTTAATCGAGCAGTCAAATCTAATTCCTCAAATTTGTAGTTTCTGAGTCAAACATTTTTGAGTTGATTAGAGCCCTATATCATACGTTTCTTTATTTTTTTTAATGCACTTTCTCATTGTGTTAAAGTACAATGAGCTTTCTTGTTCCTCAATTCTTTGTGATAGTCCATCAATTCGTTTAGCTTGTCATAATAAAAGAGAGTTCGTTTTCTTTTTAGTTCGCCTTTAGATTTGCATACAATGCGTTGATTAGACCATGATGGAAAAATGTAAAATTGATGATAGGCAAAAGTGCAATGGTCTAACGAACTTGCGTTCAGTAACGAATTTAGCGTTTCTCTACTCCACTAATAATGAAATGTACAGCTAAATTTTTTACCTGAAAACAAAAAATTATATTTTTATATTCAAGTCTTGGACGAATTTGAAGAGAAATTTCCAGACATATTCACAAATAAAATTCTTTTTGGCAAGGTACAGTTTTCATTTCAACTAAATTTGTTATAGGATCTGCAATATAATATAATTCTAATAAAAATTGCAGTTTTATGAATGCTCTTTCAAAAGTTCTGCGGATTTTGGCTGCCATTGAAACTTTCTTTACGAGATACTTGAGAAAAGTTATAGGAAAGTTCTAAAAAATTCCATGCATTCAATTAAAAATGTTGCAATTAAACAAGGAAGACTTCAATTGATTATATAAGAAGATAAAAAGGTGCGCGTTCTCTGCCCAATCTAATTTGGGCTGTTACAAAATACAATTGAAATACATAATGAAATCGAAAATGGACGATTTCCCAAAGACAACTATTTGTAAACTTTCCTTCTCACGAATATTTTCATTATCAAAATCCGATAGAAATTTCATTGTCTTGGGAAGCTATTTCGTATTAATAGACAATTTAATAATTATATTGTAATTTTCAATTCAAATTTTAGTGGTTGGAATCCTTTATAAAGTTAAAAGTTTTCATTTACTTACCTTTACCAAATAGCGTGTTCCTTTCTACTTCTGATAAAAGGCTTTTCAGATTTTCTTCTTTAATCTGTAAAAAAGGAGAAATTATTATTAGAAACCTTGACCGTTTGCTCTATACAAATTTTGGGCAGAAATAAATGCGACCAGACACAACCTATCGATTAATATAATAATGTTGGATAATGATCTTGCTTATAAATAGCCTTAAAACAATGGCAATAAAAAAAAATGCTGCCAAGCGATAATAAATAGAATCAAATTTTCTACTTAAAAAAGTTATGGGCCCAGAACAATTTCCTTAATGACATTACCATATTACATCCTATTTGAAACGCAATAATTGTGACATCTTAAATACATTCTTCCTTTATAGGAAGAACAATTCTTGATGGTCTTTATTGTTATTATATTGTTCAGGTAAATATTCCAAGATTCTCTGGTATGTTTAAATAAATCAGTGGTCCATTTGACAACCAAATAAATTTTTGAAATGTTTTTTTTTTCTATAATTATTTATGGCAATGAAGGTACCTTGACCGCAGTAGTCGTATTGAACAAGGTGTTATTTTTATTATTATTGTTATTTTTGTTCCTTATCTCACAGCTTTTCTTCCGCTATGGTAGTATTTTTTTGAAGAATCACCAGCTGCACACCGTACACCTAAGGTGTTCGATTAAGTCTGATAGTCTTGCTAAATTTCTTTTCGCATAATATGAGCTGTGCTCACCACTACTGCCTTTTGCATGTTTAGTATATTGTGATAGAACTTCTTTAATGATTTCGCATGTATAGTTGGATACAAGTCCTGTGGCTCCTATCACTATGGGTATAACCTTTGTTCTCAGGTTCTACATTCGTTGTATCTCATTCTGCAGGTCTTTGTATTTTATGCGTTTCTAAGCTTCTTTATGAGTGATGTTGTAGTTCGATGTTATGGCAACATTGATAACGAGGCAAGTTTTCTATTTTTTATCTCTCAGTATAACGTCTCGTTTGTTACCATCGATTCTCATGTCTGTCTGTACTTGAGCATCCTAGATTATGGTTATTTCAGGTGTTTCTATAACAGGATCTGGGATGTGTTTATACCATCGGTCTTGTGTTTGTATTTCGTAGGCTTTGCATATATTCCCAGTGCAGTTGTTTTGCCACAGTGTTATGACAGTCTAAATAAGCTCGTTTAGCCAGGATCGGGGAGCCAGACACAACGTGATGAATGGTTTCATCAAATGACCGGCACAGTCTACATTTTGGGTCAGTACCGGTTTTCATTATATTCGCCTTCATATAATTCGTCACGATGGCTTGCTCCTGGCAAGCAGTTATTAGTGATTCAGTCTTGGATTTCAGATCCGCGTGAGTAAGCCATTTCCACGTTATGCTCTTAATACTGGTCTCTTTCCTTCAAATTTTTTTTGGTCTTGTTTTGACTGTTGTCTCATTTTATCTTTGATGATTTTTACTTCTTTGATCTTTGTTTCTTTTTTGGTGGTGGATTCCATTTACTCGGTATCATATTTTGTGCCTTCATCAGTCTGGTCCAGTTTTTTCTCTTGTTGTCGGTATACTATCCCTAGGTATTTGCCTTTTTTCTTCAGCTTCAAGTAGTTTTCCAAACCTGCCATAGCGATATTGTGGGTGTTCTCGAGGCTTGTCATTTCTCTTCCTTTTTCTTTCCGTGGGATATACAAACGATCAACATCAGCTCTGGGGTGAAGTGCTCCATTCATGGTAAGTAGTTTTCTTGTCTTACAATCAATTTTCCTTATTTCTGCTTTGGTTCATTTGACGATCCCAAAGCTGTATATTAGGACAGGTACCTATTGCTAGAAATGTAAAAGCTGTGTATTTTTCATTTAATTCGGTTTTAAGGATTTCTCTCATTCGTCGATAGTATTCACATTTCATCTTGCTTTTCATTTTTTCATGCTGTACTTCGTTATGCTCATCTATGCCTAGATATTTGTAAGCTTTATGTTGTTCTAAGGATTGTTTTATTGTTTCGTCAACTAGTTGGATATTCTCTTTAGCTTGTACCTTCCCATTTAGGAAACCTGCCTTCGCACATTTTTCAAGACCAAATTCCATTCTAATGTCGTCACTAACCCTTTTGACTATTTCTATAATTGTTCTGATAGTACAGCCTCATTCTTCGCTAACAACTTTAGGTCATAAATATACAGAAGGTGATTGATTTTCTGTTTTTCGTTCTTGCATCGGTATCCTGTATTCGAGTTATTTAGGATGGAGCTTAGGAGAAACAAGGCTATGCAGAAAAGTAGTGGTAACAAGGAATCTCCCTGGTAAAACCCGTTCTTGATTCTAATATCTTTGATGGTTACAGTGGTCGTGTTTTTTGTTAAGTTTAGATCGGTTTTCCACGTAGCCATGGTCTTACATAATGAAATTTAGTAGTATTGCTGATGCACGGTATATGTTTATCGATTCTAAGTATAAGCCAGCTATGTGGAATACTGTCAAACGCCTTTTTATAATCAATCCAAGCTAGGAATAAACTTTTACGGCCTTCCTTACAGTCTTTGTGAATCGTTTGACTTGTTAGAAGGTGGTCTTTGCATCCCTATTAGTTTTTAATGCTTTCTTTCTCTTCTTGTGCGTATAATTTATTATCTGTTAAATGTGTATGTAATCTTTCTGACATAATTTTGGTTAGGGTCTTGTATATGTTATTTAGACCGTAGAGTTCCACCTCTGATAGGTCTGTAATTATTTGGTTGTTCACTATTTTCATTTTTTGGAATTGAGTATGTTTTTCCTTTAGTCAGCCTTGGTCTTGGAAGCAAGACCAAGACCAAGACCGAGACCAAGACCTGATAAGTCGTCTCAAGACCAAGACCAAGACTTGACGTTCAAGACCAAGACCAAGACCAAAACTCTCTCTCAAGACTCTCGTCTAGGTCTTGGTCTTGAAAAGAAAAATCGACTCAATATTTATAAAAATATGCATAAATTCCTATATCTTCTCTTAATGTCTTTTAATTAAATCAATTCATCAAATTTATTATTTTTTTAAATTCACGAGAAGGTATTATAGGTTTTAAAAATACATACATACAACATAGTGTAGGTAAGATTCATTTACACAGAACACATCGATATTTTCCTATCCCTACATAGTAATAAAATACCTAAGTATTGGAATTTCCAAAGATAATTCTTAACTAACTAACTAACACAAACCCCACATCTCACCCAAACTAACCCAAATCTAATTATCGTGAATAGGCCAATAAAATTCAAATGAGGTATGTGACTATGTGAGGGTCAACTTTCCTGTTTCGTTAATAAAAATTATAATTTAAGAATTGATGTTTGTTTGTTCCTCTGTGTTGTGGAATGCTTTATGCGGTATTTTTTGACATGAAACGCTCTTGGTGGTAAAAATAGCCTGTGAAGAAGACCAAATACATGGTCGAAACGGCGGCATAATTTTTTCAGAAAGGGAGGTTTATTTTTTATTTTTGAATTCCTAAACCCATTATCTCGGCTTTGTCGTTGGATGTTATGTATATTTTAAAAATTGGGTATAAATTTTTTTCAATACTATCAAGACCAAGACTATCAAGACCAAGACTGAGCCAGTCTTGAAACATCAAGACCAGGACCAATACTAAGACCGCATTAATTTTTCGAGACCAAGACCAAGACTGGCCAGTCTTGGTCTTGGTCTTGCGAAGCCCTAGTATGATGTGTTCTTCGTTTACTAATTTATTATATGCTGCGACAAGATTTTTGTGGATTGATGTCAACTAAAAGTTTGGGAAGCCATCTATCCCGGGTGATTTCCAATTAGCAGGGCTACTGACTGCTGTCTTTAGTTCTTCTGTCTTGTATTTCTTCTGCTACAGCGTATATTAATTTGTTGATTTGGGTTAGGTTTCCATATTGCCTGGGTTCTCTTCTTAGTATTTTTTTCATTGCGTCATTACCCCTTTTGATTACGTTTTTAGTGTTCTCGTTATCGTTGATCTTCTTTAGTGGTTTTCTCTGTAGGTGTGTTTTTGTGCTTTAATCTTTCTGTATTCTAAATAGAATCCCATCAACAATTGTGTCAAAAATTGAATTGATTGAGCCGATACTTGGTGAAAATTGAATTTATCCATGGTTGGAAAAAGCAATAATAGTTATTTATACACCAAGTGAGTTAAATGAATGTTTATTCATGAGAAGAAAATTTAACCCACGAGCCCTAGCGAGGGGGTTAATTTTCTTCGAATGAATAAACATTTTAACTCACGTGATGTATACAAAATTTTATCCCATTTCGATGGACATTTAAAAAATAAGGTATTTTATAGGAATAAAATTATAAAAAGAATTCATTTAGTAGTTATGAAAGCGCTAAATATTGAAATTGGTGGTTGCCAGGGTATAACTAGTTGTTTGTTTGTATTTGTAGCAGATTTTTTTACTGGCAGAGTGACTTAAAAGACCGAGAGTGAGTTAATAGTTATTTATGGTACTAGTGTGTTATGTTGAAAATAAGTCACGCGAGAAAGATTTATAACACGAGGCCGTCAGGCCGAGTGGTATAAATTCTCAAGTGACTTAGGAAACAAAACACACGAGTGGCATACAATGTTTTATCCAACAAGTGGATGAAATCGTTTTTTTATAAGATAATAATTAATAAGCTTTGTGATCAAATCAATACTTGCATCTCAGTACCTTATAAATGTCAGAATGACTTGACAGCATCTTGACAGTGACTTTTTTACATTTTGGTCAAAGTATGTGGGTTAAAGTAGGTTGTTTGTTTGGTTGCTACAGGCATGTAATCTGTGCAGGCATGATACATTGTTAGCAAATGTTTAAAGAATTTTTGACACTTGTCAGTTTTCCCTGCAGAAAAAAGAAGCTTTTTTGAAGAAAAAAAACGTATAGAAAATGGAGGAAACCGATGAAAATTACGTTCCTGAGGATATCCTTACGGAAGCGGAAGAAGCAGCGATGCAGATTCTGCCAGAAAAGTCCCGAGATGCTTACGAAAAGGAGTTCAAAATGTTTGAGTCTTGGATGAATTCACGGAAGATAAAAGGTATCGATGAAAATGTTCTATTGGCTTATTTTTTACATTTGCAAAAAAAATTAGCCCTATCGTCGCTATGGACCAAATACTCGATGCTTCGCTCGACTATTCACCTCTATAAAAAAAACGACATTTCTAAATATGGCAAACTAACGAGCTTTTTGAAAAGCAAATCACAGGGATATAAACCAAAGAAGTCCAAGACATTAGAACGACCTGAAATAGAGAAGTTTTTGAACGAAGCTCCCGACGATGAGTACTTGTTGATGAAAGTGGCTTTGAAAATGGGGATTAGCGGTGCTTGTAGATGCGATGAATTGGTCAATTTGAGAATAGAGAATATTCAAGACAAAGGGAAATATTTTCAAGTAGTTTTGCCAAACACTAAAACCAAGAAATCGAGAAGTTTCACCATACTTGAAGAAGGATTTCCAGTCAACCCGATCAATTTGTGTAAAAAATACATGTCTTTGAGACCAAAGAATACTAGTTCTAACCGCTTTTTTGTTTTTTACAAAAATGGAAGGTGTACCATCAGCCAGTGTGTGGGAATAAATACGTTGTCGAAGATACCTTCAAGAATTGCAATGTTTTTGAAATTGGAGGAACCAGCGCTCTACACCGGTCACTGCCTGAGAAGGTCTTCGGCGACTCTTTTGGCCAATGCAGGGGCTAACATGACTACTTTGAAGCGTCATGGAGGATGGAAGTCCCCGACGGTAGCAGAAGGATACCTAGAAGAATCGGTGCATAACAAAATACAAATTGCAGAAAAAATACAAGGTTCTAATGTGTCGGCGTCTTCCAGCACTATCAGCACCTGTACCAATATGGGAGCGTCTGGTTCCAATGAACCAACGAATTTTATAATTAGTTCAAATTTGAATAAACCGTTAGCGTTTTCCTTTAATTTTAATATTAATGTGAATTCTACTTGAAATAGTAATAAATAAACAGAATACTACTTTAAATATGAACGTGAGTTATAATCCATAACTCACTAGTGAGTTATGGATTATAACACACTAGTGTGTTATTTGATAGTTTACTTGTCTAAAATGACATCAATAATAACAGTCATAACTGTCATGAGTTGGATAAAAATATTTTATGTCACTCAGGTGATAAACGTCTACTTACCTTTGTTATTATGCGTTCAATAATGTCATTTTTAAACGTCAAAATGGGATAAAAAGTATTTATACTTAATTTTCACTAATTTATTTACAGTAACATGTTTCGCTACACAGTCTGATGAAGCTACAGTGTAGCGAAACATGTTACTGTAAATAAATTAGTGAAACTT
This sequence comes from Ceutorhynchus assimilis, assembly GCA_917834065.1. Lineage (NCBI taxonomy): Eukaryota > Metazoa > Arthropoda > Insecta > Coleoptera > Curculionidae > Ceutorhynchus > Ceutorhynchus assimilis. Next base: position 13,758,257 of record OU892287.1, read on the forward strand.
AAGTATAAATACTTTTTATTGCTTTTTCCAACCATGAACAATTGTGTCTTCATCTGTTTCTGCATCAATCTTATCTGTAGTTTTTGTTATTGTGGACCACGACCGCCATTTTGCCTCTTGATATAGAGTCGCGCAGAAGAAGATTTCGGATGATGATTTCTGTATGAGGTAAGTGTTGTGCGTACTAACCTATCAATTTCTTGAAGGTCAGTGTCAGTCCATTTTAGAACCCCAAATGTGAACTCTACCACTGGCATCACCCAGGTATTAATGGCAGTAGAAGTATTTTTGCATTGTGTTCGGTTTTCCAGTACCAGTTGAAGTCTCCTTCTGAACTCTGCTTTTATTTTATTTTTCATCAGGTTTATTTGATGCTCAATGCTTGCTGGAACCCTAGGTACTTATAATTTTCTTCCGCCGATAGGTGTTTTATTTCGATTCCATCCATGAGCTTCACTGTCTCTCCCGCTACCGGGCAACCTCTCTTTATATAAAGAAACGCACACTTGGCTAATCCAAACTCCATTTTGATAGTCCTGCTAAAGTGGGCCACAATTTCCATTTGATTATGAATTTGCTCGATGTTACTTCCATAGCATTTAAAGTCGTCCATCGATTCTATAACCATATGGACTACGGTTCTGCATAGAACTAAGTGGGTTCAGGGCCAGACAAAACCAGAGCGAACTCATACTATCGCCCTGGAAAATTCCTCTTTTGATTTCCAGGTGCTGGGTTAGATATTCTTGTTGCCGATTGCGAACTTTCAATCTTGTTTTCCATTTCCCCATCATGTATTGGAGCAGATTGGCTATAGCGAGGTCGATCTTATCTTTTTCGCTTTAGCTTGGTTTGTAGCAACTGAGTCAATGATAAGTAGTTTTTTTGTGCATTGAGCTCCTTTTTTACATCCAAGCTGTTCTGCTGCTAGAATTCCATTGTCAGTTAGATGTTTTTCTACTTTCTTAGGGTTGTTCAGATCTCCACTTATTATTATTATTATAATAATAATAATTATTATTATTATTAAGAAGAGTGAGCGGTAAATGCAAACCGATGAGACTATTGACTAGGTTACTATCCTATCACGATTAAAATGTCTATTTATACATTATATTAATTGGTATTATAGTGCACAAATAATGATCTTGTCCATTCAGCCATTTCACTGTTCAGTGTCCCACCTGAGTCGATTTCAATTATTATAAACTTCTCCATTGAACAAAAAATTTCTACGGAAATGCCTGGCACATCTCTACTCACAGAGTTTCTTGTTATAACTCCTCAGATGTTGCCTGTCACTGAACTCAAACACACTTAACTGGCACTTGTAGTGGCTACTAGTTATTTTGAATGTCTCCAGTAGATCCCCATGGGTTCGTCTCTCATAAAGTGTAGGGAGGTTCATCCTCTGCAGCCTTGCTTGGTATGGAAGGTCACAAAGAGCTAGGGGAACTTTGGAATTTTTCAGGTGCTTCAATAGCGTTAAAATAATAAGGACTCTATGCTTTGGGCACACTCCAGCCTGGGTCTTATGTAAGCCTTGTACAGGTTTACAAACATTTGGGGTGTGGGAACTTTAAATGTCTCAGAAAGCAGGTACATGGTGGATGATCACTTCATGTCTTCAATGACAACAATTCCTAAATCATTTTGTTCAACAACACAGATTACCTAGGTAAACTCAATGAAGTATTACATACTGAGATTGTTTTTGCCCAGGTGGAGAATTGAACACTTGCAGTCATTCAGTGGCATTTGCCAGTTAGTTGTCCACTGTTGAATGGGATCTGGAGGCTTTCATTCTGCGTTGCAGGATTACTATAGCTGTATTCCTTTCAAGAGTTTAGAACACGAGAGCTACTCACCCCGGTGTTAGTCGACCCCGATTTGAAAGTAACAGATGCGTTGGCTTTCGTGCATTTACTGGTTTGAGTTCGGGCTTTAGGGCTTCAGGTGCAACAAACACTTTTCCAATGGAATAACCCCGGAGCTGCTCTGGAGCTCCTCCTAGGTGTGAAAGGAATACAACTTATAACAACAGGTATCATCCGAAAAATTACATCTGTTTCCTCAATCCATTTGGCAGGACACTATAATAGATACAAGGAAGAATAGAGGGTCAAGAAGTGAGCGTTGAGGCACACTATGGCACCCTATCCTAACACAGAACTGTCGATCCTGCAGAAAACCTTGGATTAGGTCGAGTGGAAGTCCTCTTATACCATAGTGATGAAGTTTGTGAAGAAGTCGCTTATTAAATGGTACCTTGTCAGGAGTCTTTTCAAAATCTAGTTAAAATACATCAACAGACTGGCCAGAGACATCTTCGCTTCTGCAGTCGTGAACCTTGGTAAGCAGGTTCGTGAGAGTGGACCTTCGAGGAAAGAACCCGAGAAGATGGTTCCAAAAATCCAGTCACAATCCAGGACTTTCTCCATGCATTTGCAAAGGGTGCTTGATAAGCTTATAGGCGTATACTTTCCAGGCAGGTATTTGTTGCTTTTCTTGTAAATAGCTACTACAAGTGTATTCTTCCAATTCCTTGATAGTTTTTCCTGTCTAAGAACATTGGTCATCATGACTAAGAAGGGATGTGACAGAACTGCAGGCATTATGCTTGGTCAGGAAAATGGCAGGGATTTCATCCTCTCCTGGACTAGAATCTGGCTTCAGTGATTTGAGTGCAGTCTTCAATTTCTCGGGTATAATAGTTACAATTTCAAGTGAATCAGCACAGAATGTATCGGGATCCAAGTTGGGCTTAGATCTTTTCTTGTAAAACACTTTGAAACTGTTTGGCAAACAAATTGGCAACTTCTATCTTGTTATTCAGGGTACATAGTTAGTGGTTACATCCCTAAGTAAGAAATGTGTAAATCTTGAATGAAGAGATCTGTTTATGTAGGAATAAAATTGTTTATCAGAAGAGGCTAGTAATTCTTGTTCATATTTCCTTCTAGACTGTTTTATCTTGGTTTTGAGGAATTTATTTTGGTTCCTGTAGTTCAAGATGGCATTTTCAATGTTGCTTTTCAATTTCTTGTGCCACAAATTTCTCTGATTAGAAATTTCTTCGATTGACAGTCTTCAGTTTAAATGGAATAAAAGAGCTGATTGTTGATGACAGAATGTCCATGACCCGCTCATAGTTAGCAGTGATGCGGAAGAATTCTTGCTAATAAGTTCATAGACTGCGGACCCAAATCTCCTCTAATATAGGTTATTTGTTGGCTTTGGAGTAACCTGGATTTGGGATTTGGCTGTTATGACAACATGATCACTTAGTCCAATTGGTGAATGCTGTGATACCTACATCAAAAGCAAGCTTCTTATCACTGACTAATAGCAGATCATTGATCAAGCTTCTCATTCTGGTTGGAAAATTTATGAGTTAAAAAGCATTGATTTCTTTGTAGGCAGTTATGAAATCTGAGCTACATGGATTGCTGGGATTGACTGTTCATGTTTTCCAGTTGATCTCTGTGTACCTATACCTAGGTAGTTGAAATCTCCAAAAATTAAAGTACTACAGCCTTTATGTTTCAGGTTGTCTTCTATACTAGTTTGCAGTTTAGGCCCATATATGCGCCTAAATCAGACTGAATGAGAATTTTCTGGGATTCTAATTTTGTATTTAGCATTATTCCGATTGATATTTGCCTCAATTTTTCTTAAATTTCTCGCTATTTTTTTAATTCTCATCATAAATTTTTGTATTCTTCTTAATTTGTCTAAAACTAGATAATTGAAGAGTCTATGTAGAGCAAAATTATGAAATGTGAAGAGAAAATAATCGATTATTTTTGAATTTTCTCCATTTTTCGCTTCTATACTTTTGTTTAAATTTTTATTTATTCTCACTTCCCAGGCTCTTGAATTTTGGGTTTCTTCTAATAATAAAGGTAGGGTAGTCACAAGCAGGAAATTGAATTCATCTATTTCTCATTTTTTTCGTCTAAATTTCAGTCTATTGAAAGATGTTTCAAGTATAGCATATAATAAACCTTTATTTTGACAAAAGAAATGTCTAGGTAGCTCAGGGCATTGAAAACTTTTTTTTAAGAAATTTCGTGAAAAGTCCAAATTCTCAGAGAATGTAGAAACATTAAAGAAAATTCAGATCCAGATTATCCTAATTTAATTTTTTGAGAGAAATCAGTTCTGGCTTGAAGAACGTTTTTCAAGTGTTCAAAATAATTAAAATCGCCATTGCTATTGATCTCCATAATTCGAACAAAATTAATATCATTTCTCCTTACTCTACTGATAAATTTTACATTATTTCCTGTCGTACAAAAGAAAGCAAATCTCGTTATCTTGCCGCAGTTACGACGATAAACTATAAATCATTGAAATTCTTTTGTCAGTTCAAACAATGCATTTCGTATCGCATCAGAATATTTGTGGCATTACGAAAATGCAAAGATAAACCCTGAATGAAGCTCGAAGGAACTTTAAACACAATCAAATATTTTTAATACGTGTTTTAACAAATAAGGTACAGAGTTCTGGCTTCATGTAATTCTTGAAGAGAGGTAAATCGTAAATCGATAGGGATTTCAATGAGAAGATTGTATAAAATATTTCATAAGTAGTCTTTGTCATCCAGTGTCAAAAATTTCATTGCCCAAAAATTAGTAAAAATCCTGTGTTCTAATTATTAAATCCAATAATTCAAGAATTTGCAGATAGCAAATTCAAATTCAAGTGTACGAGTACACAGAAGCCAAGGCATATTGTCCACTCAGCCTAACCTCTTTCTCTCTGAAAACGCTGGAAGAAATAATTTATAAGGCACATAAGACGCAGGAAACCCCACTCGATCATTAAAACGCCTATTAAGCAGTCAAAACGTGCGGAACAGCACTGCACAGTCTCATCTCCAGGGCTGAGAGATCCATTCATCTCCAAGGGATCACTCATCGACATTCAAGGGACCTTTGACAATGTCTTCTTTGCCGCGATGGTCAAAGCGGCTGAGAGACATGGAATTGGCGACACCACTTGTAGGTGGATACGAAACATGCTCCAAAGCCGACAGATTCGAACCCCTCTATACATAGAGACCTCAAAGATATCTGTAACTCGAGGTTATCCACAGGGGGAGTACTATCACTCCTCCTATGGAATTTAGTGGTTGATGACTTACAGCGTCCCAACTAGGGGAGAGGTTCCACGACTAAAGGTATGCTGACCACGTGGTCATAGTCGTGCAGGGGCGAGACACCAGCTGTACAGGAGAACTCATGCAGACAGCACTTAGAAATCTGCAGAGATGGTGTGAAGAGATCAACCTCACAAGAAGCCTAGAGAAAACAGCGATTCTACCATTCATCAAAAAGCGATTAGCGGGAACTAAGGAAATTAAATTTTAAACCAGAGAAATGCATGAGAACACCATAAAAAAATCGCATGAAAGCTATTGTTTCAAAAAACCCATCAATTCGTAAAATCAAAAAATTATGATTGTTTATCGATGAAAGGGTTCGAGACTTTCCTGATCGAATTAATGATCAGGCGTTTTATTAACACGATTAAAGTGTTGAAATTACAATGAAGAGGGCGACCTTGGTAATTAGCGATTTTGGCACAGGTAGACATTATTTGTGATCATTCAGCGTGCCAGAGGACGGGTCAAACACACTGTGTATCCGGCATTAGTTTAACACGATCTTAACCAGGAACGGATTTAGAATATACAGAAGTTTACATAGGTATTTATTATCAATTGGACTGGAATGTTTTAAAGACTGCTGTGAAAACATCTTTTCCAAGAGATCCTCCATTCGCTTCTCATTCATTTCAATTTAGCTTGTATATTCTACAACAACTTGAAATGGCAGGGAAGTTTGCAGATCCTATACAAAGAGGTGAACAAAAAATCGCTAATCCTGCTCTGTGTATTGGTACCGATCGGAACTAGAGGGAATTAAAATTAATGTACGGCGGTGTGTGACCTGTACGTAATTGAGAATGTGGAAGCCGGAGATAAATAAACTTTTCGATAATTCCGAGGGGAATAAAAAAATTGAAAATTCTATTGCGTTTTTGTGGTTTTCATATACGCATTTTTATTTTTAGCAATCTTGTGGTTGCCATTTCCCAAGTTATCACAAAGCAAGTTCTCCGTAGAAAGCATAATTGATTGTGAGAAAAAATTGTCAAGTCGGATAATGGGGGCATCTCTCCGAGTCGATATTTCAATATCGAATCTAGGTAAAGTCGATAAAGAAGAAAGTAAAAACGCATAACAAGTCGCGCCAATAATCCTAATAAGGCTATCCCAAGAACGACCTTGTCTATTGCATTCTTTGTTGACATTGAACATAAGGTGCATTTACCTGGTTTATAAAATCATTTTGTGTTGGATAACGTTATAAAAACTCAATTTAAAACACTACAATAGATGGGAGAAGCAAAAGAAAGAGCCTTCCTCCTCTTCTTGTATAACACGATTTAAAAAAAATAATAATTAGAAATCGAATTACGGCCAAACTGTTTCCTAAATAAAATTTAAAGGAAACTCCATAAATTGCAATTTCCCAATTAATTTACAACTGCCTCGTTATCTTACTGGGTCGCCGATACTACTTACTATTATATCACCAGAAAATCGAGTTTCTAGACTCATTAGAGCATTAACACATGCATAATTAATTAATAAATATAAAAATTAACACAGTTGACAAATGAACAAACGGATGCCAGTCTGCGAAACGGTCGTTTTATCTCAGTGCTCTTCACAACCTAAATGGCAAAATAATTTAAACAGTTGCATTGTTTTTGTCAATTCTAACTGCATAATCATTTTTTATCTAGATTTTTAGGTGTTAATTTCGTTCGGTTGATGGGATTTTGTTCGCATTCACACTTTTGGTCTTAAATTACTACTTTGATGGGGATGCAACCACATTTGTTACAAGGTCAAGGAAGGAAGTGGAAGTAGTACTGAAATAACTTACTGTCTGATCACAGAATTATAGAGTTCATCTTAGAAAATAAGCACCTCTAAAGCTAGACTAAAGAAAAATCCCATGAGAGCAAATTGGGAATTATACCTACAGAGCTAATCTGGAAAGAAATCTCAAAGCAATCAATCCGAGAAGAATAGGTCATCACCTAGAACTAGAAGAGAAAGTAGAGCGAGTCAACCAGGCAGTAATAGAAGCATTTGACTCTAGCTGATACGGAACTACTATTTCACCGGTGACGGAAGTTACAAATCTCGGCAAACTCAGTTGGAGAAAACACATTGAAGGAATTGTAACAAGGGCTACAAGGGCTTCATGGTGTAGCGAAACCTTGCATGCAAAACCTGGGGATGCAAACCAAGGATCTTGAAATGGATGTACACCATGATAGTAAGACAAACCCTACTATATGGATCGAGCAATAACTAGAATCACGAAGGAGGGAACTGGCGAGGGAGGTTCGTTTGGAAGGAGAGAATTGGCACCTCTAACCAAGATTTTTTCGCTTCTCGAGCTTCTCATGGAAAATATGATGAAAACATATAATTTTGAAAAACACTCCACAGAGTGATGAGAAGCAGAGAATAGTGGGAAGAAAACACATCCAGTCTTACAATGCAGCAGAACGCCATAAATAGTATAATAATGGGTCAAGAATGGAACTAAGGTACCGCAGCACTTGGGCTTGGAACCAAATTCTCCGGAGCAATGGAAAAACACCCAGTGCCTCTTAAAACAATGCTCGAATGTTAGCTATTCACCCAATACGTCTTTGATGACGCAGACTACAACGTATCTACGTTGGATGGTGTGAAAACATTCCACAGCATGAGTGGTATTAATTGCCTCACCCCTGCAAGTAAGCTTCCTCCTCCCTTGAAAATAGAAAGATTGACAAAAGCCCCTCCAGCATCATCCATAGGAACGCTGGGAGTCATACCCTTGGAGACATGAAAACATCGGTAAAATAGGGCTAAGGCTGTTTTTGTTAAGGATTTAAGTGATTTTAATTCTGTTCCGGATTTTCCTTTCACCAAACTGTTAAATGTGTTATGGTTTGCTGGTAAATGGCTCAGTCTGGAAAAAATACCCGAGTGGAAAGCTTATATGCGGGGTCTCTATCACGGAGTCTCCGGATAGGAGTTCAGTAGTGCCACTGCCATTTATAAATGCATTCCCGAGTGATAACGACACCATTTACAGAGCTCCTTAATATGCTGCAGAACACTGCCTCCGGCACGAAATTAATACGTGTTATGCTGCATTTGACCAACCCTTATATATCAAGGCCCGTGACCGTGAAATTGTAGCATCTAGCCAAGATGACCCCCACAGAAAATCTGTTGTTGTAAGATTGGGTGGGTTTCACCTTTTAATGTCTTTCTTGGGGTGCATTGAGTTTATAATGGCTGGAAGTGGTCTCAAAGAAGTGTTGTGTTCTGTAGGTATTTGTAACACATTCAGTAGATAAAATGCTTTCTGGACATATGCCTTTAATAGAGCAGTATGAGGACATCTGCTTATACAGTGTGTCTGAGCTGAAATTATTTTGAACAGTTTGCAGGTCTCAGATGAACAGAAGGCTGAACTTACAAGGTTGTTGTTGGAGCTCAACGATAACACACTCGTCCAAGATATAATATACCAGAATAGCCAATTATGCCTCCTTGAAACAAAAATGAAGGATGCGCTGTCATCCTTTGAAGCCTGACTGCTGCCTTGTGGGTGCAATACATTCATATGGTATCCCTGTTGAAGCAGTTCATAGAAGCCGAACGTTCAGGGAACTGGGACAAATGTTGCCCTTCTTCTATATGCAAGTGGATATGCGTTCTCTTCCCAATACCCATCCACAGGTCCTTGACGATTTCACCAAATTATTTGCTGTGGCAGATCATTCGCCCGGCTCTGGAAACAGGTCTGATATGACAATAGAGCTCACTTTAATGCGCAGCATGAAGATCCATGGAGGGCTAACAAGTGGACGAGGGATAACTGATTCTGGCGAGGTGGACCGGCGGAGCACCTACGTCAACAACAAATTGCTCTGTATGGGAAGACTTCCGCTGGCCTACACTTCTCTATAGGGGAGCAACATGATAATTATCGAGTATCTCGGCAGAAAAGAGATGATGGGGACAGAAGGAAGCTCTTCAATTGTTTTTCTCAGCACCCCCCATTCCAGAATCACAAGCATTAGTTTCCCTCGCAACAGGTGTGGTGCGAACCGCGATGTAAATTGCCACAAAGCACTACAAGAAGGCAAGCTTACGATGATATGGTAGGAGAAAAGTTTGGCAAGATAAAACAGGCTCGAAAAGACAAAGTATTATCACTGGCCTCCATGAGCGGTACCATAAAAATTACCAACGTTGTAGAGGTGGTTGATCCCTTTCTTATATTTCAACGAATAGCAATTTCTTGAAAGAATGACCAGGATTTACAAGATCTTCTCTGTTACGAACTAGCGCCTTTCCGATTATCTCTTTTTGATGAAAAGGGAATGCGGAAGATAAAAAAGTCTGCTCTATATGATATTTTTCCTGTTCACCTCGTTACTCCGGACCTCAAGATTCACACTAATGTGATTGATGGTGGATTCCTGTTACATCGAGTCGAGTACGATACTGCAAGTTGTTTTTGATAGCTATTTAGACAGCACAAAACGTGCAGAACTGAAACGTCATACCACCACCACCACCACATCACTCGATATTGATTTCACCGAAGAGATGGCAGTGATGACTCAGCAACAACGCTTTTTAAGTAATGAAAAAAATAAGGACATATTCATCAGAATGCTGTCTTGGAAAATGACTGCAGAGGGAATAGAAACAAGACAAGCTAATGCTGATGCAGGTTATTCAATTTTTATTTTGTTTTTGAGAGTTTAATTTATACAAGTATTATTTTTCGCATTTTTTTTTTTTTTTTTGTTTTTAACATTTTTTATAGCATGTGCATTGTTCATGTATTTAACAAAAAACGTTTCATGCTTTGAACAAAGCAGATAAAAAGTAAATTAAACCAAAGAAATTATGTGCTGTCTTTTGTGCTGGGATTTTGATTTTTGGTATTCAGAGCGTGCATTAGGGCTTTTTTGAATTTACTAACATTTTCCTACCCTGACGAGCGAATATCCTACTAAATAAATGGAAAGAGATATTGGCGCAAAATAACAACTTAAGCTGAGTAGCATCCCGTATGGAACCTCAGTACCTGCTGGCAGACTGGCAAACTAACCAAAAACTCTTCAGTATTGAATATAGGTAGTGTTGATTGAATGTGGTGTGTGAAATTGAAGTTTTAGCACAAGGACAAAGGATGGTACATAATTTAAACTTTCATTGACTCACAATTTTTTTTTTAAATGACACAGTATGTTTTGATTTTTGAGGAATGTTAGATCGAGGGTTTCTCTGCCGTTCTCTTTCCCTTCGAGAATTCCAGGTCGAAAATGATACGATTTACTTGAATAATAAAGCAGACGTTTCACTGTTAAATTTCCCTAATTTTGCTAATGTCGGGCGCATGTCAAGTGAAATTGAGTAAGTTTCCACAACGTAGCTCCTATTTGTTATCCATTCCGTTTTTCAGAAGATTTGTTAGAAGAAGAGATAAATAAAAATCTTGCTGAACGAACCCGGGTATGATATACTACAACGGTGAAGCCAGACCTCCCCTCTCTACCACCAACTAAAAGCTCTGTACTGCAATACTCATACAGAGTTTATTTCCAAGTTCAAGAATGGCTGGGCAACAAACTGGAACCCACTGATTGGGGTTGGATGAAAGGAGCAGATGGAGATCTTCAACCCTTGACAACCTTAGATCAACCTGCCCCAACTGCCAATCTTTCAACAATATTCTGCAGCTGCACCAAAGGCTGTGAGGCCCGTTTTGGATGCGGGAAATCAGGTATTTTTTTTTCTGATGGTAACTGATGGCTATAATTAAAATACAACGGAAAAATAATTCAACTTCAAACTTGAATCTTCAACAGGTATCCTATGCTCGTCAATATGTGGTAACTGTGAGGGCGCGAGCAGTAACGGCTTTCGAGTGGAAGATGACAATTCAGCATATGAGGATGATCAGGAAGACTTGATAGATCCCCTATAACACCCTTTAATAAACTGTTGGACCAATATTTAATTTATTTTAAGTTTTTTTGTTTTTGTTCGATCGGTGGTTCTGTTAGAGTTTCTGGTTGACCATTCGAAGTTTCTTCGACTAGTGATTGATTATGCTCCTGATTTTCTAATTTCTGGACTGGTAGGCGTCACAACTATATCGTTATTATTTATGTTGAAATCAGCTTTTGTTTTATGAAATTGACTACTTTTTTCTCCTTTTTTCTTTGCCGTCTGATGTTCGTTAGGATATTGACCTTTTTGTTTGATCATCAATTTTTGTTATGGCTGCGCCTTCCCACTGTCTGTTGGGAAGTTGTTCTCTAACAGAATCTTCTATTTTATAGTTCTGGGGTTGAATGGCATGTCTGTCTGCATAATCTTTTTCTCTCAATCTTTTCAATTCATTTGTGACATCTTTTTCAATTTTTCACTGTTTGCTGGAAGTAATGTCCTGATAATTCTGCTAAAAAGTATTTCATTAGTTGATACTAGGCGTATTTCTGTAGTTGAGTAAAGCAATCTGTATGTCTGATTTGTCGTCTGTACATTTTTTTAACAGATTTTTCGCAATTTGAAGACCTCTTTCCGGTAAACCATTACTTCCTTGATCATATGGACTACTGGTTGCACTCAACACCATTTTTTGGAAAAATCTTTAAATTCTCTAGAAGTATATTGCGGTCCATTATCAGTGTCTAGTTTTTCAGGAATTTTATGAACTGCAAACCATTCTTTGAGATAGTCGATTACTTCCAAGGATATCTGATTTCTGAGTTTCTTCACGTCCAAAAACCCAGAGTAACTGTCGTAAATAGCACACTTAACAAATCAGACCCGACTATTTGCCATGGTAATTCTGGTAGTGGATTCAGTAAACTTGTTTCCTTTTGATTATCTCTTTGATATTTTTCACAAACTCTGCATTTTTGAACATAACTAAGAATATCTTGTGATATTCCTCTCCAGTAAAGTAGTTATCTGGCTCGCTTAAGACAACTTTGGATACCAAAATGGCCTTCATGAATATTTCCTAACATTTGAGGTACCTGAGATCTTGGAACGATTATTTTTTCGCCCTTGAATATGAGTTCGTTGTAAACTGCAAGTTCGTCTCTGAAAGTTACGTAGTGCTTAATATTTTTGGGTACATCGTCTGAATTTGGAAATCCGTTTAATATGAACTTTTGTAGTAATTGCAGTTCAGGATCCAATTTTGTAGCTTCCATTAATTCTGCTAAAAAGTATTTCATTAGTTGATACTAGGCGTATTTCTGTAGTTGAGTAAAGCAATCTGTATGTCTGATTTGTCGTCTGTACATTTTTTTAACAGATTTTTCGCAATTTGAAGACCTCTTTCCGGTAAACCATTACTTCCTTGATCATATGGACTACTGGTTGCACTCACCACCATTTTTTGGAAAAATCTTTAAATTCTCTAGAAGTATATTGCGGTCCATTATCAGTGTCTAGTTTTTCAGGAATTCCATGAACTGCAAACCATTCTTTGAGATAGTCGATTACTTCCAAGGATATCTGATTTCTGAGTTTCTTCACGTCCAAAAACCCAGAGTAACTGTCGTAAATAGCACACTTAACAAATCAGACCCGACTATTTGCCATGGTAATTCTGGTAGTGGATTCAGTAAACTTGTTTCCTTTTGATTAGCTCTTTGATTTTTTTCACAAACTCTGCATTTTTGAACATAACTAAGAATATCTTGTGATATTCCTCTCCAGTAAAGTAGTTCTCTGGCTCGCTTAAGACAACTTTGGATACCAAAATGGCCTTCATGAATATTTCCTAACATTTGAGGTACCTGAGATCTTGGAACGATTATTTTTTCGCCCTTGAATATGAGTTCGTTGTAAACTGCAAGATCGTCTCTGAAAGTTACGTAGTGCTTAATATTTTTGGGTACATCGTCTGAATTTGGAAATCCGTTTAATATGAACTTTTGTAGTAATTGCAGTTCAGGATCCAATTTTGTAGCTTCCATTAATTCTTCCTTGGCATTCTCGGTCATAGAAAGGACAATTTGTATTTCTAATTCTTCCTCGTTTTCTAGATTTTCTCCAGTTTCTACACAATCCCTACTTAAAATATCTGTTAAAGGTATATCTTTACCTTTTTTGTATATTATTTTGGGCGAATACTGTGATACTTCCAAAAATATTCGTTGTAGCCTAGGTGGCGCAAAGTGGATGGGTTTTTTGAAAATAGCTTCTAATGGCTCTGTTTCTACTGTGAGATATATATTGATGTTATGACATCCAAATTTTATTGCATACGCTTCTTTCTCAATTTTGCTGTGGAGGTCTTAATGATCTAGTAGCATATGCAATTGGTTGTTTTTTTTTTTAGATCAAGGCAGCTCCTAGATTTTTCGAACTAGCATCTACTGATAATGTAGCATCCTTGCTTACATCATAAAATTTCAAAACAGGTGCACTATAGTCAACTGTAGCTTTATTTTGTTGAAAGCTTCGTTTTGTTCTATGTCCCAAATAAATTCAACATCCCTTTTTAGAAGCTTTCGCAAAGGATCTGTAAGCTTAGACACATTGAGAAAATTTTTTCATCGCCACAGTAAGTTTTTCGGCTATTCTAGCTGAAAAATCTATTAAAATAGGCGTTAAGAGAGAATTATGCTACTGCAGTAAAGTTCACTTTGCTGCATTCTCTTTATTATAGTAGTAAAGTATTTTTAGAAAGTGTCTTCTCTGAACCAGGAAAGCTTCTTTTGTAAAACAGCAGAATCACTTTGCAGAAATTCAGAAATGGGCCAGCTGTTTACTATTATAGTTATATCCTTTTCTACTACGAAAAGGATTTATTTTTATTTCAGATATTTTTTTTTACAATAGGAACAATATTATCCACCTACAGGCGGATTATTTATAGTTCTAGCAAATATTTATGCTACCACAGAAATATGTCTTTCCAGCAGTTTTTTGTTTGTTTCTACTTATAGTGAGGCTGGATCAATCGCTTGTTAGGCCTTGTTAGTTAACAAAACCTTAGGTTGTGTGGATGTCAATATAACATTGTTTTTGTGTGGCACATTCTAAGCATAATTTGTTAACTAACGGACTTAACCAACGATTGATCTAGCCGCACTAGGAAAATCCAGCTCTTCGTAAGTTAAACCTATAATTTTTTAAACCTTGGAACTAGAGGAAAAAACCATTGGGTTGGTTTTACGAGGTGGTAAAATCGCCAGTAGAAATAATTTCAGTTGCTGGAAAAAAAAATTCTGTGGCTACAATAAATAATTATTATTAGAACTATGTACCGTAATAAAAGAAATAATCAAGATGTTGGCCAAACGGAGTCAGCCAGATTGAGCACATAGTACCAACAAGAGGCCTTCCCGCGCAGTTCCGTCGTCTATGAATGCAAACTCAGAAATGCGAAAAGAAAAGATGGAGATGGACACGCTTCTACAGGATTGGCGAAACGCAGTGGCGTGTTTACCATGTAAGCTAGGGAAGCACAGCTTCCCCTCGAGGATTTATTAAGAACATTAAACTAAACTTTATGCAGACATTTTCAAAAAGAAATATAATGAAACTTGTGAATGGCTGACTGGTTCTGAAATTATAAGTCTCTCCTGTCCTGTACTTTCACCATCTTTCCCCACAGCTTCCCCGTCTGTTAAAGTCTGGACACGCCACTGGCGAAACGGCGAAACGAAGAGCGACGAGAATAGCCGATCTAAAGTTTATAGATTATTGCTCTCCCGAATCAAATATGTTCTTTTTTATAGTAGTAAAGTACTTTGCCATTCTTGCAAAAAATAATTTAGAAATAATTTTTACCAGTAATAGCAAAGCACTTATTCATTTTAGAAAAATACATTTCTGGAGAAGTAGATAGATACTTGTTAAAAAAGTTAATTTCTGGAATAAGAAATAAACTATTCTATTTCAAGAACGTAATATGCATTTTTAGTAAAGCTTTGACTGAAAAGTTAATTTTACTGGCCCAAAAAAGTATTTTTATAGGTACCGAGAAAATTCTGCCTATCTTAGTCAAAAAAAGTTTAGGAAATAATTTTTTGCTGGGAATTTTCTCAGTGCATATTTGGTATGAACTTATTCAAATATGTTATCATGCCTAGCAACCTTTGTAGTTCTGTTATATTTGTTGGTACCTTTAAGTTTTTGATAGCTTTCACCTTGGTATCATCAATTTCAATACCATTTTCCGATAAAATATGCCCAAGAAACTTAACTCTTTTAGCATTGAAAATGCATTTTTCCTTATTGAGTTTCAATCCAGAATTTTCCAATGTTTCCATTACTTTTTTAGTAATTTTTTCTACACCTTCTTGGGAGTAGGAATAAATAAGAATATCGTCCATTGAGCAGTGAGTGTTTAGAATGTTTTTCAACAAGGAACTCATTATTTCTTGAAATACCTCTGGTGCTGAACAGATTCCAAATGGTAGACTAGTGAAACTAAACTGCTTCCGAACAAGCAAATTTTTTCGCCTAATACAGATTAATTTTTTTTGAAATAAATTGCTATATGAAAACCAGGGGTCGATATTTCCCTTTTGTTCGAGAGCAATTGTTTAGCAGTTTATAACGCCCCCATGGTGTTGAAAACGTGAGATATTTTTGAGACTGCTCTGCAACTTTTATTTGCCAAAACCCCCGTTTGCAATCTAAAAGTGTAAAATATTTGGCTCCACGTATTTGTGCTGAAATTTCTTGCATTGTTTTCAATGGATAATGTCTTCTTAAAATGTTTTTGTTAACATCTGTAGGATCTATGCAGATTCTTAATTTACCTTTTTCACTAAAAGTTACTAGCGAACTGACTGCAGGAGTAGGTTCTGTCACGGGCTTAATGACACCTAACTCAACCATATTTTTCAGTTCTTTTTTCACTTCATCTCGTATAGCAAAAGGTATTTTTCTTGCAGGCCTTATTGCAAACTTTGGATTTCCTATGAAATCAATACTGTATTCATAATTTTTCAAAAAACCGAATCTTTGAAAAATGCTATCATTGGACTTTGTTGTCCCGCAGGAATGTACACGTACAATTAAACCTGGTTCGTGACAGGATTTTCTTCCTAGAATCCCAGCTATTTTGTCATTTGAATAGCTAACCAAAGTTTTAGTTTTTGAAGGTTTCAACTGCAATTTTAGTTTATCAAAAAGCCGCTTTCACTGTTCACAAGTCGCTATCTTTTTTAGTATTGAGCGAATGAACAAAAAGTACTGCATGTATTTCATCTTCTGAATCGTCTTCATCTAATGTGTTGACTTTTTTCTTTTTTAACCAACACTTGCTAACAAAATGTCCTGTTTTTTTACAATATTCACATTTTTGTTTATAAGCTGGACAATTTTTTTTTTATGCTTAGTTTCGCATCTTCTTCAAAAGAACTCTTCGCGATCACTGTTTTTTTTTTTTTTTTTTTTTTTAATGCATCGACCTGATTCGTCTCCGTAGTGTCTATTTCTTTCGAATGTTTTGTTGCTTGTTCGCTAGCTTTGCAAATAGTAACTGCTTTATTCAAATCGAGGCTCTCTTCAGTGAGAAATTTTTCACGCATTTTATCAGATTTTACTCCAAAAACAATTTTATCTTTTAGAAGACTATCATGTAGTTGGCCAAATTCACAGGTTTTCGCATGAGTTTTAATATTCATAAGAAATTCATCAAAATTTTCGTCCTCTTTTTGGATAATTTGGAAAAATGGATATCTTTCAAAAGAAACATTTAGTTTAGAGATTAAATATTCTTCAAAATTACTCTTTAGTACGCTAATATCCTTCTTCTCATCATCAGATAATCGAAAATTATTAAATATTTCTACAGCATCTGGGCTAATGATAGCCATAAATGTAACTTGAACTTGTATCCAATTTTTCCATTCTCTCGCCATATTTTCGGAGTTCAAAACAAGGTGCTTTGGAGGACGTACACCAATAACTCCAGATTCGTTATTTGTTGGTTCTGTCATATTTATTTATGCTGGATTCGTTATTTCTGACACCATGTAACGATAAGTTATACTTTTATAAGATAATTCATTGTATTCATTTGACAAGATTATGGCAAAACTAAAACTTGACATTGAGATGAAACTGGTTAACAATTATTAAATACAGAACATAAAATATAATTCACACTACCGGTGGTCTAACATCTCCAACCATAATGTCTCTCTCTCCAACTTCTCACCTAAAATACATCCGCTTGTAGTGTATTCTTTTCACGGTCTATTCACATTTTAAATTTATAACACATTTATCTATTTATTATTCTACTGAACAAGACTGTAATTTAAACTTCATTTTTTAGTTTGAAGACGCGAATGCAGCATATGAGGACGACTAGGAAGATTTTATGGACTCCCCATCTCCTCTAATGAAGTGTTGGACCAATAAATTCATTGTCCTACGATTTTAAATGCGAATAAAGCAGATTTTTTTAAATAATGTTTATTTTGTCCGCCCAATAACTCGCTTACAATTAGTTCTACGACAAAAATGCATAGGACCATTTTTGTAGAAAATTTTGTTAGCATTAATTGTTATCAATTATAAAAATCTATAGGACTGATCGTTTTCGAGATTTAAGCGAAAAACTGGAAAATGGTACCTTTAACCCGCACCCCCTCATCGAGCTCACCCCCACCCTCAGGGACTTTTGATATAATATGTCTACCCGAGTGTAGAGTAAGCGTTTAAAGAAAATTCCAACTCTCTAGGAATTTTTTCCACCGATTTGCTTAATTTGACGGAGGCAGCTTTAGGGTCTGTAACGGAGGGGAGGAAAAACATTAAAGCTGGATGAGCTGCTTCGAGTGAGAATCCTATCAACTGAATAGATCTATGCAGGGAACAATACCCCCAATTCGTTCATTCATTCATTGATCCTCAATTAACAATAATTATCAAGAAAAATAGAGTTTACATAGTAGGTGATCTTTTAGATCACGTATAGGCGGTTTTGACTATAAACAGACAAAAGCACAATCCAAGCTGAATAAGGCAAAAAGAAAACAGTCTAGATCAAGTGTCTATATAGATGATTTTCTTTTAATTGCTGAGGAAAAATTTGGCCTACTTTCATTTGACATGTTTTCATTGAGGTATCTAATTCAATCAAACAAAATTCCTAATCAGAAGCTACTGATGATGATGGTCATGATGAGAGAGTAAAGACGAAATTATTGCACAAATTCAAAGTGGCTTATTGCAACACTGAACATTATAATTAATTCGAAACAAAAGATTTATTGCACTTTATATTGATGCTAATTATCAGCAGAATTTCTCTTGAGAATTTATTTTGTTTGCACATCTTGGTTGGCAATCGCTAATTCAATGAAAACATACCTAATGTCTAATTTAATTTGCAAAATTGCCCTTTTAACAGAATAATGCACCATTATTCTATAGGTGACAAATAATTGATGTGCATTGCATATACCATGGTGTTATTAAATTTGAGCTGCCATTAGCAAATTGTAATGTATGTTATTATTCAACAAGAAACGCCCGTTTAATAGAAAGCGACATTTTAATATCAATAATGAGGTAAAATTTAAAAACCCAATTTCGCTTTATGAATTTGAGCGTGTCCATTAAACCGCAATGTTTTATTTATTAAATTGATTCATTATGAATAACTTACCAGCTGATTATTGAAAGTTCCTATTGCACCGATCATAACAAAACTGGCTGCTATTAAATAGCGCCCTATCAGCCCCTGCATTTTTAAAAGTCCTTCTGCGATTTATCGGCCCCATTTATGCCAGAAATCATTCTTCTATTTATGATTGTGTTTTTCGTAATGATCGCTGCATTTTACTTGTTATTGAAGATTTCTGTAGAAGAAAATACAACTATTAACTTGACTTGAATGGTTATAATAATGATATTTTGGCATGTAGAATCATTAGAATAAAATTATCTATAGTTAAATAGTAAATTTTAGACCACTTAGATCAAAGCTATAAGGAAATTGCTTCTAATAATACCAAATAAGGAATATAATCAACATAATATGTAATTGAAATCATATGTTTTAAAAAAAAAGTCATATATTTCAAAAAGTTTTAAATTTTGATTCAAAAAATCCAAATCCAAAAATTCTTCCAGAAGTTCACTTTCAACATCATAGTACACATTCCTATAATAATTATTCTTAGATAGGTAATCTATAAAGGCTAATTATACAAAAAAAAAACACATGCCATTGAACAAATTCATACATATTCATAACATGTATCTCGTTTATGAAGACAAAATTGAATTTTTGAACAATACATTAATGACCTTTGCATATTTTCATATGAATTATTGCCATCATGCAAAGGCATTTTTTTTGACAATGTCGTAACGGATCTATTGTTTTAAGAGGACGTGAAGTGAGAAATATAGCGCCTGAATGATCAGATACCCAGAGAGAAAAAATTCATATGATTGTTTTGAAGAATGAGCATAAATTAATAATTGTTGATCTTGATAAAACTTAATTGTCACGCTCAAAGACAATTATTATTGCGTGTTGACACTAAAATACATCGCTAACCTTTGATGGTTTTTTGAATAGCTGAAGTGTGTAATCCGTTAGGCAGGAGTTTTAACAAAAATAATTATTTTTACACTTGCTTGACGACTCATGAGCGAAACATAACAAAATCGATTAAAGCATTAAAGGTCTTCAACCACAATATTTTAGTGAGCGACCTATCACGAATGCTAATTGGGGTGACATTTGTAAAGCATTTTCCTTGATATTGATTATAATGCCAAAAAAAAATTAGAATTCTACACCAATTTGAATTTCTTCCTTAAAAAAAAAACAACACATATATGAAAATAACAATAAAACATACCTATGTTTGAATAAATCTCGAAGTCTTAAATCAATTCACGTAATAATATTTATAGTGGATGGTGATGGTACTTCTTCAGCGATGCACGGTACCGCGCACGAGGTACTGTTTAACCGTCAACTAGTCTATTAGGCCCGAGAGCAGTTGACAGAAGGTACTTCTACCATTTCCACCATCCACGACCATCCGACCATGCACTTTTTACCATTTCTATTTGTTTTAGCCAACCAGGAACGATAGTTTGTTGTATTATTATGTTATAGAAAAAAAAAGTTGAAGCGTCCTTGCATTCCCTTTTTTACATCGAAAAGATAAATCGAACACACCCAAATAGTTTCTTCTTGTCTTTGCAAAAAACAACTTGTTATCTTGTGTATCAGTTTCAGCTCATAAAATGTCTTGGAGGCAATTTAAAGAATGTTATTGGGATTGTCATTAACTCACGACAAATTCTATCGCCTTTGGAATAAATTTCTGCACGCGTCTTGTTTTTTTTTTTCAGCAGCAACTGAATAAAATGAGAAGGTTCTATACTGGAAATTCCGGAAAAGGTTGATGCAGCTAGTTCTTGACGAGTATCAAAAAAAGAAGAGCTTCAAAACGCAATACCAAATGCTTAAAAAGAATTTACTGGAAGAAAACTTATTTATAATAGCAACTCCTGAAAAGCTGTCTATGAGAAGCTAGGTATACTTATACATTAATTATCGGTTTATAACGTTCTACGTCTTCCGATTCCTGATCTTCAACCATCTCTGTCTCTGCGAATCCAGGCATCCTCCCCTAAGCCTCTGTCTCTCATTTCTACGTCTCAGCTTCTTCTTTGTCTGCCGCGTGTTCTACTTTCCCCCTGGCTTCCATCCAATAATTTGCCTGGGTATTCTTGTATCTGCCATTCTTTGTACATGTTCGAATCAGTTGTTTGTCCTTTATATCATCTACTATTGTTTGTTTCACTTTTATAATCTCCCCAATTCTCAGATTTGTGTAGGGATGTTGCCTTGCGTCCTTGTATATTCTGATCAATGGCTTCGTCTAGAGTTCCCTCATACAAGATTTTCATACAGTAGAGATCGTATTCGTTGAGGGGTATTCCCATATGTCTGCATTTATTTTTCCACCCCTCAAACGCTTGTTCTAAGCATATTTTAAAACTTGTTGGTGATATGTAGCATCTCTGTTTGTCCTTTAATTACTGTAAAGCCTTTACTGATTATGCTTCCCTGTTTAATCTTGGTCTTCGTAACACTAGAGCGTTTTAACTGCCGTTATTAGTTTTATGTTGATATTGGTCTTTTCCAGTGCTTCCCAAAGCTTTTACAGCAAAATATTGTCATATGCTTTCTTAAGATTTACAAAGAGTAGGTAAATGGAGTTTTTAGTTTTTTGGTTATACGCTAGTTTCTTTTCTATTACCTGGGTCAAACTAAATAAGTGGTCTACAGTTGATCTTCCTGCTCCAAAACCGGCCTGTTCATCTGTCTCACTATCTTTGTACTCGTTCTCCATTTTGGCTTTTATAACTACTCTTGAAGAATCAATAAAGGAGAGCTTCGAAAAATCAATACCAGAAAATTGTTGAACAAGTAACTAATTCAATAACTACCTACCTCTTAGGAATCAATTCAAGAAAAGAGTTTCCGACCCCGATACCAAGGAGTCGGAAATTGTTGAAGAGCCCGCACTAATTACTTCTGATATATCAATTTCGAAAAGAACCAACACCAGAAACTTTAGAAAGTACTATGCAAACCACCTACTAGCCTGAAGAATCAATTTGAGAAGTAGAGCTTCAAGAATCAAGCAATTCAAGAGGAGGTTGTTGAAAAAGCACTTAATTCAGTTGTTAACGAATCGGCCTTCAATGGGTCGAGTGTCGTGTTTTCTTCTCTTCTTGTGTTGTGGACTGTATTTACTTGATTGTTGAATTATTTTGGTAACCTATGTGAAACGCGCGAGGCGTGTTACTTTCCGCAATGAAAAATTGAAAATTCTGGCGTGAAGGTATGGTATAAAAAGGTTGTGGAATGGATTGTAGAGACCGACCAATAAAAAAATGAGCCTGTGTAAGCGCTTCAAAATTGTTCGGGTGGCTAGGCAGCGGAGTAAGACGATGTGAGTTCAGGACTACTTCAATTTCAGTCACTACTGTAGAAAAATTCTCAAAATTATGTATTTTGCTGACTCTCGCCAGCATCCCATAAGCCACCATGATGGGGTGAATAGGCTGGAATGAAATGCCACTCTATGTTAATGCTAGCACCACATTTTTCCTGCAAGGCACTGTAATTTCCTTTAGGAAAGTAGCTAACTCTAGCAACTGTTTGTGGGCTCCCACAAAGTTGGTGCCATTATCACTGTAAACTTATTTAAAAGGATGCGGTACTCAGGTCTGAGACAACTTCAAGGTGCACAGTCATTGTTACGAGACAAATGAATAGAGCTATGTAACATTTAGGGCCGGTATTATAAAACACTGAACCGATGGTTGAGTTTCAACCTTCGGTTGAATCCTATCAATTTGCATGGAGTCAACCGAAGGTTGAAACTCAACCATCGGTTCAGTGTTTTATAATACCGGCCCTTAGAGACCTTGCACCCTCGCCCCTTTCGATCCTTAATTGAGAATGGACCTGCATAGTCAACTCCAACGTTGGAAAATGGCAAACTGGGGAAGTTTCTGACTCTTGGCAAATTTCCCATATGTGGATTGTAAACCTTAGAATTGAAACGACTACAAATTATACACATTATCGCACAGTTCTTTTGGCTACGTCTGTGCCAGAAATTGACCAATAGTTTTGTCGAATGTGAGACAGAAGTAGTTGAGGCCCACAATGGAGCAAATTTTTATGCTCTTGTCTAAATATTAGGGTTGTGAAATGGTGTCTTTGAGCTAGTATGGCAGGTTCTTTCGTAGTAAATGGATACGAGGAGACCTTCACCACCTACTCTGATAATGTTCTTTTTATCCATGAAGGGTGTTGAGCTGATTAGCCTACTTTTGTTGGATACAGAACCTGTTTTTTTGAGATTACGTTATTCAAAAGGAAAAGACTCAGTTTGAGCAAGCTTCAATAAAAGCTCAGAAGCATTTCGCAGTTCGAGATCAGTTAATGATCCGCTTTTTTGTGGGGAGAAAAGGGAAAAACGTTTGGTATTGTTTCAACAAAGCTATAAACAGTGTTAAGAATTTCTGGGAGCTCCTTAATGGGCAGGAGTTTTTTTCTCAGAAATATCAGTAGACCATTCGCCAAAGGACATCTTGAGCCAGGATGGTCCGTAGAACCACATACAGAAGAAGTGATAAGGTCTCTTGGAGACATTCCTCTCGACAAATACCTGCTGGATTGAATTCAGTTGGAACGTGTCTCCAGCTTTTGATTGGCGTCAAGCTTTGGATAGTGGAAACACGATTACCCACGAAAACTTATAAATTAGCTGGAGGACAGCGTAACCAGGATAGTGCCACAGTGGAATCACACCAGAAGAATGACATGTCAATTTTAAAAGTAAGACACGATTTTGCTTTATCGTTCAGTTGAGGTAGGAGCAATGCGCCACACAATTCCAAACGAGGAATGCTTATCAACTCGGGTTTTTGAAGTGAGAAGATGCACATGGACAGCGTTATTCGAATCAACTGACTTGATGTATATGCAGGCTCCATATGCACTATTCGACGCATCTGAAAACCTATGAAGCTGGATTGACTGTGGACTTGCACAAACAGTTTTTCGTGATATGTTTAAACAATTCAGTTCATGTAAATTATTTCGCAGTTCAGTCCAACATTGCGCTAAGTCTCCTGAAACTGCTTCCTCCCAGGATAGACTTTGAGACCATAGACGTTGAAGAATGATTTTTGCTTTTATTATTACTGGACTAACCAAACCAAGGGGATCATAAATTTTAGCAAGCTGAGACAGAATCAGTCGCTTTGTGATATGTTTCATAGAGGGTGATAGACCAATGCGAAAACAGAATTCATCTGATGCACTTGACCACTGCATCCCTGAAATTTTATTTGTTTCTGAGGACCCAAAAAAATACTCTTGATCTGATTTAGACGAGCTGATCTGATCCCACAATTCCTTATTATCAGCCTTCCATTTCCTCAACTCAAAACATCCTGTTTTGAAAATGTCCGAAACGTTCCTGCATAACTGCACTGCGCCTTCGACTGAATCAGGTCCCAAAAGAATATTATCGACATGAAAATCCCTTGCAATAACCTGAGCAGCGAGACGATTTGAAGTATCATTTTCAATGGCCAACTGCTTTAGGCAGCGAGTTGCTAGAAATGGTGCACTTGCAGTTCCGTACGTTACTGTGTTAAGAGAGAATGTTTTAATTTCATCCTTTGGATCCGAACGCCAAACAATCAACTGTAAAGACCGGAATTCTTTATATCTGCAGCAAAGGCAATTTGGTATTTTCGGAATTGCATGACAATTGATACTGTCATCCTGAACCACCGGACCAATCATTCGAAGCGAGTTGTATGAGAGCCTGGAACTATTAAATACCACCCTTAGCTTTGTTGTTGTACTATCCTCGTATAAGACGCCGTGATGTGTAGAATCGTACATTTATTGGTTAGCGACAGAAGAAAAAGGTGTCATGTGTTGAAGATCTTAGTACGCCTGCATACATTCTACATATATTTCTTACAATTTGGAGTTCCAGCGAGCTTTCGCTCCAATGATAGAAATTGACTGAGTGCTTGGTTGTATGATTCACCCACTACCTCTGGAGACTGTTTCAATGGGATTTAAACTATGAAACGGCCATCTGAATCACGCTCAACTGTTTCAAAGAAGTACTTCTCGGCTTGTATCTCCTCCTCAGATAGAATTGGCTAGGATAAAACCTCTTCAAGCTCCCAGAATTTACTTAAATGAGTTTGAATATCTCTCGTCCTAGAAAAATTACAAATGGAACAGTTTGAATCTGAGGTTCCGAGCGGACCCGGAATAATTCAACTCAGCTTACTATTTTGGATCACAGGCTTTCTAGAGCCCAACGATCTTCGTTCACCGCCTACCAGGTTCCAAAATATCTCTGCACCAATAAGAAGGTCAATGGGACCAGGCTCATTAAATCTTGGATCTGGGATCGAAATATGAAGTGGGCAACTGACTTGTAATTTGTGGAAGTACCAGGCAGTTAATAGTTGTTTGAGAGTTTGAATGACATGATTTAATTTTAATTTCACACGGTTGTTTGATAGGATACTGGTTTTGGTCTATTCCTAAAATTGAAGAGTTAATTTGATTTAGTGGAATGCTCAATTGACTGGCACATTCTGAAGAAATAAAATTGGACATTGAAGTGCTATCGAGAAGTGCCCTACACCCTTGAAATCCACCCATGGGATTGGATACTTGGACTATAGCAGTGGCGAGCAATACTTGACCTTGGTTAGCTTTATTATGCATTAAAATCTTACCTGCATCTGAATCTGTTAAACTCGCTCTTGGAGCTGGAATTGGAGTCGAATCAGTGGGACGCAATAACGAGTTATTTACTGCACCTACACTTTTACACTTTATGGCCTGCGTGGGGACAATTGAGGCACAACTTCAAGGATTTGATCTTTCCGACTCGTCTAGGAATAAACAGTGCTAGAAATTTTGTGCATTTATAAGTACCATGAGTATCTTCACAAAAGTAACAGGTAAACCCTCGAGTTTCACCTCCATCTGAACTGATTTCTTTGGCCTGCTTTTGTGCATGGATACCTTGTCAAAGAAATCTGCCCTAGCTGACAGAAACGAAATAAGTTCTGCCAAAGTTGGAAGTTCATCATTAAAACGCTGTATGTTCCCATTTTTTTATCGTATCGACATCTAGCTTGCTGGTTACTAAATAAATGATTAAAGGAACCCAATCTTTTGTGACCAAACCTAAATTTTGAAGCGACTTCATATTCTTGGAGACTAGGTCCACAATATTGCGGAAGCTATGTGATGATTCGCCTTTGACCTCGAATATGTTGAAGACGGATGTTATATGATTATGGACCATTAGTTTCCTATTTTCAAATCTCTGGCACAAAATGTCCCATGCAACAAAATTATTATCTGATGAGATAGGGATTGAATACAATGTGATGCTGATTCCTCTAGCGAGGCTTTCAAGTACTGATACTTCTCAATGGGTGATATATAATTATTGTCATGTACTGTATGTTCGTGAAATCTTCAAGTATCTAAGAGACTCAATGTCCAGTAGTCTAGTCTGTATAATGATAATAGAAGCCTGATTGGGATTATCATTTTTCTCTTTGTTAAAATAGTTTACGAGTCTGGACAATTTTGATTTTATTGCTGATCTTTTCCGGACCAAGAATTCAATATGGCTTGTTCCAGAATCTTCCCCATCATTTGTGGCTTGAGAAGTATCTGGCGGAAGCGATTTTCTATTTTTTGATTGTTTTGTAGGAGCCATTGTTAAATTAAATAAATATAATTACCCTTGCAAAAGGTGACTTGAATCGAAAAAAACCCGAGTAGCTCGTTCTCAGTATATACGCCCTAATTATGTACTTTATGATATTTATCAAATTAATTTGAAAATATTCGCCCAGAAATTTCCCAGACTTTCTCATTTACAAAATAAGACAAGTAGTCGAACCTTCAACTGAAACACAAGCTGAGCACTAGATCCCTGTAGGTAGGTACACTAAATCAGCATATATACATCTACTTAGGCATGTAATTAAATAACACTAATACAAATCATTGTGGTATGT
This sequence comes from Ceutorhynchus assimilis, assembly GCA_917834065.1. Taxonomy (NCBI): domain Eukaryota; kingdom Metazoa; phylum Arthropoda; class Insecta; order Coleoptera; family Curculionidae; genus Ceutorhynchus; species Ceutorhynchus assimilis. The sequence continues at coordinate 13,784,991 of OU892287.1, forward strand.
AATTGAAATCACTTTCGCTTAAACAAATGGAAAACTGAACACTTTCTTCTGATGCTCAAATCTTGAAGCGAAAATCTTATGCTTTCAAATGGGCTCTTTCACTAAAATTTAAATACGTAATTTAAGTATAAAATCCCAAAGGAGGGACTATTTTAGGCATATATACCAAAAAAAAATGTTCTACAAGGTTGAATAAGTTTTTTACAGGCATTTGAAAATGGCGAAATTCAAAATGATTTAAAACGCGCCAATTTGCTGACGTCACATAAATATTTTCCATTTCGCTCGTTGTTGCAACGAGCTGACCGCCACGGCTGTGTTACCCTGTAGTAAAAGTAGGTAAAGGTTCGAATGCGCTGTTGTCGGTGGTGACTAAATGTAGTGCAACGTAAAAAAAAAAATTAAATATAAAAAATTGTATTAAATTGTGATTAAGCATAATTTCAATAAAAAAGTTATAAAATCTTGAATCCACAACTAATTAATTTAACTACTTTTCATATTATTTTGCCAACATTTCAGAATTAAATCTATTACAAATTTTCAATGTTGACAATTAGTGGCAACACGGTCAAATTGCTAGCTGCGACGTCATAGAAATAAATTATGGGTTTTTATTTGGAGGCATTTCTTTTTTTTTCTGTTTTCTCAAGAAGGACTATGAATTTTTCAAAGTAAAGTAAATCGCCTGTTCAAACTTGCGATCTATTCATTTTAGACTGAAAGTGCGTAAAGTGAATCAATTCATAAGGTTTTAAGAAGTTTTGCGCCAGGTTTTGGAAATTTTACTGCATGATTTCATAGCTTAACTCAGCTCAGACCGGCTTGGTATTCTCAGCTTATTTAACAGTTAAATAAAATGTCGTTTTATTAATGTTTTAAAATAGTCGCGTCCTGGAAAATTTCCTTCGAATCTTTTTCGAGTCAGTCCCAACTTGCTAACATATTGTTGCAAAATTCCCCTGATATATAATGTGATTCTAGAGGAAACCCCCACCGTGCGGCTTCCAGAAGCAAAAGTCAAGATAGTCCTTCTATCGAGCTTCTTTGTTCCTCATTTAGCACAGGTTGACGGCCATATTTTGCCTACATGACTAGGTTACACTACTTATTAGTCATATATTCAGAGAACGCTGCTACAACTAAACCTTTTCGACTTCCACCCGTATCACAAAAAAACATGCGTTTAAAATACGTTCAGGCTGACTCTCATATTTTCGAAACCGACAGCATACTACCTCACCAGCATCAGTAAGTGAAAATTACGTACGAATAGCATGCGAACACCGAATAGAGCTGGAAACTATGGAGTCTGCGCATTAAAATTTGAAAACCTATCCAGTATCCAGGTGATCACTTTACCCATACTGAATCACTTAACCCCGTTTGACGGTATTTGATTGTGGATTAGGGTATAATTTCATTTAAAAAAAATGTAGATTTCTTACATCAGAGCTTACCATTCACATTGTCATGAACCAACTGGAGTTGCAATTTCTTTCCAAAAAGCTTTGGCAAAACCTTTCTTCCTGCACAAACATGTATTGGCCTAAACCATTAAATTTCATAGGGATTAACACAATTAAGCTGATGATTGCTGGCAAGCGTTTCGATACTTTTTCTAGATTTAAGAATCCAAAAATTGTACTGCATATTTATGGAAAAGTAAACATGGAAGAGACTAAAATTTCATGTGTATTTGGGACAACAAAACCCATCTGCTTTGCGTGTTGTTTTGAGACTTTGACAAGGCCTCCCTTTTTGTATCTCACAGTCTATAAAGCTGACCCCTTTTGAGTGCTTATAAAGCCTATACCTTTAATAGTCGGCAGTTTGATTACCATCGAGTACGCCAACAAGATAGAGAAAAGTGAAGCTCGTCTCTATACCTTAAGCTCCAAAAGACTAGAGATCAATTTAATTTATCATCATTCTTCTCTCTAGATTTTAGAAAAGCTGATTGATCTACACATCAGAGAATCAACAAGTATAAGCACGCAATGCCCAGACCAACATGCAACCAGGGTATGTAGGGCTATCAATCGAAACTAAGATTCTCGTTTTTTGGGGAAAGATTCAACTTGTTTATTTTTGTAGTTTCATCAAGTGGGAGTCACATTGTCATTATATCGTTTATTGGATCATCTGTAGCTGGAATTTGATCGTTATCGTGGGAAATTTTCAAGTAATTTTCAGATAAATATCGTTTTCAAGTTTCAATAGTATTATCAGTGGTGGAATTTCTCCTTGTCCTACATGAGAAGTTAGAGCTGAGATATGTAATTTATTCGTGGGTATTTAGGAAACCTTATGTGATTAAATGCTGCTAAAGAAGGTCAGATGAAAGTGCACTGCATGAAGTAGATAGTTGGAACCATTGATTTTCAAGATCTTTTGATAATACGGAATACACACTAGGTGCATTCGTGGACATAGAGGGTGCATTCAATAATGTAATGATTGAGTTCATTGATAAATCCATGGAGCACCTGAATATAGAAGCAGTCATCATACAATGGATAGTAAAAATGCTGGAAAGTAGAATCATTAATTCAGAAATTGGTGACTATACCATAAGGAAAAGAACAACCAGAGGAACTTCATAAGGAGGAGTGATATCTCCATTCTTGAGACTGTTGATAATCAATATGATTCTAAAAACCTTTAGAGAAAGAAGGTTAAAATTGATTGCGTATGCTTACGACAGTAGTACTGATGAGGGTCTTCAGCTTATCAGCCATTAGTGAAATCGTGGAATCAGCATTGAAGGAACTCTCTAGATGAACAGGACAGAACGGATTGGCAGTCAACACTTCAAAAATCAAGCGAAATATCTAGGGGCATAAATTTTGACGTAACAGCTTTAAACAAATCAAAAGAAAAGGGGTCTTTTGGAAGTTGAAAGAAAAAGCTTACAGTATAGGCGAAAAGTCTATAAGAAGTAAGAGAACCAATACCAATACCTACTTCAAAAGACTTGCTGAAAAAGCAATTCACCCAATAACAAAGTCTTGACATAGAGCTTAAAGAACCGACATTAGAAGCTTCGGAAAATGTAACAGCATTTTCTGAAGCTACTGTTTATTTCTGAATAGTCAATTTCAGACAAAGAGAATCAAGAAAGAAGCTGTTGAGAAAGTACGATAAATATATACCTACATACAGCTATTACTCAATCCTGATCATGAAGTATTCATGATCTCAACTTCAAACGAAACTAGCTAGTTCCACATCCAAATTGTATGCAGTCAACTAATTATTCAAATCCCTTTAACATTGGCCCATGCATTATGCATGAAAATCCATATTCCATATTGGCGAGCCAATAAACATTTTCTAATGTTTTCCTTTGGCCGGTATACAAATATTTAACGAGACATATTTTTGAATAACTTATTCTGATGTTTATGCCAGACTCTATTCTATTCAAAAATATAAATTGTATATTGGGATTGGCACCTCATAATTTTTGTTGCGGGAAAGGTAGGTCGAAAAAACCAATTTATGTTTATGTTATTGTGTCCTGTAATCCATAATTTTTTCCCAGCCTTCTAATTAGCTAATTGGGCTGGAAGCATCCAGACATTGCGTAAGCGTGACATTACACAAATAGGGCGAAGGGTAGGGCCTTTTAGATTAGTTAATTATTATAAAAATTATTGGGAATCGTTCAATAATGGCGACATTTCACAATGTCAGTGGCAATTAAAAATTTTATTTTAAATTCCTCTGCGTTATGATTGTGTAGATTTTATGGGCGTTGCTTTATTGGTTCTTATATTACCGATTAATCGCCTTTGCAACCGCAACCTGATAAAAATACAATAGTTGTTTGTTCAATAGAATTATTACGTTTTTGACTTATGAAGGATAATTGATCTCTAAAATCTGGTAAATTTCTTTTCGTTTGCGGAAAAATACGTCGACGACATGAAATAAATATCGTTAAAGTAGAGTGCAACCCATCTATCATCAACGGTGACAATATTTCCTTGAAGCAATCGAAGTAATTGGGCTATTTTTTAAATGACGTGTCTAAAGCGATAAGTAGAGTACCTTCCATATTCATATTATCATATTCTGCACATTTTAGTGTTTGGCCTTAACATATTTATGTGTTATTTATGTAAAGTAACCCATTATAACCATAGCAGTTAAATAATTGGCATTTTGAGAATACTTTTAGCATTTAATGATAAAAGCAATGGTTGGGTTTCAGATTCAGGGTTTTAATGCTACAATTCATTTCTTGAAGCTGACAACAATTTCTTGTTGAGGTTACGCATTTTTCAACAAGCTCCTTGTGTTGGTTGTGAAATCCTTCTTCCCAAATTGAATCATCAGATATAGCAAGTGTGTTGAATTGTTTTTCAACAAGTTCTTCTAAACCTTAGGGTTGGTATTGTCCTTTTTCAAGCGGTTAGTAGTAGCTACTTAATTCCAGCTACTTTTTCTCAAATTGATTCTTCAGAAGCTGTGAATAATGGGATAGCTTTTTTACCAATTGGAACAATAATTGCGGATCATTCAGCAATCTAGATCAGCTCTAAAGACAAGAAATAGAACCAAGAAAGAGAAATAGAAATAGACTATTTTGCTTCCGATGCAATAAGTTGAAGATGAACCCAAAACAGTAGAATATGTGTCTGATAAAAGGGATTGCTAAATTGAAGCAATGCCGAGAGAAATTGATTGATTGATTTCCTATAGAATCTTGAGCTTTTTTTCCTCGTATAGTAAAAAGTCCACTGAGTGAAAATATTCGTACAGTTCTGATGCCTAGAAATTTAAAATTAACACATAATAGTCAAAACCTTGAATAAATCAGTGTCTAATTACCGAAAAAATATCCTAATTGAATTATTAACTTAAATCTAAAGATTAAATTTTGTCAAAACAATGCATGTTGAAATTTTAACAAATTAATTCAAGAATAAGATATATGTTTTTGTTTTAATTAAGACACCGTGTGAGTAGTTTTTTAAATTGTATCTTATACTTATCGATCAAGATAATATAACTGCATATACCTACGTACGAACTTTACCTACTTTGCTGCAATTGATTTATAAATAAAACAGTAGTAGGTAAGTAACCACATTGTCGAAGCTGTTTATTTGAAAATTGAATTATTTGACTCATTTGGTAAATCCCAGCTAAGCTTAATATGAAGCAAACCAGATTATAATGAATTAACATCAACTGTGTGAGAATTAATTGCTAAATAAGGTTTCTGAAATATGACCCCTTTGCCCTAGAATTTCGAGGAATTTTGATTTAAAAACATAGTTGTCCTTCGATTAAATTTAATCTCAATCAAAGTCAATAAGTTTATTGCAACACAGTCGCTTAAAAATAAACAGCAGCTGGCGTTTTAAAAGGGTCCTTTTTTCCTTTTTCAAACATGTATTTGGAACATTCACTTACATATAGTTGTCATTGATAATTCTAAATGTAACTTATCAAAAATCAAACTCATTTCCATTATCGTACTGTATGATTGATTACTTAAGTTTGCTATAAATGGAAAACTATTAATTTTTCGGGAAAAAGTTACGCCAGCATTGATGTATTTCCACTTTACCATCATTAGAAGATTCCAAGTTTTTATCTTTCGTTTGCATTTGTTGGATTATGATGATGATGATGCATCAATCATGATTTTATGAATTCTTATTCAAAATGATGTTTCAGTGAAATAGAAAATGATTCGGAACAAAATAAGAAGACTGATCAAAGTATGCAAAGCATCTATTACTTCATCTTAACGATGGGGGTTTACGTGCGCTGGGAGATGCAATAAATGATTCCTTTGTCAAGGGTATATTTCCTAATATCCTTAAGCATGCAGTGGTTGTACCTCTTCACAAAGGGGGAGACTTAGATCCTCCAGGAAATTTTCGTCCTATTTCCCTTCTTCCTTCACTGGGTAAGCTGATCGAGAAACTGGTCAAAACCAGAGTTCTTTCATTCTTAAATCTAAACAGGTCTCTCTCGGAGAATCAATTTGGCTTTCAGTGTGGCAAGGGAACATCTGATGCGTTATTTTCCCTTCTGGAAGTTATCTATTTAAATACGAATGAGAATCACCTTTCAGCAGCGGTGTTTTGTGACTTGTCGAAGGCTTTCGACTGTGTCGATCATTCTGTATTGCTCCGCAAGCTTGAAGTATATAGCTTTAGAGGTGTGTCTCTAAATTGGTTTCAGTCATACTTGGGTGATCGTCAGCAGGTAGTTTCTCATAGGGGCGAGTTTTCAGATAAAATGAGCAACAACTGCGGTGTGCCTCAGGGGTCTATCCTTGGCCCCCTTTTATTCCTGATATATATCAATGATCTAGCCTCTCTTAGGGTCAGAGGAAGTATTCGACTTTTCGCTGACGACACATCCATTGTTTGGCATGCGAACAGTGGTGAATTCTTGGAAAGCATGATCAATTTTGACTTAGATTTAATAAAAACCTGCTGCGACAGCAACAATCTATCCTTCAACATATCTAAGACCAATATGTTAAACTTCAAGTGCTCATTATCCAACATCTCCTTATGTGGTAATTTTATTCATCCCACCACCTGTGCAAAGTTTATTGGAGTCTCAAGTTTGAGCAGCATATTGCGGCACTCTCTGGAAGGTTATCGTCTAGCTGTTATGCCATGAGAGTACTCTCAGAGCAGCTGGAGCTGCGAGCTCTCAGGACCGCATATTTTTCTCTTGTGGAATCACACATTACTTATGGTATTGCATTTTGGGGCTGCTGCAGTACTGCAAATTTCAACTCCATATTTATTTTGCAAAAAAGAGCCCTTAGGTTTATGCTCAGAATTCCCTTCCGACAATCTTGCAAACCTAGCTTCATTTCCCATAAAATTTTAACTGTGACATATTTATATATACTCGAAAGTGTTTGCCTGGTCTATAGGAAATACTATGATCAACTTTCTGCGGTGAGGCACTATTCCACTAGGCAAGCTTATAATATTCCACTGCCAATTCCGAGAAGCACCTTGGTGAAGACGTCTTTTGTTTATTTTGCTAACAAAGCCTTCAATTTCCTACCATTGAGTGTTAGGTCTTTACGTTCATACAGAAGGTTTAGAAAGGAGGCAAGGGAGTTGCTCTTGACTAGGGCATACTACAATGTTGAAGAATTCTTTGAGGACACATTTTAAATTGTATTTTCATAGATATTTTTATTTATTATTATTTAAGTTACCTATATGCTTTGTGAATAAAAAGTTTTTTTCTGGTCAACATTTTGATTTTTTTTTATTCATGTTCACTTCACTTTAAGGTGTAGCTTCCATGCCAATCTTTTACAAGCGTGTGGAAATTCAATTGCACTCAAAAGAAGCACTAAAGATGCTTTTTCGTTAGTACATCATATTTGTGATATTCTGGAAAGCAGTAACTTTTCGTTGGCTCAACAACAGCTTCTGTTTCCATATTGCATATTATGAAACTTCTTCTATTTTTTTTTTTTTTTTTGTCCTGTCTAAATGTAAGAAATTTTAGTTAGTAGGAAAAATTAAGCAAAATTTTATGTTCCCATATTTTTGATAGTGAATCTTCTGGAGTCCCAGATCATGTTAGGAGAGGGTTGATCCAACATGTCGGATCTGTGAGAGGTAGGCTTGAGGTCGCTGCCTTAAATTTGGTTCCCCGGTAGGGGATGTCTTGAACCCGGCGGGGCTGGCGTGTGCGAATCCCTAATTAGGGGATTTATCGAGGTTTGGGCCTTTGTGAAGTGGTTGGTGTGCAGGTCTTGTATATAGTCGTCCAGTTTCTGTAGTTGTGTGTCTGATGGTCGTATTCCTGACGAACCACGGAGCGTTTAGGATGCGGGTACGGAGGATCCGATTTTCCAGGCTGGATAGGGGTTTGCGGACTTCAGGTGTTGCTGTGGCGTACCAGGCGGGAGTACCATATGTCAGTATGGGACGTATGTAGAGTTTGTATGTGTTGATTTTAGTTCTTGTGTTGAGGCGGCTGTGTCGGTTTAACAGTGGGTAGAGTTGTGTTAGCTGTCCGATGGTCTTGTTCCTTGCATATTTTACCTGGCGTCTCCAGTTTAAGGGGCAGTCATAGATGACTCCAAGGTATTTGACGTGAGGTTTCCATGGTAGGTCTGCGTTTTTCCACTTTAGTTTCTCTGGTGGTGGGTATCTCCTTTTCTTGGAAAACCAGATAGCTTGGGTTTTCCTTGGGTTGACCTGCAGTCGCCACCTGTCCATCCAGGTTTCGAGGCTGTCGAGGTGCCTTTGGAGGCGGCGTCTTGTAATGGGTCGGGTCCTGGCAGTGGTAACTATTGCAGTGTCGTCGGCGTAGGATAGTAGGGAAGTCTCTGGAGAGGTAGGTAAGTCTGCCATGAAGAGATTAAACAGCAGTGGGCTGAGCGGTGAACCTTGGGGGACTCCTGCTAGGGCTGGTCGAAATGTAGAGTGAGTTTCGTTGGCACAGTGACTGTTAATTGTCACCCTGAACTTCCTGTCGGTTAAGAAGGAGCGTACTAGTTGTATTTGGTATAATGGCATGTTAAGTCGTAGCATCTTAAGGAGGAGTCCTTGGTGCCGCATTCTGTCGAACGCTTTAGCGATGTCCAGGAATATGGCCCCAGTTTCCATATTCCTGTTGAACCCTTGATAAATGAGGGAGGACAGTCGAGTGTTTTGAGTTGTGGTTGAGTGCCCGCTCCTGAAACCCATTTGTTCGTCGGGTAATAGGTTTAAAGTGTCGACGGTGTTTTGGAGGTCCCATTTTATGGCCCTTTCGGCTACTTTCCCAAGTGCAGGGAGTAAGCTGATGGGGCGGTAGCTAGTGGTGTTATTGCTGGATTCACCTTGTTTCCTTATTAGGATGACGTTAGCCGATTTCCAGCTGACGGGGAAATGCCTCATGGTGAAAATGGCTTGTATGATGTGCGTGAGGTCCTCTATTTGTTTTTGGGGTAGTCTCCTCAGGGCCATGTTGGGGATGCCGTCCAAACCGGGGGCTTTTTTGCGCTCAAGGGCAGCTATGATTTGTCGTGTCTGGTCGGTGTTGAAGATTGGAGGCTGGAGATCTTGATATTGGTTTAGTGCTATTTGGAGTGTCTCGTCTACAAGTTGGTCCTGGTCTTGGTTAAGTGGGGGGTTTGGAGTGAATTGTCGTTGGAGACTATCGGCAAAGGCTTCGACTTTGAGTGTGGGATCGACGATAGTGATGTTGCCGACTTTTATGCTGGGCATGAGACGGCGGGGGCCTTTTGTAAGGTTTCGGCCCAATGTGAAGAGGTCTTTTCCAAGATCTAGCGTCTCTTCTAGTTTTTTTCTGCCAAAGGCTATTGTAGGCATCCGTGGCTCTCTTTTTGATGTTTTTGTTTAGCTGGTAGACCCGCCGTTTTAGATAGGGGTCGTTTGTCCGTAATGCCGTTCTTCTTAGTCGGTTTCTGATTTTTATGTCCATTAGCAAATCAGGAGGAACTTGCTTTTGTCGGCTGTTTACGGGGACCGTTGATTTGGCATCCTGCAGTGCTTGGACTATTTTGTTCGATAGTAAGTCTGCAGCTTGGTCGAGCTCGTGTGGGTTGGTTATAATTCCAACGGATTCTTGGTCTTCCATTTGGTTGATGAATGTTGTCCAGTTTGTAAAGGTGAATGTTTTGTTTCTGGGTCGTGTCAGGTCATCTGGTTCCCCGAATTCAACTAACACCGGTAGGTGGTCGGATGTTAATTGATGTAGTACTTGAGGTTGATTAAGCGGGTGCACATTTTTGTGGATGAAAAAGTCAAGTAAACTGGGAATACCACGTCCTAGTCGGGTGGGTTCGTCTGGTCTCCAAATTGTGTAGTTCTGTCTGTCCGCGCCTTCGAGTAGAGTGGTACCTTTGGGGTTGGTGAAATGGTCACCCCAGTCAGCGTGTTTGGCGTTGAAATCTCCGCCAATGAGTACCGGGAGATCTGGGTCAAGAAATAACGCGTCGAGGTGGTCGTCCGTGAGGTCTCGGTTTGGCGCAGAGTAGATGGAACCCACTATTAGCTGTCGTCCCCTTGTTTGCAGGGCTGTAAAGGTGCCTTCGAGGCCTAGTGCTGGGTTGGTGACTTAGTGGTGCCTGATTTGTTTTTTGACAGCTATGAGGGTTCCACCGCCTCTGCCGTCCCTGTCTTGTCTAGTGATAGTGTAGTTTTGCAGGGAGAAACGGTCAGCTGGTTTGAGTTGGGTTTCTTGTGCTAGGAGAACATCAATCCTATGTTCCTCCAGGAAACCCTCGAGTTCGAGCATTTTCTGTTTAATCGAACAGCAGTTCCATGTCACTATGCGGAGGAAGTTGGGATCTGTGGGGTGTTTAGCCATTCAGGTTTTGGTTTTGAGCTAACAAAATGGCGTTCAGTTGTTGCTGAATAGAGTTCATTTGTCGAAGTAGAGCTTCCAATGTTGGTGTTTGTTTTGGTTGTTGTTGGTGGGTTTTTCTGGTTGGAGTTTGCGGTCGGTTGCATCTTTGGCTGCTGGCCCCAGACAAAGTGGGACTGGGGGGCAGGCTTGTAGGTGGGGTTTTTCAAATGTTTGGGGTTTTTAGGGCAGCCTTGGTATGAGGCCGGATGCGGTCCTCCGCAATTTGAGCAGGTGGCGGCTTCTTCCCTAGGTTTAGTGCACGCTGACGTGTGATGGTCGGCGGCGCACTTCACGCATTTTGGAATGGCGTGACATTTGGATTGGGAGTGCCTGCAGAGTTGGCACCTGTGGCACTGGGTGGAGCGTTCCTGTGTTTTTTGGGTTTCGACTCGGATCTTAATGTGGTTGATATAGCTAAGTTTGTATATGGCTGTTTCGGAGATTGGAAGGATTACCAGAACTAGGGCGACTGGGGCTCCTTTGGCGTTGTACCACCTTATTACAGAGGAGGGGTGGAAGTTTTCTCTTTCTAATAATTCGTCTTTGATAAACTCTGTAGTCCAGTCTTCCAGGGGCCCTCGTAAGACTACTCTCAACTTCTTTTCCTCAGGGAGAGAGAAGGAGTGGAATGGTTCTCCGTTCTTCTCCAGGAAGGCTTGCATTTTACGATAGTCATCGATAGAGCTGGGGTGAAGTTTGATTCCTTCACTAGTGTTGGTGGCCGGTCCGAAAGAGATTTTCTGTGCCTTGAGGTGGGCCGTGATCTCATTGTACTTGTGTTTGTTCCTTAGCACAATAGGTGGGACCCTTTCCCTAGGAGGTTGGGGGGCAGGGATCTCGACGGTAGCGGGCGGTTTGTTTTGAAACCCCTTTTTGACTGAGGGGTTGGCGGAGGGAAAAGTTTTAGGTGGCTCACCTGATGGTTTTCTGGCGACTATGACCGAGGTGGTCGCTGGAACTGGTGTTTTTTGGACTTTCTTATGTGGCTGTTGGCTTTCATTTTCATCGCTGCTGGCTGACTTTTTGCGGCGACGGGACTGGGTGGAGGCCCGTGATTCGGAGTCAGATTCACCCGAGTCGGAACCAATGTCACTGTTGGCGATTTCCATGGTTTGTTGATCGACCAACTTTGAGAGTCGGCGAATTTTGACGGTCTTGATGTGGTCTGCCGAATGGAAGGCGCTTTCGGCGACTCTCAGCCTATGGTTCTCTTTTTTCACTAGCTCTAGATCTTGTTGCAGCTTTGCGTTGTCTGATTGGAGCTTTGCATTGTCGCCCTGGAGCTGGGCTACATCGGACTTCAGGGCTTGTTTTTCCTCTTGCAGTCCTTGGATTTGGCTTGCAATAGTAGCCTTCCAATTCTCCAACGATTGGTCTGGCATCTTGGCACACACTAACTGACACTTTGTAAAACACAACTGACACTTCGAAAACACTAACTGGTAGTCGGATTGGGCTCCGGGAAATGGCACTAGTCAACATTCCCCTCGGCACGCAAACTAACTGTCTTGAACTGAGTTCTCTCTTGGCTTGGCATATGCTGTCGCTTTGAGAGCTCAACTCGGAATGAACTTCTAGCACAACATTATATATTTATATTCTGGATCAGGGGCAGATACAGGCCTTTTGAAAGGGGGGGGGGGGGAGTTTAAGTTAAAGTAAGCCAGATTGGGTTAGTTTGGGTTAGTTTTGGCAGCGCATTGTGCAAGATACGGTTTTTCGAAGCAATGGCCCATAAAAATATGGGAATGGGGGAACTTTTTAGGAGAATAAGGTGATTTTAAATAGGTAGGTACATGGTGTTTTTTTATATATTGACACCCCACCTACAGCCTTCACCTTCACAGGTAGCAGAAAGTAGTAGATACAAAAGTTTAGCTGAATTTTTAGAAAACATGGTCAGAAACAAAAGTTGAATGTCAGAAATGTGAAATTTTGCATGCTTCTAGCTTTTTTCAAATGGGATGCCCTATATTTCATTCTATATTCTTGAAGAGCACAATGCCCCGATTACAAAAATATATTATTTGTATATATTTGACTGAACAGTCTCTCATATATTCGGCTCCAAAAATTGTTATAATACTAAATACTATCCTCCTACTGATTTTGTGAACCATTCTACCTATACAGGTGAAAGCTGCAGGTGAAATTTGAGGTAGGTACTTGGTTTCTCTAATAGTATTTTTAAAATTTTTAGAACCAAATATGTTGGAGACGGCTCAACCAAATATAGACAAACTATATAGTTTTGGAATCGGGAAATTGTGCTCTTCAAGAATATAGTACCAAATATAGGGCATCCCATTTGAAAAAAGCTGAAAGCATGCAACATTTCACATTTCTGACATTCAATTTTTGTTTCTGACCATGGATTCTAAAAATTTAGCCAATACTGTAAACCTTTCATCTACTTGTAAAGGTGAAGGCTGTAGGTGGGGTGTCAATATATAAATAAACACCCTGTACTTGAACAATAACTTATTATATAAAGTCAGAATTTGTAAGTTTATCCACTTTTTGTCAATTTGCCTTCAACAGGAATTAGTAATGCTACTTTACCAAACTAGTAATATATTGTGATAAGTTATTCAAAAACAAACGAATGGATTGTTGCGGAATTTATGGGTGGACCTCTGCGGGACGAGCGCAGCGAGTTCCGTAGCCATCTCTGCATCAATATGTTGTTTAATTACGATACTTACTGACTTACTCAAATGTGCGTTATTCTCATTAGTTTAAAAATTACACATTTCAGGTGGATGTCTTACTTGAACAGTTCAATAGTATAGGTACTGGTGATTAGATGGCTGCGGAACTCGGTGCGCTCGTCCAGCAGAGGTCCACCCATAAGTTCCGCAACAATCCACTTATTTGTACTTGAACAATAATTTATTATATAAAGTCAGAATTTGTAAGATTATCCACTTTTTGCCAATTTGCCTTTCAACAGGAATTAGTAATGTTACTTTACTAAACTAGTAACATAATGTGACAAGCTATTCAAGTACAAATGAGTGAATTGTTGCGGAATTGATGGGTGGACCTCTGCGGGACGAGCGCAGCGTGTTCCGCAGCCATCTATTCATCAATATGTTGTTTAATTACGATACTAAACTGAGTCACTCAAATGTGCGTTATTCTCATTATTTTAAAAATTACACGTTTCAGGTGAATGTCTTACTTAAACAGTTCAACAGTATATTGGTGATTAGATGGCTACGGAACTCGCTGCGCTCGTCCCACAGATGTCCACCCATAAGTTCCGCAACAATCCACTTAGGTATTTGTACTTGAAAAATATCTCATTATATAAAGTCAGAATTTGTAAGATTATCCACTTTTTGCCAATTGGCCTTTCAACAGGAATTAGTAATGTTACTTTACCAAACTAGTAATATATTGTGGCAAGTTATTCAAGTACAAACGAGTGGATTGTTGCGGAACTTATGGGTGGACCTAGCCATCTATTCACCAATATGTTCTTTAGGTATAATACTAACCTCTGATTCACTCAGTTGTGAATTTTTCTCATTAGTTCAAAAAGTACACGTTTCAGGTGAGTGGACAGTTCAACACTATATTGCTGACTAGATGGCTGCGGAACTCGCTGCGCTTATCCTGCAGAGGTCCACCCATAAGTTCCGCAATAATCCACTTATTTGTACAGGGTATTTTTTTATATATTGACACCCCACCTACAGCCTTTACCTTCACAGGGAGAAGAAATACAAAAGTTGTACAGTTTTGGTGCTAAATCTGGAAACCTAACTGGGCAAAAACATGAGAATAGTTATGAATTACTTTTCCATTAAGAAGATGTTCAAGGTATTTTCTAACATCTAATGCACATTATTGCAACATCCTGTTGAAAAAATTAATTGTACCCTGATTTTAAAGTTTTGATTCGATTAGTGTCACTCCATTTCATATACGGAAATGTTGGAAAATTATTTTTATCATTTTCCAAATGTTTTTGACGTTTTTTATTGGAACATCATTACCATTCTCGAACAACTTCCGCCATTGACGGAATTTGCAAATATATATAGTCGCACGAGTTTATTGATTATGTCAAACAATACATATCGGTCTTCTAAAACTTCAAGCTAAGGGGCGGAAGTTGTTCTTGAACAATCTGGGTCTTTTGTTACTTGTCAGCGTCTCTACTGGGGAAAAATTAGCAGGATTTGCCTTTAACTATGTGTTACATTTTTACGATTCATAATTTTAAAAAAATCACTTATTGCATGTTATCAGACCTGAGCTTCCTGTTTTAAATTACCTATCTTTGTTATAAACCGAAACCTCGGTAAGAATCTCGCTCCAAAAATTCCATTTTGAATGAATCACCCATACGCTTATTCATGGGTAAAACAAATAAGTTTAAAGCCCCCTAATAAATTGTTAGGTAGGTACCAAAAATATGTAATTTATTACTGTTGGAAACTTTATATAATTTTGAAACAATAACACAGTAAAAATTTAATTATAACTACCTACTAAAGTGTATTTTTATGTTTGTTTATGTGCAATATTCTTTGAATATGTATTCCACACACACAATCCACAATAGTATTATTTTCAAAACCTGTCTTGAAATGTATGCGTAGTTATTTTACTGTAGGTATCACTGAAAACCCGCGATTACGTAGGAAAACAGAAAAATATAAAGGCGACAATAAAATTTCTGCACCACGTCATTTTTTTATGTGCTGCAGCTCGTCTGCATAAGGATTCCTGAATCAACCCAGCAGAGAGGAACAATTTACATCATATACTTTTAAATGTTGATTAGTTATAAGTTTGAATTGGCGGTCAGATTATCAATATTGGTAAAGAATTTTGATTTGACTAGTATCCAAATCAACCAAAATTCATTAGTTTTTGCAATACATCAACCTGATTTAAAATGTTATTCATTTGGCGTAAAGGGACCTCAGCAACTAGAAAGATCTTAACATGCTCGCAGAAATCAGATTTGAAGACAAAGCAGTTAGAGGCACGGTTGCTAGAGGCTGTCCCTCCCTACCTATCAATCACAGGAAGACGGAAATGGTGTGAAGAACGGCACCTCTGAGGGCATCGGTTCTACTAAACATACAATTAGATTTTGCCAAGGAGGTGAAATATCTTGTCATCACTCTAGTCGCTAAACTAAACCGGAATCATCATTTTGAGAAAAAAACTCTAAAAAAGCATATTTCTTTTGAGCCGTGTCGCAGAACTGTAGGTAGATCTAGAGTTGTGATGTGGATCTACACTTCCATCTATCAGACCTATGGAGCAGCCATGGTCTGGTGTCCCAAAAGCCAACAAGTATCGGTAACGCGTAAGCTTAGTCAGGTCCAGAGAGTCGCTTGCCTTACAATAACGGGAGCAATGGAAGCAATGCCAACTAGGGATATGAAAGTAATGCTCTGCCTGTCATCCCTTGACATCTGTACCTTAAGGAAGTGGCACTTCCAGTACACAGTCAGGACTCAGCAGACAGCACACAGTCATAAGGACGTATTTTCTAGGACTGCATTGCGACAGAATGTCAGAAGTCCAAAAAAAGACGTCCGTAAATTCACATTTT
Organism: Ceutorhynchus assimilis; assembly: GCA_917834065.1. Lineage (NCBI taxonomy): Eukaryota > Metazoa > Arthropoda > Insecta > Coleoptera > Curculionidae > Ceutorhynchus > Ceutorhynchus assimilis. Next base: position 13,800,940 of record OU892287.1, read on the forward strand.
TAAGGCAACCGAGCTACACTATTTGATACAACCGGACCTAAAAGTGAAAATGGTTTATGTATTAAAAAAAGATTTAAAAACGTCTTTAAGACATCTCGTTGAAGACGTCTTCAGAATATCGTTTTCAGGCAGACGTTTTAAAGATGTTGGGATTTGTATAATAGGACGTCTTTAAGAAGATGTCTTTAGGATGCCTTGAATACTACGTAAGCAGACGTCTAAAGTACGTATTGAATGTCGTTTGTGGGACGCTTTTAAGATGTCTACAAAAATTTTCCACAGAATTTGTTTCTCATCCAATTTAGAGGTTACTGGAAATCATTTAAAATGCTACAGAAACACTTTAGAACTTTAATCTACGCCGGTGTCATTATGACAAATTTAGAATTGCCATTTGAATGTCATTAGGTCCTTCATATAATAGCACTAGTGCGTTTAAGAATTCATAAAAACACCCAAATTATGAAATGAAAAATATACAAAAAGAAAGCTAGTTATCAGAAGAACCTTTTCATTGATGCTGTCTTGATATTCGACACATTCGACCTCAGAATCACCAATATTAATATTATTTTCCACTATAAAACTGAATTTATGGCACAAAAATTGACTCCAATATTGAAGCTGCCAAAGTCAAAGTTCTAAAAATCAACAAGCATGTTCCCGACTAGTACAGGCACCTGCTAAATTTTGGATTTTAATTTGCAAAGTTTCTGCTATATCAAGGCAAATCAAATCTATTTAAACCATCGTAGATTAAATTTTGAATGATAGACGTTCGATATGAACTTTATTAATGAAACTTGTGTAACTAAATCACTCGGCTAACGCCTCGTGGTTTAACGTAACACGCGTTTCATTATGCTGTTCATATCGAACTAGTATCGTTAATAACTATAATAAACCTTTTGGAAAGTTCAAAAAAATTCAATTCACAATTTCCAAAAGCATTCTGTAGCCCTTCAGAAAATTTTGGAAATTTCAGAACCATTTTAGAATGCCCCAAAACCCTCAAAAATCCATTTCCATTTTCGAAAAGCATTTTAGAATAATTCAGAAGTTTGAAACCCATTTTAGGGCCTGCCAAAATACAAACACTCTAGAATCTCCAGAAACATTTTGAAAAGCGCCAGAATCTTAGGATTCAGGTTAAAAGTGACAAAACTTGTGGAGTGATTCATATCTGCAACTTGGCTTTTTACTGTTTCTGAACTGTTTCTTTCAAGCACAACTTTATTAAACAATAGAAGAACAAAACTGACCAACCAGGATTCAAATTGAGTTTTTCTTTTACTTTTACTAAAGTCAACTGGATTTAAAGTGCATTTTTAGAAAAGTTTGTTTCGAAATTGTTGTCTACAACTGCATTTTGTTTTGAAGCCAAATCTGATTAAATTTCTAAATTTCTTGTAAAATTTGATTCAATTGAAATTGGAACAAAAGTACACTTAACGCTAACTATACCAGAGTCCTTATTCTTGAAACAGAGGAACAGCGTTTCCAGGAGAACGAGTGTTCCGTCTTTGTTACCTATATTGTCATTTGCATATCATTGAGAAAGACGAACACTCGTTCTCCTGGGAACGCTGCTTCCCTGTTTCAAGAATAAGGTCCCAGGTCTGTTCCTGGGTCTGTTCTCACAGAAAGCACTAACCAGTTAGAGCGAATTTCATTGGTTGAAAATGGTCAGAAAATTGTTTGTTGGCGTTTTGCACCAATCAAAAACGCTCTGACTGGTTTGTGATTTCTGTGGGAACAGACCTTAAATGCTAAAAATAAACGTATTTATTTAAACAAAAAGAGGTTCTTTTATAGTCTGTTTTGTTTTGCATCGCGTATTCATAATAACAGCTTTTTCATAAAGTTTTTTAAGATCTTCAATATCAACTAAATTCTTTGTATCCACTGCAAAGATGGGAAGTAGGTATTTTTGTTTAGTTGTTTTTCCTATTTTGAACGTGGAAATGTATAAAATATCCTGTTAGTACTTTTCAAATCTGATAGATCAAATGAAAAGGAAAAGTTGCGCCGCCACAATCGCGTGCTTACTTTTGCTGGAAAAATCTCGTTCAAACACGTTAAAGCGGGATTTATACATTCCATAACGAATCCGTAACGCAAACGTAACGCAGCAAAAAGAAAGCGTTTTGAAAATTACAATTTATACATTTCTTGCGTTAGGTTTGGCACATGCGTCGTAAATTGTTATAGATTAGTGATTAATTGTTATATTTACAATATTTACGTTGTCTTTTTTGATACTGAAGGCCTCAATGGTCCCAGCTTAGGTTTACCCAGCATCCCGAAAGTTTTTTCATTTTATTATTTTTGAAATGTTTGGTTATGTTGAGTTTTCGTTGGCCAAACGCAAAAACGCCACGTAACGCAACGTAAAAAGTTGAAAGTTGGCCAACTTTTGCGGTACGTTACGTTACGGAGATACGGCTACGTTAAAGTATAAATTGCTTCACTGAAATGTGTTTGTTTAACATCTTACGTAGCGTTACGGTTACGTTGCGTCAATCTATACATTGGGCTTGAAAACAGCAACCCAATCAGAAAAAAACTTTCAATTCGCCAAAGTAATCCTTTTGAAACATATTGACCTTAATATTGACCAATTGTTCATATTACCGAGCGGCTTACTGTTCACGTTATAAAGTACCCAATGTGCAAAATATAGTGTTCACAAAACCGCGTTGTTTACTCATTCGAGTGTTCATTATAGAACGTATACTGTATTTACAAATTTCCTGGGTTTCTCATCTCATCGATTTTCATCAAATTCTAGCTTTGAATTGATTTTTTAGCAAAGTTTTAGGTATACCTATTCTCTCATTTGTGAATCTCTCAACTTGTTGCTGATGTTTGATAATATCCTACATTTTTAGTTGACTTGGGACTCCGATTGAGTTTCTGTCCATGTAAAACTCTTAGCAAACCCTAGTCTCAAGTTTGCGGTCGAACTCATTCATTTCAAGTTAATTCTTGCTAAATTTCTGTCAAATTTTAATGATTTTTGCCTCTGATAGAATTCTAAAGTAGCCTCTCAACAATTTTCTGTTGAACTGTCAAATTCTAATCTTCAAGTTTCTGTTAAATTCTGGATTTTTAGTTTTAGCAAATTTTAGTCCAAGCGATACAATCACCCGAGTTATTTATGGTAGTTTAGTGGGAAATCTTTGATTTTCCGAGACATCAGCCTCGCAGTAATCGATCCAGTATCACTTACCAGCTCTTGATTTGCTGTATGAATACATTTTCTTATAGATCCTATCAACAGCCAGTGGTTTGATTATTATCGGTAATCCAGGAAGTCAAGAGCCAATAATAATTCAAGTTTCAATTATTGACTGCCTTTAGAAAAGTAGTCTCAGTGAATCAAGAGCCGTTGATAATCATAATGTGGGCAATTGCCGGACATTCATCCAGATTTAAACTATACTATCAACTTGTTATTTGTTGTATGATCTATTAAAAGTAAATCCAAAACCCAAGAAAGTTCAAATTTTGATTATTAATGGCTCTTTATTCGATAAAACACTTTCCTATGATCCAATCATAATCAACAGCCAGTAGTATTCAATATTTTATTATTATCGGTAATTTAGGGAATCAAGAGCCGTTGATAATCATAATTTGGGCTATCGCTGAGACAATAATCCAGATTTTAATTACTATCAACTTGTGATTTGTTGTATGATTTATTAAAAAGGCAATCCAGAGCCCAAGATAGTTCAAAATTTAATTATTAACGACTCTTGATTTGATATAGAAAACATTCCTATTAAGTCAATCAACAGCCAGTAGTATTCAAAATTTTATTACTAGCGGTAATTTAGGGAATCAAGAGCCAATAATAATCCAAGTTTCAACTATTGATTGCCTTTAGAAAAGTAGTCTATAGCGAACCAATAATTTGGGCTATTGCCGGACAGTAATCCAGATTTTGAGTCCTATAAACTTGTGATTTGCTGTATGATTTATTGAAAGGTAATCCAGAGCCAAAGTTAGTTCAAATTTAAATTATTAGCGGCTCTTGATTAAATAGAATATTTTCCTATAGACAGGGGCGGACATATCCCCGGGCAGTTCGGTGCGCCGCCCTGGGACTCAGGGTCCAAAAGGGCCCCACAATGCTGCGAAAAATTTCGAATAATAAAAAAAGCCATATTTGCAAATCGAATATAATTAATGTTGTAATTTACATTCAATAAGGTCTTATAATTCCTATCTTCTAAAATAACATTGACCATACCGTCCATGCCTAATATTCGTTGAGAGCATCTGGCAACACTGAGCCTGCTACCGAAGTATTCAAAAGCTTTGTTCCAACACAGCATAGGAAACCGTATAATGTACCGTCACGACAATGACATTTCCATCGTCACGATTCTGCGCAGAACCTTAAATTTGTGCGCAGAAACCAAAATTCGTATACCGAGTGGTTTCGAAACCATTCATGGGACGATTTTTTGATGTGTTGGAAAAGACCTAAATTAACCTAAAATTTGTTTTTTTTTTAAAGATAAAAGTCAAAATGACATTATGTTGGCAATACAAGGTAAAATTGTCAATGCTTTCAAATTTTTTATGTAGAAAAGGTTTGTGCTGCCAACATAATTACTAAATTTTTGACTTGGGGAATTATCTTTAAAAAAAAAACAGACTTTATCTATTTTACCAGACAGAGTTAAATAATACGAAAACTTCAGCGGATAAAAAAAAGACGCAACAACCAAATCATTTTAAGGCGATTTCGCCCCAGATTTTCATCTGCTGTTTGGTAGGCGCATGGTTAACTAATTGATACAGACGTAAGCATAAAAAGTGGGACACCCGTTTTTTTCCTATTGTAAAACGAGCTCATCAGCTATACCTACGGCAATGACAGGGATTGTCATATTTGACAAAAAATCCATTGTAGAGAAAAGACTGATTTACCCAAAATAGCGAAAAATGAGAAGACCTGTCAGTCGAGTTTCCCACTTTTTATGCTCATGACTGTACATATGAGTAACGTAGCTCAACCATCTCATCCGAATTCAGTGGATAGGGCGTTTGGTACATTTTGACTTTGACATGTTTATTGAGAATTGAATTATTGTGCTTCAAAGTGAGACAGAGATCTACCAAACCTCTACTACCCAGTTACAAACCGCGGTATAGCATTCGACAAACCAAGGCGCCTACCAAAGTGATGACGCCATCATTCTCCCATCCGTTTTGATTGGTAAAATCTGTTTTTTTTTTAAGATAAATGTCAAAATGACATTATGTTGGCAATACAATGTAAAATTGTCAATGCTTTCAAATTTTTATTGTAGAAAAGGCTTGTGTTGTCAACATAGTTACTAAATTTTTGACTTGGGGTATTATCTTTAAAAAAAAAAACAGACTTTACCTGTATGACAGACCAAACTGGGGTACCAAACTGAGGCGAAATCGCCAAGAGCCAAGAATAATAATAATCGTTGATAGTCATAATTTGGGCTAGACGATATTCCAGATTTTAATCACTATCAACTTGTGATTTGTTGTATGATTTATTAAAAGGCAATCCAGAGCCCAAGTTAGTTTAAAATTTAATTCTTAACGGCTTTTGATTTGATAGAAAATGTTCCCATACTGCCAGTCAATCAACAGCCAGTAGTATTCAAAATTTGATTATTATCGGTAATCCAGGGAATCAACAGCCAATAATTATCCAAGTTTCAAGTATTGATTGCCTTTAGAAAAGTAGTCTAGCGAATCAAAATTCATTAATAATCTCAATTTGGGCTATTGCCGAAAAATAATCCAGATTTTAATTACCTACTAATTGCCTTTAGAAAAGTAGTCTAGCGAATCAAGAGCCGTTGATAATAATGATATGTTGTGTGATTTATTAAAAGGCAATCCAGAGCCCAAGATAGTTCAAATTTCCATTTATAACGGTACTTTTGATTCGATAGAAAATTTTCCTATAGAGTCCATCAACAGCCAGTAGTATTCAAAATTTGATTATTATCGGTTATCCAGAAAATCAAGAGCCAATAATAATCCAAGTTTCAACTATTGATTGTCTTTAGAAAAGTATAGTCTAGCGAATCAAGAGCCCTTAATAATCATAATTTGGGCTATTGCCGGATGAAGACAACAACCCAGAATGCACGGCCCAAGTTAGGTTAAAATTTAATTATTAACGGCTCTTGATTAGATAGAAAACTTTCCTATAGAGTCAATCAACAGCCAGTAGTATTCAAAATTTGATTATTATCGATAATCTAGGAAATCAAGAGCCAATAATAATCCAAGTTTCAACTTTTGATTGCCTTCAGAAAAGTAGTCTAGAGGTCGAAGAGTCTAGCGAATCAAGAGCCGTTAATAATCATAATTTGGTCTATTGCCGGTCACTAATCCAGATATCAACGCTACTATCAACTCGTGATTTGTTATGTGATTTATCAAAAGGCAATCCAATGCCCAAGAAAGTTCTAGTTTCAATTATTAAAGGTTTTTTTCTACAAACGTGTTAAAAATGCAATTTTTAACATCCCCCCGGTACATTAAAAATGTTACTTTATCGCACTAGTGCCATAAAGTCTTTATAGCACTAGTGTTAAAAATGAAACATCAAATTTTGAGAGCGAACGTCAAAAAAAGTTTGTATTTTTAGTTATTTACATTGATATTAATGGTGAAATTTGAACAACTGAGGCAGCCCGATTGGCCACCTCATCTATATTTTTCAAGGGATCGATGAAACCCTCTTTTTCTTCTGCATTTTGTTGCAAATAGCATTACTGACCACGACAGACTTTCAAGAAACTGATAAGACATTTCATTACCTGTAAAACAAGGTGCTGGTTGTTTGGATTTTTTGACAAATTATGTCAAACTCAATAATTTTATGTAGGAAAGATGCTTCCAATTTATTATTCATTTAAAAATCCAATTTGTTACTGGTTATTGCTTTTTTATTGCCGTTTGTAGAAAAAATATTGTATGATATTTACGTTAAAGGTATTTTTAAGGCACACATGTGAAAGTTTGCAGAATGAGCGAAGCGAATTCTGCAATTCACATAAAAATGTACTTTTAACACTAATACCATAAATAACTATTATAGAAAAATTTCCTATAGAGTCAATCAACAGCCAGTAGTATTCAAAATTTGATTATTACCGATTATGCAGGAAATCAAGAACCAATAGTAATCCAAGTTTCAACTATCCTTTCAGAAGGCTCTAGGCTTTCAAGAGCGAATTTAGATTGGTGTAGAACTTTAGACCTTCAAAAAGCATCTAAAACAATTCAAATCCAACTCTTTTGAACCAATTTAGAACACTTTGGAGCTTTAATAGGGCTCTAAAATAACTAAAAATCTCTCAAAACAATTTAGAAATTACTGAAAAACTTCTAGCATGTTCCAGAACCCTTCAAGCCAAGTTAGAATATTTTAGAACTTCAATATGCCATTTAGAACGTTCCAAAGCACTTACCAGCAGCATTTTGATTGGCTTCAGAGCAATTTAAAACCTCAGAATTACTCTGAGAGCCTAGGCTCCTGGAATAGACAAAAACTGAAAGGTATAAAATGAGTAATAATTAGGAAATATTAGCAAGAAAATGTTTCTTCTTGAATTTTTATAATTTTTCCTTTTCCAGGCTCTTGATTTTTCCTCATTTCTTTATTCTAATTTCTTGATTTTCTTTTGGTCCTTGGAATTTTTCCATTCCAAGTTCTTGAATTCCTATTATTCTCGGATTTTAGAATGTCAGGCTCTTGATTTGTTTTTTAATTTTTATTCCTGGCTCTTCTAATGTTTTTCTTCCAAAATGAATTTGGTGTACCTATGTTCTCGTTCATAAGAAATCAAGAATTAGCGAGCCTATAGCGTTTGGAATAGACAAAGTTATAAAATGAATGATAACAATGAAATACCTATTAGTCAAACGTCTGAAAGATGTTGGGTTTTGTAACGTACGACGTCCATGATGTTTTTAAGAGCCCTTGAAGACGCGTAAGCAGACGTATTGTATGTCGTTTGTGGACATCTTAGACGTCTTCAAGATCCTCTGTGTGTGAGTTGCAATGAATTTTAGAAAGATTTATTTTTGAAGATCCAAACCTGAGCAAATTGCAAATTGGATTGGATCATTGAGATATTTGGAAGGATCTGTCAAGGTAAAAATCTTGACGATAAAGAAAGATATTATGAAGCAAACACAAATAAGTTATTAATATAATGATTCAGATTAGGAAGTCAGTATCAGGTTATTTAATTATGGAATTTTTGGTAATACAGAACTGAAGCTTTGCCTTTATATGTCCAGTTCATAGTTATTGCTTCATATTACTCTCCAATCAAAAACTTGCCCGCATTATTGATGTCACGAGCTGCTTTTTTGTCTTCTGATAAAAATCTCCGGTAAGGTCGATCTATAATTCGCTTGTTAGATTATACATTACATGTTCTACAGAGCAACAGACTATCAGCACTTATATAAGTGGGTGTTAAATGAATCTTCAAAATGCTGATTTTACAGGGATGAAACGTCGTTCATCACAAAAGCCACAGACAAGGGCGTCCATAGAACATTTTTCAGGGGGGGGGGCAAAAACTTATTTTTAGTTTTTAAATAATAATAGATTATATCACGAGTCAATAATTATAGCTATTATTCCCGAGGAATATTTACGAACTGAGCCGCGTTTGCGGCGAGGGAGTAACATTCCGAGGGAATGATAGCCATTATTGCGAGTAGTATACTCTACTTCATTTACGACAATAATGACCATTAATCCCTCGCGGGAACAATATATGGCATTATACTGCCAATATCACAAATATTAATACTTACATTAAATGTCAGTCGTAAATAAAACCATTTATGTATAGGTAACCATACGTTTATTACTGAATGAACATAAGCAGTCTAAACTGTACTCATTTAATGACGTAATTTTAAAAAATAAACACATATTGCACAGACAGAATGTCAATTTGACAATTATTATTTATTGTGTAAGCAACTTTTATCACTTTTGCTATTCTGTTTTTTTATTCTTCTGGAAGCAATGGTAGCATCATGAAACAATAATAATCTCCAGGCCTGGGGGGGGGCAAGTGCCCCATTTGCCCCCCCCACCCCTATGGACGCCCCTGGCCACAGATCCTTCTAAATTACTTTAATGAAATCTCTACTTTACATTAAATCCCAAACTTGCAATAGTCTAAATGTAGAAACAAAAAAAAATTAGGACCTATCACAGTATATTCCTGGAAAAAGTTCCTTTCTGCAAATATAAACTTTTGTATATTCAAAACCGAAGGTCCTTTTATATACCTGGGCTCCTTCCACTGTCTACCCTGCATCGTAAAATTCTTTATTCAAGTTCACGGTTTTACCACCCATTCCATCTGACAAAAACTTTTCCGTTGAGTAATACACAGACGGTTTTCGAACAACGGACTTCATTTATATAGAAATATAGGGGCCCCGACATTCGGTTGTCAAGAACTGTACAGTACGCATACACTAAAGATATAGTTCCCCCTCATAGCCCAGCAGCAGCACAGCAATCCCATTCAAATCGCGTTCTCTTTTTCAGACCGACGAGGTGCTTTAGAAAGTTCGTTACTCGCGCGAATTTACCGGCTTTTTTTTTTCGAGACTTTCGAAAGTGAACAATGCAGTCCTTTAAATCAATCGCCGTAATCCTGTTGGTCAACTTTACTGTTGGAGTTTTGAGTGCCGACAACGAAACAACTGTAGCTTCGGTAACGACGATAAAAGCAAACAACGAAACTGAAACAGCTACATTAGCAGCTATCAACAACGACGAACCGCAAGCTAATGCTAGAAGCGATGGAACACCGACCAGAGTACCTGAAGCTGCGGAAGCTACCACCAAACCTCCGCTGGTACATGGCAAGGTAGAGAAGAAAATTGCCAATGAAACCAGTAAAAATACCACGAAACCTGAAAACAAGAGTGGAGTTTCGAAAGTTAATGCTGGACTATCGTCGGTGATTTTCGTGGCTGTGGTACTTGTTGGTTTTTCGTAAGCAAATTTTTCTTTATTTGAAAAATACATTCCCAGAAAAAAAAGTGTATCTTTTTGAATTGCACCAAATTGAAAAAACTTGTATATATTTTTGATTTAGATTTTTTTTGTTTCATTCATTGATTTGAATTCTATTGCGGCTTCATTGAATATTTATTAAGTTGTTTTTTTTTTTTTTGGCTACACAGGGTGTTTTAAATTTATTTTATACATCACAGGAAAAAGTTAAGTTGTAGTAGGTTCCAAAAGAAGAGCTGTTAAGATACTAGAATCTCATTTTTTTTGTACCTACTTAAATATTTAGTAAAATACCTAATAATTAATATGTGTGATCTATAGATAGAAAAAAATAGTAATTTAACGTTATTGTACTGTTAAACTTAAGAATGTATTATAATTATTCTAATCTAAAACCGCTATAAGCTGAAAACATTCAATATATTTAACTGTATGCGTAATTTCAATATTTATTAGTCCCGTTCATGATTGGGTTTTTCTCCCAAAGTAGGTAAGTAATTCATTTGAAATTTTGCATATGAGTATCATTTGTGATAATTTAATCATCAAATATCTTTTGTACTTGTGCTAAAAACACACATTTTTGCATAACCCTCATATTTTTCCATTAGCTGATTAGCACACAGATAAAATGCAAAACCGCTTCACATTTTTATCAATGTTACAAATTTTTTGCTTTAGCAATATTCTACTTTATTTTAAATTTCTTTAACCTCGACTGATAAAGGTTTCAGAATTACTAGTAAACAATTAAAATTTGATTTTATTGAATAAAGAGTGATATTTAATTACGAATTTGTTATACATATTGGAAAAACCTGATAATACATATTTTTTATTTACAGCTAGTATACCTAGTACCATCCACTGAAAAGAGTTGTGGGAATTTCCTGAATCAAATAAATAGACAAAGCAGTAAACAAGATTTTGGTTTGGCGAATATAAACATAGGTCAAAGGCCTTCATAGAAATTATTGTTTCAGTTAACTTCTTCAGCTGAAGTCTTCTATTTATTTCCAGGTTTGTTGGTTGAAGAAGAATAATCAGCTGTTGATCATAATAGCCAGATCACAATTTCCAAGAAGTCTTTATGCTTGACTTTTTCACTTTTCTGTTTGATTTAAAGAAAACAAATTTTACATAACAAAATTGGTCTTCGTTTTTCTCGTTTTTGTCTTCCTTCAGGTTCTACAGATCCTTGTATCTCTGTAGTATTTTCGCTTTTCTCTCTCTTCTTAATGTTTAAATCCTTTTCCTATTGATTTCAGTAGTTTCACCAGAAATTTTCTTTTTCTCCTTAGAACATCATCTTCAGTCTGGACCATAAATGAATTTGGTTCTCGACATTGTCTTACAATGTTTCCATTACATTTTAAATCTTTTATGTAAACTCGGTCATTGTCATTCAATTTTGGTAAAATTTTTGACTTATGTCTACAGTCATAATTTTTCTTTGCTTCTTCTTGTTCCTCTCTCTGCTTCTTCCTAACTTTTTCATGGTCAACCAGTTTTGGTTTTAGGTTTTTCTTTGTGGTAAGTAAAATTTCTCTAAGTTTTCGTCCAAATATAGTAGTTCTGAAGGAGAGTTTCCACATGAAAGTGGTATATTGCTAATATTCCCAAATAAGGATCTTCACACTTTTCTAACAGTTTTTTCACTAACTGTACAGCTCTCTATGCTAAACCATTACTTTGTGGAAACCTGGGGCTACTTTTTATGTGGTTGAAGTTGTAAGTTTTTGCAAACTTCCTGAAACTGTAACTATCAAATTGTAGTCCACCGTTTGAGTATAATATCTCTGGAATTCCATAACGTCCAAAGATTTCTCTCAATTTTTCAATAATATCTTCACTTTTAGTTTTCTTTAGTATAATAACTTCTGTATATTTTGAGTACACGCATCCTGTATGACAAGGTATACTTGATTTCTGTTTGTGGAATAAATCTGCGGATACATGCTGAAATGGTAAATCTGGAAATTTCCGAAGTTTCATAGGATCTGTTACCTGATTTTGGCTCTTCAAACCATTTGATGTGTTAACTTCAGTTTCTTTCCTTATAATATTTACATAGCATTTAACTTCTTCCAATACATCTTTTACATTATCTATCTGACTCATGTTCAATCTCAAATGTAAATCTAGTTATTCTAAGTCTAAATCGTTGCAATCTTACAGTCAAATCATTTATAGATTTCCTCTTTAGGATACTCAAAAGTGGTAGATGATCAGTTTGTTTAGTAAATGATTCACCTATTAGGTACTCTTCCAGTCTTTCACATACCCATACAATAGCATAATATGCTTCCTTTTCAATTTCGGCATAGCGTTGTTATGTTTCACTTAAACTTTTTGAACAATAAATAACAGGAGCCCATCTTCCACCTGGTTGAAATTGTTCTAAAAAGCCACCAATTCCGAACGAACTCGAGTCTGCGAGAGTTCTTGTTTCTTAAGTAACATCATAAGCCTTCAAAACTGATGCACTTGTGACAAGTATTTTCAATTTATTAAAACACTGTTGATGGATATCATTAAACTGAAAAGTATTGTTACGTTTTAAAAGTTCGCGTATAGATTTTGTTTCATCTGCAATATTTTTAAGAGATTTTGTAAGATGATTTATCATACCAACAAACTGCCTCACATTTGTCACTGTTTTGGGTCCTTCAAAGTCTTAATATAGCCTTTATATTGTCACTGTCCATTCTTATACCCCATTGTCCGATAATGTGTCCAAGTAATTCCACTTCTAAAATGCCTATCTGACATTTTGACTCGTTTAAGGTAAGTCCATTGTCTCGTAACACTTTAAGCACTCATTTTCTCCAAAAACTGTGATGTCATCAATGTGTACTAATACCCCTTCATGGTTATTGAAAAGTCTATTCATTGTACTCTGAAAAATTTCGGGAGCTAAAGTAATTCCAAAAGGAATTCTTTTGTCAATGTAGGTACCTTCGAAAAGGTGTTAAAAAGACAGTGTAGTGCTTCGAACCTTCTGATAACGGAAGATGCCAAAAACTTGATACATAATCTAATTTTGAAAATACTTTTGTATTTCTTATTTGTGCCAGTATTGATAAAAAAAGTTTTTCTCTTAAAACAAATTTATTATTGAGTTCAGTGAAGTCAGCACATATTCTAACTTGAGCATTTGTTTTGGGGACACAGACTCTTAGTGCACACCATGGAGTAGGATTATTGTAATCCACCTGCTCAATTATTTCTTGATTCACCATTTTCTGCAGCTCTCTTTTAACTTTATCCAATAATGGAAGTGCTACTCTTTTGGGTGCTGAAATTGAGTATAGTATGGTACACAGTTTTCTGTCATTTCTATCTTGTATTCATAGTCTTTTAATTTCCGAATTCTGTTGAAACGTTCTGGGAAATATTTTGTAATTTTTCTCAAACATAGTTTTTCAGTACTCACAGTTTTCTGGGCATTGATGCTAATAATCAGTTTAAACAAGTCCAAGTCCTGTATTGCAGGTCTGCCAAGTAAATTTTCATGACTTTCCATGCTCTTTGCAGGATTCCCGGAGCAATACTTCCTTCACTTCCCTAATTTTTTTGCGTATTATCCGATGTATTCTCTTGATGCACTCACTATGATTGTTGTTTTTGTGGTTTCGTCTCTCCTCCATAAGGTTCAATATGTCCTGCGTCATCCATTCTTTTTTGCCTTTTTTCCCCTTTGGGTTTACCAGCTGCTGAACTCTTCCATTTCTCAAAGAAGTTTTGAGATCGCGCCAATTTTTTTCGACACTATATTGTTATCAAGGAGAAGCGATACTGTTGTATGTATATTACCATTTATTTTCTTGATTAGTTCTTTGATGGTTTCGGGGTCCTTTGGTACCTATATGTTCTTGTATTTTTGAAGTCTTCGATGGTTGTTTCTTTTTTTAAAATTTTACGCCTGGTAGGTACTGAGCAGAGCAAGTTATGATTAGAGTACACGTCAGCTCCAGGATAGGTTTTCGTTGACTTATTGCAATTCCGGAATCGCCGGTTGATCAGGATGAAGTCGATCTGATTTCTTACAATGTGTGTTGGGGGGACGTCCATGTGTAAAGTCTCCTGTATGGAAGATTGTACCACGTATTTGTCATCACGAATTCTTCTTCTGGACAAAACTGTACAACTCGTGTTCCCCTGTTGTTACGTATTCCTAGGTCGTACTGTGCGGTGTGACATCTTCTGTTGTTTCTCTGCCCACTTTTGCATTCAAATCTCCCATGATAATAATGATTTCGTGTTTTTTTGTCGCCTTTATTAGTTCTTTAATTTGTTGATAGAACTCTTCGACTTCGTCATCATCATGGTCAGTAGTAGGGGCATAGACCTGAATAATGTTCACATTTACAGGTCTCATCGCCAGCTGTAATATAGCACTACTCGGTCTGATAAGGGTAAATGTTTCGTACTGATTTGCTGAAGGATTTATTTAGTACCTACTATAGCCACTCCGTTTCTATGAGATGCATCTCTCGTTCCGGATGTGTAAATTGTATAATCTCCTGAGTCGAAATCTTGTTTCACACACCCCTAGTATTTCTATGTATATTCTTTGCATTTCCAACAGTAAGTTGTTCAATCTTCCCGCATAGTAAAGTGTTTGAACATCCCATGTTCCTATTCTCAGATCGGATCTTATTCTTATCCGTCGATTTCTCTCACGAGGTTTTCGTAGGCTTACGACCTGAGAAGCCTCGTGTTGTGAGTGTGTTTCTCCTCTCCGCATCTTGGTTTCCGATTTCCATATCATGGTGATTTTCTTGGGGAATCTTGAAGATCTTTAATACAGTTCTTTCCCATTGCCTTCTGTATCCTTATGCCGTTTACCATTTTGTTGGTTCATCCGCCTGCGGGGTCAATTTCTTGATCCCAGGGCAAGAGGGTGCCCTTCACTTGCCAGCTCTTACACGCGGAGCAAGTGGTGACTGCTTATTCCGGCAGCCGCGTGAGTAGATTGGTCCACTTAAAAACTCAAAAACTCTGGGTCCGAACATTGCTTTGATGATATTTTCTTCATTCGGCTCGGACTCTCATTAGTTGCAGATTCTGATCCTTCATATTTTGGCCCCCTTTTTAATCTTGAAGCACTCCATCTTGTTAGAAATCAAGATATTTATAGGTTTCTCCTTCATTCATGTCATGAATAATGTCTCCAGTTGAGAGGAGAACATTGTCATTTATGATTTTGAATATTTTAATGTTTAAAGTTTTCCATTTTTCATGTTGATGTCATTTCAAGTTACTCAGAATTTGCTCCATAGATCCTGACATACAGAAAATGAAAGAAAGTTTGCTGGGACCGTTCCCATGAATACAATCTCCACATTGGAAATTCCTATTTTCAAAGTATAGCTTCCTAAAATCATGCCCTATATTCTGACGAGCAAACTTTATGTACCATACCTGAAGTCCTACTCTAATTAGATTTCTTTTTTCAGTTTCTATTTTGATTTAAAAATAAAGTTACCCTTATCTAACCCTGCCTCAATAATTAATTCGTCCTATTCATTCTTGATTAAAAATTATTACTTCTTATCATCAACAACAGATGAAGAGGTCCATAAATGGCAGTCGTAAAACATGTACAGTATTGAACTTAGCAAATTTCAGATCGTTTTTCTTCTACATCCTTGACTGCAGTAGCTTCCCTTTTTCTAAGATCACTCCTGAATTGATATTATTAAATCAAGAGTAGGTAATTTGGATTATTATGGGTTCTTGATTGCTCCTAGAGCAATTTTTCAGTGAATAGAGAACTGATAATAATAGTCCCAACCCAACAGTTTTCCAGCCAATCGAGTGACAGTAATAGTTCAAATTTTGAAAAAACTTGCTCTGGAATGACAGCCAAGAGCCGGTAATAATCACAATTATTGGACTTTTGCCGGGTCTTGATTGCATCTACAAAAATCGCTGAGCGAATAGCTGGCAATAGTTCAAATTTCAATTGCCTTTGCTCTGGAAAAATAATCTTCTTCTTCTTCCAATGCGTATCCACTAATGGATATTTGCGAAAACATTTTCCATTGCTTCTCTATTCCTTGCGGTGTGTATCAACGACTGCACATCATGTAGCCCCTGTCTAGGGACTTCCAGGTATAGAGTCGGCGAGGGTGAAGTTGATACCATGTATTTGTCACTTTTATGCTCTCCTCCTTCCATACGATCCAACTAACTCCTTAAATTCATACCCTTTCCTATTTTGACATTGAAGTCATCCAATTATGTTGACGATATACCATCAATAATCAAACAAATCAAAATCTGGAAAACCTCCTAGCTCTTCATTTCCTCCAACAATGATCCATGGTGAATCAAGAACCGATAATTTTTGTATTCAGGGGGATGTTGAAAGACGCACTTCTAACTTCTAACTTCGCTTAGCAAATTTCTTCAAAAAAAATAAGATTCCAAGAATCCTGGAACAGCAGAAGTCATCTTTCCTCTTCAAAGCAGGTGACAATGAAAATGCAACTATGATATCAAGTATTAGTGCTTGGCGATTCGATTCAATTGAATAAACAACTTCAATAAGTTTTTCCTAAGTGTGATATGGCTTAATGTAAGAAAAACTTTCCCAATTTCTTCAAATGCTGAAAATGCCAATTGATCAGGTCAATTAGGCATCGTCCACTTCGTATTCTTCTTGGCAGAGTCATTCTCAAGAGTTGGCGCTTTTGGGTGATATTTACGTATTGATCATCAATTTGTGAGTAGTACTTCAGGATCAGTCCACTTTAGGCCAGAACAGGTTTATTACTGTGATGAGATTTTCTGCATTAAGCTAGGACTTGAAAGAACTGTCATTGGTTGCAGATTATGATCCTCTTCACCTCTTGGTCCCCTTGTCATTCTTGATTCTTGAAGCATTCCATTTTTTTGAAAACCGAGATTTTTATGATTTTCTCCTTCATTCATGGCCTGAATTATGTGTTTTTGCATTTTTCAATATTCAAGATTTTACATTCTTCCCAAGATTTTCCATTACGAATCCCATGTTGATGTCCTTCTAGTGGATGTAGGTCACATCCAGTTGCTCAGAATTTGCTCTACCTATATCTTTTTCAAAATATACATACCTATATTGCTTTCCGAAATCTTGCTCTATGTTCTACCAAGCAAATTTGTTGTAGGTATCATACTTGACGTCCTACTTCAATTAGCCTTGAGGCTTCTTTTTTTAAATAAATTGGCCATTTCAAACACTGACCCAACATTTAATTCTTCTTTCAGTGTTGGTTAAACATTAATTATTTCTTGTTATCAACAATAGATGAAGAGGACCATAAATTAAACCTTGTAAACATATACAGTCTCCAACCAATTTTAAACTAAAGCCCGGTTGACACGGTCCAAGTGTTCTTGGATGACAACTGGGTCCAAGTGAGTTGGCAGCCAGCCTACTAAGCCAGATCGATTGACACAATCAAAGTGTAATTATATCAAGTACACTTGGACGCTGCTTGCGCCTTGGACGATATTTGGATCGTATCATTTAAGCTGGGTCTAATATCTAAGTAAGTACGTTGGCTGTCAACTTACTTGGTTCAAGTTTTCTTATGACAACTTGAACCAAGTAAGTTGGCAGTCAGCCTACTAAAAGCCCTGTCGACACGGTCCAAGGCTCCTACTTGATTCAAGTACACTTTGCCCGTATCAACCTGCCTTGCAAATTTCAACAGATCGTCGATATTATCAACCCTTTCTTTTTCAGTTCAGCGTTGTTCTCTATTGTTGATGAGCATTATTTTACTTGATAAATAATGAGATTTAAAGTTGAATTGAGAGCCCAAAATAAGTCCTCAACTCTTCTCTTGTTTAATATGTTATTACACACACCATGTATAAAGTAGAAAAATATGTAACATAATTTTATTAAATAAACTGCATACATTTAATAATCATTCTCTCTTGAATCCAGTTTTATAATGTAATTTTTCCAATGATGTATCAATTTATTGAAGCGTGTTGAAAGTATTTCGTTTCAACATGAAATTTATCAATTCACACATATATGCAAAATTTCAATTCAATTATTATTAATTAAACATAATTAGTACTTTTATGTCAAAAATCCTACCTACATTAATAAATAGCGTAAACACTATACTACTGGCTTTATATCCTGCAAATAAAATTAAACGTATCGTACACAACAAGTAGAATTAGTTTAATAATGTCAATATTAGAGCTTAGGGTCTAATGTTTGAATTAAAATTTATTGTATAAATCGCCAGGCTTGTTTTAGTTTTGATTTTGTCAATATAATATCAATGTTTATGTATCCAGGTTCTTTGTCTGTTCTAAATCAGACTACATTTATTCAAATTAACTGTATCAGTTTTGTTCTATGATAAAAAAAAGTATGTTGCCATAATCATAAACAACGCAAATTTGCATAAGATAGCTTTAGGTGTATTTCAAATTAAATTGTTGTTTAGAATTTGTACTATGCCAAATAATATTTACGAAATAAATGTATATGTAAGAAATTTGTATAGTGTTTCAATAATAATTCCATTATGTTATTGAACAGGTATTATACAATTTTTGTGTTGCATTATTTATATGTAATGATAATCAAAATGATAGATATTGTGATTTATTTTTCCATAGAAAACTAGATTGTGGACAACCTGAATAAAATAAATATGCCTTAAATAAATTATTCACCTCCAAGGATTTTTGCTCCTAATAAATCTTGCACGTGGGAGCCAGAGTAACTGTTTCAAGTAAAATCTATTAAATTCTAACTGTTTGAAAATTGATTTTTTTATTTTTTAGCCTCTATACAAATTATTTATAGCAGCAATAAACTTGCAGCAAAAAAAAATAGCTTACTGTAAAGCGACCTTTAAATAATTAAATGCTTTTTCTTGTAGGTCAATAATATTACAGCCCTGGAAAGGCATATTCTGATAGTCATACTCACCTACTTTTCCAAAAGAATGAAAAAATAAATATACCCTTTGATCTAATCACACTCAATTCAAGATATTTGAAATTTTCCACATGCTGTTACTATTATTACTTGATCTATTTATACTCCAGGGATCGCAAGCCAGTGTGATAATACAACTTTATTAAATAAAACAACAAAGATAATTAACTAGTAGTTTTCTTAAATTTAGGCTTAAACCTTTTAGCAGACTTAATTTTCTTCAAATCAACCTTATCCTCCTGTTCAACTATTTCCCTCAACTGCGCCAAAGACTCCTTGTATTGTTTTCCTAACGGCTCCAAATCTTCTTCTGAAATTTTTATCTAAAACCAAAACATTAATAATTACAAGCAAAAATAATCCAATTATTACCTCTTCAACATTATTCTTTTCAGCCTGTTTTAGTAGGCCTTTAAATTTGGGCACTTGGGAACTGTGTAAAAATGTAACAGCCAAGCCTTGTTCACCAGCCCTAGCAGTTCTACCAGCTCTGTGGATGTACGATTTTAGGAATTTAGGGGCTGAATAGGAAATTACACATTGGACATTTGGCAAGTCTATGCCTCTAGCTAAAGCATCAGTGGAGATTAACCTAAAATAATTATAGTATTAATGATTGTTTTTAAATTTAATAGTACACTCACAAATCAATATTTCCTTCAGAAAATTTCCTAATTAATTCTGTTCTGCTTTTTTGTTGAAGATGCGATGATATTTCTTGTATCGACAATTCATTTTTAAATAAAGATTTTAAAAGTATAGCAAGTCTATGGGCACTTTCAACAGAATGAGTGAAAATCAACGTTTTCTTTAGTTTTTCAAGTTTGACAAATTTGTACAACATTAGAGGCTTCAAATCCACCGAAGTTTCAATATATTTTTCTATTAGTTCTTTAGGCGTTGTATATTTGCCTATAAAAGTGTCCGTATTGAAATCTTGCGGTTGATTGTCTTCGGAAGATTCCACGATTGAGGTGAAAAGTTTGGGTTGGAATAGGGACAATTGTTGTAGTTTTTCAGGGTCTTGCGACAGAGTGGCTGAAAATAGTAGTTTTTGCGGTGGACGTTGTTTTTGTAAAGTGAATTGGTTTAGGATTCTTGATGGACCTGAAAAAGAATATTCAATTATTAGGTTGTAGTACAATGCAAAATTATTGTAGTTATTTTTGATTAATCTATTATTGGCTTTCAATGGTTTTAATTTTAGGGAATGTTCGAAAGTCTTAGTAGTTTCTGAGCAGTCTAATTGGGTTTCAATTTAAACACTTAATCAGAAGCAATCAGCATCTTCAAAAATCCAAATCTCATTGACGCTTTTAATCAGTTTGATTTGATCCAAGTCAAATTCAATCAAGACACACTCACTTCAAAAATAGACTAGTAAGTATGCAATTTTTCTCTGATTGGTTGTGACTGATATTAATATTACTGTTTAGTAATTTGACTGGCTCTTGACAAGTTTCAATTTTTGAGTTTGTTCCCACAAAACTCCAACAACATTCCAAAAATGTGTAAAAAAACAGTTCACAAATACGTAGTTTTAATTGGCTCTCACTAAGTTTGGGTTTTGGAACACTAGAAACTATTTCTGACAAATTTAGAGGCTAGAAAAAATATCCAATGCCTCAAGAGCCGATAATAAATAAAATTTGCATGAAAAGTGAAATTTGAAACACTGGAAAATACTTCCGACAAATCAAGAGCCAGTAGTAATCAAAAAAATAACTTTTCTCAAGATAACTACTAGTAGTGTGTTTTTTCTTTGTGACAAGGAGAAAACTAAGTTTCAAAATTTGAGAAATGTGTCCTATGAATCCTCAGGCCATCTTCTTAGAGAAGCGATAGCAATTTCGAAAAACGATGTAGTCTCAGTAAGAGTATAGGTAAATGCATTACTCTGGGAGATGCTCACGCTATAGACGTGTACTACCACATGAAATGTTGGAGTAAAAATGGTTCAAACATAATTCGAAAACATAGGGCCGCTGATAGTGATGAAGTATCACCAAGAACTACTGCATCCCTTGTAGAGTTTCTTGTTTGTGTCAAGTCATTTCTTAGGGACGGAAATATTATTTATGTAGCCGACCTAGACAATACGTATTTAAATATATGTCTCTCTAAAAAGGAGAATGAATTTGAAAGAGTATCTCTCAAATATACGAGTGATATGGCTAGGCAAGAAGTTGAAGATAAAGTTAATAATTTAGACATTTTACCATCCATCGTTCCCAAATGGAAATTCACTGGTTCTTTAGAGGATAGCAAATTTAAAATTCCTGAAGAAGTTGAGTTTTTTCTAAAATGGTTCTTGTGTGGATCTGAGCAAATTACCTCCACCTCTAGAAGACAGTCTATAATAGATAATCGTGTAAATAGACTTTCAGAAATTTTAATGTTTGAATGTCTCACTGAGCGCCAATAAAAATTAGGTGATAAAAGCAATATACAAAGAACGCGGGAACTTCCGTTGCAAATGGGTATAGGTCTGGCTATAGGTACATAAAAAGACCCGCAGTAAATATTCTAGCAAAACTTGGGTTATCTGTTGATTGAACGAAAGTTTTGAACGCAGAAAGCGATATGTCCCAGTTTCAAAGGCAATATCTGATAATGAAGGAGTATATGTTCCTCCGACCTCCAGAGCTCTCAAAAACTTACGACTTTAGCGAAGATACGCTAGATGGACGAAAAACATTACACACATTGAAGGTAGAATAATAGGGAGACGCTGTCAGCATTTGAATAGTAAAATAAAAACGGTATCGATAAGCGTGGCTAAAGACACTAACAATATGGCTACTCACACAGAGCCGAACTAAATAAATTCTTTATAATTTTTATCCAAAAACGTAAAAAAATCTACATTACGCCAAGAAAGAAGAAGTTACTACAGAAACTTCTGTCCTTGTTGGTTATCAAGAAGGAAGTAGCGAACATATGGTTCAAAACTTACATAAACTGTGCTTACATATAAATTCAAATGAACTTGCCGAAATTGGAATACCACCAAGAATTTACTCAATTGACGAATGTAGTAATACTACATTCGTGGAAACCGGAAACCCTACTGAAAACTGTTGCTGGTTACTAGCTGTCAGATTTCGTCTTCTGAGCAACGTTAATGAAACAAGACCTATTCTTTAGATCAAACACCGACTGATTTATCAGTGCAGCTGACTGATTTAAATATTTTTTAAAGAGTCAAAAATTCTGTCAATTCTCCTGGTAAGCGTACAGTTATTACAGTGGACTTGGGTTTTTAGACCTATGCAGCTCTTACTTCTAGAGAAGAAAATAAAAGACATAATTTTGCTTCCTGGTGATTTACACATAACAATGGCGATCCTAAGAGCAATTGGATCTTTTATTAACCAGTCTGGAATACCAAAATTGTGGGTAGAAAGTGGGATAATGTATAGTGAGCAGGTAGCTAATATGATTCTAGAGGAAAAACCTTTACGCAGATCTATTGGAGCGCACATAGTAGCAGTTCTCACTATATATTGATGAGTTGCTGAAAGCCAATCCAGATTTAAAGAATGCTTTTGAGGATCTTGCCTCAAATTTAGCCACTGCTTGAAATACTCCAATGGACATGGAGAGAATTCGTATGTCTACAGAGAAGCTGCAAAGTATTTCCATCAGTGAAACCGAATTTTGTACCAGCATGGAAGCCTTTAATGATTCAAACACGAAATCGAAACTAACATTTACATTTGCAATTCAGTATACAGGGTGCTACAAATTGGAGTGTATGCATGGGGATATCGGAAACCGTAAGAGATACGAGGTTGGTTAAATTATGGCAAAGTTGCGCAATTTTATGACCAATAAAATTCCGTTTCGAAATTTGAACAATTCCGAAGATATTCGGAAAAAACCGAAATTAGGCAGAATCATTTTTATTTTTTCCTGAGTCTATTTGGAGAGCAATTTCAAAATAAATGTCACTTCATCGTTGTCACTTTTTTCCCTTTACAAGATGTTGCTACCAAATTTCAGATTCGACGTTTCTTGTTTGGGCGGCCATCATCAACTTCATTTTTTTGAATACGGACCTTTATTCTTTACTTCAGATTTTATAATCTTCTGACGTCTCAAAACCAATAACGTATTGCACTTATTCGAAAAATTTATATTATTGGCATTTTCCATAAGAACTTAATGTGTTAGAGCAGTGGTTCCCAACCTTTTTTTAGTCACGACCCTTTTACAGATTTGCTCATAAGGTCGCGACCCCCCTACCCATTAATAAATTAAAACCAAAATTTCATTTATTTGAGAAATCTATAACAAAAATATTAATATTTTGTAACTAAATACCTACAAAAAGACAATTTTCATTTTGTTAATGTGATAACTGAGCTTGCATCTCCGTAACAAGTTTTGAAATTCTTGGTTGAGTTTTTGTTTAAGCATCTTATGTCATCTTGAACTCCCAGTCTATTTCTGGCTTTTGTTCTAATTTGCAAAAAAGTTGAAAAACCACTTTCACGAAGGTAGGTAGAGGCAAATGGTATTAGTATCCGAAGAAAAAACACAAGCAGGACGACATAAGGATATGAACTATGCATGGCACATGGCACATCAAAATTCAGTCAAGAATTTTTCCTGAAATAGGGCAGGTGCTGTGGAATCATTCCTTAGCTGTGAAAATTTATCCTGCACTTCATCAGGAACGTTGGCAACATCTAACGAGGCTTGAAACGGGTTCCTTACTACTGCAGGTTTTTGTTCAGATAACTCGGGAAAATAACGCCCTTTCATTCTCAAGGGACTGAAAGTTATAATCAATTGTTCTCTTTTAGATTCTCCACAATTTCTGTTTCTGATGCTTCAGCCATTATGCATCTACCTATGTTCAAAAACAAAGACCAATGCAACACTGCGCGGCTTTTGGGGCAGAGACTAAGGCGTGTTGCCAAATGCAGAAAAATATATATTATTATTGGCATTGCGACCCCTCCAAAAACACTAAGCGACCCCCTCAGGGGTCGCGACCCACCGGTTGGGAACCGCTGTGTTAGAGGGAGACAGAGAAGATAATTTTGGTGGGAAATTGCTAAAAAGTAATAAAAATAATTTTTCGAATAAATGCGATACGTCATAGGTTTTGGGATATCAGAAGCTCTAAAAATCTGAAATAAAAAATCCAGGGTCGTATTTAAAAAAATAAAGTTGATGATGGCCGCCCAAAGACGAAACGTCGAATCTGAAATTTGGTAGCAACATCTTGTAAAGGTAATAAAGTGACAATGACGAAGTGACATTTATTTTGAAATTGCTCTTCAAATAGACTCAGGAAAAAATAAAAATGATTTTGCAAGATTTCGGTTTTTTCCAAATATCTTCGGAAGTATTCGGAATTTTTCAAATTTCAAAACGGAATTTTATTGGTCATAAAATTGCGCAACTTTGCGATAAATTAACCAACCTCGTATCTCTTATGGTTTCTGATATCCCCATGCATGCACTCCAATTTGTAGCACCCTGTATAAGCACGAGTGTCACTTTACTCTCTTTTGTTTGCGCAGTACGCAATAGGGACTGAAATTTAAGAAATATGGCCCTAAAAACATATCTGAAATATTTATTTGCATTAAACCTTAGAAATTGCGTGTATATCCACGGTCAGCTTGTGATATTGCTCCATGTACGAGGGTTGATTTACAAATACAATACAAATACAAAAACAAAGTCACTGTGTCATTATCAGTGCATAGAATGGTAAAGAGACATACTTCCCTATTCATGTTCACCACCATCAGCGAAATATGGGTGGAAATTGGTTAACGGTGAATTTGAGCCCATAATATGACCTTCCCTGTGCCCTCAGACGAAGTGTTAAATTTGGTAAGATGCTAATGTCAGAAGAATAATTGCTCCCAACGCTTCAAATGTGCCACTTTACATGTGGTATGCTCATGTGAAGGAAATCTTGATTTTTGTGCAAATGTTGGACTCAGAAGATTCATTTTTAAATTGACAAAATTAGGGGTTTTGACATAAGGCGTATTTGTATGTTTTCAACTCAGTTTTCAACTCTTAATAACCTAGGGGTTGGAACTAGTGGAAGTTTTTTAAAGTTTCAAAAACTTTTTTGTAATAATAAATACTACTCGAGATACTACTCTTCAAATTCAAGACAATGTTCGTCTATACTTTACTAAGCTAATTTACAATACTTTATAAGGGGGTGGCTATAGAGGTTGTTTTTGCCCTCAGACACATTTGCGAGAGAGGGCCGGCATAGCCCAATATTGTATCACAAATATGCGAGAGGAATACAAATTGAAACCAGACTTAGGAATGTAACTAAAAAAATTGCCATTGTTTGATAATTTCAATTCTGAAGCTTCTCAGCTGCAAAACTGTTGGAACTAAATTAAAATGTTGATAGATGGGTTTGTAGATAATTTAATTGGCTTTAATTAGGACTATATTGAAATTGGATGAGAATTCACGAAACGGAGCTGTGAGGCAAAAACTGTCTCAGTGTAATTTTTGGAAAATTTTCAATGCTTGATAATTTCAATTTTGAAGCTTCTCAGGGGCAGAACTGTTGTAACCAAATTAAAATCTTAGAAGGTTTGTAGAGAATTTAATTGGCTTTCATAAGAACTCAACTACATTGAAATTGGATGAGAATTCACGAAACGGATCTGTGAGGCAAAAACTGTCTCAGTGTAATTGTTGAAAAATTTTCAATTTTTGATAATTTCAATTTTGAAGCTTTCCAGGTGCAAAACTGTTGGCAACAAAATGAAATCTTATTTAATAGGTTTGTAGAGAATTTAAATAAATTTGATTAGAGCTCAATTATATTTAAATCGGATGAAAATTAACGCAGTTGCGAGGTAAAAACTGACTTAATATTTGGAAAATTTTCAATGTTCGATAATTTCAATTTTGAAGCTTCTCAGGTAGGTACTCAGGTGCAAAACTCTTGAAACCAAATTAAAATCTCAAATGATAGGTTTATAAAGAATTTAATTGGCTTTAATTAGAGCTCAATTACATTTGAATCGGATGAAGATATACGGAGCTGTGAAGCAAAAACTGTCCCAGTGTAATTTTTGGGAAATTTTCAATGTTCGATAGTTTCAATTTTGAAGATTCCCAGCTGCAAAACTGTTGGATCTAAATTAAAATCTTAATTGACAGGTTTCTAGATAATTTAATTGGCTTTAATTGAAACTCAATTACATTGAAATCGGATGAAAATTGCCGAAGCTGTGAGGCAGAAACTGTCTCAGTGTCATTTTTGGAAAATTTTCAATATTCGATAATTTCAATTTTGAAGCTTCGTAGCTGCAAAACTGTTGAAACTAAATTAAGATCCTAATTGATGGGCTTGTAGAGAATTTAATTGGCTTTAATTAGAGCTTAATTACATTTAAATCGGATGAAAGTTACGGAGAGGTGAGGCAAAAACTGTCTCAGTGTCTTTTTTGGAATATTTTCAATATTTGATAATTTCAATTTTGAAGCTTCTCAGATGCAAAAAAAATAAAATATACAATTTTGTCAAATACTATTATGATAACCCTCAAAAACCCAATAGAAATTTTCAAAAAATCCAGATTTTTGCCAACCGTCTTAAGGGCCTCTAGATAAAAATCCAAGGCCTCAAGAGCCGATAATTAAAATTTGGATCAAAAGTGAAATTTAGTACCCTAGAAAATATGTCTATTAAATCAAGAGCCAGTAATAATCAAATTTTGAGCTATTAACGGCCCTTGACGGCCTCTAGAAAAAATATCCATTGCCTCAAGAACCAAGTTTTTTTGCCTCAAAAATTAGGTCTTTGATTAATTTCAGATCTTTTTCAATATTAATGTATCATATCCATTCCCATTCATGCGGTAAATTTATTGTTCCTACTTTTAATACTTGTTCATTTGATATTATTAGATCTACAATACTTTTTGAACTTTTGAAGTACCGTTCCGAATCCGAAATGAACTGTTTCATGCCTAGGGATGTAAGCCAATTTTTCTGACAGTGTCATGTCACAGTCAAAATGAAAATGACGGTCACGTCATTTATTTTTATGACACTCTTGTCATTTATTTTTTTATGCATTAAATTTTCTGACAGTCAAAATGATAACTGACCGTCATTAAAATATATGACCGTCATTTAAATATATGACAGTGTCACAAAAATATCAGCTGACTCTCGATATTTACTGTCAATCTTGTAAAGGAGATGGGAGTGTACTTTCTAACTCATTAGATTACTTTGATGCTGATGACTGTGAAACTGGAGAAGAACTATAGTCAGCCAATCAAATATCTGATTATTGATTTAAGTTACGTTATGTTCTACATTCACGGTAAATGACAAAAATGACAAAAAAATTACTGTCACTTATCACAAAAAATAAATGACTGTCATTTTACATCCCTATTCATGCCTTCTATTATATACTGATAATTTCATTGAGCTTCTTAATATACCAGTATCTGTATTCAAAATATTTATCACCTACTTAAATGGATAATAATAGGTCTGTTCGCATAGACATCTCAGAGCAGTCAGAGTGAATTTCATTGGTTGAAACTAATTTTCTGACTGTTTTCAGCCAATGAAATTTGCTCTGACTGGTTTATGATTGCTGCACGAACAGGCTTAATTTTATTTTCTTCTCATAATGTTTCATATTTATTTTCCAAAAATGTATATAACTTCCGCTTGGAGATCAGTAGTAAACACATAGGTAAATGGTGAGTTTCTTCATGCAGAATTTCAAATTTTAAATATGTAAACCAATATTCATAATCAATAGACTTTTTAACAGAAATTTGAATTTTTTTTTTTGAGCAATTAAATACCTAATAATCAAATATTTCTACATAGTTAGTTATGTGTTTCAGTGAGTAGGTATACCTTCAGGATAGATATGCTTTTCTAAATGGTACAGCCAATCGTTCTGGACACTTTCCAGCACACGATCAGCTTCGTCTATAATAAGAAATTCCAAAAATTGCAAATCAAACCCTTCAGTTAACTTCAAGTGGTCCACCAAACGACCAGCCGTGCAAATCAAAATGTCGATTTTTGTCAAAAATCCAAATGCCTCATCTAAAATAAACACAATAATAATTTACATTGCACAATTTTTTTAAAAAATCAATTACTTTTAGTTACAATTTGTTTTTGTTCAACCTCGAAACTGTTTTGTCCAGTGATAAGGCAAATATCGATGCTAGTGCCTTCTGAATAAGTTTTGAAAGCCCCAAAAACTTGCCTTGCCAAGTCTTGAGTGGGCAATATAACTAGGCAACGAATTTTTTTGACTGTATATTTTTTGAGCATTTGTATTACGGGTAATACAAAGGCTAAAGTTTTACCGCTACCTGTGGGAGCTGAAACACAAATATCCCTGGGAAATATTATATCAGAGTGCCTAAAAATTAATTTGGTTAAAAATTAGTTCTAGTCTATAATTTATTTATTACTTGTTGCTTTCTAAAAGCCAAGGGATTACTTCAGCTTGGACAGGGAAAAAACTGGTTACTCCGTTGGCTATTAATAGTTGACGTAATTGTTGATCTAAGGCTTTTATGTCTGAGACTTTGTTTTCAAGTTTTTGTAAGTTTACAGAAATAATTGTTGGATTTGTGAGCCATCTAGGTAAAACTCTTTTGACCTGAAAATGCAATTAAGTTTGAATTAAACATAAACATTACTCAAATTACTTAGGTACCTTATTTTTTTTGTTGAAATTATCAACACCCAATATAGTGAAGCCTTCAATATCATTAGGATTGGCTGGTCGTTTTTTGGATTTTTTGATTTTTGCTTCAGTTGTTGCTGTTGTTTCTTCGATTTTAATTTTACTATCTTCTTCATCCAGAAACTCTTTATCCACTTTTTCAGTAGCAGACACAAGTTGGGCCTCCCTTTTTTTAATTTCTCGTTTAATTTGCCTCGACTTGGTGGTTTTCTGGATGGCGTCTTTGATTTTCTGTTCCTTTTCCTTTTGTTTGTTTCGCAGTTTCTTATTTCTTTCGATTTTCTTTAGGGTTTGATCCAATTTCGCTTTTTCTTGGTCTTGGTTTTCGTGATCAGGTTCCTTATCGATATGTCTTTTAGAATAAATCAATTATAGGATTTTCGAATGTATGTAATTCAATTTTAATTAATTGATAGGGTTGTTTTCTTACCTATTTACAACAAATAATTCCATTTTATTTATTTAAAATTTAAAAACTAATGAAAACAATGAAAACATGCACAACTTGATAATGTGAGGTTAGGAATGTTTGATCGATGGATCGATCCTTCGATGTTGATGTTGGATGGCTGCACTGGCACCATCTATGTAGGAACCTCATAAGCTTGAATTTCAGATCACTGCAATTCAGGAAAATTGTTTTTATCGGTCCAGTGAATATTTTTTTGCTTACGAGCGTGCAGTAGTAAAGTGTACTTTATCGCACTTATTTGCAAGTGAAAAGTAGCACTTTATCGCACACAATGCGATAAACCTTGCGTTCGGTATTTTGCTCAAAAAGCAGAGCGTGCTGAGCGGAGCCGTAATCACGTGACCAGTGAGCGAACAGAACAGTTGAACGCTGTTTAAAAGTACCAGAAATTTTAATAAACGAACGCGAATGAGGCTGCACCGAGTACACTTTTTAAATAAACGAACGGTAAAGTCAAGCTCGGAGAACTCGGACCAAAATAACGAACGCACGGAAAGTAAATTTACCGCATAGTGTGCGAAAAAGTTGACTTGTGTATTTCCCAGACAGCTAGGGTTGCCAGACGTCCCGATTTTAACGGGACAGTCCCGAGTCCCGATATTGGAGATTTTGTCCCGTGTCCCGATGGAGCATACGTCCCTATCGCTATGGCACTTGCTGTCTTTTTCTGTCTTGTCGAAATCAATAGAGAGGAGTCGTCGATAGAGATAGAGAAAATATCTCTTTTCGTTACATAGTCCCAGCCCAGAATACCCTTGTAATCCCTGTTTTAGCGCCAAATTATGCACGGACTGATAAGTGTCAGGTTATTACCTAGCAGGTACTTTCCATGCTCTAAAGAATAGAAAGTACCTGCTAGGTAGGGTTTCCATACGTCCGGATTTACCCGGACATGTTTGGGTTTTTAGGGTGTCCGGGGTAGTCCGGCCGGAATTCGGAATAATGTCCGGAAAACTCGGAGATCGTGAAAACAGTCATACTAAATCAGTTTACGCATTATCCAAAAAACGTAAAATTTTACTTCACGCATAAGTACATAAAGTAATTCACTTTACACACTAGTGCATAAAGAAATGCCAATGACAGATGTCGACACTGTCATTTTTTTCTAGTAAATCACTTCACTTTAAGCACTAGTGCGTGAAGTATTTGTCTGAATTAATTTTTTTTCACATTTATTATTGGTAGTAGAATTTTTTTTTGTATATGCACTACGCGTGTAAAGTGAACCTAATTATCACGAATGTGAATTTTGTCGCACTAGCCTTTCATTTTACACACTTGTTGCAGGAATAGCTATTTCGGCGAAGTCCGGATTTTGTCCGGATTTCTTGACTCCTTTGTCCTGAATTCCGAAAAACCTTTATGGAAACTCTACTGCTAGGTAACAACCTGACACTTATCAGTCGGTCTATAATTTAGTCCTTAAAGGGGGTAATGTGGGTCTTTTAATCCCCGGGATTAAATTTCAATTCATTTCCCAAGGGATTAAAATTTTACTTTATTTCCCCGGTATTAAATGAATCCCCAAGTAGCACAAACATGTCCCTGCGACTACGTATTAACCAAATACAACGTCGCTCGAAGTGCAGATAGGTGTCCGTCAATGATTTTTCGTTAAAATTACGTCGTGCCGTCGTCCCTAATATGTGGTCAAGAAATCGGACCTTTATCTAGCTCAATTTTGACGTAATAAATGAAAACCAGTTTTAACGTTAAATTGATAACGTCAATCCGTCGTCCTCTTGTATACATGTGACCTCTGAAACGTTTTTTAAACGTCGTCTAATACGACCAATCACAATGTAAGATAAAAATCGTGAAATGGACGTCATAATATTGTACCAAATTCAACGTTGCATTGAAGACGTCAATCCGTCGTTATCTTCATATCCGGTGACCTCTGAAACGTTTTAAAAACGTTGTCTGACACGACCAATCATAAGGTCAGATAAGAGGTCTTAGAAAAACGTCCGGCCAACGTTAAAATAGGACACAGGTAAAATTTGGTGTAGCATTTCATACTTTTTGCGTCGTTCGTTGATAAACTGTCATCAGTCAAATAAAAGCATAAACAAACAATAGATATGGCGTTACTATAAAAAGTTCTTAACAATTTGAATAAGTATTTTCTTTTATTTTTTTGATATGATATGGGGCAAAACAGGAGCTTCAAAAACTCATCCACATATTACAGAAGAAGAATTTTTTTTTAGATTTAGTGAAAAGGAAGAAGTGTATTCCAAACATGAAGGAAATGGAGCAAGAATGGAAATTGGAAGAGAATCCTGTAATTTCCAAATAGGAAATTAAAAAAGATTCAATAAATGTCGGGTTAAAAGGAAATATTTCAAGATTTTGAACAACATCAAAAATAAAACTATCACAGTTTCCTGAAAAATTCCAAATAAACGAGAGCTTTAATGGCAGCAAATAACTAGTTCAGTTCCCCAAAACTTTGTAGAGGGCGCGAGTGAACTTGGAGTGCTTCAAATTTTGGCTGTTAATGTCAATAGTTTTAAACCGTTTTAATGAGTAGAAGGAAATATGACTACATATGAACAATGAACAGTGAATAATTAAAAATATCCCCCAAAACGTTCAGTGGCCCTTAAAGAATATTTCCAAAAGTGTTAGCGTAAGCTTGTCTTGAAACCACACATCAAACTTGACTTTTGAGGTTAAAATTACATTCGATTATTCTAGCGCCAAAATTTAAAGAGCTCCAACTACAGAAGCGCCCTCTTCAACTCAACTGTCAATATTACATGCCATTGAAGCACCTAAAGAACTGGTTGACAAGGCCATTATCATTTTATGTCTCCCAATATTCTTATAGGTACCAATTCATTTTGTTATTATTGTGAGGAGTTGGAAAATAAAATAACACCAATAATAAACCAAAAGTGCGAATTCGGTGCAATATATTAAACCTGGAACGTCCTTTATTTGGTTTGATATTGGTTTTTAGGTTAGTCATGGTTGACGACGTTTAGTAAACGTTCAAATCTGGTTGTCTATGCTGACGTATAGGTTAAAAATAAGTAAAGCCACGTGACCTGCGACGTCGTTACAACCATGAAATGATTCTCCATTTTGGTGAAAATAAGGGTTGTATAGTCATCTATTTAACGTCGCGCCTCAACGTCAAGACATCAATAACGACGTTGTTAGGACGTAAAAGCGCTGCTTGGGTCGCATTATTTTTTATTTTTAAATTTTGTTACAAGTTTTATTGTTCAGTTACATTTTATTGAATTATTCCTTCAAAAAAAAAGTGTCCCGATTTTTATTGAATGTCCCGATTTTTTAACAGCTTTTTGATTGGTATACCCGATTTGTAGATATTCCAATCTGGCAACCCTACAGACAGCACACATAATAAAGACATCTTTTTTTTAAGTCTGCATTACGCCTCAAGACAAAAAAATACGTCTTGAAGACGTTGTTTCAAAGATGTCCATAAGATTTCGTCAATTCACATCTTAAAGACAACTATATTTCATTTGGTACAACCAGGCCTAAAAGTGATCGAATAGGTAATGGTTTGTGTCTTGAAAACAGATTCAAAGACGTTTAATAAGACATCTCGTTGAAGAACGTCTTTAGGCAGACGTCTCACAAACGTAGGGTTTTGTAACATACGACGTCTTTAAGACGCCTTAAAGACGTCTTGAATGTCGTTTGTGGACATCTTGAGGGATGTATTTAGGTCTTCATTAAAATGTCTACAAAAATCAAAAATTTCCCACAGAATTCGTTTCTGATTAAATAGAAGATAGGTACTGGAAACCATAGAATGCTACAGACAGAACACTTTAGAACTCTGATAAATTAGCCTTTTGGGAAATTCAAAACATTTAAAATTCAAATTCAGAATATCCAAAAGCATTCTGTAGCGCTTCAGAACAATTTTTAAATTTCAGAACCATTTCAGAATAGGTACCCCAAAACATTCAAAAACCGCTTTACAATTTCCAATAGCATTTTAGAACAATTCCAGAAGTTTGGTGGGAAACTCAAGGAACAAAACAATTTTAGACCAATATCACTATTATCATGTTTCTCGAAAATTAAAGAAACATTAATGAAAGAAAGAGGAAAGAGTAAATGAATAATATATAAGAAGATATATATTATACTTTACAAAATTCCAATTCGGATTTCAAGCCAAAAAGAACTCTGTCAGGATGCTATGAAGAAGTGTATGGAGGAATGAATGAGAGAAATCAGATAGCCATTGTTTTTTGCGACCTAGCCAAAGCTTTTGACTGCGTCAACCACAAAATTTTGTTGGGTAAGCTGGAAAAATATGGTTTCAGGGGAATAACTTTGAAGTGGTTTGAGTCGTATCTGAAGGGTAGAAAGCACGTCGTGGTACCTTGACCTGATATGGGAACTATCATCGTTCAAAAATACAGGATGTCACCTGCTTGGTCCCCCATTGTTTTTACTGTTTGTGAAAGATTTGGCATTATTGAATATCTCAGGAAAACTCACCCTGTTTGCCGACGATACGTCAATCTGCTGGAGTGAAAAGAGTGCTGTGACTCTGGAAACCGAGACGAATAAGGACATGAGAGTGATCAAGGCATGGTTTGACATGAATGACTGTATTGAACGTGGACAAAACGAAATTGATGACCTTTCCAAAAAAACCACCCCTAACTTTAAGGATAAGGGAGAACACAATACAGAGCGTTTCAATTCAAACCACAAATTTCTGGGAATACATATTGATCGGGATCTGAAATGGGAGGAACAATTGAATAAAATTAGAAAGAAGTGATCATCAGTAATATTTGGTCTGAGAACTGTCACCATCGAACTGAATAACATTTCAACCAGTAAGGAAGTTTATCAAAGACCTTTTTCAGTTAAAAACGCATGAGTGCAAATTTGTCGAAAATTATAAATATATTTCCATTGCACGAGTTGTATTTAATGAGAAATTCATAAATCAAAAATTT
Source organism: Ceutorhynchus assimilis (assembly GCA_917834065.1). Classification (NCBI taxonomy): domain Eukaryota; kingdom Metazoa; phylum Arthropoda; class Insecta; order Coleoptera; family Curculionidae; genus Ceutorhynchus; species Ceutorhynchus assimilis. Next base: position 13,835,164 of record OU892287.1, read on the forward strand.
AAATTTTTTGTCAAAAAATGTCAAAACACCAGTTTTCGCACCAGTTAGTAAGCAATTATCTGATAATTTGCACTAGTGCAAATTATCGCGTAATTACAATCTGATTGGTTCAAATCAACAATCAAAACATGTCAATTTATTGTTGGAATACCAGTTTTGACAGATGTATGAAATTCTCAGAATTATTTCAGAGAGCCTATTAGCGCCTGGAATGGACAAAACTTGAAAGTTATGAAATCAGTAATAAGGAAATATTAGCAAGAAAATGTTTCTCTTTCATGTAGACCTCCACATCACCTAATGTCAAAAATAGTAAGAAAAAATACCTACCTTGTTTTTCAAAGGATGATTACCTAATCATAAGACTGGAATGCTTTTACCTGTACGTACGATCAGCGTAATTTTGAGTATTTCCCGAAGAAAGCCAAAAGTAACCAGAAACACGAACAGAAGTGCTATAATTGCAAACAGACAGGCCATTTCTCATATACATGTCCGAAACCGCGACTTGAGTTGATTAAACGGTGCAAGAGATTGGGACATTTGGAAAAAGATTATCATCGACCTCCAAGGAACCAGGTAGTGGCATTCAGCAATCTCTCAACAATAACGTAACGACGAAGAATATTTCGTTGATTGTGTCATAAATGGAAAGCGAACGAAAGCTTATATTGCCACAGAATGTTGTGCTGTGCTGATCAGAGAAGAACAAGCTCGCGAATTCGATAGTTCAGTAACGATAACTGGATATGATGCATCTCTAGTGACCAGGGGCGTTCCGAAGGCTTTGGTATTGGGGGGGGCCGTTACGTCATAATGAGCCAACTCCCAACTCACTTTAAAAAAGCACAAAAAAAAGTTTGGGGTAGGTAATTTATTTGTGGGTAATTCATCAACTTTTATAGAATGCATAAAAAACAGAAAACATATAATTAACTTATGATTAATTTGCCGATATCGATTTAAAAAAAAATTAGATTAGTAGGAATGTTATATTTAAATATGTAGATGCAGTAACAAATTCCATTCAGATTGAAGCTCTACTAGGTACCTAACTTATTTTTCTTCCGTGGCCATACGTATTTTTCTATTTTTTATATAGTCCATAGAGTCGGCCAAGTCCTTCTCACTTTTGAGGGACATTAGGTGATCTTGGCCGTTTCCACCAACTAATTTGGGGGAGCCCTAAGGTTAAGTATTCCTCAAACTGACATTTCTACATGGAAGACTGTCATTTTAAGGAATGCTTATCGTTAAGGCTCCCCTAAAATAGTTGGTGAAACGGCCACTAGTCTTTCTTCTCCCATAGTTGTACGTGAGTAATTTTTTACGAATTTTAGTTAGGTGAATTTTTGCTCATTGGTTGCTACTCAAGGTGAGTTCGGCTTGGCAAAACGGAGTTAAAACAGATAGAGAGCTGTTCCATGACCACGTGATCACAGAGTGAAAAGAGTAAAGTGATTTAGTCGAACGGATCAGGAGCAAGGCGAGCCGCGGGCGCTTATCCCCATCACAAACCGAACATGTGTTTTTGCGGATATTTAGGGGGAGCGATGCCATTTTTTCGACCAGGACCCGAGGAGGTGACCAAGCCCTAAGCATAAAATATCTTCTTTGAATTCTTTTCGGTAGGATCGTTAGCATAGTGAATTATTAAAAACTTAAATTTTACCGCCTTTTGGAAATAAAGGAAATGCGCATGCCCGCTCCTCGAACTTCATCTCTCGAGGTGGTGCTTCTGGAGTTATCTCTTTTCACTTTACTTGGCTGTACCCGAACGATGAGAAGCTTGCACTATTTGGTCCCAGTGGCCTGACCCGAACGATTTTGCAGTAAAAAGTGTCAAAGGAATCAAAAGAGTTGCCAAGTCGAACTCACCTTGAATATCGTGCAGTAAAGTAGAGTTGGCATACCTACTTGAAATGCTTTCTTGAGTGAATTTATATTTTTTAATGATACTTTTACTACTTGTTGGATATTATCAATAGTTTTGGTATGTTTATTACATAGGTCAAAGAGAATTTCAATCTCTGTTGCAAGAGCGTATGCAGCTGGTCTAATATTTTGAGGATATATACAGGATGTTTGGTAGGTCGATGCATATATTTTGTAGCTGAAAAAGTAAATCATTTCGAACCTATTTAGTCAAACTTACCTTAGTACCAAGTCCTATAGTTTTCAAAATATGGCCGATTTAATTTTTTCCTAAAAAAATCTCAGAAATCCTTCATTGAGTGCTTTAATGCGATATTGAGAAATACTTTCTCGATTATTTTTGTTTTGTATCTTAATAGAATGTGTATTTCTTGGGTCAAATGCATTAACAATAAAATAAATAAAAAATTAATACTCAGAGTGCTAATTCCATTGCAAGTTAAGCTTTTTTTTTGAAAAAAAATACGATAAAGACAACCAACGTTTTCATAGTTATTTATAGGTACACCAAGAGAGTTAAATAAATGTTTATTTATGAGAAAAAAGGTTAACCCACGAGCCCCAGCGAGTGGGTTAATGAACGAATAAACATTTTAACTCAGGTGATGTATACAAAATTTTATCCCATTTTGTGAAAATTTAAAAAATAAAGTACAAGGAAAACAACGCACCTATTAGGAAAATAAGTATTTTCACATGTGCCTTTTCGAATTGAACATATCACGAAAAAATTACAATTTTTTTTTTGGATTGCAGCACAAAAATCATTAATTAAGACTACAGATTCCCAAAAATAAGTAGGTATTTACGGAAAAACCTGGACTATTTAGTCTCTTTTTTCTTCTCTTTAAAAACAAAATTATCACTTTTAAACTGAAATAAGTGAACAGTTTGTTAACGTCTGGCTTATTTGTGTGATAATTTGTGATGTTGTTGCCTAATATTGCATTGAAGCACCGAACGAAGGAGTTGATTAAAAAAAAATAAAATCGACCATATTTTGAAAACCATAAGACTTGGTACTAAGGTAAGTTTGACTAAATAGGTTCTAAATGACTTACTCTATCGCATCTCAAAATATTTGCATCGACCTACCAAACACCCTGTATAAATTAAGTACTAAATTGACATTTGTCATAGATAGGTATGTACCTATGTTCATTAGGTCTAGAGAGAGGAAATGGGTACATTCAGGCGGTGCCAGTGGCTAAGTTCAGCCACTCAGCATGGACTTTATTATCGAAACAGGGAAGCAGCGTTTTCATGAGAACGAAGGTTCTATGTTCATCGTCCGTATCCATATTTCCTAAACACTGACAATGACAAAGCAATCGTTCTCATGAGAACGCTGTTCCTCGGTTTCAAGAATAAAGTCTTCCTTTCTTTAGAACGTGTTTATCAATTTTAGAAGTATTAACACTGCCGTTTTCTCTTACCAACTGGCGTGTGGATTAGAAACCAACTAGATATTTTTTTACCAACTGGAGTGGAAATTGGGGGTCTTACCAACTGGCGTGAGGATTGGAAACCAACTAGACATTTTTTTACCAACTGGAGTGGACATTGGGGGGGGGGGGGGGGGGCGTTGCCCCCCCTGCCCCCCCCATGGGTCCGCCCCTGCTAGTGACTGTGGTTGGTGAGACAAATTTTACTATCGAGATAGATCAAGCAAAAGCTAACGTACAAGCTTTTGTAGTACCAAATGCGTGGCCCAAGACGTGCCAGTCATGGCGGTTGATCAACCATTCTCAAGTTCACCTGATGTTATGATGATTGTTGCTAACAGAAAAGTCAGAATACTCTCTTCGCACACGATTTTGATGAAGTACACTCCAATCGAGGAGAAAAATACCACTATGGGCAAAGAATCGAGGCTGTGGTGCCGTGGTGGTCCCTTCCAGAAGCTCGGTGATAGTACCTGTCATTTCGCGAGGTGCAATAAATGGAGAAGTCCATATTCCCGGAGGCTTAAGAGCAAGGCCTAGATATTGGAGAGTGTGTTACCCAAGGCGAAGGTGCGGATACATCTCTATCACAAATATCTTCTCACAAGATATTGAGGTGAGTACAAAAAATATTTTGGTACGTTGTGTGCAATGTTTTGAAGACAAATCCTTTTTTTTTAATACTGTTAATAATTTCTCGATCACTTTAAATAACGATCCTACACCAATATGTCAAAACGATTTGATTTATAATAAGGGATCTTACGCCTGATCAAGCCAAACGTTTGCTTGATATGGTTAATTCATTTAGATGTTGTTTTGCACAACATACAGGGAAGTTAGGAAAGAGCGACGTGCTTAAAATGTCCATACATCTCACTGACGATAACCCAGTGGTTTGTGGTTTACAGACCATATCGTCTATCGCATATTCAGAATGGGAAGAAGTCAAGAAAATCGTTGATGATTTGCTGGAAAACAAGATAATTCGAGAGTCACGAGCGCCGTATTCTATAGTCCTATATTGTTGGCGAGAAAAAAAAATGGCGAACAACGCATGTGCGTGGACTATAGGGCGCCTAATTCAAAAACAGTGAAAGACAGGTTTCCATTACCACATACGGATGACTTTCTCGAAAAACTTAAGGGTTGCCAGTTTTTCACCAATTTGGACTTGGCGTCAGGTTATCATTAGATAGCTATTGAAGATGAATCAATACTCAAGACAGCCTTCATAACACCTGACGGTCATTATGAGTATACCCGGGTCCCCTTTGGCCTATGCAATGCTCCAGCAATATTCCAACGTACCGTCAACAAAGTTTTGGGCAATTAACGCTACAGAAATATTGTTGCCTACATGAATGATATTTAAATACCTTCTGCAGACTTTGAATCAGGGCTTCAGTCTTTAAGACAAGTTTTCGACGGCTTGAAATCAGCTAATTTGACACTGAGGCTTTCTAAATGTCAATTCTTTATGAGAAAGGTTGAATACCTTGGGCATGAAATATGTCGTGATGGAGTACACAACCAGGAATTAGGAAAATAGAGGCCTTTAAAAATTATCCAGACCTCACAGATGTATATAAAGTAAGGCAGTTCCTAGGTTCAGTAGGGTATTTTAGAAAATATATCAAAGGACTTCGCCGCCATAGCAAGACCGTTAACGTTCTTAACGAACAAGGATGTAAGATTTTGTTGGGAATCAGATCAACGTACAGCATTTGAGACCCGTAAAGAGAAACTCTTGAGACCCGTAAAGAGAAACTCGTAAACCTCTTCTCGCAATTACGATCCTAATCTCAGAACAGAAATCCATGCGGACGCCTCGAATTGGGGTATTGGCGGAATTCCGTTACAAGAATACGAAGGCAAACTGAAATCAGTTATGTACTATTCAAGACAGACCAGTAAGGAGGACCAAGGGTACCATTCCTACGAACTAGAGACCATTGCTGTGGTTGATACGTTGAAACATTCTAGAGTGTATTTGATAAGAATCGTATTTAAAATTGTCACTGATTGCAACGCTGTTCGTACAACTTTTTGTGAGAGGGATTTTGTTTCACGAATTGGCAATCCAGGAGTATACCTTCCATATAGAATATCGCCTTGGTACCAAAATGACCCATGCAGTCGAAATCCATTAGTAGAAAATTGTCAGCTGTCTAACACAGTCACAGTCAACGAAATCAACATCACGAACGATTGGGTGTTGTAGATATAGAAGTTATAAGCAAGAAACCAGCAGACCGGGAAGAACAATGGATCATGAGGAGTATTGTCTAGAAAATGTTCGGTTGTATCGAAAATTATCTGACGAAAAAAAAATGGGTAGTGCTTAAATCTGTACGACGACAAGTAGTATCGCATTTTCACGATGGCATAGGACACCTATCATTAGAAAAGAGTCTGTCAGTTATTTCCAAGTTGTATTGGTTTTCTGGAATGCGACGATATAACAAAAAGTTCATTGTATCTTGTTTACCATGCATGTACAATAAGGAGCCCGGTGGAAAGCAGCCTGGCTATTTGCATCCAATAGAAAAGGTTGCTACACCATTTGACACCATTCACATCGATCATTTGGGGCTGTTTGTAAGGTCTAAAAAGAAAAATCAATATTTAAATGTAATAGTAGATTCCTTCACTAAGTTTGTGTTTTTGAAAGCTGTATCATCCACCAAAACGCAACCGCTAATCGCTTTTTTTGACAGTATTATCGAAAAATAATGGAGTTTCGAGAAGGATAATTACTGATCGTGGAAAGTGTTTGAAATGTTTTGTGAGGACTTAAATAATAAACATTTCTCAAATGCAACGGCAACACTTAGAGCGAATGGCCAGGTGGAAAGGTACAACCGAAGGATTCAATCCTATGATAAGGAACGATGGGATTTGAATGTTTCCAAAACACGATAGGGACTTAATTCTACGGTAAATTCTGCAACGGGCAAGTCTCCTTACCATTTACTATTTGGATATAGTACTCCAAGGGGAGTTTGTAACGCAATTCTTGACAACGAAGTCATGATAAAGTCGCAACGAGATCAAAACTTAAACGAAACTAGAGCTAAAGTAAAGGCTCAACTTGACAAAAACCAACGTTCCCAAAAGATAAGGTTCGATGCGCCTCGTAAGCCTGGAAAATCATTTAATGTTGGCGAACAGTTTTTAGTACGATCGTCTCAGAATATGAACGATGGAAAAAGTGAAAAGCTACTGCCAAGATATACTGGTCCTGGTCCATACGTTATAGCAAAGAAGCTAGGCCGATCACAACGAAAGTATAGTGGAGTAGTTTCCATCGATAAGATAGAAGCTTTTGAACGTAGAAGTCAGTTCCGATTCTAACGACGAATCTGGTTCTGATGACAATCGATAAGCGGTTATTATTACGGTACCTAACGAAGAAGAGCTAAAATCAACAGACGTTGATGGTTTGCTTTTCTGTTTACTAAATCTGTGTAAATGATTAATGTAATCCCAGTAAGGATTTTGAATTCAAAATAAATGTTAATGCATTAACAATGAATAACTATTGTAGTGACCTTTGTGTTTTTACTATTGTATTTTTACCTTTATGTTTTTACCTTTGTGTTTTTACCTTTGTGTTTTTATTATTGTTTATTTTTTTGTGTGTAGTTAGCTTTGGTTAGTTGTTAGGCAAGGTTGTGGAGATAAATAATTTCGTTTTTGTTTATTATTATTATAAAAAAGTTATTAACTGAATTGCTCCTAATTCTTCCAGAGAAGTATTTTCTCATTTGAAATATTGTGTTCAGACAACACAATAACTGGTGACCCCGTTTTGAACCATGAATGAAAACAATGAAGCAGTTTTATCAGTAAATATTAAATTACCTAGTTTTTGGGCAAATGACGCAAAGCTATGGTTTGCTCAAGTGGAATCAGTATTTACTACGAAGAGAATTACTGCAGAAAATACAAAATTTCACCATGTCATTGCTGCATTAGATCAAGATACGGTTTTGGAGGTCAGAGACATTATTTTAGATCCTCCACAAGCTAATCCCTTTTCCAAATTAAAAGAAGAATTAATCAAGCGAACTTCAATATCCTTACAGAAAAGGATTAATCAATTAATTGCTTCCGAGGAACTTGGTGATAGAACTCCTTCCCAATTACTTCGTAGGATGAAGCAATTAGTAGGTGATATTAAGTTGGACGATAGCTTTCTTATGGAAATATGGATGAAGCGGCTTCCATCCAATGTAAAGATGATCCTTTTATCTACAGCTAATACAATTTCTTTAGAAGATTTGGCAAAAAAAGCTGATGATATATACGAAATTTCTAAAACTGAACTTGTCAATGTTTCTGCTGTCAATAGTTTTTCGGAGGTTGACAAAATTAAAAGTGACATGGAAGACATCAAAAAAATGATTAAAAATTTACAATTTGGTTGTCGCAACAAAAGTAATTTTCACCATAGCGGATCTAATAGAAGTAGAGAAACCATCATTTCATCCCGAAGTAGGAGTGCCAGTCCAATTTCAAACTCTAAGTTGTGCTGGTATCATGAACGATTTGGAGACAAGGCTGACAAGTGTATTCCTCCTTGTGCGGAGGCTAAGAATGTTAGTAGGTCGCAAAATAAATTCAAAAAATCTTTAAATAACAATGTTTTAGGTTCGCAATTAGATGTCAGCAACTATTGTTTTAATAATTTTGACAAAGCCTTTCCCCAGAATTTGTTTTATTTGCAGGATTCTATTTCCGGTCATCGTTTTCTTGTGGATACTGGTGCAGAGGTAAGTCTATTAGCTTTCTCTAAAGGTATGAATCCAACAAACAAGTATGATAAAACTCTTTTCGCTGCGAATAATTCTGTTATTGAAACTTTTGGGACCAAATCATTAGTTCTGGATTTTGGTTTTAAGAAAAAATTTAAATGGCCATTTGTTATAGCAAATATAAAACAATCAATTTTGGGAGCTGATTTTTTGAGAAATTTTAATCTGCTAGTTGACATGAAAAGGAGGCAAGTTATAGATGCTTTAACGTATCAAAATATTATAGGTTGTCCTTCAAATATTTCATCCATAGCTCCTATTTCTCTAGGTAATTTCTATAATTGTCAATTTACGAATATTTTACTGAAATTTCCATTACTTACCAAGCCGCTTACTCGAAATTTGACAATAAAACATAACATAACACATTGCATTGAAACTCGAGGACATCCAGTTTATGCAAAGACTAGGCGACTAGCGCCTGATCGTTTAAAAATAGTTAAACAAGAATTTGAAAGGCTTCTAGATTTAGGTATTGTGCGTGTATCTTCTAGTAATTGGTCTTCTCCTTTACATATGGTACCTAAACAAGGTTCAGATAATTGGCGTATTGTAGGAGATTATCGAGCACTTAATAATGTTACAATTCCTGATCGTTATCCAATTCCTAATATACAAGACTTTTCAGGTAGTTGTGTTGATGCAAAATTGTTTTCAAAATTAGATTTAGTTAGAGCTTATCATCAGATTCCAATTGAACCTTGTGATATTCCAAAAACCGCAATTACTACACCATTTGGACTATTTGAATATGTAAAAATGAGTTTTGGATTGAGAAATGCAGCTCAAACATTTCAAAGGTTCATTAATGAGGTACTCCGGGGGTTTGATTTTTGCTTTGTGTATCTTGATGATATTCTCGTGGCTAGTAAAACTGAGGGACAGCATGAAGAACATTTACACAAAATTTTTCAAAGACTAGAAGAATATGGCGTAATTTTGAACCCAGAAAAATGTAAATTTGGGTTGAATGAAATAGAATTTTTGGGTCATTTAGTTAATGGCAGAGGAATAAAACCCTTATCTGCAAAAGTTGAAGCAATTCGACAGTTCCCGGTTCCGTCTTCTCAACGCAAGCTCCAAGAATTTTTGGGTATGGTAAATTTTTACCATAGATTTATTCCAAATTGTGCAGATTTATGCAAGTCCTTGTATGATCTCGTTAAATCTAATAAGAAAAAGAATTTTGTTTGGACAAATTGTGCTCAGAATGATTTTGTCAAGATTAAAGAAGCATTAGCTACTGCAACATTTTTAAATCACCCTAGGGAAAATGTACCTCTGAACATTATGGTGGATTCTTCTGATTTTGCAGTAGGTGCAGTTTTTCAACAATATCATAATAATTTTTGGCAGCCTGTGTGTTTCTTTTCAAAAAAACTTACACCTACTGAACAGAGATATAGTACATTTGGAAGAGAACTTTTGGCAATTTATTTGGCTATCAAAAAATTCAGGTATTTACTTGAAGGCAGGGTTTTTCATATTTTAACAGATCATAAGCCACTGGTATATGCAATCAAATCAAATTCAGATAAATATTCCCTTAGAGAATTTAGACATTTAGATTTCATTTCACAGTTTACTACAGATATTAGACATATTTCAGGTAAAAACAATGCTGTTGCCGATGCTCTAAGTCGCATTGAGTTAAATTCGATTTGTTTGGAAAATATTAATTATTTAGAACTTGCGAAAGTACAAGAAACTGATCAGGAACTAAAGTTCTTTCAGAATTCAGACAATACTTCTTTGTTATTGGAAAAGTTTCATTTAGATGACGAATCAGTTGAATTGTTTTGTGATGTATCAACAGGCAAGGCTCGTCCGTTTATCCCAATTAAGTTTCGGTATAAAATTTTCAAAATTATGCATTCTTTATCACACCCTGGAATTCGTGCTTCACAAAAGCTTATTTCATCTAGGGTAGTCTGGCCAAACTTAAGATCTGATATTAAGAGGTGGACAAAAGAATGTGTAAGTTGTCAAAGGTCTAAAATAATTAGACATACGGTAAGTCCTTTGTCACAATTTGAGACTCCTAAAGACAGATTCAGTCACTTACATATCGATATTGTGGGTCCTTTGCCCTGTTCTAAAGGTTTTAAGTATCTTGTTACTTGTATAGATCGGTATACTAGGTGGCCTGAAGTAATTCCTGTTAAAGATATTAATAGTTCTACGGTTGCTGAAGCTTTAGTTTCTCAGTGGATAAGTAGATTTGGTATACCAACTTTTATTACATCTGATAGAGGATCTCAATTTGAGTCAAAATTATTTAAAGAATTAATGTTAATTCTCGGCACTCATCACATTAAAACAACAGCTTATCATCCTATTTCTAATGGTGTTATTGAGCGATTTCATCGAAGTCTCAAAAGTGCTTTGACGGCGGTTGATGGTATTCATTGGGTTGATTCGCTTCCCATAGTCATGCTTGGGCTGAGAACTTGCTTTAAGGATTCTATCCAATGTAGTGCTGCGGAAATGGTTTATGGGACTACTTTACGTATTCCTGGAGAATTTTTTGAGAATTCTACTTCTGAAAGCCAAACTTCTTCTGACTTTGTTATAAAACTTAAAGAATTTATGCAAAACTTAAAACCAGCAACCTCAAATTTTAAACAAAGAAAGTTTTTCATTAACAAAAATTTGTTTGATTCATCGCATGTTTTCGTTAAGATCGATTCTCATAAGAAACCTTTATCGTTTTCCTATAATGGTCCATTTAAAGTTTTGGAGAAATCAAATAAATTTTTTAAAATAGATTTAAACGGAAAACCCTATAATGTATCAATTGATCGTATTAAACCAGCGTTTATGGATACATGTTTGTTGGATAATTCTTTGGAATCAGTATTGAAGGTGAAAAAATCTGCACCAGTGAAACAAGAAATAAATAAAAAAAATAAAAAAAGTGAGATTTAAAATTTCGAAGTAGAATACTTCTGGAGGAAGGTTATGTAGTGACCTTTGTGTTTTTACTATTGTATTTTTACCTTTATGTTTTTACCTTTGTGTTTTTACCTTTGTGTTTTTATTATTGTTTATTTTTTTGTGTGTAGTTAGCTTTGGTTAGTTGTTAGGCAAGGTTGTGGAGATAAATAATTTCGTTTTTGTTTATTATTATTATAAAAAAGTTATTAACTGAATTGCTCCTAATTCTTCCAGAGAAGTATTTTCTCATTTGAAATATTGTGTTCAGACAACACAATACTATTTTATTGTACTTGTGATTTCAGGTTTTCTATGGAGTAATCATAGTCGCGGACTTAATAGCGTGGCCGACTGTAAACCTTCACATCACCTGATGTCAAAAGTAGTAAGAAAAAACATCAAAAGAAACGGATGAAGGAAGATATACTGTTTCCTAATATTTTCCAAATTTACTATGTGTTTTTATATTCAATTCAAATTCTTGAATTTTTATAATTTTTCCTGTTCCATGCTCTTGATTTTGCCCAATGATTCTAAATTCTTAATTTTCTTTTGATTCTCGTATTTTAAAATTTGAGGCTCTTAATTTGTTTTTTGATTTTTACTCCTGGCTCTTCTAAAAATGATTAAAATAGTCCCGGAGACGTTCTTGGGAAGACGTCTAAAAAACGTTGGTTTTGGTAACGTAACATGAGACGTCTTTCAAATGTCTTGAGGTCGCCTTTCAGACGTAAGCAGACCTCTCGAATGTCGTTTGTGGACATCTTAAAGACGCCTTTAAGATGCCTCTGTACTGTCTGGGTTATAATAAAAAAATCCCTTCTCGCTCTTCCAGAAATTTCAAAAGCCTTTTTTTTGGAGATGTGGATTTTGGTGAAAGTTTGTCCCTATAACACATGCGGTAAGTACATTTACCGCATTTAACGGCTTGACCCAGTCATCTGCCGTTACGTGCGGTAAAGTATGACTTCATTATTTAAAACTAAAATAAAGTATATCCAAATAAAGATATCCCCAACCTGTTGTGTTTTTTTTTTTGAATGGAGCACACAAAACACAGTATTTGTAATTATAATTCCTAGAATTTTCCACCTTTCTCAATCTATTTTTAATCGTATTAGAACACAAACGGAGAATTTCGGAATGATTAAATTTTGTTGGCTCGATTTCAGAATTTGGGAAATTTTTACAGACCGTCGGTTTTATTAGGATTATGGACTTCTATTGCTGTAGAGTCTTTTCCGTAATTCGTTAACCGTATTTCCACATATAAGATCTATTATTCATCATCCATTAACTTTGGTATAATCCCATCCTCAAAAGGCTTTGTATATTCAAAAAAGTATCGCGGTAGAAGCATACCATTTGTGCACACTTTTAAAAATATACAGACAGACAGAGATTTAGTATTAACGTTACCTATACCTACCTAATTGTTTTTACTTATAATCATTCATTATTCTCTAAAAAAACTCTCTCACTCAGTTGTTCTCAGGTCAGGATTTCATCTGAACTACATAAATGAGAGAATTGCTGCGGAACTTGCTCCGCTCGTCCCGCAGAGCTCTCATGATTTTCAAACAGGGTGTTCCAATTGGAAAACAGTTCATCTATGGCGTTACTCTTTTTTGAATTCTCCAGAAAAATATATTCCAATTGGCTATTTTGAATTTTTTCAAAAATACAGGGGCGTGCAAAATATGCCCATGTTCGGTCCTCGTTGGAACACTCTGTACATAACGCAGATTTGAATCAAATCCGAACACCTCCAAAGTTACTTACTCAAGCAGACTAATTGGACCAACTGGAAGGCAATTTCAATAAGAAGTGAGTACCTATGTCAACTTTTGAGAAAATCAATGACTCCAAAAAACTCAGACTATAAATAAATTTTGGAAGTATTAAATTTAATTTTTTAATCAGTACAGGGTTACCATCATAATGTATTGACAACGAACTACAAAACCCAAAAAAGTTATTCATCTGCCGCTAGGCTGTTTAGCATCTTTTGATAATAGATGCAAAAACATTATTTTCAAATTTGCCATCTGATTGTAGACCCGTAGCGAAAAAAGCTCGACGATTCGTTCCTGGAGTGACCTTTATTTCAAATGAAATTGAAACGTCTTCATCAACACATTATATAGAGTATTTATCTCTGGTCTTCTTCAAATTGGGAAAATAGAAGAATATGTAAGTAGATCTTCTTGGTGGGCTGGGCACATGCTTGGATGTGAAAAATTAAAACCAAGAAGAGCAGGATATGTATCTCGATGATCGTGGTTGACTGGCCACAATAAACTGTTAATTAACTTTCATAGATATTTATGAATAGTGAAAACATCCTTCCTCTGTTAAACCTTCATAGATATCTAGATGATTATCACCTTTCAAATAGTGACAACAACTTCTGTGATTTTGCAAAATTGGAATTTTTTAGTAGATACAATGATATAATACGTGAAGACCTAAAAACTTTATATCGTACAGGTCTTCAAAGCTTCGTTTCTATAAGAATTAGGTATAAGTACCTATAGTAGTCTTACAATTAACGAAAAAAACAAGCTGTGAAATCCATCAACCACAAAACGTAGAACCCGCCAGGCATAAAACCTCCACTTTCGACTAGCACATCCTCGTGAGAAAGAACTTTGGCTGAAGCTGTACAATGAATAATAGTATTCCGTTCTAAGACTGATGCTTCAGAACATTTTATATTGTTACTTTTCTGAGTCAAACAGGAAGACTTGTGGCATTTTTCTCCAGAAGATAAACCAACAAGAAAGAAATAAGTGCACCTGTATCCAACTGAATATTCTACTTTTCCGATGTTTAGCTTTCAAGCTACAAAATTACTGATTTGATAATATCTAATACTAAGGTACCTATAAGTATTTAAGACAGTCATTCAAAAAAAGGGGCATAAATAGGTGATAATATTTTCTGAATAGTTATTAGAGATTTATTTACTAATCCTTCTTAAGTATAGGAAAATAAAATTCTAGAAAATACAAACCAATATCGCTCTATTTTTAAAATAGCGTGCATCAGCTTTTGTGTAATATTTAGATGATGAAGGTGGTCTGAATCACGAAAAACATTCGGCTATATTTAAGTTATGTTTAAGTGAGATCAGAGTTCAGTCTTATTTTTGAGTTTGAAAGTGATTTTTGTTAATTGAACCCATACCAAGGTAAAAATTTAACCAATAATTACTTCTCATACATAAATTTTATTGAAATTAATTAGATTAGAAAATTATTTTCTTGTAAATACCTACTTATTAGTAAAAACATTATTTTAAGATGTTTTGTAGTGTATAGGTATAGGTCCCATTATTTTGTGAAGCATAGTCACACAACTTTTTTCTAAAACAATTTGTTTTTTTATTAATTGTACATGCTCAAATATTCTTCAAATAGGCTCTAGGCAAATTAAGCATTGCTATACCTACTGTCTTACTAACGAGTACCAGTACAGTACCTACCAATAAATACCTACTCATTGAAACTCCAAACTTTTCTCTATATTTCTAAGCACCTTTTAAGCACTTCCATATAAAATAAACAAGCAAAAGTATTTTTAGGCATTCGCACATTAATAATAACAACCTGGTGATGCTTGCCAAGTAATTAAAAAAAGTTATTTTAATCTCTAAAGTACCAAAACTAAATTTGCCTTTTGTCACAATCGTAGATAATATATTTTTTTCATATTTATTGTAGATGTCTGTAGTACCACTTCTTTACCGCGATTGGTGGGACGAAGAAGATTGGTTCACACGTCCTTCCCGTCTTCTGGATCAACATTTCGGAGTCGGTTTGAGGCGTGATGATTTGATGAACTCTATTAGGTGAGTACTTGTATTGAACGGCAACTTACAACAAAAATAATTGTTGGCTGGTATGTATTTGGAATTTCTCATAAGATTCACAAAATAAGCGGTTTTTGAGCAGCATTTTTCTGTCTGCTTCTACCCTTCTTTAGGCTTCTTCATAAGTTAAAATCTACCCACATTAGTCGGTCCACATTTCAGCATCCAGTTCACCTTATCAGTTTTTATAATGAATCTTCATGTACCTATTTCCACACATCTAGGCTGTTTATTCTTAAGTTCAACTCTTTGCTGAAAAGAATATCGATAGATCTAAAAAAGCAATGAAGGGCAATCTGAATCCTATGATCTTTCACAAGCCCCATGTACTCCAACTTTCCAGATAGATGATTGTTGCGAGCTACAACCATTGTCTACATTAAGACTTGAAATTGGTTATATTATACATCAGTTGTAAATTTATAACTAATATAAAAATTTTAAAGGTCATTCCCCAGAAGCTCTGCTTTGACCAGAAACTATTTGAGACCGTGGAACACATCTACCGTTCTACAAAGACAAGAATCCGGATCTACGATTCAACAGGACAAGGAGAAATTCCAGGTAACGATTAATGTCGAAATATGAAACTTATACAAACTAACCGGGGAAAAAATTACTTTTTGCCAACTTCAAAATTTGCTACAGCGATTATTTTGTTATTTGCAATTAGACTGCCGAAATAAATGAAGTACAAACTAACCAGGGACCTGGGGCCAACACTTGCACATGCCAGTCAAAAGACAACTTTGAGGTAATATGAAGTTTTGAATTCCCTCTTGAAAATCACCTCTTACTCACTATAATTGATATAGTTCCCAATTTAAATATGCCTTAAGTTATATTGTTTTGGTAGCATTCTTGCAAGTCAAAAGTCTGGAACCCTTTAAAATGTTTGGCACAGGTTGTAAAAACAAGATGCTTGACAACTAACATAATAAGTTCACTGTTTTTCAGATCATCCTCGACGTCCAACATTTCGGTCCGAATGAAATTACAGTGAAAACGACAGGCAACAGCATCTGCGTCGAAGGCAAACACGAAGAAAAGCAAGACGAGCACGGTTTCATCTCCAGACACTTTGTGCGCCGCTATCTTTTGCCTGCGGAAAACGACATCGAGGAAGTCGTGTCCTCCTTGTCGTCAGATGGTATCTTAACCATTACCGCACCAAAGAAAGTCGACAAACCCAAGAACACCGACAGGGTGGTGCCCATTCAACAAACTGGACCTGCCAAGTCTACTGTGACTCCCTCCACTCCTGAACCTAAAGTTGAACATCCTACCAACTAATAAATTGGATTTTACCAGGATTAATTTGCTAATTGTTATAGTTTATTTTCTTTGTTTTGTATACTAATGCTGTGAATAAATAATATTTTTTTAACTTAAAATTAGTGTTAGTCTAAGAGCAAGCTCATCTGGGAGACAGGCAACCCTAGTTCAAAATACGTTGAAATTGATGTGGCTGGTTTGTGTTTGCTGGCTAATTTAATCTTTTTTTCAAGAAAGCCAGTAGTTTACATAGTACCTAACTTAAGAATAAGTACAATTCTTTTCAAATTGGGCCCTGGCCTCCGAAAAGGTAAGCCTTAACCCGTCGCGGTCCAAAGCTTCTCTTCCCATCCTTCCTTTATGTCTTTCCACACATTCGGCTCTTAAGTGCTTTCTTTGGTAGTCTCTCTTCTGGTATTCTGATCACATGACCCGCCCATCAAAGTCTTTGCAGCCTGATGAATTCAGTTGCTATAGTTCGTGATTGTAGCGTGTTTTCTATATCCCTTTCTCATTTATCCCCTATATAATTTCCGGAGGATTTTTCTTTCAAAAAACCTCCAGCTTGCTTTATAGGCTGTCAGTCATGACACTCATGACCCATGTTTCGCATCCATAACACAATGTATCTGATGCTTTATTCACGATGAATGGTCCGGACAGAAATACTTGTGACAAACAGAAGAATGCCTTATTTGTCATCTGTATTCTGTTTTGTATTTCGTCTTCCTCGATCCCCGATGTGTTTATTTCAATTCCCAGGTATTTGAAGCTCTGAACTGTTTCAAGGTCGTTCTCCAGCTCTAGTGCCTCTGCCATTGTTGTTTCTGTTCAATATTATTTATAGTTAAGGTTTGATAGCAAAAAAACCACCACTGTTTAGTATAGTTATAATGTATTTGTCATATTGGTCATATTTATGCCAAGATTATCTATGGTCAGGACACTTGTCACATATAGCATGTAATAATGAATGTAATAATTTTCGCTATTCATTAAATATAATATACATGTAACGTTTTAATTGTTTAGTTTGGAATAATATAGATATCACAAAGTTTAAACAGTTTCTTCTTATTCGAGTCCGTGTCAGGGTGTTTATTTTGTGTGTGTTTATTCTGAGTCCGATGTTTTTGGCTTCTCTCTTCAGATTCATATATATTTCTGATTTCTTGTAGTCCAGCAGGCAAAGACTTTCTTCTAGAAAGTATCCCGAAGTTAATGATATTTTGATATGTCATTTGTGGGTAGTCTGTGGAGTAAAATCTGAGTTTTTGATCTCGAGGACCCTGTGCTAGCTTGGAGGGAGTCGAAAAACCACGAAATTTTCGGACTTTTTCAGTTTTTTGCTTATATTTTCTAAACCATGCGTTTCAGCGGAATACACCTAGTTATAAAGTTGAAGAACATTGAATTTCCTTCAACTTTCACTTGTCAAACGTATTATTTAACGCAAAAGTAACCGAGATATAGTGGTTCAAAGATACAGAAAAACGGCTGGCCTATGATGTGTATTTTGCTCTACGAGACATGTTTGTCGTGTGCGTATGCCGCCAATTGTACTGACATAGATGTTAGGTTTGATCTTCCTACATCTATTTTTCGGATGACGTACTCTAGCGCCAAGCTGAACAGTGCGGTAGCTAGTCCATTTTCTTGCTTGAGTCCATTATTTATGTTCAACAGTACAGTCATTTTGTATTCGCACTGTCGCCGTTGTAATATCCTTTGTGGCTTTTACCAATCTGATATATTTGGGAGGGATGTTGAAGCAGTAAAGAGCCTGATAGTCGGCCTCTATTAATGGTGTCGTATGCTCTATTGATGGATGTCATGTTTCCACGCCTCACTAAGAATTTTGTTTCACCACAGAGTTGGAGAGAGCGATACACGAGGGTAATTGCCTGATAGTTTTCGCACCTCACTTTGCCTCCTTTCTTATAAATAGGGCAAATAATTCCAGTTCTCCAGTGTTTGGGGAGTCGCTCTTCTGTCCAGATCTATGAAACCAATGCATGCATCTCTGCTGTTATGTGTTCCTCTGAACTGTTCAAAGTTCAGAGAGAAGTTTATCAATTTCTGGCGCATTTTCATGAGTTGTTCATTTTCTTGCTATCCCAATAAAGTTTGCCAGTATGTTTTCCATGTGTCCTCAATTTGTCACTGACTTTTTATCACTGGTTATTTGTCCTTTGATGACCACATATGACGAAGGTAGGTACCAAAAGATTAAAACTATCAAAATTTTATAAAAAAACATCATATATTAGACTCCCAGATAAAACAATTTACATTTACACAACGTCAATAGTTTTTACAAAAAGTAACACATCGATATAGTGCATTTTATTGAGATATCCCTCAAAGAATATAGATTGATAAATAGACACGAGATGCACGGCCAGCATGCATATTTAATATTTATTTTTTTTTAAATATTTTATTAAAAATAGTTACATAAATAGATGTAAGTACCTACAAACATTATTTAATAATATTATAAAAGAAATAGGTATATAGTAAAAGTATATAGGAGGGGATCTGTTTGGTTTTTTCTTTTCAATAAAAGATATGCTCTAATAATTAGTCAGGTATAATGTTCATAGCCCTTTGAGTAAGATAATGTCGTAGGTCACTGATGTCAACGCTGTGACCTAAAACAATGTTTCTATTAAGTCGAACAAAACAAAAATACTATGGACTTACGTGAATACTTATGCTAGTCAGACTTTGAAATGCAAGATACGGCAGGTGATAAAAGAGTGGCTTGAAGTTTTTGGATGTGGATTAGGGTTGTGTGGCCTTGCTCGTCGAACTCCTTCCATCTTATATAATTTTGTCTCATGTAGCTCAACAGTTCTGGCATATCGATGAATGCTAAAAATCACCACATAACTACGCTCTCGATTATCCTAAAACTCAAAGTTATTACCGTGCCATGCTTCAAACATATCATTTATAATGTAATCGACAAAACCAATCTGAGACTTTGGCACAGAGCACGATTGTCTGTCGAACATGGGCATCACCACAGGGAGACCACGACTTTTTTCATCGTCAGTCTGCTGGAAGTATTCTTCGGCTATCCTGCGAGCCCACTCGACACAAAGACGAAGAGGGCGCGTAGGATTCGAAACGTCCGCACACTTTATCATCATCCGTTTCACCAGCGTCGTATTTTCTTGATTTAGAATTGGCGAATAGTCTTCCGAGTGCTAAAAATTATTGATTTTTGAAGCTGGTTGAATTGATGGATAAGTTACTTACCCCAGAATCAATCATTTCCGATGTTCCTGAATTCCTCGCACAAAACACATTAACGAATTTAGCCAAATGTTCAAAGTGCTTAGTCATCTCCGTAGCCAAGATCATATCTATGACATTGTGTCTGGCAAGTTTGTACGTGTCCCTGTCCAAATTCTTGAAAATATTCACCCTTTCGTCGCCTAAAATTCAACAATTATCAACCTGTAATGTGTGTATCGATAAAAAATATTGACTCGCCCAATGTTAATTTGAACATCATAGCGGCGTGATGCTGCTCCAAAACCGTCACGTCGTTGTATAGTATGGCCAAGGGATTGTTCGAGTTGGACAAAAAGGCGCTGGATTTTCCAGGATGATCCAAATCGTGCGAGGCAGCCGCAATCAGGCTGGTGGCTTCGTCGAGTGGCTCCATTATGGATTTCATGCGTTCCTTTTCCAGAAATCCGGCCGTCGCCTAGAAAGATACGAAGTGAAATGTTTAATAAAGCGCAACAGATGAAACAGTAAAGTTCAAATAAATGGGAAGACGTTATTCGAATTTACTAATATAGGTACGAGAAAATTGACTTGGTAAAATTGCCTTTGAGTTCTTCTTCTTTGCTATTCCTAGCCTCTCTTGGGATGAAATAGCGAAATAGTCATTCCATGATTATGTTATCTTTATATGGTACGATATTTGCGCAGCCTATCAATTTTTGAGAAGCTTTCATGTTATAAATATATAATTTAAGATCCGTGAAGGGAAAAAAGCAATACCTACTTTAATACTTATTTGTTTCTAGGGGGATTAAGGCTTATTGCTTTTAGTATTCGAATTTATTGTGCATCGGTAAGGCAGTGATGTTAATGTAGAACCCATTTCTGTTGTATTAACTATTAATGAAATGATTTTTTTTTTCTAATTTTCTTCGCAAATATCTGTTGCTTGTGAAAGTTTTTCGTTCAATTTGGGAGCTTCACGCATGTCTTGAGTTTTGCTTCAACTGTGTGTAGTCTTGATTATTTTTCTTTACCATTCCTCTCGTCCATTAACGATTTGAATTTCTCTTTTTTTTCATCCTCGCGTTATACTTTTCCATTTAATTTTTATTTTTTCATCGCTTTTTTTATAGTTCATTTTACGCTCATTTTACGCCTGATATGGTGCTGGGGGAATGTTCTGGATTGTCAATATATTTTTCATGCCCAGGTTTTGATAGTTTGATTTACCATGTTATGGGCAATGCCCAGTAATGGCTCTGGCCCTGCGATCTTGGATTCGGTTCCCCCTCTGGCAAGAAGATCCGCGATTTCGTGTCCCGGTATTCACATTACGGTTACCTTTTTTTTCCTTTCCTAATCCTGACAGCTCCAGAGTGTTCTTGAATTACAGTAGGTGGAGCTAAGCGCCTTGAGAGCGGCTTGGCTGTCAGAACATATTTCAATGGTTTTGTGATTTTGGAGTCGATTCTGCAGCCTCCTCACACCCATTCCACTTAAGAGATGGTTGCACTGTTCCCTAGACTGATGGATAACCTAGTTTTCGGTTTTGCACCATCAACGCCCGCTCTCACCCTACTGTCTGTCTTTGATCCATCTGTGAACAAACATAGATCCCCTTATTCTGCACCCACTCTAAGGTAGGGCGCTTGTTGTGTGTTCTTGGCATAAGGTCCGTAGGCATTCTCAAACCGCTATGTGTCTTGATAAACTCCAGCTGTTTGGTACCTTCCACGTTGTCTGTGACATCTATATTTTGTCTCTGTTCGTGTGGTATCTGTAGGTTGCTTTTAGGACCTCGCTTTACAGATAGATATGTGAAGGGCGAATTACTAGTAGAAGCTCTATGGCTGCTGTGGCTCCTACTGTTGGAATATAGCCATCAGGTTGTCTACCAACAGGAACCACAGAAGAGGAGAGAGAACCCCTTCCTGCGGGCAGCTCTAAACTGTACTGTTTTCCTGTGTTGGGTCGTCGTTATATACCCATTCCCAAGCATCTTGCGAATCATTTTTGTGGAAGGAGTGCTGATGAACACTCAATGGGTTGTGCCCTAATGGCCCTTCCCTGAACTTCCAGAACTTTCTCCAGACTTTTCACAAGGAATGATGCAAGACCTATTGGTCTAAATGATTTAGGTAGATGGTCGGTTCTACCTGTCTGTAAATTTACTACACTTATCCTTGACCAGCTAGTTGGTATCTGGCATCGAACTAGGCTTAGCTCCTAATTTATAAGGGTGAGGACATCTAGTTCGTTTTGGAGTAGAGCCGGAAACATACCATCCATCCCTGGCGATTTGTGAGGATTGAACGATTTTGTCGCTCCTCTTCTATAAGAGGCTTACTATCAAGCGCTGTGATTATTTCACTGGCAACCCGCCAGTCATCCCTTCGAAGTCGTTCGACTCGTCCTGCTAGGGGAGATATCAGTGAGTTGTCAATTATCGCCTGCCTGTTGAATGGTTCTCTGCCAACATTATCTGTAAGTGCGCATTCATATCAAAGTAGCATGCGCCGTGCGACTTGCTGCTAGAAAGCAGGAAGCTGGTTGCAACTTGCGTCTTCCATGATTGTTACATTTGTGAGACGCCACACCTGCCATATATTTCTGAAGGTTTTAAAATAAGTAGCATGCTTCCTTCTTTCTAGCAGCAAGTTGCACGTCGCATGCTACTTTGGTGTGAATACCCACTACACTAACTCTACGGGTTGGTGAAATAGCTTCCAACGCCACAAACTCCAGTGAAGCAGTTTTAATATTTCCGAGATCTTCATTATTCATGGAGGAGCCAAAAACATCGTCAATATAGAAACTTTATGATGGATTTGTAACATCAACTTTATCAGTTTATCAGATCGGCTATAAGCACTTCGTCTTCTAAAGGACCATTCAGTGAAGTAGTTACAAGATTTTTGATCATTTATGGGCTAAAAACCCTGTCGACGTTTGGACTAACACTTGCAACCTCAAATTCCAATAACTCTTCAAAAAAAAGAGGTTTAGAATGAGTCCTCGTGAATTTGAATATATTCTTCATTTTCTTCTTGAAGATTTTGAAAAGGTGGATCTGATATCTAAATGCATGTTAGTCATTGGATTTTTGAATTTGTTCTTTTTTCTTCATCAAATTCAGTTTGTATGGGATTCACTGTATACTGTAATCTTTATTTCCTATAGAATTTGGCTTGGTTTAGATTTTTCCATTTTCAGATGCTCATCATTACCTCATAAGTATTTTTTTTTTCAATTCATTTTCAAAACAATCAAGTGAAACTATTATTATCATTTTCTTCACTTGAAGAATCAGTTCTCGAATCATCAGAAATTTAATTTTCAACACTTTTTCAACATTCTTCTTACTTTGGATTTTGTTAATTTTTCAATGAATGATTTCAGCATCCGCATCAACAAGTTTATAAATAGGAAAACTTTGGGGCCCCCAAATAATGAGCTGAGGTTTCATTAGGGTCTTCATGTATCTGAATATCGTTTTCGTTGTTTTCTTAAAGAAGAATTTCATTAGATTTAAGGTTACGTTTTCATTTCCAGATTCTGCAATTACCTACTTTTACAGCTCAGTCAGATTCAGGTTCTGTGGGATCCCAAGCAAATCACACTATTAGTTTTGTTATCATTCAATATGTATTTCCATTTTTTTTTTGAAGGATTACGTATTTTTCATCTAGTCTGTTTCAGCAATCTCGATTGTATTTTCTTCATTTGAAGAGTCAGCACTTTTCCAAACTTTGCCTGAGTCTTGGATTCTTCCATAATCCATCGTCTCCAGATTTTCTAGTATTTTCTTCATCATGAGGTTCCTCGCTAGCAACAAGTTCTTCTTTTGATATCGTACATCAGATCAGCAGTATCAGAATTTTCATTGTACAAAGTTATCGATTTAGATTTTTTTTTTTTGAAAATTTTAGATCAATTTTCTTCGCTTTTCCATCTACAGACGCGTCTACTTTGCGTGCAGGAGCTAAACTTATGGGTTGCTTTCCTATCCACACTGATGAGATCCGATAGTTCGAAACGCGTCTGTGGATGGAAAAGCGAAAAAAATTAACTCAAAATTTTCACATCAGTGGAATAGGAGAAAACTTGTTTTCCCTATTTTGGGTTTTCCCAACAAACTGATTTTTGGTCGGCCTATTAGACGGTCAGTACTGTTACAGCAAAAGTATTGTTTAGTGCTAAATCCTAGTTTTAGATGGCGCCATAATCAAAATTCGCTTTTCGTATGTTATTAATTTCGTTACATCAGTAGCACTACAACTAATATCAACACGTGGCTAATCGGAACTTTCTCTGTACTCAAATGGGATCTTTCTTGCGTTTTTGAGGATTGGATTCCAAATTTGGTAAGGTTTTAGTCTTTCTTCTTTCCTGCTGAAGTTCTCCGTATGTTTGTGGATTTCTATAGCTTCACGTACAAGGCGATTGTGGTATTTGGAAGTCGGTGCAAGAAGCTTGACCTCACCAAATAGTATTTTGTGATTCCCTTCACTAAGCGCATGTTCTGCTACTGTCGATTTTTCCGATTGTCCTAGTCTGCAGTTTCTTTTGTGCTCGTTGATCCTGGTTCCCATGGATCTTTTTGTTGTAACTATGTATACCTTACCACATGTGCATAGTATACGATACAATCCAGCGCTTGACAGTGGGTTCCTCTTATCCTTGGCTGATCTGATTGATTGCTGTATTTTCCTTGTTGGCTTGCAGATCGTTTTTTTGTTGTGTTTCTTCAAGACTTTTCCTATCCTGTCTGTCAACCGAGAAATGAAAGGCAGATATGCATTAGCCACCACTGGTTGTTCAACCACGTTTTGTCGTGTGGCCGTTTTGGGTCGCATGGCCCTGTCGATGTCCGCGAAAGTGTCGCAAACTACACCCAGAAACTCGGCTTGCTGCGTGATAATATGCATGGATGCAACCGTCCTAAGAAAAGATGGACAAGGAGAGTCTTTTCAAATAATTAAAGGCGGTAAACAAGGCTGTGTTATTACATCCACTTAATTTTCTCTCTTTATAGGATCCATACTTTTCTTTGTCAAGGGTCACCTCCCGACAACCCGACAAGAGAGGAAATCCTATCATCATCATCATAGGCGATCACGATACCTGTGCAGACTTGATGGCAACTTATTCAACCTAAACATATTACGAGCCAAGAAAAAAGTATCGACGATATCGATAATTGAACCTCAATATGCGGGTGATTACGCCGTGATGGCCAATACAGAGGAAGATTTTCAGGGAATCATCAATGCATTCAACCAGGCAGTCAGGAGAATCGGCCTAGAGGTCAACTTTATTGGACGCAGATTCAAATACGACATCAGCCCTGAAACCAAACTACGCGTCTACAACGCGATTGTAATACCAACACATATAGCTACGAAACATGCATGAACCACCTACAGAAGACACATAAAAAGCCTAGAAAAATACCACCAGCGCTGCCTGAGAAGGATCCTACAGATTAAATGGCAGGAACGACGCACGAACATAAGTGTTTTAGAGGAGGCCAAAACAACTAGCATGGAAGCCCTCATCTTTAAGCACCAACTTTGCTGGACAGGTCACCTCGTCCGTATGCTTAATTCGCGTCTGCCACTCTACAGTCAACTGAAAGAGGGAAAACGAAGTCAAGGAGGTCAACAAAAACGCTAAAAGGATGTTCTAAGGGAGAATTTGGTAGAGGGTTACATATCAGAAACTGGTAAATGATAGGCCCTCATGGCGTCTGACCACAAAATTTTGAAGAACAACGACGCAGACATGAGACCGAAAAGAGGGACCTCAGGAAGGAGTGAGAGAACACAGGAAGAGACAATGCTGCTAGAGGCTGGGTGTGCCAAGACTGTGCGGCTGCAAAATTGGTTTACATAGCCATGAGAAAACGCACCATCGACCACAATAAGAATAGAACCGAAGATAATCATACTCGATATCAAGTGATCGCCTATGATGATAATGAATTCATGAAATATCCAATGAAAACTTCACCCAACTGAAAGAGAAACTATTCATCAGTCTCAGAGTCTCACCTGCATAACATCAGCGGCGTGCGTCGAATTGTGATACCAATTTTCGGCGTGATAGTTGGCCTCGATCACGGTCAACCAATTACTAAGGGTGCGGTCGTCACAATTCAAAGTAGTTCCGACATCGAAGTGATTGAACAAGCTCATGCCCAAATGTTGAAGAGGTCGTTTGCGCGAAAGATCCTCTAGTTTGAATATGTCGAATTCCCACGTCAGAGCCGAGTCCAGAAGTTCTCTCAAAGCGACTGGAGCCTGATAACAATAATAATTATTTGTGAATTTTATATTCAGGAAGTTACTTATTACCTTTATGAGTCCGGTTCTTGAAGGCCTAAATACAGAGGAATCGTTGCTGCTTCTTCTAGAAGATGCTGTTATAGAAGGTTGTGGAGTTTTCTATAGTAGAATTAATTAGTTTGAGTAGTTTTTATTTAAAAAAATAGAAAACTTACAGAAAGAAGAGCAGTTATCAGATCTGACACCACAGGTTCGTCCACTCTCATTTTATAGTCTTCTTTTACATACGAGACGTAGAGTTCAGAAGACTTTAAGATGTCTTCAACTTTATCAATTAGCTGTATCAATTGGGTATTGGTTCCTAGATTTTCTCTGATTTGATCGATAAGGCCTATCACCTGAAATACGATTAGCCCAATTAGAGCGTTGTTCTTATAATAATTCAAACAAACTAACTTTTAATTAATGCTTCTAAAGCTCTTTTGTTCAAACTTTATGCGAAGCAAAACTTTGAAGTGGCTTCAGGTAAGTATACATTTTGCTAATTAGCTTAATATTTTTAATTACATGGACGGTTGCTTATTAATTATGTGTCTACCTTAGTAATTGGTGCTTCTAATGGAAGCGCATTCAATTTGGCCAGAGATGTTCGTCTTAAATAATCGCTACTGATACTCCTGACGTCCGTTGATCCTCTTCTTATAGAATGAATACTTCCTCGGGATTGTGACAATAGGTTTGGATCTATCGGGTTTGGATCGAAAACCAGGATGAAATGGGTTGGTAGTCTAAAATGCACATTTTCACCTGTTACAGGCATTGGACAAAAAAATACCCTCGATGTCTGATAGCAGATATATGATTAGGATTACAAACCTTCATTTGATGCCCTAAATTTTTCTACTTTTAAAATAATTTAAGTTTTACGAATATGAAAGGAAATAATCACTATTTCAAGAATAGTTTGCCTAATTCCCTTCTAATCCCGATTACTAAAGTTCAAGTGGAAAATGCGATTTTCCTAAATTATCAAACCCCATTTTGTTGAAAATCATCTAGCAACGCCATTGACGAACGAAATGAAATTTCCTCGTCGGCAAACTCCGCATAAAATTCATTAAAATATAGCAAGCAAAACAGTTTTCTCTTACCTTCCGGCACAAGAAAATGGTACAGATCTGCACGAGCTCACGAGAGCCTCTTGGGTCGATTTCCTTTTTAATGTCATGGGACCGCTCCATTCTCGACCCCTCAATAATGACGAGCTCATCGTATTTATTTGCACCGTATCGTACACTAATTGCTCTTGCAGGGTTTTGCCTAATGTATCTTCTTGCCTCAGGCCTAGCTGTTTTTCGCAAGCTGCATTGATGTACTACAAAATCAAATTAAATTGCATGTATATAGGAAAATCAATACACGGTTCGAGGAAATTAATTTCCGTTCTTACCTGGAATTTATAACTATCATCAGTGACTATAACTAAATCGCGGCATTTGTCCAATGCCGTATACATTGCCTGGCAAGTGGCATGCTGTGCTATTGTTCTCATGTCGCAATGTTTGAGCAAAATCAACTCGTTTACGCACACCAGAACATTAGTCGACTCTAAAATACACTAATAAAAGTCTTTATTAAAACAATGCATACTATAAGCCTATAAGAAATTTATAAGGATATTTTGTTGAGAGTGTTTGTGGCAGATTTCTTTTTTAGGTGCTTTGTTCCGTTAATTGAGTCCGCTTTTGTGACACTTTGAAAGCACAAAGCCGCAAGTTTTTTAAATTAAATTGAAAACTAAAAATATCCTCATAAGGTTTTTAGTTTGGACAAAATATACGTACGTACCCTGTTGAATCCTGACTCTAACAATGAGGCTATGGATATATCGTCCCGTTCAAAAGCGCTGAAAAAGTTTTAAAAAATATATATTTTCTATGAACTAAGAAGTGCTGTTTCATTTCTATCGTTATCTATTGCTTTGTAGAATTAGCACAAAAGATTTTGTTGCTTTCGACTCACCTTTTTCGCACAATGGAAATAATGACGCTGTGCTGACTTCCTTTTGTGTTTCGAATAGATCTGGAATTGAAAAACAAAAATCCTTTGTATTTATTTTCAATCCACAGATTAAAGGTGTTGACGATAAATAAATTATGTAATTTTTGAACCCCTGTGCAGTACCGGAGTAGAGAATGGGTTGTTTTACTTCAAAATTCAAGGAAACTTCCCTTCATTACTTGGAGTGTTCTATCTCAAATGATTTTAGGCTTGTAGGTATGTTTTAATATAGTGATTATCTTCGAAATTATCCGAAGTTAGCTTTGAATTATCGAATGTCTAGAAATTTTCACTGAACTTTCCTTTAACTTAACTATCGAATGACTAAGAATTTTTACTGAAAGTGAAACACTATACTTGAAGATTATAGATTGTGATGGTTGGTGTGTTTAGCTTATGGACCTTTCCGCACTGCGACCTCATTTGATCTATTGTGCTTCCCTTTATATCTGGTGGGCCTATAATGTTCCTGGGATTTAATTCTTCCACATCCACATCCGTTAAGTAGGGCTGCTCCAGATGGATGAGTCTTCTGCGACACAATGGCTCCCAGTTGCCAGTCACAAAGGCTTCTTTACAGAAGCGGCGTGAGTCTGATTCCGTTTTGTCCATCTTTTCCAGGTGGTAACCCAGAGGGCAGTGACCCATAAAGAGGCCTATAAGCACCCTTAGATCCGCTTTACTAAAGTCAATTATTTCCTTTGCCTTCATTGACTGTGTAATAAAATCAATAGCAAATTCATAATTCCGGACCAAGTTCATTTTTCGTGGGAAAAGTTTTACTTTTATAGATAGTTAAAATGTGACCCAAATGGGATTTACAAACACATGGAGTTCTGCGAACGATCTAATCTGGTAAAAATCACTTGAAAGCCAAAAAAGTATCGAATTTTATAGCTTGAAGATTATTTTGCTTAACCCGAAATTGACAAATATATAGGCAAAATTTATGTTTTCCTAGATAAACACTAAACTTTAGACTAATTTAGATCCCATGTGGTCTGAATACCCACGTTTTATGACGAACCCAGATGTCAGGTAACTGATACCGTTGCTGGAAAGAATCATAAATTCGAAGCATGTGTGTGTAGAGCGAAACGATGATTACAAGAGCTAGATTTTTGAGATACAATAACAAATTGTGTAACAATATGATTATCAAGGGTTTTACTTTGGTGAAATGTTAAGAGGGGCGTTTGAATAAAATATCATTTACAGACCTTCACTAATTCCTGTTCAATTCCAAATTTAGACCACTTTTCAGTGAAATGAAGCTATGTTCATAACAATAATAGATTGGAGTAGAAGTTCAAGCATTTTTGGTTGCAAAATACGCATTCTAAATAGTAAAATTATTACCATTTGTTGACAACAATATGGAAATTTTGGTCACGGATTTAAATGAAAAAGGGATAAACATATAAAGTAGCACACCAACAATAAATGTTCAAAATTTCGGATAGTAAAATGCTGGAAAAAATGAATAGAACAGAATTTTCGAAAATTATAATTTTTGTATCACAAAATTAATCAAAATCTGTCAAACAACGAGGTGATTGCTGTCATTTTCAGCAAAGACTCAAACCATAGAGAAATATAATAAACCAAGGTAAGAGTTACCGATTCATGTGCGTGAAGTGGCAACGTATTTCTAGTTGTTTCTTGTAGCACATGGTGTCGCTAGCATAGCTTGGAACTATCTGACAATTCTGACATCACCTTCCATTCTCATATCTATCTCTTTTTAACAGATGCCATAATAAAGGAAAAGAGGACAAAGGATTTTTTAATTATTGTACAATGACATGTTTAAAACTGACAAAAAAATTTTGGACACAAATTAGTCAACCTTAAATCTCAATTTATCAGTTGATTTAAAAATGCATGATTCTGGTAAGATTTACGAGATTACAATATGAAAATGGCTCAGTTTATACATAAGTAATGATAATTATTCAATAGTAACCTATTATTAGTAGAAAGTGAGATGTTTTGGCTGTTTTTGCTTTTTTTTGTTGTTATCTTGCGGTATAAGTACCTATAATTTAATTTTTATTATTTCTTTATTTACGTTGTTTATGTATATTTATTTTATTTGTATACGTATGTTCTTTGTTAATTTCGAAGGATGAAAATATGTATGCCAATTTTAAGCGATTGACCGTATTTATTTTTGTTTCCAGGCCAGCGTTTTTCCGCAATTTTTTTTCTGTCGACTGCGGAAAAACGCTGGGTTAAATTTCTACCTTCAGAAATAACAAAACTATAATTTAAAAGTTCAAAAATCCCGCCAAATGTTATTTAAGTTGGTCTTGTAGTGTACGGTGGCGCTAGTATCGATCTGACGTCATCGCGTTGCCAGTGTCGTACCACAGAATCGGTAACTCTCACCTTGGTTTATTATATTTCTCTATGACTCAAACCAAACGTTTGTTCAGCGCTTCTCTAAAAGATGTCGCTGAGTTCGGGAAGCATAATAACTTCTTTCAAACGCCAGTAATAGTTAATTATGTATCAAGGGAATTATGAGGGTATTAACACCTGATAATTCCCGTGGTACATAGATAATTTTATTTCCTACTGAATTTACTGTATTTTGTCTATTTTCATAAAGAAATAAACCATAAACCAAAATTTCTATTTTTTGTCAAAGTTTCACCTATTCAAGGTAAAAGCGGGAGTTAAGGAAATCCTTAACTTATGATATCCTTAACTCCCGCGATGAAATCCTTAACTCCCTTGGGAGTTAAGACCCTGTTTATGATTATCGTAACCAAGGTATTATATGGTTATAATAGTTCAGTAGGAAATAAAAACTGTTTAACCTAGCTAAAGTCTGTTTTTTTTTAAAGATAATTCCCCAAGTCAAAAATTTAGTAACTATGTTGGCAACACAAGCCTTTTCTACATAAAAATTTGAAAGCGTTGACAATTTTACATTGTATTGCCAACATAATATAATTTTGACTTTTATCTTAAAAAAAAAAAACAGATTTTAATAATGTGAAATACTATTATTTCATTTGTATCTGAATAAAATTATTTAGTCCACTGTAAATTACTGTGTAAACGAATTGATATTGAAGATGTCGCCATCTACTTGTAAATTAGTCAATCACTTACAGAGAATTTGAACACCTGTGATTAAGAAAATATTTAATGTATGTCATAAAGCCCAAAAGATGGCGTGCTGGCTCTTATCTGACGCCCCTCTTAACTGTAAAGCTACATCCTCAATCAATCTGTTAGCGAAGTGACACTTTGGCACGCGTGCTGGAAAATTTATACCCATCCTCAATGCTGTCAATTTTCAGTCTGCTGTGCGTGTAGTACGGTCACATACCGTGCATTCGGTATTTTGATCTGAGTTCTCTGAGCATAAATTTACCGTTCGTTTATTCAAAAAGTGTACTCGGTGTAGGCTCATTCACGTTCGTTTAATAAAATTTCGAGCCCTCTGATACAGCGTTTAACTGCTCTGTGCGCTCGCTGGTCACGTGATTACGGCTCCGCTCTGCTCTTTGAGCAAAATACTGAACGCAAGGATAACCTAAATCATTTTTTACTGTACTGCGCATGACATAAGTCGGCACGCTTCGAAAAAGTTGGCAGCTTGCAACCTTCACTTCGGAGTCGACGTGCATGCCAGCACGGAATTGAATTGAGGATACCAACGTTAAACAACATTTTCCTAGCTTGCGTGCCGAATTGCCACTTCGCTAGTAAATTGATTGAGGATGAGCCTTTATATAGTCAAATGCTTAGTTATAATCAAGATATATAGATAGGTTAAGATAGGAGTGATTACTCAATTATTTTATTATTAAATTAATTAGGCAATCTACTGACCTGTCAAAAACGAAATTCAATATGGAAGTTCGGGTCAAGCATTGGGTCAAGCACTGTGTTGTTTATTCTGTAAGTATGTCATTGATTCTTCGGATTTTGTGTTTTTTTGTGTGTTTAGATATTGTGTTAATTAAAATGCCAGCGATTTGCATAGTAATTGGGAGTGGAAGTCGAGGTAACAGGGATAATGTGAAATTTTATTAAGTTCTTGCTATTTTAAATCATTGGCTTTTGATCTACAAATATGAATTATCAAAACAACGCAGGGCTTTATGGATTGCTGCAACTAAAAGCTCGATTTTCCCTTAATAATAATACCTTAAGATATTCACTCTCCATCTCAGAATTTATTAATAAATTAAAAAATACGTAGAAACAGTAGAAACACTATAAAATTCACTTTGAAAACAACAAGTGCCAGAAAACTAAAAAATACGTAGAAATACTAAAGGCTATAAAATTCACAATTCACTATGAAAACAACAATGACCAAAACCAATGAAAAATACGTAGAAACACATAAAATTCACTTCGAAAGCAGCAAGGGCCAGAACACGTTTTGTGCAGAAATCTGCAGAACATAAATGCTCTCCTTATGAACGTCAAACGTCACCGGCTTGTCACCGCAATATTTGACCTGAACGGCCATTAGAAAATCACGTGATTGAGATTGCCTAATAGAGGATAGTTTTATTCATTTCACACCCTTGATAATTAGGTTAGAAATTAGGAGATAATAATAGAAAGCATAGGTATAGTCATATTCCCGATAGAGTTTGAATTTTGACCGTTATTTTCACCAGTTGAAAATAAATAAAATCCCCAGATCTGTCCCTTTTTCTGACAACTATCAAATAATAATACATGACATTTTGATTTGACACATAAAAATATCAGAATCGGGTCTTTGAATTTTGAATTTCGAATTTTTGTGTAAAATCGTTCAGTTTTTTGCCGTTTCCTGCATTATTTTTTTATTTGTTATTATCGCAATCGGTTTTTTGGTTTTTTTCTGTAGTGTTCTGTGCCTTTGTGTTTCGGTGTTGCGTTTCAAACCTGGTTCTAGTTGGATTTAAGTGTTTACTCTTTTTATAAGTGTTTACTTTGGACTCTAATTTTAGGATTTTTGGATTTTAATAACTTAACTTCCTTTAAAGAAATTAAAAATAAATTTTTATTCTGAAATGTATATCACTTTTCTGAATACGACCCTGGCGTTTATCCCAGCTGACGGAATCGAAGCGCTAATACATGCTGACAACCTAAAGAAAAAGTTTACTAAAAATGTCAACGCGAACTGTCAACTTCACTTTCTATCGTGATTTAGTCTATAATTGGAAAAGGGAAAGGTTTCCGTTTCAATTAAACGGGAACACATTAAATGTTCAATTGATAATTTGACCATATGTAACTAGCGAACTCTGTTGGAGAGCCATCAAACTGGATCACAAGGTGGAGCAGTTTGAATGGGAAAGCTTGAATACACTTGAGAACCAATGGGAAAACAACAATAAACCGGAGGGTACTTTTAGCGAATCGCTGAAAGCTAAGAGGGTTGGAGATCTTCGACTTTGTCGACTATCGTGAGCCCGGTACTAAGGGGTAGCCAATGGGCTTCTTAAGTGGTACCCAGAGGGTGGTTCCTTTCGCTTAAGCAGATGGCCAGTTAACTTCGGTTATCGCCAATTCGCCACTAGTTTTTTTTACTAGTTATCGCCGGCAATCTAATTCGCAACATCTCAACGAGTTCTCGATACGTTTCTCATTCTCTAGTTCATCTGCCGCCCGGTGTTTTAGTGAAAGCTCTCCAAAGAGGTGATAGTTTATTTTTAATTTCAATTCCATTAAACTTTCAGATTTGCATTGAGGTAGCATAAAAGGGAGGCCAAATGACGAAACAAAAGTGTCCCTACTTCCGCCATAATGTTAGTGCTCTTGTGTCTGCGAGTCTGTCACTTTTGTCATAGCAACGTGACAGTAATGCATCAGGGCCGCATTTTCCATCCGAAGATGTTTTAAATGCGAAACATTTTTGAAGCGCAGAATTTCTATTTTGGGTCTTGGAAGGATCTGCTGTTTCAGTATGTTGAAGTTTTTGTAGCAAGTTTTTCTTTCTTGGGGTGATCTAGATTTTTTACGTTTTTGGATAAAAATTATAAAGAATTTATTTAGTTCGACTTTGTTTAAGCAGCCATATTGTTGGTGCCCTTAGCCACGCCTACTGATACCCCTGATCTATTGCAGTATTCAAGTGGTGACAGCGTCTCCTCTTCTATTCTACCTCAATGCAGATTTGGAACTGATTTGGAA
Source organism: Ceutorhynchus assimilis (assembly GCA_917834065.1). Lineage (NCBI taxonomy): Eukaryota > Metazoa > Arthropoda > Insecta > Coleoptera > Curculionidae > Ceutorhynchus > Ceutorhynchus assimilis. The sequence goes on from OU892287.1 coordinate 13,869,203, forward strand.
CTAATGGCCGTTTGCACCGACCATTTTAAGGAAGCCTTAGCGATAAGTATTCCTTAAAGTGACGTTTCTCCATGTAAAAATGTCATTTTAAGGGATACTTATGGCTTTCGTAAAATGGTCAGTGCAAACGGCCATTAATCTTTTAATTGGGAAAATACTCTCTTTTTTTTCATTTCTCTTTAGTTTAATTTGTTTATGGTCCATTAATTAAATAAGGCAATTTTCAGTTTTTTATATTTTACCTTACCTTTTTTTATCTTTAAATAATTAACGCTCACCTTTCTTTTTACTCATAAATAAATTAATTTTAATCTTTTAAAATTAGGCTTTCCTTTTCTGGTTTTGAAATTCCCCTTAAAACACTGGTAGTGGCATAGAAAGATCTTACGTGCCGGTTTGTGCGGTTAAAGAAGATGTTTGCAGTCTCCGATAACACCTTTCAATAGCCACTCCAAGAAGAGAAGAAAGAAGACTTCGTTCAGATTGCCTCTGGTTCAGAAAACTGTTATTTACTGCTTCAGATCACGTAAATACTTCACTGTCGGTCAAAGATGTTTATGTCGGCGACTGCTACGTGGCCGTTCGGTTCACGAACTTTGCTGTAATCTTAATATACATCAGGCCACGAGGCGCGATTGAGACTTTCAGAAAGCACCTCTAGGATCTTCAACGAATTATTGAGCATTTGAGACACAGTAACGATACCAGACCACTGATTATCGGCATTATCGCTGGTGAATTCAATTCGAAAAATGAACTAGGAGGCGGAAATGAAAATAGTGTGCGGCACTAGGTTTGAGTGTCCTAAATGACAGCCTTATGCCAACGTTAGTCAGAAGTAAAGGATGCTCCTATATTGACCTAACCTTGGTCTCGGAGGACGCGCTAAGGCAAAACGCGCCCTGGAGAGTCCTACTGGACCCAGACATCACAGAACATAGGATCATTCAAACGGAGCTCCTGAGCATCAAACGAATAGCAAAGAGAACAACTTAATACGGGAAAATAAACAAAAAACTACTAATCGAAATATTTCAGAAGGTGATCAAGGACTTCCCAGCCCTAACGACAGTCTCAGACATGACACGTTTGATCCGTTACGGGTCCTTTGAAATGAAGATTACCGCATGCTGTTCTGGAGGACATCCAGACTGCTATCCTGGACGTAAAGAAAAAAACGCCGCCATTTCTGAAGAACAAGAAATGAAAACCTGAGGGAGGAAAGGAAAATAATTTATGAAACTGCAAAAAGCAATGTGGGAATCGAAATAAAGAGAGCAAAAGACCGGGAGTAGAAGTCTTTGTACTGACCTTGAAAATTACATTTACGAGCAGGCTTACCAAATAATCAGATCCCAGCTCAAAAAAATGCCACCCAGAGTCGGAATGCCACCCGAAGAATAGGCTAATATCTTCAAGAAACTGCTCATAAGTGAAAAACCAACCCCAGGCAAAGAACCAACGGCCATCAACCAATGCGATATATTCACGCCTGACAAGGTTTCCAGATGCCTGTCATGAAATAAAGCCTGGGAAGGCCCCAGGATGCGACAATCTTTCGGGCGTGGCAATAAAAACTTTGATCACCAGTAACATCAAACATCCCTTTTTTCACGAACTCTTTTAATGAAATCATGTACACTCAAAACTCGAAGGAGTGGAAAAGAGCAAAACTAGCCCTATTAGGCCCACCCAAGAAAACCTCCAGCGAAACAAAGAAGTACCGCCCCATATGTCTGATAGAAGAACTAGGAAAGACCTACGAGCGACTCATAAATAAAAGATTGAAAGACGAAATCGACGAAAAGGCCGGGGGATTTCAGGAAAACCAATACGGCTTTCGGAAAGAACGATCTACCACACACGTGCTGAGAAGAATACAAGACATGGACGCTGCTAACGAAAGTAAGGATTGCGCACTCATACTGAATGATGTGAAAATGCTTTCAAGACTGTTTCCTCGCCTGTTATTCTAAAAAAAGTAAACACCTTGAAAATGAGCACATATCATAAGAACATCTTGAAATCCTACCTGGCGGACAGGTGGATCATACTTGATCGAGGCAAGGACGAGGCAGTGTTTGGTGGTGTCCCACAGGAGTCAGTACTCGGATCGATCCTCTGGTATATATTGCACGACGACGTTATGAACCATGGAGCTAGCGGTGCCGGACGGGGTGACACTGATATGCTACGTCGATGACCTGGCCATCTTCGCTACATCACAAGTTAGGCGTAGGCGACATAAAATTTATGATGGACGGCAGAGAAATCGCACCGCAGCCTACTGTCAAATATTTTGGATACCACCTCGACAGACGCCTTACAATGACAAGACACATAAATGCAGCGTGCCTGAAGGCTGCGAGGATAATTAGGACGCTCAATTGCGTATTGCCAAACATTGACGGACCGACGTCCGCCAAAAGGAAGGACCTGGCCCTGACAGCGCAGAGCATAATTTTGTACGGAGCACCAGACTGGTCTTGCGCTACGGTCATAGGGGTGGACAAAACGTGATTGAAAAGTGCTCAACGCACAGCAGCGCTCCGAGTCTGCTCGGCCTACTGCACCGCACCGCACGCTGTTCTAGTGTTGTCGGTGCTGGTGCACATACACTTAATGGCAAAGGAAAGAAAGAGGATCTTCGAACTCCCCGGAGAGATCACAAAGGCTCAGAGAAAGAGGGAATCGGAAAGGACAATGAATGCCTGGCAGAACGAGTGGGCAAGTGGCCAACAGAGCTGGACCAGAAAACTAATTCCAAGCAGCCAGACAATGTCAACCTAGAACACACCATCTTCGAATGCCCGCATGGCAGACTAGGTGGCGGGAGCCTTGCAGTTGACTTCCGAGAGGCCAACGCGGAAAAAACAGTCCCAAAAAGAACAGGAAGAGGAACAAAGACAGACCTAAAGAACAGTGACAAGTAGATTGAAAGGAAAGATACCGAATTTATTCTGAGGAAATGTCTTCGGACGGAGCCGGAAGAAATGGACGGATCTAGGAGAAGGGTTTTAGTGGGTTTAAGTCCCACACTATCTTAGGGCGCCAGAACAACAATGCCCTAATTCGTGCTATAGCATTTCCTAATCCCTCAAAAAAAAAAAACAAAAAGATGAATTGTTTCGCCTGTCTGGAAGTCCTGGAAGTCTGTTTCAGCTTTACCCAATTCTGGACTTCCCCTATAGGTTCTGGTCCATGGAATGGTGATGCAGCTCCTTATCTTGCAAGTTGAACCGCTATTTAATTTCTTTGTACTCTTTGGTGGCCTGATAATCATGACAGGGTGACTCTATTGCGAGACGCCAGTTGCTTTAGGAGTTGATGGCAGTCCCATACCAATCTGGACTTAGTGATAAAGCTACTCAGAGCTTTTAGTGCTGCCTGACTATCAGCATTTCGCAGATCTGTCCCAAGACACTTGCTAGAGCAGAGTTCTATTACGAATATTTCCGCTGGGCTGTCGATAGCCTACAAAGTGGGTCATATACCCTTCCCCAGTTCCTTGCTCTGTTTTCGATGCGTCTGTAGATCAGACAGATGACCCGTTCGGTAATACAGATACGATATTCTCTCCCTCAAGTCTTGCTGAATAATCTCCAGCATGTCCAGTATGTGGCTATTGCCCGGTCGGTTATTCTTTTAAGATGTTAGTTCCAAGAAAATTTCTGATCCAAGATGACTCCCAGAAATTTAACCTCACTTACGACGTCAAATACTGATTTTTTTGTTGAATGGTTTTCTGAATTTTACTTTTCCTCTTCTATAGATTTCATCATAATCCGCTCATGGCAAATATTCAAAGACCGTCGTGCAAACCAAAAAGCCTTTCTTTCATGAACTTTTTGAAAAACAAGTTTCTGTTTTTTTTTTTTTTGTTTAATGATAGAAATTTATCACACATATTCAAGTGGCTAATCATAGGATTAAAATATTTAATACTAAACAAACATAGATAATCTTTATGTTTTCGTTGTAGAAGATAAATCACATGAATCGTATCGTTTAATCTTGAGATTAGCAGAAACACGTATACATTTGATTTTAAGGTGCCTAGTACCTAATTCTAAAAAAAAATTACAGTCGCATCGAACAGATAATTGAAACTGCTGCTAAAAGATATTTCTATTAACTCTACTCCTTTACAATATCAAACGGTTAGCCGGGCTAAAACCAATTTACCGTACGTCAAATATTGTGCCTGGCGTTGAACTCGTCCCGATGTGAAATGTAGGTAAACATTTAATAAAATGTGTCACCGGCTCGGTTGCAAAATATAGGGTTTCGGGGTATATAGTAAATTTGAATAGGGCTGCATGCAACAAGCCGACAATGGATGGAAACCGACGATACGAGCTGCTTTGATTTAACAAGCTAAATGGGGATCTGTTTCATTGGAATTATGGGTTTTAATTTATCCAGTTCTATTCCAAAAAAATATAGATCTTCTATGGCATGTCTGATCCTTCTTACAAAGATTTTTTGACACAGATAGACACAGCCTTCATCCTCCTGTTTATTTTCTCCAATTCTTCATTCGAATATAAAGCATTACTTTGAATCCGTTTAATGTGCCATTTCTTTCAGTCAACTAGCTTCCAAGTTCGAAAATGTTTCTGACGTTGTTTTTCCTTTACCAAAGTATCGATTTCTTCATTCGTTCCGGTTAATAGACCTTAATCCCTATGGCATTCTCACAATCCACACCAACTAAAAAAAAGCCCACACAAAACTCTAATCAACGCTGGAACCACATGCTGTTAGTTTTAAGGGGGAAACTTTTATTGTCTCCAATCTCCGGATGTGTTGAAACTTTCTTGAAGGTAATTGAAGGTTTTTATTTTTAGACCAACTACAAATAGTAGGTATATCATATCTTTATAAATTATAACACAAAAGTCGTTAATAATAAATGAAATGTTTTTATTCACATTAGAATACGCATGGGAAAAGCCCCTCTATCAATATTTCATAATTTTTGCGTTGCTGAAAGCTTTGTATACCTACGTTATTTGCCAAAAACTCATAACCTTTATAAGATCAAAATTTTTAGAGAGCCTCTTACAAGTTATCGTCACATCAAGGGCCTTTGCACGTTTTCCCGGCAAATTTTTTCCTTTATAGCATTCTCCCAACCGAAGAAGTAATTTCATCATAAAATAAGCTTATTTCTTGGAGATAAAGTGCCGTATCTCGTAGTATATTGTTTTCGAGACATTTTATATTCAATATACGCGTCGGAAATTTCAATATTATTTATTCTACATTTCATTTTTGACCCAACATTTCCGGTCAGTAGGTAATTTTAAGGGCCGAAAAAGCAACAAGCAATTTGGGGTCCCAAGCGTTGGTCCAAAAACAAGGATAATACCGTCATTTCCTTTATAAATAATTCATTTATGTTTCCGAATGGAGATAAAGTGAACCGGAGAGTGTATCGACCCGCAGGGCACACTTGTTGCTAAAATCTGGATTTTAATAGTTCAGCGGAAGCTTCTGATAAATAAACTTTTATGGGACAAACTTTTACATAAAACAAAAATAAAATATCGATTCGGCTAAAGTTAGTGGGTATTTTATTCGATTTTATATGACACTTTTAGATTTTGAAGAACGTAAAATTTTATTCGAAGGCAAACAGTAATAATGACGATAGTTAAAACTTTAACAACCCCCAACCAGAATTACGTTATTTCATATTTTTATGTTATTTTGACTGTACCTAAACTAAAATTTTATTGAGAGCTATTAAACGCTGGCATCGACCTACTTTACGTTTATGATTTTGGCATTTAAAATTTTTGATGATATGAAAGCATTGGAGAAGGATTGACCAGTTAGAATAATTAGTAAAACACACATTAGGTTCTATGTAAGTTCAGTTTTACGCACAGCGTGCTTAATTTGTTACATCAAAAGTTTCGAATCTGCAGAATCTGACTCAATATCTCTTATGGTTACGGAGATACTGATTAAATTTGCATTAGAGTTAATTGCGCCCGGATCAACAATTCCTGAGAAAGTAAACTTTCAAGCCTCTCATTTCCTCCTATGCTTATGAATATACCCAAAAAAATCGCAAATTCTCAAATTTTATCGATACTAAAAATAAAACGTATTAATCACATTTTGAATCAAGTGCCTAAATTATCTGAACTTGATCTAGAAGGCTTCTTCGTCACAATAATAGACAATATTTTATTTTATAACTTGATAAGTGTAGGTACTTGATTCGTGCTAATCCGTATTATTTTTCTATAGAAGTTAGATTAGAGTCATTTTAGACTTTGAAATATCCTGACGCTAATCTAATCGTCAGAAGTATCATATTGATCATAATCATTATGATGCATTCAACGACATTTAATGTTCTACTGGTGAAGAATGAGGAAGGCAATTGAATGGGCAGTAGTGACAGTGAAGAACAATATGTTCTTGTATCCTAAATAACCTCCCTAGAAGTCCCATGAGATTCGGATATGGCGAGTTGGAAAAATATGGCTGTCATTTTGTTATTTATTTTTTTGTAGTTTTTTTGCAAATAACTCGGAAAGCAGAAATTTTTTGAAAAAATGTTAAGAGACATTTCTTAAAGAGCTTCAAAAACTTGATCTAAGAAGATATCTTACTATATTATTTAGCGAAGTTAACCACATAAGTTAACGGCAACTTCATAAAAACTAGCTCCATTATTCAGAACAAGATATAAAAAACTTTTTAAAAATAAAAATTTCACACAAAAATCTTGATTAATAACAAATGAGTTAAAATTAGAATAAGTTTACTCAAACATACAGGTTTCTTCTTCGTTGGCTTTAGGTATTATACATTTGTTGCCACAACTGATACCAGAACATTGGCCACACTTAAAAGAACAATTTAATCCAAGCTTTATACAAGAACAGCTTTTACCATAAGTTCCATTCTTATAATTACAAAAGACCATTTTTAAAATATCTTGTGGGGCTATTTCTTTTGTACGCCTTTTTGGAACAAGATTTTCATACTAGTCCTAACCATAGTTCAAAAGATTAAGCTTTTGACCAATCCATTCTTGAATCTTAAAAAGAAACAAAAAAGGAGTTAATAATTTGCAAGATTTCTAAGAAAAAATATTCACCTGCTTATTTACTCTCAAAATATGTTGCTCAGCAGCATCTCTAGTTGGGGTTAGAAGTGCCAACTTGAAAGTAGATGACAATTCCTGCCTCGGAGTAATCAATCCTGTTATATAAAGTGAATCGTCAAGCTCTTGAGTATTTTTGACTGGTTGGTAAAGTTTCGTGATGAACTTTAGACCAATATCATTCAACTTCTGTCTGTCAGGGTTTGGATCTAGTTTTTATCAGTTACATGCAATATTTCTTGCTTTTTTTATACATAAAAGAAGTCGTATCAAAGCCCGACACAGCGTGTAAAGAAAGAATAGATTGTTTCAAATGGCCTAATTTTTTCTAAAGATTGTTTATATTGGTAATACTTTGTCAGCCTTTTGCAGCTTTTCCAGGATATCAGTTGCACTACAGTTCTTACGATTAGATAATCTGCATCTCTTTTAAGTTTAATCATTTTGATGCCTTCTATTTCAAGGAATGGCATCAAAACTTCAATTAATTTTTCTTTGTGACGTCCGTTTCGCAGAAAATCCTTTTCTACTACTGGTAATTGTGTATGTATAAATATATTAATTAATTGTAATTGTAAGGATGGAACTTGTGGTAAAAGCTGTTCTTGTATGAAGTTGGATTGAAGTGTTTTTCTAAGTGTGGCCAATGTTTTGGTATCAGTTGCAGCAACAAATGTATACTTACCTGAAGTCCACGAAGAAGAAGAAGAAAACTGTATGTTTGAATCAACCTATTCTAATTTCAACCCATTTGTTATTAATTAACATTTTTGTGTGTTTGTATTTTTAAAAAGTTTAATATACCTTGTTCTGAATAATGAAGCTAGCATATGGGAAACTTTCTTGTTATCAATTTCACGAAAAAAAGTTATCCTTCATAAAAGTTTCTGTTTTTTTAAAAAATAATTTTAAACTATTAAAACTTGAAATAGCATGTACAGGGTTTTCCCGTATAATTTTTGCACCCCATCTGCAGCTTTTACCTTTTCAGGTAGATGATAGGTGTAAATACAAAAGTTGTGCAATTTTAGGTAAATTTTTAAAATCAGAAACAAACAATTATTTCCAAACATTTGAAATTTTGCGTACTTTCAACTTTTTTCAAATGAAGTGCCCTATATTTGATTCTATATTCTTGAAGAGCATAATTTTCCGATTCCAAAAAAATAGAGTTTCAAGTTTGTCTATATTTGGTTGAGCCGCAGGGACGTAGATAGAGTCAAATTTGTGATAGGGATGCACTACTTCCCCCCCCCATAAATTTTTTATAGGTAAATAAAATGGGGGTAATGGCGCCGAAGGCAAATTTTTCAATAAACAACATCAAATAGCATCTTTTGCAAGTAAACAAAATTTCTGAGGGACCTCTTGTATTTGTAAAATAACTGTATACCTACCAACTTACTCGATTTCAGGTCTATTCATTAGCTCTGGTCCAACCGACATGAGAATGGTAATTGCTCACCCAATTTTCAATAAGTTGAACGTTTATCCTACTTGACAAATGAATTGATCGACTAGAAATTATCGTTCTAGAACGGTTCTCATGTCGGTTGGAACAGAGCTTTCATCTGCTCTTAAATTTCCTACAGAAACCTCAACGCATGTTGTGTTTTAAAGATAGGGCATCATCATTTGAAAGATAGAGCATTACCCCCCAATGCCCCCCTGGCTACGGCCCTGTTGAGCCGTCTCCAAGATTTAGCTCTAAAAATTTTAAAAATACTATTAGAGAAACCACGTGCTTCAAATTTTACGTGCAGCTGTCACCCTGACAGGTAGAATGGTTCACAAAATGTAAGGCAGTGGGATAGTATTTTTACAATTTTTAAAGCCAAATATAATGAAGATGGCTTAATCGAATATAGAGAAACTATATATTTTTGGAATCAAAAAATTGTGCTCTTCGAGAATATAGAATCAAATATAGGGCATTCGATTTGGAAAAAGTTGAAAGCACGCAAAATTTTAAATTTCTGAAAATAAATTTTTTGATGGATTCTAAAAATTTACCTAAAAGTGCACAACTTTTGTATTTACACCTATCGTCTACCTGTAAAGTCAAAGGCTGCAGGTGGGGTGCAAAAATATACGGGAAAATTCTGTACAGGGTGGCCCATTTTCGATGTTTTAATAAGCTATATCGAAAACCAGCAGAGATATTAAAAATCTGGGAGCACATTCTCGAGCTCTTTTTTTGAGAAAACAACAATGGCGAAGACAAATCACGGCTAATTTGATGCGTTTAGGAAATACAGGGCACTTTTCAAATTTTGCACAATTTCAGAACACCTTCTAATTTCTTTATTAATCAACATATCCAAAAACGAAAAATATTTTCTATAGGCAGTTTTTCAAGGAGAATCCAGTGGCATGACCAATTTTTCTCCAGATGCCTCCGATTTTGGAATATTGACCAAAATTGTGTTTTTTTAAATGGGACACCTCGTATATTATTTTTTCATTGAATAGCTCTTTGTAAGCTGATTCCAATGATATAAGATTTTATACCTTTACCTTCTATAGTTTTGGAGAAAAAAAAATTAATTCCGTTTTTCCATAAGAAACAATGAGCTAGAGAGAGATAAGTCATTATAAATTATGTGTTGACTATTTATCACCTCCGATTTACAGTTCAGACTAAAAAAAAAAATTAGCTGAACTGAAAAATTAAATCAAGAATTAAGAAATTTGTAGCCGATTCATAGTTCAGTTATCTCTTTCTAACTCATTGTTTCTTATGGAAAAAACGGAATTTATTTTTTTTTTCTCCAAAACATTTGAAAGTAAAGGTATAAAACCTTATATCATCGAAATCAGCTCACAAAGAGCTATTCAATGAAAACACAACTTTGGTCAATATTCCCAAATCGGTGGCATCTGGAAAAAAAATGGTCATGCCACTGGATTTTACTTGAAAAACTGCCCATAGGAAGTATTTTTCGTTTTTGGATATCTTGAATAATAAGGAAATTAGAGAGTCTTTCAAAATTGGACCAAATTTGAAAAGTGCCCTGTATTTCCTAAAGGCATCAAGTTCGCCGTGATTTGTCTTCGCCATTATTATTTTCCCAAAAAAAGAGCTCGAGAATGTGCTCCCAGATTTTTGATATCACTGCTGGTTTTTGATATAGCCCATTAAAACATCGAAAATGGGTCACCCTGTACAGGGTGGTTAGAAAATAGTAAAATATACAGGGTGTTTCCTAAGTACTGGATGGTTGCCTATATTTTGCACCCACACCTATCTTACCTGTTTGGAAAGATACTAAGAAATGTCAAGTCTGAAAGTTTTAGGTAATATCAGAAAGTTTTCAATGAAGTTAGTAACAAGTATACAGGGTGTGTCACAAAAGTATGGCAAAGCAAAGTTTACTTTTTTAAATGGAACACCCCGTATATTATTGATCCATTGGATTATTCTTTCAAACCTGATTCCAAAAATACTACACCATTTCAACCTCAATTTCAGAAAAAGTAACTTTTATTTAGGAAAACGTAAAGTCATTTTCGGAAAAAGTCTAATTAATTTAAGAAAAAGTGAAGTTAATTTCGGAGACAGTAAATTTAAATTCGGAAAAAGTAAATTCAAATTCGGAAAAATTAATTTTCTCTAGGTGACATTTGTCAAACTCACTAGTTTTTTACTCTAACCACACAAAATTTTGTCGCTGAAAAACCATCATATTGGTTTTGTCCAGGTAGGAGTTTTGTCAGTAGGAAACCGGCCGTTCCTATGACATTTTGCCAGTGTAAAACACTCTAGTGAAATAGTCATATATAATATCACAAGAGAAAAAATGTTGTCGGCAAAATTTTCGAAAGGTATGAAAGTTTGTTGCTTGGCAATTTCGCGAATGAGATTTTTGACAAAATCACGAGCCGCTTATGACATTTTTGTCATAAGCGAAATTGCTGAAAAGCAACAAACTTGAATAAAACCTTGAGAACAATTTTGCGTACACAATTTTTTCTCGAGTGGTATTCGTCATGACTATTTCACGTAAGATTTTGAAAATTTGAAAATAAATAGAATGCAAAAAATATGAATAAAAACTTCAAATTAAAAATATCAGTTTGACAATGTCAAAAAATGGTCGCTGAAATACCATGCTGTTGGTATTGTCCAGGCAGCAATATTGTCAGGTGAATACTGAATTTATTGTCGAATGTAATACCACAAGAGGTTTCAGGATTACCGGATAATACTTTTACCTGTCACGAAACGCGTTACGCAGCAATACCACGACTCCGAAGGAGGAGTGGTGTTGCTGGTAACGCGTTGAGTGTCAGGTAAAAGTATTAGGTAATCCTGAAACATCGAGTGATATTCAAAAGGTTATACAACGAACTAAACTTCAATACTTTATTAATTTTTATTGGCAAATGAACAATATTTCCACCAAGCGCGATAATCCTGAAAGGCTTATCACTTGTTAAGCCTCTCGTGTCATATGAGAATAATGTACAGTGAGTTGTATAACCGGTGTAATACACTCTAGTGAAATAGTCCATATTATCTCTTCAAAATTCGATTTTCAGAGGCTGGACTATGAAGAATAAACCTAAAAAACCTAGTATATTTGGAATCAGGCTTGAAAGGCTAATCCGATAAGTCAATAATATACGGAGTGTTCCATTTAAAAAAAATTAACTTTGCTTTGCCATACTTTCGTGACAAACCCTGTATACTTGTAACTAACCTCATTGCAAAGTTTATTACCCATTTATATTTTAAGAAAAAAAGTTCCCATAAACCTGTGTCCGGAAATGCGTGATTTCTGAGAAACAGATGTCAAAGTTTAGGATTTTTTTTTTTTTTTTTTAACTTCAGATACTCCCCTTTATCTGACGACATGGCGCCCAAAGTGCGGCTCACATCGAATGCTGGACGTGGGAGATAGTATGGACAAGAAAGAGGATTAATTTTTTTTGGAATCCTGAGACTGAGTGAGACCCTAGGACCAAGAAAAAGTGGAAAAAATAAAAAGTCAAGGTAGGTACCAATTAAGCCAACAATTTTTATATTTAATGACTTTTGTGGCTGTAAATCACAACATTTCGCTAATATTTTGTAAATATTCATCAAGTATTATTTACAATGAACAATTTACATGTGTACCAAGCTCAATGTGGGTACCATTGTTTTTCTCTCTTGGATTAACATGAGAAGTGTAATTACTGTAATTTGAGCTCTCGCTTGAGCTAGTATTTCTTTAATTGTGTTTTTTTTTTAAATTTAAACTAAGATACACAATATTTGTTAACAGGTTGTCTGGTAATGGGTAACTTGATGACGCATCTAGAGTGCCTTATGGAGATTGCATTATGTTCAGGCATACATATGACGTCATAAAAGTAATCAGGCAACCTACCTCTCTCAAACAACCTTGATTTCGGATAGCATATGACGAACACAAGCTGACAATACTTGCGTGAATCCAAGCGAACTCCTTGGTCGATAACAATTAGTTGTGCTTTGTGGCTTCGAGAAATTGCTGCAGATAGGTACCATTAAATAACTGCTGAATTTTTCTCTTCCTTTAACCGCTTTCCGAGCTTGGAGTAGGACAGTTTAAATGTGTAGTCCCGTTCAACATGCTTCAGCATTAAATCACTTTTAATTAGGTATTCTTTACTATCAACTATCTAAGAGAGCAAGTTGCGAATTTTATAGAGCCCGTTGACTGGCCGCTGGCCGCCTTATAGCCCAGATTTGAATCCCTGCGATTACTTTTTATAGGGGGACTTGGAAGAAAAAGTCAACGGAAATGGGGCTACGTTCAATAATTTAGAAGAGCTGCGCAACCGAATCATTGAGTGTTGGGGAGAACTGCTGGAACAACGTAACATCGCCAATTCTATCGATTCTTGGCATAGACGTTTAGCATGGGTTGTTGAGGTCCACGGAGGGTATATTGCCTCTTGCCACGTCACTTAAATTGGTTTACTTTATTTTATAAAATTTATAAATAAAAATATTAGTCGTATTGTTAGAAAACTTATTGTTAACTTTTTTAAAATTGGCTATGTTTAAGGAACTGGAAAATCTTTAATTTTTTCTCAATAGTCAAAATCTTCATTTCGAATCCTTATCCTATCCATTTATCTTTCGAACAAGCCCGAAATAGAAGAAATGTGTCGAATAGAAAAAAAAATCTAGCTGAAATAGCATATCCTAGATTTTGCTGTCAATATAAAAAATTGAAATTCGATATTACAAAAAAATCAATATTTCACTTAGTTTTCAACCGATTTTTTCTGTCGAAGTCTTAAAAATTTTGTAAATATTCATCAAGTATTATTTACAATGAACAATTTACATGTGTACCAAGCTCAATGTGGGTACCATTGTTTTTCTCTCTTGGATTAACATGAGAAGTGTAATTACTTGAGCTCTCGCTTGAGCTAGTATTTCTTTAATTGTGTTTTTTTTTTAAATTTAAACTAAGATACACAATATTTGCTTTATTTCTTGGATTCAAAATGTTTACGAAAAAAATGCAAGGGATAATATGGTGGCACGAAAACACTCTAGTCAAAGCCGATTCCGCTTCTAATGACCTCAGATACCCTCTCGATTATAATGAATTTGTAGGTAATGCTCTAAATTCAGATTTCGCTAATATTTCTCTAAATAGTAATCCATTTGTAGGCGCAGAACTGGGCTCAAATATTACTAATAATTCTAACAACCTTGTTTCTATCGATCAACTATGCTTGGTACCATCTGACCAGAATGCTCCCATTGCTCCCAATATTTTAACTGACCCTATTTCGTCAAGTATTTCTTCAATAAATACAAATATTCCAAATATTGTTCCCAATTTAATTTCCAATAATTCTAATTCAGTCAACTCTTCAAGAATAATAGAAACAGCGGCCCTATTAAATATAACCAATGTATTCACTCAAACGCTTGAAAATTTAAATGAACACTACAGTAAACCAAATAAAAAATCAACCATAGTTTTTAGTGGCTATTAACATGATAACCCTAACTTATTTGTATGAACAAACCCTAGAATAGTTATTTATGCAACAAGTGTGTAAAGTGAACCTTTTTTCACGAATGTGAATTTTGAAGCACGAGCCGAAGGCGAGTGCGACAATCACATGAGGGAAAAAAGGTACTTTACGCACGTAATGCATACAAATTTTTTTCTACTACCAATCAAATATGTGTAAAAAAATAAATTTGGACAAATACTTTACGCACTAGTGCTTGAAGAATTTTCACTTTACGTACTAGTGCGTGAAGTAATTTACCAGAAAAATGCCAAATTGACAGTGTTGACATCTGTCATTGACATTACTTTACGCACTAGTGTGTGAGGTGAATTACTTTACGCACTAGTGCGTGAAGTGAAATTTTACATCTTCTGAATAGTGCGTAAAGTGAGTACTTTACGCACGGTAGTAGGAAATAGTTATTTTCCTAACAAGTGCGCAAAGTGTTACTTTTCCGCACGCAAACACAGTTATACGAACGACGCGAAGCGGAGTTCGGATACGTGTTTGCGTGCGGAAAAGACACTTTGCGCACGTGTTAGGAACAAAATTTTTCCTACGAGCTTCATATCAGGTAGGTAACAACAAAAATTTAAAAAAAAAAACGATAATTTGTGCAATTATTTTCAATTAACTTGAAGCAAACCTATTCATTCATCAAAAAAATACATAACAGAAAAACAGAAAATTGAAATCCTCGTCAGAGCTGTTCATCTTAAAGCGTTTAAATTTGATGCAAAAGAAGTTTGTAGATTCTTGCATGTAAATGGGAACACAAATCTGACAATGTGTCAAAGTTAATTATATTCAGTGTTTGTATAGATGTTGGCTGATATAGAAACAGAGAACAAATTTGTCATCATGTGTCAAAGTCGACAGGTGCACTGATTGTTGCTTGACAATTATTTTTACTTTTCGGCACTCAGTGCGGATAAGGCCCGTATCCGCACTGAGTGCGGAAAAGTGAAACTTTGAGAACTGTAATGCGTGCGGAAAAGTACTACTTTGCGCACGCTCGTAGGAAAAAATATTTTTTGGATACCAACTTGACTGATGATGCTGAAAGGGTCAGTATTGATTATTGATGTCTCGTTGTAACGAGGAGAGGCCAAACCATGGTTTGACCAATGTTGAAGCCTCGAGTGTGTTGATAGCTAAATAATTGGCTCTCTTTGCTCGACTTGACCCTGCTAAACCAGATCAGATTAGGGCTGCTGTTATTATGGAACTATTGCGACCAGAGATTAGGTCCAGACTGAGAAGGTTCGGTCTAGCCATGACTTGTGAGGAACTTATAAACACAGCCTCCTCCATCGAAAAAGATCTGATTTTGGAAGTTAATTCTTTAAAAAAACAACTTATCAATTTGTCTAGCGCTTCTGGAGGAGTTGATAATTTTACCTCTGCCAATCCGGGATATTGCAGTGGTCCTGGCGTGGCTGCTAGACAAGATAAATACCAAAGGGGACGACCATCTTCTTGTAAGTACTGCCAAGAATGGCATTATCACAAAGATTGTGCCAACAACTCTTATAATCGCTCGGGAAACCGGGAAGGGGCCGGCCAGGGTCGTCGTTTTCCACCCCGCCCGGCCGATCACACAAACTAGGTATATAGACTATTCAACACCGCGAATCTGACAACTTAAATGAACTGTGTCCACCAAAAATATCTGAATTTAATTTTTTCAAAAATCAAGAAACAATTTATTGGCATACCCCATTAAACATATTACCAGTTGATAAGGATTTTTTAAAATCTTTGCCCTCAAATGAACAAAATCATCAAGAACTTTTTAATCTTATTGAAGAATATTCAGACATTTTTTTATGGCCTTTACCAACCGACTACAATTACCAAAAAACACAAAATTGTCCTTTCAGAACTAAATAAACGGATTATCCATGGGCCCTATTCCATGAGCCCTGAGGTCAAAGAAATCATGTATAATTAAATAGATGAAATGCTCTCTGCTGGGGTTATTGAACCTTCTTCTTCAGCCCACAGTTTGCCCGTTGTCATAGTAAGAAAAAAAGACAAAAAACCGCGTTTCTTGGTGGATTTAAGATTAATAGATAGCATTAGTTTAGATGAGCCGTCAATCTTGCCAAAAATTCCAGATACCTTGAAAGATCTCAGATGTTGCACCATCTTCTCTGCGCTTGATCTAAAATCAGGTTATTAGCAGGTTCCCCTCGAGGACTCTTCCAAGCAATATACTGCATTTTCCACTCCTGATGGTGCACTTTATCACTCTACAGTGATGCCTTTTGGCCTGGAAAATACGCCTGGAACGTTTCAGCGCTTAATGACTAATGAAGTTCTCTATGCGGGTTGCTCAAAGTATCTACTCCTCTGACATAAAAAGTCATCTTAATCACCTATACAATTAGTTTTTGAGAGGCTAAGAATACATAATTTAAAAATTTCTCCAGATAAGTGTCAATTTGCTACATCGGAACTCGACTACTTGGGTCACCATATTTCGGGTAGCCACATTATACATCAAGAAAATCACATACTAGCAGTACAGAACTTTCAAACTCCCAAATCCAAAAAAGACCTCCAAAGTTTCAGGGGCCCACTTTCAGATATCCCCCTCTATCTGACGACAACAAAGTAATGATGGAGGAGGATAAAGGCGTAAAATGTTCAAGACCTTGCGCAGAAAAACTAAAAATAAAACAAGAAATGGACAAAAACAAAATCGCTCTATGTATGGCAAATAATGTCACCCATTAATCTTCTCACGTAATAAAAAAAGTCCATCGAAACAATACATATTTATTCAATTTACTTTCCATTTTTTTTTTCCAAATTCAAATGTACGTCAAACAGCATGTAAAATTAGCACTTTAATTGAGTTTGTCGTGAATTTTTTTTTCGGACATCCAGCAACAGCGAAAAATGTTTCGGCAAGATTTGAATTTTGCTTTGCGGGATAGGAAAAATTAGGATTTCAAATTATTTGTATTTAATATTCAAAGGCTTCCTCGTCCTAATATTATCATAGAGAAGATTTTTTAATATTTGTCACGGGAAATGAGAAAAGTTAAACGTGGTTGGAATATGATTATGTATGCAAACAGTCTAAGGAGATTTTTCAAATATTAGATTCGAAAGACAGGAATTATATTAATTTTTCTAACGTTTCTTGTTGAATTACTTTGGAGGAAATAAGTGTCTCCTATTCTTTTAGAATGCTGAAAAGCAAAATGTATCTTAGTCCTCCCCTAATTCATTCACGACATTCGCGTTCCTACAAACAGACTCCCTAGTTGGTAAGTTTCACTGAGAGAAATCACAGCCCCTAAAAGTTCCTGTCTAACTGGTCCGGAAGCTTAAACTGATATACCCGAGGGCGGAAATGAGGGATATTAAAAAAGTCTCGTTGGTCTAAATCCGTTTAGCGAATCTATAGACTTTCATTAACCGCCCATGTCTCTGTCCCGATAATATAAAATTGATTTTGCTTCGTAAAATAGAAAATCCCACATGCTCTGTTATTGTTTCCGTCTTACTTCATTTTTCTATTCTTTATTTTTCGCAGCAAATTGGTTTATCAAGCGAAAGGAATGCGGATAGATCCTTGAGCTCCCCTAGGACTTTATATTTCTCGATGCTCTCTCAGGATTCTACTGACTTAAAGTTAATTTCGTTTTTGGAGCTACTTGAGATTTGTACGGAATAAATATTGCAAACTGGAAATTGGGAATAAACCGCCCTCGCTATGTCTTTGACAGTGAGATCTGCTTTCGATTTTGCCATGGGAAATATTCAACGTTGGCTGGAAAAGAGCAAAAATTCTGGAAATTTATATAGGCAGTCATAATATACAAATACCGTTACCCGGATGATGTTAAACGCCTCTTAGCGAAATACACCAAGTATAAAACGATATCGTTAAATTGGAACCATTGTTCTTTGAAAGAAGACACGATACAATGCTACAAATGTTGCAGGTGTGGACATAAATCTACCAGTTGTGTGTACTTTAGCCTTGCTTTCAATATTTTTCCGTTACCTATTTTATGGGTTAATTTTCAGGTTCAGGAACTGCGCGATGTCAAGACTTATTTAATTATTCATTATTTAAAATTTCAATATTTTAAATAGATGACAAGTATAAGAAGAAGTCCATGAAATATGTCCATGGAGATGATGGATATGCAAGCCAAGGATATGAAGAAAATGATTTCGAACTCAAAATGAAGATCCAGGCGATTGTTGAGGAGAAATCGATTAGATATTTGGACTCCAAAAAGAATCTTACCGACATAGTAGATCGTTGTCGAAATGTTTCACCCGAGTATCGACCAAAACCAAGTCGTGGAACTTCGAATTGTACTCTTCCAAAGCTCCAGGGTTGGTACTGCTTATCGTTATCTCGAAACCCAATTTGTCTGCCGCTTTGGAGAAAGCGTCGCATACTGGATCCGGATGAACAAATACGAGAAGTAGCTGAAATAGAATTTTGCTATTAAAGTATTTTTTGGGTTGATAGATTTATCTTGTTATTCTTGCTTGTTTTGTAAGACAGACCTAATTAGAATTCTCGTTTCTTGTTGAGTTTGTTATAAAAGTTGCGGTATAGTCCTTTGTTTTGTTCCAATTCGCGTTTAAGATCCTTCAGAAATGAGACTCATTCTATTTAATAGGGGATGTTTTATAAAGAAAATTACTTAATGAAGTTGTTTCAGGAAAAGAGCATATTTAAATTTTAATTGAAATTAGACCTGCAAGTTACTTAAAATTACTATACAGTATCAGGTTTGACTACAAAAATTTTAACACTTGAGAATATGGCCCATTTTGGACAAAAAAGTTTGTACTACATGGGGTCCAAACTCAACCATTTTTAAGAAAAAGGTTTATTTATTAAGTAATTATGCATTTTTAGTCAACAACAATAATGAAATTTGAAAAAAAAAAACATGAAAATGTCATTCGTTTATCGGTATCTAAACATCTGGCAACATAGCACAACACACACACTTGATTTGTCTTATGTCAGTTAGTTGAAGTATTGGAAATGCGCGTAGTTCATTCTTTTTCGAAAATAAAATGTTTATAATTTATAAACATATATGCAGATACTTGTTCAGGCAAGATCGTTGCAAAATGCCTATTTAGCCACCAGAATTTACAGGGTAAGATTTCCCAAGAGCACCCACCTGATGAAAGAACATTGTGCCCATTTTACAAAGATTGCGTGAGACGGGAAGTGTGAGTGTGCAAAACCTGCGTGTTGATCTGAGCGTTTTGAGAACCTTTTAACAAGAATTAATATTTTCATAATGATGATTTGGACTTGGCAAGTAGCTGAGTAAGTATTATTTAATTTTTCTCTTGAATGTTTAGTGGAAAATTGTTATTGAGTGCAATTCACAACTTAATAAAACAGCACATTTTTTATTTATACTAGAAAAGTTATAAAAATGTAAGTTATTATTTACATTATTTGAAATCCAATAACAAACCAAAACGTAAACAGATAAAAATAAATAAACTCCTTGCAAAAAAAAAACTTTCAAATTTACCAGTTTTCTTCACATTTTATGTCCCGGCAGAGATAAAATCTGTACGATGTTGTCACGTTGTTAAGATTTTTCTAAATTTAAATTCTGCGATAACTCCGAAAATACTTACAATTGACCCATGGTTAATAGGACAGTTTCAGCTTGAAATCGGCCATATTATCTCATGTTTAAATATTTGTACTCATACCTGATACACCCTGTATTGCTATATCAAATTCTATTACTGCCTTTTCTGAATCACTTACAATATAAAGAAATAACTTCATTTTTATGTCATTTTTGCATATTTTTTTGTTAGTACCTATGTGTTACGGTAACAAAAAATATGACGCAAAAGCATTCCTATATATTTTATTCGTGTTCATTTCATGTTATAATCGTAACAAGATAAAATATGATGATACGCGGTTGCTTTATTTATTTTTTAACATTTTATAGGTTTGGCGAAAAATTGGAAAACTTTCCAGACAATTTATTTTTAAAACTTTTTCATATCGTCATGAAAATCTCCTAACAAATATTTACGTCCTCTGAAACTTTATTTTCTATTCAAAAAATTTGTTTCCAATCTAAATAATTCAATACACATTCTTACCTTTAAATTATGCTTAGGTGTAGGTGAAATCAGTCCATATTTTGTCTCGTTTGGCCCTCGCTGAAACAAAATACTTCATAAATTAATATTATCGCCATTTTCCGATGCACCGTTTTCCAGTAATATAGCTATCAAAATTGGATTTTGCCTAAGGCCATAAACCAAATATTCCAATATCGAAACACCAGTATTTGAGAGTGGAAAATAGTTATTTTTGCTGTAATGGAAATTGAATATCTGCTTTCATTAATGGATCTGTAAAAGGTGTTAATAAAAAATTGTGTATGTTAATTATTTATGTGTATCTAATATGAAATATCAACAAAATTCTAAATGGAATTTTACAACAATTTGCAACTAACTGGACTAAACCAGTTGGTCTTACTTTTGGTAATCTAACTCGAATTTTCTTTGTTCCTTTTTTCTTCTCGGCATTATCTAATATCAAGAATGATGGTTGCGTATCAACTTGCTGAGACTTTGTTGCAACCATCACAAGTCTTCGTTTACACCGTTTTCATAGCGTATGGATATAAATAAATGTAAATAAATGAATAAAGTGTAGATACAATTTTTGTTTGTCAATGTTTGAAAGTGACGTTAACTTTTCAATTAAGCTAGATCTACAACTGTAAGACGCAACGACTTGCTCCGCCACTGGAGTCAGCTGTCCACGCTTCTTCCTTATCCTTCCTTGATTTAATCAAGCAAACGTTGCACTGGTTCTAAAGGATGACAAATTCTATTTTATTGGTCGAAAAGAAAACAGGTGAGTTGCGTATGTGCGTGGACTACCGAGCGTTGAATGCAAAAACGGTTAAGGACGTCTTTCCGCTACCAAGAATAGATGATCATCTTGAACGTTTAAGAGAAAGCAAGTGCTTTACGTCACTTGATATGTCATCAGGCTACCACCAAATACCAATGGCTGCAGAGTCTAGAGCAAAAACAGCATTCATTACACCGGATGAGCATTATGAGTACACACGAATGCCATTTGGATTAGCAAATGCTCCAGCTATATTTCAGCGAAGTATTAACCTAGTTCTTGGATCATTAAGATTAAACACAGCACTGGCCTACATGGATGACATCTTAATTCCGGCAGTTGACTTCGACGACTGATATAGAGCTTTATCAGAAATCTTATAAGTATTTAGTAACGCTAGACTTACCCTACGTATGACTAAATGTTTTTTTTTTCCCGACGAACCATTGATTATTTGGGACATGAGAGATCGGCAGAGGGTGTGAGACCAGGAAAATCGAAAATAACTGCAGTAGAGAAGTTCTCAATTCCAACAAATATCCATGAGGTGAGGCAGTTTTTAGGACTTGTCAGTTATTTTCGGAAATTCGTCAAGAATTTCGCTCATATCGCAAGACCATCAACCACACTTACTGAAAAGACTGAAACATTTTGTTGGAATCGAGATCAAGAAGATTCTCTGCGGCAGCTCAAACAGATACTGTGTACTCGACCAATTTTAGCTATTTCTGATCCTAATTCAGAGACTGGAGTTACACACTGATGCATGGAAATGGGGACTAGGAGGCATATTGTTACAGAAACAACAAGATGGCAAATTGAAACCTGTGTTGTACTATAGTCGTCAAACAAGCAAGGAAGAGCAGCACTACCACTCCTACGAGCTAGAGACATTAGCCGTCGTTAATTGCATGCAGCAATTTTGTGTATACCTCCTAGGAATCCAGTTTAAAGTATTCACTGATGGTAGTTCAGTACGAAGCACTTTTAGTGAGAAAGATATGATGCAAAGAGATTGCAGAACCGCAAATATGAAATTGGACAACAAGTTATGATGAGACTAAATATAGCATCAAATAAAGGGCAAAGGAGAAAGCTATTAGCAAAGTATGATGGATCCCACATTGTGACAGCTGATTTAGGCAGAGATCGATCGATATATGATTGAAGATTTGCCCGGTTCAAGAAGACGTCGAAAGAAATACAGAGGAATATATGCTGTAGATCGTATGAAGCCATTTAATATCAGACTGGACACTGATAAAGAAGATTCCGAATTGAAGGATGGGGAGAATGTTTCCTATGGACAACTTGTTCATGAAGAAAAAGTATCTTCACAGGAAAACGACTCCCAAGAACAAAGTGTTCATGAAGAAAACGTTTCTACAAAAGGAAAAGATTCCGCAGAACAATGTGTTCATGAAGAAAACGTTTCTTCAAAAGAAAAAGATTACCAAGAACAACGTGTTAATGAAGATAACATTTCTTCAATGGAAAACGTTTCCAATGATGTAGGTGGCGATGGAGAAAAAGTTTCTTCATGGGAAAAAGTTCCCAAAAGGCAACTTGTTGAGGAGGAAAACGTTTCTTCCGAGGGAAAAGTACCCTTTAAATCAAAAGTTGATTCAACAAGTGAGAAGATTTCTCCGAAGAAATACAATAGGCGCGCCCGGATGGTGGGAGAAGTTCCCCAAAAGAAATGCATCTCACCTACAACATTTATAAATCATGAAAAACACGTTTGTTGCGGAAATAACCCACAACAAGTTTAAATTTTGTTATTTCTAATTTAATATAATATTCCTATCTATTATTCACCATACAAATAATATTCTAAAAATAGATGCCTGTAAAACCGGCAACAACAACCCTTTGAACTGGTAAAATTGCAGGTTTCTTCATTACCTTATAAGGCAGTGAAACTTTCTCTCCGTGTGATTGGTCAGCCGCCGCACAAAACCTCTAGTGTTTTGCGACCTGCTCCCTGGCAGCTCTAGTCGACGCACATTCTTCAGTACTAATAGAATAAGCGAAGAGTTCGCACCCTCGCGCCCTCTGAATGCTTTCCAGGAGCAAAACCCCCAAAAACCCCCGTTAGTACGCGCGATTTATAGTGAAATACTACTCTCTGTGTCTCAAGGCCTGACATGGTCTATATTATTGATTGCAATTCATGTAATAAACCCCTAATTATTGCAAGTCACCTCGGACGAGCAAAATTCTCTCCTACGCTTGTATATCATTGTGTTTTCTTTTGATCTCAGTGGAAAATTTCCTAGCTGCCATTGTGAATAGTGGTGATAAATGGATAAATAATCGCCTCGATTTATCTGCATGAACCGGATTAAGCAAGTAAGACCGTTACAATTTCTCTAACAGTCGAACAATAAATACTGATTAGTGTTTCGCTTGAAATGGACTATAAATTGAAGTGTTTTCTAATCTTCAATGCAGAAATTTGGTTTTCACACTCGTGAAATTAACATTTGTACATACATTTGTATATAGAAACTGAGCATATATAAAGACTTTTCTTGCACATATCCTACTTCAGGAACTAACTTGATGATGATCGTCGCGCGTCTCCTCAACCCAGTACGTCACGGCTTAGTCAGTCTGTCCGTTGATCGGTTCCAACATTCCGTCCCTTCGTTAAAGCCTTAATGGTTCAATCTTCCCCAAGGTTGCTGGCGGTACTTCTTTTGTGGGCTGGTTGCCGTTCCCCACTGATTCTAGTCCTTGACCTGGCTGAGTATGGGTGACCGACGTGTCAGTAGAATCGATGACATCAGCTGCTTCTGGGTTTAGTGGTAGATGCTCCAATATGATCTCATTTCCGTCTCGTTTTGTAACTATGTACTCTGTCTTCCCAAATTTTGATGTTAATTTATGTTGTTTTACCGTGTTCTCTGTGTCATTACTCTGTTCCCAATCTGGACAGAAGTCTCTTTTGCTGGTCTCGTGTCATTTTCCCTTTCTTTTCCCTTTGATTTGTTCAACATATCCTCATCTCGCACTTGTTGATCAAGGCTCTATGATATCATTTATGCTGGGTATTTTGTCTCGGATATTTCTATTGAATAACAATTCTGATGGGGATTTACCCGTTGTCCCATGGAGGGTACCGTTATACATAAGCATGAACTTTCCTATTTCTTCTTTATACTTTTATCAGCATTATGACCGATTCACGTTCTCGGCTTCTCCATTAGCCTGTAGCCAGTGAGGTGGGATTAAATCAATATTGTTTCCCTTGCAATAGTTCTGAAATTCTTGGCTCGCTAATTGTCTACCGTTGTCGGCTCTGATCGTTTTGGAAATTCCAAGTTTAAAAAACAGTACTGTTAAATGGCTTATGACAGCAAAGGACGTAGTAGATTTTGTTACGGGATGATTTTTCCTGGGCCAAAATAAAAGGAAATAAGCGTATTCGCCTCATTGAACAGCATACCTTCGCTGAGCCACTGTTTTCTTTCCAATAGTTGTGGCCACACTTTTCTTCAAACTTTTCATTCTTCGCAGAATTATCGAGTTAGAGGTTGAATAATGGAATTAATTTCCTTTTAGTAGGGTTAAAATAAATAGTCAATTAATTTATTAATAAATAAAATCACAATATTTACATTTGAACAGCTGATTGTCTGATCCGATTAGATTGACTAGATTGACAGCGCTCCAAATAAGGTCAATGGCCGGTACTAACTTAATTTAAATAAGTCCCATGCCCCAACTACCATCAAAATTCCCCAGAACCTTTCACCTTGGAGTTTTGACAGAACCTTTTTAAAGGACATTGAAGGATCAAGCAAAGGTCATTCAGGTCGAGGACTTTCCACGATTAAGTGTTCGGGAAAATTCCTCAGGCACATTTTGCCGATTTCTGAGTTGTCCAGTTTTCGCTCATAGATCTAGGGTGGCTAATCCGTTATTTTAGCACCAAAGCGCCTTGCGCGGATTTCTTTGTGAGCCGAAAAAGAGCAATGTGATCAATTGTTTGTTCCTAAAGGCCAAAGTATTTTGATAAGTGGTTTTTCTTATTTGTCTTCTCTGTGTCTCTATTTCCTATGTAAAAGCATAGTTTTCTGTTAATTATATGGTTAAATTTCAAGTATTGGACATACCTACCGCTCCACGCCCAGTCTCATATCGTCAATTTGTTTCAGGCCTTATTTAGTCGTCACGCTTTAGTCCTTAACTTTGAGTAAACAGTTAAACGTTAAGCGTACTGTATATTTCAAGTAGTACCTCCTGTCTTCAGCCTCTGCTAGACAATTGGAAGCCTTGGTGCCTTCTAATTACTGAACTTCAGTGCCCAGGGCCAGTTGATTCTTGTCGCGACCCTGATCCAGTCCCAGGCCATCGGAGACACTGGAAGATATCAATCCAATCCTTCAGGTTTTCCTTAAGGGATCAGGGACTACTCAGGTTTGATAAGTGTGTTGTTTTGTCTCAATATCTGGAACCTATCAAACCTTACCAACCCCTTGTTGGAATAAACCACCACAGCAACGCAGTCTTCTACAATAATAAATTCGCCCTTCAGGTTTTTGTTACTTCAATTTTAATTATTTATCTATATTACCTATATTATTCCATAATATTAAATTGACCTTTTGTTTGGACGCCATATTGCGGTGCGCGAACATAGTTGCCAAAAGAAAAAAACAAAAATTACTAGCGGGATGTCAACATTAAAAACAAAAGGAACTAAATGATTGATCCTCGCTATCCTTTTTGTTTGTTTGCTTTCTCTCTCGGATTGATGAAAGTAAATACCTAGGTAGATATTTTATTATTTCTATTCTGCCAATTCTGCCCAATACAAGCTGAAATTGGCTTTTCTTTTCAAAAACATTCGTAAAGTAAATGTAATTTATTCAGTAACTTTTGTTTTCAATGTTGACAGTACGCTAGTAAT
This sequence comes from Ceutorhynchus assimilis, assembly GCA_917834065.1. Lineage (NCBI taxonomy): Eukaryota > Metazoa > Arthropoda > Insecta > Coleoptera > Curculionidae > Ceutorhynchus > Ceutorhynchus assimilis. Next base: position 13,895,165 of record OU892287.1, read on the forward strand.
TTTTTTTCTTCTACTTTTGGCAACTATGTATGTGCACCGCAATATGGCGTCCAAACAACAGGTCAATTCGCCCTTCAGGTTACGTATTGTCACTTCAACTTTAATAATTAATGATCTTTATCTTTCTAATATCCCATAAATACATGCTGCACTGAATACAGGAAAATACTTGTACACTGGGGTTAAATGGTCATTTACCAAGGTAGTGCATATAGTAAGCTTGTCTATTAATCTACATTTCAGGTATTAATGCTGTTATAAGTGTTATACAATACTCTTTACTTCTTTATTTTAGAGACTCAAGTTGAGTGTAATTATTGTTAATACTATTTTTAGAACGTAAGGTTAGGTACTCCTAGTCGATTTATTTTGTTCTTGTTCTGGTTTCAGTGTTAATAATTTTCAGTGTTCTAGGGCGTTCGGAAAACCCACTCCGAACCTACTCTAGAGTCAAACCTGTTCTGGTTCTAATTAAAAACCCTTACCTGATTGTAGCAAAGCGTTTCACTTCTGCCCATCCTTCTTGTTTACTTTTATATTTCAGGTTGTCCTGCTGTAGCTCCGTAGAAGTTTCCTGCTTTCGTTATATCGGTTGACTTTACAGGGTCCTTATTCTTGAAACTAGGGAGCAGCGTTCCCAGGAGAACCCGTGTTTTGTCTTTGTTCCTTATATTGTCATTTGCATATGATTGAGAAAGACGGAACACTCGTTCTCCTGGGAACGCTGCTCCCCTGTTTCAAGAATAAGGACCCTGCAGGGAAAAGCAGGTGGCGCTCTATATTTAATTATTTAATTGATCCACACCCCTCTCCGTATTGGAAGCTAGTCGGCAACCCTTCACACGAAGTTCCGTTTCTAGATTTTAGCCAGCGACCAACCCTGTCTTTCTATTTTTTTTTTTGTTTTAGACACCCATACTGTCTCACTCCCTCAAATTTTATTATTTACCTTTCAATCGTGTTTTGAGGGTAACAATTTCATGAACCTAATATCTTGATATCTTGAAGTAGTCTATTGTTACCAGTATCTGTTCCTGGTTTGGTAGGGGTCCCATGAGATCAACAGCCAAGCATTGCCAGGGGCCATCTGGGTATTTCTGACGTGTAATAGGAGGAGGTCTTACCGGTTGGCTTACTGAAAGGCAATCTCTACAATTATTCTTCACATGATTTTCGACATCTCTGTCCACCCCTGACCACCAAACCTTTCAATTCTGCGCTTCATTACGCTAGCCCCAGAATGCCCTTCATGTGCCAGTTGAGTGTTCATTCTCTGAGTGGCCTGGGTATGCATAGTCTATTGTTACCAGTATCTGTTCCTGGTTTGGTAGGGGTTCCATGAGATCAACAGCCAAGCATTGCCAAGGGCCATCTGGGAATTTGTGGCGTGTCATGTGTGGAGGTCTTTCCGGTTGGCTTACTAAAAGGCAATCTCTACAATTCTTCACATGGTTTCTGACATCTCTGTCCACCCCTGGCCACCAAACTTTTGATCTAATTCTGCGCTTCATTACACTAGCTCCAGGATGCCCTTCATGTGCCAGAGTGGCCTGGATATGCATAGTTTGTTGCTCTGAAGCAAAATTGGTCCTAGTGTAAACAATTCCTACCGAAAAGGGTAATAACCATCTTTATCTGTGAGATCCCAACTATTGTTGTTAACTTTCTGCACTGCATTCGAGAGTTCATTGTCTAGTTTTCTTTGAGTCGTTTTTTTCCGAGATTGACATAGCTTTTGGTGTCTTGTATTCTACGAAGGTACATATGTTGTACTCGCACTCCTTATGGTTTATGACCTTGAACTGGAATGACTGTAATTTTAGTACCCAGCGTTCTATTCGTGCTGGGGGTCGTGATGTGGGTTTGAAGAGCGCTTCCAATGGCTTATGGTCTGTGACCAATTCGAATTCTAAGTCTGTTAATTAAAAGTAGAACCTTTCGACTGCCCTAACTACCGCCAGGCTTTTCTTTTCACTTTGGGACTAGCACCTTTCTGTTTTTGATAACTCCTTGTTGGCAAAAGATATGACTTTAGGCGTTTGTTCGTTGAATTGAATAAGGACTGCTCCTAACGCTATTGGACTAGCGTTAGCCTCATCTGACTGCAGATGAGGTCGTTTTCCTGATTGAGGATGGGCGGCCTTGTAAGTACCTCCTTTAATTTGTCGAATAAGTCACAATCTAATGCGAGATACATACACGAATACGAATCCTACTTCAGGAACTAAGTTGATTAATTATTTTTCCTTTAATTATTGTATACAAATACTCCGCACTCGACGCCAGCCAGCTGTCGACTCCCTGATCGTATGATCGTCGCGCGTCTCCTCATCCCAGTACGTCACAGCTTAGTCAGTCTGTCCGTTGGTCGGTTCTCATAGGATTCAAAAAAGAGTCGTGGAAATGTAAACGAGCTTCCGACAGCTGCCAAGCTTCAAGAGATTCTCTCAAAAAATCCAAGAGTCACTGAGACTTCCTCTGGAATTATGGCATTACCGCAGAGGTGGTACTTGGTTGGCTCCTGGATACACACTTTCCCGGCTCTGAGATCCTGCAAACAACCAATGCATGCTCCAGAAGCTGGCGCAAGGTCAGCTGACTGGTAGATTGCTGCGAGGGTGGTGACAGAAAACTCTACTGTACCTACTGTCGTTTATTTATTGCATTCCTGGGGCTTATTATATTATTGTTTGCAAATAAATCTGTGATTTGAAACCGTTTATTGTGGATAGTAATTCCTGCTTCCTGTCCGACACTTCCTACTTCAGCTACTGACGCCCTGGGCATTCCAAACTCCACTTAGCTACCTAGTGAGCAATCCTTTTGTCGCTTTCAAATAATTCAAAGGGTGATGCTCGAGCAAATTCCAATCGTCCAGCAAAAAGCCAAAAGACTTTATAAATTTGGCGCCCGAGCAGGGACCGTTTAGATTTGAAGTAGGGAGTTCTCTGACCGTATCCTCGGCTTTGTGACTTTCGTTTTTTTTTTATCCCTTCATTTGGAGCTTTTGAGAGTGAGTGGTGCACAGGGAGCCGATCCTCGAGCCAGGGAGTGGAGCTACCCGGGAGAACGAATTTTTCGTCTTTATCATTCTCGTTTACTTTTCGATTACGTTGACAAGGACAAAACATTCGTTCTATCGGGACGCTCTACTCCCTTAAACGAGAATCCGGCCCCAGATAGTATTATTCCGAATCTTTCACAAAAGGGGCTGGAGCCAAAGAGGCTCATCTGGTATACAGACGGGTCTCTCATAGGTTTCTGGAACCTGATGAAATGAGGCCATGTCCGACCTGAGCAGGTCTGTACCTTTCTTAAAAGTTGCAGGCTCCTAAGGTAAGATAGAGCTACACCATGAAGGGGATAGCACAATGGGCCATATTCCCTTTCAGTTTCAAATCAATCAATGAAATATTTATTGCCACAATGGCATGTGAGTTAAACTAGTTCTTGAAGGAGAGTTTCTTAGAATAAAATCGCAATTTTATTGATGTGCACATTAATTTTTTTCAAAAAGTCTCCAATATTCAATTTTTCAAACAGACACCATTCATAAGATTAAGGATTAAAATTGTTTTTTTTCCGTCTAAATCAACCGATCGCATAATCCAGCTTTATCGATCATAATATGGTAAAAAATACGCCACCCACTCATAAAGATTTATTATCTTTTCCTCCAGGCTATATAAATATTCGCCAGGCAAATAATTCTCAGAGAGAAGATATTTCATTTTTTTTTCACGTAGAATTCAAATTCCGATGTAGGCGAAACCACAGCCTGTGAATCAATTGCATTTCGTCGAAAATCAAATTTGAAACGTTCTACGAAGTAATTTGCATTTAATTACAAGTCCCCTGTACTAGAGGGAATGACTATTGATGAACAGCTATAGCAGCTACGGACAATTGAAAATTAGCACTGTATTGGCACACGAACAAACAGTAGCAATTTTAAAAAGTAATTGGCTTCAAATGAAATTTCACCGGAACGAATGGATAGTGGAATGTACGAATCAAATAAAATTGGATACTGGCTACTTTTCAAAACATCTGGAAATCTAATAGCTCATAAATTATAAAAACTTCTCTTATTTATTTGTGGACCATTATTCATATACAAAATATAATAAAAATATCTACTAATCATTTTACCTTTGAAGCTTTTAAAATTGATGAAGATACTGTGGATTGTAATCTTCTAGAAGAAACTGAACTATTTGGATCTTCAAATTGTATCGTGCGTCTTTGATAACGACCCTCTCGTAGATTTTCCGAAGAAAATTCAATTTCTTTGTTAGAACGTTTGCGTTGCACAGTCTTTTTGCCGCAAATGTTACCGAAACAGAGCCATCCGCCGCTCACCGAGTCCTCACTTTCGTACAGAGGAGTGGACGCGCCGAAATTGTCGTTGATATTTCCGCAACGCTCGCAACTAGACATCTTAACGAAAAATAAACATAATGTTTTGTATCTGACGAACTATTGTTCAATACAAAAAATTATAGATTTTGCCCAAGCTTATCTAATAGATAAGAGACAGCGAATGATTAAATACGTAGTCCTGATAAATTTTTTTTTGTCAACACTGGTTATTACACTTTTTTAGGTTATAAATATGGTGAAAATGGCGAGATAATTAGGAGAATAACAAATCCTGGGATTAGTTTTCGTGTTTAATGGACTGTAGCTTAGAAATAATTGTTTTTGATAAAAACAATGTTTTCCATCGTTTTGTATCGTATCTGGCTATGTATAGGTGAGAAAGACTATATACAAAAGAAACACCAAGACTGGTTTGATGAGAACGACACTGAAATTCAAGACCTTATCGAAAAAAAAGGAAAAGTGCATATTCCATGGAAAAGCGACCCCAGCTCGACTGTAAAAAAAGGCAATACCAACAAGCAAAGGCCAATGGTGGCTAACAAAATCACACGAAATGCAGCAACTAGCTGAATCCAACAGCACCGGGGCCTTCTTCCGGGATACTGAGATGGTATATACGAACCAACCACTCAAGGACTCAATCCATTACGATCCAAAGATGGCACAAGACTGCTTGAAGACAGTTCTTCCATTAATTCTCGTTGGAAGGAACACTTTCAGGAACTACTTAACAGAGAATCACAAATTACTATTTACATCTTCAACGAAATTCCACAGAAACCAATACAACAAGAACTGAGCGAGGTTCCTAGAAATCTCAGATATGGGCAGGTTGAATAGGCAATCAGACAACTACAGAAAAATAAGTCAGCTGGTATTGAAACTCATGGCATTCTTGTTAAATTCTTTAAACAAGAAGGACGTACACTAAGTGCACAAACCCACATCCTAATAAGTGAAATATGGATTACTGAGACCATACCTGGTAAACTTAGAGATCTCTAAGGTTGTAATTTTTTGAAGGCGAGACAAGGCTCAATATGGAATCTACTGAGGGAAAGATACTTGCCAGGATATTATCGGATCGTCTAATCCCAACGGCCGAAGAGAACCTCCCAGAGACACAGTGTGGCTTTAGACCTAACCGAGTTGGTACAGCTGACATGATTTCCAGTGCAATACAAATGCAAGAAAAATGCAGAGAGCAAAATCGCCCTCTATACAAGGCTTTCATAGATTTAGTGGAAGTATTTGATTCAGTAGACAGAGAAGGTCTTTGGAAGACATTAGCAAGAGTACATCCAGATGATAATATAAATGCAACCGTCCTAAGCAACGACGGACAAGGAGAGTCTATCCAAATATCTACAGGCTTTAAACAGGATTTCTGAATGTCAGAGGATCGAAAATATAAAGAAGGATGACCAAATGAATGAAGATTTGTCTCTCAATGTAAATGAAAATATTTGCCAAATTCAGGTTTCCAGCAAACTTTTAAGTTCAAGCTCAACAATAAACCGTTTCGACATGAGAGAAATGCAAATGATTTCCAGGATGGTACTGCAGTCCCAAACAATCCTTGCTGGACTTGCTTCGAACTACATTTTGCAAAATTTTCTTCATTTAAAGAACACATGTCAAAGATGCCATTAAGTAGGTCATAAAGAAGGATTTTGCGAATTTATAAACCAAAATAAAAGTTTTGAGACAAATTATAATTTGAAAAGAAGATGCAGTTCCTATTTTCAAAGCAAAAAGACCAGTAGCTTATTCAGTCATGAATAAAGTTGACCAAGAACTTTAAAGGTTGTAAGAAAAAAGTATCATATAATTAGTTGAATATTCTGATAGAGCAGCTTCAATTGTAGTTACAAAGAAATGAAACGGAGATGTCAGATTATGTGGCGATTACTCTACTGGTCTCAATGAAGCACTTCTACCACATCTTTACCCTGTTCCAACGGTCGAAAAAAAATTTCAAAGTTACAAGACGCTACAATTTTTAGTATCATTGACCTTTCTGATGCTTTCCCTCAAATTGAAATCAATAAAGAATCAAGAAAATATTTAACAATAAACACTCATCATGGATTGTTCCAATACGATTTAATTCCACACAAACCTGTCGACTGATGAATGATTTTCTTGAACATTAAAACCACACAACTAACACTGATGATTTGCCGATCCATGCGCAGTGGGAATGTGTTTCATCATTTCTGGCGCGTCTTCGACTTAACAATACGTTCATTGTTTTCATGAATATTAATAAAGGAATGCTGCATCAGGATAAAAATAATAATTTACGTCAGAGTTCGAGCACCGGATGCACATGTAGATGAAACGAAGCGTGCATACTGACTTAACACTTGCATGAACTTGTGTAACGCTGGGACGCCTCCCATGGGGCCCATGGATAGGTGACGTAAATGGGGCCCGGAGAACGAGGCGTCAGAAATTGGGTGCTAGTATTGGTTTTATAGGGAATCCGAAAAATGGGGCACAGGTCTAGCAGCGGGGACGAGCAAGTGGCCCTTTTCTGACTTCACTGAAATGGGGCCCAAAATACACGTCATTTACTCGCCAAACTTATAATGGAGGTTCACGAAAAATGGGGGCATCCGAAAAATGGGGCACAGGTCCGGTGATATAGGTCTAGCAGCGGGGACAAGCACGTAGCCCCTCTCTGTTTCATAACCCTATTTTACTAACATGGGGCCCCCCGACCGTTGAAACGGTGCGAGTAGTTCGAGCAGGTTGGGTTAGGTTAGAGTAGTTCAGGAAACTGTGAGCAGTTTGGGTAGGTTGGAGTAAGTTGGAGTAGTTCGAGCAGGTGGGAGTAGGTTGAAGTAGGTTCAAGCAGCTTAGAGTAGATTAGAGTAGATGACATTGACAGATGACTGACAGATGACAGATGACGTTATCTCCTCCGGAGGACGGAGGATGCTCAACGAACAAACTATATCTACTTAATAGAATGCCTTTTGGTATAAAAGTTGGTCAAGCCATTTTTCAACAAGTTATGGATACCATGTTATCAGGTCTGAAAGGAACCACGGCACATATCGATGATGTTTTAATATCAGGCCAATCACAGGAAGAACATTTTAAAAATTTAAATCTTGACCTAAAGCGTATAGAAGAGTTTGGTTTTCACTTAAAATTACAAAAATGTAAATTTGGAGTCGAAGAAATTAAGTATTTGATATATATTTTAAGTGAAGGTGAGTTAAAACCGGATCCAGCGAAAACTGGAGCTATCAGAAATATGCCACCGCCCCATGATATCACCACTCTACGTTCCTATCTTGGCGCAATAAGCTATTAGGGTAAATTTATCACAGAAATACACATCACTTTACGTCAACCACTAAATAAATTTTTAAAAAAAGGAATGAAAAACAGAATGTCAAGAATTGTTTGAAAAATTTTAAAAAAATTTGGAGACGTGTACCAATTCACATATTCTTATATCTCAATTATAAGCGTTTGACTATCTTATAGTCTACATTCCATCAAAGTAATGACCCTTGATAATTTTATTGTTATACAGCTTGTTATTGTATCTTAAAAAATCTAGCTCATGTAATCATTGTCCCGCTCCATACACATAGGCCTCGAACATAATTCTTTCCAGCAACGGTATCAGTGACCTGACATCTGGGTTCGTCATAAAAGGTGGGTATTCAGAAGATTATCCTTAACTTTTAATAAATTATTACAACCACATGTACTAGTGTAATTTACGGATTAGTTTAAAGTTTAGTGTTTATCTAGGAAAACATAAACTATAAAATTCGATACTTTTTTAGCTTTCAAGTGATTTTATCCTCGAACAGATTAGGTCGTTCGCAGAACTCCATGTGTTTGTATATTCCAAGGGTCACATTTTAACTATTTATAAAAAAAAAACTTTTTCCCACGAAAGATGAACTTGAACCAAGATTATGAATTTACTATTGATTTTGTTACTGTCCAACCAACTACAACCCAGTTCACCAAATCATTTTAGCCGGTGACGCAAGTATTACTGGAATAGGACCCTGTATTTTACACAAATTTAAAAATGGCACTATAAAACCTATATAGCACGCATCTAGAACTCTTACTGAAACAGAAAGGAAATACAATCAAATTGAGAAGGAGGCATTGGCTTTTTAATATTTGCTGTCACAAAATTTCACAGAATGACTTATGGTTGAAATTTCACTTTACGAACAGAACACAAACCTCTTTCAACTATTTTCGGTTCAAAGACAGAAATTTCAATTCACACTGCAAATCGACGAAGATGGGCATTAGTTCTCAAAGCATATGAATTCAAGATAGAATATATTAAAACTAGCGATTTTGGTCACGCAGATATTTTGTCAAGATTAGTTAGTCAGACGACCAATGATGAAGACAGTTGATTGCTCAGATAAAACATCGAATGTTTTAGAAAATTTGATTCATCAAGAAACTCAAGAGGACAAAATGTATTCTAAAGTTATTCAATATGCACAGAATGATTGGCCAACAAACAAAAAGGATATGTATTGGAAATTATGTACTTGATTTCTATTATAGACGAGACCCATTATCCGTTGTTAAAGGTTGTCTAATGTTTGGAGACAGAATAGTCATACCCATTGAAATTTCGAAATTCTCTTCTAAAATCACTACATACATTCATACTATATAGATTCTTGACAAGAAACAATGAAATCCATAGCACGTGGATACGTTTACTGGCCAAATATAGACAGGGATATTATCAATTATGTGCGAACATGCGAAGAATGTGCAGAAATTTCAAGAAGTCCATCAAAAATTTCTCGAGTAGCATGGCTTGTTCCAAAGGGTCCATGGAAACGAATTCATAAAGATTTCGCTGGTTCAATCAACGATTATTAATATTTAATTATTGTTGATACCTATTCAAAGTGGCCTGAAGTTTTTGAAACCAGAACAATCACGTCAAGCTTCACAATATCAAAATTAGAAGAAGTATATTCACATCAGCAGCATGCAGTCAATTCACTTGCAACGAATTTAAACAATTTGATCGGAAGAATGGTATTGAACATATTTGAACAGCAGCATATTGGCCACAGTCAAATGGTCAGGCAGAAAAGTTTGCTGACAACTTTGAGAGGGCACTTTCAAAAATTAAACAAGGGGAAAGTCATATAGGCAATTACAAGATATAAACATATTTTTAAGAGTGTACTCCAAATCCAAATTCTCCAGATGGAAAATTTCCGGCTGAACATATGCTAGGAAGAGGTTGAGAATTCCACTTGATTTGTTACTTCCTCCAAAAAATATCCAGATTAATGAAATTTCAAACAAATTTAAAGAAGATTTGCAAAAATTTACAAAAATTAACAAGTTCCGTTGGATTCCTGGAAAAATCATAGAACCAATTGGCAATGTGATGTACAATATACTAGTGTTTTATCCAAATAATCATAATATATTAAGACCTGATAACATGGTATCCATAACTTGTTGAAAAATGACTGGGGCATTTTTTATCCAAAAGGCATTCTATTGTATTGGAACAAACCATGATGAGTGTTTGTTGCTAAATATTTTCTTGAGTCTTTACTGATTTCAATTTAAAGGAAAGTATCAGAAGGGTCAATGATACTAAAAAGCGTAGCGTTTTGTAACTTTTTGTATGGAAAGATGTCATGCTAATCAAATTAAAAGAAGATAATATAATAAAGAACCAAGAAAAGTTTTCTGATCCTATTACATTTTTTTATAGAAGAGTTTAATTTGCAAGATAACGTAGAACATAGCTCAGATAAGTGTTTAGATCAAGAAGTTATCATTGAAAATACACCAAATAACAATTTAATAGAATTCACAACAGATAATACAAATACTGAAGAAATGATCGACTGTCAAGAACATAGTGCAAATACTGTTAGTTCTAATGAAGCTGTTCTGAAGTAATACAATTTAGATAAGTAGTCAAGTTAGAAGAACGGGAAGGTTAAGAAGAAGACCTTCGTATTTGGAGGATTTTATTCTAAAAAAATGAGAAATGTTAGGAAACAGTACCAAGACGTTCTGTGATATTGATTGTCATTTTATTTTACTGTTGAATTTAATCAAATCTTTTCAAAAACAAATATTGTTGTAGTTAATCCGAACTACAACAACAATCATACTCTCGGGATCGTGGGATCGTCTATGATGATGATGATGATGATGTAGTAAGAGCCTAATTTTTAAGCTCAAACTGTGAATTGGATTCGCTGAGGAACAGAAACAGAACTAAATAATAAGATTCTTGTTCTTCCTCTTGGAAAGTTTCTTCCAAGCCTATTTAAAGGAAATTATATGTAGGTACAAACTTTTCTAGAGCGATGTCCATTTTCATTGGAAATTGAACATAAAGATTATCTCTGTACTTTAGTAGCGAGTTTCATGATTTTTTTGGTCGGCTTAAGATCTGTTATCCCACTCAATATTGTCCGATGCGGACCTAGAGAGCTTCTTTGTTTCCTTGTTTTCCGAAACTGCTTCCAGCTTTATGATCTGCGGGCCTCCAGATCTTGACCTGGAACGACTTCTTGTGTTCACTATCAAAAAATCTACAAAAATCTTCAAATAAATGATCTGCATCAAGTTATTCAGTAGTTTTTCCAAATATAGACAAACTGTCGTATTTCATAGATTTTTGCTGTGCCATCAATTAAGCATTGAACATTGATTCTATGTCGCTTTTATAAGTAGAACTCTTCAAATTCCTAGACTCTCGTGGTTTTTCAGTGACAGCATCATCAATTTCCTGTTCCTTTCATTAGTTCAATATGATTCCTTGATTATTCGGGCTGAAACATAATTAATTGATTAATCTGTAATTTTATGGCCTCTTTGGTAAATCCTGCTTCAGTTGTTGAAATTTCAGAAGAACTTGTGGACATAGAAGAGGATCAATGGTATGAGTAGATTCCAAAAACATTTCTTAGGTACTGTCAAAGTTTCATCATTTCGAGTTTCTATGGTAATTGAAGATTCTATGTGTGTCTGTATGTGTGTTGGAGGTGTCAGTTGCACCACGACTAAGGTTGATCTATTGTACTCCTCCTTCTGCTGCTAAGTTCGGGTTTCCTGCTCAACGCAACCCCTCCAGTCTCAGGTCCTTCAGGAATTTTACGATATCTAGCGGTTCCAGGGCTGGAATGTCTTCCAACTGTATAAGGCCACTTCCCAAGTTCTTCATCCTTGAGCGACTAACGGCATCGCAGTTCAGTAGAAGATGGTGAGGGGTCTCTTCTTCGTCTTCACAGAATCTGTAGGTGCCACCTTCTTCTAACCCCAACTTTAGTAGGTGTTTCTTAAGTCTGCCATGTTCCGAGAGAAACCCGATTAGAGTCTTGAGACTTTTCTTGCTAAGCTCAGCAGTTCTGATCTTTTTTAGCCATTGTTCCTTAGCCGGTTCTCTTTTTTTTTGAGGATTTCTTTGAGGTGCGCATTTTCGATGCCGCGAAATGGTTCTGGCCCAGTGAAGGGAGTAGACGATCCCGTTCTTGCCGTTCTGTCTGCGCATTCGTTGCCCTCGAAACCTGTGTGTCCGGGCACCCAGAGAAGGAGGTAACTTTATTTTGTTTTCCCAGCTCATTTAGTTTCTGTAGTTTCTCATACTGTCTTAGAATTGATGACCGAGGATCTCATTGCTTTGATAGCTGCTTGGCTGTCAGACATTATTACAATCTCCCGTTTCCGATAATTTCTGGTCAGGTTGAACTGCACGCATCTTCCGGTCGCATGAATTTCCGCTTGAAATATGCTTGGTGATTTTCCCCATTGGCTCCGATCCGAGTATCTGGTCGGTGGCCCGAATACTCCGGCTCCAGTTTCCTCAGCAGTTTTGAAACCGTTTGTGTACCATTTGCTGGTGTTTACTTTAAGGCATTGGATAGATTCCATGTCCCATCTGTTTTTTGTACTTAGTTCGATGGAAAAGTTTTTCTCGAAACTGAATTTATCAACAATCACGTCTTTTGTTAGATCCATGAGGTGTGCACAGTTTGGGAGAGGAAAGTTCTGCCAGGGTGGGTTCCTCTTTGTAGACCTATCTTCTCAAGACTAAGACATGATCCACTGGCAACCAGCGTCACTATTATGTGGAGTGGTGTGGGGTCTAGAATGACTTCTAGTGCCGCGGTTGGGCATGATCTCATTGCTCCTGTTATAGAGAGACACGCGAGTCTGCACTTTTCCTAGGCTTTTTCTAGCTGTTACTAGTTGGATTCAGCTATACCAGGCTACCGCTCTCCATAGGTGATAATAGGTCTCACTATCATGATATACATCCAAGAGAAGTTTAAAATCTAGGGTTATTCAATTTAACTTCTTTTTTCCAATCAAGTCTGCTTCCATCGAGGCGAATGTTTCTCAGGTTTGGGAATTTCATTCTTTTTGTTAATGTTACCAGTGTGGTTTTTGCGTTTTAGATTCAGCCCCACTGTCTGACACCATTCCTTCGTGGTTCAAAGTGCTTTTTCTATCAGGTTACAGAGAGAGTTTTTATTGGTTATGCAGGTTCTCTTAATTGATGTGTCGGAATCTTGCTTTATTGTAAAGGCGACGATGGAATTTTCTAGACCTGGAGTAATTTTGCTCTTGTCCGTAATTCTGGCATTATTGTCATTGAATCTAGAATTTATATACTTATTTAAGGCCGCTATTTTTTTCCATGATAGTTTCTATCCTTTGTTTCGTTATTTTCCTTCATATGCCTTCTTCCAGAGTTATTTGTATTATTATTGTTACGAAATTCCCTCGTTAGCCCGGCCGCGTAATTACTATCTGTACTATTATGCAGAACCGATCTGCTATATAAAACAGTAGGCTTTGTAATACGAAATACTGCATTGCTTAACATTTCTAACTATACTAGTGTACAGCGCGCGTGAGCTCTACATCGTGGTATAGATAGTAAATGCCTTAACACACTTGCCTTAACACAATTGCCTACCTAGTCCCTACTGTTTTATAGAGTAGGTTGGTTCTGTATAACAGTACAGATAGTAATTACGCAGCCCGGCCGGATTCTAAGAATGCAATTGACTGCGCGTCGCGCAAACAATTTGGAGAATTCTATTCAAGTGGGGCGCCAGTTCATGGTCTACCCGAAAACAGCAGCAGAAATGCGAGAACAACTAGTGACCGAAAATTTTATATATTATGAAATAAGAGATATGGATATACAGAGAATGCTGCTCATAACCAAATCAAAAAGCAGCGAAGCTCTAATCAAGGCCCTAGAAATCGAGGCGGCCTATAAGCCGAAGCAAAGAATAGAGCTGTATCGATTAGTGAAGAAAAAGAGCCAATAGGAGAAATTAACGACATCTCAACGGAATCTCTGGAAGAATTACGGAACACTGTTATCAGAAATAAACAAGGAAATTTAAAAGGGGTGATTAAATATTACTGCTGCGGAAGAAAGGGACATTTTAAAGCATGATGGTGGAATACGGTTGAGATCTCGCTCACCTTCTGATGACTGCCAACGTTCGTTTGAGAACTTGCAACGCTGTAAATGCCCAGAACTACCTCAAAATTGATCAGCTAGAAAGAGTTTTTGTTAGAAGATTTGATTGGATGCGTATCAAAAACAGCTGGGATGTGATTAACTGGCCAAGAATGATCTCGATTCATTTTGCGACATTGGGGAAGCCAGGGATAGATCAACGAAATTAAGCAAAGAACAGGAACAAGAAAATTGGTCGATAACTATTGATGCTGATCCAAAAGGTCAAACTTATCTTCATACGGCCGCTCTGCGAATTTTCATGAAGAGGAGTACTACGAGTGCTGCGACCATGATAAGTGATAAGTGAATTTTATGTAAAGTCAATTATTTAAATTAAAGTTGTAATTGTTTGTGAAGTGAGTTTTAGTAAATCCGTGACATATTTAGTTGGATTATTGTTCGTTCCATTTTATTTCCTATCGATCAACAAAGAAGAATAGTTCTTCTTTGCCTCCTCAATTCCATTGTTTTAGCAATTATTATCCTTTTCGGTCTTCATAGGGTTGAATGTTGATAGTATTTTCCTTCATTGGAAAGTTGTTAGTCATTGATTGAGCTGAAATAAACTCACAAATGATGAAGTTGCAAGGTTAAAATTCAGTTGGTATGAAGCTCATAGTGCAAGAATAGCAAGAGAGCTCAAAATGAATTCTGAACATAATTTTTTTGGTGCACTAGAGTTTATTAGGTTTTGTCGTTTTACAAAGAAGAACGCTGGATTTTGTCAAATAATTTTATAGCAATTTATAATTATTCTTCATCAACAATCCAACATTTTTTCTGGCCAGAATTTCCATTTATTTTTTCTCGCTGCTAAAGCAACCCAATTAAGTGAAATTCGCTTCTAACTAATTTCAAACTCCTTTTTTTTCTGGTGCTATTAAATAATACGCAAATTTGAAACTTCAGTGAAGTAATTTTGGCTTATTAGACAAGCAAGATGTTTCATCGCGATACAACTTTTCGTATAAATTTCCCCCCATATAATCGAGTTAATAAAGCGAGTATTAATTTACATTTCCAGCTAAAGTTCATGCTAATAATATAGGTATTGCTTGAAATGTAATCAACTTTCTTTCTAACCAACCGACACACACCTTCAATTTGTGTGAACTTGATTTATTAGCAGAGCTATGTAGACCTGCAAAGCGAAATAAAGTGTCACATTACATAAGGGCTCGCCTCAATAACATTTCGAGGCAGGGTAACAAATTAAGCTTCGGCACACAAATAACAGAGAACATATTTCATGGTGGATTTAACATTGATGGGATAATCAATCAAAATGAAAATCTGATTACTTCTATAGTAGGAGAGGCTTTTGAAATAAATATTATGTTTCTGCATATAAAAAAATGTTGAATGTGGAATCATAAATATATACTTTTGAAAATCATATATACTTAGTGCTGTGCTATATCGTTTTCTGAGATTTTTTATTAAAACTTTAGTATGTTTGTGTTAAGGAGGGAAATTCCAAAGCGATAAGACCGAACATATGAGTATAAAAGATTGATGTTTGAGAAGCCCGATTCCTAGGCTCGAAAAGATAAACCTCTTGCCAGATCCACAAAACGAGCTTCCAGTTTAAGTTCTGGTCTCTCTATGATAACAACTTGAAAATTTCTATACTAACTTTTATGCTCATCCATAAATAAAGTGTAATTTACGATTTACTTACATTTATATCAAACGGTTCCTCTTCGGGAGTTAAAGCAAGAGAACTTTTCCTATGATGCAAAACGCCTCGTCCAAGTTCTGGAAAATATAAAAAGAAAATATCAGAAACGGTCCTTTCTATATAAACTCAAGTTTCACGCTCAAAGAAATCCGCATGTTATATCCATCATTCCGACTGATATAAAAGATGAAAGCGACAAAGATTGATATAAAAAAAAATCTGACATTTTTACAAGCTTGTTTTTTATCGTCATGATATTTTTGAAGATTTTATTTTGATTTCCTTGCCAAGAAAAATTGAAAACAAAAAAAATGTGCAACATTAATATTCATAATGAGACAAGTCAAGTGAAACTTTCAAAAAGACATGAGTCCCCTAGGGGTGCTTTATCTTTTAAAGTTCAAGACACGTTTCTATTTGCATAATTAATTGTGTAAGTGCATCCAAAACTTTTTAGCCTCAAATATACAAATTTATCTTTGCTTAAGTAAATTCACAAAAACATTTAAATCAGTTCAAATAATTTTTGTTAGCTCAACCGTTCAACAAGGTTAACATCTTAAAGTCTGCGAAATAAAAACAGAGTATAGTTCCAATTCTCGTCTCTCGGCTCTACATTTCCTGTTTGGACCCTATTTTTTTTGAGGCTCTAGATAAAGTTGGAAAGACAAAGAGAAGGTGATAATGGAGAATTGTGTTTGGGGGATTTTGCTTTGCTTTTAATATATAAAAAAAAAACACTCCAGGCTTTAAGTTGTTCGTCTTCCATCCTGTCAGCAATGGTGAAAAATAGGGGCTTATATAATCATTCAGGTGCTTTACTTTTTGGCTTCGTAATTAAGGAATTTGTTGTTTTTTTTTTTCAACTCTGCGGTATGATTTAATAATTTTCTTTTTTTGCCTTTTCTTCCTGATGTTTCTGTGATCGATGCAGATAAAATTCCAGGGTTTTACCTATATAGTCAAATTTGTCGAAATTCCAGTCATTCTAGCAGCAACCCTCAACTTTATGTATCTCTCTAATAGAAGGCGACACAGTCAGTGAGACTTCTCTCTAATGGCAGGGCTGTTATTTTAATTGGGATGCTCATTAATAGGGGGCACTTGTAAATAAGTTCTGGGGAGGTGGCGTACCAATGTTGGTATTATTATTCATTCTTTGGAGGACACTTGAAGCTCCCCTATACAAAACCTTCCGTCGAAATTTACCAAAATCTCCATTTTTTCTTTAGGGCCATATTTTGAAAACCATAAAAATTACCGGCATTAAATTTTGTTAATTGTAGATCTCAGTTGAGGCTTTAAAGAAGGTTATTTGGGGCTTCGTTTTCGAGATAATCGGCTTTGAAAGTTTTCCAAAATTTCAGACAAAGTTGCAACTTTGGAACTCAACAGCTCGAATACTATTTCAGCTAACTGAATAATTTTGTTTTATCTTATAGAGCATTTAATTCTGATTAAGAATATATAAATATAAATTAGAATTTGGTTACTGATGGGTATCTTCTAAATTGTGAAATTAGGTTTTTTAGTAACTTTAGGAAGGAAACTCTAGTAGGTACGAAATTAAACCTTTTGATTTCAACATTCATCTATAATTTAGTTGTTTTCTCTCAAAACCAAGTATTAATTTGTTTTAAGAAATTTCATTAGTTTAGGTAAACATAGAATTTTGATGCTCTAAAGTTAGCGATCATTTTCAAGCACAATAGAGGCTGACCTGACTCCAAATTTAATCAAAGACGCAAATTAAATATTCGTTGCTTAAGAGCTTTGAATTGTACTCGAAGAAAATTAGTTTTGAACGCAAACAATCGAAGTTGTGCTTCGATTAAATATTCTAGGATATCCTGCTATGCAATTCATAATTTAAAATTTAATTACCTATACAGAAAAGCAGCCACTTAATCCTTTATAGGCAAATTAATGAATAAAATGTGGGCCAGTGCGGTATAATAAATTTTATTCTATCGTGAATGGTAAACTATTATTTAATCGACTCAAAACTCGTTGTTAAAGTAACACTTTATTTGAAGTAGTGAAATCGAACAATTTTTACCCACTCATTTGTCAATTTTACCCACTCATACGTCAATTTTACCCACTCATAAGTCAATTTTACCCACTTGTTCAAATCTTTTATAATAATTATAGTGTTTTTGACAGAAATCTGTTATGTTGCATGATTGACAACACCAGAAATATGTCAGTTTGTTAGGTACTTTGTCAACTTGTCATAATCTATGTAAAATTTTCGCACATTTTAGTTTATGATTTTAGTAATTGTGATAAATAAAAAGTTGCTCAAGAATAAAATAGAATATTACACACGATGGTAAAAAAGCTTTACCTGTTCGTGGAATTAATCCACTCGCTCCTTCGTCGCTCGTGAATCAACATTCTCCACTCACAGGTAAAGCATCTTTTTACCGTCTTGTATAATAAATAACTATTAATTAACTGTTGCCGAACTAGCGTGGGTAAACCAGCAAAAGGCAGAAATCATTATTATATTCCTGGTGCTTCTATAATTAATGAACAAAGGTTTATTAGATTTTATAAGCTTCTGAAGCAGAATGTATATCAGTCGCCAAACTTTGTGTGAAATTAAATCACAAGCCGATGCACTTATTCGGCGTTTTCACAAAGGCTATACAAATTGAATTTGCAAAACACTTCGTACAAAGGTGAAAATGTTTTTCGGTACATTACGATATATTTGTATTTGAAAAGCTTGTTCCAAACAACATTTTGTGTAATAGTAAAATTTGAAATAATTATTTATTCTCAATACCAGCTTGTAGACCCTTTATTGGTACATTTTAACATGTTAATGTCAATATTTATTAATTGATACCTATACTCGATAAGCCCAAATGTTTGTATTCAGCTTTATAATCGAGCCCATTTCATTAAGCTAATGGGTTTCCAAGTATACCGATGCATAAATTGCACAGTGCATTCAAATAATTTGCATCTCTTTATCAAGGAAATGTGTCGGCAAATTTTATGAAATATTTGTCTGGATCCGATTCCCACGAGACTAAGCTTACCTAAGCTCGAACCTAAAGGCGCAGCTTTTATCGACCAGCACAAACATAGATTTCCGGCCAGAGACGATGATTGCTCAACAAGTTGAAGTATTTTAGCACGGCCTGGGGTTGTTGTTTGCCCAGGAATATTTCGATTTGTTTGGTGAAATTAATATTTTAATAATGCGTGCTTGGTAAATAATGATCGTTTGCTCGTTTTTATTTAATTATAGTATTTTATACGACGAATGAATAAACTATTAAAATTGGGATAATGATTATTTAGTTTATCCGTGTTGAAACTAGGTTCTAGCAAAGGTATGGGAAATAACTCATATTCGTAACAAAACTAACTCAAAACTAGACATGGGTCTATAACGTTCAACGTCTTCCAATTTTCTATCTCCAACCATCTCTGTCAATCCAGTCATCCTCCAAGTCTCTCATTTCTTCCTCTTCTTGGTTGGAATAGTTTTGTTAGATATTTGTAAAGTTTATTGCTCTAATACTTGAAAGTTCTCCATAAATTCC
Source organism: Ceutorhynchus assimilis (assembly GCA_917834065.1). Classification (NCBI taxonomy): domain Eukaryota; kingdom Metazoa; phylum Arthropoda; class Insecta; order Coleoptera; family Curculionidae; genus Ceutorhynchus; species Ceutorhynchus assimilis. Next base: position 13,914,336 of record OU892287.1, read on the forward strand.
TCCTGAGTTTAACGCTCTTTTTAGCTTCTTCCTTCATAACTCTTGTTGGTGATCCTGTCTTTCTCCTTTAAACTATGTCCATTGTTTTGTCAGTAATTCTTCGAAATAGGTACTCTTCCCATTGTCGCAATTGTGGTAATAGCATCGTTGGTTTTTGTTGTCCAGTGTCCTTATTCGTGAAATAGGGAAGCAGTGTTCCCAGGAGAACGAGTATTCCGTCTTTCTCAATGATATGAAAATGATAATAATATAAGGAACAAAAAGGAAATACTCGTTCTGCCGGGAACGCTGCTCCCCTGTTTCAAGAATAGGAACCCTGATGTTTTTCAATATTCTCAAACTTTTTGTATTTCTTTTATACCTTGGTCCTGCCTGTCCTTTCTGTCTGTGTCTGTCTATCCCCTGTCCTTTTGCCTTTCTCGATTTCTTCATCCCACTAATAAGGTTTTGGTGTTCTTTCAAATATTGTAAATACTTTTTTCGATATGTTGGTAATGCATTCCAAGGTTTCGAAAGTCAGACCACTCTGTAATTTTTGCTTTGTATTTCTAAAGATTTTAGGTTGTATTTTTTAGACTCAATCTTGTCTTCTTGTTTTTCCTTTCCGTTGTCTCTTGCGATATTTCTCCCAGGGATAAAGATTTTTGTTTTGTAGAAGTCGCTCCTCTATCATATCTCTTGTCTTGGAATTTTATATATTTGATCTGTGTTTTGCAATAGTGTAATCCATGAAGATAGAGATTATTTTTGAAGTGAAACTTCTTAGGCGGCTGTCTGATATTTGGACGACAATGGAGAGTGGTTTGAAAAACGCGTCACGAGCAAATTTCGTTACTCGAGAGAGAAGAAAAATATAACGTAAAGAGACGGAGAATCAATCAATGCGACAAATCAAGGATTATAAGCGCAAAGAGAATTGCCTATTATTGTCAAGCACCGAAACCCTTGTGACGTCACTACAGATGCGCACCTCGCTTTTTTTATACATTTGTGTCCTGTGCTTTTTGAAGTGAAACTTCTTAGGCGGCGGTCTCATATTTGGACGAGAATGGAGAGTGATTTGAAAGACACGTCACACTTTAGCAAATTCCGTTACACGAGAGAGAAGAAAAATATAAGGTAGAGGGACATCTTCTTCTATTTTAGGCTTTGAATTTTCTTTATCTCGCCAAATGCAAGAGCCAGGAATAGGAAAAAATTGAGTTTGGAAAAATTGAGACATTTTTACCTTTTACTTCACAGAAAGTGTCTTTTTTGAAGAAGATTGTATTTTTCTGTTTGTATCTCTTTAGAGTGTCTCCTTGTTATATTTGTGTTCAGCATAGCAAAAGTGACTTTTAGGGCTTCATCCTAGTTTCCATGGATGATCTTGAAGGTTTCAATGGAAATCCTATTTATGTTCTTTCCTTTAAGGTCGGTAGATTGAACATCTTCAATCTGTCTTCATAGGGAGTGTTTTTGACTTCATTAGGGATTTTCGTGTTTGAGTTCTTTCTAGTAACTCTATAAATCTTTGATGTAGTATGGGTTCCATATTGTGTGACAGTACTCCAGCTATCGGCGAATGACGGACACATAGCTTTTTCTTATGAACTCTACAGATTTGTTGCTGAAAGCTCTCCCAGTTAGGTATATTGAAGTGTTCGTTTTTTTCACCATTTGAGCTATATGGATTTCCCATTTCAGAAATTCAGACTTTCCGTTACTATCCCTCCCAGGTCCCTCTGTTACGTGACTTAGATCTTGTAACATTTGAAATGTCACAAAAATATATTTATCGTTCTTAATTATTTTCATATATTTTATGGCGTTTCCGATTGGTAGATCTAGTGTGGAACTAGTGCATTTTTTTCTAATTCTGTCTTTTTCTTCTACAGGTCGCTTAAAAAGATGCAAATACACTCAATGCGCACTGCATCTACCAATCGGAAACGCCATTAGACTCATTTAAAAGTACTATTTCGTACACCTAGCGACATCTATGATTCTTCTAACTAGTTTTCCTAACCTAATACCGAAAATTCTGTTATTAAGGTTATTTCCGAGAAACATGTAGCGAAACGGTCGTCCAAATTTTTAATCTTAAAAATCTAAAAATGTTGTCTTTATTTTTGGCCATCGAGCCCATAGTTTTATAAATTGACTAGCGAGAAGAGTGATTAATCGTGTCAGCTAGAACGTTTCTTGGAAAATCAACAGATTGTTGATTTTTGTGAAGTTTTTTGAAAGTGGGGTTAATTATCGGCCGGTCAGGTATGTAAATCCCTCAGAGGTAAATCCTTTTTTCTCTCTGATGAATGAGTCCTTATATTTCTTCAATTCATTCAGGCAACTTTGGGCTGGACGAAAAAATCCTTGACTGCACTTATCCAAGTGAAAATTGACCAATTTGAGACCGTGCTGTTCGGCATCTCAAAGTAAATTCCAGATCTCAAAATTGTGAAAACTTCCAAGGACTCCGTCCAGGCTTGTATAATTAATTATTTACCTATGGGTCTCGTAAATGTGCCATATTAATTACCGTTACTTATTACTATCTTTTTTCTATTGCCTCCTATCGTTTAGCTTCATTAGCTAATTAATAGAGAGTTTTCGTTGTCTTTTAAAAGCGATTCCGATAGCCGCTATTTGACAAATTTGACATTTGAGCTAGCATTTATCGTTATCGTTACCGATAAGTGCCGGGAGCTTACGGACGGAAGACAAAACCATAGCGAAAACGGAAAGCATGCGTATTTCCTATGTTTTTGTTGTGGTTTGTTTTTGTTTTTAAATGTTTTTGGTTTTCGAAATAGATACTAAATTCCCTCAAAAGATCGAGAAATCGTTTCACGGATGAGGACAATATTATTTATTATCCTTGCGTTCGGTATTTTGCTCGAAGAGCAGAGCGTGCTGAGCGGAGCCGTAATCACGTGACCAGCGAGGGAACAGAGCAGTTGAACGCTATATAAAAGTGCCAGAAATTTTAATAAACGAACGCGAATGAGGCTGCACCGAGTACACTTTTTGAATAAACGAACGGTAAAGTCATGCTCGGAGAACTCAGACCAAAATAACGAACGCACGGTATATTATGTGCAATCGAGTGTTCCATCCTGAAAATCTCGCACTATTTTTTATAATTCTGGCCACATCATTTTTTAAGTACAAGCCCTGATGGAGCCCTAAACTTTTGGGCGAAACTTGGTAAAGACTTAACAGGCCTTCTATTTTTTGTCCTAACCTACGAATCACCCCTCTTCATTGGATACCAATAGGACACGTTCTCTTAAGCATTTATTATTTCATTAGAAGAAATATTGGCCAACAACCCCTCCTATATGACGATGCATCTAAATAGGCTTTTGTAGTAGCCAATTTTGTAAAGCCTACAGGGAAAATTAATGAATTTTGGGTACTAAGAAATTAAAACAAAGTATACAAAACGTATATTAACACAATGATAAACACAAACTATTAAAGAAAGGTTATGTTTGTCGAATTCGACTTAACGTTAACGTTAAGCGGATTGAACGAAAACTATTTCTACGATCTGTCAAATAGCGGCTTTGTTTTCGTATCCGTTATGGTTAACCGTTCGAATTTGCCAATACAACGAAAACTCTCTAATATCTTTGTAAAATCATTTACCGACTTGTTTACCGTATAGTAGTATTTAGCTATAATATCTAACTTCTGATTAAATATAATTATTAATTTAATTAATTAATTAATCATTATTACAATCAGATATTTACCTTCATTAACGTTTTCTTTATCATTATCTAGTATTCTAGTATCTAATAATTATGGATTATTCTAATTATTACAAATTTATTTCTTTTATATCGAATACTGATCGATATAATATATTGAGGATTCATTAATCTTTAAAAGGTTAATTTAACTTTTAATTTCAAATCAATAAGGTGGTAGTTTTACAAGGTAAACCAATGTAAAATCTTTAGGTAGTTAAAGTTGAGTTTTATGTTTACGTATGTTGAATTTTAATTACAGGTAAGACGGTAGAGCTCTCCCCGTTCCCCTTATTTCAGGTTTTTGATATTTATAGCTCCCTGGGGATTATTTATTACCTTTCTGCCTTTATAAGATTTGTATTTTATCGATTTGATTGACTTTGAGTCAAAGAATTAAAGGTTAATGATATTATGACTTCAGCATTTATACTTAAGTAAATTTCATCGTAGGTATCTATTTGATTGTTTTTGAATTTCAATCTTTTTATATACCTATTTAAATTAAGTTTGGCTTTTGGAAAGCTGCTTTTTTTAAATTTGGATACTGAACAATATTCTTCAAAAAACTATTGAACAACCAGTTCGCCCTCCTGTCAAGAAATTTTCAACATTTAATTAATGAATTATTGTTTTTAGAATTCCACAACTTGTGTTTTTCTTGAAGGGGTCGAATGTCAGATAGCAATTGGATTTATATTTTCCTTTTCAGATTTTTGCATTTATCTTTTTAAACAATAACTAATTATTGGAATAGTGTCTAGTTTGGCTATTCTTTGGTAATCAAGATAATTTATACAAACTAGTGGCGCCCTCTCTCTACTGTACCAACACCAAGGACCACCCCAAGCTAAACAACCACTGAGCACAGATTATGAGCATTCTTTTGTTTCGACAAAAGAGAGTTACAATCTCGGTATTGTTGATGCTCTATTTATTATGTGGGTTATTTCTTCCAATATAAACACTAGTACACTTGTCCGTGTTTAATTTCATAAGCCAGCGCTGTGTCCAGGTTTCTAAAGTTCTTATTTCTTTACAGTGTGTTCAATTTTAATGGCATGCAGACGTTTCAATTAAAATTGATGAAAAATGTTCTTGCCTCGACTAGGATTTGAACCCAGGACCCTCGCATATCCAGTGCAACGCTCTACCAACTGAGCTACCGAGACCGGTTTCATTTCTACCTTGTCGATCAAGTCTTTCATCAATTTTAAGTTGTTCGGCGGTTACCGTTGGTATGGGAGCGCGTTAGAAGGTATAAGGAGAGCACATTCATAATTCATGGTTGTTTGGAATCCATCAACCCTTTAAACACGGATGCGTCTTCGACATATAGCGACATCAGCAGGCATCGGGATGGGACGCCCAACCATCAATACAATAATCTTACAATTTTCAAATGTTTTATCGTCTGTTATATAATTTACAATGTGTTCAATGTTAATGGTATGCAGACGCTTCAATTAAAATTGATGAAACATTTTTTTGCCTCGACTAGGATTTGAACCCAGGACCCTCGCATATCCAGTGCAACGGTCTACCAACTGAGCTACCGAGACTTATTTTATTTTTACTTTGCCGATCAAGTCTTTCTTCAATTTTAAGTTGTTAGTTGTGAATACCAGCGGCAACCTTCGACGGTTACCGTTGGTATGAGAGTGAGTTAGAAGGTATAAGGGGAACACATTCACAATTAATGGTCGTTTGAAATCCATTATCCCTTCAACCATGGATGCGTCGTCGACTTATAGCGACACCAGCAGGCATCGGGATGGGACGCCAAACCATCAACATCAAGCCAATAGTTTTACAATTTTTGAAGTTTTATCGATTCCACTCCCATACCAACGGTAACCGCCCAAGGTTGCCGTCGGTCTTCACAACTAACGACTTAAAATTGATGAAAGACTTGATCGACAAGGTAGAAAGTCAACAGGTCTCGGGAGCTCAGTTGGTAGACCGTTACACTAGGTATGCGAGGGTTTTGGGTTCAAATCCTAGTCGAGGCAAGAATTTTTTCTCAATTGAAACGTCTGCACGCCATTAAAATTGAATACACTGTAAATTATATAATAATAAGACGATAAAACTTCTAGAAATTGAAAAATTATTGGCTTGATATTGATGGTTGGGCGTACCATCCCGATGCCTGCTGATGTCGCTATATGTCGACGACGCATCCGTGGTTGCAGGTATAATGGATTCCAAACAACCATTAATTGTGAATGTGTTCCCCTTACACCTTCTAACTCACTCCCATACCAACGGTAACCGTGAAGGTTGCCGTTGGTCTTCACAACTAACAACTTAAAATTGATGAAAGAAACAAGGTAGAAATTCAACAGGTCTCGGTAGCTCAGTTGATAGAGCGTTGCACTGGATATGCGAGGGTCCTAGGTTCAAATCCTAGTCGAGGCAAAAAAGATTTCTATCAATTTTAATTGAAACTTCTGCATGCCATTGAAATGAACACATTGTAACTTATATAATAGACGATAAAACTTTTAAAAATTGTTCTTATGTCTGACATGCATTTGTCCATATCTGACAGTGGGCTGTAGTACATCTACAAGTCGTCCGCAAAGGACAGACTTTCAGTTTTCAATTTCGTGGTAAGATCTTCAATATAACACGTAAACATTTTGATTTTTGAAGTTGTTGAGTTTTTTCAATAAATGATAAGATTTTTCCCTCTGGTGCCCACAAAGTGATCTAATTTGTATATTCAACGTTTATGAGGGACCTTATTAAAAGCCTGCTCAAGCATAAGTACAAAAATCTATTCATTCAAGCAGATGAGGAAATTTGTGGCTGTTGAGCGGCCTGGCAGGAAGCTGTGTTGGTCATCTCTGATTATCTCGTTAGCTAGGACGAAGCTTATGAGCGTTTTGGCTAGGATCTTCTCAAGCACTTTGCATAGAGGTTAATTGGTCTGTAAGTTAGTGGTTCCAAATAACTGCCCTTCTTTCAAATTGATATAACATGTGCTATCAACCAGTTGTAAGGAAAAGTTCCATCTGCTAACGTGTTTTTGAAGGCAAATATTAGATGTCTTTTGATGCTGGTCAAACAGTTTTTGAAAAAAGTATTGGACTGTTTACTGGCCCGGGGCTTGCATCAGTTTTCATATTGGTGTTTGCCTCCTCAACTAACTACTCAGTGATGGTGATTCTGCAAAACTCCTCGCCTCTCCTGAGTTCGTTTGGCAATGTGTGATATAGAAATACAGTGATTTCATCTCTAAAACTGTCGAAACTGTATTTTGTTTTATCTACTGCTTCCGTGATTATGACATTGGTGTTTTATTCCTCTGGGCTTTCGTCCATTTTCATAAAACGCATCTTTATTTTGGCTCTTACTGAAAAATTATCTGACCCGCAAGTGATTTCTCTTAGGACTCTTACGTCGTTAATCTCTTTATTTGTCACATATATCACATAGTCAGTAGATAATAGTTTTTAGATTATGGTTATGGGTATTCTGTATCCATGTGTTGCGGTGAATATCTTTGTGTTTGAAAAATCCGTTGTTTATACTAAGATTGTGGGTCTCAGAGATGTGAGATTTGACCATTGGCTGGTAAATAAATGATATTATTGTTACGGATTCCGCTAAAAACTCACTGATTGCTTTCCGTTAAGTTTATACAACAATATATTCTCTTGTTTACACTGGTTTACCTACTAATTTAAAAAACAAACGCGTATATATACCTACATTAACTATTCAAGTTGGAAGTCTCTAGGTTTCTGTTCTGATCCTGGACGTAAATAACAACCAAAGGTTAGTAAATGTTGGAAGGTTTATTTTGCCTTTCAAATCCTGACTTTCGAAAAGGCAAACGTTAAAGGTACACAAGATTCAAAAATGTTGTTGAATGTTCGTATAGCACAATTTTGCGCAGTCACGTAAATCGTCCAAAACTCAAATATTTGTATTAAAGCTTTACGCAAACCTAACTTTTTTTTACTGCTGCTCGATGTTTATCTTTAATTTTTTATATTCGTTTATTCTTCCATCATATTCCACAAAATAAATCCTAATTTCCTTATTTATTTCAAATACTGGGTCTTCTTCTGATACGTATCGTACATAGTGCAGACCTGACATTTTCTTTCTTCCTATTCCTCTGCGCAATCTTGCCTTCGATTATCAGTTGCACGAATTATTATTTTTTTTATTTTGGGGTGTATTACAAGAAACTAGACCGTAATATATTTAAGATTCTCCAAGACATATTGAAGTACCGATACGGGAGAAGTTGAGATATCTGAAGAAACAGTGGAAAAGACTCTTAAGATTCTTAAGTCAGATGACCCTAGCAACCTAAAAGGGATATACTCCGAAATGCTGAAATGGGGTTTTGTGAAGCTCGTCAGAAAGGTCTCATAATAAATGCCTAAATGAACATCGTGTTCCATAAGACTGGAAAAAGGCTTCTGTATCATCCATTCACAAAAAAGGAAATAAGCTGGACTGCAATAACTATTGAAGCATATCAGTCACAAGCACACGGTAGAATCCTGCGTGATCTCATTGAAGAAGATAATGAACAGAAAGAAAAAGAAGAGCAGTGGGGTTTTAGAGCAGGAAGATCAGGTACAGACAATGTATTTTGCCTAAAACAAGTCATAGAAAAGATATCTGCTAGACATTTGGAAACTCACCTCACATTTGTGGACCTACAAAAAACATACGATACATTAGTTCCAGTATCCAGACTATGGAAAGAACAATGCAACATCAATCACACCTAAATAATGGCCCCTCAAGAACTATGTAAAGAATTAAGATATTTATAGTGGATGAAGGACTACGTCACAGATGTTCCATCACTCCTGCGCTTTCCAAAACATACAAAGCAGTAGCACTTAAAAATTGGAAGAGGAAGATCCATGCTATGGGTATAGAGTTAAATGATAGTTGTCTGTTTACTCTTCAGTTTGCAGATGATCAGGTCATAGTGGCCAGTGACAAAGAGGACATACAATACCTATATGATTATGATGGGGCCGGCAAGTTATTATAAATAAAACAAAATATCTATGTGTAGGCATCCAGAACGGAACCTTGGAAGTTGACAATGGTCAGGAACATGAGTATCTAGGACATTCGACAACACCGGAACAGATGTAAAAGAAATAGAAAAGCGAATAGTTGAAGCCAAAAAAGAAATAGGATGCTTATATGGAATCTAATGGAGCAAGAAACTAACATAGAAGAGAAATTTCAATATATACGAGACAATGAGAATTATAGAATTACAGACAGACAAAAAAAGATAGTAGAAGCAGTTGGAATAGATGCTATTAGAAGATTCATGCGAATCTCACGAAAAGAGAGAAGGAACGACTATATAAAACAACATTTGGGAATAGAAGGCACGATAGTTCAGAGTATTAGCAAAATTAGCCTATCCAAAACACGTGACTTTGATATGCAAACAGAGGGTTTGTGTGCCTCTTGGCGGACATTTTGATTTGAGTTCGACAGCACCTTGAATAGTCTAATTGAAAAGAAACAACTTCCTGGTACGGACAGGTAGAACGAATGCCAATAACCAGGTGTCGAAAAAAATGCTTCCTTGGCAACCAACACGTAGAAGAAAACGAGGAAGAAAGGTCCATGAGTGAAAGAGATCTCTCATCGGAGGATTACGTCGATAGAAGACGATGGAAATTAGGTGTCGATAACTTAACAATATTAAAATTCACAAATAGTCCAATTCAAAATTTGACAAATGTTCAAATCTTTCCAATAAGAATTATTTTATCTCCGGAACTTCAAAAGACAGGAAGACCGTGGTCTGAATGTGAAGAATGTGAGAAGTTTAAAGCAAGAGATTGAAATGAATGGAAGCTGATTATAAAACACATGCCAATACCCAAAGACGATGACGATATCCACAAATTACAATTTACTAGAAATTCAACATTAAAACGTTTATACCAAGGTCCCCATCCGTCAAAGTCATCCATCTAATCTACAACGCGTTCAACGAAATATATTGCCGACAAAATACAAGTGAAAAAAAAAGCCCGAAAAAAATTCGCTATTAAATCACTATAAGCCAATCTCTCGGGCATAATCGCGAAACCAAATCGGTTTAAATTGTTATAGTTCTTCTTCTTCTGCTGAGCTGATGCACGCCGTCCTTGTAACCGCTCCAAAACGAGAACGATTTATATTATTATCGCAGACCATCCTTTATGTAATTTTAATTGGCCAGTTAATTAGTATTGATCTTAAAGCGATTCTGAAATAAAAATGGTAAAAAATAACACCTTCGGAACGATTTTAAAACGCCTGGTAATTGCACAATGATGTTGAAAGCTTTTAGATTATAGAATTTCAATATTATACGAACCATTATTCGTTGTTGCATCCGCTACCAAATTAATTGCTTCATCTTCTTCTTCCATTATCTCATTATCCATTAAAGCATCCAAATGTTCACTCTTTTCAATTATCATTTTACATCTTTCACTACAATTCCGCCTGGCTTGTTAATATATCTCTAAATTTTTGATTGAAAATTTGTTCTGCCAATAATTATTGTTATGTAAGGATATTTAGTACCTGTTGTGAAATTTCAATAACACAGTTTTGGCGAATCAGTTGTTTATAAAGTGGAGTGTTGACATTTACAATCTTGTATGGTAAATGGAGCTTTCGGATTATTATTGCTTTTAAACATGTGGACGGTATTTCGAAATTTCTGTTTATCAAAAAAAAAATCTACATTTCGGTAATGAAGTTGTCAGCAAAAGTAATAAATAAATCATTCATTATTGTAAGTACCTACTTTTCAGTAAGTAAATATTTGTTTTGGGGAAAGGTGAGAAAAATAATACATTCGTTGTCTATTTTTACAGAACGCAATTTACAAATGATAAGGATTTAGCATTTGAATATCTCGGTAATGTTTTAATAAAATTTGCAGTAAAATAATTAAAACTGTTAATTGCGTATGCTGTTGAAAAAACCCTGTAGGCTTTGTGCGGCAAACTAAAACAAAAACTTTTAATTTCATTAAAACAAGGTACATGTTCAGGAAAACTTTAATAAGTATGAGCAAAAAATATTTAATTTAAGTACAATATACCTACGATATTAAAAAACTTTTTATTATAAATAATTGAAAATTATTCAGTCGCTAATTAAGTCTAACAAAAAGTTAAAACAGCTTTATTGATTCTTTTGTGACGAAATATATCGTTCCATTTATTTATTTGTTAGCAAAAATTCAATTTGTTTTGAAAAAGCGATTCAGTTTATGACCCACGATTAGAGATTTCAAGCGACGTCACTCAGTGTCATAAACCGACGACTGGAGAATAATCGTATTATTTGGTCGATATCAATAATATTTTAAAATAAACCCACAGACGAATCAATCTATCAAGCTGTAGAATCAATAACCAATACATTTGACAGGTAGATTATTTTATTAACCCGCCAAAGCCTGTCCGAGCCAGGTTGAAAAAGGATAAAGGGGAGGAGTAACAACAACCTCGTTAAAAATGTTGGCATCAAGATACGAGAGGTCTTAAAAGTATTAATGATTATGTAATTATAAAACAAGAAACGAATTGGCAAATCAAAGATGCAAGAGATGCAACAAAAACCCGAATCAAATTTAATAGAGATACGCAAAATATCAATACCTTCGACCATACCGACAAAATAGATTACAGCAGATATAAAATAAAAGGAGTACGAGAACGAAGCATCAGAACTCTTTACCGGACTCGTATATACTCCAGGGAAATTAGACTTCCTCTGGGTAATGAGGTCGAACAAGCTGAATTTTTGCAGAGGCCTTCGTTTTGATGTTCTAATGAAGTTCAAAAAATCTCATATGCCTACCCTTGTGCGTCTTGAGATGTCGAAGGTCAAAGGTCATGAAACTCGTTTTTTTGCGAAAATCTCGCCTTCAGTGCATCTGACGTCAAAGAACTCAAAACAAAACTTACGTAAGATAATATTCTCTACAAAATTGCTTATATACATTTTTTTCGTACAATCAACCGTTTTCGAGATATAGCGTGATAAATCGGGAGCGCGGAATCAAAATAGGTAATACTGCGTAGCTATAAGTATTAATTAACTATAACTATTAATGCATTTTTCCTGATCTGTTAGTTTGGAAAATAAAGCTTTCGATAATAAAATTGTTAGAAATTTATTAATGTTTTCGATCTCAGGAAAAGTTTTTTTTTAACATAATCATTATTTGCAAATGCCTTCCTCCTTGTATTCGTCGGGTTCCACTAGCACCTCGATCACAAATTATTTTTGTTAGACGCTTCCTCTATATCTTTTGATTTTAGGCCTGTTGGCAGAACCTCTCTAGATTCAAGGTCACTGAAGTCTTCGATATTTAGCAACTCTGTTGAAGTGCTCAGGCATGCCGGAAAATATGGATTAGGCCTACTGGGGATACCATGTCAAAAAAAATTACCCGCCTTGCATTCTACTTCAAAAGTGCTGCGGCAGCCTTATTCTGTAACTTGCGACCGCAGAAAATTGCGCAATCGTCGCTGTCAAGTCGCTATCAAACGCGAGTTTTCTATTCAAAAAAAGCAACTTGCGACCGGTTGCTGGTTGCTATGTAATTGCTGTTCGTAGAGAATAGGCCTGCGGAAAAGAATGTAAGCTTTGTTTCTCGAGGGTTCATACTTTTTGCATTCCTTTCTTAATAAATGGAAAATGACTGAAACAAATTATTGACGTCTAAAACGTTCGTCGGCTCTTGAATCAGGGGCTGTTTCATAAAAAATATTAGTCTAATAATATTACTCTTTAGCCAATATTATAAGTCAAAATTATGATATTGATAATGTAATTTTGACTTATAATACTTGCTAAAGACTAATATTATTAGACTAATATTTTTTTTCTCCGAATGACAGTAAAAGCGGCCTTTTAATGACACTTGACAGGATCAAAAGTTGTATTTTTACTGCCTAGACAGTAAAAGTGGACTTTTACTGCCTAGGCATTAAAAGTGACAGTGTCACAACGTTCCAGGTAATAATTTCACTCAATTTGGTATTTGAAATTGATGGTGACAATGACAATTGTCAAAATAATTTAATTATTTGGATAATAATAATGAATGAAATAAATATAAAAAAGATGTCCATGTGTGAATTTGAACATTCGGAGAAAAAATTATAATTATAAACACCAGCCGCGGCATTAAATCTTGTACTTTTCTGCCTAGTAAAACAAATAACTATTATGAAACAGGCCCCAGAAGTCATTGATTTTAGTTTGTCAAAATAATTGAATGTGTCATATGACGACAACCCTTTTTTCTCAAGTTATGACGCGTTCGATATCAAAAGTATGAACTCTGGTGAAACGATCTGTATGTTTTGTTATGCATGTTATTTATTATATATTCTATATCCTACTAAACTATTATAATCATATAAAACGTTGGTTACCATAATCATAAACAGGTTGTTAAATCCCGCGCAGGATTTCATAATTCCCACGCGGAAGTTAAGGAGTTCATAACTCCCGCTTTTATCCTGGATAGATGAAACTTTGAGGAAAAATAGAAATTTTGGTTTATGGTTTATTCCTTTATAAAAATGGACAAAATACAGTAAATTCAGCAGAAAAACAAAGTCTTATTTTCCAGACTGTAACAGATTAGGAAAATAGTATATTATTCAACGAGCGGGTAATGATGGCTATTACTCTCGAAGGATGAAGTTTGCACTACGAGCCGCAGGCGAGTAGTGTAATCATTGAGTTATAGCCATTACCCACGAGTAGAATACTAGACTTTTTCTATGATTAATAGATAATATGCACGAGTTATGCGGTTTTTTATTTAATTTTCATAACAAAATTGATTGACAATTCTGACAGCTGGAGGACAAAGTGAGGTTAGGTAAGCACAAGTCTTGTTTAAATCAGCTGTCAAAATGACCGATTGGAAGGTTGAAGTATGTTGTCAACTTGTCGAATTTTATGATTGGTTTTTAAATAGTGGAGTAATGAAACCAGGAAATTTTCATTGGTTGAAATCATTTGAGTAATGAAAAAAAACTCACTGTATGAGTAATCATTTACATTGATCAATAGAAAATAGATGTATATTACGCATATTATTCAATACTCATAGAAAAATGCATTTATAGTTATAGCTCCGCAGTATTACCTATTTTGAATGCGCGCTCCCGCTTTATCACGCTATATCTCGAAAACGGTTGGTCGTACGAAAAAAATGTAAATGAACAATTTTGTAGAGAATACTATTTTACGTAAGTTTTGTTATGGGTTCTTTGACGTCAGATGCACCGAGTTTCATGACCTTTGACCTTCGATATCTCAAGATGCACAAGGGTAGGCATATGAGATTTTTTTGTGCTTCATTAGAACATCAAAACGGAGGTCTCTGCAAAAATTCAGCTTGTTCGGCCTCATTCCGCAGATGGCCTTTTTTTTGTCTTATTTCCCTGGGATAATAGATCAAGAACTAAATGATCACTATCTGACAGGCGAAACATCCCAACTATATGAACATATTACCCAATCCATTCCTAAAGCAGCAGCGGAAGATTTAGGGTACGAGGACACAACTGCCCGGAAAAACCATGATCTGACATGGAGTGTCAAATTAGAAGAATATTAAACAACAAGCATATAATAAATGATTAGCTACATCTACAAAGGATGATAACGATTACAATACATACAAACGACACCTACATGAATTTAGGAATCTAATTCAAACCAATAAGAATTAAACCAGACATCATTTTTCAAAAGAAAAAAGAACAAATAACCTATCTTATAGACATATCCATACCAAATGACTCCAATATTATGAGAAGATAGCAAAGTATACGGAACTAGCCATAGAAGTTCAGAGACTCTGGAAACAGAAAAAAGTTATAATCATACCATTCATCTTCTCAACTACAGGCATCACTCCACACATCTTTGATGCACATCTCGAGCAACTCGGTCTCAACCGTAACATCCACACAAACATGCAAAAGTCTATTATCCTTAAAACCTGCAATATAGTACGCTCATACCTCAATTCGGGCAATAGACCCTGAGAAGACTTGGTAAGAGCCCGTCATCTCAGAAACACCACTTTGTGCAAAGTGAGAAAAAGAGGGATCACAATAATAATAATAATAATAAACGGGCACGACGGTTCTCCATGTCAGAAGCGGTAGCCTAACAGCGTCTGTACCTCATGTTATAGAGGCGGCTGGAATAAGGGATATTTACAGTTCCATGCTCAACCAAGTTCCCAAAGAGCGAGTACACCACACCGGTTTTGAGAATTAGCAACCCTCATGGCTGAGATACAGTAATGCTTTCGACGCAAGAAATGAAACCCGGGGTGGGAGAGAATTGGACGCTGGGTTCTCTCACTCGGAACCGTCACGATGATCAGCGCGTAGAGGGAGAAGATAGGGGCATCCACCCTCGAAATGTACCCACACCGAGTGAACAGGACAATGACCTGGTACAAGATGTTGTGCAGCACCACGCTGCACCCACAGGACCGGAACCGGAAAGACGACGCATTAAGTCAACCACTCACAGTCACGGCACTTGAGACTGACATGACAATGTACCGCGACAGAAAGCACGGCGACTTTATCGGTGCAATGCCTCATTTCAGTAACCTAAGTACACAACGAATTGCGGACCAGAGAAGAGCCCTTATACGGAAAAACCTTCTCCTAGCGGCCACCAAAGATCAGATTAGAGAAAGTGTCAGAAACCTACTAGAGCAGCAGGACAAGATGAACGGATCACTGAGCAAAAGCCTCAAGAACCGCCTCACGAACCTGTTGAAAAAACCAAAATCAGGGACGAACAACCTACTGCGACACCGAACACTGAGAATCCATCGAGCCTTGAGATCAGACGAAGAAACGAATTTAATGCTAATCTTGTGAAATACACTGGTACAGATCAATCATTTAGATCAAAAATCTCAAAGCTTCGTTACAGCCCTGCTTACAACAAAATTCTGTCAACTGCCAACTGGCACTTAAAACAAATCATGCCTCGAGTTGATGACCTATAAGAACTCCACCTCCACATTTATTGTGCAGCTCTGGCCTCTGTGGCTGCGAATAATCAAAACTAAGCCAAACCCAGAAACGCAACCTCTCCAATAACAGCGCAACCAGCATGGGAGAGAAGAATAAGCCAGAACATTCACAACCTTAGAAAGGATATTGGAAGAGTCCAGCAAATGGCCAATGGTACGATAGGCAAGAGCATAAAAAGGAAGCAACCAACTGAACTCGCTAAGCGGTTAGATAGTAAACAATACAGGAAAGCCAAGCTATTCTCGTGGACTACTTAGACACACTTAAACAAAAACTGGCAACAGTTTCACAAAGACTCTGAAGATATCGAGAAAGTTATTGGAGGAAAGTGCAGAACAACCAATTTACAAATAGCGAAAGTCTAATGTACAGATCATTAGACAAGAAACTGGATGCGAGAGGGGCACCTGAAATAGAGGAACTAACAAACATCTGGAAAGAAATCTGGTCGAACAAAATAAGCCACAACGAAAACGCACCTTGGATACGCACACAAGAGCAGAGAAAATCCCATTAATCTAGCGACACTTATGACGGACGACGTCAGGAGAGTAATTTCAACACTAGCAAACTGGAAGGCTCCAGGTAAGGACGGAATCCGGAACTTCTGGTAAAAAAAGATTTACTTCCATTCACGAATGCATGGCGTCACAGTTCAACAAGATAATAAGGAAACCAGAACAATTGCCTACATTCTTTGTAAGTGGAGTCAGCTACCTTCTCCCTAAGTTCGACAATAGCAAAGATCCCTCGCAACTTAGACCGATCACGTGCCTTCCCACTATGTATAGGATTCCCTCGGCTGCAATTTGTCGGACAGTCGACGAATACCTGGAATGGAAGGCCATCCTTACCGAAGAACAGAAAGGTAGCCGCCAAAAAACATTAGGCTGTAAAGAGCAAATAACCATCGATGCTGTGATTCTCGAACAAGCCCGACAGAAGCAAAGAAGCGTGTGCATGGCATACGTAAACTATCAGAAGGCTTCCGACTCAATACCGCATAGCTGGCTTCTGAAGGCCCTAGAGATTTACAGCATTGATACCACCATCATAAACTTTCTTTGGCACACCATAACAAGATGGAACACCTCACTAAGCATCAGAACCCAAGAAACAAACATCGAATCAGAAACCATCAACATAGAGCGAGGTATCTATCAAGGGGATTCACTGTCTGCTTTGTGGTTCTCTCTGGCTCTGAATCTAATATCCGAAACGCTTAGTCAAACATGCTATGGTTTCGCCCTAAAATACGGAAGAAAATCGAAAGTTATCAGCCATTTTCTCTTCATGGATGACCTAAAAATATACACCGCGAACAGAAAGCAACTTGATACTATCTTAAAACTGACCCACGAAATGAGCTCTGATATTGGCATGAACTGTGTCAGACAGTAATCGTGGAGAAAGGCAAACTGATTCAAGGGCCTGATATCCAACTAGATACATACAAATATTTCGGAACCCTGTAGACAAACAAGATCGAACACACCAGAATCAAGCAATTACTTACTAACCAATTCCAGTCCCGATTAAGAAAGCTTCTTAAAAGCAAACTCAGCTTCAAAAATTTGACCAAGGCATTTTGCAATACTCAATTGGTGTTGTGAAATGGACGCAAACTGACTTAGATCATATTAACCAAATGGTTAAGACCGAGCTAACAAGATTTAGAACACATCGCCCAGGATCAGCTGTATGGAGAGGATCAATCTACCAAGAGAAGATGGAGGACGTGGAATCATCGATTCGATTGCTGCCTGCAAACAACAGATACGATCCTGAGAGTGTATTTCAGAGGGAAAGACGACATTCATAGAGCTGTAGTCAGAGCTGACAACAATTACAACCCACTCAATCTGAACGCCGAGAATCACAATCAGCTAACGGAAAGGCCAAGAGACCAGAGCCTGGATTCCGAACCCACGATTCGATAGTATCGTCCTATCTATTTTATATGGACGATATTATCGAATCGTGGGCTCAGAATCCAGGCCCAGCTTCTTAGAGAATGGGGATCAAAAGCTCTCCATGGTCGCTTTTACAACGAACTAAGGCCCGATTCGGTGGACCGGCGAGCATCAGTTCAGTGGTTGGTTGACGGAAGTTTGTTCCCGGAAACCGAAGGTTTCATTATGGGTATCCAGGATCAGGTAATAGCTACATTAAACTATAAGAAAGACATCATCAAGGAAAACATACAAAACGACAAATACCGGAAATACAAAGCGAAACCTGAAACGATAGACCATGTCCTTTCTGGGTGCCAAACACTGGCAACAACTATTCGCTTGAGATTGACTTTCAAATTCATTTTTCTCCGAATGACAGTAAAAGCGGCCTTTTAATGACACTTGACAGGATCAAAAGTTGTATTTTTACTGCCTAGGCATTAAAAGTGACAGTGTTACAACGTTCCAGGTAATAATTTCACTCAATTTGGTATTTGAAATTGATGGTGACAATGACAATTGTCAAAATAATTTAATTATTTAGATAATAATAATGAATGAAATAAATATAAAAAAGATGTCCATGTGTGAATTTGAACATTCGGAGAAAAAATTATATGTTTTACATGGCAGAAAAGCAGATTTAATGCCTCGGCTGGTTTCCTAGCCTCGGCTATGCCTCGGCTATGAAACACCAGCCGCGGCATTAAATCTTGTACTTTTCTGCCTAGTAAAACAAATAACTATTATCATACAGATACATTGTTTAGGCATCCAATGTAAGATATCTGTCAATTGGACAGGTGTAAGTGAATGGCCATTTTACTAGACGTCGGGATATTTCAATAATCGTAACTAAAATATACCACCAGTCGAGTTAACTGGACACCGCATCCAGTATATTGAACGTATTCATCAATTAACATCTATGATTATTTTCAATAACGAAGAGAATGTTCCTGAAAACAATAAAAACTCGAGGATATTCCAATAGATCCTGAATATAATATAGAAAAGAACGAAACAAGGTTTCTAATAATAATACTAAAAACGATAATACTGAACATAATCAAGAAATGTTAAAATCGAGCAAAAACTGAAATTTTAAACTTTTGCTGTGGCCCGCGTCATGTAAAACAAGTTATTACCATATCCCGCATTCTTGAGATCTAATTTAGATGCTATTTAGTAGCGTCAAATTTACTGTGATAAGAAATCCTTCTGTCCACTGTCCAGTATACTGGACGGTGGCAATCAACCTGTGGTGAATTTTTCGATTTTTCAATTTTCCTGACGTAATTTTTTCAAAGATTTCGGCTTCAAATCTCAGAGTAATTTTAGTGTATGAAGTCCCAAATGACCAAAATCTAAACACAAAAAAAATTTAATTTTCATTATTTCAACACTAAAGTAGCTGCCTTATGATTTAGATTTTTGAAAACTGAAAAATTATAACTTTTTTTCTATCATAGATAGAAAGCTAAAATTTAAAATAAAGATTTTGGCTTCAAGTCCCACAATAAATGTATGAAGTTTCTGGGGTCTCAATTCATCTTCTTAAGTCGTAATCTCCACAAAAAAAAAAAACTTTTTTGGAAAGAAGAATGCCCCCTTTGGACATGAAACTTTGAATAATCAACACTTTTTCCTATCATAGATAGAAAGCTGAGCGATTCTTATCCTAGTAGAGGACTATAAACCCTGCAAAATTTCAGCTCATTTTGACTTGTAGTTTCTGAGAAAAAATCGCGTTAAAAAATATGGTTTTTCAATTTGCCTGATGAGGTCCTTTTTTTAAAGATTTTGGAATCAAATTTCAAAGTAATTTTGTGTATGGAGTTTTGGGAATTCCAAATGACAATCTAAACACAAAATCTCAATGAAAAAAAAAATTGAAATTTCATCATTTTAGTACCTCATCACTTATTCTATTATACATAGATAGAAAGCTAGAAGATCATTTTAGAATTGAAATCGAAAAAAAAAAATTGGTAACTGATCTAACACGTATCGTACGTTCATCGTAAAAAGTATCAAGATTAGGTTACTCAACTCAACTTTCAGCATCAAGATAAAGTTGCATTTACTAACTTGAAAGTAGTTTGTTAGACCCTAATATAAAAGCACCAAGACAGTTCGAAGAGCTTTACGATTCCTGTTAAAAGTATCAGAAGTTTTCATCAGCTTTTATTGTTAGTTAAGAACAACCGAAATACTTCGTTTGGTAATTTTGGAAAACGAGTTTGGTTTAATTTTTTGACTTATACGAAAACAAGTAAGCTTAATTAAAGAAACCTAACAAACCAGTAAGAATTATAGAGAGAGTAGGTGTTCACTGTTTATTTTAACTATTAACACTACACAATATTATCCATTTGAACAATAATTTTGAAAATCATCCATGCTGCACTAATCGAAACTTCGAAAAACTACAAATCCTCACTATTTCGTATTGTCTACTAGTAAATATACCTTGCCGTGCACATTATACGCGTATATGTGTATAACAAAAACAAATAAATCAACTTTTTAGGTACCTCTAGATAAGATATAGTTTCAAATTAGTGACGTCAAATGCGTGCGCGATCATTATACGGCTCGCGGTCCTTTCAGGTGAACGCGCGACAACGGCTAAGCGACTTAAACTGAAGATTCGATGGCGGTTTTTTTTTAGTTGCAAAAGCCTTGTCTGATTTAATAATGCGGGAGTGGTTTTTGTAGAGCACGTCGAGTAAGCGTTTTTTATTTATTAATACGTAAATGTATTGTTACAATGGCTTACCTTGATAAAATATGTTGCTTTACTTAATGTACAATTGAGTTGAACCTCAGCAATTGAATTTCGTCGCTGAGGCATTTTAATTTAACTAAACTTACTGTATGGTGCAGATAAAATTTAAAGCGTTGGATGAAGTTTGATTCTGTAAAGGTTTTATTGCCAATTTATTTGACAAAATATAGTTGAAGAATATTGAATGAATTTGTATGATAGAATTGATATGGATGATACTGGTCCTAACTCATACCTTGGTAATCCATGCGAAAAGACAACTGAGGATAACCTGATAGTGTATAAAGTAGCTCTATTTAAAGATGTACCTATTGATATAGTTTATGAAAACATCATGAATGTTGGGCCAGAAGAATTACCAGACACCACAAAAGAAATAAAACTTGCCTTTTGTTTCAGATGAGAGGCAGAAAAGCTAGGAGGGACAACTACAAAATCCTTTAAAGCAACCCAAACTTTTTCTTACGCAAACCGTAAAACTGTTTCAACAAATGTAACACAATGATATTGTACTGATTGGAAGAACTGCAAGAGATGTCGATGTCAACGGAGCTCTAAGTGAGATCAGCTCGACGAGGCCTTTCTTGGGAAAAACAAAAAGTATGTCAAGGAAAGGTGGCTGCTTGCATGTGTTGCCTAAAATTCAGTCGTTACACCCAGGGACTAATTGAAAAAAGAAGGAAAACTGACATGAACTTAATCAACTACAGAGAGCTGAATGAGATCGTGAAAAAAGCCATCAGAAGAGATGAAAGAGCCTACAACACACACACAAAATCAAGGAAGCTATTAAGAACAACACATTTTTACACCCAAATATGTCAAAAGAAAAGCTCCAAATTCAAAAAATCAAGAATGAGTTCAGGGAAGTCGTTGTAGATCACAGAAGCCATCACAACCTTCTACCGGAAACTTTACTGTCCAGACAGGCCAGAAGACCTGCGAAGACATGTTTTGAAAGTGGGATCAGAAGATATACCTGCACACATAGATAAACCTGCATGAAGATACGCACTCAAAAAACTAAAAAATGATAAAGCGCCAGGCGAGGACCACGACCGGAAAAGTACTAAAAAATGGAATTTTGATACTGTTGAATGAAGTTATTGAAAAGAGCAAAACCCCAAAGGCATGGAATAACGCACTTCAAAAAAGGGGACTGTAAAAGTCTAGAAAACTAGACCGTTCAGTCTACTCTCAATCCTTTATAAACTACAGACAAAAATCATAACCAACCGCCTGAGCCTGAATTTTGACTTTTACCAACCCATCGAACAAGCGGGGTTGAGAAAAGAATACAGTACAACCTACCATATTGAGTGTTCGCACTGTAACACTCATCAAAAAATGCACCGAATATAACATCCCTCTACATTTAGCCTTCGTAGATTTATCAAAAAGCCTTCCATTCCGTTGAAATTTGGGCCGTGCTCGAAGTAATAGACCTAAGATACTCTCCAACCTCATTAAATATTTCTACGAGCGTGCCGCTTTACATGTTAAAATGAACGAAGAATAGGTTACTGGCGAAATTCCTGTAAAAACAGGCGTCAGACAAGGTGATACCATCCCACCTAAACTGTTCACTCTTGCGCTAGAAAATATATTCTAAAGTCCATCGTGGGACCAAAAAGGCATCAACATCGACGGGAAATGACTAAACCACCTAAATGTCAAGATGGTATGATTGTAGAAAATGTCGAAAATTATGTTTATTTAGAGCATAACATCAAAAATGGCAAATTAAACCAAACAGCAGAAATCATTAGAAGAATCAAATTGAAGAAGGTGGCGACTGAAAAGCTTTGATTTCTGAGGAATACGGAAATTCCTAGCCATGGATAAAAAGATGCTGGAAATAAGTCTCAGGGATTTTACCAAAAATGACGCGATCGTTGATAATATCATAACCTGAATAGCTTTATTAAAGTGCAGTAGGGCTTAACGAGACAGATGAACAAAACGTATCCTGGATTGGCAACCACCACTGCATGAAAGAAGTTTCAGGAGACGTCGCCGACGGTGGATGATGTTAAGGAAAAGGCAAGGGAAAAGACTAGACGAGACTTAGGGTTAGTCTCATCTCGTCTTGACATCTCGAGACTGTGACTTACTCTCGGTCTCGGTCTCGAGTACCAAAGTCTCGTCTCGTCTCGAGTGGTCTCGTCTGGTCTCGAGTTATACAGGGTATCCAAAAATAGCGTAAAAACTCTTCTCTACGTGGTGGAGGACCTTACAAGGAACCCCAGAAAAATACTTTAAAAAATCTAGTGGCATTCTTAAGAAAGTTAAGAAAGTTATTTGCATTTTAATATTTATTAAAATTGGCAACACTGAAAATATCCCGTTGACAATATGTCAGAGGATTGAATTAAATACCAATGTAATTACCTCAAGAAATCGAAGGTGAATTTTCACATCTACCTCTTCATATTACCAAGAATAATGCTGGAGAAGGATTTTTTTAATTTAATTATTTTTCTAGGGTTTCTCAAAGGGACGTGGAGAGCTTTAACGTTATTTTTCGGACACCCTGTATTTATCGTTTCTATTTTTATATTATAAAGGAAGACCAAACTGCCACAGTGAAAAAGCAATTAGTGAAAAATCACAGTAAAGAGTAGCCGTGATATTTAATTTACTGATTTCATATTCAAATAGCCCAGAATAGTCCAATAATAAAGCTATGAAAAAAAAATTTTAAGTGTAATCTCGAGACTCGAGACTACACGAGACTCTCGCCGAGTCTGGTCTCGTCTCGTCGAGACTTCACGAGACGAGACCAAAAGCCAGTCTCGTCTCGAAAAGTCGAGACGAAACACGAGACGAGACGAAAGGAGACGAGACCAGTCTTGAGTCTCGCGGCATCACTAAAGTTAAAGAACATTATGAGAGGACCACATTCCCGAACGGTCAATGGATATTTCAGGATAAAATATTCTAGGGTTTTATGAAACATTGTGGCAAGGGATAAATTTATATATTCCAGTAAAGAAATTCAGAACTTCTAACTTTCCTATCTGGTTCAACTCTGAGCTGCGTAGATTGATTGTTGAAAAGAAGGACCTGACAAAAAATTTAGAGAAGCGGCAGATAGTTTGGACTCGACTATTTGTTGTTCTCTGAAGTACGGGAAAGGCGCAAGGATTCGGAAGACTCCTCTTAGAGAATGTAGGTACCTGCTCAAAGCTGAAAATAAAATTAATGGGAATCCTAGATCATTTTGGTTACACTTCAACAATCTTAGAAATAACTTCGTTTTTCTCTGTAACATGAGTTATAATGGGCTTACCTTACTAGCTGTAGTATCAAGAGACTGTAGACTTGTTTGCAGACTTCTTTTCTAGTGTTTACTCAAACCGTACTACTAATCAGTCTCCAGAATACTCATTTTCCAACATCACTGATGTTTCTGGATACTCTGTTTCTTGTGCTGATATTATAAAACAAGTAAAAAATTCACCTGACAAGTTGTCAAGCACGCCGGATAAAATTCACTTGCTATTTATAAAGAAAATGCTTGTAGACCCTTGCGACGCCCCTGACAAATCTCTTCAACCATTCATTGTTGACAAGTTCTTACCCCGGAGGTAAAATACCCGACCACTCGGATCTCCGGGCGTCGGGTGATCCTGGGGGTCCTTCATGTAAAGATATAAAGAGAAGATCAAAAACTCAACTCAGAATTGATTTATAAGAGGAATAAGTACAAATATGAATTCAGTTCACCAACATCTTGAAGAACAAAGACCTGACATCCTTGTTCTCACTGAAACTAAAATCAGTTCTGCAACACCTATTGTGAACTATCTTTATCCCGGCTATGACCTACACCACCGATTTCGACATAATTTTGGGATCTGTGTGTACATTAAAAATGACCTTTCATGTCATCGAGAGGAGAAGCTAGAACCAGCGAACCTTGATATCATATGGCTAAAATTCACCTCAAAGTCATCGACCAAGTTTATCTGCTGCCTCTACCGACCGCCATCTAACACCGAGTACCAAAACTTTTTCGCGACATTATCCGAAAGCTGTGATAGTATACAGTCAAACTATCCACAGGCGGAAATAGTCTTTTTAGGCGATTTCAACGTCCACAATATACCCTGGCTGAAACACCACAACAAAACAGATAACGAAGGCAGAGAAGCAGAAGCTTTTGCCATAAGTTGTGGTCTAACGCAGCTTGTCGATGAACCTACCCGTATCTCAGAAAGGGGCGAATTTGCAGCGCTTTTAGACTTGTTCCTAACCACAAATCCTGACTCGTACACAATTCAAGTAGATGCTCCACTTGGTTCGTCCGATCATAAACTTATAATAACAAAGTGCGAAATGCTCATCCCACCAAGCCTACAACCACTTCCTCGTAAAATGTGGCACTATAAATCGGCAAAATGGAATGACCTAAAACAGTATTACCTGGATTTTCCATGGCAAGAGGTTTGCTTTAAAACAGCTGATCCCACTATTTGCTGTAATGAAATAACACAAGTAATCTTATCTGGAATGGACGCATATATCCCACATACAACTAAACGTAGAGCTAATGCTAAACCTTGGTTCAACAGCCAGTGTCAAACGGCTGTACAGAAAAAACACAGAGCATATAACCTTTGGAAACGACAACAAACCGCTCAAAACCACACAGAATTTATAGAAGCCAGAAATAGTTGCAAAATTACTATTGACTCCGCTAAAGAAACATACAATCAAAGAATAAAAAACAGGTTGCTGAATTGTCCAAGTAGTTCTAGGTCTTTTTGGTCTCTTGCAAAAGCTGTTGGATCTAACTTCACCAAGTCATCCATACCACCACTTACAGATAAAAATAATCACTTAGCCACAACATCAGAGGAAAAAGCCAATATGCTTGCCCAAATGTTTTCCTCCAACTCCAACCTAACAGTGCCAAACGGAAAAACTCCACCGTTCATTGAAAGGATTTCCCATAGTATGCCAGAGGTACCCTTTTGTCACAGAGAAATACGAAAATCCCTAAAAAAGCTGGATACAAACAAAGCAATGGGTCCGGATGGCATTCCCGCAATAGTACTCAAAAATTGCGCCAACGAACTCACCCCAACTTTCGCAAAATTATTCAATTTGTCTTACAGGCAAGGAGTATATCCATCATCATGGAAGTCTGCCGCAGTACAACCCATTCCAAAGAAAGGAAAAAAGACAGATCCGTTAAACTATAGACCAATTGCTCTACTTCCGGTGATATCAAAAGTAATGGAAAGAGTTGTGAACAATCACCTAACCAAGTACTTGGAAAAGTACAAAATTATCAACGATAAGCAATACGGATTTCGAAAATATAGATCAACTGGCGATTTACTTACATACGTCACTCACTTATGGCAAAAAGCGATTGAGTTGCGGGGTGAAACAAGAACAATTGCCTTAGATATATCTAAAGCATTCGACAAAGTTTGGCATGAAAATCTTCTCAACAAGCTCAAAGCAATGGGATTATCGCCGAAACTTTGCACTTGGTTTGAAAGTTACCTAAAGGACAGATCCATTTATGTTGCACTGGATGGCCAGAACTCCAACTCTTACCAAATAAATGCTGGTGTGCCACAGGGAGCAATCCTTTCGCCAACTCTTTTCCTGATTTACATAAATGACCTCATAGATAAAACAGTAAATCCACTTTATTGCTTTGCAGACGATAGTAATGTAGTCTCCTCACTCATACCACCCACAGGGCTTTCCGCACGTGAATTCCATCATCTTAGACTAACTCAAATATCGCAGATAAATAACGACCTGGAGATAATAGAGGACTGGGGTAACAAAAACCTTGTACAGTTCAATGCGCAGAAAACCCAAGCAGCTCTGTTTTCAAAAAAGACCAGCACCGGTGAGCCAAACATCATGCTATCTGGAAGTGCTGTCACATTACAGAGTCAGTTGAACATCTTGGGGGTTACTGCAGAGACCAACATGTCTTGGCACAGTCACGTGGCAGATATTGCTAAAAGGGCCTCCCAAAAGCTGGGGGTGCTATTTCGTACAAGACATCTGTACACACCAAGCCAATTGCTGACACTCTACAAAGCCCAGATTCGACCAACTATGGAGTACTGCTCACATATATGGAGTGCTGCACCCAAACATACCTTAATGCTTTTGAATACCGTGCAAAAACGAGCTATCAAGCTGATCAATGACCCCGCACTTACTCGTAACTTGGATGGTCTCGAACATCGCAGATCTGTGGGCGATTTATCTCTCTTCTACAGGTACTATCACGGAAAATGCTCTGAAGAGTTGGCACGTATGATTCCACCGAGAGTAGCACCTACCAGGCGAACGCGTCAAACAGACGGTAACCATGAATTTACTGTCAAACTAGAGGCACCAAGAACCTCACTATATCAGAATTCATATCTCTGGAGAACAGCATCGCTGTGGAATAAACTCCCTGCGACGGTTTTCCCTGCAGGTTACAACCTGAACCGTTTCAAGACCAACATACACCGACATTTCCGCGCACTTGCCGCTTCTCGAGCGTGATAGGACATTGTCCTTGCGAGTGCGCATATCCGTAAAAAAAAAAAAAAAAAAAAAAAAAACCCCGTTTTGTGAAAGTTCAGCTTTTTGAAACCAATATTTAAAGAGAGAGGTCACAAATGACAAGGCTGTTTGCACGCAGTCCTAAGTTGCTGGATTGTCTCATTACCAGGAAACTTTGCTGGGACTACAGCTACCTCTTAAATCCGGAACAGCACGGGTTTACAATGGGTAGACATCAACAAATTTGGTTTTGTATTGGAATTTTATTTTGAACAGCATAGAGTGGGAGTTCCAGGTTGATTCTGTATTCTCTAAAGCCTTTCACGGAGTTAACCATCGCCTGCTTTTTAGGAAGCTTTGTTTTTTGGGGGTGAGAGGTCCAATTCTGAGTTGACTTGCTTGTTGGGAGAACTTAGGCAGTTAGGTATGGCGGTGTTGTGTTTCGTGTCTTTGATGTTCCTTCTGGCGACTTTCGCAGTTCTGGAAAGGGTTCAGAATAGATTTCTAAGGGTGGCTGCTTACAGATTATAGGCTTGGCTCATGATGAGTATACTTATGACGGGAGTGTTCATACCTTGCAAAGCGGATCTTTCTTTCCTTCACAAACTTTTGAGAGGGTTAATTGACTGTCCAGATCTTTTGGGTCTCGTTTCTTTGAGAGCAGGGAAAAGAAGGGTGAGAATTTCTGACCTGTTTTATGTACCATTCCACAATACTAATTATGGTATGAATGAGTCGATTTCAAGTATGCTCAGATCTGCAAACTCAAGGTGCTGGAGTATTGACATCCTTGGTTGCTTGCTGGATAGTTTTTAAAATAAGTTGTATATGTTTTTTAGAATCCACAGCAATTGAATAGTTATTAACTTGGTGAGTTCATCAGGATGTACTTTGTTATGTGATTAGGTTTAGGTATGTTGTAAAATTATATTGTAAATTGTTTTTTATTGTTACCTATTATAAATTGGCCTTATGCGTAATAAATAAATAAATAAATAAATAAAATATCTGTACCATGAAAACATTCACTGTTGTAAGGAAAGTAGCTCTCTAACATCACAAGGCAGGTGAAATCTCAGAGACCTTGTCCAGGATTCAGTGTGACGTAAAATCACATGACCAAGGTTTGTAGCTAGAACTGCATGAAAAGGTACATTTGGAAGCCAAAATTTGAATAGTCTACATGTGATCCAAACGAATTTGACAATATGATCAGATCGTAAAGGATGTTTAGACATTAGAGAGAAAAGTTTGATCTGTCAATCGGTTTTGGAATGTTGCTGGTGCGTTTTGTAGCCCGAACGACATTCGCATAAAGGGGTCATTCCAATCCGAGTGACCCCGACAAGCGACTGAGACCGAACGATTTTGTGACCTTGGCCTCATGTCGGTTTTGGAATGTTGCGGGTGCGTTTCGTAACCCAAACGACATTCGCAAAAAGTGGTCATTCCAATCCGATCGACCGTGACAAGCGACTGAGACCAAGCGGTTTTGCGACCTTGGTCTCATGTCGCGAGACGACAAATAGCTACACACAACTTCGACTCGAGACCGACCAGCGACCCAGCAGGGCACCAAAATAGTGCTGCATTCTGAATTGGTGTGAACTTGCGGAAACCACGTCGAACACCAAAATAAGAAAACGTTTAATGGAAGACGAAGCAGAAGATGATGTTATTGTGTTGACGTTACCGCCAAAAATCATATGAGGGATGCTTCGAACTGCTTATCTTATAAAAAGGCATTTGAAGTATGAAGATTGGATGGAACATGGGATGGAAAGTTCAGGAAGTATTGTAGACTAAATCATAAACAGTTCAATTTTGTACTGAGTTTAGTAAATGATACTGAATCTACTAACAACTCGTCCTCGTGGGCAGAAAACATTGCCATTTTGAGAAGTTTTCCCTGGTCTAGGTCTGACTAGTCTCGCAGCACCACTGCTTCTACAGCAGAAAGGTTGCGAGACCGTTGTCGCAGGCTGGACCCGCCAACCGGTCGCGAGTCGCTGTTGCTTGCATCGCTCTCGATCTCGGTCGCTTGTCGCAGTCTCGCGGGTCGGAATTCTACCTTCGAAACGTTCAAACAGATCAAATAAAAGTGCAGGTTTTGTCTCTTTAACGCTAGGTTCAGCAGTTACTTATTGATCACTGGAGCTTGAATCTAGAGTTCTTATCTATGCAATTGTCTTTGCTGCATTGATAATTGATATGATGGAACAGCTACTGGAATATCGCCGAATTATTGATTAGAAGAGGTCGTCCAAAGTACTCTAATCATCTGAGGGACAAATTCTTTCCTTTATCTGCTCCTAGCTTGAGCTGTGTGCACAAGTAGATACATATTGCCAGTGTCAATCGTATTACATACGCAGTTGATAGAAGGTTCAAGATCAAAATCATATCTAATAGTCCAAGAGCCCAGAGCCGCCAGACACAACTTATTTTCTAAAGGACAGAATATGTGGGATTGTGTAGCACTTATATGTACTATGAACGTATGTATACCCGCTAAGTTGGGTAGACGGCCAATTTACCGACACCAGGTGCGAAAGCTTAAAAAGTACTTTAACTTTTTTTCTAACGCTTGATTTTTATACATGTTATTGGGGAGACTATTTCATAACTACGTGTGCTCAGCCAGACCAATCGCACCGTCCAAACATACCCCCAGACGCAATAATAGTTTTTCCGTGAGTGTGAGCGCGAGGGTACTATGCATGCGTTTGAGAGTGAGCGAGATATCTATTTCCCCCTCTTAAACTTACAGTCTACTCCAGGCTAGAGTAGAAATGGGATTCGGTTTTTCCCATAATGGGAAAAACCGTTATTCACAAATAACAGTCAACTGGCCGTCTACCCAACTTAGCGAGTATACATACGGTCATAGTACCTATAAGTGCTACTCAATCCCACATATTCTGTCCTTTAGAAAATAAGTTGTGTCTGCCGGCTCTGGGCTCTTGGACTATAAGATGGGTCCTATATACACTTGATTGTGTTCAGGAATAGAAATGATCTCAGAGTGCATCCCAGACTCTCCAGCAAATTTCCGTCCTATTTCTCTTCTTCCTTCACTTGGTAAGCTGAGTGAGAAACTGGTCAAAATTAGAGTTCTTTTATTCGACAATCTACACAGGTCCCTCTCCGATAATCAATTTGGCTTCCAATGTGGAAAAGGAACATCTGATGCGATTTTCTCCCTACAGGTCTTCAAAAAAAAAACCATCAAAGATTGCTATGGTTTTTTAAAGCAATATTTTTCTTAAATTTTGTCAATGAACTTTAATGTCAAAATGTCATGTCAAAAATCCTCACCAATAAAGAAACAGTAATGCGACATAGGGTTTCATAATCAAAGCTTCGATCCGTTTTTTTTTTTGAAGACCCGATATCTATTTGATTACAAATGAAAATCACCTTTCAGCAGCGGTGTTTGGTGACTTATCGAAGGTTTCCGACTGTGTGGATCATTTAGAAAATCGTACCATTCTCTTCCTGGAATTCACAAGGGGAAACAGCACGGCAGAGAAGCCCTCGATTCACATTCCTCAAAAATCAAAACATACTGTGACATTTTAATAATTATTTGTGAGTCAATAATTCAATAAAAGTTTAAATTAGGTAGGGTCCCTATTCTTGTGCTAACATTTTAATTCCACAAATTACATTCAATCAACACTACCTATATTCAACACTGAAGCGTTTTTGGATAGTTAGCCAGCAGGTACTGAGGTCCCATACGGGAAGCTACTCAGCTTTAGTTTTTATTTTGAGCCAATATCTCTAGACTGACCTTTCAATTTGTTTGCTAGGATATTCGCCCGTTAGGGTAGGAAAGTGTTAGTAGATTTAACGAGGCCCTAATGCAATACGAATGAATACCAAAAATCAAAATTCCAGCATAAAAGACAGCACATAATTTCTTAGGTTTTTAATTTACTTTTTATCTGCGTTTGTTTAATACATGAACAATGCACATGTTATAAAAAATGTTATAAACAAACAAAAAAACATAAAAATTAAAAAAATAGTACGTATAAATTGAACCCTCAAAACAAAATAAAATTTACCCAACTGACCTGTGAATGCTCCTTATGGCACACAAACTCATCACAAATTGGATTGAACAATCAGTTTACCACAAAATAAAAATTGAATAATGAACAATGGCGGACACTTAGCTTGTTCTCTAGTCTCTCATTTTCTTCTACCTCCCTTCGGTACCTTTCTCTGGCGCGCCCCCGTTCCCATGAATTTCACAGCGCATACATGGTTGCAACATTTGTCATTTGCTTTTCTACAGTATAAATATCCGAATGTGTGAGTTTGTGATTCTTCAAAAAGCTTTTCGTTTAAATTTTGCTTTGCAAGTGTCACATTTAAAAGGGAAAATATCCGAGTGTATTAGTTGGTGACTCTTCAAATCGAGTTTTCGTTCAAATTTTGCTTTGCAAGTGTTACATTCAAAAATATTAATATTCGAGTGTGTCAGTTTATGATTTTCCTATTCGCCTTTTCGTTTAAATTTAGCTTTGCAAGTGTCACATTCAAAAGAGTAAACATCCAAACGTGTTAGTTTGTGATTCTTCAATTGGTATTTACCTTTAAATTTTGCTTAGCAAGTGTCACATGCAAAAAGATGAATATCCGACTGTATCAGTTGGTGATTCTTCAAGTGACTTCTTTGTCTATATTTTGTTTTGCAAAATTTTTTTTTTTAAGAATATAAGATTTGGAGAAATAATATTTCAAATATGTGGTTTTCCTCAATTTGATCATAACCTAACTCTCCCCTAACTACCACAACATATTTAGACGCGTTCCGATCAAGTTCTACTTTTATACTTAAACTTTATGATTGATTTGAATGAGATACCATCGTCAAAATGTTACTTCACTACCCAGGAACAATTCCAATAAGATAAAATCCTGGAAGCATAAGGAAGTCTAAATAGAGCGTCTTCTCGGAAAAGAATTTTCAAAACATAGCAACAGATGCAATTAATTACTGTATCGGAAAAGGCTGCATTTGTCAGTCTCATTAAATTCACTAATAAAACAAAAAGAAACAATTTCTCGATTAATGCGAAAACTGTCAGTGGTATTTTAATTGCCTTAACGCGTCCACTAAGGGCTAAAATCATTTGCCTGTAAAACGATCGAAACTTTCCGGGACAACTTCAAAGATTTCGGGGTGAAACTTTGCTTGAATGCAATAAGCTTTTTACCAAATTTATCCGTCAAGAAAGTTATGAATAATTTGATTATACATTACTGATATGAGTATAAAGTAAAAATGATAAACGATCTTGTTCTGAAAAACTTATGGAAGAAAATCGTTTCTTTCGGCAATAAGTTGATCTTAAGTATTACATACACAGTTTATGAAATGCACTTTATACAGTTCATAATAAATAAAAATTTGGCGTCAGCAACAAAAAAAAAGCCATTAAATTCTGTATTAATTATTTAAATAAATGTACGTCGGTCATTATATCGATTACTAAAATTGATCATTTTAATTTAGGAAAAATCATTTTTATTTTTATCCTTCTTCCGTCAATGCTTTTCCTCTGCCTCGATATAAAAATCAATCCACGACCTAAATTGAAGTTTAAACTCAATTATCTTTGGTAAAGTTTTACGGTGCTTACCTCTCCGAAATGGATTGAAAGGCATGCTGAGTAATTTTCCATGCTTGCTGGGGCCTGCAACAAACAAGGGATGGAATTAAAAAAGGAAAAAAAAAACTTTGTATTTGTGCTTTTTTTTCTGGTTTGAAAGCGAAATTTATTATTTAACTTTCAATCAAAAACGTATTTGGTCTTGTGAACGAAATAATAAAAGATCTTGATTCGTGTAGATATTTATTTAGACAAACTTATCCATTTTTACCAATATAGGAATCAAAATGTTTGCTTCAGTTAGTACCAGGAAATTGAATCACAGAGTCAATTTTAATGTGTTCAGAGTCGATAGTAGGTTTTAGAACAATCAGAAAATTATGTTGTTTACAAGTAAGGCATCGGAGTTTTCCATTTAAAAAGTGATACCTATAATCAAACACATGACTAGTAAGTGTAGATATGTATATTATTACTTTCAAACATTAGAACCTTGATTCAAGCTGTGAGAATAACAATAGCAAAGTCTGGAAAATGCCAGAAACAAGAGAAACTAGTGATTTGATTACAAAGACAAAAGTACAAGGAATAGAAACAAAAATCAAGTTATCAGATGCACTTTATGTTCCTGGAATAGAATTCAATTTGATTAATTGAGTTGTCAGTTATTACATTAGCTTTCAGTTTTGTAAACTTCCGACAACTTGAGGTAGGTACTGAAAATTAAACGCTCGGGCTCGAAAAATATAAATGTTTTTTTAATAATCCACAGATGAGAATAGAATAGAAGGCTTTGGCACAGGGACACGACTCGCTCGGATGAATCTCTAGCTGAGGCTACCTCGGCTTGTTATTAAGGGATTCCAGGGAGTAACACATCGTACCTATGGGTATGGGATTAAACTTTGCCATAGCGAAGCGCTCCTAACACTTTATTAATATGTCTCTGGAAAACCGCAAGAGCATTACAAAGACCGAAAGGAACCCTCAAATATTCATAGTGGCCATCTGGTGTTATAAAGGCCGCTTTGGAATAGAAGCTTCTTCCATTTGTAGTTGATGGTATGCACTAGCAACGTCTAGCCTAGTAAAATATTGGCAAGTTTTCATATTTTCAAGAAATTCATCAACTCGAGGTAAAGGAAATCTGTCTCTGTCTGTTACCTTGTTTAATGCACGGTAGTCAACACACATGCGCGTTTCGCCGTTTTTCTTTTTGACTAACAGGATAAGACTAGCGTAGCGACTCCGATTCTCGAATTATTTCTTTTTCAAGCAGGTCCTGCACGATATTCCTTACAACTTTTCGTTCATCAAAGGAAAGTCGATAAGGACGACGGACTACAGGTGTATCACTGCTTAAATGAATGGACATGCGTAGTACATTTGTTTTACCTAACTGATTTGTATTTTTAGAAAAACATTGTCATTGAATTCATTTAGGTACCAGACTTAACAACTTGTCACTTTGTAAATTAGATAAATTTTTGGTAATATCCAAATCATTATTACTAAATTTATTTTTACTTTTTTTCTGGGTAGAAAGAACTCGTAGCTTCGGACCCTTATCTTCGAAACAAGAAACAAGTCAAACTCTTGGTGAGATAGATTGGTTACACTAACGCAACCACCTTCAGCATTCGTGATACACTCGTCCAGGAAATTTTCTTTGCCAGGGCAGGTTCGTAGTCCCCCTTGAATATAGACTTCTCCAGAATAACGTCCACCAGATGTCACCGCAACTAAAAGGCAGTCATCCTTGGTGGAATCACAGTACGTTTCGTAGTCCATAGAGGTATTCTCCGCTAACGGACATCCAATGTTCTCGCAAGGTCATCATGTGCGGAAAGGACTCTTACTGTTGTTCCAGAAGTTATCATAATGGTTTGACCCACCATTACAGGTACTTCCTGGGCTTCATCCGGTACTACCAATGCTTCCACTTCAGCTTCTACCTGGTCTTCTTTTAGTTTTATGTCAGCTCTACCAAAAACACGGACTAAAATGCCTCCATAATGTCGCTGTCGGTGTACTTTATTCCCAGTGATTCTGCATCCAGAATCTACGTATGATTGTGTAGGCTTTTCGCTCACCCAGCAATCGAAATAATAGGATGTATTAACCGCTTGTACCTTGGAATAGTCTTGCACAACTTGACTTCTCAAATTTTTCCTTGGCCTACTGCAGTTCTTCGAGACATGGCCCATTCTGTGGCAGTTGTCACACTGAATTTTCGGCTTGGTGGTGCAGTTGAACGATAAGTGACCTGTTCCTTTGCAATTGTAACAGCGTTGTTCTTTTCTCGGCGCGTTTCCCACGGTCTTTTTGCCCTGTATTTTGGCTTGAATCTTTTCGAATGGGATGGTCCAGCGCAGTTTGGATCGTTATAATATGGTCGTTTTGGAGCGTATCTTTCCGGTGTCGACCGTCCTGCTGATATCTATTCAGCATAAAGTGCCTCGGGCTTTTCATATCTGCCCGCTCTCACATCTGCTTGAATGGTCGGATTCTGTATCCCTCCGATACTGCTTTTTTCCCATCAATTTCACAGGCACTCAACAGTCCTATTTTCTCAAAGTAATAGTGTTCCCATGATTTGGTTGAGAATTTGTCTCAGTTTACCAGCTTCATCAAAATTGTTGCGAAGTTTTGGTGCTCAAGAAATGACTTCACCAATCTCCTCGGAGGCGCGAGTTCGAATCCTACCGCTGCTATCTGTAAACTTCCGATAACTTTAAGTACTCAAAATTTAACGCTCGGGCTCGAAAAATATAAATGTTTTATTAACAATCCACAGATGAGAATAGCAGTGGTCGAGTGACCAACTTTTCTTTGAGGGCTTCGAATGCTGCACGTTGTTCATCTTTCCACTCAAAATTAGAGTCTTTTTGTGTGAGCACTGTCAACGATATTGCGATTGTAGCGAAACCATGTACATACTTCCGAAAGTAACTAGCCAATCCCAAGAACTGTCTTGCACCACGAGCATCTGTGGGCAATGGAAACTTGCTTACGGCTCCTGTCTTTTCAAGGCCTGAGCCTGGCTGTACTCCTTCTCTGCTGACTTCGTGACCCACCTTTTCCATAAAAAACTGGCATTTGGATAACCTCAGGGTAAGATTGGCTTTCCTAAAAGAATCTAAAACTTCGCTTAAATTGGAAACGCCAACGTCAAAATCGATTACAGGGAGTAGCACATCGTCTATATAGGCTTTGCCATAGCGAAGCGCTCCTTACACTATATTAATGTGTCTCTGGAAAACCGCAGGAGCATTACAAAGACCAAAAGGAACCCTCAAATACTCATAGTGGCCATCTGGTGTTATAAAGGCCGTTTTTGGAATAGAAGCTTTGGTACAAGGACACGATTCGCTCGGATGACTCTCTAGCCAAGACTATCTCGGCTTGTTTTTAAGCGGCTTGGGCCATTGCATCAGACTTTTAAGTTGTGCACCCATCATGATTGTGGTGATTTGGATGGATATCTTCACAGTTTATTTGAAATTTCAGGTCTCCAAAGTAAAGCTTTTTTTTTTTTGAAAATTCAATATTCATTCGTACAAATTGAAGTTGTCACAGAGTTCCATTTTTGTTTAAACCACTCGAAAAAGGTTCTTTATTGCGACATCCTTTTATTCCGCAACTTCAAAATGACGGATATAAGCTATATTCGAGGAGAGAAACAATATTACAAAATTTTCCGCGAGCCTAAAAGCCCAAAGTGAAATGTGGAATTTCCAATTTCCGTGCTTTTAAAGATTCGGAAATTCGGAAGATGTCGTTTAATGGGACTCTATAATGAATTTCTTACGGTATTTAATGTTCGTTTCTTGCAATTGAATTGTAATCAATAACTAAGAAGATTAAGACAATTTTTTTTTTATTGGATTAGAGAAAAACTCGATAAAACCATGATTAAAATCTAAAATTTCAATAAGCCCTGACGCCGTCAATATTAATTAAAATTTTATTGGTAAACTGAAGGAATTCATCAGGATTTATGAATTATTCATTGACCTAGAAAATTTCTTAGGGATGGAGTTTTATCTCCGGATTGAATTAGAGCTTCCTAGAATCTAAGTTTATCAAAAATTTAATTTCAAAACTTGTCCTATCCATATAGGTGCAATGATTTCGTAATGTACCGATTTTTTTTAGGCTAGTTTAAGGTGCGGACTTGTTACAAAAGAGTAATTTTGTATTATTTTTATGTCAGCGGGTTGTCTAAATCTTAAATTATTTATTCTTGTCTTGCAGCAAATGAGAATAAATTAATCTTTATTATTGAAATAGAAACCATGACCGGTATATGTGTTACAAATGATCAATTATTATTAAATTTTTGGTAATTAAATATTTTATTTTGCTTCAAAAAATCATTTATATCCGAACAATGTAAAATATGTAATACGATATTAAATTGGTTCGCATTTTGGAAAAAAAAACTGGCTCTCAAAATGGATTTTCACTGGGTCCTAATTGAACGTGAAAAATAGCTTTTGTTGAAAATTTCATTTCATTCTTTTGCCATGTTCACGACCAATTAGAGCCTGAAAAAAATATCAGAAAAACTTACCTAACTGAAATTTTGTTTTATAAAGTAAAATCCAAAGCCTATACTCAACCATTTAATTAGCTCTTTGTTTTCCAAAATCCGCTTTCCAATCAGACCAAAAAAAAAACATTTTCCAGTATGGTATTAGTTGTCCAGGCAACATTCTTTTTAGTGAATTAATTGGTCAAACGATTCGTAAAATAAAATCGCATATTAGTATTTCATGTTTCGTATTGTTATGACTTCATGATAGTCAAGTTGAGACAATTTATAATAATTGTATCATGAATTTATCTCTTTCTTCTGAGACCATAGGGAAAAATTTCACATTAATTCTCTTAATTTTCACCTTTAGTTGAGGACAATAATTTCATTGTAGTTTCAATTCGCATCCAATTCTACGATGGAGGACAATGGCAGAGCGCCACTGGTACTGCCACACACTGGCTCTTACACGGACAACGTTGTATTCAGACCTTAAACTATTAGAAAAATTCTTCTGCAACTTGACACTGGAAAATCATGTGGTCCCGACGACATTCCAAAAATTGCGCACAAGAATTGACTTCAGTTCTTTGCAAACTGTTTCCCCTCTCTTACAGTCCAGGCGTTTTCACGTTTATCTGGAAATGTGCTAGAGTGCAGCCCATCCAGAAAAAGGGCAAGAAAACTCTTCCTAGCAGTTATCGTTCCATCTCACTTATATCCGAACTTCGAAAATAATGGAATATACATATTCAACCAAGGGGGAAACTCGATCACAAAACAATCGAGTCCTATAATTCTGTGATTGACATTTCGATCGATTTGCAAATTTCCAAAGAGTGATCGAGTTTCGTGCTCCTCCTGATTGAATATGTCGAAGCCAATAAGTTCATCTCCGAAAAACAGTAGGGGTTTGGTTTTAAAAGATCAGCAGGGGATCTGCTGGCGTACGTCGGTCAAATTTACAACTCGACTCTCGAAAAACATGGCGAATACAAAGATCTCCTCAGCAAACTTCCATCGTATGGTCTTCCGAACGAATTTTGCCAATGGCTGGAAGGCAGTTCACTGCATGTTGTGGTCGATGATGTGTCTTCTGATACACTGCCTATAAATGCCGGCACAATTCTGTCCTCAACATTGTTTCTCATTTTTATAAATGACTTGTTAAATATGATAAGAAAACCCATATACAGCTTTGCGGCCGATAGGAGCTTGATAACATCTTTCTCGTCTGACAAACCGCCTACTGATGCGACTTCCACATGCCTAGCCTATGAGCAGATTTATTCTATCAATGGGTATGTCAATCTTGACACCAACATCAACTGGAGTCTTAACAACCTAGTCAAATTTCATGCTTCCAAAATTCAAACGAAACGGAAGATTTCTTATTTGAGAATACTATCTCAAATAAGAAATCTTCCGTCGATTATACAACTCACATTACATTATTCCCATATCACACGTGAGGCTTAGGCTATGGT
Source organism: Ceutorhynchus assimilis (assembly GCA_917834065.1). NCBI lineage: Eukaryota > Metazoa > Arthropoda > Insecta > Coleoptera > Curculionidae > Ceutorhynchus > Ceutorhynchus assimilis. Next base: position 13,953,114 of record OU892287.1, read on the forward strand.
CCGAATATAACCAAACATTAACGAAAGTAACCGAATCGGTTGACAGATGGTTACTGAAAATGCCGGTTACTTGGGGAACGCAAATAATAAATAAAAAATTATTGACAGAAATTACAGATAAAACCAACATACCGACATTTGATGGCCGGTAGGTATTTTGACATTTGGTTAAACAGATTTCAGGAAACCGAGGTCCAAAAGTAACCAGTTTACCAGGAACCAGTGTAATTTGATTACTTTTGGACCGCGAAACCACAACCTTGGTTATATTCGGACCACAGCCATAATAAGTGATAAGCCTTTTGGGATTATCGCGCTTGGTGGCAATATTGTTATTAATAATAATAAAAATTAATAAAGCATTAAAGTTTAGTTCGTTGTATAACCTTTTGAATACCACTCGATGTTTCAGCATTACCTAATACTTTTACCTGACACTCAACGCGTTCGCAGCAACACCACTCCTCCTTCGGAGTCGTGGTGTTGCTGCGTAATGCTTTTCGTGCCAGGTAAAAGTATTATCCGGTAATCTTGAAACCTCTTGTGGTATTACATTCGATAATAACCCAGTGTTAAGGATGTCGGGACAAAATATTTCTATCAATCCCTGAGACCAACATGCCTTGGCATGAGCATGTATGTTCGCCATAACGACTTCTCAGAAATAAGGTTTTTTGGTTTGTGCACAAAACTTCTCAACTTCCGAACAACTTCTTCTCAAGTCTCGAATCAGACTGTGTATGGATCTCACATCTGGACCGATGCTCTCAAGCATTCGTTGGCTCTATTAGATGCAGTACAAAGGAGAGCAATAAAAAGTAAGCAATAAAAAGTATATAAGAACATAGTCGCAAGGTGGCTGACTTGTCGTTATTCTATCGCAAGGGAGATGTTCTGACGATCTGGCCAGCCTCATTCCAGCTAGGAGAAGTAAGTTAAGAACCACAAAAACCTCACAGGCTTTCCATCCACATGTGGTAAAGTTGGCTACCCCAAGGACCTCTAAATCTAAGGGTTTCTTATTAATGGCGTGCTGTCCAGCTCTGTGACTCTGTGGAACTCCTTTTTGCCTCCTACTTTATTTCCTAAACAATTTAACCGTAACGTGTTCAAACGGAGGGGTAATCGTCACTTGATTTTTTCCGCTCATAGTACCGCTTAGGTAGTATAGACTTTGTCTTTTGTGAGCGGACCAATATAAGAAAAAGTACCTACGGAATTGAAAGTAACTGGAACTTTAGAATTAGGCACTAGCTGACATCGCACACATTAACCTCACTTTCGATGGGAGACAGATAAAGCGTTTACAAACAAACTAACTAAACACTATATGAAAGCACTCAAAACTACAAGTTATAAGTTCCAAACTCTGAAAATATCAGAAAAGTTCCAGAAATTTAAGAAAACTCGAAAAACAAAGCAATATCATTAACTTTAATGTAAAAACACTTCCAGTGAAAAACACAAAATATCATTGGCGACGGTAATAAAAATCACAGAGCGGACACTGAAGCAGCAAGCGGCACTGAAAACTGTGGCACTGATGATCACAAAACCTGATGATAAAAAACGTCACTGCGCTGGACTTGTCTGGACAGGTAACAGGTTCATTTGAGAAATCGGTATCCTTATTTATCCCAATGACATTTTTTTCTCCCTATCGAAATGACGTTATATGATTTGTGACGGAATAGCTAGCGCTAGTGTGTTATAAATAGAACTTAAACGCTTTGTTTGTCCCCCGATCGAAAGTGAGGTTATGTGTTTGATGTCAGTTAGTGCCTAATTAGGGTTCCACATTCATCTTTTGACAGGTGATTAATACTCGCTCTATCAACACTGTGTCCATTTTTTTCCAAATCGGTATGGTTTTAGGACACTTATGGCTCTTATGGGTTGAAAATATGGAAAAATTTGCTTCAAATTGAGTTTTTTTTTACTGATGATTTTTGAAAGGGGTTCCACATACATCTTTTAACAGGTGATTAATACTTTCTTTATCAACACATTTTTTTTTTCTGTGCTATGTATTTACTGTTTTGACAATAAAACATTAGCTCAGGTATGCACCGTTAGCTAATTTCGAGGATAAGTTATGAAACCTGGATTAGATATAGTTTCCTTATGCACCGCAACGCGGTCAACGAAGCGTGGATGAGCGAAACGGTGTCTGTGTCTACTACAATGGATTTTTGGCACCTATTTTGAAGTTTATATTCCAATTTTAGTATTATTCGGAAATTATCTCTGTTTCGGAGTAAAATGAGTTTAGAGGAGGAAATGTTCATAGACGATGATATTCTCGATTTTATAAACTTTGAAGTGATTATTTCGAAGATATGGATAATTAATTACTCGTTTTTTCGAAGATTTCGACTAACAAAATCAACAGTTCTCCGCTTCCTGCAGAACATAAAAGAAAAAATTGAATTCCAAAATGATTTTTAAGTTCATAAATAGAAGGGAGTATCTGTCTTTGTGTTAATAAGTTGGCTGCTAGATTGCCCCGCCTCATGCACCTTCACCAAATCCAACTTATTCTACGGGGAATGCCTTTTAGCTACATAGGTACTTCTTCGGTGATGTTAGGTGTAGCAGGTAGTGGTATAACAGCTACTATAGAGCTGGTATCTATTCACAATTATATTTGTTTTAGAAATAATAGTAACCCCGATGAACCAGCTCTTGGCCACATTGTGTCTGTACTCTTGTGGGGGCTTCAGACTACAATCGGAGATTTTATTGGCTGCCATCCAACCACGGTTTCCAGAATTTTAATTCGGGTTACAACGGCCATTGCAAGAAAAAGGCATATTAGGATGCCACAAACTCCAATGCAAATTCTCAGAACCTCCACTGAGTTTAATCGCATCTCAGGGTTTCCAAAGGTGAATGATGGAACCCATATGAAATTACAATTCCCAGGTAATGACAGGTAGCTGAATATTTTTAAATATCAATATTTCATAAGTTGAAAACATTTCTAGGGGGAGCAAATGCTGAAGTCTTTAGAAACCGAAAAGGTTATTTTTCAATAAATACTTAAGTGATTGGGGACAGTAACGTCAAAATAATGGATATAGTAGCAAGTTGACCTGGGTCTGCACATGACCAAACTATTTTCAACAACAAAGGCTCATTTTCAAAACAATGAGTTTGGAGATAATTTATTACTAGGTACCTAAGTAAAAGTGTTTTGAGAGTTGGCCATATTATAATAGAAATAGTTTTTTCCTACGAGCGTGCGCAAAGTAGTACTTTTCCGCACGCATTTCGGTTCTCAAAGTTGCACTTTTCCGCACTCAGTGCGGATACAGGCCTTATCCGCACTGAGTGCCGAAAAGTAAAAATAATTGTCAAGCAACAATAAGTACACCTGTCGACTTTGACACATGATGACAAATTTTTCCTCTGTTCCTGTTCCAGCTAACATCTATACCTACAAACACCAAATTTAATTAACTTCAACACATTGTCAGATTTGTTTTCTATATATATGCATCTACAAACTTTCTCATCAAATTTATAGCATTTTCCATTTGTCGAAACAGGGCAAAAAAATGTATCCTTATCCTTACATGTTACATGCTTTTAGAAAAAGATGCGGATGCACTCAGTGCGGCACTGATGACAAATGGAAATCGCCATTTAACGCTTTAAGATGAAGAGCTCTGACGATGATTTTCTGGTATATTTTTTTTTTGTTATGTAATTTTTTGATAAATGCATAGGTTCCCTTCAAGTTAATTAAAAATAATTAAACAAATTATCGTTTTTTTTTTAAATTTTTGTTGTTACCTACCTGATATGAAGCTCGTAGGAAAAATTTTGTTCCTAACACGTGCGCAAAGTGTCTTTTCCGCACGCAAACACGTATCCGAACTCCGCTTCGCGTCGTTCGTATAACTGTGTTTGCGTGCGGAAAAGTAACACTTTGCGCACTTGTTAGGAAAATAACTATTTCTGATGTACTAATACCTGCATTTCTTGTTTCAGGTGACAGTGGATACGCCAACCAAAATTTCTTGTTAACACCTTTATCGAACCCCGTAACAGAGCCCGAGCAATAATTACACGACGAGCCTGTAGGCAACCAAAATTACAATCGCAGGAGACATTTTATTGATAATTTTTTTGCTGTGGTAACTTGGTAGAGACGAAAGGGGGAAGAAAAGTGGGGCGTGACCTAAAAATATTCACTGACACCTCAACTGACACCACCTGATGACAGCCATGTCTTTCGGTTCAGTGGCACCGGAAACACCAATAAAATTATTAGATGCCGGATTTTTTTCTATTTCAAAATACTACACATGCCCATATAGCAAAAAAAAAAAATGTCACCAACTTGTTTATCATTATTTCCGTCAAGTTTGGCAAATTAGCAAATTCTTTTGCAGTTCGCCGTTTCGCTAGCCAGACTATATGTGTTAACGATTTTCATAATAGAGAGAATAGATAGTCTATGTTTACTTCTAGTGTTTTTATTGATATGGAGGAATCTCTGGAGTTAAAACCAACATTTTAACAGCCAAATTAAGGAACTAGGTACTTTCAACTTGAAAAAATAATAAATAATTTCAAGTATTAAGTAAAAACAACTCAAATAGAAATGCTAAGAATGATCAATGTCAATGCTTATCATTTTTGTTCTTATTCGTGATAAGTGAACCAATATTCTTATGAATATCTTGAATTTTTTGAGTTTATCATTGGTATTACTTTCTATGAGAAACTTAAAAAAAAAATTGAACATTATCATCATCATCATCTGAGCCATCTGCACAGAATTAAATATTTGTAGAAAGCAGAGATGTTTTATATCTCAATCCTGCTATCAGCAAATCTATTTTCAAAAGTTTTTCTTCCTTCTCCAAACTCAGATTCTCTTATTGTTGCTTCAAATTGTTCATTTTCATTTTTTGTTTCTCGTTGGCGAAGTTTTGTAGTTTTACATTTTCCTCGATTTGCTTTTCAATCAAAATGAGTCGCTTATCCAGCAGAAGATTGTATTTTTCTTCACATCTGAGGGAGTCAACACTTTTACATTACCCATTGGCCTTCTTCTATTAGACGCCAATGTTGTTTTGGTGGTGAGAGGTGAGGGATTATTATTAACCAATACTGCACTGCCTGTTTTGGTGGGTTACTTTGCTATTTGAGGAGGGATTTACTTTCAGCTTATCATTTATTGGCTTCTGAACGCCAGTTGGTGCACATCTCTGAGCAGGTTTTGCTGAAGTGATGTCTACTGTCAGCTTATCACTTATAAGCTTTAGTAAGATAGTTGATTGAGTTGGTGAATAACTTTTATTCTGGTCTGCTTGCATTAGCAACTCTTCACAATCAGGAACATCAAAGATCTCCTAGAACAGAAACACGTAGAAATCTCACATAGCACCCAATCATTTTCGCAAGGTTATTTCCACCATCTTACATCATTGACTCTAATTAAATGTGTCACTGAACTTAGCACTTTACAATAACGCCACATGTCCAAAATTTATCTTTTTTCTGAGCTTCACTTTTTCACCATTAGTAAAAAAATTACTTACAACAACTGGATAAGACTTATTTTTAGTTGTATTATAACCAATATCAGGTTTTAAGAGATCCAAACGTGTACGAGGCTTCACTTTTTAAAGAGAATGGCATGTAATATTCACAGTTGAGTTGAAGGGGGCATTACTGTACTTGAAACTCTTTAAATTTTGACGCGTGAAATTAATCGATTGTAATTTTAACCTCAAAAGTTAAGTTTGATGTGTGGTTTCACGACAAGCTGACGCTGACACTGTTAAAAATATTCTCTAAGGGCCATTGAACGTTTTGGAAGATATTTTAGCTTATTCACTGTTCATTGTTCATATTCAGTCATCTCTCCTTATACTCATTTGAACGGTTTAAAACTATTGACATTTACAGCCAAAATTTGAAGCACTCCAAGTTCACTCGCGCCCTCTACAAAATTTTGGGAGACACTGGATATTTGCTGCCATTTCAAAAGTTGATAATTCACTGGTCGTAGTTGGTGTATTTCTATGAGTAAGTAAAAACTGGCATAATCTAGCTGACATTGATAGGCTACTATAATTAGCTTTGGATTCATCATATAGGTAGTTGTCTATCTAATTTTTTTTTAAATATCTTGGACCCCTTTTTCTGCGGATCCATTAGATGGAGAGTGAATAGGAGGGTTCAGCTGAGTTGAATGGTGGACCGTTGTCACTAACTACTTAGGTAGGCTCATCATGGAAAAGGTTATCTCAAGTTTCTCAATAGTAACCCAAGTTGAAGAAGACATTAAATGAATATCCACTATTTTGAGTAGCTGTCATAAAATTGTATTTGCTTTTTTTCGTGAGAAATCGATATGCACTCTAAACCAAATTTTGGATGGTTTTGGTCAAGATAAGTTTTCTTTTTTCAGGTAAATTATTCTGCATCAACTGGCATGTTTCATAGTTGCCAATAAACTCTTCAATATCATCTGATAAACCTGGCCACCAGAACACCCAACGAACCAGCATTTTGGATCTCACAACACCAATATGACTTTCGTGAAGTTCAATTCTTTGGATCTCAAAGTTGTTGGAATTATTACAAGGCTACCCCACAATATTGTCACAACCCCTATACGTTTCATCCTGGGACGTCACAACAGGAGCGTGACCTGGGGGGTTCAGGTAGAGAGAAACTCGCTTGGTATAGGTACAATGAGATATGTATTGAATAATAATAATATTAGCCTAGAAATAGTATCATGACGCCTCTTCTACGGAGGGACGTAATACTTATAGGCAGGCCACTCTGTAATATGTACATTCTGTACACTTGATGTGACTGAAGACTGAAGCTGGGTTTGAGACAGGTCCAGAAGGGCGTTTCCCAATAAAGGTAGTTTGCACTGGACCTAGTGTGCTGCGTTCAATACTCCCCGAAGGGTCTGGTTTGTGACAGGTCCAGAAGGCCGTTTCCCATTAAAGATAGTTTATGCACTGGACCTAGTCTGCTACATTCAATACTCTCAGAAGGGCGTTTCCTATTAAAGGTAGTTTGCACTGGGAGGAAACTTAGCTAGAGGGGCTTTTCCCATTTGAGGTACTTTGCACTAGCCTTAGTCTGCCGGTAATGGATTTCGGCGCAGTATTTATACCAAATAAATGCTGACTCGACGACACACTTTAGTAAAATTGATGTACCGAGTGGTATTTACTTTAGTAGTTGACAATATACATCCTCTCTCCACTGAGAGTTCATTTTTTTTATATAAAAGTAGGGCTTTAAATTCAAATCCGATATCGATTGTGGCCAACCCAACCACGCACAATTAGATCCATTTTAGATAAGACCACATCCTTGTCTGTACGAAAGGAAATGTCATAAGAGACAATTGGGACATTATCTAAAAGATTAAAAGAATTTATATGCAACACGTCAGTCACAGCAGCTAAGGACGGTCTTGACAAACCATCAGCATAAGTAATTTGGAAACCCTTTTTATATTCAATGTTAAAATTATCAATTATTCAAGAATACGGCCCAACGGGTTATTCTTGATGTTGCAATAGTAGCCAAAGACTTTGATGGGATAAATATAATTTTTAAACGCACACCCATACAAAAATCTATGAAAGCGTTTTACAGCAAAAACGATTGATTCAAGACCGATAACAACATATGAAGAAACTTATTATAAAAATTTAATAAATCCAAAAATGCTCTCAGCTCAGTTAAGTTTTTTGGGTCAGGAGCATTTAAAATTGCTTGAACTTTTTTAGAAGTTGGATGTAAGCCTTCGGCATCAATCTTATTACCCAAATAGTCTACAGAATCGGAAAAAAATCTATATTTTGATATGTTCACTTTTACATTATACTCTACCATTTGAGACAGCATCTTCAGGAGCGCAACTAGCTTGTTGGTTTTGGGGGGGCTTGAGCCCCAGGTCTCTAAAAGTCGATTTGGTGACAGTATATGATGTTTTTCAAAACTTACTACAGTACGTATTTCACAAATGCCTGAATTTAACGGAAATACTCTGCTATAAACTTTGTTCTTCGATATAATCTACGTTCTTGGTTGAAAAAAAAAAAAAAGAACCAAGTTATAAAAGACATTTTTATGTACGGGTCTGTTGCTGTTCCTCATAATTAGTGCGCCTCCTACAACTTAAACAAAAGAAAATACAAAAAAAAGTTAAATACAAAAGTTGTAGGGTTTTATCTCTATTATATTTTGCACGTGTCAAAATGGGCAAATGACAGGTGCCAACTGTCATAATGAAGGCACTTGCATTTTTTTAAATAGAACACCCTGTATATTTTTGACTAGAATGATAGATCCTTTTCTTCTGATTCCAAATATATCATATATGTTGATAATTGGTTCAGCTGTTTTTGCGCTATTTCATTTTAAAATTGCATTGAGCAAGCCTCATTGATATTAGAAACCGGGAACAGACTTAATTTAGGGTAATGTAAATGCATTTTTAAACTTGAATGGCATAAAAACAGCTGAATCAAATATCAATATATATGGTATATTTGAAATCAGAAGAAAAAAATCTATCATTCTAGCTAAAAATATACAGGATGAACCATTTAAAAAATGCAAGTGCTGTCATTATGACAGTTGGCACCTGTCATTTGCCCATTTTGATAATAGAGATAAAACCCTTCAACTTTTGTATTTAACTTTTTTTTGTATTTTGTTTTGTTTAAGGGTTACTTTTCATGCATCCGTTGATCCGAAAGTATTCCTATTGGCCCAATATTTTGGCGCCAGAATATTGGATCAATAGGAATACTTCCGGATTCTGGCGCCAATAGGAATACTTTCGGATAAACGGATTGGCGGATAAATGGATGCATGAAAACTAGGCTTAAATTGTAGGAGCCGCACTAATTATAAGGAACAGACCCTGTACATACATATGGGTGGTATGAATAAAAATGAGCATTTAGTTTCTACTCCAAATTTTGGAGTAAATACTCTACGTGGTATGAATAAAAACTACGAGCAGGTATTTCGTTTGAGAATATGGAACTTGCACATTTTTTTTTTTTTTTTTCAAAAATGTGTTGTACTACACTAAAGACATAGTCATGCCAAATATCAAGCATTAAAAATCAGCCGTTAATTTTTTATAAATATTTGAAGTTACGCTCGAAACATCGCGATTTGACCGATTAGTGTGACGTCACTCAGCAACAAAATTCCGTTCACAGTCCTTGGTTGAAAGTAACCTGCGAGCAGGTAGATTTAGATTATGGTTACGTTGTTATGTATGCCGTTTATGATAGATTTGACATTGACAACACCAGCAACACATGGCGTGGCAGCGGTGCGATCCGATTATTACTGCCCTTTGACGTCAGGACCCATAGAAATACGTTTTTGATCTCGTCAAGAATTTCGAATTGACGTGTCTCGTAATACCTGGTGTGCGCGCGCAACTCGTGGGTTGCAGGTGAGCGTCCAATGAAAATCGAGTTTTTTACGGGTTTGAGTCATATTCGTATTCAGAATTAATCGTTCCTTCTTTCTTTGTAACGTGAAATTAGACAAAGAACAAACTAATACTTTACGTATTACTTGAACTTATTGCAGTGTCGTTTAAGGTTATGTTAGATTATACTTGACATATTCCTTGGCAATTTCATTGAGCGATGTTGCCGGATGAAACATTTATCAAAATAAAAGTCCCATCGATGTTAACATACACTTTAAAGCTCTCATTTTGTCTGATTTAAGGCGTTGTAAAACACTTGACAATATATCATTTCTTTAATGTTATAATGTTCGATTTTTATTGTCTACATTTGTTCTGCAACAATACAATCTAGCTACACTGCAGCCAGGGGTTGCGCGCGCATGTCATTTTTTATTACTTTCTAACTTGTATTTATTACAATTAAGCTCTCTTTTTCTATTTCTGCGAGACACGTCAATTAGGCAATTCAATCCATCTGTCAAAAAGGAAAATTCAATGTGGCGTGGCGGCCAAGCAAGTTTGTTTTGAATATGTTTTTATGCGTATTTTAAATTACTTTGCATACAGTTTTGCTTACAACTTTGATTTTCATTATTTAATAAACTATTTTTTGACTAGGTGCCTAGACTATTAATTCGGGCAGAAAATAGATATTTTTTTGTGTTTTTTGGCCCATGTGTGGCCGCCACGCCATCTTGAATGTCACGTGGTTTGAATTGCCTAATTATTTGGTATTAATTTTCAATTGAATATTTTGAAAACCAGAGATAAGGTATTATATCCTTTTCCTAATTGCATCATTTATTAGGATGATTGTTATTGTATTTTATTATTTATTTCATATTTAATTTAATGTGCAAGTTCCCTATTTGGTATGAGTAGATTCTCACTTCTGGTTATGAATAAAAAATTGTTTGTGCTCTTCGGCAGGAGAATCTACTCCATAGTTTTAGAGTCTGCTATGCAGTAGACTCAACATTCTGCTTTAAGTTATATCAGTACCGATTTTCTCTCGGTAGAACGCAGAGCTATGGCAGAGTTCTGTTCTTCAATCTTAACCTGCGTTCGGAAAAATTTTACAAAACTAGAAAAAATACGTGTGATCGGGACTTTAAAACGTTGTACCGGTTTAGTAAGGAAATTGTGGTTATTAAATCAATTTTTGGGTGAAGAGTCTGGAGAAAGAAGAGGAACTGCTTTATGCAACAAAGACAAATTTAAAATATTTTTAAGATACGTGGGTGACCCGGGCTTTCAGGCAATAGTAGGCGAGGATGTTGGTGTTCACCAAACTTGGTGTCTAAAGTTGTATCGGAAGTAACTGATAAGATAATTCAGCAAAGTGAACCGTGGAACAAATTTCCCTGCAGTCCTGCGGATATAAAATTATCCATTCACAATCCGATGTCCACAGGTACAGGTAAAATGTATCACCTTTCAATGCTATTTGATAGGGAAAGGTGATAAATTCACCTGTACCTGTGGACATCGGATTGTGAAGAGGATATAGAGGCGAAAGAGCGGTGGCAAGCAAAATAAAATATTAAGTATCTACTCTATGTACGAGGAGTATGTACTTATCAAACCGAAATCTTTTTTATTCTTAGGAAATGGAGTATAAGCTCAGACTTCATACTCCTGCTCACGAGTATATACTCCGAGTTTAAACTCAGTTTTTATTCATACCACCCAAATATGTAACTAAAAATTGAGTTTAAAACTTCTTAAACTACTTAAATCGGTACTAAAAACAACTTGAAAACTGAAACAAGTTCTGTTAAATTAAATTCCTCCTAAGTGCACAAACAGACACGGACCAGGAGACGAAAGGGTTGAAAAACTGTTGTGTCACTGAAACGCGCCCTACTTTAAGCTTCATATTTTTCATGCCCCCATAAAATAGTAGGTGCTTGAGAGGGCAGGGGAGAGGAAAAACGAACAGTTCAGTTGCGCGAAACTCCAATGCACTGGAACGCCTATAAACAGTCCAGGGCGCTCTAGAGCAGCTCAGGAGTGCTTAAAGTGCGTCACTGGAAAGCGACTCAGATCTGCTCGCTCGGGTTTGGGAGGGCGGATCGCTAATTTGTGTCATTACCATCATGCCCCACCCTAATTGCGCCACTGAGCATCTTGCACAATTTTTTACCAATGACCAAAGTGTCATCCAAGCAACAAATAACACCCTTCAAAGAGAGTATTAATTTTATCCATGGTCATTTGAAACATTGCTGGGGCACTGGTAGTTCCATAAGTTAGCCGAGTATATTTTTATATCTATGCAACCCAAAAATTCGTGTTGATGGTCAAACGTTCCTGAGAAGAGGTATCCACCAGACAATTGTTGATACGCACCCAACAAATCGAGGGTACAAAATACAGAACCTCCATTCAATTTTGGTAAAAGGTCATTTATACTTGGAAGAGGATATATATCCTGACGCAACACTTGGTTTAGGGTAACATTAAAATCCACGCAGACCCTGATATGCCAATTTTTTTTTTGATACAATTAAAATAGGACTCGCTCAATGACTGGTACTTACCGGAATCAAAATACCCTCATCAAGCTTAAGTAAAGCAAATGGAATATTGTAAGGTTTCCGGAAAATAGGAGAAGTATTTTCTTTGAATTTCAATTTAATCTCAAACACTTTTATGGGTTCCTTAGTAGAACTTGAAAATACTGATGGAAAGTTTGCTGCAAAATGAGAAAATGCTTGGCTTTTGTCAGTATTTTCACGTTCAGAAAAATTTGACAGATTATTAATAAAAATATGATATTTCTCCACATTGGACTCATTATATCTAACCAATCGCGTCCCAGCACTGGTGTAAAATTTTTCTCAAATTTTATGACTAATAAGGGTAATTCAAACTTTTAATTATTAAAACAAAAACTGACAAATATTTCCCCCACTACCTAAACTGATTGACCTGTCACAACACTGAACTTACAACTAACAGGTTTTAAAAATAGACCCGAGAATAGACCCCTAAACAGTTTTTAAAATAGTACATTGGAAATCACTGATCTTGATGCTCCTGAATCAATTTCCATAACAATAATCTCACCATTCAGTCGGACCGCACAACTTATTCAGAGGCACCCGAAGTAGTCTTAAACGCCTCTGGTTCATCAAAGTTGTGTTTTTGCTCGGTACATTGATGAAATGTGTCCTTTTTTCCATAAGAAAAACAATTCCAATCCCTAGATGGCCCATAAGCTCTTCCACTACGAAAACACTTCTGGCTACCCACAGGCCTAATAATTCTCACCAACTTCCTAGAATCTGCACCTTGACTGACATTTTTTTTTTGTATAAACCGCACTAACACCCTGGACACTACTATCTGGTTGAAATAATTTTGTTTGAGTTTCTGCTAGCTTAGAACTTAAAGCTAATTCCATCGCTGACTAATAATTTCCATTGAATAGGTGATGCCAAACCACATACAAAACAATCTCTTAAGGCATCATCTAGAAAAGTATTAAATGAGCATGACTTTGCAGCATATTTCAATTTTACCACAAAAAATGACAGTGGCTCAGCTGGAACTTGGATACACTTATAAAATTTAAATTTTTCAGCAATAATAATTGTTACTGGACTGGAATGATTCTTCAAAGTCGTTTTCAGAGTGTCGAAATCTTTGCTGCTGGGCAAATCAGGTGGCGAAAGATTCTTAAGCACTTGATAAGTATCAGAACCCAACAAAGTTATGAACATTGTTACTTTTTTCTGATCTGGAACCTCATTACAAATAAACAGTTGGTCCAGACGTTCGAGCCAACTTACAAAGTCACAAGATTCCGGATTAAATGGCTCTATGCTTCCTAATAACGTCATAATAAATAGGTACCTAAACTGTACAAATTAAATTAGAAGCACCACACAATAACAACACTACTGATGTGAAATCAATTCGAAGTCACCAACTCGTCACCAAAATATGCTATGTATTTTCTTAATGTTTTGACGATAAAACATTTAAACAGTTTACTGGACACAGGACTTTATTTTATGGCCCGAAAACAGATTACAAATTCTATAAACTAACGTTTGCTTTGAATGACCACACGACATGACAAATCCATGACATGACATTTCCTAACTTGCAGGATAGTCCAATTATGAAACACCGCAACCTGCTGTGTATGGATCAACTCCATGCTAAGAGAAAGAATGGCATTTGACTTCTCTTACGGAAGATTACTATATGTATGTATGTATGTATTATAATATTTTTTATTTATAGAAACCTTTACAAGGCAATATGTTTCATTATAGTTATTTATGTATCAAGGGAATTATGCAGGTGTTAATACCCCAGGGCAACGTTTGTGTCCCGAGGGCCTCCGGCCCGAGGGACACCAATTGCCCGTGGGTATTAACTCCGGATAATTCCCGTGGTACATAGATAATTTTATATCCTACTGAATTTACTGTATTCTGTCTATTTTTATAAAGGAATAAGCCATAAATCAAAATTTCTATTTTTTGTCAAAGTGTTACCTATTCAAGGTTAAAGCGGGAGTTATGGAAATCCTTAACTCCCTTGGGAGTAATGATATCCTTAACTCCCTTGGGAGTTAAGACCCTGTTTATGATTATCGTAACCAAGGTATTATATGGTTTTAATAGTTCAGTAGGATATAAAATACCTAAAGGTATTCAAAAGAAAAATAAAAACTGATATTTTTGTCCGCAAAATTATTACCCACTCTATTAGAAAGTCTGGACCTCTCACTTTAATAAATGACATCACGTGCTTGTTTGAGATAAATATCTATGAAAAAACTTCAAAGCCATGAAAATGTTAAATTACATTTTTATGAAATTTTAAAAATCCATATGGGCCTTTGACGACATTAATTGAGGCTTTTTTGCAAAGTACCTGAAACATTTTTTCAATCAGCTTTCAGCAGGATTTAAAAAATTGTATGCATGAAAGGTAAAGTTACCTTTTTCCTTTGCCAAGAACGATGATTAATTTTTTTTTTAATCAAATAAAAAATAGGTACCTACACTTTAATTTTCTAATGAAAAATAGTTACCTCTCGAGATGCTGTTAACGGACACAACCGTATCCGTAGCCGTAGTCACGCTATTCGTAACCGGCGGAGATTTTTTGATGCCGCCGCATTTTTCCACTTTGTCTAGGCTGGCCGAACTGCCCTTGTGGATCTGCTCCAGCAGGGCGCTGGGAGAGCAGCCCATGCCAGCCCTGCAACTTCAAACCACTTTCACTTTCCCACACTTCACCGCTGGCGCTTTTCCTAAAAATAACCAAGTATTAGAATAATATCACCTAAACTATAAAGTAATTATATTATGCTGTTCTACTGATTATAAAAAACATGAAAATTTATACAGTATCCAGGTGGATTATTCTTGTTAGATGCACAGGGTAAATTTAATGAAGGTTAAGCTCCAGAGGGATCAAAGCTTTTTTGTTATACCTATTCTTTTCAGGATTTAGTAACATTGAATCTTTTGCTAGCGGAAAAATTAGTCCCCCAAAGATAGGAGTTTATTTAAGACTTTCCAGCTTCTCTTAACTTTTGAATGCCGTCTGTGAGCAATAATCCCGAGGGTAATCCTCAGGAAGGGAGCTCTTTCCCTTAAAGATTACATTAGTTGGGGTGACGCTAAGATAAAATTAAATCATGATATAAGGTATACCTATATGGGAAGGGATTTGGCCCCCTTTTCCTTTTCTTGAAGTTTTTGCAAATAGAATTTTTGATGTGAAAATATGACGCGAAGTTATACGAGGGTGATAGTCTTTTCCTCAGTTTTATCAAGTTCCGTCATCCATCATTTTTGTTTTCCCTCGGTTTTTTCCTTTAACTCCACTATGAATGCGGAAGATGTGACACTCTCGTTACCTATATCCACGTTGTTCATTGGATCAAAACAGAAAAGTTACTGGATGTTGTTTTTTTTTTTTCTACCAGACCTTTTGAAGCACAGATTTTTCCTAAAATTGTCAATATGACTCCTTTTTTAACCTTAACAGAAACTTTCTCAGAATCTGTAGGTATAGTTACTATTTTAAGGTCGTAGGTTAAAAATGAAACATCAGTTAACTTTTCTAGTATCAAATTTTCAATGCTTCTGTTGGCGTTATCACCTCAATTTATCAGAAGAGCGGCTAGACAGAAAGAATTTGACGAAACTGCAATTGGATTGACAACATGCTTGAGAATAGGAAAATCAAAGCAACTATTGGAAGTGACTCTGCAGCAGTCAAGGGATTAAGGGATGCCCTGAAGGGGGTGTAATACTGCTGTGGTCACTGGTAGTAGATGAACTTCTCATTGCGCTAAGCGCCCAAGGAATCACAGTCTTAGGATATGCTGACGACTTCACGGTCATCATTAGTGGTAAGCATGACAGAATCATTAGTGACCTCATGCAAAATGCCCTAAATGTCATTATGGTGTCTACAGGAGGGTTCAAGCGTCAACCCCTACAAAACCATATCAATTGTACCTTTTACAAGGAAAAGGAGGCTAAATCTAACAGCCCCAACCTTAAATGGGATACAGATCAACTTCGCAAGTGAGGTTAAATATCTAGCAGTCATCTAGGATCAAAAACTTACTTGGAACCAGCATCTTATAAGAGTAACCGACCGGGCAATAGCTACATACTGGACATGCCGGAGATTATTCAGCAAGACTTGGGGTCTAAAGCAAAAAATGATGCATACAATGGTTATAAGACCCATGGACACTTACGCTGCAATAGTATGATGGCCAAAAGTAGAACCGATTGGCAGATTTACAAAAGTATGGATGTCTTGGAATTACAGGAGCAATGAACCGCCGCAATTGAGGTCATTTTGGGCTTCATAACCATTTTGAAAAGAATTCACTTTTTGGAAAAAATGTCCTATTTTCGTAGAATGTATCTTGAGAACCAATGGCTGTATAGAGCTTGTCCTGGTTTCAAATTATCGAAATTTAGTCTTCTTTAAGATGTAGAGTGACTATACCTGTGGTCAGACTTCCTTCACTGAGATATTGAGCAAAAACTGACCTTTTGCAAGCACGACCCCCTTTTCATGATTAACTTTACTAAACATGTAGTTTAGTTATTATGGTATTGGAAGATATTCCAGAAATTTTAAAAAAACTGATGAGAATATTTTCAGGTAGTCCTACTACCATATCTAAGGATTTGTCTAGAATATACCAGGAATGTTACAAGACTTTGATCAAGATATTTCTGGAATATTCCCTCGGAACATCCCCAATAATCCTTCGAAGGGAAAGTATTTTGGTTATTAGACCTGATGTTTCAACTAATCCAGAAAAATATCGGGCGTTATTTTCCCATCTTTTGTGATGGTGATTCTACGTATCAAAATACGGAGTTATTCAACTTTACTAGTGCTAAAGATATCCTGGCCCCTTCGCCATTTTCATTATAGTTCATTCATAAGCTTATTTTTTTTGCTGTCTTATAACAATAATTTAGTCCCAATCAAAAAAATAACTCTAATAGTTTGAAGCTTTTTTTATTGACTCAAAAACATCATTTTATACAAGGTAAGTTCATTGATAAAATAATAAACGTTTCGTGTTTATACGTCCCACTCAAACGTTTCTATTTGTTTTTACATTGTCTAATAATTTATTTCACTTGTGCTATTTTTAAGTTGTAAACACCTACATTAAATGTAGTTTTTCTTGAAAAGTCGCATTGTATTTTGCTTAAACTTACCGCGACAATGAATGGTATTCATTCAACAGGTTCCCAACAAAACTATTGCTTAGAATTGTAAAGTTTGATAACAAAACTGGAGCCTAAAAGTCTGGAAATGGTCTATAAACATTTTGCCCAAGCATCCAAGGGATGGTTATTTTTGTTGCCTAGATAACTGAATTTCTATGGTCCAGTTACACATAATAGAAAAGCGGAGCTTTAAGTTCAATGTCATCGATCTAAATTTAATTTTCACTCCGTCAAAATATTTTTTGTTTTTACTTACACACACCTACAAAATTTTATGTGTAATTTATGTTCTAGAAAAACGTAAAAAAAAACGGTGCTTACGGTTTTCATTGGGAGATGTAGGGGAAAGCGGGACAGGAATTTTGTATGTACAGGGTGTTTTTTTATATATTGACACCCCACCTACAGCCTTTACCTTTACAGGTAAAAGAAAGGTGTATACAGTTTTGGCTGAATTTTTAGAAACTATGATGGTCAGAAACAAAAATTGAATGTCAGAAATGTGAAATTTTGCGTGCCTCTAGCTTTTTCCAAATGGGATGCCCTATATTTCATTCTATATTTTTGAAGAGCACAATGCCCCGATTCCAAAAATATATAGTTTGTCTATATTTAATTGGACAGTCTCTCATATATTCGGCTCCAAAAATTGTAAAAATACTATCCTACTACGGATTTTGTGAACCATTCTACCTATACAGGTGAAAGCTGCAGGTGAAATTTGAGGTAGGTACATGGTTTCTCTGATAGTATTTTCAAAATTTTTAGAACCAAATATGTTGGAGACGGCTCAACCAAATATAGACAAACAATTAGTTTTGGAATCGGGAAATTGTGCTCTTCAAAAATATACAACCAAATATAGGGCATCCCATTATTGGTTCTGACATCCAATTTTTGTTTCTGACCATGGATTCTGAAAATTTAGCCAATACTGTACAACTTTTGTATCTACACGTTTCATTTACTTGTAAAGGTGAAGGCTATAGGTGGGGTGTTAATATATAAAAAACCGCCCTGTACTTGAACAATAACTTATTATATAAAGTCAGAATTTGCAAGATTATCCACTTTTTGTCAGTTTGCCTTTTAACAGGAATTAGTCATGTTACTTCACCAAACTAGTAACATAATGTGACAAGTTATTCAAGTACAAATGAGTGGATTGTTGCAGAACTTATGGGTGGACCTCCGCTGTCATTTATTCATTAATACGTTGTTCAAGTACGATATCAACCTGACTCACTCAAATGTCAGTTATTCTCATTAGTTCAAAAACTATACGTTTCAGGTGAGTATTCTATTTGAATAGTTCAACAGTATATTCGTGAGTAGATGTCTGCGTAACTCGCTGCGCTCGTCCCACAGAGGTCCACCCATAAGTTCCGCAATAATCTTCTTATTTGTACTTGAACAATAACTTATTATATGAAGTCAAAATTTGTAAGATTATGATTATTCTTTTTTTGTCAATTTGCCTTTCAACAGAAATTAGTAATGTTACTTCACCAAACTAGTAACATAATGTGACAAGTTATTCAAGTACAAACTAGTGGACTGTTGCGGAACTTATAGGTGGTCCCAGCCATCTATTCATCAATATGTTGGTTAATTACGATACTAACCTGACTCACTCAAATGTGAGTTTTCTGAAGCAGTTAATGCACTGGAAAGATATTCTGATTCATGGCTCGACTGTGCAACAACACTTTGTTTTTTCGATCCCCATGAAACTACAGTTTATTTTTTCCCAAGATATATTTTGGCATTGGCAACTTTGAAACATAAACAATGCTGCTAATGCCGCTTATTGGTCGCAAAATGCCATTTGCACGACATACATTGTAAAACTGATGTTAACCTGCAGGGACACCTCATTTTGCGACCAATCAGGGCCAAGCGTTATTGTTTATGTTTTAAAGTTTTCAATGTCAAAATCTATCCTGGGAAAAAATAGACTGTAGGATTTGGTTCATAAACACTGCATAGCCACTGACACTTTTTCTATTTAATTGATCTCTGCCCCAATTCGCATCAGTGTAGGCCGTTAGTTGATTCTTGCTTCCCGTGCTTCTTTCATAAGTTAGTGACATGTTCTGTGCTTGTTTCAAGTATCTCAGGATCCTCTTTGCAGCCGTCCATTCTTGTTCTGTAGGTTTATCTAGAAATCTGCTCAGATAAATTACAGAGTATTGAATATCTGGTCTGCTTATTGTAGCTAGGTATAATAATGAACCAATAATTTCTCTGTAGGGTATGTAAGTTCTAACTGGTTGATTCTCTATTTGAAAATTTGGTTCCATAGGTGTGGAAATATAGTTTTGCAGTCTTCCAACTTGAATTTTTCTAGCATTTTCTCAATAAGTCCTTTTTGTAAGATGTGCACTAAGGTCTCTTCAGTCTCTATTTCCATACCCAAGAGAGGTTTAATGTTCCCAAGATTTTTAGCAGAAAACTCTTCTTGTAAAGCTTTTAATATCTTATCACTGTTGGGTCCTGTTAAGATGATCTCATCCACCCACAGTAATAACCAGACTTTCTCGCCTATATATGAGCAGAAGACATGTCTTGAACATTTCAAGTTATTTTTCTGTGCAAAATTATTGAAGGTTTCATTCCAGGCTCTCGGGGCTTCACGTAGACCGTAAAGTGCTATTTTGTAAAGCCTGAACGATGAACATTCTAATTGTTGAATACCTTGCAGCTGGTGCATAATTGTTGTAGTGAAAATCTTCATGGTACCCTTTCGCCACAAGTCTCGCCTTCTTAACACCATTAGGTTTAATTTTAAATAGTCAACGTGTATCTATTGCTTTTTTTCCTTCTGGTAGTTTTGCCTGTTCTCATGTTTTGTGCTTTTCAAGAGCCGATATTTCACTTTGTATTGCTTGTTTCCAACCATCACTTGACATTGCTTCGTTATAGGTCTTTGTT
This sequence comes from Ceutorhynchus assimilis, assembly GCA_917834065.1. Lineage (NCBI taxonomy): Eukaryota > Metazoa > Arthropoda > Insecta > Coleoptera > Curculionidae > Ceutorhynchus > Ceutorhynchus assimilis. The sequence goes on from OU892287.1 coordinate 13,973,289, forward strand.
CTCGTTCTTCTGCACTAAATAAGCAATAGGCTGAATAAAGCTCATATACACCAAATCGTTTGTCTTATTTTTTCTATTATTTCTGTTCACATTATTTTCATTTTCTATTCCTTGTTCGTCTTCTGGATCTTGCTGTTCATATTCTTCATTATCTTTTTCTTCTGTCTCTACTTTATTGTCGACAACATCTACTATGTCATGCATAACATCATTTTCATCAAATCTCACATCTCTTGATATTCTAATCTCATCATTCTCTGGATCCCATAGTCTGTAGCCATTTATGCTATATCCAACTAGTTTTACTTGTTTTGCTCTCGTGTCTTATTTGTCTCCGGAGTTTGGCATCTTTGAAGCCCACGCTTTACTTCCAAACACCCTTGAATTACTTAAATCAGTCTTTCCATAATATAAAGTATGGAGCTTTCTTTTTCTGCTAACTTGAATTTTGCTATGTATAACCTTCCATGTGATCTACATTCAATATTTATACTATTTTTGTCTTGTATAAGTGCTTTCTCTTTTTCAAAAATAATCTTGTGTCCTTTTCCATTTATCTTCTTCACAGACAATAAATTATGGGTTAATTTAGGCACTATTAAGGCTGTCAAATTTAGGTTTGTATTATTGTATTTTAGCAATAGTTTTCCTCTGTCATATGTACTTAAAGTGTTTCCATTGGCCACTCTAATTTCAACTTCATTTTGTAAATTTTCTACATCTGTCATGCATTTCAAAATTTTCTCTGTAACTAAGTGGTCAGTAGCACCACTGTCAAGAATAAAATTAATTTCAAAATCACTTGCATTTGGCATAGCTAGGTTTGCTTCCAAAACTTCTGTTATAAATGAAATATCTTCATTGTTTTGCTGCAAGCTTTCACTGCTTTCTAATTCTGCTGCTTCCGAGACATATGCTTGCCTATTTGGGCCTCTTCTGTAACCTCTACCTCTTCTATATCCTCTGGCTTGACCTCTGTGTACATAATTTTGATGCTTTTTGTTTGGACAATCTCTAACAAAATGTCCCTCTCTACCACATTCAAAACACTTTCCTTGTACACCTTTTCCAACACTAAATGCACAATTTTTTCTATCAAAGGTTACCGGCTGACTGTATTTAAATTTCAACTCGGCATCTAAGAGACGGGTTATTACAAATTCTAAAGTAATGCTTGTGTTGACAGTTTCAATGGCAGTTATCATTGTGTCATATTTCTCTGCCATTGTCATCAATAAATAACATGCCTTGTCTGTCTCATCAAGTTAAGCACCTGCTGCCTCTTGCTCTCTTAGCAGAACCTCCACCTGGATAAAATGATCTTGAAGGTCGTCAGAAGTACACTTTAATCTAAATAACTTTTTCATTATAAACAATTTTGAAAGAGGACTTTTCCTTTCAAAAACATTCTATAGGGACTTCATCATGGCATGCGACGTCTTGGCATCTTTTATCTATTCCAAGTGCTTATCTGAAACACACTGTACTATAATACATTTGGCCTTGCCGTCCCTCTTTAAATGAGCAGCTTTTTCATCTGTGTTCAGGGTCTGGAACTGGTCATCTTTCACCTCTATAGCACTCTAACATTTTCCTTATCCAACAATACCTGCACTCGAAACTTCCAGTTAGAATAATTTGTACTGGACAATTGAGGAAATGGTAAAACTGATGCAGCCATTTTCACAATACTTGACGACTTCAAAAAACAAACTGTTTTTTGAAGTAACGAAGATATAAATTTCACTGATTTCGTTTAAATATTTCATTTATTACTACACACCATAAATTATTGATGACAGACTGACAACTTTTTTTGACAAAATCATTTTTACTGGTTAATTTAACATAACAATTCTCGTTAGTTTAAAAACTACACGTTTCAGGTGAATGTCTTACTTAAACATTTCAACAGTATATTGGTGAGTAGAAGGCTGAGGAACTCGCTGCGCTCGTCCCGCAGAGGTCCACCTATAAGTTCCGCAACAATCTACTTATTTGTACTTGAATAATAACTTATTATATAAAGTCAGAATTTGTAAGATTTTCCATTTTTTGTCAATTCGCCTTTCAACAGGAATTAGTAATGTTACTTGACCAAACTAGTAACATAATGTGACAAGTTATTCAAGTACAAACGAGTGGATTGTTGCGGACCTTATGAGTGGACCCACCCATCTATTCACCAATATGTTGTTCAAGTACGATACTAACTTGATTCACTCAAATGTGAGTTATTCTCATTAGTTTAAAAAGTACATGTTTCAGGTGAGTGTCTTATTTGAACAGTTCAACAGTATATTGGAGAGTAGATGGCTGAGGAACTCGCTGCGCTCGTCCCGCAGAGGTCTACCCATAAGTTCCGCAACAATCTAATTATTTGTACTTGAATAATAACTTATTATATAAAGTCAGAATTTGTAAGATTTTCCATTTTTTGTCAATTCGCCTTTCAACAGGAATTAGTAATGTTATTTCACCAAACTAGTATTATATTGTGACAAGTTATTCAAGTACAAACGAGTGGACTGTTGCGGAACTTATCTGATTCACTTAGTTGTGAATTTTTCACATTAGTTCAAAAACTACACGATTCAGGTAAGTCTCCTATTTGAACAGTTCAACAGTATATTGGTGAGTAGATGGCTGCGGAACTCGCTGCGCTCGTCCCGCAGAGGTCCACCCATAAGTTCCGCAACAATCCACTTATTTGTGCAGGGTGTTTTTTTATATATCGACACCCCACCTACAGCCTTTACCTTTACAGGTAGAAGAAAGGTGTAAATACATAAGTTGTACAGCTGAATTTTCAGAAACCATGGTCAGAAACAAAATTTGAATGTCAGAAATGTGAAATTTTGCATGCTTCCAGCTTTTTTCAAATGGGATGCCCTATATATTTCATTCTATTCTATATTCTTGAAGGGCACAATGCCCCGATCTATATTTGATTGAGCAATCTCTCATATATTCGGCTCCAAAAATTGTAAAAATACCATCCTACTACTGATTTTGTGAACCATTCTACCTGTACAGGTGAAAGCTACAGGTAAAATTTGAGGTTCTTGGTTTCTCTGATAGTATTTTTAAAATTTTTAGAACCAAATATGTTGGAGACAGGCTCAACCAATTATAGATAAACTACATAGTTTTGGAATCGGGAAAATGTGCTCATCAAGAATATACAACCAAATATAGGGCACCCCGTTCGAAAAAAGCTGAGAGCATGCAATATTTCACATTTCTGACATTCAAATTTTGTTTCTGACCATTAATGGATTCTAAAAATTTAGCCAATACTGTACAGGGTGGCCCAAATTCGAGCCTCATCATTGGGATCTCGGTAACCGTAAGAGATACGGGGTCGGCTAAATTATGGCAAAGTTGCGCAATTTTATGACCAATAGAATGCTGTTTTGAAACTAGAAAGATTCCGAATACTTCCGGAGATATTCGGAAAAAACCGAAATTCTGTAAAATCGTTTTTATTTTTTCCCGGGCTTATTTGAAGAGCAATTTTGAAATAAATGTCACTCCATCATTGTCACTTTTTCCCCTTTAGAAGATAGTGCTGCTAAATTTAAAGTTCGACGTTTCGTCTTCAGGCAGCCATCCTCAACTTCCTTTTTTTAAATACGGACCTGGATTTTTTATTCGCGATTTTGTCATCTTTGGGCATCCTAAAACCGATACTGTTTATAATTTTTCAATAACACTGTAAAAAAAGCAGGTCCGTATTTAAATAAAAAAATAAATTGATCATGATTCCAGAGGAACGAAACGTTGGATTTTAAATTTAATACCGCGATCTTGTAGAGACAAAAAGTGACAATGGGAATGTAAAATTATTTTTTCACAAACTTTTTAAATAAAATCAGGAAAAAAATGAAAACTATACGAAAAAAACATGAATTTCTTGTTTTTCTTAAATTTTTTCCTGATTCCATTTAAAAAGATTTTGAAAAACTAATTTCACATTCCCATTGTCACTTTTTTTTCTCTATAAGATGGCGGTATTAAATTTGAAATCCAACGTTTCGTTCCTCTAGAATAATCATCAATTTATTTGTTTTAAATACGCACCTGCTTTTTTTACTGTGTTATTGAAAAATTATAAACATTATCGGTTTTAGGATGCCCAAAGATGACAAAATCGCAAATAAAATATCCAGGTCCGTATTTAAAAAAAGTAAGTTGATGATGGCCGCCTGAAGACGAAACTTCGAATTTTAAATTTAGTAGCACCATCTTCTGAAGGGGAAAAAGTGACAATGATGAAGTGACATTTATTTTAAAATTGCTCTTCAAATAAGCCCAGGAAAAAAAAAAAACGATTTTACAAAATTTCGATTTTTTTCGAATATCTCCGGAAGTATTCGGAATATTTCTGATTTCAAAACGACATTCTATTGGTCATAAAATTGCGCAACTTTGCCATAATTTGACCGACCCCGTATCTCTTACGGTTTCCGAGATCCCAATGATGAGGCTCGAATCTGGGCCACCCTGTACAACTTTTGTATTTACACCTTTCATCTACCTGTAAAGGTAAAGGCTGTAGGTAGGGTGTCAATATATAAAAAAACACCCTGTACATACTTGAAAATTTGCAAAAATAATTATAAGTTTTTTAGTCTCATTAACATTTCATTGAAATGGAGAGAAAACAAAAACTACGAGATAAGATTGAGTTTCCGAGTGCTTTCCTCAATTAGTCGCAAACATATTAGTAACTTTTCCATAGTGCAATCAGAAACTTTGTAATTAGAGACTGAGCTTTACTAATTACTAAGCAATGAGTGGTCGCTTCTTCAATTCACTCGTTTACAGGTCAGAATCGTATTTCGACGTGGTTGAATTGTTGCGAAATTTTAGAGGTGAGGAATGGAACTCTGAAGGACGAAAGCAACAAGTGAATCTTTACTCATTAATAAGCTATTGGTACAAATACGATACTGTCTTGCCTGAACATAAGTAGAATAAAGAAGTGAGTATTATTTATTACTTCTAGAACTAAGCAATTCACTCGTTTTCAAATCAGTAGGTATCTATCCTAATTGAATAGGTAGCTTAATAATAAATGAAATTTTCTCATGTTCACAGGCAATTTACTAAATAATTATTTTTTCAAGTAATGAAGCCTATTGGAGGGAATAGTTTTAGGTACTCATTATTTCTAAAATTATTCATTGTCAAACTTTTTGTTTTCAAGTTATGGATGTACCTAACCCACCATCCCCGGTCTCCCCTACCTAGATATTTTTGTTAGGCTCATATTCTTAAAGTCTAGTCTTATTAATAGTGATTTTTGTTCCAGTCAGTTACTAATAAAACAATTTAAATTCATTTAAACTGTAGTTAACAAACAAGCAAATTTGCAATTTATTTATTTTTTTCACGGACTATTAAACGTAAAACGATTTCCATACTGAATTAATAATAGTTTGTTCATAAACGAAACTTAAGGCGCACTTTACAGTACTTAATAATAATTAATTGGCTATAGGTACTTAAGTGATGGAATAAGTGGGCATGTATATTGTATACATAATATTGTCATTATCAAGCAAATATTTTTGAAAGTCTACCAATTAAATTTGGTTGAAGTTGTTTGGAAATTTTTGAAGGGGTTATCAGGAGGTTTGACTTGACTTTTTCTTTTCTCTAGTTGTGATAATTATCTCACTTTATCAACACATTTGAAAGAATCTAAGAAATTAGTATTAATTATAGCAATATAAATTAACACTATTTTGTTGTTGATCCGCAAAGCAACAAGATTTTTTTTTCTAATTTCTGATTCAGCAATAAAGCAACACGTATCTACCTAAAATTTGAACCTCAGTTCATCATAAATAAACGAAAAATTATGTGTTTACTTTCGAATTAACACGTTAACAGAACACGCATTCATCAAGAAAAATACTTTCAAAAAAAAAATTTCATGCACCTACCTGATGCGCTACTAAAATGCCAAACAAATAATTCCAAAGTACCCCGAAACACATAATTAAAGAAAAAAAGTTAAGTTCAAAATTTTGTTATTTTTCTAATCATAGATCGTTAAGCTTAATTTAAACAAAAATCAACGCATGTGACACTTTCTATGAAGATGTTTACGTGCGGCGCGGAGCAAATACCCGTACGCTTATCCGTATTTCAAACATTCACCGATTACGGTCGGAGGCGAAGTTTGAATGGATTTGCGCGCCTTTAGGACGTCTGGACGTCGCATCGCCGGGCGAAATTGCGCGCGATTGCGCCTGCTTTAGTTTGCGACGTCGGCGTCTAGGTTGCGCACCGGAAGGTTCAATTTCTATTGGAGTCTTTGATTTGATACTAGATGGCGAAAGGTAATATTGGATTGGTGATCTATAGGACGTTCCTACAAAAACGATTTTTATCCAAAGATCTTATAGCTCAATTGCTTGTTTTATTTAACTACAATAGTTGATTGAAACACGTAATGGAAATAAGAGTAGCTTCTTATTCTTCTTTTTCTTCTCCTTCTTTACCATATTATCATTCCATTCCATGTTTGGATACGTGGATGTACTTTTGTGGTTAGTTTCTGGTTGTCTATCCACCAGCTCATCTGTGAACTACCTCTGGATTTGTAACCATTATAATATGGTCTCCATTGTATTAGCGTATTAGTTCTTATAAGTTCTGTGGTCTTCGTATCTTGCAAGGTTTCCTGAGAAATTTCATTCAAGATGGGCGACTTTCGATTTTTTCTGTTTTTTTTTTTGGTCTATGCTCAGTATTATCGGCTTCATGGTTGTTTTGAGTATCAAATATTGTCAAATGTGCAAGTCTGAGTCTGAGACCCATATTATATTATCAGAGGCAATACACATTTGGTTGTTCTAAGATCATGATGTGATCATGATCAAGTTTTCCATACGTGCATGGTCCGCCGCAATTTTGATAGGTACTTTTCTGCAAATACACTGCACATTTTTAATTGCGAAATTGAAACTTAAAACCATTATTTATCAAGTAAGTGCTTCAAGTATGCCCTAAAGTCTAGCCCTATTAGACCCTCTTTCTGCCCAGCAACCAGAATTTAGAAATTGAAGAAGTAAATGTACTGTTACCATAAAATTTGTTCTCCCAAAAGTCCACTAAATAGCATGCAGCATTGTCAAATAAATACCTAGCAGATTCCCCTCTAATGGGCTCTTTCTCTAAAATTTAAATACGTAATTTAAGTATAAAATCCCAAAGGAGGGACTATTTTAGGCATATATACCAAAAAAAAAAAATTACTACAAGGTTAAATATATTTTTTACAGGTATTTGAAACTGGCGAAATTCAAAATCATTTAAAACGCGCCGATTCGCTGACGTCACATAAATATTTTCCATTTCGCTCATGTTGTTGCAAGAAGCTGACCGGCTCGGCTGTGTTGCGCTCTGTAAAAGCACAGCAAGGTTCGAATGCGCTGTTCTCGGTTGTGACTGAATGTAGTGCAACGTAAAAAAAATAAATAAAGCTAAACATAAAAAATTGTATTAAATTGTGTTCAAGCATAATTTCAAAAAAAAAAATTATAAAATCTTGAATCCATAACTAATTAATTGAACTAATTTTCATGATATTTTTCCAACATTTCAGAATTAAATCTATTACAAATTTTCAATGTTGACAATTAGTGGCAACACGGTCAAATTGCGAGCTGCGACGTCATAGAAATAAATTCTGGGTTTTTATTTGGAGGTATTTCTTATTTTTCTGTTTTCTGGGCTGGAACTCTGTAACGGATAAAGATCGTTATCCCTATCGCCATGGCACTTGCTGTCTTTTTCTCTCTTGTCGAAATCAATAGAGAGGAGACGTCAATAGAGATAGAGAAAACATGTCTATTTGTTACAGAGTCCCAGCCTTGGTCTTTGCTGGAAGTTCCAAACACGTCGGCGAAGTCACAAATTCGATATCTCCCTTGGTTATTTCCAAATAGAATGTTCTAGAATTTTCCCGAAATTCCTCTAAATTCTTTTTCTGAATGACGATTGATGCATCAAATACGTCGGTGATTTCCAAATAGAATTTTCTAGAACTTACTCGAAAATTCACTATCACAGTCAAAATCGGGTATAAAGTCACTTCCGGGGTAACACAATCGGTTAAGTCTCTTTTGGTGATTGTCACTGCTGACACTGACTAACTGTCTCAGTGTTCACTAAGTGTCCACACTAGTGTCCACAGTAGTCCGCACTATTCTGCAATTGGATTTCACTTTGCAGTCCTCGAATTATATCTCACTTCTGACACCAGTGTCACGGCTCTGGGGTGCATGACAGAAATCTTGGGTCCGTTTATTCCATAATCAAAATTCATTTAACGAAACAATAATTTATTCCACGTTACTATACACTCTGATACTATAATAACTCAAACAACTAAACTCTTTACCACTCAACAATATTCACTATCTAAATCATATCACAGTCAATCTTAAAACTCAAAAACTACTAGGTAATACCGGCCTTTATATATCCGTAATCCATTCTTATAAAATCCGAAATAAGTGCGATTATCTCTTTGCCCGAATAAGGCGGTCTTTTCTGGAATTTTAACACATTTAATGAGACCAGCGGCATTTGCCGTCATAGCCACTGTCTCGAAAACGGCACCAAAAATATGGATGTGCGCTCAGAACGACACCTTGATATGCTGCAATGTATTAACCTGTGTCTCGGGTGGTTCCGGGGACGTTAATTATACTATCCATTCTAAATAGGTATATATTTTTGGGTTTCCAATACGGCACCCTAACACCAAATATACGCTAAATCGACGGCATACAACGCTAGCTCCGTCAGGAGCTTAGTAGACCAGGACCAAAAAAAGGAAATGTGTCATATAACGTCAGCGCCCGCAGTCGCATTATGACGTTGGCGGGAAATGCCGCTAATGCCAGTTAAAAATATGTCAACACAATCAGGTGTCATTGAATGTGTTAAGCATGGATTCTGTATACGCTGGCGAAAGCGCAACATAATAGTAGGTATCTATTCCTGAACGTACTTGTTGATATCAAAGCAAATACTTGCTGGAGTGACTAAATGTTGATAGATCCAAAGTTTTAAAACTAAATAGAGCATTATTGCACGGTTCAAAGGATAGCCTGAAATATTACTAATGGAACAACAGATTTAATGACATTATGACAGACTTAGGATCTAATTTTGGATGATTTGATCATTACTGGAAACTGGAAACAGGGACATGTTATGAACAGACTGACCGATGAAATGAATGCCAAATAAATTTCCAGATTACCTACTCCATCACCTTGCCATGAACACAAAATCAATTCTCGACAAAATGACGACGGAGGTTTTTTATTTTAACCAATCTAATTGCATACCGTAAAAACACAGTTTATTTTTTCTACCGGCAGGTGGAAGCACATACCTCAACCGCGGAAAAAGCATTTTTGGGGCAAGTGCAGTATTTTCAATTTTTATTAAAGCTTCATAGCGAATGGTGCTACCATCTATGAGGACTGTCTCTATTTAATCCGCCCAACATAACTCAACCACTTTTCTGACCACTTGTGTACTCACTCCGTTGTGTGAGTGAAACTTCCCTCAATTTCAATGCGCATTTGAAATATATAAGTACTAGAATTGGTATTTTTTTTTCAAATCCATAAACATCAGTGAATCAGTATAATTTCATTTCGCAATTTTTGGTGAGTACGTATGTTAATTGAACTGTTTTTCTAATCTGAGAGGTATTTTTGCAGTTGCTAACCAAAATTGTGGTTTTTGTTTATATATGATGCACTTGCCCCGTCTATTTTCTCTAGTGGGGCTAGTACAGCAAATTTCTCCGGGGCAAAAGCGTCATACAGCGCACTTGCCCCATGCAGCACCATGAACAATGATTATTTTCTTTTTAGAAATCAACATGGTGCGGAAATATATTCGTAAAAGTAAATGAGGAGCTGGATATTCTGCTGAAACCCTAACCCGTAACTGGTGAGGTAGGGTTTCTCCCCGAGTTTCTCAAACCCCACAAATTTTTAGAATCTTTACCACGTATCAACTAATAATTGGAGGTCCGCTACCTCCTGTGTAGCTTTCGGTCCGTTGTCGATCAGTTCTCTCGGTGTCAACAACGCGCGATATTTTACTTGGTGTGCGATATTACGATTTTTGTATAAATTGGGGTTTGCGTAACCCCACCTCACCTCAGTCGTTTGGGTTAGTTTGGATTAATTGCTCTCCAAAAAGTTTACTTGAAATACAATTTTGCTAAAACTTTTTTCCTTGAATGTTTTTCAAAGATTTTTAGACACTTTTCCGCTATTTTGTATTTCTTATGCTACATTTTCAGTTTGATTACTCCTAGCAATTAGAAATAAGTTCTGATGTGTGTTTTGTGCAGTCCCACAGTAAAATCGAATTATTCCTAAAATATTTGTTTTTTTGTTTATTGAAAGTATGTAGGTATACCTACGCGTTCCAAAAGGATAAATGTTACCCAAAAGTGAATAACATACACGTTTTTTTATTTTGAATTAGCAGAATCGTCTTTTTCATCACCTCACCGGTTATGTAACAAAAAAATTACCTCACCAGTAACGGGTTAAAGTTGGTAGTTAATTAGGTACGTGAGAAATGGTACTATGACAGCGTATGGAGCTAGCGCGGTTTACAATGGGTGGTATGAATAAAAATGAAGTACTTGCTACTGCTAGAAGTATTAGTATGTTCTACGTAGTATTTACTTCAAAACGAAGTAGGTAGATACTACATTTCGAAACGACCAAAATGTAGTATCTACTTCGTTTTGAAGTAAATACTACGTAGAACATACTAATACTTGTAGTAGTAGCAAGTACTTCGTTTTTATTCATACCACCCAATATCCCTATAAATACAATTAGAGATCACGTTGAAGGTCGAAGGGGCCAAAAGAGCCGTACATACGGTCGGAAAACCGACCTTAGTTATGAACAAGAGAATTCATTAGCTGACTGTATTCTCTGCTTGGAAAAATGGGGATTCGGTTTATCCAGGGAAGAGATACTACAGTTGGTGTGCGAATACGTTAAAATAGACCAGATTAAAACCCAATTTAAAAATGGACGTCCAGGAGAAGACTGGTTTTTGAACTTCAAACGTCGACACAATCTCTCTATCAAAATACCGCAAAGTGTTGAATTTGCCAGAAAAAAGAACATAGATCCATTTTTGATTAATGAATACTTTGACTTATTAGAAAGAACTGTGAAGGAGCTTAGTTTGGAAAATAGACCATGTCAGATTTGGAACATAGACGAGAGCAGTTTTTGCTCCGACCCGTCTAAGACCAAAATTGTTGGGCAAAGAGGACTTCCGTCAACCCGTACGACGAGTGGACCCGACACTACAATTTTGATGTGCTGCAGGGCAAGTGGAAAGAAGGCTCCACCTCTTATAATTTTTAAGGGCAAACACGTATGGGATCAGAGGGTAACACCAGCTCCAAATACTACATACGCAGCCACTACAAATGGCTGGATGGAGAGTAATGTTTGCCATTGCAAACGATATAATTATATTAAAACTGCCTCCGCATACGAGTCATTCGTTGCAGCCTCTAGACTTGAGTGTATTTAAATCATTAAAAATTCGATGAGACACTAAGTTAGTAGACTGGCAACGCAAAAATGTAGGCATTAAAATTCCCAAGAGTATTTTTTCCAAGCTCATTGGCGAGATTTGGACCGAAAAAAAAACCTGAAATATTGGTAAATGGTTTCCATAAAGCCGGTATTTGTCCAGTAAACCGGAATGTCCCTCTAGAAATTTATGATCCGACTGCATTAAAAAATGGAAATACAGTATGTCAGAGACCAACCATCAACATCCTCAAAAGGTCAGAGCGACTCTAATGGTCCTATATCTCCAACGCCTCAACAGATGCAAGCCGATGATTCGGCTTCTTTGGCTTCGTCCATGAAGGGACAAGATGAAAATATTTTGGATGAAAGTGAAAATCGTCCAAAAGTTCATGACAGTAATAACAATATGCTTCAAAATATAGTCAGATTTGAAGAACTCTTGCTAACATCGTTAAAACGAGCGATTAAGTTCCCCCAAAGCAACCCAGAAAACGTGTTTTTTAGGGGCAGAAGTAATAACAAAGATGTTTTAAAATTTCGAGAGAAAACAGCTGTCAAAACTGGTGTCAAACCCAAGCTTTCAAAAAAAAAAAAATGACAAAGTCGCCGATAAAACTGACTCAGAAGAAAGCGATCTTAAATCTTGGAAAAGGGATCAAAGTGAGGACAGAATAACCGAGTTTGATGAAATGTCAAGAGTCAGAGCCTGAAGATCCTGAAGTTGACCAAACCGAAGAGAATGTTTCATCTGCACGGGAAACCGATTTTCATAAAATTCAAAACGGAGACTTTGTATTAGCTAACTTCTTTGGAAAAAGGAAAAGTTACAAATATGTGTGTCTGATTATAGAAGTATCTGATGATGAAGCGGAAGTAACATGTTTACGTAAAATGCGAAAACCAGAGAAATTTAGGCTCGAAGAAAAAGACAAATGTTCAATTTTATTGTCCGATATCATTCAAAAACTAGAACGACCCAAATTGGTACCATATGGAGATAACCAGAAGTATATTTTCTCAAGTGCTGTAGACGTATCTGAACAGTAGAATGAGCTGAGTTACAACAATAGCTATATTTTATGAAAAATTCAATAAGTTACTTACCCATGTTTTACACATTTTTAAGCTAAAATATCGATGAAAACTATGATGAAACCGCACTTGCCGCGAATCTTGGGGCAAGTGCGTTTTTGGCACCAAAAAATGAAAAATTACAATATTTAGAAAATCCCCAACTCTTTCGAAATTTTTATTAATATTTGTCAATAAAGCATACTATATCGAGTAGGTACATAATTAATTTATAAATTCACCTACTAATTTTTTGGTACCCTCTCACCCCATCTTACCTTAACACATTTTTTTTTTTTAAATAACAAAACAGAGTAGCCTTCCGGGCAGAGCTGGGCAGATTACTTAAAAAAAGTAGAGAGAATAACTACTAACTACTGTGTAAAAAAAAGTAGGCAGTTTAATTACTTTGTAGTTAAACAACTTCTTAAATTAGTTTAGATTGCTAACTACCAAGTAGTTAGTAGTTAAAAATTTAACTACTTTTTTAACTACAAACCATCCGGGTTGGGTGCCATCTAGGTACAAAAAAATTTCTATAACAATAAAAACAAACGCTTACTATGGTTACTAAAAGCTTGAAGCAGAGCTTAACTAATTCCAAGAACTTGTTCTAACTGTTTAGCACGTGGTATAGCAAAGTAGTTAAAAAATTTCTCAAAGTACCTAGTTACCAAAGTAATCAAAATACGCAAAAGTAGTTGAAATACGTAAAGTAGTTATAATTGAGTAGTTAACTCATATTTTAAGTACTTTTTGCGAATATTTCATCAAAACAAAATATTCGAGTATGATTACCTACTGGGAAAAAAAAGTAGTAACAGGGGCGGATTAAGCCTTTTTTCGCCCCTGTGCATTTCGCCCCCTTCCAGGCTCTAGCTTATCATCATCATTTCATTTTTTTTTTTCCATTTGAAGATTATTCTTTAATATAAAAAACACAAATACTTAGTTTAGGGCTAATTTTTTATTTTTTAATTTGAAGATACTTACTTTATAGTATGTAAAACAAATATTTAGTTTAGGAAATACAAGAAAGATTGTATTATTTGTCAGAGTTACTAATAAAAGAAAACTGTACCTATCGTAGTTCTAAACTAAAGTTGAACATCTAAAAGAAATTGTCATATACCTTAACATTTTTTTGTTGGTTTTTATAATCTAAAACTGCGGCCATATTGGTGTATCACCAGTGCCGACGTCATCAGTCGTTAGCTACTTGCGCCAGCGGTCCTAGTTTAGAATTTAAATTTATGAAGAAAAATATCATTTAATTTTGATTAACATAAATAGGCAAAGAGGAAGATGCAAATGAGATCTAAGCAGTTGTTCTAGAATGGTAATTATTGTAGAAATACAAGTATGCATAGGTAAAGCAAAAGCCCGCGGGATCATAACCTATGGTGCAAACTGCCTACGTCAAGACGAGAAACGACATGCTGCCTATGTCACAATTGATGATTTGGCGTGGTGGGGGGCTTCAGATTTGTTCTACACAGGTCTTATGAGGATAGGCTATCATGTAGTAGTAGTGTGTAATATCCTTGATTAGGTTACACATCCTCTCATATTGCCGGATTGGGCTGTTTTTCCTTGAATAAGGGTTTTATGTTTAAAAGAAACTTGAATCTCGGAAAACTTTTGGTTGTAGGTAAACTATTTTGTTGAATATTTTGTTTCTGTAAAAATTTTACTGCTTTTCTGATTTTTTTCCTCTTATTTTTCTTAAGGATTTTTCGAAGTTTTTCGCCCCCTTTGACTTTTCGCCCCTGGGCGATCGCTCAATTCCGCCTTATGGTTAATCTGGCCCTGAGTAGTAAGAATATAACTACTTTTAAAAAGAAACAGTTAACTGCGTAGTTAACTACTTTTGTAGTTAACTACTGCCCAGCTCTGCTTCCGGGACAACTTTTTGACATAATCAGTATGGTAGAAACTTTATGTTCAACCTAAAAGGATGGACATATCTCCTAATGTGGACGACTTCCTATTGGTGGAGTTCACATCCCAATTTCTGGAGTTCACATCCCAATTTCTGGATGAGGGTGAAAAATACTATATCGTGTGATATCGTGTCTAAGTATGATATACAATAATAGTAGATTATACCACGAGTCAATACACTGAGAAAATTTTTTCATTGTCATAGCTAATTTTTCTGCTGCCGTAGCCAAAAATTTTGGCTACATAGGGGACAGCCAAGATCTTTACTACCGCCGAAAAGATAACTTTACTGGCACCGTTTATTTGCGGTAGCAAAGTGACTTTATAAAGAATTTACTCACAGTTTCTACAAGGTCGCTTTGCTGGTATAGAAAAGCTACTTTGCTGTCGTAGGAAAGTAACTATACTGTCCTAGAAAAGAGGTTATATACCCTCAAAAACATCCTTTTTTGCTATTGAAAAGTAGATTGCTAAGACAGAAAAAATATTTGTTGTTGTTATTAGAAATGCTTCCTGAAATAGGAAAGCGTTTGTCTCAGAACAAAAAATTTCTTGCCAGAATCAGCCAAGTCTTTTATTAGCCATTAGTACGGGATACGAGGCCTATTTCATCAAATCATTTTACACCGTCTTGCATTGTTATCATCAGTTATATAACATGATGCTGAAACGCACTTGCGCAGTGAAATATATGGGAGTGGGGAATTTAGCTGATAAAAATGTTTGAGAAAATGTCGTCATAATCCAGGAAAATATACAATTTCACACCGTCTTGCATTTACTTATTAAGTTAATTTGTACACAAACAAAATTAGAATACCCTATGCAAGACATTTTCCTGGGGGTTTTCGGGTTGTAATATTAGATAGAAATTGTCAATTTTTCAGAGGGGTGAAATATCATTTCACACCACTCAATTGTTGATTTAGATTAAAGCTTGAATGTAGAATAGCCATTGGATACTGATGCAAGACGTACTGTGAGGGAATAATGGGCTGCAAGACAGAGGTCAATGTGTTGTCTTATGAGGGAGGGAGAAATCATTTTACACCGTCTTGCACTGGTACTTATGGGAAAAATAGAACACATTGATAACATTTTTAAAAATACAAGACATTCTAAATGGGAAGAAAGGACTGCAAGACGATGATGAAGTTGACTAATTTTGACAAGGGTCAATCTATCAGGTACAAAGGTGAATACTACTTCAAATTACAAATTATGCACATTAATTTTAAATAGTTTTGCTCTTCACCACGTAGAATAATTCTATTTTGCGAAATTCTCCTAATAATATGTATATATGAATGTTTCTACGGACATCAAATAAAAAAAGATTGAAAATTGTTTTATTTTTGACGGCTTTTAATCATTTAGGTTCTCTTTGAGGTGGATATCCCATGACACATAACATGTTTTGTGCACATAACAGATTGTAAGCATTAAATTTGAAGAATTTCATTTTAAAGCAGCAAAAAAATGTGAAAATGACACAACAAATGATCTGTCTGAAATTGTAAACAAAAATTATAATTCCTGTATTCAACAGACTCCCCTGTTGAGCTGCTATGTCAACTGTCCTTTTTCATCTGTATGATTTAAAAAAGAATAAACATTGAACGGTTCAGTAAATAACTCAACAGTTCAGTGAAAAAATTAAAATGGATTTTTTAACATTTTTCCCAGAAAAAACGTCTTGGACTGATGTAATACCATTTCTTAACATAGATTCTTTCGGCGGACATAAGCATGAAGTGGTGTAAAATAATTTTTCACTCCCTCATGAGACAACACATTGAGATCCGTCTTGCAGCCCGTTATCCCTCTACAGGACGTCTTGTATCAGTATCCAGTGGCTATTCTACATTCAAGCTTTGATATAAATCAACAATGGAATGGTGTAAAATGATATTTCACCCCTCTCAAAAATTGACAATTTCCATCTTATATTACAACCCCAAAACCCCCATGAAAATGTCTTGCATGTGTTAATCCAATTTTGTTTATGTACAAATTAACTCAATAAATAAATGCAAGACGGTGTATAATTAAATATTTTTCTCGTTTATGATGACATTTTCTGAAACATTTTTTTCAGCGAAATCCCCCACTCCTATCTATTTCCCTGCACAAGTGCGTTTCAGTACCATGTTATCTAACTGATGATAACAATGCAAGACGGTGTAAAATGATTTGATGAAATAGGCCTCGTATCCCGTACTACATGGGAAGTTATTTGTCTCACCAATAGCAAAAATATTTTGCTGGAAATCTTTGGAAATATGTAGTAGCGCGTCCACACTGAGAAAAGTCCCAGGAGAAAATTGTTTGCTGGTTTTTTTTTAGCTGTTACGATGGAAAATGTTTTAGAGGTAGCAATGTGATTTTGCTTCTACAGAAAAGACCACTTTGCTGAAACTACTTTATTGAAACTGCAAAGATATTTCTTATTCCAAAATCAAACTTTGCTGTTATAGCAAAATTAAAATTTTATGAAAATATTTCTGCTTCTCCGAAATAGAACTTTTCTAAGATAGATAGATACTTTACTGTTGCAGCAAAAAAAAAATTCCTGTAATTTTTGTTATTGTTACAGTAATGTTTTTTGCTACCCTAGCCAAATAACTTAACTAAAAATACCGTTCGGACATTTCCGTGATTTCTTCGGGTCCAAAAATAACCGATAAAATATGTTTCGTGTTCATTTTCTTCCATTTTAGTTTAGTAGCTAACGCCGTACGGTGTGGAATAGTGTGGATCGTGGATGCTGTCTAGTCAAGTCGAGTATCGCAAGTCGAGTGTCGGTCGCTGGGAATCTTTTTGGAAATGGTGCCAGCGCATCCATCAAAACTAGCAGAAACAACTCTAGCGCCAAACTTTTCATTAATTGACATTATTTCAGATCAGGTAATGAAAGTTTAGGGGTTTAAATAGAGTTTGTTTATCTCCTGGTTTTGTTATGACGGACGCGCTACTACATATTTCCAAAGATTTCCAGCAAAATATTTTTGCTATTGGTGAGACAAATAACTTCCCATGGCTAATAAAACACTTGGCTGATTCTGGCAAGAAATTTTTTGTTCTGAGACAAACGCTTTCCTATTTCAGGAAGCATTTCTAATAACAACAACAAATATTTTTTCTGTCTTAGCAATCTACTTTTCAATAGCAAAAAAGGATGTTTTTGAGGGTATATAACCTCTTTTCTAGGAGGACAGCATAGTTACTTTCCTACGACAGCAAAGTAGCTTTTCTATGCCAGCAAAGTGACCTTGTAGAAACTGTGAGTAAATTCTTTATAAAGTCACTTTGCTACCGCAAATAAACGGTGCCAGTAAAGTTATCTTTTCGGCGGTAGTAAAGATCTTGACTGTCCCCTATGTAGCCAAAATTTTTGGCTACGGCAGCAGAAAAATTAGCTATGACAATGAAAACATTTTCTCAGTGCATCATAACAAAACCAGGAGATAAACAATCTCTATTTAAACCCCTAAACTTTCATTACCTGATCTGAAATAATGTCAATTAATGAAAAGTTTGGCGCTAGAGTTGTTTCTGCTAGTTTTGATGGATGCGCTGGCACCATTTCCAAAAAGATTCCCAGCGACCGACACTCGACTTGACTCGACAGCATCCACGAACCACACCGTACGGCGTTAGCTACTAAACTAAAATGGAAGAAAATGAACACGAAACATATTTTATCGGTTATTTTTGGACCCGAAGAAACCACGGAAATGTCCGAACGGTATTTTTAGTTAAGTTTTTTGGATAGGGTAGCAAAAAACATTACTGTAACAATAACAAAAATTACAGGATTTTTTTTTTGCTGCAACAGTAAAGTATCTATTAGAAAAGTTCTATTTCGGAGAAGCAGAAATATTTTCATAAAATTTTAATTTTGCTATAACAGCAAAGTTTGGTTTTGGAATAAGAAATATCTTACCAGTTTCAATAAAGTAGTTTCAGCAAAGTGGTCTTTTCTGTAGAAGCAAAATAACATTTTCCACTGTAACAGCTAAAAAAAACCAGCAAAGAATTATCTCCTGGGACTTTTCTCAGTGTAATGATAGCTATTATTCCCGAGGATTATTACGAACTGAGCCGCGTCAGCGGCGAGGGAGTAACATTCCGAGGGAATAATAGCCATTATTGCGAGTAGTATACTCTACTTTATTTACGACAAATTAATTTATTTGAGATTTTCAATGAACAAATTTCATCAGTCGCATAATTTTCAATACAAATCCACAAGCACTACACGTTTGACACTGACACTTTTGTGGAATAATGACCATTAATCCCGCTACTCGTCATTAATCCCTGGAGGAATAACATATGTCATTATACTGCCAAAATCACAAATATAATACGCACATTATACATTAGTCGTAAATAAAAGTTTAAAATATCTAAATAAGCAGTGTTTTTAATACCAGAAAATTATCAAGCAAAATATTTGCTGACATTTCCTATCGTTTCAGACTTAAAATTCTGGTGCTACATTATGTTTTCATTGTAAAAACGCACTGTCACAAAGTTACCATCCCGTGCTGCGGGGTAACTTTGGGACACTTTCAAATCAAAAACAGGCTGAATTATTATTAATTTTTCAGTTTTCTAGAATTGCCATTTTGTAGCGAAAGAACGGATATGGTACATGGTGTATCTTTTTTAGAATTTCATGTGGCAAAGAAATGTATGAGAATTTCAAAAAACCTCATAACCTGTCACAAAGTAGGTACCTACCTATGCTCGTTTTACGGTAAAGGAAGAGTTTTGCTAGATTTTAAATACTAATTAATCATCAATTCAATCTCGTTGGTTCTATTTTCAATTGAATAACGTAGTTTTATGAAGCCTTTTTTGTCGTTCAGCTATAGTACAGAGGTACCTACGATTTGAAAAAAAAAAACGCGATTCTGGTCGTTCTGACTAATTGATTTCATAGTTACATCGTCTGGATGAACAAAAGCACAACTTCTATTTTATTATTATCAATTATTACTCTCTGGAAGCATCCATTTGATATAGGTGGACACATTTATTTCCAAGACATACCTATATAGTTTTTACATTTGGTAGGTATTAGAGGTACGTACTCCATAATAAAACAATTTCCATACACTTGTATCAACATTTAATGATAATTTTATGTACACCATTTGCGAATAAAATACCTACAAGCAAACTTTGCTACAAAGGTAGGTACACTAATAATTTAAAAATAAAAAACACAATGAAAGGAAAATGACAAAAATAAAGTTCCCTGAGGGGTCTAAAAATAAAAAATAAAAACTTGATTTATTAACAAGTGTTTTCAAATACCTATTATTCGTTTTATTGATTCATTTATTATTGATACATGGTTTAATAGTCCTAAATAACTAACAATATTGCTACACTCCATACAGTACATTTTTATAAATAACGTTTGCTTTATAAATTAAGTAGGTAGCAAAATGTACCATATACTCTAAATCAAACAGTGTTACATAAAATAACAGTCTTTCTTTTTTGGTAAATTATACAAACAAAATAGTTAAATTAGTGATTTTCCCTCCTATATTAGCTGCCTGTAAGGGAGATTGGGTTTTGAAACTAAGCAAATGAAATCACAACTTACTTTTATACGCAATCTATATAGCAAGATTAAAAATACTGACACTATTTTTTAAGTAGGTATTGTCCGTCGTTTTTAATCTGAAACTTTCCGTATAAGGAGCGAGGAGGGGTCAAGCATATGACAAAAACAGGTGTGACGTCAGTAGACCATTGGCGTTGTGACGTCAGTTGACCATTGGCGTTCTAACGTAAGGAGCCACCAGCTCTCATTCCTTTGGAGTATCAGATTAAAATAGACGGGCTGTATAGTAAATATTAACACTAAAAACTAGAGACTTTTTGAACTTACAAATTTCGAGCTAAACATTAATTATATTTACAAAAATGCTCCCAGTAACAAAAAAAAATCGAAGAAATTTTTAAAAAGTTAAACATAAGATATAATCAAGAAAATATATTTACAAAAAAAAAAAAAACAATAATTAAAGTGACCGTGAAAATCTTTCGAATATTTACAGGAAATTACACAAACTGGCCTATCAAATACAACTGTAGAAATAAATACAGTTGAAAATCACAAATTTAATATTAAATAACAGAGAATCCTCGAGAGAGACTTTATTTTTAGAGAGAATAGAGAAGGACTTGTTAAACAGTCTAAATTTTTTCACTATTCACCAAGTCCTACTGAGTTCAATAAACGGACCTCTGTTGTCGAAACTACAAAATACATACTCTCACAATCACACGTCCTAATATAAAATAAATACAAAAACAAATATTTCTAAGTCCGATATAACGTTTTACTAGATTTTTGAACACGTTTTAAATAAGTCTCTTTAGGAAGCCATTGCCGCGTGCGAATTGGGCCTGGTCGTTTGGGCGAACAGGACTCCTTGGTAGGTGATACCGTCCAGTTCCATGCTGACTACCAAGGATTTGTCACCGTTTCTTGAATCACCTGAAAAAGAAGAATATGATTAGTGAAAATTCTTTAATATCTTAGTTTTTTTTATCTTAGTTTCATGAAGATGTTGAAACCAATAGCACCTCTAGTAGATACAAGGTAGGAACTAGGTAGGTATATTTGGAATTTTTTCTTCTTGCTAGAGTTCAAATCCTAATTTGCTTTTTCATTTCCATAATGGTTTGCAGAAATTGCTCGTCATTTGCTGGAAGTGTACCACAAATTATCAAGTACTTAGCAGTACTTAGGTATGGATAGTATTGTGGAGCTATTTCGTAAGTTCAACGTTTCCAGCCTCTAATTCATGAATTGCTTTCTTCAGCACTTTGATATTTGTGGCTTCACCTTCAGTATATAAAGATTATTATTATTTTCGATTTTCATTCCTTTTGATTGTTAGCCTTTCCTTGCAAGAGTTGGAGTGTGACTTTCTGTGTTTGGTAAGTTCAGAGCGCATGAGGATGTTAATGTTTTTCAGGTTAATTTCGGACCACTTGATGATACCGAATGAGTATGTAAGAGTAGGAATGGCGTATGTGTTGATTGCCTTAGTTAGCTTTCTAGAATTTAATTTACTTTTTAATAGCCTGATGAGTCTATTTCTGAATTCAGTTTTAAGCTCTATTTTGATGTGAGTGTGATTCAGTTTGGTACTTTGATGGAATCCTAGCTATTTAGATGTTTCATTCCTGAGCATGTTATCTAGTGTTTCCAGGGTTGGATGAACCCACCGGGATACCGGGAAATTCCCGGTGGGCCGATCTTTAGAACAACAGAACCTTTATCAAGATAGGTTTAAACGGACGAGCTCCATAAGGTCTGTTCTTACAGAAATCATGAACCAGTCAGAGCATTTTTGATTGGTGCAAATCGCCAACAAACAGTTTTCTGACTATTTTCAATCCAAACCACAAATGAAATTTGTGGTTTGTGATTTCTGTGAGAACAGACCTTATGAAAGCACAAAGAATTATTGGTCAATTAAATTCATGACGCACTGAAAAAGGAACAACGCAACATGGAGGAAATATTAGAAAGTGCTAAAAATGTCAAATGGGCAAATACAGTACTGAAAGCAAATGAAAGAGAGAAGTAACAGGGGAAGAACTAGAGATGATACTCCACCAGCTACTGCTATTTTTGCATCATAATAAAAAAAAAGGCATCTTATTCAAGGCATATTCCATATAGGTATATATCAATTTCACCGAAATAATGCCAGACAATGCTTTAAAAAAAATTAGGTAGGCGACTTGAAAATGTCGGAACTGTATGACCTCCCTGAATTTAACGATGAAGATGAAGATGATAATAGGAAATGAATTAAAGTTGTCAAAATGATTTAAGTTATATATGATCTCCCAGAATCTAACGATGAAGATGAAGATGATGTAAATGTCACAGAATTAGATACAGGGCATGAATTAGAAATTTCTAAAAAAGCGTTCTTCACATTTACGCTGCCAACAATGTTCGATTTTGTATAGTAAAAATATAGATTTTACATCTGTGCTTACAGACATCTTTAGGGCCTACCGGTATGTCCTCACTTCAGCGTTTACACAAGTAGGGTCCGAAAAATGCTTTTTCAACACTTTAATACATAAAAAATTGATCAATGTATCGACTTATTTGGATGCGTTGATGATAATGAACTTAAGTATTATTTGATCACATCTAGGGGTGATGATGTATGGGCCGCTAGACTGAAATTTCCCGGCCCACTTCTAAAAGTTCGTCCAACCCTGAGTGTTTCACTATCGACGGCTTGGACATCATGATGTTTTTTCCACTGGCCTTTGTTTATGTGGAGTACCCTACACTAATCCCGCAAACTCCATACAGACGTCTGAGGTGAATGTTTCTGTAATTTTGAGGAGGCTTTTCAACTGTGTTTCCGGAGCCGCGTAGAGTTTGATGTCATCCATATACAGTAAGCGGTTTATTTGGTGTTGGTTTTCTTTCTTGTGTCTAAGTTGAAAACTGTGCTCAGTATTGTTAAGGGCATTAAAGAGTGGATTGAGACAGAGGCAGAACCATAGAGCGCTAGGTAAGTGAATCGCCTTGGATAATACCACGTCTGATATTATGGAGTTCTTCAGTTTGGATGTATTCGGTTTCTGTATTTAGTCGGATTTTGGTTTTCCAGGATTTCATGATTTGTGCAAGAAACTCTCTGAGATTCTTGTTGTTTTTGTAGATTTCAAGAACTTTCATCAGCCAGCTATGGGGTAGGGAGTCCAAGGCCTTTTTATAATCTATGTACCCGATATGGAGGTTTCTATTATCTTTTCTAGTGTGTCTCATGATGAGACTATCTATAATCAGCTGCTCCTTACAGCCCTGGCTGTTTTTCCAACATCCCTTCTGTTTCTCAGTTAGTCTTGTTGATTGTGAGCAAGTGATGTTCGATTTTCTTGCAGACTGTAGCTGTGATGATCTTATATAGCGTTGGAAGACAGGTGATAGGTCGATAGTTTGAGGGTTTTTTAGTGTCCAAGTTTTTGGCTTTTGGGTTTGATGTAGGATATGCCTTGGGTTAGAAATCTGGGAAACCTCTGTGGTTCTTGGATGATTTTGTTAAATTGGTGTGTGAGAGCTTTATGTGTAGCTGTAAACTGTTTATACCAGTTTTGAATGTTGTCTATGCCAGGGCATTTCCAGTTGTGTGTGTATTTGATTGTATTTGTGATTTCTTCTGTTATAAGTATGAAATCTGGTTGTTCTGGTATATGTTTGTGTCTTTCTGCTTCGGTTTTAATCCAGGTGTTGTTGTTGTTGTGCTGTTTTGATTCTGATCACATGCTCTTCCAGTACCTAATTGGTTCGTTCTTATTTGTCTGGTGGTTCTAATCTGGCTTCTTGGCTGGACATGGTTCTTCTGTAGAATTGCTTCTCATTTCTTAGGAAAAGGTTGTTAGTGTCTTTCCTTTCGTTTGGCTCTTTGTATCTCCGGAGTCTTGACGCATAGATAATTTTTGCTTATGCGTATCAAGGATTTCTGGCATTGTTTGGGTAGGGTATCTTGACTTTATTTTCATTACTCTCTGTGTAACCTGTTTTGAGGTATTCCCGTTTGTGAACTGGGTGAGGTGCCCTAGATCTTTCTAGATTATTATTATTATTACAATTATTATTATTATTCAACTTATAGTCAATGGACCGTTGGAGCATGGAATATTTTAAGGGTTTGCTCTGGTATACAGACGGCTACAACACAGTGGATGAAGCTGGCGCTGACTTATATAGAGAAAGACCAAGATCAGAACAAAGCTTGCCTCTGGGTCTTAACACCACAGTTTACCAGACAGGAATTCATGTGATCCAAGCAATTGCACAGGAGATTCTAAGGCTAGGTTACAACAACCAGAACATTCTCTCAGACAGTCAGGCTGCTCTAAAAGCTCTAAACTCACAACGATTTACTTCGAAGATAAAAATTGAATGAACTGGAAGTTCTGTCATCAAGGAATAATAGGATAAAGTTCCTGTGAGTTCCTGTGCATTCGGGGATGGAAGGAAATGAAAAGGGTGACGAACTGGTCAGAGCGAGCAGAGCTGCTCTCTGCACAAAAGCAGAACTCGCATTTGGGATATCGTACCAGATTATAAAGACGGCAGTTAAAACTGTTGAAAGGTGGTTGACCCATCAACCTCTGGACTTTTGTATGTCCACACCTAGAGCACTCAAAGAGGTAAATGGCAACCCCTCGAAGATGCTAACAGCTGAAGAACTATTACTAACGCGTACTCAGATGAGACAGGTGGTAGGACTTCTAACAGGACACTGCCATCTTAAAGCGCACATGCAGAAAATGACAGTCTACAATGACCCAACGATAAATAGATTGTGTGGTGAAGAGGGGGAAACCGCCTTACACATAATATATACGACTGTGAAGTACTGGCTCGCAGAAGACATGATCTATTTTGACGAGAGACCTCCGCATAAGAAACTTGCCAGCAAGCTGCTAGATCTCATCAAAAGGATGAACTTGCTTAAGCAAAACAAGACAGACAACCAACCAACTCAACAGAAAAAGAATAATACAGAGGAAACAACCAAAGGAATGAAAAATAAGGAGAGAAAAAAGAGTCACCATTGCAAAACTTCCTTCAGGAAAAGTCAGCCACTATCTTTTGCGGTAAGACAGAAAGACAACAGGTAAAACTCAGACCTTATTTAATAGAGAACATATTGATAGATCAACTGATGAGATGGATTGACGACCTCAAACCAACCGCAGGATTACACTATGGAGACATGTTGCAAGAGTCCTCTGGCGAGAACTGGGAAAGGCCAATATCCAAAGATGGATGAACAGGCTAAAGAAGAAGAAGATGCCTGCAAGCGACAAAAACCTTCTGGCTTTTTTTGATGACAAGCGTATTATCTAGATGTTTGAGAGTTAACAACTTCTTGCAGATGGTGAAAAGCTGTCCAATTTGTCCTGTTAGGGCTTTTACCTACTCCTGGTTGCTTCTAAAGTAATGAAAAGTTGTAATACAAAACCAGATTGGGATGCTGCAAATGCTGCCCCCTGGATGGAAAGTCATTTTTAGCAGGTAATTGTATATATAAACTGAGATAGAAGGCTGATAATTCTTCAAAATAACCACTTATTGTGCTCCTCAGAAGGTACCTACTTTATTAACCTGGAAATTACTAGACTTTCTTACCACAACATGCAACGAGTTTTGGACAAAACTGGTATAGAAAATTGCAAATCTTCAAAGAAAACTGTAGCATCAAAACGTGCACCAAAGGTGTGTAAAAATCAATTTAATTTCCTTCAAAGAAGTAACGCCGTTATATTTATAAACCCTCCAGCGCATAGAACAAGTCGGACATATCCCGAACACAATCAATCACCCAGCCCAGAGTTCATTTGAATCAGTTAATTTTGCCTCCAAGTTCTTTTTATACTGCGTGCCAAACTGACGCAACGAAAGGTTTATTAAATTCAAAGTAGATCATTAATTTCGGGATGGCGCGCTTGATTGATTACAATTTTGTCCTGTGAAGTAAGTTTTTTTTTTTTGTTTGGGGGTTTCGCAACTTGTTTCGACATCATCCATTACTGTCTTATTTGCTAGTCGGATGGGGTTAATAAGGGTGCTTTATTTATTTTCCTACAACCACATACGAAAATGACAATATCCGCACTAGCTGGTTCTTTGGAAAGGGGCGAGCCGAAAGTACTTTCAATTCGCATCTAAAAGTACTTTCAGCACACGTGTGGAAAATACTTTTGACACATCACAATCAACTTTCAAAGTACCTACCTACTTTCAGCACGTGTGTTGAAAATTAAAAGAAATAGAATGAGAGAAAATTGGTGGGAAATCGGTTTCTGATCGTAGGAAAAATAGTCCACAGCACTTGTGAGAAAGTGTCTTCCATACACTCGTGTAATTTGTCACTTTCTACACTTGTAATGTAATATACTATTGACAATTCCTGACTCACCTCTACTGGTTATTTTAATATGGGTACTGATAGGCGTGTGGACAGGTGATGCTGGCGATAGCGACCTAGCCGAATCGTCGTCTTCTTTGGACATTCTTTTAGGAGGTGGAGGAGATTCTCTACAGTCAGGTTCCCGTTTTATCGAACATTCCGACTCTCTTTTTAGCGTTGGAGTTGGTTCCGATAGGTTGATAGGTTCCTTTTGTGGTTCGATTTGTGTCTGGTTGTTGTTGTAGAGGTTGAAAAGGTTCATGCGTTGTTGCACCTCGAATGGGGTTAGCGGAGAGGTGGCATTTGGTGGTGTCATGTCGCCTTGGCGTGGCGGAGTCGTCGTCGAGGCTCTGGAATAAACCAAACTATGGGATATTATGCTGTTAGTTAATTTTATATTTCATGGGTTTACTATCAATCTGTATCACTTAATATACTTGAGAGAAAAACCAATACCTGGGAAGTTTCCAGATTTACAAAAAAAAAAAAAACGTAGAGGGAAGCTTCCGGGATGTTTGTGGAAATCTTGGAAAATTCAAGGAATTTTGTGCAACAGACAAAGATTTTTCTAATTCCTAAATTTGATTCATCATTCATGATATTCAATAGAAAGTCCGGAAAAGTTTGAAGACATTAAGGAAATATGGAGAATTTTTCAGAAAATCCCAGCGGTGAGAAGTGGGAGGTGGTTTTCCTCTTTCGAAGAAACTTTGTTCAATGATATGATGTAAACATGTAAAGATATAAATTATTTCAATGCCCTTAAGCTGATACTCCATGTGAAAGCACTTTGGTGCTTACATACACCCATTTATAATGTAATATTATTTTGCGAGCTGTCTAATTTTTTAGAACCATATTACCACAAATCATTCACATAAATAATAAGCTTTACAATTATTATATTTATTGTCACTTTAATGTATCCACTTCACATTACAATCTTTACCTCATTTCCTTGTTTAACAATTTCATATACTCCATCATTCTAGCTTCGAATTCGCTGGGAGCTAGATTGGGTAAATTGGGCAAAGGTCCTCCGTTCATCGGTTGATTCATGGGCTGCGGATGACTAGGATGATGAGCACCATTGTGTAAACCGATGCCACCCGACATGACTGAGTTCATTCTGGCGGCTAGCTGCTGTTGCTGAGCAGCCGAGACTAGAGACAGCGGGTTGAGTTGATGGTTTGGGTTTGGAGATCTGGAATAATATTAAATTGTAATGGTTGTGGTTTAATGGAAAGTGAAACTTACTCGTACCCGTACCTGGAGATGGCATCGTATTGGCCGTAGCTACTTCTTCTGCCTTCTCGTCGGTTACCGTCGATGGCGGCTTGTAGTTCGGCAGGAGTGCTTAGATGGCGTTTCTCACATTCATAGGGGTAAAGATATTTCATGTATCTGAAATAAAAATAATAATCAGATTAGCAATTTGTAGCAAATACATCAGGTTTGTGAAGTAAAAGAAAACCTATAGAATATTAGGCTTTAATAAACTCAGAATATTACTGTACAGGAGCATATAGCTAACATTGATAAACTGTCAAGAAATAATAAAGGTAACAAGATAACAACAAAATAAAATACCAGACATTTTTAAAGTTTCCAATAAATATATAACATTCACCCCTAGTCGGTTTTATAATCTTTCGAATAGACAGGAGGCTTCTTTTGACGTTTTGGTCGGTTCGAGGAATAGTCAGTTATATTTTCTACAACTTCATCGCCTAGATTCCTTAATGCTGTTACAGGTATCTTATCAAGATTTCCAGCATCAGAATCGTGATAATTGAGTTGTTGAATGGGATCTGGTTCACTTCATTGGTCGTTGTTTTGATCATCAGGTTCGTTTCTATATGTCCTACATTCTACATTCATATCTTCATTCAACGTTTCTTGATGCAGAGGAGAATCTCCTCTTGGCGCAAGGCGGCGTGTTGACACAGTTGTTTCTTTACCATTAGCTAATCTGATATGAGCATAATCAGAGTTAGCTTCTAAGAGTTGCACTTCTTCCACGATCGGTTCATACTTGCTTTGTCTTACATGCTTCTTTAGGAAGACTGGACCAGGAATACTCAACCAGGTTGGAATTAAAGAACCATTTGTAGATCTTCTAGGATGACAGAACATTCTTTCATGCGGTGAACAATTTGTTGCTGTACATAACAGAGATCTTATTGAATGTGAAGAGTCGAACAGTCCCTGCTGCCAATGTCTTATATCCATGTTTTTTCTATTTTATTTTAGAGCTAACTGAATGGTTTTCCATGTAATACCGTTCACACTGCCCGTTTCCTTGCGGGTTATAAGGCTAGAAAATTCATCCACAATAGTCAAAATATATCGGTTTTGGTTCTCAGATGGCAATGGACCATTAAAATCTACATTTCTTCTTTCGAACGGGGCAGTAGCTTTTATGATGATCCCTTAATTTCTATGAAACCTTGGTTTGATCTCAGCATGAACGGGACAGGTGGCTGAAATTCTCTTGATATCGTTTAGTGAGAAAGGTAGATTCTTACATCGGACCCAGTGATGCAGTCTTGTTATACCAGGATGACAGAGAAAATTATGTAGATTATACGATGTTTTGTCACTAGAAGAAGGTAACATCGCAGAAGATATTCTTGAAAATGTATCTGCCACGATATTTTTATTTCCAGATCTGTATATGATATCATATTTATAAGATGATAGTTCCAGGCGCCACCGCATTATTTTTTCATTTTTGATTTTAGAATAAGTTAGTGAATTAAACATAGAAGCGACCAATTTCTGGTCAGTTACGAGCCCAAATTAACGTCCGATCAGAAAATGTCTCCATTTACGAAGTGCTTCCACTATAGCATAGGCTTATTTTTCTACGGAAGAATGTCGCTGTTCTGATTTAGTCAATGTTCTAGAGAAAAACACCACTGGTTTTCCAGACTGTATAAGTTGAGCAGCAAAAGCATATTCCGATGCGTCAGTTTCGACAGTAAAAGTGGTTTCATCGTCAATGGAAATAACAACAGCGTTTTGTATATCAGTCTTCAACTGTTCAAATGTAACAGCTTCACAAGCAGGCAATGGAAACTTTTTAATTCGAATCAGTGGATGTATTTCCTCAGAAAACTTATGAATGAATTTGGAATAATGGGCAAACATGCCTTGAACTCTCCTGAGCGAAGCAGTATTAGTAGGTAGTGGCAACTGAATCAGTGGTTTAGGTCTGTCAATATCTGGTTCCATTGATTTTCGTTCTATTGTATGCCCTAATGCCCTGTAATTTTAGCATGCCAAAGCTGCATTTTTTTTTGTTAATCATATTTCTTAACAACTTCTAAAAATTGTTATAGATTTGTATCATATCATAATGCTCTTTATTTTTACCACAGATGGTGACGTCGTCAAGAAATGCATATGTGTCTTCTAAATAACGTTCTTGTTTGATAATGTTATTCATATATCTCTGAAAACAAGCAATGCCATTAGTCACTCCAAAAGGAATTCGAGTGAATTGGTATAGATTTCCACATGGACAGGGTGCTGCGACACTATGTCACCCAAGCTGTTCATCACAGTTCTCGAACATGCTTTTAAGAAATTGTCTTAGGAGCGAAAAGGAATTATCATCGATGGAGAAAGTCCTAATAATCTTCGCTTTGCAGATGATATTGTCCTAATATCAGACAGTCTGGGTGAAGCTGAAGAAATGTTCCAGGAACTCTAAAATTCCACGCAAGAAGTTGGCCTAAAGATGAACTTCTCCAAATCTAAATACAGATAGGCAATAATAACATAGAATCAGTGGACAAGTACGTATTTGTATACCTGGGTCATGAGATGAGAATTCACAGAAATAACCAAACATGCGAATTGATGAGAAGAATAACCTTGGGATGGGCAGCGTTCGGGAAAATGAGGGATGTGTTTAGGGCTGAAATTCCAATATTCCTGAAACGGAAAGCATTCAAACAGTGTATCTTCCTAGTCCTGACCGGAGACATTTACTTTTACCAAAGCATAAGCAGAAAAGTTGAAAGTAACACAGAGATGAATGGAAAGATCCATGTTTGGATTGACTTTAAAAGACCGAGTAAGAAATAATGAGATCCGCATAAGAACTGAAGTGGACCATATAGAATGTAGGTATCGCAAAACAAAAGTGGAAATGGGCAGGCCACGTCACAAGATCTGAGGACAAGAGCTGGACGAAGAAACTCATTGAATGGAGACCCAGAGTCGAAAACGAAACCAAGAATTTCATTAAATTCAAATTGGATCGCAACTGCTCAGAACAGAGACAACTGGGAAATTTTAGATGAGGCCTATGTTTAACAATGGACATGAAAAGAGGCTAGTCAATGATGACCCTTGTGAAACCATCAAATCAACAGCTTCCTAAAAAAAATCATCTACATTAATCATAGGTCATGAAGCCCTTCAGTCTTATTGGGGGCCGTAACGTGAAATAACGGCGAATGCGCCAGCGAACTATGCAAGTTACATCGATTAGCTGAATAGGATCTGGAATACAGGGTAGGTATCCTTTTCACTTGATTCCACTATCGCTATCTTGAAAATCTCCCCATCTGTACTTAATTAAATATACCGCTGATTAGTAGGTAACTCTCAAAGACGTATCTATCGAAAATTTTCGACCAAGTGATGTAGATTTTCTTGCAAATAGGGCATTCGATGTAAATAAAAGTTTAGCTCTAATCAAATCCCTAGAAATCGAAGCGGCTTATAAGATTTCCGAACCGAAAAAACTGTGTTCATACGATAAGAGCAAATAGAAGAAACTGCTAAAGACTCAATGAAAGAACTTTTCTAAAAAATACCAGAATCAAACAAGAAAACTTGAAACAAGTACGTGAATCAAGCGTGAATCTTACCGCTGCGGAAGAAGAGAACATTATAAGCGTGACGGTAAAGTACGGTTAAGATCTCGTTTTTTTCTTCTGGTGACTCCTAGTCAATGGAGACGTTCTACTTTATCCAGGCGAACATATCTAGTAGGTACAAAGGCAAAAACTGCATCAGATTTGATCAGCTTGAAAAGCTCCTGTCATAGAAGCCTCCGATTTGATTTGGAACGGATCAAGAACGGAGTTCCGAATAGCTTAAGAAGTGATCAATTAGATGATAGCGACATCATCTAAAGGCAGGCGGTAATAGATCGCCAACAAAGTTATTCTTGAGAAGTCTTTAATTGAATGCATATTGTTCTATGTAAAGCGCGTCAGTCAGTTAGTGTGAATAATACTCCTGTGGAAGAATACAAACTTAATCTAGAAACAAGACGCAAAATGGAACAACAAATATACTGATCCATAAACCATCAACAGAATTGATATAGAGACATCTCCAAAGCCATCAGGAAAGATCTAAGGCAGTTTATAAAAGACCAAATCATACAGACCATTGAAAAATATAACAGTATGAAAGTGATAAAAAGGAAATTTACACGTGGCAAAAAGGAAATCTTTAAACCGAAGAATCCACAACCAACAGAAAAAAGTTTATTCAAATAGTCGAAAAATTCTACAGAACTTTATATAACAATCAACAGACAATGATTCAAATACACTACAAAGAAAAGTCCAAAACCAAATTAGGAAATATCTTTGTAATTACAGAAGTTATTAAAATAGGAGGGCCAACACTAATTGGGAAAATTTAAAATCTAGTTCAATCTGTGTCTGCAGAGTCATAAGTCATAACATTCAACAACTCAATTATGATCTTGCTACATAAAAAAGGTGAGAGATCAGACCTCGAGAACTACAGACATCGGTACCAACGATCATCTTCAGTATCTCCTCATAGAAAAGCGTATTGAATACAACCGTCCTTTGGTATTGGTGTTTGTAGACAAAAAGGCGGAACTTCGTGCAATCTAGAGATCACTACACCAACAGAAAAATTAAAATCAAAAGAGGAATCCGACAGGGTGACACTATGTCACCCAAGCTGCTCATCACAGTTCTTGAAAAGGAATAATCATCGATGGGGAAAGTCTTAATAATCCTTGCTTTGTAGATGATATTGTCCTAATATCAGACAGTCTGGGCGAAGCTAAAGAAATGTTCCAGGAACTTCAAAATTCCATGCAAGAAGTGGGTCTAAAGATAAACTTCTCCAAACCCAAATACAGATAGGAAATAATAACATAGAAACAGTGGACAAGTAGGTACGTATATACCTGGGCTATGAGATGAGAATTCACAGAAATAGCTAAACATGCGAATTGACGAGAAGAATAATCTTAGGGAATGTGTAGAGGGCTGACATTTCAATATTCCTGTAACGAAAAGCATTCAACCAGTGTGTCCTCCCAGTCCTGACCTATGGTGCGGAGACATTGACTCCTACCAAATCATAAGCAGAAAAACTGAGAGTAACACAGAGACGAATGAAAAGATCCATGCTTGGATTGCCTTTAAAAGACCGAGTAAGGAATAATGAGATCCGCATAGGAACTGAGATGACGATATAGAACATATCGCAAAGCAAATGTGGAAATGAGCAGGCCACGTCGCAAGATCTTAGGACGAGAGCTGGATGAAGAAACTCATTGAGTAGAGACCCAGAGCCGACAAACAAAACCGAGGATCTCATCAGATTGGATCGCAACTGCTCAGAACAGAGACAACTGGAAAATGTTAGAAGAGCCCTATGTTCAACAATGGACGTGAAAAGAGGCTCTTCGATGCTGACCCTTGTGAAATCATCAAATTATAGTCATGAAGCCATTCAATCTTATTGGGATGTCGTAACGTGAAAATACGGCGAATGCGCCATAGAGCCATGCAAGTTACATCAATTAGCTAAATGGGATCTGGAATACAAGTTGTACTTTTCACTTGATTCCTTCATTATCGCTATCTTGAAAATCTCTTATCTTTACTTAATTACATATACCGCTGATTTAGTAAATTAGTAACAAAGTAATATATCAAAAATTTTCTTGCAAATAGGGCATTCGACACAAATGGAAGTTCAAATCCCTAGAAATTGAAGGGGCTTGTTACTTTAACGAACTGAAGAGCTGTATCCATTCGATAAGAGCAAATAGGAGAAACTGCTAAAGTCTCGATGAAGGAACTTTTATAAAAAATACCAGAATCAAACAAGGAAACTTGAAAGAAGTACGTGAATCTTACTGCTGCGGAAGAAGGGAACATTTTAAGCGTGACGGTAAAGTACGGTTAAGGTCTCGCTTTTCTTTTGATGATTCTCGGCCAATCGAGAGATTACAATAGATTTTTAAAACAAACATCGTTTTAACTTATCCAGGTATCAATATCCAGTAGGTAGAAAGAGACAAGACCTCTACATCAGAATTGATCAGCACGAAATATTTTTTTTAGAAGTCTTCGATTTGGATGGAAGTTTCAAACAGCTTTGACAATTAGATGATAGGGATATAAAACCATAGATCGCCAACAAATAGGGGAATTTTTAGAGAATTCTCGAATTGAATAGGTATTGTTCTATATATAAAGCGCGCGTAGCATGTTAGTCAGTAAGACAGTGTGAATAGGAGAATTTTATTGTATAAATACAAATAATAGCGTTAAGTGATCAGTGAAATCTCTAAAGTCAAATTAGTTTAATAAAAGTTATTGTAAGTAATGTAATGATTAGTACCAGTTGAGTAAGAAATATTACAATAATATACATTCCTCAGCGAATACCGATATACTTTTGTCATTAGTTTTTCATCAAGTATACGGCATCTTAAATGCAAATTGCCTCCATCTTCCACTCATCATAATAATATGATGAGAATTCGGACAAAAAGTTAACCAAGGCAGACAGCGCAGACCGCCAAGCGGCGAAATAATCATAAAATTTAAAATACAAAAAAAAAAAATTAAAAAAATAAAATAAAACGAAAAGACCCTGTAAATAATGAGATTATTTTCAATGTGGTCTGGGGCCCATCCATTCGAGATTCGAAAGTTGATTTACTGCCCAGTGTCAATAAAAATTTAAATCATATACTATAAACTGATACATCACTGGCGAAGGACTATAAAACATGTCCGACAAAAACAAAAATGGACTTTAAGGCCCTCCCGATATATTAAATCGGCTTTAATTATTATTAAAAGAAGTTTCGAGGTTAATTGTATTTAGTAAAAATGATTTATTGTCGATTTTTATGTGTGGGTTTTTGTGAAATAATAAAAGCAGTTGCCTTTAACAGCGAAACTTTAATGGGCGAATGGGGAAATATGAAAATTATAGTGCTAATGGTTTCGAGACGCAATTAAATAACACCAATAAAACGGGTCATGTGAACTGGTCTTAACTTATATGGTTCTCTTTGTAAAGACTTTTTTTCCAGCGAGATTAAATAGTTAACATTGAAAATTAAATACGAACTATGTATACTTATTCATTTTATGTCTAGCACTATTCGTTATTGAGAGGATATTTCGATGGCAGCTGCTGAACTTACTAGTGTAATAAGTATTTCCATAGCCAACGAACACTACCTAGTGGGAACCTAACAATAGACACAATGAAATAAGCCACCAAGTTAATTGATAATTGAATGTCACAGAATAATCAATAAACGTTAGAGTTAATCCAGAACTCAAGAACCGATCGTATTTGATATTTTTACATGGCGCAGTCGTCGTGGAATTGGAGGGCATGTACTATATGCTTTTGTGGGTAAATAATATTTTTGTTAATACCTAAGCGAAGTATCTAAACAAAAACTAAAATGTCTGATGTACGAATTCCACAGCCCATCGTTCGAAGGTAATGTGGCTGAAAATTTTCGCAAGTTTAAACAGTTCCTTGAAATATATTTGCTTGCTAGTGGCAAAAGTAAGAAAGAAGATAAGGTGAAAATAGCTCTGTTGCTTAATCTTGTGGGAGAAGAAGGCTTGGAGGTGTACAATACTTAAAAATTGACTGAAGCTGATAAAGATGACTTTGAAAAAGTATTGTTGGAGTTTGAGAAATACATGTGTATGTAACGTTCTTATTCTATAATCGGAAGCAGAAAGAGGGTGAACCATTTGATCATTTTTTAACAGAGCTAAAGAAACTTTCTAAGACCCGTGATTTTGATGCCTCTTGTGACTCTATGATTAAAGATAGAATTGTATTTGGTATACGCAGCTCAGAATTACAAAAACGATTATTGCATACCGAGAATTTAACTTTGGAAAAGGCCATTGACAAGGTGTCGAGCTATAATGAGCTCAACTGAAAGATGATCAAGATCAAGAGGAGAAGGTAAAGGCGATTAGAAGTCAGAGAATTGTGAAACAAGGAGATGGTAGAGGTAGACCTAGTGCTGGAGCCGCTAGAGGCCTAAGTGATCAAAAGCAGAACTCGTTCGATTGTGGAAGCTGTGGTTTTAAACATAGTCCCAGGAAGTGTCCTGCTTTTGGCAAGAAATGTAATAGGTGTAAAAAATTTGGACATTTTGAAAAGATGTGTCGTAGTCGATATGGACAGTATCTGAGAGCAGTTGTTGAACAAGAAGATAAGTCAGAAGATGAGAAAGACAAAGAGAATGAAGGGTACTTCTTGACAACGATAATGGTAAAAGAAATTACAGATAGAAATGAATGGACGGAAAAGGTGATAATAGATAGCCAGAATGTTGTTTTTAAGATTGACACAGGATCACAGGTAAACATTATTCCTCTAAATATTTTACAAAAAATTAAAAATAAGCAGTTTTCTCGCTGTAAATCAAAAATAGTTTTAGAAACATATGGTGGTTTTAAAATTTCACCTTTAGGTGTAGTTGATTTGGACTATAAATATAATGATAATAATTTTAACCTTAAATTTATAATTGTCAAAGAAAAATCCATGCCTATTCTTGGATTAAAATCTTGTATGCGAAAGTGAATATGGTCGATTTGAACAAAAGTAAACCCGAATTCGTAAAAAACAACATGGATGTATTCGATGGTCTAGGCAAATTTCAAAAAATATGTAAACTGAAATTAAAAAATGGTTCTGAACCCATTGCTAGGCCACCTAGGAGGATCACTTAAAGATCGGTTAAAAGAACATTTGAATGATTTGGTTCATCGTGTAATAATTGCAAGGTGTGAAGGTCCCACTGAATGCTTAGTAACTTAGTCATGGGAGAAAAAAAGGATGAATCTCTTAGGCTTTGTCTAGAGCCTAAAGATCTTAATTTCGATTTACAAAGAGAGTTTTGTTTAATACCAACATTAGCTGATATAAGTGCTTAATCAAAAAGAAATCATATTTTACAGTTTTGGATTTCGAAGAGGGGTTTTACCAAGTTGAGCTTGATGAGTATTCGAGTAAGCTTTGCTCTTTTGGAACTCCTTTTGGAGCTTATAGATTTTTACGCTTGCCGTTTGGGCTCAATTGTGCCCCAGAGTTTTTTCAACAAATAAATAATGATAATTTTTCCGACATTCGTGGAGTAATAGTTTACTTTGACGACTTACTTATAGCAGCTGATAGTTTGGAACTTCATGACAAAATTTTGAGTTCTAGAGAGAGCTAGAAATTTTGGTGTTAAATTTAATAAAAATAAAATTCAATACAGAGTACGAGAAGTTGTATATTTAGGTAACATATTTTGAAATATGGTATGCGACTAGATGAGGAAAAAATTAAAGCAATTTTGTTGCTTGATCAGCCCAAAAACAAAAAAGAATTACAATGTATGTTGGGTATGTATAATTATCTTAGAAATTACATACCAAATTTGTCAGATATCTCAACTCCATGTCATAGAATAATCAATAAACGTCAGAGTTAATCAAGAACTCAAGAATCGATTGTGTTTGATATTATTACAGCTAGAATTTCTTCAAGATAAAGGGTTTCTAGATTGTTTATATTTTACTCTGACATCACAACTTTGCTTCTGAGGAAGTCTTAATAAAATGTTTTCATACTGTGTTTTTTAATCCCAGGGTATAAATAAATGTATCAGAAATGTTATGCCTATGAGTAGTATAATTCACAGTATGCCTCATGAAACCCGAAAACCCATTGCTTGACGAAGGGATTTTCTGAGTGGATGGGCGATACTGATAATGGTAGATCAAACCTTTCGAATGGGTTTTCTTGAAGAATAAGTTCATGAAAATTCTGTATGTGTGTACGAATGAGGCTAATGAAAGTGTCGGGTCACTCTGTAAGGGGTTTAAAGGATTAAAATTTCATCGGTTTGATTTATCGTACCTAGTCATTAAAAAATAAACCATTTTTATGTCTCAACTTCATTGAGCTCCAACTTGCCTGAACAGTGGCACACCCAGCAAATATGTTTGAGAGGGGGGCTACATAGGTTGTGCGGCTTGTGACGTGACAGAAAATCAAAAAAACAATTTGAGTTGTTAGGGCCTTGAAGTTGCTACATTTTTTAAACGTAAAAATACAGTATCGGAGGGGGGCCCTTTCCCGATAGCCCCCCTCCCCTGGATGCGCCACTGTGCCTGAATCTCAAAATCATTTCAAACTGCAGGGAAAACTTTCAAACATAATGAAATATTGATACTTACAAAAGGAAAAATTTCTAATTAGACTCAATACAGGAAAAAAAATAATATATAATACCAATATGAACATGTCATATTATGTCCGTATCTAGTTTTAATCCGCCTATATATATATAGTATAAAAATATCTACTTACTGTGTCCTTAGCGTGAAAGCCGCAGAAGTAATCGAAGAGGGTAAGTGAAGCCCCTTGATAATTTCTTGCCAGAGTTTCTTATTGATGACGTCAACTAATCCCCCTCGCGCGATTACTAGATTGTATAACTCGTACAGATCTAGAACTGATTTGGCCATGATTGGAAGTCGATTTATCGGGGTACCTGAAAAAGAAATTAATCTTCATTAAAATTTGATCGACACATGTCGCCTTTTGTCTATATCGGTTTTAAGAGGAAATGTCATTTAATCTTCCCAAAATGACTTTGGATTGTTAATTCGTTTTTAATTGAAATAGTCATTATATACAGCCTATTAATTACTTTTTAATATCCTTCTTTATTATTATCTGAGCTATTTTTTGTTATAGAATAGACACAACTAGGTCTATATTACGAAATCAACTGAAACAAGGCGTCTAATTATCACCTGTGGCGTTCAAAGAAATCTATATGTGATTCATCTAAAAGAAAATCATTATATACGACAATAAGTCCGTTATTCCATTAAAATTAAGAACCCATTCTATTGTTTATTCAGCACGAAATTAATGCTAAAATCTTTTTATTATAGCGGATATTTACAATTGGTTAAACCTTAATTGTAAAATAATGTTTGCTTTCTATGGTGTTATGTGTGTGGAAATTTAGTCGGAACAAATAAGAGATAATCATTTCTCGAGTTATGATATTATTTAATACGAATAAAGTTCCATGGGAATAAATGAAATTGATTGAGAAATTCCTATGTTTTTAACGAAATGAAAGAAATTTGTTTTTTTCGTATAGATAAGACTTCAATGTGTCACCCGGAAAAATAATATTGACTTTTTCATATGTTTCAGATGAATAATCAGCACGAAATTGGAGTGATGGTTTTGACCAACAGAATAGCAACAAACAGGCATATAAAGGTTACTACAAATCAATAAAATCAACGCAGAAGAGAGGAAAACGTATTTTGTAAAACTATGCAAAGAAAACAAGAATAAGACATAAACATAGAACTAACACATAATAAGTCTGATATAAAACATTTTTAAAATTGAAGATCAGAGTCTGTCACAAGAAATAACGTAGTGAAGATTGAAAAGTTAGGAGCCAAAAATTTTATATTGCTGTTACCAAAGCTTACACTTCTTTTGGAAAACGTTTTCAAAATATTGTCTTGGGAGCACACAGGAATATATAATTGTTTGACCTCAGCTTTGAACTAATCATGGAAGAACTGAATCCATGAGAAAAGAACCAAATTCTAATTGGAGATCCTCTTAGGGTCTTATAAGGATGCGGCCAACATGTTTTCGTACTGTGCAAAACAAAAACTAGAAGTTCTTGGAAAATTTACAACAGAATTGTCCCACAAAAATAACACAACAGAAGCAGTAATTCTTGTAGTGAATGGAGAATGTCAATCACTTTTAAGTTTCAACACCTCCTTGCAACTCAAATTAATACACACGACCAACAGTGTTTCTACAAAAATTAACCAAGATTATGTCAAGAACAAATACCCAGAGATATACACAGGTGTACGAAATTTTTCAAACTTTGAAGTCCATCTACACATAGACAAAAATATTAAACCAATAGCGCAAAAACATAGGCGAATTCCATATCACCTAAGGGAAAACGTGGAAGCCGAAATTAATCATTTGGAACAAGCAGGCATTATTGAAAAAGCAGAAGGCCCTACGCCATGGGTATCTCCAATTGTCATCCAACCGAAACACAACAAAGACTTAATTCGAATTTGTGTTGACATGAGGTTAGCTAACAGAGCAATAGTACGTGAAAGACACCTAATACCCACTATCAGTGACGTCATTACCCAGCTTAATGGTGCAACCCAACCGAAAGGACAGCTAGCATCAGCTGACTATAAACAAAGATAGCAGATACCTACATAACAACATTTTCAACGGATGTAGGTCTCTACAGATATAAAAGTATAAGTTTTGGCATAAATGCTGCTGCGGAAATATTGCAAAATGCAATTAGACAGATTTTAATAAACATTGCTGGAGTTTTGAATTATAGTGACGATATTTTAGTATTTGGCAACACTGTAGATCACAACCAGTCTCTAGAAGCTATGTTCTGTGTTACAGAAATTGAAAGAATGCAACCTTACAATTAACAAATCAAAATGGGTATTCAGTGTAACGAAGGTAAAATTCTTTGGATAAACGAGACGAGATGGAGTCCAACCAGATCCGGATAGAATAAACAACATTGTAGATTTAAAGCCACCAGAGAGCCCAATATAAGTACGAAGCCTTTTGGGTATGATGAACTATGTGGCAAAGTTTTTACCGAACCTAGCTGATAAGACCAAAATCCTCAGAGATCTATAAAGTCTTCTGTAAGATTTTCAAATAATGAAGGTGGCTCCACCTGTGCCTGTGCTATAAACAGCAAATTGAAAGAGCTCTAGGTCCGCCGAAAATTACGTTAACTGTGTTATTTTTTGCCATAATATCATGACTTATTATTAAATCAGTGCAGAGTCTTGCTTGATAGAACTAGAACTTTTAGATTAGTATATAGCATTCTTCAAAAATTTGCAGATCAATAAAACAATATCCTTTTATTCGCGAATTGCAAAAAGTAGATGCCATAGACACTTCCTTGGCAAGTAAATATTTTGAATTTATTTTTATTTGCAAAATCTAAATCTAGAAAAGTGGCTGAACTTCTAGTTTCTAATAAAGCATTTGCCTTTATATGGCTTATGGATAATAAAGTCTGCTTTTTTTTTAAAGATAATAGTCAAAATGACAATGTTGGCAATACAATGTAAAATTGTCATGCTTTCAAATTTTTTATGTAGAAAAGGCCAACATAGTTACTAAATTTTTTACTCGCGGAATTATCTTTAAAAAAAAAACAGACTTTACAATTATATCTTTTGATAAGCATTGCGGAGATTTCGTAAAAGTTGAAGATATGCAAAATGTTGAAGCTGATGTCGGTTTATTCTTTCATAATTTGGATTTGATGCATACCTTAGAAAAATGTTCAAGTTTCTGGCAATAAGTACATGTTTTATCACGAGCAGGACACATAGCACGTGGGTGTCTTGGATTTCCACAGAAATAACATTCTTGTATACGACGTGAAGCGCTTGCAGAAGCTTACTGCTCTTGATTTTTAGGTATAGTTTCTATTGCACTTGTTTCAGTTAAATAGGCTGCATTTATCGATTTTTGAGGCGTAAAATACAGCTCAGATTCTTCTAAGGTTCTGGATCGTGATATAGCTTCTTCTAGTGTTAATGTATGAGACTAATAGCCTTTGACGAATTTTTGATTGAAGTAATCCGCTTATAGATAAAGCATCTCGTATAAACTCATTTCGATTCTGTTCAGCAGTTAATGATTTGATATTGCAGTCTTCACTTAATAAGTTTTTAAGGCCTGAATATATTGGTCAATAGTTTCATTCAACTGTTTTCTTGTAGAAAGTTGATGTCTAGCAAACACTTCATTTATAGGTTTTATACATGAAT
The DNA here is from genome assembly GCA_917834065.1 of Ceutorhynchus assimilis. Lineage (NCBI taxonomy): Eukaryota > Metazoa > Arthropoda > Insecta > Coleoptera > Curculionidae > Ceutorhynchus > Ceutorhynchus assimilis. The sequence continues at coordinate 14,015,106 of OU892287.1, forward strand.
TCTCTAAAATCTGTATAGCAACTGTATAAGTTTTAGCTTCACTAATGTGACACAAAATTTATTAAAAGTTCCAACTTATATCTATCTCCTAGCGTCTTGTCTTCAATTGAATTTTTCTCCAAAAAATGTTTGAAAGTTTCATACCAATGTCGATATTGTTTTCAAGCAGTGGAGGAATTTATAACAAAAAAGGTATTACTAGTAGCTATTCATTAGATACAGGTGATAATGGAATGCATTAGAAATAACATATCACAATCCCCAGGTTTTGCCTGCAAGGGTTCGGCATGCCCATGAGAGCCCTTGTAGTCTCGGTCACGACTCCTTCAATGTATTTTTTCCATCTGACTTTGCATTTCAGCGTTATGCCGAGATATCTGACTTGTCACGGATGTTATAGTACAGCAGGTCGTTTTTAATCTGATACTCCAAATCTTGTTAAGATTTGCAGGCGGCCGGTTGGTGAACGTGTATATGGTTGACCTTGGAATTGTGTTTGAGAAGGGTTTTGCACTTTGAATTTTGTCCCTCACAAAGTCCCTCTAAATGGTTTCGCCCATCTCCTTAACTCCCTTCAGGCACCTAGCAACAACGGGATCCATGACCTCATCCAATGTGACGAGTTTTGTACTTGTTTCTTTAAATGGATTAATAATTTTTCAATTCTGTACTACATTGAGAAGGACTTTTAGGTGTTTAAGAAATTTTGTCTGTTCTGCAGTAGAAGATGTTCCTTAATATTTAGGGATGAATGATTCAAATTACGTTCAAAATCATCTATTAACCTCAACATCTCAGGTTTTGAAATCTCGATGACCTCCTTCTCTTCTTTCTGTCCATATAGACCTTTGGATCCACTATCTGCCTTTAGGAATTGGATACTATGCTCGTGGCTCTGATCTGGTGCCATGAGAGAATTATTTTTTTCACTACGTTGAACGCCAAACTGTCCTTTCATAAATGCTTCGTGGACACTTGGATGGGTATGTTGTAAACGTGTCATGTCATTCAGAATAACCGGGAGCCAGCGGGAATAGTTTGTGTGACCGGAGACGAAAAGCCATGGGCAAAGTACTTCGAAGGAACTCTTAGAAAGTAACCAATTACCAATTCGCTGGCCTCTGACGAAACGATAAATCAACAGATGAATGTCTCTAATAGTAAAGTCTCTAATAGTTACTCAGTAATGAAAAGTTGGTGATTTTGTAGTAAGTGACTTTTCCCAGACCTCCATGGATTCATGCGGCTCAGATACTTCTTGACAGTGCTTCAACTTCTAGGACGTGTAGTCATGCAAGAGTAAGTTGGTAAGCATACCTAGTACGCTTGACATGCTTACCACCAAGAAGAGACACTGCGATTCCGGAGTTGAATACTTGCTATGGAAAACATCCGATCCCGTCCTGATCCAACTAACATTTTTCTCGCGCATTCTTGCGAAGCCATCTCGACATGTAGCAAACCCATAAAGCATACCAACTTAGATTCCCCATCTGGATAAACTCACTGACACCTTTTCTACAGGGCGTACAGAGGGCAGTCTCCCACAAACACTGGAATTTGGCCGGGATTCACGAATTCTGTTGCCTTCATAGCAATATACATAGAATAATATGTTTCTGCAAGTTGCCGACTTCTCGTATAATATAGGAAACACTCCAACAGTTGATCTTGGTCTAACGTCTTTTGAATTTTGAACATTAGAGAAAAAACCGGAATATGTCACTGGAGTCTTTTGCAACTGCCCATCATTTTCTTTCACAACTCTGTTCACATGCTGTAACCAACGTCGTTCTACCAGTGAAGACGTTTCCAGCATATTCATCAATAAAAGGTGCAATAGTGTAGCTTTCAGGAAGCTCAACAGGGAAATCTTCGGGGTGAGTGTTGGAGGATCCCCCCCAATGTTATCATAGGTGGGATGACTGGTTAGCGACATGGCAGTTCCATGAAGTTCATAACGACCTGACTTTTCATTTTCTCAAAAAAACAAAACTATCATGATGCTCAAAAGAGTTTCGGAATTATTTGTAAAACATTTCTTAGACTACCTTTAGCTGAAAACATCATATTCCCATTAAAAATATACACAAAACAGTTTAAAATGCTTTTTTCTACTGACGTTTCATAATAGCAACTTTTCGATTGTCATTTCAGTTTTGAAACGACATTCTTTTAGGCACTGAGTGCGTGAAAGTTACTTTTAGGCACTCAGTGCGTAAAAGTGACTTTTGAATGCGTAAAAGTGATTTATGAGTGCGTAAAAGTAATTTTTAAGCACTAGTGCCTAAAAGTGTCATTCATTATTCAGAAATAAAAAACACACTAAACACATATTTGAATTTTGTTTTGTATTTATTATGAATATTGAAAATGGAATTACTGAATTGAACGTTTGGGTTACTCAAAACAGAAGTTTGTGTTATTACCTACTTTCTAGGATTTTAATTATTGATGTCGAATTTTGAAAAGAAAATCGCATGAAAAGTGTCAGGTGTCAAGTAAAAGCAGGTAACAAAGATTTTGGGTGTATTCACATGAAATAAAATTGTGTTTTTTATTATAAAATGCCAGTAGAAAAAATCTTGTATACAATACGTTACGAAACGATGTCTTTTAGTCACTCGACGTGTTGTCCAACTCGGCTTTGCCTCGTTGGACAATTTTCACGTCGCGTGCCTAAAAGACGCTCATTTCGTAACTTATTGTATAAATAGCTATTTTGTCATAGAAAATAACCTAACCTAACAAGTTTACAAGACTCTATTTTCATATTGCAGGAAAGAAGTGAAATTTTTCATACCAATCCGACTTAAAACCGACGATAGAATTACAGGTAACTGTGAAAAACTTCAGGCATTCTATGTATCGACAACTACCTATTGAATATTCAAGGTGATGAGGTCATGTCTTTAAGATTTCATTTGTCTTTGCTCTATCTGCATTGGATGATAGAAAAAAAATATTTTCCAAATTTGAAAACACGACAACTAGACGGCTACAAACTAATATGCGACGTGAGGATCCTACTAAAATCGGTCGTCGGATAATATGACGTCTTGACGTTGGGTCCTGTCGCTTATCCAACTTTACAAGAAGACTTCACAATACAACGTCAGCTGGACTTCGCGATGCTACTTTAAAACAACAGTGGAAAATTCGTCGGATGACCGACGTAGGCACTACCTCAATAAAGTACTGTTTATTAGACGTTGTGATTACAACGTCTGATGAACAACATTCGGACGTTGCAGAAATGTGAATAATGATTTAGACGCCATCCAACCAATAGCCGATGAAGGAACAAGTTAAAAATCCGTGTCTTTTTGAAATATTGAAGACTGCCAGGCCCAGGAGAACTTATAAAGAATGGGAAAGAAACTTCATATACATCTAACAAAACTATTCACAACAGCAATATATGAGAAGACCTACGCTAACCAGGGTATATGGAAAAGTTCAGCATCTGATCAAATATTGATACCTACATCACAAAATGCAAACTTTTTGGCTACGAAAACGAATCTAATATACTGACATCTAATCGTCTAGAAATTCGTTGAATTTGATTAACAAAATCTCAATTCAACTAAAAGTTCAAAAGTTACAACTTTTCCCGTTACGATTCTACTCGTTTCCCTCATTATTAATAATGTGCTGCTCGTTTGTCACAAAATATAAAACCCATTTTTTTTTTTTTCAACCAAAATAATTATACAAATTTAGATCAGACATTGTAATATACCTGGTGGGCATTAACCACGCGAAGTTAGATATTAAAATAGCAGTGCGACAGCTGACAGACGAAGACTGATTATACCGGGGCAGACATTCATGATCAAATTAGATGCTGGGCGACAAATAAAAATATTATGTGGCACAGTGTATAACATAAGTAGTTTATATCTGTCTGGCTCACAATATTTCAATGTATTATGAACATTGTTTGTCCAATTTAATAATACGAGTCGCTTTCAAAGGACAAAACCCGACACCTACTTCTTAAATCATTTTTCTCGATTTTATTTCGTCGACTCCATCACTCACGACGTATATAGGGTCAGCAAAAAGCTAAGCACAATTTTAATTCATAAACGTCACTCTCGGATAAATTATAGTTTCAATGTGGCAAAACGGGCATTACTTTTACGACGTCCCGTATTAGTCGGTTCTCATTTTAGTCAAAAGACATTTTATGTTTTATGTAGCATTTTTGTTGCCTCGACTTCCTTTTTTTCATTCCATTTTTGATATTCTTCCCGATCCCGATCAAAGGAATCATCGCATATTGTTGCACTTAGACATTAATGGTCTGGTGGGCTTTGTGTCTGGATCTTTAAATGGATCCAAGCCGGCACTTGCCGCGGGGCTTATATTTATTAGTTCGCTACTTTTGTATTTTAATCACCAATATGGTTAATCTTTTTTATTTATTTTTTGGAATATTAGACTGGAGATAAATCGATGCCTATTTTATATTTGGAGCTTAAATATTCAAAATATAATATGTAAGCATATTGAAGTCCTAGTTGGCCGTTTAAAGCATTAAAGATTCAAATGCAAAGAAAATAAATATAACACAAAAATTAGGAAGTAAAGAAAAGAACTAATGAAAAACGTCAAAATATGACTGAAGGAAGATAAACAACCCAACAAAATCATTACAAAAAAAAAAGATCTGGAGAAGACTCCTTATAATACAGAACTACTTTGTATAGGTACTGATTCCGCGATTATGGGTTCCTTGTGCAACATGATAATTTTACAAAATGAAGAAAAAATTGAAAAGAAAATCTTATTTCCAGAAATACCATTTTTTTTAATATGCTGGCAAGGCCATGAATAATCGCTGGACAAACTAACTTTGTTTGGAAGAGTCTCTATAAACTCTAACAAATTGGTTTTGTTAACATAGGGTTTCCAATTGAGTTTTAGTGTGAGCTTTGATCAAACCTTCCAAACTGAATTTTTTGAACTATTGAATTCCAGAGGAAATAATACATATTTTTGGGAATCTATCGAAGTTAGAGAGGCATATCTGAGGAGTTTCGTAAATGGAAGCATGGGGAATTATTAAGGAATCCGCCGAGGTAGTTCAAAGAAGTATGTACAGGAAATATTTATCAAATTATAGAGAAAGCTTATGTATGCAATATTTAGGATGTGGTTTCACCATACCATGGGGAAAACCACCTGAGAAGTGTTTGCTTGCCAAAGTGCGAACAAAATAAGAGAATTTCTAAAGAAGTTTGTGGGAATCCGAAGTTTAGGGAAATATAGGAATTTCAAGCGGAAATAGTTATGAAATAATAGAAAAAGCATATAGAGGAAGTTGCTAAGCAAGAGTTTTTCACCGGACCTCTATCGTTTTTGATCTCATCATAAATTCACCTCTGAGAGGAGAATGTTCAGGCAGCTGACGGTCCATACCAGTTCCAGAATTAGATAATTAACCTTCCATATTCCTCCACTTGCGATGGCAAATAATGTAGTTATACTCTACCTACTCAATAAATTCATTCTTTATCGGTTAATTTAAAAACTATATTAATTAAATCGGATTGGATTTTTCAACAGCCTCCTTTCCATTATTTGACAAAACGCCCGTTTTGTTTTCCTCGATTCCTCCTGGAATTTTAGGAACCCAGACTGTAGATTATGATTTAAAGTTATCTATTTTAAGCACGTAATTACGGCTCGATGCTCCGTTCTTTTAACAAATGTTTTCGATCCAAGACAGGACGACGGAAATTTGATAAATTAACGTAGCGACGGTGATTATTATTAGGCGCAACAGTTTGATAAAAAAGAAATAAATAACGAGGCACATTGAATTACTAAAAATATATACAATAAAAATGATTGGTTTGTCATATTACTTTTATATTATTTCTTGACAGACGTATTATTTATTGTTTCGCCCTGCTGTTTGTGTATTAATAAAGTGGCAAGGGTCCAAGAGGTTTTATCGTATAACGTTTCAATTATTATTTCTGTCAGGATTGGAATTTATATGGGAGCAATATTGAATGTGATTTTTGAGCTTTAAACAGAAAAATTCAAACTTGAGTGAGAAAAATACTCGTTGACGACTTGATAGTTGTAGGCTGTTTTGTTGAGTATGATTCTAGATAACGTCTATATCTTCATCATATCCATTATTGGATGTATCTATTGGCTTCTTTTAATTTTCTTCATATTTGAGATACTTTAGACTTACTTATAGAATGTTTATTAAAATAGAGCACTGTTTTCTAAGGAAGCTTGTTTTATTCTCTTTCACCGATAAAGATACATGTGTCTGGAGCAGAATGATATAACATAACATAATTATTAAATAAATTTTAAATTACAGTCTTTTCTTTTTAAACGTCAGGGTTGCTCAAAATGTACTGTGTGAAGTTATCTCATTCAGTTAAGTCACTAACTGAAAGGCTGTCTGTATCTGTTGTAGGTGCTTCAAATGCTGAGTTGACCGAGATATCGTCATCTGAGAAGACTTCTTGTCTCTTGAGGTTCATTTATCTTGGATCTTCACTAGCAGGTGGTGTTAGCGAACTTGCTTCAAGTATAGTAGGTTGCTCGTCTTTAGGACTAATCTTCCAGAATACTGTTTTCGATCGGATGATGGGAATAATAGGAGGAGTACACGCATTTATTTGGGAGTGTTTGACCTTGCCTTAATACGTAGTATTTGTGAGGATATTTAGAAAGCTTTATACCTGAGTAGGTATTAGTATTTTTCAGTGATTGATTGGTTTTTCATTGGATTTTACTAGATTTCTACCCCTTTGATTGGATGCGAAACAATATCTAGTTGTTGAACAAGGGTATAATTTTCGAGGTAATAATGAGTAAATTCTTTGTATTCAGATGACAGGGTAGTTTTAAGATAATAAAGCCTTACTGTTAGGAACGAAATCTATTTTATTTAGCTTACGAAAGTTGTCTAAAAGGGCCTAAATGTCGTTTGTTTACTTCCAAATAAATATCAATTGGCTACACTTACGAGTCACATATTTTCCATTATTAAAAATTCTGCAACATCACACATTACTTTCACAGCCTTGAAATCGCTTTTCCACCCTTATTTCCACTATTTTTCACATTTTCCCGGTTATTTATTTCCGCAGAATAAGTGCGGTTAAGGGACACTTGTGGATCCGTTTCAGGCAACGCTGTTGTCGAAGTTTCTTGACCACTGTGGGTAATAGAGTCACTGTAGTTGTGACCACTGAACGACTGGTCATTTTGATAGTTTTTGTACTAAAGACTGGGTAGATGTTGATTAATAAGTAATTAATTAATGTTAATTGGTATTAAGGGAGAAAATTTGATAACAACTTTGAGTTTTGTTGGTCATCAATGTGGTCTGGGTTGTTCCGTTCCAAGCTGATTGTTCCGTTTTCCTGGTCAAGACCGGAAATCTGGCACCAGAGGGCATCTTGGAAAAAATAGAATTCTGGGGAATTTTTTATAGGAGCTCACCTAATAGATTGCTGAAAATAAGGTCGTTCTTTTTAAATTCGCACGTTGAGCAAACAACAAGTGGAAGATTTTACCAACGGTCCTTTTGCTGCGTTCCTGGGAACATCCACCTTTTGTGGGATTTTAGCGGCGTTGGAAACTCAAGTGGTTGCTGAAACGGTTGATCAGGTAATGCTGTCGATATTATAGGATCTCTGATCCTAGCGTTTGTAACTGCCTGACACGCTGCACATAAAAGGTTGTGTAACGTTTCTGTTAGCCTGTCAATATTTGGAAACCATACTTCTGAGCGAAGTAACAGGATTAATCTGATGTGTTGTACTTGCCATCTTGATGAACGACTTTGAACTGATAGGGCTGAATTCTTAACAGTAGTCTCTCTATTCGAGCACTGGGAAGAGATCTGTTGTTTTTTAAGATTCTGCCAAGAGGAAGATGATCAGTATGTAAAGTAAATGTTGTTCCATAAAAGTAGATATGAAAATGTTGTATGGACCACGTACATTCTACTGTTTCATTTTCTATTTGAATGTATCGTTTTTCTACACTAGAAAAAGTTCTGCTAGCATATGCGATAACATTTTGACCTTGGGGGAAATTGAGCCTACACCTTCAAGTACAGCATTTACTATCAAATTTGTTGGTGTATTGACATTGAAATAATCTCAGCATTCGGACAGTGTGCTCTCTTACATTGCCTCTTTTAATTCAAGGCACTCTTGGGTACCGTTGTTTATGGCTTGAAATATTATGACCGTTTTACCCATTGCTGAGGAGGAGTTTGAAGTTTGGTCCAGTTATTCCTAGATCGACCCTTCCATTAACTTTGAACCACCTGTGTACCACAAAGATGCGTTGTACGCTTGCGCGGAAGCTTTGCGCTCTTCCATGATTGGCATTTCTCTAACAACCACTTCATATCGAATGTCAAAGTCGGGTGTTGTATAAGTGGCCATTCAGATCATCCAGGTTCAAATCTATGTCCGAAAGAGCCTTAGCATGCATTCTTGCCTCTTTTTTCACATATAGGAGGAATTTTCAGCAGTGCCTCGGCTGAGAGAGAAAATAATTGTGTGCCGTTTACAATGGGTGCTCGTAGATCCAGCTTCCTTCTTTTCGTACGCGGAACTGAGGTCGTTTTGTTGGGATTTATGGAAAGTCCTTATCCCAGCTCCAGTTTTCGATTATATTCGTGGCACTTTGTATTCGGCGTGTTATTATGCCTTCATGCTTGCCTCTGATTATTACCGCCTGCGTCTGCTTACATTGTACATTGAAACAAATCGGCCATTTATTGTTCCAAAACTAAATATAAAGAATCGTTTCTAAGAAGGGTCGCCAAAGCATTATTCGCCGATGCGTGTGACGTCACGACACACACACACACACACACCGTAGCGTATTCGTATTTCTACGAAAATTAATGGAATAATATTAAAATGGCGGCGCGTTTGATGCACGATCGTAAAATCAAATAAATTAACGCAGCTGTGCACTTTAATTACGGCCGGGGTGTTATTTTTCAATAAAAAGTTTTCGTGTTTTACTTTTTATTTTGCATGTCTTATTGTGACTTCGGCAACGTATTATACGCTTGATATGAGAAACCCTTTTCTTCTACACGAGTTTTGGCCCGTTTTCTAAGTTATTTGACAGTCTTTACTGACCGCTTAGGCCTATTAGGATGGATTATTTTGCTTATATACAATGTTGCGTTAGATTTTGTATGCGGTAGGCCACATATTTCCTTCTACATCGGCTCTAAATTGCAAACTTTTTTAGTAAATATCGATTATAGAGTAAATGACAAATTTTTCATCACCTTACTTATTTTTGGCACGTTTGACTGGAAATTTAAAATAAAAAGCAATCAACCTAGTTTTATTTTTTTCATATTATTCAAATGATCCTTGTAATAACTAGTCATTAATACACATACTATAGGAGCCAATTTCCATTTTTCGAGCAGTCGCATTTCTATTTGAGAAAGGATCGAGAAACCGAGGCCTTTAAAAACGTAGATTTTTATTCATTTATTTTTATATTTTAAGAAAAAAATGTGTCATATTTCCTAGTATTAGGAACAAAACCTTGCACAAAATGTACAAAAGTAAATGGAAGTAAGTTGGATCGATGATGAAACTAAGGTACGTTGATTTAACTCTACAAAACCTGAATTATGAGCAGCAGTTAGGTAATATTTGTTCAATTTCCTTATAAGAGAACATAATATTAAAATAGTGACATGATCAATACATTTCAAAAATAGACGCAACTTTCAATTTTTGAAACATAAAGGAATCATGCTAATTATTATAATGCGAGCATAAAATTAACGATTTTCCCGAGAAGTCTCTCGAATTTATACTTCCGTTATTTAAATTATTGATTATTATATTTCCAATAACTGCACAAGCATAAAATTGCTATTTAAGAAAATATTAACATACCAGCAAAACACTAAAAATAATAATTTTAACTTGCCTAACATAAGACTTTTGTTGTTCATGAGCAATTCTGGGAAATGCTATTTTCATTAATATTCAAAAACAATTAAATCGGCGGCAGTTTTATATTTCCTGAAAACGTGCCATAAACCGATTTTGGTCGATTAGTCGCGCCTTATGCTCATTCGTTGCCAGCGATATTTTTCTTATTGTTTTAATTGATTCTTTTTGGTTGGTTGATGGAATATTAGCAAAACGCAGGTGGCCGACTCCTTTGCTCAGATGGTGGGAACAGGGCAATAATGCAAATTTGCAGTTTGTGCACCGTGTCAATGGATATTTATGCGTATGCAGTATGCAAACAAAGAAACCCAGAAAGTTAAATTGTATTGAAAAAAAAAAAATCCGTTGTCGCAATCTATTTTTAAATAATCGCGATTAATTCGCTGTCAAACCCACAACGTGTACAAGATGCTCTAAATCACGAATTAAATTAATTTAATTCTTGTTGTTTGATTACGAAAATAAAACTGAGGCGATTATGATTGTGAAGCTTACCAGAAAAGCTTATTTCCAAGTGACACTGAAAAATTAGATTTAAATTAGTTTTTGAGGAAAATAATCTAAATTTATACAATGAACTAATTTAGGAACCATCGTTTTATACCTCACAATGTGTCTAGTTCTTCTTAAGTCTATTATCGTGTTAATCTTTGCACTTGATTTCAGTGTGAATATGCCTTTAGTTATACATCCGTCTTGTCTGTCTGTAGTCTTCATTCTGAGTTCCATGTGGTTTTGGAAGATGTGCTGCGAAGCTTGATTTCTTATAGATAACTTTCGATGCTAAATCCTTTAACCTTCTCATTCTTATCAAAGATTTTCTATTTTGGTTGAAATTTTGTTAATCATGATGTTTGAGGCAGTCAAACACTCTCCTACAAAGAGGAAAAACAGAGATCATGCCACACCTTTTAGATTTTAGTGATTTCCTCATTGTCATTGTAGTACTGTACATACATCAAAAAACTGTTCATACCTATTGTCACCACGATGTCTATCAACTACATGTCGAGTGTGCCAAAACTTTTGGGTCGCGAAAACTATGACGACTGGGCATTTGCTGTCGAGAATTTTATGGTGCTTGAGGGTCTTTCAAAAACTCATGGTTCGGATAATGCAGATGACAATGTCGCTAAGGCCAAAGCTAAATTGGTGCTTACATTGGATGCTTCGCTTCATATCCATATCAGAGAAGCTAAGACAGCAAAAGAGCTTTGGGATAAACTGAGAACCATGTACGCTGATACAGGACTGTTGCGTAAACTCATTTCACTACGTCTAGAAAATTGTAATTCAATGGAGTCCTATATGAACGCGCAGAAATTGCAGAAGACCAGTTTTAAGATAGATGATAACTGGATTGTCTCTCTTCTGTTGGCAGGACTGCCTGACAGATTCTCACCCATGATAATGGCAATTGAACACAGTGGAATGGTGATTTCCACAGATGCAATAAAAACTAAGTTGCAACCTAGAATCTCTAGAGATCACAGTACGGGTGCATACAGCAAAGAAAATAAATTCGTAAACTGTAAAATACTATAGATGTAAACAGCCAAGACACTTTATGAACAAATGTCCTAACAAGCGCTTCGTCGATAACAAAGTGCCAAACGCATTTAGTGCAGTGTTTAAGAATAGCAAATTTAATGATTCTGATTGGTATGTAGACTTTGGTGCTAGTACATCTCACGGTTAGGCAAAATTCGTTGGAAAATATATGTTATGATTTTCACCCTAAGGAAATTATGGTAGCAAACAAAATCAAGATTCCTGTTATGTGTTCTGGAGACATAAACATATCACCCAACATCAGTATGATGGTCAAAGGCAGAATATTATCATCAAAAATGCAATGTTTATTCCTGAAGTTACAACTAACCTTTCATCAGTAAATCAAATTATAAGAAATAGTAGCAATGTAATCTTTGATTGTGATTGTTGTAAGATTTTGAACCAGAATGGAATATTGAGAAGAAAGTGCCAAAGCTGGGTATAGCAAATTTGGCTGTACCCAGGTGAGATATTACATCGTAAATTTGCACATTTGAATTACAATGACCTAAAATTAATGCAATGTGGAGCAGATTTTGGACTAAATTTTAGTAGCAACTCAAGAAATCTGTCGTATGCAAAGCATGCTGTGAAGGCAAACAGTACCTATTTAAAAGTAGTGCAAATAGAGCAACATCAATTTTAAAGGTAATACATGTAGTTCTTTGTGGTCATATGCGGTGAACTTTATTGGTGGGTCAAGGTACTTCATGCTGTTTGAAGATGATTTGAGTAGGATGGCTTTTGTTTATTTTTTAGAAACAAAAGACCAATCCAAAGAATACTTTAAAGAATTTAAGCAGTATGTTGAGAATTGTACCAACAGGAAAATTAAAACTCTTAGATTAGATGGAGGTGGTGAGTTCTGCAGTCGAATTTTTGAGTCTTTTCTAAAAAGATTTGGCATTTTAAATCAAACGACAAATCCACACTCACCGGAGCAGAATGGGATGCTTGAGAGACTCAACCGGACTGTGGTTAAAAAAGTAAAATGTTTGCTATTCGATTCCGAGTTAGAAAAGAAATTCTGGGCAGAAGGGACTCATATGGCTGTTTACATGCGCACTAAAAGTGTTGTTAAGGGGTTGAATAACAAAATACCTTTTGAAATATGGACAGGCAAAAAACCAAATGTCAGTCACATTTATGGAAGCGAAGTTATGGTCCATATCACCAAGGAAGGAAGTTAGAAAAGAAGTCAAAGATGATACTAGTAGGTTTTTCTACCAATGTTAAAGGTTAAAGGAGGTGTGACCCAAAAATGATGGTTTTAGTGCAAAAAAATCTAAGAATAAATATTTAAACCGCATCTTGCTACGATGATCCGTTTTCAAGTTAGGGCGGTTTAAAGGTACAACTAGGTTTTGGTGACGTCACACTGGATTCTCAGGGACAGTATTAACACGTATAAGGATTTTCTAAAACAAAAGACAATTATCTCCTAGAGCGAATTGCAACCACTTAAAGTATGGGGTACGGTTCACTGACGACTGAATGAACAGAAGACTTCGATTTCGGCGGTTGTGACATCACAAGCTTCTGCATAATTTATCTTCAAATGGAATTTTCTCGGAGATTATTTTGAATATAGGACTGCGGTTTTCACGAGAGATCTTAGAATTTTTCTCTTAATTCAAGTAGCCTAAGTCGTTTTTTAGGGTCACAACCCCTTTAAGGCTCTACGATCCTAAAGACAAGAAACTAGTGAAGTAGAGATGTCATTATCATAGAAAAAGACAGAAGAACTATATAACTTTCTTTATCAAGTACTCAATCTGAATTTCCTGTGAAAGTGCCTGATTCGGTGAGGGATGTAGGTCACACAATTGAAAATACTACTGATGATGAGGTCGAAACATCTGTTGAAGATAAAAGCGATTCAAATTCATTCAACCTCTTGCTGTTCCCAGGAAATCTGAGAGAAATAGGACACCGAAAGTTTTCGACGATTATGTTACCTACATATTTATGCACTGATGTTGACTTGGAAGATGTACCGAGCACAGTCTCGGAAGTACTTGCTAAGCCAGATGCAGATCGTTGGGAGCGAGCAATGTCTGCGAAGAAATCGATCTTTCAGTGAGAATCGTGTGAGTTACAGAGCTCGTCTAGTAGTAAGGGGTTTTCAGGCTGGAATTGATTATGTCGAAACTTTTGGGTGGAGTGAGGTAAATGTGTTATAGTTTTTGAATAGTGTAATTTTGGCACCCTCTCAAAAGTTTGCAAGTCCATGAAAAGAATGGAAAATACACACAGTTTATCGGGGATGCTTGGCGAACACACTCATAACTTCAAAATTTGATTATTCCTTGGCATGTGGGTACTACGATTATTTTTTTTAAACTATGTAACTGTATCACATTTACCCCATGAAATGGGGCAAATGTGATAATCGCCTGGCATCAAGGTATGGTATATAATGGTGTAGTTATATGGGGTTAATGTGAAAGAACAAGAAATTTTCTAATATTGCTGTTTATTTCATTACTTTAGGATGAAAAATAAGAACTTAAATAGGCATGGCATATTAATGTAAAAAAGGCTTGGTTGATTATATAAGGTGGTAATTATCAAATACAAAATCGAATTCAAAAATACCGCGTCGGGTCACTTTTGGGACTGGAAGAATTTTGACTATGTCCTGCTCTTCTACATTGTCCAAGTCTTCAAATTGGGACCGAATAAACTTTTTATTTTGAAATTTCAAAAAATCGACAACCCAATCATCTCCAGCTTTTTCTTTGACTTGGCCAACAAAATGTTTTAGACTTTTCTTAGTGCAATATTTCACCAGAACCCATTTACCTAATGCTACTGTCTGAACATTGATGGCATTTTTGTCGTTTTCATTAACACCTTCTTCATCACTTGGAAATTCCTCAGCATCATCTGATGACTCCATGTAGGGCACTTCGTCTGATTCCTCTTCAGAGCTAGATGGTTCTTTTTTTTTGTTTCTTTGCTGGCTTAATTTTTATGTCAGCCTTGTTATTTTTTTCTTTGATACGCAATAATGCTTCGTCGCATGTCAAGAGCTCAGACCCTGGACATACTCTTGTCCTTTTTTGTTTTTCGGGAAGTGGTTTTTGTCGAATTTGGGCCAATAAAACTTCTTCAAATGACAAATTATTCAATGTCTGTAGAGAACCTGCAGGCTGTGATCTTGATAGGTTTGCAGGCTGTGATGTTGATGGCCCTGCAGTCGGTGATGTTGATGGCCCTGCAGGCTGTGATGTCGATGGCCCTGCAGGCAGTGATCTTGAGGGCCCTGCAGGCTGTTATGTTGATGGTCCTGCAGGCGGTGATGTTGATGGCCCTGTAGATACGGGCTCTGGTTCATCAAGTCTTTTCCGGTGAGATTCCCATCTCTTCTACGCGTCTGGCGGAAATGCTTCCTTAGGGATAGCATTTTTGTTTAGAGGATAGATGCCACCTTTACGGAAGCCATTTTTAATAACGTCTGGTGATATAGATTGCCAAGTTTCACAGAGAAATTGAGAAAATACTTTCTTTGGTATTTTTCGACCAAAGTTTTGACGCTGCCATGAAATTACTTTTTGATCCCATTTATTTTTGAAAGATTTGAAAACCGCCAAATCCAACGGCTGGAGTAAGTGGCTGGTATGAGCTGGTAATTTAAGAATAAGAACGTTATTGAAAAGGGCTGCTTCAATTATTTCCATGTTAATGTGGGTAGCATGTCCATCATATATAATAACAACTGGCCTTTCTTCGCCGATGGCGGGAATTATGGTTTTCAAAAAATAGTTTTTGAAAATGTCACTTTCCATCCACCCTTTTCTACTTGCAGCATAGACAGTCCCAGGGAATTCTGTGCCTTTTGGTGCTATCCATTGGTCCCACACAAAAGCCCCTTTAAAAATAATCAATGGAGGTGCTTTACCGCCTGCAGCGTTGCACATGGCAAGGATAGTAGTATTCTCTCGCCCTGGAGAGCTTACAGTCCGTGAAGAAGCTTTATTGATTTGACCAACAACTTTACTTTTTCGGGGGTCTATAGACAGACTTGTCTCATCAAGGTTCCATATACGTTCTGGTTTGTCTGTCTATCAAATTATGCCTAATAAGTGTTTTTTCAAGAAGATCGAAATAGCCATAAATTAGAAATGGATCTGTAGCATTCTTCCTGGCATACTCAACGTTTTGCGGTATTTTCAAGCTAAGATTGTGTCGTTTTTTAGAAGCTATAAACCAATCTTCTCCTGGAACTCCATCCTTGAAATTATTTTCCTTTTTATTGGCTGCATTATAGGCTCCGACCGTCTGAAGCACTTCCTTACGAGACATTCCAAAACCCCATTTTTCAATGACTTTCAATCCATTTGCCAATTTTACTTCTTCTTCTTCAATCAAGTAGGTCGGACGACCTTTGCTGGTTTTAATTTTACCACGTAGGCCCTTTACACGGCTGTATAAGGTGACATATGGTATGTTATATTCTTTATGTGCTCGGTAGATTGTAGATCTCCCTGCCTTTACATCTTCTATAGCCTTTTCAAGATCAGCTTTCTCATATTTTGATGTGCCATCAGTTTTTCGAATATATTTGCGAACCATTTCTGAAAGAGGTAAATGAGATATAGAACATATCACATTTGCCCCGGTTGGACTTTAACACGGGGCAAATGTAATATAAACAATAAAAAAACAATAAACAATTCCTAGTTAAAATTTAATTTGGGATCATAAAATAGCTAATTATACAATAAATTACGAAATGAGCGTCTTTTAGGCACGCGACGTGAAAATTGTCCAACGAGGCAAAGCCGAGTTGGACAACACGTCGAGTGACTAAAAGACACCGTTTCGTAACGTATTGTATACAAGATTTTTTCTACTGGCATTTTATAATAAAAAAACACAATTTTATTTCATGTGAATAAGTCGATTACACCCAAAATCATTGTTACCTGCTTTTACTTGACACCTGACACTTTTCATGCGATTTTCTTTTCAAAATTCGACATCAATAATTAAAATCCTAAAAAGTAGGTAATAACACAAAGTTCTGTTTTGAGTAACCCAAACGTTCAATTCAGTAATTCAATTTTCAATATTCATAATAAATACAAAACAAAATTCAAATATGTGTTTAGTGTGTTTTTTATTTCTGAATAATGAATGACACTTTTAGGCACTAGTGCTTAAAAATTACTTTTACGCACTCATAAGTCACTTTTACGCATTCAAAAGTCACTTTTACGCACTGAGTGCCTAAAAGTAACTTTCACGCACTCAGTGCCTAAAAGAATGTCGTTTCAAAACTGAAATGACAATCGAAAAGTTGCTATTATGAAACGTCAGTAGAAAAAGACATTATATTAATGTTAAAAAATTAAATATATGAACCTTACCTGATTTAAAATGCACAAGATATAAATTATTTATCAGCAACGTGCGACTTGGAAAATTGTGTTTAATAAACAGCTGTTCAAATGTCATTGGTATTAGGATCTAAGTCGGCAATACAGGTATTTTTTTTTTGCCTTAGAGTAATCCTAGGTCTGTATACATCATGATCCCACAGATGGAACCTGTATAACCTTTTTCGTTATTTGTGGGCATGGTACTAACACATTTACCCCTTTATCACAATTACCCCACTTCACCTTATTCTTTTAAGAATATTGTTGGTTCTGTCACTGAAAATTAATCTTGAAATTACACTCCTGGCTGTGAAAACAGCCTTTCTGAATGGTTTGTTAGAAGAGAATATTTTAATGAAACAGCCTTAAGGTTTTATCTCTGTTGGCCAAGAATCTAAGGTGTGCAGATTGAAAAGAGCTGTTTATGGTTTAAAACAGTCATATAAGGTATGGAACCAAAGAGTAGATGTTTTAACCAGGCTACGATTTAAGGAATCTGATTTTGAACCATGTCTTTTTATTCAAAGGAAAAATAACTCTTTAATCATAGTTGCAGATGTACACGATTTTTTGCTTTTTTCATCTGATCCTAGGTCATCGTAACGATTTGAAAGGAACTGTCCTAGCTTCTAGGAAAAATGGCTTCGTATTTTGTTTTAAAGTCAAGCTGGCTTCAATTTCTTGGATTTTGTAAAACTGGGACTCAAAAATATGTTTATAGCCTTCAGTGATTTGTTGTTTGGTGTTGAAGGCGATATACTTACCTTGATTATACTGACACTAGCAAATGCACTGGCACTGGCCTCTAAAACAAACCAACTCCATCAAGATAATCATGAATTCATTCCCAAGCATTTTACTACTTATATCACCATCGACAAGGGAAACACATAAAAGAAGAATAAAATTATAGACTGAGAGAGAACTTGACTGGAGGTGCACCTTATTATCATTTTATGTTTAAAGCATAACAATTACGCACACATCAAAATGTGCAAAACCTTAAAATTGTCCTAATTATATCGTGACTGTTGGGGAATCGTGTGGTTATTAAATTTATTAAAATACTGGCAGTTGTGTGTGTGTGTGTTGAACTTCTTGGAAATTCTTATTTTCGCTAAACATAGGTACGACCCAGTGGCGTACCATTAATAAGGATAATAATGCCCGGGGTTTTGCTTCAAATTAAATAATTATTAGAAAAAAAAAATCATGCAGATGTTCTGGTTTCAATTTCGGAAAGATTTTTGGTGATTAACTTGTTTTCAAGAGACTGGAATTGCTTACAAAAGTAAAATACTTCATGCATCATTCGCTTACTTTTGGAATAATTTGAGAGGAAAGTACCACTGTAATAATTGCTTATTTTTGTGGTTTTTGTAGAACTAGCAAATGTTGTCCTAGTACTTTCGGGTTTCAACTGGACAGTGATGATAATTTATGGTTTGGGTGAATTTTTGTGTTTTTCAGATTAAGTTTAGTTTCATCTCCCAGCTATCATGTCCGACCAAGTTTCATCTTCCATTTTACAATTCAGTTCATCAATATTATTTTGTACCACCGTATTCCAGCTTTGCACTTCTGTCAAAAGCACCAACTGACTGAGGCATATAATCTGCATTGTTGTTAACTATAAAATGAAACTCACAGAAACAAGAAAGTTTTGAATTCCATTGCATTTTCTTAGTATAAATTTCAATAATTCCATGATGTCTCACGATTGTGATGCATATTTAACTGGCGTTATTTAGATTTAGAGGTGCATCCATATCTGATATATCTCAGATTAACAAGACACGAAGCGAGCGCATCCTGCCAAAACAAATCCACGAGGGGTACCTATACCAGCAACACGCCGACGATACAAGTCGTAAAATTTATCCGAAGAAGGTTTGGGCCGAGGCCTTACATCTGAACGTTATTCCAAATGCAATTATGAAAATGTGACTTAATGTTCACCAGATTTATGTCCCTAACTTAAATATATTAATTTACGATCTTATCCTGGCTTACGGCACCGAATGCGAAAGCTCGCATGAGTTTTATTGTGTTGGACTTTTTATTTTCATGCTTGATGATGATGATGGAAGAAAAAACTACTTGCATGGATTATACGAGCCTGAATTTATCCATGGGTTGCTGCGATTTAATTAGAAATAACCCTCGAGGCGATATCCTCTATTCAGAGAAATTCTTATACCAAAACAAAAAGTATGTGTAAAATTATAGCGCACAAATCAAACAATTTTACAATTTACCATAGTTGTTACGGCCATTATTTTACCATCTTGTCAGATACAAGTTAAGACCTTCGTGTCAGGGTTGAGAATTTATGATAGTGTAATCATTTCGCGTTGTGGGATGCGTGAACGGAGAACATCGACTTTTGTAATATCGATTATAGGCAATTTTGTAATAGAAAGACAATTAGTGTTAGGAATTTAATTCAAAGGTTTTGCAAATTCTGAACCGGTAGATATATATATATTTTTTATTTCAAGCAGTTAATTTATCGTAGTAAACTAATTACCAATAGATAGTTGTAGCAAGTTGTAGTAACACGCGCGCCATTTAAATTAACTTACACTCGCTCAATAAATCACAATCGAGCAATAAATTCCAGCTTCATTGTACGCTCATTTCGAAATTATAATTTTATTCAACCGGTGTTTATTAATCGACTTAATTTGAAACGAAAACAAAACGAATGTTTTAATCAAAGCCGCGGTCCGAGAAATTATAATTCAACAAAACGCGCATTGACGTTTTAATGACTGAGCCCGCGAGCCAAATCAAAAGAAAACCACCATTTATTCTTGCCTAATTATTTTTATGATAAATGATCTTAAATCTTGCCTGGGTCGTATCAATCAAAAGAACCCTTTAATGTTAGGAGCTATTAAGAACTATGTAAAGGTGAAATTGACTAGATGCATTTTGAATGTTTTTTTGGGAAATTTTATGTCTTAGTTACCTCTCTAGCTTGCTTCATTGTCAATATCAATTGTAGAAAGTTCATTGCCATTTGATAATTGTCCTTCGGTCCCTGCGTGTCCCGGTATCCATTGGCACAGTTTGCTATTTCTGCCCAGTTTAACTTGTCCTTCTCAAAAACCATTCTGGAGCTGCTTATTGGTTAGCTCAGCGCTTCATTGGCTGCTTGACAATCTCTTTATTTCTGTAGTTTCTCTCCAAGATTGAACTCAGCACATCTACTTATAGCGTTTATTTACGCCTTAAATATGTCTGGGTATTTTCCCATTACTTCGGAGAACTTGATTCCAGGCTGAAGTACTGCGGCTCCGGTCCCTTGTTTAATTCTTGATCCATCAGTATACCATTTTTATGGCGTTCTGCCGTACTGTGAGAATGGATGTGGTGTTTCCTTCCCATTGTTATCTGCTTCTTATATCACTACTGTGAAGCGTTTCATATCATCCCTGGGAAGCTTGAGGGGCGAAATAGGCTTGATTAGAAATGCCAATTCTCTTCTTCCAAGCCAACCTCCCCCGCCAGCTCTCTCCCTCGTGATTCTATTAATTGCTCGTCTAGCAGCCCCCTCCGCCACGATGCGAAAAAGTGCGAGACCTACAATTGTCTCGATGGCTGTTATGATACAAGTTTTCACCCGTAATGCATGTGCACGCCAGGCGCTGTAGTTTGTAAAAAGCTGCTTTTATGTTCTGCTTCTGCTCTTCAATTTCCTTGAACCAGACTATCGATCCATATGGTCATGTTTGTCTTAGTATCACGGTGTACATCCATCTCAAGATCTCCGGTTTGCATCCCTGTAGTAAATAAACCTTTCTAAATTGAGGCTTTTATTCGCAAAACTCAACTAGTTTAACAATTCATACATTTAACAATGTCAATGTGATAAACATAGTATTTATAACAAAAAAGGTATTCCATCTTTTTCCATTTTCAGCCGTTTTCTATCCTTAGGATATAGGCCTCTTTCAAATTTGACCATTGTCTTCGGTTTTGCGCAACTCGGTACCAATTCAAGCCTGCAACCCTCTTTATATCGTCGTACCATCTTTGTTGGGGTCTTCCAACACTTGTCCTCTCTTCCCAAGGTCTCCATCTAGTGATATACCCGCTTCAGTTTTCTGTATGTCTGGCCACGTGTCCTGCCCATTGCCATTTCAGGGAACCAATTCTTTTTATTATGTCGGAGACTTTGGTTCTTTCCCTTATCCATGTATTTGTTTTGTGGTCTCTCAGGGAAATTCCTAAAATTCGTCTTTCAATGGCTCTCTGGTGTACTTCCAATTTGTGTTTAATTCTTCTGGTTATCACCCAGGTCTCACAGCCATACGTGACAACAGGCAGTAGGTATACACTCGTTATAGACTTTTGATTTTAAAGTCATTGGAATATTCATGCTGAAGATGTACTTTAACTTGCCGTAAGCCGCCCATCCCAGTCTAATTCTCCTATCAATTTCCATTTTTTGATTTTGTTTGCCCGGTGTTATAGCTTGGCCAAGGTATATGTATGTTTCTGTCTTTTTTATTGTGCTGTCATGGATCGGTATTGTTTCGTCTGCATCATAAACTGGGTCTTTGCGTAGTTCGTGTGTAATCCTACTTTTGCCGCCTCATCTTGTAGTTCTTCCAACATATCTATCAATTCCTGTTGGTCTTTCGCGAACAGTAGGGACAATATCGTCGGCAAATCTTAGATTGTGCAGGCGTTACCCATGTATGTTCAATCCTTTGTTTTCCCATTGTAGCTTTTTAAAAATATCCTCGAGCACTAAAGTGAATAGTTTTGGAGATATTACGTCCCCTTGCCGAACTCCTCTTTTGGCGTTTATTCTGTCAGATGATTCATGAAGTCTTATCGACATTGTCGAAGTCTTATAGATGTTTTCAATGAGGTTTATATAACGTTAATCCACTCTGGCACTTCTCAAGGATTTTATTATTGCCCAGATTTCTACTGTGTCGAAGGCTTTCCGGAAATCGACAAAAGCCATCCATAGGTTTATATTATATTCTGTAGCTTTCTCGATCATCTGCCTTACTGTGTGTAGATGTTCTGTCGTGCTATAATGGCTTCGGAATCCAGCCTGTTCCTTTGGTTGGTAAACTTCGAGTTTTCGCTCTAATCTGTTTGTGATTATTCTGGTGAATAATTTATATATTTGTGATAGTAAGCTTATCGGCCGGTAGTTTTCGAGATCAGTCGGGTCACCTTTCTTGTAAATCAGAACAACTACAGCATCCTCCCAGTCTTTGGGTATATGTTCTTCTGTTAGGCACTTATTGAATAGTTTCCTTAGTTCTTGTCTTGTCTTAGTATCGCTTTCCTTGAGCATTTCAGACAGAATGCTGTCTTCTCCTGCCGCTTTACCATTTTTCATCTGGGATAACCCTTTCTCCAGTTCTTCCATATTTATGTCGGGCATTTCTTCTGAGTTTGCATTTACTATTCGTATTTTGTCTTCCCTTGTCCTTGTGTTTGCTATTTTAGATTCGTACAGATCTCTATAGAAAGATTCCACAACTTAGTTTCTGTTGTCTGTCTTCTACTATGTTGTTTTTCGCATCTTTTATTTTGGTTATCTCTTTCTTAGGTGTGTTATGTCTTTTAAATATATTTAGTCGTTTGTTCTGTTCCAATAGGGATTGCACTTGTTTCGTTTGATGTTTTAGTATATCCTGTTTCGCCATTTTTCATGCTGTTTTGTTGGTTTCTGTGTATTCAATAGTGTCTCTTTTACCCTCGGTTATCAGTTTTCTCCTTTTCTCTAGTAGCTGTTTCGTTTCTATCGACAGTTTGTCCGGCGTTTTCTCTAGAGGGTTTATTATCTGTTCTGCTGTTTCTGTTATAATTGTTGTTATTCTCCTATTGTTATCATCTAACGACTCTTCTGTTTTTCCTGGATTGTTGGAAAAGTTTTCTTTTAGCCTTTGTTTGTATGTTTCCCTTCTTTCTGCTATCTTCTTTCTACTTCCTCTCTTCATCGTTTGTTCCATCTTTCTTTTTCTTTCCATTTTTGTGTTTATGAGCAGTTTGCATCTTACCATCCTGTGATCACTGCCGGTGTTGAATTGATTGACTACATCTACGTCTTGGATTATCTGTTTATGGCGGGAGATTATAAAGTCAATCTCATTTTTGGTTTGTCCATCTGGACTATTTCATGTCCATTTACGTCTGTCTTTCTTTTGGAAGAAAGTGTTCATCAGATAGAGTCTTTCTCTTTTTAGGAAGTTAGCTAACATTCTTCCCCTTTCATTTCTGGTGCCGAGCCCGAACTGTCCTATGTGTGTTTCCGTTGGTTCTGCTCCTCTGCCTATTTTTGCATTAAAGTCTCCTCCTAGAATAGTGTGCGTCGTTGGGTTCTCTCTTATTGCTCTCGCTATGTCTTCGTATACCGTTTCCACCTCGTCATCTTCATGTGAGGAAGTTGGAACATAAGCTTGTATATATTTTAGCCTTATATTTTTATTTATATTGATTACGACATGTATTACTCTGTCAGATATTGTTTTCAGGATTTTCAAGTCGATAGTTTTTTATTTATTAATATTCCAAAGGTATTAGTAGTACCTATTCATTAGATACAGGTGATAATGGAATGTATAAGAAATAACATATCACATTCTCCCCCAGTCTAGTTTTTGACATAATCTGAGAAATACTTTGGCTGAGTTCGGCTTCTAGAATATCTTCGTGGTTGATCTTGTAAATCTTCAGATTTTTTATTTTCCTGATTTATCAATTCTTGGTTTTGATTAGAGTCAGTTGCAATTTCTGGTTGCAATTCATGGTCTTGATTAAGTGTACCAATATTCTTCATGTTGATTATGGTGTCTCGCAGCCACCGGTGCTAAGAGTTTCCCAGCGTCTGGTAGCATAGATTGACTAGATTCTGAAAAATCATTAGTGATTTGGCACACAGTATCGGCTTCATTGTATACTGTCTCAGTAGGAATGAATATTGCTATGTTCCGAAGGTGCTTCAGAAAGTTTTACATCTCCTCTGGGTGCCAAATGTTTTACCAGAAACAGTGGTTTCCTTTCCATTTTTGAGTTCAATTAAAGCATAGTCTGGATTAACCTCTAAGAGTTATAAGGCGTACAGTTCGTTTTTGTACAAAGCAAAGATCTGATGGAGTGTAAGGCATCTGGTAACACAAGTTTGCATTGAGTAGTTTTCAGTCTTCTAGATTTGAGTGCAAGGCTGATAGATTTCCATATAATACCATTATATTGTTCAATTTTTCCGTTTCCTTCCGGATTATACGGTGTAGTTCTACTAGAAGCTATCCGACGAAAATGTGAGTTCCTTGGTATAGAACACATTCAGTGAGTTCCTTTGGCATAAATGGTGTATAAATAATATATAACACTAAAAGATTCCATTTGGCAATGGGTACCAGAACATGATCAAACATTCAAATCTTTGAAAGCACAATAATTGTGAAAATGGCTCAGTTCGTAATTATTCCTCGGGAATAATTGCGATCATTATTGACTATTGACTCGTGGTATAATCTACTATTATTAAATTATCCAAAATGCGGACTATGCAATTATTAAAAGAATTGAACTTTCGAAAATTACGAAACTGCCAACAAACATAACGAAAGAAACTTTGATCACTTTACTAAATTTAGGATGGGGAAAGTTCAAAAATATTTCAACTCGTAACAAGCCATCAAGTGCAATTCGCAGCTAGTTTGGGAGGGTTAGAAATATCCTTAAGCAACTGGCTGGGAGGAACAAAGTAACCCTGATGTGAGTGCCATTACACCAGGACAGAGGACAACGAGGAGGCACATTGTCCCGCAAAGCAAGGCGCTGTAACATCTTTTCAAAACTGAAAGCCTTTTTGTGGACAAATGGAAAGCAACGTTTCCGAAGAAATGAACAGATGGAAAAAGGACTGGATACTAGCTCATTGGAGATCCATTCCGGGTTTGAGACAGGTTCATATCCATCTCAGCAAAGACATATGAACAACTTCTTGACATAAACAGAAGAGACATTAGAACAGTCCTTGGTGTGTTCACTGAGCATTGCCTGGTGAAATATCACCTAAAAATATTAGGAAAAATCACACAACGACCACTGATACGACAAATGCCGAGAACATATTATAACTATTTTTTTATTTCTTTTTTCCGGTTTATAGCGTCCTACGCGTTCCGGTTCCCAGTCTCCAGCCCCTTCTGTCTTCCCAATCCCCTGGAAGTTTTTGGGAGCCGTTTTTCAGAAGCTCAGCCGGTATTCCGACAATGTAAGGCGCTTTTGGATCGATGAGATATTTTTCCCTGTCTTCTTTCAATGCACTTCCGTAGTGTTTTTTCTACTGACCCATTTGTATTGGCTGTATGTTGGTTTTGGTAGATGTGTCTTTCATTAGACAACGAATTAAGTTCCAAGCCCCCGGAGATCTTGTCCCGTCCATGTAACATTCGACTTCTTTGCATTTTCTTTGGCAGGTTTCATTCTTATTGGTTTGAATTAGATTCTTAAATTCATGTAGGTGTCATTGGTATGTATGTAATGACCTTAAAAAAATGGCAAAGCATAACATCTTGACAGAAGCCTTTTAGGCAAAGCTAGAACTCTGATTCAAAGGACCTTTGCAGTGATGCAGTAAGAGTTGGAACATATGTTGTGAATATGTACATCTCCAAGTATAATAACCAATACACCATCAGAAGTATGGAATGGAAAAAAATCAGGCACAAGCAATTTGAAACTAATCAGGTCTACAGCATACAATTTAGAGGTAAAATTGGAAATAAAGAAGCAACTGATGTCAACAGGTAGTATCCAGTAAGAACTGTAATTTTTGATGAGAAGGAATTTTATTGTAAAAATGAAAGAATAGTGAAGAGCAATCCCACAGAGAAGGTGAATATAAAAAGTAGTAAAAATGAACAAGAGGACATAAGAAGAAGGAGAAGCGAGGAAACAAACAAATATACAAGATAAAAGGCAAGATATATAAGAAGGAATGAAAAATGGACGATTACCAATCAGATAAAGTGAATTTCAAATGTACATGGCTTTCGATGCAATACCTTATAGGTACTGAAAATCCAAAACAGAAAAGATTTGACTGAGAGATAAGGCATACAAATTTATAGAAAGAAGCTATGCCAAATGCTGAAATATTGAATACCAGGAATCCATTAGAAGAACAAATAAAATCATGAATACCTATAAAGCTCCATTGGTAATCTTTTAACTATGAAGGCGAAGAACTGAATGTTTACTCTGTTTATCGAAATAGGAGCTCAAAGTTAATTGAATCCTCTTCAAATCGATACTTATTTACTATAGCATAAATATCCAACCCAATGATACCATAACATAAGCCCTCCAATTACTATTCGTTATAGATTTCAAATTCCATAAACCCCATCTAAAATCCAATAATAATTATCATTATTTAATCCGTATCATCGACAAGAAGAGAGTCTTGTAGAAAACGGGTTCGGTCGCGAGCAGGCGTCAAATCTGATTTAAAATGGTTACAGCTCATTTCTTCTCACATACAACCAGATAATTATCACGCTGAGTTGTTTATAATGGTGGCCGTATTTATTGTTACGACGCTAGAAAATGTTGTGTGTTCCTATTAAAAACGCACAAGCTCGTGTGTAAACTATAAATAGTTGGATATTTGCCCGGCCCAGCGGCAAAGATTCACTATTATTTCCTATCGTAAAAATTGTAATGCTGGATTTTATTATAGCAAAATGATGATTACTCCTAGAATTTTGTGGCTCGTTACAAATCGGAATTTTCTATGGTTTAAATAAAGAAACAATAATAATTTTAAGTTCATGTACACGTGTTGTGTATCCATCCAAAATATGAGCAAATGTTATTTGTAAAGGCTAAAGAGACATTCACATCTGAAGATTGATGTGATAATTTGATTATTATTATTACAGCTGACATTTTTTGGTTTCTTTTTGATTATCTCGATGGCTGATAGGAAAGAAAGAGGATAAAAAACATTAGGACACGATTCTGTGTCTGAACCTGACAAGAGCTGCTTACGGAAACACTGATCTAGGATCAGTTCGATTAGTATATAAGCTGTTCAAGGATCTGGTGGAGCTAGTTTAGTTTCCGAATGGATGGATCCGCAAATGAATCTTGCCAAATGACATCTTCCAACAATTCCAGCCTCAACAAACATTTTGATTTTCCGATTTTAATATTAAGCTCAAGTTCTCAAATTTTCATTTTTTTGGCTTCTTGCTGTTGAAGATGTCTGCCACATAAATCAACAAAAAACTAAAAAGATGGATTAAGAAAAACAACTGACGGCTGCCAATCCTATTTACCCTCCCCCGCATTTTATAGGGGTCGGTGAGATCCAAACATATGATACTAAACCGAACAACCCGATCACTTTCCGTACAAGAGTGGACTGATCCCTGACACCTTTCAGTAAGTCGAGATTGGTAAAACTTGTGATCGAGTTAACCCGAGCATAGTTTCCGTAAGCAGCTTAGTAGTACTGATAGTAGCGAAAGCCGAAAGCGCTCTACTATGCATGGGATACAAATTGTTGCCTTCCTTACTAATTTAAACACATTTCATGCAAGCAGCCTCCTTTCCTTGAAAAAATTCAACATCCTAACATGTTTCCAAGTAGCGAATCAAGGGTAGCGAATCGATGGTTGAAAAATACCCAGGTGCTCCTGCATCGCCCCTCTTGGTACATGGTTACAAATGCAGCAAAACAGTCAACCAATAGAAAAACAGGAACCCGAGACGACGAACACACCATCATCAACTCAACGGCAATATAACTAAATCGCACAATATACAACAATGTTATACCAGATGTAATTGTTGTTGGACGGTACATAAATGAGCACCTACGCTTCGAGCACGTTCTACAGTAAATACTTCTTTCTTTTTATTTTTTATTTTTTGCATTTCGTCTTTATTGTGTTCGTTACGATTATAGGTTTATTGTTGCGCTGGTTGCGAGTGTGGGAAATTGTGACGTTTTCTTACATTGTATGGATCCATTTCAGGCTTTAATTATGCTTAAATGAAACCTAAGCAAGTTAAGAGCTTATTTTAATTGCCAGCAAGAATATGCACCGAAAACAATGTAAGAAGGGTAACAGTTTTGCTATGAGGTTTATGGGAATGTGATTGTAAAGTTAAGTCAACAGGTGAATACTTTACCATAATCGAAAGATAAGAAAGTCCTTCTGTGCACCTGCGCAAAGTTTTAAAACGAAACAATTTTAAGTTTCTGAAAGCAAATTTAAAGTTTTCTTTTCATTGAATAAAAAAGTCAACGAATTAAGTGTAGTCGTAAACATGTGCCTTGTTCATCTTAATTACAATTCCTAATATCATCTGGTGATCATTCCTCCGGATTCAAATCCGTGCCGCCTCAAAATGTAAATATTTACGTTAAGTTCCGATTAATTGCCAAAAATGTAATTGGATTTTTAATTAGGATATAAAACAAGTGCTTTTCCAGAATTTAAATTGAGTATTATCGAGTTTGTTGGATAAATATTTGTGTAATTTGATAATGATTATAAGTTTCATGCGTTTTGTTGTTACGAGGAATGTTGGAGAATATATCCTGGATTATTCGGAGTCAGTTGTTCAATGCTACGTAAACTAGGAAAATATGTAATGGACAATTTGAATTTGGACTACAGAAATTCCACTTGGACAATACAGGGTGTCCTTAGATAAACTGATACATTTTGCAGGTGAACATCTCGAAAACGAGAAAAGATAACGGGATGCGGTTTGTGCTGGAAGAACAAGGATTTTTTAAAGTTTTTTTTTTCGTGTTATTTACGAATCCTGAAATTTGGTTTTACAGACATTCGATTTTTTGAAATAATTACATACTGCCTTATTCTTGATGAAACACCCGGTATATTTTTATCATCGTCAAAAAGCGTAACTTTTCTTCTTTACAAAAATTTATAACTTTTTTCAATTATCTTTAAATTACATCTCAAAAATTGCACTTTGTTAAAAAGGGTACCATCAATTGGCCAAAAAAAAAGAAATACTTCAAATAATTAGAGGGACTTCAAACTTTCAGGATTTATTGAGTAATGTCTTTTTATCAAGCAGAACAAACCGCGAATGGATATCAGGCTCAGAAATGGAATTATTAATTTTTTCTCATTTAAATGCAAAAAAATCTTTAAATATTTCTATCAAACCACCTTTGAAAGCCTCTGAAAAATACTTCAAGCAATCAAAGAGACTTCAAACTTTCAGGATTTATTAAGTAGTGCCTTTTTGCTTTTTTATCAAACAGAAAAAACCGCGAATGGATATCAAGCTCAGAAATGGAATTATAAATTTTTTCTCATTTAAATGCAAAAAATCTTTAAATATTTCTATCAAACTACCTTTGGAAGCTTCTAAAAAATACTTCAAGCAATCAAAGGGACTTTAAACTTTCAGGATTTATTGAGCAGTGTATTTTTATCAAACAAAACAAACCGCGAATGGATATCAAGCTCAGAAATGGAATTATAATTTTTTTCTCATTTAAATGCAAATTTTTTTAAATATTTCTATCAAACTACCTTTGGAAGCTTCTGAAAAATACTTCAAGCAATCAAAGGGACTTCAAACTATCAGGATTTATTAAGTAATGTCTTTTTATCAAACAGAACAAACCGCGAATGGATATCAAGCTCAGAAATGGAATTGAGTATGATTTTTTTCTCATTTAAATGCAAAAAATCTTTGAATATTTCTATCAAACCAGCTTTGGAAGCATGCATGTAATTTAAAGATGTACATGCACCTTGTTGAAGAGTGTACCATCGACTGGCTAAAAAAAAAATGATAATAATTAATTATTTGTGTTTTATATGCACTTATTTGTGTTTAATACTTCTATTATTAGTTAACTATGCACTAATTAGTTAATAAAAGTTTCTAACACAAATTAATTCTCAATTTTTTGTTGGTTAGTCGATGGTATTTCCTTCGACAAAGTGCAATTTTCACGATGAAAGTTCAAGATAATTGAAAAAAAAAATTATACATTTTTGTAAAGCAGAAAAATCAGGCTTTCTGACGATGACAAAATATACAGGGTGTTTCATTAAAAATAAGGCAGTCATTTTATTTCAAAAAATCGCATGTCTGTAGAACTAAATTTCAACAAATTTTAGGATTCGGCAATAATGTGAAAAAAAACTTTAAAAAATCCTTATTCTCCCAGAACAAACCGCATATCGTTATCTTTCCCCGTTTTCGAAATATTTACCTGCAAAATGTGTCAGTTTATCTAAGGACACCCTGTACAGTATGAATCGTGCTTAAACGAGTGTCGCACGGGAAAGCGAATTTTATTTTGAAGCCTCCGTGACATCTTAAATTTTATTATTATATCTACACAAAACAGTAGCAGTTTGGATGCGAAAACAGCTTCTTTTTCAACACCCCTGAAGAAGTTTTCCTGTGATAACGCATACATCGTTATCAAAGTTAGAAGCTGCGACCAGTTGGGAATTTAAAGTCTAAACTCATTCTGTTTTTTTTTTTTTTTTATTTGTGTCTGCTTTATTCTAATCCTCCTAGACTGTCTGTCAAGTGCAAGTTTCGGATGTGGGGCACGCGTTAATTTTAAAAGACTGTCGTCTTGAATGACTCTCGAGTTTTTCTAGTAAACAATTTGGTGCGTATTTTGGATTCCGATTGTCAGTGACATTTGGCTTGAAAAAATAAACTAGTCATCGTGTTGCCTGTTCAATCCTAATTCACTCTTTTAGGAAGATATAATATAATATCACTTTTGGTATATTTATGCAAAATATAGGTTGTTTTTGGGTCCCAGAGAAAAAATGCCCCGTCAAATTAGGTCAAATAACTGCCAAATTAGGCCACTTTAAAAACCCAAAAATTGCCCAGTCACATTATTTTTCAGCCGAGTCACCCCAACATGCACCCGGGTTCGGTTTTTTTTTTCTTCTTCGACAACCAGTAGCAAACTGGACCCCCATTATCTCTAATTCAATAACGACTTAATGAAAGGCCTTTTTGGTATCCAAAAAATCGGATGAAGATGATAGGTGTAATTTTCTTGGTCGGTTGGCCCGGTAATTTATGTTTATCTGAAAATCTTTCCACGCCGAGCCGGAGAGAGGATGATTTATTCGAATTTAAACTGTGATAGTTTTCACGAAATTACCGGAGATTTTATGATGGAATGTGACGCATAATTTAATTTAACCACCTACTCGAAGACGAAATTCAGTTTAATGATTGCGATTTGATTTTAAACCAGCAATAGGTGACTAAAATCAACTACTTGACATTCCTTGAATCCTTGAGTCAAGGGACTATATAGTGGCCAAATATTCTTTTGAGAACAGGATAAAGGTTCCTATGCTTTCATGGGAAAATTGGGATTTAACCTCTATACATAGGAAAAATGAGTTAGCAATCTTCACAGATACCGTAAGAAAAGCTCAGAAGCACTAAACATTCAAGATTAAGTCATACAAACTCAGGGATGATTGCAGCATCCTGTATGCTTAAATAATTGCTATTGAAAAAGCAGCAAGACTATTGCTAAGGGAGGACAATGCGATGCGCAATGTTACCATTTATGTGGATAACGAAGCAGCGCTGATACTACTAAAATCACATAGGCATAGTGAAATCAGAAATAGTGATTAGATGCTGAGAAGCGCTATGGCCTGGATCAGGAACAGTAATGTCGGACTAAGCTGGGCTTCTGGTCATAGTAATATCGAAGGGAGCGAAATGGCAAATAGACTGGCAAAACTGGAAATAAAAAAGGACCAAGCTGAAACAAACGACTCATCACAACTAACGAACAACCTGTTGATGGATTCAGTAGACAAAACCATGACGGAGATGCACAGCAGAAGCTGGAGCAAGCGCAATGACTAGACTGCGTAACATCACCAGGTCTGTGACCGTATACGTGAATATCGATAAAACCAAAAAATCATTAAAACTGGATAAAAGATCGTAGTAGGGGCAATCACCGGAACATTTTTTCATCATAAGTGCCTCGGGACCGATAAACTATATCAAGAATGCTTTGAGAAGGTTGAAACAATAGAGCACCTACTATGTCACTAATGAGCACTACCTGGGGCAAAACTTCCTGAAGGACCTGGAAGACGCGGAAAAGATAGGGACAATGGAAATACTGAACTTTATAAAAACCATGCACTGGCACAAAACGAAGAAAGGAGGGAAGGATGAAGATTTGGGAGGGAACCACCCTGAAGAAGGGAAAACAATGGTTCAATGTTATTGCCAATTGCCCTCTCGATCTTAACTGATTTTTTTCTCTACGTTGGGATCTTTTGGGCATTTTAGGCCTCTATTTCCTGCTACGACTCTTTCTATCATTGCTTCATTGATTATCTTCATGTCTTCTCCGAGAGTTATTTCTCATTGATTTCTTTAGGTATATTCCACGGAATTTCTTTTTTCGAAAACTTCTTTAAGTCAATTCTCTGGTTTCAGCGCTTATCGTGTCCTCTTTGTTTTTCTTCTTCACTACTGATTTTCCTGCTTCTAAAATTGGTTCATGTACCTATGTTTATGTTATCTACTTCTGGTTCTTCTTTCATGCTTATTTCTAGTGAGACTTTGCCTTAAGTCACATAACTCTTTTCGTTATAATAATTGTAAAATGCAATTTGTCTCAATCTAAGATTGCCTGAAGCGACCTATATTCTCTAAAATATTATTCGTTGAAGAACCGTTTTCTCTGTGCTGACGATTTAATCAGTGAGCAATAAAATCTCCTTTAATTACGCCGTCGCTATTAAACTTTAATAAATGAAATGTACAAGAAATTTAGCATCTGTAGAAGCATTAATTTGATTAAATTTATGTTTTATAGGTGCTAATAACGGATATTGGAAAAATGTTTCGCGCCTCCCCTTTTCGTGAGTTAAACATTATCGCGCGCCCTCCTTTTAATTGGCCTGTTTCGCGCATGCACAGCTTATCGCCAAATCGAGTTTTCATTATTTATATATTAAGACGTTCATTAAAATAGTCAAATAATTCCATCAGGGTTGATGTAACGCACGTGGAGTTGGCAATAAGACATTTCAGAGCGATGAGTGACGGGCGCCCGTTTATCAGGGGGGCTGCCAACATAAACAAACCGGAAGTGTCCGCTAATTATAAATGCCGTGTCATCAATCATAGACTTCGTCTTGGGATTTCATTATATCGAGAAACGTCACTAGAATTTTAGTTTGATTCATACATTTTAGGTTTTATGGTAAAATGTTGTTGTGGAGATTTGGATCATGGTTTACTGTTTTCCCAGTGAGTTATTCATCCATACTCAGTCCAAATCTGACTTAGAAGCTGAAAATTTAATGTTTTCTTCATGTTTCCTAGGTTCCTACGACCCTCTTCTAATAATAATGTCATGTTATTGTCAAAGCATCCAAGAAAGTTTATTGTCTAGTACTTATTTAATTTGATTTGTCCAAGCTATTACAAAATCGTCCAGTATGAGTTTGTCAATGTGTTTGTTATGTTATGGGTGATCAGGACCGCTTGGGTCTTATCGACATTAATTTTGATTTTCCATAATTTTTCCCAGTGAGTGATTTTGTAAACCTCTATGTATGTGGTGAAGCGAGTTCTTTTGGGCGGTAAAATCCGCAGAGATGTAAATTTTTGTGTGAGGATTAGTGGGAATAATGTCAGCCATGTAGAGTTTTGAAGCAGTGAGGCAAGGACTGAGCCTTGGGGTACAACTGCTTCTATAGGTCTGACATTTGGGAAAGTATCATTAATGAGCTTAACATGGAAAGTTCTGGCTTCAAGGATATTAATAATAATTTTGACGAGAGATAATAATGGGAGGAAATATTTGTCATGAAGTTTGACTATGAGGCCAGCATGCCAGACACGATCAAAGGCATCCTCAACATTGAGGAGTGGTTTTTCAACCAGCCTTACAAGCTGAATCTCAGTGGAATGTTTACAGCGAAAACCAAATTGTTCGTTAGGTTTTCATGAACTATTTTCTCAAGAATTTTGGAAAGTGAACACTGAAAACTAATTGGACGGTAATTTTGTGAGAAATGATGATCTTTATTTCGGTCAGCTTCCATGCTTTAGGAGAGTAATTGAGACTAGGGCAATCATTTAGAACGCGAGTAAATATTGTAATGACGTTGTCCGGAATGTTTTTGATGACTCTATCATCATCATAGCCAGAGGTTTTCTGCTGACTGAATGGATAATTAAAAATTTTATATCGTTGGTAATGTATTATTCAGAGGGACAGGCAACATACAGTTTTCTCTGTAGCGCCTGTCTACATCTTCTTCATGATCAATATCATCATCAAGGTCTTCATTAAGGGAAAATTGTGATTGAAGTGAGTCAGCAAAAGCACTCGCTTTTTCTTGATTGGTATTCACCAAACCAGCTCTATCATGAATGGTGAAAATTTGCCTATTTAAATTTTATTTTCCAGATAAAATTATCCTCAAATGACAAAATAGCAAGTAGGTCATACAGTCATTTACTTCTTCAGTTAATGAGCTAATAGCACTGTTAGTATCCAGAGTCGTGTTTAAAACGTCTGATGGGATATGATTGGCTTCAAGTTGAGATTTAAATTGCGAATAGTTATTGAAGGAAAAAGTATGGTGATAATTTACATTTTGGACCTAGTTACCAACTTAAGGACTACTTGGATTGTGGTCAGAACTGAGACCATTTATATTGCCAATACCAATGTTATATACTTAAGGGACATTTTTAGATAAAGCAAGGTCTAGAATGTTAGGGGTAATATAATGAAGGTATGTTGGCTCTAAGGAAGCATGAACTGAGATAAGTTTGTCCTGGGTGAATTGAAGTAGAAAAGTGCCTGGTGTATTATCAGAGCGACAAACCCAGGCTCTGTTTTTGTAGTTTAAATATGCTGTAACTAAGGTCGGAGTATTAGAGCCAAAGAAGAGGTTCATATCATACTGGATAAAGCGTTTAGAAGTAGGCTTATGACCGCTGAAAATATCAAGAGGGCCATCTGCAAGGTGGACCACCACACTATATTGTTTTTAATTTCAATGGCAATACCACCACTAGCACGGTTAGGTATGTCATTTCTGTATCTGTATTATAGTTTTGTACATTGTAAATTGTATGTGGTCTGAGCATAATTTTCTGGAAGTTCAAGATACAGCAATTGGAAGACACCTTTACCCAAATTAAGTCGGAACTGATGTTAGAGAAACCAGAATTCCGGTATTAACATTTAATGGAATCAAGCAAGAAACAATGGGAAGCAATCCAAAACCTGCACGAAGAAATCGCCGTATGTGAATATAGCCATCAAGAAAAGTACGTCATCCAAGACTTGTACAAAGAAGTTTAGAGCAAATTCGATGATGTCATTGAAGAGTTAACGGCAGAAACCCAGCAGAATGTCGTCACTCCAACTCAACAAATACTAGTGAGTCAACCACAACAGAACCTGCAGCTACAGAAATTACAAGTGTATGAAAACTGGTCTACATTCTTCGACATTTTCAGAAGAGTCATCCATGAAAACTCAGCGATGACCAAAGCCGACAAGATGCACTACCTAAAAACAAATAGCAGGGTGAGTTTAACGAGAAACCGCAACTGCTTTAATTAATTAATGGACGGGAGTTGCCCGTGCCAGATTAGTAGACATTTAGTACAGCCCCAAAGAAGGGCTACATGGTCTTAACTGATGCAATACGTATGCGTTATGTTGAAGAGAACATGTGGTTTCACACAAAAAGACCGATTCACAAGTTAATTCCTCTACCGACAGAAGACCCACACCATTTACCAACCATCCAAAATCAGTCAGAAGTAAGGAGATCAGATCATCTCTGGAACATAGCTCCAACATCAACTTAATCATATTTATAATGATGATGATCACAACCGCCACTGCAGAAAAAAGGATTTGAAATCAACTATCCGCAACATGGATTTTACGCTGAACACCTTGGATCAGTAAGAATTGATAGAGGTATTTTCAAAATAGAGACAACATAACCTAAGAACAAAACCGAAACCGACTTATTAGAGATGTCCACTGTAGTCAGCCAGTTTATCCTAGGAACAAAACCAAAACCGACTTATTAGAGATGTCCACTGTAGTCAGCCAGTTCAGAAAAATTTGCAACCAATCCAAGAAGCTCACCGATGACGTCAAATACACATCTCTCGTACAGCATTTAGAAGAAATGGGAAATCACTCTAAATGGATATTCGCGACCATGGACGACATTCACCACAGAACCAAGAGAAGAGTGTTTGGCGGTTTTTGGAGTGAACGGCGAAGTATATCAAGATATCGATGTAATCAACAACAATAAGGAAGAACTCATCAGAGCATCCAACTACCAAACAAAGTTTATGATTTCGGCCCTCACAAAATTCAACGAAACCGAATCACGAACAAACTGCAATATTTCCTGAAACGACTCAACGAAGGAATAGAAGCTATATGGTACAAACAAATAAATACCAATGCACTCAAAATTCACCTAATGAATGCAGCCATCAACTTACTCAAGATGTAGCAATAAATACAACAGAAATAATTCAGATTTCCCAAGACTGCACCATCCAGACAAAACAGAATATTCTACTCCCAAAAGAAGCGCAACAGTTCCAGTTTTAGGCAGCTATGTGAAAGCTGCACCCTTTATCTTCAATGGTACCCTCCACAAACACACACCTTCACAACAAAATTAATCAGCAGAAGACGTCAAAAGCAGTAACCAGATCAACACCAAGACCAAAACGAAGAAATATAGCTGATGTCTCTATATTCTTCCATTCCGGAGAGGCGGCAAAAAGTTTAATTAGAACAATTAGACAGTGATTAATCTTCAACAGCGTAATTTGGCCGACATCGTATACATATTTACATTTTTTATTATTATATTCAATATCACGTTCAGATTGTTATATAAGATTTTAGTTTAAGTCACAATGTTTGGGTACTATGTAGTCTTAAACAAAGCTGCTGTGTTCCTTGGGGTAGGAGAGCTATTTGAGCTGGTATTCGTTTCGATGGGGTTAACGGGACATTTCTGTTTGGGCATCTTGGACAATTCATATAATTGGCCGGATGTGCACTTTTACAGTTGACACATGTAGGGAGGGGGGAATTTCTGTTCTTTGTACATTTTTGGCAAAAATGATTGCCAGCAGGTTTTTTTTATAGGGGAAATTCAATGTCAGAGACGTACTCCTGAGAAGAGTTATATCATGGCCACGTACTGCCTATTTGAATGTCCAAGTCAACGTCTGACTGAGTCGGTATCATAATGATTTGAGTTTCACATGAAATGGTCTTGGTCTTGAGTGAACTGTTTTTACGAATTTCAAGCAGATTTCGTCCAATGAACTTTACAATGGTTTGTTCTTTTAAAATGTTGTTATCCTCTAATGGAAGTTCATAATTCTTTTCTAGAGAATGAAATGTAGCTGAGTGAACTGAGTCGTTGTGTGAAGCAGCTTTCAACTCACCCTTTATTTCATTATTATCAAAGTTTTTTTCATTTAGTATTTTCAAGCTGGCAGGATCAGAATTTTTTAGGCATATGAAGCTGATAGCACCGGAAGCGAGCTTCTTCTTCCGTATATTAGAACTGTTTTTCTTTGCAGAGGACATATGGGGAGATTCTGGCGGTGTGGCATGCACTTTCAAGGGCTCAAGAAACAACGCAATTTTTGACAAATTATCAGAATAGTTGTTTTCTGATGATAAGATTAAGAGTTTTGGAACAGTATTTCATTTTCATGAGCAATTATCATCAACATCTGATTTGGATGTGATCAGTACACATCACTTGGGAAACACCAAGAAATTGACGCGATGATTCCGGGTTTCATATGAAATAATTATGCTAAAAGCCAACAAAACCCAACATAAAATGTACATTTAAAAACGCCCATACAATTCTTATTAAAACAAATAACTGTTATTGGTCAAACGTAAACTTTGGTCACACCAAATAAAAGTTTAACGAAATGACGCACTTTATAAAATAATATAATAATTTTTATTGATATAAACCTACGTGTTTGGCAGTCATGCAATGGCGTTTCAATAATTATTATGCATAATTATTTTATTTTAATGTTATAATAATCGTTTTGTGTTTAGGCAGACTATATATGCAAAAATTTCCATATAAATAGGAATTTTAGAATCTGGTATACAAATGTTTTTTTCCTTTTGTATTGGTATAACAGGAATTTGAAAATACAGTAATAAAGCCATTTATCAAAAAAAAAGGGACTATGTATTTATACCTCTATAGTTTGTCAATTCCTATTGTCCCAGTACCAAGTATTAGTTTGGGCTGGGTATTGAATAGAGCAGGTACTTGAAGAGCATCTCTTGAACACATTTTAGAGTAATAAAGAGAGTTTTAGGATGAAAACACATCAATAAAATTAGAAATGTATAATTTAACTGCAAAAAAGCGAAAATTCACTTAAAATATTATATGAATATATACTTCTCAGAAGTTTAACTGTACAATTTTGAAACGTTACAAGTTTGTAATTGCCAATTTACTTACCCCGTTTCTGCATAAACGAAAAGAGATCGTCCAGGAATTCTTTTCTTTTAGGATCGTCGTTGATTTCGTACAACTGAAAAACAAATACAAGAATTTTTATCTTTTTTGAATTTTTCTTTAGGTAGGTATATCTAGCTTATAATAATTATTATGTTCCGCCCGCATATGGTAACCTAGTCGATAAAGGTTTATCAAAAATAAAATTACAAAATAAAAAATGTGTATTAATCGCTCCATATTCAAAACAATTATAATAATATAAAACATCCTTGAAAATTTACGTGTTTTTATGGAAATAATAAACTCGATATCAGTATCATGCCCTCACGAATATAAATTATTCATGTATATTATAATGTTTGTATTCACGTATAATTTTAATTATCAATTTATCGTGCAACAATAAATTTTTATTATCCGCTAGCCGCATTAACCTATTTTGCTATAAATTACATTTTAATGCTTGGTTTATAATTATTACTTACTTTGCACAAAATTATTATTATTTTGATATCGTACTCGACTTTAATTAGAAAATAATCGAAGCAACAAAATATTACGCGCCCGCGGGTAATCGCTTGTAATGTGGTGTTAAAACACCAGCCCATTGTAAGCCGAACGGAGGGGTTGCGGAGGTTAAACATGGTCATTAATAACCTTGGTTAACTAATCTGTCCGCCGGAATCATCTATCTTTACAAGTTACTCGCCGGGCCCTAAGCGGCCTCCTTTTTTTTTATTTAAAAGAACACCAACATCATCTCGATTAAAGGCCATAACGAATTTATGCACTGCGATCTGTTTGGATGTTTTAACCAGCAAAAACAGCTTCTAATTAGATGAAACTTATATAGTAACTTCGGACAATGTTTGAATAGAATCTTTGCACTTTGTTGATGATGACACTGATTGAAGATTTATAGATTATATTTTATTGAAAGCTATCCAGCTATATAGGACGAAGCGGTTCATCGTTCAATACAGATTCTTCATTATGTATTTGGTTCAGGTTCCAACGAAGAATAGTAAAACCTACTCTCCATTCATATTTAGATTCGACCTTCTGTCATAATAAGGCTATATAATCGTTCAATTTGTATCTTTTAAAATATCGGTCCGATCACAAAAAACAAGTCTATACTACCTAATGGTACCCATGAGCGG
Organism: Ceutorhynchus assimilis; assembly: GCA_917834065.1. NCBI lineage: Eukaryota > Metazoa > Arthropoda > Insecta > Coleoptera > Curculionidae > Ceutorhynchus > Ceutorhynchus assimilis. The sequence continues at coordinate 14,054,807 of OU892287.1, forward strand.
AAAAAATCAAGTGACGAATAACCCTCCGTTTAAAAACGTTAAGGTTGAATCGTTCAGAAAATGAAATAGGAGGCAAGGGGTTCTAAACTCAATAGAACCCCGGATACAGTTTACGATGGAAGTTGAGAAGGACAACAAAATTGTATTCCTCGACGTTTTCTCAAAGAGATTATCCGCAGGTAAACAGGGACACAGAATATATAGGAAGCCGACGCATACGGACAGATACCTCAACAAGGAATCCAATCACCATCCTAGGCAAAAGAGGGAGTGATTGAAACTCTATCTGACAGGGCAATCCGGATTTGTGAACCCAGATACCTTCAGGACGAGATGCACCACCTAAAATCAGCACTTGAAGGAAATGGGTACTCCAAGCAGGAGATAGATAGAGCTATAAGACCGAAGTAACAGCGCACAAATAATAAGGAACCAGCACAGGTAGCAGGAATAACCTTTTTTCCCTACATCAAAAATGTCACAGATCGCATAGGACGAACTCAAGAAAAACACAACATTAAGCCCATCATCTATAAGCCCACAAGAACAATTCAGCAAAGTCTAAGATCCAGGGCACCTCTTGAAACAGCTGGCGTCTATAGAATTCCCTGCTCTTGTGGATCTGTTTATGTAGGAACAACCAAACGCTCTATCGGCACCAGGGTCAAAGAGCCCAAAAGAAACTGTCAGCAAGGACAAATAGATAGATCAGCATTCGCCGAACCCGTGTTAACACAAAAAAACCATGTCATCCGTTCCGACCAGACTCCATAGAGAAGCCATAGAAATACAGAAACGCTACAACAACTTCAACAGAAAAGAAGAGGGCTTGAACCTTAACAAAAGCTGGTTGCCAGTCCTCCGAAAAACAAAGACTAGCAAACTTACTGAAATGATAACCCTATTGGACAAGGAGGAGTGGTACTCCTTGTAAGGAGAGACGTCACACACTACTTAATTGGACACAAAGAAGGCCTAATCGAAAATCTGACAATAATCGCAACAATAAACGGAACCAAGACTGCCATTACAACAGCCTATAGAAATCCAAGAGAGCAGCTAAGAGAAGAAGACATCTCTGATCTTCTAAACGACAATAAACCCAAGATTATTATAGGAGATTTAAATTGTAAATCTCCTTTATGAAACACCACACAACAATGCCGAAATGGTACATTATTATGCAACATAGCCAAGAACCAAGAAGCCTTTGAGATAGGGCCCACAAGTCCAACGTACATGCCACATACTCGAGGCAACCCACAAATACCTGACATTGCTGTGTTGAAAAATATTACACAAGAATTTGATATTGCAACCATCAACTGCGGTTCTTCAGATTACAACCCCATAACAATAACGTTGGGTAGAGGGCAAAAAAGTGTGTATATTTTCAAGAAAACTATCACAAACTGGTCTGCTTTCAAAAATAATCTCAAGGCCACCTTTCTGCTTCCAAAAATCAGAACCAATGATGAAATAGAAGAAGCTGCAGTGTCTTAGTCTAATGTAATTATTAACGCTTATGAAACGAATTCAGTGACGAAAAATATTAAAAAAGGGTCAATCAAATTTCTCCCAGCTAACCTCCAAGCGATTATTAGAGGGAATAGAAGACTCAGGAGAAGATACACCACTATTAAAAGACCAGAAGCAAAGCAAGTACTCAATGAACACTCTCATGTTATGAAAGCAGCACTCAAACAAAATCGAAATAACAACTGGAATGCAAAACTGAGAAGATTAGACACAGCCAATTAATCGGCGTGGCAAATGCAAAAAGCCTTAAGAAGAATCAAGTCCATAATTCCCCCCATAAATAGACTTAATGGAATAACCCTTTCTGATGCTGAAAAAGCAGAAGCATTTGCTGACACACTCGAGGGAGTCTCCACATTGAACCAAATAGAAAACGAGATTGACAGGGAAGTTGAGAAATGATTGAGCTTGTCCACGCCAAAGACTGCCATCAATTTTGTCACCCGGGCGAAATCACGAAACTAATAAAGGAACTGAAGACCAAGAAAGCACCCGGTAGCATCTAGACATTCCACTATACAATTCGGCACCCGTCTCTAAGGCGATTGGCTGATTTAAATAATATTTTGAAATGAGGCCGAAACGCATAGTGGACTGTGTGAGCAGTGCTCAAATCATGAGTGGAATGTTCATACTCATTATGCATAAGTGCAACAACAGAAGTGCTGAACCACGTAGTAGAATGTCAGGACGGTGCCCAAAACGAGAGTGCAATGCCCTATGATGATTTTTGCGCTACGCATGCGGCTAATTACTGGAATGTAGAAATTTTTCAAATAGGTAGGTTTTTTTTTTTTTTTTGAGGTGATTCAATTAAAAACCACTAATTAGGTATATAATATTAATGTAGTTCATTTTAGAAAATATGTAATTTATACATAGTACGAACATACATAATGTTATGAATAGTTCCTAAAAATTTTTGATTTTGATTAACTTTCAATATTAATCAAGAAAATGCAGACTTACTCAAACTAACCCGTCGGCCTAGGCGCTAGTGCGATCTAGTCCTCGTAATTTACTATTTTATTTGAAAAAACAGAGTAAATCTAGTTATAGCGTAGCGTCCTTTGAGCGCGCTTTTTTTTTCAAATAAAATGCTAATTTTCACGAAGACCTTGATCGCACTAGGCGGACGGGTTAGTTTGGGTTAGTTTGCGTAAGTCTGCATTTTCTTGATTATCATTAATTCAATTTCATGTGTCGCTGTTTTGTTTAGAGGTCTCCGTTTTAAATGTCGCTCTATTAATATGTCGCGGTGTTAAATGTCGTTTTTTTCTCACATATTGTGTCTTTTGATATATCGCTCTTTTGCAATGTCGCTGTTTCAATGTATCGCGCTTTTGAATGTCGCTCTTTTGATATGTCGCTGTTTTGAATGTCGCTATTTTGATATATCGCTTCAACAATACGTCGCGTTTTTGATGTCGCTATTTCAAATATTGCCCTTTTGAACCGGAGCCGCGATAAAGAAATCAACATACCATAACTTCCAATCAATTCTACATTCCACATCGCGATTCAGCACCGTTCGCACAATCCACTATCTTATTGAGCAGCACGTATTGGCGGCAGCTTGAAATAAATCAACTGAAGCATATGACATTGCACTCTCGTTTTGGGCACGGTTCTAACAATCTACTACGTAATTCCGCACCTTCTATGGTTGCACTCAAAATTGACCAATCAAAATTGAGGCGGGTGCCGAAATCTATAGTGGAATGGCTAAATGCCACCCGGTAACGATGGGGTCGAAAACAAAATTGTTAAAGAACTTCCTCCAAGAGCGTCAACAGTAGTGGCAAACCTGGCAAACGCCATCATTAGGAATAATTACTTTCCAAAGATCTGGAAAAAGTCCAATATCATAGTATTGAAGAAGCCAGGTAAAGATGCCAAGTCTCCTGACAGTTACCGACCAGTTAGTCTCCACCTTAAGCAAGATTATTGAAAGAAAAGACTGTCACAGGAAAGAGAAAATATGTTCCAGATTTCCAGTTTGGCTTCATGACAGGACACTCGGCTGAACAACAAACACTGCGCATCACAGAGGGTTTCAATAACAGAATGGCAACCGGAGCTGTAATGCTCGATGTGGAGAGAACGTTTGACAAGCTGTGGCATTTAGGACTGATAGAAAAGATGGAAGCTTGGAATCTATCCCCTAAATGGTGCCAACTTATTCACAGCTATCTCACAAACCGTGAGTTTGAAGTAAGGATAGGGAACCAGTTATCTTCTACCAGAAGAATTGAGGTAGGAGTACCCCAAGGTTCTGTTCTAGGACCCTTGCTTTACAGCCTTTTCATAAGCGATCTCTCAACCAACCCCCGCACAGAAACAGCACTATTTGTCGACGACACGACTATAATGATCAGACACCGAAACACCACAATGATACCTTCAAAATCAAATTCAATTCATGCTGCAACCTAAATAAGATCATAATCAATGCAGCAAAAACGTAGGCAATAATATTCCAAAAAAGAACACTGACACAAGGACCCAACATTATAATAGGAGGTGAAATAATTCCATGGAGCAATGAGGTCAAATACTTAGGTATCCACATGGACTTGAGGCTTACGTGGGGGTCTCACACCAAAAAGGAAATAACCAAGGCAAAAGCGGCAATTTACCAATTATAACCAATTTTGGGTAGAAGGAGCTCCATGAGCTTAATAGTTAAAATAAACATCATTGTAGCAGTCACAAGATCACACCTGGCATACGCATCTACTACCTGAAGTCATGTGTGTAAGAGCCATATGAAGAAGATGGAACAGACAGAAGATAAGATCTCACGTATAGCTGCAGATGCGCCATGGTATATGAGAAACTCAGACCTCCACAGGGACTAAAAATGGATTTCATTGAAAAAATTCATTCTGAATAAAGCAACCAAATTTCATGTTAATATTGCAATTCACTCGAACGATGATCTTCGAAACCTGACGGCTTACGACCCAACAGAAGAAAGGCAGCTACACAGTACCTACCACAAAAGGCCCAAGGATCTGTTTAGAAGCATCCAGGAACAACTGCCCCCTGAATAGCTACCGCATGGAGGCACCGCTCAGCTAGGAAAGATCCACAACAACACCATCATCAAGAAATGACAAACAAACAGCACAAAGCACATAGGCGCAAAACAAAGAGGCGCTCCTACCAAAAGGAGTAAAAGGGTTCACAAAAAATGAGACACCGGGTAATCAGGCTGAAGAGTCCGTAAATGGAAGCAGGGCACAGCAGTCCAGCCCCTGCAGAAGGTGTGGTTTTAGTGGGTATGCTCTTCACATTGCACTTCGTGGAGAGAGAGCCCCACACTACCCAGTTCACGTTGAACTAGGTGTGCATAAGGCGCATTTCCACACCTTAAAAAAAAAAAAAACGTGGAATCCAATCATCGGTGGAACACTTCGTCCTCTACCACACCGCCTCTGAAGATGTCTACCGCAGCAGTAGACGAAACGTTAGGTGGAAATATTACTCGACCACGGCATTATCGCCGAGAAAAAAACCAGAAAGATGCCATCAAGTTACCTATCGTCCGCAAAAATTTATAATATGGGGTTTCTAGTCACATTCAACAAATCAGACACAGTGTTGGACACAGAATTGACCCTTGGGACACGCCAACATCTATAGGCAGTGTACCAGAAGACACAGCATCGACCGACCACAAAATGCAGTAACCTGCTTTAGAAAAAGCTCCCCAGCTAATGGCAAAATTGGTTCCTTTGTGCCACATCTGATCAAAAGCCTTGGAAATGACAATGCTACAATTCTGGAATCGCTATGTTTTTCGAGAGTCTAGTTCCAAATATCACTGACGAACGCCAGCAGATCCCCTGTTGATCTTTTACAACGTACTGTTTTTCAGAGATGGGCTTGGAGGTATATAACTAGTTTCAGGTTTACTGCCATTTCCATTACTTTCGAAGAAACGGATATAAGTGAGATGGGACGATAATTGCTAGGAAGAGTTTTCTTACACTTTTTTGGGACGGGCTGCACTCTAACCACTCTGGTACATTTCCCTATGGACGGGAAAACGCTTCGACTTATCCGCCTTGACTTGGATGCAAATGGTTTGGAAAAGTGATCTGCTTTTTCCTTTGACGACAATACAATGAAACTAAAGGTGGAAAGGAAGACATTTTGTTATAGTCTTGGTAAAGGACCAAAAGTTTCTTTATACGCAGAGGCAGTTCAGAAGTCGATTATACACTTCTTCTTGGCTGTGTAAGTCCTTAGCCTCGTTGGTTATACGGTTCAAATCATTCTTGGCAGGTGTAAAGGCCGATCGAGTTTGTTCGCAAGGGTTTCTACGCCTGGCACAATTTGCGGTGTTCCTTTTGGCAACCACTCGAACACACTGCTTGTTAAATCAAGGTTTTTCGGCACGCGATGTTTTATCGGAGTGTGGAATGTACAACTTCATACCTGTGTTCATTTTTCGCTCAGCTTCTAGGAAGGAATAGTAGACCATTCATATTCAAGAATTTTATTTACATTTACGTTCAACATTTTGTCATACGCTTTAAAAGAAAATTAAGAAACGAAGACGAGGAAGAGATCAGATATCTTACTCAAATCTCTCAGCTGATATTTCTGATAGTTGACATTGCAGAACTTTTGATATCTCTGATGATGATGAGTCCCACGAAAAATAACAATATTTTTAATTTCGATTGCCGTCTTTTAGGCGATTATCTATGATTTCTGCATTAAAATCTTTGATATTTTGCTTAAAATCTGTCATTTTCTAAATACCTACTCTAGAAGCTGATTCTATAAGCAAAGTTCTACATGTATTTGTTCAGGCAAGTTTCAAATGGTCATAAAGCTGCCTTTTTGAATCCAAGATTGGCTGAACTATTCTTGAACCTACAGAATTTTGACCACATGGAAGACCGCCCATTTCTTTTGCGCGTGTTGATTCTTCAATTTGATTTTGTAAAGAATATTGTAGGTACCTTTTTGTGTTTTTTGGGGTAAGAATTTCAAAGGCTTGCTGCTTCAAATGCAGTTATCATTCACCAAAATTCCTGTATCTGTATCTGTCCTCGAAATCTTGAAGCAAATCAAATCAATCAATCTGCTTGAAATTTATTCGGCACATCAAAAAAAAAAAAACTTCATTTATAGCTAATTAATAAAACTAATTAGAACCATCAAATTGTGGAAGACAACAAAGGAGGTACATAATTAATCGCGATATTTGTTATATACCGGGGGCCCGGGGTTCGATGCTAACGCCAGGGGCGGATCCCGAGCATCAATCAAGCGGCTGTTAGCGCTCATCAAACCCCTCGAAGCATCATCCACTGACAGTTTATTTTTCGTCTGGTAAATCGTCGGCAATCAATCTATGCGATACGATTTTACGCATTAGATGCGATGAGGCTCTGTTTCTTTTTTTATTTCGTTTTTTAGTTGATGGGAGAATAATCTTGGTAATCATAGATGCGGTGCCCTTATGTGTGTTTCTGAGTCAGAATACTTCACTAGAGTTTTAGATGGAGCTGAAATATCGCAAGATGAATGAGGGTCATGTTGGACATAAAATTATTGTGTTCTATTAGCTTAAGATTTTAGAAGAAAGCCCCAGTTTACCGAGCAATCGGCACTTCTAGGGTCCAGAATGGTTTAAAAACGCTTTTCTGGAATGAACAATCAGTACAAGTCAATTTGGAGTAGGAATGCAATGGGAAGCATCATTTACCTTTGATATCAGTACATATAGGTACATACACTGCTCGACATGAACCAGGACTCAGGCCTCTTTCTGTTTCATGGAAAACAATGAAGGGAATTAGAAATTTGTATTCGGAATTATCGCCTAACAACTTATTTCCATATGAAAACGAAGAAATATCAAAGAAGACTTCCTCAAAGCCTTCCTTGTACTGCCCTGGAGGATTTTCAAAAACTAGGGAGGATTTTTAAAAACTAAGGAGGATTTCGAAAACCAAGGACCCAGGTGGTTTTCCTTCACGCAAACTCGCTTGGAATGGGAATATTTTTACCTTCGTCCTTCACCCAAGAGAGGCAAGTCTAAGGAGAAATTCCTGGAAAGCTTGAGAAGATCTGATGAGGCAGTACAGGGACTTATTAAGGAAATCCGAGAAGTCTGGAGGACGTTCAAAGAAAGCATGGAAAACTTTGTTCATCAATAATAATACTAGTGGCGATGTGGCATTTAAAGAGCCGACCGATCATATTTCTATCATATATCTTATTTGATTTTCAAGTTCTTGTTCTAATTATTATAAGAGCCTATCTCCGAAGCTAGGAAATTCTGATGAATTCCAGATTGTCATTCCTACCAAAGTCTACCAACCTTTCATCTTTTGTGGCCCTCAAGAAACTTTGGTACGGTATATCTGATGCTAATCAAATCAATGTTTTCAAAGTCTTTAAACTCCTCTTAGGCTATTAAGTTTTTATTAAACCGCAAACATTTCAAACCAAAACAATCATTAAACTAAAACATTATAAACACTTTTAGTTATTTTTAAATGGCAGCGCAGCGTATGAACATAAAACTGGAAAATGCACAATAAATTCCCGATCCATCGGCGTGCTAATCCTGCAGTTTAATATTCCGAATTTTAAAACACTGAGAATAATCATAATAATTACGACGTTTGTCCATAATAAAAGCGGTTAACAATTTATTGCAAAGATAATTAAATTTCGCTCGTATTTTATCGTCCACACTTATAACTTGTCCAATAATTCATTTGGTAAGATCACCACCTTGTGGCATCCATGGTCTTTTATTACATTTCATTAAACCTGAAACGGACAATGCTTTTGGTTACAATGTATGTATTTAACCTATGTGGCGATTCGCTTTGCGCTTTATTGTTCTTTAACATTACGGTATATTATGGAAGGACTAATGCTGTTAAAATTTTATTACTTTCGAGGTTTAATAAATACCAATTATTTAACTTACGTTGGATATTTTTAATAAGATTTAAAACAACAGAGTATCTAAGAGATTGAAGAACATTTCCCCATCTTTATCCAGTGTTTCTCACAACTTAGATACAGCATGTGTAGGTACCTATTCTCATATCCTCATTGACCAAAGAATGGATTAATAAAACTTGTTACTGGTGGTCCTCTGACAAAGTAATTGAATACAGATGGAGACAACTTCTTATATTATCTGCTGCTGCTTCTGACCAACATAAATAGATGATTTAACTTAAAAGCAACAGTGTATTTTCCAAGAGAAAATGTTCTCTCATAGGCTTGAATGAATGGAACAAGGACGTTACTCTTTCGACAACAGTCAGAAGTCTCTGAAATTTTGAGTCTTGACTCAGTGTTATTTATCCAGTTATAAATTTTCAGTTGTCAGGATCTTTTTTTTTTCTATAATCTCTGATATCAATTAGGATCTCAACTCATCAGAATTTTCAGCTTCACTCAATAATTCTTCAAAATATCCAGTGTTAACGAGTCATAAATCCAAAATTCTTGGAGCCTTTTCTGCTTCTGATACTCTAGAATTTTTAATAAGTACTAAATTTTCATCAATGTTTTCAAATGTTAATCATAAGTCATTATTTGTCTAGTAAGCTGACAAAGTCTGAGTATAGTATTTGGTTGTTTTTGTAGGACTGGAAGTTGTTCACCAGAGAAGAATTGCTCGTGAGAAGTCTTTAGCGAGAATGCTTGACGTTGAAGAATAGACTAACCTGTTGTTTGTTACATGTTATTCAATACAATCATATTCTTGATTATTATCTATATTAAATGCATGTAGATGTCAAAAAAACGATTCACATGTCAAGAAAATCGACTCGGTTCCTGTGCATGTTGGAGGACAACAGTAGGCATGGGTTCCCTTCTTATGAAACTAAATATAATCTAATCTTCAGAATTTATCGTGATGTTTTTTGTGTATTTATTCCTCAGAATGTTTACTCTTGCTATGGGAGGGAAATCTTCAGAATTTTAAGTCTCGAGTCGATCTTAAGTCATGAATTTTCAGTAGATAATATCTATCAAAAATGCATATTTTTGAAATCTTTAGTATTGAGTATTCGGCATCAAGAATCTTGAATTTTCAGAACTTCCAGCATTGGGTCAGGAGTCACGAATCTTGGAAGTCTCCACTATTGATTCCTCAGACATAAAGCGCATAACTCTTAGAATCTTTTTTGCAATCAGAAATTCTTGATTCTGTTGGATCACAAAAAATCTTTAGAATTTTAAGTCTCAAAACGATTTTAAGTCATGAATTTTTAATTCCTGAACCCATAAATAATCTGAATAAGCGGATTAAGCCTTCTTCTCAGAGTAGGTACCTATCTAGAATCTTTAGTATTGACTATTCAGGATCGTGGATCTTGACTTTTCAGAATTTTCAGCACTGGGTCATGGGTCATGAGTCATGAATCTTGAAAGTCTTGACTGTTGATTTTTCAGTCATAAACCGCATAAGTCCTAGAATCTTCTTTGCTCTCAGAGATTCTTCATTCTATAGGGTTATGTCTTGATTCTCTAAAGTTTTCAGCATTAATGAAAGTATAGCATCCAATTTCTTATAACAATGTTAATTTAATTCAAGACTAATAAATTTATTAGATTAAAAAGTCTTTCTGGAAACCAAATCGAGATATTAATCAAAACCTACAAACTATAGTTTTATAATCACCTGGCCGTCAGCCCATATACCGTCATCAACTTTGTATAGTTTTTAATTATAGAGCCAAAAGGGATTTTTATAAATCGTGGCCGATTAATAAAATTTAAAGAATTTATTTCGGAGAGACAATTAAAACCATATTAAAACCACGGCCTTGTAAAAATCAAATTTAAAACTAATCCATCATCGCCGGCGAAATCAATTATTCGGCAAATTAGTTTTCACATAATCCAAAACACGCAATTAAGTCTTTAAATTAACACTAATTTTATTGAAATATATGCAGCGATGACACTCGAAGATAGCCCGCCCCCAGAAATAAATATCATTCCATAAAGAATGGGATAAAAGATAAACATCACAACAAAATAATAAACATTTTAGACAAGGGAATCAAGTCACTTGACTTTCGACAAAAGAGAGGCCTCTCTCTGCGTAGATATGTGTGACCTCAAGGAGAAGTGGGAGCACATATTCACATTCGGTAAATCTATTGTGACGGCCCCCTTTTATATCTCTCAATAGGAAGCAGCGGGCCATTATATTGAGTACAATAACATTATAAAACAACTTAACAATGCCATTGAGGTTCGATAATTAGGCAGATTATAATGCGTGAACGCCTCTTGCATGATTCTGCGGTTGAATACGCATCGAACCTGAATATTTTTTGACGCATTTTTACGTATGAATGAGGATACTGATGGAGGGTCGCGTATGTTTGCCCTATTTATGAATAATGTGTTGTTTGGTTATGGTGTCTTTATTTTCGAAAGCATGGGGCTTTTTAAGGCTAATCATTTTGGTTGGAAGGCGAATTTGGAGTTATTTGAATTATGCAACATTTTCGAAGGTAACGGTTTTAAGTTCTGCGTTTTCGAAATCCTAGAAGCTCAATACCACGGATTCTAGGATCTTCGGACAATCAACACTAAAGCACAGTTCATAGTGTATATGTACTAGACTGCTGTGTATTTGAGTCCTCATAGGATTGTGACTCTTAATTCTTTACAGTTTTCAGCATTGATTTAGCTTTTCTCTGGTTGGCTTTAGGAACCTCATTATCGAGTCTTCAGGTTCTGACTCTTTAGGCGCCATTCATACTATACGTACTGGCACCATCACGTCGCCGTACCGTCAATCAACACGTCAAATCTTCTCCTTGAGAAATCCTGACGGCCCGGACAGTGTAAGAATATTTGTCGGACAATATAAGAATATTTGATGTGCCGTTGACGGTATGTCGACGTGAAGGTGCCAGTACGTACAGTATGAATCGCGCCTAAAGTGTAGAACTTAAGCTGTTTTCTCGCGTTCACTTTTTTGAAATTGATTCAAAACAGGTTTGAAATAGTAGGTACATTCTCGCGATGAACCCATGACGTCAAATAAAATTGGTTCAAACCGCTTCGAAATACAATCTAATCGACGTTTTTAAACCATTTTCTCGCACCGAGAAGTTATATGATGTCATTGTGAAACTGTTTTAAACCAGTTTTGAAAAATGTTTCAAAACTTTGGGACGCGAGAAAACACCTTGCTATCTTGAAGACACGATAATGAGGTTCCTAAAGCCAGCCCAGAGAAAAGCTTTGAAGAATGAGTGAAGAACTGAAGACTTCGAACTGTTAGGAGTCGAGAAACAGCATTCGAATAACTGCTACTGTGAGGAATTAAGAGTCACAATTGTATGAGACTCAATACTCAGCATTCTAGAAATTCCGAAAATCAAGAATATTCTCATGATCAATGCTGAAAACTCTTAAGTCAAGACTTAAAATTCTGAGAAGACTGGATACTGAATGGTTACGACAAAAAAAAATTGATGCTGATGACTTTGAAACAAATTCAAAACCCAGAATTCTAGGATATCTGGATAATTTAAGACTGAAGAGTCAGAACTCATATTCCCAAGGATCCTGAAGTTGAAGCTTCTAAAACCAGGAAGAAGTTCTAAATAAGTAATGTTCATGAGTGCAGAATTACTATTGAAGACTTTGAAGATTCAACACTGAAAACTGTGAGGAGTCGAGACACACAATACGCAGAATCCTAAATTAATGCTGAAAACAGTGAATAATTAAGTCACAATACTCAGCATTCTAGAAATTTCGAAAATCAAGAATATTCTCGTGATCAATGCTAAAAACTCTTGAGTCAAGACATAATCTCCTGAAGACTTTATACTATATAAGCTTCTAAAAACAGAACTGCTCATGGCTGTAGAAGAGACTATGAAGACATTATACTCATGCGCTAAAGATTCTACAATATATGAGAGTAAAAGATATTATGAGACTTATGACTTAAGAAGATATTATCTTCTTGAAGTAATGCTCTGGTAAAGGACCTCGAAAATTCAAAATCTAAGACTAATGTTTCACGAGATATTCCAAAAACCTGAAGACACAACAAAAATCCAAGAGTGAGAGATTCTGAAAATGCAAAATAATCTGAATATTTATGGGTTATGACTCAAAAATTGATACTGATGACTTTGGAACATGTTCAATGCCCAGAGATCTAGGATCACTGAATAATTTAACGTTGAAGAGTCAAAACTTATAGCTTAAAGACTTCATAATAAGGATCCTGAAGTCAAAGCTTCTAAAACCAGGGAAAATTTTTGAATAATTACTTATTGCTTATGAGTGGAGAATTATTATTAAAGAACTACTTACCTGAAAAAACTATCTAACAATTATTATTGAAGACTTTGTAGATTTATCAGTCAAAACTGTTAAGAGTCGAGACACACAATACAAAGAATCCTAAAACAATACTGAAAACTATGAAAAATCAAGAGTCACAATCGTATGAAGAATCAATACTCAGCATTCTAGAATATTCACAAGACTAATGATCAATGCTCTAAAATCCAGACTTAATAGGTACTAAGTTTTCAAAACCAGAACTGTCCAAGCCATAGAAGAAACTATGAAAACTTGATACTCATCTCTGGATGCTCTAAAGATTCTACAATATCTGAAAGCAAAAGAGATTCCGATGACTTTAGAAGATATCTGCTTAGAGTAATGTCCTGGTGAAAAACTTCGAAAAATCAAAAACCAAAACTAATACGTCATGAGTTGATTTCAAAAATCTGAGATTCAAAAGTGAGAGATTCTGAAAATTGAAAACACTCTGAATTATGACTCAAAAATTGATACTTTGAACAAGTTTAATACTCACCCAAATTTCTAAGATCTCTGGATAATTTAAGACTGAAGTCAGAATTTATATCCTAATGACTTGATAATAAGGATCCTGAAGCCAAAGCTTCCGAAACAAGAGAAAAGCTTTGAAGAATTATTGCTCATAAGTGGAGAATACTTGTCATTAAGACTTTGGAAATTCACCACTTAAAACTGTTATAAGTCGAGACACACAATAAGAAAAATACTAAATCAATGCTGAAAACTGTACAGAATTAAGAGTCACAATCGTATGAACTATCCATAATCAGCATTTTAGAATATTCTCGAAACTAATGACTTGATAACAAGCTGCCAGAAATAGAACTGCTCATGGCTGTAGAAGAGAGTATGAAAACTTGATACTCATCTCCTGGATGCTCCTAAGATTCTACAATATCTGAGATCAAAAGAGATTATGAGATCTATGACTTGAGAAGATATCTTCTCAAAGTAATGCTTTAGTGAAGGACTACAAACTTCGATAAATCAAAATCCAAGACTAATGGTTAATGAGTTTATTTCAAAAACCTGAATGTTTACGAGTTATGACTCAAAAATGATGACTGATAACTTTGCGATAGGTTCAATACCTACCCAGATTTCTAGGATCTCTGGATAATTCAACGCTAAAGAATCAAAACCTATAGTTTTGAGACTCCATAATAAGGATCCTGAAGCGAAAGCTTCTTAAACCAGGGAAAAGTTTTAAATAATAACCTAGAAAAACTGTTGAGAGTGGAGACACACAATACAAAGCATCCTAAATCAATACTGAAGACTGTGAAGAATCAAGTGTCACAATCGTATGAAGAATCAATACTCAGAGAATATTCTTAAGACTAATGATCAATGCTCTAAAGTCGAGACTTGAGACCTTGAAGACTTGATACTAAGCTTTTAAAACCAGAACTGTCTATGGCTATAAAAGAAGCTATGAAGACTTGATACTCATCCCTGGATGCTCTAAAGCAGCAATTCCCAACCGGTGGGTCGCGACCCCTATGAGGGTCGCATAGGGTTTTTGGAGGGGTCGCAATGCCAATATTAATATAATTTTTTTTGCATTTGGCAACACGCCTCAGCCTCCGGCTCATAAACTGCGCCGCCTTGCATTGGACTTACGGACGGAGCGGATAGCACAGGTTGTGAGTGTTGTGTTGTGAGTCACATGTTTTTGAATATAGGTAGCTATGCATAATGGCTGAAGCATCAGAAACAGAAATTGTGGAGAATCTAAAAGAGAAAACTGATTATCACCTCCAATCCCTTGAGAATGAAATGGGCGTTATTTTCCCGAGCTATCTAAACAAAAAGCTGCAGTAATAAGGAACCCGTTTCAAGCATCGTTAGATGTTGCTGACGTTCCTGATGAAGTGCAGGATAAATTTTTAGAGCTGAGAAATGATTCCACAGCACCTGCCCTATTTCAGGAAAAATTCTTGACTGAATTTTGATGTGCCATGTCATGTGCCATGCATAGTTCATATCCTTATGTCGTCCTGCTTGTGCTTTCTTTTCGGTTACTAATACCATATACCTCTACCTACTTTCGTGAAAGTGTTTTTTCAACTCTATTGCAAATTAGAACAAAGGCCAGAAATAGACTGGGCGTTCAAGATGACTTAAGATTGGCTTTAACAAAAACTCAACTAAGAATTTCAAAACTTGAAAAATGAAATTTTGTGTTCTATTTATTAATGGGTAGGGGGGTCGCGACCTTATGAGCAAATCTGTAAAAGGGTCGTGACTAAAAAAAGGTTGGGAACCACTGCTCTAAAGATTCTACAATATCTGAAAGCAAAAGAGATTCTGATGAATCTAGAATATACCAGCTTAAAGTAATGTCCTGGTAAAAGATTAAAAACTTCGAAAAATTAAAAATCCAAAACTTATGGGTTGATTTCAAAAACCTGGAAGATTTGATGTCAAAGATCAAAAAGTGATGGATTCTAAAAATTAAAAATACTCTGAATTTGTATGAGTTATGCGACTCAAATATTGATACTTTGAAACAAGTTCAATACCCAGAATTTCTAGGATCTCTAAATAATTTAAGACTGAAGAGTCAGAATTTATATCCTAAAGACTTGATAATAAGGATACTGAAGCCAAAGCTGCCGAAACTAGAGAAAAGCTTTGAAGAATTATTGCTCATGAGTGGAGAATTTCTATTGAAGTCATTGGAGATTCACTAATCACTTTATAAGTCGAGACACAAAATACGAATAATACTAAATCAATGCTGAAAACTGTATAAAATTAAGTCACAATCGTATGAAGAATCAATACTCAGTATTCTAGAATATTCTCAAAACTAATGATCAATGCTCTGAAATCGAGACTTAAGATCCTGAAGACTTCATACTAAGCTTTCAAAATCAGAACTGTCCATGGCTATTAAAGAAACTATGAAGACTTGATATCTCTGGATGCTTTAAAGATTCTACAACATATGAAAGCAAAAGAGATTTTGATGACTTTAGAAGATATCTGCTTAAAGTGATGAACTGGTAAAAGACTGGTAAAAATTGAAAATACTTTGAATTTGTATGGGTTATGACTCAAAAACTGATTCTTTGAATAAGTTCAATACCCGGAATTCAAGGATTTCTGGATAATTTAAGACTAAAGAGTCAGAATTTATATCCTAGAGACTTGATAATAAGGATCCTGACGCCGCAAAGCTTCCAAAACCAGAGAAAAGTTTTGAAAAATTATTGCTCATGAGTGGAGAATTTCTAATGAACTCTTTGGAGATTTACCACTCAAAACTGTTATACGTCGAGACAAACAATACGAAAAAACTAAATCAATGCTGAAAACTGTGAAGGATTAAGAGTCACAATCCAAGCATTCTAGAATGTTCTCAAAACTAATGATCAATGCTATTAAATCGAGACTTAAGATCCTGCATGGAGTTGATACCAAGCTGTCAAAAACAGAACTGCTCATGGCTGTAGAAGAGATTATGAAGACTTGATAATCATCTCTGGATGCTCCTAAGATTCTACAATGTCTGCAAGCATAAGAGATTATGAGACCTATGACTTGAGAAGATACCTATCTTCTCAAAGTAATGTTCTGGTAAAGGACTACAAACTTCGAAAAATGAAAATCCAAGACTAATGGTTAATGAGTTGAATTCAGAAACCTGAAGACGTGTTACTGGAGATTGAACAGTGAGAGATTCTAAAAATAGAAAACACTCTAAATGTTTACGGGTTATGACTCAAAAATTGATACTGATGACTTTACAATAAGTTCAATATCCAGATTTCTAGGATCTCTGGATAATTTAACGCTAAAGAGTCAAAACTTATAGCTTTTAGACTCCATAATAAGGATCCTGAAGAAAAGCTTCTAAAACCAGAGAAAAGTTTTAAATAATTACCTAGCAAAACTGTTAAGAGTACAGACACACAATACAAATCATCCTGAATCAATGCTGAAGACTATTAAGAATCAAGTGTCACAATTGTATGAAGAATCAATACTCAGAAAATATTCTCAAGACTAATGATCAATGCTCTAAAATCGAGACTTAGAATCCTGAAGACTTCATACTAAGCTTTCAAAATCAGAACTGTATATGGCTATAGAAAAAACTATGAAGACGATATTCATCTCTGGATGCACTGAAGATTTTATAATATCTGAAAGCAAAAGAGATTCTGATGACTTTAGAAGATATCTTCTCAAAGTAATGCTCTGGTAAAGGACTACAAACCTCGAAAAATCAAAATCCTAGACTAATGATTCATGAGCTGACTTCAAAAATCTGAAGACTTGGTACAGAAGATTCAAGAGTGAGAGATTCTAAAAATAGAAAACACTCTGAATGTTTACGGGTAATGACTCAAAAATTGATTCTGATGACTTTGCAATAAGTTCAATACTTACCAGATTTCTAGGATCTCTGGATAATTTAACACTGAAGATTTAGAACTTAAAGCCTAAAGACTCAATAATAAAGAATTTTGAAGCCAAAGCTTTTGAAAGCAGAGGAAAGCTTTGAATAATAATTATTATTGCTGAGAGTACTTGTCATTGGAGACTTTGAAGATTCGAGATACAGTACCTACGAAGAATCCTGAATCAATGCTGAAAACTGTGAAGAATCGTGAAGATTCAATACTCAGCATTCTAGAGGCTGTGAAAATCAAGAATATTCTCAAAACTGATGATCGAGCTTCTAGAAACAGAACTGCTCGTGGCTGTAGAAGAGACTATGAAGATTTGATACTCATCTCTGAATGCTCTAAAGATTCTACAGTCTCTGAACCTAACCAGTGAAAAACTAACCCAAAACAAAGTTTATATAGTCTAATTCCAAGACAGAATTGATATTCGTTAAAGCTAAAGCCCACGATGTAAATCTTAAACACACCTCCGAAAAAACAATTAATTTGCCCAGCGGATTAGTCGGCCCACTCTGGTTCATCTATCATAACCATCGTTGTCATATTCGAAATTAAAAACTACCAAACGGCGTGATATAATTTCGATATGGTCTCTCGATAACTTCTTAGCATTTTGTCCCTTGGAGCAATACAACCTTTAAGTTAATAATAATTCTCCTATATAAGCCAATTGATTCGGTGGTAAGAGAAGTTCAAGAAGTCAAATCTTCTTATACAAATGCTAATTATGCAAAACAGTTATTAGTTATATTCACTAAAAACCGCATACCGACATATTTCATATTATTCTCACAAGTCTCTATTTCCTATATTTCTCTAAATAAAAAGAGGCCTTTTCAAGTTCGTTAGGCACCTGTCCAATCAACTACAAGTTATTAAAGTCTTTTTTTTTTCTGACAATAGCTTCTCTTCGAAGGCTCCTGTTTTATTGTTAATTGTGCAATAAATTTACGCGTATAGGTACTTAATTGATGACAATATCTCCAATCTAAATTCAAAATACTATGTAAATCAGCAGATTAATATTGAAAATATAAATAAGAGCTAATATATTGACTAACCCATTAAGTAATAAACATTCAAATGAGGAAGTAGCTAAAATATATTGTCAGAACAAATTAGAATATACTATGGACAATTGTTGTTTGTTGCTATAGGTGTTTTAGATTATATATGTATACTTTTAATCGATTTATCATATACGAAAGGTATCGAAGGTGTTTAATATTAATGAGAAGAAATATTAGTCTTGAATTCACATGTATCGAGATCGGAAAAGGTGTTGAAGACGATTAAGAATCGGCCCAGGTTATTATACCTCCTGACGTTGGCTTGGGCCTTATATCTCGATATAGCTACAGGGTAAATTCATTAAGGATAAATTTATTTGGTTTTAAAGCATGCCAATATCATACCATCATTCGTTATGGGGTTTTGTTTTTTGTAATCAAGAGATAGCGCGGTTGATTTATGTACGAATAGCTCTTTTTATAATTAAATTTTTTCATAATTTCTATTAGAAAATGCAATAATTTATAAATAATGCAAGTAAGATTATTGTTGTTGTAAGTGTAAGCAATTAAATTTCTCCCATTTAAATCCAATAATAACCTCAAGGAATTCTTTATGTATAGGTGCTATAAAATTTCAAAATTAATAAGTTTTTGTCGATGTAGAAAACAAGAGTCGTTGCCACGCCTTTCACTACATAAGAACATTAATATAAGGCTAATCGTTTATTTCCATAGGGTTATAATTTTGAATCATTAGCACTCAAATTGAATGGAATATTACCTATCTATACAGGGTGTTACAAATTCGTGAGTTTAAGAATAGGTAATCATACGGAAAACAGGGTGGGTTTGAAATCCGACGTTTCGTTTTTGGGCCAACTTTTCTTAACCTTGTCAGAAAAAAATTAAATTTTATTTTTGGATTTTCATGAAAAGATGCTGGTGTAAACCCAGTCATTTTGATTGAGTTGATACAGATTTATAATCAAGTCAACTATAGAAATTACGTTGGCTAGCTTTGGGCGCGTTTACATCAGAACATCAAAATAATATAAAAATGAAATATTATTTTTGAAACTGTTACTGATTATAGTAGCAGAAAACAAAAATTTGCTTTGTAACAAACCCATATTTATATGTAACAAACCTATATTTATTATATTTCCGTATTACCTATTAGGTACCTATCGCCACATGCAAACTGGTAGAATTTTTTGTCAACGGTATTGTCACTCAATCAATCAAAATAATTTAAAAATGTTAGAGTTTTCTGCGAAATAAAGTAGTCATATCAAACAAAACTTGTGTTAACAGTGATTTGTTATATTGGCGCCCAACGTCGTGGGGCCAGAAAAGTTTCATAAACTGGTGAAGTGACTCTGGAAAGTTCCCACAAACTTTGCAACTTTTGTTTTTGTATGTAAGTATCTTGCTCGTTTATTTCATGAATAGTGCTGTTTTTCCTATTCATTGATATCTGAACTTTAAGATTTTCATAAATAGTGCTGTTTTTCCTATTTATTGAAATCTGAACTTTAAGACTTTCATAAATAGTGCTGTTTTTCCTATTTATTGAAATCTGAACTTTAATAATTTTATGAATAATGCGGTTATTCCTATTTATTGAACTCCGAATTTAAAGTCTTCGTACCTAAATAGTGCAGATTTATAGACCTATTTACCTATTTACTAGACTAACTAAAACTTAAATCATGCCTCCTAAGAAAAGAGTAACTGGTGAATCGACTGCAGACTCAGAAACTTGCTCAGAAATAAGTTCAAACACTGTCAGTTTAAGTAATGAACAATTTCAGCAACCTCAATATACTTTTCCGGAGATTGTTGATGTATCCAGTGAAACAACTTCACCGGCCATCAATGACTTTAGTTCTCTGACCACTAATGGAGGAACTATGTTAACGTTGGAGGAGCGGAATCAACTGAAGCAGATGTTACGAGCAAATTCACAAGTCTTTAAGCCCAGTGGTCATGCAACGAAATTTGCCACATTGCATTAGAACCCAGCCTAATGTTATTCCAATTTCTTCACCTCCCTATCAACCTAACAAAACTAAACGAGAAATATTAAAGGTAGAGATTGATAAAATGCTTTCTAACGACATAATTGAAGACTGTGAGAGCCCATGGGCTGCCCCTGTTTTCATGGTGGCAAAACCCAATGGTAAAATCATAGTGTGCATTGACTACAAAAAGCTCAATAGCATTACAATTAGCGACAAGTATCCAATGCCCCGAATAGATGATCTTTCACAAGGAACAAAACAGACGAAATACATACATGTCCACAATAGACTTACAGTCCGGATTTTGACAAATATCAGTAGAGGAATAAAACGGCATTTGTCACTCCCTTTGGTCTATTCAGGTTTAAAAGGATGCCATTCGGTCCCAAAAACGTTCCGGCTGTATTCCAGTGGCTAATAGATAAATTTAAGAGTGGTCTTGATGTCATGGTATTTGCATATTTAGATGATCTGTTAGTGTTATCAGAAACATTCCAGGACAACTTGCAAAAAGTATTTGACCGACTTCAAAAATTCAACCTACGAGCTAACAGAGAGAAATGTACCTTTGCCACTACAAACATCAAATATCTTGGCAGTGGCGCATCCAGAGTGTAGTTCTGGGGGGGGGGGGGGGGGTGAACAAAAATCCAATACACGCTTACTTACCGCCGGAGGCACCTTGCCACAGGCTCCCCGAAAATTTTTTGGGGGGGTATCACGCCCAAATTATTACCCATAATGTAGTTTACAATCCAAAAATCGATGTTGAGAAAACATTGATGTTTTTCTATCAATATTTTCCTAACATCGATATCAGCTTTCGATGTTTTATCGATACCGAAACATCGATGTTTTCAGTTGGATGGGCATCCCTAGTTGTTAGATATAGGGTAGGTAAGGGCCGAATTTATATTCGTTCCTTGGGTCTTCCTTGAAAAAATTTTGGAGGGGGAACAAACATAAAAAAACGCAATATCTCGAGAACGGACCACCTTTGCGATCTAAATATGACGACCCGAGGGCTTTTAGCCCGAGTTGGTGATGTATTTAACCCCCCCCCCCCATCGATGGGGAAATTAATTTTCAAAAAATCGCTGAGGCCGAACCGCTGGTACAATCGAGCTGAAATTTGATACGTATATAGTGGAACAGGAGCTCTATCGAAAAAAAATACGAAAGGCCCCTATCTAGAAAGTAAAGCCCCTTGGGGGGCCCTTGAATTTTTTTTTGGGGCCGATTCGGACGAATTTTGGAATGTAGGTGAAAGGGGTCTGAAAAAGTTGAAATTTCGAGTTTCAGCCCTCTACGACTTACCGGAAAGGTTTTAGCCCCCAATTTTGGAAAGGCATGTAATGGAGTATAACTGCCCTGCATTTAATTTTCTAAATTTTGAAAAATTAGAATTTCCATCAGATAGAGGAGCAAAAAATACGTTGAAAATGTCTCTAGGCGTTTTTTGCCCCGACGCTTCCTAAGCCCGCAAAAAAAAAAGATTTTTCTCTTGGAAAATTTTTGGGACCGGACCTGGCGCCACTTTTTCGCTTATAACTTTGTTGATTTCGAACCGATTATCTCGAATCTGGTTTCTTTTGAAAGAGCACAAAATTACCTACAAATTTGTTCCATATTGATGTTCCAGGTTGTTTCTGTTTCCGAGATATAAGCCGTCAAAGTTGAAATTTCTCTGAAAATGTATTGAAAGATTTGAAGTCGATTTTCTCAAAAACGGTGCCCCGTGGAGGGGTTACTCCAATAAGCTTTTTTGTCTCAATGAGATCTAAAAATTCAAGATTCAAGTTGCTAGGATGGCTAAAAGTATTTTTCAGGAACCTTCAAAGGTCGCGAGTTTAGAATGAACACTTGCTACTATGTAACAAGTTAGTCATGTCAATTCTAAACGTTCAAGGCCTCCTTGAGGTCTGAGGAAACCTAAAGAAGCAACCATAAATTCGGCCCTAAGGGCCGGTTTCTCAATAGCAAGTCACCACCGGGTTAATTCTAACTCCAGGGTGAGCTTGTCCAGTTGCTTTGTTTACCTTGGAGTTATGCTTAACCCGGAGGTGACCTGCTATTAAGAAACCAGCCCTAAGACACGTTCACCCTGGAGTTAAAACCAACCCAGAGGTGCATCGCTATTGAAACCGACCCTAAGTGTTGCGGCGCCGAGTGACAGACATTTGACGTCGATGAGGAACACAAAAGTAAAAAAGCGCTGCTGCCATATCGCACAAAAACTCACTGTCGTTAGTAGTATTTTAATTATTTTTGAAATATATTTTCAGTATGAAAACTAAAAATTTGGGTAGGTTAAAAATTTTCTAGTTTTCTGGGGGGTAATTATCCCCATTACCCTCCCCCCTCGTATATGCGCCCCTGTATCTTGGTCATGTATTGACTTCTGAAGGTATTGTTGTAAACCCCGAGAAGATTTCAGCAATTTCTGATCTGCCAAGTCCAAAGAAACATTAAAAAACTTCGCACCTTTATTCAAACTTGTTCCTGGTATCGCAAATTCGTATCAAATTTTGCTAACATTGCCAAACCTTTGACAGATTTAACCCGAAAGAAGGCACAATGGATTTAGAATGAGCCACAAGTGATTTGTTACCCCACGTTGGGCGCCAATATAACAAATCTTTGTTAACACAAGTTTCGTTTGATATGACTACTTTATTTCGCAGAAAACTCTTAACATTTTTAAATTATTTTTATTGATTCATTGACAATACAGTTGACAAAAAATTCTATCAGTTTGCATGTGGCGATAGGAATAATATAGGTAATATGGAGATATAATAAATATGGGTTTGTTACATTTTATTTTTGGATTTTCATGAAAAGATGCCGGTGTAAACCCAGTCATTTTGATTGAGTTGATACAGATTTATGATCAAGTCAACTATAGAAATTGTATTGGCTAGCTTTGGGTGCGTTTACATGAGAATAATATAAAAATGAAATATTATTTTTGAAACTGTTACTGATTATAATAAAAGAAAACAGAAATTTGCTTATATTTTAAAAGATTTTAAAAAAAAGGTTTAATTTTTATTTTACCCAAAGGAGGGTTGAAACAACAGTTTGAGAATTTTTGATTAATTGGCAATGTGTAAACTTGCGGCTCAATTGCTCAGAAAGTATACGAGTTATCAAACCTAATTTAGCACGGATTTATAGAGAATTTAATGCTCTTTTCAATGGAGTAGTTAGTTATTTTGATTCGCTCGAATTTTAATGAAAATATTTGAAATATTCATTCGCACTTTTTCTTAACTTTATCAAGATTCAAAAAAATTTAAAATCAAAAAATGAATTTTTCTTTGATTTTTTTTTTCTCTTTAAATTGCTCATTTGGAAATGATGTAAGGATTTTTTTCGCATAATTTCGACCCGTTTTATCGATTGGAAAAGTCAAAATTCGAAAAATATAAAAAATTTAAATTTCGATTTTTTTCAAAGTGTACTACTCCCTTTGGATTCTTATTTCAAAATGTTCAAGCTTCAATATCTTGAAATTCGTGAGAGATATTGAATCAAAATTTTCAAGAATTGTTGCTCCTATTAACCTCTGAAAAATCTGTATTGGAAAATATTTCCAGGTTTATAGTTTTTGAGAAAATTGAGTTTGAAGTTTTTGACTAAATTTCGACTAAAATTCAAAGAGGCTCGATTACTCAACAAGTATTCAAGGTATCAAACCCAATTTAGCACAGATTTATAGAGAATTTAGTAATGCTTTTTCTGTACGTGTATAATTTATTTTGATTTATTCAAATTTTAATGGAAATATGGACAATTTTTCTTAACCTTGACACGATTTAAAATAAAATTAAAACCAAAATTCTTTTTGATTTTTTACTCTCTTTAAATCAGTCATCTAGAAAAACGATGTTAGGGTTTTTTTCGACTAATTTAGATCCGCTCTATCGATTGAAAAAGTCAAAATTTGAAAAAAATAATGAGTTTGACAAAGACAAATCTATGAAGAAAACAATGTGTTTGACAAAGATGAGTATGTCCATACAAATTACCATACTTTTTTGATTGAATAAGAAACTTTCTCTCTTATACGAAACAAATCTCTAGTTTACAAAATTTGAAACCTCGGAGTTGTTCCAGTTGAAAATGATTAAATATCGTCTCCTTATTAAATTCATTTTTATCTTAGGAAATCCTGACTAAATAAAGACATGTAGACAGAAATAGCAGCTGCTTTTATCAAATTTGTTATAACAATCTATATCCAATAAAAACTAAATCGCTTCTATAGGATTATATTATTTGAGGGTCATTTTTGTATACTATTTATGAAAGGAGAGACCTATAAAACATGTCGGCCCAATAGGTCTAGTCACAAGAAAGGGTCCGAAAGCAATTAAAATATCCTTTTATGAAAATTTAAAACGTCCATAAATATAGCATTTTAATTTCCATAACGTTATAAAGTTAATCCATTTTTGAGGATTTTGGTTATTGCCTGAGTTGTAAAGGGACTTTTGTTGTATTTTACTAAGAATATCTATTGAAATTGCAGGTATATAATCCGAATAGGTATTGCAGAGCTTAATTTGTAATAAATTTGATCAATAAAATCTTGATGATATTAATTTAATCATCATCAAAGGAAATATGCCGGAAATTTTAATTGATTCGATTTTATTGGAAGGTTGAAAGTTACGCCACTGTTCATCTACACCCAATATCTCATAATTTTACAAATTTTAAACTAGGTACTAGTTACCACTGTTGCGCTAATAGATAATGCAAACAAGCAAGACAAAGGATCTTGTTTTTCTTTTTGTATATGTAAAGTTTATTAACAATAAGTTGGGTGTAAGACTAAGAGGCTGTTATTTGTAAGAGGGCTATAGATTTTTCTTCTAGACTTATTGTTTTTTTATAGCTGAAGCTTCTGTTTGTTTTACCTTTTATATAAGGCGTTGTGGGTGGCATTGAAAGAATCAGTGTTTATGTTTTTGATTAAAAAACATGGTGTTTGGGAACATTAATTTGAAGGGTCAGTGGTGGAGAATTTTGAAGCTCAATAACTCAGAAATTGTATGAGCTTTTGGAACCAATTTATTAAGAATTTAATACTCTTTCAAATAGTCTATTTGTTAAAATATTATTCATAAACATGTCAGAATTTCAAAAAACCGTTTTTGTCTAACTGTCATTACCTGCGCTAATAAACGATAGAATCAAATTCTATGAAAATTTATAAAAAAATGAGGAGATTTCAAGACGAAGGCAAACTTTCCAAAGATTAATTAAATAATGTACCTGCTTGATATCGAAATTATTAATGAGTTCATCAGATTCCGCCATTTCAACTTCCATATAAATCCTTTTGACACCACTTTTTTAAACAATTTAATTTTGGCAATCAAATACAAATGCGACACCAGCCGACCATCGAATGCCGAAAAAAGGTTAAAATCTCGAATAATATACACCAAAAAAAGCCTGATACTTTTTACAGACATGGGTATTTGGGTTTCGATCATTTTATAGTGAACTGTTCATAGGATTCAATTTGTACTTAGTGTTTGCTTATTATTCAGGGCCAAGAAAAACGAAATAATTAATTTACAAAAGTTACAAAATAGATGAGTTATGCGGAAAAAAAGACACAAGTATTTATAGTCAAGTTCAAGTTGCTAGTTAGAATGGTTCTAAGTTGAAAATTTCGTCAATTATCTCAAAAATTTGAATCTGATAACTTTTTTTGTAAACTAAAACCTCGTATTGTGACATATAATCATAATCATACCTCAGGCATTTCCGATTTCAGAGACATCATGAATACAAACAAAGTTCACCAAAAATCACCACAATCAAAATCCTCTTATCACTTGTTCACTAAACGAAAAATCACTGGCACGCGCGCCACTTCCAAAAAAAAAACTCGACTCCGTTTATGATTTAGAAAGTCACCATCATAACACCGAAGGTCTGAATATCAAACTAAATTAGATGGTCCGAAGAGGAATATAAGGGGTCGGTAGGTGGCGTACTAAATTTCTAATACATTCGAAAGAATGGTAAGCTTTTGACAGTTCCGAGTAAAATATATTTGTGCAGGTAGTTTTGAAGTTAATGCCTTGTTGTGTACTAATAGTGGTGGGCAGGGTTGGTAGTTTGTATAAGCGCAGATTGAGTTTTGATTTGCCGACGACGATTGGTTATCGATCAGAATAATGGGACAAAAATCGTCTTGAAAAATGACCTCAAAATAAAGGATCATCTTCGTAAACAGACCTGAGTGGTATATTTAGGTACAAAGTCTCCAAGCAATACAAATAAAGTTGAGTTTGAGATATATTGTCCCCCACCTTGAATGGGTTAAAACTGGAGTGGCATTAAATGTAACAGACTTTTGCACCAAGAATTCCCTTAAAAATTAGGAAATATTTCAGTAGAAATTGATCAGTGTCTAGAGGAAAATTGAATCTTCAATTTTCTATTCTCTATAGATTTTTATGCAGGTGACTAAGACAAATTTTGATAGAACTTTTCCTTTTTTTCCTATAAAATTGTAGACAAAAATCCGATGTTTTTTTGGACATTTTGAAAATATAAAAGTCACTTCTAAACAATTCTACCTTTTTAATGTAGATTTGGTATATGTTTATGTCGGTTTAGAACGCCTTTCTTCGTTATCCGACCCCTAATTTCCATCCTCTTCTATCGTCGTGATCCTCTGATGAGAGATTTTTTTCACTAATGGACTCTTGTATGGTCTTCCGCCATTCGAGTTTTGGTCTTCCTCGCTTTCCCTGTTGGTTGCCAATGCAGCATTTTTTTGGGTCACTTGGTATTTGGAAATCGTTCTATGTTCTACAACCAGGTAAGTTGTTTCCCTTCAATGTCCTGAACTGTCGTGCCTTTTATTTCCATTTGTTGTTTCATATGGTCGTTCCTTATTCTCTCTCTTCATGAGATTCGCATGGATCTTTTAATAGCATTCATTTCAACTGCTACTACTGCTACTACATTCCTAAATTATTTTCCATTATACAGGGTGGCCCAATAACTAGTAGTGACACAAAGTTATGTTTTTTAAAATAACTCCTGTATATTATAACATTTATGGATTCTGTGGAAAATTCTAGAAATATTTGATGTAAAATGTCATATACAGTATCCGCCAAAATAAACAGTACCGAACATATAAATTATATCATTTATTAATTTGTATCATGCGTATATGTTCAAAAAATGCATCATAGCGACGCAAAAAAGCTTCATAACGATTATGCAAATCATTGAAAATATTTATTAAGAGTGGTTGCTGAAATTTTTCTGAGACTATGAAAATCTAAGATAGGAATGTAAAATCCGTTTTCCTCTAAAAGTAACCGTTTAGGTTTCACAGTCTGTCAAAGATGCGAAAAAGTTAGTTTTCAACTGTCAATATTTCCGAAACAGTTGAAGATAGGTATATGACATTATACATAAAGTATGTCTAGAATTTTCCGCAGAATCCAGAAATGTCATAATATACAGGGGGAATCATTGTAAAAAAACATAACTTTGTGTCACTACTAGTTATTGGGCCACCCTCTATACTGGAAAATAATTTAGGAATGTAGTACTAATGTTTATCTACAAGTTTTGTATTTAGTTTTTTCTTCGATCTCCGTTAGTATAGGAGATATGAACGACCGCGCGCTTAGTAACTCACCCTGTATATTGAATTTTCTCTTAGTTATTATTTCCTTGCCCCAAAAACAAAATTATTGACAAGTTTGGAATGAGCAGTGATGTGAGTCAGTCATATGACCGTATCATTTTGATGGTCATGACGTCGGTCACACGGTCATGTCACATTCGAAAATGATCGTCAGGTCATTATGCACATAACCTTAAAATAAAGAGGAGATGGCGTTTTGTTGTAGGCTGCGTTTTTTTGTCCGTTCTGGTGAACGAAATTTATTAAGAATTTAATACTCTTTCAAACAGTCTATTTGTTAATTGTTAAAATATTGTTCATAAACATGTCAGAATTTCAAAAAATCGTCTAACTGTCATTGCTTGCGCTAATAAACGATAGAATCAAATTCTATGAAAATTTATAAAAAAATGAGGAGATTTCAAGACGAAGGCAAACTTTCCAAAGATTAAGTAAATAATGTACCTGCTTGATATCGAAATTATTAATGAGTTCATCAGATTCCGCCATTTCAACTTCCATATAAATCCTTTTGACACCACTTTTTTAAACAATTTAATTTTGGCAATCAAATACAAATCGCTACACCAGCCGACCATCGAATGCCGAAAAAAGGTTCAAATCTCGAATAATATACACCAAAAAAAGCCTGATACTTTTTACAGACATGGGTATTTGGGTTTCGATCATTTTATAGTGAACTGTTCATAGGATTCAATTTGTACTTAGTGTTTGCTTATTATTCAGGGCCAAGAAAAACGAAATAATTAATTCACAAAAGTTACAAAATAGATGAGTTATGCGGAAAAAAAGGCACAAGTATTTATAGTCAAGTTCAAGTTGCTAATTAGAATGGTTCTAAGTTGAAAATTTCGTCAATTATCTCAAAAATTTGAATCTGATAACTTTTTTTGTAAACTAAAACCTCGTATTGTGACATATAATCATAATCATACCTCAGCCATTTCCGATTTCAGAGACATCATGAATACAAACAAAGTTCACCAAAAATCACCACAATCAAAATCCTCTTATCACTTGTTCACTAAACGAAAAATCACTGGCACGCGCGCCACTTCCAAAAAAAAAATCGACTCCGTTTATGGTTTAGAAAGTCACCATCATAACACCGAAGGTCTGAATATCAAACTAAATTAGATGGTCCGAAGAGGAATATAAGGTGTCGGTAGGTGGCGTACTAAATTTCTAATACATTCGAAAGAATGGTAATCTTTTGACAGTTCCGAGTAAAATATATTTGTGCAGGTAGTTTTGAAGTTAATGCCTTGTTGTGTACTAATAGTGGTGGGCAGAGTTGGTAGTTTGTATAAGCGCAGATTGAGTTTTGATTTGCCGACGACGATTGGTTATCGATCAGAATAATGGGACAAAAATCGTCTTGAAAAATGACCTCAAAATAAAGGATCATCTTCGTAAACAGACCTGAGTGGTATATTTAGGTACAAAGTCTCCAAGCAATACAAATAAAGTTGAGTTTGAGATATATTGTCCCCCACCTTGAATGGGTTAAAACTGGAGTGGCATTAAATGTAACAGACTTTTGCACCAAGAATTCCCTTAAAAATTAGGAAATATTTCAGTAGAAATTGATCAGTGTCTAGAGGAAAATTGAATCTTCAATTTTCTATTCTCTATAGATTCTGATGCAAGTGACAGACAAATTTTGATAGAATTCCTATGTCTATAGAACATTTCCTTTTTTTCCTATAAAATTGTAGACAAAAATCCGATGTTTTTTTGGACATTTTGAAAATATAAAAGTCACTTCTAAACAATTCTACCTTTTTAATGTAGATTTGGTATATGTTTATGTCGGTTTAGAACGCCTTTCTTCATTATCCGAGCCCTAATTTCCACCCTCTTCTATCGTCGTGATCCTCTGATGAGAGATTTTTTTCACTAATGGACTCTTGTATGGTCTTCCGCCATTCGAGTTTTGGTCTTCCTCGCTTTCCCTGTTGGTTGCCAATGCAGCATTTTTTTGGGTCACCTGGTATTTGGAAATCGTTCTATGTTCTACAACCAGGTCAGTTGTTTCCCTTCAATGTCCTGAACTGTCGTGCCTTTTATTTCCATTTGTTGTTTCATATGGTCGTTCCATATTCTCTCTCTTCATGAGATTCGCATGGATCTTTTAATAGCATTCATTTCAACTGCTCCTACTTTCTTCTTTTGGCTGTCTGTAATTTTCCAAGTCTCGGCTCTACATAGAAGGCTGCTCTTTATCATTGTCTCGTATACAGGGTGAGTTACTAAGGGCGCGATGGTCGATATCTCCTATACTAACGGAGATCGGAGAAAAAACTAAATACAAAACTTGTAGATAAACATGAGTACTACATTCCTAAATTATTTTCCATTATACAGGGTGGCCAAATAACTAGTAGTGACACAAAGTTATGTTTTTTAAAATCTGTATATTATAACATTTAGGGATTCTGTAGAAAATTCTAGACATATTTGATGTAAAATGTCATATATATATCTTCAACTGTTTCCGAAATATTGACAGTTGAAAATTGTTTTTTTTTTGCATCTTTGACAGATTGTAAAACCTGAACGGTTAATTTTACAAGAAAACAGATTTTACATTCCGATCTTAGTTTTTCATAAACTATCATTTGACACCGTCCTTGAATTTAATCCATGATTAAAAATTACGCCTAAATTATTAATCTTCGGTTAAATTCAAAATTATGGTGTCAAATGATAGCCTATGAAAATCTAAGATAGGAATGTAAAATCCGTTTTCCTCTAAAATTAACCGTTTAGGTTTCACAGTCTGTCAAAGATGCGAAAAAGTTAGTTTTCAACTGTCAATATTTCCGAAACAGTTGAAGATAGGTATATGACATTATACATAAAGTATGTCTAGAATTTTCCGCAGAATCCAGAAATGTCATAATATACAGGGGGAATCATTGTAAAAAAACCATAACTTTGTGTCACTACTAGTTATTGGGCCACCCTCTATACTGGAAAATAATTTAGGAATGTAGTACTAATGTTTATCTACAAGTTTTGTATTTAGTTTTTTCTTCGATCTCCGTTAGTAGAGGAGATATGAACGACCGCGCGCTTAGTAACTCACCCTGTATATTGAATTTTCTCTTAGTTATTATTTCCTTGCCCCAAAAACAAAATTATTGACAAGTTTGGAATGAGCAGTGATGTGAGTCAGTCATATGACCGTATCATTTTGATGGTCATGACGTCGGTCACACGGTCATGTCACATTCGAAAATGATCGTCAGGTCATTATGCACATAACCTTAAAATAAAGAGGAGATGGCGTTTTGTTGTAGGCTGCGTTTTTTTGTCCGTTCTGGTGAACGAAATGTGAAGTGTTTTCAAAATTTAAACTGCAGTAGCATTTTATTGTTGAGTTCCTGGTTTTTGAGGTTGTGTTCAAGGATTTAAAAACAAACTCAATCAAATTTGGATAATCATTAATCAAATTGTAAGTTTTTACTTGAATTTATAGGTAATTAAAACTTGTTTCGTGAGGGGGAATGGGCCGTATGCATGAAAAGTAGTAAATGCTTCAAGTATTTACACCTTTTTTGAAGTATTTACTACACTAACGAAGCATATTATACTGCTCTTCGTAACATTTATATGCTTCTGTGTATGTATGTATGTATGTATGTATTTTGGGTAAATGTTGAAAAATTCACTTAACTTTTACAGCCCATCAAGAAGTAGATTATAAAATTGCAGGCAGACACTCCAAATATAAGCCAAGTTGAAGAAGCTTTTTGGGAAATTAGGCAACAGTTCGAAAAGGAAATCCCTAACTCGCCACTCTTAAAATCAGAAGAAGGGAAGGTGCTTGATGCATTGACAAAAAGAGAAAAAATGTGCCTTACTCTGGTGCATTATGCAGCGAATGTCCTTGATCCTTCTTTCAGGGGCAGAAACCTAAACGGTGCTCAATGCAGTGAAGGTCTACAATATATACACGATTTTGCAACAAATTTGAAGAATGTGGAAGTTGATGCCGTCTTCAAAGAATTGGCAGAATATCGTTCTGGAAGTGGATTTTTTTCATAAAAATTTGTCAAGGATTAATGAACAATGAAAATATGCTTATCTTGATTTCTGGAAAGGTATTTGCACAGATCTTCCCCGGAAGCTTTACTTGGTCTGCCTACAACATCTGCCTCCACTGAGCGATCATTTAGTGCACAAGGAATCGTTCTCAGCAACAGAAGGAAAAAACTTTGTCCCCGATTCTCTTGGACAGGGTTCGGAACAAATGCAAACCGAATCAGAATCAGGATCCGAATCAGAAAACGAGGCAGAAATACGAACCGAAGACGAAGAGGAAATTCAAGATTTGGAAAGGAATTTCGAGGTTGGGTCTGAATCGAGCTCTGAATCTCCTGATCTAGAGCCAGAAGGTATTGCAAATTGGAGGAAGACTTTTTCAAAACAGAAGTAAACTGCATCTGTGCTGTTGTGAATCAAACATATTTTTATTTTATTATGATGTATGTTTAGTCTGGCAAGTGGTAACTTGGTAGAGACGAAAGGGGGAAGAAAAGTGGGGCGTGACCTAAAAATATTCACTGACACCTCAACTGACACCACCTGATGACAGCCATGTCTTTCGGTTCAGTGGCACCGGAAACACCAATAAAATTATTAGAAAAAAAAATTCTTTAGTTTCGCCAATAACCACGCCACTGCCTGCTGTCGTTCAGACTCTAACCAATAGAATCATACCTCTGAATAATCACGCCTCTCCACATCTATCATTTTGCAATGTTGCCGGATTTTTTTCTATTTCAAAATACTACACATGCCCATATAGCAAAAAAAAAATGTCACCAACTTGTTTATCATTATTTCCGTCAAGTTTGGCAAATTAGCAAATTCTTTTGCAGTTCGCCGTTTCGCTAGCCAGACTATACTTCTTAGTCCTCTTACTTACCTCCCCCTTACCTTCTCTAGTTTTCTTTGTGTTATTATGATATGATATTCATGAGAATAACTGTTTAATTTTTTTTTGCTTTTCTTGTTTTCTAGTAAAAGAAAAATACATAATTTTCTTTTTGGTTTTTGTTTACCCAAGTGTTAATGATAAATTATGTTTTCTCCAAACGTCAAAAAAACGCCACTTTGTTAATCTCTGTCAAGATGTCAGACACAGAATACATATCCTCACGGATAGAAGGCAAACTGCCTAATAAAATTTTGGGGAACAATGCGCCGTCACGGCGCTGTGGATGCGATCCGAACTATTTATAATATAGGTTTCTGTAATCAAATAAACTGTCAAAATAGTTCACCCAATAGTTCTTTTCACGTGGCTCCGGTTTAACTAACCGGGTTACAAAACGGTTAGAGAAATGACATACCGTTTTCTAACCCGGTTACAAAGTGACGTGATGGATACCTACCACTCGAATTTGAGCGGTATGTTGCGGTTTGTTAAACCGGAGCCACGTGAAAAGGGTTAATGTCAATTTTTTCAATATTAATTTTTCCCAATGATTTTTCCTCATTATAGTCCAGAGATAAATACTATATAAACTGTCGAGAATGGAATCTCAGTGTAAATTTTGTTGTCAACAAAATTGAGCCAAGCCAGCGCCATCTATCACATTGGAAACTTACTATTTACTGGTTTTGCATCGACGCTACAGATACCTACTTTACATAGGGCTTCAAGGCATTTTTATGATAGATGGCGCCCTGTTCACATTACAGTCGGTCTGTTCAAATTTCTTTATTCTAGACTCTGGGACATTAATGTTTGCTTAAATTAATTGATGTTTTGTTAATTAGATCAAAAGACAGTTCCTTTATCGATGATTATTGATCGCCTTAACGTATTTATTCAAAATTCTGATTGATGTTTAATTGAACCTGTCATTAATCTAATCAACAAAGATAAAAATAGATCTTCCAATCTATAAAGTTTGAAGGTCTTCGTGAAACACACAAAACCACTTTGAAATCACTTAGAAACACTTGACAACACAAAGAAAGACGAAATGCAAGACCGGCGAACGAAAAACATTATGAATTATTAGTTAAGATAAAATGAATATTTTGGCATATTGTCATATGTTGACATGTCAATCTCATGTCAATGTTATCGAAATCGGACGTGTTCTTGATGTGCTGGTATTTTACAATTCTGTTGTTGTCAGCGACATCTAGAAAAACGGAAAAGAGTTATTATGTGGTTTATTACTGGCAATAAGAGATCGCAGGGCCTGTTATAGTCGAATTCGATTCGACGGCTTCTACTTCCGAGTAGAGTAAAAACGGCCAAAACTTCTTGTGTTTGTGTCCCGCGTGTGGCTAAATTCACCAAAATGTTGCACCGCCGCGGATGCAGTGATTACGATTCACTAATGCCAATGCCCAGTAGTTTGGCAAATCCTGTTCAACTTAACACTGCTTTTTCTACTTATTCCACCACGGTACCTACACCAGTTGAATTTAGCCACTCGCGGGTTTTGTGTAAGATCTGATTTTTTTTTTTAATTCAATAAACATTTTTCTGGATTTAAAATGCACACCAACACTAAGAAAAATTCTCATTCAGAATTATTTTGACATATTTTTTGACACATAGGTAACAGGTAAACGAGGTAAATTAAATCTCATTGGGTAAACTGCAAAAGTAAACAGTGACCTGTATATTTTCTGATGGCCTTCATTCCGCACCTGTAATTGTGTTTTACTCCAGCGTCCCCAAGCGCATGCGATCCGAAGCTTTTTTTTTTAGGCCCCGCCCTCCATTAAGCTTTTTTTTCTATCCGTGAGGATATGTGTTCTGTGATGTAAGAAATTTAATTTCTATGCTGGTAGGCAAATCCAGCAGGTTAACACCTGTCGAGGTGGTAGAAATTTAATTTCTATGCTGCTTGGCAACCCCAGCGGCAGCAAAAGTACTTTTAGTGCCGCTCGTACTTTTACTGCCGCTTAACAATTCAGTTACCCCCGAGCTTACCCCATTTGTTTGGAGAAAAAATAGCGTGTTGCACACGGAGCAGAAGCACTTTTTTGTGCTTCAGCAGTATTGCAAGCCTCACTACGTTCGGCTTGCAAACCTACTGCTTCAGCACACAAAAAAACGCTTCTACTCCTAATACAACAATATACTATAGTTCGTATATCCTACTTTTATGCCACATCACATGTTTAAAATGACCGTCATTTTACATCACTGCAAATTCATTGGAAATATCAGCTGATCCACACACTCATTTAACTAGATGTGACACAGATATTAATTTTGAAGGTCCTTACCGGGAGTGCAGTGGCGTAACTAAAGCGTCCGCAGGGCCCGCAGTAGCAGGGGGGCCGTGATATTGGGGACCCCGCGGGGCCCCAGGCCAGGCGACAAGAATATCACTAAACTAAAAAAAAAAATACTTCAACCTAACCTATGAACCTTATAATAGATACCAACCATTGAAAAAGTATGTCTAGCCAATGTAAGAGATCTCAGAGAGAAATGTTTAGACATACAGATGCAAAATCAGCTGTGGCCGTTTTAATTGATATCCCTACTACTATTGCTATCTCCGAAACGGTAAGAGTTACGGGGTCGGTTAAATTATACAAAAGTGACGGATTTTTGTATCCATTGGAGGTAAGTTTACAGGGTTGCCAATTTTTTGTTCGTTTGTTCGCACAACTGAAAGCCGTGTGAAGATAACAATGACGTCATTTTGTAGAGAAGAAAGAATCTTGATTCTTTTGTATGAAAACTTTTTTCTAAAGTTGATAGATTTTGAAATATTCATTAAATAAGTTTTAATTTTTTTTTACATTTTCCCTTATATGTACTACAAACTCGGAAATGAACAAAAATTTGGCAACCCTGTGTATTTACCTTCAATGGTTACTAAAATTTGCCACTTTCATCTAATTTAACCATTGATTTACCCGACCTCGTCCCTCTTACCGGTTCGAAGATAGCAATAGTGGTATCACTTAAATCTTTGCGGGGGGGCCTCGGATTTGAAGTTACGCCACTGCGGGAGTGTTAGTTCATTGATGTTTGCAGCTTTAGTATCAAGACCGAAGACCGAAAATTTCCTATTCAGTGGGAGTTGCTAGTAGATTCTTAAACAATCCCACTGTTGTTCAATGGAATGCATTCGTTACTTGAAAAGTGCACCAAGACATGGAATTGAGCACAAGAGAGAACCAGACCACAATTTAATTGGTTTTTGTGACGCTGACTATGCAGCAGACAAGCAGACGAGAAGGTAAACAACAGGCTATGTGTTCAAGGACTCAAGTGGTTCGATAACTTGGTCAAGCAAAAGGTAGTCAGGGGTTACCTTATCAATCACTAAAGCTGAGTACGTAGCTGCCTGCCAGGCAGTGTTGCCACAGGTGGCCCCATATGGCCAGATCTGGCCCTTTCTAAGACGGAGTGGCCCGTTGGCCACTCTTTTCCGAATCTGGCCCGTTTCTCCATAACAAGCCAAATCAGTATTTTTTTATGCAAAATAAGCGTTTTTGGGCGTGGCACCCGAAAAAAGATTCTGCCTCCGGAGGCGCCTGCGGCGGGCTTTCTCTCTTCTTTTTCATTTGTGGAGGGTTTGCCCGAAAATCTTAAATCTGGCCCCTATTAAATTCATAGTCTGGCACGAAATTTTCAGAGCCTGTGGCAACACTGCTGCCAGGCAACCAAAGAAGCTGTATGGCTATGTCAACTTCTGAGTGATATTGGAGTACTTACCAGTAGATTGTGCAACTGAACACCATTGTATAATGATAACCAAAGTGCTATCAAGTTGATACACAATCCTGAATTCCACAGTCGTATGAAACATGTTGTCAATCAGTTTCATTTCATTCGAGAGAGGTATCAAAATAATGAGATTTTACCAAAGTATGTTTGCACAAAGATAGAGGAAGCCGATATTTTCACCAAGGCTTTGTGTAAAGAGACTTTCCAGAGACTTACATCATTCTTGGGACTTAAAGTTTATAAAGAGTAAGACATTAACAAAAACACATGTTTTGTGAATTTTTTAGTCATGTGTGTTATCCTGCCAATCCACTGTAAGCAAGATCTCTAACATTGGTTTCTTCTGGATTCCCATATCTTCCTATTTATATTTTGGCATTACCATCCTTTTACTTACCACAGGAAATCTGTATTCTCGAGATCTGCAGTGGTCGTTGTCTGATTTGCCTGTTGTTTCCAGGTGATATTTTCATGCCAATAAAAAAAAAAAAAAAAAAACTAAACTAAAATACGCTGATCCTTGATTGGTGACTCTTTTTCGCCCAGGCCCGTAGAGGAGGGGGGCAGAGTGGGCAATGCCCACTCTGAGAGAAAAAGTTGCCCACTCTAGAGCAGACTAGAAAAAAAAGGTATAAGGTACCTGTCCCAAATAAGGCCATGTTAAGAAGTTTAATTTTTTTCTTAACATTATCCTGCAAGCTCAACCAAAATCACTAGCTTATATGTGAAGTGTTTCGTTTCTATTACTTGAATATTAACTCCAATTTATTTATTTTTTCATATAAGTGGAGGTTTTTGCGTAAAACAAAAATGCTTAGCATTGGCGTTATTTGGATCGCTATGCTCCTAATAAGGCCACAATTAAAAAATGTTTAAAATAAATACAAATATTTATAAAAATATTATTATTTGAGAAATAGTACACAAAATAGAACTTATACGTTTGCTGTATTCCTAAAAAAAAACAATAATTCCAAGTCCTGGGATGGTGATCCAAATAGGTCTGCATACAACTAGGACAAATAAACCGCAGCATCTCTTGCTTGGTTAGACTCCAGGCATTTCAAAAACCATCACTCAGATAATAATATGACACATTTTTTTTAAAAAAAAACACTGTGATGTGAGGCCAATTGAACATTTTTCGTATGATGGCCTTATTAGGAACATGTTAAATTGATAAAAAAAAGTCTGTAACTAGAAATCTAACAAAGATATTATTCTGTACTTACTCTGTAGCTTTCTCAATACATAAATGTTCCTCAAAAAATTACAATCGTTCCATTCACTTGATAAAAACGTATAATAAGCTAATTGAGTTCCAGCCTCAAAGTTATAACGTGACATATGGAATATGTGGTTGGCCATTTTTCGACATATGACGAGTTGCTAGGAACCCTTACAATAATTTTTGATTTG
Source organism: Ceutorhynchus assimilis (assembly GCA_917834065.1). Classification (NCBI taxonomy): domain Eukaryota; kingdom Metazoa; phylum Arthropoda; class Insecta; order Coleoptera; family Curculionidae; genus Ceutorhynchus; species Ceutorhynchus assimilis. The sequence goes on from OU892287.1 coordinate 14,093,017, forward strand.
CATTATAGATTTCTTTTTTAATATAATATTGTAATTTTTGGAAATAGGATTCAATATTAGGCAATAAAGGGCTCTGGCCTTATTAGGTACATGGCCTTATTTGGGACAGGTGCCTTATATTATATAGGAAAAAAAAATTACATGAAATCACATAATAAATTATGTGATTTTATTTCTGTTTTTCCGGATAATATTATCAATGCCCAATTATTTTGAAGAAGTTTAACGCCTATTGGCTGCGACCGTTTTCCGTTTAAAAAACCAGTTCAGTTCATATTTTACCTTAAAGTGGGTAGCATTAATAACATTTGAAATCTGTTAGTTCTTGTGCTCTGATTAGTTGATTTTCTCAAATTCGTCTGCAAAGAGAAAAAAAAAAACCTCACGTCAAAATTGGCTCAAAATTGTTTGATTATCTACAATCCAAATTATCGAAAAACTTAAATATTCGGATTGTATAGGTTAAATAAGTTTTTTTACAGGCATTTGAAATTGGCGAAATTCAAAATCATTTAAAACGCGCCGATTCGCTGACGTCACATAAATATTTTCCATTTCGCTTATGTTGCAAGAACCTGACTAGCTCGGCTGTGTTGCGCTCTGTAAAAGCACAGCAAGGTTCGAATGCGCTGTTGTCGGTTGTGACTGAATGTAGTGCAACGTAAAAAATAAAATAAAACTAAACATAAAAAATTGTATTAAATTGTGTTTAAGCATAATTTCAAAAAAAAAAATTATAAAATCTTGAATCCATAATTAATTAATTGAACTACTTTTCATGATATTTTTCCAACATTTCAGAATTGAATCTATTACAAATTTTCAATGTTGACAATTAGTGGCAACACGGTCAAATTGCGAGATGCGACGTCATAGAAATAAATTCTGGGTTTTTATTTGGAGGCATTTCTTATTTTTCTGTTTTCTCAAGAAGGACAAAAGTAAAAATACAGAAAATTCTGTTTTTAGTTGCTTTATCCAAATATGCCAATTTCAAAAATTAGTGAAAGAGCCCCCATTCTGATGTGAGCTTTTTTTTTTCTTTGCAGAAGAATTTGAGATAAAAGGAAAAAACCACATGGAACTGACAGATTTCAATCTCATTGATGCCCCTCAAGTGCGATCTTATGTATTTTTATTATTTCTTTGTGTTTTGTTAAGGTTTTATATTTTGTAATCAGATTTATTATGTACTTTTGAAAATAAAGTTTTTGCACCTTGTGATTTTAAGTAATGCTGAAGTAAAAATAAGTCTGCCCCCTCTAAATGTTTGATTGCCCCCTCTGGAATCAAAACCTGGCTATAGGCCTGTTTTCGCCTTATATCAGACCAGTCTCAGAAGAACAGTTAAAACATATTTTTGCTTATAAAAGGCTCACCAAGGGTCAAGGGTATACTTACCTACTCAAGATTATAAACAGGTAAAAACACAAGATAAAAGTTATTTATTTAACAAAAGAAAATAAATACGGTCTATTGATAATTAAAAGGGCCTCGATTCTCAAAAATTTAAAAGGGTCGCCAATAATGATTGTTGGGACAAATCGGATTAGGATTTTATTGAATAGAAAGCATAAGTCTGGGGAATTATATTATTTATATTTGTAAAGCAAAATTTTCATCACTTGTTTTTTTCTATGCCGCATATTTTCTATTTTGATATTTTTTATTATTAAGTCAGGGCGCCACTGACTACAACTAAGTACTACAAATTACGTTGCCTGGGTGCCACCCAGTTTTAAAATCCCTTATTATCCTTTTAAAACGGCCGATAGAAAGACAAAGCCCCGTCTTGACTTTTATTGGTAGAAATAACTTTAGAAAATACTCTGTAATTTCTCCACTGATAAATTTGCGTCTCGTAACCATAAAATGCCTTGAAAGGGTACGCCAATAAAAATTTCGGCTCGGCCATAAAAAAGGAGGTGTCGATAAAAATCGAAAAATTTCACCTTTTGCCTGGTCTTTAATTTCAGGCGAGAAATAAAAGTAGTGAACCGGTACGTAATTATAAAGTATTTATCGTCGCGGAGGAGTAAACCCCGTAATTCATCACATAGACAGCTCATTTGCTATTCCTATTATCATAATTCTATTTGAAGGCAGAGTTGACTGGCCTGAAATGGCGAGGTGCAGCGCGTATTATGTCAGAATCTGGTGTGATAATAATTATTGTGACCGACACCGACGACGACAGTGCTAATGTGCATTCGGAATTTTGATGATTCAAGGTTTAACTTTTACTTTCCTTGCCCGGGTCGTCTATATTATGTCTTGACTATGATATATTTTCATTTGAATAACATATAGGATTTCCTGATTCACTTCAACCTTCAAATAAATATTGTACCCAAAAGAAATAGGAAAGGAAATATGGATAAGTAGAAGAGGTTTTGTGATAAACATCATCAACGTTCGCTCATACGCCAATCTGGTGGGCAGCTGAGGTTGAGATGATTATCTGTGCATCTCAATACTATGAATTAAAAGATTGGAGAGAAGCAGCAATAATACAAAAACCAGTCCTATACCAACCTAATTTGTATCGTAAAAGCCACATGAATAAGACCCTTGACACGTTTTTTTATTGTTATTCAAAAATAACTGACCATCATTACTTGCAGCATATCCAAAAAGTAGATAATTGCTTCGCAGCAACCGATGCAATTATAATTCTATCTGGCGAGTTCCCCTAATGCACAATTTGTCCTTAAGCATCGATTTGTGTGTGACCAATATAACGGATATAAATCTAAAATGTATGTTAGGGTAGCTCAGCAACAACGAAATCCGGTTGTTCCAGCCTCCATATTAGACAAATACACGCTCGTGTGGTCACTTTCCCTTAACACACATGTATTAATCTCATGAAGGGGGAAGTAAATGACTCAATCAACGACATAATGAAGTGGTCAGGGCGATTTGGCTCAAAAGCGAACGAAAAATAACGAGTGGCAAAAGGACCCAATACTTCTTATCGACGATAGATTTACCACGAAAAGATTCGATCATTTATCTACAAATAGATTTTCACGGAAAAACGGAGTGGTCCGTCTTATTCCAAAAGACGATTTTACAATCCTCGAACGTGTTCCTTCTCACGGCAGTAAAGTGGAGCAAATCTTGCTGGAAATAGCTTTACCTATTATCCAAAATGTTGATTTATTGCAAATTGCAGAAAGGTATAGCACAACTACGTGTAGGGGGATGTTTTCCTTTACGTCCGAATCGTAAAATACAAAGCCTTTTTTGATTACTTAATTTAGTTTTCGTTCGGGCGAACGATTTGAGAAATTGGGAACAATTTTCGTGAAGGCAACAACATTTAAAAAAACATTTTACACTATTTTATAGATTTGAGTATCTAATGTGCAAATATAGCCGACTGAAATTAGTCTGTCGAATGATTCAATTTTGAGTTTTACAGTCTTTAAGCCTTGCCATTTCATACAATTCACCAGTCAGGTTGACCCGGTTTAAAGTGTCCAAACTGTACATCCAAGTCCAGTTGGATAGCTTCTAACTTCCAAGGAAAGCCAGGTTGACTCGGTTCAACTGTACTTGGATCAAGTGCCCTTGGACGCTGCGCGCGCCTCACTTGGATCGTATCGTGTCAACCTGAGTTTATCCACGATCCTTAATCACAGAAAAATCCTCAATCACAGAAAAATAGAACAATGAACAAGAAGGAAAATAATGATGAAGTTAGGTTTTAAGGCCTAGGTTTTTTGTGAGTGATCCAATATCGGCTCTTCCACTGCGATCTACAGTCTATTGTGGCTCACTCCAAGTTTATATTTCCCCCATCAGTCCAGCCCTTCTTATAAAGGTGAAGATAAGTGTCGGGGAAGCATGCTTAATGTATTCGGGTCGAACAGCTGACTCCCCGAAAACAGCATGCCTGATTCTGGCTATTGCCGGACACGTGCATAGTACATGTTCTGCAGTTTCGTCTTCTTCCATGCATAGGCGACACTCGGTACTTTCAGGGATCAAGAGAGGCAAGAAGTTGAAGAAGCTAAGTCATTCATTCATTTCAGATGAAGAGGAAAAAAAAAATGATATCATCAATACAAAAATCTCTCAAAATTAACGAAAAACCAGTTTCAAAAAAGACGTATCGTATGATAACAATTAGCAAGCTCTTCATCTTTTATAGGGACTCTTGAGTGGCTGGCTTATTTTCTCAGGCATTTCTTCTACTTCTGCCAAAATAATATACAAAAATAGGTATCTACCTGCAGGTATAGAATTGTATATTTGAAAAAAAATCAGGTTTTCAATTAATTTTTCCTCTACCATTTTTCATTCACATCTCAAAATCTAAGAGAATTAAGTCATCATTGAAGAAGAAGTATCGTAGGAAAGGGATCCTTATTCATCTTTCAAAAAGATTTCAGAATAGATAGGTACTCCAAAATTTGAATACTAGAATTTGTTGGATAATCCTTGGATGTTTGCAAAAGTTATGATTTCTTTGTGACAAACCTTTACCTACTAAACAATTAGGTAGGTACTATCCAGGATTGGTTTACTGTTTAGTTTTTTCTTAACAAAATCCTGATTCCTGATGTATATTTTATATTTTATTTGTCTGCTATTCAAGGTATCGACGCAAGACACAAGTTGATCTGGAGGATAGTAAATGGCTTGGATCCATACACCGTTTATGTAGAGAGACTTTTTGGTTTTTCAATAATTGTCTTGTGGTTCATATTTCAGCAAACAAAATCTCTCTAACTAGCAACAATGTAATTGTTTTAAAATTCCAAGGTACCAGTTGGCTTCACTAGAACCCATAAGTGATCAAAACACAATCCGAGTACAAAATAAGCATATTAGGAGCTCGCGTAACCAGATACATACTCGGGGCATTTTTCTTGGGAAAACGGTACCAGATCGTGACGATTGACCGTTTCGTCGTTTAATGATTTAGTCTGGGGCCTTTCAAAACAACCATTACCCTTGCAAATTTATTGATCAAAAACACAGAAGCAACCATGTTATGACTAAATTAGTCAATTCGTCGAATTCTTGCCGGGCTATAAAGTTGTAATAAATTATTCGTTAATTTTTGCTGAATGGACGAGAACCAACATAAAACGATGATGTTTTGAGCATTTTTGTTTTCGAAGGACACACTTAATGTATTGTAGACAGGACTGATTGTTTTGAGTTTGAGTCATGAACTTAACACAAGGTTGAGGTTAGAGACATTAGAGGTTTTAAGAAGTAAAACAATAGTTCTACAAAGTGTTTTTGTAGAATAAACTTTAGAGCAGTGATTAGAATGCATCAAGGGATTATTGATTATAAATCAGTAAGACGCCACTGATTTATAAGCATCAGAACCAACTGCAGAGGTACCTACTTCTTATCCGTTTGTGTGCGGGATCGATGCTCTTGTTTAAAAGAAAAATGATATAATTTGTTACTTTTATAGCTTCTTAATCTGATTTATGGTTATTAAAAATTAGCGAAGATTACCCGACAAAGGTTTAGATGGGCAAAAGTGCAACATTATAGTTTTTAGGGTCGAAACATAATTCAAAATTTAGTACAAAATCTTTTGAGTTGTTGTTTGGTTCGAAGATTATAGGACGATGCAGCTTTAATCCGTCAATAAAAGCTACATTTGTGGAATTTATGAGTGGTTCGTTTCTAAAAATACCCTGAATGGATCGAACCCCCATTGAAAAAGTCTAATTATCGAACACATATGTCTCCAAAATGCTTTTCCAATGGACCCTTTGGCCCTTTAAGAGGGATATTAAAAGTCTTTCAAGGACAAAGCATTAACACGCGTTCGCTTTCACCCCTATAATAACCATTTCCAGAAATAGGCAAATGCCGCTTCTTATATCAACTTATTTTTGACTTTTTGACATTCGTGATCGATTCAACTAAGGGGGTCTTTAGAGCTAAGATGCGCTCGTTTGCTGAAAACTTAACACATTTTTAACCCCATTCGATTGGGTTTTAAAAGGACTAAATTTAGATAATATATACTTGTAAATGTCTTTTGAGTGTTTTTTTGGGCGTTTTGAAAACCAAAATATGGGAATTAAAGGATTTAGAAGGGGTTGAGGAGTTTATACAAAAATCGTGTTTTTTTAGGTAAAACTTATATTCTATTTATACCTGTATCATGTTATCGAAAAGCAGACATAATCTTTAAAAAAATAACTCATTTAGCTCTCTATCTATATGTGATTATAAGACCTGAATGTAAAGGCGAAAAATAATTGTTTTTATAAATTAATTGGCCAGATTTTATTATTATGTCGGGTGTCGTGCCGAGGAATACACAACTGGCAAACACATGCCAAGAACAACCGGATGTGCCGTGCCAGCGATTGATTTGATGGAATTCATATCGGGATCTCTCTGTCCGTTATGTACCGATTCTTCTTTTAATTTATTTTTTCGAGTAGGTGCAGCCATCGGGAATGTGTTGAATATCGTTTTTGGTGAATGCCAACGGCCGATGGAAAACATCAGGGATTTTAATGCGCAAACATAGGTTTTGATTTTTGCACATGGTTTTTGATGGAGATAATAAGTTGGAGTTTATTTAGAAATTCGATTTGTATATGAGTTAAATCCAAGAGTCTAGTATCTCCTCTTCCTGCTAATTGTCCTAGTGAAACTGTTCCTTATTGTCTTACATTCTGGTATATCTAACTAAAGCATATTGTTGATAAGCTTCAATGAGTTCAGCTTCCTCAACTCAATTGGATCTTGTTTTTTCAAAAGAACTGGATGGTGGTTCCGAAAGTTTTCTCTCGATGATTACTGGAAAAAAGTCCTTTGGAATCTGGTAGAGCAGTTTGTTTTCTTTCGGTATAGCTCTATATCAAGATTTGTTTAAAAACAATTAGAATCTGAAATGATGGAGAGTTTATTCTTTAAACATGTCATCTAATGCTTCTGAGGAACCGATTTTACCTCAACTCTCTCTGATCTAGCCATAAGCCTTCTTCAAAACCTTATCCAACTTCCTTCAATTAAACTCATCTAATTCTAGGTGCTCTTTGAAAAATCATTCTACTCAAACTTCTCAAAAATGTCATTAATCTCTTGTTTGGGTTGAAAGATCGAAGGAAACTCATCTAATCTATCTTACATTCTTATTCATTAACGTATTTTAACTCAAATCATTTTTGCCATTCTTATTCTCTAAAAATCTCATTTGACCACGAGTCTTCTTGAAAACCCTCATCCAACTTGTTGGACTGTTCTGATACCAGTCAGCCTCATTTTTGATGTTTGAAACTGGAATTGACCCAAACATTGCAGAATATTGTAGGCATGTGCTAAGTGTCAAAATTCATTGGCGATTCATTGATTCACTTAACTTTTTTACCACACATGCCGGTGTCAACATGCTCAAGAGTCTGACAAGCTGATTCTATCACATCTAGCATCAACACAATGACAAAATTAATTAGAAACCATAAATACATCTGGTATAATAAAAATAGCCGGCGTAAATTAAGTGCATCTAAGTCAATGTCGTTCTCGATCGAGTCTCGCGTCTGTCTCAGCAAGCCGAGGCTGCCTGCCAGTGTGCGTGTAAACATATAAAAGCGGAAATTGCCAAATCGTTCTCGGGGAAATTAATGAATTAACTAAATAATCAAGACTCCATCAGACCGCTGCACCTAATCAGGCCGTGCTCTGCCAAATGTGTAGAGCAGATGTTCGGATCTCATAATCTCGAGAGCGCCATTCATTGACAGGGGGTTAGAGGTTAAAATTAGATGGATATTTTAAATTAAGTGTTTTTCGGGTGCGTGACAGTGTATTGAGAAATGACTCACGAGGAATTTTATAAACAAAATTGTCTTGTGGAACACATTACGACCGAAGAAAGAATAATAATTATTTTTGAGTTGCATTGCTATGCTAGTGTTTTGTTTTGTAAGAAAATCTTTCCAAAATACAAGTTAATTCATGTTTACTGTTTTGCCAAGTCACAACTACAAATAACAATTCCTGAAAAACCCTGGAAACCTATATAGAAACCTCCAAGTGAAAAAGCTTCACACTAAATCTTTAGTTTTTATAAGAACAACCTTGGAAACTTTTCTACGAAGTCGTAAATATTGACTTTTATATTAGCCTGAATCAGCTTCATCATTCTGTGTAGATTGACATGAATCAGCTTCATGATGTGAGTCAGCTTCATCATGCTTTACCGTTTCAAACTAATAACTAATGGAGTTCTATGACGAACAATTTGGTTTGGTTATCATAATCTGGTACTTATTTTAGTATACAATGTAAGATCATTGGTTTCCAGTTTTTTGATGTGTAATATAAACCATATATTTTCGGTTGTTTTAAATATTGTTTTTCGTGTCGAGAATAGGTCAATCCAACGACCTGTCAATAACTAAGTTTATACTCCTTTTCTGGATAGGGCACTAATCTGAATTGAATATACTGGTTTGAAGTTATTTCCAGAAATCAATGGTAATGGATTTGCTATTGTTTGATGTCTGCCTGAAGCATCAGCCTATGATTAGTCCTCCTTCACTATTGTATCATCATCAAAATCTTCTGATTCAGAGCTATGGGCAAGGAGATGGAAGTTAAAATGTTATCCTGTACAATCATGATCCGAAAAATCAACATTTTTAAAAATAAGAACATGAAAGTGAAAAAGAAGGCTGTATATGATTTCAATTGCCACATCTATGCGAGATTTTCATTCTCAAATATTTGCCATACTTCCTCGGACTTCCTCTTATTTTCTTAACAATTCCCCATACATCTTTGAATTTCTCCAAACTTTTCTAGTCTTGCTCAATGTTGCCTTCATCGTATGACTTACTTCCCGGATTTCCACAAAATTCCTGATCAGTCCCCTTTGCGTGGAAGTTTTCTTGGTTGGTTGGTTGAGATGCAGAGAGAAAAGGGCGGGTTAGGTCGCCCCAACACTGGGTTAGTTTGAAATTGAATTTCGATGAAAATTACCTTAGATTGGGTTAATTTGAAATTGAATTTAGCCCTATCCACCCAGCTTCACCTTCGAAGAGTATGTGGGTGATAAGTCACAAAGTCTGCATATGAGTTCTTCTTGGAGAATGACCATTGTGTGAAGGTATTTTCTCAGGCTACAGTGTCCGGTTATTAGCCTGATTTGATTCCTGTTTAGTTTTAGGATCTCTTCAGAAAGTTTAGGTCACGGTTGTTGTACCATTAGCTCACTGTGTCCGAGCATCGGAAGAGTTTGCCAGTGGGTTTGTTGTTGTCTATACACCCATTGGTTTATTTTGTTTTTACCGAAGATTTTGTGGTACCAATTGCCAGTTCAGGATCACTATAACTGGCTGCTGATCCTTCTCGTGCCAGAGCATCTGCTTTTTCATTTCCTTTAATTCCTTTATGTCATGACACCCATTTAAGGGTTACCATGTTTGCAATACCTACTTGGGTTTTTGAGATTTTCCAAGCATTCTCAGATAAGTTTGGATTTTATTTCGCAACTGTTGAGTGCTTCAATCGACGCTTGACTGTCCGAGCAGATAAAGGATGTTTTTTCTTGTGTATCCCTTCCTTAGATTTTCTCTCAGACAGGAGTCGATGGCATAGGTTTCTGCTCGGAATACAGTGGTGTATTCTCCAAGAAGTTGACTGATATCGTATCTGGGAGTTTGTCCATATATTCTAGAGCCGGTTCCAGTTCCTCTTTTGTAGCCTTCAGTTAACCAGACAATTTCTTGTGTTACCTCAGTGTTTCCTACTGGAACAATCTCGATGGCGAAGGGTTTTTTGACGGATTTTTCCAACATCATATAGTCGTTTTTTTATGGTTAAAATCGGGTTTGTCATTATTATGGTGATTGCTGCATGTCCACTTGGTTTTGGGTTCCAACTTTCGTTCAGCTGGAGACGATATGCCCCGATTCTAGCCTTTGCTTTGACGATAAGGTCAATTGATGGTAGGTTTAGGATCGTTTCCATACTTGCCGTCAGTGTGCTTTTCTGTGCACCATTAATACGAAGACATGCAAGTCTCTGAATTTTGGCTTATCATTGGTCTTACAGCCGTAGTGTATACAAATGACGCTTTTAGTCCCCATGTTTTCCGAATCGCTCTTTTTAGTGACATCAACGTCATCTTGCTTTGGGTAGTTATCTTTTGAATGTGTTGGTTCGATGTCAGCTTCATATCTAGGATGACGCCCAGAAATTTAGCTTCCCTACCAAACTCCAAGGTTTTTTGAATAGATTGGGGGTATTTGAGTTTTGACTACAGATTGCGTTTTTATCTGTCAAGGTGAATAAACCGGGTTATTAATTTTTTTGCATGCGCTGATTTTTTAAGTGCAATCTTACTGCTTCACTAGTGACTGGTGGAGTAGATCGACTAAAGAAAGTTGCTGAGAGCAGTAGACAGCGTAGTGACACCATCTATACACAAATTGAAGCTGGTCTACAAGATGGGAGTTTAACGAGTTTGCAATTTCACAAGGTTTGTGTAAGCAGTTATATAGGTACATCCAACATATCCAACGTGCAGTAAAGAAAAAAGGTGAGCAACAGTTTCAAGCAACTAGCGGCAGTGAACCCAAGCGTACCAGATGATCTTACGAGTTTCTTGCGCACTGTTTCTTTTATGGGAAGGAATGTCTGCCACCAGACTCTTAACACCCAGAACGGTGGAAGACTTTCAGAGTGCAAAACATTGGATAAGAAAAATAGTGACTTACTTGGAAATAATATTATTCAAGTTTGTCAAAACCGCGTTTACGAATGGGGAGATAAAGTTCGCGTACGTATTATGGGAGCAGCGACTGATCTGCATGCAGCTGGTGGACGGTGCTATACAAAATTCTATGCTATACAAAATTCATGGCCGCTCGAAATGTTTAGAGCGCACAGAACAAAGGGATCATTGGTATTTCAAGTGAAGAGGATGAAGGTTTTACGGTTGTTATGTTATCTCCACTATGAACAGTAATCGTAGGCGCATGTGGAGTTCTGTGGAACTATATGATACCTACATAAGCAATGAGGGTATAAGAAGCCGTAGAACTTTAATTTCAGATCTTTTAGACTATTTTGGTAATGATCTTGTGGTTCTCAGTTCATCAGGAATAGCTAGTATTATTTGCTTCCGTAAAGAAGCAGCACACATGATGTCTTCAACATGTTCAGAATTGCTTCTAAAATTAAATCTGAGATTAAGGCTGTTTATGTTGGACAACCGAAGGATTACACTATTGTCTTATTGGAAACATTGTAACTGGAACTGTGTCAGAAACGTATATCCCTCTACAAGTGTCTCTTGGTGTAACACTCCATCAAGCTTATTCATCGAGACAACTTATTGATTTGCTGAATGGTTTTGGAATTTGTTGTAGCTATGACGAATTAATGAGGTACAAATTCTCAGCAGGAACTACAGTTTGCAGTAACATGCAATCAGCAAACTTCGAACTACAGGGAATGGATAGCTTGAAGCCCGATTGTCTGATTCAAACGGTAGTAGACAATTTTGATATACAGAATACAGATCTCCTTAGCAAATGGACTGAGCTATGATAGTATCACAACAGTCTAAGGATAGTGATAATGCGGAATCTGCTGTTGCTAATGAACGGTTGAAAAAGGTCGAAACTATTGATCTCAAACTACCTGACGTACAAATCCAGCATTACTATGGTACTTATAAAACACCCATGCCCGACGCTGTAGCTAAAAGGTTTGTTCAGCCAATATGAGTTTTGGCACGAACAATTGTGTCACTTGAAGTAGCTAGAGCTAGTGATTTCAATTTTTTCAAACAAATGTGAGAAGATTCTAGCAACACACTGGAATATGGTGGCTTCATGACGAAGTGTGCTCGAGAATCACATACGGATATCTCTTCAAGAACTAACACAGTTTACTCACCACTCTTAGATATGAAGCCAGCCAATCATGAACCGATAATCACCGCTATATAATATGGAGCTCAAAGGTTGACACAATCTATGGGGCAGGAATTCACAGTGCTTACGGCAGATCAACAACTTTATCGCTTAGCTGTGGAAGTGTTAATGGGTTTATCAATAAAAATTTAGAAACTTCCACGTACGGTAAGGGGGAAATTCCTCCTTATGTCATTTGTTGGCTGCGTTGGGACATTTATGTCATGTTCTGGCCTAGAAGATGTGCTGCAAGGAGCGTTTGCTGGTGTTGGAAAAAAGTTTCCACACAATATTCGAGCATCACGCATGACTGTGGAAGAACTACTTTCATCTTTGTTCTCTGAAGAAGACATAAGTGACTTTGATTCTTTAATGATTTACCTGGAAATATACATATAGCGAGTAAGAGTAGAACAGGAAAGCATTGGATAAACTGTCTAATATAGCCACTATTTATCATGTTAATGTTCATACGAGCCGAACGCGAAGGTAACTGGCCTTTGCATTTGTGGTCACTTGAAGCAATGATACTTTATTTTTTTGCTTCAGGGCATTGGAACTCGTTATGCATCATATTATCTGCGAAGCTAGAACAACTGGATCCCGTTCTTCGTGAAAAGTTTCTGAGCGGTGAGCATGTAGTCCGTCATATTTCCGGGATATGGAATGACATATGGACCGACATGCGCTTTGGTAGAAGTCGTGGTGGAATAAAAGGAATAACGTTGAAATTAAATATGGTGAAGAAGTGGGCCCTATCATTGCATCTTTGCGGTCAGCTATCTAAAGATGTAGGTACAAGATATGATAGCTGGTGAAGAATTAAAGAAGGTGCATACGATTCACAAAGAGGAAAATGCAGCAAGAATTAAATCTGATGAGGAGGATAGGCAGAAAATAAGAAAAAAAACTTGAAGCATGTATAAATCCTTTGGTCATTGAAGATCACGCTGATGGTATTGTTAATCATAGTGGCCGTATTGGAAATACGAAAGTAAATGTGGATGATTTCGTATGCCTCGGAAAAAAGGCAACGACAAAAATTTCAGGAATCACTGCCGAAAGGATTTTATGTACCTTTGAAAAAGGAAGTTGTCACTTTGTCAAATGACAAGAAACATAATATGTTGGTTCAACAAACGAGTATCTATAACACAGAGGCTATCTACGCACGTGCCCAACAACTAATAACACGTAATGTTGAAATATGCAGCCTTCCAACTTTGTTTGGTTATGAATTGTCAACAGTCCCGTCAGCACTATTTGATAAATTTAGGGACATGAATCCGTCCTCCCAAAAATCACAGTTAATGAATCAATTGAGTGTACGGGTCTCGTCTAGAGGGAAATTTATGAATGCCTTGATTATAGATGCTAGTGCTCTTTGGGGAATATTCATTGACCAAAAGTTGGTACAATACAAACTTATATTGACAATGTTATTGCAGTAATCATGAAGCACTTTGAAGAACAGGACACATTTCTTGTATTTGATAGGTACTTCGAGTACAGACCAAAGAGTGCAACGCGGTCAAAAAGAGGAGTTAACAGTACTTCCAAGCAACTAGGAGCAGACTCACCTCTTCCAAGTCGCAACAGTATATTAACCCATTCATGCAATAAAATACAACTAACAAACATAATTTGTAATCAACTACTACAACATAGTCAGTTTCTTCCACACAAGTTAGTCATTACTGGTACTGATACAATACCAAATGAATTACAAACTCCTGGTATTGTATCATTGTAATTCCTCGCTCAGATTTGGAAACTCACCATGAAGAAACAGACATTATAATTGTTCAGCAGGTTATTCGTCTGTTAGGGTGTGCAACAAGCAACATCAAGATTTTATCTGATGACACTGACGTTTTTGCTGGGCTTGTACACTTTTACAGAAAGCTGAATCTTAAATGCGCTATGGGGAGAGTTATTATAATATATATTATAATTTCTGGAAGACGGCTCTCTCTCTCTCTAAGTCATAATCAATGATGTTCCTTAATATAGGTATTTATAGGCATGCTGATGGAAAATAAGTTTCATATTTTGTAGATGATCTTCTAAACCAAGTTAGTCTTACCCATATAAATAATAATTATATTCATTCGAGGACAAGGAAATGAAGATAGAGTTAGCACATACTTATTGGAAAAGAAGCCCTTTATCTATCTAATTACTCAAAATCAAAATTTTTCAGTTAACTGTCATATGAAAAACAATCCTATTCTATAGATACAAAAATCCTAGATCTTGTCTAAATTGAGGTCAATTGAAATTAATTAAGGGATGAAACACACATAGGGGACAGTTAATTTGCAGGCTCATAATTATTAGGGTATTCTTATCAAGTTTATCAAGAAAAAGTGAAACATAAGTGAATTAAGTTTAATTAGAGAACTTTCAATTATTACTCCTTGACTTAGTTTATTGCACGAAGAATTGTTCTATGACACAATATTTTTCAACTTAAGTCTTTTGAACCCCCTCTGAATAAATAAACAAAACCGAAAGTGATTTACTTGCAAATTAATTTTTAAATTCGAAAACAAATTTAGCTGTACACGTAGGGTGTCGTATAAGGAGAACTCCTGCCAGTGAAGCCCCCAGACAAGAACCGCAACGGATGAATTATAACGACGTAGGAGTTATTATATTTTAATATCAAGCCCCGGTCTGGAAGATGTACAATTCGTATTTTCGGGCTCGAATAAATTTACTGCGATTTAATTCAATCGTATGAATAAAACACAATCATATAATGCCCACCAGTGACAAAAAATTATACGGCTGTACCGGAGTTTATAATTTAATTTTTCGGTTCTGGGCAAAGCCTACGCATATACGTCGAACCTGGCGGTAATAATTCTTAAAAATAAAACAGTTGCAATAATTTCTTGTGGAGTAACTCTAATAAATATTAAGATATGTGAATCTTTTTAGCAAGGTGAATAATAGCTTGTGTACGGATACATTTTTATCCAAATGTGTATCAAGTATTTTACATTCCAACCAATATAAAAATCTGCTGGGATCAATCCTGAAATTTGAACCTGTGAGCGAACGATTATGCTAGGTATACCTAAGGGTGAAAGGAACATTCTGTTACTACTCCTTACTGTCTGTACACGCACCAACCGAAGACAAAGATGAAGCAGTGAAGGACGAGTTCGCACTACCAGAACTGGATATAAAACTTATTTTGGGAGGTTTTAATGCAAAGCTAGAGGAAGAGAAGCGCCATTAAGGGCCCATGTGAGTACAGAAAGCCTACATATATTCTCAAATGATAAGACTTGCAGAACTAGCAGCATCCAAAAATCTCCTTATTAAATCTAAAAGGTATGAACATAAAGATATCAATATAGAGAGTAAGAAGCTGTCCAGGGCCAGATGCGGACTCGGACCATTTTCTCGTTAGAACAAAGCTGAGAATCACGATAGCAAGTTAAAAAATGTGCAATTCAAACAAAATCAACAGTGGGATACAGCAAGAGTGAAAAATGAAGAAATCAGGAGGTGTTTCCAGGCAGAAATAGAGCACCGAAGTCAAGAAATTACAAACACAGATGACGTCGACACGAGTTGTAAAGTACTAGGTATCCGAAGTAATCATAGAGGCAGCAAGAGTTACTGTGGGAGTATAGCCAAGAAACAAAATTAGAAACCATTGATACGATCCGCAATGCGAGAGGGTACCTTTAAAGGCCATTTTACAGTTTGCAATTCTATCTGCAATATGCAAGAAACTTGAACGATGCATGTGCAGAATTTAGTCAGTTGGTTGTTTTCTGCAAGATTCTTGAAACCTGAATAGCAGTGCATGCAATTGGTTTGGTGCCATTATTCTTGAACGGTTTTCGCGAGAGCTGGAGAATTTTTAGTAATAATGATGCCTTAAAGTGGTTGCTATTGTTTTCTTCGTTTCATATCGACTTTAATCACTTTTTTCATTTTTGGAAAATGCAAACATCAATAACACAAAATTAAAAACAAAAAAGTATTGTTAAGGTTAGAGAACGAAATAAGACGAATTGCAAGGTGTAAAACGACGTGCAAGAAATCTCGAATGCAATTTTTTTGCATGCAAAAAATTGCATTCAAGTTTTCTTGCAAGCTGTAAAATGGCCTTAAGGAGAGGAATAATGCAATACTAGTAATAAGGAGAGAGGCTATAAACTACTAAAAAGGAAAAAAAGAGAACAACAAGATCAGGAGTTGCAGGAGCTGGAAGTCGATGGAAGGAAGAATACCAGAAAATTCTATAAGAAAATAAGAACAAGAATGGCTCTAGACCCAGAACCAACAACCCCACATTATCACTGATATATTCGAATACTTGTTATTTTGAATATGACACTTGCAAAGCAAAATTTAAATTAAAACAGCATTTAAAGAATCACAAACTAACACATTCGAATATTTATACTTTTGAATGTGACTCTTGTAAAGCAAAATTTAAACGAGAAACCGATTTGGAGAATCAAAAACTAACACATTCGAATATTTATACTTTTGAATGTGACACTTGCAAAGCAAAATTTAAACGAGAAACCTATTTGACAAATCACAAACTAACATATTCGGATATTCATCATTTCGAATGTGAACAAAAATAGGTACATTTTCAAGAATCACGAAGTAATACATTCGGATATTTATCCTTTTGAATGTGACACTTGCAAAGCAAAATTTAAACAAAAAGACGATTTGAAAAATCACAAACTAACGCATTCGAATGTTTATACTGTTGAATGTGACACTTGCAAAGCAAAATTTAAACGAAAAGGTGATTTGCACATACACAAACGAACAACGGGACAACGGAGATCTAGTAACCAGGCAAGATGCAGCAAACATGGAAAGAGTACTTTGAACATCTACTTAACCAGGGTTATACAAATAACGAAGAACCGGCCAGGCGATGAATGCCGAACTCTTGAAACATGCCGGAAACAGCCACATCCCAACTACACGAACTCATAAGAACTATATGAAAAAACGAGAAACTCCTAGAAGACTGGAAAGAAAACATCATAATTACCTTACACAAAAAAAGAGATAGAATGATATGTAAAAATTATAGAGGAATATCGCTCATAAACGTGGCATATAAAGTTCTATCAAATAAAATCCTGTCGAGATTAACCCCAACACAACCTTGAAAACGTCAATCAGTTCAAGTACCTAGGTTCGATCATCACAGCCGACAATGATGTCGCCGAGGAAATAAAGTACCGAGTAAAAATGGCAAGCAGCTGCTTCGATGCCCTTCAGAACATATTTGAATGCAAAGAAGATACTAGAAGATCCCAAATCAAAGTATACAAAACTGTCATTATACCTTTCATTTTGTACGGCTGCGAATCGTGATTGCTAACGGTACGAAATAAAAAAGTCATCCTCAGATTGGAAAGGCGAATCTTAGGAAAATATACGGCCCGGTAAAGGACCTACAGACGCAGCAATACAGAAGCAAAACGAATGCAGAACTGAGAGAGATATACTATGAACAAGATCTGAGCAACATAATAGAGGCTCAAGGGCTGAGTTAGGCAGGACTCGTGCATAGGCAACCCATAGGACCCAAGACAAATATTGCTGCAGATTACCGCGTTAGCCAAAGCCCAACAAGGGCTGTAGCGCTACGAAGTAAATATTTCCACCAATATGCTGTCCTCTGTCATTGTCAAGGCAGCTGAAGAGAGGACAGGATGTTCGCACCTCATAAACAATCCTATTCCTTTAGCAGTTCTGATTTTAACTGGATCATCAACTCCTGCTGATTGCGTTGAATGAAAAAATTTCAGTTATTTTCTTCTTCTACTCTCTTTACTATTAGGCAATTCAAACCACGTGACATTCAAGATGGCGTGGCGGCCACACATGGGCCAAAAAACACAAAAAAATATCTAGTTTCTGCCCGAATTAATAGTTTAGGTACCTAGTTAACAAATATTTTATTAAATAATGAAAATCAGAGTTGTAAGCAAAACTCTATGCAAAATAATTTAAAATACGCATAAAAATATATTCAAAACAAACTTGCTTGGCCGCCACGCCACATTGAATTTTCCTTTTTGACAGATGGATTGAATTGCCTAATGGAGTCAAAACATTGTAGAACACAACAAGAACACCATGCTCATTTGACATATTTCAAAAATCAAAATGACAATATTCCATCTAGGTGTTTTTCTCACATTATTTTTTCTGCCAACATGCTTTTATAAGCAAAGTGATGGTCAAGATGATAAGGTGAGGATGAAATAATTATTTTTTTCAGAAAGTTTTTGATTCAATTATTTATCTTATCTTTACTAGGCCCATGTTGAAGTCGAAGATTCACATGATTTGGATGCACAAGTTCGTGTTCTTGGAGGACGTAGCTGTTCAACAAAACAGTACGGTTTCATGGTTCTAGTGATCAGGACGCACCAGGGTACATCGTACAGAACATGTGGAGGAACCCTGTTTAAGCCTGGCTGGGTATTAACTGCCGCACATTGTATAGACGAGTCAAAATCCAATTACTACTCGGTAATAATTGCAGCAAACACTCATAAGAGAACAATTTTAGTTGAGAAATATTATGTACACCAAAAATATAGCAAAAAAGACAGTCACGTGAACGATATAGCTTTGCTAGAGCTAAGCAGCAGATTGGATGCATATTTTAGAAATGGTGACATTAAACTTGTAAATCTTCCCAAACCGGAAGATAACGATACTGATCCGATTTGTGAAGACGGTTTAATCATGGGATGGGGCAAAATGAGGTCTTCCGAAGTACCAGAAATACCGGATCTTCAATGTGGTGATGTCGAATTGATTCCGAATCGAAATTGCGAGGATATATTTCGCTCGCGTCATTATAGAATATATCAAAGTCAAATTTGTACATACTCTGAAAAGGGCGTAGCGGCATATGTAGGTGATTCTGGGGGACCTTTGATGTGTGGTGAGGTTCAAGTCGGCATCGTTTCTTGGGGAATGGGAAAAGATGAACCGTTTCCCAATGTTTTCACTAAAATAAGTGATCATTTTGATTTTATCAATCAGGTACAGCAGGGTCATTTCAATGGAACATGTGTTTTAGGGCCTATTTTATTTTTAACTATTTTTATGCTGATATCTTGTATTTTAGTCAAATAAAAAGATAAATTAATAAATTACATTATTACTTATTTGGCAAATTACATTCTTGTTGTGTGTTTAACTTGATATTGGATTCAATTCCATTTCAATCAGTTTCCAGTTTTTCAATCCTCTTCCTAATTAAGTAACATTTTTGTATACAAGTGGACAAGAACAATATTAAAATATAATGATTCTCGCCTTTGTGAAATCAAATCCTTTGTTTTCTTACGTTTGCCGCCCGCAATGCTAGTTTGTTTAGACGGGACCGGCTTCAGATCAAAGTTACTTTACGTCGTTAATTCGGTATCAAAGGAACTATCATTTGATGAATTAAGACTTTACAAACGCGCCATACAGTTGGAACTTGTCCATTGAAATGCTTTCATTTACTTTAATAATATTTTGATTTGTTTTACGACCGCGATTTCGGTTTATCTGGGTGCGCGTTTTACCGCTTTGCATTTAGTACGATTATAATTATGAAAAATGATTTACGAGTTTGCTACGTGGCTTGTTGCGACCGTGCAATATTTACTTTTATTATGTCTCAGATTTCTTTAATTGGTTTTTGATGCGGCGGAGCGGTTGAATGGTGAATCATCGTTACACTTAATTAACTCTCTTACCTGACGCACCTGTTTGAATTGTTCCTCAAACGACCAGGTGTGCTGAGATGAGGCGCTGCCTTCCGAAGAATGCGAGCTTCCAGAAGAGGGTGGCTGAGGTTGAGGTGCCATCGGAGGCAGAAAAGCGGCAGGATGTTGGAATGGAAACGGAACGGGAAATTGGATGCCTTCTTGAGGACGGTTGTTAAGCGGAAAGGACAGCTGGTTTCTTTGGTTTTCGAAGTCGTCCTGAAACAAACAGAATATTTGCTAACTAATTCTATTTCTATATTAGTGACTAATATAACAACTTTGAAATGGGCACATTCAGTCTCGAACTGTTAAAAAAATTTATGCAAAAATATAGTGCTTTACAGTTGGATACTTCACCTTATCTATGATTAATAATTGAACTTGCACTTTCCAGTCATTTGTCTTCGAATGTTGAAAGCGACGAACGCCTCTGATGTCGGCAGCCAACTGGATTGATTAATTTGTTCAAAATTCGATAATTTCAAATAACAAATCACCTTCATTTGAACATAAATTTATTAATATTGTCAAGCCAAAAAATATCACCCTTTACAACATTATTATTTCAATACAAATTGTGTTTTGGGACTTGATGGAGATGCCGGACAGTTGCAACCCCCCAGTTGCAACAAAATAGGTTGCAACTGGGGGGTTGCAACTGTGGGAGTTCATTGTTTTGCTGTCATGAAATGAAAGAACTGAACAATTTAACATGATTATTTGAGGAATGAAATGGAAATACAAGGGAAAGAATACCAGTCGTCACAAGAAACATCAGGCCCAGTGTCACAATTGGTGGTAACTTGGACTGGTTATCAAACTCATAGTTGCGGGTCGACTTTGACTACATTGAATATTCTGAAGCTTGACCAATAGTTTTGGCTAAACCACACATTATGAAACAATTACATTGTAGGTTACCAGTGTCTTGTGGTTGCCGTTGGGCTACCACTGTTTGTGAAACTGGCGCTTAGGAACAGATCCAGTCGACAGAAGATGACCAAAAACAGACTTGGGAAGACTTTAGCCAATTCTAAGCGATTGTCCGATCGGTCATCAGACAGACGGAACAGCTATGTTTTCTTAAATTAAAAATGGAGTGTGCCATACAAATTTCGAAAAACAGAAAAGCGGCTGGACCTGACAACATTTCAATAGAGGCATTGGTCGATGGAAACCTGACTCATCTTACAAAAGTACTCAACTAAATATATGAAACAGGAGAAATTCCAGAAGATAGACTTAGATGAGTTTTCATTTTCTTACCTAAAAAGAACAGCCCTAAGTCCTTGATGATCAGTTTGATGAGTCACACACTTTTGAAAATAATCCAACAGAGAATATATCGAAAATGTGAAGAACAACTAGATGAGACGCAGATTGACTTTAGAGCAGGATTAGGAACTAGAGAAACATTATTTGCTATCACAGTACAGATAAGTTGAGAATACAAAAAAAGTATATACGTCCGTTTCATTGACTTCCAGAAAGCCTTTGATAAAGTGCTACATGATAAACTTATAGAGAACTTAAAAAGTATGAATTTGGATCCAAGCGATACACGATTAATAAAAAATATCTACTACAACCAAACGGCAGTAGTGTGTGTTGAGGACATAAATATAGATGAAATCGAAATTTAAAAGGGAATTAGCCAAAGCTGCGTTCTATCCTCACAACTGTTCAATCTATATTATCAGTTTGTATTTCAGAAAGCGCTGGAAGAGAGACGCGAGGGTGTAAACATTGGAGGGACATCAATAAACCACCTAAAATTCCCCGATGATACTGCTATAATGGCTGAGAGTGCAGAATATCTTCAAACCCTATCAAAGAGAGTCAAAAGAGAGTCTGAAGAAGTAGGACTCACTATAAACACCGAAAAAAGTAAATTCATGTTTATACGTAAAAACCCAAACACTAACCCTTTTCTCACATTGAATGGAAAACAAATAGACCTGGAGTAAAAATATAAATATCTCGGTTCAGTCATAAATGCTCAAATCCAGACGACAAAATCAAGATCAGACTAGAAATGGCTGGAAAGGCATTTGTCAAATACTTCTCAATGCTTACAAACAGAAATCTAAACCTGCACATCAGAATAAAGTTAATAGAATGTTATGTGTGGTCAGTATTATTGTGCGGAGAAGAAACTTGGACAATGAAAGTTTGAATGACCAAAAAACTTGAGGAGTTTGAGATAACCAACGACGAAGTCCTAAGACGCATTGGTCACAATAGAAAGCTGTTGGCCACTCATTAAGATAAGGAAAACATCTTATATAAGACACATCTCACCTACTGCTCCAAAACATAATGCAGGGTAGAGCAGAGGGGAAGAAAAGTATCGGCAGAAAAAAAAATCCTGACTCCAAAACATAAGGGAATGAATGGACAAAACTCAGCGTCAACGAATCGTTCCATGTTGCATTCAGAAACGTGTTCGCCAACCTTCAATGAGAAGACGGCAAGAAAAGAAGAAGAAAACTGGAGTGAACCAAATACCGAAGAAATAAACATTCATTAATCAAATACTGGGAAGAAATTGGAAATTCTTCAAAATGTTCCTGAGGCAAAACAAAATGATTATGCAGCTGTTGCCTTGCTTCATCGATAGAAGTGAGAGATATAGACCTGGAACCAGCGTTAAGAATGAATGTGAATTGATCATTTTCGAAGGACTCTGCAATGATGTTGCAAAATGTATTGTTAAACAGCTAGAGGAGAATTGAAAAACATGTTTGAACAGATTACCGTGATATTATTGCGAATAGGCAGCTTCAAACTAAATTATAAGTTTATACTGGGCAACGATAAAAAAATTCTCTCTTCGTCTTTAAATAAGGACTGCTAAGATAAAATATATTCGACGATGATACACGAATTCCTGGAAGTAGGGAGACGATCTTGAAGGCGAACCTAGAAATATAACTACATGTTGAAGAAAAATAAATACTTAGTATCAGTTATTCAGATGCAAGAAAGAGCCTCTGTCAAATGCAGCACATTTATCTCTAGAACCTATGAAAAATTTCAAAACGAGCTTCTACCCATATCAATATCTAGGGTAATAGGGGCGCAATACCGTTTTCATTCCTAGCCTTGAATAGTGGATATTGGCAGGTGAACTTCATTAAAAAAGATAAAGAGAAGACCGCCTTTCCGCTTTATTTTAAAACCTTATAACTTTGCCCAGGAAATTCTTGTTGAAATCAGCGTTTTTCTTTATAAGTGTGTTATTGTTACTGTTTTGTTCGCGAACCCTTGAATAAACTTTTGAAAGTAACCGGCGAGTCCCATCAGTTGTCTCACTCCTTTGACATCCTTCGGCGGCATGGTATTTTGTAGTGCCATCACTTTTCTTGGGCTAGGTTTCACTGTGCCGTTTTCTATAACAACTTCCAAATATTCAGTACGAGTCTGGAAGAAAATGCATTTTTCAAGATTTAGTCTAAATCCGGCGTGCGAAAGTGCTCGTAGGACTAACTCAACTTTCTTTAGTCCTCCACAGTTTCACTGGGAATTAGCACTTCATCCAAATAAACAAAAGCTATATTGTCCTTCAACTTTCCAAGAGCCTTATCGATTGCTTTCTGGTAGCATGAAGGTGAGTTTACGATTCCAAATGGTATCATCGTGTATTCATAATGTCCATCTGGAGCTATGAACGCAAGAAGATGTCTTGACTTCTTTTCCACCAGAACTTAATGAAACCCTGCCTTCATATCCAATGTACAATAATATTTAGCAGTGCTAAATGCATTAATTTGATCCTGAATTCCTGGCAGAGGATAAGGATTTCTCACAACCCTTATTAAGATCTCGATAGTCGACGCAAAGGCGAAGATCCCCGTTCTTTTTCTTAACTAGTACAATTGGGCTTGCATATTCGGATGTACTTTCCTGAATTATGCCTTCGCTTAAAAGTTCTTCATTTATTTTTTTAAGTTGCATCCTTTCAGCATAGGCTAGAGGTCGTGGCCGATAAGCAACAGGAGTTTCATCCTTCAAGGAGATCATCAGGTGTCCTGTTACTACTGCTGGTGGAGAGTCTTCTATAGCTTCCCTTAACATCTCCATTTTTCTTTCCACTGTCTCGTCCATTTCTGACGTCTGTTGTTGATTACCTATCATTGATTTGTTGCACATATCGTATTGCTGCGTCAGCATTATGTTGCAAGTCCAATCCATTACTTGTCTTGATCAGCTTGAGGCCAGGCCTACTGATAACGTCCGATCCAATTATGGCCTCCAAATCAGGGATGGTGTCGTCAGTGACTATCAGGAACGCCACATCTAATGTAACATGCGGCAAAAAAACAATGATCATACAAGAGCCTTTGACTTGAGTAAATCCTTATCCAAGTTCTGTCAACCTTCTTTCACTAGAAATGATGATAGTACCCAGCTGTGTTGCCACATGTTCATGTAATCATGAGAACTCAGTTTCCGTGTCCAATAGATAAGTGAACTTCTCATTATTTTCACTAATTGCTGTGGCTATTGGTATCTCATCCAGGTATCGCCTCCCTTTGACAAGCAATATCTTTCCAGAATTCTTCCCGGTATCAGCCATTTTCTTATTTGGAAGTCCAATTTTGAAATAAAACTTTTCCTCCGTGCGTCCTATCGTTTTGCAGTGCGTACACACACTGGTGATGGTTATTTCTTTTGAACTCAGAAAAGGATGTATCTGCTGTTTTTTGTTTGTATATGCATTCAAACGATTTATACCCAGGCTTTTTACATTGATAACAGGTTCCAGTGAATTTCGTAGTTTTTGCTTCAGCACGTTTCTTAGGTACGGCTCATACCTGTTTCTTCGATGAGGCCGTTCAGCTTGAAAGTTCCTATTAAGCTGACTTCTTGAACTATGTTGCTCGATGCGTTGTCTCTGTTTTTCATTGTCCCTCTCGCTCATGAGCACAATCAACTCATTTTCATTTGGTGGTTTTCCTAATCGCAGTGCAGTCTTGGCTTCGGTGTCATCCAAACATCCTTCAATAATGCTACGGGTAACTGTCCACGGATATTCAAGTTCATGCATATTCTGGATATGACCTAACTTTGAGTGACAAAAAGCAGAAAGTGTATCGAATTCACTGCTTCTTATAGTGGTTATAACATGGTGTCTAGAGTAAGGCGTACCCACCACTGAAAATGAACTGCTCAGATCTGTAACTAAATTGGCCCAAATTTGCTCTTTCGATTTCCACTGTTTAAAATAATGAGCAGCTCGATTCTGTAACGTAGTCCCCCCTTTGACAATCATATCTTCGTCTTCTAACGTGTACCTAATTTTATTTTTACTAGCAATCTCTAAGCATTCCTTCAAACTATATGGAGATTCATCTAACATAATAAAAGGTTAACTTACAGTTGCAGTTGTTATTCCGTTACTCAAATTATTTACACTTGATTGCTGCTCCAACAACTTTACCATCAATAGTTTGCTTGTTGCTTTTCTTCCCGCTCAGTCTGAATTCTCTTTTGTTTTTTATCTCGTTCTGCATGCCCTTTTTTTTTGTTGGCGTTTAAAGTCTTCTATAGATTCTGCCCAAGCTGTTATATGTACTCTGAACAATTTTTCTTGTTGTTGGGCTTATTTCTCTTATTAAGAGTACGCGCAACTTTGGTTTGGATACCTTTCCGCATGCTATTAGTATTTGGTATTTGTACTTTCTCAATGGTCTTGTCCAAACTGGATAGCGGCACATCACTGTTAATTGATACCGCATCACTTTCACTACTGCTACTCATTGTCGTCCACCTATCGTTC
Source organism: Ceutorhynchus assimilis (assembly GCA_917834065.1). NCBI lineage: Eukaryota > Metazoa > Arthropoda > Insecta > Coleoptera > Curculionidae > Ceutorhynchus > Ceutorhynchus assimilis. The sequence goes on from OU892287.1 coordinate 14,118,504, forward strand.
ACTACAACGAAATCAATAACAATTGTTCACAGGCAGAGATTTACCGTCCACGGAATGTTAGTTTTTTTTTTTCAATAAAAAAAATAGGGTCTTTTTGTTTTGTTTTTCAACAAAAAAAGCCGGCTTTCTATTTCCAATGGAACAATTCTGTTTTTAATGCAAATTTCGACGAGCTACTACTAGAACTACACCATACAAATTTTCAACAGAACACATATTAACAAAATTATGGTAACACATCAACATAGCTCCAGTAAAAGTCTACCAAATAAATGCAAGAGTCTTGGTACAAAACCAAGACCAAGAGCAAGTTTTGGTGCAAGACCAAGAACAAGACTGTACCCTGCAAGACCAATACCAAGACCACTTATTGGACTGCAAGACCTAGACCGCATATACAAGACCAAGACCAAAACTAACCCGGTCTTGGTCTAGGTCTTGCATTTGCTCATCACTAACCAGTGTTTGTGTCATGAAGACCACGTACTGACAGTTCTTGGAAATTTTGCCAAAAGTAAGAAAAGGCTGGCAAAAATTCTGGCTGTGTTTTACAGATTAGGGCCGAATATAACCAAACTGAGACAAAGCTGATAGAAACAAGACCTACCAAAAAGTCCAAAAAGAACCCCAAAAAAAAAAACAAAATGCTAACAAGGAATTGGAAATCATACGTGGTTGACTAGAAAATGTACAAGGACATTACGAGAGATTTGCAAGCGTCTGTATATCTACCAGAGAGCTTTTTGGTGACTATTTCACTAGAGTGTTTTACACTGGCAAAATGTTATAGGAACGGCCGGTTTCTTACTGACAAAACTCCTACGTGTTCCTACACAAATTTTCAACAGAACACATATTAACAAAATTATGGTAACACATCAACATAGCTCCAGTAAAAGTCTACCAAATAAATGCAAGAGTCTTGGTACAAAATCAAGACCAAGAGCAAGTTTTGGTGCAAGACCAAGAACAAGACTGTACCCTGCAAGACCAATACCAAGACCACTTATTGGACTGCAAGACCTAGACCGCATATACAAGACCAAGACCAAAACTAACCCGGTCTTGGTCTAGGTCCTGCATTTGCTCATCACTAACCAGTGTTTGTGTCATGAAGACCACGTACTGACAGTTCTTGGAAATTTTGCCAAAAGTAAGAAAAGGCTGGCAAAAATTCTGGCTGTGTTTTACAGATTAGGGCCGAATATAACCAAACTGAGACAAAGCTGATAGAAACAAGACCTACCAAAAAGTCCAAAAAGAACCCCAAAAAAAAAACAAAATGCTAACAAGGAATTGGAAATCATACGTGGTTGACTAGAAAATGTACAAGGACATTACGAGAGATTTGCAAGCGTCTGTATATCTACCAGAGAGCTTTTTGGTGACTATTTCACTAGAGTGTTTTACACTGGCAAAATGTTATAGGAACGGCCGGTTTCCTACCGACAAAACTCCTACCTGTTCCTACCTGGACAAAACCAACCCAACATGATGGTTTTTCAGCGACAAAATTTTGTGTGGTTAATGTAAAAAACTATTGAGTTTGACAAGTGTCATCCAAAGAAAATAAATTTTCCAAATGAAAATTTGGCTTGTTTTTCTCGTGAAATAGTCCAGCCGAATACCACTCTAAGAAAAAATTATGTAGGCAAAATTATTCTCTTGGTTTTATTCAGGTTTGTTGCTTTTTGGTAATTTCGCGAATGACATTTTTGACAAAACTACGAGCCGTCAGGCGAAAATTTTGCCAACAAAATTTTTTCTCTTGTGGTATTATATATGAAGAAAATTCCTGAAAAAATACGTAGAGAACTAGAAGGGCAATTTTCCATTGATGCGAATCAGTCAAACCACACGCTGCTGTGAAAGTTATTCCTATTTTTCAGAGCTCTGAGGATCTTTCATTTACCTAATTTTTCATGTTATGTTCAGTGTTCAGTCTTGTTCTGATCTTCTGTCATATGTTTTAGTTTGTCTTATTACTGTTGCAACATCGTATTCGAAAAACAGAGCACCCTTGAGAAAATATTGCTGAGGTGAAAGAAGCATCAGCTACATCAGAATGGGAGAAAATTCCTCAGAAATCTGATAAGTGTTTGAAAACACGATGCAATCTGATCAAAACCCCTGTCACAAACCAAAATTCCATCGTGCAACCGACGCATTTTATCAGAAATTTATCGATGCAACGGACAGATATTAATATTTTGCAGCCACTATATCACCGAGAGACAAAAGCTATTAACCGATCGTGATTAATTTCTCGATTACCTTTATATTTACCCGAAGGCTAGTATTGTAATTTCGCTCCCATACGATTTGCATTTCAGTTCGATGCAACTAGATGGTCTGGCTTATTTTTATACGAGATGCATTTGCTTAGGGTAATGAATTATAGCGTTTTAGCTATATAAAGGAGCTTGAGAACGTACGTAAATTATTTCCTGTTCATCTTTGAAAATTCGAAATAATAGTAAAACATTCTTACCCTCACATTAATATCCCTCACTTGCATTTTCAATTTGGTAAGTACGTCATTGTGATCGGCGAAATTGCCGTGTCGTCTGATTTCGTCACAACTGTCATGATCCTCTTGTTCTGTTCCAGAATTAGGCTCGCCATCGCTCATATCTTCTTCATTATGTGACTGCAAGAAAATTATTCTAATTAGGTATGATATGGGTATAATGGCGTGTCTCAATTACCCCTTTTGTAACTTGATAAAAAGTGAAGCACTATTAAGTGGTTTAATATAAGAAATATTCCCCCTTTTAATCAATGGATAGTCTATTGACTTTTACTGCTTCAAGAGGGTATCAACCGCATAAACTTGACAAATGTAAGTTAAACTGGATTATGTTTTAGGAAACGAATTGAGAAAATAATTTACTGAAATTGATAATGTTTCTATTCTAAACGCCTAACAAGCTGAAAAGCAACGAGGCAATATTTGTATGTATAATAAAATGATGAATTAAGATGCTATTAAGCAGCAAAACACAAGATTACGATTGGAAAACCCCCTCTAGTAGTAGAATTAAAAGTATCAAATAACAAACAAATCTTAACGATAACTTGGTCGAACCAAAAGGGAAATGCACTTATCTGGATTCGATCCGACCAAATCAATAATATTAAGTCAGAAATCTTATACGTTGTGATTTACCATAATCCAATTTCATCAAATTGCATTATATAACGTATAGAAATTTTAAAATATTCAACATTATACCTACAACGTGCAAACGGAAACCTATTAAATATAATCATATTAGCACTATTTTAATATTTCGAGTATTATTTCTATAAAAAGCTCGAATCGACGTCACTTCCTACATTCGCCGAATCTGCAAGCTAATAAATTAGCTCTCGAGGGTCCTTATGAATCCCGCCTTGAAAGTACTACTATTGAAATCAAAGGAAACCAAAATAATAAGGTACAGGCACTCTTGGCGCCTTGGCTCTGTTGGATACCGTTTTGAGCCTGAGCCTTAATATTCCAGGGGTGGAGAATGAATATAAAATATTTCATTTGCAAATTATAGTAACATTAAAACCCCATTATCGATTTTTGTCATGATTACATACAAAAATTCGATGAGAAATTGAACAAATATTATTTGATTCACTAATTAATAATTGATGGGTAAATTCCATAAAATTTAAATGTAAATTTAATGACGCAACAAATATTTTAACATTAATTTGATTAACTTCGATGTGATAATTTAAGATACAGATATAAAGCAAATAATAATTTTAATGTAAATATCTAGGAAACACCACTGTATTTTTAGAAAAAATAATGATTCAACTGCACTATCAATGGAATTAAACAGCCCGATATTGTATTCTTGGAATAAGGGTTTGCCTTTTTGTTTGTGGCCGTTTTACACAGGCCCCTACCGAATAAAATTTGTCGTGAATTTATGACTCTAGACTTATAATGGTAAAAATGTTACCACTCTTTTTAACATGTGTGAAAAATGTGGTATTGCATTGCAATCTAGGTCTCTGGTAGTAGAACTACAGAACATTAGAATCTTATAGGCTTCTGTTCAAATTTATATTCTCTACCTGATGCTATTAAAACCGTAAAATTTTCTAAACCTTAAATCGGATTTACGAATTTCAATTACCCAAACATTTCGTAGAAGTTAGATGTCACTTTATGGATGGGTTGTATATCATTTTTAGAAACAGGTAGACATTCAATAGCTTTAAAGGAATTTTGTAAAATATATGCACCACAGGCTAGAGAAAGGACCATTTCCATTACTTTTATTATACATACAACACGCTATTATAATAGATATCTAATAATGCTAGTGTGTGGTTGTCCCTAATCTACCATCAATGTAGGTAGTTCCCATTTGACGCCACTGCTGTTTAAAACACAATATAATATAAATTTAGGGTGTGTTTATGGTGGAATTTAATCGGACCACCCTTTGACTAGGGCCTCTGTTTACTTTAAACGATCGGAACAGATACAGATTTTTTAATGAAATATAAAATCTCCAAAATATAAATGGTCGGTTCATCCCGACAAAGTGACAATGGTGGCTGGTGAAAGCCCATCATCAGAAAACCGGCAGGTCCTAAACACATATTTGCACACTGGTAGGTCTCCACAACAGGTCTAGATGTGAGGAATTATTAATTATTTACTAAGTAAAGTCAAACAATCGTTTCAATAAAAAAAATAAAGGTTTGAAGAATCTGATTTCGGGTTTCAAATGGGAAAAACGGTCCTTTATTGGATTGTATTACCTGCTATAATGTTTCTTGTGAGTTTTATATTATACCTACGGGTAAAGGATGCAACTCTGTACTGAAAGTATCTAATTATTTTTTCGTCGGATTTTAAAATTTCCATTCATATTTAGAGGAAAAACCAGTAATTTACTTGTTGAACCTGTGTAAAAATGTTATGCTAACGAGCATGCGAAAAAATTGATATAATTTTATATTTTTTTGATGCGAAAAATATCACATTTTGAATAATTCAATGGCCGGTCCAAAGTTTGATCACCATTCACACTTGGTCCGTTGAATAATAATTGATCATCGATTTGATATTTGTATGATGACCAGGTAATAAATAGTCCAAATGACTATTTATTGGTTTTTTGAATTTTTGCAGTCATGCGCCGAATTTAATCAAATCGTGATTAGTGCCAGCTCTTGATTAGTTGGATAATTTCATGATGAGAATCAAGAGACGGTACTTCCTAGACAGCACACAACGTCTTAAAGACGTCTTTTTCAAGTCTGCATTACGTCTGAACATCTGAAGACAAGAAAAAGACGTTGTTTTAAGATGCCCATAAGATGTGTCGTAAATATACATCTTAAAGGCAAGTATGTGGTACATCCAGGCCTAGAAGTGAATAATGGATTTTAATAAAGAATGAAGGCTTCCACTTTTTACTATAATGGTTTTTGTATTGAAAAGAGATTCAATGACGTTTTTAAAACATGTCGTTGAAGACAACTTTAGAATATCTTAGTCCTAAAGACTCTTTAGGCAGACGTCTGAAAGACGTTGGGTTTTATAACATACGACGTCTTCAAGATTTCAAGACGCCTTAAAGACGTAAGCAAGACGTTTGAATGTGGTTTTTGGACATCTCAGGGACGTCTTTAAGATGTCTACAAAAAGTTACCACATAATTAGTTTCTCATTCAATTTAGAAGTTACTGGAAACAATTAAGAATGCTACAGAACACTTTAGAACTTTGAAAATTCTTTTGGAATTGGAGCGAAGGCGAGGGATTATCCCTAAACCTAAACAAAACAATTCTTGTTCCGTTCGCATAGAGAAGGAAGCTGAATTTGAAAGCCCCCATGTACCCGATGACCCCGCATCAGCACCAACCAGAAATGTGGAGGACCTGGTGAGACACTGTAGGATGAATGGGTCACAGTTGCTCATCGGGTGCGATGCGAATGCTCACCAGAGAGGCTGGGGAAGTACTAACATAAACGATAGAGGTGAGTCACAGTATATTATAGAAAACAAATTAGATATATTAAATAAACCTACCTTTGTAAATTCAACTAGGAAGGATGTAATCGATGTGACACTAGCCTCAAATCATATGAGGAATTACGTCACAAACTGGCATGTACCTGATGAGGCAAGTTGCTCGGATCACAGATACATCAAATTTGAAATTTTAGTGAGAATTTCATACATCTGTCAAACCTGGTATTCCAACAATAAACTGACATGTTTTGATTGTTGATTTGAACCAATCAGATTGGAATTGCATACTAACTGGTGCGAAAACTTGTGTTTTGACATTTTTTGACAAGAAATTTAAATTTTTGATTTCTGAAATTCTCTTATTAAATACAACTCGTGCAATTGAAATATATTTATAATTTTCGACAAATTTGCACTCGTGCTCTTTTTCAACTAAAAATGCATTCGGGCAAATTTCCCAAAAATTATCAATAATTTCCATTGCACTAGTTATATTACTATTGAAAAAAACTTCAGTAAATTATCGGAACCTTCGAAATACAAACTGGGATGCATACAAAGCTGACCTGGAGTACAGTCTGCCGAACATCCGGAAGACAATAAGAGACACTGAAGACTTGGAGATGGTTGTGGATGATGATGATGCAATTATCTCAGCCTTCGATGAAAATTGCCCACTTACAACAGGGACATCCACCAGGAAAGTGCCCTGGTGGAACTTGTAAAGTTAAGGAAAAAAACTAGAAGAGAATTAAATAAAGCCATGAGAACCAGGCAGTAAGAGACATACAGAACCACGTTGCAAAAGTTCAAGAAAGAGCTGAGGAAATCCCAGAGGAGGTCTTAGAAAAAGTACTGTGAGGATATAGAAAGTACTCAAGATTGTGCTAGACTACAAAGAAATCTGTCAAGGGGCCCGAAGACAATAATCAAATCACTTAAAAACAACTTTGGTGAATACACAAAGACGGTGGAAGAGACGCCTAAGAACCCACTTTCCAGGCTCAAAGATAGTTGATCAGACTCAGTGGACATGGAATGAGCCTAGACTTTGCAGAGCATCCAGGAATGACTGGCTGACCTCGAAGAAAGTAGTCAACTATAAAAAAGTCAAATGGGCTATAAAAACCTTTGACCCATATAAGTCTACAGGGACAGATGGGATCTATCCCATAATGTTACAGAACTGAACTTGCAAACTGGATAGCCTTTGGCTATATACCAAAGGCCTGAAGGCGCATTAGGGTATCGTTCATATCAAAATCTGGAAAAATAAGACAGGACACGGCGAGGTCCCTATATTATTTGAGTATAAGACACTGGAAAAACTTGTGGATAGGCACCTAAGGGACGGTGTTTTGGTAAACAGACCACTAAGCGTATCGGACAGGGATGTCAACAGAAACAGCGCTTCACCATCACAAAGAGGTGATGCTGGGTTCCTTCTTGGATATAGAGGGAGCTTTTGACAACACTTTTTTCGATTTAATTACCAGATCTCTCAAGCACAAAGGAGTTGAGGACACTTGCTGTGTGTGGATCAACTCCATGCTAAGAGAAAGAATGGTAGAAACCACCATCGCAGAGGAGACACTGGCGGCCAGGGTAAACAGGGGATGCCCATAGGGCGGGGTATTATCCCCACTCCTGTGAAATCTAGTGGCGGACGGGCTGCTTAAGGTGCTCACTGACGGAGGACATCGTGCCCTCGGATATGCTGACGACATAGTCATCATCTCACGGGGTAAATTCAACTTTACAGTTAGGGAGCGAATGCAAGACGCTTTTAGACCGAACAACAAGATGGGTGGATAGAGAAGGGCTAAACATTAGTCCCAATGAATCCACCATCGTGGCATTTACCCGAAGACGTAAAATACAAGACCTGGGACCTCTTAGATTAAGGGATGAAAATATACAGATTTCGACCGAGAGAAATACTTGGGGGTAACACTGGACTCAAAACTTACTTGGAATCAACATCTGGAAAATACTACCAGAAAAGCGGTAACATCACTCATGATAACCAGGCGCTGGCATGGAAAATTATGGGGCTTGAGACCGGACAAGCTGTATTGGACATACAACATGATGGTCAAACCTATCTTGAGAGACGTCTCCCTGGTGTGGTGTTCCAAGACACTGTAGGGAAGTGCCATATGCCAACTTAGCAAAGTGCAAAGAGTGGCCTGCTCAGGAATAACGGGGTCAATGTGATCCACAGAGCTGGAAATTTTAGTACGAATGTTGATTATTACCGTTTCTTGATTCCTTCGGTAATTTCATGATGGGACTCAAGAATCGGTTAAGGTCAAAATTTGCAGTAATTCAAGAGCCGGAAATATTCTTAATGTTGATTAAATAATATCTTATTACCGGCTCTTGATTCATTGGATATTTGTAACATGATTTTTTGAATATTTTTCCCAAAGGTAGTCAAGAGCCAAAAATATGTAAATTTTTCAAATGTTGATTGTCTTAATTCATTGAAAAATCTTAGGCTGAGTATATTTTTTATATTTTATATTTTAGTATAAATGTTGATTATTACTGGCTCTTGATTCCTTGGATAATTTTATGATGGGAATCAAGAATCGGTTAGAGTCAAATTTGCAGTGATTCAAGGTTCGAGAATAGTCTAAATGTTGATTATCTATTACTGGCTTTTGATTCGTTGGATAATTTTATGATGGTAATCAAAAGCCAATAATAGTCACTTTGCTTGCTAAGTATTAGCCCTTCATTGTAACAATGATCATATGATCGTAGTTAAGAACCGATGATAAATTCACATTTTGAATATTGACAACTGATGCTGATTTTTTGATTGTTTTTTTCTGAATGCAGTCAAGGTTGAGAATAATGAAATTCTGATCTGATTATCACCAGATCTTGAATAGATAAATAGTTTCAAGATGGGAATTGAAAGCCAGTAATCGTCAAAACTTTGATTATCGATTGGAAAATCCTTTGATCAAGAGTCGACGATAATTCAAATCTTAAATATTTGCGGCTATTGATTTTTTGAATATTTCATCTAAAGGTAGTCAGGGACCAAAATAAGGTAAATTTTCAAATATTGATGATCTTATGATGGGAATCAAGAGCCGGAAATTTTAGTGCAAATGTTGACTATTACCGGCTCTTGATTCGTTGGATAATTTTATGATGGGAATCAAGAGCCGGTAATAGTCAAAAATTTACTCTTGATTCACTGCATAGATTCTCCTACGATGGTGGTCAAGAGTCGATGGTAATTCAAATTTTGATTAGGTATTGAAGACTGTTGATTGATAGTCAAGAACCAAAAACAGATAAATTTCCTAAATGATGATTTTCCTAGTTCATTGGATAATCTTATTATGGGTATCATAGCCGAAAATAGTCCAAATGTTGATTTTTACCGGCTTTTGATGAGCTGGATAATTATATTGGAGGCGAGGCAATTCAAGTCGGCTCTTGATTCGTTAGATGATTTCATGATGAGAATAATTGAAAGCCAAAAATAGTTAATGATTATTTGAAATTTTGGTCCAAAGCTGAGCCGAAAACAAGCAAATTTCTTGACTCGTTATATAATTTATGAAGGGAATAAAGAGCCGCTAATTAGTCCAAAGTGTGATAGTTTTCTGATCTTTATAGGCTTGCTAGTTTTTCTGGGGTAATTCAAGAGCCGGTTATAGTCGAAATATTGATTTTTTACCGGCTCTTGAGTCATTGGAAAATCCCATGATGGTAGATACTGAAGAGCCAATGATTATTCAAATTTTAATTATTTATTGGAGGCTGAAGATAGCTGAAGATTGGAAAATCGGATGGATAGCTCCAATCCAAAAAAGGGCCCGAAAGACCTGTGTTCCAATTGCCGATGCATATCAGTGACAAGCACCTTCAGCGGATTTTACAGAAACCACTTAAACAGATTGTAGAAAAAGAATATGGTCCCTTTGAAATAGAAGACCAAGAAGGGTTTATAGCAGGTCGCTCATGCATTGACAATATATTTCCTCTAACACAGATTATAGAGAAAAAGCTAGCAACTACCAATGAAAAAACGCAGCTTCTGTTTGTAGATCTGACTAAAGCCTATGAGACGGTACCAATTAAAAAGTTGTGGAAAGTAACGGCAAGAACCTCTTCCAATTGTACAGCTATAGAGGCCATTAAACAACTATATTCTGATGCGAGAACTCAGATTAAGGTTGACCAAACATTATCGGAAGAATTTCCAGTGACCAAGGGCCTACGGCAAGGATACTGCCTTTCGCCCACTCTGTTTAAAATGTATCTTGATCAAGCACTGCTCGAATTACGCAGAAAATGTAATAACATGAGAATCCCACTTTTGGATGATTACACACTATACAAGCTGCACTTCGCTGACGATCAAGTTGTGATAGCTCATGATAAAGAAGATCTGGAATATATGACTAGAAAGTTAATCGAACAATACCAGAAATGTGAGAGGAGACCCAGAAGATCCCACCCTAGACAACAATTCAGCTATACAAGGTTGCGAGGAATATACATATCTTGGAGTGAAGATTGATAGCATGGAAAGAAGTGAAAAGGAAATAGCAGAGAGAATAACAAAAGGCAAGAAAGCAATTGGGGCATTAAACTCTGTACTGTGGTCGAAAAATATCACGCCCAACATTAAATCCCTAGTATATAATGCTATTGTGGAGAGCATAATGTTATACAGATGCGAAGTGTGGCAACTTAACCAACAACAACCGAACAGACTTCTATCCACCGAAATGGATTTTTGGCGTAGGTCAGCCAGAATATCTCGACTGGAACATGTGAGAAATGATAGAGTTCGCCAGATAATGAAAGTTAAGAGAAATATCACGCAAAACGTTGAAGACAGACAGTTGAAATTGTACGGTCACATCTAAAGAATGTCAACAGAAAGAATTCCCAAGTTGGTAATGGAATGGACTCCCCAAGAAAGACGAAAACGAGGACGGTCTAAATACTTTTGGATGCAAGAAATATCAAGGGCAATGTCCGAACGCAATCCTGATGTAGGAGCTGGGAATAACTCAGAGAGATGGAGAATGGAATCCGGAAGGCTAGAAGAATAAGCACAACGTGCAGGAGATAGTCAAATTGTTGATTATCTCTCAATTCATTGAATAATTGGTGAAAGTTAAATTGAAGATCTGTTAATACAATGTCTGTATGAATCTGGACATCGAGTCTTACTTAGGTATCTCCTAAGGTAAGCAAGACTCAATGTAGACGGATTTGGGATACTGAGACCAATACATATTGGGAAAATTTATTATTCAGGCCTATGATGTATCCTCTCCTGTTATTTTAACAGTTGTGTTAAAGCTCAAAATCAATACCTGTCTCTATTTTTAGAATAAACAGTGACAGATAACTTAACGTTGGTGTTAATATAACAGAAAGTGATACATCATAGGCCTGATTATCTTGTTTCAATTAACGGAGAAAATAAGAACTTAATCGAGAAAAACAGCAATGATAGGTATTCCACAATACTTAAAAAAAAAAACACTTCTGAATCGATTAGGATTAGGAGATACAACCTAGAAAAAATAATTAAAACACGAAAATCTATGGAGTAGAAGTAATAATGCTAGGCATGGGATTATTTTTGATGAATGGATTAGAAGCAGAAGGAAATCCCTGAACATCAGGTTATTTATTGAACGACAGAGAGACGAAAGATGGAGCACTATTATCCAAAAATAGAAGTAATGTACATAGGACATCGAACAAGTGGACGTCCTCAGATGATCTTAAGAGGATAGATGACTGAATTTTTTTTTTAAAAAGCATTGAACAGAGTTCTTTGGCATTAATTAGCAGAGGAACCACAAATAACTAAAGAGAAATTGTCGTCCCCTTTAGTGGAATTTTGATCAATCGAATGTCATATAGGAGGACGATTTTTTTTGCTCTACTTCTAAACAAAACAATCAGAGTACATCTTCAATTAGCAAACTCTCACACTAAACAGGTGGCAGAGATTCATCTCATACTTCTAATAAAAAAAATGGAAACATCTAACACATCCATTTAAAGTAAGTAGCAAACACAAAGAACATCTGGAGAATTACAATGTCATTCGAGAAAGAAAAAATGCGAAATGTTGTGTGGGTACTTTGCACCTCTCGGGTGTACCAGAGTTGTCCGGTAAGCCATTAAGTTCCTGCACGAGGATACACTCTCATAGGAGCTGGTGCGTCAGGTAGGTACTTATTCTCATTATTATTGGACAACGACGCGAAGTTGATGATGGCGGGTTGGCCGGCCAGCAATTACACAACTATTTGCGTTCTTTTCTTTATTCAATTTGTCTCTTTGTTTCAATTTTTTAGCTTATATATTGAACACCGTTACTAAACAGCAATTTATGTTTTAAGGGGTTCACCTTTTTTTGCTTCTAATCTCGTTATGGCAATTTACGAGCTTTAAAGCGTTTTCTCAAACGTTGCTCGAGATAAAATGTCTCATTAATGTCATCGCTATGTCAATAATGCATCAACTAACTTAACAGTGGTGCCACATGTTTTGATAAGACATGAGTCGAAATTTTTCTTCTGTTCATTTTGTGGATTTTACACTTTGGAAATCATCATTTGAAATGATTTTTTGTTGCCGAGTCTAGTTAATGAGCTGGACAAAACAACCTTAGATTTTTCTTTCAAATTGATCAACTAGGAAAACATTGCCAAAAATAGGTAATGGCGATATCGATCTGATTGCACTTTGGTCTTTTTTTGACAGTGTGGACACTGAATTCAAAAGGGCAAACAAAATCGAAATTACCATAAGAGTGCTCCAATATGTAGTATATTTTGTGTACAGATTTCATCCATACGAGAGGTTTATTTTGGACTTCTGGTCATTCCAGAGAAGAATGGGAGGTTAAGAGGCGATTGAAGAGGAAGTGGGACCCTAATAACAAGACCTCAATTAAGAACCTAAAACTACCCTTTCAGGAGAACATGTAAAATCGTGTTAATTCGACAATTTTTTACATATTGCTTAATCATTTTCAAAAGTTATATTGGCAACAATGTAATAACCACCGAAAAAATCTGGTTCCAATAAATTTTTTATCAAATCGTCGCGTGCCTTTTTTTCGGTTCTCTCCTAGATCGGAGTTGGTTAAGGCAGGTCGGATGTGACGTCAGCGTGTTTAGGGCCCACGCTTTTCACGCACCCAAACAAGACTTTAGAGATTATGATAGACGGCTTTTGTCTCGTCTCGAAAATTTAAATTTATAATTTTCCGGTATAAATTTGTTTATCTCGTATACCGTGCTACCGATTCTCTGGGTTTCGTTTTGTATAGGTACGCATTAAACTAACAGCAATTTAAAATACCTACGTAATTATGCTTGATGTATAACTTTTTTTTTTAGATATGCAGGCAATAGCGTATATTCCTAGAGCGTTATCACAAAGTTACCTCATTTTTTATGGAAATGAATTATTTATAAAGCAGGTTAATTGTTATATTGAAATTATACCTATATGTACTTCAAGTAAAGCAAGGTTATTTCAACTATTTAAAAGTTTTTGTGATAAGAATTATGTATTTTTTTTTATAAATATGCATATAAAATTAATAGAAATGTATTTAGCTACTTGAATATGAAGGTGCTTTAGTTGAGGATTCACATTATTTACTAAGTATCACGATTTGGAGTAGGTAAAGTATTTTTGTTCTGACTTGAAACACTGCAACATCACGTCGCTCTCTAATATTAATTTCATAGAAAATCTATTGTAAGTTTCCCTGTACAAAATATAAGTAGCCCAAAATAATGATTTAGGTCGGCTCGCGCCTATAGGTTCAATCATGGGGTGGGCTACTTACGTCTTCCTGGGAACGATGTAGATAAACCTACTGACTAGACTACGCGATTTCTATAACCAGTGTCATCCCAATTTATTCATTATATGCTGTTTTATTCCACGTATTATTTAGTCGGTTATTTGATATTCATTATCACCATTTAAAGAAATAAAAATTATGTGACGCCCATGTTCTTTATTTGTTTGATGTATGCCGACTAGATGCTTTTTCAGTGTTTCAAGTTGGATTAAAATTACTATAGTTGAGTTCGGAATAGGATTTTAGTGCTGCTAGTGCGGTGTTCGTGTAGTGCAGTGTTGTATCACGTGATGAAGGTGTAATCAGCGGTGTAACACCAAAAAACACCATCACTTTGTAACGAGTAAACCGTGTCCCACCACCTTTACACCATTTGGACATCAAATAATTTCCAAACGCAAATAAAGTGTACACCAAACTTACTCCTACCAATTAACGAACGCCACAGTGTCAATAGTGTAAAAAGTATCGACACTTTCTATCATGCCGAACTCAGCTTATACCTATATAAAGCAGTAGATTCCCAGAAATAATCCATATGAAGAGCTATCAAGAGCTATAGACAAGAACAAAACTATTACCTATCAAATTTGATGCCAAATGAGGTTGCAAGGAGGATATCGAATATGGAATTGGTAAATTTCGGATACCAATCTAGAAATGAGAAAGGAGAGAATGTTAGAACAACAAAATCTGTATGGTATGCAGTTTATTTAGAAAAAGACCCATCAGAAAATGATTCTGCATACTACTACTACTTTTTATCTAAAAGTAGATACATCGCCTCTGACTCTGCTGGGACCTACTCTCAGAGATCGTATCACCAACATAGAAATACGTAGAAGAACCGAGATTACTGAAGCACTAGAGAGAATTACAACTCTAAATTGTAATTGGGCGGGGCACATCTCAAGAATGCAGGATAATAGATGGACCAAGCGGATTTTGGAGAGGTCTAGGCAAAATGCATACAGAAACAGAGGTCGACTCCCAGCTGAATGGTCCGATAATAATGGACGCATTAAAATTGGATGTAAGAGGGAAACGTGGAAGCATTTAAGCCAGGTCTATATCCGGCAGTGGACGAACACAGGCTGATTGATGATGATGATGATGATATACACACCTCAGTAATAGATAGATTCACCACAGCAGAGATCATAGATTTCTGAGAGCTGGAATCAAACTCCAGGTCAAGTTTGAATAGAATTGGTGAAACTATCAACTCCAATCAATTAAAAAAGCGTGAAACGGAATTTGAAAGCTCATTGGAAATCGGATGAAAGAAACAACTTCAATGATACAATAAAAGAACAATTATTAGAAGCAATAAAGATGATGGTAAAGAAGAAGTCTTCTGAGCAATGTGACACAAAATACAATGGAATATAGTGACATAAAAAAACGGAAAAATAGATGATTTCCTTGAATGAGGCGGGCTGAGAGCATCTCGCACGCACTTTTTGCTATAGAAGCTCAAACTTTTTGGAGTTTTCTTGGGTAAAAATGGACGTAGGATTCGATGATAAACTTGGGCCTACTTCCATAAAAAAACGATATTTCAGAGAGAATAACCAGCTTCAACTGCAGGAAAAAATTGACTTCCTGCACTTGCTAAAACGTATTATAAGTCGAATACAGAAAGCCATTGATGTAATACTGGAAATGAAACCTTTAAAGTAGAAAAAACTAATTAGCTACTATCACGATATATGAAAACTTTTCCCTTGCATTTTTCGTATGTAATGTATGCAGAATTAAATAAAATAACCTCATTTAACTGCTTTAACGCGCTTATATCAAAAACCACGATGGCTGAACACGATATACAGCCATATTTGATTGTTGGGTAATTCGACTTAATAATAATTTTCGCCTGGTAATGCTTACTTTACCCAACTCTTATCTTTTGCATTTGAAATTATTATTTAATAAACATACACGCAACTTGGTTAATGATATTATAGTTTCTGGCAAAATAGATAGGAAACTTTATATTTAGATTATTAAGTTTTCAATCTAAATATACCTTAGTTTTATTGTAAGTTAAAGTGTAAAATTAATAATTTATTGGACCACAAAATTATTTTATTGCTTTTTGTAAGCATGAAGCGTATTCTATATAAAAGCGGTTATAAAATTTAGTATTATGCAAGTATTAAGCTTTGCCAACTGTAATGTTAGAGTGATATCAAACATGTGTTGCATATTATTTTTGGTCAAACATGTAACTAACATTAAAAGGTAATCAAAAGACATTTCTTGTAGAAGTTTGCTTTTGAATATAATATTCTAGACTGAGAATGTTATTACAAATTACAAACTTATCGAAACAAGCGGTTATAAGTTGTCTAGCTACAATATTTTTCTGACTACTTATATCTAATATTGTTGGATAATTATCGGAAGATTTTTACTTCTTTGCGATATTAAGTATTTTTTTACAATTTCTATCCTTTGGCCAGCTTCTGTACAAGGCTCTGTATAAGACTTTCATTGCATTTTGTCCTTATAACCTGATCCATCCAATCATTATTTGAAGGACCGAATCAAAGTTCAGCTCAAGGACCCTCTTCTGCCTAATGTTTCATTGATCTCCAGTTGCGAAAGATTTTGTTCCAAAACATCTTCTAGTGATGTTCCAAATATGACTCTTTTTTTTCTCCCTTCTCCATCTTGTATTTGCGACAGAACAGCTTCGATGTCTGTGTTGCTCGCTTCTGTGTCCAAAATATATTTGCCATGTAGGTACCCATGGGTAGCCTAATATAGGACTGATGGAACATAGAGCTGCCTTTGCTATCTTAGCAAATCCTTCTACAAATCGTCTGTAGTATTTACAAAGCCCAAGGAAACTCCTGAGTTCATGTTTGTCCCGAGATCGAGACCATTCATGAATTGCTCTCGTCAGTATGATTTCCTTCGGATGAAGGAAAAGGGAATATTTCTTGTCATTTAATCGGAGGAGGTACCTTACGAATACGGGCAAATATTTCTTGTTTTTCTCATCATTAACACATCATCCAGGTAGACAAAAGCATACTTTCCACGTGAGTCCTCGTAGTACGATTTCCATCAACCTCTGAAAAATAGCGGGGGCATTACAGAGTCCAAAAGGCATAACTTTGAATTGGTAAAGACCCCTTCCAGCCATTTCCAGAACTATGGTTCCTATGATACACACATTGTTCCAAAACATCTTCTAGTGAAGTTCCAAATAGAGCTGTATTCAAGGACTCAATGAACCCAGACTTCCGGACAGATGCTGAATAATCTTAAAAAATTACATTAAAATGTATTGAATATTCTATAGGCTTACAAGTATAGGCACAATTGGTACGTTGACCCTTATAAAACCCTAATATCAGCTGCAAAAAAAAATTCTCAAGTAATTACGAACGAATTATTCTGTCAATTCTTCAATGTTGGGGATAATATAATTTCGGAAAAAAAAGCCACATTAAATTGCTGCATAATTTTTTTTTCGGGGCTTAAGTTTTGCTACTGTACTGAATATTGCGTGCGGATGTTTTTTTTTTTTTTCGTTTTGACCGTATTGGCACCCTATAATCATAAAACTTCGTTTTTGGTGAGCCCTGACTTAAAATATACAACATGTACGGTTGTTGTTTTATAAAAATTCCAATTCAAATATTTTTTAAATCATTAATCATTTCTCCGGGGGATGTCACAATGTCACATTCCCAGTTTTATATGATTAGGGGTGTTTGAAAAGGGAGTCACGGACCACATGTTAAATCTGATATTATTTAAATGTTTAAAAATAGCTCGCAGCTATTATAATAGGGACTTCATTTATTCTAAAACCCAAACCATGTTTAGTAGCCAGAACAAGAAAAAACTGGCCTTATAAGTGCCACGCACGCAAGTTTTCAAGACGATCAAAAACTCAGCATGGCCAGCCAGCACACGTGAATCAATATTTGCAACGAACCCCTCAGTCGATCCTTGGTTCTCGTGTTTACCTTAAAAATGCTTTTAGGTCGGCTACCTCTTTTAATTGCCGGTCTTTTAATATGTACGCTATCCTGCCATTGTTGTTAAGGTCGAGTGCAGGAAAGACAATTTAACGAGTAGCGGTTTTGATGCGGGAATATGCGACGCTTTTTTCGAATTTACATCGAGCTCTGGATAATAATAATTATAGAGCAACGTTTCAGGTTTTATTATTGTTTTATTTTAGTAGAATAAATTATATCAAAACCAGTCAAATCTTTGCAAAACTGGTCGTATAAAGATACTGTAAGTCCAAAATCAAAATCACGACTACTGTTGTATTGTTGACCATCTTTTTGGGGATTGTATTCTGTTTTTGGTTTTTAGTGGACTGGTCAAAATGAGCTGGTGTATCATAGGAATGCCTTTTGGACTCTGTAATGCCCCCGCTACTTTTCAGAGATTGGTGGAAGTCATCAAGGAGGACTTGCGTGGAAAGTAGGTATGCCTTTGTCTACCTGGATGATGTGTTAATGATGGCAAAAACAAGAAGTATTTACTCGTATCCGTAAGGTACCTTCTCCGATTAAATGACAAGAAATACTCCCTCTTCGTTCATCCGAAGGAAATCATACTGACGAGAGCAATTCGTGAATGGTCTCAACCTCGGGAAAAACATGAACTCAGAAGTTTCCTTGGGCTTTTTACATACTACAGACGATTTGAAGAAGGATTTACTAAGATAGCAAAGGCAGCTCTATGTTTCATCATTAGCTATTGATTATAGTATTGAACTCATAAAAGATTCGGGCAGCTCTGGAGACAAAAGTATTTGGAACCATAGTTAGTCCGCTGGATTTTTTCTGAGAAGGTAGTGGAAGAGCGTGTGGTTATTGCTGGGGCATGAAGTCTAATTCTGGATAGTAGGTATATGGAATCATTGTGAGAGTTCAGTATTTTGAAAAATGTTTCACTTTGATTTTCTCTGGAGGCTAAGGGTTGCAGGTTGAAGCGTCGGTAGAGGTCATCATATAATTTTCGGGAGGAGAAATACCTGCCTTGAAGGCCAAGTACCGTACAAATTTATGCTGCACCTGCTACGTACTCCAGGATGGGTCTTATCATTGTGCAGTAGAGAAGCCTGATGGAAGAGATGTTAGTGAAGTCCCTTGAACACCTCCTAACAAAGCCCAGCAGTTTCAGAGACCTGGTAGCGATATTCATCAAAAATAACACAATTGGTTCATGCTTATGTGGTAAACAAATTGTATAGGGCTTTGACTTTTGAAGAAAACGATAGCTTTACATTTGGAGGCTTTGAGTTCTATGCAACTTGTAACACACCATTCGGAAAGTCTATCCAAGTCAGATTGTAATCTAGCACAGTCTTCGTGGGAGGCGAGTCGGGCGAATATCTTTAAGTCATCGGCAAAACACAGAAACTCACTATCAATGAAACAAGAACCAATATCGTTGATGAAAATATTGAATAGCAGGGGTCCCAGGTGAGATCCTTCTGGTACTCCTGAGGGGATGACAATGGGCTGTGAGCAGAAGTTGATGATCTTGACTGTTTGGGTTCTGTTCCTAAAGTAGTCGCTGATCCACGCAAGCAGAGTACCAGATATTCCAATTCTCTCAAGCCTCGCAAGTAGGATGTTGTGGGTGGCTCGAAGGCTTTAGCAAAATCGGTATATATGGAGTGAAGAACTTCACCGCTTTCAAGAATCCCTGATATTTTATCCTGGTACGTCAGGAGGTTAGTTTCGGTTGAGCACTTTGGCCAGAAACCTGCTTGGTGTTCGATTACATAAGGGCTGATGGTAGGAGTTGAGAATTTAGTTACTTTATTGTCAAAGGGATAGTGTTAAGGATACTGATAGGTCTGCATTTGGTAATGTCCATTTTGTTATCGGTGTTATGGAAGGGTGTGATAAAACTCAGCTTCCAAATCTCAGGAAATACCCCACTAGGTACTAAGTGATTCAGTGGACAAAATAAGCAAAGGAAGAGATAGTATAAAGCTACACCTGTTGAGCATCAGAGGGGGGATGCTATCCGGGCCAGGCCCACGAAAGATCCGTTGCTAACAAAGTTCCTCGTAAATAACTGAGATGGATATTTCAAATTTATGAATGTGAATGTTACTATCAGAAATGCTGTGGCCAATAACACATACTTTGTTTGAGTATACAGAACAGTATGCACCGAAAAGTTTTCAGTTTCAGGTTCAGTTTTAGCGAATTTACCATCATAGAGCATGTAGGAAGGGAGTCCATAAGTCTGTTGTATACAATTGACAAAGTTTCAGAAATGTTTTAGACTTTTATCCTTTAACAATGATACCTCTGAGAATATGACATAACTTGTATAGCAATCTTTGGAAACAGTCTTACACTGAACCCAAAGGTATGAAAGTTCAACCTGTCATCAGGGGAACCCGTCTGCTTCCAAGTTCTGTGGGCACTTTTCTTCTTAATTATTAGGTCCTTTAGTTCAAGGAAGAACCATCGTGGCAATTTATGGCTTGAGAGCTTCTTCTTTGATACACAACAATCGATAGCCCTATAGAGAACGTCATAGAAAACCCTGGTCATTTCCGTCACATCGAGACCCCGGAGTAAGTCATCCCAGCGAACCTCCCCAAGGTTATTAAATTGAGAATCTAAAACCTTCTTAGACTATGCTCGAAAATATTTGTTTTTTGTTTTGTATTTGTGGTTCACTGTGTGCAATGGATTATAAACTTGCCAACTATATACCTTAACCATTTTTCATTTTGTATGCCTCTAATTATTGAGTCCATTATAATCTGGAATGTTGCTAGTGAGTTTTTAAGACCAAATGGCATTCTCACATTTAGAAAATTTCTATAACTTGGTCTCGGCAATCTAGAGCCAGACCTGATAGAACCTGGCACCTTTCATGATAATCTCAAATTGATAATATATAACTTTTTTAGACTGTGCTGGAAAATATTTGAGGAGTGTGTAATAGCAGACCCAAAATCATAATAGTACGCGTCAGGCTGGGGGACGTCAGCATTGTAGTGAGGTGATCTATTGCACGTGGAAAAATGTAAAGCAGGATGATTTGCATCAATGGGGAGGATAATGTCATAAGCTAAGAGACAAGTATCCTCGGGGTCCTGGGTGGATACCAGATCAAGTAGAGTGCCACGAGCATTAGAGAACAGTAAGCGCTCATATTGGTTAAACATTCGGTGGCTTCAAGCTTTGATGTTAAGGAAGACTGAGCAGCAACAGCTGCAGAACTGAGAATGTCACACCCCAGTGAGCTTTGGGTAAGTTGAAATCACCGAAAATGCAAAGCTTGTAATCTGGGAATGTATCCGATAAAGTTTCCACTGAGTCCGAATACATCTGTAATCCTCGGTTTTTTTTGATCTATGTGGTAGGTAAACTGCAGCAAGCAATAATTTACTATTCCAAAATTGAAGCCTGACGAACAACTGTTCAATGGTCCTGGGTGAGTCGCAGATTGAGCTAAAAATACCCTTTTGAATTGCTATCAATACATCTCCTCCTCTGGTGGCAGTACTGGAAGAAGTTGAACGATCGCATCTAAAGACGTTATACTTCTCCATGCCCAGTTCAGCATCGTAAAAGTCCTCAGTAAGACAAGTCTCCGTACAAACTAGAACTTGTTATAAAATTAGGGGAACAGAACTAGCCAATGTATTTAATTTGGGACGCAAACTGCGCACATTCTGATAATTGACTGATATGACTATTCAGATTATTTATAACTCCTGATTTTCAGCTATGTCCCGAAAATCTTAGGCCTAATCGTACCTGGATATATTGGATTTCCTCTTATAATTCAATCTGCGAAAAATTACCTTACTAGGCCAAAATCCACAGGAATTCATAACGTTGTAGTAGTCGGGAGTGATGCCAACTTTAAATGAATTTGTTTTCCCTAAAGTTTTAAGCTGGTTATCCTCATTAAAATTAGTCGTTTTTTTGGCTATGTACTTACAAATTATAGAAGATACAAAACCACATCTTGCTACAATGCGCAGCCACAAATTCCTGGTCTGATTCGATCTCTAAGGTACCCCGAAACTCTCATCTCTTACCTCGGCGATAAGTCACCAGTGAAAAAATCCGTCGTCAGCATCATCAGCTTGGTTTACATTTGCACTGTTGAATTACTGCGTTACGCGAAAGGAATTGTCAGAGCGGTTACCCATTTTCCCAAGTACCTGTGTGGACAAACATTCCTCATGCATCGCAAAAATGGCTTCTAAACATGAAACACAGGTAGCAAAATGGCTAGAGAAGTTACAACAGTACAATTTTCAGATCAAACACCGTTCTGGTAACTGCATAATAACGAAGATAACTTATCCCGGCGACCCTGCCCAGCTCAAGCAAGCACTGCCTCAAAATAGACCCGCGTAAAGGAGTTCCTATTAAAAGCCTTCGATTTGAAACTGATCAAGAATGAAGTTCCGAACAGCTTAGAAGTAATTATAATATAGTGACATCAAGCCATTTTTGATTCTAAAGGAATCTGGAAAATCAAGACCAACCTGGTAAAAAATATCACCTAAAAGCTAAACTTTCATGGTGCTGTGGGTGGGCTCAATGGGACTCCTTGCTAGTCGAAAATGGTTTACTGAAACAAACCTGGGAGAGTGCAGATGGTAAAATCTCCAAAAGGCAATTGGTCGTGCCTAGGATTATGGGACCTCCGGAGCTCACTTGGGAGTCAACAAGACTTTGGACAAGATCCTTGATAGATTCCATTGGGTGAACTATTACCAGGATGTCAAGACATGTTGCCGGCAATGTGCGACATGCGCAGCAAGTCAAGGACCCAAAACACCATCTAAGGGACAAATGGAGCAGTATAACGTGGGAATGCCTTTCCAATGAATTATAGACGTAACCGGACCATTTCCTACTACACGGATTATTTCAGCAAGTGGCCGCTATTCAAAATTGAGAAGCATCTACAGTTGCAAAAGTCCTAGTCAATAATGTTTTTACTAGGTTTGGTTTGGAATCCCTTTGGAAGAATCAATGCTCAAGGTCGGAAAGTTTTCAGCTGAAGAAATAAATCTCTTTCATTACACACTTACAGTGTCAGCTTTCAAATCAGGATTTTTGAAGTATAGGTATGTTTTGTAGCCTTCCTGTATGTTTTCTATCTCGATTATATTTCTGGTTTGCATAGATTTTAGCCCCAAAATATGTCAACTTTTGTATAAAGCATAAAAGTTTCCGATAAAAATCTGCTGGAAAGCGAAGCGCCTTCAATTCCAATTTGAACAAACTTTGAAATAAGAAACCACTCTAAATCGGTCAGATTATAAAATACAAGTTAAATGTCAATTGGATAGGTACAAAAGGACGTAGCTCGTGTCAGAAAAAAAAAGAAAAGCGTCTGCGGCCTGACAGAACAAAACGTGTCTGAAAGCCAAAACCTAAACATGTTGTTTCACACAAAAAGACAGTGTGTCCTCAAACATAAAGGCGTTTGCCACAAAATAGAATGACTCGGGGTTTCGTTAGGAGATGGATTGCACCAATTTCGACTTGGAGAGTCGGTATGTAAAAAAAAAACATTCAGACAAGTTTGCATTGGCATATTTAATTTAAATTCTGATGTGTTGTTTACTGGTACTAATTTTATATTTTGATATCATATTGCAGTTTTAGCTGCTGTTGACTTTTCGAATTTGACTTTAGTGAGAAAAAAAGCTGTAGCTATGAGTGCGGATTACCAATTGATATGCCGATTGCAGAAGAACTGAAAAACTTGAAATCACTCAGATGACTAAGACTAACAAAGTAAGAATTTGGAAAATCAAGAAATTTTTGGAGCTTGATGTCTGAGTTGAGGGGGCAATCAGAACCTGACAGCCTATGATCAGGTACCAGGCATCTGTGAGCTCTAAGGACTGTCTTCAAGCTACACAGGGAGTCTGAAATACTGAAATCCAGTTTCCTCTCAACAGATGTCAAGAGAGAGGCTGCAAAGTTGATCCAATCGATCACGACAGCTATTTTGACGATAATTGAAAAGATCCTAGACAAGTAGAGGAGCTTTATTGCTGGTAATTCACAACTGTGGATTTCTAGAACATCTCTGGCAGAGAACTTCAAGTTCCAAGAAGCAGGATTTTCATTTTCAAGCAGAAAAGACTAACCTTTTGATGTCTGAGTTGAGATGAAAATTTGAACCGGACAGCCTGATCAATGCTACAGATGCCAGGCATTTGTAAGCTGGAAGAACACTTTGCAAACTACAGAGGGTGTTTGAGATACTCAGAACCAGTTTCCTCTCGACAGATGTAGAGAGGAGCAGCAAAGTTGATCCAATCAATCAAGACGGCCCTTTTGCTGATAATTGAAGCTCTATCGCTGGAAATCTTCAACTGTGGATTCCGTTAACATCTCCGGCGGAGAACCTCGAGTCCCAAGAAGCAGGATGGTCATTCTTAGGCAGAAAACATACTTGCTGAAATGGAATACATTTGATGTGTGTGAGCAGACACACCAAATCGATAAAGAATTTAACTTTTATAGGCTTGAAACACGAATAATTAACTCGCTTATCTAAGAAGTTGTTGAATTCTCTCATACTTTATTAACTATCTTTTGTAAAAGTGAGCATTCCCTTAAGCAAAAGTGGAAGTGCCACACTAGCTCTTGTTCTTCCAGACTAAGGTGTCTTCATTGAAAAACTCCACCAGCTACAAAATGATTTCCAACTGAATAAGTTAGTACAACATAAACAAACTCTCGAATTCCAGATAACTTATTGGTGCAGATCGATTAATCGGAAATGAAGTAGTATAAAAACTCCGATTCAAGCCGGGTGTGTGGGGCCATTGGAAGATTTATAAATTTATCATAAATAATGCAGGAGAGCCGCAGGACGTCGAGGACACTATTAGTACAACGATGTAGGGAATTGATTTATCATCCCGGGTCCGCAGGGCGTCTCCATAAGGTATTAATATACTGGTTCCATTTTAATATTGTCACCAAGTATTTATAGCACCATTTAAATATTTGTTTTGTCTCAGATGATACACAAGGTGAATTTGAATAATTGAATTTATAAAACGAGGCGCGGCGTTTTATCGCCACGGGGGATGATCAGCAGGAAGGTGGTGGACATAACAACGTCGAATAACTCTGAATGACTATTCACACTCAAACATTATGGATATTACATAAAAGACAGTTAACTCTTCGTAAATTACTATAAATTAAGAAAAGGGAAAAGATGTAGTTGAAATGTTTGCTGGACCAGATATGTTGCAAGAGCAAACAGAAAGTTATTGATTGGAAATACTTTATAGATACTTAGTTTTGATTACCTGCGAGAATGCTTAACCCATTCCCAGCAGAAGTCAAATTAAAATGTTTCCAAATTATTTTTACCTCCATGACAAATAATCCAGCAACTATGTATATCAACAAGTAAAAGTGTGTCAACACACTATTCATATTAATAGTATCAGGTGTTGAAATTTAACATGAAATAAATTATAATCTCATATTAAAAGAATTAGTCCAGCGATAAATCACGCGATATGGGTGTCTTAATGTAATTTTGGATGATCAACTGCGGTAATGATCCTCAATTTGTCCGAGACTTATTGGAATTTGTCAACGGGATAAAAATAAAAAGGTGGTTTGAGTTTAATGGATAAATCAAAAGAGTTTTTTTCCAATTTTTCCTCTGATCACACTATCTTGAAGATAACCCATGACCCATGTTCAGGTTGGTGAGAGAAGAATAGTGCATTATCTCGAACCCATCGAATCTTTTCAATTATGAAATTTATAATACAGTAAGCATATAATTTCAAAGATGCTCAAACTGTGGGTTATTTGGAATAATGATCCCCCTAGCCTAGAATTATTGGAATTTGTCAACCCAAATTAACTTCAAGCTCATCAAACAAGAAAAATGAAAAACGAACAAAGTTCATTTCGGAGTGCTTTATTAAAAGCATACCTAACTCCCCAGTCTGGTCGATATAAACGTGCAATTATATTTATTCGCTTTCTAAGAATAATGGCCGAGCTATTTTCGCACAAACCATGTTCGTTTCTGAGTAGCAACAATCCGACTGTGTCGACCCAAGAAGATGAAAAGAGACAAAACGCTAAGGCCGTAGGTGTATTTTTGATTAATGTCGATTATAAAAAGTCGCGACCCAAGGAGTAAACGAGTTATTCTGGGTTTTATTAATAAGAACCGAATGCCGTTGTCTATCAAAACCGCGAACATGTGTTCCAGGCTCCCAAATTAAATTGTTTTAAATTATTTGATACAATATGTCGTTGTCGTCTGGGATTTATAATGTAATTACTGCTTGCAAAAAGTAAACCTGAAATGTTAATTAGGTTTAGAGTTTTATGGACAATGGCAAATTAATATGTATGTAGGTAAATTATTAAGAGTTCTATCCAGTGAATTCTGATTGGAGGTAAATCACACTGGGCATCTCTTCATGGAGTTCTTTGCAGGAAACTCAATCATTATTTGTAAATTGAGCCATTAAATCATTTCATCATGTTCCAGTTGTTGTTGTTTTTCAGGATCCCATTCATTTCAACTGCGTCTATGATGAACTTTCTCATATTTGTCCTGGTTTGTTTTCTCTCCCACTCATTTGTCTTCTGCTTCCATCACCTGCTAACTTTTCCTTTATCTTTTTTCAACATTCAAACATCGTTTCTGTTACGTGTGCTGTCTCTCCCTTCATCATCACTGTCTCCTGCTTCTTCGTTTCTGGTCATATCTTGTTTCAGATCAATGTATACCTTTACACGAACTGTTCTATGGTCATTATCAGGATAGAATTTATTGAGTTGTTGTTTGTTAGCAATGATCTTTTGTTAGGGTTAGGATGTTGATTTTTTTGCTGTTGATTGAGTGCAAGAGGTCTATTATATAGGCACATAGGAAGTGACAAGACGAATTAGCTTGTACCCGGTTCGGGCGAATCGAGACGGAGCTGCCGAAGCTGAGTATAGCTGAGCTGCTGAAGATGCATGCATTTTAGTGGATATAAGTCAACTGGTCCCATTGAAGTAAACGTGTCTATAGTAGCCTGGTCCTGTCTGTATATTTCAAAGATATTTTCTTTTTTGCCCACTTTCCCTTCCAAATCGTCCATTAGTGGAGTAGATATGTCTGTTAGATGAGTAATTGTGAAACATCCTCATATTTGAAGTAGGACCATGCTGGAACATTTGCCAAGCTATTTTGCTCATAACGGTTTTAGTACTGTTACTGTAAATACTAATTTATAATTAATTGGACTCTTCAATAGTTATATACGTGTGCTGTCTTTCCCTCAATCATCAGTGTCTACTGCGTTTTCGTTTCTGGTCATATCTTGTTTCAGGTCAATGTATACCGTTACACGAACTGTTCTATGGTCACTATCAGGACAGAATTTATTGAGAATTTGTTGTTTGTTAGCAATGATCTTTTGTCAAGGTTAGGATGTAGATCAAACGACAAATTTTTTGAATATATTAATGGTGTTGAATTGTTAGTTTAAGCAAGGATCTCCATCGATCCTTTGTATTGCCTATACAGACCGGACCAACCGATTAGGCACATAGGAAGTGACGAGAGGAATTAGCTTGTACCCGGTTTAGACGAATCGAGGCGGGGCTGCTGAAGCCGAGTATAGCCGAGCTGCTGGACATGCATGAATTTTAATGGATATAAGTCAACTGATCCCATTGAAGTTAACGTGTCTTCTAGCCCGATCCTATCTGTATGTTCCAAAGATATTATCTTTTTTTCTCACTTTACCTTTCAAATCGTCCATTAGTGACGTAGATATGTCTGTTAGACGAGTAATTGTGAAACATCCTCATAACTGAAGTAGGAGCATGCTGGAACATTTTCCAAGTTATTTTGCTCATTACGGTTTCAGTCTTGTTATTGTGAATACTCATTTATAATCAATTGAATTCTTCAAAAGTTATATACGTGTGCTGTCTTTTCCTTCATTATCAGTGTCTACTGCGTTTTCGTTTCTGGTCATATCTTGTTTCAGGTCAATCTATACCTTTACACGAACTGTTTTATGGTCACTATCAGGACAGAATTTATTGAGAATTTGTTGTTTGTTAGCAATGATCTTTGGTCAAGGTTAGGATGTAGATCAAACGACAAATTTTTTGAATGTATTAATGGTGTTGAATTGTTAGTTTAAGCAAGGATCTCCATCGATCCTTTGTATTGCCTATACAGACCGGGCCAACCGATTAGGTACATAGGAAATGACGAGACGAATTAGCTTGTACCCGGTTTTGACGAATCGAGGCGGAGCTGCCGAAGCCGAGTATAGCCGAGCTGCTGAAGATGCATGAATTTTAATGGGTATAAGTCAACTGATCCCATTGAAGTTAACGTGTCTACTAGCCCGATCCTATCTGTATGTTTCAAAGATATTATCTTTTTTTCTCACTTTAGTCTTCAAATCGTCCATTAGTGACGTAGATATGTCTGTTAGACGAGTAATTGTGAAACATCCTCATAACTGAAGTAGGAGCATGCTGGAACATTTTTCAAGTTACTTTGCTCATGATGGTTTCAATACCACAACTGACTCTGCTACACGAGCTGAAGCTGTTCCTTCTCCCTTATGATGAAAGTGGATTCTGGACAATAACTCGCCTTTTCTCCCCCACGTCACTGAGCCCCACAACTTGCCGAATGAGACAGTGTCTAAAGCATAAAATAACGTTGAATGGAAATGAACTCAAATCTGTGAAGAAGCATTGTTGTTTATGTGACTTATCTGTATCCTTTATTTCTATCAGTGAGCCAGAAAAGCCTATAGGGTCTCAATCTTATGATCGAAAAACCTCATGATTGACCCTGTGCTGGTCAAATGTTACGAAGTGAAGAAGTGCGCTTTTAAAGCCGGCATCCTACGTTACGTGGCTTGGCGGGTCAGGCATGTGGCTTGGGCTTGTCCAGAATCGGCTAGTTGATCGAGGCTTGGTAAGTGGATGCAATCCCATGAACTGTGAACAGTGGATCGTTGCAATCGTTTCTTTCACCAGCCAGACGTCTTGGAATGCCAACTTAAAGAACCTATCCCTAAGGAATGTGTCAGCAAGTTCATTCAAGTGAGAAAGTTTCATTCAGTGGATGAAGTCCAACTGTTCACAAATGAACTTGGAACTTATCTCTGTATCTTCTAAGGGCTTCCAAGGCCATTTCCTCGAGGTTTCTTTACCTAGAGTTCAAGCGTCGACCGGTGAGATACCACCATGCCAGAATTGAGTAGCGCTAAGTGGTATCACCACGTTCCGCTACTGCGCTGGCAGTCCGGTTCCAACAATAAGTAACAGATAGCATGATGGCGCCTCCAGGATCAAAATATTCCGGAAGCAAAATACCCGACCACTCGGGTCTCCGGGCGTCGGGTGATCCTGGGGGTCCTTCATGCAAAGATATAAAGAGAAGATCAAAAACTCAACTCAGAATTGATTTTAGCAATATAAGAGGAATAAGTACAAATATGAATTTAGTTCACCAACATCTTGAAGAATAAAGACCTGACATCCTTGACCTGACAACCTAAAATCAGTTCTGCAACACCTATTGTGAACTATCTTTATCCCGGCTATGACCTACACCACCGATTTCGACATAATTTTGGGATCTGTGTGTACATTAAAAATGACCTTTCATGTCATCGAGAGGAGAAGCTAGAACCAGCGAACCTTGATATCATATGGCTAAAATTCACCTCAAAGTCATCGACCAAGTTTATCTGCTGCCTCTACCGACCGCTATCTAACACCGAGTACCAAAACTTTTTCGCGACATTATCCGAAAGCTGTGATAGTATACAGTCAAACTATCCACAGGCGGAAATTGTCTTTTTAGGCGATTTCAACGTCCACAATATACCCTGGCTGAAACAGCACAACAAAGCAGATAACGAAGGCAGAGAAGCAGAAGCTTTTGGCATAAGTTGTGCTCTAACGCAGCTTGTCCATGAACCTACCCGTATCTCAGAAAGGGGCGACTTTGCAGCGCTTTTAGACTTGTTCCTAACCACAAATCCTGACTCGTACACAATTCAAGTAGATCCTCCACTTGGTGCGTCCGATCATAAACTTATAATAACAAAGTGCGAAATGCTCATCCCACCAAGCCAACAACCACTTCCTCGTAAAATGTGGCACTATAAATCGGCAAAATGGAATGACCTTAAATAGTTTTACCTGGATTTTCCATGGCAAGAGGTTTGCTTTAAAACAGCTGATCCCACTTTTTGCTGTAATGAAATAACACAAGTAATTTTATCTGGAATGGATGCATATATCCCACATACAACTAAACGTAGAGCTAATGCAAAACCTTGGTTCAACAGCCAGTGTTAAACGGCTGTACAGAAAAAACACAGAGTATATAACCTTTGGAAACGACAACAAACCGCTCAAAACCACACAGAATTTATAGAAGCCAGAAATAGTTGCAAAATTACTATTGACTCCACTAAAGAAACATGCAATCAAAGAATAAAAAACAGTTTGCTGAATTTTCCAAGTAGTTCTAGGTCCTTTTGGTCTCTTGCAAAAGCTGTTGGATCTAACTTCACCAAGTCATCCATACCACCACTTACAGATAAAAATAATCACTTAGCCACAACATCAGAGGAAAAAGCCAATATGCTTGCCCAAATGTTTTCCTCCAACTCCAACCTAACAGTGCCAAAAGGAAAAACTCCACCGTTCATTGAAAGGGTTTTCCATAGTATGCCAGAGGTACCCTTATGTCACAGAGAAATAGGAAAATCCCTTAAAAAGCTGGATACAAACAAAGCAATGGGTCCGGATGGCATTCCCGCAATAGTACTCAAAAATTGTGCCAACGAACTCACCCCAACTTTCGCAAAATTATTCAATTTGTCTTACAGGCAAGGAGTATATCCATCATCATGGAAGTCTGCCGCAGTACAACCCATTCCAAAGAAAGGAAAAAAGACAGATCCGTTAAACTATAGACCAATTACTCTACTTCCGGAGATATCAAAAGTAATGGAAAGAGTTGTGAACAATCACCTAACCAAGTACTTGGAAAAGTACAAAATTATCAACGATAAGCAATACGGATTTCGAAAACATAGGTCAACTGGCAATTTACTTACATACGTCACTCACTTATGGCAAAAACCGATTGAGTTGCGGGGTGAAACAAGAACAATTGCCTTAGATATATCTAAAGCATTCGACAAAGTCTGGCATGAAAATCTGCTCAACAAGCTCAAAGCAATGGGATTATCGCCGAAACTTTGCATTTGGTTTGAAAGTTACCTAAAGGACAGATCCATTTATGTTGCACTGGATGGCCAGAACTCCAACTCTTACCAAATAAATGCTGGTGTGCCACAGGGAGCAATCCTTTCGCCAACTCTTTTTCTGAGTTACATAAATCACCTCATAGATAAAACAGTAAATCCACTTTATTGCTTTGAAGACGATGGCAATGTAGTCTCCTCTCTCCATAATCTTATGCCCGTATTACACCTGTGTATTTTTCCGTGTATTTATTCATGTAGTTCAGGGTAACAACCGAAAAACTTCATACGTAACATAAATCAGCATTATGAAAAACAAAATAATGTTGGCACCCCGAAATACATGAATAAACACACGGAAAAATACACAGATGTAATACGGGCATTAGACTAACTCAAATATCGCAAATAAATAACGACCTGTAGATAATAGAGGACTGGGGTAACAAAAACCTTGTACAGTTCAACGCGCAGAAAACCCAAGCAGCTCTGTTTTCAAAAAAGACCAGCACCGGTGAGCCAAACATCATGCTATCTGGAAGTGCTGTCACATTACAGAGTCAGTTGAACATCTTGGGGGTTACTGCAGAGACCAACATGTCTTGGCACAGTCACGTGGCATATATTGCTAAAAGGGCGTCCCAAAAGCTTGGGGTGCTATTTCGTACAAGACATCTGTACACACCAAGCCAATTGCTGACAAAGCCCAGATTCGACCAACTATGGTGTACTGCTCACATATATGGAGTACAGCACCCAAACATACCTTAATGCTTTTGAAAACCGTGCAAAAACGAGCAATCAAGCTGATCAATGACCTCGCACTTACTCGTAACTTGGATGGTCTCGAACATCGCAGATCTGTGGGCGATTTATCTCTCTTCTACAGGTACTATCACGGAAAATGCTCTGAAGAGTTGGCACGTATGATTCCACCGAGAGTAGCACCTATCAGGCGAACCCGTCAAACACACGGTAACGATGAATTTACTGTCAAACTAGAGGCACCAAGAACCTCATTATATCAGAATTCATATCTCTGGAGAACAGCATCGCTGTGGAATAAACTCCCTGCGACGGTTTTCCCTGCAGGTTACAACCTGAACCGTTTCAAGACCAACATACACCGACATTTCCGCGCACTTGCCGCTTCTTGAGCGTGATAGGACATTTCCTTGCGAGTGCGCATATCCGTAACAAAAAAGACAGACAGTAGTATAACCCTAATGGGACGAAACTTTTGAGATTTGGGTCTACCAAAGCGAAATACTAAGAAGCCAATAGCATATTTTCAATCGAAAGCATCAACGAGATGCCTAATAAATTATATGGCCCACTCGAAAAACATATAATAACTGGACCAAAATAATGTGTTTGCATGCATGGACAAATTAATGCGTCTACTGGAAACTATAAATTTTCTGGTCGACGAATTTGGAATCGCGTTTCAATTGACAAATTCTCAACGACCGTGCAGTCTGATGCCACTAAAATATCCGAATCGTCAATCAAGGAATCAGCGTCAAAAATTACACGGTCTAGTGTAATGTCTAGCAATTCATTTCGCTGAAGATGCACAATTTCATTGTATCGGCTCGAAAATTTGTCAATATAAAACAAATCAATTAATATTTAATGTTGTCTTGATGAGTACCTGCATTTTCATTTAGCTTTCTATTTGAACGTGTACCAAACATTAATAATATAGGTACTTATTATAATTTGAATTGCATCACAATATTCATAATCGTCACTTTCTAGTAGTATTTTTAGTATTTTTACTGTTTTTTTTTTGCATTGTGTAAATGACTCTAGACAAGCTGACTTACCGTCAGAGAGTCTTGGTAAACTATTCATACTAGACTTCCTTTTGAAAATCATACTATGTGTGAAAGCAAAAAAGGTACCTATATGGGGGATGCTATGAAGAAGGCATACACATGTTTGGGGATCAATTTCTTCAAATAAAATTGAGTCAAATTGGAAAATTGACTTCTAAGACAAATACCTACTTTCCAGTTTTATCAATTTTCTGTTTTCACAAAATCTATTATTGCTCAGTAAATTAGAAATGTACATCAACTTTCAATAGCTTCTAGAACATTGTTGAATAAACAGAAAGCTACAAAAACTTCAAGCCTAACTACACTATTATTATTGTACGTGGCATAATAAAACTGGCTAAATCAACATGTTGTTTAACTAAAGCAAACTTTTCAATAATCCCATATTTTGCTAACCATATTTTCTTAAGAATCCAAATCTGTAATCCTTCTAAATAAAACAAACAAAAAACTGGTAATCTGGAAGAGTGCCAAAACGTCTGCATTTTGCATTTTTATATCATTTTGCGGCAATTTATTTAGGAACATTTAATTATCTGGCATCGTGCCAAATTAGTAGAATTCCAGGAAAACATTTCCAATCAAAACATAGTCTTATACCTACAGGGTGTCCGGATATTCGAACGACAACCCTTTACCAGACCTCGTATTTCCATAAAAATTGAGATATGAACATGCAGTCTTAAACTGCTTGATTTTCAAGATACCTACCTACAAGGTGTCAATGTTTCGATTTTTGTCAATTATTATTTCTTACTAAAGCGACACAGTAACTGACAAAAATCGAAAATAAAAGTTGAACTTCGACACCCTGTACATTGAAAATTAGACACTGCATGTTCTCTTTTTATGGAAAAGCGAGGTCTGCCACCTGTCAAGCGTTTGTCAGTCGAATATCCGGCCACCCTGTATGTGTAAATTGCAATTAAACTGGGCTTGTTTACTCACTTAACGAATTGTAGTTGCGGCACGTGATCCGTATAGTAAAACTCACTTACTAGTGGACCACAGCTGCATTTAGCAATAAAATTTGTGGCTAAACACAAGTCTATATTAATTGCTGTTTGAACAGTTAAGGTTACAAACAAGGGGGAGCTAAATTTACTTTGCGATTGCCTAAAATCGAAATTATTGTAAACCGAGACTAAACTACTGTATGTCGGCGGCGACTCGTATCATTTAGGCTAATTTGAAATGTCCCGAAGCCCGGGGGGAAACAAAAACGAAAAGAGCACGAGCAGCCAGAGAGCCCGACATCAAAAGAACCATCTAAAATTAAATCTAGACTGGATTAATTTCTCGGAATATTTCTTATTAAATTCAGCATCCGTTTGGCAAACCTAAAATAATGTCGCGTTTATTTAATAATCTAATAAATTCTTGAATGGTAAAGACTGCAGTTTCAAATGTCGTCTGTTTATAGACCAGAAAATATGTTGGCATTTATTTTAAAATTATTGTTAAAATAAATAATAAGTAAGTAGGTAGAATAGGTATTTAGCTTTAGCATTTTGATCGCTGAAAATGAATCCCTGTGTGTGTCCACAGGTGCCTTCCTTTAAAGAAAATACAAGGACTTGGTTAGTCAAAGGCTAGCATTTCTTCAAAATGCCTTGTGCCATGACATATCTAAGATGGGTCACCCTCAATTCGTCGTAAATCAATCTGTCGTACGTGAATTCATCGTGGAAGTCAATTCGTCGTATACGTCAATTTGTCGTAAAGTCAATTCGTCGTAATCGTTAATTCGTCGTAACGTTGATTCGATGTATACATCAATTCGTCGTAGAGTAAATTTGACGTATACGTCAGTTTGTCGTAACGTCGACTAACTCGTATTGGGGGTCAAACGGATAGAACAAAGCAGTGCCTGTTAAATCGACCGATATTTGGATATTTGGAGAAACACAACCTAGAAAAGAGGCTACGTTTACCCAAGACGTGTACCTAATTTTCACAAGACTCTGCGTCCTGCGACTCTACGATATATTATTTTTCTTTTGATAAGGACCCGATGAGCCGCCAGAACCCAAAAATAATCTTTGCATGGTTCTAAATCAGCTGTTTGAAATTTGATTTCTGGAATTATACTGGCAAACATTGGCTTTAATTTTAAATAACAGGTGAGTTCCTTCCTTAACTTTATACATTTCCTACTAACTTTCTATTTGACATTTGACTCTTTGTACCCACTACTCGATACAATTATTTAATTATTACTTTGCTCAATATTCAGATTACAGTGTTTTGATTGGAATTTGAACTGATTTGACTATTTTTCACACACTACGGGCATATTTTTGTGCTCACCATTCAAAACAGCCTTGTATTACACAGCAATTTACATTACATTTTATATTCTACTTCTACTACTGCCATACACAATTTGCGTTTTCTACGTGCATTATTGCTGTTTTTCCCCATTTTCGTTCTCTTTCTTTAAGAAACTACCTGGAAACTTACTTCCATTCTTTATTATTTTTTTTTTGCATAGGTTACTCATATTTAGGTAGTGGTGTTTTTCACATCTATTTATATCTTTAAATACATTTATTTTATATTTGTTGAAAATGTCCAGCGCTCATAAGGTCGCACGTACAGCTGCAAAAAGTGCTCTTACACGTTTTATCACTTATTTTGACTTTTATCACTGGCTTGACGATTTTTTCTCGGAATCTATAGGTCCAATTGAGCTAAAATTTTCAGGGATTGTAGCCCGGCAGTGGGATAAGAATGGCTGAAAATTTCAGCTTTCTTCAGTTATGACCTTTCAAAGTTTCTCAAAATCTAAATCATAAGGATAGCTAGCTACCTTCTTACTAAAACGATGAAATTTCAAAAAAAAATCTGTTGAGATTTTGTGTCCTTATGGTCCCTCGTGATCCCCTGAACTCCATAAACTAAATTATTCCGAGATTTGGAGCCGGATTCTATGAAAAAAGGCACTCAGAAGAGAATCTAAATCATAAGGTCTGAAAAAGTCTTACTGAAACGATGAAATTTCAAATTTTTTTCTGTTGAGATTTTGTGTCCTAATGGTCCCTCGTGATCCCCTTAACTCCATAAACTAAATTATTCCGAGATTTGGAGCCGGATTCTATGAAAAAATGCACTCAGGAGATTTTGCTCCCGCCCAATACCTGCCGATTTCCTTAACGCGATTTTTTCTCGGAATCTATACGTCCAATTGAGCTGAAATTTTCAGGGATTGTTGCCCGCCAGTGGGATAAAAATCGCTGAAAATTTCAGCATTCTATCTTTAATAGAAAAAAAGTTATGACCTTTCAAAGTTTTCCAAAATCTAAATCATAAGGTCATAAGCTACCTTCTTACTAAAACGATGAAATTCCAAAAAAAAATTTGTCGAGATTTTGTGTCCTAATGGTGCCTCGTGATCCCCTGAACTCCATAAACTAAATTATTCCGAGATTTGGAGCCGCATTCTATGAAATTATGCACTCAGAAGATTTTGCTACCGCCCAATACCCGCGGATTTCCTTAACGCGATTTTTTCTCGGAAAATATAAGTCCAATTTAGCTAAATTTTTCAGGGATTGTAGCTCGCCAGTGGGATAAGAATCGCTGAAAATTTCAGCTTTCTATCTTTAATAGAAAAAAAGTTATGACTTTTCAAAGTTTTCCAAAATCTAAATCATAAGGTCATAAGCTACCTTCTTACTAAAACGATGAAATTTCAAAATTTTTGTTGTCGAGATTTTGTGTCCTAATGGTCCCTCGTGATCTCCTGAACTCCATAAACTAAATTTTTCCGAGATTTGGAGCCGGATTCTATGAAAAAAGGCACTCAGAAGATTTTGCTTCCGCCCAATACCCGCCGATTTCCTTAAAGATCAACCACAGGTAGATATTTACCAGAAATTTGCTGCTGCGTCTTGAGTCTTGAGAAAGCGGAAGTCAGGCATCGAGACAGAAGATACAGATTTTGAATAAAATGAAGCTGTACACTCTGTTGAAAGGCAGGAGATTGAAGACAGAGTTTTTCACATAATCGGCGCAGTTAGGAAAATTATTTCTTCTTAAACTTTGCCACCTGATTCTGACTCCGGAAGCAATTCTAGCAGCTCAAAGAATCAATTTAATATGACATTACCTGCATTCGATCTACGTACCTTTGATGATTCGTTTGATCAGTGGCTGTTTTTCAGCGCCACTTTCAACTCAATTATTCACGATAACACCAACTTAACTGATGTTCAAAAGTTTCAATATTTGCGCTTGTTATTACGTGGACCTGCCGCGGATGTAATTAAATCTTTGGGGGTTTGAAACGATAACTACAAGGTAGCTTGGGATTTGCTAACCGTTGAGAACCGTTCCAGAACCAGTAATTTTCAGTTGCGGCAGTTGCCCACCTATGTTGAACGTTTATCCTACTTGACAAATGAATTGATCGACTAAAAATTACCGTTCTAGAACGTTTCTCATGTCGGTTGGAACAGAGCTATTATCGACATTATCGTATTGTTTTTGCGTTCTCACACCTATTGCCGCGTCAGTTTGAAAAGGATTTGCAATTTTTGCGTGTGTTTATGACATCACGCGATGAATAGACAAAACTTCATTTAGTCGTCAAGTAAATTTCGAAGTATTTAAAAATAATTCAATTAAAAATATTTACTTCAAGTAAATTCAGTGGTACTTAAGTAATTTAATATCACTCAAGTACAAATTTTCAAAAGCTTTCAAGTAAGATATACTTGACTGATATTTCAAGTATTAAGTACAAGTAAAATTTGAAAAACTTGAAATTGCAAGTATAAGTACCAATGTTTGGATTAGTACTTAAGTCAAATACTTAAGTATATTTTTGTACTTAAGTATTTACTTCAAGTATTTAAAATACTCAGTACAACAGCTCTGCAGGCAGCCTTCCTCACTTTTCAGTTGATCCTTTCCTTTTGAACATACCCACGAATTTGATACTGGCAGATCCAGAATTTGGGAAAACCGCTCCTAAAGATATGCTAATTGGAGCTGACATATGTTGGGACATATTGTGTATTGGTCAGGTGAAACTTGGCATTGGTAAATATAACCCTTGGATTATAGCATGGGACTCATCTTGTGATTCATTACAGTATGCAATTAGTACTCCCACATCTTTTCAGACTAAAACAACAAACAGACACATTCTTTCATCTACATCACAGATTTTTAATCTATTGGGACTACTCCTTCTCAGTCCCTATAACAGCAAAACTCATTCTGCAACATTTGTGGCAATTGAAAATTTCTTGGGATGAGTCCGTTCCCGTCGACCTACACACTACTGGTCTAAATACCCCTCAGAACTTTGTTCCATAAATGCATTGAAGGTCCCAAGGCAAGCTATATGTCCAAATCCTACATCCCTACAAATACACGGCTTCTCTGATGCGTCGGAATCAGCTTATGGTGTTTGGTGGTTTTGATTCTCTGGGACATAATATCTTCAAACTTAGCTCCTCTCAAGATAATAACTATTCCGAGGCTTGATCTATGTGCCGCTCTGCTTCTAGCTGAACTGGCTAGTAAGGTTGTTTCCTCTCTTGAAATTAGCTTTGAAAGTATTGAATATTGGTCAGATTCCACCATTGTCCTTTCGTGGATAAATACATCCCCACATCTGTTGAAAACCTTTGTTGCCAGCAGAACATCACAAATACAAAATTTAACTACTCCAAAAGTATGTAAATATTCCTGCACATTTACTAAGCAGAGGGATACGTCCTTATAGCATTATCAGTTGAGATTTTTGGTTTAATGGTTCTTACTTGCTTCAGTCATCTGACGAAAGGTGGGCTTCATACATAAGAGATTTTGAACTATGAGAGTCATCAGAACTTCGTTTGAAAACCGACGCATTTCTAACTACCTCTCCATCATTTGACAAAATTCTAAACATTATCACGACATATTCTTCATTAACTAAACTTCGTACATACTTCGTTTTATAAAACAACTTCTTCAACAATTGCTCC
Source organism: Ceutorhynchus assimilis (assembly GCA_917834065.1). Classification (NCBI taxonomy): domain Eukaryota; kingdom Metazoa; phylum Arthropoda; class Insecta; order Coleoptera; family Curculionidae; genus Ceutorhynchus; species Ceutorhynchus assimilis. Next base: position 14,157,497 of record OU892287.1, read on the forward strand.
AGCACTTCTCGTCAAGATGGAGTAAAGAATATGTAACCCATTAACAGCAACGTGTGGAATGGAAACAAAATCATCAACAACTCCTCCAGATTAGAGTTCTAGTTTTGGTGAAAGAAAACGCTACTCCTCCCTTGAAATGGCAAATGGGACGGATCATGCTGGAACCAATAACATCATTCGAGCTGTCACTCTAAAAACATAAACTGGTGAGATCAAAAGGCCTGTCGTCAAAATCTGCGTCCTGCCTTCTAATGAAAGCAGGTAGGCTTTCAAGGTGGGGGCCATATGTTCCTGTCGAATCACCTCAGTGCACCACAGACAATACGAGGGCGCATCGCCGTCAGCGGACCCACTCTGGTTCGGGTGAAAGAAAGCTTCTGCCTGAACTAAAAACAACGCGCCAGAAGCCGACTGTCACTAGTGTCACTAGAACCTCCTCCTCATTCCTCAACCAACAACAAGATAGACGCCACGCCGAAAAAATATAATTTTCTTATTTTGTATCTTGTTCAATAAATTATTGAAAAAAATACGGGAAATTCTTAAAACCTGCACTACACCAACAAAACATTAATGAAGAGCAAGTCAGGAATAACGGGAACATTGTGGTCCAAACCAACACCAGCCAATGCGGTCCAAACCAACACCAGCCCTCCTAGACCTCCCGCCTCCCTCCTCTGCACATTGTGATACAGGCAAGGATGGGATACAGACTGCAACCGACAACCGCCTACAACAAAAATACGGGACACATGGTAATCGCAGAACTTGTGGGGGAAAATATTTTCAATATGAAGACAGTCCACATGTCAAGGCTACACTGTGTTAACAGACCGTTCCATGTCAGCTTGCCAAACAGAACTGAATAGGATCAGGGCATCTATCTAGCTATCTATCTATTCAGCCTTTTTCAGTCCATCTTTGGACATAGGCCTCCCCCAGTCTTCTCCATTCTTCTCTGTCTGTTGCCATGTTCATCCATCTGGTTCCAGCGTGCTTCTTCAGGTCATCAGCATACCTCATCTGGGGTCTTCCTCTACTTCTTTTATTCTCCCAAGGTCTCCATCTTAAGATACATTTATTCCATCGGTCGTCTTTTTGTCTGATATTGTGACCTGCGAATTTCCATTTTAGTTTTGCTATCTCCTTTCTAACGTCTCTTACTCTCGTTTTATTTCTTATCCACTCGTTCCTCTTTTTATCTATCAGTTTCACATGTAACATTTGTCTTTCCATTGATCTTTGTGCTTTTGTTATTTTATCCATGTTTGACTTTGTAAGTGTCCATGTTTGGGATCCATAGGTGAGAACAGGAAGTATAAATTGATTATAAACTTTGGATTTGAGGCATTGTGGATATTTTCTATTTTTCAAGATGTAGCTTAATTTACCGAATGCTGCCCAAGCTAATCCTAACTCGTCTCTTGATTTCTGCTGTTTGGTTTTCTTTGCTGAGTTTAATAATCTGTCCCAGATATATATATTCGTCGACTTGTTCTATTTTTTCCTGCAGTATTCTGATTATGATGTCATCGTTTGTGTTGGTTATTGTTTTAGTTTTAGCGTTTTTCATATTGAGACCTATGTTTTTAGCTGCTGTGTCAAGTTCTTCCAGCATTTGTGTCAGCTCTTCTTTCTTATGAGTTATAAGGGCGATATCATCCGCGTATCTTAAGTTGCTCAAAGTGTTGTCAGCATATTTTTATACCTTTTTCCTCCCAGTCCAGTTTTTTAAAAACATCTTCCAGAGCCTGGTTGAAAAGTTTGGGTGATATTGTGTCGCCCTGTCTGACACCTCTTCCTATGGGTATTGGTTTTGTTCCCTCATGGACTTTAATAGTTGTTGTTGCTTCGCTATATATGTTGGTTATTAGGTCTGTGTATCTGTAGTCTATTCTGCTAATAATTAATGAGCTCTTTACTGCCCAATGTTCAACACTATCAAAAGCCTTTTCGAAGTCGATAAATGCAATATATAGTGGGATGTGATATTCGTTGGCTCGTTCTATTAGGATTTTCACGGTTAATAGGTGGTCACTTGTACTGAAACCCTTTCTGAAGCCGGCCTGTTCTTTCGATTGGTAAGCATCGAATTTTATTGTTAGCCTGGTGGTGAGAATTTTTGTGAAGAGCTTATATATTACATTAAGGAGTGTTATAGGTCGATAGTTTTTCAAGTCTGTTCTAACACCTTTCTTATGAAGGATGATTGTAATGGATTCATTCCAGTTGTTTGGGATTTTCTTTTCTTTCAGTATTTTATTTAGGAGGGTATGGAGAGTATTGATGACCGTTTTTCCACCGTATTTTAGCATTTCTGCCGTGACTCCGTCTTTTCCAGGTGCTTTGCTGTTTTTCATTTCTTTCAGAGCCCTCTTTTTTTCCGATTTGTTTATTTCGGGTTGTAGTTCTGAGTTTACATTCTTTATTTTAGTTTGTAGTTGTTTTACGGTTTCTTGCGGTGGTTCCCTTTTTGTTTGATATAGTTCTGTATAAAACAGTTGTGTGATATTTATGATATCCTCCTTAATATTAGTTTCTACGCCATTCTTGTCTTTTATATTATTTATTTCGTATCTTCCTAGTGTTGGTCTTAAGCATTTCATATTCCTGTTATTCTCTATGACTCTTTCTATTTCTATTTCTTGGTTCTTTCTTTTGTTTTCTTTTATCATTTTCCTGATGGTCTTATTGATTTCTGTGTATTCTATCGATTTCCTTTTCCCTTCTTCGTTCAGTTTCCGCCTTCTTTCCATGAGTTTCTTTGTCTCTTCTGATATGCAATCTACCTTCTTTTTATCTTTTTGTGCGATTTCGTTTCCTACCCCAACCATGGTTTCGCTAATGTCTCGTATATTTTATCTATATTTTCATTATCGCTGTTCAAGTTCTGGGTCAGTTGTTCCTTCAGTCTCTCTTTGTATATGGTTTTATTTTGTGCAAGTTTGGTCATGTCTAGTTGTCCCTTGCTTCCATTAGTTTTTCTTTTCGTGTCAAAGTTGCCATCGATACATATTTTTGCTCTGACCATTCTGTGATCGCTGCCTGTGGTGAATCTGTTCACGACTGTTACATCTTTAATAATATATTTTTCAGTGGTCAGTATGTAGTCAATTTCATTTCTCGTTGTTCCGTTAGGGCTGAGCCATGTCCACTTTCTTTGCGGTTTCTTCTTATAGAACGAGTTCATCGCATATAGATGTTTTTCTTCTAGATAGTTCATCAAGGTAGTTCCCCTATCGTTCCTCTCACCGTACCCAAAGTCCCCTATTTTAGTCTCTTCTTTATTCAGCTTCTTACCAAGTTTGGCATTGAAATCTCCAATTACTAGAGTAAGGCTAGTTTTATGTTCTTCCATAGCCTTTGAGATATCTTCATAGAATATTTCGATGCTCTCGTCGTCGTATGTTGAAGTGAGGGCGTACACTTGAATAATTTTAAGAGATTTTCAGGGCATACCGGAGACCAAAAAAGTAGGACCGGACCTGGTACACGGAGAGGTCGAAGACTGCGGCTGCTACCGTGGCAGGGGTATATACTCCACCAGCTACAGCAATCAATATGCACTGGGAGATCATGCCTCTGTTTTCCAGGCAGAAGTCTATGGTATACTCTAGTGCGCAGCAGGGGTGGCCGTAACCAACAGGCAAATCCTTATAATGTCCGACAGTCAAGCGGCACTGAAGGCCCTTTCGATCCAGAAAGTATCATCAACACTAGTATGAGAATGCCAGGAAGAGCTCAGGTCCCTGGCAAATAAAAATAAGGTTAAACTTATCTGGGTGAAGGCAACGAAAAAGCGGACGAACTCGCAAGGAGAGGATCAGAGACAAAACTTAACGGACCAGAGCCGACTTTAGGGATACCAAAAAGTATGAGTAGGGAGCTCATCGACCAACCAGGGCAAGGAAAAAGGGCCACAGAACTACTACAAATGCGAGTAGGAGCCCACTAAGGATTATAACGGGCTTTATGACAGGACACACACTGGTGAAGGTCCACCTGAACAGGGTGAACCTATATGACGCAGACTTTGACTGCAGACTCTGCGATAAGGAACCCGAAATAACCAGACACATCGTGGTAAATGGAAAACCACTAGTCGCAGAAGACACGACATTTTCTGGCAACCAAACGAAGTCCTAGAAACAATAATAAAACACCATCCAGTAAACAACCTTGTATGGGGCACTAAAATACTAGAGTGGTTGTAATAAAGCAAACAGGCTAAGCATTCTCAGGCTTCAGCGAAACATGGGGAGTGGGGACAATAAGTTAGATAGGCGTGAGAGAATTCCATGATGCCAAAATGAAAAAAGCCCAGAATGGTACTTCTGAAACTATGATCAAACAGCGACTGACAAATGCCACGTCCTCTGGATGCAAATCTAAAAGTAATACTGGATTTTTTGCTCAAGTTTTAATACTCATGTAAACCTTTAAGATTATAAATATCTACCCATCATTGGCCAATTACGCTGAATAAGGATGTCAGACTATCCATTAGAACGATAAGAAGAAGCCCATGAAGATGGCCATTAAAAGGAGATCGATGCCCAAACCAAGGACATTGGAAGAGATGATGGATGTAATTTTGGACACATCTGTTGCTGTTCCAAAAACCTTGAAAGCATTTCAGTATCAATGATTGTGGATCCCAAACTGCTGACTTCTGGAATTCCTGACAATCTAGGCAGATTGGCACATAGTGAACTGTTACATTATAAAAACACTAACCACATTAAGCATAATTCAATACCAACATAGCCACAATATAAACGTATTAGTTGCCAGACATAAATAGAGAAGATGAACAGGTCAATTTAATGTTCTTCCATGATTGACGTTGATGACAAATGCGATTTCAATGTGTATGTGTGTGTGTGCACTTGAGTTTTTTAATACCCCATCAATTTTAATGTTTCAGAATTTAATTACATTTTAATATAAAGACATTTTAATGTCCAAGCTCGCGGAACATAAACTTTATATCGCAAATGCCTTTTATGCTATAAACAAAAGTAATTAGTCGTTAACTTCGGCATAAACATGTATTTTCTAATGTAATCATTTCGGGTTTACTGCGATTCTGTCCTTGCTGGTCGGCAATAGAATAATATTTTTTATTGTGAAGCTATTGTTGCATCAATCATAAAAATTATTATTCGATATTGTTTTTAAGTATTAATAACATGACGACCTTTATTTGTTTTTAAATGCTTTTACTGGAAGAAAAAAATAGAACTAAAATTCAAGGATTATGTAGAGACCTTTATAGGTTTTTAGAGGACTTTTTCGAAAAACAATAATAACTTACAAGTGCTACCTACTTACTCAAAATTAAGCCAATAATGAAACTCTTTTATACCTCCAGATCCTCACTGAAAGACAATCAATCAAAATATTCACCAATCAAAAGTTTTTCAAATTCATTATTTGAAATCTAGATCGATACAAATCAATCATTGCACAGAAAAGTTATCAGTTCTGATACGTATCAATAAAATATAAATAAAGTCCTTTCTTACCATTGTCAATTCGAAGAATAAAATCAATTAGTTTCGTTGAATGATGATTGGATCGGACAATATTGAATACTGATGGATATCTGGGATCACGAAGAGTCGCGATTCTCTACTCTCAGGTCGGGAGAAGATAATCTAAATCGAGTCGGTTGTTTTCCCGCGTAAACCACGTCTCTATCTGACAGTTGATAGATTTCTTTCTTCTGCATTATACATAATAATATCGCTTACAAAATAAAGGATGTCCGATGTTGGACATAAATCACACGACATAACATTCCTTATGGGAAAGATATCATTATTTGTATTTAATGGGGTTTGAATGGGCTTTCTGGCTATGATGTCTCTGATGAAATTTTTAGATATAAAGACGAGAGATAAAAAATATATTGAACTAGAACTTTAATGAATTATTTTGAAAGCTTTTATTATTGTTTGTTTTGGAATGTACCTCCTTATATTTAGATTTTTGGTTGTTGAGGTTTAACTAGAGCATATAATTATATTTTCAGATAAGAGCACCCACGTAGGTATAGTTAGAAGATAGAAGGTTCATTGATTTTTACACTCCAGTCAATAATCCACATGCTTAAAAAAATTGAATTACTTGGGTTATTTTGTAAATACTATATAGCCTTCTTAATCCGACCTTCCAGTGATCCAAATTGTTCATTTAGGACTTCTTTTCAGCTACAACGCTTCTAACTAATGCTTCACTCTCAAAAACCCCTAATTTTCGTATCAGAATAAATTTTTCTGTTTGGAAGGGTATTTGCACCCTTAGAATAGAATCAGAAGCAACTGCTTCAGAAAGTTCAACTTCAGATGCATCTTCTGAAGGTGCTTTTATAGCCTCTTCTATTTGTTTTTGTGTGTCGTTAGAGGTAACTTCTGACTGTTCCTCACAAATTTATTTTCCAAGCACCAACCCAACAGATGTAGACCGAGCTAAAGCAGGTTTCAATGTCAGAAATTTTAATATCTTCTGCAGATTTAATGTTTTCAATGTCTTCACCAACAAATTCTTGAATAGAATCTGCTGTCAAGCTGTCAGTTATGCTAGCGACAGCTATCCGGATAGCTTCCGTTTCTCTTATTTCTTTTTCACTTAACTTACTTTCTACATAAGATTCTGAAATTGTTTCATTGTGAAGTGATGCTGCGGCCATGGCAGTTTCAAAATTTGAGACAGAAATTATCATTCTCTTTTGGAACTGAAACAATATTTTATTCAGCGAAATTTCTTCAGAATCTATAAACTAGTGTACTCCTTCTACAATGCTGATTAAATTGCGTTCTTCAGGTATGTTTCAGTATATTGGGATAAGTCGGCAGAAGGTTTTGGAAGGGTACTGATGTCAGAATCTGATGATTCTTCACTAAGACATAGGTACTCTTTTTTCCAAGTTTTGTTCTACTGTTGACTTCAGAGACAAGTTTAATTTCTTCAATGGATTTGGTTATTTTATTGTCTTCTGCCTTCTCTTCAACTGCCCTATGTCTATCTCCAGCCAAAGATTCAATTATTGCTTTATCATCACAAGTTCTCGCAGCTACCAATGAATCATGACTGAGTGGCTGCTTTTCTTGGATGACTTGAGAGTCTTGACCTTTTTCCACAACAGTAACTTTTTTCTGAATTGCTTCAACTTCTTTTACCATAGGCAAATTTTTCTGAGTGATTAAAGTTTCTTCAACATTCACATTTTCGTGAGTTATTCCATCAGGTTTATCCACTACTGAAACAGCTCTTCAAAATGGAGGAACCTCTTCTCGATGGTCATTAATTGTTCATCTATAACAGGAATATTTTTCTGAGTTTCAGGTTTATCATCTTCTTTATGAGTTGTTTCAAGTTTTGCAACAACCAAGTTATCCTCCTGTGTAATCATTTTAGGTTTTTTAACATCTGGGGTATCTGCCTGAGATATTTGAGAGTTTTTAACTTCTGGAATGTCTCTCTGAGCCATTTCAGGTCCTATAACTAGTTCTTCAATAACTGGCACGTTGTCCCGAGAGTTTCCCTCCAGCTGTTTAATCACAGAAACATCGTCCTGAACTGCTTCACTTTCTTCAACATCGAAGACACTCGTTTGGGGAGTCTTTACCTCCAGTGCAGACAAAATAGAATACGTTGGTGGAAACCTAGGGTAGAAGGGAAAGTTTAGTTTATGCAAGGAATTATTGGAGGAAATCCTTTGAAATTTGACAAATCACGATGAAGTATAGGGGAATTCCAAGGAAGTCCAATGAAGTACAGCAATCAAATAAGCACGGCTGTGGTTGCCTTTTCATATCCTTGCCTCTGGTAGGTACATGGTACATATCTGATAGATTTATTCCTGAGCTCTTTCAGCAATTTCCAAATATCGGAAACGTGGTTGATAGGTAAAAATGTTAAAGGCCCAAAGGCAACATATTTATAAAGCAGGTTAATTTTTATATTGAAACTAGCTGACCCAGCGAACTTCGTACCGCCTCTGAATTATTAAATACCTATTAAATGTTGTGTTAAAGTATCTAGTAGGTAGCTGAATTAAATTCCGTTTTTTTCGATGGTGAATTTGGCCTCTGGATTAGAAATCACCTAAAATTGAAATTTTACATCATCCCTTTTTAGGCACCTTGTGGGCATTATTGTTATATTGAAATTATACCTATTTACTTCAAGTAAAGCAAGGTTATTTCAACTATTTGAAAGTTTTTGTGATAAGAATTATATTTTGTTTTTTTCATAAATATGCATATAAAATTATTAGGAATGTATAACTACTTGAATATGAAAGTGCTTTAGTTGAAGATTCACATTACTTACTATCAAGATTTGGAGTAGGTACCTATATAAAGCAGTAGGTTTCTAGAAATAATCCATGAAGAGAGAATAGCATGTCCTACTATCTTGTCGTTGGAGAAGACTGCAAAGTGCCCAGAAACTGATGGGAATTTTGAATCATCCAGACTGAGTGCCGCTAAAAATCCAAGCAAAAGATCTTGATGTCAAAAAAAAGTGCTTAAAAATTATGGATGACTTTAATACCCATATGAGATTGGAAATTTTAATTTTGGAACTTTGCTGTAGACAATGATTCTGGAAAGTAGTAGAAAGGAAGGAGGTTTAAAGTTGCAGGCAAATTTCGAGAGTAATAATTGATTTCCCCATTGTCAGCAGGAAGTTCAGAATGGACAGATGAACATCCATGAGGAAAGCTTTTACTCACAGAGTGGAGGACGGCTATGGATGATGATCATAACGGGATGTGACAAACTCCCATAAACTGATGAAGCAAACTTTAGCAGAAAATTGCATAGTATAGTATCTTGATGAGAGAAACAAAATACCCATTCCTCCAACCAAAATTTTAAAGATGAAGAAACGTCGGTAGAAGAAGATCTTGGCTATAAAATCTATCTATTAGGAATGGCTAGGGTGCTCTTTGCTGAAAATTTCGAAAATAAAAAAGTTGATAATATTATTATGGAGAAGTTCAAATCTTGGCAAATTGTTAGCTGGGAGTATAATATATGTGTATTGGGTTGTTGAGCAACAAAGATGCTTCTTATATTTTCATTTACTTCTTTCCTTTAGAAAATGTTTTGTTCGATGGGAATTTTAATGAACCTATGAAAAATAATGAGCTTCACCATAACTGTTTAGGTATTTCTAAATTCGCATCCGTGTTAGTTAAATTTTTAAAATATTAGTTCAAATTTTACAGTGCCGGTATATTGATTTAGGTAAATTCAATTTGTTGAAACGAAATAAAACCAACTACAAAACAGCAACGTTATTATATGCGGGACCCACATCTCAAGGAATCCATTTCTATAGAAAATCGACTTCGACGTTTTTGCCTGCCAACCATAATTATTAAGACCTCTTAGTATTTTGAATAATTAAAATATTTCAAATAGCTGTACCCAGATGGAGTTGTTTTTTTTGCAAAATATATTTGTATTGTTTTCAAAAGAAGATTTTTTAATTTTATGTGTATATGATGAGCAGAGTATGGAGGAGCATTAATTATTACGCCCGAAGTCCAAGTTTTACTGTGCACATTTTATTATGATCCATTAATATGTACAATGGCATTTAATAACTATTGTCTTTATTCTTGAGACATAAAATACCTATTTTACTGCTTTTATCGTGCAGTGTAACCAATAAGTTAATTACGGACGATGATGAAAAACCGATATATAAAATTCAAAGGAACAGCTATTTTTAACGCATATTATCAATTCATTGCTTTAGCTTTTGCAGATGTCTTTCGGGCAATTAAAAATAATTATTTCGTATGTATCTTATAATTATTGTTTGTTAATTGAGTTTAGTATAAGACGAATTTTAAGCATGGTTTTTTCGATATTATACCTATTACCAGTTTTACCTATGGGCTTTTCGGGACACTGGTGTTGATAAAGTATCTATGTCCTGACGTCATTTTAGTTTTAAATCACGACAGTCAGTTTGGCAACGTAGCAGTGTGTAATGCTTGAGGAAAACCACCTATTTAAAATATTATTTCTTCAAATCTTGACTTTTCGAAAAAACGTTTACTGAATGAAAGTAAATGTTACAACCATGTAATGCGCTGTCAAGTTAATGGGAACGGGGCGCGCCGCAACGAAAAGCGTACCGAAAGGGTGGTAGAAGAGAATGGGAGACTAGACTAGAGAAAAAGCAGGGCTGGTCCCTTAGACCGCTTGTCCATTGTTCATTATTCAATTTTTATTTTGTATTAAGCTGATTGTTCAATCCAATTTGTGATTAGTTTGTGTATCACAACGAGTGATCACAGGTCAGTTGAATAATTATTATTTTGTTTTTGAGAGTTTAATTTATACAAGTATAATTTTCTTTCACTTTTATATTTGTTTATAACATTTTTTATAACATGTGCATTGTTCATGTATTTAAAACAAAAATCGTTTCATGCTGTAAATTAAAATCTATTTAGAAATTATGATATGTCTTTTGTGCTGGGATTTTAATTTCTGGTATTCAGAGCATACATTAGGGCCTTTGTTGAATCTACCAACACTTTCCTACCCTGACGAGCGAATATCCTAGCAAACAAATTGAAAAATCAACCTAGAAATATTGCCTCAAAATAACAACTATAGCTGAGTATTCTCCCGTAACCAGGGACCTCAGTATCTGCCGCCTCTGCCGGAGATAGGCTAACTAACCAAAAATTCTTCAATTTTGAACATAGGAAGTGTTGATTGAATGAAGTGTGTGGAATTAAAATTTTAGCACAAGCACAGGAGCGGTACCCAATGTAAACTTTTATCATTGACTTAAATTATTGAATAATGTCTCACAGTTATCATTAAAATGACACAGTATGTTTTGATTTTTGAGGAATGTTCCATCGAGGGTTTCTCTGCCGTTCTCTTTCCCCTCGAAAATTCCAGATCGAGAACGGTACGATTTACTTTTATAATAAAGTAGACGTTTCACAAATTTTTCGTTTCTTTTACATATCACAACTTTCCTTAAATTTCCCTAATTTTGCTATGTTGGGCGCATGTCAAGTAAGTAAAATTGAGAAAGTTTCCACAACGTAGGTCCTATTTGTTTTTCATTTCGTTTTCCAGAAGATTTGTTGTTTAAAAGGTAATTAAAATTCACACTGTTCAAACTTGCTGAACGAACCCGGGTATGTTATACTATATGCTGATGAATATTATACGTCTAATTTTACAGTTTGTCTTTTAAATTTTGTCTTGTGGAACTGTATTTCTATGCTTGGAATATAAAAGATCTCCTAATAAACCTGAAGCATAAGAAAGTCATATATTGGTAATCTTTTTGAAATCTGTATGTTAGACAGCGTACAAATAACGATAGGAATTTCATCATTGCAACTACTCAGAGCTTAGACAAGAAAAGCATTCAAATATGTGCATCAGAGCCAGAGATGGGCATCTACGCGTAAACAAAGATTGTCTACGTCTGGTGTAAACAACGCGTAGACAATGTAAACTATGTAATCTATGTGGACAACGTGTAAAATATGTAGACAACGCGTAAAGTATACAATTTTTGACAGTTGGCAGGCCTTTAAGGTTATGTTTTTGTTTTTGCTTTGTTTTGTTTTTTGCTTTGTAAAGTTAATTAAACTGCAGATAATGCCTAATTTGATACAATATAAATTTAATGCAATGAACTTTCAAAAACATTACTCAAATTTCAAATTTTCTGTTGTCTACACATTGTCTACATAGTTTACATAGTCTACATGGAAAAAAGTGGATGTAAACAATACGTAGACAACGAGTAGACAAACCGCGTAAAGTAGATTTCATAGTCTACGGCACATCCCTGATCAGAGCCATTGTGAACTATTCTCTATTCTTATTGGTCGGGTAGGTATCTACGTCATACACTGACGCCAATTCAGTAAGTTTAAATAATATGTGCATGGTACATTCATTAACTGCCATCTTCATCTACCACCATGTATAAAGTAAATTTAAATTTTTCTTTTTATAGCTACCATATCGCCTAGCAATTGATGTCATAATAGGCCTACTGCTAAGAGAATCCTCTGTTTTGATTCTGAATTCAATAGGTACCGAGGACCTCACACAACAAGACCACCTCTGTTCCAAAACAAGAGAACATAAAACCTCGGATCAGGTAGAGGCTGGTATACATTTCTTCAACGGACCATCAAAATTCGGCGTTGCCTTCAATGCCCAAAAAATAATAATAATTGCCATCCGACACCGCCGCATGGTCAGAAGTCCGTCACAGTCCGATTGCAGTCGAAACCTTAACCGTCGTAATTAAATTTGGCGGTTTTTATTCCGCCAGAAAGTCGTAAAACAAAAGCGAAACGGGGCGGTCGCGATTGGTCGGCGGCGGCGGTTACGCCCCCACCTTATTGTTCCGTTTTATCGCCGACCAGAATCCCCTCGCCGCCGCCTCGCCTACCGGTTCGCCCTCTGTTTCAATATTATTACTTTATGGAGAATTCGAAGAACTTACATGTTATTTTTAATAGGGTCTATGGCCATGAGAATGGTAATTCAATCTCATATGGTCCATGGATGACGACTGACCGATGCTGTCGCAAAAAATTTATGACATTCAATACTGGTAGAGTTCGGTTAGTAATTCAATCTCATGGTCCATGGATGATGATACCGACACTGATGCTGTCGCAGTCGCAAAAAATGTATGACATACAATACTTGTAGAGTTTGGTTATAAAGGAGCGAGCAAAAATATGACAAGCCTACGTGATCGGCTCTATAATTTTGGATGAAAAAGCATGTGGACTGTCATCAGTGTCATCTTTTGGCTCGCGGAGAATTAATCGAACTCGCTAAATAAACCATGACACTAGAACTCTATAAGGGCCGGTTTATCAATCAAGGGATAACTCGCAGAGTTTGCTGAACCTGGGTCAACTCGAACTCTGGGCTAACTACCGAGTTAAGTCGAAAGGTGTTTTTTACCCAGGGCTGGTAAACTCTCGAGTTCTCCGAAGTTTGGCATTACTTATGCAAGGTTTCCAGCTCATTTTTATTGTTTTTTGTTACATTTTCTGCACATAACCTTACTTATTTATGTTATTTTTTTCTTTTTTTTTCCAATTCCGTGAGGGGCTAGGAAGCAGGAAGCACGTTGCAACTTGCGATTTCCATGTTAATATCCATACCAAAGTCGCACAGTGCTACCCAATTTATCGACACTCCTCTCCTCTACAAAACAAGTCAAAAATCTATAAACAACGTTTGTGCGTCTTGCAAATTTTAATACGTCGCAAACTATCAAAATATACGAAATGTACCAATCACTCCGGTGTGAAACCAGCCATATTTTTCTAAAGGTTCTAAAATACGTAGGTAGCATACTTCTTGCCTTCTAGCAGCAAGTCGCACATCGCATGCTACTTTGGTGTACCTACTAGCGGAAAATTTGGTTTCGTGAATTCTGGTGTAAAAACATACAATATACTCGAATTCCCAACAAACAGGATTGTTGGTTGGAAATTCAAGTCTATGCTCGATTTGTTCTGAACCAATATAATTATTTCTTTTCGCAAGCGAAAACGTGCAAGGAAGTCGACGTCATCAAAATCGTCCAAGGGATTTGACCGCAAGTTTAAGTGGTAGAGTCGCAGCTCATGCATGTTCTGGAAATTTTAGAACATCTCGATCATCATCACTGAAATCTTAGGTCCTCCATCTCTTCACAATATCAAAATTCAAGCGAATAACTTGAGTCAGTATTCCAAAAAGCACAAAAATGTTTCCACTGTTGCCGCACTATGTACTGTTAAACGGACGAACAATATTGGTTTCTACGACACTGGTTTAGTTTATGGTTGCCTACAAGAAACAAAATTTGGTGATATGTAGATATTGATCGTCATTATTGTTCTAATGCAAAACTTGAACTATTCTCAACTCTTGATTAATATCACGGGGAAGCTCCGTTTATAGTTGAGGCAGAATTATATTTGACATTATATCAACATGTGTTTTGTTCCCCCCATTTTCCTTGCAAGCTTGAGCACCTTAACATCCATCTCATCACACTTGAAATCCAAATTTCATTTTGCATCCATAGCTTTTGTGTTCGAAGAAATTCTGTTTCAAGATCAGGATCAGGGGCGGTAGCTAGCAGTCATGAGTTGGGGCCCCCGGGCAAAACAATTTTTGGGGCAACACCCTTCAAAAATTCGATGACAACAAAAACATCTGGGTATCACGACATTCACGACATAACAAGACGAAAATCACGAAAACACAGGGACGAAAGACTTTTAGCTTTAGCCGCAAGGGAAATATTCACAGAGAATAATTGATATACCGAACCGAAAAATCAATAATAACCGAAAAATCATTGGGAATCACCGAATAACAATACATGTCACACCAGGAGGGCGCGTACAAGAATCGCACATCCAGAGTGTGTCTTCTTTTAATTCATCAGAAATCTATTAGGCGCAATGCCTTCTATTCAGAATCGGATTTGAGTGCGCACTGATCTCGCACTTGAGCACACTGTGAGGCGTTTAAGGTGCCGATCAACACAATTGTCTACAAATTACAGTGCAAAAATATCGCCAGTCAACGCACAGTTCCCCATACACACTTTTATAAATACACGTAATAATTATGTGACGGTTCTTCGGGGTCCCTCTGGGCCTTGCACAGGTTTGCCCTACCATAGCTACACCTCTGCCAAGACCCTGTTCTGTAAAAATATCGTCTACGAAATGGAATGTGATATCATTTCCAAGAGGTAGGTACTTCGCATTCAGTTATCATTGCTGTCATTAGGATTCCAATCAAATTTTACTATGCGAGATTTCTATAGAATTGAGGCCCTGTATTGGTTTTAAAGGTATTCATTTGTACTGAGATCGACGTTTACTTGTCCCATATATAAGCTCATGAATAGCAGCTCCTAGCAGATCTTTCTAATTTTTCGAGCAGGTAGAGCAAGTACAAATGAACAGCCTATATATCTGAGAGACAGAGTAGGCTTACGGAAACACTAATCTAGGATCAGTTCGATCAGTATCAGCTGTTGAAGGATTAATAAACTATCTAGGTGGAGCTAGTTTGGTTTGTGAACAGTTCATTATTCCCAACGGATGGATCCGCTGATGCCTAACCTCAACACAAAAACATTATTTTGATTTTCCGATTTTAATTTTAATCTCCAGTTCTCAAATTTCCATTCTTTTGGCTTCTTGCTGTTGAAGATGTCTGTCACTCACATTAATTTTAAAGACAAAACAATTAAGAAACAACTAACAAGCTGGGTTGAGAAAAACAGCTATGACTGCTGCCAATCCTAGAATCCGCGTCAGCAGTAAAGACTACGGTGACGACATGAAAAGCTGCGCGAAGCGGGTCGGATCTCTCTCCCTCGTCTATCTCTCGCTGTCTGCCGTGACCTCGGTTGTGAGCTGAAACCAGAAGCGGGGTATCTTTTTAGACAAAACTTGGATACAAAATAAACTAAATAAATATGCCTGCTGGCCGTACGACAATGAACCACGTGCTTGGCGTTCGGCAGCAGCACCCATCGATACGATAATTCGGTTAGTCTTCAAAATTGGGTTTGTGCGCATATGACGACACCGTACTCTTTACTCTTGACGCGGACTCTATCTACCCCGTAAGAGTGAACTGATCCTAGATCCCTTTCCGTATCTCGAGATTGGTGATCCTTGTTATCGGGTTAACCCGATCATAGTTTCCGTGAACAGCTAATAAGACAGTTCTGCAACCTCTTTTCAATCTGTCAATCAAGTAATTTGTCAATCATCTGTCACCTTTGAATGATCTGTCATGTGTTGATCTGCTGTCTGCTGCCAAGCACTTGTCAAATCACGTGTCATTCGCCATCCACGCCATCTATCCGTTCTGCAAAATTATTTTGATTGGTTATGTTAGATCTAGCTAGCCTAGCCTAATCTGACTCGGAGTTGATAATATTTCCTCGGTGAATTTTTCTAGCGCTGTGACAGGTGATTGACAAGTACTTGGCAGCAGACAGCTGATCAACAGATGTCAGATCATTCAAAGGTGACAGATGATTAACAAATGACTTGACTGACAGATGACGTCATCTACTCCGGAAGACAGAGGTTACAGAACTGTCTTATTATCCCTACTCTGTCACTCGGACAAAACCAATCCAGAGCTGCTTTCCAGTATGCACATTGGCACGCTCTGGCGCGCTCTAGAGCACCTCGGGGGCGCCACGCGCTAGATTTGTACCGTTCCAGTATCATGGCGTGTGACGCCTGTGTTAGTGTCAAATATGTCAAATTTTAAAAATAATTATCTGTTTGTTGGTGCAATTTGTTTTTTATTTATTAAAAATTAAAGAAAATCAAAACTATATTTTGGAAATGTTCGATCCCGAGATATAACAAGAAACAAATAAATAAATAGCCACCCACGGATGTGACAACTGACAAGTTGGCGGGTACGTACAGCTCGGGAGCTCAACGCCCCGAGTAGCTCCGGGCGTCACACTCCCATACTGGAAAGCGGCTCAGGGCCCCAATTCTATAGAAGTCTCGCATACTAGAATTTCTGTGGTCAAAAAATAATTCTGCTCCCAGTGCAATAACTATATAGGTATGTAGGGGAAGGCGGGGCAGAAGGGGGTAGCGGGGTAGAAGAAAATACCGTCATTAAAAAGCGAACGTGCGTCCGGAAACATCCAAAATTGCACTGAATCTCATTTAGACGCAATAAATACATGTAGATACGCCACTTGTCCGAAAAACGTCGAGCAAGGGTTTGTCTCCTAAACAACTTAAATTTTCATGTAAATTTGTAACATTAGCGTCCACATTAACCACCGTAAGTAATTTGCATATTGAATTTTAATCTATTACAATTATGTTATGCAAAGAGCTTTTATTAAGCAACATTTTTATCAATTAAGCTTTACTCTAGTTTATGTTTTTTTCCAAAAATTTTATTTCAAAAATAAATATTGCACATGGGGCGGAATGGGGTGGGGTACAATGGGGTACCGCGTTCTGTCCCGTTTAATGTCGATTTAGTATTTTTTCAGATGGTTAGTTAGAAGTTCTGTTCGGAAGACAAAGGTCAGGAATAGAGTATCTACTCCATGAACGTAGCAGTTGCTGCCGTTGGCTGGGTTCGGTAATTGCATCTGCGAGCAAAATGAGCAAAATTTGACAGATGTCACGTGATTTGACAGGTGAAAAAAGATAAGTGATCGCGTGACGTTTGTCAAAATTTGGTTTATGTGCTTGCAGATGCAATTACCGAATCCACCTGTTTTTCTGGTGAAATATACAAAAACCCCGTTCTGCCCCGCTAGCGGGGCAGAATGGGGCAAAATACACTTTTTTAGTTTTTCAAAATTATTGTCTCAAAAATATTTATTCAACTGTTAAAAATGGCGAAGAAGCTTAATTTACATGTTAAGTAATACACTTGTAGCAAAAAAAAGTATATCTTGCTAATTTTGTAGCAACAATTGAGCATCAAACGATAAGTACCCCGTTCTGCCCCGCCTTCCCCTATACATGTAATCTCCAAGATATTATGGTTGTGATGTTATTCGATTGCTTCTCTTTCTTCAATGACTTCAACTTCTTCAAATTCCACCTAAAGTTCTTCATTCTTCTGTACATGTAAAAGAAGTAAATGAAAATGTTGAGGATATAGTGAGTGTATGATGTACAGTATACAGTACAAGCATTCGACTCCATCGAAATATGGGCAGCATCCTTAGAAAACCCGAGAATCGATCCAAGATACAAGAACATCATGAAGAATATGGAAATGCAACCATAGAAATAAGCCTGGATGACAAGGCAAAAACGAACCCCATAAAACTACAACGGGGAGTTAGGCAAGGAGACACTAGCTTTGTTTTGATTTCACTTTGAACTAGTTCGGAATCATTCTGCACATGCGCATATTATAAAACGCGTTTTCGTTTTTTCAGAATCGTAATCGAACTGTGTTGAAGTGTTTTGGTTTATCTAGGACTGTTCAAGAACAATTCTGGGATTGTTCTAGAACGGTTCTCTCAGTTCTTACTCTGAAGGAGGAACTGTTTTAAAAGTTTGTGCATGTTTTGGTTTTTTTGGTTCCGAATCGGTTCAGAACTAGTATTGGAACAGTCCTCTATTATTCTTTGTGCGCAAGCAGTTCTGCGCAATCCCAGAACCGCTCCAAATTTCGAACCAAAACAAAGCTATTATCTCGCCCAAACACACTCCACTCTTGTCCTGGAGGACATTCTCAAGATAGTAAAATGGGACTCTGTTCTGCTGGTACATCTCAGATTTGCTGATGACATTGTCCTAATAGGAAAAAATAAGCAAGAGTTGAACGAACAGCTAAATTACGTATCTAGAACTGTAGGCCTTAAACTACAACAAAACATGACTCAGGGACAGACAAATTATAACAATAAAATACAGAACCCGAGGATAGAAAACGTCAAACTGTAATTATACAGTGAGGACATAAAATCCGTCGCCCCCCCCCCTCTAACTTTTGAACCGCTCGGTATATTGTAACGAAATTTGAAATGGTGATATGTGAGAAAATTCTCCATTTTTCGTAAAACAATTGACAACTTCATCTGTCAAATTGACAGCTGGGCATAGTTTTGAACTGTGAACCGTGAAGATACATCTTGAAAAATAAATCTATTATCTCATAAACCTAGAAAGGAACGTAAACGATACTTGCATATTACCGATGTGTACTTACGGATTAGAGACTATGTACCTCAACAAAAAGACCGCTAAAAAATTAGAAACCACTCGAAGAGCGATGGAAAGAAACGACAAAATCGAAAACACCGCGATACGACGTGAAGGGAAAGTCATGGACATTGTGTAGGAGGTAGCAAAGAAGAAGAATCCTGGAATAGAGATCAAGGGAGACAACAAGAAACACGGGAAAAACTTCAAAAAAGATAGGAGGTGGACGACACAATGCCGTGGCAGGCTGTGGATGAGATTGGCGAAGGTTAGAGAAAGATAGAAACAAATAGAAGTGGATGGATAGAAGTTGTCAAAAAAGAGAGAAGAGACTCTTTCTACATCCTCATCACTTATTTTTACATTGAAATTTACCAAATTTAAATTATAGCTACGCGTTCTATTTCTCATTAACATTGATTCATCCAAACATTTTGATTTTGGAAAATGTGACAATTTATGAGAATCCGGCAGGTAGTTTATAGTAGGCTTAACCGCGATTCGATTATGGCTGAGATTTATAAATAACTTTAGTTCAACAGTGGAATGGTTCATTATGAGTGTATAAGTACTGATCGCTAGATTCAGCTATGTGATCAACTCAACTTTACACTCTAATCAATATTATACGCAGATACAACAGATACCTATCAAAATGTAGGTACCTAACCAAAAAATAAAGAGGATATAACTTCGATGGCAATTGCCATTTGCATTCTGATGTGGTGTCCGATTATCGCTACCAGCGATTAAGTTGTAACTAAACGCAATACGCATAGATAAAAACATTTAACAACTCCGTCTTTGTACACACTGTCCTAGTTCAAGTGAAGACGTTACGTTATACGAACGTCGTAAAATGGCCGTGTAATTGACTGGTGTCCAAACACTGATTTTATTTCTTGTCAATAGACCTTTTTGCGCTTAGATGTAATGACCAAGCCTGATAGCTGAGCGTCGGTTAAGTTGGAGGAAAAAAAAACTTTTCTCGTCTTTCGAAACAACACACCACACTTGACTACTCTGTATTGATTTACATACCTACATACAAAAACAGATTTTTGCATTAAGGGAGCCATACCAAACAAATCCTGTCTGTATTTTGATTCAACGACCAATCTATATCAAGTTTTTTCGTGCTCCCTCATTGGATTAAACTAGCGATGCTGTGCTTTATCAGAATTATCCCCTCAGGGCATAAAACCGAACCGAGGCGAAGAGATATAAAAAGGGAGGAGTTTTATCGGTGAGCTTTAGCCAATGGAGCGGTGCGAAGGAACACACACACTGCAATCCCAATAATGTGATATCAGAGAGCTTTCTCATAAAACTAGCGCACGCGTTGAGGCTTATAAACCAAACCACGTAAATAAATTGTTTATGACATGAGGTTCATGGTCAATAACTAGGAAATAGGTATATCTAAATATTACCTATATACTATACTCTGTTTCCTTATAATGCGAGAGAGTAATAAAATGTCAAATTGCAATGAGACAGGATGGACAGGACCCATCAAACAGGATGTTTTGTACATTTCAGGTAAGTAGGTATAGTATATTTCATTACCAGTCCAGAAAAAAGTATTTTTCCGTGCGCGCGTAACAAAAATTCGGGAAGTCATGCAAGAACGGAAAAATCCATTTCTGGACGTGTAATGAACGATATTTTTTATTATACTTATCTGAAAACGATATAAACAGAAAATTTCCATTTTTTAAAATGGCATGAATTTTACAGAAAATAAAATGTCAAAAATCGATTATAATTTTTCGCTATTTTGGGTAAATCAGACTTTTCTCTATAATGGATTTTTTGTCAAATATGGACAATCTCTGTCATTGCCGTAAGTAAAGCTCGTCAGTTCGTTTTACAATAGGAAAAATGGGGTGCCCCACTTCCAATGTTCACGACTGTAGGTAAATGATTGTTGTCACAGAAACTTGAATCGTTTTTTATCTTTCGGGGTGCATTTATATTAAGATATCTTTGTTTAATTTCTAATGAATGACAAGGATCCAATATTGTCTGACGTATAATCTGTTTAGCGCACGGAAACTAGAGATCGGGAAAAAATTTCCGTGCGCTGTTCTGGAAATGTCACCTTTACTTTATTGTAAAGACAGGTGAAAAAGAGGTGTTTTCAGGTAAGTATTGTGGTATATTATAGGTGCAGAGCATATTATAAGGTATCTATACCAACAGGCATTTTTTTTTTTGCTGAAAAATCCTGAATTGACTGCTATTTTAGTATCTACTTACCTAAAGCCTTTATCGAACTTGACAAATAATATTCACACCCTGTATAATTTGTTTGAGTTAATTAGGATAGTACAGAACAAGACACCTACAGGGTGAGTCCGAAATAAGTGCGCATTTTCTTATGGTGGATAGATTATACAGTAGGACAATCACTTTTTGCATAGGTACATGTCACATGTGTCCGCAAACGTCTTGTTAAGGAAATACAGAGTGCTGAAGTTTTCGGAAAATTTTGACTTCTTGTCTTTAGATTCAAAATGCCTTGAACGATTTTATTCAAATTTCCAGAGAGTGTTTGCAATGTTATCATAAGCATCTTTCTAAAAACTCCGTTTTAGTTCCACTTTTCCAGGCAGGACCAAGAGGGACTCTTATTTTTTTTGAAATACGGGCATAAAACTTTTGAGATACAAGTATGTTACAAAAGGGTAATATTGATTGTTGAAGTAATAAGAATATCACTTGTAAATATCAGAATATGATAATATCTGCTCATCAGTGAAAAATCTATAAGACATGAGATCAAGTAGAATAAATCAAAATCAAACTCCGAATGAAGATCATAAATGTGATTTCAGAATTAACACACCTACACAACCAAATAATATCATTTTTGGTCACACCACAAAACTAACAAATTCAAAACCAACTTTTGAATCAGCTTAGTCGTTGACTTTATCTTCTAAATCTTATTCTTGTTTGATATATTTCTATTTACTCCTTCAATCGAAGCATAAGAGAAATAAGGTTAGCAGGTTGACTGCCGAACACTCCGATCGAAGTTTACTGGCACCAATCGGCGACGCCAACTACTCGGATCGGCGTGTTGTGCATGCTCAATTTGTGAGTCTATATCCAGTAGGCATTGGCGAGAGAATGTCGCAGTCCAATTTTTTCCTCCGATTTTTTTTGATATCGTTTCACCATCTTTTCTGGGGTCTTCCAACACTTTTCCATACTATGAATCTGTTGGTCCATCTGTCGTCCTGTTGTCGTGCTATGTATAGCACGATTGTGTCATTTTTCACTAATCCCTAGCATGATCTTTTTCATTGCAAGCTGTATAACCTGCAGGGAGTGTATAGTTCTGCGGGTTAAGGACATTGTTTCATTTCTGTTAGTATAGAGGGCTACCTTTTTTGAAGTTTTACTCAAGTTCATCGTTAATTATACTTGTAGGGACGCTCTATGGAGTTCTTCTAGAAGTAATACTAATAAGAATGATATCGTCTATGCGAAATGGGTCAGTCTTGTTCCATCTATATTAATTCCTTTATACCTCCAGTTCCGGTTTTTGAAATCATCCTCTAAGGCTAGCGTATAGCGTGAACAGCTTTGGGGAAATTCTGTCAACCTTGTCGTATTCCTCTCACCTCTGTGTATATCCAAGTCTTTGATGATATCATCGTTGTGATTTGGAAAATCTCTTTTTTCTTTGATAAAATCTTCCTTTTTAGAATCAGGGGAATAAATATGAAGCTAAAGAAGTCTTCCATGAAGCCAGAATTGATAGGCTGTATAAACAAAAATCCTTCAATCAGTAAGTATCGACTCGGTTGACAGAATATCGATAAAAGTATAACCTCATTATTCTGCTCACTACTACGGTGACGTAGGAAACTACCTACACCAATGTGATAGTGAACTAGTGTAACACAAAAAAACAATTTTTTTGTACCAGTAATGCAGTTTCCGCACTGAAGAGGTCAAATGAGATTAGATAATTGAAAAAGTAATAATTGTGCAGTAAATTTGCAAAATGACGCAGCAGAGTAAATGTCGATCTTTCGAACGTCAACTAGTAAGTATGGTAGGTCTTGGTGTAAATAGTTCATATTTGGCTCTATCTTCATCTTCGTCCTCTCGCGTTGGTTCTGCTCCATCTCTCACAGCAAACGTATTTTATCAATGAATGCTCCGTCTATCTGTGGCAATTTCGGATACAACTTTGTGAAAACATGATCGATATATTGCCCCTCCGATGAGTAAACAGAGAATTTGCCTTCATAAACCATGTTTGTTCCAACGAGGAAATTTATCTGATGCTACAAATCCAATGACCAATGATCCAGATCATTACCAAGGATTGGCATTTCTTCAATTTTTACCAACAGAAGTTTAAGAGAAACGTAATTATTTATTGTCTTGCAAAAGATAAGCATGTGGAAAAGCCTTTTGAGAAAAAAAAGCCAGGACAGCAGGGATACTAAATGAGAAAATCTTGAATCATACAAGACCAGTTGAAATATGAAGTAGAGATATTTATTAAGCACAGCATTACAATAGAATATTCATAATTTATCTAACAAGTGCTGTATGAGAAACAACTGTAATGTACAGCACTTTATTCACGACAGCTTGAATACATATAAAAATGTTGATGTAATTTATTTCAGAAACATACAGTAAAGACTCGAACTATTATTGGCACCAACAATTGATTGTAATTTTGAATGCGTGGCGCAACATGGGATTATCCTTAAATAAAATAATTCACAATGGCGTGAGTTTATTCAATTTCTTTCTATACTCTGTTTGTTAGTCCCAGGGTACACATAAATTTGTCAGAATGTATTTATTGTAGCCTAGATAACAAGAAAAATTAACGAAATATTGATAGAACTGTAAGCAGATTCTAATAATTGTTAACATTTTTTACCTGCGCTATGGGCGCTTAAATTACAAAAATACGCCTGATGAGTGCAAAACCCTTTCGGGTGGGATTTCTTGAAGTTTCTAAAAATTCTGTATGTGTGTACGAATGAGGCTATTGGCTATTGAAAGTGTTGGGTCACTCTATAAGGGGTTATAGTGTTGTCGTGATGTTGAAAGTTGAAGACGTAAAAAAATAGACTAAGACCAAAACTAGGAAAAACAATTTGAATTTTTATAATATCAGAAAATCAATTTTTAGATCTATTTCAATAGGCTTTATTAGAACACAAAATATTTGATGGAATATGAATATTTATACAAATATTACCTATGAACGAGCTTATAGTCATAAGGGTATAGGTAAGTACTTTTCAATTAAAAAAAATAATTGTTTACTAGGTATATTGGCATGTTTTCCCCGAAAACATTCTTTTTGTAAATGAGGATTAATGCGCAACTTACAAGCTAATGGCGAACCTTCTTTTTATGGCTCTACGCCGGTAATTGTTGGCAAATTAGTTTACCGGATTACTGATTAGGCTGAAATTGTAAACCAAGGTTATAACCTTGTTATTTGCATTTATCGGAACTTTCTTTATGGGGTTTATCCTTAGATATAATGCTTTTCTAAGATTTTGGGTATATCACCAATAAATAATTATTACTGGTAACTTGGAGGTTTATTGTGACACTGAGGTAGGTACTATTTCAGGTACCTACCTAAGAGTTATTTTAAACTATTTTTGATATTGATTTACTACAATATGACTTCTCTGTATAATGACTTCTAGGTATAAATGATCTGATGTTTAAAAAGAAGTAATTCCATCAGAACAATCAAATTCATACACCAGAATAACAAAGACAATACAATTTTCAAAACTTTATGCTGCTGCATATATTTTATAACAATTTATAAAGTAACAAAATAGCAACTGAAATTACTTACCACTGGACTTTCGTCACCCATGTCCGGTTCCCTTTCTTGCGGATCCATTTCCATGGAATAAACCGGAACCGGATCTCTGTTCTTGACACGAATCTTGGCCTACTATCGCAGAATGCGCGCTATACGCACCCCGCACTGTGCACGAAAACGTAAAATCCCAAATGCAGACTGTCAAGTAGCGGCACCGGTACCACAACAAAAACAAAAACAAACCAGTCACTTTTCGGTCCTACTATATGTGATAACGGAGTTTTGTAACAACACAAAACACAAAAGTTTGAGGTTAAAAGCGCGCCGCGTCAACTGAGTGCTAATAGTAAATGTAACTTTTACACTTTCAAACAGGGAGCTTGTTCGGAACGGAGCTTTGCCGGCCCCGGTGTTGAATGAGCATGCCGATTACGATCAGTAGCGTGCTTTTTTCCCCCCCTTGATGAAAGCTCCGCATCGTCCAATGGGGTTATCAGGAGGAGCCAGGATAAGTGGCGGGGTGGAACTTAAACCGCGCCGCATATAATAATACGTTTTTTATTGCATACATTATCCAATCGTTTTCCGTTGCACACAACAATGTCGATTGACCGAGGTGGATGGATTTTGATTTTATGACTGATATATTGCCATCTCTTTTTATTTTATGGACATAAATATTTTATGATCTCGCTGGGGCTGGGGCCAGGGCCGCGCCCGCTTTTAATTATAATAAACCTTGATTTTACCAAAACAATGGTTACTGTTTGTAGATCGTTTTAATTTTATGGTCAAATTTAAAAAGTGACATTAGTCCTACTTAATTACCGTTACGCCCTAAGCGCCATCTGTACCTAACATTTAATTCAACTGATAATGTCAAAGTTTGTCTGGTTTATGTTTTGTGTTTTGTGCTTATTAATTGCAATTAATAAGTACCTCAACTATAATATCAGTTCTGCGTTCTGCCATTTATTACAGAGAAATGGAACGCACTGTAAATGGAACTGAATAGTGTTTCCCTCTATTAGAGAGATGCATAAACTTGAGTGTGTTTGGTAAAATCACTGGAACTGTAACAAACATTG
This sequence comes from Ceutorhynchus assimilis, assembly GCA_917834065.1. NCBI lineage: Eukaryota > Metazoa > Arthropoda > Insecta > Coleoptera > Curculionidae > Ceutorhynchus > Ceutorhynchus assimilis. Next base: position 14,183,187 of record OU892287.1, read on the forward strand.
CAAAAAAAGCAATACAGTAAGATAGATAAGATCTTGGATTCATCACACACAAATTTGATAGATGATGTCTGTATGTTTCAGACTTTTTGGGAGTTAGGTACGTATCAATTAAAATTTTCACCAGAAGTTTCTTGATCTTAAGAATCACTACACGCTTTTCCATAAGAGTCTGTTTTACCTACCAAATTATTTTTCTAAAATAAAATAGGTACAAGTAATATTCTCATAGACGCCGCACTTGTAAACATAAATTAGAACACGATAAAAACCTAGTAAAACGCACTAAATGTTAGAATTAGGTACTAACATTTTATGTAAAAACAATATATAGATATGTAAGTACAATGTCGAATACCTATAACCAACAAATTTTTTGAATGGCCGGAGTTCACCTTTATCACCTTTTTAAATTAATATTTTTTTTGTCATACGCTCCTAAAAACAGCTATTTTACGGACTCATTCAAGTCCGTAAAATGCTTCTTTTCAGGATTTTTGTTTTCTTTCTGGATGCACCTTTATGATTTCAAATCTTAATCTTGTAAATTTCAGCTTTAGCGTTCTGAAATTCTGATAAGCGTATGACAAAAAAATGTGTTTGTCACACGTACCTAAAGAAGTTTTTCAGGACTCATCTGCCGGGCTCGGCTAACGCCTCGTCCGGAAACAGCAATGATTCGTCCTGAAAAAACTTAATTTTAGGTACTTATGACAAAAATAACTATTATGGAAGATTTCGAAATTTAGAATATTGAGAATTTCATACATCTGCCAAAACTGGTATTTCAACAATGAACTGACATGTTTTGATTGTTGATTTGAACCAATCAGATTGCAATTACGCGATAATTTGCACTACACTTTTTCCAATTGTAATTCACCATATTAGTTAGGTTAGAATCGCAAATTGGCGCGGGTTCCTAGTTCAAAAATTAATACATTGATGTCTTATGGGGACTCAATTTAAAAAGCGTCTGTAGACGTGATAGAACGTTTGTTAGGGAAGTGAGTTGTATAAATAGTTTTTTTAATATGTTAATTAACTGAGAGAGTGTTTGAAAGTTGAATAAACATTGTTAAAATAAAAATATTACCAATTTAAGAAGCCGGCGATGTTTGTATAAAATACGTATGTCGTTGCTTGATCCATAAGTACATGGGTACCTATAATTATAATAAAATAAAAGTGTACCTACATACTTGGTTAGTAAATGTACTTCAAAAATCCAAAAAAATTGAAAAACAAATGACTGAACTATGCAAATAAATAAATAAATAAACAATTCACCAACAATCATAACACAACACACAACCTCACTTTCTTACAGCTGGTTCTAGACCCGACGTACGTCCACCGAAAACAGACACTCTTAATTAAAATCATTTGTATTTTTAATTCATAGGTCTAAAAAAACAATTAGAGCATGAATTATAGAGAAATATGTTCAAAGTTTGACGTATAATAAGTTCAAATACTAAGAAATGCCCAGAACCCAAGATATTCCCGTCTGAAAATCACTCTTTTGAATCCCCCATAAGAAATACATTGCTGTCAAATTTGTTGAAATGTGTTTAGGAACCCATTTTAAATTTCGCGCCCGATTTTTCCTAACCTAACTAATATGGTGAATTCAGAAACCGTCACTCGTAATTGCGAAAAGTCAAATGTAATTGAGAAACCGTTACATGTAATTGAGAAGAGTTAAATGTTATTCAGAATTCGTTAACTGTAATTGAGAATAGTCAAATGTTATTGAGAAACCGTCAAATGATATTGAGAATAGTTAAATGTAATTGAGAATTCGTTAATTGTAATTGAGAATAGTCAAATGTAATTGAGAAACAGTCAAATGTTATTGAGAAAACGTTAAATGTAATTCAGAAAGCATCAAATGAGATTCAGAATAGGTCAAATGAAATTGAGATAATGAAAATGCGAAAATTTCATATACATAGGTACAAGGTGACACAAATTCGTGAGAATTTGTGGGGATATCAAAAACCCTTAAACATTTTGGTTGAATAATAATTAATAATATCAGAACATTTAGTATAATTGAAATGAAAGTTACATAAAATTTTAATTAAAAAACAAACAGTTCTCAAAACTATCGTCCAACAAGCATTGGTTCCATAGCTAAAGCCGCCTCATAGAACGTCGTCAAATGTTGCGCAGCGCGGGCACAGTCACCATTAACTATAGTGGTTTCAGCATGGTCTACTATCTCTTCTACATAAGCCAATCGCTGTTTAACTACTCCAGAGGCCCATTCACTTCTGGTTCTCGTATATTACGTTTAACATAAGTATTTATTTTAGACCAAATATTCTCGATGGGATTCAGCATTAGCGAATAAGGAAGTAGCCTTAAAATTGTGGCGCCTGATCCAGACATTTCATTCACTGAATGATTTGTCTAAAGCGTAGTTCCTATAGATGCGAATCACGAATTGCGAATGCTTACGCACTATACAGTTTCGAATCTTGCATGATTTCAATTTCATTGGATCTATTCTGAATCTCATTTGATGCTTTCTGAAATACAATTGACGCATTCGCAATTACATTTAGCTATTCTCAATTACATCTGACGGTTTCTCAATTACATTTGACTATTCTCAATTACAATTAACGCATTCTTAATAACATTTGACTTTTCTCAATTACATTTGACATTTTCTCAATTACATTTAACTTTTCTCAATTACAATTAACGCATTCTGAATAACATTTTACTATTCTCAATTACATTTAACGGTTTCTGAAATACATGTAACTATTTCTGAATTACAATTATTGGAAAAGTTGTAGTGCAAATTATCAGATAATTACATAGTAACTGGTGCGAAAACTGGTGTTTTGACATTTTTTGACAAAAAATTTAAATTTTTATTTATGAAATTCTCTCATTAAATACAACTCGTGCAATGGAAATATATTTATAATTTTCGACAAATTTGCACTCATGCTTTTTTAACTGAAAATGCATTCGGGCAAATTTCCCAAAAATTATCAATAATTTCCATTGCACTAGTTATATTACTATTGCAAATTATAATTTGAAACCCATATACACATAGACCACATTTTCAACAACACTTACGACCTTACTCACTTTCATCCAGCACATAAACACGCATAAGAAACTAATATACAGGGTGTTTCACGAACATCGAAACCGAAGAGTTTTAGGATATTTTAAGGTCGATTTAAAAAAAAAAAAAACACCCCGACACGTCAGTTTTGTATTCATAAGGTGGAAACTTTTTGACTCCATCGGTATGTCAATAGGATGCCTGGGTGGGGTGACTTTCACCCCTATTTTTTAGATAAGAAAGATGGGCCGAATGGTACCTTGTTTTAAAAGTATTTTGATTCTCGTCACAACTGTAAACTTTTTTTAAAAATCGAATGATTAGTTCTCAAGATATTCACTGTCAAAGTTGCCATGGGCTAAATAGAAAACAATTTTCTGGCCCTGTTATTCTCAAATTAACACTTTTCTTTCCTCTCGGACATGTCAATTTTCTTTTTTTGTGTGCCGAAAAAATTAAAATTGACGTGTCCGAAAGGAAAGTCAGGAAAATGTTAATTTGAGAATTACAGGGCCAGAAGATTGTTTCTTATTAAGCCTATGGCAACTTTGACAGTAAATATTTTGGGAACTAATCATTCGATTTTTAAAAAAAAAGAACACAGTTCACAGTTGTGACGAGAATCAAAATACCTTTAAAACAAGGTATCACTCGACCCATCTTCCCTATCTAAAAAGGGGGAGTGAAAGTCACCCCACCCAGGGGGTTCACCCTAGCAAAATACCTATGGGGTTCAAAAGTTTCCTCCTTGAATACAAAATTGACGTGTCTCATCGTTTTTTTTAAAATCGACGTTGAAATACCCCAAAACGCCTCGGTTTCGATGCTCGTGAAACACGCTCTAGAATTGACAATATAGAAGATGAACTAAACTACTACCAACCACTTTCTTAGGCCCGGTTTATTCATATTTAGATAAACTTACAGGTAACAATTTGCCAGATAAATTCACCGTTCTATAATTCTATTCGTTGGCGGATAACTGGCTGACCAAGGGGATTACAAATTGCGTTTTTATCTGTCAGATTGCATACCTTCCTGACAGTTTATCAAAGGGTGAATAAATCGGCCCTTAAAAAAAGATTTGAAACTGCAAAATACAAAAAAAAAACAACACACAAAAGCAGACATCGTTAAACTTCAATTCAAATCAAATACCATATTAAAAACTGGTGTAGTTATAAAAAGCCTACGACATATCCAAAAAAGAAAAATAAAAAATACAAAATATACTAGGAGAAAACGACAAACCTGAACAACTAATAAACAAAAATGCGTTACAAACTATGAAAATCAAAAATCTTAGCTTAACGCAGACCCACCAATAACGAATATTTACTTACCATATTAACGCGATTTTTTCTCGAATTCTATAATTCCAATTGAGCTAAGATTTTCAGGGATTGTAGCCCGCCAGTGGGATAAGAATCGCTGAAAATTTCAGCTTTCTATCTCTAATAGGAAAACAGTTATGACCTTTCAAAGTTTTCCAAAATCTAAATCACCTTCTTAATAAAACGATGAAATTCCAATTTTTTTTGTTGTTGAGATTTTGTGTCCTAATGGTCCCTCGTAATCCCCTGAACTCCATAAACTAAATTATTCTGAGATTTGGAGCCGGATTCTATGAAAAAAAGCACTCGGAAGATTTTGCTCCCGCCCAATACCCGCCGATTTCCTTAACGCGATTTTTTCTCGGAATCTATAAGTCCAATTGAGCTAAAATTGGGATTGTAGCCCGCCAGTAGGATAAGAATCGCTGACAATTTCAGCTTTTTATCTTCAATAGAAAAAAAGTTATGACTTTTCAAAGTTTTCCAAAATCTAAATCATAAGGTAGCTAACTTCTTACTACTTTGCATAGAGATTTTCTAGGAATCAATCCCGAAAATGAGAGCAATGCAAAAGAATTCTTCCAGATATCACCAAAACCCTCAAACAATGGAGACTGAGGAGATTCATAACATTTTATCCACAGGAAAAAAAAATACGTGGCTAGTAGAGAATTTGATGATCTTGGGTATTTTTCAAAAGCAGGAGTTTCTTCCATCAAGCATATAAGTTGGGAGCGCAGTCAGCTTGTAAGGATTGTCAATTGTGAAGACTCGGGGTTGCAAAAGTTAACTCACGGAGTCCCGCAGGGTTCTGTGCTTGGTCCAGTACTATTCCTCCTGTATATTAATGACTGGGCTACTTTGAGAATACCTGGATCATTCACCATTTTTGCAGATGACGCGACCGTATTGTGGAAACATAAAAATGAAATCCTTCTTAGTCAGATAATCGAAAATGACCTTTCAAGGCTTAAGGAATGGTGCGATTCAAATCGACTTGTGTTTAATGTTTCGAAGACCAATATTCTCACCTTTAAATGTTCCCTTGAAAGTGTAATGCTTCACAAATCCACATTGAAGAGCAGAGGTGCGGTCAAATTTCTTGGTATGCATATTGAATCAAAACTCAAGTTCGATGGGCATATCGATCAGCTGAACAAAAAATTAGCTCAAGGGTGTTACATAGTGAAATCCATTATGCAAGAGCTAGGGAAGCGTGCAGCGAAATCTGCATACTATGCACTAATCGAATCAAATTTGAGATATGGCATACCATTCTGGGGTTTTTCTGGGCAAAGCACAGTTCATTCGGTTTTCAAATTACAAAAGAGAGCACTCAGGTATTTATGTCGGGCTGGCTGTAGGCAGAGCTGCAGGGCACTCTTTGAGCAGGAGGCTGTTCTAACTGTTCCGGGTATTTTTATTTTGGAGACGTCTTCATTAATTTTTAAGAAATTTAAGGGTAATTCTAGAGAAACACATTATAATCTTAGGCAGAGTAATTTGCCTCTGCCCATACCAAAGTCTTCACTAACAAAAAATTCTGTTATATACGAGAGCATAAAGATTTTTAATAAGTTACCTCATGAAATAAAGAGTATTCATGAGCTTAAAATATTTCGAGAATAACTTGAAATATATTTGATTCGAAAGGTGTTTTATAGTCTCCAGGAATTTTACGATTCATCCTAATTAGTCCTAAATTTTGTTAGTTTGTGATTATTTTTGTTAATTTTATGATTTGTTTTCTATTTATATTTATATTGGTTCATATTCTTGTGATATTTTATTATTTTTGTTATTTTAGTTGTGTCTGTCCGTGGCATTCTGATATTTAATTAGTGTCACTTGTATTGATATTTTAACTTGTTTCATAAGCATAATTGTAATAATTGAAGATTTGCTCCTCGATTTGCTCTTTTTGTTCCTATTATTTAAAAAAAAATACAATACACACATATATATATATATATTGTTAAGGGTGAATGCGGAGTGTGTCCTCTGAATAGTAGTTTAGTTTAGGATAAGTCGCTTTGTCAATGGATCTTTTTGAATTTATGACAATAAAGCTTTTTTTGAATTGATTTGATTTGATTTGAAGTATTGAAAGGAAAAGTGAAGCAAAAAAAAATTCAAAAGGAAAAGTAGAGGTGTTGCAAGAAGATCTATCTGTTCACTGTGATGATGAACTTTAACTAAATCTGCGGAGTTCTTGGATGCAGGCAAAAATGAAAGAGATATGGCATATCGTAAATGAAGTAACAGGAAGAACTAAAAAACAAACCAGACAAATCCGAATTGGCATAGATTATGAAGAAATAGAATATCCATCAGAAGTTGCAGCTGAGTTGAATGAGCATTTCGTCACAACAGCTACTTAAATTATAGAACAAATATCAAATGTAAAAACTACAACCCATACAATGTGGTACGATGTTTCTTTCTAATTCTTACGACCGCCGAAGGAGTTCTAAGAATTATAAACTCTCTTCCATACAAAAACTCAACAGGTGTAGACAATCTATTTATAAAGATGATCAAAGAACTTCCAGCCCTTATAATTGAGACACTCCCAAATTGCTCCTTTGACAGGAGAGATTTACTTTATAGACTGAAAATGGCCAAAATAATTCCAATTCACAAGGAAGAAAATGGACTCCGTGTTGTTCACGTTGTCAAAAATTATGAAAAAACTGGCCAAAAACCGTATGACCTTCTTTGGGAAAGCCCATAACATAATCGGAAAAAAATCAATATGGGTTTCAAAAGAAGAAAAACACTGCAGATACCATACATAATACATTGAACAGAGTATACAGGGAGCGAGGCGAAAACAAATCGATTGTTACAGTGTTTTTGACTTACAAAAAGCATTTGATTTTGTGGTCCATGGTGCCTTGTAAGCCAAGCTAGAGAGACATGGCTACAGGGGTAAAATAAACCAATAGATTTGTTGATATCTGAGACAGCGCGAAAGCAGATAGATAAAAAAAAAGCGTGGACTCGAGGGCTGAATAATTAAGCATTGGCGCTATACAGGGATCAAGACTGGGTCCACTTCTGGTTCTTCTGTTCATCAACGACCTCAATTCATTGCCTATTATAAGGGTCACATAACGTTATTTGCAGATGATACAACCATCACTTGAGTCGATGCGAACCCTAAAGAGCTGTACAGTACAGACTACAGAACAATATAAACAGAGATATGCTAATGCAACAGAACTGTTTCGCATTGGACACAAATAAATGCAAGGTAACCAGTTTCAATGCAAACCACTGCAGTTATTGTTGAGGTAAATGGCAGAAATCTACAGAGGGTCGAGGAAGTCAAATTTCTGGGAGTCACAATTTAGGAAAACGTTAAGTAAGTCCAGCATATTCTACTTCTGTTAAAAACTGTATCGAAGGGCCTCTTCGCAATAAATACAACGCATAGAGATTTATATAGATACAGGTGTATCATTCCTTGATCGAGAGCCATCTCCGATATGCGATAACTGTATGGGGCTTTACAAATGGCAACAATATGGAAATTATATTCCTACTCCAAAAATGGACAATCCGTACCTATTTGAAAGGATATAAAGAGTCAACGTACATCCTGCAGACCGCTGTTCAAGGACTGGACCTCCTCATTTTCGAAGTTATCAGAAAAATCCATAAAGCCAGGCAAGAATTGACATAGTCAGGAGTAATTTGCATTCGTACAATACTCGACAGACTGAAAATGTAGTCACTCCATTATCCCGTCTAAGAATCACACAAAACTCAATGATTCCAACTTTATAACGAGCAGTCTGACGGGTGGAAAACCAAAAAACGTTTGGGGCTAAAGGCCAATATCAAATGTCAAGGAGTTATTTGGAGGGCGAGGCTCACTACAACATCAAAGAGTATATTGAAAAAATCATAAGTTTTATAGAGAGGGGGACCTAGTCTCGTTTTTGTATTATACAGCAAATTATGCCTTTTTAATAGATGTGACTTGACTTGAATAATACCTGGGAAGTTATTATTACCTCCAGCCAAGGGAGTGTAGAGGAGGTAAAGAGTATATTATTGAAAGTGTTTGTTGAACAAAATCTGAGAAAATATCAAGGACATCTGGAAAAGTTTGAAGACATCCGAGAAAGTATTTTATGGGGGAAGTTTAAAGAAAGTCTGATAGGGGAAGTATCTAAGCAAAATTTATTCGCATAAACACTAGAAGATTGTCGTTAGAATTCTTCAGAATTGAGAATATCCTGTTCCAGATAGAACCCGCAACAGCTTCTGATCAAAAACTCTTATCCTGAATCCATTCTTATATTCGTAGAACTTCTAGTTTCTCTTTCTCTACCTAATACAATGGGCGGTATGAATAGAAACGAAGTATCTGCTACTACTACAATTATTAGAAGATTCTCCGTAGTATTTACTTCAAAACGAAGTAGATACGATACATTTCGAAACTACTGGAATTTCGTAAATCCTTTTTTCTGAAGTAAAAACTACGTAGAGTATACTAATACTTGTAGTAGGTAGTAGTAGTAGGTACTTCGGTTTTATTCACACCATTCATTAACTTTGAAAGAAATCATGTGCAGCGCCGTACACGTGGTAGAAGTGCAACTTCTCAGAGACTATCCCCCCTCATACAACTTATAGACTTAGAGTACCTAAGTATGAGTCGGGGTAAAGACGAAGGGAAACGCGCATCTGTAGTAACGTCACAAGGTTATCGGCGCTTGACAATAATGGTTTATAATCTTTGGTTTGTTTCAATCGTTCGTCGGCTCTCATTGTTATTGGCTGTCTTTCTCCGTTCCTCTACGTTATATATTTTTCCTCTCTCGTTTTACGAAATTTGCCAAAACGCGACGCGTCTTCCAAATCACTCTCCATTCTCGTCAAATATTAGACCGCTGCCCAAGGTTCCTGAAGTTAATAGGTTGTCTGGTACTGGGTAATATGATGTTGCATCTGGGGTGCCTTTGCCCTAAGGAGGCATTATGTTGAGGCACCCAAGATAAGTCATAAAGGTTCCCATTACCGAAAGCTTCTTGACGCATCTCGGATGCCTTATGAAGATTTACATTATGTTGAAGCTCCTCAGATGACGTCATAAAGTTATACCGCCTCCTAAGAAGTTTCACTTCAAAAAGCACAGGACAGAAATGTATAAATAACGAAAATATTCATAAAACACAATTATGATAGTATAACAAAAGGGAGGCGCACCTGTATGCCACAAAGGTATCGGCGCTTGATAGTAAAGGAAATCCTCTTTGTGCCTATAATTCTTGATTTGTGGCAATCAATACATGTTTTTCTCCGTCTTTAATATCATTTTTGATAATATTTTAATAATTTTAATATACTTACATATTGACGGTTAACGGATATAATAAAGAGAATCACAGCACACAAATGTATAAATAACCGAAATAATCATAAAACACAATGATAATAGTATAGTACAAGCAAAAGGAAGCCGGGCATCTGTAGTGACGCCATAAGGGTATTTGCGCTTGTCAATAATAGGCAATCCTCTTTGCGCTTATAATCCTTGGTTTGTGTCAATCTATAACTGACTTCCTCCGTCTGTTTACGTTATATCATTCTTCTCTATCGAGTAACGAAATTTGCTTGTGACGCGTTTTTCAAATCACTCTCCATTGCTTAGACAAGCTCCATTGTCATCCAAATATCAGACCGCCGCCTAAGAAGTTTCACTTCAAAATTTGAAATTTTTTTAATAAAATCTTATTTGGCTTTCAAAAAAAAAGGAACTATAGTTTAAAATATAGGACAAAATTCATACTACCAGCTCAAAATCTTTAATACGAATCTGTATAAGACCAAGGAAATTGCAATGAGGGGTTTTCCTATGGAGATATTTATTTATTTGAACAATCTGTGTATACCTTTAACACACTTATTTGCAATGAATGTTCAATCTTCTATAGTTAAACAAAAATAAACTCTCATACATAATCTGTGCATCTAGTAATAGTTTGTATAGATGAAATTGACTCTGGCCTGTAAGCGAAAGTAGAGGCCCATCCCCCGCTTGTTCTAATTCATTTGCAACGAATAACCTTTGATGAGACGTGTTTAGAGCTCTCTGACTCGGCTGTTAGTGGATGGAAAACGTTTAATATCATAGCAGCAACGTCGAGAAAGGCATCGTTAATCTTGCACTGCCTACTCTGAATGTAATTATTCGGAATATAGAGACCCGGAGTCGAGAGTTTCAGGGAAAAACGTGGAATAGTTGCCGAATAGACACCCAAAGACGGATTATATGTTTTAGAATTTACGTATAAATTATTGTCTATAGTTGGCATACTAACAAGTAGGTATATTTGCATCTTTGCTGAGGCATAATGTGGTTTTTTCTTAGCAACGATTAGACTCAAATAGTTGACGATCTGACAGCAATGGAATCAGAACTTGAACTTGCCGTTTTAGTGTAAACTTCTGATTCAAACGAATATCTAGAAGCTAGAAGTCAGGGGTTGGTATCAAACTAACTTATACAGAATTCTTCAGGCACATTCATAAAAATAGAATACAAGTCAATAGACAAGTTGGACAAAAATTTCGAACTAAGATAGCAAGTAATTCCTAAATTGCTTCTGGACCAGGGCCTCCAGTAGGCGGTAGTTCAAGTACCTATTCAAATGGAAATTTTGCCAAGTTGGAACTTCCAGGAAAGTTGCAGCAATCTGGAAAAGTGTTTAGGTTGAGTTTCAAGCATCTTACTCTGGAACAAAGCCACTAACTTGCTAAGTGATGCAGTTTTTGATCCAGGTAGTTTATGGTTTAAAAATTTGATTGTTAATTTAGTTCCAAATTCTATTGAAAGTACTTCGGCCGGGAAATTAGGATAATATTTCCGAACGAAGGAATCAAACGGCTGTCGGGGTTGGAATCTGGAAAGGAGTAGCGTTTCCAACGGAAAAGAGTGAAACAGAGACCGATTCGCTATCCGGGAATTCTGTAATTTGGCGTGGTTACGATGCTGATTGATCGTTCGGGCTTGTCACCACCGAAAGCGATATAGAGAAATTTCCATTAATTCCTGTCCTTAGAGGCTTTGACGCTTCGTCTAATATTAGAACTTTAGTTTAGTTTAAACAAAAAAATATGAGCCATTATATTAAGAAAAACAAGAATCTCGTTATAACTCGAGTTCCATGAAACCATAATTTAATAAAGACTTCGACCAGATATGTACATTTAATTAAACCACAAATAAACCACATCCTACGTTGTCCCGACCAATACCACGTATTATATTTACCATTTAAAGAGGGCCCTCGCCATCGGTAAATACTGTGCCAGTACAAAATAAGAAATAAACACGTTAGCGCGGCTCGTCGGAAACTACAATGCCGGAATCAAAGATAAATATCAATCAAGTTATAAGTGGTCATCTTGTGTGCATTAACCGCATATCTGAGTAATTAACAGGTTGGCTCGAACCCTATTTGGTTGGAGTCCAACGTCCGGACTATAAAATGTTGTGTCAATATTGGTCTTCACTTTCTTGAGAATATCTCCTCGAAGAACTCGAAACTATCAATATTAACTTTGTTTTAACATTCGGTGTTAGTTTATATCAGTCTTCTTTGCTTGTATTAATGTTCTCATATACGCTGCGGCATTTCTTTTCGAATTAATATACATACTTACCGACATTTTTAGGAAAAATTGATGAGAAAAAAAAAACATAATGTTTCAAGATTTTGATCTATATATTTATTATACAAAAATTTAGCAAATTTAGGAAGGCAATATTTACCTAATCCAAATTTAATATGCTACATATACATATGATCCACCCAAAATTAGAATCGGATTGATGTTGGATGAAACCATTATCACAGAAGATTATTAACAGATATCACAATAAGAATAGTATGTTTAAAGGTAATAATAACAATAAAACGAATAAATGAATATGGTTAACAAAATAATATGCTCAATTTGAAGAAAAGTTCACTTTTCCTTTATTGATCCTGACTTTTCAAGGAACTGCGACCTAAAAAAAAATCAAATTGCTGTTCATATAAACTCAAATAATCCGCAGTTACTCACCTTTATATCCACTTTTCCAAACAGTGTCCCTCAAATACGAAATCTCTCCGTTCTCGTTAATGTCCTGCACCAAACTGTTAAAGCCCAATTCACTGGCCAAACGATATTTGACAAAAATAGATTCCAATTGTTCCAAAATGTATTTGATGTTCTTAAATTCTAGAACTGTGAACTCTTTTTTCGATGTCATTTGTCTGGCTGGAAATTTCCTGACAATATCTTGAATCAGTTCATCGTTGAGGCCTATGGTTTCTTTAAACTGCTCGAAATAAGCCATATTATTGTTTGTTACCGCTTGTTCGTAGAGGATTTGAGCCCAATCTGGAGATACGTTGTAGGCTTGAGCCAGAATATTGGACTGATGGAAACTATAAATTATTTCATTAGTAATTTCAAATTGGTTAGTTGAAGGTACTAACTTTAGGTCATTGCTCATCAGTTTTGCTATCTTAGAGACGCTCAAATTGAGCAGGCAAGGCACTCTTTCATTATTGCCTACAGTGCGAAATAAAGACAACTGTAGTACTACTATTTCTGCTTGCTTAGCAGCGTTCATGGCGTTGCTCAGTTTTTCACCTCTAGTGTGAAACTGGGCTGCGTTAAAGTAGTTATCACGAGCCTAAGGAATAAGTTTGTATTTGCTGCAATTATTTCAAAAGTATCTTGATATTTCTCTTGAATCGCTTAACGAATTGGTTTTCTTAGGAAAAATGTTTTCCATAGAGGAATGAATCGCCATTGTTTTTGCTATATGCTGATATTAGTTTACAGAAAACCATAGCCGACAGAAATCCGATTAACGATTTCGATAAAACAAGACGATTTTATCGTTACTTTGCCTCATCTCTATTCCTCAAATCTAAGGCAGCTTTACAGTAATGATCAAATAGTCCCTTGTGGGGAAAAACGTGCAAAGCAAAACTTACCGAAATGGTTTTTAATAATCCGAAATCATCGGCGAAATTATGGCACTTTACGAAAACGTAACGCAACGTAAGGCAACTCAATGTAGCATAAATTCAATAACAGAAAATTAGGTCCAAAATCCCCTTTGGGGCGAAGGCAAAAATTAAATTCTTCAAGAGAGACCCTTTTCTCGGAAAAACCAAATCGTGAAAGAAAGGTTCACGGTTCACCAAAAGGAGTTAATGAGCTGCCCTAGATTTGAGGAATAGAGATGAGGCAAAGTAACGATAAATGTCAAAAATAAATCAGGTTAAATTTTAAGTAGGTACCGAAAATTGCACACAACAATATAATTAGAAAAAAATTACAACAGCTGACGACTAATGATAACAACAACAAGAAATTAACCAAGTTCGGTCGTTTCTAATACATAACACTATCAAATCGTGGGGTCGGAATCCGGGCACAGGAGCTGTAACTAATGAATATTGTTCGGGAAGGGGGCGAGCAAAGTGTCTAGATTAGGTAATTAGTATCAGAAATTAAAGAATTTGAGACAGAAAGACTTTGAAGATGTCTTGAAGACATTTACCTTAAACAAGTAGAAGTTATGGCAGGTCAAATCTGAGAAATTGATTTAGGACAGAATTACGGCAAAAAACTTTTACAGAGGCTTGAAGCCGAAAATGAAATCGTCTGACAAATTGGAAGATTTGTTTAACAAATAAAGTGGTTCATCGAAAAAATGTCAAGAGACTTTTGAAACCCTGATATAAGTGTCTACCTTATTCAAAAGCATAATTGTCCCATCGCTTTTCGTTAAAACTTCAGCCTCGAGAGACTCCATATGTACGCCACTATTTTGCATTTCTGCCACAGCTAAATCCAGTAAATACTTTAAAAATTTCTGAGCCTCTCGTTCCCAAACCATCGCAACGTCTGAATACATATTGAAATGAATAGCCACTAATTCGTACAACTTTTTATCTTGTGGACAGTATTTTTTCAAATATTCAATGCAGGCTAGTTTTAGTCTTTCATCCCTCTTCGAACCTTTACTTAGCAAAAACTCGAATTGGTCGTTTTCCTTGAGTATCTCGAAAACAAAATTCAGCTCGGTGTATCGTCCGACTCCTGGAAATTGATTAGGAAATCGACTGCTTCTGTAAATTTTGAGTTGCATTACCTGTGAGCAATCGAACTATGAGCTTCCAGCTGCGCACGTTCAACAAATGAGAAATGACTTTGCGACATTTTTTTAAAATAGTGGAAATTCCCTCCATGTTACAGTCTGCCGTAAAGCAGCTGTGCGCAGCAATTAGCAACTCGACAACTAGAGACATTTCGCTAATTTTGAAGTTGGAATCATTGGCAGCGACCTGTAAAATGTATTAAAATCTCTTCCAATTCAAGATTATCTAAGTACCTGCTGCTCGTGGAGACTATTAGCATGACCATAAAATTGATACCCCAAAGTGGAACACTCTCCTTTGATTAATTTTAAAACCAAATGAAACTGGTCTCCTACTTTAATATCCCACATACTAAAAACGTCTATTTTTGATTTTGAATAAGTGGATGCGGCAGTAACAAATTGATTGCATATAAAATTAGTCACCTAAAACAAACATCTCTAATAAAATAATACCCCTCAACAAAACCTTTACTTCTTCTTTGGACCACTCAAAAACCTCGAAGAAATCATGAACAACTTCCAATTTGTTTATGCAATCGTCTTGCAAGGCATCTTTCAACATTTTAATGGGATCCGTATTCGATACAACAGTGTCATAAGGCACTTCGATGTTGGTACTGATTCTGTATTTCATGAAAACCGTGTAGGCTAAATTGGAACCGTGAGATAGTTTTTCTATTAACAAGTGAATAAGTCCTTGAGTGGCACGTATTGAAGGTTCTGTTTCTTCTTCTAATATATCCAAAAAGTTTCCATCTAAAATTTATAACACATAATTCATGGCTTTCACATTTCTATCGTTAATATAGTAATATGTAGTTAATGTTTTCCAGGCTTGTGAGTCAGAATCAAAGAGAATGATTAAAAAAATATCAACACTATTTCAGACGCGTACATCGGGATCTCATCATGATTTTGGAAGTATTTTCCACGTGTTTATAGGTACAAAAACAGAGGTTTGCTTAACCTTAATGATTGGCTTTTGATGCGAGCTGTTCTTCTGGATCTCCTATTTATCCAGCTACTTCTTATGTCCTAGACATTTAGCTAGATAGTTCATATATTGCTCATAAATAGAAGTATACTTCTAGCATTTGTTCAAAGTATATCGTTGTATTATGATGACCTTATCCAGTTGATGCGTCAAGTCATCGTTTTTCCACTACAGTTGACCAGATTCTTCTGTTGTTATCTATCCAGACATTGGTAGGTTCTTCCAACTCTTGTTAGGTAGAGAGATAGAGTATCTCTGAAGGATGTTTCGAAGATTAGGTTGGCTAAAGGATTTGGTGGCTATTCGTTGCTGTTAGACATTTTCGGCAATACTCCTTTCTTTCTTGTTGGTTTATATAGCCACACTAGATCACCTTATTGAAATCCGGCTGAATTGGCTTTCAAGTCGTATATGGTCTTCATTCGGTCACTGGCTATATGTTCCCGGGCAAAATCATGTAGCTCCAGAAGTCGTGCCCTTATTTCGTTAGCATAATCTCGAGAATTTCTTTTCGTTCTCAGGTATTCCAAACATCGGATCGCAAGGTTACATGAGTTTCCTTCCAAGAACGATTCTAGCTGGACTTTCACCTGTTGACTCGTGAACAGCTGATCTGTGAACCATTAAAAATAGAGGTAAATGTTTGTCTCAATCTCATTGGTTCTTTGCGACCACTTTTGTCAGGTGTTCCTCTATGGTCTTATTAAATCGTTCTACCATGCCATCAGACTGTGGATGTCTTATGAATGCCCATGATCTCACAAATCTCGCAAAACCGACGTTGTACTCTTTCATGGGCCATCGAGATCTTGGTTTAGGGCCTTTACTGGTAGTACAGATGTCGCATTTTCGATACTAGTTTTTAACGTCTGCATCATAGTGACCCCAGTAAAAATGTTCCCGAATTTTGTCCAACGTCTTGTTAACTCCAAAATGTGCCCCTGAAGTTCCGTCATGTATTTTTATTAATACATCTTCTACTCGATCTTTTGGAATAACCAGTTGGCTCTTAGTAGATTTTCTGTCGGCACTTTCCCCAATTTTTTCCAGTAAACCATTTTCTACGGCCAGAGAGTTTCACTGAGCCCACAATGCCTTGTAAATCAACCACTTCCCTCCATTCTGGCATACATTCATCATTTTCTTCAAGATGTAGAAATTGCCCGATATCCTGGTCTGCTACTTGATCTGCTCTCACTGGTTTGGTAGTCCATTTGTCATCAACGATTAGACCTGTTCTTCTCACAGCGGGACCAGTGTTTTTCTCATGCATATCGATGCTTTGACAATGCTTGCAATCTTCTTTACATGGCCGTCTAGATAGAGCGTCAGCATTTTTATGCAGGTTTCCAGGTCGATGTTTAATTTGGAAATCGTATTGCTGTAATTTCCCAATCCATCTAACAAACAGTTCTTCGAGAGTTTTCATTTCTAAAAGTCATTTTAGAGCCGCATGATCTGTTCAAATTAGAAACTTGCGTCCGTATAGAGATACTTATGGAAATGGTCGACTGCTTTCACTATAACAAGCAACTCTCTTCTGGTGATACAATAATTTCGTTCTGGCTTTGATAAGGTTCTGCAGTAGTACTCTACGACATACTCTTGCGAATTCTGAATTTGTGAAAGGACGGCGCTAATACTGGTGTTGCTTTATCCAAAATCAACATGCTTTTCTGATCGAGATAGGACAGTACTGGGCTTTGTACATAATGCTCCTTTCAATTTTCTAAAAGCGGAATCGCATTCTTGGCCTCGATGCTGCTATATCAGCGAATCCTTCTACAAACCTTCGATAATAAGAACATTATCCTAGAAAACTCCTCAATTCATGTTTGTCACGTGGTTTTCGCCAATCCCTGACAGCATCTATCTTTCCTTCCATAACTTGTATGCCATTTTCAGATACCACGTGACCTAAGAATTCCACTTTCTTTTGAAATAGAAAACACTTATCTGGATTGAGTTTCAAGTTGGCATTCCGGAAGCGGTCAAAAACTTCTTTCAGGTTATTGAGATGTTCTTGGAACAAATTTCTCATGATCATGACATCATCTAAATATACCAGGCAAGTTCTACATATGAGGCCTCGCAAAATTAACGCATCAGTCGCTCGAACGTTGCTGAAGCATTGCGCAGTCCAAAAGGCATTACGTTAAACTGGTATAACTCGCTTCCGGTACTGAAGGCAGTTTTCTCTTTGTCATTTTTGTGTATTGCCACTTGCCAGTATCCACTCTTAAGATCCAAGGTGGAAAACCACGTGGAACCCGATAGAGTTGTTAATGTATCGTCTATCCTCGGGAGAGGGAAGCTGTCCTTCTTGGTGATGTCATTGAGCTTACGGTAGTCCACACAAAATATAAGACTTCCATCTTTCTTTGTAACCAGTTTTTCTGGCGCAGACCATGGCCCATTTGACTCTCCAATAATTCCTTCTTGAAGCATTTTATCAATTTGGTTTTCCACTTCCTGTTGTTTAGCTACTGACATACGTCGTGGGGGTTGTCTAATTGGATGTTCCAATCCAGTATCAATTTTGTGTTGAAACAAACTGGTCCGTCCGGTTTGATTATCCATCACAAATACGTCCGCTTCTTTCAAGATGAAATCTGTGGCTCCAGAGGTTTGTGGCCAGGATCTTGAGATTCTGAGGATCGAAAGAGAAACCCTGTTTGCCCATCAAATCCATTCGCAATATAAAATCATCTTCTACATCGGCGATTGATGTTCTGTGCCAGAAGCTGAAAGTTTCTGAGTTATGCGTGACAATTTCTCCGCATTTCTCTAAAATGAATATGATGACAAATACTTCGTTTCTTGGCAGCGCACAAGCCCAAAAAACATTAACTACAACGAAATCCTCACCTGATGACACGCTATTACTCTTATACAACCTCCGTGTATGACTCAGGCTCTGCATCTCCTTCACCCGCTCAATAATTTTGTATTGTTCCTCTCTTAACTGATGGGGTAACACTAACCCTTCAGCTAATTCATGACAAAGTTTCAAGATATCCAAATCGTGACTTTGACAGCCAAACATTCTTTCCAGTTTCAAGGCCAACCAAAAGTTGCCTTTATCCAATGCCCGAGTTAAAATATCGCCGAGCTTTTCCGAATAATCGGTTACTAAAGCTACTTGAGGTGGTTCGATGGTGTTTAAAATATCCAACATTTCTTTATATGTAGTGTAATTTTTGTTCAAGTTTATGTCGTCTAATTCGGTGATGTTTATTTTATCTGGAATTTTTATGTAGGCGAGGATTTTTTTGCGTTCAAGCTCATAGCGACTGTTCAAGTCATACTTTGAAGCCCATTTATGCGAAAATTTAAGCAAACAGTATCTTTCCAAGTCATTTATACTGGCCCGTTCTTTGTAAAATGATATTACACATTCAGGGGAGACTTTTTGCAATTCAAAATCTTGGTCACATTTAGTTAGGAACTCTTCTGTAATTTTGTTTCTGTTAAACCTATTTTGCCATTTCCTCAACACAATTAAATCTGTATTGATGTTAGAATCTTTTGCTATAATAAGAGCTTCATCGAATAAACTGATGTTTACTAGTTCGTTTATACATATTTGAATAGCCTCTTGTTGTTTTGCTCCATTAAAAAAATCTATTAGATTCAGACTGATGCCAGTATCAAACAAAGTCCTCATAATAACCAATAAATTTTCAAACTTTGGCACTTCACATGAGAAATAACTTTGCAAATCAACCGCGCATAATAATTCAACAAACTTAAGTTGATCAAACAAGGAACTAGTATTATAAATGATGGCCGAGCATAGTAGTTGCAAAGCGGTTGCTTCCAGCCAAATTTTATTTTTCAAATAAGTCATTTCGTAGTCGGTTTGACTTAAAACGCTTGCGCGCCTGGTGCTTTTAGACGATTTGAATTTTTCTAGTTTAGGTGTAAGGAAATTGATGGCATAGTCTCTTTGAATTGCTTGATTTAGAAAGTCACAAAATGATGGTAAGGGGTTTTCCTGGAATTTAATTGTTAAAATGGATCACCAATTTGGGAAGACATTTGTTTACTTACAGGTATAAATATGGCAAAACTTTGAAACAGAGTCTTGGGGAATTTGTTTTTCATACAGTTGTCTAGAAGATCGGTAACCCTTTGACTGGAAGCGCTCATTGATTCAAAATTAGTGAAAACCTCATTCAAATCAGTTGAAACGGCTAGCCATGTCAGCCAATTGGTTATAACAGAATCAGGCTACAAAATAATTTCTTAAAACATATACCTACATAAAAAATAAATCAGTTTCTTACCTCATAACTTGTAGCTAAAATAGCCAGCAAAGGAGTCCGATAAAGCTGACAAGCTTGCAATAAAGCTCTCGGTGGATCGCAACTATTATGACACCTAATCAGAGTTTGTAGTAAAGTGGCTTTTGTATTTGTGATATCAATTTCCAAAAGCTCGCTTCCTGAAGAACTGATATTGCCATCATCAAAGCTTCCACCGCTTAAAGTAGATCTAGATCTCAAAGATCCACTGGCTACTAGGGAACTTTCCATACTTCCGCGCACCCCTATTCTTGACAACCAATGCTTTCTCACATCTCTTTGTTTCATCAGAACATTCGTTTCATCTACTTGAATATCGTTTAAAACACTATGGACAACGTGTTCTAGTATGTTTGGATTCTTGAAGTGCGAGCACATTTTTTTGATATCATCTATAGGGTAATTTTTAATTTGGGCATAAATCAGGAAGGGCAGCCATAAGTTATTTTGCGCCAAGTGTCTCAAAAAGCTTTCAGGTAATGGTAAACTGTACAACAAGCTGAATTTGATAACGATATCATAGAGCCTTATGGCTTTGATGAATTCAGATCCATGAAGTATTTTGGTAAAGTCGATGAACTTAATTATGTTTTCATCCAGAAAAGTTTGAACTACAAGACGATTTTCTTCAATGTTCAATGCTAAAGCTACTATATTGTCTACATCCATGCCTGTTTGATACAAAATATTGCAAGCTTTAATGCTAATCCTTAAAAATTCCGAATTAATGCCAATAATTTCCAAAAAAGCAATGCAACCGCTTGTTAAACTTATATCTTGAAAGTTCTTAATAGCCATCCTGTAAACTTTATTCTTAGAAATATTTTTATCAATATCTTTATAATCCTTAAGTAAGTCTATGTAGAATTTCTTGGCAGCCAAGCTAGGTCTGTGTTGCTTCAAATAGAAGCTAAAACCTAATTTTTTTGAATAAGCATAGTTTTGTCTTAAGTCAAAATTTGTAAAGCTTGGCAACGATTTGTCTTCGAAGTAATAGGCAAATGCCTTTTTAACGTTGATTTTTAAATGTTTTTCGATTAAATCGAAATAAGTTAGGCTGCAACTTACACCTTTGGTTTTCCGAAAATATAAACTTGATACAACTTTAAGCTGTTTCATTATGCTTGACAAGCATGGAAATAGTTCTTTGTCATTGAGTATTAGAGATTTCTCATGTATGGCTTCTTCTAGGGAAATATTTTCATTGAAAATAAGTAAACTTAAAAAAATCAATGGGTTATCGCAAAAATATTTATCTAAGTCATCATCAGTGGATAAATACTGAGCCACTTTAAAAATGTTTTCTTTCAAAGTTGCTTCCTCAAAGTCCATAGTTAAATTTCTAAAATCCTTCATTAAATTAAGATGTTCATTATCTTTTAGTTTGGGAATAATTGTTAAATCGAAATTGCTTGTACAGGCATTCAAAACAATTAATAAATCTTTGTCCAAACAGTAATCTATAAGCATTGGAATGAATTTAATTAAAGGCAAATTTGAGTGAGTTTTGCCTAAAATTTCATAAGTATTCACTAGACTATCGCTAGCGTCAATTCTAGAAAGAACCTTTATAAAATCCGATCTTTCTTCATCAATAAAAATCCCATAGAGTGCCAGCTCGCTTAATATTTTTTCCAAATTCTCTTTAGGCAACTGGACTCTAGTCAGATCTTGTATCATAGTTTCGGTTATAGGGAATGATTTTAGTATCACCAAAATATTTTCTGGAACATTGGAAATCTCAGTGTTTGATGAAAAAGCAATCTGAATCCAGGCTTTGAGTAAATGCTGCTCGTTTGTTGCTAGGAGTAGATTCCAAAATACTTCGGATTTTATCAGTGGAATTAGACGGGAATCTGGAAATATAATGAATGGGTGTTTATTTGACAATGATGCATGCTATTTGATGTAGGTATGTATGGGTGAACATTTTGAAATTTTATGGTAACAGTATATTTACTCTTTTAATTTCTCAGTTCTGGTTCCTATCCTAATGAGAGGCTGGATTTGTCACAAACTAAATATATTAACACTTTTAAAAAAGAGATAGGTCTAATATACAACTACATTATTTCCAATTCCAAGCGGCAGTAAATGACATTGATATAACCTAAATTGTAAACAAACACCAGCCTTTCTATTGGTTGAAACGCTCTACCTGGACTAGTTCCCATGCACGGAGGACATTTGATAGGTTGTAATGAAAACCAGTTTGTCATTTACTGCCGCTTGGATTTGGAAATGGTATAGACGTTTAGTCCAGTATGAGCTGTTCAAAATTGGTTTCTTGCGTGCCTTTTGGGTATGCAGGCAAGCGATTTTTTTTTAATTAAAATTTGTATTGTAAAGAATTACCAAGTCCAGTCGGAACGTACAGTACGAGAAAATAAAACCAACTGATTTTTTGAGCGGTTTCAAAGGCATTTTATTTGCGTCGTTTGGAACAGCGAGAACATCAGCACTATTATTATATTATATTTCACGCTATTTCCGGATATGATATAACCAGAAGTTCCTATGAAAAGAGAAAGAAAAAATTTCGGAAAGCCCTCTGGAATGCTAATCAAAACTTAACAGTACCTACTTGAAAAATTCATTTGCCAAGTATTTTCACCAAATAGGAAAACTTCTATGGAGGAATCTTTTTCCCAAGAAGCAGCTTACACACATGTTACCTCCAATCAGACCCTCTTTGATAAGAGCTTTGAAACGAGCTCATTATCAGGCGTTAATCTGGAACAAATGCGAAGACAATTTTCCAGATTTGAACCACTTACTGAGGTCGGCTGGTTATTTCAAAATAGAAGCTTTGTTATATTATATAGTATAATATATTTATTTATTCTTAGGTAAGGTAAGTGTACCATATTCTGGCACATTAAGCAAACAAGTTTCCAAAAACATGAATAACAGCTCCTTATACTTACTTTAAGACTTTTATTTTATTTCAAGCAGTCAATTTAATATCTAAGGACATATTTATGCCTCTCAGATATTGTTTTGATCATGGGCCAAATTTTTTTTTAACGGTTTTTAAAAACACGATCTCAAATCTGACATCTGCAATTCAGGAAAGTACCTAATTCAAACAGTGTTCTTCAGTATCCAATTCTGACATAGGTAGTGCTTTATACCAGTGGCGGCTCCTATATCATAAATGTGGGGGTTGCAATTCTAATTTCAGCCTTATCAGATAATGATCGACCACAGAATGGCTCTGCAATTAAATTTTGAACATTTTTTTTGTCACGCACCACACCACAAAATAAAATAAAATATTTTAAAACAAACCTAATCTGCGATGCGCGCAAAAAAGTGAAGAAAGTTTGCACTTCGCTTGCAACCTGCTGGAGCTTATGGGACGGAATTGAAATCCACGCGTAAATAGGCACCACATATACGCCGTCATATAAGCCGATCGGGTTGCATTCGAGCTGCAATCCGTCGCGGCGGCGTGTCAGTTATTGCCATTTTGGCGAAGGTGGTCAAATTATTTTAATAAATTAACTGCGGAACAGCTTCTCGCGTAATATGTAGGTACCAAATTCTGGTATAATTTATTTTTAAAATATTATTAGGTACTAAAATATTAGTTCTTTTTTGTTTTATTGTTTCCAACTTTTGTTTTGGGGGTTGCGCAAACCTTCAAACCTTAGGAAGAGCCGCCACTGCTTTATACCGACATATTCGGACGCCTAAACTGTCATCGACATATTTATTATTAATTACCTATTTAATAGTATATTAAAGTATAAGTGGATATTAAGGTCTTTAAAACACGCGCGATTTTTCGAGCACGACGGCGCAGCCGGAGTGCTCGAAATAGAGCAAGTGTTTTAAAGACCAGTTATCCACGAATACTTTACACTATTTTTTTTTATTGATACCTATACGTTCAAATCAAAAATTACTAATAATTGTGGAATGCTAAATTCGTTGACACTTGCTATATTTTACTTGACGTTGTCTACAAGTACCTACCTACTCCTGACAAATCAATAATTAAAAAGTTGACATTTAGACCTTTCTCGGGCTGTTGGTTGTTGATGTTGTCATTAGTAACTTTAAAACACGCGCGTTTTTGAATGTTGGATTTAAAAACGCTCAGGAGTACTTTAAATAAGTGAAATGGCTTATCAATAAAAAAAAATTGTTTTTTTGTGCAACCATCCGCGAGATGAGCTTTCGCGGACCCCACACAGTCCGCGAAGTTCAATTTCGCGGCCGTTGCCCTTGGTGACGGCCGCGAAACT
Organism: Ceutorhynchus assimilis; assembly: GCA_917834065.1. Taxonomy (NCBI): domain Eukaryota; kingdom Metazoa; phylum Arthropoda; class Insecta; order Coleoptera; family Curculionidae; genus Ceutorhynchus; species Ceutorhynchus assimilis. The sequence continues at coordinate 14,207,358 of OU892287.1, forward strand.
AAAAATCAAAATTTGACACTTTGACAACAGCTTGACAACAAATAAATTTTATTTCCAAATTCTTCACAACGACATACATTATTTAGGATAAATATTAACAGTTATATGACAGTTAGAATTATTACTAATATTTACTCCTGAAGTTGAAGCAACTAAATCCAGTGTTTTTGAATAATTATTACTAACATTGGAGCTAGAAGCTATACTGCCAGAAATTGAATTAGAAATTTTTTTCTTATTTTCGATGGAGTCCTCCATGTATCCTTCCGCTACTGTGGTGGATTTCCACCCACCGTGGCGTTTCAGAACTGACATATCGGCACCGGTATTTGCGAGAAGTGTAGCAGAGCTTCTTCTGAAACAGTGACCCGTGTATGCTTCACTATTTGGCAATCCCAGATACTTAGCAATCATGGAGGGTATTTTTCCGATCGTATGCACCCCGACAATTTGTGCAGTGCACTTTCCATTTTCATATCTCAAAAATACACGACGACTATTAATATTTTTTGGTCGAAGGGCTGCTTATTTGAGGTAAATTTTTATAAAATTCAAATTAGTGATTGTGAAAACGCGCTTCTGGTTAGTCTTAGTATCAGGAACTGTTACTATTAATACGGCATCTTTCTCCTGAATGTCATCTATCGTCATTTTAACTACTTCATCTCGCCGCAATGCTCCTGATATTCCCATAATCATAACTACCTGAAACAATAATTGTGATAAATACACCAACTAATCGAAAGCTTACTTTTTTAACAATTTACCTTCAACAATAAATAGTTTTCATCACAAGCTTCTTTCATGAACAAATCAATTTGATCACCCGTTAACACTTTCGATTTCTTTGCTTGATAACCTACAGACTTTTTTTTTCAGGAAAGGTACCACTTTTGAAAACTTCCTCACATCTATCCCTTCTCGTACGTTGAGCATACACTTTAACATGGAATAAATGCTCCATAAACTTGAACTCTTCAAAACTTTCGATTTCTGCATTAAATAAGCCAACAATATATTTTCAGACACCATTTTGACGTTTTGTTTGTCACACCAATTTTTGAACTCGAAGTAACAATTTTCATATTGCCGCTTAGATTTTTCAGGTATCAACTCAGAAATAGCTGATTGAACTACACTTTTTAGCTCTGGAGGAGTGCAAGAAGGTGAAATATCTGTATCGGTGCTGGACATTTTCACGATTTTTTGAGAACCGTCAAATTTTTTTGTTTTATTGTTTACATGCAAAATATGATATCCATAGAAACGCTGTGCCACCATAGCCACCAGGTTATATTATATCAAACTGGTAGTTAGTTCCACATGCTTGTTGAAAGAAGTAAATGTTTTCTGTAATTTCACATAATTTTCATGGTTGCACAAAAAATAGTGTGTATACCATGACCGCGAAACTTTTTAGAGTCCTCGAGATTATCTTGCCTCGGCCGCAAGCGGCCTCGGCGATAACTTTTCTCTTCATACGCTAAAAAGGCACTTCGCGGCCTTGGTATACAAATAACTATTAGGCGACTGTCACAAAAAGATTAGTTTTACCAAAGAATATTATAGACTAACGTCTATAATATTCTTTGGTTTTACGGATTCAATATCATCCCTAAAGTATATCTTTTTTGGCCGCATTTACTTTACGGCCGCATTTACTTCACGGCCGCATTTGCTTTATTACTTTACGGCCGCTTTTACTTCACGGCCGCTTTCACTTTACGTCCGCTACTTTGGTGAAAATAAACAAACAATCGGAAACGCAGTGCCGTAACCATCAACACAACGAATAAACAATTAGTTAGCAACCACAATGAAACCAAGATTTTAATTTTAGCTCTATCCAAATTTCCACATAAAATGCTGAAAAAAGCGGCATGATTAAAAATTTGGGAGAAGTATTTTCTCGCATTTTTTTCGGAAAATGCCAAAATTAAATAATCCTCAACGTTATGGTCTTCAGGTCCACCTATGTTATACTCTATGTTAAAATTTACAATTATAGTCGGAAATACCTAACATATCAGCAAATTTTCAAAATTGATTGCTTTTTTAAAAAAGCTCAATGTAAGATACCAGACGAAAAAGTCGGCTATTTTGATCAATAAAGTTTAAAGCTACTGTTGAATTTTCTTCTCTTTTCAAGAACAAACACTCGCCTAAAAAATTTTGTGTGCACCTCGGCCGAATGATCTTTTTTGGCCTCACCTGAAATTTGCTTGGCCTCGGCTGCGCCTCGGCCGCAAATTTCTGATTCGGCCAAAAAAGATCAACTTTACGGCCTTGGTACACAAATAACTATTTTAGGCGACTGTCACAAAAATATAGTTTTACGGATTCAATATCATCCCTAAAGTATATCTTTTTTGGCCGCATTTATTTTACGGCCGCTTTTACTTCACGGCCGCATTTGCTTTATTACTTTACGGCCGCTTTTACTTCACGGCCGCTTTTACTTTACGACCGCTACTTTGGTGAAAATGAACAAACAATCGGAAACGCAGTGCCGTAACCCATCAACACAACCAATAAACAATTAGTTAGTATCCACAATGAAACCAAGTTTTTAATTTTAGCTCTATCCAAATTTCCACATAAATTGCTAAAAAAAAACGGCATGATTAAAAATTTGGGAGAAGTATTTTCTTGCATTTTTTTAGGAAAATGCCAAAATTAAATAATCCTCAACGTTATGGTCTTCAGGTCCACCTATGTTATACTCTATGTTAAAATTTTCAATTTTAGTCGGAAATACCTAACATGTCAGCAAGTTTTCAAAATTGATTGCTTTTTTAGAAAAGCTCAATGTAAGATACCAGGTGAAAAAGTCGGCAATTTTCTATAATCACACTCTCTTTACGTAGTTTTTGTTACTAATAATTGTGTATCTACCTATCTTTGCTGGATTATTTATTTGATCAATAAAGTTTAAAGCTACTGTTGAATTTTCTTCTTTTTTCAAGAACAAACACTCGCCTAAAAAATTTTGTGTGCACCTCGGTCGAATGATATTTTTTGGCCTCACCTGAAATTTGCTTGGCCTCGGCTGCGCCTCGGTCGCAAATTTCTGATTCGGCCAAAAAAGATCTACTTTACGGCCTTGGTACACAAATAACCCCTCGTTTTTATTCTCATCGGTGACTTCACCGATGAGTTACCTATCTTTGTTTAGTGGATGAAAAATGACAATGACAGACATAGAATGGTGGATCCATCGGTAAAATTTGATGAGAATAAAAACGCAGGGTAACTATTAATGAAAAATTAAATCAATTTAATTATACATAAGTATATTTTTTAGGAAGAGCCTAATAAATAAGAGAACTTTGGTATTTTTCCATTTTTGGAACAGTAAAGTTATTTCTATTATTAAATGGCTTTGGTTCCAAAATTTTATCGATTATGTCACTGAAGTCATATTCCAATTCATCGACAGGATGAGGCCATTTCCACAATGTTAAGGCCACTTTTGGCCATAGCACTGATAATAGCACCATTTTCTTTTAAATATTCTACTTTTCCGGGATATTTTTCTGTTTCATATTCTACAATGACATAATCATCTTTATTAATATGTAGGGGTACAGTTTCCTGGAGACAAATTTCAGAAGCACCAGTAGGAATCATTGAAGGAAGATCGTTAATAACGTCTGTTTTTTTTTTCGAGTATTGATGATACTTTTAATGCTCTTTAATTTCTTGCTTTTCTCCTTTTCTAATTAAAACAATACTTTTTTGGTATTTTTGAGAATACAAATACCTACATATTATATTTTAATCAGATAACACCATTGACTTATAACTAAGGATATATATCCTATTCACAATCCGATGTCCACAGGTGCAGGTAAATTTATCACCTTTCCCTATCAAATAGCATTGAAAGGTGATTTACCTGTACCTACCAGTGGACATCGGATCGGAACGGATAATAAATATGTATATCCATGTTCATAAGTCCATCGATAACAGAATATTGTGAATGGAATAGAGGCTCATTGCTCACTGCTTGAATCAGAATCGGGCTCAGCTTCTTCAGATGTTTGATTTTTACATGTATCTTCTTCTGTATCACATGTGCATATTTCAGTGCATTCTAAGTTATTTTCTATTCGCTACATATTTGCATCGTGTCTTGTATTGCATTTATTCCTCTTGCAGGAACAACATATTTAATTTAGGAGATCATCTCTGAAGGCCCAATTCTTGAATTACCTATCTCGCATACGAAATTGGATTCGAATTGAAATGACAGTAACGTAAATTAAATGGGATACATTCAAAATCATATCAAATTTCGTATGCGAGATTATTCAAGAATTGGGCCCCTTGGAGCAGTATTTAAAGTTAGTGATAGGACTGGACTGAATAAATTTTGTCTCTTGTCTGACCTTAGAGTGTACTGTCCAGACCCGTCGGTCTGATAAGACTCCAGAGCTGGGAAACTGGCCACTCCATATTGTTTGTTGGTTTGGACTCTTCCTCACCAAGTGTTGCGAACCTGAGTCTGCATAACGCTTCGCAATAGCATCACACATGTACAGGAGTTCCTCCCGCCTCCTGGCAGAACCTGCATAGGCTATCTTCTGCCAGGCTCATTCTTTCCAGGTGCTTATTGTACCTACAATGCCCTGTTAATTAACCCAGCATTATCCTTACAACCTTACGGCTCTTGCTTAGTAGGTCTGATGTGAACTTGGGCGAGCAGGGTGAAACTGGGTTAGTACGACCTTTCCTTGAAAATCCGCCAGTAGTATAACAACCAGATAACGCATGGAAGGCGGGTAATGCATCTCTTTGTTGTTTCGTTATTTTTTCTACTATAGCAGAAAGAATTTTCCGTTTTTTTTTTCTCTGTTTCTCGTGTTGAAAATAACTTGACAGTCGAAGATATAGTAGTTATTCAAAATAAAAATGGAAACTGTATCTGGGGAACATATTGTTAGTAAAAGCATCTTCGTTTCATCTTCTTAACTGCTAGCAAGTTCTCCTATATATCCTTTTTGGTATGAATAGCAATTGAAAAGCAACTGTGAAAGGCTTTTGTCGAAAAACATTGGATTTTAATTTTTTTTTTTTTGAAAGATGTGACAATTCGTTCTTGGTTGTACCGTGCGATAAGATATCTTTCATGGTAATATTGACAATATTATGTTATATCTTCAATATGAAATTGTCCGCTATTCGCGCATTCAAAGACAATAATCTGAGACAAATATTTAGTGTAGGATGAAAGTCCAAAAGTCCATTAGGGGTGAAGAGGGGTGTGGGGGTCGAACGACGCATATATCAGAGTGGCAAGAAACGTTTTAACATTCAGTATGATGTAATTGAAGATAAAAAATAAGTTGTCAACTTCAATCATTTATATCCTACGAACCCCGCATTTTTGGCCCTATGCGCTCCCACTATTTAAGTTCTTCTCGTTTTCTATTTCTTTCTTTTACTTCATTTTCTTTTTTAGTTTTTCCTTTCCATTTCTCAGATGAACACACACTGGGTATATTTTCCTTTATTTTTGTTTTCTTTCTTATTACCTAAACTAGTGGTCCAGAAAAAAAACACTTTTGAAGGGCGACGGAATTTCATTATTGGGCGGCTTTGTATCTGTATTTCTTATTATAGATTTTTCTAGAATTTCTTCAATATGTTCTTTGCCGTCTATATTTATTATAATGGATTTTCCTGGGGTTGATGGTAATATAGGTAAGTTATCGATTTTGTAGTTTTCGTTAATCGGGGTCCTGATTACTTTCTTCAGTAATTTCTTTGTCAATTGAATGCGTTTTAGATTTTTCTCGCATTGCTGAACTTATTTGATCGTTCGTATTATTTTGTATAATCGTTTCTTGATTATTGTTTTCATTGTTTTCTTCTTCCAGTTCCGCACCATTATTGTTATCAGTTTTATTATGTTCGTCATTTTGTTGCATGCTTTTATCACGATCTATTTCTTTAGGGTTTTCATTAACTATTTCTACTTCAGCTCAGTCTCGTTCTTTTTCTCTATTCTCATACGTTTCAAGAGTGTTCTGATCCATTTTTCTAGTGCCAATATTGTCAATCATTATTGATTCTTCGCATTCATATTCTCCAGAAAAAACGTTTGTTTCAGTAAAAATTGTTGAGTCATTATTTTCTTCAGGAAGAAATTCATTGATCCAGTCCCCTTCCAAAATAATACAATCGTCTTCTATGTTAACATTATTTGGTATTTTTTCAACTATTTGTATTTTCAATTATGATCACTGGAATTTCTTCTCCATTCTCATTTTTTCTCTCCTCACATTCTGTATATATTTGTTGCCAAATATTAAACAAACTTGTTTGCTCTATTTTCCCATTCCATGGTTTTCCATTATTCTGCTTGAAAGCTTTAGTTGTTTCCAGTTCAATCCTTTTTTCAAGGTACCTATCTTAAAAAATGCCCTGTATTTTCTTCCCTATTCGGGGTTTCCTCTATGGTAGTGTCTGCTGTTTGATGTGGAGCTTGTCCAAAGTTGGCTTCGGGTATCCAGGCATTTTGAGTAGTCTACACAATTCTCATCGAATGGAAATAGACCACATTTTCTAAATGCATTTTTTCGATATATCTTTAGCATTTAGATCTTCAATGCATTTTTTTGAAAGCGGAACAAAATTTTCTTTTTTTAATGTCTGTTTTTTATTTTCCAATCTCCATTTAGATTTAGAATTTCTTCATTTAGTTTTTAAAGGATGGCTGTAAAATATAAGTGGCGTTAGGGACCAGGCTTATTAGGATAATTTTTTTCTCACTGCAGAAACTGCTAAGTTAGGTACATCGTTAAATGAGACTTGTGATCATCTACATAGAGGATCACCTGTAGTTCTTTAATTAAAGCCTGTTTGCCCTCGGGTGCTAAACAAAAACCAACTTTATCTGCATTAAAGACCCTTTCGAGGTCATTTATTGCGATATTATTAGATTTAAAATACTCATTTATTTCACTGAACCAAGATTTAATTTTTGGTTCATTTATTGCTGCTCGAGTTAAATTTTGGGTCATTCTAAGACTGATTTCGGGATGGCGTTTTAATAATCCATCATACCATTTTCTGCCTGGACGACCATCAGTGAATTCATTATTTCTTTTTAATTTTTTATTTTTTAGTCAAAAGAGCTACACTATCGAAAAGTTGATACTTAGTGACCGGAAAGCCTGTTTTGCCCACAGATATGATCCATTTCACCAAGATTTTTTCTTCGGAATCTGGTAAAGTGGTGGCTTTCCCGCTTTTGCAATCCTCTGGATAGGTGCCTTTAATTTTAGAAATAAGAGTTGCCGGGGTACTCCATTCGTTCTGCTCGCTGCAGCTGTTGCAGTACCCCTTTTAACTTCTTCAAGAGTATTTACAGTATTTCTGGCCATATTGAATGTCTGAAATCAAAACGATTTATTTGATCCTAAATCTGACACCCCTGCCAGATTTAGGTTTTCATAAAAATACATTTGTAAATCATTAAAGTAGGAGGTTCTTATGACTTTTCAATGCAATTTAAAGAGATCGATGAATGAGAAATGCATTTGGTAGAATATCCTAAATCTGACACCTTGTGTCAGAATTAGGAACAATATGGGTTTCTACGTTCCTTTAAATTAATTAAATTTAACCAATATTCTTTCAAGAAATAACAAAAACTTCTAATATTTAGCTTTAAATTGTAAATAAACTGAGCTACAAAAAGAAAAATTCGCACGTACCTTGGTAAAAAGACAGCTAATTCACCTATAATGGCCGACTAGACACTGATACTAGAAATTACAATCGTAAAAATATGTCATGTTCTGTGACGTTATTCTATGTGTGACGTTTATTATAAAGGAATGGGGAATTATGGGGATAAGATCAGGGATATCAAAACTAAAAGGGTTGCTAACTTATTTCGTTAAGTTTTCTTGTTTTAGCATATTTTTTTGAAAACTGTCAGAATATAGAGCACTGTCAGAATATATGTTCCTCAAAGTAATGTTTTGTGTACAGAACTATGTTCATCAAGTATCTGAATGTGTAAACAATGACGAATGACGATGACGAAGTGACTTATGGCTATTTCTACCAACTATTTTAGGGGAGCCTCAACGATAAGTAGGTATACCCTAAACTGGCATTTCTCCATGGAAGACTGTCATTTTAGGGAATACTTAGGTATCGTTAAGGGTCACCTAAAATAGTTGGTGGAGACGGCTATTAGCCTGTATATTTTCAAAAATTTCAAATGTAAATAATTGCTTTCCAACAATAAATTATGCGCATGCGCAGTCTATGATCTACCTCGTGGTTGTGTTTTTCTTTTTTAGTTTGTTGTGTTGAAAAATAATGATAATTGAAAATAAGGTATTGCCACTTACGTCAACTGCGAGACACTGACACATTTTATAGCGGTCCGACTGAAAACAGGTAGGTATTACACCACAGCATATACAAAAACAATCAGCAGGCTAACTCTCACGCGCATCTTTTCTGCGCATGCCGCCATTATGGGATACCATACTGTCAGTAAACGGCAGGGACGCCGAAATTTTATTTTATTTGTTTATTTCTGACAGAGGTCATAGGCGTGCGGTGTAGAGCAGAATTTTAGTTATGATTTTCAAAGTGATTTTAGTATATTCGTGTTGTCATTTATGGTGTTATCTGTTATCATTGTTGTATATTTAATAATAATAATAAATTACTAATTATAAATATTATTATATGTAAGTAATAATAAATTAATTTATTTAAAGCGAATACGACTCTGTGACACGGAAGAAAAAACCTAAATTATTGTTAATCAGGCCCTGTCTCGTATCCCAAAATGGCCGCTAGTGACATCCCGACCATGAATTCCTTTATTACACGGGCTGTCACTCAAGTTAGCCTGCTGATTATTTTTGTATATGCTGTGATTACACCTTAGTGCGTAAGAAACCCTTCAAAAAAAACCGCTTGCTTTGCATACCGAAAAATCACACGGAAATACAAACCAGACCGGACTATTTACGACATAAAACATTTACATGAGAATGATTTTTAACTTTCAATTTCTTAATTAACAAAAGGCGAAATTGTGTCCGCGATGTTAAATATAGTCAAGTATAGTGAAGTAAACTGAGCTTCGCCTTATTGGGTACCTTCGCCACTTTACCAGGAATTTTGTTCGAGTGTTTTGCTGATTATATTATAGCGATTGTGACCTCCGCCCTGTCAAGAAAACGCACATTTCTAGATGCCACGTTATAAAATTTGAACTTTCTATAGAAACATAGAAGCACAGAATGAGTAGCCTAATACATAGGTACATAAGCAGAAGATATCTTCGATCTGCAATAGCAAAGGATTGAATTTGGTATTTTTTTTTTTTTATCTGTACATCGCACAATCAAGAGCTTCATTGAAAAATTAAACAATACAGAGTTCAATTTCAACAGAAGTCGAATTAGAGCTGTGGACGAAGAATCAAACATCAGAAGACATCTAGATGCAAAACATAAGCAAATCATAATTTAAAAGCGAAGGCAAGACTCGTTCCAAGACAGGTTTGAAATTGAATGGGCGTTATGAGAGTTCCAAATCCAGAGAAAACATTATGACTGTTCTTGCTCCAGTTGAGAATGGCTCAGTAAAAAAATTCCAAAAGTGAGAGCAGCTCCAAAGAGTAAGAGTGCAAAGAAATTTCTACCATGTACCATGGTCCGAAAATAATAGTTGACTTACCATGGGTGGTTAAAAACAATTTGGCAGCCACACGCTCTTTCCAACCATCATCTTGTGCCTTTAAACTTTCGATACTATCTTCCAATAAATTATCATGATGCGTCAACACCTTATTCTCTCTAATAATATCCAAAAATGTCCAAAGTTGTTCCAAATACTTGGGCAAACCATCTCTGGTTTTGAGATGGTTTCCAATATACTCCCGCCTATCAGAACTTGTGGTTTTTCTAAACATATTTTGAAGTTCGGTAATAGGGTCTCTGTCAATGTTCTGCAAGATGGTGAATACTCTGAAGATGAGCTTTCTGTTTAAAAGCTCATCAACCCATAGTAGGATCTGGAAAATTGATAATTCGTATCTATAATATTTGTGAAATTTGGTAGCTGATGCCTGTATACCTCTGCATCAATAAACTCTTTAATTTTATAAGCTTCCACATTTTTGCGTAGACTGAGGAAATTGATGGCTAACGGCACGTCTCCTTTTGAAGCAGCTTCCCGAACTACTTCACGATCGCTTTTGTAGGTCCATCCAATCCAGAGTCCAAGATTTTCTTTGGAAATGTCACGAGGAGGCGGTGGATCCAAGTTCTCCTGAAAAAGAAATAAGTTAAAAGTAAATTTGCAAATACAATAAGATAAGGTTATTGATGGATTAATTGGAAATACAGAGATACATCAATAATTTATTGTTCCATTTTTGTCTTGTAGGTATGTCCTCACTTTTCAATTTTTGAAAATCAAGAATTAAGTTAAACGGTGGCAACGCTGTAAGTTGATTCTGAGTAGATTGTAGAGTCTAGAATAATTTTTAGGTTAGTTAAAAGCATTTTTTGCCTGCAGATTAGTGATTTTTTGCTAACAAAAAACACTAAATTTCAAATAAGGGTCTCACTCACAAACTAATAAGATTATTGCTGGACTACATAGATACATCAATCTTCTAGTTATAGGTTAGATCTTATTTTAGAATAATTATTTTATGCGATATGCTCTCAAAGACTCAAGTAAAAACAAAAATTATTTTCTATTTACCTTAACTGTATTGCTCCTTTTATCCCTCAAAACAGTTTCATCTTTATTTTCACTACTACCTTCACCTAAATGATCATTAGAACTCTTTCTTTGTAAACTCAAATTACTAGTAATTGGAGGGCTACTACCAGCAATGTATTTGTGATATTTAATATTGTGCATAATGTGAATATAGGTATAATAATAAAATTTAAGGCAAGAGAACTACAAAGATGCAGTTCATAGTACCTACGATATTATTGTTATTGTGATATTGCTAATCGAAATAAATACTTATTCAAATAAGAGATAAAAAGGTACCTGATAGTTTCGCTTTGTCCCCATATCAATAGTTTATATTTCCTATTGTAATGTTAATGATTTCATTGTGTTTATCAAAATAACATTGGCCTTTTTCATACAAAAACACCCATCATAGATAGATTTTGTTTATGTACAATAATAATAACAAAAACAATATTGTGATAAATAAATAAAAGTCAGCTGACTTTTATGAGTCAACAAGTCAGCCATATTTAAATGGAAAAAGTAAAATGTTCTGCTTCAAAACCATTCAAACAGAGTTCTTGAAGCTATACCCCTAAAATTAAGGGAAACTAAACGAGTTCTAGCTCTCAAACTTAGGGTGCTCTAATCTGTAATGCCTTCAACTTATTAAATATTGATCTCTGCCTTCTCTAATTAATTGTGGCTCTAACCTCTAGAGGGCTCTATACAACTTTGAGGACCATCTGTCAGAGCTTTATCTGTTTCCAGTTCGCATGATTTGAGCCAGTTGAATTGAATCAAAGTCAACCATTTCTGAACCATGGTTATAGGCTCAAAACCCTTTATACAAATATACTCAAATATCTAATAAACATCATTATTGTTGCCCTAAACGAGTTCTTCAATTTCCAATATCATCTTCAACTTATTGAATATAGGTATTATCTGCTTCTTCTAATAAATTGAGGCTCAAATCTCTATAGGTATAGAGGGCTCTATACAACTTTGCGAAATATTTTTTTCAGGTTCATAATGACTGGAGCCTATAGTTGAATCAACGACCTTCATATAAGTGTACATATCAAGGTCAATCATTTTTGAAGCAATGATTATGCTCAAAGCCTTTGTAGAGAAATCTTTCTACCTAACAAATTTATATTCAAAATGGTCTAGTCTCTCCTATTCAATAAAGGGATCTAATAATCTCCCTATATCCCTTGAATGAATATTTATCTAATCCCGAAAGATGTAGGGCCATTTAGTTTAACACGAATAAAGTATTTGTGGTGGAAGACTTTGAGTTTTTCTTCTGAATTAAATGTCAACTCTACTTTGAGATATGGACTCTACTTTTTCGATTTAATAATGGTTATGCTCAAACTTAAATAAGTCTAATCTCCAATCTCCAATCTTTTCTACTTATTGAATATTGATCTCTGCTTAATTCTTTCTTATAAATTATAAGACTTCGGCTCATATATCTACTGGTAGTGTGCTCTAGACGACTTTGAGAAGCATATGTTTCAGGCAATTAAATTATTTTTGAACCAATGGGTTTATGCTCAAAACCCTTCGTAGAGTGAGCTTAACAAATTTATACTCAAATAATATCTATTGTTGCTTCCCTAAACGAGATCTAGCTCTCAAACACGAAGTACTCCAATCTCTTCAACTTTACTGAATATTGATCTCTGTTTGTTCTAATAAATTGAGGCTCAAATCTCTAGAGGTAGAGGGTTCTATACGCCTTTGAGAAGCATCATCATGATTTGAGCTAGTTGAATTAATGCCCTCTATATAAGACGTAATATAATTATCAAGGTCCAACATGCTCAAAATCCTTGTAGAGGTTACTCAGAATTTGAGCCTAGATTTTATTCAAACAGATCCTACGGTCCGCCATCTTTCAACAAACTCTTGTTTAGAGCTACTTTTTCTCTAAATTATCAATCGGGACTTTAATAATTTCAAGCTCCTTCCTCTAGATGGCTCTAGTAATGTATTGAGCTTTTCCAAATGTTCACCGCTTGCGCGTACGTGATGCTCTATCAGATTCGCCCGAATAGACTAGCAGAGCCCTCTAGAGATTTGAGCTTTTAAATTATTAGGGTTGTAAATTTAGAGAAATAAGTGATAAGTGGCTCTCTTACAAAGAATTTTGATTAGTTTTGAATTAGGTACCTACTTATTGTTTAGTGGTTATCACCAATATTGAGGAGAGGTTGTTGCTCCAACTGGGTCAATTATAAGGTCAAATTGAAATTCTATAGCAATAAATTCTTCTCAAAGTCGTACAGAGCCCTCTCTGCCTCTAGAAATTTTACCTGAATTTATTAGGGGTTGCAGCGCTGAACAATAAAGTGGTGGGTAGCTCGACGATTCTGCCGACCCTCGACAAGCCATTGTTATCTTATTACCTGTGTTATTACTTAGGTATAGATCTCGCTGCTGAAATATATTCTCGTTTATAGAAGGCTCTATATAGGAGTTTGAGAAATGTCTGATTGACGTTTATTATTCAGACGGCATTTTTATATCTATGGCGATGTTTAAAAACCCTTGAGAACTCCTCTTCTTCAAGGCCGCTATCCCTTGAAAATGCATGTCTCTAAATCGATTGTAGCTCTAACAAATGCAAGCTCTAATACCTAGAGGTCTCTATATAGGCTCAAAGAAATATTCTATTCGTTTCAAGCTTATCAGAGTAGCTTGTGAATTTTTCGAGCCTAGTTCCGGAGCCTGATTAGTTTGACTAACGTCAACGTCATTCGTCACCTAGTCATCTGTTCCTGCTGAAAATTATGAACAAATTCAGCAGGAGCACGTCCACTCGTTAAATTCCTAAAATAAAACTATGTCTCTATGAATTCGCCATAAAACAGTGTAGACACAAGTGCGTCTGATGGCCGGGGAAGCGGGTTTCAAAAAACGAGGCAAACTAACTCACCAAGAATCCAATAGGTCTGCGAAAGAAGCAGAAATCGAAGTTGATAGAAGTGTGGGAAGCAGTAACAATCAAAATAAACGACCCGGAAGCAGGGTGTACAAGATTGTTGTTTTGGGAGATGGTGGTGTAGGAAAATCAGGTAGGTAATGCCCAAACAATTTCACACACCAGTGATAGGTAACATAAATGTTTATTTCAGCTGTGACTCTACAGTTTGTCAGCCACAGTTTCCTGGATTATCATGATCCAACGATTGGTAAGTATTTTTGAGCATCTCATAATGTCATAATTTTTTTGATTTTAGAGTAGACAAGAGGTAATAAATGCAAATTTCTTGAACTTCATAGGATTCCATGAAATAATCTAAATACTATACATCTGGGTGACATATTAACTCCCTTCAATTTTTTTCCAACTTGTTCGAAGCTGCGTTATTGTATCTGCATACTTCCTTGACTTTTCTCAAGTTTACTAACACTTGTTTTCCCGATACTCCTCTGGATTCCTACAAAACTACCTTACTTGCCTTACTTTTCATCAGCGAATACGCTAGCTTCCATGGAATTCCTTTACTAGTAAGTCCCCATACTTTATTAACTCTCCCTAGGTTTTCCAAGATTCCTTAAAGTTGTTTTCCTATTACTCTACGTAATTTCTACAGAATTCCCTAGCAATTTTGCTAATTTCCTTGGAATTCCTATGCTAGGTAATTCCAGATTCTACCCATACTTCATTATTAACTTTTTCCAAGTTTCCCAAGGTTTCCTCAGACTTATTTTCCTCAAACTCTTTTTGATTTCTACTTTAATAACTCTCTTCAAGTTTTCTTAGACTTCCTAGAGTTGTTTTCTCTTACTCCCCTAGATTTCTACAAAATTCCCTTACTATTTATGAGCCATTTAGGTTTGGGTTTAGCCCAGCAAGTAATTCATGTAGCTTTCTTGGATTTAGGCACTTTGATACCCCATACTTTCTTGACTTTCTTCTAGCTTCCAAAGACATTCTTATTTTCTTTGCGTTCTCCCTAAATTTGCAAAATTTAGAATTTTTATAAGTGATTTCAGATGCTTTGAAAGTTGTTTTAGATGCTTTAAAGCAACTCTGAACACTTTGATTAATTTTAGAACTGTAGAATCTTTTATTTATTTTGGATTATTTGAAAAGTGATTGAGACACTTTTTAACTTACTAGAGTTAATGCTTCTCAATTTGCGAAGTTTAGAATTTTTATAAGTGATTTCAGAATCTTTAATTAACTTTGGATTCCAGAGTAGACAAGAGGTAGGTACAAATTGCGAATTTCTTAAACTTCATAGTTCCAGGAATCCATGAAATAATCTACCCTACTATCTGGTGCCATAATTCCCTTCAAAGTAATTTCCACCTTCCTTGATTTTTCCCAACTTTACCCACACTTGTTTCCGTCATACTCCTCTGGATTCCTACAAAACTACTCTCCTTGCTTTACTTTTCATCAGTGATTGCGCTAACTTCCATGGAATTCTTTCACTAGTAATTCCCCCATACTTTATTGACTCTCTTCAAGTTTCCCAAGACTTCCTTAGACTTGTTTTTCTATTACTCCTCTGGATTTCCACAAAATTAAATTCCCTTACTTTTTATCAGCAATTCCGCTAACTTCCTTGAAATTCCTTTACCTTCCTTAGGCACCTACTCTGATTATAATGTCCCGGCTCTGGGTGTGTGACAGAAATCTTGGGTTCGTTTATTCCAAAATCAAAGTCCAATTAACACAACAATAATTTATTCCACGTTACTACACACTCATTAATTACTTCACTAATTAACTCAAACAACTTAACACTTTACAGCTCTTAACAATAATCACTATCTAAATCATATATCACTGTCAATCTTCAACTTAAAAATACTAATACCGGCCTTTATATATCAGCAAACTATTCGTGTAGAATCCAGAATAAACGCGATAATTATTTTTTGCCCGAATAAAGACAGTATTTTCTAGATTCCAAGTTCCAAGATTCTGTACATACTGGCGACCGCGCCACACTGCCCTCCTTTCAACCTTAAGCTGCTCGCGCTCTAGAATCTGCTATAGTTACCAACGCGGTGTATCATGTACACCAATCTATGAATGTGTGATTGAGTGCATAAATCAATGTATAGGGATAAGAAAACATGTTGCCTTGATTTATCATGCGTTTTATTGAATATAGCATACATTATTACAATACTAGATAAAAAAAAGACAACAAAGAAGGCATTCAAGAAGAAATTTAAAAAAAAACTCTTAAAATTAAAACCTGACATAGTGCTTCTTTCATCTGCTGCTTGCCTCGCCATTTTTGCAGGAATCGCGCGCATGTAACAACTGTTGTCATATGTTGTTTGCAGACTGACCTATTGCAACTTCCGCAGATGAGGGTTGTGACTCGATTTTTTTTCCTACCGCAAATAAAACACCTCGCACGTATTTTGCAGGTGGCTCCTCATCGGTGTCATCTGTTGGTTTTTTGTATTTTGTCAGGAAACTTTATGTCACTTGGCAATCACTGAATGCTGGCACATTCAGAGAGATATGGCTTCATCAAACCTAAGGTGAGCACCTTCAAAAATTTCCATCTGTGCTTGTGAGCTGCATCGACATGAGTTGCATTATAGAGCAGTTGTCCATTGATTCCTGCGATCTTCATGAGTTGGAAGCATATAACCAAAGGCCATCGTCTTGTTCTTCTTGATACTGAGTATTTGCCACACATTTTATCAACAGTATCAACTCCTTCTTTGGTGCCGTTATAATGTAAGATGATATCAGGTTTACTCGTAACTGGATCTATATTTCCATACTCGTGCATTGTTGAGATCAATACGACCGCTTTATCTGCTTTCGGCACGAAGGAAACCAATGTGAATTTTTTCTGGAATCCAAACAACGGAGATTTCACAGGTCTACTTCTATGAGGCAAAAAGTCTTGTGGTATTTCGCGTTTTTTTTTTTTTTTTTTTTCATGGTTCCAATGATAGTAATTTTCTCTACCAATAATTCTTCTGCTAGAGGATAACTTGAATACCAGTTATCGTACGTCAATTTCCGATTACTATTACCTGTCACTTCATTCAACAAGCAGTGAACAATCGCATTAGGTGTATTTGGCATGGTGAAGGGGCCTTCGGGTTGCTTACCGCAATAAACTTTGACACATAATATGTTTTTGCATCACTCAATACGAAAACTTTCAGGCCATACTTTGCCGGTTTATTCGGAAAATATTGAAGAAAACTACAGCGTCTTCGGAAAGGTAACAACATTTCATCAATTGTTACAAATTCGCCCACAGAGTAGTTGTTCTTGCTTGCATTTCTCTATGAATTTATCAATGGACCCATCTTATTGTAGCCAACTTATCTATAATTTTTCTTTCATTCCTTCTACTTTTATCATCAAATCGAATAACGGCAAGTTGAAATAGAAACCGGTTTTTATCCATGCCATCTGTTGTCCAGAAATCCAAAAAGTGGGTATGATTTGTTTCTTATATCCAGATAACAATAGCAAACCCATGAATGCTTGCATTTCTGTTTTTGATACGTCTTTAGCGTCACGTTCCCTCATAAATCGAAACCTTACATTCGGAATGTGTAGATTCGTGTATAACTGATTATGTACTCTATTATTTCATTTGTGAATATTCTCATAGAAGCATCTACTTTATTTTGAATGTCCCTTGCTTGCTGTTTGGCACCGGGGAAGATTTTCACAAGATTTTTAGCGCTAACTTTGCTGAATTCGCTTTTTAGCGAATTTTTGTTCCATCTAGTCCTTCGATTTCTGGTTCGGAGTAGTTACCTTCGATTTGTGATTCGAAGTCATGTCATGTTCAGCGTCTTTTATGTACTCTTCAGAAGAAGTATCGGCATAATCGTCGTGTAATTCTTCTTCTGAATCGGAATCGCAAATCACTTGAGCCAGCTCGTCTAACTTCTTGCTGTGCCAATTTGTTGGGGATTCTTATTTTTATTTTGTCCCTAAATGATAAAAAAGAACAAAAATCGACATAAACACTAATTTTATGGAAAAATAGGAGCCCCTAAATGACAGTCAATATTACTTACATAGCTACCTGCGCTGGTGTATTTCATACACTAGACTGTAGTGCACTAAAGAAATTGTCAATGAACCAACTAACTATCCAGTTACCAAAACGCAACTGTCTGAGCACCTTGTAAACAAAAAGGTCGTAGGTTAACATCGAGGGGCATGCGTGAAGGATACCGGATTGGGTTTTTACTGCCCTTTTAGTAGAAATGGTGTATTTCATACACCGGCGCGGGTCGTTGAAGGTTAAGGTTGATCGTCCCGATCAACTTCGCGCTCATGATATTTCGTCAATCTGTCCAAATATACAACTTTCATCTGTGGTGTTGCGCTGAACTCGATAAACCAAATCATTGATCCTCTTGATTATTCGGTAGGGTCCTTCTCATGCTGACAAGACAATTTCGGCGACACTCCTTTGCTTCTTGCTGGATTATACAGCCACACTAAATCACTTTCTTGAAATCCGACTGAAATGGCTTTCAAGTCGTATCTGGTCTTCATTTGGTCACTGGCCAGGTGAATATGCTCCCGAACTAAATAGTGTATTCCCAGAAGTCGTGCCCTTACTTCGTCGGCATAATCTCGAATTTCTTTTCGTTCTTCTTCAGGTATTCCAAACATCAAATCGCAAGGTAACCTGAGTTCACTTCCAAAAACGATTCTAGATGGACTTACATCTGTTGACTCGTGAACAGCTGCTCTGTAAGCCATTAAAAATAAGAGTTAAATGTTTGTTGTCCTTGTCTTATGAATGCCCATGATCTTACGAATTTCCTTAAAGATGGCATATTCAAAGTTTCGTGCCTGATCTGAATGTAACTCTAGTACCTAAGCAAAAGTGATGGCTTTTTGATTGGGAATAGTGAAAACTTTTGGCCATGTACTGAGCTACATCTCTCGCTATTCTTTTAAATGGGAGACCGACGTTGTACTGTTGTTTCATGGCCCCCTGAGATCTTAGTTTAGGGCCTTTAATGGTAGCACAGATGTCGCATTTCTGGCATCAGTTTTCAATTCATGACAGTGAACCCAGTTAAAACGTTCCCGAATTTTGTCCAAAGTCTTGTTAACTCCAAAATGTGCCTCTGAAGTTCGACCGTCATTTATTTCTTTTAATACATCTTCTACTCGATCTTTTGGAATAACCAGTTGGCTCTTAGTAGATTTTCCATCGGCACTTTCCCAAATTCTTTTCAGTAAATCATGTTCTACGCCTTGTAAGTCAATCTCTTGTTCGACACTTTTCTCCATTCTGGCCTACATTCATCATTTTCTTTAAGATGAAGAAATTGCCCGATGTCCTGGTCTGCTTTTTGATCTGCTCTCATTTGTTTGGTAGTCCATCATCATCAACGATCAGACCCGTTCTTCTCACAGCCAGGCCAATGTTTTTCTCATGCATGTCGATTTTTTGATGATGCTTGCAGTCTTCTTTGCATGGCCGTCTAGATAAAGCGTCATCATTTTCATGCAGGTTTTTAGGTCGATGTTCAGGACTGGCGTCTCTAGATCTACAAAAGCGTTGGAAGCGATCTCTAGATGGAGAGGGCATCCTTTAGTCTACAAAACAAAGATAAGGGCTTCGGTACTTTGTCTGAACTTAGACATTCTCAGGTTTTCCTGGATCTTGGAGTCTCTGAGACCATGAATGAACGCAGATCCTGCCATCCATTCCTAAATGTCATCCTCAGCTGCAGGAAACGCCAAACTCACTAGCCTTTTAACTTCCGATTTAAATTCTTGTAAACTCTCGCCGGATTGTTGAATTCTTGATTTAACTTGAGTTTTGAATACTTCTTGCCTGTAATGGTCTCCGAAGTGCAATTCTAACGTCTGACTTAGATGCTGGTTATTCTGTAGGTAGATTGAAGGAATGGACTAGAAAAGGTCTAAGGCAGGTCCTCGTAGCGCCACTATCAGTGCTGTAGCTTTTTCTTGGTCGTTCCATTCGTTGGTATTTGCAGCAGCTTCAAATTTTTGGATATACATAGTCCAGGACATAGAACCGTCAAAAGTTGGTGGTTTTATCTGCATACGAGAGAATGCTCCAACACTAGCTGGATTGCTGGACTGTATTTCTAATTTATGCACCTTATTGTTGGACATCGGCATTGATCTCAGCTTTTACTCCCTGAACGTCGTTTTTAACTTCTCGAACATCGTCTTTAACTTCTTGAACCATGTCTTTAACTGCTTGAACATCGTCCTTAACTTCGGCTTTTACTTCTTTAATATTTTGTTCTAGGTTAGCGGTGGTCCAATGTCTTCTTGCCTTTCTTGTTGTCGTTTGACCTCTTCTTGTTGTCATCTAGCTTCTTCTTCTTGTTTTTCTTTTTGTCGCCTGGCCTCTTCGTCTCGTTTTTCTTATTGTCGTTTAGCTTTTTCTTCTTGTTTTTCTTTTTGTCGCTTAGCCTCTTCGTCTTGTTTTTCTTGTTGTCGTTTGGTCTCTTGAAGTTCCAATATTTTGCGCAGAAGTTCTTCAACTTTTTGTTTTTCCATTTTTGCCTGTTGTCTCGTAATAGGCATATACAGAATGTTCTGGAATTTCTCTCAAACTTCAAATATCCTCCTTGGTCTTTGATTGAAGTTCCATACATGTCGGTGAAGTCACAAATTGGATAACTTGCCTTACTGTCAAATAGAATGTTCTAGAATTTTCTTCAAATGTCTTTTCTGGATGTCTATTGGTATAGTCAACACGTCGGTGAAGTCACAAATTCGATTCGATTTCACTTTGCAGTCCTCGAATTATGTCTCACTTCTGACACCAATGTCACGGCTCTGTGATGCGTGACAGAAATCTTGAGTCCGTTTATTCCAAAATCAAAGTCCAATTATCACCACAATAATTAATGCCACGTTACTTCACACTATGACACTAATTAACTCAAACAACTAAACTCTTTACAACTCTCAACAATAATCACTATCCAAGGACGTAGCTAGAGCTTTTACATGGGGGGGGGGGGCTTAGAGCAGTGGCGGCTCGTAGTCGACTATGCTGGAAGGGTTTTCAATTTTAGACCAGATGATATATAGGTAACCTGGCATATCCACCGCAGGTGCCGCCGCCGGAGAATATCGCCGAAATTTTTTTCGGGTGCCACGCCCAAAAACATTTATTTTTCTTCAAAAAAATAATTTATTCAGTCCAATGGGGTGGAGGGGGTGGGGGGGTTTGAACCCCCAAAACCCCCCTCATATACGTCCTTGTCACTATCTAAATCATATCACAGTCAAACTTAAACTTAAAACTACTAACTAATGCCGGCCTTTATATATCCGTAAATCTATTCATGTAATAATCAGAATAAACGCGATAATCCGATGCCCGAATAAAGCAGAACTTACTAGTTTTTTTTTCTGGAACTTTGGCATGTATTCTGGATACCATGGCGAAGCGCATCGCGAGGCGCATCGCGAGGCGCATCGCAACAATACATTAACATTTGCAATATCACTTTGGTTTCTTTCGCTTCCAGTATTTCTCTCACTATTAGATGTCATAAATACAGTTTCACTGCTATTGCTTATTGAATTATTGTTTAAATTGTTACCTTCTATAGCGTATTTTTCAGTATTTACTGGTACTACTCAATATGATGATAGGACGATGTTGCAGATGTTTTAAAGCCACTTCTGAAAAAATGTTTGTTTGGTCTTAGGTTCACCATCTTCAGTTCGGTACATGCTTCACTTTTTAAGTATCTAAGAGTCTCGAGTTTTGTTTTCAATCTGAGACCAAAAAATCAAAAGCCTAATAAGTTTAACCAGGAAAATAAAACCAGAGGACTTCGAGCAAATATACCTATTTAATACCTTCCAAATTTGAGAGGTTCGTTGCTCCTTCTGCCGTATCTACAACCACACCGCTTGACCGGACGCGTATTACCATTGTTTACTATTATACAGAGCAACTGTGTTCCGAACCGCAGTGGAGAATAGATTAGCAAATAGGTACGCGCATTTTAGATTGTCAATGTTTACTGAGATTCAGCACATCGCCCAAAGTATAATGTTCTGAATCGCAGTAAATGTTGGCAATAATATAAATGCGCGTTGCTATTGGCGATTGCTTACTGCGCGCATTACAGCTACTTAGTAAAATTTTGTCAGAATATTGCTTTAAAAAAAAAAGAACTTGGAACGATCATTAAAGGGAGAACGTGAGATCCAAAATGAAACAAGCAGCAGGCAACAGTACAAATTTATATACTTTATAGGTTTAGGTATTATCCTGTAACACTTAAAAATCATATTAAATTCTTCTGTCTGATTTGGGAGCTCTACTCCCTGAGATATTGAAACTGAAACTGGTGTAGATTCGAACTAGAAGAACTACAGATATCAGCTGAAATATGTATATTCCATTGAAACAGAAAATTATATAAACGAGAGTACAATTAACGATGAATAGCAAAGAAATTTGAAAGCGCGTGTCTAACAAATAAGTTATAATAATTCCTCTTTCGAGAAGTCCCTTAATTAACTAGATGACAAGACAAGATATCGCCGCAAGGCGTGGCTACGCTGTAATGAGTTAGCAATGGCCAATAGCAACACGCGTTTGTATTATTGCCAACATTTACTGCGATTCAGAACATTATAGTTTGGGCGATGTGCTCAACTGCAGTAAACATTGGCAATCTAAAATACACGTATTTGCTAATCCATTCTCCACTGCGCTTCAGAGCACAGTTGCTCTGTATAATAGTAAACAAGGGTAAAACGCTCTGCTGAGATATTAAATATACCTATTTGCTCGAAGATCTCTAGTTTGATTCTCCTGATTCTTCGACGAGCAACACAGACGCACTCACTCTCTCTACTTTGATACATATAAGTTGGCAACCAAAACATTAAAAATTACATCAAGTTATCTATGAAATATAAACAAACGATTGAGATTGAATCATTGAAATGGATTGAATAATAGATACTTTAGGCAAACTCTAAATTTTTCTAGGTATTCGTATCCGCATTCGGAAACGCATCGACTTACGTTGATCGCCTAAAAATCCTTTTAGGCATGGTCATACATTACGTAAACAATCGTATCCTTGGATGAAACGTTTTCTAACCTCAAAAAGTGATGTATTGATTGTGTAGCTGTATTTGTAGGTTTTTTTTTTTATCCATAAGTACTATGTTTATGTTGTTAAATATATTTTTCTACTGACATTTCATAATACGCTATTAAACGATTAAAATCTGTATCATAATGAACTTCATTATGATACAGATTTTCATTATAATACAGATTTTTAATATTATACAATGTGGATAGATGGCACCACCAATTAAGATATTAGACATTTTAAACGGTAATTTTGCGTAAAACAATTATTTTGATAACTACAAAAAAGACTTCGAATTGTTTAAAAGTTACCTAAAGTTTGGGACAAAGAATAATTATTATGGAAATAATGAGTGATAAGGAAGAATTTTTACTTTTTTCATTATTATACATTGTCAATAGATGGCGCCACCAGTAAAGAAATTTTGACTTATTTTTTTTTTGAATGTTGACAGCACTCTGTTTATAGCTTTTCCATGGTAATTTAGCGAAAAACAATAATTTTATGAAAAAAAATACTTTGAATTTTATTAAAAGTTACCTAATCTTTGGAATAAGGCATTATTATGGAAATATTGAGTGATAACAAAGAATTTTCACTAACACCTCCAGAAATTACAGAAAGGGCGATAAATGCAGGTAATAATATACTACCGGACAAGTCCAAGAAAATGTACGAAAAATTATATGAACAATTTATGGATTGGAAACACCAAAAACACATCGTCCTTCTCAGAAAATGTTTTGATAGTATATTTTGAAGAATTACAACAAAAAACGAAACCTTCAACTGTATGGATTACTCAATTATAAAATCTCTATTCAAAGTTAAGCATAATCTTGACATATCTAAATGTCATAAGTTTTATCAATGGCAGTAGAAAAAATAGTGTATGCAACTCTCATGTAATGGCCATTAATACACTCGCATGTTATATACGAAACTCGCCTGCGGCTCGTTTCTACAACATGCTCGTGTATTAATGGCTATCATTACATGATCATTGCATAATATACTATTTAGTGATAACCGACAGGAAGATCTCTCAATAGTATCAAATTATTGAAATACGTTTTCGGATACGGATACGAGGCCCGTTACAATACGGATAACGCAATGAAACTATCGTATCTAATCTGCGCATGCGCAGATCGATGCGGATACGGATACGTTTGAAGTTCAGGACCTGCTCAAAGCATATGGTTAAAAGTAATGAGATGGACTGGGAGAGAACATTGATGCGCGCGCCGCTGGGGGCGTTAGGGGTATTTTTACTGTATGCGTACTGTCAAATTTCTACCTATTTGCTCCCAACCATAGAATACTCCCAACCTCCCAACTACGTCTATTATTATGACATATCTAATGCTAAGGTATGACTTTGACATTTGTTGCCGACTGCATTTCATGAGATGCCTCTTAAAGCTTCCTTCGCATGCGTCCGTCATCCGACGATACGATGATACGAACTCATTCCTATTAGTTGAATTTACGGTTTCCTATATTGGTCAGAAAATGTATGATTACATATTTAATATTTTTCTCATCCACATGCATCCATCATCCGATGATACGAATCGTTCCTGACTGTCGGATGATCGTATCATCGGATAACGGACGCTTGAGAAGCCAGCTTTAGGCTTTCACGGAAACAATAGGCGAGTTCGGTTGATACTCTGCGAGCTGAAAAATGACACCATGTGGTCGTTTTGCTTGCTGAGGACCGAACTCCACTGCTGAATCGATTGTGCCGATCACCAACTGATGTAATTTGTCTTTTTCCAATCGTGTTTTACTCTATATACGGTATGAAAATCCAATATGGCGGCTATAAGAAATAATGAAGTTGATGACGGTTCAGAAAACCGAAACGTGCTAAAAAAAATCTAATCGCATATGCGTATTTTGCACAAAGAGTTGCTTTGAAAGTGTTTTTACAGATTTGAGAAATTTTCAAAAATAAAAGATTTACAGCCTATTTTCAAAAAACCAACGTTTCAGTTCTCTCTAAATATCTCAAAAATGTGAATAGCTATAGACTCAATCTGCAAGCGCTATTGAACGTCTAACATAATTGTCCAAGACTTTTCCCATTTAACCTCCCTCGTATCTGTTATAGTTTCCTATATCCTAATACATGCACCACCAATTATTGGGACACACTGTACAGTGATTTATTTGCTTTATGTGCAGTGGAAAAAAATCCTTAGAATAACCTCTCTGCTGATGCTTTGGAAGTAGATGTTTTAAAAGCAACTCTGAACATTTTGAAACCAGTTCTTGATTAATTCTAGAACTGCAGAATCTTTGATTTATTTTGGGAATAGCTTTACTTCGCCAAATCAGAAACGAAAAACGATTGCTTTGAAAATGTTCAAACAAATCACAAAAATTTCCATTATTTTCCAGAGGATTCATATCAACAACAAGCAGTCATCGATGGTGAACCAGCACTACTAGATATATTGGACACTGCTGGACAGGTATAAAATTATAATCCAAACTAAGAATCGTTAATCCTAATAATATATGAATCTTAGGTTGAATTCACAGCAATGCGTGATCAGTACATGCGATGCGGCGAAGGTTTCATGATTTGCTACAGCGTAACGGACCGGCACAGTTTCCAAGAAGCCTCAGAATACAGAAAACTGATCCAGAAAGTCCGAGCTTCCGAAGACACGCCCATAGTATTAGTAGGTAACAAATTCGATCTTCATATGCAACGCAAAGTTTCCACTGAGGAAGGTAAAGTTTTGTTTTAAGTAATTTTATTTTTTATAAGTAATTTATTCTAAAAGGAAAATCTCTGGCACGTCAATTCGGCTGTCCATTTTATGAAACCTCGGCCTGTCTAAGGACGTACGTGGACGACGCTTTTCACACTCTAGTCCGGGAAATTCGGACTAAGGAAAGGGACAGATCGGGTTTGCCTGGCAACGAACGAAAACTACGACGGCACAGTAAATGGTGGCGGTTACGAAGCATTTTTGCGCTAGTTTTCAAACGAAAACGTCCCACGAATTATAGTGTCTAGATTATTTTGGCTATGCTGATTTTAGGTTCACATCATTACAAAATCTGTACCTACTTATATCGGAACTTGCTTGTATCTTCATCTCAAAATGTGGAACCCAAATTCAATTACATATATATGAAGTTCCATGTTCCTCCTGTATAGCATATGAACTCTGGGAAAACAATCTAAAAAAAATAGATCAAAATGCCTATACTGAGTACAGATTTTGCACTAGATATATTTATTGAATAATTAATTTTTCTTTGCTGCATTAGAGGAGTTTTCACAATAACATTCCTACACGAGAAATTTACTGCCATTTTTGTTCTTGCATAGGCACTCCACTCTAGTCCTTTAAAAATTGCAACTTGGACCAAAAATTACCATACAATCTTATAAAATAAGGAAAAATTGAAAGCTCGAGTGCAATTTCTTCTACAAAATTGTAGTTCAGTTTCCAATAATAAATCAGAGATAGTGTTTTGTTACCCAGCAGAGTGTCATCAAATCTCTAAAACTTGTTGCATTTATATCTTAGGTATGTTTGTTTTTTTTTGGTATTATTAATTTAAGTATTGTTATATTAGGTCTGCTTCATGAAGTTGGACCTTTAAAAAGATTTATTAGGACGCGAATTAAACAAATTAAGAAAAAAGCTTTAATCATTAGGTTAAAAACAAAGTATGTTTAGGGAGAGTTTATCACTCATGTTCCAAATATTGATGATGTTAATCAAGAGCCTTGTCTGTGATTAAATAATGTGTACAATGAGGTTCTATATATATGTTTGTGACTTATTGATATTTGGAACTTGTTGTTTGAATAACTCCATTGAACATTAATAGATTTAATTGTTGTAGATTATACAATAGAGATTAATTCAGTGGAGCTACTACAAACAACTTTAAAAGAGCTTTATTATATAGGTTTAATAGGATAATATGTATTTATTTTACAATAATTTTCTAGTCATATTTTTCTATTT
This sequence comes from Ceutorhynchus assimilis, assembly GCA_917834065.1. Classification (NCBI taxonomy): domain Eukaryota; kingdom Metazoa; phylum Arthropoda; class Insecta; order Coleoptera; family Curculionidae; genus Ceutorhynchus; species Ceutorhynchus assimilis. Next base: position 14,234,213 of record OU892287.1, read on the forward strand.
TAGAGGCTTTGACCATTGAGTTTGTTAGACAATTTTGTGCACAATCAAATTTGCTGTTTAAAACAGGTTTGTTAATTATTTATATAAATTGCTCATTAAGGATCTGTATATGTGCGTAGTTTCCAAGGGCTGGTTCACATCTAAGCTGTTTTGTTTCAAGCTCTTCAAACCGCTTATACGTTTTATCATAGACAATCAAATTTATTATTTCGAAAAGGTTTCTGCTATTTTGGCTTGTATACTCACCAGTGTAATTAGAGCAATATTGGGTTTACTACTTTTTACATTTTTAAATTCAAATGAAGATTGGACAATAGTAACGAAAACGAAAACCAGGGCATCAGAGAGATATTGGTTTGATAACCCAAAATATAAAATACTTAATGATTTCATTAGAAAACATCGACATTGCTTATGATTCTATTTAGAAGATAATATGGGGTTTCTTAGGAGGTGATTGCGGTACATGTAGGCACACAGGTTTTCTCAAACCCAAGGCATACAAAATAAATTTTATTAACTATAATATCTCAACATATCGAAAAAGTTCTTTTTATAATTGTCTTCTATATAGGGCTTCAAAAGACTGCACATTCTAGCTTCCAATGTTTTTCCAAAATCAAGATACAGGTTCACTATTTTCAATTATGCCAGTGAGTTACAAGCCATCCAATATGTAGAATAAAACGTTATATTATATTATAGGTGAAACAAAATATTAAGCAATAACCATGCATACATGTATGAAGTACATTTAGGTATAGAAAACGAGCTGTAAAAATTAACATTAAGATGTTGAATGGTAACTTTCTAGAGTATATTAATAAAATTATATATGTATATCAGTCAGTGGTGTATTAAATAAGGAGTACAAATCAATATGGTTAGAATGAGTGTTATTTTGTTGCTGCAGTATTTTAGAAAAAAATGCTTCAAGTTATGATTTCTGTAAATATTTTTATCGTCACTCCAATCTAGTCTTAACATGAATCACAAGTTTTATTTAATTTCTTTTGTATTTTGTCTACTATATAGAGTCAGGCCATAGAAGACTGAAGAATAATCTTGATTTTTTAATATGAAACATAATTTTTTTTTTATATTGTATCCTATCATATAAATTGATTGAATTACCTAATGACTTAAAATGTATAATTGTTTATCAAGTTATTATTTTTTAATAAATTTTAAATAATATAAGGCGTGCTTTTATCACTTGCAGACTAGCTGATTATGAACTTTTCCTTGCGATTTTTGCTTATTTGTGTAACTTAGGTACCTATACATTTTAGGATTGTTTGAAAATTTGATCTTTCTACTAACGCAAATATCTACATCTTGCAGAATTAGTTTTTGCAAAAATATGGATATTTCCACCCTAGTCTCGAGCGCAAGCAGTACTGGAAATTATAGGCAGTACCAAAATACATCATTTGGGAAACCTCACTTGATTTGCAAATTACTTTGGAGGTGGTTTAAGGGGGTAAAACTAATAATTGCGATTCATCGAAAAAAGGGTTTTTGTGAAAATATGGACATTTCCACCCTAGTCTCGGGCACAAACAGTACTGGAAACTATAGGCAGTACCAATATACACCGTTTGGGGAACACTTGACTTGCAAATTACTTTGAGGGTGGTTTAAGGGGGTAAAACTAATAATCGCGATTCATGGAAAAAATGGTTTTTGTGAAAATATGGACATTTTCACCCTAGTTTCGGGCCCAAACAGTACTAGAAATTATAGGCAGTACCAAAATACATCGTTTAGGAAACCTCACTTGACTTGCAAATTACTTGGAAATGGTTTAAGGGGGTAAAACTAATAATTGCGATTCATCGAAAAAAGGGTTTTTGTGAAAATATGGACATTTCCACCCGAGTCTCGGGCACAAACAGTACTGGAAATTATAGGCAGTAACAATATACATCGTTTGGGGAACCTCACTTGACTTGCAAATTACTTTGAGGGTGGTTTAAGGGAGTAAAACTAATAATTGCGATTCATCCAAAAAAGAGTTTTTGTGACAATATGGACATTTCCACCCTAGTCTCGGGCACAAACATTACTGGAAATTATAGGCAGTACCAATATACATCGTTTGGGGAACATCACTTGACTTGCAAATTACTTTGGGGGAGGTTTAAGGGGGTAAAACTAATAATTGCGATCCATCGAAAAAAGGGTGTTTGTGAAAATATGGACATTTCCACCCTAGTCTTGGGCACAAACAGTACTGGAAATTATAGGCAGTACCAGAATACATCGTTTAGGAAACCTCACTTGATTTGCAAATTGCAGTAATTTCAGTACTTGTGAAGACTATAAAAGAGAGCTTAACTCCTTAAACAAAATTCCTGTACCTGATGATGGCAATGTGATATTTAGTAGGTACATGAGAATAATTTTATTGTAAGTAACGTTCGCCATCTTGTCATGTTGTTGAGTAATCTATTTTAATTCTTGTTGTCAACTTAATTTGTTGTCTAAACGTTTATATATTGTATATAGATTTTTTGTATGCTATTATGGGATTTTCCGTCAATAAATAAATTTTAAGATAGGCTATTATGGAAATAGTTTTCATGACAAACAGGAAGCTAGTCACAACAAGGCAGCATTGCAAAACTGGTGAGTACCTAAAGTACCTTCAATAGTACGCATGATTTCAGAATACCTAACCCGCGGTTACAAACGGTTACAAACCCAACCTCAAATAAAGTTATGGATTTGTTTTGCCACAAACTTCCTAAAATTGTAAGTATTTTGAAAACATTACTAAAGTGAGCCAGAATACAATCGGTACCTACTAATTTTTTGTAAACTTAACTTGTTTTGTTTTGCTAATATAGGCTTACACAAAATCAAATAAAATTTCAGTTGATAATTTATCAATATAATTATTATTTTCAAAGGAGCTTCATGCCCATCTCAACGGTTCCCTAAGCAAATTAACACTTAAACAATTAGGATGCTTAGAAAATTCCATCAGCCAATACCAATCCGTTAAAGCAATAGGTCTTAAAGACGCGTTTGCCTTATTCAAAGTAGCTCACGAAGCTACCAGTAACACAAAAAACTTGTACATTGCCACCCAAAACGTGATTGAAGAATTTGCCAAAGATAATGTAGTCTATTTAGAGCTTAGAACAACTCCCAGGTCTGAAGAGGGCATGTCTGAGGACGATTATATCGAAACGGTGATAAAAGCGATCAGGGAAAATCGATTTGATGGTATTTTGGTGAAGCTAATCTTGTCACTGGATAGAAGGAGATCAAGAGAAGAGCAAACAGAAACTTTGGATAGAATCATTAGGTTTAAAAATAGTTTTCCGGATTTAATAAGAGGGGTTGATCTTAGTGGGGATCCGGCAAAAGGAGATTTTTTTAGGGATATTTTTGAAAAGGCTAGAGAAAATGGACTTAAAACAGGTACCTACAACGAGAGTTCTGTTAAAAACTCAATATTTATCAAAATATTTTTAAGCAATACACTGTGCTGAAATACAAAATGATGCCGAAGTGAAAAACATCTTGGAATTTAAGCCTGATAGATTAGGACATGGTACTTTTATACATACAAATCCAGAATTATGGGCCCTATACAAACAACTAAACATTCCTGTTGGTGAGTTTAGAACAAAATAAACAAAATATCTTTTTCTAAACCAGCTACTTATATTTTAGAATGCTGCCTAACGTCTAATGTGATATGCTTAACAGCAAACTCCTATGCAGAACACCATGTTCAAGAATGGATTAAAGAAAAACTACCTTTTTGTCTAGCTGTAAGTTTAGTAAAAACATATCAGCTATAAATAATAATCGTATTTTTTATTTTCAGACTGATGATAAAGGCGTTTTCAATACATCACTATCAGAAGAATTTCTTCATATCCACAAAGCAAGCAAACTAAATGAGTTGGAATTATGGACAATCTCTTATAAATCCATCGAATATTCTTTTGCTAGTGCTGAGGAAAAGAATTTTTTGCGTTTTAGTTTGGAAAAGTGGAAAATCAAAAATATTAAAGATAATGAATAGTTCAAAATTTTCTTACCATGTCAGCATAATCATTTGCAATTAAACTTTTCAGCCACTCCATTTTTGTTTGAAAGTACCTACTAATGTCTGAACAAGCTAATGCTATCAAAAATAGATGCATAATATACTTATTTGGTCACATCAATTAAAATTAATTAGAATTTATTATAAATAGAATATAAATAATCTATTGATTTGATTTATCAAGAACCATTTTTAACATTAGTCCCCCTCTTAATCTAGAAAATAATTTAATTAAGAAAATTATTTTTCTGCGATTGACAAGAAATGTCAGCATTTTCAACCGGTTGACAGGTCACAAAACCCAATATTCTGGTATTTTAATTATGTTTCAATAGTTGCTAAGGAATCAATGAATAACAATACGGGAATCACTTTCCCGGCCTAGGCGTCTAGGAAAATTGTCGATTTTCAAAAAAAAAATCCTACCCAAAAGAACTTTTCAGGGATGATAGGGGGAGGGTGGGTGATCATAAAACCGAAAATATCAAATATTCACCCCTCTGGCGTTTTGCGCTATAGGGGTTGAAAGTGCGCCATTGGCCATTACTTGGTACCTATTGATTTTACAAAAAAATGTTTCAAATAAAAGATGTGCAACATTATTTGATCTACAATGTTTATCTAAAGACTTTTTTGATTACGGGCCGTCTGTGGTCATAAGGGCCGTTTGAAATTTTATAATGAAAATGAAAAATTTTAACCAACGTGAAAAAAATTTCTACAATACATACAACATTTTTGCTTTATGAAGTTTTTACTCACCCCCTGCCGTTTTTCAATAGGGGTAGTTTAAAGTTTTTTTATTTTTTTACAAAAAAATTTTCCTAATAAAAGTTTTATAAGATGACATTTCCTACAATTTTTCCAAATCAACTTTTTTTGTAACTCACCCCCATTCAGCGGGGGGACACTTCCCTCGGGGAAATTTTAGTTTTTAGGGGTATATATATATTTATTTATTTATTTTTTTCATTTCTCGCCTTTAGTGCATATAAAAAGGTGCAATTAACATTGTACTAAAAGGATTTTTTTTCCACCACCTTTTTGTTTTTAGGGGTAGTTCGCCTATTTTCAACTTTACAAAAAAAAAATTTTTAAAAAAACTTTATCATTTTATTATTTTGAACAACTTTTCTCTATAACTTTTTTTTATAAAGTTGAAAATAGGCGAACTACCCCTAAAAACAAAAAGGTGGTGGAAAAAAAAATATTTTGATACAATGTTAATTGCACCTTTTTATATGCACTAAAGGCGAGAAAAGAAAAAAAAAATTAATATATACCCCTAAAAACTAGAATTTCCCTAAGGGAAGTGTCCCCCCGCTGAATGGGGGTGAGTTACAAAAAAAGTTGATTGGGAAAAATTGTAGGAAATGTAATCCTATAAAACTTTTATTAGGAAAATTTTTTTGTAAAAAAATAAATAAACTTTAAACTACCCCTATTGAAAAACGGCGGGGGGTGAGTAAAAACTTCATAAAGCAAAAATGTTGTAGGTATATATTGTAGAAAATTTTTTCACGTTGGTTAAAATTTTTCATTTTCATTATAAAATTTCAAACGACCCTTATGACCACAGACGGCCCTTAATCAAAAAAGTCTGTAGATAAACATTGTAGATCAAATAATGTTGCACATCTTTTATTTGAAACATTTTTTTGTAAAATCAATAGGTACCAAGTAATCGCCAATGGCGCACTTTCAACCCCTATAGCGCAAAACGCCAGAGGGGTGAATGTTTGATATTTTCGGTTTTATGATCACCCACCCGCCCCCTATCATCCCTGAAAATTTCATTTGGGTAGGATTTTTTTTTTGCAATGCATGTATTTTTCGACTATTTTCCTAGACTACTCGTCCATCTAAAATATTCATGTTTTGATTTTCAAGAAGTCATCTAATCTCCAGTCTGAAAATAGCCTTCGTCTTCAAAGGATTCTGAAATATTTTGATTGTAAATGCAGTTAAACATTCGTTTGCCTTCTAGATGTAATTCGCCTGGTTGGTAGAGTCCGCGTCAAGAGTAAAGAGTACGGTGTCGTCATATGCGCACAAACCCAATTTTGAAGACTAACCGAACTATCGTATCGATCGGTGCTGCTGCCGAACGCCAAGCACGTGGTTCATTGTCGTACGGCCAGCAGGCATATTTATTTAGTTTATTTTGTATCCAAGTTTTGTCTAAAAAGGTACCCCGCTGCTGGTTCCAGCTCACGGCCGAGGTCACGGCAGACAGCGAGAGATAGACGAGGGAGAGAGATCGGACCCGCTTCGCGCAGCTTTTTATGTCGTCACTGTAGTCTTTACTGCTGACGCGGACTCTAAGGTCCATTTTCAGCATCGACAAGTGACAACCTAGCCACAGCTTTCTGGTTTCGTAGGTAAAAGCTTGGCATATTATGTTGACAATATTTCTACACCTGAAAGTGATTGAGTAAAGTAGTAAAGCAGAAATGTTACTCCAAGAATTAATTTTTTTTTTCTATAAACTTTCATTGGATATCACTTTGAGAACAAGGGTTTGGTATGGTACAATTTTCCAAGGTTTGTATGATATAAGCTTAGAAAAAAGTAGTGTGACGGTGGTGCATCCGCCAGGGTATCGAGAATCCAACCTAAAATCTAGAAAATACTGATTCATTAAGGAAAAGAGGCTATCGCGGTTATTTTAGATTTTACAGGAACAGATTACGGATATATAAATGCCGGTATTAGTTTTTAAGTTTAAAATTGCCTGCGTGATACGTTTCAGTGATTATTGTAAGAGCTGTAAAGAGTTAAGTGGTTTAAGTTAATTAGTGAAGTAATAAGTGTGAAGTAACGTGGATTAAATTATTGTTGTCTTAATAGTGGAAGAGCCCAGAGCCGCCAGACACAACTTATTTTCTAAAGGACAGAATATGGAATATGTGGGATTGTGTAGCACTTATATCAACGCTTATATGTACTATGAACGTATGTATACCCGCTAAGTTGGATCTACGGCCAATTTACCGACACAATGTGCAAAAGCTGAGAAAAACTTTAACTTTTTTTCTATCGCTTGATTTTTATATGTGTTATTGGGGAGACTATTTCATAACTACGTGTGCTCAGCTAGACCAATCGCACCGTCCATTCCGGCCAAACATCCCCCCAGATGAAATAATAATTTTTCCGGGAGTGTGAGCGCGAGATTACTATGCATGCGTTTAAGAGTGAGCGAGATATCTATGTCAACTGATTTCCCCCTCTTAAACTCACAGTCTACTCCAGGCTGCAGTAGAAACGAGAAAAACCGTTATTTACAAATAACAGTTTCAGCTGTTACTATTATTTTCAATTGGCCGTCTACCCAACTTAGCGGGTATACATACGTTCATAGTACCTATTATCTATTCACAATCCGATGTCCAACGGTAAAGGTAAAATTTATCACCTTTCAGTGCTATTTGATAGATAGGGAAAGGTGATAAATTTACCTTCACCTTTGGACTACGGATTGTGAATAGGATACATAAGTGCTACTCAATCCTACATATTCTCTCCTTAGAAAATAGGTTGTGTCAGACGCCTCTGGGCTCTTGGACTATAATTAGACTTTGATTTTGGAACAAACAAACCCAAGATTTCTGTCACGCAAGCCACAGCCGTGACATTGGCGTCAGAAGTGAGATATTATTCGAGGACTGCAAAGGGAAATCCGATTGCAGAATATAGTGCGGACTACTTCGGACACTATTGTGAACACTGAGTAAACAGGACAGTTAGTCAGTGTGAGCAGTGACAATCACCAAAAGAGACTTGACCGATTGTGTAAATTACCTGTGACTGTATACCTGATTTTGACTGTGATAGTGAATTTTCAAGTAAGTTCTACGAAATTCTTTTTGATTCTAGAACATTCTATTCGAGAATAGAGCAAGTTATCCAATTTGTGACTTCACCGACGTGTTTGGAACTTCAATAGTAAAGACCAGGAAAGATATTTGAAGAAAGTTTAAGGAAAGTTCCAGAACATTCTGTATATCCCTATAGACCAAACGACAACAAGAAAAACAGGACGAAGAAGCCAGGCGACAAAAAGAAAAACAAGAAGAAGAAGCTAAACGACAATAAGAAAAACAAGAAGAAGAAGCTGGACGACAACACGAAGCAGGCGACAAAAAGAAAAACAGCAAGAAGAGGCTAGGCGACAACAAGAACAGCAAGAAGATATCGGAAAACTGCAGAAAATATTTCAAACCATACAAGGATCTGTCGCTAACCTAGATCAAAAGATCAAGGAAGTGGAAGCCGAAGACGATGTTCAAGAAGTTAAAGATAGGGTGAATAAATTAGAAATACAGTTCATCAATCCAGGTAGTGGAGCATTATTCTCTAGTATGAAGATAAATTCACCAACTTTTGACGATTCTACGTCCTGAACCATATATATACGACAATTTGAAGCCGCTGCAAACACCAACGGATGCAACGATTAAGAAAAAGCTACAGCACTGATAGTGGCGCTACGGGGACCTGCCTTAGATCTTCTTCAGTCCATTACTCCAATCTCAACAGAATTACCAGCATCTAAGTCAGACGTTAGAATTGCGCTTCGGAGACCATTACAGGCAAGAAGTATTCAAAACTCAAGTTAAATCAAGAATTCAAAAATTCGGCGAGAGTTTACAAGAATTTAAATCGGAAGTTAAGGGGCTAGTGAGTTTGGCCTTTCTTGCAGCTGAGGAAGACATGCATCAGGAATGGATGGCAGTATCTGCATTTATTGATGGCCTTAGAGATTCCAAGATCCAGGAAAACCCGAGAATACCTAGGTTCAGACAAAGTAGCGAAGCCCTTGTCCGTGCATTGGAACTGGAAGCTATCTTAAGAGCCTCACGACTCAGAATACGAGCAGTGTCCGTTGAAGACCCAAAAATAAAGCAATCGTCAAAATAAGATGGTAGTTTCAACAATCTTATGAGTATAATTTCATGGAGAAAATAGAAAAACTATTACTAAAACTACTAGAAGGTAGAAAAACGGGAAAAGACTCCAGACGAACGCCAACACCGAAAAACCGGGTAGAATGTTACCGGTGCCATAAGCTTGGATATATTCAACGAGATTGTAGAGTAAGGATATCTTCTCCATCTAGGGATCGTTACCAAAGCTTTTCGAGATCTAGAGACGCAAACCCTAATAATAGACAGGAAAACTAACTAACCAGTATGGAGGGGCGAATGCTGTTTAGAAATGACGATGCCCCCAGGGTTGTTTACATAAGATCATTGGGCAGTCATTATAGAGTACTGAAATTCGAAGGACAAATTAATGGAGAATTTAAAACCATGACTTTGGCAGTCGCGAAGGCGTCCCGCGATTTTTGGGGCCCCATCATTAATTAAAATGTGATAAAATAGGAGAATCACATAGTTCTTGTTTGATGTTTTTATTAGGATAGATAGTATCTGTGAGGGTAGATGGTTTTTAGAGCACAATAAGACTTTTTAAGAACATATGATATGTGGCTGGAGAATTTAAGTTGTGAATCAATAATTAAACCTAAGTTTTTAGTGTTTTCGACGACTTGGAGTATTTGGTCACCAATACATAAAGAATCTCATTAGTTATATGATTATTTTTATTGTCAAAAAGAACAACTATGGATTTGTTAGGATTAGGATTTAGCATATGCCTGTTTGAAACGTCAACTAGTGCGACAAGATTCGAATTTATTCTGTTTATCGCTGTTCGGTAGTCAGGAGGTGAAACCGCATAGTAAATTTGGGTATCATCTGCATACAGGTGATACCGACAGAATTTAAGATGACATGGGAAACAAGATGTATAAATACTAAATAAAAGTGGACCCAGTATGCTTCCCTGTGGAAACCCTGTGAGTACCGAGAGACAGTTTGAGAAACAATTATCTGTCTTAACCCGTTGAGTTCTATTACCTTAAAAAGATTTTATCAAGACTATTACTATTGCGTTATTGGTGAGACCGGTATAGTGCAACAAAGCTGCCAGTATCTCATGATTAAGAAAATCAAAGGCCTTTGTAAAATCTAATAAGACAAAAGCAGTGTATTATTGTCCCGTGCACGGAAAATATCGTCAATCACATCTGCCATCGCGGTGGCACAACTATACCCACTTCGAAATCCAGATTGTTTTTGAGGCAATATTAAAAATGTAATAATGTGCTCACGCATTTGTATGTCTTTTGGTTTCTTATTTTTAAACGAGTTGTTGAAAAACTGGAAATAAAAACGTTGTTTAATCTACTACACCTTATATGTAAACTATTGCAAACGCATAGGCATAGAAAAGTAATTTTGTGATTTATAAATTCATAAATAGAACATTCACTAGATTCATCCCCTCCACTTTTTGCTTTAGTTCGTGACTACACCGCTGTGCGCTTGTATCGCCGTTTGACCTTGCCTCAGAACAAAAAACAAAACATCATAATGCATATGCCATCTTGTAATTTGAATTAATTTGTTGAGTGCATTTTCGTTGATTGTTTTGAATTGCAACACCGTGAAAGAAGTGATAAGTGCATCATAAGCAGCCGGTTTAAGAGCTGTTGCCATAGTGTGTGACCGTGACCAGGCAGCAAAAAAAAAAATCGGCTATAAGCGAACTGCATAGCGACAGACCAGGGAAATCTACATCAAAAACAACACAGAAATGAGAAAACAGAAATTTTGGTTTTGCTCATAAGTCAGATACGCCAAATCATCTAGATTATAGACTATTTTATTCATTGTGATTCTCACATAAATATTATATGAAAATAAAATGAATAAAATTATAGTCATTTAAGTTTATGAAGTTCCGGAGCACTGCCTTATTATGAAAAAATTTGGAATGTCAAACGTCATTTAAAACTGAAATTCAAACGGCCCGCCAAATATTAATTCAATGACTACACTGCTATGGCATCACCGGCGGAAATGTCACTTGGCGACTACAACAGAAGTGAGCGTTCTATATGAAGAATATAAATCACTTTTTTATGCGCATAGGTATTACATATATGTATACATATTATAGTATGTAGGTACTTATATATTTATATTAGAATACAATTTATTTGTTCATGTACAGGGTGGGCCAAATTGGACACTTCCTTATGGAAACACCCTTTATTTTTAGAGATAGAAAAAAATGGACCCCCCACTCTGAGGCTCAAATTTCATGAAATCTTCATTGGTGCAAACCGCATTTTGATATCTTCAACCGTTTAGCCGCTAGAGGGCGATTCTCGATTTTGAGCAATACTGTAAAGCCTCCATAACTTTTTTGTTTATGAAAATAATTTATTTCCGTAAAGACCTTTTGGAAGCACTTTTTTAAGCAGAATTCAGTGACGTTCTCAGTTTTTTTCTGTCTGACTTGGATTTCGAGATATTGACCAAAATCCTATTTTTTCCAATAGGACACCCTATATATTAATAGTTCATAAGAAAGCTATGCTTTCGCTGATTTCAATGATAAAGTTCGATAAGTTTATCTCTAACAGTTTTCGAGAAAAAAAATTATTCCGGTTTTTGTCATAAGAAACAATGTGTTGGAAAAGGACTTTATCTCTGTAAGGAAACTGAGAAAGGTCTCTGAACTAATGAGTTTTCTAGGATTATGTTCTTATTGTCGAAGATTTGTGGAAGGATTCGCCAATATATCTGTTACGCTTCATCGATTAACGGAAGAAAAATCAACATTCAATTAGATCCAAGAATGCGATTCCGCATTTAGAAAATTAAAAGGAGCAATATGTTCAACCCCAGTGTTGTCCTATCCCGATCAGAAGGGCATGTCCAACACCAGTATGGGAGCGGTACTTTCACAAATTCAAAATTCACAAGAGAATGTCGTAGAATACTACAGCAGAACCTTATAAAAGCCAGAACAAAATTGATGTGTCACTAGAAGATAGTTGCTTGCCATAGTAAAAGCAGTTGACGATTTTCATAAGTATCTCTACGGACGCAAGTTTCTAATTCGAACAGATTACGCGGCTCTAAAATGGCTTTTAGGAATGAAAACTCCCGAAGGAGATCTTGCTAGATAGATTGAGAAATTGCGGCAATACGATTTTCAAATTAAGCATCGACCTCTAGAAACCTGCATAAAATTGCAGATGCTCTGTCTAGACGGCAATGCAAAGAAGACTGCAAGCCTTGTCAAAGAATCGATATGCACGATAAAAACACTGGTCCGGCTGTGAGAAGAACGGGTCTTATCGTTGATGGTAAATGGACTACCAAACAAATGAGAGCAGATCAAGAAGCAGACCAGAACATCGGGCAATTTCTATATCTTAGAGAAAATAATGAATGTAGGCCAGAAAGGAGGGAAGTGTCGAACAAGAGTTTAATTTACAAGGCGTTGTGGGCTCAGTGGAACTCTCTGGCCGCAGAAAATGGTTTACTGAAAAGAATTTGGGAAAGTGTCGATGGAAAATCTACTAAGAGCCAACTGGTTGTTCCAAAAGATCGAGTAGAAGATGTATTAAAAGAAATTCATGACGGAACTTCAGGGGCACATTTTGGAGCTAACAAGACTTTGGACAAAATTCGAGAACGTTTTTACTGGGTTCACTATCACGAAGACGTTAAAAAAACTGGTGTCGAAGATGCGACATCTGTACAACGTCGGTCTCCCATTTGAAATAATAGCGATAAGTCAGAGTCAGACTCTTGGTAACAAATACATCTTGGTTATCATGGATTACTTCAGTAAATGGCCAGAAGTTTTCGCTATTCTCAATCAAGAAGCTTTCACGATTGCCCAGGGGCTAGTGGACGAAGTTTTCAGTCGTCATGGTGTGCCACGAGAGTTGCATTCAGGAATACCTGAAGAAGAACGAAAAGAAATTCGAGATTAAGCTGGGGATGCATGATTTTGCTCGAGAGAATATTCAGCTGGCCACGACCAGAAGACCAGATACGACTTGAAAGCCAATTCAGCCGGATTTCAAGAAGGTAATCCAGTGTGGCTGTATAATCCAACAAGAAAGAAAGGAGTATCGCCGAAATTGTCTTCAGCATCGAAAGGACCCTAAAGAATAATCAAGAGGATCAATGATTTTTATCGAGTTCAGCGCAATTCCAGGAGTAAGATGAAAGTTGTCCATGATATCTAGACAGATTGGCGAAATATCATGGGCGTGAAGCTGGTCGGGACGATCAACCTTAAGAGGACGGTAGCGCATCCGCCAGGGTGTCGAGAATCCAACCTAAAATCTAGAAAATACTGATTCATTCAGAAAAAGAGGCTATCGCGTTTATTATGGATTTTACACGATGTTATTACAGATATATAAAGGCCGGTATTAGTTAGTAGTTTTTAAGTGTAAGTTTGGCTGTGATATGATTTATATAGTGAATAATGTAAAGTTCTAAAGATTTAAGTTGTTTTAGTTAATTAGTTAAGTAATTAGTGTTAGAGTGTGTAGTAACGGTGAATAAATTATTGTTGTGATCCAAAGATTTCTGTGACGCACCCCAGAGCGTGATAATACAGAAATATTACCTTGTAGTTTGCAATTGTATTCCAAATTTGATCACCTCTAAAACAGTCTTGCATTAATCTATATCTCGCTTTTTAAATATAATCAAACATTTCCATGGTAGCTGATAGCCAATACCAATTGAAAAATTTTAAACTTACGTCGTGATTTGCGCATATTTTCTTGGCAGGCTCAGCTTTAGGTCTACAAATCAATACACAGGAAATAGTGAAATCATCTTTACACAATATTTTCCAAAGGAAAATCATACAACATTCCAACCATGCCAAAGCATGTTCTTACCTGGGAATTGGCACCACAAGTGCCATGAAATAATAATGATTCAAACATATCTGCTTTGGTAGAGCCGCTACCAAAATGTATCATGCAAGTATTGTGTGGGTTTTCAAAAAATACTAGTCGAAAATCTTTGGTCCTCTCGAGTTTTGAAAAATCTTCATCAAAATTCTTGCCGATACTAATTATTTCGGCTTTATAATGTTTAGAAGCTTCTTGTATTTTCTGTTCAGCCTCTAAAAATACAATAAATAAGCATATTGTTTTTTTTTTGTTTGTTCTAAATATCTACTTGTACCTATCACAAATTCACAAATATAATATTTGGTTGTACCTATTTGTTCAAATAACCCCCACAGTTCTGCAACGGAAGAACTCGTATAGACGCTACAAGTTACAAAACCTAAAAAAACAATAACACTCGAACGACGATGACTAAAATAAAATTTCCTTCTTTATATTAGTTGAGGATTAAATCTCAATTTATTGCCATTTTGACTGTAATGTAATGTCTCTTTGCTACTGTACGTTCTCTCTTGCACTGACTTGGTAAAACCTCACTTTTCTAAACTTGATTCTTTATTATATTCTTAAGATGCAAATCCTTCAGAAAGTGGACGGTCGGAATAAATTAACACAGTGGTAAACCCTTTGATTACCTGTCTGCCCTCAACTAATAGCCAAGATACAATGGTGACCCTTCCGTGAATCAGAAGATTTCCATCAAGGCACTGACGAGTTTTGAGAGGGTTAGAGAAATGAAAAACGTTCACTATCGATTGTCGGGATAATATTTTAATTAATAATTTATTTGTACATTTGTTATTAGACTGGTAATGACAATGGTTTTAAGGCAAATTTATTTATTCAGTTTATCCAGAATCATTTCTTTTACTTTTAACCGACTTACTTTGCCAGTTATAGTTACCGGAAAATATTTCACAAACACCACTCCCCCTCTTAGTCTACAAATAATTTGAAGTTTAATTAGAAACCTACTATTTTTCTATAATTAGATTACCTCTCACAATCTTCCACTCTTTCTGCAACAAATTTCACCAAGTCGTCTTCTATGACTTTAACGTTGTCTTTCAAAATTACAGCCGCCAATAGTCTTTCGATTTCCGTTTTGTGAGGTATTCCTATAACTATAGCTTCGCTTACAGCTGGATGGCTGAGTAAAACTTTCTCGATACGACTTGGATAAATAACTATATTATTCCATCTAAAATATTGATAATGTGGTTTGGATAAAATATGATGGTATTACTACTTACTTCAAAACAGCTTTGAGTCGGTCAACAACAAAAAAACAAAAATCCTCATCGTAATAAACTAAATCTCCAGTCTTAAAATAGCCTTCATCGTCAAAGGATTCTGAAGAATCTTGATTGTAAATGCCGTTAAATATTCGTTTGCCTTTTACATATAATTCGCCCGGTTGGTTAAATCCGCATATTTTTCCAGTTTCCACATCAACAACCTCAAAAATTATGCTTTAATAAAAAAGGAAATCGACATTACTATATGTATTCATTTATTTACCTTATAGTGTAATCCATACCATGGAAGACCGCAGCTCACTGGTTTTGAATTTAAAAATTCTTTTTTATAAGGGTATGTGATCACACCGCATTCAGTCATGGCGTATATTGTCAATAATACTTCTATATCTAAAAAATTAACACATCAGCTTAATCAAATAGCGGAAACAAAAACCAAATCTGATTCATGTGGAATACTTATTGTCTTGGAACCAGGCTTCTGGGTGAAATGAACCTTATAATAAACGTAGCCGAACTTTCAATTTGGAAACTAATGTATGGAATGGAAACTATTATCGTTAGGTGAATGCCGGAAAAGGTTGGGAGACGTATCCAACTTAGGGAGCTAAGACTAGTATTTATTAAGCGTTACTATCTTTAACTAATGTGTTTTTTTGGAATTGGAAAGGCGTATTTCCAGAATAAGAAGGATTGAATGTTGAAGATGATGGCGATTATAATCCTCATAATGCTGTATAAATGGATGAGTGCGATCTTAACTCAAATACCTGCTGGTTCCTTATCTGATAATCTGATTGACGAAAACTGATGACACGGACACAAACGAGCTGATACATACCTGGAAAATTAGCCTTTAATTTTTCAATATAATCCTTGTGAAACGGAGACCCTCCGCTGTAAATTGTTTTCAAAGAGGAAATGTCCACATTTGGTTTGGAATCAATTATTGCTATGATATCAACAGGTTTGAGGTATATATCTGAAATCTATACATTAATTGTTATTAATAAATATAAAAACCTTTGGTTTTAACTAACAATGAATATTTGTCAATGTATCAATCGGAAAATGGCTGAGACAAATATCCGGATTATTCTTTGGTTTGCTATTGTCACACGGACCTGTGGTTGGGGATTGCTCTTCAGGAAAACACACAATTACAAAAGGCACCTATCGTATATTGCTTCCTAGTGGGTACTTTACCAAAGGGATACTATACGTAGGTATGCCACATGACTCTTGCTTTTGGGGCTATATGTAACTATACGGAGGTGCAATTGGTTCCCGCACGTATATAGCAGCGATGCCCTAAAAGAGATTGCTCCAAGACTCTCTGGAGTAAGGTGACCCTGAAGAGACGTGTAGCTACTGCTCCCTTGGGTAAGGAGACCTTGAGGAGGGAGATGTGAAACAGAAGGGATTAATACTACTTCCTGGGGTAAGGAAGCCCTGAGAAGAGAAAAACCCGAATGGATACCGATACCATGGGTGCATCGGTTTTTATATCCATTTCGTGTAAACATTAGTTTACGCGTTGACCTGCTTAAACTGCTGAGTACGCGATAAATAGGTCGCGGGTGACGTCATGAAAGTAGAATTCTACTCGTCGTGATCTCAGCCCTGTATGTGATCTCCACTGTACAAGCTCTTAATTCCATCTGTGGTCTTTGTGGGCGGCACACCAGGGCCTGTATTCTCGTAACCGGGGAATAGCGTTCTCAAGAGAGAATAATTGCTCTGTCTTTGTCAGTATTATGGAAATAACAATATGGGCGACTTAGACAGAGCAAATCGTTCTCTCGAGAACGCTGTTCCCGGTTACGGAAATACGGGCCCAGGTAATGTCAGGCTGATTTCCGAGAGGTTCACGTTGGATAGAACAATAAAGACAGGCAAAATCACTCGAAGTATGACAAGGAGCTATCCGCAAGGGTCAAGCCTAGGACTCTCGGACCGAAACTCTGGCTTATGGTTATGCAGGGTTCGTTCAGATGCATCGATAATGCGAGCGAAAGATGGAGACGAGGACCAATCTGGATAGCCTGGCAGACACCCAAGCTTACGCGGATGACAAACACATAATCGTCTCAGGGAAAACTGAAATGATTATCATGATAAGAACATGATGGTTCCCAGAACAAAGATAGCCGGGAAGAACGTCATCCTACAGGAATATGTCAAGTATCTAGGGATAACCATCGACCCTCAAAAAAACTATTTAGAACACATAATAACCGCCAGGCAAGGTCTCGGAAATGATGTCCTTACAAATCAGATGAAAATGGGGCCACAGCAAGCGGGTCATTAGACATGACAGAGTACTGAAACCAGCCATATTATAAGCAAGCGAGATCAGGGCAGGCAGGGCTAACATGATATTTGGCAGAAGGCATATGGATGCAGCAGTCAGACCACTGCTGCTGGTGAACTGCAGAGCCTATGCAACCACGCCCAACAGTGCACTGCAAGTGTTAGCTGGATTTCCTTTACTGTTTTTTCTGCTTTCTTGTCAGAAACCACCACTGTGGTTTGTCGACAAAGCCTCCAACATCACACACAATCCAAATCAAACAAACAAACAAACATCCATGCACCTAGCCGGGATTCGAACCCGAGACCCACTGCATGCAAAGCGAAAACACAACCGCTGAGCTGCTTGGGTCTGTGGTTGGACGCGGAGGAACAGGACTAGCTGACAAAATACAGGGACATAGAGGCTGCTAAAATAAAAACAATTGACAAACCGCACCCATCCCTGAGAGAAAGAATGTAAAAACGAAGAGCGTGCTACTGGGGATCAGAGGGGCAGAACCGGTCGGGGAATTCACATAAGACTACAAAACCAGAGTATCCAGCAGAAGGTGAGAGCACACTGATATGATTGCGATATTAAAAGGGCTACAAGCAGGGACCCAGATACCAGGCGTAAGCCTCCTAATAACGACGTACAGGCAGCAGACTCTGGACCAACTTGACCCATCAAAGATAGACCAACGCACATATATTAAAACAGACACAGGATAATGGAACGAGAATAAAATTCCAATGGAAAAAAGGTCACTGTCACACAAATCCAGGGAACAGGGATGCCTACAGACTAGCAAATTTCGCTAGGGAGAAAGAACAAATCGCAAAGAACGTGGGGGAATACAACCAGGCAAGTAGAGTCCAATGTAAAACCGAAAGAAACAGAAGGACATTGGAGAAGTGGTAAAGAATATGGCATAATGAGAGCAAGGGCATCAGGGAGCTTTCCAAACACTGTAAGATCCTGGGTTACGAGAGAATCGATCTCAGTTTCAAGGCAATCCACCTGCTCACAGACCACGGAAACTTCGAACAATATGTTCACCGGCTCAAGCTCCGCCACATGGAGGGAACATGTACATACATGCGATCTAAACATGATGAAGGATGCCCAGTATGTAGGGGAGATCTGCAAATCATAGCCGAATATGGCGATTTCCGGTTAACCCTGAGAAACGATAATAAAATAATAACAGAACAGTTCTTGAGAACAAACAAATGGGCAGAGGCGGCAGTGAAAGACACAAGACTAAGCGACAAATCGAACAAAACGAAAGGCGAAACAGACGAACGAGAATAGACCAAGGCAAATCACATAAAACAAAAGTACCTACCAGAGAGAGAGAGAGCATCTACAAGAAAGGGGAACAAAATACAACACAATGTAGAGAAGTAAAATGAAAAAAAAAAAAAAAAAATAGAAAAAAGGCACTCTTATTTCTGCTAGTTTAACCATGGTTGGTGATGGGTTGTAGGGGTCTCTCGTTACTGAGAAAGGGTTCCACCGACTGAGAAATTCTCTTTTTAGTGGATTCGCACACTGACCTGAAGCTAAAAGGCAGATGGCAAAATTATGTTCTAATCGAATGTGGTCTTTGTGGCTGTTAATGGTCTACTGTAAAACTGACGTTTTGTGGTGTAATGCTACGTCCTGCAATCTGGTTCTTGGTTGGATTCAAGTGTTTGCGGACTCTTTCCAAAGAGAGATTTGAAAGATGAAATATCGGGTCAATCATCTGAAAGTAAGTTTTTCGTAGGACATCTTGCAAGACAAAAAATCCATAGATGAAATTCGGAACTAATACAATAGACAGTAATACAACAAATCTAGAAACCAACCGTACGATTGCACTGGGGAAAAGTGACTCAAAGAACAGTTTGCTGATGAAAATTGGAAAAGACCTATATCATCCATAAATAAATATTAACAGAGGCTAGAGGAGAAAGAGCAGAAATAAAATTGCTAGAAAATGTCGGGTCAAAAATTCAGTTCCTTTGGTGAGAAGTGAGAAGTGTTTCAAAAAACGATTTCTGGCTGGTCGCATTGAATCTTTTGGAGGACGCTTCCCATGATTAATATAATAATGTGTAGGATATGGAAATTCACTTAGTTTTACCACATATATTATTGTTTCACCTGCTGCACTTTACCTGTTTTTGGAGTGACGTTAATTTTTGATAGATTGTCTAATGTAATGTCAGATTAAACCGTCTCTTGTCTCAATTATTAATAGGTAGTTATTAGTCAGTTTTTCCCTTTATTTCCCATTTCACATTATAATATCTTCTACTAAAAATCGCTTCCAGTGTATTAATTTATCCATTAACTTTAAGAGGTTATGGGCCCAGAAGTCAAGTTTTGTGAAAAATAGCTGCAAACTGTAAGTGTATTTTCGATTTTGCTCATTCTTTGTTTAATTCTGGACTAAATAGTAAACTATGGCTGGCATAAATAACAATACACTACTCTGCCGAGAAGGGAAAACTGTCACGAGGCCATATGAAGCAATGAACCTAGAATTATCAAAATCTGATAAAACCTGCAGCAGTTGTATGGAAGGAAAGGCAACAAGGTGTCCATTTGATGAGAATAGGAGGACCTCGACTGCTATGAGACATCTGGTGCCAATATAGTGATATCTGCGGACCAATCAATCCAGCCATTATAGATGGTAGTAAGTACTTCGAAACTATATTAGATGATTTTTCACATTTTTTAGTGATGAAAATATTAAAAACCAAAGATGAGGCTAGCATGAATCTTATTCAATATGTAAAAAACCTTGAAACACAGCACCAGGTTAAGGTCAAAGCATTTTGAAGACTAGATAATGGAGGGGAATTTGTGAGAGTAGTTTTAGGAATTTTTGTAAGAAGAATGGTATGACTTTGGAGTATACCATGCCATATACCCCCCAAGAGAATGGAAAAGCTGAAAGAATTAATAGAAATCTATTGGATAAAATAAGAACTAAGATTAGAGATTCAGGAATCCCAAAAACACTATGGCATGAGGCTCTAAAATGTTCTGTGTATGAAATAAATAGAATTCCAACAAGAGCTTTACCTAGGGGAGTAACACCCTCGACAATTTGGCATGGTCGAAATGATCTGAGTAAGCTCAAGATTCTTGGGTGTTGAGCCTGGTTTACAATTCTATCCAAAGGTAATAGGTTAGATGCTAAGACAAAGCAGGCTGCTATGGTGGGATATTGCGGTGGTGGCTACAGATTGTGCAGAAAATAGTGAGATCCAGAGACGTGAAATTTGATGAGAGCTTGATGGAGTACAAGAAAAGCCATGAGAAGATAGAGATAGAAAGTGGGCCAAAGGAAAAAGAAAAACACACAAACTACTTACTTGATGAAGAAGAAGAAGAGAAAAGAGACGAGAAGAAAATATTGAAGAGATACAAGAAGAGAGACATGTTCAAATGACCCATAATATGCAAGGATGCAATGGAAATTCAAGTAGTGATGAGAACGAAAAACATATGCCATGGAGTAATAGGACTATAACAAGACATGGAAGAACTGTGAACAAATCCAAAATTTTTGATGGCTGAAATATACAGTGCCTATTGTTTGCTCACAGCGACTCCAGATGAGCCTAAGAGTTATGCAGAAGCTTGTAAAACTGCAGAAAGCCATAGAGAAGGAAATTAAATCTCATGAAATCTCTCAAACTTGGATGCCAGCAGAACTTCCTGAATGTCAAACAGCTATAGACACGAAGTGAATTTTTAAAGATGGTACAAAGAAAGCAAGATTGGTTGCAAGAGATTTCCAAATACCAAATAATCACAGTGATGAATTCATTTATGCCACAGTGTATAGGTTAGCTACAATAAGACTACATATATCAGTGTCTTTACAGAATGGTTGGAAACTGGATCAGATTGATGTTCCGACTGCATTTCCAAAAGAATTCCTAGAAAATGATGTGTAAATTAAAGCACCTGAAGGCTTGAACACAGATGCAAAATATTTAAAATTGAGACGTGCTTTATATGGACTTTGAAATGCGCCCAAATGTTGGAACATAAAATTTAATCAAGTCATGACAAATTTAAATTTTCGAAGATCACAATATGACTATTGTTTATTTGTGAATGACAACATATCTCTAATATTTATTGATGATGCTCTGATAATTGGACCAGAAGATTAAGTCAAGGAAATGTTTATTAACTTGTTTCGGGAATTTAAAGTCAAATCAATGTATGAAGTGAAAATATTTCTTGGAATGGATTTGAAGAGGAGGACGAGACTGGGTCATTTTCCACTCCGATGGAAATCAATTTTCAAATGGATAAATAAATGCTACACTGGCAGATAATGTTCCATATTAAAGATTGGAACGTAGCTTAATGTATCTATCTATCAGACCTAATATAGCATATAGCGTTGCATATTTGTCCCGATTTTTGGATAAACCCACTTCATGTGCATAGAAAGCAGCTAAGAGAATTCTTCGGTATCTAAGCTGTATACAATTGACTATATAGACTAACATTTCTGATTTTCCACACTAATAGAATACATTTTTTTGCTGTCAAATAAAACTTCCTAGCTCTCGCCAAAGCATAATCAAAGAAAAAATTACCTTATATTTTGCTACCATGTCCCAAATTTGATCAACATCGAACTCGTCCTTCAATAACCTACAATTCCCAGTCCAAATCAAGTGGAACATTTCTAAAGAAGCGGATATCCAGTACCAATTCATAAACTTCAGACTTATATTGCCGACTTCGTGGTTTTCGAATTTAGCTTGGCAAGGTTCAGCTTTGGGGCTACAAAAACCTGGGTATTGAATATTTTCAAACAATGTCTATAATACTTATTTACTTAGGAAGGGACACTGCAAAAGTCATGAAATAATAATGGTTCAAGCATATTGGTTTTGGACAACTAGTCGAACCACTGCTAAAGTGTATCATGCAAGTTTCCTTCAAATTTTCAATGAATACAGGCTCAAAATCTTGAATTTTATCAAATTTCAAAAATTCACTTTCAAATTCTTTGCCAAAAGTAACCATTTCAACTTCGACGTCGCAAATTTTTAAAGCCTCTTGCATCTTATTTTTAGCTTCATCTAAAAAAAACAATTATTTATATAGCAATGTTTAAACTAACTCACCTATTAGGTACCAATTAGGAATATAATCTTGGGTTGTATTTGATTCACTAGCTCGCAAAGTTCTTTAACAGTCAAATTGGGATCTAAGCTGAACGTTACACATCCTAAAAATTGTCCAGCTATTAAGGGCACATTGGCGTCCAGGTTTTCTCTGTTCGAACATACAGCGACCAAGTCTTGCTGTTTAAAACCCCGTTTTTGAAGTGCTACGGCTGTAGATGTGCATCTTTCTAGTAGGTCTTTGTTGGTACGGAATTCATCATTTTTGGAATTTATCTACAATTTTATTGGTATGTGAAAAAAAAAAAAAAAACTTGATAAAAATAATTATGACTTACCAAAGCAACCCTATCACCGTATTCTTTGAGGGCGGTATAAAACATGTAACCGATTCCTCCACTATTTTGGTTGTATGGTATATCGTTAGTTTTAATGATTCCATTTTCATAGCTCATCATTTTTGCTTCAAATGAAAGACTCGAGTGTAGTTCACTTTGTACTTATAGATTTGGTGTAGGTATTTCTTTTTTATGAATAGTAAAATTGAAGTGGATAGATAATGCTTAACTGAGTCTCACGTGTGATAACGGGAGAGAATACCTTTTGTGGATCGGTAGCAATTATTATAAATGCATGCAGTTTGTCCCTTCAAAGTCTTTATCTTCCATCTACCAAGAGAGCTGACCAACGAAAATGCAACACGCATGTTATTTGATGATAATGTGTGTTCTAACGGATATATTAGCATATTAAAGAGAAGAAAATCCATACAGGTCATGATGTCGGATATAATGAGAATTTGTTCAGCCGAAATCATAACTTCACAAATTCAGGAGGAAAAGAAGATATTGCTCTCAAGTTGAATTAATTAGGGAATTATTGCTAGAAAGTTATCTGGATAAAATACTCCTTCTTGAATATTATGTATAGCATTGGGAGCAGAATCATATCTTGAAAATGTTTCACATGAATTTTCTGTTTGTGCAAAATAATTTATGAAAAGACATCACCATGTAAATATAAAAATGTATGACACACAGTCTAAGTTCAAATGACTTCAAAAATCATTTACTTATATCTTATCAATGTCAATATGTTATATATTTTTTGATGATATTCAAATCAATCTTTGACTACATTTTAGCACTATCAAGATAATAAATGGTGCGTTAACTTTCCACTCGTCACCTATTTTTATAAAAATGATAGGAAAAGTCATACTGCTGGTGGCTTTTCCGACAGTGGAAAATCAATATTTAGGAGGCCAAAAGGCGCCAGTACGATGCCGCATGCCGTGGGATACGTTTAGCCAAAGCCTTTACCTCTCGCAGATAACCTCACATAATATTTCGCACACACAAAAAAAAATGAATACTCTTATCCTATTTGGTGGTTTTTTGAAAAAACGGACTATGAAAATAATCAGGCTTTCGAGTGCTTTACTGTTGCAAAATCGGTGAAGTGCTACTTATCTAATAACAAGGGATTTTCCACCAACATGATTCCGTCTGATAACTGTGATCAACGTTCTAGTAAGCCTTTTTTTTTCAAGTGTTATTATTTAATAATTGCAAAAAATTATTTTTAAATAAAAGATCAAGTAGTTACTTTTATCTATAATAAGTGTTACTTCAACGGATTTAATCTAAAAATGCAATTAGATAATATTAGATATATCATACCTATTTTTTTGAAAATTTTGCTTTTAGTTATACAAGTGGGAATTTAATTCAAAATCAGGTTTAAATTGTTATTGGAATCATAACATGCTTTCTATTCATAGAACTGTCAAGTTGCTGAATAATAATCTTTTATTACAGATGCACAAGTTCACTTTTTCTAATTGCCGACTTCAATAAATCAATTCAATTTTCGTTTGTTTGTAATTTGGCTTTTTGTGAGTTTTATTTCAAATCGATTCAGAGTACCTACCTATTCCACTAGTTTTATGTGCATATTTTTCTCAACAAAATGTGCATAATGATGCAAAAACGCATAATTTCAAAATAATACAGTCGTAAAAATATTCGATAAAGTGTAGAATCTCATCTACATCATCATACTTACCTACTATTTTCAATCATCAAATAGCTATGCCGTCCCTTTATCCAGTTTTCCTTATTTGTGCCTTCTGTATTCAGCCTTTTTTGTAAAGCTTTATGTTTACTCGCCACCTTGATAAAGATCGTCTTCTCTGCGCCAATTTATTCCATCACTATCGGTCACTCGAGATTGTCTTCTAAGCTTTCTATATGGGATTTGTCTCTCAAGAATATCCCATCATTTTTTTTGGTCAGAATTTCCGGTCTCGGTTCCCAAGATGTGAAATAGTAGTTCATTTGGTATTTGGCAACATGTGATATACTCCGTAGAGGAGAACCTTTTCGTGATTATCAGATCAAAATTCCGTTTTTCTTCGATTGAATTCTTCCTTTAATGCTTTTTCAATACGTCTTGGCTACATATCCCCAACAGTCAATTCACGAAATCAGATTTGTTTTATTCGGAGTTATCGATGGGTAAATCGTCAACCAACCAAACTTGTACACTGAATACATTGAGTGCAAAGAAATACATAAGAATACAAGAATACATATAAATGCCTATGAATACATATTGTCAAGGCTCTGATTGCGTGACGGAAATTTTGGGTTCGTTTATTCCAAAATCAAAGTCCAATTAATACAACATATTATTATTCACACAAATGATTTTTATTCCACGTTAATAGACACTCTGACACTAATTACTTCACTAATTAACTCTTATAAGGTTGATCGTCCCGATCAACTTCGCGCCCATGATATTTCGTCAATCTGTCCAAATGTACAACTTTTATCATGACATCATCTAAATATACCAGGCAAGTTCTGCATGTAAGGCCTCACAAAACAAGATGCATCAGTCGCTCAAACGTAGCTGGAACATTACACAATACGAAAGGCATTACGTTAAACTGGTATAACCCGCTTCCGGTACTGATGACAGTTTTATCTTTGTGTATTGCCACTTGCCAGT
This sequence comes from Ceutorhynchus assimilis, assembly GCA_917834065.1. NCBI lineage: Eukaryota > Metazoa > Arthropoda > Insecta > Coleoptera > Curculionidae > Ceutorhynchus > Ceutorhynchus assimilis. Next base: position 14,259,819 of record OU892287.1, read on the forward strand.
ATCCACTCTTAAGATCCAAGGTGGAAAACCATTTGGAGCCCGATAGAGTTGTAAATGTATCATCAATTCTCGGGAGAGGGAAGCTGTCCTCGGTGACGTCATTGAGCTTACGGTAGTCCACCCAAAATCTAAGACTTCCATCTTTCTCCGTAACCAATACTACTGGCGCAGACCATAGACTATTTGACTTTTCAATAATTCCTTCTTGAAGGATTTTATCAATTTGGTTCTCCACTTCCTGTTGTTTAGTTACTGGCATACGTCGTGGTGGCTGTCTAATTGGGTGTGCTAATCCAGTATCAATTTTATGTTGAATTAAGCTGGTCCGTCAGGTTTGATTATCGATCACAAATACGTCTGCATCTTTCAAGATGAAATCTGTACCTTCTATCTGGATCGAGGTGTTTCCATGATTTCTCCAAAGTCTGCATCAAGGTGTCTGTATCCAATTTCGGTTTTACAAAATGTCGCTTTTCTGGTAGGTCACAGTTCGATATTTGCTTAACTGGTTCCAGAGTTCCAATAATACCTCCTTCCTTTATTTTTACTGTTTCAGAAGAAACATTAGCAATTCTTATCATAATGTCTCCATTTGTTCTTACTAGAGTCTTTCCAACGAGAAATTTTTTTGGTTTATCTTCAATAAAATTATTTGTTAGTCCAACGCAGCACCCAGGGTTTGTTTCCAATTTTCCGCAAATGATCTTCTCAGTACTTCCAGGAATCCTCACTGGGGTTGTGGCCAGGATCTTAACGGCTTGTGATTCTTCTTGTGTAGTTAGGACAGATTCTTTATTACCAAATTTAAGGATGTTCATAGAAGAATCGAAAGAGAAACCATGTTGGCGAATCAAATCCATTCCTGAAATAAAATCATCTTCTATATCGGCGACTAATGTTCTATGCCTAAAGGTGGTAGATCAAAAAGTAAGCTCAACCATAGCTTCTCCTTGAACTAGTGCTCATTCGCCCGTGACTGTTCGTAGTGACAGGTTTCTAATGAGCGATTGGATTGCCCGAGACTTTACCTGTTGTTCCAATTATAGACACTTCAGCATCCATATCAAAAGTGATGGTTTTAAATTCTCCATTAATTTGTCCTTCGAATTTTAATCCTCTATAATGACTGCCCAATGATTTTATGTAAAGAACCCTAGGGGCTTGGTCATTATTAGCCAGCATCCGCCTCTCCGTACTGGTTGGTTCCTGTCTGTTATCAGGGCTGGCGTCTCTAGATCTTGAAAAGCGTTGGGAACGATCCCTAGATGGAGAGGAAATCCTCACTCTACAATCCCATTGCATATGTCCAAGCTTATGACACCGGTTACATTCTACTCGGTTACTCGGCGTTGGTGTTGGTCTGGAGTCGTTTTCCGTTTGTCTACTTTCTTGTAATGGTTTCTCACCTAACATTCTTGAAGCTACCATCTTCTTTTGACGATTGTTTATCCTTTGGGTCTTCAATGGATACTGCCCGTGTTCTGGTCGTGAGGCACCAAAGATTGCTTCCAGTTCCAATTCGGACAAGGGCTTCGGTACTTTTTCTGAACTTGGAAATTCTCAGGTTTTCCTGCATCTTCGAATCTCTGAGACCATCAATAAACGCAGATACTGCCATCCATTCCTGCATGTCTTTCCTAGCTGCAGGAAACGCCAAACTCTCTAGCCTTTTAATTTCCGATTCGAATTCTTGTAAACTCTCGCCGGATTGTTGAATTCTTAATTTGACTTGAGTTCTAAATACTTCTTGTCTGTAATGGTCTCCGAAGCGTAATTCTAATGTCTGACTTAAATGCTGGTAATTCTGTTGGTAGATTGAAGAAGATCTGAGGCAGGTCCTCGTAGCGCCACTATCAGTGCTGTTGCTTTTTCTTGATCGTTGCATCCCTTGGTATTTGCAGCAACTTCAAATTGTCAGTTATGCATAGTCCAGGACATAGAACCGTCAAAAGTTGGTGGTTTTATTTTCATACTAGAGAATTCCCCAACACTAACTGGATTGATGGACTGTATTTCTAATTTATCCACTTTATCTTCAAGTGCCTGAACTTGGTCCTCAACTTCTTGTCTTATTTGCTGAACATCGGCGAAATGTTTTTTTCTGAATGTCGATTGATATAGCAAACACGTCGGTGAAGTCACAAATTCAATATCTCCCTTGGTTTCCAAATAGAATGTTCTAGAATTTTTCCTAAATTCGTTGAAATTCTTTTTCTGAATGACGATTGATGTATTGAATACGTCGGCGAAGTCAGAAATTCGATATGTCCTTGGTTTCCGGATAGAATTTTCTTCTTACTTGAAAATTCACTATCACATTCAAAATCGGGTATACAGTCCCTTCCGGGGTAATTAACACGATCGGTCTATCTTGGTGATTGTTGCTGCTTATACTGACTCACTGTCCCAGTGTTCACTTAGTGTCTATACACTAGTGTCCGCACTATTCTGTAATCGGATTTCACTTTGAATTCATCGAATTATATCTCACTTTTGACACCACTGTCACGGCTCTGGGGGTGCGTGACTGAAATCTTGAGTTCGTTTATTTCAAAATCAAATTCCAATTACCACAACAATAAATTTATTCCACGTTACTACACACTCTGACACTAATTACTTCACTAATTAACTCAAGCAACTGAACTCTTTACAACTCTCAACAATAAACACTATTTAAATCATATAACAGTCAATCTTAAACTTAAAAACTACTAACTTATACCGGCCTTTATATATCCGTAATCTATTCGTGTAGAATCCAGAATAAACGCTATAATCTTTTTTGCCCGAATAAAGCAGTATTTTCTAGATTCCAAAATAGATTCTGTACATGCTGGCGAACGTGCCACAATATAACTACAAGGGAATAAATCGGAGTACATAAAAATTTATAGGAATACATAAGAATACATAGGAATACATGCGATTGCAAGGCAATTTGAAATGGAGCGTTAAGTACCTAATAACTCAATATCTACTTCAGCAATGTCGTCAGAGGCCAAGTAAAAGTATATAGCTTAGATTCTAAAACTTAGAGTAGGTATTTGTTGTTCTCTATTCCAATAGATCTACCATGTCCCATTGATGTTGATAGGCGACAGGGTAGGTAATATTTCTCCATTATGATTTCTAAGATGATTCCATTTGAAGTGTCTTTTCTACTTAAGGTCTCTATATGCATTTCGCCATCTGGAAAATCGTCAACTAAATGCTTCACATATAGACTCGGATATAGATGCAGGGTTTAATGTAAATTCGTCCCTACAAAATTTTCGATTTTCTTTTTCTTTATCTATTCCATTTTCTAGGATTTCTTGTAGGTATATCTAGGTTTTTTGGTGCGGCTAGCTGGTCTGGATTCAGGCAGAGCTATTGCTGGAATAAAATCTCCGGAGCCTATCTGTATTTACTTTACGCGAGGATCCATATAGAAGCCAACAAAACGAGACCTTTCTTATTATGACTTATTATTCCTTAAGCTTCACCCTAATATAGGGAGATTTTTCCGTTATATCAGCTTCAGTGAATTTATTAGAGAAATCTTTCAAATCCGTGCGTGTACATTAGAATTTTGAAGTAATACACTCGAGGATACATAAGAATACATGAGAATACAAAGGAATACATAGGGCATACATAAGAATACATTGGATTACATGAGAAAATAAGAATACATGAGGCTTGTACACTGTAATGCCCGTCTACCCCTCGGGAGTTTCTTTCTACGTTTAACATGATGCCTCTAGTTGTCTTCTTGCAGTTGAATCTGTTGGTATCATGTTTCACTATTCTGAGCGCATGAAGCTTTCTCGAATGTCCTGCTTTTAATTTGAACTGTTCTCTGCAAAAGACTGATAAGACGATAGTTCTGGGAGAAGCTTCCCGCTTCACTCACCTCGACAACTTCAGCACTGCGAGAAATGGTCTACCGAATGGAGTTGGTTATGCTAGAATGAACCTAATTTTCTGATACCTGGATTTATGTGCTGATAACTTAGTATTTCTGCTCTCCGTTTAACTCCAATCTCATCACACCAGTCTTCATCTAGGTGATCATTAAACTGTCATCTCTGTTGGATTTTATTCCAACTCCAGCTACTTTGCAGATGCATCATTTTCTTGTTTTTAAGTTTCTGTTTAGAACTCTCATTTGATTGTTTTTTTCTTATTGCTTTCATTATCATTTCCTTATTCAGTTTTTATAGCTTGGTTAAGGGTTCCAAGTTTCTTCGTTTTTCTGTTAGGCTCTTTGTCATTTGACTTCATTATTCTGTATTTTGGGCATTGGCTTTCCGAGGAAGATACTATTGTTAGTGTAAGTTAATGTTGAAGCTTTCAATGTCTTCATCTTTATTTATATGCCTTTGATTATTTTCAACAGTTATCGTCTACTCTCATTGATTTCTCATTCAAGCAAGGTTATGTTGTATAATCTGCAGTCTCGTTTGGAGAGTTTTTTGGTTTGGCAAATATCTCCAGACCAGGCAGGTTTTGTAAAGGGACGTGGTACGCTCGGACAGATCTTGAATTGGTTATTGAAAAAGCCTGAGAGTATTACTTTCCAGTCTATATCTGCTTTGCGGACTACTCTAGGGCATTTGACAACGTAAAGTGGCCTAAACTATGGGAAATTCTTCTCTCCATGGGATTTCCTCACCACCTGATATTCCTCACACGACAGCTCTATGAGACCAATACAGCTCGAGTAAGAATTGACGGTAACATGTCGGACCAAACTACAATAAAAAAAGGAGTTCGCCAGGGATGTGTCTTATCGCCGATATTATTCAAAATCTATTCCGAATTTGTGACGAGACAGGTACTGAACAGTTGGCATGGTGGTGTTACTCTTGGTGAAGTCAAGATATCTAATTTAAGGTTTGCCGACGATAATATACTCTTATTGTTTCTTCTCAAATTGTTAACCTTATTTAGCATCTTAGAACAACATACTGCAGCATGTGGTCTGAATATCAACTACAATAAGACCACGGTCATAATCGTTGAACATGACAATCATCCTGAAATGAAATAACATCAGTATCAGTAGGCCGTTGTCAGGTATTCCAGAGTTTGGTATACCTCGGTTCTTTGATCGACAATTCAGGTGGCTGCGAGGAGTCATGACAAGACTAACTAAAATATGGCGTGACAATAATATCACGAAAGCCACCAAAATGTCGCTTGTCCGGTCTCTTGTCTTTTCCATATTTTTGTATCGCTTTGAGACTTGACTGTTAGAAAGGCAGATAGATCGCTACCGCATAGTCCGTATAGAGGCATTTGAAATGTGGACTTAGAGGAGAATGCTAAGAGTTCCTTATACAGCTCACCAAACTAACGTTTACATATTCAGCGAACTCGGAAATACAAAATGACTATCCTCCATTGTTTCAACGCGTACTCTGACTTTCTTCGGCCATCTATAGAAGAGATAATATTGAAAACCTTGTCATCCAGGGTCATGCCCCGAAAGGACAGCGAAGTGTCCGTTCTCCTACATGTTGTATTTGGAAGAGCTTTGGTATGAATATGAATGAATGAATGAATGAATGAAAGAACTCAAAACTGGCAATCTAACAAAGTAAGCACCAACTTGTATATCGGTCCATACACAACAGTGCTCCCAACTATATTTAAAGCTTTTAAGTTCAGTTATATTGGTAGGTCTTCTAGCATTTTTGCAGCTTCTATTTTCTACTCGGATTTTTCTAAACAATTTTTGGATACAATATGCCCTAGATGTTTGACTGATTTTTCAAAAAATCTACATTTTTCCATGTTAACTCTTAGACCTACTTCCTGTAATCGTCTTAAAACCATTTCAACTTTATTAATATTTTCTGTTAAATTTGATCCTTGAATTTTAATATCGTCCAAAAAAAAACATACTCCTGGAATATCTCCTAGCGTTCTGGAAATTTATCGCTGCCATATAGCTGTGGCAACTTTGGTACCAAACATTAACCCATTTACTTTGTAATCTCCTCTCGGTGTGGTAATAGCTTGAATCTCTACACTTTTTGAATTCATTGACTATGTAAGTATGCTTACCGAGTATCTAACGTTGTAAATATTTTACCACCCAACATTGTCTTTGCAAAAATATCTTCTATATTAGGCATCGGGTATTTGTTTTCTATAAGTAGGTACTTTAATAATGGTAATTTTGTAATTCGCACACGCAATCCTATTGATCCATCCTTCTTAACTATTGGAACAATTGGAGTTCCCCATTCGCTATTTTCGAACTTACTGATAATTCCCGCAGCTTCCGCAGTCTGCTAATTTGTTCGATGACCTGCTTTTCTATAGCGTGTGGTATTTTTCGAGCAGGTATGCTTAGCAAATCATTCATTATCTTTGAGCTCAATAGGATTTATAATTTCGCCAGTATAGGGTATTAATGACAAATTAGTTGGAAACATTTTTGTATATGGGAACAGTTTTTCAAAAATTTCATGTGACATTGATGAAACTGCAGCACAAGCACCAGTATCATATTCCATATGTATTGGTATTGAATTCAAATAAACATTTATCAAATATTTGTTCAGTTTTCTTGTATTTTCAGGTGAAAATAACTCTTCAATTGTGTTTATGAGATACTTTTCTGTTCCATCTGTTTCTATGTTATATTTATGGATTTTTGTTTCGAGTCCTTCTGTTAAATTATCCTGGTTTTGTTCTGTATGTAATCAAGTGAAACTAGATGAACAACTTTTCATGCAGACTCTTGCTAGGTGTCCAAATCTGTGACATTCTGTAGGTACATTTCAAATTTGTATGTGGACAAAAATTAGCCAAATGAGCCAAATCTCGATATTTGAATTTTTTTTCTATTATTTTTGAAATCAATTTTGTTTGTATGATAATTTGAATTCTTGTATATCTCTTTGTAATTTAATTTGATTTTGACCCGAAGAACAAGAAAGCAAGTCTTTAGATGTAATAGGACTTTGAATTTCTTTCGTTTCTTTGTAAGCAGACTCCATCGCTAATATTACTTTAACACATTCGGCCAAGGTATTATCAGGATTCCTAAACTGTATAAGGTTTTCAATATAGTTTTGATTTTTAGGTCCAATAATAAATTGTTGTCGCAAGTGAACATCTACCGTTGAAGTGTTGCAACTATGACATGCGAAATCGCAATTTTTGCTTAGTTTTTTGAGGTCTGTAATACATTCTGTAATAGTTAGAATGATTTTTTCAGCTAATGCCCAACGTTAATACAGGGACACTACGGTCCCTGTTTGGGAATCGGCCCACTGAGCAGTGGACTCAGGCTTCCCGTGCCAATCATTGATGCGTTTCGTCCTTGTTAGGACTCATCAGGACATAGGCTGAAGCTCCCTGTCCAAGCAAAATTGAACTTCGTTGACCAGTCAGAAACAACTACTCCGAGGACAAATACCCCTACCGGCGTTGAACTACACTGATTGGTCTGAGCTTTCGTTGGCAATGGAAATTGTTAGAAAGATTTTTTCAGGTAATGCCCAACGTGAATACAGGGACACTACGGTCCCTGTTTGGGAATCGGCCCACTGAGCAGTGGACTCAGGCTTCCCGTGCCAATCCTTGACGCGTTTCTTCCTTGTTAGGACTCATCAAAAGGACATAGGCTGAAGCTCCCTGTCCAAGCAAAATTGAACTTCGTTGACCAGTCAGAAACAACTACTCCGAGGACAAATACCACGCACGCACGGAAAGCCTGAGTCCACTGCTCAGTGGGCCGATTCCCAAACAGGGACCGTAGTGTCCCTGTATTCACGTTGGGCATTACCTGAAAAAAATCTTTCTAACAATTTCCATTGCCAATGAAAGCTCAGACCAATCAGTGTAGTTCAACGCCGGTAGGGGTATTTGTCCTCGGAGTAGTTGTTTCTGACTGGTCAACGAAGTTCACATTCTGTTATACTTTCTTTATCTCCTTGAATACGTTTAAAAAAACGATTTTGTTCAGCAATGACGCTGGACATTGGATGCAGATGATCATCTGATAATAATTTAACCAGATCAGTATAGGGCTTTGTTTTCGGATCATCTGGGCTACAAAGATCGTACAGTAATTGAAGGGTTTTTGTGCTCATTGTATGCATAAGCCATTCTGTTTTTTTAGTATTAATTTCATGCGGCATACCTGCAAACTTCTTCATACAAAAAAATTCTCCAATCGTTTGATAAAGATTTCCCATGTTTCGTTTTCCTCATTGAAAAATTCCAATGATACTTATGTTTTCTCCTCGTATACAGTTCTCATTCTTTGGGGTTATAATAAATTTGCAAGGGTTTCCATCATTGTCTGAAATTGTATATTATCCATCTGCCCTGTTATTCGGTCGATTACCTCGTCGCCAAATGTTGTATTTGAAAGAACTTCGGTATAAATACTATTTTTTATATTAATGTACAGGGTGAGTCACTATATTTTGACACCCACCTGCAGCCGTAGTTACAGGTGATAGGTAAAAGGTGTAAATACAAAAGTTGTAGCATTTTATCTGAAACGCCAGAATTTTTAATTAGATTGAAAAAATGAGCAACGCAAAGTATAAAAATATGTCGATGTTCACTTTTTTTAAATGGAATGCACTTTATTTCCTTTCAGATTCTGGAAGTTATCGTTTTTCTCATTCAGATTAAATTAATATCTTAATGTTTCTTGCAATAGTTTTGAAAATATCTGGAGTTTAGTTATTCAAAGACCTATTCAGGAATCAGAATGTTTTGTAACAGGTGACAAGTAAATCAAGGTAAAATATATTCAAAAAACTACTGTCTTTGAATAACTAAACTCCAGATATTTCCAAAACTATTGAAAAAAACATTACCATATTATATATTCTGAATCAGATAAACGAGAACTTTAAGAATTTGAAAGAAAATAAAGGCATTTCATTTAGAAAAAGTGAACATCGACATATTTTTTTACTTTGCATTACTAATTTATTCAATCTGATTATAAATTCTGGCAGTTCAGATAAAATGCTACAAGTTTTGTATTTACACTTTTTACCTATCACCTGTAATTACGGCTGATAGTCAACCATCCAAGGACCTTTTTTTTCAGTTATACATGTAAACCCCATACTTTGTGAGTGGCTTGCTTACATCAAGTCCTACAACTTTTCCTCTACGACTTTTCTCGGAAATGGCACGTATGCGCGCAGGCGACTCGCAAACATTTTAGGGGTATCGGACTCCCCCAATTTGCCATTATTTTTGTCGGCCAAGTTGATTTCCGTGATTTAGAAATAAAAATCAAACATTATTCGTGAAATTAGATTTTCATGTATCAAGAAACATAACCACGTCAGATCGACATTTTGGGGGTATCGGACTCCCCCAATTTGCCATTATTTTTGTCGGCCAAGTTGATTTCCGTGATTAAGACATAAAAATCAAACAGTATTCGTAAAATTAGATTTACCTACATGTATCAGGAAACATAGCTACGTCAGATCGACATGTTTGCGAGTCGCCTGCGCGCATACGTGCCATTTCCGAGAAAAGTCGTAGAGGAAAAGTTGTAGGACTTGATGTAAGCAAGCCACTCACAAGGTATGGGGTTTACATGTATAACTGAAAAAAAAGTTCCTTGGATGGTTGACTATGAAGTTAGGTGTCAAAATATGGTGACTCACCCTGTACCTATATGACAAACAAATATATTGACAAAGAATAATCATTCGATTTTCGAAAAAATACGCAGTTGTGACGCGAATCAAGATATCTTTAAAACAAGGTACCACTCGATCCATCTTCCCTATCTAAAAAAAGAGGGGTGAAAGTCACTCCACTAAGGAGGTGCACCTTAGCGAAACACCGATGAGGTCAAAAAGTTTCCCCCTCGAATACAAAAATGACGTGTCCGAGCGTTTTTTTTTTTAAATCGACCTTAAAACACCTTAAAACGCCTCTTTTTCGATGTTCGTGAAACACCCTGTATATTGTTGAATATTTTTATGAAGCATTTCAACCTTACCGTTTCTATACAATATTTCGACGTACATATACAAACACCTGTTCAATTTTCATATAACAGTTTGTGTTCAACTTGAATTTTAATTTAATTACATTTTTACACGAAATATTTCAAAGAAACATTAAAAACACCAGCACTTGCGTGAGCTGGATAATGAACAACACCAGCTTTTTAAAATCGATTTTTCGCGATGACCTAATCACTTCTATTGCGACCCAATAATTATACTAAAATTCAAATTACGTCCTCTAATAAGGAACTCGAAATAATTATTGATGAATGGTCATCGGACAACTGAACAAATTATCTAGTCGTTAATTGTAATTTATATAAACGCGGCACACAAAAACTGTTAGATTGGTGATGTGGTTTCGGAATAGAAACTGGTGTGCCGACTTGTGTGTGCCGTTTAAGAAAGAAAACAAAAATTGCGTATATTGCGGTCTCTTGTTGTGTATAATTGACGAAACGGACCGATGTGTAGATAGAAGGAAATATAAAAAAATGAAAAGCTCCTATAAAGTTAAGAAAAAGAGGAAGCGGGCGGCGGAGTTCGAGGATAAATATGAACTTTTGGATATCAGCAATAATAATTATTTGGGTAAACTAATTAATAATATGTATTTAGTAACAATTTCAAAAATCTTGCACAATATTCAGCATGAAAATGGTCCTTATATGAAGTGATCTTTACATTTGCATTTTTCTCATCAACATTCAAATAGGATGCAAATTTCAAGCGCATCCAGGAAGTTAAATGTAAATCAAATCTTGTATTTTGTATAATGCCGAATTAGAATTCTCGTAGCATTTAAAAACGATTTCGTTTGCAGAACGTGCCCTAGAAATAAGCGAATACGATGCACTTTCCACGAATCCACACATGGGCGGCAAGCACTTGAGCAAATCGGCATCGGAACTGAGCAGCCCTAGAGAAATGCCCGAAGCGAGACCCCGATCGGCTGCGCCTCCCGAGCACTCACACATCTCTGTCTACCAAAAGGCCCATAGTTTTTTTGCTCAATTGAAGGTAAGATATTATTCTTTCTTATGATCTATGAATATGATGCACACCATTTTCAATCTTGATGCATTTTGAACTTTCGTAGCAATGCAAAACATCTAGGAAAAATGGGGAAGGGATTGGTGGCACATTCCCCATTTTCTCAACCAGGCAGCTCTGATCCCCTCATCAATGTCGTCCAACTATTATTCACTTTTCTTCTTTCTCTTGGTGTCCAAGTGAGTATTTGTTGAGGTCGTTGCAATTCGCACATGTTTTGAACCACCTGAGTTCATCATTTGGCAAACTTGACCAACTTGACAGTGAGTTGTGATTTAAATTTCTTCTTTTGATGGTATTTTCAAATGTTTTACTGGCCTGGCCTGACATTCTATCCTCATTCCAAGATAATTGTAGCTTTTGCAAGATTTGATTTTCTGTTCGTCCTCTACGAAGAAATCTTGTTGCATTCCACCGACGCACATGTACCAGGGTGTTCCAATGAGGACTCGACAGGGGTAGGTCAAAAATAAGCCCCAGTTCAGTCCTCGTTGAAGCACCCTGTATCTAACCGGTTCTCGAGTCATTAATTCTATATTTTCCTGATTTTATGACTATACAGGGTGTATCAGGTATGAGTACAAATATTTTATCATGAGATAATATGGCCCATTTCAAGCTAAAACTGTCCTATTAACCATGGGTCAATTGTTAGTATTTTCGGAGTTATCGCAGAATTTAAATTAAGAAAAATGTTAACAACGTGACAACATCGTATAGGTATTATCTCTGTCAGGATTTAAATGTAAATAAAACTAGTAAATTTAAGGGTTTTTTTTTGTAAGGACTTTATCTATTTCCATCTGTTAACGTTTTGGTTTGTTATTCTATTATCTAAAATATTAATTTTTGTTCGAAGGTTCTCAAAACACTCAAATCAACACGCATATTTTGCACACTCACACTTCCCGTATCACACAGCCTTTGTAAAACGGGCACAATGTTCTTTCATCAGGTGGTTGCTCTTGGGAAATTTTTTCCTGTAAATTCTGGCGGCTGAATGGGCATTTTGCAACGATTCTACCTAAACAAGTATCTGCATATTCGACGTTTGTAAACATTTTATTATCAAAAAAGAATGAATTACGCGCGTTTCCAATGCTTCAACTAACTGACATAAGACAAATCAAGTGTGTGTGTGTTGTGCTATGTTGCCAGATGTTTAGATACCGATTTACGAGTGAAATTTTCATGTTGTTTTTTTCAATTTTTCATGATTATAGTTGACTAAAAATGCATAATTACTTAATAATAATAATTGGATAAACTAAATTTTTTTACATCTCGTAATGATTAAAATTTTCTCTATCTTTCAAATATTCGTCAAAAAATGTCAAAACGTCAAAGGCTTTTTTCTTAAAAAATGGCTGAGTGTAGACCCCATGTAGTATAAACTTTTTTTGCTCAAAATGGGTCATATTTTCACGTGTTAAATTTTTTTTAGTCAAACCTGTATGTTCTGGTCATCTGCGAAACTAAAAGTTTCACATTGTTGAGGTTGGCTCTGAATATTTCTGCATTTTATTTCCATATCTTCATTATCTTCGATGGTGAATCTTGAACAGATATGGAGATAGACAACTTCCCTGTTTGGGGCTGTAATTGGACGTTCTTTGTACCAATTTTGACTTCAATGTGATTTAGTTTTTATATTATTCTTCCACATACTCTATTAAGTTCATATTCGTTTGCCTTTTTTGGGGTGAAAAAGTATAATTGGCATTTTTTCAAAAGATTTCTTTGGTGCAAATTTGAAATAGTATATTAAAATCCGAGACGGGAAATTAGCTATTACTGTCGAGAGATTTTATAGTTTATCGTGACGCGTAGCGTCGAGATAAACTATATCTCGAGAGAGTAATTAAATTTCCTGTCGAGCATAGTAGGTATACTATTTTATTTTTAACCATAATTTTTGGCCAATATAAATTAGAAATGAAATTGAATGTGAATGTAGGTTCATAATATTTGACTTTTATGTCATTGTCACCAATTTTGAAAAAAACTTGACGATACCTGTCACATAAATATAATGAAATGAGGACGGGAAGTGAGGACGGGAAATCGAGCAAGGAAATGAAAAAACAGTAAAGTCACATTTTCAGATTTTTAGAAAGTCTGTAATGTCAATATTATATACAGGGTGTCCCAGGGAAAACAGTCCACCCCGATTTATTGGGTTTGGGATGAGAATCTGGAAAAACGCTCGGACACGTCGATGTTTGATTTGAGGGGGAACTATTTTTCAGTTTTTTTCATCCCCGTAGCTTCAACCCCCTAGCTAGGGAAAGAACAACCCCCCAAATTTGAATAGGGGATAGGGGTCGTGTAATACCTCTTTTTAAAGGTCTCATCAAGTTCTTTATGGCCCTAGAATTTCATCTTATTATTTTCATCCGTAACGAAATGACAACTTATCAAAATCTTGGAAATGGACTATGTTTTAGTAGGAGTAAAAGCGGTACTTACCTCCCTTAATAAAAATACGAGTAAAAATACCTACAATTTACAATTCTCGTGTACACCTCGTTAATAATAATAAGAAAAAACTTCATTTCAAGTATTTTTATTAAGGGAGGTAAGTATCGCTTTTGCTCCCACTAAAACTCATTGTCTATTTTCAAGAATTTGACAAGCTGTCATTTCGTAACGGATGAAAATAATGAGACGAAATTCTAGGGGCATAAAGAACTCGATGAGACCTTTAAAAAGAGATATGACATGACCCCTATCCCCTATTCAAATTTGAAGGGTTGTTGTCCCCTACCTAGGGGGTTGAAACTACGGGGATGAAAAAAACTGAAAAATAGTTCCCCCTCAAATCAAAAATCGACGTGTCCGAGCGTTTTTCCAAATTCTCATCCCAAATCCAATAAATCGGGGTGGACTGTTTTCCCTGGGACACCCTGTATATGAATGAAAATAAAGTGACATTTTCATATTTTTAAAAAGTATATAATGTCAACATTACAATACATGATAATTCATCATCAATTTCAGTCCCTGAAATAAATTGGACATTACTAATTAATTAAAGAAAGTTAATTTGAACAAGTACCCAGACTTATTAATAACTAATCTCATAGATCAAAGTTCGACTGGAATCGATTCTAACAGATAAGTAGTGGTCAGTGGAGAAGTATTTCCAAGGATCAGGAATAAGGATTTCAAGAAAAATCAGAAGTAGATGACATAAACAACAATAATCATTGATTTAAAGAACAAATTGTAGAAACAGGAAAGGAAATAGCAGAAAACAAAAACCAAGAGGACGAAAAAGAATTGAGTAACAGTCCTTCTCAGGATAGTTGCTGAGAAAATTCGTTTACCCTTTTTTGTGTTACCTACCAAGCACTCTGCTACTTTTAGAAGTTAAATTGTGAGGTCAGTGATCCAATGTGACAAGTGAAAGAAAAGGTCGTGATGAACTAACCACCGGCCAGTGATTGACAGCAGCAGATCCTGCAACAAATTTAGAGTCTTCAACAAGAGGTAGGTACAATGGCTACGACAAGAAAACGAAGCATTGAAACAAGACGTGGTTCGTTTGCAAAGCGAGAACGTCAAACTCCGCCAGGCAGCGTAGAAGAAAAATTGAAAATCGCCGCTAGTGCATTCCAAACCCAGGATGATATTAAAACTGCCACAATCCAACGCGTAACCAAAATGGTGAATCGATAAGTAATGGAATTAGCCTTCGCCGAAGATTCCAAAAGAAGGAAAAATTCTACCGACAGTGAAGACAGCCCAGAAAAAAACAACCCAAGCAAAAGTTAGAGGTAGTGCAAAGATTTTTGAAAACCAGAACACAGCCAGCCTGACTATGACAACATCGGCCTCCAAAGGACCAGTCAGAAAGGGGTCCAAATTTAAACCTCCAGTGTCAGTGACAATTCCGGCTCCTCTAAGTCCACGGGAAAGGATCGCTCCGATTGTTATAAGAAACAAGAACAAATACGAGATTACTGCCCACTTCAAGGCACAAAAAATTAAGTTTGGCACGACAATCAACCTAGCGAGGGGATTAAACTGCACCCCACTTTAATCGAGGACTACAGACACATACAAGCCTTTCTTGAAAAGAATGAAGACCCATTCCACTGCTTCTCGTTCCCAGAAGAGAAAAAACCTCAGGGTAGTTATCAGTGGACCCTTAGAAGATTGGACTGAGTTCATCAAAGAAGAGCTGGTGAGCGAAAGCTTCCACACGATGTCCGTCATTGGACAATGCCAGAGGAACCCCAGTAGCACTTGTACTGGTGATCCTGTCAATCGATGAGGCAAACATCTTTGAACTCAACTTCATCAACCACATTAGGGTGAGAGTCGGAACTCAACGCACCTAAGAACCATACACACAGACCACCACACTTCGACTTGTACCAAACCAAAGGAGGAAGCTGTCACCTGAGCAAACTGCGCACCTGGCACTATGGCTGCCTGAAAAACCCCAAGCACCAAAGAAAGCTCGTCTACAAGCCAACAAGCCAGCTCCCCCTGTCGAACTTCGTTTGGGGCCTACAACAAAAAATGCAGCCAACCAACGCACAGCAATAGCACCGTCAACAACAAGCCCCAGCGCAACTAATAATACAGAACAACTGAACGCCATAATACAGAACTAAAACGATCCCTTGATCAAGGATATCTCCCAGCCCCGCCGGGATCAATACATCCTCACCCAGGGAACCACCTTCCACTCAAAGATCCGACATGCAGGATAACCACAAATTCTATCAGGACCTGGAAATCCAGAATATGCACTTAGATAAATATGAGAACATAAAATTCACACACATTTTTCTCAACTACAAAAATGAAAAATAATAATAATAATAATAATAATAATAATAATAATAGTAATAGGTCACGAAAACAGACCCAACAGCAGAGAACCAGGCAACCAGAATCACAGAGCAGTAACAGAAGATCATAATGCAGCATGCAGTGGACTGAAGAAAATACTGACCAATCCAAAAGAAGTAAGGATAGACGAAAATACACAAAAAAATCCTCCAAAGAGAATAAACAACAACGGAAAAGCCAACAAACTAATCAAAGGCGGCAACGAGGCAATTAAAGAAATATTAAGACAACGCCCAGATTAATTGATTGCCGTTACGTTGGCAATCAACAACCTTGCGTACGCCACAGCAGCAACAATTCAGAATATTCTGATACCAGAAACAAAAGGGAATCGACCTAAAGCCAGAGAACAGGAACCATCATAGAAGCGAAGAATCCAGTGCCGGATAGCAACGCTGAGAAATGATCTATCATAGCTGAAAGAGACCCAAAACCCTGCAAAAAAATGGAAGTGAAGAAAAGAAAACTATTCGCGAAGTACCACATCACCTCATCACCAAGTACTCAACTTAAGGCAAAGCAATAAAAACTGAAACAACAAATAGCAGCTAAAGCCTACAACGATACACCGAGAGAAGAAACCAGTAGGTACTTTCAGAATTAAGAGTTCACGGAAAATGCACACAGGCTCAACAACGAGATATTAGGGAAGAAAAACGCAATCAGAGGGACGCCCAACGAGACAAAGATACAACAATACTGGAGAAGTATATGGCAAAGAGACATCAGACGCAATAGTACTGCGACCTGGATTCAAAAAGATTACGAGAAAACCTCCAAAATAAAACGCATGGAATGGCCTAGCCGATCAAGCTAGCAACCGATGGAACAGCAAACTGGAAAGCAGCAGGAATAGACGGCATACCAAACTTCTAGTGGAAGAAACCATAGAAGCAATACATGAAACCTTGGAAAATTCTTACAACGACATGATGAAAGATGAACGGGAGACACCTGCCTGGTTAACGAAAGACAAGACCCACCTGATTCTCAAATCCGAAGCCACTGAATCATATCGCCCCATAACCTGATTGAACAATGTATACAAAATCCTAACAAAGGTAATATCAGAAAGACTCTATTCACATCTAGTAGAAAATAATCTCTTTCCTGACGAACAAAAAGGCTGCATCAAGAACTCTTACGGGTGCAAAGACCACCTCTTGACTAGCAGCATGATCCAAAAAGACTGCAAGAACAACCGCAAAAACCTCTCAATAGTCTGTATTGAGTACAGAAAAGCTTTTGGCAGTGTATTTCACAGCTGGCTAGTAGAAACCATGAACATTATACCGAATCTCCACCACTACTAACTAATCTTCATAACGAAAACCATGGCTACTTGGAACATTGACCTATACCTGTCAACCGGATCAACAACCTTCACAATCAGAGAAATCAACATCAAGAACGGCATTTACCAAGGATATTGGCTGTCACCGCTACTGTTTTCCCCCTGAGTATCATTCTCAATAGGACAGGTACAGGATACACTTGCAGAAATGAGAAGCAAAAGATAAATCACCTCCTTTACGTTGATGATCTGAATTTGATAGTTAACTGGAAAGGGAATACTACAGAAGAACCAGGGGGTAATTCCATTAATTAGCCACCAACGAGTGCCCCTCATATCCTCATTTTTTTTTAATTTTTTAGCTGTGACTTGTCAAAGACCTGAGAAGTCCAAAAATCAATATTTTTTTTTTCTTGTGCAAAATTTAGCATGCAGAGCTAACTTCAAAAAATTGTAGTTCTTCTCCTAATTAAGTGATCGCCATCAAGCAAACTGCTAATTGTCAACAAGTCTTGTCTCTTTAAACCAACGTAAAAAAAATTAAATACCGATACCATTAAGGGTCTTTACCAATTATTTTAAAAATTCTTTTTTTTTCGTAAATAATGCAACTTCATGCATTCATATATTTTTAGGGCTACTGGCAAACAAAATTTTTTCAATGTATTTTGTTAACCAAGACCTTACTATATATAAAGGTAATAAAACATTTTAAAAGAATATCGGCTTGGTGTTAAAAAAAAATATTTTTTCTACAAACGTGTTAAAAATGCAATTTTTAACACCCCCTCGAAGCATTAAAAATGTTACTTTATCGCACAAGTGTTAAAAGTCTTTAAGGCACTAGTGTTAAAAATAAAACATCAAAATTTGAAAGCAAACGTCAAAAAAAGTTTGTATTTTTAATTATTTACATTAATATTAATGGTAAAATTTGAACAACTGAGGAAGCTCCTTCGGCCGCCTCCTCTATATTTTTCAAGGGATTGATGCAACCCTCTTTTTCTTGTGTATTTTGTTGCATATTTAGCAATAAGCTCACTGACCACGATAGACTATACGACAGACTTTCAAGAAACTGACGAGACATTTCATTACCTGTAAAACAAGGTGCTGGTTGTTTGAATTTTTTGACAAATATCAACTTCAATAATTTTATGTAGGAAAGATGCTTCCAATTTATTATTTATTTAAAAATCCAATTTGTCACTGGTTATTGCTTGTTATTGCCGTTTGTAGAAAAAATATTGTATGATATTTGTGTTAAAAGTATTTTTAAGGCACTTATGTGAATTCCAGAATTCGCTTCGCTCATTCTGCAAACTTTCATATGCGTGCCTTAAAAATGTACTTTTAACACTTATATCATAAATAACTATTTTCTACAAACGTGTTAAAAATGCAATTTTTAACACCGCCCCGAAGCATTAAAAATGCTACTTTATCGCACTAGTGCCATAAAGTCTTTATAGCACTAGTGTTAAAAGTGAAACATCAAATTTTGAGAGCGGACGTCAAAAAAAGTTTGTATTTTCAGTTATTTACATTGATAATAATGGTGAAATTTGAACAACTGAGGTAGCCCGATTGGCCGCCTCATCTATATTTTTCGAAGGATCGATGCAACTATCTTTTTCTTCTGTATTTTGTTGCATTTTTAGCAAAAAGCATTCCTGACCACGACATACTTTCAACAAACTGACAAGACATTTCGTTACCTGTAAAACAAGGTGCTAGTTGTATGGATTTTTTGACAATTTAATGTCAAATTCAAGAACTTTATGTAGGAAAGATGCTTCCAATTTATTATTCATTTAAAAATCCAATTTGTTAGTGGTAATTGCTTTTTATTGCCGTTTGTAGAAAAAATATTGTATGATATTTGTGTTAAAAGTATTTTTAAGGCACTTATGTGAATTGCACTTATATCATAAATAACTATTTGAAGTTCATGTTTCTTGAAAAATACTATTTTTAGCCATGTAAGGAGTCAAGAAGGCCATGTTTGAGTGAGGCGAATTAAACCTACTTAAGGTAGTTATCACAGGCGCTTATTGGTCTCTTATAATCACAAATAAAATTATTGTGTATTTTTGTTTTAGTTTTCCGGTGAACGCATATGTCTCCCCTGACTAAACCTAAAAAAATCGGTATTAATACTTGAATAAGGTGACAAAATATAAATTGAAGAACTAAGACACAATTTTCATAAATTTTGTAATATAAAAATTATTATGAACATAAACAACACGTATCACAACATGCACAACAAAACATTAGCTGAATTCTTGGCTGAATTTAATTGAACGAGAGAAAAAAATTTGAACTTTTACTTTAATCTTAAAGGAAAGAGAAAAAAAAATAGTAGATAGGTTTTTTATGTTTTGAAATTGATGTTCGGATGAAAATCCAGTTGCTCTCACTAGTTGGGTATGGTATAACCGAACGTCGGTACCATATGGTAAAGATCTTTGTACATAGCGACATATCACTAGTTTACTTCGTAATAAAGAAAATCCTTCTGTTATAATGGAAAATAATGGCAGGTATATCATTGCAAAACCAAGCCAAATGGAGCAATACATGATCAGCCTTTTTGATCATTAAGGCTATAATATTTTCACTCGTCATCCAAGAAGAAATTAATTCAGAAAAACCGTTCTTTGAAAGAAGGTTTCAATCTGCATTAACCATAAAAAATACCCGAACATTTCATTCCTTTATTCCTCTTGATAATACCATTATAGAAATCAGAAAAATTTCCGAGTCAGCTAAGTTTCTCCATTTTAAAATTAGTGAATAAAAAACATTTTGTTTTTTCTTTTTTTTTTTTAAATTAAAGTAAAAGTTCCGAATTATTATTTTCTTTAGTTCAATTAAATTCAGTTAATGTTTTGTTGTGTTAGTTGTTGTTTATGTTTATAATTATTTCTATATTACAAAATTTGTGAAAAGTGTGTCTTAGTTGTTTAATTTATATTTTGTCACTTTATTCAAGTATTTATACCAATTTTTTTCAGACATGTTTTACCCTTTCCAAAAATATACGATTTCTATATAGGTTTAGTCAGGTGAGACATCCGCGTTCACAGGACAGCTAAAACAAAAATACACAACAATTTTATTTGTGATTGTGGGAGACCAATAAGCGCATGTGATAACTACCCTAAGTAGGTTCAAATCGACTCACTCAAACATGGCCTTCTTGACTCCTGAAATGGCTAAAAAGAGTATATTTTGAGAAACATGAATTTCAAAATAATTTTTTTTTAACAGTAAGCCGATATTATTTTGAAATGCTTTATTGCGTTTATATAGGGTAAGGTCTTGGTTAACAAAATAAATTTAAAAAAATTTGTTTGTCAGTAGCCCTAAGAAGATATGAATGTATAAAGTTACGTTATTTACAAAAAAAAATTGAATTTTTAAAATAATTGGCAGAGACCCGTAACGGTATCGATATCTAAATTTCTTACGTTGGTTTAAAGAGACAAGACTTGTTAACAATTAGCAGTTTGTTTGATAACAATCACTTGATTAGGAGAAGAACTACAATTTTTTGTAGTTAACTTTGCATGGTAAATTTTGCACGGTCTTTAAGAAAAAGGTTAGGGAGTAAGAAAAAAAAAGTATTGATTTTTGGACTTCTTAGGTCTTTGTCAAGTCACAGTTAAAAAATAAAAAAAAACTGAGGGTATGAGGGGCACTCGTTGGTGGCTAATTAATGGAATTACCCCACGGGAATATTGAAAACCAAATTCAACGCCAAAAAACAAGAGCTCTGCCATTACAAACCTAGCAGTCCCGGTAATACAATACAGCTTCGACATCATCAAGTGGACGCTAGCAGAACTCAGAAAAATGGACAGACAAACCCGGAAGCTACTCAACATCCATGGCGAACTCCACCCCAAAGCCAACGTAGACCGGTTATACTTGCTAGGAGTCGGAAAAGGAAACCATCCAGTTGCATGATGGAAGTGGTTCACCCATGCAAATTTGAAAATAGAAACCGAAGCACTGGTAACTGCATGTCAGGAGCAAGCTATAGCCATTAACGATATGAAGGAAAGGATAATGAAGGCAGACATAGACCCAAAATGTAGACTATGTCACGCCCATTCCGAAACCATCCACCATAATATAGTGTCCTATGCTCTATCCTAGCGAAGAAAACTTACCTGAACCGCCACAATACAGCCCACCTATACTAGAACACGAGCTAGAACATCTGCAAAGAGTATGGAGTAAAAAAACATGAAAAATGGTACAAACAGAGCCCGGACCCCGTCATCGACACTCCTGAAATCACAATAATATGGGACACACAAGTGGAAACAGATCGGACCATACTAGCAAACCAGCCTGACATCATAGTGAAGGACAAAAAACAGAACACATGCATGCTAATAGACGTAGCAATCCCTTCGGACTAAAACATCACCCAGAAGGAAGCAGAGAAACGCTTGAAATACAAAGATCTACAAATTGAAATACAACGGCTTTTTAATTCAATGGCATGCCTTTTTCTCCACTTCTACTTCCACTAAACACCCATCTTGAGTCTATAACTTCAGCATTTTCTGGAGGCACTACCAATTTCCACGTTTCACTACTTTTTAATGTACTTTATACCTCCTTTATTGCATTCTTGCAACCACAATCCGTCTTCACAGCATCCTGATAATTCTGCGGCACATCTGCGAAGAAATTTCCTGCATTCAATGCCGCAAACAAATTTAAGAAATCATCGAGAACATAATCCTGTAAATGCCTTTGTTGCGCTCTATTTATTGTACTTTTTTTAAAATTTACTTCATAACTTTTCTTTTTCAGGTTCTGATTCTTCTATTTGAATTTGTTGTTCTTTTTCCTTATTGTTTATTGTTAATTCTCTATTTTTGTCACTCTCACGGGTATAATATTTTGATTGCTTTCCCTCTTCATTTCATTAAAAATCACATTTTTTGTATGAACCAACTTCCTTTCATTTATATCCCACAATCTATACCCATTGTCGACATACCCAACCATAACCAATTTTTCTTATCGGGGGGTTTCTTACTATTACAAATTTCTACTGGTGTCTTGTGATCTAAAGTTCTTTTCTCTAATCGGTTAATATATATATATATATATATATATATATATATATATATATAATATAGCAAGTTGCTCTAACCGTTTCTCCTTATGGACCGTGAGATAGGGCCTGTTTAGTGGAGTCATTTTTTTTCTCTGGCATTTTGAGGGATGAATGTGGCTAGTTAGCTGATGAGAATATAGGTGGTTTTAGTGCTTGCCACCTGTTCGAAATGTCAACAGAATGTTTCGCCGGAAAACTCGACTTCGAGCTGGGATTACCGTCTGGCGATTTTTCAGCGATATTTACACAACAAAACCTTTCATTCTCTCGATTACCAGACAAAAAGTAAACGCGGAAGGTTCTAATCTTTTCAGTTGAAAGTTAACACTCATCCCCACTTTTTCAGCTATTGAAAAGCATCTAGTATTTTTTATGGGTGAATTATTTATCAATGTCAATCTTTTATTTAGAAGCCAAAAAATTTGAGATCATTAAAAAAAAAAATCCTCATGTAAATCAATTTTTTTCCTCCTGCAAATTTTCGAACAGGTGGCAAGCACTAAAACCACCTATATTCTCATCAGCTAACTAGAACATCCCTCAAAATGCCAGACAAAAAAAAATGACTCCACGAAACAGGCCCTATCTCACGGTCTATTACATTTCTTTATCTAATCCTGGATCAAAAATAAGCACCTTGCCTTTTCAATCAAAGTACGGTTAAACCGTTCGGCCAATCCATTTTGTTCCAGAGTATACCTGACTCTATATTGAATTCTTATTCTAATGCCTTTTTCCTCACGATATTTCTTGAAATCTGTCGATATGTACTACCCTCCGTTGTCACATCTCAATTTTTCAATATGCATGTTAAACTTTGCCTCTACCATCGCAACATAACTTTTCAGTTTGTCAAATGCCTCTGACTTATTATTTAGCAAATATGTGTTACAAAAATGCGAGTAATGGATTATAAATGTCATAAAATATGAGTTACTGTCGTGTGTAACTGGCTCAGTGGAGACTGTGTCCAAAACTCTACTTGCCTTTCTATCTGAGGGTGTATCTTCAAATAGACACTCTGTTTACTTTGAAATTGCACATACTTCACACAAACCTGGTCCTGGATACTTTGCAGAGTGACCCATTTTTCTATGTTGTAACCATATTTTCTCTTCTGTGCTCAATGTTGTGTTTGCCCTAGCTTTGATCTCAAGTTTAGAAAATACAAGTTTCCTGTTAATTTTTCTTCAAGCGCCACTACTTAATTTTTGATTATTTGTACTTTTCCTTCTTTAAATAGTACCTCATAGCCATTTTCTTCTAATTTCCGCACAGATAACAGGTTATACAACAACCCTTCACACATCCAAAAAAATTTTAAAGTAACTTTTGTTCCATTATCAGTTTCCAATTCAAGATTTCCTTCAATTTTTGCCTGAATATTTTGTCCTTCTTTTGCTACATTGATTTTCCTACTTACCACCTTCTTTTCAGGGATATATTTACTCTGCCAACTGACTTCCAACAAGATGATTAGTTGCCCCGCTATTTACCACAAAGCTAATCTAATCTTCACATAGCCACCTCCATAGCTGCCTCTAAAACCTTCTCTATATCCTTGATGATCTCCATGGAAACCTCCTCTGTAACCCCCTCGGTTTTGAGGACTATTCTGACCTCCTATGTCCGATTTCATTACAAAAATTACATCTAAAAAGAAACTGTTTATTTTTGCTCGCTCTCAGTACTTACACTTGAACCTCCTCTATTGTAATTTTTTCCTCTAAAATAGTCTTACCCCAAAAGCCCTATTTGGTTTGCTATAATCATTCTCTTTAGCTTTGTTCTTCCATTAACAACTTGCTTTTTACAAACTCACGGTCTACAGCGGCTTGATTTTGACAAAACAATGTCTATGGCTGTCGTTACACTTTGGAAGGAATCTGGTAATGCTGAAAGAAGTTGTATCTAATATAAGTTCATTTTTATTTATGCGCTAGTGTCCAGTATATCTTCCGCTGTATTCTTTTCTTTCACTGATTCCAAAATATTATCAGATAAACACTGGATAATTATTGTTCTTGCCTTGACATCTGCCCTGCCTCATTATAGAATTGATCATGTGGATTTAATATCATCATCGATTCGTTTTCAATTCACCACTAACTTTTTGAGACACTGTCGTTTAATTTAGGACTAACCTCCTTCGGTGGCTGACTCCGTTTTATAGATCGTCGTTGCTTCTAGAATTTACTAGATAATCTGCTGTCCTTTCGTATTCTGGACTATTGCGCCGAGAGATTTAAAACAATACATACTCAAAATCGGACTCATAAGCTCTTCCAGTTTTGTGACTTTCTGTTTATGTTGGATGCGGCATGAGCAACCTTATGTTGAATATAGCATGGACACTTTTATATAACCATTAATACCTAGGCATATCGTATGTGACCATATTCCCCTTTACTATTTGGTAAGTTTTTTGATGTATATATACATCCTAATCTTGTAGAATTTATACTGATGATGGATCTATGATAGATCCGAAACATGTTCAACCCCCGTTTCAACTGATTATATTTTTTATAGAATAAAGAGTGAAGATAGACTATGTGTTTTACTCCAGTTCTTTAATACATACTTTGGTATGCTCTTATCGACTCTGTGCTTTGTATAGCCATTTGTAATGCTTTTGATTTTTGGTCGATTTAAGAAAAGAGAAGCTCAACAATTCTTGCATTGGTGCAGATAATTGTGGGCCTAGAATATCGGCAAAAACCTTATTAACTATTAAATACGATTGTTCGAAACTCTAAGCGCAATAGACAAAATAGAGATGTCCGGAAAATGCGCGATTCCACGTGTGGGAAAAACTCTCCCCGTGAAACTCACGGTGTCGATGATTATCTGGCATTTCGTGTTTCAGACGCGACTGGGACACAGCAAACGCGAACGTCGAAACAAATCGCCCGGCCGACAGGAATCGTCCGAGTACGCTGCCGATTTGTCAAGCGAGCACAGCAGCCCCAGTACTGCCAGTCCTAGACATCGAGGATACAATAGGACAGGTAATTAATTTAATATTTTTAAAAAAAATGAAAAATTATCAGGTGTTTATGTTTTACTTATGCAACATTTTACATCTATTTTTTTGTTGTTGAAAATTACCCTTTTTTACACGAGGAAATAGTTTGTAAGGCATGAGCCCTCGCCTGAGCCCATTGAAAACTTCGTTAGCTACAGGCCGGTTCAGTGGGATAACAACCATGATGCCATCATAAGGTGTAAGTGAGCCTACTACACTTTATTTTTTTCCAAGATAGAATCTGACATTGTTAACTTTGAAACATAAACAATGCCGCCTATTGGTTGAAAGATGCCATTTGCAGGTGTTGCATTGTAAAACTGATGTCAACCTGTAGGGACACCTCATTTTGCGACTAATCAAGGCCAAGCGGTATTGTTTATGTTTCAAAGTTGACAATGTCAAAATCTATCTTGGGAAAAAATAAAGCATAGATGTTATTATTTCACCGAAGCATTACAAAGCACACAAATAATTAAACTTTTTGTGCTTTGTAAAACTTTCTCATTTGTTATGCTCCCTTGTGCACTGACGAGAACTTGCAAGTTCGAAACCGGTCTGTACCTATCTAGCGAAGTATCCAATGAAATATACATCATCATTGACATTAGAAAATCGTTATCGATGGTTCTTGTATCGCTTTGTAGAAAAAATTGCAGAAAGTAACTTGAACTTGACTGCTCAAATAGCGGTCGTGTACGAGAAAATTCAACTTTCCGCACTTGTTAGCATAATTTATTGTCTGAGTCAAGTCACGTTACATGACTTCATTGTTTGCAAAGTATGGAATGAAGTGAACTCTTTCGATTTGCATTATTATACTTTTTCTTCACAGTTGCGTGATTGTTTTCATGGATAAGAAAAGTGTAGTTTTGTAGGGAAAATATGTTTATGCAAAATAATTTCAATAGAAACTATTAATTTTTAACTACTCACACGCAGTCCTAATAAAATGCCTGGAAAGTGATTATTTTTAAATTCTCAAAAGCGAAAGATTCAGTTTTCCACTTCAATAATTTTACAATGTCGTTAATCCTAATTAGAAAGTTTATTACTCGTCAAAAGGCTTTTCAATGTGCCAAAAACGATAAATCAGTTCGAAGGGAATTAGTTCCAGAACCGTTTCGAATTGCATTTTGCGTATATGAAATTTCAAATTCCGTCCCGATGTTTTAAGTAGTCAGCTGATTAAAATAGAAAAATAAAATAAAATCATACATTTTCCGATAAACTATAATATAGGGTACAAGATATACATTCAAAATATTCGTTGTGAACCGCCTCATACATATTTCATGAGTTTCATTATTGTGTCTGCGATATAAGCAGTAATATTTTGTGGTTCAATTTAGAGCTGCATGATAAAAAATAGAAAAATTCTCTTCTTAAGCAAAATAGGTCAACTTAAGAGATCGATAGTGCAAGATTTAAAAATACGATCCTCGGCAATTTCTAAGTGGATCTTAAGCCGTCCTAACTCAAAGCAATCTCGTGCGATAAATGGAGCTTAATTATGGATTAACACCAGCTTAGAATGTTTTTAAGTCCTTCCGACGAGATATTTCGAAATTTCCTCCTCCAAGAGAAATATTTGGTTTCATTTGAAGGGTGCAATTGTTTGAAATTGAACTTTGTCAAGGGTCAGCCCTAAATTCACGCTACTCTATCTAATTTGAATATTTTGCTAACTTTTTTTTATTTAATTTGTCTTGTTTTATAAAAATATTGTTAAAATTTCAAATATTCACCGCCAGAGGGCGGAAATCGGTGAGCTATAGTTCATAGTTCCATCAGGCCACAGCGGTCACCAGGGCGGACACCATCAACCCATTAATAACAAATTCGAGCAATTTTTATCAGTAATTACCATCTCTGGTCTTATATAATGGCGTATATAGGGTGTTACAAATTCATGAGTAAGTATGGGGATCGCCGATAACCATAAGAGATACAAGGTCGGTTAAATAGGGGCAAAGTTACGCAATTTTTTGCTCACCAAAATACCGTGGCATTATCAAATTTGAAATCTGACGGCCATCATTTCTTAACCTTGTCAGAAAAAAATTAAATTTTATTTCTGGATTTTCATCAAAAGATGCCGGTGTAAACCCAGTCATTTCGATAGAGTTGATACAGAGCGCCATTTATGACTAATTAAGTCAACTATAGAAATTGCATTGGCTAGCTTTGGGTGCGTTTACATCAGAACATTGAAATATTATAGAAATAAGAAACTTTTACTGATTATAGTTGTTTACTTATAGTCGGGGAGCTGGCGTCGAAAATATGCAAGAGTTTTCGCAAGGCTCATATTTTCAGAATGAGTAGCATTTTAGTGCTACAAAGCTAGGCTACAGTCAGCAGTTCCAGTTCCGGGACACCTGGCGCTGAGATGCGCGCAAAGGTGTATTTTTAATCAACACCTCGCAACAGTTTTCGCAAAGCTGAAAATTTGCAAAGAGCATGCGAATATAATGTAGAACCATAATTTAACAGTCAGACAAAGAAATACGGGGACACGTAGAGTCAGCGCGACTTTGAAGTGGTCAAAAAAATGACGCCACCGAAAGTGTTTTCGCATGGCTGAAATTTGGCAAGGTAACAGTAAAAACAATATATTTATTGAAAAAAACTGTCAGACACTTCTATGTCGGGACCCCGCCAGTCAGCAGTCGATTAAAGTGATATAGGTGGTAGCGCGCGTCAATAAGCATATATCCATGTCGAATAATAATTTCACCAAAAGTGTTTTCGCATAGCTGAAATTTGGCAAGGTAATAGTAAAAACAATATATTTATTGAAAAAAACAGTCAGACACTTCTATGTCGGGACTCTCTCAGTCAGCAGTCGATTAAAGTGATATAGGTGGTAGCGCGCGTCAATAGAATTTTACTCTATATATATCCATTTCGATGAATAATTTTATTTTTATAATTCAAATTATTTGGAATCGGAAACGGTAAAATAAAATTGTACATGCAGTTAAAAATATTAAAAAGTTTGCGGTTAGAAAAAAGTCCGATTCGTATAAATATTACTTGACCATTTAATCAGCAGTACATTGATAGAATATAGTAATTAAATAAATTCAGTTTTAATTATATTTATTTACGAATAATGTATAATGTGCGTATCATATTTGTGATTTTGGCAGTATAATGACATATGTTATTCCTCCAGGGATTAATGACGAGTAGCGGGATTAATGGTCATTATTCCACAAAAGTGTCAGTGTCAAACGTGTAGTGCTTGTGGATTTGTATTGAAAATTATGAGACGGATGAAATTTGTTCATTGAAAATCTCAAATAAATTAATTTGTCGTAAATAAAGTAGAGTATACTACTCGCAATAATGGCTATTATTCCCTCGGAATGTTACTCCCTCGCCGCTAACGCGGCTCAGTTCGTAATAATCCTCGGGAATAATAGCTATCATTATTAACTCGTGGTATAATCTACTATTATTGTAGTTTCATTAAATACTTATAATCGTCGCCGATTTTATAAAATTCAAAAAAAAAATTCTAATCACTTAAATAGAAAAAAATTAATGGGGAAAAATTACAAAAATGAAATTCAATTTTCCAAATCACTGTCATCGTGTTCTTCACCACTTTCTTCGTCAGAATAAAATGCTACTGCTCCGTATTCTTCGACACCCTCTGTACTTGTGGATTCCGAATCTGCGTAAAACAAATATTCAATGATAAGTAATCACTCACATTAACAAACAAAATTTCGAATTATATCTATGAATTTATTAGCCAAAATTACCTGCAGATATTTCATCCGGTTGAATGATTACGTCCGAAATAAAATTGGGGAGCTGATCGCCTTCGTACCAATCGAAATTATACCGGCCATCAGCGAATTGCCAACCATTTAGCTCGGGCATCATGGAAGTCGGCACTTTTTCATCGGCGTGACTCCAAATATTTGAAATATACGCAGATCTTTTCATATGCTTTATTAATTCTGCCTTACATGGTGGTAAATTAGAAGCATCGATGCTTTTTGTAGCGATTTTGAAAGCGTCGCTGGTGTCATTAAACGTGTAGGCTCTATTGAAAAGTATGAAGCGAGCTTCGTTCACATTGTGTGTGTTTTTTATGCTATATAGTTGGCAAACTAATTTTTCTATTTCTTTTTGAATTTCCTCTGTAAAATTATCATTCGATGAACTCAAATTTTGAAATGCATCCTGCAACGTTCTCGATGCTTTCAAGATGTTATACGGCCGTTTCTTTCCCTTTCTAAAAAAATCCGGATTGAAATCGCATCCGGTAAACGCATGAAAAGCAGGAAGCGCTGCACATAAAGACTGACCCATTTTTTCATAGAGCTGGGTTACGTTGATATTAAGGTGGATGTTACCAACTCCAACTTTCATCCAAATCTTCACATTACCTTTTAGTTTCATCATATTGCCCAGTAGAATGACCAGTATATCGGTATCGGAACACCGAATCGATATATTTGCGTCATTTTCAATTTGACAAACATGATGTACAATTTTTGTGTCCGCCTCTTCATGATCTGGACATAACAACGTATCATCAATGCTAGTAATGACGAATTCATCAATTACTTCGAATTTATGACAGGAAATGTAATTGATATAGAATATTTTGTTTTCGAAGAACGGTAACATTTCCTGTTTTCCCCAATGTGTTATTAAAAAATTCACGAAAGCTTGTTTGAATTTTTTATTTCGCAGTTCTCTCACGAAGTCAGCTGGTCGACATTGTTCTTCTCCAGTGATATGATAATCACCCTTGTCCGATGTGTCCCGAAGGGATGACAGTGATTTGGAAAATTGAATTTCATTTTTGTAATTTTTCCCCATTAATTTTTTTCTATTTAAGTGATTAGAATTTTTTTTTTGTATTTTATAAAATCGGCGACGATTATAAGTATTTAATGAAACTACAATAAATATAATTAAAACTGAATTTATTTAATTACTACATACTATCACAGTACTGCTGACTAAATGGTCAAGTAATATTTATACGAATCGGGCTTTTTTCTAACCGCAAACTTTTTAATATTTTTAACTGCATGTACAATTTTATTTTACCGTTTCCGATTCCAAATAATTTAAATTATATAAATAAAATTATTCATCGAAATGGATATATATATATAGAGTAAAATTCTATTGACGCGCGCTACCACCTATATCACTTTAATCGACTGCTGACTGAGGGAGTCCCGACATAGAAGTGTCTGACTGTTTTTTTCAATAAATATATTGTTTTTACTATTACCTTGCCAAATTTCAGCTATGCGAAAACACTTTTGGTGAAATTATTATTCGACATGGATATAAGCCTATTGACGCACGCTACCACCTATATCACTTTAATCGACTGCTGACTGGCGGGGTCCCGACATAGAAGTGTCTGACTGTTTTTTTCAATAAATATATTGTTTTTACTGTTACCTTGCCAAATTTCAGCCATGTGAAAACACTTTCGGTAACGTCATTTTTTTGACCACTTCAAAGTCGCGCTGACTCTACGTGTCCCCGTATTTCTTTGTCTGACTGTTAAATTATAGTTCTACATTATATTCGCATGCTCTTTGCAAATTTTCAGCTTTGCGAAAACTGTTGCGAGGTGTTGATTAAAAATACACCTTTGCGCGCACCTCAGCGCCAGGTGTCCCGGAACTGGAACTGCTGACTGTAGCCTAACTTTGTAGCACTAAAATGCTACTCATTCTGAAAATATGAGCCTTGCGAAAACTCTTGCATATTTTCGACGCCAGCTCCTGGACTAAAAAAAAAAAAAGGGTAAATTTTCAATTTTCCCAAAGGAGGGTTGGAGCAACAGTTAAGGAATTTTTGGTTCATTGAAAATATTCAAATTTGCTGCTCAATTGGTCAGCTATTGAGCTATCAAACTCAACTTACCACTTATTATAGAGAATTTAATGCTTTTCTTAATGGTGCATAATTTATTTTGATTTGCTTGAATTTTGATGATAATGTTAGCAAGTTTTCTTAACCTTGTCAGGTTTTTTAGAAAATTGAGAATTTCTTTTTTGATTTTTTTTCTGTTTCAAATGGTAATTTCAACATAATGTTAGAATGTTTTTTGACTAATTTAGACCCGTTCTTCCGATTCGAAAAGTCAAAATTCCGTAAATATAAAAAATAAAATTTTGTGGCGGGCAGTCGATGATTCAACCTCTATCTGCTTTCGATCGAGGGACTCTGTAATTTACTCGGGAAAGTTACAAAATGCAAAGGCACAAACACTACACCGGAGACTCACTATAGTATATTGTGTACTTAGGTGGATAATGTGCTTTTCCTCCGAAATACGCATATTTTTTTTCCTGCGAACGCTTAAATATCTCTCAAATGTTTGTCTTCTTGTTTCCATTATTCAACAGTAGGAGAATTACTTTCTAAGCCTAGGCCGGGTAAGTGATTCCTGTACTGGCATACAGTGATTCCTTATTGAAAGATAATTAAAATACCAGAATATTAGATTTTGGAACCTGTCAACCGGTCGAAAATGTTAACATTTCTTGTCAATCGCAGAAAAAATAACTTTATTTGAATATACGAAAGTTACAACACACTTCAACAAACGTCAAGTCATTTAATAATTGTCCATATGACAGTTAACAGTTAAAAACTACAAACAGGGTGGCCAGCTTAGAGGATTATGTTACAATTTCTCCCTCTTTACTTTACGATACGTCCCGTGAGTATGAATGAAATTATTATTGGCAACCGAACTATTTTGTTTT
Organism: Ceutorhynchus assimilis; assembly: GCA_917834065.1. Classification (NCBI taxonomy): domain Eukaryota; kingdom Metazoa; phylum Arthropoda; class Insecta; order Coleoptera; family Curculionidae; genus Ceutorhynchus; species Ceutorhynchus assimilis. The sequence goes on from OU892287.1 coordinate 14,291,974, forward strand.
ACAACCAGTCTTCTGGAATGAGTTAAGTCTCTTGGTACTGCGGAGTTACTAGGGTCCCCATCATCCTCTTCATCTGTAGCATGGGGTCTTCCACATTTTCGAAGAGGTGTAAGTGGATTTGAGTCTTTATTTTGACAAGACCTAAACGGCGCGGCGTCAAAGCAGATACATGGTACTTTTCTAATATAGTATGCGGAGCCTGGGGTGAGGAGATTTCATAAGAGGTAGGTGATACGATTTTGGATACTACATAGGGACCATCTCGCTTTCGTGCTTTTGAAGTGTACGAGTCTTTGGCCTTACTTAGGACATGTGAGTTGACCAGCACTTTATCTCCACACGAGTATTTGGGAGCGGCACGAAGGCTTTTATCTACATAGTATTTTGCTCGATCTTGCTGGATCTCGTTGTTGCCACGAGCTTCTTGGACTATGTCACTGAGGCATTCCAAGTACGGAGTTATCTGACTCACAAAGTTGTCGTTTTTTACAATGGCGCGAGGGTCACGATTCACATCGTCTGGAGTCCTCAATTCTCTCCCGAAAGTAAGAAAGGTGGCGCTGAAACCTGTGACTTGTGATTGGCTTATATTTATTGAAAACCTAATGGCTGGTAGCTTATTTTTCCATTTTGTATGGTCATCTTGCACCAGGATAGAAAGTTGGGTTTCCAAGTCTCTATTTTTTCTCTCAACCGGGTTTAATTTAGGACGATAGGCCGAAGTTAGTGTCTGCTTGACGAGGCAATGTGCAACTTGCTGCATTACTGAGCTCACGAAGTGCACACCGTTGTCACTCTTCGGGGTACACCATAGCGAAAAATTATTTCATCTACTAAGGAACGAGCACAATTTTCTGAAGATGCTATCTTAAGTGGAAATATCTCCACCCCATCGGCTTGATGTATCTTCCATGATAAATATCCACCTGTAATTATCTTTGGTCTCAGGTAGAGGTCCAAATAGATCAATTGATATTATTTCAAAACGTTGGGACTGAACAGGAGTTTGAAGTTGTCCTACTGGCTTTAGATTTGAAATTTTTTATCTTTGGCATTCACACTTGTTGACAGTCGGCTATATTTCTGCGCATACCTGGCCAGCAATAGCGACTGGCTATTCTTTGGCGAGTACGCTCTATTCCATAATGACCACTTTTTTTGGTAAGGTGTGGAAATGCGCCTTATGCACACTCAGTTCGACGTGAACTGGGTAGTGTAGGGCTCTCTCTTCATGAAGTGCAATAAAACCACACCATCTGCAGGGACTGGACTGCTGTGCCCTGCTTCCAGTTACGGACTATTCAGCCTGATTAACCGGTGTTTCATTTTTGGTGAACCTTTTTACTCCCTTTGGTAAGAGCGCCTCTTTGTTCTGCGTCTATGTGCTTTGTGCTGTTTGTTTGTCATTTCTGTATGATAGTGTTGTTGTGGATCCTCCCTGCGGCAGCTATTCCGGGAGCAACTGTTCCTGGATGCTTCTAAACAGATTCTTGGGCCTTTTGTAGTAGGTACTGTGTAGCTGCCTTTCTTCTGTTGGATCGTAGGCCGTCAGGTTTCGAAGATCATCGCTCGGGTGAGTTGCACTATTAACATGAAATTTGGTTGCTCTATTCAAAATGAATTTTTTCAATGAAATCCATTTTAAGTCTCTGTAGAGGTCTGAGTTTCTCATATAATGGCGCATCTGCAGCTATACGTAAGCTCTTATTTTCTGTCTGTTCCATCTTCTTCATATGGCTATTACATACATGACCCCAGGTAGTGGATGCGTATACCATTCCAGCTGTGATCTTGTGACTGCTTTAATGATGTTAATTTTAACTCGTAAGTTCATGGAGCTCCTTCTGGCTTCTACCGAAAATTGGGTATAATTGGTAAATTGCCGCTTTTGCCTTGGTTGTTGCCTTTTTGGTGTGAGACCCCCATGTAAGCCTTAAGTCCATGTGGAGACTTAAGTATTTGAGCTCATTGCTACATGGAATTATTTCACCTCCTATTATAATGTTGGGTCCTTGTATTAATCTTCTTTTTTGGAATATTATTGCCTGCGTTTTTGCTGCATTGACTTTGACCTTATTTAGGTTGCACCATTTCGAATTGAATCCATTTGATTTTGAAGGTATCTACCTATTGATCATTGTGGTGTTCCGGTGTCTGATCATTATAGACTGTGAGATAGGAGCTGTTTAGTGGAGTCATTTTTTTTTGTCTGGCATTTAGAGGGCTGAATGTGTCTACTAAGCTGATGAGAAAATGGGTGATTTTAATGCCTGCCTCCCGTTCGAAAATTTGCAGAAGAAAAAAATTGATTTACATGAAGAATTTTTTTTTAATGATCTCAAATTTATGGCTTCTAAATAAAAGATTGACATTGATTAATAATTCACCCATAAAAAATACCAGATGCTTTTCAATAGCTGAAAAAGTGGGGATGGGTGTCAACTTCCAAGAGAAAACAAAAGAACCTTCCGCGTTTACTTTTTGTCTGGTAGTCGAGAGAATGGAAGGTTTTGTTGTGAAAATAACGCTGAAAAATCGCCAGACGGTAATCACAGTTCGAAGTCGAGTTTTCCGGCGAAACATTCTGTGGACATTTCGAACAGGGGGCAGGCATTAAAACCACTTATATTCTCATCAGCTAACTAGTCACATTCATCCCTAAAATGACAGACAAAAAAAATGACTCCACTAAACAGGCCCTATCTCAGGGTCTATTATAGACGTGACGTCGGCAAATAGTGCTGTTTTTGTGCAAGGGTTGGTTGGGAGGTCGCTTATGAAAAGGCTGCAAAGCAAGGGCCCTAGGACAGAACTTTGGGATTGGGATACTCATGCCTCAATTATTCTGGTACAAGATAACTGGGCTGGAACTCTGTAACGGATAGAGATCCTTATCCCTATCGCTATGGCACTTGCTGTCTTCTTCTCTCTTATCGAAATCAATAGAGAGGGGACGCCACTAGAGATAGAGATATTGATCGCTATCCGTTACAGAGTTCCGGCCCTGGTTCCCTATCCTCACTTCAAACTCACGGTTTGTGAGATAGCTGTGAATAAGTTGGCACCATTTAGGGTATAGATTCCAAGCTCCCATCTTTTCTATCAGTCTTGAATGCCACAGCTTGTCAAACGCTCTCTCCACATCAAGCATTACAGCTTCGGTTGCCATTCTGAAGCCCTCTGTGATGTATTCTGTTATGCGCAGTGTGTGTTGTTCAGCCGAGTGTCCTGTCATGAATCCAAACTGGAAATTTGGAATAAGTCTCATATTTTCTATTTCCTGTGACAGTCTTTTCTTCAGCGTTCTTTCAATGATCGTGCCTAAGGTGGGTAGGAGACTAATTGGTTGGTAACTGTCAGGAGACTTGGCATCTTTACCTGGCTTCTTTAATAGTATAATATTGGACTTTTTCCAGATTTTTAGATAGTCATTATTCCTAATGATGGCGTTTGCCAGGTTTGCCAATGCTGTTGACGTTCTTGGAGGAAGTTCTCTAACCATTTTGTATTTAACCCCATCATTACCGGGTGCTTTCTTGATCTTCAATCCCTTTATTAGTTTTGTGATTTCACCTGGGGTGATGAAATTGATGGCAGTCTTTGGCGTGAGCAAGCTCAATAATCTCTGAACTTCCCTGTCTGTTGCTATTATTTTTGTTATTTTTGATGTAGAATTAACACTTTTATTACCAATTATCTTAATCATAAAATTTTCCAATATAATGAATATGTGCTCTACATTCTCGTTTTCTATTTGGTTCAATGTGAAGACTCGCTCGAGTGTGTCAGCAAATGCTTCTGCTTTTTCAGCATCAGAAAGGGCTATTGCATTAAATCCATTTATGGGGGGAATTATAGACTTGATTCTTCTTAAGGCTTTTTCCATTTGCCACGCCGATTGATTGGCTGTGTCTAATCTTCTCAGTTTTTCATTCCAGTTGTTATCTCGATGTTGTTTGAGTGCTGCTTTCATAACATGAGAGTGTTCATTGAGTACTTGCTTTGCTTGTTTTCTTTTAATAGTGGTGTATCTTCTTCCGAGTCTTCTATTCTCTCTAATAATCGCTTGGAGGTTGGCTGGGAGAGATTCGATTGACCCTTTTTTAATGTTTTTCGTCAGTGAGTAACTTTCATAAGCATTCATATTTACATTAGTATAAGACACTGCAGCTTCTTCTATTTCATCATTGGTTCTGATCTTTGGAAGCGGAAAGGCGGTCTTGGAATTATTTTTGATGGCAGATCAGTTTGTGATCGTTTTCTTGACAATATACACACTTGTTTGACCTCTTCCCAACGGTAATGTTATGGGGTTGTGATCTGAAGAACCACAGTTGATGGTTGCAATATCAAATTCTTGTGTAATAATTTTTAACACAGGAATGTCAAGTATTTGTGGCCTCGAGAATGTGGAATGTACGTTGGACTTGTGGGCCCTATCACAAAGGCTCCTTGGTTCTCGGCTATGTTGCATAATAATGTACCATTTCGGCATTGCTGTGTGCTGTTCCATAGAGGAGATTTGCAATTCAAATCTCCCATAATAACCTTGGGTTTATTGTCGTTTATAAGATCAGAGAAGTTTTTTTTTCTTAGCTGCTCTCTTGGATTTCTATCGGCTGTTGTAATGGCAGTCTTGATTCCGTGTATTGTTGCGATTATTGCCAGATTTTCGATTAGGGATTACGCCTTCTTTGTGTTCAATTAAGGAGTGTGTGACGTCTTTCCTTACAAGGAGTGCCACTCCTCCTTGTACAAAAGGGGTTATCATTTCAGTAAGTTTGGTTGTCTTATTGGAAGGGCATCCTGTGGTCATCGACCATTTTGGTTTTCTGCAAAGCCATAAGATGCGGCTGGTGTTTTTTCAGGAATAGCTCCACTTCTGTCCTCCGCGTACGGAGTCCGTTAACGTTCCAAGATGCGACTAGGAACTTATTCATTTAGGTTTTTCAAGGTATTAGTCCACTGCCTGCAGGATGGCTGGGAGATGTCTTCATTAGTTCAAATGTTTCTGTCGCTTCGTCGTTCTGGATTGGATTTTTGTTGGCATTGGTAGTGTTCTTGACATTTATATTTTTGTTCTGCCGGTTTTCACTGCTCGTTGTCCATTGTAGGTATTTCTTGCAGCCACGATAGCTGGCTGGGTGTCTTTTTTCTCCACAGTTAACATGTGTTGCGTTAGTTTCTTCCTGATTTGTCGGCTTTTGGCGGAGTACATTTGTTTTGAGGCGTGGCCTTTTGCGCATTTCACGCAACGTTCTGGCATATTGCAATTAGATTGTGTATGTCCAAATCGCTGACAGCGAAAACATTATGATGGCATGTTGGACTTCCTTTTTGTTTCGAATTTGACAACCATGTCAATCAATCTGGTAGTTTCATCAATTTTTACCGTTGCGGTTTTTACCAAGAATAGGGGAAGTGGCTTCTTTGGTCTCCTAGATGTCATACGTGTCATTTCTAGTTGTTCATAACCTTTTAACTCTAGCCCCTCTCTCATAATTTGTGTGTGTGTTCATCATCGAGTCCCCTCATGACTACATGAACATTTTTGCCTTCCTCTAATTTGTAGGTGTAATACGGTCTGTTTTGCTTGTGCAAAAAAGCCGTGATTCTACGGTGATCCTCTGGGGTACTTACAAAAATCTTAGTATCTCCACCCATTTTCTTCGCTTTTTCAAAAGCAATATTGTTATTTTTTAGTTCCTTCCTGGTGAGGATCCAATTTTAGCTTCCGTGGATAACCACTGGCGGGATTTGTTTAATCTTATCTGCATAGCTGATGACCTCCTCGGTTTCCATATCATTTTGTGATACTTCTTCTTGATCCAGGCGAGGACTATGTTCCTTTCTAGGAGATTTTCTTTTTTGGAAATTGATTTCCGGCCATTCACTATCAGCTGTGATTCGTTTGGTGGTTGCCACCTTACTTTTTCCCTCTTGTTCCTTTTGGTAATTGAGAATTCTTTCACTTAACTCATTCATCTATATTTGAAGTGTTTCTATTTCTTTGTTTGCTTTGCAAATTCCATCTCTTGCTTCAGAGAGCCTTTTCTTTAGCTTGGTGATTTTTGCATCTTTGTCAGCTTCGGCGCCTCTAGCTCTCTTCATGTTGTGGATTCTGGGCATTCTGGGGCATAACCCAGAATCTAAAGTCTTTTTTTCTAACTTTCACTTTTACTTCGGGTTCAATACTACGTAGCATTGGCAAACCCAGAATCTAAAGTCTTTTTTCTAACTTTCACTTTTACTTCGGGTTCAATACTACGTAGTATTTTTCCGTAAAGCGCATTTTTCCACAATTTCATGAGAGCGAACGAACACTTGCTGCATGCGGTGCAGTACACGAAAAACTGAATGACCACTTAACGGTAAGTCATGGTATTTGAATAATATCTCGGGAATCTGTGATTTGGGCACAACTTTTTGTGCTTCTTCTTCGTCCAACTCTGGTACGTACCTAAACAGTACGCCGATATGCATGCAGTACCCTCATTCGGTCCATTCCTTAAAGTCGAGGTTATTTTTGTCCATATTTCCAAAAGTCTGTATTATCTTATTAATATCTGAGTCATCCAACTGTTCACGGCGAATTTCAGCTCCATTTTCTCCTGGCAAATTCACGGTTACCAAGTTTGCTGTCATTTTTTGGTCTGGTGGTCGTGATAGCATATCCGCAATGACATAAGTTCGGCCTGGTGTATAGTTTAATCTGAAGATCAAAAGATTGAAGTGCCAAAGCCCATCTGGCTAAACAGCCTGTTGGCGAATTCCATGTCATCAGCCATCGCAATGGTTGATGATCAGTTTTGACAACAACGATGCACATTCTAGGTAACCACGGAATTTATTGGTTACGGCCTATACAACAGCTAAAGCCTCTCTTTCTGTGGGTCGTTCGTCTGTATCCTCCCCCTGAAGCAGACATGCTCCAAAAGCATAGGAGGAAATGTCAGTCTTCAGAATAAAGGGCTGACTCGAATCAGCTTGGTGAAGGATTGTACTGGAAGTTAGCAATGATTTCACCTTTTCAAATGCTTGATTTTGACTATGGCTCCAGGTCCAAGTAACCAAAAGCATACCTTAATGATAAAATAGCTTCATCAGAACTGTTTATCGATTACTTAATTTCCTGCCACCAGGTAGCAGCAGCATTATGCAGTAGCTTTGAAAGTCCTTTGAGAGCATGCTGGTCTGGTATATTAAGGCAATTTTTGTAAACAGTTATGGCATCGATGAACGCTTCTACATCTTCCTCGATATTTCCACTAAACCTAGATTTGCAAAAAAGGATAGGTATAGTATGACGGCGATATTTCCTAAATGAAACTGAAATGACAGTTTCCAACGGAAAGAACATTAATACAGAATTAAACTGTTGAAACTCCAACCGTATTCCAGATCCTAAATGCTATGTCATCTTTATCTTGGACACACTGTATACTTCTTTACCGGGTAGGGTGTCCGCCGATTATTTTGTGTCCGCTATGGCCTGGGAAGTTATCCAATTTGCGTCCGCTATGGCCTGCTGCGATAAAAAGTATCTGTTTTTGGTTGTAGGACCAGGGCGGACTCCGGTGTCTCCCAAGCCTGTCTTATGGCGCTGAACATGTTTAACATAAAAGATAAAGTAATAATTATTTATCTAATTCAAATTATAATTTTTTAGCAAGCTTCAAACGTTGGATATTCAGTAAAAAAGGCGAGTTTTGATATTTATGCTTTATTTTCTTTTTTGTTATTTGAATTTTCATTTAGTTTTGCACTTTATTAACACCTAAAATTTTTAGGGTAACTAAAAAATCAAATAATGCTTTAGAATAGTACCAGAGTAATTTGCAAATTCTTAGAATAAGTCTGGAAAAAAGTAGTGATAGAAAAAGGTAAGTAACTAATATTGAAAAGAAAACAACTGTAAAAAAATATAAAATCCTCTAATAATAATAATATGATAGGTTGTACATACTTTTAATGTTAATTTAAACATAAAACTACCTACTTAGAATATCTCCCAAGGTATATGGGACTTTATTAACTTTATGAAATTCCATTGTCACTGTAGACAAATTTTTGATGTGTTATTCTAAGAATTCTCTGCAAAAGTTGAAGTTACTTGCCTCTCTCAGCTACCTGATTATAGATGAATAATCAAAACCTAATTACCATTTACCCTACTATTAATTTTTCACACCCTTTTAAGGGTATTACTGGTACCTGATAAATATCAATAATCCAAAGAGTGTCCTCATTTACATCTCAGAAACAGCAGTGTTAGTTTGTCTCAACTTATAATTGTGCGTTTAAAATGTCGGACAACAACCAAGACCAAGCAGCGTTAAAAACCAAGGAAGAATACGAAAAGCAACTAAGACTGAGAATACGAGAGCAAATCAAGAAAGTGGGCCAAAGGATGCTGGTCAAAATACAAGACGAAGTCGAAGACGAAGAGGAATGTTTAAGAAAAAACATATTGTCGGTGAATTTTAAAAACAAAGTGAGCGAACATTTGCATGGATTCCATGTCAATTTGATGAAGAACGGACAGGTGCCTCACAAAGAAATGACTGAACAAGAATTGGGTAGGATTTTGCTTAAAGAAACATTCAAAAAACCTACTTAGGAAGCTGTGGATTTTGAACCATACTTGTGATAGTTTTTGAAACCTTAAATATTTGTAAGATTTTTGTGCCATACATACAGTATTTTTATAATTGTACAAATTAAATGTTTTAGTAAGTACCTTTGTTGTATTTGATTTTATTTGGGCAAATTTTCAGGTCCAAAAAAATAAAATTCCTATGAGTCACAGGCCAAGTTTTCAAATTCACCATTTGCCTATGCGCATTTCTCTTGATGAGTAACCTATCCTTGTTTTGCTGCTGTCAAATGACAGCGGTGAAAATGCGCATATGTCATTGATGAATTTTAAAACTTACCCACATTATCATAAAAAAAGAAATAAATAATTACGTCAGTGTATTTAGGGAAGACGTTGTATAAAGCTAATTGTATAGGTCGACAATTATTTTTTTTTTTACTTAAGGCTGCGGGCTAGTTCGCGATTAGGTAGAGTACAAGCTGTAAAACAACACAATTTTCCCAGCCTTAATGCACACTTAAATAGTAGTAGAAACAAAAACGATTAATCGAATCCATTTAATTGTTTTAAGAGCATTTGTGTGTTCGATGACCAACCTACATATATTTTTTTTGAATGCTACAATTAATTGGAAATTTGTGTCGTCGCGGAAACTGCTTTAGTTTTGCTTGTATTGCTATTTAATCATGTAGATTCTTCGTTTTGTTCGCGGAGATGTATTCTGTGACTTATTCATTCCAGAATAATAATAATAATAATAATAATAATAATCGAGTTGTTATTAAAAACAAACATGGTAAGTTAATACGACTATTTACAAACTTTCAGTAGGTAATTGAGATAATTTTTGTTTATCCTCTCTTCTTTTTGTTTCTCACAGTATTTATTAACTTTTTCGTAGTTCACGATAAGAATCCTTTTTTCTTCTACGCATTAATATTTCTGTCCTGAGTTTTCAGAAGCTTTTTCGTCATAATTTTCAGATCATGTTTACCTGGACAATAACTGGATTAAATTAATTTTGAATTCCTGTCCAAAATCTTTTCTACGACAAATTACTTTGATAGAGTGTAATTTTTGGGACAATTCTCTCAGTCTATCATGGCTGTAACTAATTAATTTTCACGTAAAGCCTAGACGTAAACAAAATCAAATAAACAATCGATTATATAATCAATGCATATTTTTATTAATTATATGTTATTTATATTTGAACCCATTTTCTGTAATTATGTTCATGTAAATAAACCGAACGAGGAGCAGAATCGTTAATTTACGTATCAGTTTATTTTGATTTGTTGCAATGGTGCATTTTTCTTTTTCAGGTACGTTAATATGCATTCTGTATATTTTTTTTGTGTGTTATTATTTTATTTAATTTTTTGGTTGGTTACTCTTTTCAAATATTTTTTCAAAACTTTAATCATTTTAATTGTTTAGGTATAATTTCATTTTTAACAATGCTTCGGACTTCTAAAAGGTATAGTAACCTCATTTTTAACCTTAATTTGTTGGTAATCTTTTACCTACCTACGTTTTTTCTTACCTGAATTTGCTTAACGACTTGGCCTTTTCCATGAATTTAGTAACATAAAATTTAAATTGGTTGTCAGAAACCCATGGTTAAATTGCCAATAAAAAAATTGTTTTTCGTATAAATTGAAAAATATATTGATTCAGTGAATAATTAAAACCATCACAAATCACTGTATTTTCACAAAAGCATTATTTTTCTTATTGACGTACAAAATAGGAAATTTGTTGATCAAATACAATCCATCATCGTCATTCTTCTCCATTATAATTGCATCCTACCTTCCTAAAATATTCTCAGATTTTTTTTGATAGAAATCTTTTTAGTTAAGTTTACTGTTCTGATCATCCCTGTTGTTGTTTTGTATATTGTCCATTCAATCTTCATCTCTTCCATTGTTAAATTCAGTCTAGTTATAGGTTCTTTTTTGGTCTGTTTATTTGTATGTCATTCCTCGTCTTCAGTCTATTTCTCTAGATTCTGTTTCTTGGTATTCAAATTCAATATCGGTGTTTTTGATTGATGTAACTTGTGAATCAAAAATATGTCCTCCGATGTTCATTGAATGTTTGATAACCAGAAAAATTCTTAATCATATAGAGATAATTTTTCTGTTGCCCTCAAAATTGTAATAGAGACACTTGTGACTCTTCAAACTTGACTCAAATCGTTTATTCCAAGCCCTTGGAGCTTGTTTCAGTTCAAACAACGACTTCTATATTGCTTGAAAATTCTGTTTGATTCATATCAAAATCCATCAGGTAATATTGTACATTTATTCATTCAAATAACCTTTTACAATTATTGGAGTTTCAGTGTAATCAGAAACTTTTCTCTGAGGATGAGAATATCCTCTGGCCACCAATCTATACTAGTTCCCGTCCTTATTATAGTTTAACTTGAAAACCCATTTTGTATCAACAGCTTTTTTGTTTTGAGGAAATTCGGTTTTGAACCAGACTTGGTTTTGTCCAAATGAATCAACTTCTTATTGAACAGCTTCCATCCAATAATTTAAGAAAATTTCTGTGGAACATTGACAATAAACGATTGTGTTCCATGAGAGATGTTTTGAAGGCATTTTCTTCCGATTCTTTCTTTTTATTGATTCTTCTCTATCTTCAACTTCTTCAGGTTTTACCTGAGATTCTTGATTGTCCTGTACCGGATAATTGTCTATATTTTGCAACCACAAATATTTCACCTGTTTGAAATGAAGAGATACCCAGAAATGCCAAATGTAAAAGTTACGGAGGGTACAATGATCAGTAATTTGATTTGAAATGTAGAAACTTTTCAATGAAGTTAGTTACAAGTATACAGGGTGTTTCACAAAAGCGTGGCGAAGCAACGGTATACTTTTTCAAATAAAACACCCCGTATATTATTGACTTATTGGATTAGCGTTTCAAAGCTGATTCCAAGTATACTAGAATTTTTGAGTTTATTCCTCGTAGTCCAACCTCTGATTATACCATTTTGAAGAAAAAATATGGATTTTTAACTTGAAGGATTACCCTCATATGAATTTTTCTGGTGATCTCTATACTTCACCCTTTTCAATAAAAATGCAATTAGTCCACCACTTTTTTTTTAATTTTGTCCCGGACTATTAGGAATAAACCTGAAAAACCTAGTATATTTGGAATCAGGTTTGAACTGCTAATCCAGTGCGTCAATATTATACGTTGTATAAAGCTAATTGTATAGGTCGACAATTTCTATTTTCTATTTCTATTTAAAAAAGTTTAATTTTGCTTTGCCACACTTTTGTGACACACTCTGTATTCTTCTAACTAACTTTATAGAAAACTTTCAGATATTACCAACAACTTTCACATTTGATATTTCTGGGTAAAGGGTCATTTAAATATGTCGGGGAAGCTAGCAACACATTGGAAGCAGGATCTTTAGGATGTACATCTGCTGATGCTGCTATATTACTGCTTTGTCCTGCTTCAAACCGCAACCCAGCAACACCCATCGTTTTCGAAATATATCCATTTTTATTTAGGTTGCTTACTTCATCTTTGGCAACACATTGGAAGCAAGATCGCTGAAACAGGTTCCTGCTTGTACTACTATGGTCCTGCCTCATCCTGCTTCAAATCTGACCCCGGCAACACGTATTATATATTATATCCGAGATACAGCGATTTTTATTTTGGATGCAAACTTCACCCTTGGCAACACACTGGAAGCAGGATCGCTCAAACATTTTCCTGCTTATGTTGCTATGCTCCTGCCTCGTCCTGCTTTAAATCTGACCCTGGCCATATATACTATTTTCGAGACACAGGAATTTTCATTATGGTTCGTAACTTCACCCTTGGCTTGGGATCACATTGGAAACAGGATCGCTTAAACATGTTCCTGCTAATGTTGCTATGGTCCTGCCTCATCCTGCTACAAATCACACTCCTATGACAATTACTATTTTCGAGATACAGGCATTTTCAGCATGGTTCGTAACTTCACCCTTGCCTTGGCAACACATTGGAAGCAGAATCGCTCCAAAATGTTCCTGATTGCGTTGCTATGGTCCTGCCTCAAACTGCTTCAATCTCCCAAGCAACACCTAATATTTTTGAGATACACACTGGTAGCATTACAAGACTCTAGTCGTAGGAGTACGACGAGCTCGAAACACCGTTGCCAAATGTATCGTATCGTAATGAGTGCTTGTCTCTGTATGTTGGTATTTCCGACGAAAAGATTTAATCCAAACTAACACAAGCAAACCCGTACTTTTGTAATAAATGCTAATCTTTGTATGTTGGTATTTTGAACGAAAAGAGCTAATCCAAGCGAACCCAAACTAACCAGTCCTCATACTAATTGCAAGTCTTTGTGTGTTGGTATTTTAAGCGAAAAGAGCTATTCTCAAACTAACCCGTCTTTATAATGTATGCTAGTCTTTGTATGATGGTATTTTAAACGAAAATATATTTTCCTACAGCCGTGGGGAAAAATCGATTTTCCGCACTGATATGCGTGCGGAAAATGAGTTTTCCCGCACGGTGCGGTAAAACTTTTTTTTTTGACAAATCAGAGCGGAAAAAGTTTTTCCGCACGGCTGTCAGTGCGGAAAAAATTTTACCGCTCTGATTTGTCAAAAAAAAAAGAAAAATTTTACATTTTTACGCCTGTAGGAAAAATATTGTACCTAACACTTGCGGAAAAATTCATTTTCCGCACTTGTTGGGTAAATAGCTATTATTAAAAAATCAGGTGTGAAGATTTCAAAGTCTATTTATGTAGTAGTGGCGGCTCGTACTAGAATCTAGCCATCACATGTGGAGTAACTACGATTGTACCCGAAAGCCGAGCCGAGCGCATTGTTTTTGGAGGAAGGTGTATATTCAGTTGCAGCAAAAACAACAAAAATAAACTTAAGAGGGGCGTTTAAATGAAATGTCATTTACAGACCTTCACAAATTTCTGTTCAATTTCAAATTTAGACCACTTTTCAGTGAAATGAAGTTATGTTCATAACAATAATAGATTGGAGTATGAGCATTTTTGGTTGCAAAATACGCAGTCTAAATAGTAAAATTATTACCAATTTTGTTGACAACAGTATGCAAATTTTGGTCACGGATTTAAATGAAAAACGCATAAACATATAGAGTAGCACACCAATAATAAATTTCCAGAATTTCGGATAGTAAAATGGTGGAAAAAATGAATAGAACAGAATTTTTGAAAATTATAATGTTTGTATCACAAAATTAATCAAAATCTGTCAAACAACGAGGTGATTGCTGTCATTTTCAGCAAAGACTCAAACCAAACGTGTGTTCAGCGCTGCTCTAAAACATGTCGCTGAGTTCGGGAAGGAAAGTCACTTCTCTTAAACGCCAGTAAAAACTGTTTTACCTAGCTAAAAATGTGAAATACTATTATTTCATTTGTATTTGAATAAAATTATTTAGTCCACTGTAAATTACTGTGTAAACGAATTGATATTGAAGATGTCGCCATCTACTTGTAAATAAGTCAATCACTTACAGAGAATTTGAACACCTGTGATTAAAAAATATTTAATGTATGTCATAAAGCCCAAAAGATGGCGCGCTGGCTCTTATCGGACACCCCTCTTAAAATCAATATTAATTATAAATAAAAGAAAACTCATAGAACATTATCAAAAAATATTGTAATTTGAACATGCCTTGAAATTAAATATTCTATAGTTATTACGTATCCGTGTTCAAATCCGTGGAATTATCAATAGAGTCTAATATTGTCTGCAAAATGCGCGTTTTTCTTCTTTCAGGACGTTGAAGATTAGATGCGGATTTTCGTTTTTTTTTTTGTTGAAATACATTTCCTCTGTGGAGTAATTGATAACTTTTTTCGCTGATTTGTAATTAAGGGGAGTAGTTCAGTTTGTTTTCGTTTTAAAGTGGTCAATACTGGGTTTATAGGCAATAATGCCTTCTCTACTACCGTATAACTTTGCACATTATCAATGCTTATTAAAATTGAATCGAATTTCTTTTGCAGAGTTTTTCTAGATCATCCGAATATACTACTTACTACCTATCCTAAATCCAAACTACAAAAAATTTAGGTAATATTTTTACAAATAAATATTATTTTGTAAAATGGACTTGTAATTTTGTTTCAATAAAATAAAAATAAGAATGGTTAAAGAAACCATAGAAATAACAATTAAATTCTTATTCTCGATTTTCTTTGCACCAGAGCTCGCTGTTCGGCTATTATCGGGTTTGCTCCGGCTGTGACGGCTAGACTCTAGTGCGGCTCGTGGTCTATACTGAAAGGGGTTAACACATAAAGTAGGATCTAGTAGTTAAAGCCCACCGCAGGTGCATTGGAGGTTCCTTTTTTTCGGGTGCCACGCCCAAAAATGAATTTTCAGCCTCCAAAAATAGGTAGTTATTTACATTACAAGTGCGTTCATGAACATGATTACAATAACGAGTGTGAAAGATTAGAACGACGAGGTCGTAGACCGAGTCGTTCTAATCATACGAGTTTTGTACACATGTTTAAACGCACGTGTGATGTACAAAATTTTATCTACAAAGCGAAAAATTAGAGAATGTTTCTTCAATTTGTCAAATCACAAAAACTAGTTGTGTAATAAATTCATAACCTAGTCCATAACACCACTAGTTGTGTTATGAATTCATAGCCTAGTCCCTAAGACCACTAGTTGTGTTATGAGTCTCGTGACATAACTCAAATACTAGAAAAATGGTTATGTAAAAACGTCATAACCAAACGGTTGTAAATAATAGTTATTTATGGTACTAGTGTGTTATGTTGAAAATAAGTCACGCGAGAAAGATTTATACCACGAGGGAACATAACACACGAGTGGCATACGATGTTTTATCCAACAAGTGGAAGAAATCCTTTTTTTATGAGATAATAATTAATAAGCTTCGTGATCAAATCAAAGCTACTTGCGTCTCAGTACCCTATAAATGTCAGAATGACTTGACAGTAACTTTTTTACATTTTGGTCAAAACACATACCACTCAAAAATATACAGGAAACTTAAATGGGTGCCCATGTAAATGAGTTTTTAGGCAACCAAATAAACTCATTTACATGGTTACTACACCGATATCTCGAAAATTAATCGTCCGATTTAAGATTTTGCTATATGAATGTGAAGGGATAGCAACGGGCAATTGAACGATGTGCAACACAAGGTAGGTTCGTATTTAAAAAAATAATAAGTTAGGGTAGGGTAGCTACCCCCTAAGGGGTGAGGCGGGATGACTCAAAAAGTTCCTCATTTTCCTTCCCCCATCAATCCCCCGATACGTATTTGAGATATTCCTGATGGTATCTTTTGTCTAAGAGATATTCCCGATTGCTACTTTTCAAATTGTCACCCTGTATGTACCCTGTACATATAAGTACATGTACGAATCATGTTTAAAAATTCTAATTCTTAAATATCATTCCTAAATCAATAATCCCTGAAAATTTGAACAGCCTAGCATTAGCCTTGAGATGATATGAAAGGGGGTTGTTTAAACTTCAACACCCTGTTTTTTTGGAAACGACGCACTTCCGACCATCGGTGTCCTATCTCAAACTACTTCTCTATAGTTCTTCTATATACTCTAGCATTTGTGACCAGTTGAAAGGGGACACCCTGTACGTAGGTAGTTATTTACATCCACTTGAAAATTAAGAAAGTTAACGTAACACACAGAAAAGTTGAACCAACTTCAACTTAAGGAAATCCGTGCGTCAAATTCAATAATAATTATGAATAACGAATAGATTGATCACCCGGTACATGTTCCCTATCCTCAATATTTTTTTTTACTTGATACGATTTCCTTTACTCGTCGTCATACTCAATTTCAAATCAATTTCTTCTTTCCCTATATAATTGTGATTCCGCTAGACAATTTTGAACAATTTCTCATCGGATCTGATATTATGATCTCTATCTATAGATTTTCTCATCTCCTCTTCTCTAAGTGCCATCTCCGCGACAGAGGTTGGCAATCATCATCGCAATCCTGACTTTTGAGGCAGTTGCTCTAAAAAGATCTTTTGAGCTGCATTCAGACTCTTCAGCCATGAAACTCGTCTCCTGCCTACGCTTCTCTTGCCTTCTATTTTTCCCTGCACTTTAGTCGTAGAAGACTGTACTTCTGGCCCCGCATTATGTGTGCCAGATACTGCAACTTTCTCTCTTTAATTGGAGTTTCAACCACTTTCTCTTTTCCAATTCTTCTCAGCACTTCAATGTTTGTGATTCGATCTGCCCAAGAAATTCTTAAAATTCTCCTATAGGTCCACATCTCGAAAGAGTTGAGTCGTCTCATTGTATCTGCATTCAGTGTCCATGCTTTCACCCCATAATAAAGCACACTGTGGACATAACATTTTATCAATCTTAGTTGAAGACTTAACGTCAGCTTTTTACTGCACAGGACTTTTTTCATTTTTATAAAGTTGTTACGAGCTTTTCTAATTCTGATTTTTATTTCTGCGGTATAATCATTGTTTTCTGTATTAATTGTTCCTAAGTAAGTGTATCTTTTCACTTTTTCAATCTGTGTAGCAGGTGTTGTTTTTTGCCTTGTACTTCCTTCTTTCATTCATTAATTCTAATATTTTGTCTGTCATCCAATCTTCTTTTTTATCTTTGTTTGTCGTAAGTTCTTTTCTACTGGGTCCTAAAAGTGTTGTTTTAATGAGTTACCATTGTTGTTCTGGGTTTTCTTTATTTTGTTGAGATTCGGAGACATTTCTTTCTAAATTTTCATTGATTTTTTGTTTGAGTTTATCTCTGATTTCCTCTGATTTAAGTTTCTCTGTGTTTAGTTTATCGATTTTGTGACTAGTTTGCATCTTTTTCAGTTGTAGTTGAAACTTAGCAATAAGAGAATTATGATTACAAAAAACGTCCGCACCTGGGTAAGCCTTTACTGATTGCATTGCGTTTCGGTATCTTTGCTTTATTAAGATGTAATCGATTTGATTTATAACGATATTATTATCTTTGTCTGTTGGTGATTTCCATGTATACAGGCATCGCTTGGGTAGCTTGAAAAATGTATTTGCCACCACAAGGTTATTCTCTTGACAGAAATCAATGAGACGGTCGCCCCTCTCATTGGGAACATCGCGTCCATATGATCCTACAGTAGAGTTACACCTGCCTTCCCCGATTTTAGCATTAAAATCCCCCATAACTAATGTTATGTCTCTAGATGAGGTAAGTTGTAATGTTTTTTGAAGGAGATCATAAAAGTTTTCTATTTCCTCTTCATTTTTGTCAGCGGTAGGTGCTTAGGTCTGTATTAGATTTAGTTTGCCGTGAGTTGTCATTAGTTGTAGCAACAGGACTCTTTCAGACATTGGTATGAAGCCTGCCACTGATTTCACTAGGCTTCTTTCAAGAATTATAGCTACTCTATAGCGGTGTTGGTTGTCATTGGGTAGAAGACTCGTCCATTCTCTGTATCAAGTTCACCCCGAGTCGATCCATCTTGTGTCGCTTTTTCCAAGTATATCGATCTCTAATCGCAGCATCTCTTGCTCTATGTTTCTTAATTTACCAGATTCGTACATACTTTTTACGTTCCATGTTGTGATGTTGCGATCATCTCCAGGAAGGAAGGAAACTTGTATTGGATCTCCTTGGAAAACTCTTGAATATTGCTATTTTCAATCAAATTTCGCTGAAGTCATAGCAATATAGTCTCTTACAGTCAAGAAACCTTCAACTTGACTTGATATTGTATAACAAGAAGTGAAAGTATAAAACCATTAATCAATTCTTAAGATGTTCGATAAATCTGGCCAAAGACATCACTGTGTATCAATTTTAGTGCTTTCCAGGATTCTGTTTGCTTGTCTTACAACAATTTCATGTAAGTATCATAGATTTTCCTTATGAACAAATAACTATTCAATCACAGTTATTCCCAGACCGACTGCTTTCGTTAGCTTCATAAAGAAATTAGGTTATTGTATGTTGTATGTTGTATGTGTTGTTGTCAGTTGCACCGCGACCTGGTAGATCTATTGTACCCATCCTTCTGCTGCCAGGTCAGGGCTTCCTGCTCAAAGCAGCCCCTCCAGTTCTAGGTCCTTAAGGAATCTTAGGATATCCAGCGGTTCCAGAGTTGAAATATCTTCCAACTGTATGGTGGGGCTTTCCAGATTCTTCATCCTTGAACGACTAATGGCATTACAATTCAGTAAAAGATGGTGAGGTGTTTCCTCTTCGTGTTCGCAGAATCTGCAGGTGCCATTTTCTCCCAGACCTAATTTGTGTAGGTGTTTTTTGAGTCTGCAGTGTCTCGAGAGGAACCCGGTTAGCGTTTTGAGACTTTTCTTGCTAAGGTTGACTAGCAGTTCTGATCTTTTTTGGTTAAAGTTGCCCAGTAGATCTTTGGCCTGCCGTAGTCCTGGCTGTTCTAGCCAGTGTTTGTTTCTTAGCCGGTTTTCTTCCTTTTTGAGGATTTCTTGGAAGTGCTTATTGCCGAGACCGCAGAATGATTCTGGCCCAGTGAAGGGGGTAGATGCTCCCGTTTTTGCGAGTGCAACTGCGCATTCGTTGCCCTCAACTCCCATGTGCCCAGGCACCCAGAGGAGAATTACTTTGTTTTCTTTTCCTAACTCATTGAGTTTTTGTAGACATTCCCATACTATCTTAGAATTGATGACTGGTGAGTTCAATGCTTTGATAGCTGCCTGGCTGTCAGACATTATCCTAATTTCTCGTTTCCAGTATCTTTTGTTTAGATTGAATTGCACGCATCTTTCGATCGCATGCAATTCCGCTTGGAAAATGCTTGGTGACTTGCCCAAAGGCTCCGAGTATCTGGTCCGTGGCCCGAATACTCCTGATCCAGTTCCCTCAGCTGTTTTGGAACCGCCTGTGTACCATTTGATGGTGTTTGCTTTCAGGGATTGGAGAGATTCTATGTTCCATTCGTTTCATCTTTAATGTACTTTTGTCTTTGTAATCAAACCACCGGCCTCTTCACCAGCCTTTTTCTGTTCTCATTCGTAGAAGTTGATTAAGAATTTGGAAGTAGAGTGTTCATAATGTGCTTGGTTGCCCCACACCACTATCCAAGTGTAAACTCTACAAATGAAAACATAATTTAATTATTGTAGACTGAATTCTTTGTTTACTTCTACTGGAGTTGCTTTCGCATTCGAACCATTCTGATCCCTAACCGCCCCTAAACCTACTTTCATAAAGTCTAACACATTATGTGAGCTTTGCTCTGTTATTCTGCATTTCCTTCCACCCTTAACTGAAACAATAATTTTGCTCAATGGAAAATCCTTCGTAATCTCTAATTTGCTCGCAAATGCTTCCATTCATACCTGCATTTCAAAAGTCAATTGAAACATGGCCGCATTCAAATTATCGCAATTCAAACCCTTCATAAAGCTTTTCATTTTAAGATGTTGAATAAATTTAACGAGTAGTTTTTAGCCTTATTATACTAACTGTTAAAATTTTGCGGTTAATTCTGGATAATAGTTTTATAAACCTTCTGGGAAATTTAAAATATGCCACAGAGCGTGGAATATTAATTAAAAAGGTTTGGTTATATTATATCCCCATTGAATTTTTATTAATTTTGATGAAGAATTTTAATAGTTATAATCAGCAAACGAATATACATTGTAGTAAGTAGAAGGTAATTTTTGAAAAGCATCCACCAATTTGGTTCGTTGAGGTACTTTTATTTTCATTCGATAATTTAATGAATAAAATACATTTTTCATCACATGTGACTTTCAGTAGACAGAGGGATGTTTGTCTTTTGGCATTGGAAACACCTATATATTTTCGTTAGTATCTTACGAAGCATCTAGACTACTTCCGTGAACTTCCTCAGAGAAATAAGTTTTCTTTTGAAAAAAGTTCTTTGAAATCAGAACAACTGGCACCGTTTTTATTATTTTACACCTGCTTTCACAAAGACTTTTTTTTATGAGGCGTTTACTGTCGACACGTTTTTAGCTGAATTATTATTCATAATTTAAAAAAGCTCGTGTCATTATTGCACAGAGGTGTGTACATAACCTTGGCCCTACCCTTTCAATTACCTTTTCCAGGTAATTTGCCATTCCCTATTTTCGTATCTACTATGTATAGGACAATATTATTTTAGTACGCTTTCCAAACCGATTTAGGCTATGAAATTGATAATAACTAGCTACGTTATTTGAAGCTAGAATTATGTTTCAAAATAGTTTCACACGCTAAAGTTTAATGTGTTTTGTAACGAGCACAATATTAATGAATTCTAGGAAAAAGAGTGCTTACTTTTAATGAGTGTGAAATTTAATAAAATTAATGTTTTCTTTACAGACTCTCCTTTGAGTAGAACTTGTGGAGACACAACCAGTTCTCCAGGTGGTTCTCCCAGACCTCGTGCACCGACTCCAGGAGCCGTGGCCGGCCTTGATTTGTTACCGGTAAGAACTAACTTCACTTTGCCATAATAAAATTTTACAATCGACATAAAAGAAAATTGAATCGGACAAGAAGGCTCGGCTTTTATATTTCTGATGACCTCCAATTTTTCTTATGGTATCTAAACTATCAAATTTATCAATATCCCTTCTCGTTTTATGTCTGAATCATCCCCAAGAAAATAACTTGGACGAAAGGTCCCTATCGGGATCAGATCCTTTTTCCATCAATCTTTATTACAAAAAAAATTATTTTAGAACGACCAAAAAAGTAAATAAAAAAAAGCTGACAGGTTTATTTCAATAACATTGAAATACTCTTTGTATCCACGAAAATCAATCCTACCATCGATTTTGCCGTGAAAACTTTTTGACTGCCTGCCCACCGCGTCGTTAAATTGGTCATATAACTTTGATTGTTATTGGATAGAGTTTCTTTATTTATTAGCAAATTGATTCATCTCTAACCCGATGGGATCTGGTGATTTTTAGATTTGTCGAATAAAAATTTGGAAAAAGAAGATAATTATTCTACGTAAGTCATTTTGAATTTCCACTGCTTTTATTTCTATTATTTACTAATATTGATATATATATATATATATATATATATATATATATATATATATATATATATATATATATCAATATTAGTAAATAATAGAAATAAAAGCATATATATATATATATATATATATATATATATATATATATATATATATATATATATATATATATATATAAATAATTCTTCTAAAGGCAATTAGGTGCCAATAGTTTTCCAAATTTTGTTCATAAACTTGATTCGTTTCTGAAGAAAATCAAAGCTGGCAATTAATAATTTCATTATTACCTGTTCTTGATTCATTGGATATTTTTCCTGAATGCAATCAAGAGCCAATAATTGTCCAAATTCTGTTCATAGCCGGATCTTGATTCGTTGGCGTAGGGGGTCAAGAGGCAGGAATTGACTCAATTGTCTCTTGATTCATTGGATAACTTTTTGTAACCGATCAATAGACATCAGAAATTGTTCAAGTTTGGATTACTTATTATCTGCTCTTGATTCGTCAGATATGTTCCTAGAATGCAATAAAGAGCCAGTAAAAGTCCAAGTTTTGTTTTTATTACCGGCTCTTAATTCGTTGGATATTTTTTCTGAATGCAATCAAGAGCCAATAGTTATCCAGATTCTGTTCATGACCGGATCTTGATTCGGTGGCGTAGACGATCAAGAGTCAGAAAGTGACTCTTAATTCGTTGGATAACTTTTTGTAGGCGATCAAGAGACATCAGGAATTGTCCAAGTTTGGATTAATACCTGCTCTTGATTCATCATAGATATGTTTCCAGAAAGAGCCGGTGAAAGTCAAATTTTAATTATTACCTACCTGCTCTTGTGATTGATTTCCGCTTTCCTGAAGTCTGTGATATGTTCCCGACAATTGGAAATGGCACACTTCTACATAAAACTTTTGTGTTTTGAGTCTTTCAATCTAGCTCGATCGGTTCGACATTGACGTGGTTAAGAATTCGTCGTTCATAACTTCTGGCGAACTTGCTGATAGTCTGGCAAACGGTGTATCCCTATGAAAGTCACTGTTTCTGCAATACCAAGGAGCATTGATAATGCTTCTTAGTACTTTGTTTTGGAATCGCTGAATTATGTCTAGATTACTCTTGCTGGCACAGCCCCACAGCTGGATGCCATATGTCCACACGGGTTTGAGAATTTGGTTGTACAGAAGTACTTTGTTGTATATTGCCAGGGTGGAATTTCGTCCAAGCAGCCAGACATTTTTCTAAATTTGATGTCTAGTTCTTCTCTTTTCTTTTTGACATGGGCTTTCAAGCGCAGCCTCGCATCCAGTGTTATAGCCAAGTATTTTGCCGTGTCAGCATAAGGTACTTGGATATTGTTTATTCTGATAGAAATATGTATATATCTAGGTGTATAATTCACCATTGCTTTGTCCAGTTATTGATTTTGTTAGCCGATGTTTGCAGATTTTTTGTCGCTTCTTGATGATTATTGCCTACAGCCATTATAGCAGTATCGTCAGGAAGGGTGGCTATCGTATCATGCTCTAGTTCAGGATTATCGCTCGTGTATATTAGGTAAAGGACTGGTCTCAATACACTGCCTTGTGGTATTCCAGCTTTGATTTCTTTGAGTTCCGAGTAAGCGTCTTCCTGCTTAATCCTGAAAGCTCGTACAGAAATATACAATTTAAACAATTGTAAGAACTGGTTAGACAAGAGCTTATTTAATTTATAACTAAGCCCCTCATGCCGTACTTTATCAAAAGCATGTGCCACGTCAAGGAAGACAGTAGAGCAAACTTTCCTTTCCTCCAATGATTTTTCAATTAAATCCGTGATCCGGTGGACTTGATCCATAATTGAGTGTTTTTCTCTGAAGCCAAACTGATAGTCTGAAATTAGGTTTTTTTCTTCAATAATTGGTTTCAATCTTCTTAGAAGTATTTTTTCAAACAGTTTTGAGATTACAGGTAGAAGTGAGATTGGCCTATAAGATGAAACTACATTTAACGGTTTTCCAAGTTTAGGAACCATGATCATTTCCGCTACTTTCCATAGCTTAGGTACATATTTCATTTTAAAAGACGCATTGATGTGGTAGGTCAGTTCAACGAGGAAGTTGTTTTGAAATTTCTCCCGCAATTAGGTCAAACCCTGGAGATTTTTTTCCATTAATGTTTTTTTTTTTTTAATTTCTTTTGTTATTTCTTTTGGAGTGGCTGGTTCAATAGTATTTTCTTCTTGAATAAGGTTTTCCCAGTAGAGTATGTCTTCACCCTCATTCGGCTGAAAAGTCTTTTCAGGATATTTTGCGAATCTGCTTTTTGAATATCACTTTCTGCCCATGTACCTACCATCTGCATTTTTAATTGGATGATTTTCCAGGATTGGTCTTTTTAGCTTTTTGGTAGCTTTCCAAAGTGAATAGTCACTTTTACCAACATTTGACAATTCACTTAGGTATTCATCAATAGAGTTTTCTAGGTATTCACCAATAGAGTTTTCTTTAATTTTTTGAATCTCCATCTTGAGCTGTTGTGTGGCATTATTTGATATAGTTTTATCACCTGGTGATCTGGTTTGGTGCCATATTCTTCTAAGCCTTTTTTTTTTCACGAATAAGGTCTGTGATTTCTTCGGAGTAGTTATTACCTTTGGTTCTGTGGATATTGTCCAGATTATTGTCCCATGCAGATCGTTGGATCATCTTAACAAATGATTCTGTTTCATTATCTAGTTGTTCTTGATTTCTTAGAGGCACTGACAGATTGATATTTTTATGAAGTTGTAATCTAAAGCTTTTCCAGTCTGTCAGTTTATTAACTAATCTACGAGCTATTTCCTTTTGTATAATACTGTCACTAAGCGTGAGTAGAATAGGATAATGGTCGGAATTTATATCCCAAGCTTCTTCCACGTGTATATAGTTTACTGATACATTTCTGATTATAAAGGAGTCAACCAAATCTGAGACTTTGTTGGGGTATGTAGGCCAGTATGTTGGCTGACCAGTTGATATTGTTTCACATTTTAGTTGACTAACTGCCTGCAGCAGTTCTTTCCCTTTGTATTTGTTAACCTGGATCCTCAATGAACATGCTTGGCATTGAAATCACCACCTATGATGAACCTATATCCGTGGCTGTTAAGAAAGTCCAAATATTGTCCTTTTTTGAGGGCATGTCTTGGCTAACAGTATACTGCAGAGACAACGATCTCATATGTTCTGGTTTTCACTTTTACCGAAGCAGCTTGAAACTGTTCCGATTTATATCCGATTTCTTGATAATGCTCAAATGATTCCTTAAATACAACTGGACTTCCACCTTTGGCTGCATTTTCGGGATGCATAGTGTGATATACTTTATATCCCTTAAATTTAATGAATGATTCAGTAGTATAATGTGCCTCAAATTAAGGCATAGATCAATGTTCTCAATATCCAGGACTGCTTGCAGCTCTTGTTGGTGCTGCAAGAGTTCGTTGGCATTCCATTCCATAATCCTAAGATTTCTCGACATTTCGATTTTTAGGAATAACTCCTTTAGCGCTATATTCAAGTCTACTGATGCGTTCATCCATATTTGGTAATTTCTCCATAATTTGTTAGAGAATAGAAAAATTTTGGTCTTGCCTTTAAGTTTGATTTTTATTGATAATCAATTCAGAATTACCAATAACTGCATGACTGTAGGATTTTTGCCCTACTCTTATGTTGTCTATAAGCCGAGCTGGCAGCACTCTTTGGTTGTCCCTCTGTGGTTGCTTTGGAGGAATTGATTTCTTATCCTTTAGTTTTTGCATTCTCTTTGCAACTATGCATCCTCTGTAGTTGGCTGTATATCCCTCTCCACAATGAACACACTTCGGTTTGTCATTCTTTGGTTTATCATACTCAACTGTTAGGTGCTTACCAGTACATCTAACACGTCGTAGCTCCATGGCACAGTATTTTTGCGTGTGTCCATATGCTTGGCATTTTTTACACTGTGGCACAAGCCTGAATTTTCTGTGGTAGAATTTCAACCCTGAATCCTAATTTATCAGTAATTCCGTAGATTTTCTCGACACTCTCGTCAGATCTGAAGCATAGCATGAACATGTTTAAAGGTTTTTTTGTTTTATATTCTAATTTAGCGGTGGCATCAAGAAGTTTGTAGCCGCGATTCCTCATTTCTTGAATTATTCTTTCTGGTTCCGTGGAATGATGCAGTTTTTTGGCCATTACTCTAATTGGCTTATTCTGGAGAGAATGAGGGAGACCTACGTCCAGCAGTGGACACGAAAAGGTTGACTGATGATGATGATGATGAATCTTGGCGGAGGTGCTTGTATATTTTGGGCTTTTCTATTTCCGGCCGTTTCCCGGTGTTTTGTTGTGGAAGTGTAAGCGAAGTATCAATTTTTCTTTTCTTTCGATCCACCCTGTCTCACGTGCTAGCTCCTCTTCGTCGGTATTGTATTCAATTATCTCTTCTTTGGTGTTGTTGGATAGTTTCTTCTCAATCTCTGAATATTTTTTAATCAGTTCTTCATACATCTTTATGCATTTTTTCTAGTTGGAATTATAGTTGTTCCACCTTGTATATTGCATTTAATTTTTCCTGCTCAGCTGATTTCCAGCTGTTAAATAGTATCTGTTCATTTTGCGTACGCTGGTTTTTTTCTTGGAATAATACCTGGTTGGTTTTCATTTCGGTAGTGGCTGACACTGCTAAAGGATGACTAAACGCTATCCTTTCCTATTTAACTTGTTCACGCAGCATCACACAAATTATATTTTCGATTCAGAAACTTGTATTTAAAAAAAAAACATTTATTTTATTAATTAAAATACAATGGTGACAAAAGAAAATATGTGGATCCAATTGCTACGACGTAAAAGTCGAAAACAAATGAACCTGACTCTAATTACTATTAGTCTGGCTAAAAAATATTAGAATGAGCTCGAGGAAGCTCTCTACGCTGTAATTATAAGAAATAACTGCCGATGCAGCATTTACGTAGGCGGAATGGTGGTACTACCAGTACCGCTGATTAAGCAGTTTTACATTATTATAAGTTTTGACAGAGGCGTACGCTTATAATTAACATAGGAAAGGAGAATTATTAGTATAATGATAACATAGGGTCTTACAATATAACTCACGCGAACACGACACCCGGTGTTTGTTTATATTAACCGAGCGCATAAAAAAAAACTACGTGTTAACCGTTCAATAGCTAAACGAATACTATGTTTCTGTAATCAGATTTATTATTTTTCTGAAACCAATCAAGAGCCGGTAAAAGGCCACACTTTGATTAAAACCCTGTTCTTGATTGGTTGAGTAATTTTTCATAGGCGATCAAGAGAGAGTAATTGTCAAAGTTTTGATTATAACTTTGCTCTTGATATTTATGTCGTTCTAGAACGTCTTTCTTCGTTGTCCGACACCTAATTTCCATCCTCTTCTATCGTCGCAATCCTCTGATGAGAGATTTCTTTCACTCATGGACTTTTGTATGGTCTTCTGCCATTCCAGTTTTGGTCTTCCTCGTTTTGTTCTACCAAAGTTGCTTCCTTTCAATGTCCTGAACTATCGTGCCTTCTATTCTTATTTGTTGTCTTATATTGCCGTTCCTTATTCTTTCTCTTCGTGAGATTCGCATGGACCTAATACCTATCAGCATCCATTCCAACTGCTTCCACTTTCTTCCTTTGTCTGTCTGTATAATTCTCCAAGTCTCGACTTCATATGGAAGGTTGCTCTTTATCATTGTCTCATAATTATTTTTTGTTATTTCCTCGCTCTATTAGACTCCATTTGGGTATCCTATTACTTTTTTAGGTTAAATTTATCGCTTTTCTTTCATATCTGTTCCAGTGTTGTCGAATGTGATACCTAGATACTCATATTCCTGACATTGCAGAATTTCCCGACCATCGTCTACTTCTAAGTTTCCGTTCCGAGTGCCTACACTACACTTTCTTTTATTTATCATTTTATTTATCAGCTTTCTAATCATATATTGCATGTCCTCTTTGCCACTGGCTACTATGACTTGATCATCTGCAAACTGAAGAGTAAACAGGCACCTATCATTTATCTCTATACCCATTTCATGGATCTTCCACTTCCAATTTCTTAATGCTACTGCTACGTATACCTATTTTGATAATCGTAAGAGTGATACAACATCTTTGACGTAGTCCTTCACTATAAATGTGTCTGTGTGTTTTTTACCTATCTTAATTATTGATTGTGAGCCTTCATACAGTTCTTTGTGCCGTTATATAGGTGTGATTGATGTTGATATGTTCTAATACCTTCCATAGTCTGGATACTGGGACTGTATCGTATGATTTTTGTAGGTCCACAAATGTAAGTTGGGTTTCCAAATGTCCACGCAGGATTCTACCCTATAGTTTGCTAAGTGTGCTTGGGACTGATATGCTCCGATAGTTATTGCAGTCCAGCTTATTTTTTTTTTTTCATCTCGGGGTATATCCCTTCTGGGCCACTAGCTTTATCTGACTTATGACTCTTAGCATTCTTTTTTAGTGTTTTTTCAGATATCGCAACTACTTCTCCATGTACTTCAATATGTCTTGCAGAATGTAATATACAGGGTGACTCAGAGTAAATTTCCCTTTTCGAACGCGCCCTGTACATTCAACTTAATATTTGTGGGGAGGTTAGCGCTGTCAATATGTGGCGGCTGCGTGCGGATTATCAGTAAACATGGAGCAGTGGTCGAACGAACAACGCGCGATTATGGTTGAGGCGTTTTTTAAGTCGAATGATTCTCATGTCGCGGCACGGCGACGTTTTTGTAACCGTAACCATATCCGGCGTATACATGAGGCTACGTCAAAAAATTTATTGAAATTGTGGGTTCCAAGATTCAAAGTGGTACAGTGGCAATTGCCAAATCAGAAGCTTCCCGCCATGTTTTCGAATTGAGCGCCTCGGATTTTCAGTCGCAGCATGTCGCACAATCCCAATGTTCTCTGGCATTCTGATGGACTTCTGTTGGCCGGGACGCTTTGAATTTGCCATTGGACCACTTTGTCTGAATCTTTGAACCCATAATTTCAATAAATTTTTTGACGGAGTATCACGTATACGCCGAATATTGTAACGGTTACAAAAACGTCGCCGTGCCGCGACATAAGAATCGTTTGATTTAAAAAACGCCTCGACACTAAACGCGCGTTGCTTGTTCGACCCCTGCTCCATGTTTACTGATAATCCGCACGCAGTCGCCGTGAATTGCCAGCGCTTACCCCTCCACAAATATTAAGTTGGATGTACAGGACGCGTTCGAAAAGGGAAATTTACTCTGAGTCACCCTGTATATTCCGGTATACTTTCTTGTAATAAACCCCTTTAGTGTTCTATCCATTGCTCTGGTTTGATTACCTGGATATTAGCTCTGCCCTTTCCTGGTTTTTTGACATTTGATATAAATCTTTATACCTCTGAGCATTTCCTTCCTCCTATGTAGGCGTTAATCTCTTCAAATTTCTTATCCCATGACTCGTTTTTAGCCATAGTGATGCACTGTCTTAGTTGTCTTTTTGTGTCTCTCTAAACTTCAAGGTCTTGTTCATTTTTCGTTGTTAGCCATTTCAGATATTTTTGCTTATTCTCTTGGAGTGAACTAATAGCTCTATCTCCTCGTTCCACCAGTATTTCTTGTTAGTATTTTTTTTTCTTGGTTCCCATTGCTTTTTGGGTGACTTCTATTAGGCTCCTTATAATAGGGTTCTCATAGGGTTTATTGAAAAAACATTCTTCAGGGTTCAATAGTTTGCTGTCGAGTCGCCTCTGATATAGAAATACAGTGCTTTCATCTCTAAAACTCTCAAAATTGTATTTTGTTGTATCCACTGTGCCCGTAAGTATGGCATTGGTGTTTTGTTCCTCTGGGTTCTTGTTCATTTTCCTAAATTGCATCTTTATTTTGGCTTTTACTAAATAAAGATCTAACCCGCAAGTTATTCCTCTAAGGACTCTTACGTTGTTTATCTCTATGTTTGTTCCTTGTTTGCTTATCACATAGTCAATAATAGTTTTTAGGTTACGGGTATTCTGTATCCATGTGTAGCGGTCAATATCTTTGTCTTTGAAAAATCCGTTGTTCATTCTAAGATTGTGCATCTCACAGAGATGTATGAGCCTTTGGCCATTATCATTGATTATTTCTTCTCCAAATGGTTTTACAACTGGGCTATTGTTTGTCCTTTCCGTTCTTCCATTGAAATCATTATGATTTCTCTATTTCATCAAATATCTACTAGGATTTCATCCAATTTGTCAAAGAACTCCTGCCTAATGCCGACTCTTTCTTCCTCTGATGGAGCTGTATAATGGTGATGTTATAGCTATGTAGTTTCAAGTTGAACGTTAGGATATTTTCATTTACAGCTTCCCAGTTGCTAATTTTGTTTTTCCAGTTTTGCCTTATCAGTATTGATACTCCTCTAGCTGCTCTCATTTCCTTCGATACTCCAGTAAAAAGGTCAATATATTCTCCAACCCCTTCCCACAATTCCCATAGGGTCGCACCCGTTGGAGGTAACTGACAAATCCCTACACGGGACTTTGCTCTTGATTCGTTGGTTATTTTTTCTGAATGCAACCAAGAGCCGGTAAAACTCCAAATTTCGATTATTTAGAATATTTGTGTCAGATTTTCATTAAATATTTCTATAATGGAAATAATGCAGGCCTCTTCCCGTATTCCTATTATTGATTGAGCCAAAGTTTGCGTTTTTCAGTTAACTTCCAATGATGAAATATCAAGAAGAAGAGAAGCGACGCTTCGCCAGCATACTTTCTTCCAACTCAGAATTTATTTGCGCAGAGGACACGGGCTGGTAGCCATGGACAAAAACGGTAATAATCCAATCCATTCAATTTAGAAAATCCCTAAAATTAATTTTGCAGGTTTGAGCGATCCTTACGTAAAATTCAAAATAGGAGGCCGGCTCATTTATAAATCTCGGACAATTTACAGAGACCTGAATCCTGTGTGGGACGAGAGTTTTACGGTGCCTATCGAGGATCCATTTCTTCCGATTTCAATCAAAGTGTTCGACTATGATTGGGGTTTGCAGGTAAGTCCAACCTCACTCCGTTACGCAGACTGATTTATGTTAAGAGTGTAACTTAATTATGTTTAAGGATGATTTTATGGGTTGTGCAACATTAGATTTAACTACTTTAGACTTAGGACGAAGCAACGAATTAGTTTTTCCGCTGCAAGATCCATCAAGGCCGGATTTCTGTCTCGGAGAAATATTTATTTCAGCCACGCTCTATCCTAAGACCCAAGAGGATAAGGAGCAAGTAAGAGCTTTTGCAATTTATTTTTAGATTTTCATGTTTTCGTTGTAGTACTTTCAAAAGAACAGTAGGATACAGGACGTGAACAAAAGACTAAAATCGCAAATTTGGAGTTCAGTAGTAACGATAGTATTGATTGAAGGTAAAAATCTACTAGCCTGTGATCCCGAAACCGGAACTTCCGACCCTTATGTCAAATTTAGGTGAAATATCGCCTCGTACACAATTGCGCCGAATCATTAGTGAATTTTTGTTTTAGATTAGGTAATGAAAAATACAAAAGTAGAATAATTTGGAGATCGTTAAATCCTAGATGGCTGGAGCAATTGGATTTACATCTTTACGACGATGGCGATCAGCAGCTTGAAATTACAGTTTGGGATAAGGATAGGACGAAAGATGATTATATTGGAAGGTAAGTTCAGTTACCACGATAAATTCAATAGTTTCAAGGCTAATTGACAAACTTATCTCGGAGCAAAAGCTCTTAAAAATGTGATGGTATTTGGACGTAGATTTATTTTAAAATTCCCATGCGAATGGACTTTCATATTTATTACCTATTTGGTTGAAAGGCTTTTATAGTAGGTAACATTTTTTTTTAATATTCAATGCCTATATAGATTAATCACTCCTGATGCAACTGAAATTGATTTATATTTCAATTATTGGCTCGTTAAGTTTTAACCTTTCATTGATTTTATCCAATAATTTTATCATCATTGCTGCACCACACGCCAGAGTATTTCACTCTGCTGAACTTCCAATTATAGATCCAATTATTTTTTAATCAAAATCCGTTTCACGCCAAAATTATTCCGTAGGTACCTATTCATTATTTCCATTATTCAATAAATTTAATCCAATTTAATTTAATTTCAGAGCATATTTGAGTGAAATCGTCTTGCTATTTCCAATTCATCGCCATTTAATTTCAGGATTCATTATGACTGGCATGATTCAATATTTTATATCATTCAATAATCTTACTTATGTCGTTTCCGATTGGTAGATTCAGTGCGCACTGAGTGTATTTTCATCATTTTAATTGACCTGTAGAAGAAAAAGACAAAAATAGAAAAAATTGCACTACTTCCGCACTAGATCTACTAATCGGAAACGCCATTAGAATCAATTCCTTTGTAAAGTGAGTCCTCAAATTCGGATAAGATGTGACGTGGGTATATTTGAGCTGAAGAGGGTTGACAGTCTTGTTAGTCAATAAAACTCAAGAAAAAATAAATCCCTCCAAAATATTTTGTAAGGCAATCAAAGCATCTAATCCTATGATTAGGTTTTTTCCTGTTTCTAGTTGGAAGTTGAGACATATCTTGAGCAAAGATAAGAGTCTTTCCTCCAACTTTTAACATTTGATTCATGATTTGATTTTTTCCGGGAGGTATTTCAGCACTGCCTCTACTTTGTTCTTAACGTTGAGTTCGAGTTTCGAGGATTGATTTTTGCAATTAATTTTGATGGAAAAGATAAATTTCCTTACAATGCCGTTTTTCTCTTCTATTAGGTGTGTAATAAATTTAATGGACATGGAACGAGAACGAACCTACAATTTATGGCCAGAGCTCGAAGACGGCGCAGGATCTTTACATTTGCTGCTGACCATTAGCGGAACAACAGCTTCGGAAACTATATCCGATTTAACGAGTCACGAGGATAACTTTAGGGAAAAACAGAATCTTTTAAACCGATATGTAAGTATAGTGAAATTAATGTATATTTATATGTATATACAAAGGTGTTCCACTAAGGCCGGCAAGGTAGGATATCATGGAAACCATAGACCTGACGGCTTCGGGATTTTTTTTTATTCAAGAGATCTTCACTATTAGGGGGGAAAGCTGGTGAAAAAATAGTTTCAAAAATTGCTGTATCTTCCATACCCATGATCCAAACTCATTCAATTTGGACTCATTTGAAAGAGAATTTCATTGTTATTGAGAACACTGTTAACTTTCAGGGCTCTGTAGAACTTCAATTACGCAAATAGAGCGAAAATTGTTCAACAACGTCTTTATTCAGAAGCAAGGTTCACTCGACTCTCGGAACAATACAAAATCAGCTGATTGACAAGTTGACAATGGCAGCATTAAGGCCAGGGCGGTTCACACAAATTGCTTATTTCTACACCCCCTTCCAATTTTGCAACACAAAAATCAAATAAATTTCTAACAAAAAAATGGGCACATTATGTATGAGCCAACCAACTAAAGTAAAATACATGTGATTTAAATTTAAAACAGTACATGTCAGCAAAACTAGAATTTGCAAAATCTTAATTTACATAAGACATCAGACTTTCACTATTTTTTTATGATTTTTCATATTTTAGACCATAATTTTCTGTAATCTACAAATAGCGCAACTTATGCATTAAATATTCTGAGGAAAAACCGTTTTGAAACATCCTATTAACTCACGATAAGGAATGTTTGAACACTTGAAACCTTGCATTCAGACATATTGAATTTAAGCAAAATTTTCTGAATCAATTCCTTCTGACTTATAAATAAACAAGTTGCTGTTTTCTGGATTGTTAAGTCCAGAAATTTTGCAATAAACTTATCTTGTGATTTTGGTGACAAATCTCTCATTTGAAATTTTTTCATGATCTTATTCTTGAAAAAGACAAGTTTTGAATCAGATTTACAAAATAGAACTATCTTATCAACATGCACCACAAATATTATATCTGAGGATATTGATCTCTGAAAGTTCAAGCTTAGTAGAAAGTTATGCAACTTTTCGTACCAACATTTTGGTGCTCTCCTCAAACCGTAAGGTGATTTCTGCAACTGACAAACGTACTTACAGTCTGAGTCCAAGTTTTCACATTCCAGTCCTTCGGGTATTTCCATGTAAACACTTTGTGGCAAATTACCGTTTAGAAAAGCGCACTTTACGTCAAGCTGGTTAATCAAGTAGTGTTTTTCGACTGACAAAGAAAACAACATTCCAATAGTCAGCATACGCGCTACCGGGTACCGGGGAATATACTTCAAAGTTTTGCTCACTAGATTTTGATTGTTTAAAACCACGTGCCACTAATCACGCTTTTTCAACAAGCTTACCGTCA
This sequence comes from Ceutorhynchus assimilis, assembly GCA_917834065.1. Taxonomy (NCBI): domain Eukaryota; kingdom Metazoa; phylum Arthropoda; class Insecta; order Coleoptera; family Curculionidae; genus Ceutorhynchus; species Ceutorhynchus assimilis. Next base: position 14,326,030 of record OU892287.1, read on the forward strand.
CTATCTTTCCTTTTTGCGAAAAACCCACTTCAAATAGATCACATTGACACCTTTTGGACATGGAACAATTTTCCAAGTCTTATTCTCACTCAATGCACTCAGTTCTTGATCTATGGCTTGTATCCATCCTTTTCCTTTTGATATAGCTTCGGAGTAGGTAAGTTCTGGGTATATCGCTGTCCAGATTTTCAATGAATAAAGCTGCCACTAAGCTTTCATCTAAGTCACCATAAAGTTCATAATCATCAAAACATTGAGCTCTTCTGATTTGTCTTCTCTCTCTAATCGGGTTGTCATTTTCTATCTGTAGCATCTTCCCATTCATTTTGTTCTTGTATCTCATTTTCTACGACTTCTTGCTCGTTTTCATCTATCTGACTGTCATTATCGTTGATCATTCTCCCTGGTACAATTTTTTGTTTTTGTTCAGACTGTTTTCCTGTCTTTTTCTTTTCATCAAAGATCACATCCCTAGCTGTCACTATTTTTTGCTTCTCAGAATTTCACAATCTATACCCATTCTCTGTATCATTAACATTTTCTTGTTGCGAACATCTAATTTTCCTTGTCTATATGCTTTAGGGACATGAACAAACGCATCGCAACCAAAGACTCGAATTTTGTCTAAATTTGGCTTCACGGTGTACCAGATCTCAGCAGGACTTTTGTTATTTGACAATACATAGGTGGATGTCCTGTTTATCAAGTAAACAGCTGATTGTATGGCCTCATTCCAGAATTTCTTATCGATTCCTAATTCATAGATCATACATCTTGCGCTGTTTAATACTGTTCGGTTTAATCGCTCTGCAATACCGTTTTGCTGTGGATTTCTTGGAATAGTGTATTTTATTTTTATACCTCTTTTCTCGCAAATCGTACCCAGGTCATTTGAGATATAGTCTCCGCCACAGTCACTGCGTAACCTCTCAAGTTTACAATTAATTTTTGCTTCTGCTGCTGCCAAATACTGCTCGAATCTCTCTGTCACTTCACTTTTCTGAGCTATCAGATAAACAATAGTAAAGTGTGAGAAATACTTGATAAAACTCACAAAATAGCTCATTCCGCTGTGTGATGTAGGATTCAGTGGACCACAGACATCCGAGGATACAGCTTCCAATATTCTTTCTGCTTTTCTTTCTGCTGGCAGCAACTTGAAAGGTAATTTGGTTTGCTTACTTTCAAGGCATGTTTCACACTCTTTTTTTACTGGGACTCACCAACAATGACCTATTTTCCTATGTAGTAATTCCTCCTTTGATGTCAAATTTGCTTGTTTACTTATCAGCTTGAAGTTTAATTTGTACAACTTGCCTTTCAAGATACCTTTCATTATTTCATCTTGATTCATCATGATTTTGACAGATTTGTTCTCAAATGTTAACTTCAAATCATGTTCTTCGAGTTTTCTTACTGCAAGCAAGTTGTGGAAAAGATCTTCACACTTTATGACACAATTTTCCTTTCTTCATATGTTTCTAAGTTTAAGTTTCTTTGTTTTGTTCCCAGTATGCTCTGTCCTTTTCTAACAACTTGAATGTTGTATTGTATAGGCTTGACTTCTGTTAGGGACATACCAAGATCAGATCTGACTAGAGGGTTTGTCGCACCACTCTACGACAAATTCTACATCACCATTTCCTGTCTAACTCGGAAACGGTTCTCCTGACTTCACCGTGATGAAACATATGTCATTCTCACCTTTTTCAGACACACTAGCTCGACCTTTATTTGGACAGTCTGCTTTTTTATGGCCTCTTTTTCCGCAACCATAACATTTATATGGAAACCTGCGTTTCTGGTAGTCAAATTTAGGTGTTCCTCTTGCTTTTCCCTTTCCCAGAAATGCTGAGCCACTTGACTCATTAACTTCTGCATTCTTCTGCCTTACTTCTTCATACAGTAACTTGCTCTTGACAAATTCCAAGGTTACAGTATTGCTAACTCGACAAAACAGAACATCAAGAGCTGTCACAACACTCTGGTAACTTTCTGGTATCGAAGTAAATAGCTGTGAAAAAACATTCAAACTCTGGAATATAAAGTCTATTTAAAAAAAAAAAGATAAAAGTCAAAATGACATTATGTTGGCAATACAATGTAAAATTGTCAATGCTTTCAAATTTTTTATGTAGAAATGGCTTGTGTTGCTAACATAGTTACTAAATTTTTGACTTGGGGAATTATCTTAAAAAAAAAACAGACTTTACTCATTCAGTGATTGTGTACCATTGTATTTCATGTTACGTAACGTTCTCTGTAATTGGACTTGACTCTGACTGGCAACACCTGATTTCATGTGGGTACCTTTCAAAATGTTGAAAATTGACTTTGCCGTGGTTTTTTGAGATTTAATCATATCTAGAACACTGTCGGCCACACAGTTGACAATCAAGTTCCGAGCCTTCAGATTATTTTTGTTGAACTGGGCAAGTGGGTGGTTCTCGATCGACAATTCCTAGCACCATTGTGCTCCAGCAACAATCTCACTCTGAACTCCCAGTTTGAGTAGCCCGTTCCCTCACGTTTTGATGTTGTGTGCAGGTGTCGTCATTTTCTTCCCATCCACTTTGTCTTGCACAAAACCAACGTTTTCCTCCTACGCTTAACAAAACGTTTACTGACGTTCACACTTTCTAGGTTAGGTCTTTAAATTTTTGCAATTTTTGGCCATTTGCTTGAAACTTTCAACTGCAGCACTTCACGGGGGTTAAGCCACGATATCTAGGCCCATAACCTGTTAACTTTCAGGGCTCTGCAGGACTTCAATTAAGCAAATACAGCGTCTTTATTCAAAAGCAAGGTTCACTCGACTCTCGGAACAATACAAAATCAGCTGATTGACAAGTTGACATATGGCAGCATTGAGGCTAGGGTCGGTTCATACTAATTGCTTATTTCTACAAACACCACTTCGATCGGGGTCGATAGTTCCCACCGGATCTTTTAGAGGACGCTGTTTAACCAAGATCCAGTTTTTTCTAATTTTCTTGAAAAATCCATATGGCATGATATTATCTTTTCATTGCTGTGCTTAAAAACCAAAAAAATGTCTACATTACGGGCGCAAACGGCAATACAATAACTACTTACCGAGCTACTTACATTCGTTTTCAAGTTACGTAAGGTCTATGATGGTTTCCATAATACCGTACCTCGTCGGCCTAAGTGCGACACCCTGTATATGTCGTTTTAGAACGTCTTTCTTCGTTGTCCAACACCTAATTTCCATCCTCTCCTATCGTCGCAATCCTCTGATGAGAGATTTCTTTCACTCATGGGCTTTTGTTTAGTCTTCTGCCATTCTAGTTTGTATTGAATTTTATCTTCTTTGGTATTTCCTTGCTCCGTAAGATTCCATTTAGGCATCTTTTCACTTTTTTCGCTTTAACTATTCGTTTTTTTATTTTATTTTTTTCACGTCTGTTCCGGTTTTGTCGGATGTGATACCTAGATACTGATATTCTTGACATTGCAGAATTTCCTGACCATCGTCCACTTCCAAGGTGCTTACACATAGAATGATATTCGGTTTTATTTACATTAACTCTCAGGACCCATTCTTAGTACTTTTCTATCAGCTTTCTAATCATATGTTGCATGACCTCTCTGTCACTGGCCACTATGACCTGATCATCTGTAAACTGGTGAGTAAACAGGCACCTATCATCTATCTCTATACCCATTCCATGGATCTTCCTCTTCCAATTTTTCATTGCTACTGCTACGTATATTTTAAAAATCGTAGGAGAAATACAATATCCGTGAGGTAATCCTTTACTTACTAAAAATGTGTGACTTTTTTTTATCTAAGTATCTTTATTCTTGATTATGATTCTTTATATTAAGTGCCGTTATATAGGTGCGTGATTGATGTTGGATAGTTCTAATACCTTCCATAGTCTGGATACTGGGACAATCCGCATTATTGTACCTATATTTTTGTTTTTCAAATAATTTACAAGGTTACTATCTTAGGACTAGGAGAGATTTCAGGTGATAGCTACTAATATTGCTATCAGAAAAATGATAAAAGTCTATAGAGCCAATAATAAAGATCATCAATGTGAATATGACGATAAATAGATTGATAAAGTCTTTTGATTCGGGCTTAATGGCCGTCGTAAGTTTTATGTGTGAGCGGTTGTGGTGGGGAAGGGGCGGAGCTTCGCAACATGTGGCTAATCTGAACTTTCTCTGTACTCAATGGGATCTTTCTTGCGTTTTTGAGGATCGGGTTCCAAATTTGGTTAAGTTTTAGCGTTTCTTCTCTCCTGTTGAAGTTCTCCGTATGTTTGTGGATTTCTATACCTTCACTTACTAGACGATTGTGGTATCCGGAAATCGGTGCAAGAAGCTTGACCTCACTAAATAGTATTGCGTGATTCCCTTCACGGGGCCATAAGTCATCAATAAACCTGGACCGCGAAAGCCTCACAAACTTCATCAGATACCTTTACGGGAAGAAGATCACTAAACAGTACCATCGACTAGACAAGGTTAGACGACGCAAGGCACACTTATTGGCGAATCTAACGTTTCTCTTTCGCTGCCGGGACACTAACATCGTACTGGCGCTCCTACAGATAAAGCCCTCTTTTAAGACACCCCAAGCACATCGCATCTACTCCAGAACTGAAAAAGGAAGGATCTGGCTGAAGTAGATAGACAACTACTTCACCTACATCTGATGCTCAGCAACCACGTATATGCAAATAATTCGAACAAAATTGACACCATCTCATACTCAAGCATGGATAATGAGCTAAATCGGAGTATAAAAGCCCAGATTCGAAAATACGAGAAGTTCTGTAAGAAACAAATCCGAAATTCCCCAGCGCCTAACAAATCCAGACTGTTCATCAATCTCACGAAACGAGTCCCTACTGAAGAGGAAACAGCCGTCTTGGCAAAAGGCTGTAATTTCAGATTCACTCCACAACACCTGCCAACCGAGGAGATTATAGCCAGCACTGAAGTAGCAGCCATTAGAGCACTACCTGATGTGGAAGCAGAAGAGATGCGAATTGAGCCGGCTAACATTCTACGAAAGGATCGATCACCAACCAGTAAGTAGGAACTAATGGCAATTAAGAACCTGAGTTTAGCGGAAGATATGATCATCCCACCTGCGGATAAGCGCAACGCAACTGTCCTGTTAAGAACTGAAGAGTACAACCGGAAAATTCAGGAACTCCTGGATCCATCTACCTATCGAAAGCCAAAGAAGGATCCCTTCCAAGCCATACTCCGGAATACCAACAAACTGATAAGGTCATCTAACCTAACAGACACGGTTAAGAAAGGCATCATAAAGACGGAAGCCGTTCCACCACGACTCTCCAGCCTACCCGAAATTCACAAACCTGAAGTCCCGCTAAGACCCATAGTGAGTGCAGCTGGAGCATCAACGTACAACCTAGCGAAACATCTTGCATCGCTTCTTCAACCGCAATGAAAAACTAGCTCTTACGTCAAGGACTCCACTCACTTCGTCCAGAAAATTAGGGATATTATTCTCCAACCTAAGGATATCATATCCTGGTCAGCTTTGATGTCGTGTCTTTATTCACAAAAGTGCCATTGACGAAATCTCTCAACTTGATATTAGGTACCTTCCCCAACGAGATAGTTCAGCTTTTCCGGACATATCTCCCTGGTAGTTACTTCCTGTGGAACGGCGATTTCTACCCCAGCCCGGTCATAGCCAACTTCTTTATGGAGGTTTTCGAGAGGAAATCTATCGAATCTTTTGACCACAAACCAACGGTATGGCTTCGATACGTAGATGATACCTTTGTGGTTGGGAGTCATGGGGAAGAGAAGCTTAACCAGTTCCTAAGACACCTGAACGCGCAACATCCTAGCATACAATTTACCATGGAAAAGGAGAAAAACCAAGAAATCACCTTCTTAGATGTACGCATAAATAAATCTGGAGGAATACTAAGCCATACAGTGTACCGAAAACCCACACACACAGACAGGTACCTGTATGCACTCTCAAACCACCCTCAAAGGCAAAAACGTGGAATTATAACAACGTTAACAGAACGTGCTCGGAACATTTGGAGCAAGAACTGGATCACCTCAAGTTGGCCTTTTTATCAAATGGATATAATGCATCTGAAATCGAATCGACAGGGCCATGCGACCCAAAACAGCCACACGACAAAACGTGGATGAACAACCAGTAGTGGCTAATGCATATCTGCCTTTTATTTCTCGGGTGACAGACAGGATAGGGAAAGTCTTGAAGAAACACAACATAAAAATGATCTACAAGCCAACAAGGAAACTACAGCAGTCAATCAGATCAGCCTAGAATGAGAGGAACCCACTGTTAAGCGCTGGAGTCTATCGTATACCATGCACATGTGGTAAGGTATACAATGGAATGGGAACCAGGATCAACGAACACAAAAGAAACTGCAGTCTAGGCTCAGTGCCGGCCCGAGCCTACTTTCAGGATGGAGCGAGATCCGACTTTGGCGCCCCTAATTCAAATGTGAATCTTCTGCACATGGATTTTGACCATTGTAATACCTATGTCTCTATCTATCTTATCAAACTTGAAAACATCCATGTTCGTTGGTATAGATAAAACCAACTAAGAATGAAGCGTGATCTTTTGTCTCACTTCAAATGAGGGAGCCTTTAGAAAATTTGCCTTCTTCGTCAGTGATGACGTCAGGGGTTCTTCTTAGTTGGTTCTAACTATACCGTCTATATCTACTCTTTTCCCTTTAAGAGTTCATTTAACGTAGACAAACAAATAATGGAGATTTCTACGTTTATCGATTTATTATAATATCTACTTTCCAAAGAGATCAGCTGTCACTACTTCAATAATTAAGTAGGAAGCTACTCCTTTTTTACTAACACTTGGTTCACATTTTTTTATGAGATCGCAATCAATAATCAACTTTGGTAATATCACTTATTATTACTAACATTATTAACATTCAGGCCCGATTTATTTATCTTAACATAAACTTGCTGTTAACTTATCTGCAAGATAAATGTATCGACCTATAATCTATTGATCGGCGAATAACTAGCCGAGTAATGGAATTGCAGATAGAGTTTTTATCCGTCAGATTGCATTAGGTACCTGACAGTTTGTTTAGAAGGTTAATAAACCGGCTCTTATAAATATAAAAATCGAACCAGTAAAATACAAAATTGTAAGTGAATCGCTGTTTGCGCATTTGTGCATTTGCAAATTTGTTTATAATCCCCTCATATGAAAATTCTGAGCTATAAATATGATCTATGGACAATGGACAGCAGGGCTAGATCAGAAAGTATGTTTTCTGCTAGAATTGACTTAAGGTACGTTTTAGTTATTTTAAGTTTGACTGGTAAGCTTACTTAAGCTCCGTTCACCTTTCGCCACAACAATGGCTACAAAAATACGTAGAGCTCAAGAGCTGTCTAGATATTAGGAAACATATATTGCCAATTATTCAATGCTAAGTTCTGGAGTACTACTATTGGGTTTCATTATTTTATTTTTTTTTCAGGGCAGGTTTATTCATTGTTTTATAAACTGTCAGGTAATGGCGGTAATGCAATCTGACGGACAAAAACGCAATCTGCAATCCTATTGGTCCGCGTTGTCCGTATGGACCAATAGAATTATAGATCGGTGAATTTATCTTGTAGACAGTTAACCGCAAATTTTTCTCTTGGAAATCAATAAACCGGGCCTTAAAAGTTCTAATCCCGAAATATTGTGATTATGATCATTGATCATGTAGGGGCGACGCCAAGCACGCGACTTCTGCGCGTCATAGAACAACGTGGCGACAGGTTATCCATGTGGGATTCACATACTAACTACAGGCAGAATAGCAGATAGCAGAATATCGAAAAGCGAAGACACAGGATTCAAAGCAAAAATATACTTTTCTCTTTTTTTATCACCAATAAGGAACGAATTGTAGGCGCCCCCCGAGGTCTGGCGCCTGGAGCGCTCGCTCCGTTCGCCTTATGGTAGGGCCGGCCCTGTCTAGGCTAATCGGAAAAATCGGCAGTAGCGGAACATGCGCTTAGTGAAGGAAATCACGAAATACTATTTGGTAAGGTCAAGCTTCTTGTACCGACTTCCGGATACCACAATCATCTTGTACGTGAAGCTATACAAGTTCACAAATGTACGGAGAAGTTCAACAGGAAAGAAGAAACGCTAAAACCTTACCAAATTTGGATCCCGATCCTCAAAAACGCAAGAAAGATTCCATCGAGTACAGAGAAAGTTCAGACTAGCCACGTGATGCGAAGCCCCGTCCCTCCCCCACCGCACAACCACTCACACATAAATACAACTGTCGATCGGGACCGCGTCGGTCTAGATTCTGACATGGAAGCACCTATAAAGATGCTAGCCACGCCCGCTAGCGAAACGTCATGAACTTTTTTTAATTGAGTTCTCGAGTTACCTTCATGTAAACGATATAAACTGGCTATTTTGTGAATTATTATTTAAAAAAGCATGTTTGAAATCGTGACGTACGTTCACCTAAATTCGCCTCCCGCTATTTCTAAGAAATATAATTATTTGTTCAACCGAAGATGTCGCAAAATCCTTGCGAACACGGACAACTGCCTGGACCCTGCTATGGGAAACGGGAAAGTCATAAGCGCGGAGGTTTCGAATGAGAAAATCACTTGGGTCTTGAGTAATACGTATCTTCAAACTATTTAAGTCCATAGGAGTTGACGGAGTCATTCTTTCAATGCTTCAGTGGGGTCTGGAGGAGAATTATTCCACACCTTGAAGTACCTATTGTTCAAGGCCTGTCTTGTCCTGAATTAAATCCCTATGAAGTCAAGAGAAGTTAAAGTCACCTTTATCACTAAACCTCTCTAAAAACTACTCTCATCCAAAATCATACAGACCGATTAGTCTAACTTCATTCCTCATGAAAACCCTCTGATCTTTGTATTGATTGAGAAGAATCTTGCTTGGGAGAGTTCCCGATAACTAAGATTAGTTTTTTAGAGTTTTTATCGTCTGTCTAAGATTAGTTCCAACTACTTTATATTATTCAGAAGCTTTGGTTAGCCAAATATGAGTGAAGGTTAATATTCTTGTTAATGCTATAATTATTGTGAAGCCACTGATATGTTTGCCCGTTTACTTTTCTCAAATTCTATTTCTAATGTTTCAGGTGTGGCATCGAACGTTCCATAACCTAAAAGACGTAGGTCATCTCACGGTAAAAGTATTTAAAGCCACCGGATTGGCCGCGGCAGATATAGGAGGCAAAAGTGATCCGTTTTGTGTTTTAGAGCTCGGCAACGCACGATTACAAACGCAAACCGAATACAAAACTCTGAGCCCGCACTGGAATAAAATTTTTACGTTTAACGTTAAAGATATCAATAGCGTTTTGGAGATTATTGTGTTCGACGAGGACCGCGATCACAAGGTAGAGTTTTTGGGTAAAATTGCGATTCCGCTATTGCGGATACGTAACGGCGAAAAGCGGTGGTATGCGTTGAAGGATAAGAAACTAAGAAGTAGAGCAAAGGGTAATTCGCCTCAAATTTTACTGGAATTGAATTTGGTTTGGAATCCCATCAGAGCTTGTATACGCACTTTGAATCCTAAAGAAGAAAAATTTATGCAAACCGAAATTAAATTTAAAAGACAAGTTTTTGTTAGGAACGTTCTACGGTTGAAGGTTTTTATAATGCATTTTTTGGAAATTGGAAAATTCTTTCAGTGAGTACTTCTTGGTTTAATCAAACTTGAAATTTACCTGTTTAAATTTTAGAGATTGTTTCGAGTGGGAATCAAAATTTCAAAGTTTCGCCGGTCTAGTTGTTTGGCTTTTGCTATGTTACTATTTTCAAATTTGGATGATACCAGCCGGAGGCCTACTGATTTTTTTCAAACAGTATATCATACGGAGTTTAGCGGGACCAGCTTCAGTACCTTGGGACGAAATCGCTGATTCGGATCTTGACGAAGAAGACGATGACGATAAGGTATGATAACTGACATAGCTTTAGAAGATCACTGAATATTTTCAAATGTAGGAAAAAGAAGAAAAGAAAAGCTTGAAAGAACGCTTACAAGCTATCCAAGACGTTACTCAGGGGGTTCAAAATGCTATTGGGAAAATTGCTTCATTATTGGAGGGTATCAAAAAGTAAGTAGCTGCAAATAGTGACAAACCCGAAAAAAATAAAACATTTGTTGCAGTATGTTTAACTTTACGGTTCCTTACCTGTCCTGGATAGCGATATCGTTGCTGCTATTGGCCGCCTGCGTCTTATACCTAATTCCGATGCGTTACCTTTTGATGATGTGGGCGACAAATAAATTTCTAAGAAGAATATTCAGGCCTCACGTGGTTCCCAACAACGAAATTTTAGATTTGCTCGCGAGAATACCAGACGATGAAATGTTGGTAAGTTGTATGTGAAACAATCATTGTGTCCAATAATTTTTAAATCTGCTGGTGTCAGATGGTGTTTGGTAACTAACTGCTAACATTTGTGATAATTTAAGTCATCGGTGAATGGTCATTATTTAAAAAAAAATAGTCATGTTAATAAACTCCAATGTGACACCCGCAGACGTACATAAATTTATTGGGCGCCGGATTGTCGACCCATGTGGGACGCTTCTCAGTTTTACGATGGTACTTGCAGCTGGACTACAAAGACTTGAAGCTGCTGTCGAATCCGGAACAGGACCGACGCGCGCATCCCAAGAAGAAACATAAAACGTCATAGTGGAGCGAAAAAATGCTAGCGAGATGGAAGGTTAGATTTGAAAAGTCTGATTAGTTTTTATATTTAGATTTTTGTTATTTTGGTACAAATTTTTTTGTTTAGGTTTGTAGCTAATTTGATCTGGTAGGTGTATATGTCACGAACCTCGTTACTAGTAATTGATTAATGATGCAGTGACGGATGTAGGGATGAGTGGTCCTCAGCGAAAAATATATTTGTGGACCCCTAATCTATCACTTGAGTATCACGTAAAAACATTTTTCGCAGCATCGTGGGGCCCTTTTGGACCCTGGGCCCCTGCTCATGTGTCCGACTTACTGGCCCCATGTAGCACTGAAGCTTGAGAAGGCTTATTGTGCTTAGCACGTTTTAGTATTTTGGTGTCCTGTACAAGGTTGTACAGGTTTTTACTGGGTGGTGCTTCAGTACCTATTGTTTATAAGGACCTGTCTATCGGTTACGGCTCTCCTGTAATTGCGCACTGGAGTATAGCATAGACTTCTACCTGAAAAACAGAGGCATGCCCCCCCACCAGTGCATAGTGACTGCTGTAGCTGGCGGATTATACCCGTCCGGGGAACCAAGTCCGGTCTTACTTTTTGATCTCCAGTATACCCTGTTGCCATTTAGTTCTTCTTGGGAAGCTGACGTCGAACGGTTTGTTGAAGAAGTGTCATTTTGTCATGTGGTCTGTCTTCATTTTCAGAATATCTCCCCCAACAAGTTCCGCGATTTTCATGTGTCCCGTCGGTTGTCGGTTGCAGTCTATAATCTTCCATCCTTCCCTCTATCACAATGTGCAGAGGTGGGAGGTTTAGGAGAGTCTCTGTGGACCGCATTGCTTCCGATATTCCTGAGCAGGCCACTCTTGGCACTTTGCTAAGTTGGCGCATGGCAGTATCCTGCTCTGTCTTTGGCCACCACACTAGGGAGGCATAATCTGTCAAGATGGAGTTGAACATTATGCTGTACGTCCAGTCTCAAGCCCCATAACACCTTAGGATGTAGTTTAGCCTTGCATTTATTATGTTTTTGGTGCCCATATGGGGCCATTCCCAGGCTCAGGAACCTCTAGTGATGTTGCAAGTGTGATTATTCGAGAATATTTTTGTGAGCTTTTATGGCTTCCGGCCTTCTCGTTGGCATGTGGTTTTAGTCTCCTGTTGTATTGATGGTTTGATACAAGACTGGCAAATTCTTTTATGTTCCCCGCGGTTCCACCCGCCGTTCAATTTGAAAGAAATCGCATTATTTATGAATAACTATGATAGTAACAGTGAATTATTGTTCCATATTTCGGGACCGTTACAACACATTGGTCAATTTTTTTTAAAGAGATTCATGATGTGATGTAGCAATTATTATTTATAATTTCCAAATAGAAAACATATTTATTTTTCTTTATTTTAACCGCACAATTAAAAATGAAGCGACTGAAAGTGGACTTTATTTATCGAAATCGACATTTAGCCGCTTCGTATCCAAAATTCATGTAATACCTTCAATAAGTAACAAACAATATTGTACATAATCAAAAATGTAAATATTTATGTAAATTAATTATTTAAAAATTCGAAAATTATTAGTTTTAAGATAATGTAAGGTAAATAATGTACCGGTGATCGGCCACTATTTTGAATGGACAAGAAAAAGCGGCCTATAACTGAAACATTTACCTTATTAGAATATTTTCCATTTGTAATATGGGGTGCTTTAGATTTAAATATTTTTTAAGAAATAAAATATTTTATTTTTGGTATTTTTATATTTTTATTATTTTTTTGTAACTAAATTGTTTTTTTTTATTTGTGTGGTGAAGAGCTTTTATAATGTATTATATGAATCAACGAAAAAAGATTGTTTATATTGTCTTATTGTTCTGAAACATTTTGTAATCGACAGTCATATTCCATAGGACATGAAACTAACGCAAATCTTATGCTTATGGAATAAGACTATACCTACTCCTGCTAAAATGTCTTCTTGTTCTTTACATTCTTCTATATTCTATTTAAATTTTTATATCTATATGTATCGCCGATATTTCTTACACATAATGTAATTATGAATAAAGAATATTATTGTTCATTAAAATTTAAAACTTTTATAAGAGTTTGTGCAAACAAACTCGAAAAAGCACTCATTTTCAAATTGCACCAATGTGTGATGTTTCAATTAATTAATAATTTGCCAATTAATCAAAGTGATATTTATGTTTTTTTAAATTAAATATATAAATCTAACATCTACCTATTTCGTTTTTTTTTAGGTTCCTCGACTTGTTTTTATTAAACGTGATTTTTACAAAACCAAAATCACAAGTCACTGTCTTACTGTCGACTCTCGTGATCTGATTAATAACTTATCCGCGTTCAACTAACTGATTCTTGGCTCTTTTCCTGGTGACCGAGTCCGTTTTATAGCGCGTCGTTGTTTCCAATATTGTCCAGAAAATTATTCTCGAATTCGTTGCTCGAGAAAATTCCAATCGCGAATTTTCTAGTTATCAGGCAATGTTGCCAGATTGTACATAATATAATATGTAGATGTTCAATTTGTAGTCTTTTCGACAGATGACAGATGACCTCAAATTATTATTTATTTATTTTCTCAAACTGCAGAATAAAAGTTTTCCAAATGGTACTGTAGCAAAACTCAGAACAGATGGTAAATGGCGAGCGGTATATTGATGGTGTTTATTTCCTTGAGCGGCTACCTTGTGGAGGGGAACTATTCGCAAATGAGAGAAACAAACTATTGAGGTTTACTAAATTATATTTTATTATACTTAAAACCAAAATTAAAATAAAGCAAATATCTTTCTGTCTGACAGTCACTTCTATTTTTTTTTTCCCAAAACAATTTATTTCACATCCGCTCAAATTTCATCACTATGGACCAGGAATTATCCATACTAAAAATGCCATACTTCTTATATTCTTAATAACTTATAAAATTATACATTTACTCTTTCAAACAACACTTCCGATTCACATTCCTATTAAAACTACCCTTCACCTATATCTATAAATTCTTGAAACTCCTAAGTCATTTACTGACAGCTTATGCAGAATAATTATTTAAGTCATAATCCTACTCACTGGATTAAGATGGGAAAAAATAAGACATCGAACAAAATCACAGTGAACAATAGTCAGACTAGTGGTACACATGAGCAAATATAAAATTGAAATTTAAAGTTTAGAAACAACGTTCAATCGACAATAAAGAATAATTAAAAAGATCACACTCCCTATAATTTCTGTTGTAGTTGTGAATCATTCTATTTACAGAAGCTATGAATCCATAGTTTGTTCTATGCGGGTGCTCATGAAGAAGTTGATGTTGTCTGGCTCGTCTAAAGGGAACCAAAAATAATATTGATTCCAATTAGGTGCTGCAATCTATCCAATTGTTCAGGATTTTATAAAGAATGATAAGTAGAGCGTGTTTCCGTTTTTGCTCAAGACTCTTCATCCCACACAGCAACAGTCGGGTTTCCTGATGAAGACAAGCGGTGTTTATAAAGTAGGTATTTTAGAAACCTGTTTTGGACGTTCTCAAGTCTATTAATATGGATGGTATAATGTAGGAACCAGATGACAGAGCAGTATTCAAGTGTGCTGCGTACAATGGCGTTGTAAAGACATGTGAGTGCCTTGGTGTCGTTGATGGGTTTGGTGTTTCGCTTGATGAAGCCAAACAATCTGCAGCTTTTGACAACAATATTATGGATGTGCATTTTGAATATCAGTTTTTGATCAAACGTTACACCGAAGTCCTTGATGAATTCCACATTATCAATTTGCCGAACACCCATCTTATGTGTTGACAAGTAAGGCGATGTACTCCTATGGAAAGTTATTGATTTGCATTTGGGAATGTTGATTTTCAATAGGTTTGAAGACGCAAATCTGCCGAGATCGTTGCAGTGGATGGGAAACTCTATGCCTAATAATATAAAATTTCAGGTCATCAGCATGTGGGAGAAAGTGCGGAAGAATGGAAGCAGGAGGAAACATCGGTGATAAATAACAGGAAAAGAACAGGTCCCATGTGTGATTCTTGGAGAACACCGGAAGTGACCTTGACGTTTTTTGAGGGGTAGCCACACACTTTTTCCCGCTGGGTTGGATCTCCAAGATATGATTCGATCCATGCCAAATAGTTTCCAGAGATACCAATTTCTGATAATCATACAACTTTGTATATTTTCGTATTTTTCTGTTTCTGACTACCCCCTCAACCTTTCCATATTAGTATGAATTCAATCCTATGGAGAGTTTTTGAATAATCATAAAGTTTTGTATATTTTCGTATGGTTCTCCATTCGTAGGTCGATCGAGTGTACGCCACTGGTACTTTCCTGTTTCTGACTACCCCCTCAACCTTTCCATACTAGTATAAATTCAATCCTATGTACAGTTTTTCAATAATCATACAGTGTTGTATATTTTCGTATGGTTCTTCATTCGTAGGTCGATCGAGTGTATGCCACTGGTATTTTCCTGTTTCTGACTAACCCCTCAACCTTTTCATGTTAGTATGAATTCAATCCTATGTACAGTTTTTGAATAATCATCTGATAGTTTTTTTTTGAAGGAAGGAGGTGACAAAGGCAATCAAAAGCCTTGGCTAGATCTGTGTAAATGGAGTCGACCTTGTGTCCAGCCTCAACGGAGGTAGGTTATTAAGAAGTTGTAGTAGACTGCTAGGTTGGATGCAGTTGAACGCTTGCTAAAGAATCCGTGGTGTTCTGGTATGAGTTAAAGTCTATATGTTACGAATATTTCCTCGGTTAAGATCAATTCGAATACTTTTGGAATGGCAGAAAATATCGATATTCCACGGTAGGTACTTCTCAACATCGCACCTGTCTCCAGACTTGAAGATAGGAAGAAGGAGGGAAAACTTCCACATTTCAGGAAAAAGCCACAATCCAGAGATGGTTGAAAAATAATGGGAAGTGGTAAGACTAAAGAAGAGGAGCAACTTTTCAGAAATATAGGCGGTATTCCATCGGGACCTGCTTTTTTGTATATGTCCAGAAGAATTAACTTGTCTGTAATTTCTTGTGTCTGGAAGTTATGAGATAAAAGGAGAAGCAAACTGGACAGGTTCAATGGATGTCGTGTCTAAGTTATCGTGGCTAAAATAGGACGCTTGAAAGTGCATGGCGAATGCATCAGTAATGCAATTGGAGCTGTCCAATGTGCAATCCTTGTTCCTTCTTCTGTGTCGGCAAGTTCGAGTTCCTCCTTAAATTATTGATAAACGACCAAAAATGTTTGATAATTTGAGGGATCAGGTTCTTAGTGTTGGTAACATATAACAAATAGCACATGTCAATGCGGATTTTAGTCTTTCGGCAAATTTTAGTGTAGGCTTCATAGTCACTTCTCAGTCTTAATTTCTTATAATATCTAATTTTTTTGCGCGATGCATTTACCAAGTCCTTAGTCATATCATTTGGGATATTTGTCGCTCTATGTTGCTTTCTTGGACTGAAAGGTTAATACCCTGAAAAAGGGTTTCATAGAAGAGAGTGATCATTGAATCAACGTCGGTTATTGTGGATTAAAGAGACCAGTTTGTCTGCTCATAAAAGTCGTTAAGTTTCGAGTAATTAGGCATTCCAAATCACGTGTCAAAAGTCACATACAAAATGGCCGGTCATTGGCACACAAACCCATTGAACTATAGGGGACAGATGGAATTTTAATTTAATATAGCCCTATTTACCTGCAAAATTTACCTGTGGATGTTTAATCATTAGGTTTATTCATAAAATCCTCATTATTACCTGGAAAATTGACCTTGTGAAGTAGGGAAAAGTGATTAAATAGGTGTCAACGGAACTGATAAGGCTCGGATTGGTTACTCGTTTTTTATTATTATTTTCCAAAAATGGAATGTTCAGTACGGTTACAATCAAAGTAGATATTTATAGGCTGTTCATTTGTACTTGCTCTACCTGCTCGAAAAATCAGGAAGATCTGCTAGGACCTGCTATTTATGAGCCTATGTACAGGGTGTTTGGCGGAGGGTTAGCCAGACTTGGTGGGCGTATAGATATGCCCATTTCGAAGATATTTTATTAATATAATTGTGGCCTTAGGTTCCATTTTTTTTTCATCATTTGTTCTCAAGAATTTTCAAAAATGAACCTTTTAACTTCTGTAACTTTTTTTAAAATATATATGAAAACGTTTGTTGCGTGTGTTTTTGGTCTGTAGCATATCCTAGATAATATCAGAAAGTTAAAAAGTTACAGAAGTTAAAAGGTCCATTTTTGAAAATTCTTGAGAATAATACAAAAGCAATGATATAAAAAAACGGGGACCTTAAGAGGGCATTAGTGTACTAAGAAAATATCTTCCAAATGGGCCTATCTATACGCCCACCAAGTTTGGCTAACCCTCCGCCAAACACCCTATATGATGGGACAAGTGAATGCCGAGAACTTGAGATCTGCTTGAAGCAAGAAAAGCAGTAAGAAGTACAAATGAAGTAAAAACCCTATTAGTTGAACGTGAAAAGAAGCTGCAAACCGGTCGGTATATGGAGAAAACAAAATTTCATAGCACTAATCCATTTTTGTCTTCTTTGGCCAAATAATTCATTTAAAATGCGTAAAATGCGTAACATGTTTGAAATTGAAATTATCACAAAATCCTGGAACTCCAAATAATGAAAATACAGAAAAATATTGTTCTCAAATACACATTAAACACATTTAACGTCGTGTTTACCTATATTTGTGTTCCAATGACCGGCCATTTTGGGTTTCTTTGACAGGAGGCTGGAATGCCTAATTGTCGCGATGCAAATCAAATACTTTGACCTCAGTTCTGACACTGAACGTCTTGATGTATCCCAGGGTGAAACAAGTTTCTATGGCCGGGTGGTAAGTATCCCTTGCCACCAGAGGATCAGCACTGGGTGTGATGGAGAGATCAATAAAGTCGTCGACGAAAATTAAGCTCAGATTTCTGCTCAGATGATTTTGAACGATGTTCATCTGTTGCAGTTCAAGAAAGTACCCATGAGCATCTCGGCAGAAACTGATAGTAGTTCTCTAGGGACTCCACGCACTATTGTGTCATCTTCAAATACTCATTTAATTCATGCTAGGTTGAAATCGCCAAATATAAGAAATCTGTGTTTAGAATAAGTGTGCTCAAGAGATTAACAGGTGTCACAGAAAGACTGGTAGCATTAGACCGTAGAATTGAGGGGAAAAGTAGATACAGCCAACAATAATTTTACTTCCATCGCGATCCAGCTAAACCCAAACATCTTCGTAAAGGTTTGATTGAGATGTAGAGATAGAGGAGTGAAGGTGCCCCAGTGTAGCGATTATTACTCCGCACACACGTTGACTGCCCAGTTCATTATATTTAGTTCCTATCTCATCGGAAAAATGTGTACTGTGAGTTGAGTAATTCTGAGTTGTAGAACCAGGTTTCGGTTAATGCTATCATCCGAAGTTATATGCGGACGTTGATCTCATAATTTCATCAGATTTAGTCCTAAGACCACGAACATTTTGATAAAAAGTGGTACCGAGGTTACGATTTTCAATGCGCTTTCAAAATCCAGGTTTAGATTTGAGACATTTTTTGTGTCGTTTTTGGAATCAATCAATTGTGGTTAAAACATTTTAAATAGAATCAATAAATAGACGTTAATTCTCAATCAGATTCATAAAATTGAAAAAAAAAAAAAAATTGAAAAAATAATATTACAATGTACCGGGTGATTGTCTATATTTTGCACCCACACCTATCTCACCTGTTTGAAGAGATACCCAGAAATGTCAAAGGTGAAAGTTGTAGGTAATATCAGAAAGTTTTCAATGAAGCTAGTTACAAGTATAGAGAGTGTGTCACAAAAGTGTGGCGAAGCAGAGTTATACTTTTTTAAATGGAAATCCCGTATATTATTATCCCATTGGATTAGCCCCCCTAGCCTGGGGGGCATCCATCTTCCTCAACTGTGATTACCGTTCTCGTGAAGAAAAGTACCTTATCGGCCATCAGGCATTAGTTTGGGGAAATAAAGTTGCGTAAGGGAAAGTTCCGTTGATTACCGAAAAAATTAAAATCAAAAGTCTCGTGATTACCGTTTTATTTGAGTTTGAATTTCGAACCCCTCTCGTGGTAAGTCCTTTTTATTTAAGTAATGGCTGTTCATGGAATGCCTTTATTACTTAGAGTTTTCCGAGGAGCCGTTTTTCCGAGGATCCGTTCCTCTCAACGAATCCATTCCCAACAAGCCCACATTTTTAAAGAAGAACATTTTTGTGGAGTGTCGTATAGAGCTTTTGGAGGAATTCCTAGAGGAATCTAGTCCCTCACGTATTGACTCCTGTACCTTCACATTTTACGATACTTGAGAACTTATAGCCTCTATCTACCTTGACTCAAGGCTAGAATCTGCAACTTTCATGTGCAACTTCCCTCGTCAAGTGACAGAAAATGGATGGCTGGATGGCTACCGTAATCCACCTTTTGTTGGAATGGAGGCTTGTATAAAGTTTCCTTAATAACTTTTATTATTTATTTTTTTTATTATAATCTATTTTATGATCAATTAACATGATTGAATTTTTACTGCTATGACATTAAAATATTTAAAATTTTAATTTCGCATTCTTGACACCGAGGTGATGGTGTAATAATTGATTTTCTGGATTTTTGATTAATCGAATTTATTATAGATTTATCTTCACCTAACTTTTAATACTGCCATGTTTAAGGAGTGTAGGTAAATGTTATTATTCATGATAAATAATCTGAACTGAAGTCAAGGTTGGACAACATCTTCTAAATTTAAAATTATGGAGTATGTTGTCACATCATCGAAAATTGATTAATTTTTAACTTGGGTCTTTTACTTATATATTTGAGGGTTTCTATTATATCTCCTGACCATTTAACCCAACTTTCGATTTCATACAGGTGCAAGCTGATTTTATTGAATTTATTCTCTAAGCAGAAGCTGAACATATTTTATCAATACAATTTTTTTAATTAGTTTTCTAGAAACCTAAATCCTTTATATTTCCATTTCATTATAATGATAGGACCAGCGACTGTTAATGAACTTATATGGCAAGTATATTAAGGAACCGGGTGAGCGTCTATATTTTGCACCCACACCTATCTCACCTGTTTGAAGAGATACCCCGAAATGTCAAACGTGAAAGTTGTAGGTAATGTCATAAAGTTTTCAATGATGTTAGTTACAAGTATACAGGGTGTGTCACAAAAGTGTGGCGAAGCAAAGTTATACTTTTTTAAATGGAAAACCCCGTATATTATTGTCCCATTGGATTAGCCTTTCAAACCTGATTCCAAATATACTAGGTTTTTCAGGATTATTCCGGATAGTCCAGGAGAAAATAGGAGAAAAAGGGGTGGAATAATTGCATTTTTATCGAAAAAAGTGAAGTATAGAGACCACCACTGAAATATAAAGGAAATCATTCATGAAAAAACCCATATTATTTCTTCAAAATAGTATATTCAGAGGCTGGACTATGAGGAATAAATCTAAAAAACCTAGTATATTTGGAATCAGATTTGTAAGGCTAATCCAATGGGATAATAATATACGGGATTTCCATTTAAAAAAGTATAACTTTGCTTCGCCACACTTTTGTGACACACTCTGTATACTTGAAACTAGCTTCATTGAAAACTGTCTGATATTACCTACAACTTTCACCTTTGACATTTCTGGGTATCTCTTCAAACAGGTGAGATAGGTGTGGGTGCAAAATATAGACACCCGGTACATTGTAATATTATTTTTTCAATTTTTTTTTTTTTTTGAATTTTATGAATCTAATTGAGAATTAACGTCTATTTATTGATTCTATTTAAAATGTTTTAACCACAATTGATTTTACATTTTAAAATTATTCAATACTTGATTTAAGATCTCACTGTGAAAATATATACCATTTTGAATTGAAAATTCCTCGAGTGTTTTGTTGGTTTTACCTATGTCAAGATTTGGTTGAGTTATATGCCTTATTTATTTCCTTTTCAGAATTATTAATTACCGTTAGCTGATTATTTTTTTAGGTGGTTTTCTGAAGTTTCACACTTCAATATTTTATGAAATTTGATTATTTATTTTTTTAAATTCAGTGGCGCCCTTGCCATTCTGTACTTATTAAACCATTGACCCACCCTTAATGGTTATTCGCTCAGTAAACTGAGCATATTATGGGCCTCTTGTTAATTCATTATCAGAAGGGGTTACAAGCTCCGACAGTCATCTTTTTAGTTTCGCAGGATGAGCGGATTTTTATTATCTATAGTTGTTGAGCCATGTTAATTTCATTCCTATTGTCTAAAATCCCATCAAAACTGGCCAATAGCAGAGGCAGAAACAGAACATTAGTGCTACCTGTCGTCGATAATGTGAGAAATAACCTGATTTTGGTCGTAGATAATTTGATTTAAGACTGGTCTGTTGGTATGTAAGGGTGGACCAATAAGTATTAGAGCCTGAACAGTCTTCTTCTTGATTGAATGCCCTTTTATGGCGTTTTCAGAACCTCAAGCAATATGACATGATCGTTGAAAGAATGGTTTTTAGAAAGTTGGAGGCAAAGAGGGACGGCATCTTCAAATTTAAAGCGGTCAGACCACTTGGCAGTTAACGTTGAAGCGTCGATTGGAAAACCGTTTTATCATTCCTAACAGTCCACCAATATTTCTGTCTCGAATGATTAAAAGCTGATGCATTTTGATAACAGCCTTCGGTGTCTCTGCTTTATCGATTGATATTATGATTTGCACTAATAATTGATCCAAGAGTAATAAAACAACACCAGCTAACATCCAAATATACGCCATTTTATTGAATAGCACTAACAAAAGATCCAAAAAAAAAACTATAATACAAAAATCTAGTTTCACTAATTACATTTTTTGTTTTCTTTTTACACAACAGATGCCGTACAAGTTAAATCGTATTAATAATTTTATAATTTATTTTAATATAAAGTGAAATCGGTTGGAGAAATCATCGGGCATGTGTATTATCTATTATAACCTTTTAATTTCTAAATTTATCTATGTTTATTTTTTATAATTATATACAATTGATTTTATTTTAATTTAAATATAGTTACTTGGGAGCGTTTAACTTTTGAATTAATTTAGATTAATTCAGTACCTTAAAAAAATGTTTTAAATTATTTATTTAATTAGTAAGCCGCTTCTAAACTTTTATCTTATATTTAATTTTCTTTAAGGAACCTTTTTGGGTTAATTTTGGGTTTAATATACAAATTTGCTTTTTTACTTATAGTGACAATAAGGTTTACATCGTCAATTTTATTGTTTAAAAGTTATTGCTACGATGTAAAGCAAATACAAATACAAATTACACTCTCATCTAATTTCATCCGTCTCGTTTCTCAATTACCTAATGGCACTTTGGCTAGCCCTAGCGCAAAAGATATGGTTAAGTGATATTAACGTTAACTTTACAGTCTTTTATGCATTTCCTTCAAATCCGAGTTTTTTAGTGAACAGTACCAACAGTGTAGTGTGTCTTTAAATTAAACTTAAACAGTGAATGTGTTATGTTCCCCTTTTATAAAACTAGATGCCCTAGCGTTATACAAAAATAATTTAGTATAATTTATATTCGTATTTGCTAGTTTTTTTTTTCCAAGAATCCAAAAAAATAAATAAATAATACTGTCCCATGAATCACGCATATTCATCAATGAGACATACTTGATTCATTTGAACTATTTTTCAACGCCATGATTCATATTTGACTCAATTGGACTAATAATAGTAAAAAGGGAAAAATCGAAAAAAATTGTTACGGGGACAGTCAAGAAAATAATAAAACAAAACGAAATTTAAATACAATAATATAATATTTAAATATCTACATAATATTCTGAGAATTTTCATACGCCTTATAGCCTGTGCGTTTTATAATATTTTTACATCTTACCTAAACTAAAAAAAATGGGAAATTCGACTAAGATTCTTAGCAATAGGGGTATTGCCGTAATAGGTGAGTAAATAGTAAATGGTATAAGGTTCGAAAGGTAATTTACACTAATTTATAAAATTTCTTATTCGTAAATCTAAACTGTTTACGCCTATAGTAATTTCTTAGGAATTTTTTAAAAAAATTAATTTTATTATTAGTTGATGGAAATAAGGAAAATCAGTATAGTCTTTATGGGTTAGCAATATTTAATTTAGAGGATATAGATGAAATAATCCCGGAAAGCTCGATTTTGATTGGGATAGTTTTTCGTGAATATATTGATAAACAACTCGAGTCATATTTAGTAAGTTCTTTGGTAAAACAAATAATTATATTTCTTAGAAATAGCGGGAGGATGCACTGCCACTAGTGCAAAAAATTTAGTTTTGGATCAACTATACATAGGATCACGAACGAGAAAGGACTCCAACGCATGAATAAGCAAAAAGAACTCCTAAACTCCAATAGGGAGAGGAAAGTGTAATACTTGGGTCACGTGATGAGAAGTGGAAGGTACGAGCTATTCTGATTGATAATGGAGGGTAAAGTACAAGGTAGAAGATCAGTTGGAAGTGTTGAAATAATATACTTGTTCAACAATAATCATTTTTAAATTTGAATAGGTAAACAGTTTTCATGGGTCTGTATCAAGGTTTGAGACAATCAATAGGATTGCATTCTTTTATTTATAATTATTTTTTGTACACCTGTGAACCAGTTTTTAGTTAGTGTGACAATTTGTCAAAGTAGTAGTCATTTTTTATATTATTTTTATTAATTTCTATTGTTCATTTTCCGGTTAATAAAATAGTTTTCTACTTTAAATTGTATCTGATATTATCTCCAAATTTGAACAGGTTATGGGCCCAGCTACGTCGCGTTAGCTCTCCTGTAAGAGATAATAAATAAAGGGTACAATCGCGAGTTGTGTTCGCGGAAACTCTTAAAAACCGGAATAATGGCGGAAGGTGCCAAGTATAACATTGAAAAATTGAACGGGCAGAATTACGAGTCATGGAATTATCTGGTGAAAATGTTACTCATAAATGCTGATTTATGGGACGTAGTATCGACTGCAGTACCAACACAAGCAGCGCAAGACGCCAAATGGAAAAAGGAAAATGACAAAGCCTTATCAACTATAGCCCTACTTGTCGATGTTAGTCAATTGGTGCATATCAGAAATAAGCAATATGCACGTGAGGCGTGGGAAGCACTAAAGGAGTATCACCAAAAATCAAGTTTATCTAGCATGGTGTTTCTATTAAAGCGGATTTGCAGGTTGACGCTAGAAGAAAATGGTGATATGGAAGCACACATCAGTTTATTCTTGGAATTATTGCACAAATTGGCCGCCTTAGGAGAAGAAATTAAGGACAGATTTGCAGCAGGGATTTTGCTGGGAAGTCTTCCAGACTCGTACAGTTTTTTAATTACAGCGCTGGAAAGTAAACCATCAAATGAATTTACGCTGGAATTCGTCAAAAGTAAATTAATCGATGAGTACAGGAGACGTCAAGGATCTTTGAGAATTCAAGAGGAGTTAGCCATGAAGTCAGTATATAAAGGTGACAGAAGTAATCATGCTGCAAACAGTGCAAACACAGACGGAAAGCAATGTTACTTTTGTAACAGAAAAGGCCACTTTAAACGGGATTGTTTTAAGTATAAGGCGTTTATAAAAGAAAGGGCCAATACAGTTAGTGAAAATAATACTGATGATATGTGTTTTATGGTAAATTTTAGCGACGTGAAACGGGATTCTGTTTCGTGGTATGTGGATTCAGGAGCTTCGAGTCACATGGTTAATTCTAAGGGATTTTATACCCAGTTTGATGAAAGCAGAAAAGGCGTTGTGAGACTAGCAGAGAAGGGGCAGCACTCCAAAGTTGAAGGCATAGGCACAGGATCCATCAAGTGTGTAAATAGAGCGGAAGTATACGAGCTAAAAATCGATGATGTGTTGTTTGTGCCGCAATTGGATTCAAATCTACTTTCTGTGAAAAAACTAACAAGTGCGGGTTATAACGTGCATTTTAACGACAGTGAATGTAAAATCGTTTTACACGAAAAAGTGATAGCAAGTGCAAGCCCGGCGCCCGACTTGTACAAGTTATCAACCGTGCAGCAGGCACTAAGCGTTACTAATGAACATTCAAGTGACTGTCAGCATACATGGCATCGACGATTTGGGCACAGGGACATGGAAGCAATCAAGCACCTGATGGAAAGAAAAATGGCATCCGGGATTATTATTAAGGACTGTGGGATCAGAGAAACTTGCAATTGTTGTATACAAGGTAAAATTATCCGCAAGAGTTTCCCGAAAAATTCTCAAAATAATACATTCAATATACTTGATTTAATACATACAGATGTTTGCGGACCCATGAAGACTGTCACTCCGGGAGGTAAGCGATACATTCTTACTTTAATTGACGATTTCTCAAGGTATACAACTGTATATTTAATGAATCATAAAAATGAAACTTTAAAATATATTAAAGAATTTATTGAGTTAATGAATAATCAGTCAGGCAGGGTTCCGAAGGCTTTTAGGTCGGATAGGGGTGGTGAGTATGTAAATAATTTTTTGAGGGAATATTTAAAGGGTAAGGGCATAAAAATTCAGTACACTGCGGGGTACTCTCCAGAGCAAAATGGGGTTGCTGAGAGGAAAAATAGGTCGCTAGTTGAGATGGCTAGGTGTATGTTAATTGATGGGGATTTATCAAAGAAATTTTGGGGTGAAGCAATAGTTACAGCCAATTATTTGCAAAATCGACTACCTACCCAGTCAAAACATAAAACACCTTTTGAGTTATGGCATGAAGTTAAACCTGAAGTGTCGAATTTGCAAATATTTGGGTCTAGAGTTTACAGTCACATTCCAAAGGAACTAATTAAAAATAAATTTGATAAAAAGGCGGAGTCGTTAATTTTCGTGGGATATTCTGATGAATCTAAAGCATTTAGGTTGTTGGATAAATATACAGGGCGTATAAAAATAAGTCGTAGTGTGGTGTTCCCCGAAAGTAATACATATATTGAAGAAAATAAAATAAAAAAGAAGAAAAGGCAAGAAGTTTTATCGGAAGTGTTTTTCGAATTGACAAAAGCACAGGAGAAAAACGAACCAAACAACTCAGAGGAAAAAGAGGTCACCGATTTCGAAAATATCGAGGAAATAGAAGAAGCCACGGAAGAATCTAGTTCTTATGAAGGTTCAAATACAAAACAATATCACGGCAGTGGTCAAAGCTATCAACCGAGCAAAGAACCTGGCATGTATGACGTGGGTAGCCGTAGTAAATCAAATAGAGTAAATAAGGGAGTTCCACCCGAGCGCTACGTAGCAAAGTTCGTTGAACTACAAGAAATAGAGCCCAAAAACTTCAAGGAAGCTCTTGCCAGCAAAGATAGTGGAAAATGGATGCAAGCTATGCAAGACGAATTCAAATCATTAAAGGTTAACGAAACATGGAACTTAGTACATGCACCGAAAGGAAAAAAATATAGTATCATGTAAATGGATATTCAAGCTAAAGACAGGTGAAGATAAAACGTCGAACAAATATAAGGCACGACTGGTGGCGAGGGGTTTTAGCCAAAAATTCGGAGTTGATTACGATGAAGTATTCGCACCTGTAGTGCGGCAAGCAACTTTCCGAATATTGCTAACACAGGCATGGAGTCAAGATCTCACAATAAGACATTTAGATGCAAAAACAGCTTTCCTAAACGGAGAACTGACAGAAGAAATTTATATGAAACAACCTGAAGGATTTGAAGAAGGAGACACAAGTTATGTTTGCAAATTGAACAAGAGCTTATACGGATTGAAACAGTCTGCCAGAATCTGGAACCAGAAACTTGATGAAATATTGACAAATGATGGATTTCGTAAAAGTAATATTGATGCATGTTTGTATATTAAGATTATCGATGACCAAAGGGTTTACATAATAATATACGTAGATGATATATTGATTGCAGCAAAGGATATTGAAGAAATTGACTTTTTTGAAGAAAAATTAAAACATTATTTTGAGATAACAAGTTTGGGGTTATTAAAAAATTATTTAGGAATAAATATTGTGAAAAATGATCAAGGAATTTACAGTTTGAATCAAGCAAAGTATATAGACAAACTGTTAGACAAGTTTGGAATGAAAGATTCAAAAACATCAAATATACCATTGGATAACGGATATTATAAACTAGACCGGCTGGAGCCTATGAAAAATAGTGAAATATACCAACAATTAATCGGAGGATTGCTATACATTGCAGTAAATACGAGACCTGATATATTGGCTAGTGTAACTATATTAAGTCAACACAATAAGGATCCGAAAGAAGTTGACTGGAATGAAGCTAAAAGAGTGTTGAGATATTTAAAGAAAACAAAACATAAAAAACTCGTATTAGGAGAACGCAGTTCAGATAGTGTACTATATGGATATGCAGACGCTGATTGGGCGGAAGATAAACAGAACAGAAAATCGAATAGCGGATACATATTCATGATACAGGGTGCACCTATTAATTGGGGATGCAGGAAGCAGAGCTGTGTGTCACTATCGTCAACTGAAGCTGAGTACATAGCACTAGCTGAGGGTTGTCAAGAAGCAATTTGGTTAAAGCAGATGATACAGGAGTTTGTGGATTTGGAACCGAGAGTAGTTATGTATGAAGACAACCAAAGTTGTCTTAAGCAACTAGAAAACCATAAATTTAGTAATAGAACAAAACACATTGATACAAAGTATCACTTTGTGAAAGAATTGTGTGAAAGGCGGGTTTTTGATTTTAAATATTGTCCGACTGAGGATATGATTGCTGATATGTTAACCAAGCCGCTAAATAAAGTGAAGTTGGAATATTTAAGTGCCAAGAGTGGCCTGTCTGACTGATTGAAAAATAATTATGGTTGAGAGGGGGTGTTGAAATAATATACTTGTTCAACAATAATCATTTTTAAATTTGAATAGGTAAACAGTTTTCATGGGTCTGTATCAAGGTTTGAGACAATCAATAGGATTGCATTCTTTTATTTATAATTATTTTTTGTACACCTGTGAACCAGTTTTTAGTTAGTGTGACAATTTGTCAAAGTAGTAGTCATTTTTTATATTATTTTTATTAATTTCTATTGTTCATTTTCCGGTTAATAAAATAGTTTTCTACTTTAAATTGTATCTGATATTATCTCCAAATTTGAACAGGAAGATGCCAGGGGCCGGATTCTCGTCTAAGGGAGTAGAACTCCTCGATAAAAAAAATGTTTTGTCCTTATCAGCGTAATCGAATAGTAAACGAGAATGATATAGACGAAAAATTTGTTCTCTCGGGGAGCTCTACTCCCTGGTCCGAGAATCGGCCCCTAGAACTCATGGCTAGAGAATCTGGAGAAGATGGTCTGACCACTCATCTAACAGAAATCCAACGCGTCGGACATCAATTTAAATTCCCGTTTAAAATCGAATGTCGAAAGGATTGTCAGTTGACCGTCGCGAATCAAGAAGTTTGAGAAAAATTTAAAACGGGTAATCTATCTACATCATGTGCTTGTTCTATGTTGGTAATCAAAAAGTGTATTTTGTTAGTGAAAGTAAGGAAAAATAATTGTAAGTAGGTACGTGTAGGAAATCGAGACTTAAGTATATAACCATTGATGACTATGACGTAAAGTGAATTGACTATGGAAAATTATTGCAATTTAATAGACTTTGAGTGAAATGATTATAAAAATGAAAACACAGCAGAAACGAGAAGAAATCAGTAATACTGAAATGAAGGAATTGGGATGGGATCAAACATCCTGCTTTGAAACACCATGATTTTTACAGAACTTGTAGATATTATCAACTACTCAGCAGAAGTTGTAGATAATTTCCTCGACTACAAATCTGGTTATAATAAAATCGAACTTAATCTGATGATCTTTGAATTGAGATAAGAACCACAATGTCCTGCCTGGTTTTAAAAAAATCCTTCCAACTGTCCAGGCAATAATATTATGACTTAAATTGTAAGAGTAAAGGTGCAACACCGGTTCTAGCACAAAAAATCAGTAATTTTCCCATGTAAATCTCCATAAGAAAATCTAAGGTCCGTTCTGGCAACTTTCGTACCATTTTGGAGATTTACATGGGAAAATGACTGATTTTGTGCTAGAACCGGTGTTGCACCTTTACTTGTAAGTATGGAAATAAGACCAACTGATTTTCCATTTCCAATCTTCTCAAATAACAATTCGAGATGCATCAAAAAAAAAAAAATAATAATCTCACCATTAATTTCCATTATTAGACTCACTTGGGGGTAGAAACGAAAAAAAAAAAAACAAAAAAAAAAAAAAACAATCTAATTAAAATATCACGTTCCCAATCAATTAACTCGCACATCATGGCTCGGAGTCACATAAAAAATAAAAACATTCGCACCCGTTTGTTTTTTTACACATACCATTCTTTAATGTCTTTACTGTCTCTCTTCTTTTGTTTTTGTTGCATTTGAGATTTTTCGCCGTTCCTCAAGGCGCCGTTGAGCTGGTACTGTGATTGACTGGCGGTACTCGATGCAGTATTACCGAGCAAAGCAGTACTGGGCCCGTGCGGGTACTCTTTACTATCATCTATCTTGAACGACCTGTCGCTTCTCGATTTAAATTTGAGAATGGCTAATATGACCAGAATCACGGCTATCAAGGAGCCTGCAATTACTCCTATAATCAAAGCTACCGCTTCTGAGGTTTCCGAATTGATCCTCTGAGTCGGAGGGATTTTGTTGTAATTATTAATTCCGTACATGTTGTTCGTGTAGTCAGGAGGAGGATACTGCCCAGGTTGTTTGACGTTAATTTCGTTGGGCATGTCGGTGTATTTATCGATACCGGTGGTTACTATTGTAGGGGTACTCGAAGTCGGATCTGTGGATATATAAGTGGGCTTGCTGTGGCCTCTTATAGTGCTGTGCTGGTGGGTTGTCGAGCTAAAGCCCATATCTGTTGTGGTCATGTTACCGTAAGTTCCCGTTGTATGGTGTTGGCCGGAAGAAATCGTGGATTCTTCTTCTGTGGTGGTTTTGAAGCTTGTCGCGTCGGTTATTGTAGTGGAATCTGTAATTTCTGTCATGATACCTGGAAAATAATTTTTTTTATTTTATTTAAGGCCGCAACCACGATGAGAATGCTGTGCTCTGATGGGTTGATTTTTCGAAACTACTTTTAAGTTATTTAAAAAAACGGCACATCAGAATTGGCTCAAATTTGGCATAAAGATTCTTTGATCGATTATCCACTATTCGCTTATTTTAGTTTTCCGATATTTTGCCTTTTGTTTTATTCAAAAATCATGTTCGCTGGCAACTGAATGTGTTGGTGATTGCATATTTGCATGTTTATCAAGCTCGAATCCATTAAAATCATTGTATAATTACAAATTATACATAAAAATTGAAATCCATTAAAATTTAAATCTTTACCAAATCAAATTAAGGTCAAGTTTATTATAATATCAAACAAGAAAACTAGATTATAAGCATACAATATTTTTAGGAATATCACGATATAAAACAATATGCGTCCGCTTACTGCATAATAATTATATCAAAATATCACGTAATAATAATAGCGACCCGACTTCGACAATTCAGTGTGCAGCCTCCTTGGCCATAGCAGAGAGTGATGCTGCTCTCTGACAGTAAAATATCCCACAAAGTCTTTACATATGAAGAAGCAAAGAACTACTTGAAAAACTGTACAAAAGCTACAACCATTCAACCTCAACCACCTGCTGGTCAGACTTCAACAATCACTATGCAAGATCAACGTTTGAAAAAGCAGCACTTCAAACTTCAACAGCTAGAGGGAGATTAAAACCAAATCGAATTCGAGCTAACTGAAGAAAAATCGAAGTCTTGCTATCAGCTACTGTTGGAAAAAATTGAAAAACAATGGAGCGCCATCCAAGACCTACATGAAGAAATAATGATATCTGAAGATATATTTCAGAATGAATAGGTACGTCACAAAAAATCCATACAACGAAATGCAGCAGCAGTATGAAAATATAACTGAAAAACTGACAATAAAAATACAAGAAGACGCACTTAATCCAGTCCCTCAAGTAATGGTAAGTCAACAGCATCAACATCTAGCAATTACCAAGATTCCGCTTTCAACTTTCCATGGAAGTTACGAGAATTAGTCCATATTTTGTACTTATACTGTCACGATCAAAATCATATGACCTACCACTGCTAAAAGTTTAAAGCCATGTCACCACAAGAGAGAGGCAATTGAATGCAGGAGAAGTACATCTACCAAAACTGTTTAAGCCACAATGTTCAGAAGAAATACTTCAGCCATTCAAAATGTAATATTTGCAGCCGTTAACATCACAAACTTTTGCATGTTGACAGAAATCAACAAAATCAGCAAAAAACAAACGATTACCAACGAAGAAAACTCGCTTGGAATGGCAATTGTCAAAATAGAACCCCACAGAATAGCAAACAAAGAAGAACAGGTGGGCAATTCCAACAGCAACGAAACACTACGACAAATCATTCAAGCCAATGGGAAGAAAATGTTTTACTAGCAACAGCTCTCGTACAAGTCCAAACTCAAAGTTCGCCACAGCCTTTGAGAATCTTGATTGACCAAGGAACACAATCATCCTTTATCACCGAAGAAGTAGCACAACGCTTGGGGCTCCCACGACGTCATATTAGAGCTGAGATATCTGGCGTGGAAGATAGAGAGCCCAAGGTCTCAACATGTTCAATCGATACTTATATTACACCAAGATTCAAAAGTACGTTCTACATGAAGGTCAGCATGATAGTTCTTCCAAAGTTAACCTTGTCTATGCCAAGGCAGCCTCTACACAAAAAAAGCTCCAAGACATAGAAGGATGAAGTTTTAGCAGATCCCACGTTTATGACTCCTGGATCTATAGATGGGATTTTCGGAGCATGAATATACGCCACAATAAACTTGACCTAGTGTTGTTAAATATACAATCTTTGAGAAACAAAGTTTCAGAATTGGAATTGTTTTTAGCTGATTTAAACTACCCAGGCATTGTTCTTCTCACTGAGCACTGGTTAAGGGATGATGAGCAGATATTTTTGCAACAGTATAGTTTAATATCTAAATATTGTAGGTCAGATGCAGTGCATGGTGGAACACTCATAATGGTACAGCAGAGATTGTTTGAAGTATTTAAAATAATCAATGTAGATAGATATAATAGTTTAATAATTGAAAAGGAATTCGAATTTTCAATTGTGTGTTGTTTGCGACCTTTGTTTTATGTTTTGTGTATCTATAGACCTCCTTCAAGCAATGTTGATGCGTTTTTTGCCAGATTGGAAAAACTTTTAACAAGCCTACCTTTGAATGCCCTAATAATATTGACAGGAGATTTAAATATTAACTTTTTAGATACAGGATCGGCTTCGGTGCAGACTTTGAATGGCTTACTCTCCTCTATTAATTTAAAAGTACATGTAAAGGACCCCACTAGAATTACTGCGAATTCAGCGACATTGTTGGATTATGTTTGTACAAATTCTGATGAAGGGAGAGTGAGTTGTTCAACAGTTGGTGCGGGTCTTTCCGATCATGAGGCGGTTGTGTGTGGACTGGAGGTGGAATGTGACTATGGCACAGTTAAACTGCCAAAAGAGTACAAACGACTTTACTCTACAGGTAACTTTGAGACATTTTTGAGACTCTGCGAGCATACAGACTGGACCGAGATTGGTAGATGTGAGAATTCTTTGTCGGAGTTGCATTCTGCTTTGTTGAGTGTTTTTTATAGATCTTTTCCGCTTAGAACCAGGAAGTGTAAGAGTAAAAAACTGTGGATTACAAAAGGTATAAGAGTATCGGCTAGAAATATGCGTTCTTTGCATTACATTAGGAAGTTTTATTTGGGGAATGATGGTTTTATGCTTTTTTTCAACAAATATCGTAAAATATATAGGCAAGTAGTTAAAACCGCTAAGCAATTATATTTTAGAAATAGGATAGAGATAGCTGGCAACAAACAAAAGGAATCATGGAGAATTGTTAATAACTTAAGAGGAAAAAAGAATACTTCACCAATGGACTCAAATTTGACTGCCACGGAAATTAATAAATTTTATTGTTCGATTGCGGCTTCTCTTTCTAGCAAAATTAGTTCTGGGACTAACCCTAGAGAATATCTAAGTCACATAAGCGTATCCGAGTCTTTTTTCTTTAAACCTACTACAACACAAGAAATCAGAGACACCTTAAAAGATATTAAAAATAAAAATTCTGCGGGATGGGATGAGATTACGCTGAAGGTCTTTTCGCATTTGCCCGAATCGGTTCTAGAGGTGTTTGCTGATTCTGTGAATCAGTCCTTTCAATCAGGGATTTTCCCTTCCTGTCTGAAACTTGCAAGGGTCTTACCTCTTCACAAGGGTGGTGACTGCGATACACCCTCAAATTTTAGGCCAATCTCATTGTTGCCTACAATGTCTAAAGTAATAGAAAAGCTAGTCAAGGCCCGTTTAATGTGTTTTCTTAAAAAACATAGTATTCTCTGTTGTGAACAGTTTGGATTTCGGGAGTCATGTGGCACAAATGATGCAATTTTCGCATTTTTGGAGAAACTATATTTGGGATTAAATAACGGTGATGTCGCAGCAGCGGTTTTTTGTGATTTGTCAAAGGCCTTTGACTGTGTCAATCATAAAATAATGTTATGTAAGCTGGAAGCCTATGGGGTGAGGGGGGGTAGCTCTAAAGTGGTTTGAGTCCTACTTTTCTGAACGGGCACAGAGAGTTACTTTTGATGGTGTTGATTCAGAACAACTGGCTATAAGTGCAGGAGTTCCACAAGGATCTGTTTTGGGACCTCTATTATTTTTATTGTACATCAACGATCTGTCTAGCATTGATATAGTTGGGGTATTTACACTGTTTGCCGATGATGCCACGATTCTCTGGGTAAATAAGGATGTAGAACAGCTTAAATCGGATATCAATAATGATTTAGTTAAGGTAAAAGAATGGACTGATGCGAATTGTTTAACTTTTAATGTGTCGAAGACAAATGTGTTAACATTTAAATGTGGTTTTGAGGGAATTACCTTAGGGGCAGATACTGTTGCCAGTCAAAAATCGAGTAAGTTTTTAGGAGTATACATAGACGATAGACTAAAATTTGAGCCTCACTTAACATACATGAGCAAAAAGGTGTCATCAGGATGTTATGCAATCAGAGTAATATCGAGTAAGCTAGATCTTGGGACAACAAAAAGTGCATACTTTGCTCTCGTTGAATCCCATTTGCGGTATGGAATATGTTTCTGGGGTTTTTGTTCATTGTCTCTCTTTAATATGTTGTTTGTGTTGCAAAAGAGGGCGGTAAGGTATATGTTTAAGATAGGATTACGAGACTCATGTAGACCATTGTTTTTGCGTCATAAATTGCTTACATTTCCTAGTATTTTTTTACTAGAGACTTCATGTCTCGTTCATAAAAAGTTTAAGGAAAACATACACGAATTTTCATCTGTACATACCACTCGACAAACACACAATGTGAACCTTCCTATCCCTTCCTCCACACAAACAAAAAACTCGATAATCTATCAAAGTAAAAAGATCTTTAACCATTTGCCACTGCATCTGAGACAGATAGTATCTGGTAAAAAATTTAGAGTACATCTTAAGAGGCTTCTATTATCAAAGGCCTACTATAGCACAGAAGAATTTTTCCAAGATGCTTTCTTGTGACTGTCTGAATATAATTTGTAGTTTTATTTAATGACTTCTATGTCTGTTGACTTTACGTTTGTGCAATTTTGATATTTTGTATTTTATATTTTAGAATGAACATGTTTTTGTATTTATGTTGATTTATGTTTATATTTATGTTGATTTTTAAAGTGACTTCATCTTTTGTTTTAATGACTGTTTAAATGATTTTATTGTTTTAGTCTGACCTTGTATTGTATTTTTATTTTGATTATTTCAATCTTGGTACTCTATGGCCCTGGAATTATTTTTGTATAATGTTTTTTTTTTCCCCCTTTTACAGCTTTGTCAACGAGAATTTTGTTCTTAGACAATAAAGCATTTTTTGACTTTGACTTTTGACTTTGACTTTGAATAATCTCCAGAAAACTCAAGAGGGTCTCTTGAAACAAAATACCGAACTAGGATGGATTATATCTGGAACAGTATTTTCAAGTTCCCAGAGCATTGAAGTCGTCAGCATGATCGCGCAATATGAAGAAGTTAAACAATTGACGAAATTTTGAGAGATCGAAGAAGTTACTCCAACTTATCGTGAAGAATTTTAGGATCAAACGACAACCCGAGAAAAGAATGGCAGATTCACAGTTCGTATTCCATTCAAAACATCTCCAGAAATATTGGGACACTCAAAGCCAAGAGCCGCAGCACGACTTGCAATATCGAAAAGAAATCCCAAGTAGACGCCAACTTACACGAGCAGTATGCAAATTTCATAAAAGAATACCTCAACCTTGGATACATGAGAAAAGTAACAAGACATGAAATAAATCAAGGAAAATATTACATTCCTCGTCAGGCATCCGAGAATCAAACACAACCACTCGTTTGGGAGTAGTATTTGAAGCATTCTGCAAAAGCTCCACCGGCACTAACCTCAACGATATAATGCACGTTGGCCCTAGATTGCAACAAAATATCGCCGTGGGAGAAAACATAAATTTGTATTCTGCGCTGATATTGAGAAGATGTACAGACAAATATTAGTGCATCCAGAAGATCAACAATTCCAAACAATTCTATGGAGAGAAGATTCCACAAAACCAATGTTCGAATATGAGCTTACTACGGTTACATACGGTACAGCCTCAACTCCATACCTAGCCATCAAGATACTACAAAGACTCGCAACTGAAGAAGCAGAAAACTTTACAGCCGCAAGCCGCGCGGCACTACGAAATTTTTACGTGGACGATATTATATCTGGATCAAATGACATGCAAGACTCTTGAGCTCCAGAAACAGTTGTTGCAAATGCTTAGTTCTGCTGGCTTCAATTTAAGGAAATGGACATGTAATCATTCTACATTGCTTAAATCAAGAATCGCCACTAGAAGACACGAAGAAGTCTCTGGGAGTATGATGGTTTTCATCCGATGATCCATTCAAATTCCAAGTCCAAATCTCTGAATCAAACAAGCACACGAAAAGGGAAATCTTATCAGAAATATCGAAATTATTTGATCCGTTGGGATGGCTAGCTCCAGTAATAATTCAAGCAAAACTCATCATCCAAGATCTATGGCTGCAAAATATAGGTTGAGATCAACCTGTTAACGATGCTACATTCGATTTGGAAAAGATCCAAATTCCCAGATAAATGCATTATACAGATTCAAGAAAAGAGCTCCATGGAATCTGCAATGCATCTGAAAAAGGATACGGTGCAGTCATTTACAGCCGCACAACTACTGAAGTAGCCCAAATTGTCCCGCTCCTGCAAGTTAAGTCTAATGCCGTTCTCCTCTCGAAGCTCATAGAAAAAACTAAGTCAGCCTTGCAGTTTGTAAATACTCAGACTTTTGCCTGGACCGACTCTATGATTACTTTAGGATGGATCAAGGGAGATCCGACGGAATGGCAGACTTGTTGCAAATAGAGTATGTGAGATACACATAGAAACGTGCCTCAGGTATCATGGAATCACGTCAAATCACAGGAGAATCCAGCAGATATCGTATCACGAGGATTGGACCCCGACAAACTACCATGTGGTGGAAAGGCCCGCAATAGTTAAACCGATCAAGCAGCCAACCAATTACAGAAAAAAATCCAGGAGTTACAAAAGAAATCAAAACTACGTGCCACAAAATCGAAGTCGTCATAGCAAATGATACATGGGAACAATTTTCAGACCTGACAAGGATGCTACGAGTACTATCCTACTGCCATCGCTTCGCAAACAGAAAAGAAAATCCAATTTAGTTTGTATTCGAGATACACGCAACCTTCACTAAAATCATAAAATTAATGCAGATGCAAGAGTTTCTCTTGAATACAAGACATTAGAACGAAATGGCACAACAGAGAAATTTCTTGACCATAAAGACATCATTTCTATTGGAGGAAGGTTGGAAAATGCATCGCTAACTTACGATCAAAAGCATCCGATGGTCACACCCTATCATAGTCACGTCACCAAATTGATAATCACAGACGCTCATAAGAAGACTTTTAATGGAGGCAATCAAGCCACATTGTCATACGGAAGAAGCAAATTCTGGGTCCTTAATGAAAAGCGAGCAGTGAAAGCGATGTTGAAAAACTGCATCATGAGCATCCGACACAAAGCAAGAACAGCAGAGCAACTAATGAGACAATTAACGCAAGCTATATAGAGTTACACCAGCATCACCGTTTATGAATTCGGGAGTAGACTATGCAGGACTCATTCAAGTTAGAGCCACCAAAGGAAGAGGACACAAATCCCACAAAGGCTATATAGCAGTTTTCGTCTGCCTATCCACCAAAACAATTTACATCTCGAAGTTGTCAGTGACATGACGTCTGAAGAATTCCTAGCGGCATTCCGAAGATTTGTCGCTAGAAGAGGCCAATGCACAAATGTTTACAGCGATAATGGAACGACATTTGTAGGAGCATGGAAAAAATTTGAGAACAAAGTGAACGTAATAATCGACACACCAACATTACAAAACGCCATAATAAATATGGGTATCCCAGTGGCACTTTATCCCCCCAGCCTCACCACATTTTGGAGGAATATGAGAAGCAGGGGTCAAATCAATGAAATGTCATATAAAGCGAGTCATTGGAGAGTGCACATGAGGAACTCACAACTTTGACATGCCAAATCGAAGCTTGTTTGAACTCGAGGCCACTTCGTCCGTTGACAGAAGATACAGACGACATTAGTGTGTTAACGCTTGGCCACTTCCTAATAGGAAGAGAGTTGTTAGCACCACCCACTAAAAAAAGAAAACGTCAATCCGAATCAATGGCCGCTGGCACGAATCTCTGAAATCCGCCCAGGAAAGGATGGTGCAGTTCGAGTAGTTAAAATAAAGAAAGCAGGAGGCACCATGACGAAAAGGCCGATTCATAAACTAATTCCACTTCCGATAGAAAAAGACGAGAGCCTCACAGTTTCAAAAATTACAAACTACTCTGCAACAAGTGACCTAACGCCAATAACTAGAAACACTAGAAACCAGGCATCGTCCAAATCGCAATTGCTACATCTCCTACTAGCCTGCCGTATGCTCATTTCCACTATCACAGCAGAAAGCAGATTCAGAATAAATTACCCTCAACATAGAATATACGTAGAGAATATCGGATCATCGAGAATGGATCAAGGTATCTTCCGCATGGAAATAGTACACTCAAAAAATAGAAGCCAAGCAGATAATATGGCAATATCCAATGTTGTTCGACATTTTGAAGCACTGTGCATCAGGTCAATCGAAATTACAAATGAAGTAGAATGTACTTCATTAATACACCATTTAGAACAATTGTAAAATCACACCTAGTGGGTATATGGCACCCTCAACAGCGTCCATCACCAAAGAAGGAAAAGAGGATTATTTGGAAAATTTTTAACCGCAGTCTTTGGCGACAATGATGAAGTGTATCATGACATAGATGCACTAAATGAAAATCAACAATAGTTAATCAAAGCATCCAGCCAAGTTCATGATTTCAGCTTTTGCAAAGTTCAACGAAACCGAAGCCAAAATAAACACTAAACTACAACATTCTCAAGAAACATAATCAAGGAATTGAAGTTATCAACAAAATGCAAAGCTGGTACAAACAAATCGATACCAATGCATTAAATATCCACCTTCCCAGTGCCTACCAAGTGGCACTAAATTTCATAAGCAAAATCAGCGAACACTAAGATAAATTACTAGATATACATTTCAACAGAGGAACCATATACGATTTAATCTCACCAGCATATGTACACTCTATCATTGAACAAACCCGTCAGAAGTTTCCAAGTAATCTGAAGATTGTCGCATCCTCAATAACAACGACAAAGTTGACTACCAATAAGACACACATTCAGATATTCGGATATTTCTCCATTGCAGATGTAACTGCATTCGAGTTGATACGAGCAACACCAGTACCTTAAGAGTCTGGAAATGGTACCTATTGGACTCTGAACTTTCCAGATGGATATATTGCGATTTATTAAAACACTCAAGTCATATGATCATCACTTTATCTGCTCTCCAGTTTCAGTCAGAACGACCAGAACCAAGGCATTGCAAGCTTCAAATGAACAATATACAAAGCATCATATGGAAGGAGCTCTGCGCACCCAACACATGGATGTTCATTACGGATTCCTCAACAACCATATCTGTCATTTGTGACGGTGTGCGGGAAGATGTTGCAATAAATACAACAGGCATTATTCAAATATCTCAGGAATGCATCATCAAAACAAAACAGAATATTTTAACTCCTAAACGAAGCATTTTAGTACTGGGCAGCTACTCCAAAGAAGTTTTTATAATAATAAATAGTACAGTCAATGTGAAGCACCCTCAGAACCTACCCTTTGAGTTAGTTTTCAGACTAACTGACAACCTGAAAGAGTTGGAAGATGATGAGAAGAATTTGAATGCAGAGTTGGACAGCACAGTATGGCGGACTATTCATCATCATTCCGTAGCTATTAGCAGCATCACTACCACTGGGATAATCAGCATTGGCATTGCAGCATGGTATACGATAAACTATATTCTGATTCTGAAACACCAACAAACCAAACAGAACCGATGAACGGGTCAAGGCGAAGACAAAAAAGGCGAGTTTGAACTACAGTCCTTGAGATCTTCTATTCTGGAGAGGCAGCAGAATGTATAATTACGAATTTTACATGAAAATTCAATTCCATTAAAATTTAAATCTTTACTTAATCTAAATAAGGTCAAGTTTATTATAATATCAAACAAGAAAACTAGATTATAAGCATACAATATATTTAGGAATAAAACGATATAAAACAATATGCGTCTTCATACTCATAATAAGTATTATATCAAAATATTACGTAATAATAATAGCGATTTAATATAAAAGACGATGTATCAAACTCAATAAATCAGATTCAACCAGTGTACGGTGTCTCTCTTCGACAATTTACTGTGCCCAAGCCTCATTGGCCATAGCAGAGAGTGAGGCTGCTCTCTGACAGTGAAATATTTCACAAGTCCTTACCATCCCGCTGCTCAACTCAAGCCGTAGTTAAGCTAGTGTGATCTTGAGGCACACAGCCTGAACAAGGATATTTTATTGCTAACCACAAAAAAATACATATTCGAATTGTAGATAATCTATCAAATAATGTTTATGCCAAAGAATTTTGAAAATTATTGCCGATTTTTTGAGATAATCTTAAAAGTAATTTTGAAGGTGAAAATTTGACAGTTGCAGTTCAAGCAATTTCAAGTAGATGACGTCACGGCAAAAAAGCTACAATGGGAACATCATAATTGTATATTTGTCTTTCTCTTTCACTAAGTGTTTCACCGACACCGCCGGCAAACATATTTTGTTTTGGACAAAAAATAAAATATTGAACCGCAAACTCGATTTTCCCAAAAACCGTAAACGCTAGCGATTTCAACTAGGTAGCATTTTGAAGCTTTTCTTAAAATTTGAAAGCTACAAGTCCTAAAAATTTTGTCCCAGTATTGCTTTTGGTTACTGAAATATTGAGGCTTGAACATTTACAAATGAAAATCCAAAGGGGGTACCCTTAGAATTGCATTCCTCTTATGGGTTTTTTTTATACATGAGGGAAATATTCATATATTATATCACAAGACCTTTAAATTTAATCGATTAAACTATCCAACATATTTTGAGCGGTCGAGGGCTTTTATTTAAAAGTTATTGTGCATGAAACTATTTGCCAAAAAGGAAAATTATGCAAAAAGTATTTGGATAGTTTAATCCATTTAAATTTATAGGTCGAGTGGTATACGGCTAGATTATTTCCTGAATAATTAGGACTTAATTATTGGCGTCAATCCTATCCAAAGAGTTCTATTTATTATAAAATGTCAGAATATTTCTATCAAAATTCTGTCAAAAAAGGTAAACAAAAATTTAATCGCTGATAAACAAGGTCTTGTGAAATAATCACTTATTTAAACAAAATTCATTCAAAAAATGACGTTGTCTGATAGGTCTATTTTATAATGAATGAAATAATCAGTAGTAATAGCCCAAGGACATTGATATTTATCCAAAAAAAGTTTATAACAGATTTCGAAAGCTTTTAGAAACCCTAAAAAAGTCGTGATTTTTGTCAATTTTCGAATGTAGTCTCTACACAGTGATTTGTGCCGCTTTGAAAATGGCTACACATGTTAGATACTATAACCCCTAGCAATCAAGGAAAATTAGTTTTGTGTAATGCCCCGCCGTCTGAGTGTCTCAAAAAAATTAAAAACCCTAAAAAAGTCGTGATTTCTGTCAATTTTCGAATGTAGTCTCTACACAGTGGTTTGTGTCGCTTTGAAAATAGCTACACATGTTAGCTACCACCCCTAGCAATCAAGAAAAATTAGTTTTGTGTAATGCCCCGCCGTCTCAGTGTATTAAAAAAATTAAAAACCCTAAAAAAGTCGTGATTTCTGTCAATTTTCGAATGTAGTCTTTACACAGTGGTTTGTGCCGCTTTGAAAATAGCTTCACATGTTAGTTACCACCCCTAGCAATCAAGAAAAATTAGTTTTGTGTAATGCCTCGCCTTCTAAGTGTCTCAAAAAAATTAAAAACCCTAAAAAAGTCGTGATTTCTGTCAATTTTCGAATGTAGTCTCTACACAGTGGTTTGTGCCGCTTTGAAAATAGCTACACATGTTAGCTACTACCCTTAGCAGTCAAGAAAAATTAGTTTTGTGTAATGCCTCGCCATCGGAGGGTCTCAAAAAAAAAAACCTAAAAAAGTCGTGATTTTTGTCAATTTTCGATTGTAGGCTCTATACTCTGACGGCGGGGCATTACACTTACTTTTTTGTGCTGAAGCGGTAGGTTTGCGAGCCGAACGTAGTGAGGCTTGCAATACTGCTGAAGCACAAAAAAGTGCTTCTACTCCGTATGCAACACGCTATTTTTTCTCCAAACAAATGTGGTAAGCTCGGGGGCAAGTGGATGGTTGAGCGGTAGCAAAAGTACGAGCGGCACTAAAAGTACTTCTACTGCCGCTCCAGCGGCACTTAAAGTACTTTTGCTGCCGCTGGGGTTGCCAAGCAGCATAGAAATTAAATTTCTACCACCTCGACAGGTATTACCCACTGGATTTGCCTAGCAGCATAGAAATCAAATTTCTGACATCTTGACAGGGGTTAACAAAGTGACGTTTTTCTGACGTTTGGAGAAAAAACTAATTTTTGTTTATTGCTAGGAGTAGTAGCTAACATTCATAGCTATTTCCAATATGACACAAACAGGCCCCAGAATTTATGAGAATTCGGCCGGTATAGTTAAAAGTAGGCCTAACCGCGATTCGTTAGTTTTATGGCTGAGATCTTATGGATAAGTTCACACTAACATATTATAGAGTGAAAACAACCCTAGGGCTGTTTTCAGTATAATGTTGACATGATTGGGTGATTTGTGTCACATAACAATAAATAACAAAATTGAACTTGGTTTAGAAGTGTCAAAAATTTTTCAATAGTAATATATAACGAGTGCAATGGAAATTATCGATAATTTTCGGGAAATTTTCCGGAATGCATTTTTATTTGAAAAAGAGCACGTAGTGCACAATTGCCTTTTTCGCTGTAAGTTATCGATAATTGCATTCCCCTTATAAGTGTTCACTATAAGTTCCTACCTGTTGTTTTGCTGCTAGTAAACGTAGGATCCTCAGTAATTTCACCAGAACCAGATCCATCGATGCAATCTTCATCATCACAATCCTTTCCATTAACGACGACTTTCTTTTTCGGTTTCACCGTTGGCGGCGGCCTTGTCGGCGGTATATAAACAGGAGTAATCAAATCGTCACCAGAACCCATTTCGGGTAAAGGCGGACACTCGTCTTCGTCATCGCCGTTACATCCGGAACCGGCACCGCTGAAGATGAGATCGTCTTCGATGCCGGGAAAACCGGAGGCCGGCGTCTGGAACATTGGACGTATTTGGAGAACCAAAAATAGAACCAAATAGCAAATCTACACATTTAAAAGCACAAGTTTGAATGCAAAAACGGACAAGTTTAGGTAATGTTTTAGTTATGGTTACCTGCTGCATTTTTTGTAAATCGTGTCGTTCTAGAATGCCTTGAACTAAAGCCACGTCACCTCGGATGGAAGCGTGCACGTCTTTTTCGGCAGACAAGTCGAGGACTCTTAAAGCATTAACCACTACACCGGAAATAATTCCGGAGAATGGCCTGTCTATTCTTTTTTTGCCACGGCTCCACTTGCCACCAATGTGAATTTGTGACTGTGTGTTAAACACTTGCAACTGGTTTCCTAAAATTAAGCGTTCTTATCGTTCTAGAGGTTATCGTTTTTGTTCTCGGAATTATTTTATTTGCATCAAGCGGCATAAATAAAACGATGAATCGAGATTATCATAATAACTAATAAGGAAAAATCAAAAATTAATTGATTTAATTATCTTATTTATATAGGTTCTATGCAATAATTGAAATAATATTTTTGTTTACCACTAGGAAAACTGGATTGCACGTTGTAATCATCGACTTGCAATGTTGAATTATATCCTTGTCTATGGAATTTGACTACATGGTATTGATTATCGTTAACTTTGACCGAAATTTCACCTAAGGGGTGATCGTTTGTGCCCAAATTGTACACAGCGAATACGTTGCCTTCTACCTAAAAGTTATATTTCCAGTTTATACTGGGAAACAAGCCAACAATACTTACAATATGAATCTCGATGTAATCATTTGAAGTCCCGCTAATAATTTTCAACAAGACCGCATCCGATTTCGTCGTAATAAAGCCCAAAGCGATGGAGTCTTCTTGCATTTCCGGCCTATTGTCTTCGGGAAATGTGTACGTTATAATTCCCGGATTCGGTCCGAACTCGTACGAAACAGACTCTGCAAATTAAATTGGCATTAGAATAGCATATTATATTGTATTTTCAGGCTCGGGAAATAGTCGATATTAAGCACAGTCTGCACAATACAGGATCGTCTACAAACGTGAACGGTTTCGAGAAAGTTCTTTAAACAAAATTAACTTTGTTGTAGGTGAATCAACTTGAGTTTGTTTGAAATGTATATTAGATTGAAAGACTCTTGTAGCTCTATCGCCTATTGTTTAATCTCAATTTATTTAATCTTAATTAAGATCATACATGGAATTTTTATAATTATATTATAAAACAATAACCCTATTACATTTCGTTAAAAATAACAATCGAATTATTTCGCCATAAGAGAACCACATTTTGTTCTATAACTAAAAATGGTATGAGGACCACCGGACGAAATATTTTAAACAAGGTAATTAATGAGGCAATTGGTTAGCATAACAAATCACAATCACCTCATAGAAACGTCCCAAATTATCTGAACCATCAGCAAAATATTATATAGAAATAGTACTGTGTGTGTTAATAAAGTCAGATTC
Source organism: Ceutorhynchus assimilis (assembly GCA_917834065.1). Lineage (NCBI taxonomy): Eukaryota > Metazoa > Arthropoda > Insecta > Coleoptera > Curculionidae > Ceutorhynchus > Ceutorhynchus assimilis. The sequence goes on from OU892287.1 coordinate 14,370,516, forward strand.
AATTATTATTCATTGTGTCTCACTACTACCTATCTTACCAGTACCCACGACTTCTATACGGAAGAAACAAGAAACCTACATTCAGGGCTCACTGTCCTGAAACACATCTCCAACTACGAAACACTAGATACAGGGCGTACCATCCTGCACATTGTTCCTTCGAGCAAAAAGGTGATACCTAAAGGTTGAACACTACCCCCACAACTGATTAGGGTCTTCTCAAACCTGCAAGTACCTTGGGTAGAAGTGGTTCCTTTCAGTCATTCCCTATTTTCCTACATTCCTATTTTACACATACACTCGTGCCCCTCGGGGTTAACCTTTAGACACCGGTCTAAACATACAATCATACATTCCGTCCTTGCTACCTCAACTACCAGGTCCAAATCCGTCCACTACCAAGAGTACTGAAGCGCCGATCCAAAAGCTACCAGGTTCAGGTCATTCCTCCTACAGTAACAAGTATGGCCTTCCTGCCTTCATAATGGCGACACCTATGGCAACATTGAATAATCTGGCATTATAGGTGGAAAATGCGGGAAAACCGATTGTGCAAGCTCATTTAAATGCGAAAAAAGACGTCCAATCAAGAAAAACAGATAAGCATATCCAATCAAATAAAATCATTAGAAGAGATATGGGAGAATTTCAAAAAATTGGACGAAAAGTGTCAAGAAATTGACGCGCCTGAGCACCCATATCATGCCCATGATTACTTTGACGAAGTTAATGCAAAATACGAGGAATACAAGAACTACTTACAAGCTGGTGCATTTGCAAGCACCAGCAAACAAGAAGAAAGTACCAACGCCAAATCTGAACCTACTGAACAAGATCAGCATTTTAAAAAACAAAAATTTAGACTTCAGCAAATCGATAACACTATGGACCAAATCGATCAAGAAATACGCGAAGAAAGATCCAAAAGCTGTTATGAACTTCAACGACTGAAGATTCAAAAACAATGGGTCGCAATCAAACACTTACACGAGGCAATAACAATCAATGAAAACCAGTTCAGAGACGATTACGTCAAACAGAACCGCTTGTTCAGTACCCAGCAGCGGTATCAAGCCATTATGGAAAAGCTTACAGAAAAATCAAATGAGAGCTAACCAATTCAACCTGCGTTTCCAGTAGCACTTACAGTTACCAGACAGCATGTGACTGTTCCAGCAGTAACAATTCCATTCTTTCATGGAAATTATGACAATTGGCTCGAATACTTCATAACATATTCAAGCAAGTGATACATGAAAATTAAGCAATCATTACCACAGAAAAGATGCAATATTAGAAGACGCATGTACGAGGTGACGCCAGTAGAGTCATTCAATATCTGTCAATGTCAGAGGCCAATTACGAGACAGCATGGAGCTTACTACTGGGTCGTATATCAGAATTCAAGACTTCTCGTTCAAAACTTTTAGACAAAATCATTGATCTTTCAGTAATCAGTGGAAAGAGCAGATAAAATTGAACAATTACACGATGTAACCAAGGAATGCCTTCAAGCAATCACAAATTTGGGCGTGGAAACAGTCATGGGGTCCAATGCTACTACGACTTATTTCAAGGAAATGGGACTTGGAGACGAACAAAGTCTATGAGCAGAGCATTTAGAACCCTCATGAAATACAAGAGTTTGATACGTCCATGAAATTTTTGGAGAGAAGATTTCAGTCTTTAGAAACTGTAACGCCGTCAGTGGGAAAAACTATCGAACACGGCAATAGCAACTACTGCTCGTATTGTGAAAAAGCAGAAAGAAACCAGTTCGTATCTAAGAACCGCTTATGCCAAAACTGCATGAATCATGGAGGTCACTCAGACTTGTTACAGTAAGAACAAATGAAACACGTGCAATCGGCGTCATCAAACACTGTTACATCAGGGACATCAGGAGAGACGCAATTAACCTCAGAATACATATCAAATAGGTTGTAGATATCTATCTAAAACCACCAGTTCCTAGCAAATTCACTATGCTAGTACCTAAGGTACTGGCCAAGTTAACTCAAACAATACCTGCAGAAGAAGTCCAAGTTACTGGAATAGAATCTTGGAAAAATAAATTGTTAGAATGAATAGACGCCATTCTTGGCGCTACAGAATATGCGGCCATTATGCTTTATGGCATCCAGAAAACTGAAGACGATCTTCTTAAGTAAAACATGGAACTGGGATGGATAGTGTTAGGTCCAGTTCAGACCAAAAGACCACCAATACAAGTCGTTAGCCTGGTAACTCAAGCAGAAGAAGACAAACAATTCTGGGAATTGGAAGAAGTTACACAAGCTAACAAGTATAGAGAAAATTATCAAATCTGTGAAGAATTCCATGACCAAACAACAATAAGGAATAAGGACGGCACATTCATAGTTAGGATTACATTTAACAACTCAACCAGTTACTTAGGACAGTCAAAACCAAAGACTGTCGCCAGACTACTGAGCCTAGAAAAAAAAATCCTACAAGATCAGAATCTTAAAGAGGAATATTCGAAGTTCATGACAGAATACTTGGAGCTCGGACATATGTTGAAGGTTTCAAGCTCGCAAGTTAACGGAAAAGATTATTATATACCTCATCAGGCCCTTTGTGAAAGAATCAAGCACAACTACACAACTTCGGGTTGCTTTCGATGCATCTAGCAAAACATCATCTGGAACCAACCTTAACGAAATCATGCACCCTGGTCCTAGAATACAGCAGAATTTAGCAGACATCCTTGTAAGATGGAGAAAACACAAAGTAGCATTCACTGCGGACATCGATAAAATGTATCGTCAGAATCGAATTCATCTCAATGATTAACCATATCAAAGGATACAATGTAGAGCCGAAAAATCAGCTTACAACTGTTACGTATGGGACGACTTCAGCGCCGTATCTCGCGATCAAGACACTGCAGACTTTAGCGCAAGCAGAGGAACACCGTTATCCAAAAGCGAGCCAAGTTACGCTGCAAGATTTTTATGAGATGACATTTTATACGGAGCAGACACCATCGATTCCGCAATAGAACAACAAAGGCAGTTGTGCCAGATGTTAAAATCCGCTGGATTCAATTTACGTAAATGGTCGAGCAACAACAGCGATTTTCTTCAGAACGTTCCAAGGGAAATTCAAGAACAAACTCCACCAGTTACCACAGGATGATACGACGAAATCGCTTGGAGTATTATGGTCTACAACTGAAGATACATTCAGATCTCGAGTATCAGTTCAACAGAATCATACCCTAACAAAACGGCGTATATATTAAAACCATTTAATCCATTGGGGTTGCTGGCACCAATAGGCAAAGCTATTAATCCAAGACTTTTGGATAAAAAATCTGGGATGGCATCAAATCCTAGATGATGAAACCGCTGCGAGGTGGAAGATTTAACAAAATCAACTGAAGAAGATAGAAGAAGTTGAAATCCCTAGATGGATACATTATGAAGGCAGCCAGTTAGAGCTACATGGTTTTTGTGATGCATCTGAAAAAGCATACGGGGCAGTAATCTATAGCCGTACAAAAAACACAGTCGATGGAGAGAGCATAATAACATTAGTCCAAGCAAAATCCAAAGTGGCTCTTGGAAAGATGGAGACTACACTTCCCAGATTAGAGCTCCGCGCTGTATTATTATCAAAAGTACTAAAAAACACCCTCAGAGCTTAAGACATTAAGAAACCTCAGTTATATGCATGGAGTGATTCGATGATAACGTTATGATGAATTCGAGGTGATGCGACTGAATGGAAAACATTTGTAGCGAACAGGGTTGCCGAAATACACAGAAATATACAACAAGAGTGCTCGGAATCATGTAAGAACAAGTGACAACCCCGCAGATATAATATCTAGGAGTATAGATCTAGAGAAGCTTATCAATCACGATTTATGGTGGAATGGACCATCTTGGTTATCGTCTGCAGCTGAGTTACCCACAACAAAAACTTGCCTAGATGTAAAGCAAGAAGTTAAAATGTGTCACTAAGCGTCAATAAAGGCAGAAAATGACCAATAGACCTGATTTTCCAACATTGCAAGATTGGTGCGGGTACTATCATACTGTCGACGCATCTGTAATGGGAAGGATTCGTCAGCCTTATCTGTAGAAGAAATGTCTGACAAAATAACACAGGTTATTAGGAAAGTTCAGATTGATGAATTTGCCCACGATTACAAAACACTCTACAATAAGAAAACAGTCGACAACAATAGTAAACTACGCAGTTTCAATTTGCATTTGAATGATTACGAGCTAATAAGAGTGGGCGGAAGACTGGAGAGATGGGTTCTATCCTATGACGAAGAGCATCCTATTACGAAGAGCATCCTATTATTCAGCCATACCATAGCCAATTATCAAAAATGATTATACTAGATGCACACCAAAAGAACTTACACTATGGAAACCAAGCAACACTTGCATATATCAGACGAAAGTATTGGATAATCAACGGTCGACGAGCAGTGAAAAGTATTATCACCACATGTGTGACGTGTTTACGTTACAAAGCAAAAACCGCTGAACAGCAAATGGGGCAACTACCACCAGCCAGAGTGACAACAGCAGCAATGTTTGCTAGCACTGGAATAGATTACGCAGGGGCTATCCAAATACGAGCCACTGAAGGCAGAGGACATAAGTCTTACAAAGGCGGTGTTTTTGTGGATAATTACAAAAGCCATCCATATAGAAGTAGTCAGTGATATGAACACAGACGCATTTTAAGCTGCGTTTCGTAGGTTTGTAGCACGGAGAGGCACGTGCTCAAACGTACACACTGATAATGAAACCAATTTTGTCGAATCATCCAGGCAGTTTGAAACAGAAATTCGAAATGTAGTACAAGACGCATCAGTTACAGACGCAATTGTCTTGCCAACCTGGGAATCAAATGGCACTTTATCCCTCCCGCGGCGCCACACTTGAGAGGTTTGTGGGAGGCTGGAGTGAAATCCATGAAGCACCATTTAAAACGTATTGTAGGAGAAGCTCCACTTAAATATGAAGAGCTATCAACATTAACATGCCAGATCGAAGCATGTTTAAACTCCAGGGCATTATGGCCGCTATCAGACAAATTGGATTATCATGCCTTGTCATTTCCTAATAGGAAGAGAATTGGTATCACCTTCAGGCCCAGTAACAACAGACATGACTACCGAGTTATCACAGCGATGGAGGTTGATACAGAAGATGAAGAAAGATTTCTGGAATACAATATGATGTACAGAGTACCTGAGCAGAATTCAGCAACGATACGAATTGACAGCCCAGAAGGGCAACCTAAAAAAGGGAACGTTGGTTATCATAAAAGACAACATCGTAAATCCAAGCCCGTGGCCATTAGCGCGGATCATTGAAGTACACCCTAGTAAGGGCAGATGGAGCATTATTAAGACGTCCCATTCATGTATTGATTCCACTACCAGTGGGAAGTGAAACTGAAGAAATAACTAGGACACTTGCGCCCAGCCAAGTAATCAGTCACATAGTGACTACAACTACGATACAGCCAACAGAAACCCGTATAAGCAGAACTTACGAATAATTATTACAGAAGCGTTTATGCAATGATGATGATACTTCTCGTGAGTGTCGCCCAACAAGTACAAGGAAGGCTCACGCTGAAATATCCACTACCAGGGTTTTACATTGAGCATCTCGAATCTGCCAGAATTAATAGAGGAACGTTCAGAATTGAAATTGATTACCTACCTGAAACAACAACAATGCAGCCGAAAATATCAACATCACTAGCCAATTTGACGACCTTTGCACACTGCACGGCCATTGCACATCACTAACAAGTAACAAACCACCTCCATGAGGAATTGGAACGATGGATCATTAAAACGTTGAAAGAAATGCAGCACAAGGAAAAAAGAGGATTATTGGGCAAAGCCCTTACGTCAGTGTTTGGAGTCAACGAAGAAATTCACGAGCACATTGATTCTCTCCAGAGTAATCAACAAAAATTAATAAAAACCTCAGAGTAATCAACAAAAATTAATAAAAACCTCTGACCACCAAACCAAAATTATGGTTTCCACAATTTAAACTTTGAACGCAACTGAAACAAACATTTCCACACAACTGAAGCATTTTCAACAACTCATGGATCAAGGATTCCAGGCAGTAATTGACATGCAGAACTGGTACAGCTCTATAGACACTAACAAGCTCAACATTCATATCTTGAGCGCATATCAAATAGCCGTTAACTACATCAAACAACTCAGCGACTTTTATACACAGCTATTAGACATCTAGTTCAATAGAGGTAGACTCTATGAATAAGTATCACCAGTGTGTGATTCACTACTATCTATCCTACCAGTACCCACGACTTCTATCCGGAAGAAACAAGAAACCTACATTCAGGGCTCGCTGTCCTGAAACACATCTGCAACTATGAAACACTAGATACAGGGCGTACCGTCCTGCACACCTTTTAAAAAATTGAAGCTCAAATTTGCGTTCGCTGGTTTTTTGTTTTAGACCAAATCCACTTTTTTTTAAAATTATATTTTGCAGTTATGTTGAAGCTGTGATTTCAAACCGCTCATTTTCACGTCCCAAGCAATATAAATAGTTGTAAATAGTTACCATCTGAACATGTTGGTCCAGTGAAGGAAGTGAGATCGCAATCGCAGGTGTAAGAATTCCATTGCTGAACGCAGATGCCAGCGTTGGCGCAGACATTGTGACTACATTTTGCAGATTGACCTGAAAATAAAACTGATTGTTAATTTAATGAGAAATTTATTAAAAGGCAGAACATTCTTTGTAATGTCAAAGAATGGATAAATTACTGTAATTTCTGGATTCTCTAATCTATATCCATCTACATTGGTTTTAATGGAGAACCCTTCCAAATATATCTATCGGCTTTAAATCTTTTAATTTTGCCTCATTAAAAATTACAGTTCCAGAGATAAAAATTCGTTGAGGGCGAGAGGGCAAAAGAAGGTAATCAATATTTCGGTTTCAAATCTTGCATTTCTTGACATTATTGAATTTAAGTCAAAATCTCAACATTGTCAACATAGAGAAGTTTTCAATTTCAACATTTTTTTAAATAGGTATGTACTATAAAGAATCATATCCTTAACTGTCTATTACTAATAGATATTCATATATTATATCACAAGACCTTTAAATTTAATCGATTAAACTATCCAACATATTTTGGGCATGATTTTGCTTGGAAAATAGTTGAATGCACAATAACTTAATAAAAGCCCGAGACCGCAAAGCGGTCGAGGGCTTTTATTTAAAAGTTATTGTGCATGAAACTATTTGCCAAAAAGCAAAAAAAAAAAATGTGGCAAGATAAGAACGTTAAAACTTCTCGTCAAGCTTTTTTGGAAGGATGGATTGGTATAACTCCTTCAATAGGAAAGGGAGAAGCTTAATCATCACCTATATCTGCGGTGAGAATGGGTTTTTAGAAGGTAGATTCCTGCCACCCTTGATATCAAACCGTACTGGAAATTATCATGAAGATATGATTATTGATATGTTTGAAGAATATTTTGAGTAGATGATAGAACTTATTCCTGAATGAGGCTCAACTATAGCAATGGGTAATGCCAGCTACCACTCCAGAAAAGAGGAAAAAACTTCAATAAGCTGTGATATACTTCTACTTACTTCTTCATACTTTCGGACTTCCGTACATATTTCCTCTATTTGTACACCTACTTCACAGATCCGTAAGTTACTTTTTGTATTGAGAAAAGTAGTCTTTGGTTCGATTTACTCAAGCTTAAGTCTAATAGGTTTTTTTCGTAACATTGATATTTCAAACGTATAGACATTTCGGATTATATGGGGCAAGTTTTGGTTTGAAGTATATTTATAGTAAGTAGTAACCCCTAAAGCGATTAAAATCAACCAATTTCCATATCATCCTACGAAGCTCCTAATAATAACCCAAACTACATTATAATCTCTTAATTACCTTCGCATCCGGCAGTAACCAGGGAACTGTGAACCACGGCGTCCTCCATTATGTTTGGCGATTCCCCGTTGAGATCCAGACCGGCAATACACCCTTCGAATCCGTGACGCGATTTCACATCTTCTTGGGGTAATTGAGCGTACAAATCTTTATAAACTCCGCCCAGATACAAAATGCCGTCGAGCTCTAAATTACCGGTACCGTAGTTTGTCGCTATCACTATATCGTCGTCGACCATTAGGGTGTGCTGTCTCGCGGAAGGTCTTCGAATTCCCACCGTATGCCATCGATTATCATTTAAATGTGACCTGAAATAATTAGCAATCTGCAGTAGTTGGAACATTAGTTGAAAATTAGAAGCTTATTTTCAACATACATAAGATCCAATTTTTTTTTGGCGAATAATCCAGATAAATTAATCTTACCTTACAGTATCTCTTAGCGTGACGGTTCCATCTCCGACGTTGACAACATAGTTTATGTGACCGTCTACCAGTTCGACGGCGACAAAATCCTCCTTTTTGCCGCCGTTAAACATGATAAGACCGTTGGCCTCGCGCGTCTTGAACATAAAGTCGATATGTATGCTGGAATATGCCCGCAACATGGGCAAACCTGTGAACGTGTGCTTCGAGCGGAACGTAACAGGCCGGTGCAGATTGTCGGTGGCGTGTTTCACGAATTTGCCTGCTACTTTTATCGTTGGAAAACCTGGAAACGGAGAGAAGCCTTATTAGTGAAATTTAAAACTCGAAACTGCTATATCAGGAACTGCAACACCCTCTAAGATTCTTATCGATTTCATTTCCGATAACTTACGAGATGCTGATAATATGATCCAAGAACTGACAGACACTACACAAAAGGTAGGCTTGAAGATCAATTTTGAAAAACCAAAAATGATGACTAATTCAGTCCCCAACAACCTTATAAAGGTCGATAACAACGAGATAGATATGGTGCAAAGCTGCATAAATCTGGGTCACGAAGTGAGGTAGAGTTCACTAAACAGCAGAATTACTGAGGAGAATAACATTATTGGGATGGGCAGCATATGGCAGTTTTCGTGATTTCTTCAAAAATGATGTCCCAATTACACTAAAACGAAAAACTTTCAACATGTATATCCTCCCTGTGCTCACTTACGCTCGATGTTTAGTATAAGTCTCAGAGATAGAATACGAAATGACGCCATTCGTAAAAAAACAGGGGTTGATGATGTTCTTGAGCGAATAACAACAGCAAAATGGAGATAGGCAGGGCACATCGCAACATTAAATCATGGTAGATGGAGCAAGAAAAAGGACAAGCGAAGCCGAGGTCGACTGCCCACCAGATAAACCGATGACGTGAAAATTATTAGCACCAACTGGATACCTACCGCGCATGACGGAAAAAAATGGAAATGTCTCGGGAAGAAGTCGATCAGTGGACGAACCAAGGCTAAATGATGATGATGAGAGAAATGCACATTTGCTAGACTAGGACACGTGATGACATGCTGAACTCCTGTTTAAGTTGCTCATAGGAATGATATTGCGAGTAAAGCAACTTTTCACTCTCCAAGTTTGACATGAAAGATTTGAACATCAGAATAAGTCTCACATAAAGGCTGATAAAAATTATTCGTACCGATTGCGGTAAAGAGTTCGATAACACGCTAAGATTTTGGTAATACCAAGTCTATATTCTCAATCCTAACAGTAAAATAGTTGTAGAAAACCCTCAAATACTACAAATAAATAAAAGTTTAGGACCTACTAAGAATATTCCCATCAACAATACACCAGATTCTTCTTATATTCAAATTATCCATTCAGTTTCATGTTCGCCACAACTTAAATTGGTTGCCACATAATATATACTTTATCACTGCATAAGTTTTATGCATAGAGGCCATAATACAAACTATATATTACAAAATTAATGTATCGCTTCGGAAGTTATATTTTATAGAGTCCGTCCAAAATGTGTTTAGTTTACGGTTTCTAGTGCGGATATTTTAACCGTAATGCACTGCTGACCAAAAATAGCTCGATTGTTATTATCGAAATAAAAAGGGCCTTGAGTGGAAGAGGTTTACGGTGAACATAAAAAAAGGACGGCAAAAAATAAACCAATAAAACCGAACAATGGCCCATTGTAAGTAATGTTTTTCAAGGCTCTCTTGTTTATGGTGAATATAAAGGTATACATATATCGAACTTGTTCGATTTGCAACGTTGCCTTTTTGGTGTTTTATAATGCATTTGAATAAAATTTTATCTATTATACTAATCAATAGTAGGGTGAGAGTAAGTCGGAATAGAATATCAACAGTCCACTGATATGATGAAGAAAAATAAAAGCCGAGGAAGAAGAAAAAAGACAATAAAGGAAAGAAGATATAAGAATGGCGCCTGAGCATTACTTTGACATCCTTGCCTGAATAAAAATATGGTTAAATATGGAAAAGATAATAAGTTAATGGTAAAATGGATAGCATAGTAAGAGATACAAGGAAAATGATCGATAATCCAAGCTAAGTCACAAGTGAACTCGCCAACTTTTGGAGCATCCTTTACTTAGTCAATGTTGAACAGTTTACCGAGTAGGTAGCTTTTCAATAATTTCAAAGTCATCATCATTGATCAAAATTAGGTAGAATAGTCATTCTGCTCCAATATATTCATTTTTAATTAAGGAGATTGTAACATTGTAAATGTTACTTGTTCCTTTTTTCTTTCAAATTTAATTTTATAATACCTTTTAATGTTGACAGTTTGGTGACTAGCATTAAAAAAGGGTTTCTGCTCAATTCAATTCAATTCAATTCAATTCAATATATTATTACAATTTTAAAAGATTTACAATAATAATTATGGAATGTATAATATACTTTAAATTATATCAACATAGTGTTGTGGGGTACCTAGAAAACTAAATTTCTGTATGTACCTACTACATATAAAACTGGATTTTGATAATTTCTAACTTAAAATATTTGCCTAAATACTAATTAAATATAATCAAAAATTTTTAGTGTACGCCATGACAGAAGAAAAAGAAAAAAGGGAAACAATTCTCCGCCTGATTGATTAAAAGGTTAAAACAAAGATGAAAACTTGACAAAGTTACTATATATGAAGTCTCTACAGTTATGCATAAATTTTTTTTTGTTAACTGTCATCCTTCTGAGTTCCACTGGTAGGATGTTGTAGATTTTAACACCAAGATATTCAATAGATCTTATATTTAAATTAGTGGCACTGTTAGGTATCTGTAGGTCTCTTACAACATTGGACCTGGTGGAGTAGGAGTGACTGACATGTTCTCCCACTATTTTGACATTTTGATACATATAAGAACAGACACTCAACACATACAAACACCTTAAGGAGAGGATTTTATTACTATAAAGTTGACAGGTGGGAAACATTTTATCTTTTCCAAAAATAATCTTGAGAATATAATTTTGGACTGTTTTCAGGGGTTTTAGTGCATTTTCATATGAACTTCCCCATACAATCATAGCATATCTCAAGAGAGATTCTACCAGAGCTCTATAAACACAGATTAAAAGATGTTCATTTAATATTTCTTTTATCATATAAAATTTACGAATTAATTTTCTAATATTACTAGTCAACCTAGTCACATGTTGCTTCCATTTGAGGTTCTGATCAATAATTACTCCTAAATATTTAGTATGTTGCACCTCTCTAATTTCTCTTTCAAATCCGTCTACCCTAATGCCATCAAAATTGGGGCGATTTGCCATTGTTAAGGAGAAAGCTATATAGTTAGTTTTTTCAACATTCAAAGTGAGTTTAAAAGTATCAAGCCAATTTTTAATATTATGTAGCCCATGAGAGGCATGTGTATATACTTCTTCCCATGTTTCTCCTGTAAAAATCACAGCGGTGTCATCCGCGTAGGATATCACCATGCCATTATCTATCGGAATATTAGTCAAGGAGTTAATGTATAATGAGAAAAGCAAAGGGCCCATAACTGTTCCTTGAGGAATGCCAATCAGAACCTCCGAACTATTGCTTAATACATTATTAATTTTTGTCAATTGCTTTCGACCTGTCAAATAGCTTGCAAAGACATCCAACACAACACCTCTGACCCCATAAATGTTTAAAACATCAATAAGAGAGTCATGAGGCACTGTGTCAAAGGCCTTCGCAAGATCAAGAAAAGCAGTTAGACATTTTTTACCACTATCAAGGTGTTTTGTGATTGCTCTTGTGAGCCTGAGAATAGCATCAACAGTGCTAATACCATTTCGAAACCCATATTGATTTTCTGATAAAATGTTATTCATTGATAAAAAATTCCAAAGCCTCTCCTTGAGGCATTTTTCAAATATTTTTGCAAAATTTGTGATAACACTGATAGGCCGATAATTTGTTATTTTTTTTTTGTCACCCGCTTTGAAAATGGGAGTAACAATAGAAGTTTTAAAACATTCGGGCACAGATCCTGTTGTAAATATTAGGTTTATTATATGTGCCAATGGGTCAATAAAATATTTATAATATCTTTTTATCATTTTAGTTTGTATTCCATCACAGCCAGGGGAACAATTATTTTTTAGGGAATTGATATGTTTAATTATTTCGATTTTATCAACAGGTTTTAAGAACATAGAGCTTAATGCGTTGTATTCTATTTGAGAAGCAACAGTCGGTGGTTTCACTTTATTAGCCATTTTCCTGCCTATGTCAATAAAAAAAACATTACAATATTCAGCCATTTGCTTTTCATCCACAAACAATTTGTCACTTTCATCCCTTATTTCTAATTTCTCAGAATATACCTTATTTTCATTTACTGCGTCTGATATTATATTATATATTTTTTTAAAATTATGTTGATTTGAATCTATTTGTGCTTTATAGTAATTAAATTTCTGTTTATTAATAATTTTGTTCAGATTATTTCTATAATTAATGTAATCCTCTTTAGCTTGCGGACTGTTCTTGTTTAAGAGTAATTTTTTCATTTTATCTCGTTTTTTAATTGCTGAGATAAGACCTATAGTAATCCATGGTTTAAGTTTTCTGTTGTTAATATAGTAAACTGTTTTGCGATCTGTAGCTTTTTCTATGGATTGGCTAACTTTTTCAATGAAATTTTGGGCAGCAATATCTGCAACATTTGTTTCAAAAACCTCCTTCCAGCTTTCTCCCTTAATTAGATTTTCAAATAAATGGTCATTAAATGTTGAAACTATTTTGGATATCTGAATAATTTTCTTTTGTATATTTTTATATGAAAAATTAATCATTACAGGGTTATGATCAGTTATGTCACTTTCAAGTATAAATGAAGCTTGCTGAAATAAATTTGTTTTATAACTATTTCTTACGAATATGTGATCTAGACACGAGCCACTGCTTGGTGTCACTCGTGTCGGGCCATTTATAGCACTGTTAAATCCATAGAAATGCAAAAGAGATAGATATTGATTAACTTCTATATCCTCCCTATTGGAGATATTGATATTGATGTCACCAATCAGAAGCTCAATCTGTTTTTTCCTTCTGTTAGAATAATAATTTCCCAAGTCATTAAAAAAAGATTGTATGTCAGTGGAAGGTGGCCTATAACCACAAACAATTTCATAGCTTATGCCAGAAATACTGAAATTTATATGACACATGGTGACTTTCGATGAATCGAAATTCAAGTCTTTCACCAAGGCATCAAGACTCCTCTTAATATACACAACAGTGCCATCGTTTTTATTAAAATTTGCATTGTTATAGTAAACATTAAAGTTATTTATGTTATAGAGATTAATATTCTCAATAGACCAACTTTCAGTCAGTATAATAATATCACAATTTTTGAAATCATAGGCTTCCAGAAATATGAGCAAATTATTAAAGTTTCTATGTATGCTACGTATATTTAGATGCAAAATACTCAAAATATTGTTATTTGATTTAATTATAGTTTTAATTGTATCACAGTCAGTTGTACCTTGCAATTCTTCATCCAATAAATCCAATTGTTCTCCAATGTCCACTTCTGATATATTACCTGCCATTGGAACCACCATAGTCTATCTTACTCCTTAATATTTCCAAGTGATACTTATATGTTGGACAATCCGGGCTATTAGCTGCATGATTAATTTCAAGTTCCTGTTTGTATTTTGCATTTGCTCGAACACAATTGATGCACTTCCTATCCTTGTCCTTTGAGCAGTTGAGGGTGTTATGCATTTCTGCACAATAACCGCATGTTTCTGTTTGGTTTTTGCATTGAGTACCTTTGTGATACAATTCCTGACACTTAAAGCATCGCTGTATAAAGATATCTTCAAAAACAGGGTAACTAGTCCACTCAATAAACAACCTCTTATTGACAAGCATCCTATGAAATAAATTTGGTGAAACTTCTCCAAATATTGTGTAGGTATTGTTAGATCTATTTTTTTTTAGGTATGTTACATTAATGTTATCATTTTCATTGACATAATCATTCTGATCACGGATGCAAGTTTCCAAGTCGGTTGCATTCAGGCTTCCTGTATAACCAATAATTTTAAATCTAGGTTGTTTCATTTTGGTAATTTGGATTTCATAGTTAGGTAAGTTTTTCTCGGCTTCATCCTTAAAGAGGTTTGAGTCTTGTTTATTATGACATTTAACTACCACACTGCCATTCTTGGTTGATCTGATATTTTTAATGCCAATTTTTAGATTAGAAGGTTTGACATATGTTTGTAGATCTTTTTTTGTGACTTCAGCATTTTGTGGGTTTCTAGGAATAATTAATATACTAGGGATGTTATTAATAATCTTCTGTTTATTGATAAGTGAATTATTTGCTGTGGATTGTACTATGTTGCTATAGAGCGGAGTGGTATTAACATTTTGTTGTGCAAGCTCCAAATCTTTTATTTTGCTTTTAAGTAGGTTTATGATTTCATCCTTACCATCTATAATATCAATTTTATCCTTTATAGTCTGATTAAGTGATTCAAACGTTTCAAATTTAGTGCATTTATGACATAGAAATTTCATAATTCGCCCATTGCGAAGCTCCAACACTTTTACTTCTGAAGCCGTAACTTTGCTACATTTAGTACATATATTTGAATTACATCCATCACATGGAAAAACTTTTATGTTTATAGATTTTTTTTCCTTACATACGTCACATTCCATGGTCCCAGCTGCATTTATTCACATGAAAAACATTACCATGTACTTTACTAGAAAATGTTTGTGTGAATGTTTACAACTTGGCAACAATGCTTGCTAGGTAACCTTCAGTACGGGTAGAATGGGATTGTTTACACTTTATTGGATATTAAAATACATTGTTTTTTTCACTTGCTTTCACTCTCACAATGAAAACAGGGCACGATGTTTCACCCTAAATACTTTTGACTATTTAATGCTACCAAAAAAACATCAAAGTAACACCTTTTTGATAGACAATTCGATACTTATAATATTAGCAATTATTAAACTAGAGGGGACGATTCTCGTTCAAATTTGACGTACCAGTTTAGTACCAAAGCTTTCCGTTGACTATTTTCAGGGGAAGCGCTGTCTGCTAACCTTGTCTGTTTCATTTCTCTGCCCTTTTAAATCTTGCCGTTGCCCTGATAGGTCGGCTGTGACCGGGGGGCAGCCATCTTCCTCAAGTGTGAATATCGTTCTCTTGAAAAAAAGTACCTTATCGGCCATCAGGCATTATCTTGACGAAATAAAGTCGTGTTGATTACCGAAGAAATTTAAATCAAAAGTCTTGTGATTACCGTTTTATTCAAGTTTGAATTTCGAACCCCTCGTGGGTTTTGCCGGGGAGCCGTTTTTTTTCCGAGGAGCTGTTTTTCTGAAGAAATCTATTTGCTAACAACCTCTAAAGATCACCGTTTTCGCGCAGCGTGGGCATAGAGCTCTGGGGTCCTTCACGTGTCGATACCTGTACCTCCACATTTGATGAAGAAAATTTAACTTCTAGCCTTTATTCCAGGCTAGAATCTGCAACTTCTAACGTCTAGTGACCAAAAATGGATGACTACCGACTACCGTACTCTACCTTTTTGTTGGAATTCAGGCTGGTATGGAGTTTTAATTATAACTTTTATTACCTTTTTTTTTTCAGAAATCTAGAATATGAACAATTACCATAATTGATTATTTTTATTAACAACACATTTAAAATCTCTCATTCTTGACACCGAGGTGATGGTGGAATAATTAACTTTTGATTTACCGTATTTAATATAGATTTATCTTCACTTCACTTTTGGTATCGCCATGTTTAAAAAAAAAAATTATCTTTTATTAATCGTAATGGATGGTTGAAGGGATAATGGATTCCAAACAACCATTAATTGCGAATGTGTTCCCCATACCTCCTAACTCACTCCCATACCAACGATAACCGCCGAAGGTTGCCGATGGTCACAAACTAACCACTTAAAAATTGATGAAAGACTTGATCGACTGGGTAGAAATGAGACAGGTCTCGGTGGCTCAGTTGGTAGAGCATTACACTGGAAATGTAGGGCTCCTGGGTTCAAATCCCAGTCGAGACAAGAAAATTTTTCATCAACTTTTAATTTATGCGTCTGCATGCCACTAAAATTAACACTCTTTAAATTCTATAACAGACGACAAAAACTCTAAAAAATTGTAAAAATATTTGGCTTGATATTGATGGTTGGGCGTCCGATTCCGATGCCTCCCGATGTCGCTATATGTCGACGACGCATCTGGTTGAAGGGATAATGGATTCCAAACAACCATTAATTGCGAATGTGTTCCCCATACCTCCTAACTCACTCCCATACCATCGGTAACCGCCGAAGGTTGCCGATGGTCACAAACTAACAACTTAAAAATTGATGAAAGACTTGATCGACTGGGTAGAAATGAGACAGGTCTCGGTGGCTCAGTTGGTAGAGCATTACACTGGAAATGTAGGGGTCCTGGGTTCAAATCCCAGTCGAGACAAGAAAATTTTTCATCAACTTTTAATTTATGCATCTGCATGCCACTAAAATTAACACTCATTAATCGTAATCATTAATCTGATCTGAGGTCAAGGTTGGACAATATGTTCTAAATTTAAAATTATTAGGTAAGTACCTATAACACCAAAAATTGAACAATTTTTCATCTGGATTATATTTCTTATAAACTTGAGGATTTCAGTTATATCTCCTTTATACCTTTACGTTTAACCTTTGATTTCATACAGCTTGAATATGATTTTACTGATTTAATTTTTCAAGCAGGAGCTGACCATATTTATCAATATAATTTCCAATCATTTAGCTTTTTTTTTAATTAGTTTTCTGGAAACTCAAATCTTTATATTTTCATTTCATGATAATGATATGGCCAGCGAGTGTTAATGAATTTATATGGTAAGTATATTGAGATACATTGTAATATATTTGTTATTTTTTTTTATTTTTTTTTGAATTTGATGAAACTGAGAGTTAACCTCTATTTATTGATTTAAGCTAAATTGTTTTACCAGCAATTCAGGTTCTTAACTATTATTATCAAAATTAAAATTCATATTTATATGCGAACAATCGCTCAAGTTTTAAAACGCGGTTGACTGGAACCGCGAGCTTTATCACATATCATTTTCTGCACTAACATCGACATCGCCCTATTTTCCGCTATATCTGTTTTATGCTGCCCTAAAATAGTACTGGAGACAGTCGTTGCAACTTCACATGAAGAGTTGGTGAACACTTGATGATCAGACATGTTTTATTTGCTTGTAGCCTGATCGGAAACTATAGTTTTCGGAGAAAACTTAGACGTGTTCGAGACTAGCTGGCTGGTTGTTTTCGAAGAAATATTTGTGAATATCGGGTCAAAAACGGGGTTTTTCCGAGGAGAGATATTTTTAAATATCTGATCAGAAAATGTATTTTCCTGAAATAATGAATTTTCTACGTAGCCTTCTGCAACGGCGGTACTTTTCCATCCATGTCATTCTAGTCGGATATTCGCACCTGAGTCGGCTAACATCGTCGCCGACGATTTACGGAAACAGTGACCAGTATATAAATGCGGTTCCGAAAGATTCAAAAATTTAGCGATTTTTGTTGGCAGCTGCCCAAATGTATTTTTTCTTATAGGCTGACAGGTGCATTGCCCGTTTTTGTAAGAAACAAAAAATCTGTTGTGTTTTTCAATAGATGGTCTAAGGGCTATCTATTTTCTCACCAATCCTACAACATCAATGGAAGTAGAAGACGTTATCACGAATGAACGGTATTTGTAATTTTTAATGTTGGACAAATTCACTAGGAAAAACTTTCCATGATCTTCGACATCCTTGCAATCTAAGTTACATAATTCTTGACCTCGACAGGCCTCGGCAACTCCCAGAATTAGCACCTGTACCAAAAACATACAGACTTTTAGTTAAAATTATTTAATGATAAGCAAGGTGGAATGTTACGCACTCACTGACTTTAGGTTGATATAATAATAATCAATATAAAAGCTTACCTTTTCTGCAAGGAACTCCTGGTCTGGTGCTTTTTCTAGGAATTGCTTGATGTTATCCGGGTCTAAGACCCAAGATTTTTTTTGGCTTGTAGCCGTCATTCTTCCGTTTCAAAAATCCAACTAGATCAGGATATTTTCTGAAGTCAATGTTCATTTCTTTTATAATTGTAGCTTTTAGCATAGAATACTGACTCCATATCGAGAAGGGTTTGAGCTTCGTTGATGATTGATAAGTATGAGCAAAGTACCTTTTTGTCTGCCAAATTTTCGACATTTTGTCTATCGCATCATTTTTTATATTCTGAAAACTGTTTTTCATAAAGCTTCCGGGATTTCAGTGGTAGAAGTTGGCTTATGGCCTCTTCAGCAGCTTTCTCAATATCCATATTCGTCCAACTTCCTCAAATGTGAATATCGTTCTCGTGGAAAAAAGTACCTTATCGGCTATCAGGCATTATCTTGACGAAATAAAGTTGCGTAAGGCAATAATCCGTCGATTACCGAGAAAATTTAAATGAAAAGTCTTGTGATTACCTTTTTATTGAAGTTTAAATTTCGAACCCCTCGTCTTTTCAAATTTTTTTAAAAGTAATGGTTGTTCATGGAATGCCTCTATTACTTAGGGTTTTTCCGGGGAGCCGTTTTTTTTTTTTCCGAAGAGCTGTTTTCCTCAAGAAATCCATTTGCAAGAAGCCCTAAAAATCACTGTTTTCGTGCTGCGTGGGCATAGAGCTCTTGAGTCTTTCACGTGTCGACACGTCGATACCTGTACCTCCACATTTGACGAAGAAAACTGAACTTCTAGCCTTGATTCCAGGCTAGAATCTGCAACTTCCATGTGCAACTTCTCTCGTCTAGTGGCCAAAAATGAATGGCTACCGACTACCGTACTCTACCTTTTTGTTGGAATTGAGGCTTGTATAGAGTTTTAATTATAACTTTTATTACCTTTTTTTTATAAAATCTATTTTATGATCAATTACCATAATTGCTTTATTTACATACACATTTAGAATTCTTGACACCGAGGTGATAGTTGAATAATTAACTTTTGATTTACCGTACTTATTATAGATTTATCTTTACTTCACTTTTACTTTCACTTTTGGTACCGTCATGTATCTAATCATAATCATTAATCTGAGCTGAGGTCAAGGTTGGACAGTATTTTCTAAATTCAAAATTATTGGGTAAGTACCTATAACGCCAAAAATGGATTAATTTTTCATCTGGGTTGTATTACTTATAAACTTGAGGATTTCAGTTATATCTCCTTTATGCCTTCAACGTTTAACTTCTTCGATTTCATACAGTTTAAATTTGATTTTACTGATTTTTTTTTAAGCAGAAGCTGACCATATTTATCAATAGAATTCTCAATCATTTATTTTTTAAAATTTAGTTTCCTGGGAACTTAAATCTTTACATTTTCGCTTCATGTTAATGGTATGGCCAGCAACTGTTAATGAATTTCTATGGCAAGTAAATTGAGGTACCATCGTCACCAAAAGTAACTGGGACAGCATCACATTGGCTCTTGTCCTATTATATGAATTTTATTGTCAAATATTTGTCAAACTATGAATTAAAAGCATTGAGATGAATGACAGTAGAATTAGTCCAGGAGATTATTATGCATTATTTGTGTCCCAGATACTTTTGGTGACGATGGTACATTGTAATATTATTATTTTTTATTTTTTTGAATTTGATGAAACTGATTGAGAGTTACCCTCTATTTATTGATTTTAGTTAAAGTGTTTTACCAGCAATTGATTTATATACTTTGAAATTATTCAATACTTGATTTTTGACCTCACTGTGAAATATACGCTAATTTAATTTGGAACTTACTTAATTGTTTTATTGGTTTACCTATGTCAGGATTTGGTTGAGTTATATGCCTGATTTATCTCCTTTTCAGAATTATAATTACCGTTTGCTGATTTTTTTTAGGTATGTTTCTGAATTTTCACCCTTCCATATTTTATGTAGTTTAGTTTTTTTTTTTTTTTCAAATTCAGTGGCGCCCTTGCCATTCTGTACTTATTAAACTATCAACCCACCCCTAATAATTATTCGCTGAGCAAACCTAGCATATTATGGGCCTCTTGTTGATTGATTAACAAAAGGTGTTACAAGATTCTCACTGTCCCCCAACCCACATCCTAATGCAGGCTGGATCGCTGGTACAATTTTGTTAACCCCCACCGAACTATCGTGTCTACCGTCTCACGATAAGGAAGGAGCTCTCGAACGATCTCATAATTCTGGGTAAAGTTCCTGAACCTGAAAGATGGTAGCGGTATCGTCTCGTCCTCTGTAGGAAGAGGGGAACTTTATGAATGATTCGAGTTAATCTGGCTGAAAGTTTGATGATTACAGCTTCTCGGTTGATAAGCTTTTACTTCAAACCGTCCGGCCAAACGAGAAACCAGGCACGGCCGGGGGGTTAACTGGTGTAACCTGAGTAATACCCGTAGTCTTACTAGTTGGCGAGGGCAAAGGACCCCTAATATCTACCCTATCCCAGTATATCTGGGTAACGGATGACTGGAATATTTCGAAAACTAGTAAGGGGAAACCCCCATCCCGGACCTTATCAAGGGAAACAGGACTTACCTAGTGAGTCCATTTAAAACAAGAAATACGGTACTAGGTCAACCAAATTCCTGCACTGGTAAAAATGCTCGCTGCTGTTCTCACTCCTGGGTTTGTGGTTGAAAGGCACAAGCGTGTATTACTTGAGATGTGGTAGCTACCAAACAGCAACTCGTCAAACGAAGGGGCAAGACCAGCCCTAAGTCCAAAAACTTGGAGCCTTTCATAGGTATTGGTCTCTGGGTGGCAGAGCGACTAACTAGTTTAGTGGGTAATACCTACCCCGGACTGTAAAAGGCTAACGCTTTACACTTGAGGAATATAGTTATTTTGAAAAATCATATAGTAATATACAACGTCTGTAGGAAAGTACTACCTCTACTCACAGTTTGAGCTGAAATTTTGAAAGAATCCAGCTACCTATATTCCAACAAATATTTTTCGAGTCTGACATCCACTACTTAATACATAACAGTTTCCCAGCTATATTTCATTACTAATATGAGATAGAAATCCTCATTTATTATCTGAACGATATCTGAGACGCCACATGCACACAATTCCATCCGAAACTATATATTCCGGATTTCAACGCGTCCGGACAGCTTAGCTGCTTCTCGAGCCAATCTGGCAAATGGGAAATTTCATTGAAGGAATGCATTTGGACGCATACCTTTCATAAGCAAAATTGGTGTACTTGATTTAATTAACATACGTGTAAACTTGTTGATAAAACGAAAAATATCTTACCGGAAATTGATTGTTCTGTGCTGAGAGCACGAGCCAGCTCGATGTAAGGAATGTTATTGAAATACAATTGTTGTATTTCTCCGATGAAATTTGGCACTGTTGTAGACATACTGATTTCTTCTTCTACGTGATACAAACCGCCCATGTGTAATGTGCGCCATTGAAGTGTAGTATATTTTCCTTGAATTTCAGCTAAAAATAAAATTGAATAGTTATTTTAATAGTCCGGACGCAATTAAATTTTTTGAAATGAAATGGCATTTTAGATTTTACTTTAACGAACGAAAGGAGGGAGATTTATTTTAATGGGCCCTCCCCATTTTCCAATTTTCATTAGGCGACGTCCTCTTTTTATTTTGTCCAAGACTTCTAGAAATTTTTGTTTTGTTCTTTTCGTAAAAGCTAAAAATAAAAACTATTGTTTGCATTATCATTCGTCTCGGATTTTATATTCTTTTGAATTGAACAGCCCAGAGTTACTAAAATAAATGAACTAATAATAGCGAGAGCCCATCATCATCATCAAGTAAAATAATTCTCCCGTTTTTAAGCGTTATTTACTTAAACTTTTCAATTAAAAATAATACTTCTATTTGCCCAATAATCAATTTTCCATCAGACTTTTTACCGTTTCTTGAATTGTTTTTATTGCAGCATATTTCTTTATTGTTTGTTTTTCAAGTCGGAAACCGTTTGATTGCTTGAGCATGATAAGACTCCGAAACTTTACTGAATATTAAAGTACTTTTTCAATTTATAGGGTTTGATAAAAATTTAAAATAACATACCTCTTATTGGTGACTGATTATCTAGTTGAAGTTTGAGGTTTGAGCCTCTTCTTGAAAATCGTACTGTGTGCCACTCGTTGTCGTTTACATTTTGTCCAGCTAACAAAATCTGAAACAAAAAATACTTAAAATATTTGCTGATTTTGGCATAAAGACGTAAAGAAGTAGTATGAGAATTAATATGTAGAAATTATTTCATGTTGAAAATAAAATATCTCGAAAGGCTGAAGATTGCAATCAATTTAACATAACTTGTAAGGCACGATACACATTTTGTTTTTCAAAAATGATTCGTAACCAAGCCGAAACCTCGAAGCGGATTCCGTCTGCATCGTAAATTGATAATCGAAATTCCGGAGACGACATGGCAAAGCCGAGAATTTCATGGGGTGCGAATTGTATAAGCGCGCCTACTGAGATGTATATATGTATATTCTTGTTCGAGTAGTCTTACATCGTTCAAACGAAGATTATGTTATTTGATTTTCGTTCCGTGAAATTATGTATGCGTTGTAATTTGTCTCGGAGCCAAAAGTACATATTTTACAAACTGATTTGATATTGTAGCTAGAAAAAAACTACAATCTGCTTCTTATACTTTTATAAATGGCTTAGCTTTCCATTGCAAAATAAAGCATTTGCCGAAAATCCTTGCCACAATTTAAGAAGAGAAAATGTATAAGTCAAAAAAACCGACCTTATCTTTTTCCCTGTCTTCTTTTCGTTTCTCCTTAACGTCCAGCCGAAGGGCTAACCGTATCCGTCCGGCGGCCACGGCCAATTCGATCCTGTCTCCCGTTTCGACCGTGCTCGAGATCAACAATAATCCTAGCGGCTTGCTGGTCCTGAATCGTAAAATAATGTCTTCCGTCTGGGTAACCATTTCCGCATCCATCGTGACCGCCATGTGCGACGATCCGTTAAAGCTAAACGTTAAAATAATTCAATCAACAAACTAGAAAACAGTTACTTTTTCATCAACTACAAATTAATACCTTAAAGTAGCCGCTTCTTTCCCACAAGTCGGTCCTGTAAACATAGTGTTGGTACAGTCACAAATGAACCTGTTCCAACCCTCTGCGCATATGCCGCCGTTAAGACAAGGTTGCGATGGACATTGTTGCGGCTGCGTGTGACAAAGTGTACGTATCGAACCTGGAATTAATATTGAAATTTATTCACAACAGCTATGTACATAAATTTCTTTGTGGTCGATTTCGAAGGACAATGAATTCGCTCGACAACAAAAATACCTTGAAACATTTATATTTTTGGCGAAAACAATGGCCTTTTGTTAAGGGAACGAGTTGTTGGAATTAATATTCAACAAAGAAGAGTTTATTGAGCTTATCAATCGATTACAAAATTTAAATAAGAATCCACTTCGAGGGAAAAGCTTCAATAAATTTAGAATTGAAAATTTAAATTTTAAAATTTATCAACCCATAGCAGTCAAATATTTTTCACCACAGAATATTGCCTCATTAATATTGTATACCTTCTTTCCTAAAGCAGAATATTTATTTTTGGTTTTTTCTCTCGGCATAAATATTCAAATATGATTAAAGGTTCAATAAATAAGTGTGTGTCATGAAACAACAAAATGTAAATTTATTGTGCTCTCATGAGAAACAAGTTGCTGATAGTATGCTAAACTTCAAACAACACTGATAGATATTTGTGACTTTTATATTTCCACGTGAGCGCTTAGCTCTCCATTCTCCGTGTCACACTTCAATTTATTCTTGTCTGGGCGAATTCATTTCTGCAAAACGAAGAAAATAACTTACGTCCATTTTTCCTCATTTCTTTTAGGGACTTAAATGTATGGCTTAGCGTTTATTATCTGAGTTTCTGGCTTTTATATACTCGACTGCAGATAATAGTGCATATTGCGCGATTAAATATTTACAATTTTGCCCGCGTCAAAGAGCTATTACTATACTAATGAAATTTTCAAAGACTTTGATGCGGCTTTAATTGAATCTCTTACTCGACTTGAAAATTATAGTTGCATAGGACGATGGTAAATATCATTAGTTATTTTATAACGTTCCAACATAGTTATTAAGTTTCTTCATGTGTTGTAACATTGCAAATGTTACTTATTAAACTAGAGGGCACGATTTTCGTTCAAATTTGACGTACCAGTTTAGTACCAACGCTTTCCGTTGGCTTTTTTGAGGGGAAGCTAGATCTGTTCATCTTGTTTGTTTCGTTTCTCACCCCTTTTAAATTTTGCCGTTCGAGCTGAAAAGTCGATCCTGGGCTAAAAGCCGCCATCTTCCTGAGACAAACGTGCTTGTGGAAAATAAAGAACCTTATCGGCCATCAGGCATTATCTTAACGAAATAAAGTTGCGTAAGGCAATAATCCGTTGATTACCGAAAAAATTTATATCAAAAGTCTTGTGATTACCGTTTTATTCAAGTTTGAATTTCGAACCCCTCGGTCCCCTCGTGGCCAATGGTTGTTTATGGAATGCCTCTATTACTTAGGGTTTTCCGAGGAGCCGTTTCTCTTAACGAATCCATTTCCATAAGGCCACATTTTTAAAAGAACACCATTTTCGTGGCTCACGAGTCGATACGTGTACCCCCACATTTGACGAAGAAAACTGAACTTCTAGCCTTGATTCCAGGCTAAAATCTGCAACTTCCATTTGCAACTTCCCTCGTCAAGTCGCCGAGAATGGATAGCTACCGTGCTCTACCTTTTTGTTGGAATGGAGGCTTGTATAGAGTTTTATTTATATCTTTAATTATTTTTTTCTACTGAAATCTACTCTACGATCATTGATTTTTTTTCTTATTTCCTGAATAACATTTAATAATTTGAAATTTCTATTTCGTATTCTTGACAAATAATTATTTCCGATTTTTGATTTACCATATCCACTATAGATTTTATCTCTACTTAACTTTTAGTACCGCCATATTTAAAGAATGTACAAAAAAAAATTTACTTATATTTTATCAATGATAATAATCAATCAGTAACCTGAACAGAAGTCAAGTTTGGACAACATGCTCTAAATTTAAAATTATTTAGTAAGTACCTACATCGTCAAAAATTGATCAATTTCTAACCCTGGGTTCTATAACTTATATATTTGAGGATTTCTATTATATCTCCTGACCATTTAACCCAACTTTCGATTCCATACAGGTGCAAGTTGATTTTATTGAATTTATTCTTTAGGCAGAAGCTGACCATATTTATCAATACAATTTTCAATCATTTATCTTTTGTTTTTTAAGTTAGTTTTCTGGGAACTCAATTCTTTATATTTTCATTTCCTGATAATGATATGGCCAGTTAATGAATTTATATGGCAAGCAGGGTGTCCCAAAAAGATACCGACAAACTTTAAGGGGTAGTAGGGGACATCAAAACAAGCATTTTTGTTTATATAAACATATGTCCGCAAATGAGCCATTTGGGCTGTAGAGCAAAAAAACTGTTTGGTATCTAGTTTTATTCTTCGCAATAATTAAATCACTATTTACTTATTAATTTTGCTTTAATAGCAAATAAATTATGGTTTACAATAATAATTCAACTCGCGAACTCTTTGGAATATTCCGGGAATAGCTTCTACATGGGTACAACTCGCCAGTTTCCTTGCTATCAGATCTTCCCCATTACGAACAGGTGTTTCGTAGACTAAACTTTTCATTCAATGACCCGACGGTGTAATCTTTGCATTGAAGTAAATGGTCAACATTTTGAACAATTATTCTAAACCATAATTTATTTGATAATAAAGCAAAATTAATAAATAAACAGTGATTTAATTATTGCAAAGAATAAAAGTATCAAACAGATTTTTTGCTCTACAGCCCAAATGGCTCATTTGCGGACATATGTTTATATAAACAAAAATGCTTGTTTTGATGTCCCCTACTACCCCTTGAAGTTTGTCGGTATCTTTTTGGGACACCCTGTATATTGAGGTACATTGTAATATTATCTTTTTTTTTTTTTAAATTTGATGAAACTGACTGAGAGTTAACCTCTATTTATTGATTTTCTTTTAAGGACCAGTTTCACAATAGTTGGTTAACTATAGATTATCCTGTAACTACTAGTTAAATAAAAAATAGTGTTTTATAATCAAGGGTTATCTCAAGAATTTGTAGTTAACCTACTGTCAAATTAACCTAGGCTTGGATATGAGTTAACTACTGGTCATATTCAGAATGTTTTATTATCATCCTATTTTTTTGTTTGAGAAACAAGTATCTTTCACCTAGTTATCAGCTTTTGCTTACCCTTAATTTCTATGCCAATGGGTCATTTTTACGTATTGCAGGAAACCATCACGGGGTCAGCAAAGTAATTATTGCTTTACGAACTGTCAGGCGGGTGAGTCAAGCTATTGCTGGCTTGAGACAAAATAATATTCAGATGCCTGCTGCTGAAGAGATTGAAAGGGTGTGTCAAAAAATTTTCAATTTGGCTCGATTTCCAAGGTGTATAGGGGCCATAGACTGCACCCACGTTAAAATTCAGTCTCCAGGAGGTGAAAATGCGGAACTGTTCAGAAACAGAAAACAGTTTTTCTCATTCAACGTTCAATCAATCGCAGAGGCAGATCTGAAATTTAGGGACGTCGTTACCAGATGGCAAGGTTCAGCCCATGATGCTCACATATTCCAAAATTCAGCTCTGTATACTAATTTAGAAAGTGGTCAGTTTGGTGACAATGTCTTCATAGGAGACAGTGGGTATCCAGTGAAACCTCACTTGCTAACACCTCTACGAGCTGTAAAAAATGAAGCTGAAGCCCTGTACAACGACTCTTTAATAAGGACGAGAAACGTAGTTGAAAGGAAATATGGAGTTTGGAATAGTATATTACATACCGAGGTGGGAAGTGTTTCATTACTGTTGAGAGATTAGTTAGTTAACTGAGACGCGAAGCGTCGAAGTTAACTATAATCTCGAGTTAGGAATGAAACTTTCTACCGAGGTTTGTATACTATTTTATTTACAACAATAAGAACCCTTACAATTTTGACTAAATACTAAATAAAAATTAGAAAATTTTGTTGACAAGTTCTGACTTATCTAAAAAAACGTTTGACGTGTAGGACTTGTCTTTAACATTTTAGGAAATGAGGACTTACTTTCCACCCGGGAGAAAAGTTAAATTCAAAAAAGTGTCGCTTTCAAACTTTTGAAAAGTCAGAAATGTCAACATTACGTATGTGGTTGTAGATAAAAGAAGATTTCCTGCATTGGTCATGGGAATAAGATTACGAAATTTGGACACGGTGCAAGCTATCATTGTAGCAACTGCCATATTATATAACATAGCTTTTGATGAGAATGATAGGTTCCCTCTATGGACCGTTTACTAGAAGCAGCAATAGAGTTTGGTAATAACATAAATCTCCCAAATTCCTGTACTTTTCCTTTAAAACCTTCACATTTCTTCTCTCGTTTAAGGTATATTGCGAATTAAATTGCTCGTCCACAAATTTCCAAGTGTTTTCCTTTTCTCTCCAGGTGGGATTTGCTTCTTTTGTCTCTATTATCGATTTGTGCTTTTCTATAAGTTGGCAGATCTTTTCTCATTAGTTTTTTCCATATTCCAACAAACTAACAAATAAGAATATTAATTACTTTGTTCACAATCAATTTTTACACTGAACATTTTAGGTTATCGCGACTGGACTTCTTCTTTTCAGGTAAAAATCTGGTAAAAATCCTTACCAATTGTAAAGATGAAAATCTTACCAGTGGTTTCATAACCTTCGGGAATATTTTCGTTGTGAAAATGACTTGGACGGAGGGGTATGGCAACCTACAGGTAGTGGTTATCTTACCCCCTATGGTTACCAACAATTGTGAAACTGGGCCTAAGTGTTTTACCAGCAAATGATTTTATACTTTGAAATAATTATTCAATACTTGATTTTTGACCTTACTGTGAAAATAGTATGTATATACTAATTTAATTTGGAACTTACTTAATTGTTTTATTGGTTTTACCTATGTCAAGATTTGGTTGAGTTATATGCCTCATTTATTTCCTTTATAGAATTATCAATTACCGTTTACTGTTTATTTTTTTTAGATGTGTTTCTGAATTTTCAACCTTCAATATTTTTTTTTTTTTCAAAATCAGTGGCGCCCTTGCCATTCTGTACTTATTAAACTATTGACCCACCCCTAATAATTATTCGCTGAGCATACTGAGCATATTATGGGTCTCTTGTTAATTTGTTAATAAAAATGTAAATAGCAATTATTTGAATATAAAGGAGTAGTGTATTGTTTTTTTGTTTCTTCTACTTCTAAATTGAATTTTCAATATTCATTCTCGAATTTCTTGCCTATAATGTGTCAGAATCTCGGCATATTCAAATACCCAGAATATGTATTACCGAACCTTGTGCCTTGATTATAATTCATACCATTAAGTTATTACCAATTACTTTGTTCCTTTGAAGGCGCACCGTTATAATATATACCTACGTTGTAACGATCCAGAAAAATGGAGCATTAAATTACAGGGACTTAAATAACTTAGGCAACGGAAAGATAGTAAAAGCGAGGCGAAATTAATTAAATTGTGGGGACCAAATGACTGATTCCTCTAACATTATTAATGGTCAACACGAGTATGGGCATTCTTTGAAAGATACAGCCTCACATTTTTACGACATCCGTTGACCCCAATAATCAAGAAAGTTGCGACATCTTTTGTCGAACAAATAATTATATGTCTTAGAAATAGTTGAAAAGTAATTTGGATCGATGTATCAGAATAACGCAAGTTCATGGTGGGATCCAAAAGTATTAAATGAAGCTAATTTAAATATTGCGAGTACCCTGAAAACCAGTAGACTTCAAAAGCTCTGCGCATCAATCCACTTATTTTATGGTTACTCGGAACGGTAAAACTCGAACTAGAACAAAATTTTCACTGTGTGTATTCCATGAAAACGAGTAGAGTGCTGCGCTCCGCTCGTCCTGCAGGATTTTACTCGTTACTTCGAGAACTCTGCAAGACGAGCGGAGCGCGTTCCACAGTGATCCACTCGTTTTCTGGTCTACTCACAGTGAAAATGTTGAATCTATCATCAGCTCAATCTATTGCTACATAGAGAGTTACAGTTTGAGGTTCAACAATGTGAATACGCTGAAAACGAATGTTCACTCGTTCTATAAGTACTCACATTAGAAATGTTGAATCTAACAGAGATCAGTTACAGGGTGTTTTTTTATATATTGACACCCCACCTACAGCCTTCACCTTTACAGGTAGATGAAAGGTGTAAATACAAAAGTTGTACAGTATTGGCTAGATTTTTAGAATCTATGGCCAGAAACAAAAATTGAATGTTAGAAATGTGAAATTTTGCATGCTTTCAGCTTTTTTCAAATAGGATACGCAATATTTTGTTCTATATTCTTGAAGAGCACAATTTCCCAATTCCGAAACTATATACTTTGTCTATATTTGGTTGAGCGGTCTCCAACATATTTGGTTATAAAAATTTTAAAAATACTATCAAATAAACCAAGTACCTCAAATTTTACCTGCAGCTTTCACCTATACAGGTAGAATGGTTCACAAAATCAGTAGTAGGATAGTATTTTACAATTTTTGGAGCCAAATATATGAGAGATTGCTCGATCAAATATAGATCGTGGCATTGTGCTCCTCACGAATATAGAATAAAATATAGGGCATCCCATTTGAAAAAAGCTGGAACCATGCAAAATTTCACATTTCTGACATTCAAATTTTGTTTCTGAACATGGTTTCTAAAAATTCAGCCAAAACTGTACAACTTTTGTATTTACATCTTTCTTCTACCTGTGAAGGTAGATGGGGGGTATCAATATATAAAAAAACACCCTATACAAATAAGTGGTTTATTGCGGAACTTATAGGTGGACCTCCCATTTACTCACCAATATACTGTTGAACTGTTCAAATAAGACACTCATTTGAAACGTGTAGTTTTTGAACTAATGAGAAAAATTCACAACTGAGTGAATCAGGTAAGTATTGTACTTGAACAACATATTGATGAATAGATGGCTGCGGAACTCGCTGCGCTCGTCCCGCAGAGGTCCACCCATAAGTTCCCCAACAATCCACTCGTTTGTATTT
Organism: Ceutorhynchus assimilis; assembly: GCA_917834065.1. Lineage (NCBI taxonomy): Eukaryota > Metazoa > Arthropoda > Insecta > Coleoptera > Curculionidae > Ceutorhynchus > Ceutorhynchus assimilis. The sequence continues at coordinate 14,401,256 of OU892287.1, forward strand.
GAATAACTTGTGACAATATATTATTAGTTTGGTAAAGTAACATTAGTAATTCCTGTTAATAGGCAAATTGACAAAAAGTGAATAATCATAATCTTACAAATTTTGACTTTATATAATAAGTTATTGTTTAAGTACAGGATGTTTTTCTTATATATTGACACCTCACCTACAGCCTTCACCTTTACAAGTAGATGAAAGCTGTAAATACAAAAGTTGTACAGTATTGGCTAAATTTTTAGAATCCATGGTCAGAAACAAAAATTGAATGTCAGAAATGTGGAATATTGTATGCTTTCAGCTTTTTTCAAATGAGATGCGCTAGATTTGGTTCTATGTTCTTGAAGAGCACAATTTACCGATTCCAAAACTATATAGTTTGTCCGTATTTGGTTGAGCTATCTCCAACATATTTGGTTCTAAAAATTTTAAAAATACTATCAGAGAAACCAAGCACTTCAGATTTTACCTGCAGCTTTCACCTGTACAGGTAGAGTGGTTCACAAAATCAGTAGTAGGATAGTATTTCTACAATTTTTGGAGCTGAATATATGAGAGACTGTTCAATCAAATATAAACAAACTATATATTTTTGGAATTGGGGCATTGTGCTCTTCAAGAATATAGAATGAAATATAGGGCACCCCATTAGAAAGAAGCTGGAAGCATGCAAAATTTCACATTTCTGACATTCAAATTTTGTTTCTGACCATGGTTTCTAAAAATTCCGCCAAAACTGTACAGTTTTTGTATTTACACCTTTCTTCTATCTATAAAGGTAAAGGCTGTAGGTGGGGTGTCAATATATAAAAAAACACCCTGTACATAAAGAGTTCGATGCGAGTTCCCTAAAAATTATTGGATGTCTGCAATCTACTCGTTCCCAAAGTACACACAGTGAAAATATTGGATATATCTTAGATTAGGCCCATCTATTCATTCAAAAGAATCACAAATTAAGGTTCACCGCTGTGAGTACTTTGAAAACGATGCGATTGATAGGGAAAGTTTTGAAGTAATGAGGAGACCTCTGCGCAGTTGTCCACTCGTTTCCAGGGTATTCACAGTGAAAATATTAAATCTATCTTAGATTAGGCCAATCTATTGCCACATGAAGAGTTACAGTTATCGATGCGAGTTCCCTGAAAATGAGCGGATTGCTGCGGGAAGTAATGAGTTGAAGCATTCCACTCGTTTCCAAAGTATTTACAGTGAAAATGTTGGATATATATCTTAGATTAGTCTCATCTATTGATACAAAAGAATCACGAATAGAGGTTCACCGCTGTGAGAACTTTGAAAACGATAGGATTGATAGGCAAAGTTGTGGAAGTAATGAGTAGACCTCTGTGCAGTTGACCACTCGTTTCCAGGGTATTGACATTGCATTGGTCAATCACAATCTGTAATAAGTCTTTATGTCCCAAGAGATGGGGATAACCTAAGATAGATATTTTCACTGTGAGTACCCTAAATACGAGCGGATTGCTGCTGAAGTCGCTCCGCTCGTCCCGCAGATTTCCGCAGCAAGCCGCTCGTTTTTAGGGGCACTCAAAGTGAAAATGTTAAATCTATCTTAGATCAGGCCAATCTATTGCCACATAAAGAGTTACAGTTATCGATGTGAGCTCACTGAAAATAAGTGGATTGCTGCGGGAAGTAATGAGTACAAGTAATCCGCTCGTTTCCAAAGTCCTCACAATGAAATTGTTGGATATATGGTAGACCTTTGCGCCGCAGTCTACTCGTTTCCAGGATAATCACATTAGGAAAGCTCAATCTGTAATAATTCTTTATGTGCCAAGAGATAGGGCTAATCTAAGATAGATATTTTCACTGTAAGTAAGTACCCTAAAAACGGGTGGTTTGCGGATTTAAAAAATCAGGAAGAGTCTCCAGTACATGCTTGAAAGTCGAAGAGTAAACGGTCAGTCCAGTGAAGATAAAATTCGCGTAGAATTTTTTTGATTTTTAAACGCCTCCGACACCAATTTCAATTTCCGTGAAAAATTTGAAAAAATAAAGAAGTCGCGGGAAGTATTATCCATTGACGGTCGCGAACCAAGAAGTTTAAGAAAAATTTAAAACGGTCAATCTACATGATGTGCATGCTCTATGTAATCAAAAGATTTATTTTTTTTAGAATAGTTTAGTGAAAGTAAGGAAAAATTGTGTAGGAAATTGAGACTTTAGTACCTACATTGCAATGACTTTGATGCAAAGTGAAATGACTATGGAACATTATTGCGAGTCAATTGACTTTTGAAGTTCAATGTTGTATAACATCTTGCCAGTGTGATATTCATATAAAGTTTTGCCTCTCAAGCATGCAAACGCGTCAAAATGAAACAGCCATTTATTATTAAACATTTTTTTTTTGCCTATTTAGCAGCGGAGAATATATATGAAATTTTGCGCACAAAGCGGTTTATTAAATTCGAAGCGAAGCCTGGAGAAAATTCAACCTCCGAAATGTCGCTTTTCGCAATATAACATCAAATTCATAATATGCATATTTGTTATGTAAAGTATAATGGGTCCCATTTATGTGAAGACACTTACCGGAATCCTGTTCCCTGGCAAAACTCGCAACGTCAATGGGTTCGTTATTCATAACGAGGTCCTTAAAACATCCTACGAATCCCTGCTGAAGGACTGCCGTCCATAGTCCAGCTGGCGCGAGGATTTCCGAGAACGGCGGTCCCAAACCGCCTATATAAAGATTGCTCTCGAGTTCCAGTGTGGCTGCGCCTTCTATAACGAAATATATGCAAGAGAATTAAAATTTGATTATGTGAATAGGTATGCTTAACATGCACATGGTTCATATTATAGAAATCTAATAAACATTTATGTGAAAGCATAGAGTTGATAGTCAGTATAGTATGGTACATAAACATACAAAATAGAACTAAAAACTAATAAACTACAAGTAACTTAATGTTGTAGGTACCGTATGTCTCTGTTACTTACTTGCATTCTTACCCATAGCTTTAAAATCCGTATGGAAACCGTCTACGGTTATTCGGGCATCTCTGCCGGTGCGTCGGAAAGTTAGTTCGTGCCAAGTGCCGTCATCTATTCGTCGTCTCGAGCCTCTTTGTTTTGACGGGCCTGTTCCTAAATCTATGTGAACATAGATGTGACCGTTGTAGATTTCTACAGCGAACAAATCGGTCTAGAACATAAATTGATTCTGATAATATGAAGCGACTAGATATGGAGTTATAAGGAGGGGAAAATTACTCGAGCCAATAGGTTATAATATAATCTTAGAGGAAGCTTAGTATTTATTTTCTAGAATGAGCCAAGTTTTGATCAACTCGGTGACGCCCTTGCCAAAGGTTATCACTCATTGACTGAACAAGTTTGGCATACTAATATTGATCTGGCTACAAAATCTGGTTCATAAACCAGGGGAAATACATTGCTTGTTCTTAGACATGTTTTGTTTTTGCCTAACTACCAAACAATAACTTGAATAAAGCAACAAAATAAAAGTAAAACTGAAATATTATTACGTACAAGATACATAAAAATTCCGGTCGCCTTACAACATTTATTGTTGATAACTCTATACTGAAATAAAATATAATAAAAATTCAATCAATAGGAAGAATAAAAGAGAAAAAAAAAACTAAAGTTTGCCCCCGAAGGGGGTTAAGATTTACGATAAATTTCGAGTTTTCAATTATGCATACACTTACCCTGGGCGGCGTTCCAGCATTAAACAGTATCAAACCGTTGGCTTCATTAGTGCGGAATTTAAATGAAATATTTCCCGACTTTTTCGCGTTCCACGTCGGCAATATCTGAAAGAAAATATTGTGTAACTAGTGGAAACAATAAAAAAGTCTTGCTCTTACCAAGTGCGATTCTCTACTGGTAAAAGTGATGGGATCGTGAGTCTCTCCCGTTGGACATTTGTAGTCTAATCTGCCTGCCACTTGTATCAAGTGGTTACCCGACCTGCCCAATTCGAGTAGGTTTAGTCGTAACGTATCGGCGACAAATTCCACCTAATAAAAATAGTTATTTATGCAACAAGTGTGTAAAGTAAGCCTTTTTTCACGAATGTGAATTTTGACGCACAAGCCGAAGGCGAGTCCGACAATCACATGAGTGAAAAAAGGTGCTTTACGCACGTGTTGCATACAAAATTTTTTCTACTACCAATCAAATATGTGTAAAAAAATAAATTTAGATGATTACTTTAAGCACTAGTGCGTAAAGAATTTTCACTTTACGCACTAGTGCGTGAAGTAATTTACCAGGAAAATACCAAATTGACAGCGTCGACATCTGTCATTGACATTACTTTACGCACTAGTGCGTAAAGTGAGTACTTTACGCACGGTAGTAGAAAAAAATTATTTTAACAAACGCGAGATTCTAATAGATTGGGTAAAAGTTGTGGAGGAGAATGGATCGAGTGATATTTTCTCCAAGATGAAAACTTGCATTAACATGTTATCATGTTATCAAGAAGCCAGCCTTGGAGACAGGGTCTTCAGATCCACTCTGAGCGAAGATAGAGTAAAAACAAAAGTAAGTTAGAGCTGCTGCCCACAGGAAGGCGTTCTGTCGCCACTATACTGGGCAGTTCTAGTCGACGATCTTCTGTTAAAACTAGCCAAGGAGAGATTCCACTTTTTTGGTTACATGACATAGTCATAGTAGTAAGAGGCAGGCGCTTAGAAAGTATCAGGAAGAACGCAAAACGCACTGAACATAGTCAAAAACTGGTGCAGGGAGGAAGGATTAATCCGCAGAAAACCGTAATTGTCCCCTTCAAAGAAATTAGTATTTCTAGGAGTCATCTTTGACCTGTGGTCCACACATCAACAAAGTTGTTCAGAAGGCGATAATTGCCATTAGGAAATGCATGTGGAAAAGCTTTGGGACTCTGTAACAAATAAAGATATTTTCTCTATCTCTATTGACGTTCCCTCTCTATTAATTTCGAAAAGAGAGAAAAAGACAACAAGTGCCCTAGCGATAGGGATAACGATCTCTGTCCGTTACAGAGTGCCAGCCCGGGGGGCTTAACCTAAAGATGAACCTATGGTTATAAAAAGTGGTAATAAGGCCAATGATAACCTTTGGTTCAGTTGCCTGGGGAGCAAAGGTCACGCAGAATTGGAAAATAGAGGAGGATCAAGAGGTGGCCTCTTTATACCAGATGCCTTCAGATAAAATAACTGTTCTTTCCATCTTCAGCAGGCATTTTCGGGTCGTCATACCGAATAGAAAAGACTGGGAGGAAGGCCCTCCAATAAAAGCAGACCAAATCTGGCACACTGGAAGGCTCCAAGACTAACAAGGAGATCGAAGCTCGCATCTATAGAGATAGGCCCAGGGTGAAGACATCCATAAGCCTTGGACAGTACGCCACCGTGTATCAGGCGGAAATCGCTGCATTAATGCACTGTGTGCCATACTGATAAAGAAAAAAAAAGTGAGGAGTAAAAACATTTACTCGCACAGTCAAGCGGCCCTAAAGGCAATCAACTCCCAGAAGATCACCTCCATCCCTAGAGGACGTGTGCTTGTCCAACAAATTGTAGCATGAGTACCCGGCCATAAGGGCCACCTAGGCAATGAAGCAAGAGACGACTTAGCCAAACGAGGCTCGGACATGATAGGCTTAGAACCAGTCTGCGGAATCTTAGCATGCTCTTCAAAACATCTATCAAGAACTGGGTAGATGAAGAATATGAAGAATTCCAATGCAGGTGGCTGCAAGTACCAAGAGAACGACTGGAAAACCAGTTCAATAAATCCTACTCGCGCAACTTCACATCAGACCTACTAAGCCACAGCCGTAGGATTGTAAGGATAATGATAGGTCAACTAACAGGACATTGCAGAATCAATAGGCAACTAGAAAGCATGAGCCTGTGCAGGTTCTGCCAGGAGGCGGAGGAAACTGCCGTACATGTGTGGTGTCATTGCGAAGAGTTATGCAGGCTTAGGTTTACAAAACTTGATGACGAGAAGCCCAAACCCTATATGGAGAGTTTCACGGCTTTGGAGTTGCATCAGAAAGACAACGCATTTTTAGGTCAGACAGGAGATATCACAATAAATCTGACAAGGTTGCAGGTGGTAGAGGAAGCTAATATGTTATCAAAGGTATGAGCAATTTTAGATTTTTTTTATTGAAACTTGTTGCTACAGTTGCTGCTTGGTCAGTTGGCAAGAGGATCAGAAGAAATGGGCCTGAAGATAAATAAGGGGAAAATAAAAATTAATAGGAATGCCAGGAAAGTTACAAAAGCCGAGAACAAATATTTAATATTGATGAAAGAAACCAAACAGGTTGGACGATGTAGTATCAAAAGTCATCTATCTAAATAGGAGTTTTGCAGGAAATGTTTGCAAGAAAGAAAGATCGCAATTGGAACTCAGTCATATGCTGGATGCAGATCAAAAGGCAGCCTACAGATAAGATAGACAACGATGTCAAATTTACTACTACACTGGAAATAATTATTTGCTCCAAATAGAGATCGATGGATGAGATCAGGCGGAGTACAAAAAGTTGAAGAAAACCACACATCAAGTTGACCAAGTAGATTGAATCTAATAAAATCCCTAATTAATCAATTCAACTATCCAAAGGAAATAACAACCAATTTTCAGAATACTCATCTCCTTCGCGTTCGAGCAATAGCTTCAGAATTCAATGATTCTATGTTTCAAAAACTAGCTACTTTTTATTGAATGATTCATAACTTTATCGAAGAAAGAAGCATTATTTATCAGATATACACTAGAAGATTGATACTCAACAAGTCTAATAAGTTATTATCGGACTCTAACGCAGGATACTCCACTAATACCTTGGTAATTTTCAAAAGCATCAGTCCCTAGGCAAATTTGTTTGAAATCGGCAATACATTTGTATGTGACTAAGGTCCGAAAATATATTCACTGAGCTAGCTAAATGATAAAGTTCTGCCAACACAAAATACATCATCTAGAATGTAATTACTGCAATTCCACTAAAAGACGTAATTTGAAGACACGGATTCAGGAACATTCAAATTCTCGAAAGCCGCCAACCAACAAGCCGACGTTTAGATGATATTTTATTTATAATCAAAGGCAAGTGGAATCCATCAAAATAATGGAAGAGAGCCTGAAGACAAATATTTACATCTTTTGATTTTAACAACAGTTTTTATGCGTGAAAATACTTAACATACTTTCAGATATAAATCGAGTCAACTTAGTTTTTTAGAGTGGTTTTTCCCTAGACATGTCCAAGAGCTAAGTAAATGACTTGAATTATTGTCAATATATTTTCAAGATTTGAACCCTACTACAATCATCAGCGAGTCTCGCTCATGAAGAATAAGATAAGTGATCGCATATTTTATAATGTCGCAACAAAATATTTGACAAATACAAATTACTGCTCATTTTACGCTCGGGCAACTCGAAGCCCTTAAATTAAGATGATACTTTGCTCAAGACGAATTGCGTGTATATTTAATTTTAATCAAAGCCAATTTATCTGAAAGCAGCTCAAGCAAACGACTGCTGGGATCAGGTGGCGACTGTCGTCTCCGCCAACAAGTGAAAGACGGAAAATTGGATTATTTCTAAGAATTTGTTGATGATTTTCTGGGTTAAGGGTTTGACAGGTCGGTGTGAAACTTTATTTTTCCAATTAACAGTTTGGCTGTATAAAGAAACTCGTGACACAAATACGAATATTTAAGTCGTTTTAATTAAATCTCTGGTTTCGTAGAACAATGCAACAGTGGGAAGCCATTTCGAGTTGAAAGCCAGTGAATTGAGGCGCTTAACGGCTTACATATTTGAATTGGCTTTCGCAATAAAGTCCATTTACCACGTGAAAATGTTTGCTTGTCAGAACATCAAATCTTTTTTTTTTTTTCAGCCTTTCATAAAATTAACATGAAAAATATGCTACAACATTAATTATCCCAGTCTGTTTTACAAACTTGTTTGCTCAAATAATAAAATGATAAGACCCGTTATATGGCGTCCATCTGCCTCTAATTTAAATTTCGTAGCCTAAGCCTTTTGGATCTCGCCTTAGAGAATCCATTAGCAAAATGTATCGTCCGTGCTGCCGCCGTGTTCTGTCCCCAACGTGAGAGGATTTTAGGCGATTGGAGAATTTACTATGATACTAAAGAAGCGAGCCTGAAAAAGGATTTTGTTTTACATTTGTTAACGTCCCGAGAAAAGCTCCTTCTGAGACGCGGATTTTGTGTTTTTAAGTAACTCCGTCTATAGTGTAGGAAGAAAATGTTACTTAGTTTTAACCGGATTAAATTTCTCTCGCGTTGCAGTTAATTCAATTCTGGGGCAAATACGCCATAAAGCGGTCATACCTTTCGCATACAGCCCACGAAATTGTTGTGCACTCTAGCCCCAGGAAGTGCTCTGGTATTTATGCTGCCGCCCACGTAGACCCGGCTCGATGAGAGCATTGTGAATTTTCCCGCAATGTGAGAATGATCCGCATACACGCCATCCACCACTGCAGATAACTGAAACAGAAAACAAGTTAATGTATTTTCAAATTGGAATTTTCACATATCAATTACTAATTCAAAATATTATTAGCCCGATTATTGCCTTTGCCTTATTGTTGAGGTGATGTCCAATCAATGTTAAAACCCTTCTAAAATAAAAGTTCTCCCGACTGAGAACGTGTATTGAGTACACGAAATATTGAATTGAAATATATAAATAAAATGGGATTTGTTGAAGAAAGAAGTTTCCATTAATACATCAGCTGAGAAGTTTTCCTGTACATTTTGATATATGATCTATTATTTATGACATTGAAGTTTTGTAGTTGTGGTTGTACTTGTTAGAATAATATAATATTTCTCACTGTGAAAACGTTCTAAGTTTATACATCAATCTTTACAAATCTTTTACTTCCTACTTCACATCTGTCCTGCGTTTACGTATTGCTTACACAGGTTACGGGCCCCAGATAGGCCAGCAGATGTAATCACAAGAATATTCGTCAACCTCTGAAACTGCAACAAGAGAATTTTGAAGAAAATTCCAACTGTCAAGAAAATTTGCTTTTCAGAAAGTTAGGATTTTATAGACATTTTTTCGAGCAAATTTCAATTATGTATACTACTCTAAGTTATGCAGAAAGTTCCAGTTCAGCTGAGTGATTCGATCAAATCCAAGTTGATAAACACAAGTCAAATAAAGCTATGTGGTCTAAGAAAAATAAAGTCAATAAAGCGAAACACAAAAAGCCTTGGTGTTGGAAATGTCGCTCTGTGGTACAGTATAAGCAAAATTGTACAAATACAAAAGTCAGTGGATCTTCTACTTCTAACCAAAATAAACAGTATGAGCAGAACAAGTCAACCAAGAATGGAGTTTTTATTACCGCATCAGGTTGTCAACTAAATAGACAAAATTGGTATGTTGATTCTGGTGCTTCGTCACATATGACTTCTAACAAAGAATGGCTGGTCAATTTTTCAAAAGAAAGAAACGTTGGCTTAGAAGTGGCTGTTGCAAATAATCAAATTTTATACAGTCAAGCAATTGGAGATGTATATATTAGTCTGAAGGATAGATCGCCAGTCCAGGTTATCTCTAACGTAACCTATGTTCCGGACCTATCCTCTAATTTGCTATCCGTAAGCCAGATGGTCTCTAAAGGCTTTATAGTGGTATTTGATCAAGAAGCATGCAAGATACTTGAAAACTGCGTGATTGAAGGTGCTACAGTGGCTACAGCAACTGAAATTGGTAAAGTCTATTGCCTCAATCTAAACAAAACCGAACAATTTTTCAAACACAGAAATGTCAAAAGTACTTTGGCATAGAGGTCTTGGACATTTAAACCGTATTAGTATGAAACTTCTTCGTGACAAAATGGTTATAGGATTGGATTTTTCTAACAAAAATCTTGACGATCCTTGTAAGTCCTGTATTCAAGGAAAACACAGCCGGAAACCGTTCAAAATGCAACGAACAGAGGTTTCCACTCACGAGAAGTTGGAGCTCATACACATGGATCTGTGTGGACCCATGCCCATAGATTCTTGGGAAGGGAGTCGGTATATTTTTTGCCTGATAGATGACTTTACGCGAAAAGTTTTTGTCTATTTTCTCAGACAAAAGAGTGACGTTACAGAAGTTTTCAAGGAATTCAAACAGCAAGTAGAAAATAAGTGTAATTTGAAGATTAAAAGAGTCCGAAGTGACAATGGTAAAGAATCAAACAATATTTTGAAGAATTTTCTAAAGCAAAATGGTATAAAATTCCAGCTTACAGTACCTTACACACCACCAGAAAATGGAGTTGTAGAACGCATGAATCGAACCATTTTGGATAAGACGAGATCTATGATGCAAGAATCGTCTTGTGATAATCGTTTTTGGGCTGAAGCTGTCAATACTTCGGTATATTTGATCAAACAATCACCAACAAAATTAATCAAGAAAATGACACCAGAAGAAAAGTGTAGTGGTCGAAAAGTAAATCTCAGCCATTTAAGAGTTTTTGGATCAATAGCGTATGTTCATATACCAGAGCAAAAACGACGAAAGTTTGATCCCAGAAGCTAGAAAATGGTATTTGTTGGGTATTCTGAAGAAGCCATGGGATATAGACTTTTCAATCCAAAAACAAATGAGATAGGTATGCAGGAAGAAGACTCAGCTCACTCTCAGATTTAAGGAATTCCAAACCTCGTGACATTTAGAAAATGTTTTTATAAAATATACGCTCGCATCCTATCTATATACGATTACCTAATTCCATCAACTATAAATTATTAAATACCTTTTTCCCGGACAAGCTCTCCAGACAAAATCGTTTTTTATTATTATTGTTCCCCTTTTTCTCGAATGAAAAGATTGAGAGCGATAATTGGTATAATAGGATTTGCCGTTGAAGCTTTATACGTCGACATTTTTAATTATGTGGCATCCGTTTTTTTTTGTGTAGCATCCCAAAGATTTTTTGTCATCTTAATTCAATTTATTTTTGTGCTTTTTAGTTCCTTTCAAATTTAAATTCACATTCATTCAAACAGTTTCTTTTTTTATTTAAATTCCAGCTCATAAAGGACGATATTTTAGGAATGATTTTAAAGATTCTCAGTCATAATTAATTTAATGGCCGATGCGCAGTTTAAATGGAACGAAATTTAATCAAATAAATGCTAGATGAAATGTTAAATCCGACGAGTTATAAAGCCGAGCAAGATCTTTTCACAGTTTATGCTGAATTGAACTTTGGACAGGATTTTTTTCCATTTTGAAATTGTACTAAAAAAAATATTGGAAAAATTACCATTTTCTTGGTAATTCTCCATTGCAGAAAAAGTGGACAATCGATTCCAACAATTTTAATCAACATATTATCCACCACAACGTCGATGAGGAACAAATACATTGTCAAAACGTCGGTGTATTTTTTTTTTAATGATACTTTCCTATCCATTATCTAGTTTCTTTATAAAGATTTTTTTGAAAGCGGCCAAACAACAAGCCAACGTTTAGGAGAACCAACCACTTCATAATATTTTATTTATAATGAAAGGAAAGTGGAATCCATCAAAATAATGAAAGGGAAGCGACAGGCTAAAAATATTAACCTTTTGAATTATCCTATTTAATAAAGAATGAGTCAGGTTTGTAATGGTGTAATTTTTTTATTAAATTCGACCAAGCGCTTTTTACCTAATTACAGGTCATGTTCAGGATCGGTTCTAAGAATAATTAGAAGATGTTACATAATTATTCATTACAAAAAACGAGTAGTACAGTAAATAGGGATATTTTACTAAAAAAAATACTTAATGGCTGAAATTTTGAGGGTGTCTTCGGGGGCATGTCCTTAGTCTAAAACTGAGTTTTCGTATTCCAGGGGGTGGGGGAAGATACTACCCCCTCTTTATGTAGGGTTGAGTTCGTTTTAATTCCTTATCTTCGGTGCTATTGCCCGTACCGTCAAGTCCGAGAGATCAAATTTGTGGGAAATAAAATTATCTATCTAATGATAATAAAATCAAGGTCATAGGATGATTAGGTAAACGCTGTGTCTAGAATCCCGGTACCGGTAACACTTTTTTTACCGGTAGTTTTGATGCCGTCACCTATATGACGAACTAGGTACCCGGGATTTAAGCAAATCCCGGTAAAAAATGTAGTCGTTGGCGGTTTTTGTTTTATCAAAGTCCAACTTAACCTAACTTTGTATGTTTTTAACTTGTTTTGTTGATGTGTGAACGTAAAGTGGAGTGTTTTCGTGAGTTTATCAACGTGAAATCACTTTTGAAATGGTTTTTAATGTAGGACAAACAGTTAAAAGTTATAAAGAAGTTGAAGAGACTTTGACACGTGAAATGTGCCAGTTTGTGTGAAATACCCAAAATGTGGTACTTACCTATTGTTCTGATTGTAAACTTATAAATAAAAAATGAGATATATTCATTTTAATTTACATCCTAAACAGTATAGTTACATATATTGCTTGAAGTAAATTAATAAATATTAAATCCGATTATAAACTGCTATATAAAGTGACATCATTTCAAATTCGTTTAAATTCTCAGGGATTTTCGGGAATAACAACCCTAGTTTACTATCATCCGATTGCAGATTGCTTCTAATCTGGGATGAGTTTTTCGACATTTCCGAACGCAAATCATTTATATAAGGTATTTCGAACCTAAACTAACTTTTATAGTTTGCATTGTTTCAAAAAAGTGACGAAAACATTAATAAATTAACCTAAAATACCAATCAGCTGATAAATAACGATAAAAACAAAATCAAAACACCGGGATTTACTTAAATCCCGGTACAAGTGCGTCATATCGATGACGTCATCAGAACTACCGGTAAAAAATGTGTTACCGGTACCGGGATTCTAGACACAGCGTTAGGTAAATCACAATGGCCGGCCAAAGGTCAAAAGTGGGGGGTAGTTTTTGGTTTTTCGTGAATACCGTGAAACCGGTAGGTTTTTTCGCATACTGCTTAGATACCATTTCGAAGTACCTGAAATTACCTACAAAATGAGTGCTCAAACACTCATCTACTGCGAATAGTTTGCCGTCAATCCAACGACCAAGTTGACCGCGCGCGCCGATGTTGTATTTCCCGATAAGCCAGAAAGTTGAAATTTTTAGGGGACTTAGAACTTTTTCTTTTGAAAGTCGAAAGTTTTTTATAAATTCCCCGTCATTACCTAAGCATTGTCAATGCATTATGCATCTATATATTCTTGGATTTCTGAAGCCTTTGCGGTTATGGTTATACAATACGGCCCTTCCTAAAGCCTTCAAATAAACAATATTTTCGAATTCCATGAGGCCAAGAATATTCTTCGTCGACTAAACTGAAATTTTTAAAAAACTTTCGCGTGAATTTTGGAAATGCACGAGCTCTAGAGGTGACGCATGTCAAATGCAATCTTGCGTCGACGAATTTACCGAAATGCGTCGACGGAAGTTTCAAATAAGCCACATGTGCATTTTTTTGAATTCCACCTCTCAAAATTGCGACTTAGTCAGACGTATTTGAATTGCACGTTTCAAATAAACCCCCCCAGCAGGATGGGAGTGTTCTCACATCACGTCACAACCTAAAATATCCAACATATCATCGGTTAATCGGAAAGTTTTTGCTACACTCTCCCCCTGTGGATCACTCTAACGTCCCGGGTGTGATACAACACAAATTAAACAAGAAGGGATTAAAGACGATTAGGACAACACACTCGTGACGAATGACGAACACCGAACTGTTCAGGCGCACTCACAGTAAATGAAGCAGCAGGTGCAGCATCCTTCTCTGGTTCTGATGATAATAAGACAGTATCTGAAAAAGTTTGTTTCTTTGGATGTCCTCGTCAACGAATCGGGTGGACTGGCTCTGGGAGGATGACTTCAGGGGATGGTGGTACATATTTGGTCAAGGCTTAAACGTGATAGGTACCCAATGGTACAGATGGATTAGCTGGACAGATAATTTCATGAGACGTATGACTTTTAATCTTGTCTCTTCGAGGTTCAAACTTAGAAGTAATGCCTAACTTGGCTTTACTTCTTTGAAGTATGTGTTTTCACCAACTTTAAATCTGATACTTCAAAGGTCAAATGTGTCTTGTTGTCTTTCATGGTTTTCTCTGGCTTGACTTAATGTATCGGCAAGTATTCGTAGATATGTAGTTATTTGAGGGATGAAGTTGTAACTTTCCATGATAGCTCTAAAATCTCGACGTACATCGTCCGGAGTTCTCTACCAAACGGTAGATAAGCTGGTGAATATCCAGTAGCTTGACTCACAGTATTATTCATCGCAGAGGTAATTTTTCTTTCCAGCTAGTATGATCGTTGGCTATTAGGATGGCGAGCTGAGTCTTTTGGTCTCTATTTTCACGTTCCACTGGGTTGGCAGCTGGATGATAGGCAGGTATCAAACTCTGCCTGCATCCTAGCGCTTTGGCTACATGTTGCATTACATCACTGACGAATTGTACGCCGTTATCGCTTTCCTTGGAGTACCAAAACCTAGCACAATTTCATCAATGAGGCACCTGGAACATGTTTCAGCTGTGGCTTCTTTGAGCGGAAACATCTCAGTCCACCTGGTGAAGGTGTCTTCCACAATAAAGACCCATTTCTCTCCAGTTGGTGCTTCTGAAACCGGACCAAAAAGGTCGATTGCAATGGTTTCAAAGCGTTGTGCCTGTACAGGTGTTTGGAACAGTCCAGGAACCTTATTCTGTAAAGAACGAGCCGTTCGATTCGGTAGAATTTTTTCGATTGTGACGTCATTTTCGGTTTGGTAGCGCGGAAGCTATTCCGAAAATGACGTCACAATCGAAGAAATTCTACCGAATCGAATGGTTCGTTCTTTACAGAATAAGACCCCTGAGGGCTTCAAATTGGAAGCTTTATATCATTGACACTCAATGCATTTTGCTACATATGCAGTGATATCCTTACGTATTCCTGTTCAATAATATCGAGGAACGATTTTCTGGAAAGTTCGTTCTACCATATAATGTCCTACGAGTGGCGAATCATGGGTTTCTTCCATCACTTTCTCAATTGAACATTTGGTCAGGTGGTACCTTCTCCTCCATCGTGATCAGGGGAATCTCGATATAAAAGTCCATTCATCATTACATAACCTCTATCACTCCATCTTCGAATGTCAACAACAAACACACACAATCTCTGGAGTTTCAAAACATTTGATTATAGATGCTATGCTAGGATCAGACAATGGATATCCTCGTATTTCCTTAAGGTCATTGATGACAAATTGGGCGAGATAGTAACTATTTTCGGGTTCGAAAAAAGGACGGTTCTAGAACGGTTCAAAACAATTGCATAGTTTATCAATCAACAAAATGACAACGGCTCGGCTATCACAAATTTCAAAAATAGACTGTGCGATTGTTTTGAACCGTTCTAGAACCGTCCTTTTTTCGAACCCGAAAATAGCTAGTGTATCTGCTAAAACATTTTGTTTTCCTGGAACGTACTCAATTTGTAGATCGTATGGTTGTAATGACAGCGCCCATCTAGCAAGTCTGATGTGGATTTCAACGACATTAGCCAACGTAGAGGTTGGTGGTCACTCTTTACAATGACTGCAGAGGATTCTATATATCCCCGGAATTTTGAAAAGGCCCATATATTCTCGCTCTGTCGTATGGTAGTTCTTTCGGGCATCATTCAATAAACAGAAGGCATATCAAATTGAGGAGGAGAAGGAAAAAACTTTGTACTTCGTGCAAATTATATTTATAAATATTAGTACAGAGCGCTTTTGGCCCTAGGCCATCATCAGTGCTACCTGGATGTGATGAGGAGACCAAGTCTGATAAATATGGTAAAATAAAAATTTCCTACTTACTTCGTCAGGTAGAGTACATATAGAGTCGACACACAACGGAAGACGCCACATCAGACAAATTGCAACTGTCATCGTTTTGCAATCGTTTTCTTTTTCGTTTCATGGGGTTGAGCTTTATGTTCAAATGTTCGATAAAATTAAAGAATTTAGACTGATTACCTACAATGAATGTGATATTTAGTACATAGGAATTTTAAAGTGTTGTAACAGTTGCAATTTGTCTGATGGGGCGTCCTCCGTTGTGTGTCGATTCTATATGTACTCTGCCTGACGAAGTAAGTAGGAAACCTTTATTTTACCATATTTATCAGACTTGGTCTCCTCATCACTTCCAGGTGGCACCGAAGATGGCCTAGGGCCGGAAGCGCTCTGCACTAATTTTTATAAATATAATTTGCACGAAGTACAAAATCTTTTCCTTCTCTTCCACAACTTTAAAGCGTGCACTCAGCCGGCAACTTTCGATTAGCATATTCAATTGGCTTCTCCTCTGGACCCTTCCCCTGGAGTAAAGCTGAACCAAGGGCATATGAACTAGCATCCATTTTAATGATGAATAGTTTTGTAGGGTCAGTCTGTCGTAAAATGCGTGCGCTGGTTAACATTAAACGCTTTTTCTTGAGAAGGTTCCCAATTCCAAGTAGATTTCTTCCGAGTCAATTGACTTAACGGTCTAGCTACATCCGCAAAGTTCGCTACAAATCTTCGAAACCAGGTGCAGATTTGTAAGAAACTCAGAACTTATTTCATACTGTTAAGAGCATGCATGCTTACAATTGCAGGCATCTTGCCTGTACAAGGAGTGAATCCGTCTTGGCTGAACATATGGCCAAGATATTTTACCTCATTGATGCAAAAAACATATTTTGCACGAATAACATGTAATATTAATAATTTGAGCCTCTTGAAAACTTCATGTAGATCTTTTAGGTGGTCTTCGAAGGTGGACGACATAATTATCAAGTCATCTAAATAAGCCAACATACTTATATGTGGTAATCCTGAGCGAAATCTTTCAACGAGCCTTTGAAAGGTTGCGGGTGCTGTTCTCAATCCAAAAGGTATATCATTGTATCGAAAAGTAACAAAAGGAGTAATAAAAGAAGTCTTTTCTCGGTCTTCCTTCTTCACTGGTATCTGATGGTAACCAGTTGTAATATAGGCAGCCTTAGCAGTCGAATGAAGTAAATCATCTACTCTAGGTAAGGAGTATTGCATTGAAAAAATAATACTGTTCAATCGTCCATGATCAACAACAGGCGAATGTTTCCATCAGGTTTTAGGACCAAAACCACTGGAAAATCATAGGGCGATTCACATTCCTCAATGATCCCATCTTCAAGGAGTTCATCAAGTAGCTTTTTCAAAATTTCCTTCTGTGCATGTGCGATACGATATTGTGGTCGAAAACTAGGATTATCATTAGTCAACTGAATGGTATGTTCAGCGTATGTTGTCAGTTCCTTGTCCTTTTCAAATATTGATGCATGTGATTGTAGCACATGCTCCAATTGTAATTTATCATTAGCAACTAAATCCTTCCCATCAGTATCTTTGAGTTGAAACGCTTCCTGAGACACTGCAGAAGAATCTTGAACACCATGCTCCTTGAAGAAATCAAAAGTTTGTGAAGGATTATCTTGAAAGTACCATTGCCATTTTGGAACGTATAACTTGAGCATTCAATAGGAAGTCTATCCCTAGGAGTGTTTTGATATGCTCATGACTAGGAATCGCAAGGAAAGTAGTGGAGATTCTTCTTCCTTGCAGGTCCACAATAGTTTCATAAACTCTGGTTAGTACTTGACGTACATGTCCATCAGCTAAAGTCATTTGCAACTGTCTCTCTAGATAGGGTAAATCCAATTCACATAAATGCCTAAACAACAATTATATTCTTGGCGTCTGAATCGACATAAACAAGCCCATGTTTTCCGGTAACACTGACTTCAACCAATGGTCTAGACATTACTGAGACGGTACAAATATCTGTATGAAGAATGTCAAGGCATGAAGTATGGGTTGCATTCGAATTGGAGGCAGGTGGTTCATTCATACGACAAGTAGGACACTGGGATCTTATATATCCAGGAGCTCCACAGCCATAACAGGATATTCTAGTAGCTGAGGACTGAGAAATGTCAGTTTATGGAATACTTATCGTTAAGGCGTCCCTTAAATAGTTGATGGAAACGGCCATTCGTCAATCAGGGTTTACACATAAGGCATCCGGGCGAACTTGAGTGCAACATATGCATGGAATATGGATTATGTGTTATGATTCGAGAATCGAATCTCCTTTCCAGTAGAACAATAGAGACAATAGACACAAGAGCACACAATAAAATAAAACTATCGGATGGACAACACAAGTAAACAGAACTAGATTTAAAAAAAATTCAAAAATAAAAATTAAAAAAGCTTTGTCAACCCGCAAGGGATTTCTATTGAAATTCACTAAAAAAATCTAGCGTGTTGGTTTTGAGGATTTGCTTAGCCTTCAAAAAAATTCTTTCTTTTTTCTTTTCCTCTACTGATTTGTTACTTGAAGGTTGACTTAACTTAACAATTACAAAGTCACAGGACAGGCGACGCCTTGAGGACATAACGCGAATTATAGATGAATACAATTCACTGATAAATAACGTAATATAGACTATTTTGGCCGAGATCCCTGTGATTTCCTTCTCATAAATGAATCAAATTCATCTATAATTCGCGTAATTCGCAGGAAGGAACAATATTGCCAGAGGCTGGGGGTGTCAAGACTGTGCAAGAGAGTTCAGCTACAGAATTGATTTATATTGTCAATCTAATTCAAGTACACCAGACCAGAGGGATTATAACATTGAAATGCAACTCAGCAGGAAAACACACTCGTAGAAAACGACCTAATTAAAATCAGCAATATTTTATTAAAAATACGGCAAACGAACCCATCGTAAAGCAGACGTGTCTGGCTACAGAGCTGTATCAGTCTGATTTAGACTCGGCTCATGTAGGGATCTATCTGATCGGACTGGGATGTGCGTATCGTAACTCTGACTGAGCAGATTCTCCGCTTAACAACCCAAGCTGCAGTCTTGATTTCCTAGTTGCATCTGGTTCCCAGAATAAAATATAATCCGTATTCAGGGGACTACAGTTAGTAAGGGTCAAGGGTGTCAGAGATTCAACGACTCTATGCCGTCTGGGGATAAGTGGGGACTACAAACAAGAATAGAATGGAAGATAATTATACTCGAGTGATCGCCTATGACGATGATGATGAATTCTACTGCCAATACAAAGCTATAACCAAATCTCTCATGACTAGAAATTAATATTTTCTAGTCAATCTATTTTTATCCATTCCCATCATACTATTATGTAGATATTGGATGTTGCAAAACACGAATTTATTCGGTTTCGACGCTCTAATTGAATTTTTGTTGGCATCATAAAACCCGGTTCAAAAATCCCACGTATTTAGGCATTAAATTAAAATAACGGAATAATGAGGGGGAAAAAAATTGTAACTTTCGCATATAAACTGAAGGCCTATGTGAAATATGTAAACGGGTTTTATCATATTCCTGAAAACTTTCGGACGCTCTGAGCTTTGGCTCTCATTTAACTTCATTAATATTCCACTGGAAATTTCTAATTAAAATAAACTGACAGAAGTTTTATGATTTTTAATATGAGAAGATTATAAATAATAATCCGAGAAAGTTTTTAGATTAAGGATTTCATGTTGGCTATACCGATCGTGTTTCCAAGTAATGATACAACAAATAATATATAGTCGGTTGGGGGAAAAATATATCGGTAAATCTTACCAAAATTGCAAAATTGCGAAAATTTTCTAGCGCATAAATTTAAAACTGGTGTTACGTGAAGGCTAGTTATTAAGTGTTCAGAAAAAACCTCTTTGTGAAATTTGTATATAGCACGCGAACCATCAATTTGCACCAAAAAATTTCAATTTGTGACCTTATATGATTAAGCAAAAATATATTTTAAAATTTTTGCCTCTCTCTTACGTTAGTTTACAAGTTGCCAAGCGTCATCATAAATTTTCGGTAACAAGTTTAAGGCCCTAGGAGTTGCTGATTGTGTGTCTGCCGCAAAAATAAACAAAATTACGGTACGCAAAACGTTAATTACTTACCCGACAAAAGCTGGTTATCGCCGAGATCTGCAAACAAGAACAAGGGTAATTTAAAACATTTTTGCTTAGAAGATGAAATATAAATCTGAATCTCATAATTTTTTACGATGAATAAACATAAGTCAAAATGAAAATTACCTCTTGTATCCTACGATGGACGCTCACTTTGTGCCATTGATTGTCATCGAAACGAACTTTGTTTGGCTTGATTTGCATCTCTTGCTTTCCATTTGCCAGCCCCATCGTTAAACTCAAACATCCGTCTTTGATTGCCACATTAAGGTAGTCGCTTCCTTCGCCTGGAAGGAAGATTTAGAGTGGTTGAAAAAGTTGCGTTAAATGCATTAGTCGGGGGAGAAAAAAAAAACTCTTTTAGAGAAGCGATAATTACTGTTTTAAAAAGGTGCAATACCATACATCACTTGTTGACATGCCAATAGGTAGTAAAAATCAACATCAACCCATTGAATAAGCAGAGTTTTGCCATGGTTTTATTACTCCTGACCACTATGAACTTTGTTATAAAAAAAAAAAACAATAAATACCATCTTCCTCTTTACTTCGCTACCGTGAACTATGAAGGCAACTCTCGAATTAACTCCCATGACTTCACATCCAACATACTTTTGGAAACGATTTCATCATTAATCATCTCGGAAATTCCAACAAGAAAAACAAATGATGTAAGTAAACTTATTGATAACGTTATCATCACAAATTGGAATGAACAATAGAAATTAGAAATAAATGAAACAAATATTGGCGACAAATTCTGGAAATACTTTTATCAATATATTTGAAATTATTCCTCCACAGGAAAATATTTTCTAACCTCTTGACTCTGTTCTGGCTTTAAGTTTTTGGATAATTTATCTAAGTCTAATGCCATGAACTTAAAACTGTCGAGGAAGCGTACGTTTTAAAATATTTGTTTGTATTTTCCTGATTGATCGAGAGGGATCTTATCCACCAAAACTTGCTTAGTAAACGAAATGTAGCATTCCTCATTATTAAGAACAATCTCAAATCTCTAATTTTGCTGAGCCCCCAAGAGATGGGAATGGAAGCCGGACATGTTATGGAAGAAAATTGGGCTGAAGTATGGTATCTTGAAGATAAGATTGCAAATGGAGTGGGCGGGGCCCCTGAAGTTATATGACAGATGACAGTGATCTCACTTTCTCGTCTTCAACTTTTAATAATCTGATGAAGAAACGTGATTCAAGAGGAAAAAAGAAATCCCTTAAATGAAAACAATATTTATATTCATCATTAAATAATGAACAAGTAGGTACCTGAAAAAAATCTGTATCTCTATCTATAAGTTGTTCTCTTCTAGGGATGGGTAGGATTGGCCTAATCTGGCTCGGTGTATTGGCAAAAGAGTAGTGCAGTCACAAACAATGTGCTCCATTGTCTCTTCTACTTGATTACAAACCCTACACAAGACTAGTTCTGATCTGAGTCGTGATCTAGATATAGCTAGTACTGCTTATCTGCAGTCCGTGTGGATGTACACGATCTTGACAGTGATAATTGTTACTATCAGTAGGTATTTCTGCAGCGATGCAGTTATGCCAGTAATTTCCGTTCAGTCCGTTTAGTTTGGTTCTGAGGGCTTTGGAGTATACTCCGCATCCCGAGCCTGTTTCAGTTTTCCCCTGCCTCAGTCCAGATGTTACTTACCCCTGCCACAATATTGTTACCAATGCTTTTCGTGTTTTGAAGACGAAATATGGCGTTGCAGAATCCATTCTGGATTCCAATAGTAGAAGCGGGTTTGTTGCCTCGCGCCATATGCGGGCTCTCTGTAAATCGATTTCTGCACAGTGCGGAAGCACATCATTGTTGTTAAAGTGACCTCCTTGACATAAATATTCAGAGGCGTCAAACATAGAATCACTTCCAAAGCCCTAGTTGGTGTGTTTTTCATTGCACAATTTATGTTGACGCATGTAATTCTTTGAGCGTGGTCTAGTTTTCGGCTAATAGTAGTCTGTTCGGCTTTATGACCCCAGGTAAGCCCTATAGGTAAGCATAGACCTGATGATGGTTGTATAAATCCATATAACTACCTTGGAAGGAGAACTCTCAGGTCTTACCGATGGTACGTCTACACTGTTCATAGACTATATATGCTTTCTGTATTCTCTCAGTTTCCAAGTTAGATTGTCCAGAAACATGTTTCACAGAAAAGGTGATAGTACGCCTCCCTGTGGGCAGCCTCTTGCGACCATTTCTTCAATGTTAACGTTCTGAACACTTATCTGTACGATTGTTTTGGAAAGCATATGCATGTAATATCCATCCGGTAATAGTTTCCGGAGTAGTATTCCTTTCTGTTAGGGAGTGGCTAATGTTTTGGCAGGTGGTTTTCTCAAAGGCCCCTTCAATATCGACGAATATCCCGAGGGTGGACTGCCTATGTGGTATTCATCGACATTAAAGGAGTCTTTGACAAAAGAAAAAGAAGATAAAGGAAACGAAAACTCAATACTCCAATAAAAAAAAAAAACTTGAAAGATCTAGGATCTGATCTTGAAGAATTGAAAGTGAAGAAATTAACAACTTTCTCATAGAAATTGGAAAATCCTTAACAAACAAAATTCCAAGTGGATAAATTGAAAATGAAATGTCGATTTCAAATTCAATGGTATCGGATGAAAATTTATTGATCGAAGCTATTGCAGAAATTATCAATGAATAGAGAAGTTCGATAGTCTAGAGGTCTAAAGTCAAAAGTCGAAGAATTCACGTTGATTGGATAAAATTCGCGAATAGTTTTTTATTATTGATAGCCTCGGGAATCACTTTAATTTCGCTTCTAGAATCGAATCTTGTCCGTGAAAAATTTGAAAAAGTAAAGAAGTCGCGAAAAGTATTATCCTTTGACGGTAGCGAATCATCGAAAATCTGGATCAGAATCTTCTTAAGCACCAACTATGTCAGACTCACAAATCATGTCCATTACATTTTTCGCTTGGTTACTGCCAAAAACAAATTATAAGTACTTCTTCCAGAACTACTAAGATGATCTCATCAGTAGTCCAATATTCTAAGAATTCATATCAAAACTAATACCGACTTGTAATAACATCCATATTCACTTCCTCGTCCGGCTTGTCTCATAGATACGAACGTGACTTTCAAGTATTTCGAAGTTAGGAATAAAATGTTGCCAAATTAATCCTAATTAATGCTATAGGCAAGATGTTTCAGTTCTCCTAAATCCATAAACTGAGTGTAATAGAAGAAAGGAGCGGCCAATTTCATTACAGTCAGTTAAACGCCGGCCTTCTGTTCTAAGAGAAGCAATTATTGCAAAGATTTTTATCACTTACCCGTGTAGAAAAGGAGACCGTTCGGCTGTCGGGTCTTGAAATATAACGTGATGGTGTCTTGTGCGCTGACAATGGGCTCGCCCCCCGTTTGGCTGAGATCGTACGATAAAAATTCGGTCCCGCGGAAGACAGCTTCTGATGGGGCCTTATCTGGAACAGACGTTTTTAGTTAATGATTGGATTAGCTTTTTCTCGGCTCGGAGGAGAAAATTGATCGAATAAATAAAATAATAATAATTGTATTTCTGTCGAAACGCCACGTGCCGATGGCATTTAATTTTGAATCAACCATTTCGTATTGATGAAAGCTACATGATTCGAGATTTGATTGGCAGATAGATGTATCGGATATTAAAGTGCCGGATTTTAAGTTCGATTCACTTTATAGTTAGGATGTCATATGTAGGAGCAGTTATTGAATTGCTTTTTTATGGATTTTGCTTTTTTTTTTAATGCAGATTTGCTGTAAATTCCTTTTTGCTTGTCATTCAGAGGTTGTAGTGTTTGCCATCGATCCTGACCATGTTTACAGTTAGCTTAGGATATCACTTGACTTGTGTGCATGTTTGCAGGCTTCTTGAACTGTTGCACAAAATTTAAATTTGATAAGTACATACTTGATTTTTATCTCCCAGATTTTTATTTTGTGAGGGTAAACATCTGGTTATCATTACAATATGACTAGTATCTATTGATTCTAGGAAAACCTTCGATACTGTCGAATTCTGGGCGATAGTAAGAGCTATGAGAAATGCACGAATAGATCAGCTATATATAAACATATTCAAAAATATCCAAAAAGCAACAAAAATAAAATTAAGAATGCATGAATGCAAGATACGAACGAAGTAAATAATAACACCTAAGCTGTTCACCCTAATCCTCAAAGAACTACATTGAGAAAATAGAGGGATCAATAAGATTCGCTGATGACATCGTGATATTCGCCCCAAACGAAACAGACTTAGAAATCATGCTGAAAAAATTACCGACTTCAAGAAGCCAAGAAGATCAGATTAGAAATGAACATATCAAAAACAGATTTTATAATAAATGAGCAAACAGATAGGGATAGAATAACCCTAAAGAGCCAACAGGTGAAAAAAACTCCTACAAGTATTAATTAATAGGAGAATACGACTAGGATGGGCGGCGTATGGTAAAATCCGACACATATTCCGGTCCAAATTATATTTGAAGCTGAAAACTTGAGTCTACAACAAATGTATTCTGCCAATGGAAGGGAAACATGGACACTCACAAAGAAAGTCCCAAATAAGCTGCAAGTACCTACATCACAGAAAAATCGGAAAGAGAATGATAGGTTTTACACTAAGGGATCACAAGACCATCGAGACAGACAAAGACATTACAAATAGAATATGCACCCTCGAATGGCTACGTAGCGAGAAGCACAAGCAACAACTGGAGCGGAAAAGTAACAAGATAAAGACCTTGGGAGGAACGAAGAAGCGTCGGCAGATCTCAACAACGCTGCTGAGACTACGTCAAGCGAACAGCAGGACTAAACTGGTATCAGGTTGCACGCGATAGAAACACTTGGCAAAATCTGAGAGAGACTCATATCCAGAGGACACATTCAACTCATGGTTATGCATTGTACCTTTCGGTTTCTCGCATGTCCGGGACAATTACCCTTATCTATCCAGCTAGACCGTAACTGCCCCCCAGAGCACCTATGAAATGCACCAAGTTTTTGGACTCAGCTGGGCTGGCCTTTCCCCTGGGTACGCGTGTTTGCCGGGTTCCTCCGGCAACGTGTGACAAGTCGCCACTTTCGTGGGTGGCTGTCACATCTTCAGTACTGAATGCTTGTACCTTTTACCCACGAACTTCTGGAATCAGCACAGCGGCGAGCATTTTCACCGGTGTATGCATATGGCCTACAAGACATCGTATTCCTTGTGTTGAAAGGGCTCCCTAGGTGAGTTCTTTTTCCCTTGACAAGGTCCGGGATCGCGCTTTTCCTCGACTAGCTTTCGGAACACCTCAGTCATCCGTTGTTCAGAATTCTGGGATAGGGTAGACATTAGGGATCCTTCGCCCATGCCAACTATACTAAAGGTTATACCTTTAACACCCTGGCCGTGCCCGGTTCCTCGTTTAACCGGGTTGCGGTTCGAAGTAAAGCCCATCCACCGCGGGCCGGAAGCTGGGCTCATCGAACTTTTAGCCAGGTTCACTGAAATCGTCCGATGAGTTCCCCTCTTCTTGCGGAAGATGAACAGTATCGCTACCATCTTTCTGGAGACAGGCTCAGGAACTTTGCTTAAAATTCTGGGATCGTTCGAGAGCTCCTCCCTCCTTCCTCTATCGTGAGATGGTAGACACGATAGTTCGGTGGAGGTGAACAAAACTGCACAGGGACAGTTAATCTCAACATATTCATGAGTTCGAAAAATAGTTTCGGCAGCAGTGGTGAAAACTATTTTTTGGTGGTTTCTTGGAATTTCAAAAAGGATTATAAACTTTTGATGATGATGATGATATATGAATATATGAATTATTGAAACTTTTTTTTTTCAAGTTTATTTATTTATGAACTCTAAACAGTACTAAATACTGGTAACAAGTCCGTATTCTAATACTTAATCAATAGGAAGCATGGTTATGCTACTGACATACTATTCCGTTTAATCTATAAAAAAAAAATATACATAACATTTTGTATTCAATAATAACAGCGAAATGAAAGTCAATTTAATAACAATAACAATATTTAAATACATTCAATATTAGTAGTTGTTTTGTAATGAGTAAAAAGCTTTAACTTTTTTGGCAAAAAGGAATGGAGATTCAATCAACTTAAGATCGCCCGAAATTGAATTATATGTTGAGGTGGCACGTTTAATAGCAGTGTAATGTCCAACATTAGTCCTAGAGTTAAGAACTTAAAAATTTGAACTAGTACGAGTATCATGTCTATGTATTTCTGTAACTCTTGTTAGTGAAATATTGGTTTTAATTTGTTTAAAAATAATTTTATGTTTTAATTTACATTCTTCTGTTCTTATTATCTGATCAATTTTCAGGAATTTGTAATTTTTGTATAGTTCATTCGTTGAGTAAAGTCTAGGTAGCCTATAAATATATTTGATAAACCTATTTTGTAGTCTTTGCAGTCTTACTAGTTCAGCCTTTCGAGTTGCAGCCCATATGGCACAGGGATATTGCAGGTGTTATTTGAAGGTGGCTTCATATACAGCTGGTTTCATTGCATTCGGTACATGCTCCGCGCGTAATTTTATTGCTCCACAAGTACTTGATAATTTGGATTGCAGTTGATTTACATGTTGTTTGAAACTGAGGTTTTTGTCAATAATTAGACTAGACCCAAGTATTTATAGTCGTTCACTTCCTTTAGAAGTTGGTTATTTATTTCAACAGTGATGGCCGGTATTGATTTGTTCCTTTACGCAAATTGAATGTATACTGTTTTATTAATATTGATTTTTAAATTAATTTTAAGCAACCATTTAAAATAAATTGATAAACTGTTGTTCACTCTGTGCTCCATATTATTTATTCCATCATTTTCAAACAGTAGAACTGTATCATCTGCAAAAGTGATGTACTTACAGTCTAGATTGATTATTGACAAGCTGTGAACATACAGGGGATATTAGTGGACCCATGACTGATCTTTGTGGTACCCCTGTCACTGATAATAATCTGGAACTCACTCCCTGGTTAGCCCTGTTGTCGGTTTGTAAGATATGTTCTAATTGAGTTATGTGCTACCCTGTAACATTTGAAATGTCACAAAGATATATTTATTGTTCTTAATTATTTTTATATATTTTAGACTCATGTAAAAGTACTATTTCGTACACCTAGCGACATCTATGATTCTTCTGACTAGTTTTCCTAACCTAATATTGAGAATTCTGTTATTTCCGACAAACCTGTAGCGCTGTCATGTTTATGATTTTGACAAGCTTGACAGACAAAGAAAGAAAAGACAGAACCAATTTTGGTACTGCCTTGCCATTTTCTCTTTTGTTTTGGGACCGAACAGGTCGTCCAGATTTTTAGAAGTGATTAAAAATCCTAAAACTTTACCTTTATTTTTGGCCATCGTGTCAATATTCTTACCGAATAACTAACCAGAAGAGTGCTCGCTCGTATCTACTAGAAAGTTTCCTTCGACCGATTGTTGATTTTTGTGAATATTTTTGGAAGTGAGGTTACTACTCGGGTTACTATCGGCCGTTCAGGTATGTTAATTTCTTTTTCTCTCTGATGAATGAGTGCCTATATCTCCTCAATTTATTCAGGCACCTTCGGCAGGACGAAAAACCCGTGACTGCACTTCTACAAGTGAAAATTGACAAATTTGAGACCACGCTGTCCTGAAACTCAGAGGAAATCTGGGGCCCCCTTTTCAAGGACAGTTTGTGTCCTGTAAGAAGTTAATCCCCAACCATTATTTGGTTGTCTCCAGCCAGTTTGGTACCTCCAGAGCTCAAATTTGTGCTTCCGAGGCTTTACAAGGATTCCGTCCAGGCTTGTATAATTACTTACCTATGAGTGTCTTAAACGTGCCATCCTAACTACCGTAACTTATTTTTACCTTTTATTTATCGCCCCCTATCGTTTAGCTTTATTAGCCAATCAATATCTATGTAGATTGAACTACCGACTTAAATTGTTTACCGTTTAGTAGTGTTTAGCTAGAATAGCTAAATATTGTTTAAATATAATTAATAATTTAAATAATTAATTATTATCAGAGTCAGATATTAGCTTTTATTATCGTTTTCTTTATCATTATTTATTATCCAATAAGTGTGCATTATTATAATTATTATAAATTTATTTCCTTAATATCGAGTACTAATCGATATAATATATTGTGGATTCATTAACCTTTAAAAGGTTAATTTAACTTTTAATTTCAAATCAATAATGTGGTAGTTTTACAAGGTAAACTAATGTAAAATCATTAGGTAGTCAAATTTAAGTTTTATGTTTACCTATTTTGAACTTTGAAGGTAAGAAGGTTGAGCTCTTCCGGAAACCCTGACCCCTTGATTTCACCTAGCAGGTTTTTGCTATTTAAAACTGCCTAGGGATTATTTATTACCTTTTCGCATTTTATTTATTGATTTGATTGACTGTCAGTCAAAAATTAAATGTTATTTTTATTTCAACTTCATCACTTACACTCAGGTAAGCCTCATCGTAGGTATCTAATTGTTTTTAACTTTCAATCTTTCTATATACCTATTTAAATAAAGTTTTGCTTCCCGTAAGCTGCTAAAATTGTTTTAATAAAATTGGATACTGAACAATAATCACCTTTAAACAATTTATTTGTTTCAATGTCAATGAACAACAGTTCGCCATCCGGTCAATAAATTATTGTTTTTAGAATTCCAAAACTTGTGTTTTTATTGAAGGGGTTAAATGTCAGATAGGTATTGGATTTGTTTTACCTTTTCAGATTTTTGCATTTATCTTTTTAAATAATAGCTAATTATGCGAATAGTGTCTAGTTTGGCTATTCTTTGATAATCAAAATAATTTTATACAAACTAGTGGCGCCCTCTCTTTACTGTACCAACACCAAGGACCACCCCAAGCTAAAGAACCACTGAGCATAGTCGAGCACAATAATGAGCATTCTTTTGTTCCGACAAAAGAGCGTTACAACCCCTCTTATACCTATAGATTCCAGCTTTTCCAATATCATTCCAAAATTCACTGTGTCGAAAGCCTTTTGCAAATCAACAAAAACTGCTACAACCATTTTGTTTTCATCCATACTGTTTGTGATGTAGTCTATTAAGCAAATCACTGCAGCTTTTGTATTGCTTTTTTTTTTTAAATCCATACTGTTGCTTATCGAATTTGAAAGTTTTGTGAACAAAACTAACAATTCTTTCTTTCAAGACTCTCTAGACTATTTTAGACAGGGTTGAAACCAGGGCTATTGGTTTTTTGTTGCCTGGTTCATACTGATTTTCTGCTTTATGTATTGGAATTATTTTTGTGACCTTTAGGCATTCAGGAAACTTTCCTTTCATCATCATGTTGTTGACAAGTTTGACCAAGATTGGTATCAGCATCATTTTACAGTTTATTATGTCTAAAGTTGTGATTTCATCTGGACCAGGTGCAGCATAAGCCTTCAGATTACTAATAATTGCATTTATCTCTTCTTCAGTAGAGGGATAAAGGAAAATTGTTTTATTTTGCAAAGTTTCTTCTGGAAAATCTTTATTAAAATCTGTCTGTGCATAATTCTTCTTCTCTTGTTTCACTTCCTCGCCAATCTTCCTGCCTATATTCCTGAAATATACACTGCTCAACAATCGAACTGGATAATTGCAAATATACTAAAATCCTCATTTAAAAAAATAGAAAATAAAAACGTGTTTTATATTATCAATAACCAGTTTATTGATAATCAATTAACTGTTTATTGATAATATAAAACACCTTTTTATTATCTATTTGTTTAAATGAGGATTTTAGTATATTTGCAATTATCCAGTTCGATTGTTGAGCAGTGTATATTAAGATGATCTGCTATTTCTTGGTCGTCTTCGGTTTTTTCTCCATCAATTTTCAGGTATTCAATGTGGTTTGATTTCTCATTATCGTCAAAATTATTGGCAATTGTTTAACTAAAAACTTTCCAGGATTTTCTCTGGCATATTCAAACTTTCTGTGAATGTAATTCTTTTTCAATGGTTTGCCTAAGTTGTTACACTGGTTTTTTAAAATTTCAAATTCTTGCTCCAGTAATACATAGTCGGGATTTCTCTTAAGTTTAGAACACACCTTATCTTTTTGAATTTTGGAAATGAAGTAACCATTAACCCACATATTGTTTCGATGCCTGATTTTTTTCCTAGTAGTAGCTTCCATCTTGCAATTTTGTATTAAATGTATAAGTGTGTCAAATGCTTCTATGTTGTTTTTGTCTATTTCCTCCTGCAGTCTAGCTTGATAATATTCTGTATAAATAGACTGTATTGTTCTCTCAGTTTTTGGAGCCTACCATGAATGCATGACTTGAACTTTGTGATCTGTAATAGGACTGTCAAAATATGCTGTTTTGATCTTAAGATTATTTATGTTAGTTAGTGGGATTGGTTTCATTGACTAGGCAAAATCCGTTTTCTGTCATTAAATTTTTATATTCATTGTTACTACCACTGTCCTCTAATAAATTTATATTCATATCTCCCACTATATGAGTAGATTTTGCAATATCGTGTAGCATTATCCAAATCATTCAAAAACAAGTGCAAATTAGCTGAAGGAGGTCTGTATACTGCAACAATGTTAATTTCAAATTTGGGCTTAGACACTTTAACAATTTACCAATTGCAGCTATTTTTATATTTATTTTCCTCAATTTCCAATTTCAAATCATTCCTTACATAGATTGAGACTCTTCCCCCTCTGGTTCGTCTACAGTTGTGTTCAGCAGTATAGCCCTGCAGATTATATAGTTTGGATTCTGACTCATAGATCCATTTTTCTATTATTACTATTATTGGTGGCTCATTATGTAAATGTTTCAGCGCTTCCAAATCTTGAAGCTTGTTTCTTAAACTCCTAATATCAACTCTCAAATTCAACAGGAATTTTGGAATGTAGCTTAATATTTATATTCTAGCTGGGTAGTTTCTATTGACTGGCTTACTTTTGAAGATCCTTTGAGAAAAGTATTCGTTTTGGTGGACTCTCATCGGTCTTCTTTATAAATACTTTCCCATTAGCATAGTAGGCATATTTATAATTCTTTTGGTTTTTATATTCGCGGGCTTCTTTAAGTAGCTCCTGATTTTGCTTTGTCAAATCATGGTTGATGTATATTTGTCTGTTTGGTCCTTTAAACCCACAGTCCCTAGCAAAAATACTCTTGATTTAATCTCCTTTTTTCAGTATTTGCTGCTTTATCTGCAGGGTTCTACATTTGATTAATATGGGTTTAAGATCAGCTTGGGTGTTGATTCTGTAAGTAACAGTAATATCCTCGTCAGGAAGTCTTAGTCCCATTGCTGATAGTAAGGCAGCAACTGTTTCCTCCACTGTTTTTCCATCTTGATGAGGTATTCCAGGGATAACCAGATTATTCTGTTTTTAAATTTGCTCCTGAACATTCAACTTGTGCTCCAATATTTGTACACTTTGCTGGAGACCCTTGTTTCCTTGCTGGATGCTATTGTTCACCACTAGGTACTCTTTGTATGCTTCACGTTGCTTTTCAAATTTATCAGACATGTAATCTATGCTTGCCTTGAGCTCCTTCATTTAAGTATCATATTTTTTGATTAATTTTTCTTCAAAACTTTTCAATTTTCCGGATAACATCTTTTTAATTTCTAAAACTAGTTGTTTATCCATAATTTCTTTTTTATTCTTATGTCTTGTTGACAACAAATAACAATATTGTCCTTATTAATTAACTTTATACTGCTTTCCGCAACTCTTATGGTAAGAGGACTGGCAAACTAGACAGTCATATTACGACTCTCTTACTTCTTTTTCACAAAATTTGCAACTTTTCACCAACTTATTGCTGGACATTGAAAAACAATAATAATAGTCATGCGAGCAACATAACCTTTTTTATATTACTCACACCTTTGCGTACATAATTTATACATATATGATGGTCATTATATATAAAAAAAACAAAATGGTAAATAATAACTAATAGTAATTATTCTAGTTCTGTACTTTGTTTGTATGACAATCATAAATATATATTTTTTTTAAACTCTTACATAGACCTCATGAAAGCGTCGGTAAGCTGCAT
The DNA here is from genome assembly GCA_917834065.1 of Ceutorhynchus assimilis. Taxonomy (NCBI): domain Eukaryota; kingdom Metazoa; phylum Arthropoda; class Insecta; order Coleoptera; family Curculionidae; genus Ceutorhynchus; species Ceutorhynchus assimilis. Next base: position 14,433,453 of record OU892287.1, read on the forward strand.
CGACATAAAGTGAAATTACCAACCCTCCGTTGTCGACATAAAATTGCCCTGGATGCATTTACACTGCAACAAAACGGAACACAAAATCGTTCATCAATCATCCTGAAATTTTAAAGCGTGTTTGTTCGTCGAAACTGTTTTTTTTTTCTTTGGTTATCCATTAGTTGATATTCGTCAGGATTATTTCACAACTGGCTTAAATTTTTCTAAATTAAAATACAATTAGGCATAGGAAAGTTTGTAGATTTCTCCTATCACAGTTTTTCATAGACAAATTCGTAAAGTCATGGTCAATTGTTGCGTGACGCCGAAAATGGATTTCATAAATGAATAATGTATTCCGTCTTTATGTTGCCTCAAAATTGGAAATTGTTTGGGTTGTGGATTATTTACGTTGAACCAAGAATATTATATTCGATTCGATTTAAGCGCCTAGACTCATTGACAGCCGAAGCAGCGATACCTATTTTCTATCCTCAATAATTCAATTTTGAATCGGCTCACATTTTATTCAACTTTGACCCAATTTATGCTTATAAGTAAACAACTTATGGCTCATGGTCGTAAAAACTTGGATTTTTTTTTTAGCCAAGCTACCAGTTTTAGTAGTTTTCTAAGTTCACATAAATGCTGAAAAATTTCTTTGTGTTTTGGCCTCTATTTTATAAGTGTGTCGCCTATAAAAGTTTCATCTTGGGACCGGTGTACACTTGAACTAACGAGATGAAGCCAGGCCAATGAGAAAAGCACAAACATAAGGTACGTTTTCTCTTTGCGATAGACGAACTTTCTAACAGGACAAAAGTTTATATTAATTTAGTATCTTAAAATAAATTTGTATATATAAACATTGAGTTGTCCCGTGACAATTATTTTACTTTGAAAGCAAGATGGGGAATTTCGAAAATTTAAAAGCATTCATTAGTAAGTTTGAAGTGAAATTTATTTTAGTTAGTGAACGCTGCGACCAGAAAATCCGCTGTGGCTCATTATTTGACTTTGAGTTTCGTCGTGGGATTTTCGTTAATTTAGGAAAATGAAGAGTCGGTTCACAGATTTTTTTTTTCATGTCATTACTGGTTCAATTTTTACAAGGATTTACTTGAAATCCTTTACAAAATCCATTCCTATACACGTATCACTCAAATAAACAACAATGCCTTTCCGTTCTAATAATTCTAAAAGCTGCCGCAGGCTCTGTGCCATCAAAACATAAAAAAATGTGACAAAAAATAAAAGGATTTATATATTATTTTATGAAAATAACAAATCAATGATGCGTATATATACGTATATTTAAATTATTGCGATGGCAAACATCTAGTAATTTTGTTTATGAACTGAAAAATCTACATACGATTTGGTAAGAATCATCACCGCAACCTTTCTCAGGCCATTCCGTATCTTATTCTCAACTTGAATCATCACCGAAAATAAAATTATTTTTTCCAGCTTTTCTTCAATCTTTTTTCACCTCTCTAGTGGCAGCTTTTTCCTCGATTTTTCATTATCCAGTTGTTTTGAGTAGGTTGGTTTGTGATGGATTGAGGGTTTGTACTCGTAATACTGTAAGACAGTTCAGTACAAGTTACACATAATTATGGATAAATTTTGAGCTTTCTCGCCTTTTGCCTCAATGCAGACAGAAATAATTCAACTTGATATGTTTATACTGTAACGTTTTTAATTACTTTGGATTAAAAAGATGTTATTGTTCACGGCAGCTGTTCATCGGAAAGCATTACTGGTCGTGTATAGGGAGTGTTTACTGAGGGCGCCACGAAGTTATTATTTATAAGGTCTCAAACATCAAAATATTAAACCTGAAGTAATATGTATAAAAAAATAATAATACAGCAACACTCTCCACTTAATTATGTTTAATAAAAGTACAATGAGACATTACAAAATTTAGGATGTCAATTTAATGAGAATCATATATGTAATTTCATTCCAACCCAGTACCACCCTTAACTAAATATTATTGTGTAATATAATAATAATGAACGATCATTTTCTTTAAATTAGGGCCCTCTCTACTGATCTATCTGCCCTCAAAACTCACTCACATGCTCGACCGGACAGTGAACTGAACATAGAAATGACACATTCCAATTATTAGGCTATGCTTAATAAAAAATATACAATATAAAATGACCTCGTTGGGTCTATCTGCTCTGAAAATTCATATGCTCAACCGAACAGCGAACTGAACATAGAAATGAGACATTCCAATTAGGTAATGCTCAATAAAAAATATAAAATGACCTTGTTGAGCCTATCCGCTCTGAAAATTCATATGCTCATTCGAACAGCGAACTGAACAGAGAAATGAGACATCATGAAAGTGATTTCAGAAGTAGGAACACATGAAGTTTAGGGTAGCATGCCTCTTTAGTGAATGGGGCCAATACTAGGCCTAGATGTGAGACCATATCAGAAAAATAAATTACTGACGGTATATTTTTATCTAAAGAAAAGTGAAATAGACAAAAAGCTTGTCTTTTAAGTTCATAATAAGAAACAGAGTACATGACTCACCCTGAACAAGGGGCTTCTCGTATACCATGATTTGGTGCACAATACAGGCACTGGCACCACCAGAGGTGGTTGCAGATAAAGAAAGGCTGGAGAAATAACTATAAGCTTAAGGGATTTCCAAGATATAAAAGGATTTGTCACATACCTGGCATGTTCCACAAAAATCACAGAAAAAAGGTGGTCGAGTCGAAGAATAAAACTATTTATTTAATAAGCCATAAATGGCACTCCGAACCACAGAGACAGTTTGAAGGATTCACCCTTTCAAGAAACTATCAGGAAAACTGAGCAGGAATAATATTATTCGAAAGGATATAGAGCTGGGCGAAAATCATTGAATAGAGATGGTATGGTGCAACCTGAATGGAAGTAGTACTTACATAAAAATCAAGTTGACTCCTATTTACAATTTAAACCAAAATTTAAATAGAAATATGTGAACTTGCTTGAATTACACATACCTAAAATATTAATAAAATGACAAAGTAGCCTAATTGCTACAATACGTCTACAAATTAATCTAAAAATTGTTCTTGAACAACCTCCACATATCCTGTTGGTTGTTGAGTTGAAATTGTCACATGGTTGAAATTCTTAAATTATACTTATCAACTAAACTATTAATATCATCATATCGCCCTTACCTTTTTCACAAAATTCGCCCTCGTAATCGGAATTGCGGCATTCGCAGATGGGACCGCTGTCGGTTGATATGCATATTCCGCCATGTTGGCAGGGGTCCCTAGCTTCACACGCGTCGCTGCTATTGCCTCGTAAAACCTGCAAAGAAATATCGTAACGTTGTTAATTCTGTTGCCGTTTCTCGTTTCGCAAATCCAATTATTCTATTACGGTTTTTTTTTTTCGTCATAGAAAGCTTGTTTTGTGGTTATTATTGAGTTAAAACCCCTTTCTGGTGCTTCACATCAAATCCCCCAAGTGTAAAATGGTTGGTATTTTTCATAAATTACTCTCACCTTGTTGGATTATGAATCATAATTGTCTTTTTTAATTTGAAAAATTGTAACAACCTCAAGCAATTCTCAAACCACTCTAAGCGGCCGCAGTAGACCCGAAAGCAGACATTCGTTATCGAGATAATTTCGGTTTTTAAAATTCTAGCTATTACACGCTCCAGCGATGCCGCAGGAAATTTTACATGCACATAAAGGTCTTGTTTAATAATGTACAAAGTTGAGCCGAAAACCTTCCCAGTTTTTATTTTTAGGATGATTTTCCTGCAGCAATATCTCTGCTTGTATCTAATTGTTTTTCTTTTATTTGGAAAATGTGATATTGAAAATTTGGGACAAGTTACAGTTTAATGATAGACGTCTGCTGAATTTTTAAAGAATATTATCTCTACAGCTTTTTAAATAATTTCAGCTCGTTCGCCGCATGAATTCCCTAGGAATTTGAATAATATATGCCGCAGTAAAGATAGCTTAGGATTTTCGAAACTTTGCGATTATTCTGCTATGGAGCCTTGTAAAAAAAAATTGTATATACACATTTACATGGAAATTTGTTTTAGTTATATAGAAGTTCATTGATAATTGGCCCAGGTCAAGGATGATGATGCGTTTTCGGGTTATGCTATCTAACTTACCCTACTTACGAACTTTTTTATGTGAAGAATCAGTTTTGGATAGGAGTTTCATAAAATCCATTTTAAGTAGGGATCTACGTCGAGAAAGGAGTATAAAAATTCCATATTTTGAGTCAATTGGATGTATAGTGTTGTGAGATCTCGTGATAAGTGGTATTCCGCTGTTATACACACATAGATTTTGCCTTATCATGTCCCAATAATTGCATTAATATGAATGTGCTCTATTTGGGGCCCAAACTTTTTCCGTATATTCTGGTATTCCCAACCCTGCAATAACTAAGAGAGGGTAGTAGCCAGACGCCCAATTCCACTATCAGTTAGAAAATCTGAGCTCTACTGAAATACCGTTAAAACGCTGTCCTCAGCTCGCAGCCAAGATAATCGGTCTGCATTAAGCTAAAAATTCGCCTAACATATATACCTTTCATCTTATTTATTAAAAAACAAAATGAAAAAAATCACCGCAGATGAGCCTCGTTCGAAAAATACTACAATTTAAAACTTTCCAAAGAAGCCAGCTTTAAGTATATTTATTTGTAGTTCTAAAATTTGAATACTTATCTAAACTTCGAAGTAAGCAGAGGACGGCAAATGGCGCAACTTCCAGAGAACTTTAAAACTCAAATTGCAGAATTAAGCTCGGTTCGTGTCTGAAATAAATCGTGGATTTCTACTTGCGTTTTTTTTTTATTTCCAAATTCTGGATGGCATTAAATTAATATTCATAGAAGCGCACCTTCTCGATTTCTAGGTCGACGAAAGGAATTATTCGTTCCAGAACAAGATGCGTACGCCATTAACAAATTACTTTTTCGAAAACAATGATTCAATTCATCAGATCAGTGGAGGAGAGTGTGGTTCATTCTTTTCGTGATTGATTGACTGATTTGAAAGAGGATCCTTTACAGGAAGCACGTAGACGCGTATGTTGCCCATTGTGCTATCCCCCTCTTGGAGCCCGCTACTTTTAAGAAAGGTACAGATCTGTTCGGGTCGGGCATGCTTTATTTCATCAGGTTCCAGAAACCTGTAGCAGGTGTATCGTAGTCTGCGACTGACGAGGGCGCCACATTCGCAGATTATATGCTTGATAGTTTCATCTACTTTGCTGCAGAACATCCCGTCTTATTATTGAGTTTGATATTAGGTATCTGACCACCCAGAACCCCATCAGGACGCCTGTGATTATGGCTCTTGCTTGGCTCCTGTTTAGTTTGAGGAGGCTTTTTGCCTTTTTGCAACTTGGGGGTTCTTGTACAAAGATCCTTGACTGTTGGACGCCTCTTCGATTCAGCCATGCATCCAACGACCAGTTCCAGATCTTGGTTTTTCCCTTCGAGGAGCTGTGAGACCTGGCCGTTGATGGAGGGGCCCAGCGACTGACCATTTATTTGCATCGGCCAGTCGTTGCTAAGGACAGCTCAACCTCAGGAGCTCATGGTGGTGACCACGGCAGCTGGCATTGTCGAGGTAACCTGGCCGGATCTGGACTTTTCTTCAACTTGCCTTGAGTCAGATCCCCTTACTTTCTTCTTTCCTATAAGATTTCCCTTGATCAACCTCTTCACTTCCACCCCCAACGCTATTAGAGCTATTCGATGGCTAGGGACCCTCATTCTTATAATCTCGTTCTTCTTTCTTACAAAACAAAAATAAACAATGATGTACCACAGCAAAGAAATGGAATCGTTTACGGTGCAGAGGAGGATACTCCAGTAGCGGTCGGGAACTCTGGTGGAGGTGCAGGCCAGACTCGACCGTCAACCGCTGACTGGTAGGGAACCAGGTCAGGGTGCAAGTGCCAACGACTGGAACTAAGAAGACAGAGTGGTCTATAAACTTTGAGCAAATGAACACTGTATCGAGAAAAGCATGGTTAGAAAGACTCTGTTATGAAAACGCAAGCACAACCCAAGGCACATGCGCTACCACATCCTGCAGCGTCTCTACATAAGAAGATGAATATGCCATTAAACTAGATTTTGAAGAGATGGTCATTTACCAGAACTGGAAAGAACAAGCGGACCTTGAATGGATCGAAAATGTATACCTGAACACCAAAGTTAGACAGGGGATGCCACTAGACAAAAAGGACAGCACAATCAAAGTGGTTTTTGTGGGACCAGATGAGTCTGACATGTCTAAGGGCATCCAAGGCAAATTCAGAGAAAAGTATCCCGAGCTAATGCAGATTGAGGAAGCATTGGGCATATTAAAAAAGACATACACAATAAGAACAGCCAAAGGAAAGCAAGACGTGTCGAAGAAGCTTATAAAAATCACTCACAATGAAAAGGAAGAAGACATATTCGAGAAAATATAGGCGCTAAAAGAAGAGACAGCGAACGAGAACTGGGTAGCGGTGCATAGCATACCAACATTAGGACTAAGAACACTTAGAAACATGCTGGAAGGAATATTCCACGGATCAAACGCGCATGTAATAATATACCATGTGACAAAAAAATCACTCATTAAAAGTGTATATTTTTTAACAAATTTTCTACATATGGTAATGGTGTAAAAATAACAATTATTATTGATTGAATGTTACTTTATTTGTGCATTTTTTATTGAAATAAATCTCATTTCTAATAGCCCAAGCATATCTACTGAATTTGGTTTAACAAATATTTATACTTGTATGGGGTGATGCGTTTTTTTTGTCACACAGTATATATACAGTGAAACTTCCCTAACTCGAATCTTCAAGGGACAGGAAGTCGAGTTCGAGTTACAGAAAATTCGATTTATGAAAAAATACACAAAATTGAGGATATTTGAATTTATATTATGTATGTAGTACAGAAAATTAGTTACATATACATTATATAAACCAAGACAATTCTATCTGTCGCCGCTGGTCACTGAGAATTGGTAATTTCCCTAAGTGCACTAAATGCAGTAGGTGCTTCCCAAAAAATTCGAGTTATGGTTACTTGTCGACACGGTTGCCACCAAATTTTAGTTCGAGTTTTAGAAATATTCGAGTTATAGAGATAAGAAGTTCGACTTATGGGAAAAAAAAATACATAGTGAGGTTGTGAAAACCTATTTGTTTGTGAAGAAATCTCGATTTAGAGAATATTTCGAGTTCGGGAAGTTCGAGTTAGAGAAGTTTCACTGTACTTCAAACCAGAGCAACCCTGAAGGAAGAGAGAAAAAGACCTACGCCCTGATCGTCGAGGACAGTGGCAGGTGATATAACGAAACATTAAAGGACGTCAAGAGTCAACTACAGCACAGTACAGTTAAAGAAGAAATAAGAGAAATAAGGAGTACCAAGGGCGGCAAACTTATCATAACTACCGCAAAAGATGCTGACATATTGGACATGATTCAAAAAGCCTTACACGACCCGTCAAAACCCACAAACGTAACACATGGTGGAGGCGTAACACATGATGGCGGCGTGACACATGGTGGAGGCGCCCTCTTTCCTGAACCACCTCGATGACCTAGCCAAAGAGTCGATACCAGAATCACCCCAGAAGACAGAAAGCCAAGGGGGGCACTAAAGAAGACAGAAGAGGAGGAAACATAAGTGATCACAATCAAATTCAACATTCCTTGCGAAATTTAAAATAGCCAGTCGATAAAACAAAAACACCGTTATGCATAACAAGCAATAAACTGGTGACCCACTTCAACTTATACGCACAGGTCTATGTACACACACAGCGTTTCCGAAGCAACAGAATACGACGCTGATTGTCTAATTTAGAAAAGTTCACCATCAAGTCAAGAAAATAGTAGAAGACAATAAATTCGAACGGATGAGTGAAAATGAGTCCGAACGCTGAAAGCACTCACATTGCAGACGAAATATTTCAGCTAAGAACAAAGCAAAAATTGGATGTCTCAGAGAAATTTTAGGACCAGGAATAAGTAACTATTCAAAATATGTAAGTGAAGTAACGGAAACAACACTGAAAATAATCTAGAAGAAACTGTTGTAGAAGTAAACCAGGTTGCCCCGAAAAACAAAGACGAAGACGCAGATTTGTCCAACAAAAAATCACCAAACAAAGAAACACCAAACCGGAAAATACAAGCAGCCATGGCGAATATCACAATCTAAGACGCAACCGCCACTGGTAGAAAGGCGACCTCAATTTATAAGCCCTACAACTTTTCACTCATGCAGAGTTAACGCTAATGACTTTCTAAACAGTTATGAGAAAAGAGCAATTGCAAATGGATGGGATGAAACACTGAAAATTGCATATTTCGAAACAAAGATGTACAAAGATGCACAGATCAGGAACAACGGCTGGGAGGATATCACCAGAGACTTCAAAATCGAATTTGAAGACGTCGACTATCAATGAAAACTGGGGAAAAAATTTGAAGATAAAAAACAAAAGGAAGAAGAAATTGTCAACTATCTATATGAAATAAGGGTACTCTACGCAGACTACAATGAAGTAATGAATATGGAGGAATTTTTAGATACCTTGAGCAAAGGCATGACAGAGGATAATCACTATAATTCATACTGGCTTACGAATCCACCAAATAAACCTCCCGCAATAATGGACGAGTTGAAGAAAATCGCGGCAACGATTGTTAAGGCCAAAATCCAGCTCTTCCGTAAAAAAAAAAACCTACAACGATTTAAGGGAAAAAAATAAGTTTAACCCAAAAGGACAACAGAATAATAAATATAAACATAAATTCCTCTTCAGCTTAGTACAATAACGGATATGGAACAACGCAACAAAACAACAGGTACAACAATCAAAATACGAACAACTCGAGAGGCTGCAGTGTTACCAGATTGGGGGATTTTCCCCCAAATTTGGGGGATTTTCAAGTAGATGTGGGAAAATCTGGGGAATAGTTTTTTCTGGGGGATTTTTTGGGGGTAAGAATTGTAAGAATTTTCGCTATTGGGGGAAATCGGGTATATTTCAATGAATAAAACTAAAGTAAAAAATGTATTAAAACAACTGCGCCAGCACGATGTGACAGTATATCAAACTTAACTATTGGGCTTTTGTCTCTCCCTTTTTGAAATGCCACAGTAGAAAGAGCTTTTTCTCTTGTTAATTTAATCAAAGATAAAATACGAAATCGATTGACAATTCATAGTACAGATGCTATATTGCGAGTGCGTTTCTACCTTATGGATATTGGTTGCGTTAGTTTTCAGCCAACCGAGAAAATGTTGGAAAAGTTTAACTCAAACATGTAACAGATGAGTGTAGAAAATAACAACGCATTAGATGTGCTCGCAGAAATTGACAACTAAGGAATTTTTTTAGTTCGAACGATTTGCTTTTGTTTTATTTACAATTATGAAGCTAAACTTTAAGTTATGTCTTATTTCTTATTTTATGTTATTAAGTACTACTATTTTTATAAATTGAGATTATTTTTTAAACTATCCAAACTTCTTGGTACAACTGTACTTATCTGTTCTGTCACCAGTCACAACATTCTATTTCATTTGTCATTTGTCAATTGTCATTTTATTTTTGGGATTAGAAAAATATAAACAAATAAAAAAGTGGTAAGCGTATGAGTTTTATTTTAAAATATTCAACGAATTTGTCTTTTTTTTTTGCAAGTATGAGTCGAGAATAAATCTTTATTTTTTATTTGGGGGATTTTAGTTGACAAACAGTGATTTTTGGGGTATTTTTGAAATCCTTTGGGGGAAATTAGTTATAACCATCTGGCAACCCTGAGAGGCTGGCAGAGCACGGGGGTAACGCAAAACAATTTTTCACGAAGTAATAAGCCAAATTACCAAGCAAATAGCGACTCCTACCAAAGAAACCAAGATAACACAGGTCAATTCAGGCAAAACAGTCAACCTCCGAGAAATTACAGAAACAGCCAGGAATGTTACAATTGCGGTAAATACGGCCATGTTGCGGCCACTTCTAGACAAAGACACCCAAACGGACAAAGATGGCGCAATTAGAAGCCATCCTAACAGAAGGGCGAAAGAAGACGGGCATTCCATTCCTCAACATAAAAATAAACAACTCCAGTCAGATGGCAATAGTAGACATCGATTCTCAAAATAACATAATAAATGCGGACTTGATAAGAAAATGCAAGATAGAAATCTCCAATGTAATACTAGTTACAGCTGGGGAAAATAAAATACCCGTTTAGGCTAGTAAAACTAAGGTGTTTACATGGGACAACCCGGAACAAATTTGGAACAAGCTGAAATTTTCAGGATACCTTCTTTAGGTGGTCCACAATGTTTCCTCAAAAATCGCACTAAATCTCGCCCAATCGGGCAAAAGATTGTGTTATTTTTTAAATTTCTTTGGAAATATCTCAAAAACTATAAACTTTTTTGAAAATCTACGAGAGAACAAAATTGTTGCCAATAAAAATACCTACAAAATCATTTTTTGTTTTTGTTTTTGTTTAAATAATGGGGATATTGGTCGGGTTCATCATTCGCTACAATAGCGATCATCAGCAGTGTTGCCAAATAATTACAATTATAGCAAATTTTATCCCTGTTCTTCTCACCAAAAGGAAAAAAAGATGGAAAATGGTCCGAGCGCTCAGTGTTTCAAGCGGAATTCATTAATTTTAATAATTTTTGGTTAAATAAGTGAAAATATAATAGATTTATTGGAATTGTAATAATGTAAATAATTAACCTTTGATAAATGTAATAGATTTGCTACATTTGTAATAAACTGGCAACACTGTTGATAATCGCTACTGTAGCGCTACGTCCTGATGAACCCGACCATTGTCACAACAAAGTAAACAAAAAACCCAGTGGCAACACTGGCACCCTGCGAATCTCCTCCACACTCCACCTGATTTTACTGAACAGCGCCCGCGGTAGGAGCGAAAATTATATTGCTTTTGTATTTTGTTTTATAACTGCAACAGTTTGTTTTGTTGTGATTATTGTGTGATGTTAGGATATTGAATCAACAAAAGGTAAAAGGTTTATTAAAACAAATATAATATATCATATTGTTTGGTTCTTTTTTAGATATGGCTGACTTATGCTTAATATGCAATCTTCCGTTAGGGTCAGCGTCAGTTGTTACTTTAACATCAAAAAGTATCAAAAAGTTAGTAGAATGCAGTGAGATATATAAAGATAATTTATATGCAAAACTACTAGATATTCACTCACTAAAATTGCATATATCATGTAGAAAAAGTTACACTCATAAGAGAAATATATGTTCGGCATAAAAAAAAAAACAGAAATACAAGATGTTTCAGAGGGAAAACCTACTAGAAGCAAGACCGACTGTGAGTTTAATTTTCTCAAAAACTGTTAGTTTTGTGGTAAAATTTGTGTGAATACGAGTAAATATAAGAGAAGTATACGCACTGTTGCCACTTTAGAAATATTGAATCCCGCTGTAGTGCCAGGAAGGACGATTGGTATAATGCTAATAACTTTTTTCTTTTTCGACCGTATTTTCAAAAACGATTTTGTAGGTATTTTTGTTGGTTACAATTTTGTTCTCTTGTAGATTTTCAAAAAAGTTTATAGTTTCTGAGATATTTTCAAAGAAATTTAAAAAAAAAACACAATTTTTTGAGTTTTAAGCCCGATTGGGCGAGTATTGCCTATGCAATTTAGTGCAATTTTTAAGGAAACATGTCGAACGCCTGAAGAAGGATTCCTGAGAATTTCAACTTGTCCCAAATTTGATCCCGAGTGGACCCCTAGTTTTATTGGCCTAGTTCTAGGAGAAGTAATGGCACAGATAGCAGGCATAATCAACACATGCAATCAATGGAGTGCCGTACCCGATTATTCTAGGAATTGATTTTCTGGAAGCAAATCAAGCTACTCTAGATCTGAACCGAAGCACTATAAAGTTAAAGGGACAAAGGACGTTAAGACTAAGTCAAACAAAATAATCAAGAAGGAAACACCATCAGGTATAGCCATAAATCACTTGAAACAAAAACGAGACGAGCAAAAGAAGAGCAGACCAAGAAACAAGTTCGGAAGATTCAGTATAAGTGTATAAGGCAGACAAGAGGAAACCCAACATTAAGAAACTTATACAGATGTTGGCAAAAAACAAAAAGCTACGCACTAGAATAGAACATAGAATCAATTTGTACTAGGGCTTCGCGAGACCACAAGACTAGTCTTGGTCTTGTCTTGGTCTTGGTAGCAAGACCAAGACCAAGACCGAGACCAAGACCTGATGAATCTTCTCAAGACCAATACCAAGACTTGACGTTCAAGACCAAGACCAAGACCAAGACTCTCTCTCAAGACTCTCGTCTTGGTCTTGGTCTTGAAAAGAAAAATCGACTCAATATTTATAAAAATATGCACATTCCTATATCTTCTCTTAATGTCTTTTAATTAAATCAACTCATCAAATTTATTATTTTTTGAAATTCACGAGAAGGTATTATAGGTTTTAAAAATACATACATACAACATAGTGCACATTCATTTACACAGAACACATCGATATTTTGCTATCCCTACATAATACAATACCTAAGTATTGGAATTTCCAAAGATAATTCTTAACTAACTAACTAACCCAAACTAACACACCCCCACATCTCACCCAAATCTAATTATTGTGAATAAGCCAATAAAATTCAAATGAGGTATGTGACTATGTGAGGGTTCTCGAAAACCTTTCTCTGGCCTGAATGCTCAGGTAAGTAAAGTAGGTTTAATCTATGGTTCAAAAAGAAATTTATTTTTTTCGTCGGTACAGAATGGCAATTTTATGATGTGTTTGTCAACTTTCCTGTTCCGTTAATAAAAACTATAATTTAAGAATTGATGTTTGTTTGTTCCTCTGTGTTGTGGAATGCTTTATGCGGTAGTTTTTGACAACGCTCTTGGTGGTAAAAATGGCCTGTGAAGAAGACCAAATGCTTGGTCGAAACGTCGGCAGGGAGGTTTATTTTTTATTTCTGAAGTCCTAAACCCATTATCTCTGCTCTGTCGTTGGATGTTATGTATATTTAAGAAATTTGGTATACATTTTTTTCAAGACTATAAAGACCAAGACCAAGACTATCAAGACCAAGACCAAGACTATCAAGACCAAGACCAAGACTGAGCCAGTCTTGTCTTGGTCTTGAAACATCAAGACCAAGACCAATACCAAGACCGCATTTATTTTTCGAGACCAAGACCAAGACTGGCCAGTCTTGGTCTTGGTCTTGGTCTTGCGAAGCCCTAATTTGTACACAACAGAAAGTAGTATGGGGACTAAAAAGTAGAACCTGAGCTGGAACTCTGTAACGGATAGAGATCGTTATCCCTATCGCTATGGCACTTGCTGTCTTCTTCTTTCTTGTCGAAATCAAGAGAGAGAAGACGTCAATAGCGATAGAGAAAATATCTCTATTCGTTACAGAGTCCCAGCCCTGGAGGTCTATGAAACAGATAATCACAGAGATATTCAGAGACACCAACACAAAAGTCCTGATACAGAAAAACGAGAAAAATATACAAGAACCAGAAAATATAATGTGCAACATAACTATAGATGAGTAACCCAGCAGCTTGAAACTAGGAGTGACCGAGGACCACTCCCTGAATGCTCAGGAATCAAGAACCATAGAACTATATCTTACAAAAAATATAAGAGAAAACGTAGAATATCGCTGCAAATATAATACCGACATACTAGCCAAAAAAGCAATAACTATAGAAGTACACATATACATAAATGAGGAATCATTATTTATAAAAATCAAGTCAAATCGTCTAAACAATATACACAGAGGAACAACAATAGCCTTTTTAGAAGAATATCAAAAGAATACAGAGATACTGTGCAATATGTTAGAGGTTAATAAAGATAGAGTTACAATGGAAGACCATAACTTAGTAAACATAAAGAACGAAAACACTAAAAAAGCATTACAAGACCTTTTAAATGAGTTCAATGATGTCTTCGTCAAAACTCCAAAGTACATGGGCAAGACAAACTTCACAAAACACAGAATTGGAATAGAACAGACACCAGACCAATAAAAAGGCATCCTTACGAAGTATCACAGCTAGAAAGGGAAAAAATAGACGAGCAAATAAAGGAAATGTTAGAACATGATATCATCAGGTCATGTCACTCCCAATGGACAAGTTCAGTGGTGCTAGTAACCAAGAAAGACGGATCTACAAGATTTTACATAGATTATAAAAAACTTAATAATGTGACAAAGAATAGTATATTATTCAACGAGCGGGTAATGATGGCTATTACTCACGAAGGATGAAGTTTGCACTACGAACCGCAGGCGAGTAGTGTAGTCATCCGAGTGAGTAATAGCCATTGCCCACGAGTAGAATACTTTTTCTATGATTTATAGATAATAGAGCACAAGTCTTGTCCAAATTAGCTATCAAAATGACCGATTGGAAGGATGCAGTATGTTGTCAACTTGTCGAATTTTCTGATTGGCTCTTAAATAGTGGAGTAATGAGACCAGGATATTTTCATTGGTTGAAAACAATTAAGTAACGAAAAAAAAAAAAAACACTGTATGAGTAATCATTGAGTAATAATCAATGATCAATAGAAAATGGATGTATGTTACGCACATTATTCAATACTCATAGAAAATAGTATATTATTCAACGAGAGGGTAATGGTGGCTATTACTCACGAAGGATGAAGTTTGCACTACGAGCCGCAGGCGAGTAGTGTAATCATCCTTTTTCTATACTATACTATACTATACTATACTTTTTCTATGATTGATTGATAATAGGCACGAGTGCGGTTTTTGATTTAATTTTCATAACAAAATTAATTGACAATTCTGACTGCTGGAGGACAAAGTGTGGTTACGTTAGCACAAGTCTTGTTTAAATCAGCTGTCAAAATGACCGATTGGAAGGTTGAAGTATGTTGTCAACTTGTCGAATTTTCTGATTGGCTCTTAAATAGTGGAGTAATGAGACCTCATTTATTTGGTTGTCACGATTTTTTTTTTTTTTTTTTAAGAAATTATGGTTAAAAATAAAATAGTATACAAACCTCGACGGGAAACTTCATTGCTGTCTCGAGGTTCAGTTTATCTCGACGCTACGCGTCTCGATAAACTATATAACCTCTCGATCAGCAATGAAGTATTTTCCGCCTCGGATTCTAATATACTATTTCAATCCTCAAAGAAATTATTAATTTTACGCGTGACCTCGCTATAAGTGTACGATTTTCTGCCGCCGTGCCAGTAGACGCAACGCTTGCTTGGGGAACCGCTGTGGACTTTTGATCATGCTCGGTTCCCCTCTGCCTTAACATGTGACGCCGGTCGCCGCCAACCCATATTTAAGGCGGCAAGCCCTGCAAAACTGCGAGTCCAGACCTCCAGACCACCGCACCGACCAGTCGAAGTCAACACCGAGGTAAGCCAGTGAGATCGCCCAGTAACTGTTCCCAGAGTGCCGCGAGCCGCGTTTCAGATTTCAGGTTACTTTGGTGTTTTCCGCGCTTAACAAAACCGCCGGAGCTTTTTGCCTGCCTTATTATTTTAACCGTCACCGCTACATTTTTGATATTCCGCTAATAACATTATTGCTTACCTTTTATATTCGCTTACCTCACCGTTTCTCTCACATATACGCACGCACCGATCGTACTCACTCTCTCACTCTCGCTCGCATTATTAATTGCTATATTTCGGGTTGGTTTATTATTATTGTTTTAGTCTGTTTTATTCTGTTAATATAATTTGTGCTATTACCGAATTTGATATTTAATTTTAACACGCAGCTTTACAGGGAATTTTCAGGGTTTTATTTTGAGACGTAGTCAGGTTGAGCAATAAGTCTGATGTGACCCCTGGGTTGCCGTTTTTCCGCTGTAATAAGCTACCTGGTGCACGTGGGCCCTCAACCACTTTAATCCTGAGGGTGGCGCCCGAGATAACCGTAGGATAAGGAACCGATTACCGAACTACTTCGCTTCCGTACAAAAAGCGCCATTACAACCTCAAATCGATGACATATTGAGTTACCTGGGCAAAGCGAGATATTTTAGCACCTTAAACATGTTCTCAGGATACTGACAAGTGCTGGTAGAGGAAAATTCAAAACAATGCACGGCATTCGTGGCACAAGGCCATGGCTCGTACCAGTTCAAACGTCCTCCCATTCGGCTTATGTAATGCTCCGTCTGTTTTTCAAAATCTCTCGCATATGGTCTTTTGGGATTTAAAATGGAAGGAAGTATTAGTGTATATGGATGACATTATCATTTTCTCAAAAACGGAAGAGGAACTCATACAAAAATTAAGAAAAGTATTCCCGAGACTAAGAGAAGCAAACCTTACCCTAAAACTCAGTAAGTGTACATACCAAGAACAAATAAAAATGTCGGGATTCACAATAAATAGAAGCGGGATAAAATCAAATGAAAAAAAGCTAAAAGGCATTAAAGAGTTCCCGAAACCACATCGGCGGTCCCCAAGCTGTGAAGGGAAGGCTGTTGTGCTCAACTCTATACTGCAATACGCAGTACCCGCCAGGCAAGATGCCATGAAAACAAAAAACAACAGAAAAACATATGAGAAACTCCAAAGAAAATCTGAAATAAGAATTAAAAGTGCCTACTGCTCGATCTCCATGGATGCCCTGCTCGTCATAGCGGAGACCCTATCGACTTCATGATAAAGGAGAAGACTGAAGTATACGCAGCAGCCAACGCAGAAAAAATGATAGCACGTAGAGAGGCCAGAGAGAGACTGCTGGAGAGATGGCAAGAAAGATGGACAGAGAGCACTAAGGGCAGATGGACAGCCAGACTAATACCAAGCATCGAGCTATGGATATAACCGAAAGCATGGAGACACAAACTACTACCTTACACAGTTGAACGCAGATACACAGGCAGGAGGTTTTTTAGTCGGTAGGGGGGCAAACGCTCGAATCCGACACTATCCAGGCGCCAAACAACAGACTGTATGTCTTTTATACATTATCCTGCAAAAAAAAAAAACAAGATCTTGGTTTTCACCAGGCAGGAAGCAAGTGCAGGCTCTGGTCCAATAAAGGCAGTGATGCTTTTATGCCTGTGTGACTCAGGAATCGAACACAGGTGACCTTCGGCGATAGGAGCCCACTGAGTAGTTTTAGGGTTGTCATACATTCAAGCCTGAGCCTTGAGTTGACCTTACCTGTGCAAAGGGCTTGGGGTGCTGCCTGACTATCGCTCCACATATAAATATGCTCGCCCGAGTAACCTCTCAGTAGATTCTCTTGAGCATACACCTGTATGACGTAGATCTCAGGTTGTTATACCATTGGGTATCGATTCAGTGTAAGTTTGATTCTCGCCACAGGTCTCTCCCCATACACACCAGCCCCTGCACTCTCTTCCATCAGGGACCCGTCTGTGTACGAGATGAGCGCCTTTAGCTTAAGGAATCCTGGGTCAGGCTCTAGCCAGTCGTCCCTTGCAGGGATGTCCACCTTGTATTGTCTAGGGGAGGCTGAAGTTTTTGGAAATGCATTCCTTCTTGTGATAGTATCTGATAGTATCAATCCAGGCCCTTGCTTGTCCCATGTTTAGCCTTCTTTGAACACATTGTCCCCAATCATTGAGTCTGACTGAAGCCTTTCGGGTCAGCCTCTATTGCCAGCGTATATAAAGTTCAAATTCAAAACTTAACTGTCAATAATGTCTGTGTCCCACTAAGGTTTCAGCATCTTTTAAATGGACCGAAAATATTTGCTACTTTTTCTAGCCGCCAATATTTTTCTTTCACAAACAAAAAAGAGTCCATCATTAGCGGTTATATTTTTGCTGCATTCCCGCAAATGTGTAGCCTCGTAAGAAAAAGATGCTCACGGTGAACCGCATGGAAGCAAAATCAATATCTCTTCCAACATTAAATACTATAGGAGCAGGCGTGGCCGATTTTCCACGTGGATATTTTCAGAGTATACGCGACAATAGAAAACGTCGTATTTTTGATTAATAAGCTGTTGCAGACAACTTCTAAAGAAGAATGACTTGGCTTGAGTGAATAGTTTATTATTTGATTCATGTTAGAGTAGAAAATAATCTAAATTTGTAAATTTCAAATATAACAGTCCTGAACAAAATTTGCTTCCAACTCATTAAACTAGAGTATTAGAACGAAGCTTCGGGCTCTTTTAGAAGCTGCAAAAGATGAGAAAGCTTTTATTGTGTCTAATAAAATATATTTCATGACAATGCCAAAGGGAAATCCAACAAACATCTTGAGTCAACATTTATTCAGGCTCAGCAACGGAATATCACAATTTCGCCCAAAACTAAGTTATTAACCGTTTCGACCGGTTTACAAGCTTCAAACATAACAATATCGCCCTCGGCGCTAAATGTACCAAATATTGTTCAGAGCCCTGACTAATATGACCTAATTAGCCCCAAGTAAACTTTGTAAGATGGTTTATTGGATTTTGGCAAGTCCGCTTGCCGAAGCTAAGCGATTAGGAACATCAGCAATGCTGCAGTTTAAATTACGAGCCTGGATTACTCTATAGAAGTCAGAGACATACTTAACGCCGCAGATCGGTTTATTTGTTCGAATTATAGCTCGATGTGATTTTTCAATAAATGTTAGCCTATTTTCAAGTTATTACGTGATCTTTTCTTTTTTTTTCTTCCCATTTTTCATTCCAATACGTGCCCATAGAACCATCAAAGAAAGCGAAAAAGAGACGAGGCGAAAATGCTCATTCCTCTTCATTCCAAATCAATAAAATTTAAATTCACATTAAAGCGGCGAATACACACAAATCAGCAAAAAACCGAAATCCATATTGACAGACACATTCCTCATTAAGATGAAAGTTTTTTTCAACAATACAGCAATGAGGTATGTACCAGACAATAGTAATTGAATGGTTTCTGTGTCTGTCAGTATATTGATTTCGGATTTCGATCTTTTTAGGCTCTCTTTTATGTTATTCTGAATTTATAAATTTTGAAGGTTTTGCAAGAAAGGGAATAAACTGTTTCTGCTTGTTTTTTTGTTTTAGTCTAATTTCAACGATTTTATGAATGTAGTTATGTACAATTACTCCTTTAACTGGGGTGTTTTGATCAGAAGTGTACTGGGAAAAAATGTAATACGGTAAACGTTGATTAACTAAATTTCCGAATATTTATTCCAAAATACTGTACTAATTGAACAAAAGGCAAAAATATAGCAATAAAGATTTCTGAAGTAGAAAATACGTGTTGACAACGCTGACGCTTATCTATGACAATCCCTTTTACAACTTTTTTTCTCGACTGGTCATGGACCGGTGTCACTGGGCGTTTTCTACCGAGGTAGAGGGTGCTGTGGTGTCTTAATGGTTACAATCTCCCCTTTTGGAGTTTCCCTACGTCCTCGGAGATACTCCAAGTCAATTTTTGATGTATGATCGCTACATAAACAAGTTGGAGCTTTAATGCGGCGTCTGGGTCGTCCATCTAATCTGGGCTTATCGTCATTTTCATTTTTTTCTTCGTTAGAACTCTCATTGTCATCATCATGCAGTACATCTGTGTTTTTCTGAGGAATGGCCTCGTCACCTTCGAGTATATTATCAGTTTCAATAAGGCGTCATCATGGGTCTTCCACGTGGGCGTATAGGTCGTGCTGATGTTGGAACTTCTCCTTTTCCCACATAAGGTGCCATAGCTGACGTATGTAATTTGATGGTGGGATCTTTAGTTGGCTTTATAGGTTTAACTTCAATTGTTGTTGGACCATCACGTCGTGGAGCAAATTTTGAAGTATAGGTATCTTTGGCTTTGCTAATTGCGTGTATATCCGCCATCACTGGATCTTCCTCTTTGTAATGCGGAATAGTTCTTTTCCTTTGGTCAGCATAATAAATAAATACTTCACGGAGGAGCATACAAAATGGCATTTGGATCGATTGAGTTGAAGCTTGAAAGATACAAGTCGGTCAAAAACTCGTAAATCAGGAAGGTGTTCTTGGTAAGTTGTAACGCTCTTTTGTCGAAACAAAAGAATGTTCATAATTTGTGCTCGACTATTGCTCAGTGGTTGTTAGCATGGGGTGGTCCTTGGTGTTGGTACAGTAGAGAGAGGGCGCCACTAGTTTGTATAAATTATTTTGATTACCAAGGAATAGCCAAACTAGGCACTATTCCATTAAGTGGTTATTGTTTGAAAAGATAAATTCAAAAAAATCTGAAAAGGTAAAATAAATCCAAAATCCAATAGCTATCTGACATTCGACCCATTCAATAAAAACACAAGCCTTGGAATTCCAAACACAATAATTTATTAAATGAATGTCATTAAAAGTTTGTGACAAGATGGCGAACTTTTTTTATGGTTCCAAGAAAATGATTGCCTAGTATCCAAGTTTTTTTTAAAAAAAAAATCATTAAGCAGCTTTCTAAAAGCAGAGCCTAATTTAGATAAGTATAGTAGGATTGAAATTCAAAAACAATTAATAGATACCTACGATGAAATTTACCTAAATATAAATGATGAATTCACAATATCATTAACTTTCAATTCTTGGCTTAAATCAATCAAACCAATAAAATCAAATTTATAAATGCATTAAGGTATTAAGTAATCCCTAGGGAGTTATAAATGCCAAAACCTATAATCAAAAGTATCGGGGAGAGCTCTACCGTTTTACCTGTAATTAAAATTCAAAATGTGTAACCATGAAACTCAAATCCAACTACCTAAAGATTTTACATTGATCTAAATACCTTGTAGAATTACCACTTTATTGATTTGAAACTAAAGGTCAGATTTACCTCTAAAAGTTAATGAATCCAGACTAAATAATGAGTCAATAAAGCCTGTTTATGTAAGCGTTATATACATGATTTTATGTCCGATTCTGACTGGTTTTTGTTAAAAATTAAAAAAATTTAATGAAAAAAGTAAAATTCGCGTAGGTATACCTGTTTCACCTTGGCAGGTTGTCAGGACCTGTTTCACTTTGGCAGGTTGTCAGGACCTGTTTCACCTTATCAGGTAGTCCAGGTAGGCAATAAAGTAGCACTTTATTTTACTAGTACAATAAAGTGCTACTTTATTGACGCAAAACTGTTCTATAAATAGCTCTTTATTGGTCAATCCGACATAAAGATAATTATTAGCTAATAAAGCTAATCGATAGTGAGCGTTAAAGAAAATAATAATATTAATTAACAATCATTAATGTTTGTAAAGATAATTATTAGCTAATAAAGCTAATCGATAGTGAGCGATATAGAAAATAATAATATCAATTAACAGTCATTAATATTTGTAAAGATAATTATTAGCTAATAAAGCTAATCGATAGTGAGCGATAAAGAAAATAATAATAGGTAAGGGTAATTATTAAGGCACAGTTACGGGACCCCTAGGTAAGTAATTATACAAGCCTGGACGAAATCCGTGGAAATTTTCATGAATTTGAGATCCAGAAGCACCAAACTGACGGAAGGCAATCATCCAATGGTCGGGGATCAATCTCTTACAAGACACAACTTTTCTTGTAGAGGCTGCCCAGATTTGCTTCGGAAATGCAGCACCGCATGGTCTCAAATTCGTCAAATTTTCACCCAGAAGTGTAGGCGTGGATTTTTAATACTCTCCCAAATTGCCTGAACGGAATGAAGAAATATAGGGACTCATTTATCAAAGGGAAAAAAGGGTTTACATACCTCAACGGCCGATAATAACCTCACTTTCAGAAATTTACACAAAAATCAACAATCTATTGATTTTTCAGGAAACGTTCCAGCTGGCACAACTACTCACTCTTCTGGCTAGTTAAAGTTATATAATTTTGGGCTCGATGGCCAAGAATAAAAGGCAAAATTTAAAGATTTTTTTTTAAACTTAAGATATTAAGGGACGACCGGTTCCAGTCCGACCACAAAATAGAAAATAAAGTCCTAAGTACCCCTGTGGTTCTGTCTTTCTTCCTCCGTCCAGCCTGTCGAAATTATAAAAATGACAGCGCTACCGGTTTTCAAAAAAATAACCCTAGTTAGGTTCGGAGTTGGAGTGGAGTGAATAAAACTAACCGTTATGTGGTAAAAAGCAGTACCCGAACAGCTGGAGAGCGAATGAAGTCACTCGAAGTGTACGGAGTGAGCAAACCGAAACCACCTTTCAATAAAATAATTTTCGGTATTAAGTTAGGAAACTAGTCAGAGGAATCATAGATGTCGCTAGGTGTACGAAATAGTACTCTTAAACATTGTTTAAATGAATCCAATACACATAGAAATAATTAAGAACAATTAAATATGTTCTTGTGACATTTCAAATGTTACAAAGTTCTGGATAATACAATCAAATCGTCTATATAAGCTAATATGGTCAAATCTTGGAGTCCGGATTTGAATCGATCAATGAGTCTTTGGAAGGTGGAGGGTGCATTTTTCATTCCAAATGGCATCCCCGTTTAACGGAAAATTCCAAATGGGCAAATAAATGCTGTTTTATCTCAATCAGATTCGCGGACAGGGACTTGATGGTATCCTGATTTCAAATCAAAAGTAGTCATATACTTTGTTTGTTTTGCAGTGGGTAATAGATCATCAAACCTAGGGAGTGGGTATTTATCGGAAACTGTTCTCTCATATAGGCGTTGACAATTGACACAAAGGTGAATACTACCATCAGGTTTAGGTACTAGAATAACTAGAGCAGCATACGGGGATTCGCATTCTATCTTTCAGAAGCTTATCCAATTCTGCTCTCAATATGTTTTTGTTTTGTTCAGACATCCGATAAGGTGGTACAGAAATTGGAATATCATCAGTCAATTTTACTGTATATTCTGCATATGGTGTTGGCTTAGTACCGGATGTGAATAATTCAGCACATTGGTGCAGTGAGAATTCAATTTCTTGCTTTTCCGGTTGGCCTAATTGTACACCTTCATTTTCTCTCAATTGTGATGCATTCAGTTGTACAGAAAATATTGGAGTAGATTCGGCAGTAGTTATTACATTACAGTTAGTCTCATCTTCAAATAAATAGCAAAATTGTGGACTTTCAGCATAATACCATCGACCCTGAGGAATGCCCATCACAATATTGGCAAGTTCAGTGAAGTCTAAGCCAAGTGAAGTCCTACTATTGATATGTTCTGGAATGGCAACAAGTGATGTTGAAATAATTTTATCATTCAGAATGATTTCAACATTAAAAACTAGAGAAGTGACAGTCCTCTCTATGCCATCTGCAAGTTTAATCAACAATTGTTCTTGAATATAAGGAGCTTTTTCTTTCGAGAGAAGTTTCATAAGCGCAGCACCAGCTAGGCTACGCTTTGCTCCTGTATTCAAACAGGCAAGAACAGTATGACCAAGAATATTGCCTGACTTTGGCACTTGTAGTTCACGTTTGGACTGATGAAGTAATACTAGAAGAACCTGATTTTCGACAACTGTGCAAATTGTTGCTTTTGATGTAACCTTGTTTTCCACAACCCTAGCAAGAAATTGTCGTAGAAACATTTTCTTTTTCTTGCGGATCTTCTGACTTCCGACCTGTTTCTTCCATTCTAGAGTTTTGTTTAGATTGTTTCAATTTTCTACAATCTTCTATGATGTGGCCATAATTTTTGAAATAAACACATTTCAATGAAGACTTCATCCCTTCCTGGATGGAAACATTTTCCTAAAGAATCTCTATGAATTATGTTATTGTAGAAACCCTGTGCAGTCAGAGACTAGCCTATCTGGATATCACCGGGGTTATGAGAAACACACCCACTGCAGCGCTGGAAATTATTCTAGAGTTAACTCCCCTCAATGTTCACAATAAAATGGCTGCCATAGTTAAAGCCCACCAAATGAAGGCTCCTGGTGCATGGAAATAAACACCAGGCAACTATGGCTACAAAAAACAAAGGGTGATCAATCTCATGGACAATAACATAGTGGAAATGCAAACGGAGCAAATGGTGGTAGCCCATAAGTTTCAAAAAAAATCCAGTCATATGTGATCCAAGTATATGGCAGGAAGAAACTGCTCACATAATAAGAAGAGGCCTGGTCTGGTTTACAGACGGCTTCAAAACAGCGGATGGAGCAGGCGTATATGGAGCGGGAGCAAGATCAGAACAAAGCATCACTCTGGGGCTTGAAGGGGGTGTAACCCTAAAATACAACTTGTATTCAGATAATAAAGAAAAAAATTCTAAAACTAACTAAGGTAAATACGCCTAAATAAAGTCTTGTCTATTTATCACGTGACGTCATGAATACACGCAAAAATTACAAAACCTATTTAAACTAACGCAGCGATAGGGGTGAGAACGCAAAAACAATACGATAATGTCGATAATGTATGCAGCAAGTATGAGTAAACGCGCGCGCGGCGCCGGAAGGCGGACTCAGTTTGTGCATGTGACGTCACAGTGCTAGGAGTGGGAACTTTACACCACTGTATCTTCGCAACGGTTGGTCGTAGCTTAGTGAGGTTTGAAAATTTGTTCTTGGATTTTTGTTTTTAAAACTCTTTTTTTGGATCACACCCCCTTTAACGCCGTAGTTTTACCAGGCAGAAATGCATGCAATCCAAGCTGTAATGTTTAGATTAAGTGTTTTTAGTATCAATTTAGAGTTTTAGTATTCAATGAACCTACCGTCTGTTTGTCATTTTGGTTTACCTTTAGCGTGAACAGGGTATGAAAAATGGCAGACAAAAGGATGGGAGGTTGGCTATGAGCATGAAAAAAGGAAGAGTGGTTTCTTGTTCATTTTAGTTACGGTAGTCAACGGTAGTCTAGTAAATGGCTTGTTAAAGTTTGCATGTGAGTTTTCCTTCCTAAATACACACAGTAAATACATAACACAAGCATGCGCACAGAGGATTCTAAGGCTGGGTTATAACAATCAGAACATAAGCATTCTCTTAGTCAGGCTGCTCTTAAAGCTCTGAACTCACATCGATTTACTTCGAAAATATCGATGGAATGCCTGCACGACCTGGAAGCTCTGCCTTTAAGGAATAACAGGAGGGAGTGGATTCCTGGGTGCCTGGGTATTCGGGGATAGGAGGCTATAAAAAGACTGGTGAACCCGACAGAGTGGGCGCAGCTGCATCCTACACAAGACCAGAAACCGCATTTGAAATATTGAAGCAAGTCATATAGGCGGCAGTTGACAGGTGGTCGACCCACCAACACCTCGACTTCTGATTGTCCTGGAGCAAGACACTCGAAGGGTAACCTCTCAAAGATGCCAACAGCTGAAGTACTATCACTAACGCCTACTCGGATAAGACGGGCGGTAGGACTATTAACAAGACACTGCCATCCTAAAGTGCACATCAGAAAATTGGAGTCTACAATGGGCCAAACCTGTAGACAGTGTGAGCACGCCTGATTTTGCTTAAAACCAACCAACCAGTGCAGTCGCTGATTTCACACGATCAATTCCGGTGTCTCTATGAAAGCGCTTTCATTCGTGTAAATAAAAAACATCGAAAACCTTGATTGTTTTGACTCTCGCGCACTGCAGCCCTAGTAATAATATAAACAACGATAGTTTTGAGCTCGTCTTATTATACACTGATTGTATTCTAATGCTACACACATGCGATATTTCATGCAAGCTGTATCGCATTTACCGCAGCATTGCCAGAGAAAGGTGCCAAATTATCATCACTGCCCGGATAAACTAGTTAAACACCGATTTGGCCAAAATTTAAGGACTTAAATAGGAATGATTGCTGAATTTAAATCATTATCGATTGAAACCACGGATAAGTAACCAGCAGCAGTTAAACAACACCATATATCGCATTAAACCGAATAGTTATGGCTTCTGTTGCCGCAACACAACAATTACTACGGTGGTGTAGTAGGTATATAAAATTTCCAACTTGCAAGTGATCACGAATTCGTGTCGGAGACCAATTAAAGCTATTTCTGAACGTGATAAGTATGTTGTAAGGCGGAATAACCATTACTTTCTAGTTTTATGATTATTTTTGCGGTTAGTATCCTTTCTTAAGCATGTAATGACTTTTTTGTTCAGTTTTCATTAAAGATGAAATCGGGCACAATGTAACCGATACACGTGAAACTTATTTCTAAATTTTTGATATGAAAGCCCTGGACCGTACATAGTAATTTTATCGTAGAACAACACTTAGCACGTAGCACTTCTAGAAAGTGTTGTCGTACACGGAAAGGCAATCGCGCTATGGGTCGATAATGGATTAACCTTTGTCTAATCCGAATTTTATTTTCTCTTACTGCACCATAAAAGAAAGTAGCGGTATGTAATGGACCGATTACAGGCTGTATTTTCTTAAATTGTTAGTCAACCAAATTGGAAACTAGCAATTTCCGCAAAAATCTTTTTACCCTAATACCGATCCGTATTTTATGGCAAATTATTATCATATCAGTTTCTGTGTCGTTTTATTGGAACGCTACATGCTACTGACAACGATGGAATTGAATCAGAGATAATAAATTTTATAGATTCTTTTATGGGCAACAATGATATCGCTGAAGTCAATATTCGGAGATAACGATGTTTTAGCTTTCTACAAAGTCAGTTATGTTATGCTACTGGAAGTTTCCTTTTCCTAATTTGAATAATGTTCTTTATATTGTCCGAAAGTTCATTTTGTTTCTCATCTGTTCTAACTTTAGAGTAACACGTACGCCCTCTATTGGCATCCGAATATTTATTTTAAATGAGGATGCATAAAAATAGTTGCAGTGGTTCATCTAAGACTCACTTTCACATTTGTAAGGCAAAAATATATCCCGTCGAAAAATTAGAAAATATTTGGTTGGTTTTCTTGGAAAGGTAATGTCAATTTTTCCGTTAAACTCCTTTACAAATTGCCCTCCAAAAATCATCATATTTATTCATATACGTAGATCTGATCTAATACCACTGCTTACTTACGTTATGCAGTATGAGATTGATTCAGCTGATCTTACACAACTTCGAGGAATATGAGTGCCATATTATGTTATAAAAAGATTCATTTTGCTGCCGAATTTATCAAATAATATTTTCGAACAACAAAGAAAATATTTTCGGCTCCGTGCTTTTGTTAATAAAGCTTTTCAAAGCTTTGTAATCTACCGACACGATGTTCTTTTTAACTTTTATAAACAACGATTAAAGCGATCGATTTAGCGCATCAAATACCAACGTGCTTTCGGAAAACTAAATTTTTCCAAAGCTTTGTTATTAGTATTGCAACTTTTGACAAGCTTTAATCAGTTTGAAATTTTCTCTTTAAAACAGTATTGTATATCTCAATAAATCGTAGGATAAAGCAGTGCCTTTTGCAAAACTTTGACCAAGTTTCCTTTAGCAAGGACCATCTGTCACACGAGTGTCGCATTTAGTGTCCAAGTGCTCCCCTGCGAGCCGTACGTTTTTAGGGGACCGCTGAAATACCGCAGGTGCAGTGCAGCTATCATCTGAGCCACGACTATTGCAGATCGTAAATTTCGACCATTTATGTAAAACACTTTTCTAAGCTATCGAACCAAGACAAATTTTTGGCCTTGCAGATGCAATAAGTAAATTGGATTTTAAATTGAACTGCGCTTATGATGAGACTGCAGATACTTTGGTCTTTTGCAAAATATGTTTTTTATTTGGAGATAGGAATTCTCAAATTCTTAAACCTTGTTCTCCGAATTCGAGTGAAAATGCGCAATACTAGTTTTGAGTATCGGAAAATTTTGCAACCTAGTTTGAAGTCCGGAACATTGTTAGGAATTAAATGTAAATGACAATTAACAATTACTTCTCGGACAAAATTTCGAAACTTATACACAATTGAAAAGTTTCTATTCCAAGTTTGCAACCTTTTGTTTTAGAAAGGTAAAACTTGTATTATTCTATAGCGTAAATTTTACTTAAATATATTTAAAAAAAAAAAAAACATTTATTGTGTGGTCCCGGTTGATGTGTAGGAGAGGGTGAGTTCTCTACTTTTTGCTGCATCTGAGCATCGATGGAAATGCATACTGCATGACACACACCCTGAAACTGCGGCGAATGCCTCAATAATTGAGGGTACAGACGATCAAAACTTTAGTTAAAAGATATGCACGTAATCTCGACGACGACCTGTCAAACGTTACACAGGTAAGGTTCGTTTCTCGAGGATTCATACCTTTGCTGTGCTTTTGATATCGAACGCGTCATAACTTGAAAAAAAAAAGGGTTGTAGATTAATTCATATGACACATTCAATTTTTTTGACTAATTTGAATGAATGACTTCTGGGTTTAAGAACGGACGAACGTTTTTGAAGTCATTGATTTTTTTCAGTCAATTTGTATTTGTTAAAAAAAGAAGGCAAAAAGTATGAACCCTCGTGAAACAATCTTTACTATTTCGAGAGGGGGCGTTCTGGTATTGTCCAGTCTAAGTGTATGCAAGGCCAGCAAAAGTGTCAAATTCTGTACGCGCAGAGGCACTAGTATCTGGGCTGAGCCGTGGGAGTAGACTACAACTGTACAAACTCCAGTGGACCCCGCTATCCCTTAATTAGTAGGACAACGGGGTAGAAACTGGAGTAACGGTATGTAGGAGGTATACGCGAAAGCGCCTCGACTCCTGCTCGTTTTCATGGGAGCATAACTAACACGAGTACTGGGGAGGAGAGTGGACAACCATGGGCCTTGCTTCCCATGCACTCTCTTTTAGTGTCGGGCACTCAGGGGCAGTGGCAAGTGGAACTATGGGAATCGTTTGTGCGACAGTGGAATTAAGGCGAGCGTCAGGAATCCTTTGCCCTAATCTCAGCGCCAATAAGTGAACTATCAGAATGAGATGCCGGAGAATTTACTGGCGTAGTGACCAATTGCCAAGGACGACGCAATATCATGGGGATGAACCGGGGAGATCGATCGGAATCCTGTAACTCAAGTTCCTAATCGTCATGCGGGTGGGGCGGTTTCCCATGTTTGAGGAAACGGCACCAGTTGGCTAAGTAAATACCGCCAGCCGGCGCATACCTTTTCAATATTACTTCAAGTTTCTAATTAACAACATAAGTTATCAGTAATTGGCGTTAAAACGCCTCGACAATTTGTTATGTTAAATTTCTCCAGAATCTGCTGCATATAGCTTTTCTGTGTTTTCATAATTTTCTGAGATGTTTTATGCATCTCTTTCTTTATATGAACTGTTAATGTTACAATTCATGAATGTGAAGATCGAAATGTTCCGCGAACATACCCCAAATTTATGTATGACTTTTCGACATCCTGTCATCAGTGTCAGTAGTTATTTTTGTTGTTCAAGTTGTCAGCTGCAAGGGCATATTTTTTTTATCAAATAAACCTTTTATGATTGTAAAAAAAGGGTTAGGTAATCGCAATCTAAAACCAGTGTAAAAATGACATCAAGTAGTGGAACAATTACCACAGCATATACAAAAACAATCAGCAGGCTAACTCTCACGCGCATCTTTTCTGCGCACGCCGCCATTAGGGGATACCATCCTGTCATTAAACGGCAGGGGCGCCGAAATTTTATTTTATTTTTTTATTTCTGACAGAGGTCATAGGCGTGCGGTGTAGAGCGGAATTTTAGCTATGATTTCCGAAGTGATTTTAGTATATTCGTGTGGTCATTTTTAGTGTTATCTATTATCATTGTTGTATATTTGATAATAAAAATAATAAATTAGTAATTATAAATATTATTATATGTAACTATGTGAGTAATAATAAGTTAGTTTATCTAAAGCCAATACGACTCTGTGACAGGAAAGAAAAAAACCTAAATTATCGTTAATCAGGCCCTGTTTCGTATCCCAAAATGGCCGCTAGTGACATTTCGACGATGAATTCCTTTATTACACGGGCTGTCACTCAAGTTAGCCTGCTGATTGTTTTTGTATGTGCTGTGCAATTACCATGAAACCTTTCGATGGTTTTGGACACAGTAAATGGGAATTTCGAGTGAAATTACTACTTGAACACCATGATGTTCTGGAAGTCTTGACGGAGGATCCGCCAAGAGCAACAGATATAACAGCACTCAGCGCATGGAAGGAGAAAGATCTGAAAGCACGAAATTTGATCGTTCAATATCTAGCGGACAATGTGCTGGAGATGATGAAGTTGAAAACCACAGCTAAGGAAATTATGGAAACCTTAAGCGGAACTTATCAGAAAAGTGGATTGGCTACACAAGTGCATCTTCAGTGCAAGTTGAATCGTTGAATGCTTTTCTGATAGAATTTGAAAAAACGGTTATGGAACTAAATAATTGTGGTGGGACCATAAGCGACATAGAAGTGATAACCCAACTTTTGGCAGTCATGCTAGAAAATTATCAAACTGTGACCACAGAAATTGACCTTTACTTTTATCAGAATCAGGCAGCTGTTACCCTAGATTTTGTCAAGAGCAAGTTGCTATTAGAAGAGTCTAGACAAAAGAAATGTGATAGTCATGGTGAAAGTTCCACACAGGCTTTCGGAACACAAAAAAAGAAAGACACGCAGAAGGAAAAAATTTCCATTTAGATGCTATGGATGTGGCTTACGAGGACATAAGAATTCGATTTGTTTCAAGAATAAGCAAGAAGACCAACATAAATACCCAAAAAGAAATGAAAATATTGCTGAAGACCAGGAAGTAATTTTTATTACATGCTTAACCTCAGAAAATTGTAACTCTGGAAATGGTACTATTGATTTAGTGGTGGATAGTGGAGCAACAAATTACTTGTGGTCGTTTGCATCGACCATTTTAAGGAAGCCTTAGCGATAAGTATTCCTTAAAGTGACATTTCTCCACTTAAAAATGTCATTTTAAGGGATACTTATCGCTAAGGCTTCCTTAAAATGATCAGTGCAAACGGCCATTGGTGACACAAAATTTGGAAAAGTATCTGGTAGATACAATGAAAGTTCAGCATTACATTGAAGTTGCTGAGCAAGGCGTTTCTGTTGAAGCACACATAGAAAGAACACTGCACTAAAAAACTAAGAATGGATTAAACATTAAGTTGCAAAATGTTTTGGTATGTAAGAATCTCTCGCATAATCTATTATCTGTAAAGAAAATAGAAAGAAAAGGACTCAAGATAATCTTTGACAAAAGCCAGATATCAGTCTTGAATGGTGAAAATAAAGTAGCTTCAGGAAAATTAATGGAAAATTTGTATATTGTGAACTTTGAAATACCAGAAATGCAAGCAAATATCACAGTGCAAGAAAAAGATATTTTACACCGAAGATTGGGGCATTCGTCCAAGTATCCTTGTTCGAAAATCTGTGAAATCTGTTTATAAGAGAAACAGATAAGAAAACCATTCGTACAATTGCCAGAAGAGAGAAAGGCGAAAAGAATAATAGTGATTCCTAGTGATGTTTGTGAACCTATAAATCCAGTAACGCATGATGGTATGAAGTATTTTGTTAGTTTCATAGACAACTTCTCACATTTTTCAGTGATTTATTTTATGACCCATAAGAGTGAAGTTTGCCAGAAATTTAAAGAATACATAGCAATGGTCAAGAACAAATTTGGTAGATTACCTGAAAGAGTACGATGTGACAATGGCGGGGAGTATATTTCTCACGAAATTAAGAATTATTGTAAACAAAAAGGTGTCAAGTTAGAATACACAATATCAATGACCCCCGAATAAAATGGAATTTCCGACCGTTACAATAGAACCTTATTAAAAAAAGCAAGATGCTTGATTTTCGAGGTAAATATGGGCAAAGATTTTTGGAAAGAGGCTGTTGCCACATCAGCATTTCTCATAAATAGAACCCCAACATCTGTTTTATCAGAGAATGAAACCCCATCTGAAATTTGGCTCAAACAAAAACCAAATCTTCAAAAGATAAGAGTTTTTGGTTGCACAGCACATGTATGTACATATTTCAGTAGAGGATAAACATAGAAAATTGGATCCCAGAAGCCGTAAGATGTTCTTAGTGGGATATACTGATAATGGATATCGTTTATGGGACCCAAATTCCAGAAAAATAATTACCTCCAGAAATGTAATTTATGATGAAAGTAAAATGATGGGTGGAGAAACAAGATAAAGGAGAATGAGATGAGAATATGTAAGAATGAATCTGAATTGGATGGAGAAAATCAAAGTGAAAATGATGAAATGGAAAATAATAATGTGAACGCACAAGAAAATAACAATGGAAGAAGAGAAACAAGGCACAGAGTCTTACCTAAACGCTAGGAGAATTATGAAACGATGATGGCTTTATCAATTGGAGATTTCTCAACTGAAGTTGAGACACCAATCAGGAAGCTGTAAAAGATAGTGGATGGAATGAAGCAGTAAATCAAGAGTTATTATCATTGAAGAAAAACAACACATGGAGTGCCTAAATCAAGTATTCCAGATAGTGAAATAGTGATCGATTCTAGATAGTTTTTTTTGTGAAAAAGATGTTATTGGTGAAAAAATAAAGGAAGCAAGATTGGAGCCAACAGACTTAAGTGAAGAAGTGTATTCACCGGTTGCAAGAATGGACACATTACGTATCTTGTTATCTTTAACTGTTCAAGAAGATATGGAAATACATCAGCTTGATGTAAAGTGCGCGTTTTTGAATACAGACTTAAAACAACCAGTGTACATGAAAATACCAGATGAACTTAAACCTGATGATGACTCAAAATTATGTAAATTAGAGAAAGCACTATATGGACTTCGCCAATCTCCAAAATGCTGGTATGAAAAACCGAATTTGTACTTATTTAAATTTTGTGAGATCAAAAAGTGATCCATGCTTGTACTATTTTTAACATACCTATTTATTGATACACGTAGATGATTTGATTTTAGTTTCCAAATTAACATCAGAAAACTGTAAAGTTAAAGAAGAGCTTATGAATGTTTTTGAAATGCGTGATTTAACTGATGATAGCAAGATGACATTTTTAGGCTTGAATATCACATAAACAGATTTTGGTTTAACTATTGATCAAAAAGAGCATATTCAAAAAGTTTTGAATGTTTTTGAAATGACAACATGTAAAATTTCAGAAATACCTATTCAATATAAACTTAATTTGGAAAATAGTAATAGTGAATGTTCTAACAGTAGTTAGCTATTCTAGCTAAACACTACTATACGGTAAACAATTTAAATCGGTAATTTGATCTACATAGATATTAATTAGCTAATAAAGCTAAACGATAGGCGGCAATAAAGAAAAGGTAAAAATAAGTTACGGTAGTTAAAATGGCACGTTTAGGTCACCCATAGGTAAGTAATTATACAAGCCTGGACGGAATCCTTGTAAAGCCTCCGAAGCTTTCACAAATTTGAGCTCCGGAGGTACCAAACTGGCTGGAGACAATCAAATAATGGTTGGGGATCAACTTCTTACAGGACACAAACTTTCCTTGAAAAGGGGGCCCAGAGTTACTCTGAGTTTCAGGACAGCGTGGTCTCAAATTTGTCAATTTTCACTTGGAGAAGTGCTTTCACGGATTTTTCGTCCTGCCGAAGGTGCCTGAATGAATTGAGGGGATATCATAGACCGTGAGATAGGGCCTGTTTAGTGGAGTCATTTTTTTTTTGTCTGGCATTTTGAGGGATGAATGTGGCTAGTTAGCTGATGAGAATATAGGTGGTTTTAGTGCCTGCCACCTGTTCGAAATGTCCACAGAATGTTTCGCCGGAAAACTCGACTTCGAACTGGGATTACGGTCTGGCGATTTTTCAGCGATATTTTCACAACAAAACCTTCCATTCTCTCGATTACCAGACAAAAAGTAAACGCGGAAGGTTCTTTTCTTTTCTCTTGGAAGTTGACACTCATCCCCACTTTTTCAGCTATTGAAAAGTATCTGGTATTTTTTATGGGTGAATTATTTATCAATGTGAATCTTTTATTTAGAAGCCAAAAAATGTGAGATCATTTAAAAAAAATTCCTCATTTAAATCAATTTTTTTCTTCTGCAAATTTTCGAACGGGAGGCAGGCATTAAAATCACCCATATTCTCATCAGCTTAGTAGCCACATTCAGCCCTCAAAATGCCAGACAAAAAAAAAATGACTCCACTAAACAGCCCCTATCTCACAGTCTATAAGGACACATTCATCAGAGAGAAAAAGAAATTTGCATATCTGAACGGCCGATAGTAACCTCACTTTCAAAAATCTTCACAAAAATCAACAATCGGTTGGTTTTCCAGAAAACTTTCTAGTAGACACGAGCGAGCACTCTTCTGGCTAGTTATTCGGTAAGAATATTGACTCGATGGCCAAAAATGAAGGTAAAGTTTT
Organism: Ceutorhynchus assimilis; assembly: GCA_917834065.1. NCBI lineage: Eukaryota > Metazoa > Arthropoda > Insecta > Coleoptera > Curculionidae > Ceutorhynchus > Ceutorhynchus assimilis. The sequence continues at coordinate 14,467,814 of OU892287.1, forward strand.
AGGATTTATAATAACTTCTAAAAATCTGGATGACCTGTTCGGTCCCAAAACAAAAGAGAAAAGGGCCAGTCAGTACCCAAATTGGTTCTGTCTCTTCCTTCTTTGTCTGTCAAGCTTGACAAAATCATAAAAATGACAGCGCTACAGGTGGCTCGGAAACAACAGAATTCTCGATATTAGGTTAGGAAAACTAATCAGAAGAATCATAGATGTCCCTATGTGTACGAGTTCAAACTATATAATTAAGAACAATAAATATATTTTTGTGACATTTGGAAAGTTACAACTTGCAAACATAGTTCCAAAAGATTTCCTCCTTTAGCAATTAGACAAACCTTTCCTGAACTATTCTGTTTGATTAAAAATATCCATCTTCCTCTTCTCTTTCATTAGTAGCCTTTCACTTCTGGACATAAGCCACCCTAATCTCATTCCATTTGTCTCGATATTTTGTATTTTGATACCAGGTAATATCTGCTGCTGTCTGTAAAATGATTGTGGTTGCTCCAACTCGCTTGCTATTGCATTTTGCCACTCTGCAAATTTGTAAGAGACTGCTCAATGGTTTGAGAATATTCCTGAGACTGACATATCTCATGATCTGAATGTTCTAGTTTATTCACCTGCCTGTGCTTGAAATTATGGATTGTTGGTTTTCTTTACTGCAGGATTTGTTTATTCTCCAATATTCCTCTTCTTTGTTTTTGAGTCAATCAGCCTGAAACCTTTTCCATTCACGGTATAGCATAAACTAGTATTTTTATTCATAGTTGAATCATTTTTGGCCTTTTCTTGTCGCACCTGCTGTTTCTGAGATGTATATATTGATACCCTTACACCGGGTAACTTGTTTGGTGGCGAATATTTACATGTAAAACAAAAATGCATTATTCAAATTGTTCACTTGTGACACTTTGAAATATGATGTCTGTATAACTCACCTAGAGGAAACTCAAAACGCAAAAGTATAATGGCTTTGTTCGTTTTCGAAAAGAGTCCGCAAACATTTTCTCCATCACTTTACACTTGTTCTTGTATAAAATTGCGAAACTTTTTTGCCCCACATAGCTTTCGCGTTCTCTTTACGTATACAGAATACCAAATAAGGATAATTTATGATGCGGACGTTTTGCGTTTAAATTGTATATCTACATTTCGCGAAATATGAAATTGAAAATGTGAGAGATTTTACATAGCGTAACGTTGGGAATAATAAAATTGTCTTTACAAAGTGTGAAAAAAAAAACTCTTTCACGACGCACAATGGTCTCAAGACTTATCAGCACTTGATCGCGATGGAGCACCTTTTAAAAAGGGCTTGTCGTGCACAAAAGGATTAAGAGTCAAGCTGGCTAAAGAAGAACCTGTATATTGTAAAGACAATGGAGAGGCTTCTGTTACAATGTATTACACGATTAATATATATTTGGGGATGTTACATGCTATTACAACCAATTAGATATGTTTGTCAAATATATATATTTACACACAACACACTTATTTACAATAAAATCATGTCTACATTGTGATTTCTACTTAGCCCATAGTGAATGTTTTAAAATAAGCACAAACTATTTTTAGCTGCTACTTCCTACCACAACACCTTTAACACCAAAAAAAAAATCTATTCAGCTGTATCTGTTTGTTTTGTAGTGTATCGTACGTTGACTGGTGTTAATGTACACATTATTACGCATTCTACTAAAACAGCGTATCAAATTTTATCTAAAACTCACCCTGGATTGGGGAAGACATATACTTTCTGTTCCTGCCACAATTGGGCCGTCGCACTGCAAATTCAAAATAATATTTGTTTATTTTTATTAAATTATATTTCTTTTGAATTATGTTTGTTGGTTTCACTTTAAATCTCCAAAGGACAAAATAAACAGCGTTCCAGATAAGTGTATTAGGTCCGTATTTTAATTTCCGCCCGGTATAAATCAAGAAACGCCCCATGCCAAATTGACTTTATCACAGTGGCAGCTTGTATAAGTACAATAAATTGAAGTTTTCCGTTGCAGCCGAGAAACAACTTGTTCGGCGGCCTCGCGATATTGTGTTCGATTTTTTATATTTTTATTTTCGCCCGGCGCGGCGCTTTGGGGAATTGTTTCCGTGATTTCTGTACGGTTAATTCAATTTCCTTCCCTCTCAATTCCGACTTGTTTTGGCGCTTCGAGATTATTGTTGTTGCCCTCGAGATAATTGATGATGATATTTGTCGTTATACAGTGTGTGTGTAGAGGTTCATAAATTCATTCGAAAAAAAATGAATCAATTTAAAAAAAAAGCATTTCTAAACGAAAAAAAGTGCTCATATGTAGAGATTGTGGCTCAAATATTTGTCCTTATTGTTTAATCACAGGCTCAAATTATATTTTTGCCCACACCATCTATCATACTTCATATCTTCTACAAATTACAGATAGGTTGAATGAAGCATATTAGATGACGCGCATGACCTAGCTTGCTATCTCTTTCATTAGCATTCAGATGGACCACTGTATGATACAGAGCCCGCCCAGTTATACTACTTCTACCCTTAGTAGCTAGGTACTCATCAATATAGGTACCTATCAGACAAGAAAGTCCAGACAGCTGGCTCTTAGCAACTTGGTAGCTAACATAGCTGTCTGGAACACAAAAGCATTGCACTCGCCGTTTTCCTGGAGTCTAAGAGACATCAAAATCTAGAGGCATCGACCCTCTAATTTGTAACTGGATCAAGGGCCATGCAGAACGGTAGAATGATAACGACTTCTCTACAGGGGGAAATGGTCAGGTTCAGGGCTGCCAGGGACTGTCCGTAGGGAGGAGTATTTTCTCCGCTTCTGCGGTAACTCTTGGTAGATGACCTACTGTCCGTGATACCACTATGAGGGGGCCGAGGTTCAACAATATGTGGACGATGTAATAATATCCAAGGTCGCAGCTGCACTCCAAGAAGTGTTAGACTGCGTGTTTGATTGGTGTGAAAGAGAAAAAATTATGATCAATCCTCACCAGGAGAAGACAACTCGATAATTTGGTACCTCTGAAAATTCGGGGAGAAATAGTGCCATTTTCAAGTGAAGAGAAGTATGGGAGTCATCCTGGACAAGACTTAAAACGGAAATGCTCATTTGAGAAAAGTGAGCCAGAAAGCAAAACTGTTACTTTGGAACTGCCGCAGGATCTGTGGAAAGATCTGGGGCACAAATCACAGATCCGAAGCAAATCTACTGGATTTACATCATGTTTATCAGATCAATGATAACCTACGGATCTGTAGTATGGTGGGGCAAGATGGGTCATTTTTGGTCAACAATAATAATGAAAAATTGAAAAAACTACATGACAATTTTACTTGTACTTCGGTATCTGAAAATTTGGCAACAAAGCACAAAAAAGAATAGGTATAGACAGAATAGATTCTTGGTTTGTTTTGTCATGTCAGTTAGTTGACTTATTGGAAACGCGCGTAAATAATTCTTTTTCGAAAATAAAATGTTTACGAACGTCGAATATGCAGATACTTGTGTAGGCAGAATCGTTGCAAAGTACCTACTCAAGGATTGCCCAATAGAACGGCGCCCATAAATGAGCATTGTACCCGTTTTACAAAGATTGCGTGGTACGGGAAGTGTGAGTGTGCAAAATCTTCGTATTGATATTAGCGTTGATTTTTAGTGTTTTGAGAACCGTTTAACAAAAATTAATGAGCATAGGAGGAAGAAACAAAGGTGCCATCATTAATGTGATAAACCAGCACCAGTGTTGTTTTGCTTGGGCTGTCACATCAGCATTATTTCTCGCAGCTAGAATGGCTTCACAGATAATATCTTACCCACACTATGCGAGAGTTCTGTATCTAACAGGTATGAATTTTCCAGTAAAGTTCAGTGATATAAAAAAGTTGGAGCAAATCAATACTATATCAATCAATGTGTATGGGTTACAATAATAAATTGAAATATGGAGTAGTTGGTTCGATATTCCGATCGAAAACTGCTACGGCATGTCAATTTGTTGTTGGTAACTGCAGATTGCAGTATGAAAAGTGATGGTGATGTGATGTTAACTGTTCCAAAAGTCATTATTGTTGACTTTTTTGATTAAGGGCCGCCTGTGGTCATAAGGTCCGTTTAAAATTTATAATGAAAATAAAAAAAAATTACCAACGTGAAAAAAATTTCTACAACTTATACAACGTTTCTGCTTAATGAAGTTTTTACTCACCCCCTGCCGTTTTTCACTAGGGGTAGTTTAAAGTTTTTTTATCTTCATACAAAAAAAAAATCTTAATAAAAGTTTTATAAGATTACATTTCCTACAATTTTTCCCCATCAACTTTTTTTGTAACTCACCCCCATTCAGCGGGGGGAGACTTCCCTCAGGTTAATTTTTTTCATTTTCATTATAAATTTCAAACGACTCTTATGACCACAGACGGCCCTTAATCAAAAAAGTCTTCAGATAAACATTGTTGATCAAATAATGTTGCACATTATTTATTAGAAATATTTTGTTGTAAAATCAATAGGTACCAAGTAATCTCTAATGGCGCATTTTCAACCCCTATAGCGCAAAACACCAGAGGGGTGAATGTGTGATATCTTCGGTTTTATGATCACCCACCCGCCCCCTATCATCCCTGGAAAATTTATTTGGGTAAGAGTTTTTTTTTTTGAAAATCGATAATTTTCCTAGACTAATTGATATCATGTAATTCCACTTGTATAAGCAGATTGCAGTGCTTGTAGAATAAGGTAATGAGAATTGTATTAGGTTTTAGTAGATACACACCGATAAGGGTTATGAAATCAGAGTTGCGTTGGATATGTTCAGGAGTTCATCGAATTGTCGAATTTGTTAATAATCTACAAAATAGGAAATAGCTTGTACCCAAATTATTTTTTTTACTACTAACCTGAGAAGTTGTCATTATTCCATCTATTTTTCTGGGAAAAAAATTGAATTTCTCTCCCTAGGTTAATAATGAAAATAATGAAAAAATACCTAGGTCAATAATGAAAATGACGTCATGACGCAAGGATATTGCCATAACGTTACAGGTTTCTATTGGTTTAATTTCAATTTTAAACTGTCAATTTTTAAAAAAGCAGGTTCCTGTATGTACATTATAATAAGTTACCATAAGCTGTTGATAGAGGGCAGCACTTTCGACAAGAAAAAATAATTTGAGCACAGATTTCAAACCTATTTTTTTATTTCCTACTAGCAGTAGTAAAAAAAATTCTATATATTCCTCAGTAGAGAAAGTCATTAAATACCTTACGCATTATAAACCTCGGCGCTTTGCGCCTCGGTTTATAAAAACGTTCGGTATATAATGACCAACTTCTCTACCTAGGTATATAATGTACTATTATTCAGTTTCTAGTTCCTAGATCATAGTGTCATAATTATAATGTGAGATATGGGGGTAATTACATAGAATATTGAATTGGCAAGATCTGCAGCACTACAAAAAAAAAAATTAATAATGGACTAAGACTTTTCAATGAAATCATCATCTAGCACACATGTTTTTAAGAGTAAATTGATAAACATTTACTTAAATATTTAGTTTACGTTGTATATCTATTTTCCACTTTTGAAGCTGAACTGTACTAGCAAATGCTAAAATAAATAAATATATAATTAAAATAAAATAAATTAATATACTACAAACACCAACCTTACGTTCAATTTTTTTCAGAATTATATTTTGGATTGATGTTTTGTGGAAAGAAGTTGTTTTGAAATTCCTCACAAAGTCGAGCCCTTTAAAGACGATAACCCAAAAAATCCACAAACGTCAGTTGATTTCTAAAGACTATAGATATTGTAGAATTGGTCCCATACATAACAAAATTATAATTAAAATTCCTTTCACATTAGTTTTTTTTTGTTCTCTGTCCTTTATTAAAATATAGGTTAGAGCCTAGAGAAACAAAGCCAAAATGGGAACAAAGGTGCTTTTGTTGAACTAAGATTAGTTTTTTTTTTGGCTGTTAGAATATTAAACCAGGAAAAAAAAGATGAAGTGTGTAATTAAACTGCTCAGATGAGAATCGATCGATTCTATTATGTGAAATTGACACCTATTTATTTCATCTTTTGTGGTAATTATTACATTGCACCAGTGTATGCATAAAACAGCAAATTACAAAAACAAATAGAAAATATTATGTCAACACCTTATTTGTTTGCAAGTGATAGCGCAATTTTATTGAAAAAACAGAAGGATTGAAAGGTAAAAAACAACATCAGTTTAAATGTTGAATAAATATCATTATGTACGTACTGTTGAAATCAATATATTTTTATTTTTTTTTAATTTAAAATTACTTCTAAAATTACTGAATTCGGATTAAGATGTCCGATTAATTGACCATTAATTAATCAATGAGAAATTGAACCTTAAATCTCCAGAGACCACTTATCACTTTAACCCAAAATCATTCCACCGGTTCTCATCTATTGAAATATGCGAGGAGTTTAACCAACCCTGGCAACAATAATTTAGTTAGTGGGTAGTTTCACCCCTCGAAATTCGATACGTTTTGCTTCCGACATTTCCAACAGGAATTATTATTCCTGCTCTCGATAGGTATTTGTTTAAATATTCAAAAGAAAATTGCCACCAGAAGCGTCACAAGTTTTCCTTTGTTGGCGTTTGAATAATATTTAAACAATACTCCTCGACTGCTTATTAAATTTAGCACTAAACGTTTACGAACATGCGATACAAGCTATTTTCGTTTTACTATGTAAATAAATAATTTATTAATGGGGTGCATAAAAATGGACCTAAAAGGTCATTTAATAATAATATGTGAAGTTTATTATTTTTATTTTCACTCATGCAGTAGAAGCTTTTTGGGTCAGAGCAGTAAAGGATAAATCTTTGCTTTCAAAAATTCAAATTTTCCAAAGGCCAACACTTTTTCGTGCCAGTTCAGTAATTTCTTTAAAGTTTTATTAATGTTGTGCCTACGGTAAAACATTCTAATGGATTCAATATGGTAATATATTTTTCAAGATTAGACACTTCTTAATACAAAAAGTGGAAGAAGTCTAATAATAAATCAGTTTTAGTCAATCAAATTAAAATAGTTTTATCGCTAAAGAAAATGATTTTATTTTTGGTAAAGTCACGCAAAATACTCATAAGTCATAAACTCACTTTTATGTTCGTGTTTGTGGTTGTCTGCGTATCAAATCAGTTTATTTCGATTTTTGTTTCTTGTCTATTTTCGAAGCGTTTAATTACTTGTTGGTTTTGTAAATAATATTCTCTGCCTGTTTAGCAATTTTAGCTCAAACTTATCTATTTGGATATGCAGAGAAGCGAAAATCAGCTTAGTCCGTCATACATAATTTATCGTCAGAAAGATTATTTTGCACCCGGAATATTCAAGCAAGTGTTGACTGATTTAATTTCGAACGAATATATTTAAATTGTGGTATATTTTGAGAGAAACCTATTCCTTGAAAGTTACTAGAATCCAAAGTATAAAACACCGGCCCGGCCGGATTCAAAGAAATACAATTGTTTACGCGACGCGCAGACAATGGTGTTTGTTAGAATCCTTGTAACGTGCCAAAATTGCCTTTAACTATTTCACACATAATTTCAGTTTTCCATTAAAAATCCCTATGGATTTCTAATTTTTCCCCGATTTTATTAGGCTTTGTTTACATTTTTCCTTTATAAAAATTCAACAATAATTATAATTCAGTCACTTGGTAGTTCGGCGGAGAAAAAAATATAGAAGTTTTTTTCTCATTCGTTCTTTATATTTTTTGGGGTGCTGAATCCAAATTTCAACTTTGCCACCTCGAAAAAGTGATGCGTTCCGATAAAACTGCGAAAAATCGCGAAAAAATGCACTTTTTTCGTTTTTTTTTTGCCATAACTCGGAAAATATGCTCTTTTGAAAAAAGTAAAGTCTGTTTTTTTTTTAAAGATAATTCCCCAAATCAAAAATTTAGTAACTATGTTGGCAACACAAGCCTTTTCTATATAAAAAATTTGAAAGCATTGACAATTTTACATTGAATTGCCAACATAATGTCATTCTGACTGTTATCTTTAAAAAAAAACACAGTTTATATCTGAACAAAAATAAACTACACTAAATTTCCTACAAATTATGTCTGCTAGGTTTTTCTGTCAGGCAAACGGTTTCGCCGCTAGAGCGGAGAAGATATAAATCTACTCGTCTTCATGATAGGACTCAGTACACCTTCCAACGTGTACTTCCTGAAGCCAGGGAAAGGAAAAGTCGGTCCAACTTTATTCCATCTGCTCAGCCCAGGTGTAGTTGACCAAGCTGTTGCTGAACACATCTCATTTTTACACGCAATTAGTGGCTATGACACTACCTCAGCACTTTACAATCAGGGTAAAGCCAAATTTATTAAAACACTCGTGAAGAACCATGACCAGGGACCCAAAATCAAGATATTTACAAATCATACAGCTGGCCCAGAAGCTATTGTGAGTGCAGGCGCACTATTTTTATGTGCTCTGTACGGATCTGGCAATCACTTCACTAAACAAACTGAGGTATAAATAGTACATCGCGTCAGCATGCAGGGTAACATAAAATATAGCCGGTCTCCCCCCCACCGAAGCAGCAACGCGACAACATTCACTGAGAGCTTATTTTCAAGTTGATTCATAGCTGGGGATCGAAAAAAAAAAAAACCTGAAACATTGAGGTGGAAGGTGAGAAACGGCTGTCTGATACCTATCACCACGTTGGACTCTCCCGCACCTGCCAGACTCCTGTAATTGATATCTTGCAAATGTAAGAAACACTGTAAAGGTAATTGTGGTTGCAAGAGGGCTAGACTTTTTTGCTCCAAATTATGTGAGAAGTGTGAAGGCGCCTGCGACAACACAGATAAATGACGTTGATGAAGACGACGATTTCGAGGACCCGGATGATCCGACTCCGATTCTTTCAATGGCTTCTAAGTTGCAAGGTATTGCCTTTATTTTACTTACATACTGAAAAATGAACTTTCCATTCTCATGTATATCATTCCTTACTGCCATGATCCTCTTTCAACTTTCAGATGAAAAGCCTAGATCATCCTCTGCTGATAAAACTCTAACCCAAGCTATGACTCTTGAATCATAAGGTATTTTCATCACTACATACGTCATATATATTAAAAAAATTAAATATTCCTCTCTCTGTCAACTTTCAGATGAGTTGCCTGAATCATCCTGTGCTGATAAAACACCAACACAAGCTATGACTGCTAAACCACAAGGTATTTTCTTCACTGCATATATCATATATATTGAAAAATGAAAATATTCCTTCGTGCAAGTATCATTTTCCTCTTTTCTTTACAGTAGAGCAGCCAGTTGTCAAGCGTCGTAGGCGACAGTGAATATAACCAACCCGAATCAACAGTTACATATTTTATTATCCATTTTCATGTGTATGATCATTTATTATAATATTTTATCAAATTTTTGGTAAACTATGGAAATGTGGTCGACTTTCAAGGTGCTCTAGCGGCGAAACCGTCTGCCTGACAAAAAAAACCTATGAGACATAGTTTGCAGGAAATTTAGTGTAGTATATTTTTGTACAGTGACACTTCTTCTCAAAAGAGTATATTTTCCGAGTTATGGCAAAAAGAACGATAAAAGTGCTTTTTTTTTCGCGGTTTTTTGCAGTTTTCTCAGAACGCATCACTTTTTCGTGGTGGCAAAGTTGAAAAGTAATTGCAGATCCTGCAAATTTTCTAATCTTTAATATTTGGATTCTATTTTCACTTGTGACTAGTTCTTGTGACGACTAATGATTTTCCTCTATTTAAATCAATGTTTTAATTAAATTTTCCAATAATAAATTTTATGTAAACAAATCAATTTTTCTTGGGCTAGGTTTTCCAAATAGTGGTCCGTTCACGAATGTGTACTGCACACGACACGCATCGGGTAATGTCTATATTTTGCACCCACACCTATCTCACCTGTTTGAAGAGATACCCAAAAGTGTCAAATGTAAAAGTTGTAGGTAATATTGAGAAGTTTTCAATAACGTTAGTTACAAGTATACAGGGTGTGTCACAAAAGTGTGGCAAAGCAAAGTTAAAGTTTTTTAAATGGAATACCCCGTATATTATCGACCCATTGGATTAGCTTCTCAAACTTGATTCTCAATATACTAGTTTTTTTTTGGTTTATTCCTGATAGTCCAGGAGAAAAAAAAATAGAAAAAAAGTGGTGAAATAATTGCATTTTTAATGGAAAAGGTGAAGTATAGAGACTACCAGTAAAATATAAAGGTAATCATTCAAGTAAAAAATCCATATTATTTCTTCAAAATGGGATATTTAGAGGGTGAAATAAACTTGAAAAACCTAGTATATTTGAAATCAGGTTTGAGAGGCTAATCCAATAGGTCGATAATATACAGGGTGCTCCATTAAAAAAAAAAACTTTGCTTCGACTTTTGTGACACACCCTGTATACTTGTAACTAACTTCATTGCAAAGTTTCTGATATTACCTACAACCTCCACGTTTGACATTTCTGGGTAACTCTTTAAACAGGTGAGATAGGTGTGGGTGCAAAATATAGACAATCACCCGGTATTCTGTTCGGTTGCTGAACTGAGTACCAGATTTAGTTATGCATCCGGTTCCATCATTGGTTCCATAAACCACCGGGTTGCTCTCTTTGCTCTCTATTTTATAATGACACTTAAGTCATGTCACTCATGATTTGTGTGCCAGCTGACAGCAGAAATGTCGTTCATCTTTGTGGTCAGTAATGTTTTTGGGATCATCGATTCCTTTGTAAGCGTTTACGTTCTGCAACACGAATTGCTTATTCATGTCGTGTTGTTCCAATTATGATTGTTCTAGTGGTTAATTACTTGTTGTTGTTATCATTAGTCGTCAGCTGTTGTCATTTTTCTCAGTATATGTTGTTGTGTATAATTTTTGGTACTTGCAATTCTTTTCGATTTCTTTCTGACATTTGTCGATACTTTGCCTCATCTCTATTCTTCAAATATAGGACAGCTAATTAATTCCCTGTGCTGCTTCTTTCTTTCACTTTTGGTGGTTCCTAAAAATAAGGTCTTTCTGCAGAAGTTAAATTTTGTCTTCGCCTTTGAGGGATTTTGACCTTGATATTATCAATTATTGAATTTATGGTACATTGAGTTGCCTTACGTTGCGTTACGTTTTCGTGAAGTGCTATAATTTCGCCGATGATTTCGGATTTTTACAACCATTCATTTGGTAAAGTCTGTTTTTTTTTAAAGATAAAAGTCAAAATAACATTATGTTGGCAATACAATGTAAAATTGTCAATGCTTTCAAATTTTTCATGGAGAAAAGCCTTGTGTTGCCAATATAGTTACTAAACTTTTGACTTGGGTAATTATCTTAAAAAAAAACACACTTTAAGTTTTGCTTTGCACGTTTTCCTCACAGACGATTCTGGCCTCTATTTAATCATGAGTGAAAAGCTGCCCTAAGGAGTAGAGTAAAGAACACTTCACTCACTCCAGGATTTCGAATCCAGACTAGTCCAGAGTATTTTGGAGGCAAATGAAACCCATTCCAACAGGTGAGACATATCCTAATAACGACAGATTTGCTGTCAACCGGGAACAGGATTAGGTAGCTTTTCGTCTAGTATCAATAACGTCAATCCAGGGAAGAAGAGCCATGCATACAAAACTCGGTGCAAAATATGCAATCCTACCTGTATTAAAGTCTATCGCCTTACAAATTATTTTAAGAGCATAACAATTTGAAGCCAAACTTTTGAATAAGTTTCCAATATAGATTCTCGGTCTCGTGTGGTCTTATTTACTATAAAATCGCTCCTCAGGTTTGTGGATAAACCCTTGACAGCTTGAATTTGGTTATATTACGCGTCTAAAACAATTGATGTAGTAACTATTCATTGAAAATACATTATTTTTGAATTATTCGCCAAAAACAAAGTCAATATTCCAATAATATAAACAGTTTGTTTTTGTATCATCATATTATTCTACTGAGATTCTTTTCATTTGAAATAAATTGAAGGTCGCAAAACCGTTACGGGGTACGATCGCAAAGTGTAAAGTATAATGTATTCATGCGGTGGACCTAACCGTGACCGAAACATTGAAGAAACTCAGAAGCATGTTACTTGTGATGGCTGTAAGGAGAAATTCTATTATGCGTATACACCCCTATCTTCCTCTAAGTTAATGGTTATCGAAATAAAGGGTAAGCGTAGCTTAAAGTATTTCTATAACAACTGTGAAGAAAGCTTTAAGTGCATACCTATGCGGAGAAGTCAAATAGAGATTCTTGAGGATAAGTTCGTAATAAATAAAATCGATAAAGCTCTCAGTGGTGCCGAACCCCAACAGTCAACCACTTCCACACCTGTTTCTTCTGATGCGGAAATAATGAATGAGGTTTTTGAACGCCATAAACGTATGAATAACATCATGATCTTCAATTATGGACCAATCGCCGACCAGCCTGAAACTACCTAAGTAAGCAATTTACTTTCCAACTGCTCAGCAAATAAACGTAACGCCTCGGGCATTGGTCTAATTTTGAGAAATAGAAGTAAAGCTATAAGAGATGAGCAAATATATATTAAAACTGATATGACACCAAAACAACGCAGCGAGCTCCACACTGTCAGAACCGAACTAAACGAACGTAAGGTACGGGGCGAAGATAAGTTTCAGTCAACCAAAGATTGTGGCAAAAAGCAAGTCTGTTCGCAGTCCTCAAGGTCGTCAAAGATAACTCCGTTGAGTTGCTACTATCAGAATTTCGCGGTCTCAATACTAAAATGGAGGGCTCCATGCATTCGGTCGCCGCATTGGAATTCGACATAATTGGCATTACCAAAACATGGCTTAGGCCAAGTGTATTTAATGCTGAACTTTTTCCTTAGTTATTTAAGGTCTATCTTCTGATCGTATGTTTGAAATCGTCGAGGACACTCAGGGGGGTGGTGTATTGCTGGGTGTGTCGGGGGGCTTGCTGTCTGAGCGGGCTGATCTGACCGATTACTATCTAGTAAAAGGGGCCAATCTAGAATTACACGCATGGTTAGGGAATTAGGGATTACTTTACGGTGCAACAGTTTTTTTACAGACAACACGTCAAAATAAAAAGAAACTGCAGGTGTTTCAAAACAAGGTAATCCGCAGGATGGTCGGCGCTCCGTGGTATGTCCGCAATGCGGACCTACATACAGACCTGAGCGTTGATACAATCCAGGAGTACCTTGTTGACAAACATACGCGGTTTCTTGACAAAGTAACTAACCATACAAATGACATAATTAAATCTTTATTTAACGATAACTATACTATTAACCCTGACAGAACTATGTTCAGAAATTTAAGAGCTCCACTTCTTTTCTAGTGAATGAAATCCCCTTCCCTCCTTTACCTTCCTTCCTATCCTTTCCCCACTCCCTCCCTTTCCCTGAACAAAAATTAACTGAAAACACAACACATGGCAGTAAGTAGACTCACCCAAAATTGCGTAAGAGTGCTGTCGCACTAACGCAGTGTTAAACTCAAAAGAAGAAGAAGAAGAATTAGGGATGCTGGCAACGCCGTTTTTGAAAGTGTCTATGTTGATTCAACTAATGCAAATATAAACCCTAACTTTAATAATGCTCTTTATATAGATATATGTATCAGAGATCCATGATCATGACGTAATTGCAGCAAGCAAAAAACTCAAGGACAAGTTGATATCTGGTGTTGACGGCATACCGAGTTTTGTGGTTGATAGACCAGGCAAATTTCAAAAAAATTTACGATGGATGTGAAGTTTTTGCGGACAGTTATTTTTTTGTTGAAAACGATAGCTCTCTTATCATAGAATACAAATCTAAAAATCCCAAAAAATTGGAAGTGAGCTAAAAACGCCATCTTGAAAAACATGGCCGTCCGTTCAAATCTTGAAAAATTAATTATTTGCCAGCAATGGCATATTTGCTAAGGCTTTGTTAAAGAAAATGATGAAAAATTACAAAGTGGAACATTCGATGGCGCGTTCCTAAGTTATCACCTGGGTAAAACGTCGTGGAACACCCTGTATATACGGTGTAAGGTGATTAATCAAAAACCGCTCGACCGGTTTATTTTAAACTGATGACAAAAAAAAATGTGTATGTTCACAAGTCGGCTGCTTCAGGTCTATATGCCTTCACTGCCATATTTATAATAGCCCTATTAGTTCATTTGTTGAAGAGTTGGTGAGAACGACATACTTAACTCTACTGCAGAGGCATCTCGCAATTAATATTGATTTTCTTATAATTGGGCTTCTGGCCTGTTGGAAATACAGACTTATTAAAGACTGTAGCAATTAAGCATGTAAATTTATTATATTTTAGGTGTTTTTAATTGTAATCATCGGTATTGCTATATATATTAATTATTGTAAAGCGCTTAAAGCCAGTATACTTATTTTCATTAAAATTTAGGTTTAGATTACAATTAGGAGTCAACCTGATTTTTATGTAAGTACTACTTCCATTCAGGTGGCACCATACCATCTCTATTTAATGATTTTCTCCCAGCCTTATATCCTTCCGAATATTACCAATCGTTCCGATCGCTAGCGCCACCTTTTCGGCTAGCTTCATCCTGCAATTATTTGAATTGCGGTTGACCTTGCTTGCGAACGGGGAACTCTTTCTTAGCAGCTTAGTTAAGCCAGTCGACGTCAGTGACGTGAGTTAGCCCTTTTGATTTTTGGCGAACGTGCTATGTTTTCTGGAAAAGTTTTTTGAAAGGGTGAATCCATCAAATTTTTCTCTGTGGTTCGGAGTGCCATTTATGGCTAATTAAATAGATAGTTTATTCGTCCACTCGGCTATTTTGTTGTGATTTTATTGGAACATGCCAGGCATGTGACAAATCCTTTTTTATCTTGAACATCCCTTAAGTTTATAATTATCTCTCTAGCCTATCTATATCTGCAACCACCTCTGCTGATGCCAGTGCCTGTATTGTACTGTACCAAATCATGGTGCACAAGGAGCCCCTTGTTCAAGGTAAGTCATGTACTTTGCGTCTTATTATTAACTTTAAAGACAAGCTTTTTGTCTATCTCACCTTTCTTTAAATGAAAAGAGACCATCAGTTATTCAGTTTTCTGATAGGGTCCTATATCCAGGCCTAGAATTGGTCCCAATGACTGAAGAGGCATGCTTCCCTAAACTTCACGTTCTGCTACTTCTGAGGTCACTTTCATGGTCCCTGATGGATAGCGCCTATATTCCCTGATGACACCTCGACTTGGAAGTAGTGACCACAGGTTTCTTTACGTTTAAATTTTACCTTTTATGTTATATATGATATTAAGCATTACCCGATTGGTCTCATTTCCATGTTCAGTTCGCTTTTCGGCTGAGCATGTGAATTTTCAGAGCAGAAGACTCAACGGAGTCGTTTTATATTTTTTATTGAGCATTACCTAGGTGGAATGTCTCATTTCTATATTCAGTTCACTGTTCGGTTGAGCATATGAATTTTCAGAGCAGATACCAGACCCATCGAAGTTCTTTTATATTTTTTTTTATTGAGCATTACCTAAATGGAATAACTCATTTCTATGTTCAGTTCACTGTCCGGTTGAGCATATGAGTTTTAAAGGCAGATAGACCAGTAGAAAGGGTCCCAATTTAAATGAAATGATCGATCATTATTATTTTACACAATAATAATTAGTTAAGTGTAGTACTGGGTTGGAATCAAATTATTCTTACATTCATGATTCTCACTAAATTGAAATCCTAGATTTTGTAATTTTTCATTAAACTTTTATTAAACATAATTAAGTGGAGAGCGTTGCTGTATTATTTCTTTTTATACATAATATTCTAGATTTTAATAGTTCGAGGTTTGAGACCTTATAAATAAAAACTTCGTTGCGCCCTCAGTAAACTCTCCTTAAACACGACCAGAAATGCTTTCCGCTGAACAGCTGCCGTAAGCAATAACATCTTTTTAAACCAAAGTAATTAAAAACGTTACAAGACTTATTATTATTATACATGAGGGTAGATCTGGGAAGGCCGAGCGGTCTGGTCTAAGGCACTGCGTTCAGACAGGCATAGAGATGTTAGGCAAAAGAAGAAATTAAATCAATATGGATCTGATTGGAGATATAGACAGATCAGGATGATCTGATTTGAGGGAGAGGCAGTGTTACCAAATTGCCTCGAGAGCCCAGTCGGATTCTAAGAATGCAACTGTATGCGCGTCACGTAAACAATGCGGATAATTCTATTCAAGTAGGGCGGTGGGTTTTTCTAGATAAATCCCGATTACAATGTCCGAAATAATTAGCGCGTTTAGTAGTAGCTTAAGTGAGTCAGTATTAATTCGATATTTATCGTGTATGTTACGATAACGATAAGTGAATTTTGTATAAAGTCAATTAGCCTAATAAAAGTTGTTAAGTGAGTTTTAGTGAACCCGGAAGCTGTGACAATAATAACTTCACCTGAAAATCAAGTTTTAGGTTAAGCGCTCTCATAATATCGAACAAAATTGCAAAACGAGAAGGCAAATAGAACTTTTAACTCGTTGAAAAGTTATTACATTCACATCAACTGAAATTGAATCGCGTACTAATAAACGATTGATGTTTAAACGCGTTCCGGTGCCTTTCATCCGAACTGATCGTATGACAATTATTCAAATGGTTCCGGAAATACAATTGGAAATAAAAGTCCAAATTGCACTGATACACGTACTATAACCAAAATATTTCGCGAATTTAAGTGCAATTAAATATTTAGCGTCGTGCTCCATTTGCATAAAAGGGCCAGATTGATGATCGATTCGCAATGGAGCTGATTACAAAATAACGTCAATCAGCCAAAGGCTTTTTTCTCTTGTTGGCGTTAAAACGAAACATCATCGTCAACTTTCCACAAAAGTCATTGAACTAACAAAGTTTTAATGGGATTTTGGCATAGATAATAAATGATAGGGCGAAGGGAAGTTCATAATCAGCGTTAATTGAGCGGTTTAGCTAACCAGATTATTGTCCTGTTAAATGTACATAGATCGTTATCCTGAGGGAATTGGTATATTTAAGCAAAATTTTCTTGTCTGTTTCTTTAGACTGGCTGGCATTAAAATTCATAAAGGTTATTGAATTATTGATTAGATGTTCCCATATTTGCCCGGCGTTATTATTGATTTTATATGTACCTATGCTACAACTTTGAAGCTTGTTTGGGTTTGATTTTATGTACCTACAAATAACAAATTATTGCCACAATAACAACTTCAAACAAACTTATCTACATCATAAAAAGGAAGAAAAATTTCGCTTAAAAATTGCATCTCGTCAAATAAATTATATTTTAAATCATTTTTGTTACTTTTATCGCGGCCAAGGCATTAATTCTTTCTCTCGTCTCTGCACTTTCATTATTCTTGCGTTTGTTTTACGGTTGTAATTTTCGTTTTTAAAAATTCAAAATACGATGCTAATGAAACTTGTAAAGCATTCGTAATGCGATCATTTGCATTTCACGCTCGGCCCCCTTGAAAGGCTATCGTTAAACGTCGATTTAATGCAATTAACGACTATTCGCAAATTTTGGCAATATTGCTTTTGAAAATTTTATCATTGAACCACGAAATCCTTGATAAATTTACTGTCTGATATAGCACAACGCGAAATCAGTCAGACGAATATCGGAACAAGGAAACGTTAGTATAGGATATGAAAACTTTCGTCTAAATCAATTTCGGAACAGAACTATAACCTGTCATTCTCTCAAAGTGTATTTAGGAATTATAGTTTCAGAAATACATTCCTGCTAAGGAATGAGGAGGAAATTTAATCAGTTTTCAATTTTTCCGCTATTCTATTTTCAAACATTTACGTCAATTGAATGTATATGTTATCAAGTAGATTAGAAAATGATGGCATTTGCAATGTTATAGAAGTTTGTTCCTATTTTGTTGAACAAATTACGTTCATTTTTGCAAGTTATAGCAAAATCCTTCGAAAGATATTCGAAAGAAGAGTTACAACTTCTCACACAGGATAACAGTGTTAGAGGAACTTCCTGTGGCAAGACGAGTGTGGATATTGGATTTAGGAAAAGAAGGAAAAGTAGCTAGATAACATAAAAACTTAGTGGAAACTTTTTCTCTTCCAGGGCATTCAAAGGCGGAGATGAGGTGTGAACCTATCTCTGTCCTCCTATAGTTAACCAACTTATTCATATTTGCTAATAGTAGTGAGGTTTGTTGTAATTTTAGTAGTTGTTTATTTCTTCATTTGTATAAAGTATTCTGCAGAAAGCATTACAAGATCGATTGGAATTGCGAACCTCAGTCAACAGAAGCCAGAGGCTGCCCGCAAGGGGGAGTACTGTCTTACGTGCTGTGGTGCCTATTGCTGGATGGGCTGCTCCGCACTGCGAACAAGAAAGGTATGTATACACTTAAGACTACGCGGACAATTTTGTCATTGAAAGGATCATGCAAAGAACTCTTAATATGGTCGAAAGATGGTGTAAAAAGCACGGGCTGTCGATAAATCGGGACAAGACCGAAATAGTACCATTTAGAAAGGGAAAAAACGTGGGCTAGAAGGGCTCACGCTCTTTGGATCGAGACTTTCTCAATCTGGTTCGGTTATATATCTAGGAGTCATCATTGACTCCAGGCTGACCTGGAAAGATCACGGCAACAAGGTCGTCCAGAGGACCACTGCTGGCCTTGTTTCATCCACATGTTCCATCTCTTCTTATTTTCATTATAAAGTTGTATTTTTGCCATCTCAGAATCAGCAAAATAATAATTCATAATTTAAGTAATCTAGAAATATCCACAAAAATCAAAATAATATCAGTACTGCCATCTATTCATCATGAGCAGAAAATGCAAATATCTATTATTAATTTACCAGTACTGCCCTCTAGTACCGGATGAATTTATTTATTTTTCAAATTGTAATAGTTTTGCTTAGCTATTTTTATTTCCCATTGACAGTCATTGGTATTTTTATTTGAAGAAATTATATTTATCTCACTCTTAGCAAATAGATATATTTCTGTCTTTCTCTAACTTCTGATTCTAAAATAATTATTTTTGGCTTAGTGACCTACTAAATTGGTGGTTTTGTGCTTCCAACATAACCTTAATTTAGATTATTGTAATTTGTAAACAATCAAAATAATTCTAGTGTGTTTTTATCTATTCTCTTTCAAACAACGTGGTTTTTCATTTGTGAAGTGAGCACGCTCTTTTAATGTATGTTGACTGTTGGCTTCTAATTGGTCGATCTGGTTAATAAGCAGTTAGTATAAAAAAAAAACACAAGATTGGTTTCCTGCAAGGTTCGGTTTCTAAAACGTCCTCTTTCTCTGACAGTGCTCTAGCAGGCAAGTCACTTTCAATTTCATAATTTTTCCATCACATTTTTAGATTCTCCGTTATAATTTTTTCAGTTTATTTTGCTATCAGTGCATACTATCATATCATTGTTCAGGTTTTACCTGATGAATCTTATCTTATCTATTTTTGAAATATAAATATTATATTTTAATTTTTTATCTTATTGTGGGCCTCCATTTTGTGTGAGTGCTGATTGGTGGTTCCTCGTTTTCCTGAGATAAGTCAATTCAGATTTTTGGGCTAATAAATAGGTCCTGCTGCTCTGGTTTTCAGAATCAATTGTTAGTGTGAGATTATCTGACCATTTGCTCTAAAAATAGAGTCGGTGAAAACCAAATATGTGTGTGCATCCCTATCAACTCTTTATTGAATCCAGGCAGAGGCCTATATAGCCATTTTCTGTTTGACTCCGTCAATTATTATCTTGATTATTATCTTCTCGAGGAGAAGAGTGTTGAAAAAGGGTGTGATTTTTTAAAATAGAAATCCAGACAGGTCAAAAAATTCATTTAAAAAGTTTTAATTAAAACATCTCAAGAATTTTAACATATTCTGGATTTGATTGATTTCACCCTCAGGTTTATCTTGTACCTATAGTAGCTACCTTAACTTAAAAGGAAAATTTTGTCTATTTGGGGGAGAATCTAAAGATTTAATTTTTAATATATTTTTTTTATCTAGACTGATAAATCCAATTAGTGCTTCAGTATTTTGAAATGAAATCAAACACAGACATTGCTGCGTTGGCAACATGTTTTCATTTCATTCGAAAGACCAACTAATTACAATTATGTTTTGAAAATAATATCGGTGAAATGACCTTAACGACTTTATTCACAAATCACAATAGCGATTTTGTCGATCAGGCCAAGTTATCATTACGTTTTCACACATTTGGGTTGGGTCCTTATTCTTCAAACAGGGGAGCACCGTTCCCAGGAGAACGAGTGTACCATATTTTTTACTTATAATATCATTGAGAAAGATGGAACACTCGTTCTACTAGGAACGCTGCTCCCCTATTTCAAGAATAAGGACCCTGTTATCTCAGGAATAATTGCTCTATGGTTTTGTTGAAGGTATGGTACGTAGAGCCATCCTGTTGGAACCAAAATCCCTCCAGTTGATTTTCGATGATTATTGGGGAGAAATAATCCTTGCTGAGAACGACGTCTAACAGTCAAATTTGGATTATCTCCGAACATTTGGCCTTACGGCTTCAACATTTTCTGCATTTCTCATATTTCTTACACGATTTGTTCTTGGATTATCCAGCAACGTGCACTCATTTTCAAATTTCCACGCAACACTACGAATTGTTTATTCACTGGGTCGATCCATAGAGTGCACTTTGGTAATCCGCACCAAGTTGCCTTCCTAGAGCTTTGGTTTTGATAAAAAAAATTGATAATTTCGTAACGTTGCTGTGGTGTTAAATGTTCCACTTTGTTTTGTAATATACCAATCTAAAAAACTACCAATTTTTTTTTTTACATGTACAGTGCCTATATTTCACTTCAACATCCTAAAGCACTAATTGGATCACCCTTTACTATCAGACAGGACCCCCTTCTCACCTGAACGGATGCAATGCCAGAAACTTCAGACCCCTAGATAATACAAGGTCATCTTCCCTGCAAGGGACGACTGACTAGAGCCTGACCCAGGATTCCTCCAGCCGAAAAAGCTCATCTGGCATCTAGTACAGTACAGGTAGGGTGCAAGAGCTATTGTATATGGAGGAGGAGGAAATTTAGCACTTATCTATCACCATAGGCTTACCAAGAGGAAACGGTCAAGTAGAAAGTATTAATCGAATCATCATTTCAATTCTTACTAAGCTAAGCATGGAAGATCCGAACAAATGGTTCAAACATTTGGAAAGAGTACAGCGAGTACTAAATTCCACCTTGCAATGAAGTATAGATACAAGGTATTAATTGGAGTCAAAATGAAAACACAAGAAGCTTTATAAATAAAGGAAAAACGAACGTTACGAAGTGGTGAAAGTCGGGAAACATGAAGGGCCGCGAGTAACTTCAAGTTGTGCTGAGTATATGAAGCCATGGGTCATGAATATTAGTGAATCCGTGTCGGAATGCTAGTCAAGACGGCCGTGTTGGGATTAGATATTAGTTAAGTGTAGAATTAGATATATGTTTATAGTAATTACTAGGGCCATATTCTCCGTAGTCCATAAAGCCTGGCTTAGTGGAAAAGCTCGGCTTTGTCACACAAAAAGTCAAGCGTTTCGGAGAATATGGCCCTTAGTGTTCTTGGTGTAAACAGCATAGTGCAGTGGAGTAGTGTAAGCGAACATACTACAGACCGCGATCGTTTGACAGCGGAGGAAAAAATAACGTCATGACGAGCGTGTGGGGGCAGGGCAGTCGAACCAAGACGATGAGCGGTGAAGGGGGACGCAGAAGAGACGCGCGCCGCGACACCTTAAAAAAGGGGCGAAAAACGACAAACCACGATAAAAAAAAACCGAAAGACGTAAAGTACAGTGTGGTGTGTGTAATGTGGTACCGGGAAGAAAGCCGTGCTTTGCTTTGCCAACAAAGTAGGTACCACTCTTTTTATAACATAACGTAACGTGACGTGGTTTGGTGGTTGTTATAGACGAGGGCAGCATAAGCAAATTTACTTTCTAAGCTGTGTATTATTTCCACATGTGTTTTTCCACCCATTAACTATTTTTTATTATACCTTATTGTTATTCAACGCTTAAAAGTGGTTTTATTTGGTGCAAAACCCCCAAAATACCCCTAGACAACAAATATAAAAACCTACACATATTTATATATGCAGCGACAGTCAGTAGGTAGCACTCCAAATCCTGTGCTCAGACAAGGTCAACTCAAGAGTCACCCTTGACTGTATGATAACCCTAGAACTACTCAGTTACTCGGAGGACTCAACAAGGTCACCAGTCCGGGTCCAGCAACCAGTTCCCAGATAATTGGCTGAATCAAAGAGGCCTCAGACAGTCAAGGATCTTTATACGAGGTCCCTCAAACTTCAAAGAGGCGAAAAGCCTCTTTAAAGCTTACAGGAGCCAACTAAGAGTCGTCACAGGCACCCTGATAGGGCAATAGGTGGTCAGATGCCACCTGCATATAATCGGACTCAGTAAGGAGACGGTTCTGAGTCATGAGAGACTATCAAGCATAAGTATAATCTGCGAATGTGA
Source organism: Ceutorhynchus assimilis (assembly GCA_917834065.1). Lineage (NCBI taxonomy): Eukaryota > Metazoa > Arthropoda > Insecta > Coleoptera > Curculionidae > Ceutorhynchus > Ceutorhynchus assimilis. Next base: position 14,490,449 of record OU892287.1, read on the forward strand.
CGCCCTCGTGAGTCGCAGGCTACGATACAGGTTTTTGGAACTTTATGAAATAAAGCATATCCGACCTGAGCGCGTCCGAACCTTTCTTAAAAGTTGTGGGCTCCTAAGGGTTCCACTAACTGGGGAATAGCAGAACGGAACTGTAAAGGCTCCCCTTTCAAACCAATACTCATTTGTATGTATTTGTACCCAGATTATTTTTTAATTTATGTTTGAGTTACTTACCAGTTTGAATTTAATATTAATTATACTAAATACATAATCAGTTTGTGGTTAACTTACCCTATGGTCCTTGGGTCGAGTCTCTTGTCGGCGTGCCACTCCACCCTCGACGTCCGGATAAATCAAATTTCTGACCGATCCGATAAAACGCGGTTCGAAAAACACGCTCGGCAACGCTAACAAAGCCAATTTCTTGTTGTACCATTTAGGCAGGCCGCCAATGTAAACGTCCGAATTCGTTTCCAATTTACCGAAATTGAATTCTTTGCCTCGCGACGTACGCATCTGCGATGCGCCGTCCACGGTCAAAATCGTACGTTCCTCGTGACGTTGTAGCTGGACTTTGTGCCAATGACCGTCATTAAGTTCTTTGCCGACTGTTATAATTTGAGCTCCGCCGCCCAAGTTGTACCTCAATCTCAAAGCGCCCTCTACGAGTTTTATTTCGAAAAAATCGTAAGTACCGCCGTCGTCCGTATACAGTAAGAGTCCGTTAGGTTGATCAGTCTTAAATTCAAATTCTAAAGTACCGTTGGTACCGCCGCCCCATTTTCTAAATTGTGAATAGGATTCAGACGAACCGTCTAATACAAACCCGTGAATGTTGCTAAGCAAAATTGATAAAACTACATAAAACAGCATCATGGCGTGGCTTTTTGAAGAGAGGGTTAAAACATCTCAAAGGGTGATATTGATCTGAGAGCGCAAGAAACGCGCCACATGTCTACAAAGTAAATGCGATATGTGTTATTCTGGTACAAAAAGCGAAAGCAGCTTATACGTAATGTCTCTATTGATAAAATGGATAATGTTTCAGTTCGGAAAGGCTTTTTTTTTGCTGCTGATGAAACTAAGCCGACACGCGGGAGTGATGGAAACGTTCCTACCGCTGCGCCATTTTTCGAGGTCAGGTGCTTTAATACGATCTGCAAAAGAAATAAATCTTGTTAGGAATTAAGGAAGCAATCGTCGTAGACGAAATTTCAAGGACCTTAATTAAACTTAACGTCTAAAAGTTTTCTTACAAATATATCTGCTGCGATTAACTTGTCATATTGCGAGGTTCTTATAAATCCCACCTCATTATCATACTGACAAGTAGCTATTCGAAAACTTTGTGCTTAGAACGAGGGTGTTGGCTCAACAACTAAAGCCCAAAAGCGCTTCTTACCAATACACACATCATATGTTCTAAGAGAAGGGAAAAGCAAATATGTTTGAAATAGGAAAAAGGATTTTTCCTTAAAAAAAAACAATATCCCGCAGTGACAATCGCTAAATCCCTTCGTGCGAAACAAATTGTGCACCTCATGAATAAGAAAGAGGGTTCTCCGGAATGAATAAGATTCGAGCAAAGGCAATTTTGGCCCATATTACCCAATATCGGTCCAAGAATGTCGTTTGTCTACGTTAGATAGGAGAGAATACTGTCTTTCAGTATTTTTCTAAGGGATAGATAGTAATTCATTAATCGTATATGAAAATTGAATAATCGACAAAACATTTCAATAACCTTTTAATATTTACGGATACAAAAAGCAACCCAAATTACTTGGCTAATAGCTCGAACAAATGGAATGGACTGCTAATGATAGTTTTTTTACACCTTTTATTTCCATTACTTGTTAAAACAAAATAGCTTCACATAAATTATTGCGTGATTCACTATAATAAACGAGTAAAGTTTAGCTATAATTTAGAACAATTATTAAGTGAATGGTGATAACAACAGTATTTGCATTTGACCATAGAAACTTCTAAAATTTGTTATTTTAGACTTATGCATATTAATTTCATAGATTAGACTAGGGAGTCTTAAGGATGGTCAAATTTACACAAAAAAAAATTTGTTCTGCACCCAATTCCTTTCCTACCAGTAAACTAGATTATGTCAAACAAAAATATAGTATATTGAAGATGGAAATAATCTACTAACTTTCGTTGGTTTCTTGGCAAGCTTCAAAGCACCTGAATTTAATTTTTACTCGAGTTGTTTTGCCTAAAACGAATCATCAAAAGACTAAACATCGATCCGGAAAATAGGTTAGATTTTGTATATGTATATATACACAGAAAATATGAGCTAAAAATATGCAAGACTCGTAAAAGTTCAAACAACCGCCCCAACCAAGATATATCTATGTAGATTTTCCATCATTTGAAAGTCATAAGCTCGCGCCTAATGGAAAATAAATGTTTTTCCCATTACGATTAAGGAGCCGAGTTTCGATCGCGACGGGGCAAACTTTCAAGATCATTTCTAATGTATTTTCTTTGCACCAAAATTCAAGCTAGCTAATTTGTAATGAATTGCTTACCTCGGCGACATAGAGATAGTTTCACTGCACTTTATTGTTGGCAAAAAGCAGTCCACACGAAATACACAAAATAAGCGATACAAGCAATGTTATAGTCGCGGCCAAACACTGTGTTATACGTCTGGATGGTGTCCTGCAGCGGTGACGTTGCTATTTGGGGTGGTTTTAGGGCGCAAGACAAGTCCTGCGCCTTTGTACAATTTATAAGCGAAGGATAAGGGATGTTCTTTGGAAAAAACACCGCATTTGAAAAATAGTCCGCTACAAGAGGATTTGAATGAAATCTGTTCAATTATTAATTGATGAGACATGCCAAGTCGTAATTAATTATTGTGAATTAGATTGGAAATATTTGTAATAAATAATGAGCATGAGTCTGTGTCTTTATCTGTATCGGTTTTTTTTAAATTTTTGTGGATTTGTAGGATTCGACCAAGATTTTAGTAAGATAGTTCTGGTATATTTATATCAAATAGATATTTTCTAGATAAAGTTTATACAAACGAGACGAGAATACGCTCTCTCTAGTCTTGCCTCGAGGGTTCGAGAGAAAATGAGTTTCTCGTCTCGACGACGGACCTTCGATACGACGCGAGGGAGTTCTTTTCTCGTCTCGTCTTGTTTTTTTTTGGTCTCTCGTGAGTTTTAACGCACAGTAAGTTATTGAGGTCAACAAAAACCCATAATACCCAAGGTTCTGGAAAATATACTCCGAGGAGACTCAGGGTAACGAGTGAGCATAGGGCTCTAACAATGACAAAATCCCTGGAGGTGGTCCAGAAACTGTTCCCGAGTAGAGAAGGAACAAGTTGCACCACACCCAGACGAAGACTTATCACCGAAGAAGCAGCACAACGCTTAGGGCTTCCACGACGTCACATTAGAGCTGAGATATCTGGCGTGAGAGATGGAGAGCCGAAGATCTCAAAATGGTTAATAGTAGATACTTATATTACACTACGATTCAGAAGTACATTTTACATGTAGGTCATCATGATAGTTCTTTCAAAGTTAACCCAGTCAATACCAAGGCAACCTCTACACATAAAATGCATCGCTAATTTACGATAAAAACCATCCGATGATCATACCATATTATAGTCATGTCACCAAATTGATAATCGCAGATGCTCACAAGAAGACTCTTCATGGAGGCAATTAAACTACACTGTCATACGTAAGAAGCAAATTCTGGGTCATGAATCGAAGGCGAGCAGTGAAAGCGATATTAAAAAGCTGCATCATGTGCATCCGACACAGAGCAAGAACAGCAGAGCAACTAATGGGGCAATTACCGCGAACTAGAGTGACACTAGCACCTCCGTTTATGAATTCGGGAGTAGACTATGCAGGGCCCATCCAAGTTAGAGCCACCAAAAGAAGAGAACACAAATCCTACAAAGGCTATATAGCAGTTTTCGTCTGCCTATCCACCAAAGTAATTCACCTCGAAGTTGTCAGTGACATGACGTATGAAGCATTCCCAGCGGCATTCCGAAGATTTTTCGCTAGAAGATGCGCAAATGTTCACAGCGATAATGGAACGACATTTGTAGGAGCATCGAAACAATTTGAAAACGAAGCGAATATGGTGTATCGATTATCAAATCGACACACCAACATTACAAAACGCAATAATAAATATGGGTTCCCAGTGGCACTTTATCCCCCCAGCCGCACCACATTTTGGAGGAATATGGGGATTAGGGATCAGATCAATGAAATACCATATGAAGCGAGTCATTGGAGAGTGCACCCTAATTAAGGAACTCACAACTTTGACATGCCAAATCAAAGCTTGTTTGAACTCGAGGCCAATTTGTCCGTTGACAGAAGATACAAACAACATCAGTGTGTTTACGCCTAGCCAATTCCTAATAGGAAGAGAATTGTTAGCACCACCAGAGCTCAGCAGCTTATCCCAAAGATGGCGACTCATCCAAAAAACCTTTAAAAAACCCTGGCATGCACCCAGGAAAAAATGGTTTAGTTCGAGTAGTTACTAAAAGAAAAGCAGGAGGCACCACGACGAAAAGGCCGATTCATAAACTAATTCCACTTCCGACAGAAAAAGACGAGAGCCTCACAGCTTCAAAAATTTCAAACCACTCAGCAAAAAGTGACCTAACGCCAATAACTAGAAACACTAGAACCCAGGCATCGTCCAAATCGCAGTTACTACATCTCCTACTAGCCTTCCTTATGCTTATTTCCTCTATCACAGCAGAAATCAGATTAGGAATTACCTACCCTCAACATGGAATATACGTGGAGCATATCGGATCATCGAGAATCGATCGAGGTATCTTCCTCATGGAAATAGTACACTCAAAAAATAGAAGCCAAGCAGACAATATGGCTATATCCAATGTTGTTCATCAGTTTGAAACGCTGTGTAACAGGTCAATCGAAATTACAAATGAAGTGAAATGTACTTCAATAATACACCATTTAGAACTGTTCAAACGTTGAGGTTATGATTCTATTTCGGTTGCCCATGCAACAAATAAAACAGAAATCATCATAGATGTGGACTGTATTTTTATAGGTCAACTCTTCAAAGTGAACTTTTACAATATACTGATATTAATTACAAAAATATCTTATTAAGTTTTTAACAAAAATGGTGGGTTTTATGGGAAAACAAAGTTGTAAAGTAGCGGCGAAAACGGGCTCTGCTTCTTGATCAATGATTCTATCAGCTGGGTTCTGGGGGTCGGGCGTTGAAGAGAGACACAAAATGTGGCGGTGCCATACGGCGCATAAAGCGCGATTTACAAGATCGCGACAAGAACAATTGGAAAATCACACCAAGTGGATACATGGCACCCTCAACAGCGTCCATCACCAAAGAAGGAAAAGAGGATTATTTGGAAAAATTTTAACCGCTGTCTTTAGCGTCAATGATGAAGTGTATCAAGACCTAGAATCGACAACAGTTAATCGAAGCATCCAGTCATCAAACCAAGTTCATGATTTCAGCCCTTGCAAAGTTCAATGAAACCGAAGCCAAAATAAACCTTAAACTACAACATTTCCAAGAAAGATTCAATCAAGGTGTTTATGATTAAAACGTTGGGAAATTTATTCTGGAGAGCCGCGGACTGTAAACGCGTCGAAATTTGATCGCGGAACCATACAAAGGCAATATTAGATAAGGCACCTACCTTGGAGTTGCACAGGGTTGTGCTATGCGCTGGTGTTGGCGCCTCACAGGAGCTCCTGTTTCATAAACAACGTAATCCCACTGGTCACTTCGAAAACGGGTAGATAATTGAGTTTCTAATGAATATTTTTGGAGAGTTTTTGATTCAAAATATGTAGTCTTGGCTACGGACACGCGACCTCGCACTACTCGAACTCGACTGCTTCGAAGGTCGTAGCGTATATATGGTGCCGAATGGTTTGAAATTGTATGGTTTTTTTTAATGTCAATATCGAATTTTAAATATACAAACAAATTCCCCTTTTCCCAAACATTTGCACGAACACAAGGAATTGAAGTTATCAACGAAATGCAAAGCTGGTACAAACAATTCGATACCAATGCATTAAATATCCATCTTCTCAGTGCCTATCAAGTGGCACTGATGTCATAAGCGGAATCAGCGAATACTACGATAAATTACTAGATATACATTTCAACAGAGGAACCATATACGATTTAATCTCACCAGCTTATGTGCACTCTATCATTGAACAAACCAGTCAGAAGTTTACAAGTAATCTGAAGATCATCGCATCCTCAATCACAACGACAAAGTTAGCTGCCATTAAGACACACATTTAGATATTCGGATATTTCCCCATTGCAGATGTTACTGAATTCGAGTTGATACGAGCCACACCAGTACCTTTAGAGTCTGGAAATTGTACCTATTGGATTCTGAACCTTCCAGATGGATATATTGCGATTGATTACAACACTCAAGTATAGTTCGAACTCCAAGAACGCGATTTGCAGCAATGCATTCAATCATATGATCACCACCTTATCTGCTCTCTAATTTCAGTCAGAAGCATAGAGACAAATCCGTCATGCATCATTGACGAAATTTATGAACAACCAGAACCAAGGCATTGCAAGATTCAAATGAACAATATACAAAGCATCATATGGAAGGAGCTCTGCGCACCCAACACATGGATATTCATTACGGATTCCTCAACAACCATATCTGTCATTTGTGACGGTGTGCAGGAAGATGTTGCAATAAATACAACAGGCATTATTCAAATATCTCAGGAATGCATCGGCATTGCAGCATGGTATACGATAAAATTCATTCTGAAACACCAACAAACCAAACAGAACCGAAGAACGGGTCAAGCGAAGACAAAAAAAGACCAGGTTGAACTACAGTCTTTAAGATCTTCTATTCTGGAAAGGCGGCACAATGTATTATTACAAATTATATATAAAAATTGAATTCCATTAAAATTTAATATCACGATATAAAATAATATGCGTCCTCGTTCAGTATAATAATTATATCAAAATATCATGTAATAATAATAGCGATTAAATATAAAAGACGATGTATCAAACTCAATAAACCAGATTCAACCAGTGTACGACGTCTCTCAATATTTCTATAATTTACTGTGCCCAAGCCTCCTTGGCCATAGCAGAGAGTGAGGCTGCTCTCTGACAGTTAATACTCCGTCCCGCTGCTTAACTCAAGCTGTAGTTAAGCAATAGGCACAGAGCCTGAACACAATTTTCATATATGTGGCAGATTGCATGGATATGTTTCATGGTGACTCAAGCATGTGCCTGGGATATCCCAATCATATGAATAAATCTGCATGGCATATGAATCGGATATCTCAATATTCTCATGAGATATGTCATGAATATTCCTGCAAAATGTTTGTGCCCAGACAGTGAAGCAGAAGTCCCGGAATTAGGAATAAACAAAATCACAGCCAACAAACTGAAGCCAAAGAAAGCTCCTGACATAAATGGTATACTAGCTGATATCCCTAATCTGATTTCAGCGAAAGAACCCAAATTACACCTCAAGCCCATACCTAATTCGTTAACGAAAGGGGTACTCATCGTCCGTGAAAGACAGCAAAATTGGTGTTCCTGGAAAAGCCGAAAAAAATTAAAATGAGAAGCCAAAATTTAGATAACTCTGCCTGTTAAACCCAAGAGACAAACTCCTAGAATATCTCATCCTCGCTAGATTGCACGAAGATCTGAATCTATCGGAAACACTGAGCGTAAGGCAGTTTGGATTCAGAAAAGGGGTGTCCACCACAACGGCGATACTAATTCGAGACAAGAATCAGACAGAGAGATTGGCGTAGTGGTTACCCTGGACGTCTTAAACGCTTTAAACTATGCTTCATGGCAAGCCATCATGACTGACTTGGAGAAGAGAGCCGCCGCGCCTTATATCATAAATCTTATTATGGACTATTTCACGGACAGGGCTATAATCCTGAAAGCGCAAAGCAGGAAAGAGGCTTTTTGCATGACCTGCGGGGTTCCAGCGGGTATGGTCCTAGGGCCAACCCTGTGGAACATCCTTTACGGCGGACTATTGGATCTTCCGCAGCCCTGGTGACTATTCCTTATCGGATACGCGGATGACATCGATGGTCGTTTTGGCCAAGAGCATAGAGCAGGCGGAATACAAGATAAATCAGGCAATGCTCGGTATAAAAAAGCTAGCGATCATTCTCACCTCCAAAAGAATAGCGCCACACAGGAACTTGAACATCATGGGAAGAACTATGTCAACGAAAACAGAAATCAAGTACTAGTAACTTGGGCGTCTGGCTGGACAGCAAGTTTACTTTCGTCCCAACATCAAAAATACGGCCGTGAGGGCAACCAACCACATGACAGACCTTGACGGTTAATGCCCAACATGGGCGGCCTAAACCTGAACAAACGCAGACTGATATGATCAGTGGCTAAATCCATCCAGTAATACACCGCACCTGTCTGGGACCACACAAAAACTCGCAACATTCACGTGAGGATACAACGCCAGGCGGTACTGCGTATTTGTAGCGCTTAGCGAACCGCATCGACTGATGCCCTCCTGGTAATCGCAGAGACCTCCTTGTCCGTCACGTCGCCCAAGCAGCGACACAAATGAAGGACACTGCTCGTCAGGTTGCAAACAAGAATACCATGACAGACTGCCAAGGTAGATGGAAAAATAGTGAGAAGGGCAGACGGACATACAGGTTAATACTCGACATGAAAACGTGGATAGACACAAGGTACGTGGAGACCGAATATTTGACTCAGAATACATACGGCATGAACAACCCAAGTAGCGCTCCCATGTTGGGCCAATATTGGGACAATAACTACGATTTATTGGCCCAAGTCAGATTCTCTATGTTGGCCCAATAAAAGATGTGGACATTCTGCAATATTTGTCCAAGAACGTATGTCAATATATACCCAAAAACAAATACCAACGTTGGTACAATAACGTAACTAAATGTTGGCCCAAAAAGAAATAATCAATATCCTATCAAGAACTTTATGCAATATAGAGCCAATTGAAATTACCAATATTGGCCCGAAGACGTATGTAAATCTTTGCTTTATATTATATTTAATTAAGGTAACGGACCAATTATAAGAACCGACTAAGAAGTGTTTTCTCTCTGCCGGACCATCCGTAGGACCGTTTCGCTGTATCATAACTCATCAGCACGGTTAAGTCCCGCCAGGGTCCCGCAGAGAGAAAATAATCAATTTTTGGCTTCATCCCGGAACCAGGTTTAAGACAGGTAAAGTGAAGACAGAGTCTCCATCTATTTTTTGGTCGGCACACCAAGTGCACACATTGAATACCCTATATTGGACCAACATTTTCAATTCAGAAAATCTAACCTTGGTAAAATTTAGTATGTAAATATTGGCCCTTCATTGGGCTTTTCAAAAAGTATCACTATTGTGAAAAAATTGAAAATAAATATTGGGTGTACAAAGTTTTTGAAGTGAATTTAAATATCAATAAAAAATTGAATGCCAATATTGAATTAATATTATATTACAATATTGTTTCGATAATATAAAATGTAATATTAGGCCAATATTCCATAAATCAATATTGTAGTGAGAAGTCTTGGGCCGATATTCAAATTACTGAAAAGTGAATCAATCTATGAAAACAATATTGGTACAAGATTATTTTTAAATATTGTTTCCACATAGTTAAAACTAACCTTGCCCCAATATTGGTACTGTGTTGATTTAGCAACAAAAATGAATAAATATTGGCCCAACTGAAAAACGATGTTTACCCCATATTATGTGCTACTTGGGAAGACTCCGGACGACAAATGCATATACTGCGGGGAGGTAGATAATGCTGAGCACAGCTTCTTCTACTGCCGTCCATGGAAGGTGCACGGAGATACCTGCACAAGTGAGATCGAACCTATCACGCCAATAGAGTTGGAACACTATGAAGATCATGGTAAATGGAATACGAAAGGAGGCAATCAAAGAAGAGTGCAAAGCCACTCTGGAATTTTTGGATAAGGCCGGATATCTGCACAAGCGAGATCGAACTTATCACGCCTATAGAGTTGGAATCGGATTAGGCCAGACACACAGACTTGCCACCCTTTGTAGTAATGTTTACACGGTCATAGCTTGAGAGGGGACAGGGTTTTAGTTGGTCGGCATCCTTGTCAACCCGAAACTTCACCCGTCACAACGCCTTAACACCGGGCGGCGCCCAGTTGTCGAACAACAGACGGAGTTCTCTGTCAAACAGAGTTCCTAAACCCCTCTATAAAAAAAATTTGAAACGATAAATTTATATTGATCGAGAGAACAAAAAATGAGAAATCGAGAAATTCTTGATGAGAGGAAACATTCCTTGTCTACATAGTCTCAAAGTGACTTTTCGAGAGAAAATCCGACAACAAAACGAGACGAGAATATCTCGTCTCGGCGGCATCACTACTTGTGATCCACCCAGTGCTACTAAATTTAGCAAAAAATTAAGTAGACAAGTTTTCACGAGGTCAACGCGATGCCATTGCAAGTTCAAACGAACTACAAGCTGTCTCATTTTGTCTTTGAAAAACGGACAGAAATACAAAAAAAATTCTATCCTTGTCACTCATATAAGATTTTGCATGGAACTGAGAACAACAGGGCACTTGTTCTCATCTACCTCGTCTGACGGGAAAAGTACAAATTAAACACACAACGTTTTTTTTTTTTGTCTAAAAGCCACAATTTTTCGACTTGCTTCAAACTGCGTGTTTTAATTCAACGTATAATACTTCAGCGAGCACTTCATCGCACTTTTCCGCGTGGAAATTGCCTGGAAAACTACTAAATTTGCTAAAAGACTGACGAGAAAATCCACACAAAGCGCATTTTAAAAATGAGCTTGTGCAAACAAAAAAATATAATTAAATGTTAGCATTTTTTTAATTAACTTCTCATGATAGTTTGATATACTGGTTGTAGATTTTCGAATTCTCCACCTAACTATTTCGTAACTATTTGAAAAACAATATCTAACGTAGGTATACTTAAAGATATTCAGGAATTCTATAAAATTAGGAAATTCTCGTGTAGGTCAGTAACTTAAAATTCCACAAAATATAGATCGCTTATGATTCTAAGGTAGCTGATTAAGGCCGGGTTTATTCATGCTGGAATAGTATTTTTAATCCGACTTGAAACACTAGAAAAAAACATACAGTCGGCATACATCAAATAAATAAAGGACATGGGCGACACATAATTTTTATTTCCTTAAATGGTGATAATCAATATCAAACAACACAACCAAATAATACGTGGAATAAAATAGCAGATAATTTATTAATTGACAGTGCACCTACATCGTTCCCGGGAGCGTATTTACGTTCTATACCATTATACAGATGGATTCCATTCTATAACGTAGTATGATTTTTATCTGTAAAACGCACGTATGTTTACTCCAAGTCATACCGCGATATAGATGGACGTCAATCTATAACATAGTAGGATATGAAGTTACAATATGCGCCTCCAAATCATACCACGATACCAAATTGATACCCACTCAATTAATTAAAGTAATTTACTTTTATTTTCTATATAGGCTATTCATAAGCTAACAAGATAACATTACAATGTTTCAGAAAACAAATTTAATCTTTATAGGTAGTATAAAACGTAATTTTGGTACTCTGATTCAATCCAATATAGGCTCCCAGATTTCTCGAACACCTTCCTCGAACTTCAATTTCAAGTTTAACTTGATTGGTAAATATTAATATTTCATTTGGCTTGTGGAAATTTTTAGGAAAAGCTTTAATTACCTATATGTTTTAAAGCCTTAAATTCCTGAGTTTAAATGACTGATACGCAGTGACTCTATAGGGTCATTTGCATATTCATCATTCTGTAAATAAGTCATTTGTTCTATATTAAATATCTCAAACTGTCCATCAGCATAAGGTGAACTTATATCCTCCAAGTTATTAATATTATATGAGAGAAAATAGGCTCATTCATTAAGTTGTGTACTTCTAAAGGCACCATCTCATTCGTGACTGTTGTTATTGTCGAGGGAATATAATATGTTTAATTTTTTATTGGAGATGTAGAGTAGAAATCAAACGAGAAGAAGCCACACACGTTATCGTTTGTATCACTTTAAATAGGAGGGATCCAGAAAAAAGCAATCTCAATCTCAATTCGGTTAAGATAATATTCCGTCAAGTTATAGAATGCTTTGGTTGCTAGAAATTTTTTAACTGTAGTGCGAAATAATTTGTAATTGTTAATGATTTTAATATCTTGCGGGAAGTGATTAAATATTTTGATGTTTTCATAAATTAATGATTTTTTTGTGAGTGTAGATTTTGGAATTGGCAATGGCAAGTTATTGTGTCTAAAATTATAATTTCTTTCATAAGAATAACCAAAGAATTTTTTGTATACCAAGCAGACTGACTCCAATATAAAAATGCATGACACCGTTAGTATTTTCTCCTGCCTAAACAGGGACCTGCATGATTCTCTATATCCTTTTTTGCACATACAACGAACAGCTCTTTTCTGTAGAACGAACACCAAATGTAACAGACTGTCTGTTGTGTTACCCCAGAAAGCTATCCCATACTGTATGTGTGCATCAACCAGAGCGAAGTAAGCCGCCCTTGCTGCTTATTTGCCAAGTTCCCGTGCAACTACTCTTATGACGTAACATCCTTTGGCTAGTTTTTTTGTGAGTTGGTCTATATGGATATCAAATTTTAGATGTGTATCGATGTGAATGCCTAAGAATTTTATTGTTGATTTGTTTTCAATAGTCTCGTCTCTTAGTTTTATGTCAGCCAAAGCACATTTAAAGGTAAGGATGTTTGTTTTTTTTTATATTAAAACAGAGTTTGTTTGCTTCACACCATTGACTTATTAAAGATAGATCTTTTTCTATAGTGGCACAGAAATTCATTAAAGACTTTGCACTCCACAAAACATTTGCATCGTCAGCAAAAGCAGTAACCGCCGCCGAGATTGGCAAGGACAAGAGGTCGTTGATGTACAATAGGAACAGAACCGGTCCTAGGACAGAGCCCTGAGGAACCCCCCGACTGATCGTCTGAACCCCTGATGCACTTTCCCCAACACCAACGAACTGATCTCTCCTTGAGAGTAAAGATGAAAACCAAAATAATGGCGTATCGCGAATACCATATTGATCTAGCTTCCGCAGCAGTATCTCTTGATCAACACAATCAAAGGCTTTTGAAAGATCGCAGAATACCGCCGCAGCCAGCTCCTGATCATTAAGGCTAAGGTAAAGTCTCTCTAAAAAGGAAAAGACAGCATCGTTAGTGCTTTTAGCAAATCTGCCTTCTTTATCAGCGATGACGTCAATGGCTTCTTCTCGTTTGATTTTTACTTAATAATTTCAACGCTATCGCCTATATTTGTACTGAAATAACATGCTTGAATTGAGTTGCTTGAAATCTGAAAATTCTGATTTTTGAAATCTGTTCTATATTGAAATGGAATTGTTGTTTCATTATTACCTAGAAAGAAGCATATTAGAAAAATCCATATCTGAATTATTTTCTTGCAATGCTTTGATTCCGATAATTCCATCAAAATAGTCATGGAAATTATACATTATCATTTCAATATTGTTTTGAATATATTATTCTTGTAAAATTGGGACATTGATTTTTCCTTGGGTTTTTCTTGTACCCATACAAGTTGAAAACTTATTTTGTGAATTAATTATAGAATTTGAAAAATATTTTTCTGCGATTGAGGGCCTTATTAAAGAATCATGACTTTCTGTGTCAATTAATAATTTACGCGGTGGATAGTCTATTTTAATAAAAGGTAGTTAGTTGATCTGATAAGCACTTAAAGTTAATGTTGACTCATTGCATCCAAGGCTGGTAACTGAAAATTTTTCGTCTTGATTTTCTTCAGAATTTGTCTCTTCGTAATAATTTTGATTTTCGGAACATTCTTTGGTAAAATTACTTAATTTTAGGCGCAAAATGGAGAAGCAGCAGAGAAACTATAATACCCTCGTTCCATTTTCCAATTATTCAAGAGTTCATTCCATTATTCAACAGCGTCGGTGATCATTTTGTTACTAGACGAAAAAATGAAGTTGATCAAGATAGCGTAGATATTTCGCCCCTTTTTTTCCTTGTTCGCCCTTGCTGTTATTTGTGGTAAGCACATTTTTATAGGCAAATAAACAATTCAAGTATTCAATTTATAGAAGCGGACATGGGCTTTAAAATAAATACCTTCGATCAGGAAAATTCAGATTATATAGCAAGTATTAAGGTGATGTGCAGACTATTATAAGGAACGAAAAGCTTTGAAAGTTAGTCAGTAGTAACACGATTATATTCAATATAATAGTCAAAGCCTGGAGTTTAGCGAATCTTACGATCGACTGGTCAAATTGAGAAAGAAAATACCTGAATTGTTTAGACTTCAGTTATTGACTATGAACATTAATTTAAAAATAATGTGTAGACTTAGTAAGTAGCGATAAAAAAGGTTCTTAATAATATCCAGTATCTAAGAATTAAAATAAGTTGTCAGTGGATTACCTACCTAGGGAAAGTTTAGGCATTCAAGAAGGATCATAAGTGAAATTATTATTATTATTTTTTCAGGTTATTCATAAGCATGTGAACATATCGGAAAAAATTGCAGAACAAGGGAAAATGAACAATGGAAAAACGGCAAAAGATCAAAACGACGATTTGGTCACAAGGAAAGATTTGCAAGATGAAGTTAATACTTTGATGTTTGCGGTATGCCATTAATGGGCCAACTTATTTTCAATAATTCACTGTGAGGCCAACAAATCTCTCGGAAATAACATTCCATGTGTTTTAAAATTAAGGGCTCCTATCAATGATTCAATCAGAAGATTGAGTTTTCATTGTCTCGTAGGTAATACTTGATTTTATTATCAAAATGTATTCGTTGACTTTT
The DNA here is from genome assembly GCA_917834065.1 of Ceutorhynchus assimilis. Taxonomy (NCBI): domain Eukaryota; kingdom Metazoa; phylum Arthropoda; class Insecta; order Coleoptera; family Curculionidae; genus Ceutorhynchus; species Ceutorhynchus assimilis. The sequence continues at coordinate 14,505,461 of OU892287.1, forward strand.
GGGTATATTTTTGTTAATATTTGATTTAATTCATTAGGCTGTAAAATAGTTTATTTGCAACCATATATGTAATCTTGGCATTACTGGTTTTTTAAAAATTTGGAAGTGTCACATTACATGTGTCACTTCCCTCTTCGATTTCCCTATTCGACTTCCCTCACCGATTTCCCTCACTCTAATTTATTTACCTTTGCTGGCAACAATGAGAACATGTCAGGTAAAAAACGTCAAAACAGTGAATGACACATTTTGGCATGTTTGTTTTATTTTTATTTAATATTAAAAAAATTAAATGACTATAATCATATTAATGGTGTGCTTGCAAATAAAATAGTATATAAACCTCGGAGGAAAGTTTTCATTTCTGTCTCGAGATTAATAGTCAATCTCGACGCTTCGCGTCTCGATTGACTATATAAATCTCTCGACAGTAATGAAACACTTCCCTACTCGGTATGTAATATACTATTAATACATTTCCAATTGTGTTTATTTATTATATCATTCACTAGACATATTCTATCCTGTAATCCTAGTAATACATTATCCATCACTCTTTGGAAGGTTGCTGGTGCCTTCTATAATCCAAAGGGCATTCTGTTAAATTCGTAATGACCATTTTCATATTATATACTGTCTTGGGTATCGAATTTTCATGCATATCGACCAAAACCAGAGGCCAAATCCAGTGTCGTAAAATAATTACTTCGACCAAGTCGGTCTAATATATCAGTGATATTAGGTAGTGGATATCTATCATCAATAGTTTTTTTCGTTTATCTTTCGATAATTAAAGACCATTCTTCATTTTTGTATGCCTACGGCATCTTTTTTGTTAGGTAATGTCCACACAGGGGATGACCAGGGACTACAGGATGGTTTGATTATGTTATCTTCTAACATTTTGTTTATTTGAGAATTTACTCCTTGTTTATGCACATGTGAATATCTATACGTATTCGTGTGCACTGGTATTTCATCTGTTGTATTAATTTCATGTTTAACTTGATTGGTAAATGTTAATTTTTCATTTGGCTTGTGGAAATTTTTAGGAAAAGCTTCAACTACATGTTTTTCATCAAATTCCTCTGAGTTTAAATGACTGATACGCAGTAACTCTAAGGAGTCACTTGCATATTCATCATTCTGTAAAGGAGTCATTTGTTCTATATTAAATATCTCAAACTGTTCATCAGCATAACGTAAACTTATATTCGCCAAGTTATAAATAATATATGAGAGAATAATAGGCTTATTCATTTAAAGTTGTGTAAAGTCCATCGATTTTAATCTGATACTCCAAAAAAATGTGAGCTGGTGGCTTCCTACATTAGAACGCCAATGGTCACCTGACAGGTGTAAGTGTTTTTGCCATATACTTCACCCCCTCGCTCCTCATACGGAAAGTGTCATGTTAAAAACGACGGACGATACTTCTGAAGGCACCATCTTATTCATGACTGTTGTTATTGTCGAGGGAATATAATATGCTTCATTTTTTATTGGAGGTGTAAGAATTTCAACGCCATCAGCTATATTTGTACTGAAATAAAATACTGGAATTGAGTTGCTTGAAATCTCAAAATTCCAATTTTTGAAATTCTATATTGAAACGGAATTGTTGTTTTATTATTACCTAGAAAAAAGCATATTAGAAAAATCTATACTTAAATTATTTTCTTGATTCCAATAATTCCATCAAAATAGTCATGGAAATTATACATTATTATTTCAATATTGTTTTAAATATTATATTCTTGTAAAATTGGGACATTGATTTTTCCTTGCGTTTTTCTTGTACCCATACAAGTTGAAAACTTATTTTGTGAATTAATTAGAATTTGAAAAATATTTTTCTGCGATTGAGGGCCTTATTAAAGAATCATGACTTTCTGTGTCAATTAATAATTTACGCGGTGGATAGTCTATTTGAATAAAAGGTAGTTGGTTGTTTCGATAAGCACTTAAAGTTAATGTTGAATGGGGGTATATACTCAGTCCTTTTTAGGTGTTATGTTAATAGGTTGATTTGAAAACTGTTGCTTCTGTGGTACATATAGGGTGTTTTTTGTGTTTATTAAGGTTTTTGTTGAGTATGTTTGTTGTGAGCGAAATTGCGTGTTTTTATTTTTGAACTTTGAAAAATTTTGATTTTGATTTTGATTAGTAGAATGATTAATTGACTAACTGAATTTTATGTGGTTTTGGTGAGGTTTTGTTTTGGTATCCAGTGATCGCCTATGATGATGATGATGATGATAATGATAATGATGAAGATAGTTCTGGTATATATTACTTCAGCCTGACTTCAACCATTGATATTTATATCAAATAGATATTTTCTAGATAAGGTTTGCACGAAGTAGAGGCGATGCCTTTACAGGTCTACCTGAACTACTAGCTGTCTCATTTTATTTTCTACATTTGAAAAAGAGACAAATATACGATTTACGCCAACTGGCGTCTCGTTCTGAAAATAAGGTGCAACAGTTTTTCGACTTGCTTGAAGATTTTTGTTGTTTTAGTTTAACGCAAAATACTCCACCGAACACGTCATCGCACTTTTCCGAGTGAAAATTGCGCGGAAAACTACTTAATTTGCTAGAAGACTGGCGGGTTATACATATGAGCTTGTGCAAACAGAAAAACATTTAAACATATAAAATATTATATGTTTCTAATCAAGTTCTCATGGTAGTTTGATAAACTAGTTCTAGCTTTCCGAATTTCCCAGTCAAAATTAAATTTTTATAAATATTTCACAAACTGGAACAATTCTGGGGAAAGTATAGTTTCTTAAAATCAATACCTAACCTTATCGTATAGTTAACAATCTTTTGTTTGAGGAAAACTTCAGGACTTCTGTAAAATTGAGAACGTGTAGGTACCTATCAGTAACTTGGAGTTGCACAAAATAAAGATTGCTCATCATTCTTATATAGCTGATTTGATGCTACAGGCCTTATAAATAAGTGAAGAGATCGGAGTTAAATTGTTGGTTTAAAAGGTGTAAATGTAAATACGTCAATTTCTGTGATTAATAATATGCAACTATCTAAAAAAACAAACATTATAAACAAACAACAAATCTCACGTTAATTATGGTTTTTTTTTCAATGTCAATTGAACAAGTTGTAAATTATTATTAAATTGTTTTTAAAATAGTTTTAACTTGATCATCAAGATGTTAACAATCACAGCGTGCATTATAATTGCCTTTGTTTTATTGTTGGTTCTTCTGCATTTTATCATGCATCGAATGAAGGACACGACGAAATATTTGAAGAATATTCCTGGACCCAAACCGATTTTTCCTATTGGAAATATGTTGGATTTTATTAAAGGATCTACTGGTAAGCAAATTTGAACTCGAACATGGACAAGTTGTTTAAAAAAAGATTGACAATTTCTGGACTAGTTTCCTCTGGGGCCTAGATACCATGTTATATACAGTTCTTTCCTCTGCTTATAGTTGTTCTGGAAAATCTGCAAGCCTATTTGAAAAAATACGGTGACACGGTTATCGTTCACACTAGTTCCTTTAGTTGGATGGTAGTCACTGTGGACTATGAATTTTGCGAGTTATTGTTCAATTCCAATACTCACATAGACAAAGCACGCGAGTACGAGTATTTGAACAACTGGCTTGGAAAAGGACTTTTAACGAACAAAGGTCAGTTTACCAAACTATCATTTTAAAGCCATTGAAAAATAACTTAATTTTAGGCGCAAACTGGAGAAGCCGCAGAAAAGTTATAATACCCTCGTTCCATTTTTCAATTTTTCAAGAGTTCATCCCTTTATTCAACAGCGTCGGTGATAATTTAGTTACTAAACTAAAAAATGAAGTTGGTAAAGAAAGCCTAGATATTTTGCCCCTTGTTTCCTTCTATGCACTTGACGTTATTTGCGGTGAGCCAATTTTTACAGGCAAAAACAATATATTTGAGTATTGATTTAATAGAAGCGGCCATGGGTGTTAAAATAAATGCCCTCGATCAGAAAAATTCAGATTATATAGGAAGTATCAAGGAAATGTGCAGGATCGTTGTTGAACGGACGTTTTCCTTATTCAACCCTTTAGTTTATCCATTGACACCAAACTATTACAAGGAACGCAAAGCTTTGAAAGTTAGTAACACGATTTTATTCAATATAATAGTCAAAGCCCGGGAGTTTAGGGAAATCTGCCCAATGAGTGGAATCAAATTGAAAAAGGAAATAGTCAATTTGTTTTTATATTTCCATCTATCAGTCCTAAGCTTCAGGAATTGACTATAAACAATAATTTGAGAATAATTATTGGATTATCTAGGGACAATTTACGCATTCAACAAATATCTTGAAAACTCTGAAAGTGAATTTATTGTAGTTTTCTTTCAGGTTATTCATACGTATGTAAACGATGTCATATCGGAAAAAATTGCAGAACAAGAAAAAATGAGCAATGGAAAAAACACAAAAGATAAAAACGACGATTTGGGCGTCAAGAAGCATTTGGCATTCTTAGATTTACTCTTAGAAGCCCGTATTGATGGCGAACCATTCACAAGGAAAGATTTACAAGATGAAGTTAATACTTTTATGTTTGCGGTATGTCCTTTATGATGAAACTTAATTTAATTTAATTTCCTGTGAGGCCAACAACTCTCTCGGGCTGCAAGAGGTTATCAATATTGTTAGGTCTAACGATAATACACTTTAGATTTCAGGTAGCCCCCATGAAAAATATTCCAATGGGGCCAAATCAGGAAATTTGGCCGGCCATTCTATTAGAACCTATATTTACGGACCAGGAGAGTATAATGTCGTTGTTATGCATTGTTGATACCAGAAGTTAATATTGGGAATGTCTAGATCATCTGAAATTACAGCAAGAGTTTTTGAGTTTACATAACTACTTATCCCTATTTATTCAGCAGTGGTTAACCAGAAGAATTACTTACTTAGATTTAGCTTTGGTTGCTTGCTTTGCATCAGCTTCTATTTAATTTAACATATTCTTCCAATTTTCCGTGCTCTAAGTAGGTTTGAGCAGCAAATTACCCAAGTCTAAGTAACAAATCAAAATTTATCGAGCTCTGCATCACTGCATGGTTTTTTATTTTTTTTTCAATTTTAGGGCCACGACACCTCATCTTCCGCAATCAGTTTTTGTTTATTTATGCTGGCCACAAACCTCGATGCACAGGTAATGGCTGAACAACCAAAAAAAAAAAAAAAAAAATTGAAGACAAATGATTTATTTTAGCAAAAAGTTATCGAAGAACAAGTTGAAATTTTCGGTTCTGATCTAAAATCAGCTTCACCCACGTACAAACAGCTCAACGCAATGAAATATCTGGATTTGGTTATCAAAGAAACCCTTAGGCTTTATCCTGCGGTGCCGTTTTTTGGTAGAAGCTTGGCCCATGATTTGGAATTTAGTAAGTAATTATCGACGTCAATTTTGTATAAAATCCACAACAAATCAATTTCTCCTTTTATAGAAGGATCGTTATACCCAAAAGGTACAACCGTAGCAATATTTCTGTACGGATTTCAACAAAATGCCGATTATTTTCCTGAGCCAGATAAATTTATCCCTGAGAGATTCGAGTCAACGAATAATACAAAATTTCCCTATAGTTATACACCGTTTAGTGCTGGACCTAGAAATTGTATAGGTAGGAGTGCCAATTTGAATTCGCATTATTGTTATGACGCAATTCCTATTTTAAGGAAAAAAATTCGCAATACTGGAGATGTTGTCTGCTGTTTCAAAAGTGGTGAGAAACTTTGAACTTTTGCCAGCCAAACCGCATCATAAACTTCAATTAGCCTCTGAGGCTATATTAGTTTCGAAAAATGGAGTCAGGATATCTATACGAGACAGAACATTACGCTCATGAAGCTTCAAATTGTGTAAAATATTAATAAAACGGAAAAATATAGCAGATTTTTTGATTTGAGTTGGTGAATGCATTTGATTAGTGTGTCGTTATAGATTGATAGCCTTTACCTAAACAAGTTTTCAGTCCATTCACGTTTTCATCCAAAGACTCGAGATTCAGACTCATAATATTATCCACGTCAGTATTCTATAATCACTTCTACGTCAAACTTTGAAGAGGCCAAATGGCAGCTTGATAATTTTGAATTTAAAAAAAAAAATCTTCAGCCTTCAGGGCCATCATGCCCTGAATATGTCTTCTGACAAGTTCCATAGGATGAAGTGGTGGCTTACTGAATCGAATGCCATTTGCAGATCGAGGACGATGACGTTGTAAGTCTTGTGGTATAAACGACAGGTCCGAAGGTAGTGGACTAGCAGGAAGTCGTTTGCTAAGGTGCTATCAATCCCTCCAGTGGAGCCACGCAGGTAAATGTTCAACGCAGTTAGGCAGCGCAGTCTGGCATGGAAGATACGGTGTAGCAGGCGCTAGATCGCTGATGCAATTGTAATGGGCCGCCAGTTCCTCGGGTCTTTTCGGACACCGTGCTTAGGGAGGAGTAGCGTTCGGTGCTTGGTCCAAGAGGTGGGCTGGACTCAATGGACAAAAATGGCACTGAGGTCGATGCTCCATGTAGAGGCAGGAACCTTCTTGACGTCCGCGACGGTAATATTTCCTTTCTTGGCCAGAAATTGATATGAAAGTTTCTTCATCGAAAGTGTCCCACCAGGAACGCTAATTCATTTTTCCTTTCTCACCTCAAAAACTTTTGGACGTCGAAATTAACGAGACTCATGGCACCGCCCCATAAGGGAAAACCCCTATGGCGTTCCCCGATTCACACGAGCGGGACCAGCGTTTCGAAGATGTTTGTAGATATTGTCAACTACTTAAGTAAATACCACTCTGTACATCAATTTTACTAAAGTGTGTCGACGAGTCAGCATTTATTTGGTATAAATACCGCGCCAAAATCCATTACCGTCAGACTAAGGCTAGTGCACAGTACCTCAAATGGGAAAAGCCCCTCTAGCTAAGTCTCCTCCCAGTGCAAACTACCTTTAATGGAAATCACCCTTCTGGACCTGTCTCAAACCCAGCTTCAGTCTTCAGTCACGCCAAGTGTACAAAGTGGCCTATAAGTAGCACGTCCCTCCGTAGAAGAAACGTCATGATACTATTTCTAGGGTAATATTATTATTATTCAATACGTCATAATCTTATTATGCCTATACCAAGCGAGTTTCTCTCTACCTGAACCCCACCTACGCCCCCAGGTCACGCTCCTGTTGTGACGTCCCAGGACGAAACGTATAGGGGTTGTGATATATTCCTCTTAAAATTTTGCAAATTGTTGTGTTCGGGAAAGACGTGCTTTGGGAGCTGGTTCTGAAGAGCATCTAACGTTGTTGTATCGGTAAAATAGAGTCGGTTCAGCCACCTTCCTTCTTTATGCCGAACTGTGCAAACTTCTTCCTATCAGACGAATGGCTATGTTCTGGATCCCATCAAACAGTTCCAAGTTGTGTTTGGGGGTAGAACTACACATATGTGAGAAATACTCCAAAGACAGACGAATTTGGGCCTTGTAGAGCATAAGAAGCTGTTCCGGTGTATACAGCCTCTTGGCCTTAAACACAGCACCAAGTTTTTAAGTGGCCGCTCAAGCTATCCGCGTGACATGATTATGCCAAGACATATTGCTTCTAACCTCCACGCCCAACAACCGCACCGAAGCAAAGGGGGCTACAGTGGCAGCCTTCTTTGTGAAAACAGCAGCCTGAGTCTTGGTTGCAATTAATTCGATCATATTGCTTCTACCCCACCTTAAAATGATAACGTTAAGATCTGAGTTTATAGTTGATCTGATGACGCTTACGGAACTGAGCGTCGGCAGAAGTCATTGGGATAGTCGATTTAAAGAAAGACACCTGTGTGCAAAGCTATAAATTGGAATAGAAGTTCTGCCTAGCAGATTGTTGATATATAACAGGAAGAGGGTGGGGGACAGAATGCATTTCTGGAGAACCTCGGCGTTGGTTATGAACCTTTCTGAGGTGTGTCCATCTACGGCGCCCTGGGCCCGTATTCTCTTGAGAGAACGCTGTTCCCCGGTTACGAGAATACGGACCCTGGATGGATTGGCCTTTGAGAAAGCTGCTGAGTCATCTAACGAGAGTCGGTGAAAAGACGTAAGAACCAAGTTTGTTTGGGAGGCTTTCATGCCACACCCTGTTGAATGCCTTTGAAATGTCCAGGGCTATTGCGCGGGATTAACCATGTTTCTCGATAGCCTCGGTCCAAATATAGGTGACATAGGCCAACAGATCACCCGTTGACCTATGTTCACGAAACCCATATTGATGGTCGCTTATAAAGTTTGTGGATTCCAGGTATTTCAAAATTTGCAGGTTTACGAGTTTCGCCATTATTTTGGCGGGACTAAAGCAATCGGACGGTGGTTGTAAGCTCCGTCTTTTTTTGGTATTGGTTGAATCCACGCAACTTTCAAGTCTTCAGGGAAGATACTTTTTTTCTATATAAGAGAGAAAAAATGTGTTATACATGTTAGAATAATGCAGATTGGGTAACCGGTGACGTCACGAAATACCAATTAGCTGCGGCTATGAACTAACCTCAATATGGACCATAACCTTGATTTGTTTTTGTCAGATTTTGGGTTGTTGATAAAAATGCCAATTGACCTATCTCGCATTAATAGAAAAAGAGGGCTTTATTGTAATAATTACAAGTTAGAAAGTAATAAAAGATGACATGCACGCGCAACTAGTCGGCTGCAGTGTAGCCAGATTTTATTGTTGCAGAACAAATGTTGACAATACAAATCGAACATTTCAACAATTAATAAGTGATATAGTGTCAAGTGTTTTACAACGCCTGAAATAAGACAAAAGAAGAGCTTTAAACTGTCTGTCAACATCGTTTGCACTTTTATTTTGATAAATGTTCCATCCGGCAACATCGCACAATGAAATTGAAAAGGAATATGTCAAGTATAATCTAACATAATCTTAAACGACACTGCGGTGAGTTCTAGAAGTAATACGTGGACTGTAACAAACTAGCTTCTCATTGGACGCTCACCTGCAACCCACGAGTTGCGCGCGCAGTCCAGGTAAAAAAAGATAGGTCAATTGCAACTTGCAACGCCAGTCGGGAAGAAGTGCGTGGTGCTTGAATTTTAATTTGTCAATCCTCGTGTATTGACTTTAAAGAGAGTGAATAATATTGTGATAAATCAGCCTGACTCAAGAGAGGACTTGAAATTACAAATAGAGAGTCTCTTAGGCCCAGTTGTACAATCGCGGTTCAAAACAAAATTCAACTGAACTCGACTGGTACTTGAGCTTTCCCATTTAAAATACATTGCTGTCAGATAATAATTCAATTCTATCAATTTTGGCAGCAATGCATTTCAAATGGGGAAGTCGAGTTCAGCTGCTCTGTTTTGAACCAAGATTGTACAACTGGGCCTTATTGTTAAAATAAAACTCCTGATCATATTACCACCGGTGAAATGACAATAAACTTAAAAGACACTTCTCCAGTGACGTATCGTGCTCGTAAGTTAGCGTACCAAGAACGACTACAAGATAAAAACATTATTGACGACCTGTTAATTGCGGGTATAATTCGTGAAAGTCGATCAGAATATGCAAGCCCCATAGTGCTAGTATTAAAAAAAAAATGGCGAAGTTCGAATGTGTGTGGATCTGCCTGACGTCAACAAGACGGTAGTTGAAGAAAGATACCCATTGCCACATATTCAAGGCCAGACCAATGCCCTTCGCCATGCTAACTATTTCAGCACATTAGACATGAAGTCCGGGTTTTATCAAATGGAAATCGAAAAAAAAAATCAAGGCACATTATGGCATTCATTACCCCTGATGGGCACTATTAATTTAATCGTATGCCGTTTGGATATGTCAATGCCCCTGCGATATATCAACGGGCGATTGACAAAGCATTGGGTAACTTAAAAGGAACAAAAGCATTATTTGTTTATCTTGATGATGTTCTACTGCCTTCAGATAGTGTTGAAGAAGGACTACAAAACCTAGATGAAGTAATTAATGCTCTATCCACTCATGGATTTGCTTTGAACTATCAAAAGTGTAAATTTTTTGCTCAGGATACTGAATATCTTGGACTTATCTCAAGTAGGGGATCAGTGCGACCCAATCAGCGCAAGGTAAATACTTTAACTCAAACGCCTATTCCGACAGATGTGAAAAGCGTAAGATAGTTCATGGGACTCGCTAGTTATTTTCGTTGGTTCATTAAAGGATTTTCAGAGCTAGCCGCACCAATTACGGCTTTGTTACGAAAAAACTCTGTGTTTAACTGGTCTCTTAAGTGCGAAAAAACACGACAATTAATTTTAAATAAATTGACTGATGCGCCGGTATTACGAATTTTTAATCCGAATTTACCTTGTGAGTTGCATACGAATGCAAGTTCAGTTGGTCTAGGAGCTGCTCTGTTACAAAATAAAAATGGTGAGGTTCGTCCTGTCGCTTATTTCTGTCGTCGTACGACAGATTATGAAGCACGTTATCATTCATATGACTTAGAGACATTAGCTGTTGTCGAAGCTGTTGAACATTTAGAGTTTATTTAGTATGGGATCCATTTCACGATTTACATCGATTGTAATGCAGTGTGGTAAGAAAGTGGCCCATGTAGTCTACTTAAGCCATAATCCAATAGACATTGAAAATATGTTAGAAGTGTGTGTACTGAAGACCCTTCCTGTGACTAAAATATCAAATACAAATACCTTGAGATAATTCCGGCTACGCGGCTGTATCACGACGAATTGACGCACATAGTGCGTTCAAACATGACTACAAAACTCGTGTCATTAGAACGACTCGGTCTACGACCTCGTCGTTCTAATCTTTCACACTCGTTATTGTATTCATGTTCATAAACGCACTTGTAATGTTAATAACTATTTAACAACTATCATCGTGTTTATTTTGGATATAAATAATACGATGATGTTATTTCAGTTGCACACTTTTTGATACCATAGCTGGTATTCCATCGGGCTAGTAGCTTTGTTTCTGTTTAAGCCTTTAGGAAGTTTTTCAAGATCTCTGTGACGAAAAACAATTGTAGGTCTAAGGTAGAGTTTGCAACAAACATCTCTCTCCCAGTAGGTAGGTACGTTAGCCTTTTCCGTTCCAGTCACTGCGATGAAACCATGTTCTTCAGTCAACGGTGGAATCCTTGGTTTACAGAAACCTTGGCCAACTGATTTTGCTGCAGACCAGATATTGATCTATTTGGCAGTTGAGCAGCTTGTTTTTCACTGTCTCGTTATATTTTTCTTTGCTAGCATCGATCATCTGCTTACACGTGTTTCTCAGGGCAACAAAATTTCCACGATTTGCATCGTTTTATATTCAAGCAGTAGAAAGATACAGTGACCGTGAATATTTATCATATCTACCAATATCCGACAACTTCTATTGTGAAATCTCCGACAGCAGACAGCAGTTTCGCGGTATGTGGGACAGGATTCAATCTTATTAAAAAAAAAGTGAAATGATAGTTTCAACAAAAAAAAAAAACAGCTTCTACAGAAACATCCATTTTCTATCAAATGCTTATTTATTTCATATACATGACATGGGGTGAAGCATTCAAACAAATACATTTATTTTTACCCATATGCATTACCCAAGCAATTCATTTCCGTTTACATTTTTATTCCTATTTTACAAAATTTAAAGCTTTGCGAGCGTTATGTTCTGTCTCGTATAAATATCCTGGCTCCATTTTTCGAAATTAATATAGTTTCAGAGGCTAATTGAAGTTTATGGTGCGGTTTGGCTGGCAAAAGTTCAAAGTTTCTCACTACTTTTGATACGGCCGACAACATCTCCAGCATTGCGAATTTTTGCCCTTAAAATAGGAATTGCTGCATAAGAATAATATGTAGGTATTCAAATTGGTACTTTTACCTATACAATTTCTAGATCCAGCACTAAACGGTGTATAACTATAGGGAAGTTTGGTATTATTCGCTAACTCGAATCTCTCAGGGATAAATTTATCTGGCTCGGGAAAATATTTGGGATTTTGTTGGAATCCATAGAGAAATATTACTACGGATATACCTTTCGGATATAAGGATCCCTCTAAAAAAAAATTATTAGTGTCAATTTATTTTTGTGACGATTAAAAATGATTACTAAATTCCAAATCATGGGCCAAGCTTCTAGCAAAGAACGGCACCGACGGATATATCCTGAGGGTTTCTTTGATAACCAAATCAAGGTATTTCATTGCGTTGAGCTGTTTGTACGTGGGGGTGGCCGATTTAAGATCAGATCCGAAAATTTCAACTTGTTCTTCGATAACTTTTTGCTAATAAAATAAACTATCTTTAATTTTACTTTTTGGTTGTTCAGTCATTACCTGTGCATCGGGGTTTGTGGCCAGCATAAATAGACAAAAGGTGATTGCAGAAGCTGTGGTGTCGTGACCCTAGAATAAAAAAAAAAAGATACCCTGACATTGATGACCGGCTGAAGTAGTACTTGGTGAAGAAAATTGTAAATTTGCTGCTCAGCAAGTATAGGAAGGTAAATACAAATTATTTCAAACCTTCACCTTTGAGACTTGAAACAAGTCGGTAAGTAATTGATACGGAAAAATGCCTATACTTTTTCGGCTTTGAGTAATAGTCATTAAAATTGGTTGTCCCAGGTATGTGAACTGACCTTTTCTCTCGATATAAAGAATCACCCAGTGTTAGGTATCTTTCTATATTTATTTGTTCTGTTTTTGTGCGTAATTGTATGATGTTCGTTGCCATACATGTTTCCTATAAATTCCTTATACCTTGAGTCTAAAGGGTGTCTCAACAAGAACTTGAAATTCAAATCGCGCCCCATTTCAGTCTGTCAAGCGTCAAGTCCGCCATATTGGGCACTTGTTTCGGTGAACACATTGACATTTACTAAAATGCCGCGTTACACTCTTGAGGAGCGTTTATTAATTATTGTAAAAACTCACTCTGCAGAAATAGAGAAAACTACACTGACAAAGCGCTCGTCGCGGCCCACTGTTAAAAATTTGATCAACAAATTTGAGCGGACATTTGCATTGGAAGATAAAACAAGTGTTAGGCGTCGTCACTGTGGAAGGTCTGCCGAGAACTTCGCCGCCGTGAGAGCCAGTGTTAGCGAACATCCGGTATCGCAACCACGAATTTTGGAAAAGAATTTGAATCTCAATGTCATTTGCACAACTGAATAATCTCAAAAGAAAGAAATAAATAGGCGTCAATATCGAGAAAGAATTAGAGACGATAGCGAAACCGGTACAAAGGGAGAGGACGTTGAAAGAACATGGAATGCTTTGAAAACGAAAATAACATCGTATACTTTCAGTGCATGATTTGCCAGCTGCTGATGCTCAATACCATTTTTTATATGCATAAAAGAGCTATATCTTCCCAAACGCGAAACAAAAACACAAGGTAGACCTAGAAGTGATGAGGATGGAGAAATGCAATATATTTTCAAATATCTTGAAAACAGTTCTGAAGAATGCCAGTTCACAATCGACGAACTAATAAATGAGATTGAAGGTGACTGTCTTTCTCATCCAAGAACAGTAAAACAACGCCTCCTTGAGAAGGATGGCAATGATATATTTATAACAGCCAATATGCCTTATATTGTATGTTTCAAAGGTACAGGTCACAAGATTATTACTGAAACTTGGTATCAGGAGAGGTTGTCATAGAAGGAAGAGAGAATAAAGATTGATAAAACAGCAGCTGCTATTATTGTTGAAGATGCACGCTCTCAAGTGTATAATTTGACACAGTGGCGGTTCGTCCATATGGGCAAGTTGGGCACCGCCACCCTGGAGAAAAAATGAAAAAATAAAAAATACTTTCAATTTGATATTTGAAAAGGAAGTGACCTTGAAAAAATCACCTACGGCTGTTTTTTTTTTTTTGTCGCCCACCCTCACTTAGAAACCACGAGCCGCCACTGGGGCATGGTGGGCACCGCCTCCCTGGAAAGAAAATGGAAAAATAAAAAATACCTTTAATCAAAGATAATCCTACTTTGGAGTAGGATTATCTTTGCCTTAATACAATATTTGAAAAGGCCGCGACCTTGAAAATCTAAAAAAAAATTGCCCATGGCTGTTTTTTATTTTTGTCGCCCACCCTTTCTTGGACACCACGAGCCGCCACTGATTTGACACAGTACCCTCCAGCATCTAATCCCAGAATCTCTCCGAGTCTTTACAGATGCTGTAGTAATGAGCAAGAAAAAAGGAAATTTTGAAGCATGGAAGAAGTAATTGTAGCAATTAAGCTACTTTGTCATTCTATTATTATTTTAAGTATGTAAATTTATTATATTATAGGTGTTTTTAATTGTAATCACTGGTATTGCTGTATATATTAATTATTGTAATGCGTTTAAAGCAACTATACTTACTTCCATCTAAATTTATGTTTAGATTGCAATTAGGAATCAACCTGATTTTTAAGTAAGTACTAATTCCATTCAGGTGGCACCATACCATCCTGCAATTATTTGGATTGCGCACGGCCTTGCTTTAGGACGGGCCACTCTTCCTTGGCGGCTTGGTTAAGCCAGTCGACGTCAGTAACGTCAGCGAGTCCTTTTGTTTTCTGGCGAACGTGCCAAGTTTTCTTAAAAAGTTTCTTGAATGGGTGAATCCTTCAAATTTCTCTGTGTGGTTCGGAGTGCCATTTATTGCTAATTTAATAGAGAGTTTATTTGTCCACTCGGCTATTTTTTTGTGATTTAATTGGAACATGCCAGGTAGGTGACAAACTCTATTATATCTTGAACATCCCTTAAGTTTACAATAGGGTACTTGCATCAAATTTTTTTATTGCTGATTTCGTTAGTCCATAAAAAATAAGTCAACACGTGTTTTTTCTTTTTCTTCTTAGTCAAAAGTTGACGCAGATACAACGCCATGAAATATGCCTATGACGTCACTTATCATATAAATTAGTGACGTTGCACATGCTCAGTATATCTATATATACAAAACTTAATTAAATTAAATAATTAAAAAAAGTAACGATTTTTTTTCGATTTCCTACAGCTTGCAATAAACAATAATCAATTTAATTTTCCATGCAAGTACCCTATTATTTATCCAGCCTATCTTTATCTGCAACCACCTCTGGTGATGCCAGTTCCTGTATTGTGTACTAAATCATGGTATAGGAGCCCCTTGTTCAGTTTGAGTCATGTACTTTTGTGTCTTATTATAAACTTAATCAGTAGACAAGTTTTTGTCTATTCCACCTTTCTTTTAATGAAAAAGATACCATCAGTTATTTAATTTTCTGATAGGCTCCTACATCCTACAGGCCTAGTTTTGGGCCAATTCAATAAAGACGGCTTGCTTTCATGGTCCCTGATGGATAGTGCCTTATTGTCCCGGATGACACCTCGACTTGGAAGTAGTGACTACAGGTTTCTTTGGGTTTAAATTTTACCTTTTATATTATATTTTTTATTGAGCATTACCTAATTGGAATGTCTCACTTCCATGTTCAGTTCGCTGTTCGGCTGTGCATGTGAATTTTTAGAGCAGAAGACTCGACGAAGTCGTTTTATATTTTTACTGAGCATTACCTAAATGGATTGACTCATTTCTATGTTCAGTTCGCTGTTCGGTTGGGCATATGAATTTTCAGAGCAGATAGACCCAACGAGGTCATTTAATATTGTGTATTTATTTATTGACCATTGCCTAATAAATGGAATGACTCGTTTCTATGTTCAGTTCGCTGTCCGGTTGAGCATATGAGTTTTAAGGGCAGATAGACCAGTAGAAAGGGTCCCAATTTAGGTAAAATGATCGATCATTAATATTATTTTACACAATGATATTAAGTTAAGTTACTGGGTTGGAATCAAGTTATTCTCACATTTATGATTCTTGTTAAATTGACATCCTATAGATTTCCCGACCAGAAATACTTTCCGATGAACAGCTGCCGTAAGCAATAACATCTTCTCAATCCAAAGTAATTAAAAACGTTACAAAATCCCTTGCGATAGCCGATTGCTTACTTACAGCCATAAGGCCAAAGTCATATAGGTATATCTCTTCTGCAAGTGGGCATTCCAACATTTTTGTTCAAGAATTATGGTTCACGGAGGTTAAACGTTGTGCTGAGTTCATTTGGATTTTGTTCATCGTACACAGAAGCCGTACGTTTTGAAATGTCTTCTATGTCGCAATCACCTCTAACTCTTAGTAAACAAGCACGATTGGTCTACGATAACATTGAATTCAACATCCGAACTATTGACGGGCACAACACATTCCATTCTATGGGTGGCATCATTTGTGTCACTCCAAAGTCGAGAATGGTTCCGGGTCCCCACATTGATCGGTTAAACGATATACCTTCAGCAGAAACTATTGGACGTGTCGAAACTGTTTCGGTAAAAGTGTTTGAAAAGACAGGGCCAGGCTTAGCTGCCGTTGAAATCAATCCTCTAACTCCGAATTTCGGGCACAAAACCGTAGTCACCTTCTCTGTACCACACTTCTGTGACTATACGGAACAAATAACAAATATGGATTTCTTGGGCATTGGTGAGTGGAATGGGTTTATAGAAAACGTAACAAGGAACAAACCACAAGACATCACATATACTGATTGCCAGCCATTCATCAATTCACCACCAAGTGACTATAATACAGTCTGCACTGCTTCACTGAGTAGTGTTGAAACATAAAAATCGTTAAACCATAACAAACCATCACTTTCGTCATATTCGATTAACCACTGTACCTGAAGGCACGGGAGACCCCAAACTGCAACATCTGATTATACGGCTGGGTGGATTTCATTGATTAATATTATTCATGGGAGCTGTGGGTTTTTTAATGCAAGACTGGATTATCGGAACTTTTCAACCTTATTTACGCTGCTGTTAGCACCGCAAAATTGATGACAGGTCACGCCGCAAAGGCGGTCAGAGCACACATGCTAACTCACAGGATTCTAGCATCAATAATACTGGAAACAACTGATTTTTCTACTTCATTTCGATTCAAAATTGAGCAAATTTTGTACCACTTTGACCGATCGAAAATTCTGAACGCACATGAGAAGGATTGCGTTAAGGAACTTGCTTTCAAATTTGAAGACAAGCTTAACCAACTCACAGGACTAGGGCCCACTGCCAAGTTGTGGAGTCGGAGTCAGTACTTTCAAATGGTTGCACTAACCTTAGATTTCATAGATGCAGAGAGAACAGGCAACTAGGCTTCACACCTGGAAACTATCCATGACATGCTTTCCTATTTCCATGCCAGTGGGCACTTTCTGTATGCGAAGTGCTGCCACCTGTATTTACAGGATATGTTGGAGCTACAATACACTACGCCTCCTAATGAATTAAAAGCCTTCACTTTGCAAGGCGGGTTCACTATTCGGCGAAGCCATAAGTTTCGTTGTGGAACATGGAATGACATTTGCATAGACCAAGAGCTCATGAAACATATGAAATCTTCTGGTGGGATCACTAGGAGTCGTGGTACCAGTTACGCTATCTTGTCAAGATAGACTTGGGAATGACAACGCACAAAAATATTTGCAATGCTGTGGAAGGATTCAGCAGAATAGATTTTGCATCATCAGAGCAACATATAGATACTCGAGAATGTTCACAAACCCGAGACATAATAGATACAGGAGTGGTTCCACCAACACCCGCCGTTCCCGGAGACAGCTGAGCACAGGGGTCGAGGGTGATGAAAAAATGAACTGCCACATGTCTAGGGAAAAAGGTCTCAAGTGTATTGACAAAATGTTGGCAATTGTTGGTAACAATTTCCAGTCAGTTAAATTTAAGCATATCGATAGGGTGTTATCACTTGCCACCATGAAATCTTCAATAATGGTTCATGATCAATCTGTAGTTGTTAATCCAACTACCCTATTTCACCGCATGAGTATTCTTAAAGAGTCAGACGATGAACTCGAGGAGCTCCTGACATACGAACTGAGCCCCTTTCCATTTGCTCTATTTGATGAAAGAAAAGGTGGTCTAATGAAGAAAAGAACAAAATCGTCACTGTACAAGGCTTTACAAGCAGAACCCGACAGATCTATATTGGACGACTATACACGATACATGGTTGACGGTGGTTTTCTCCTGCACAAAGTTGTGTTTGAAAAGAAGACATTTGGTCAAATTTGTGACAGCTACGTTGAATATTAAAAAAAAAAAAAAATACGGCAACTGCAGCATTAGTCTTCGATGGCTACTCTGATGTACAGAAAGGAGCTAAAGGAATGGAGCACTTTAGAATATCCAAGACGCAGTCAATGCGCAGTCACTTGACATCTAAGTCAATGACAAAATGGTGTCCACGGTCCCCCAGGAGAAATTTCTGTCTAATACCAACAACAAATGCAGATTCATTAGCATGCTTCTACAGAAATTCAGTGCAGCCCAAATTGACACTAAGCAGGTGAATATGCAGACACACTGATTGTGCAAAGAGCCCAATCCCTTGCTGCAGAGCACGAAACTGTTGTAATTGTTGGAGAGGATATAGACCTGCTGGTCATTATAATTGGAACCATGACTTCTCCCAATGTATATTTTTTGAAACCAGGCAGAGGAAAAAATCTTCCATCTGTTTACCATCCTCCAAGCGCCATCGAGAAATGCCTGGTAGAACATATACTATTCATACATGCTCTCAGTGGTTGTGACTCCACATCTGCTCTTTTTAAATAAAGGCGAAGATTATGAAAACCCTTACATCGACATATTTTTTTAATTTACGTTGCTGATTGGTTCAATCTAATTAAGAATTCTGGCGGTTCAGATAAAATGCTACAACTTTTGTATTTACACCTTTTATCTATCACCTGTATAAACTCAAATTTACATGGCAAGGTAATATCCTATGCAGATGATACTGCTATAATATTCATCAGGGATACTTGGCAAAAAGCAAAAGCAAAGTTTCAGCAAGGTCTATCATCGCGGTTAGAGACTTTTTAGATAACTTTAAAGCTTGAACATTGAATGACAGAAAATCAAAATACATTGCATTCTCTATAGAATGATAGCAATAGACCTAAGTATTAACAAATTACCATACAGGTCTTTACTTTCAGTATGTGTGTCATGTGTTCTTAGTCTACTATAAATGCTAACAGAGGTATCCTGACCTCTCAGTCTACATCCGACGTTTCAGAAACCCTCTTGCCACATTAAAAAAAATTCGGAGGCAAGGGAAAATTTTCTAGTGGCCTTGTATGGCGGAGACTAACGCACCACTTCAATAAATAAGCTGCGGTATACAAACAGTTTGTGTCAACAGCATTCAAGATTAGCGGAAATGTAGCATCCATCCCCCCTACTAAAGCTGTGGCTGGAAAATATTCAACCACCTGTGCAGTGGGGATGAAAAATTATTAAAGGCAACTTGATTCCCATCACCCTTGAGCCCCCAGCCCCAGAGAAGTTTCTGAAACTCATTCCCTGTGAGTGTCAGAAAGGCTGCATGCAGATGCAGAAGAATTATGTTACACTGCTCCAGACTTTGTTTGAATTGTGAAGAAAGCTGCTCCAATATAGAAATACTCAGTGATGATGACGATCAAGACTTTTCGCCTAAGAAGATCGATGGTAATTTATACTATTACAAGAAATTATTATCCTAATCTAGTATTTTTCACTGTGAATTAGAAATTATAGCTTCACAAATCAAAATGTCATAATAATTTTTTTTTTTCCATTAGGAAGACCAGTGCCCATCCTCCAAAAATTAAAGCAGTCTACTGCCCGGACAGGAGAAGAAAGAAAATCTTATGTTGCTCAACATATACAGCCTGGTACATCTAAACGGAATATTTGCGAACGCAATCCTGAGCCTTATACAAGTATTGACAAATTTTGTCTATAATGAACATAAACGACATGGATTTAATTATAGTCTCCATTTCCTTTTACTAAAACCTTAGTTAGAATAACGTTTTCCAATTTTTTTAGAGAAAAGTCAAGAAATGCCATTTTTTCAAAACGATCTAACCACGTTATGGATTGTCGAGACTTTAGAGTAATTAAACCTACTTGTAGGAAATTTCGTCTACTTCAATTTGGTATATCATAGTTATAATTAAAAAACGCTTAGTTTTCGAGTTATAGTTAAAAACCTGAAAAAAGTGCCAAAAATTTAGGGTTTTTTGCAATTTACGTTGTGAAGCCGACGTCTGGCGTATTGGCAAACCTCGGATTCGGGTTCAGCGCCCCAAAAAACATACAGAACCGGTGAGAAAAAAACTTCTCAATTTTTTTTCTGGAAAAAACCCTGCTTAATGTATAGGGTGCTGCAATTTGGAGTGTTTCAACAGGAAAAACATACTTCCAGACCAGATAGAGGAAAATTGACTTAGATGTCATGGGATTGATTTTCGAGAAACGTCCATTGTCAAAAACCGTATCGCGATATCTTCAATGGTACCATTAATACAGGGCGATTTTCGATTTTCCCCTTATATGAAAAATGGCTATAAGTTTTTTGTTTATCAATTTTTTTTATTTCTATGAAAACATCTTTGGAGTATTTTTTTGAGCACAATCCAGTGGCGTACTCAGTTTTTTTCTATTTCTCTCCCATTTTGAGATATTGATTATAGTTCGATTTTTTTTAAATGGGACACCCTATATATTAATATCTCATTGGATAGCGCTACTTTTACTGATTTCAATGATATAAAGTTCGATAGGTTTATCTCTAACAGTTTTCGAGAAAAAGAATTATATCTGCTTCAGCCATAAGAAATAATGTGTTAGAAAGAGACCTTCCTCATTTTCCTTACACATATAAAATCCTTCTCTAACACATTGGTCCTTACGACAAAAACATATATAATTTTTTTTCTCGAAAACTGTTAGAGATAAACCTATCGAACGTAATATCTTTGAAATCAGCAAAAACAGAGCTATCGAATGAACTATTAATATGTAGGGTGTTGCATTTAAAAATATAGGACTTTGGTCGATATCTCGAAATTGGAGCGATATAGAAAAAAACTGAGTTCGCCACTGGATTTTGCTCAAAAAAGTATTTACATAATGTTTTTACAGAAATAAAAAAAATTGATAAATAAAAAACTTAATCTTTCATAATGGGGGAAAATCGAAAATCGCCCTGTACTAATGCTACCATTGAAGATATCGCGATAAGATTTTTGACAATCGACGTTTCTCGAAAATCGATTCCATGACGTCTAAGTCAATTTTCCTCTATCTGGTCTGGAAGTATGTTTTTCCTGTTAAAACAAACCAAATTGCAGCACCCTGTACAGGGTGGCCCGTTTAAGAGGGGCCTATACCTTATCTCGAAATCTACCAGGGCTGTAAAAAAAAATCAAATACAAAAGTTGTTCTAATAAAATTATCTAAATTTTTTTTCTATTGTTTTTGTTGTCACTCTACTGTATACAGGGTGGACAAATAAAATTTCATTTTTTCAAATAAAACACCCTATATTTTCATAAACTTTTACATAGTCCTTTGAAAGACAAATCCAACGATATACTGGACATGTGTCTGTGATATACCGTTTCGAACTTATCAACGATTATCTTCAGGATTTGGGGTATCTTTCAACACTCATTTTTACGTTACTCGTAAACTTTTAAAACTTTTTTTTGCATGATATTTTTTATAAAACTATGCTTTTCTTTGGACTATATTTAAATTTGAGATATTTGTTTAAAAAACGCGGTGTTGCCACATTTCGCAAAATGTTACGCTTTTCAATTTTTTTAAATGGGACCTCCTGTAAATTTTCGAGTTTTTAGATAGCCCTTCAAAAGACAAATTTAACGATATACTGGACATGGATATGTGATGCACCGTTTCGGCCTGATTGGCGTTTATCTTCAGTTCTAGCACAATATCTCATGTCATCCCTCTTGAATGAAAAAAATGTCTAATTTTGCAGTAGATTAGTTGAACTAGTGCTTTTTAATGGTGGCATTATTGAATAATTTTTTATACATTAATAAAGCACGGTAATAGACGGTTGACGGAAAATAGACATTTTGATTCAACAGGCGACTTGGACATGAAATATTGTGCTAGAACTGAAGATAATTGCCAATCAGGCCGCAAGTGATGCACCGTCACGCAGACCTATTTCCAGTATATCGTTGAATTTGTCTTTTAATGGGCTATCCAAAAACTCGAAAATTGACAGGAGGTACCATTTAAAAAAATTGAAAAGCGTAACATTTTGCGAAACGTGGCAACACCGCGTTTTTTTAAACAAATATTTCAAATTTCAATATAGTCTGAAGAAGAGCATTATTTTATAAAAAATATCATGCAAAAAAAAGTTTTAAACGTTTATGAGTTACGTAACAATGACTATTAAAAATTACCCTAAAGCCTGAAAATAATCGCTAATAAGTTCGAAACCGTATATCATAGACACATGACCAGTATATCGTTGGATTTGTCTTTCAAAGGGCTATGTAAAAATGTATTAGAATATAGGGTGTACCATTTAAAAAAATTAAATTTTATTTGTCCACTCTGTATATAGTAGAGTGACAACAAAAACAATACAGTAAAATTGTAGATAATTTCATTAGAAACAACTTTTGTATTTAAGTTTTTTTTACAGCCCTTGTAGATTTCGAGATAAGGTATAGGCCCCTCTTAAACGGGCCACCCTGTACCAAGGGGTAATATAACGAACTAATTCTGGGGAAAGAAGACAAACTTGCTAGATGGCAAGAATACATTCAAACACTTTTCGAAGACACCTATAGACAATCAAGTACTTAACTGAAAATGAAAAAGTTCCAGAAATAACTAAAGAGTGTAACGCGGCGCATGCCCCGTATGGCCGACTTGACGCTTGACAGACAGTAATGGCGCGCGATTCAAAATTCAAGTTCTTGTTAAGACACCCTTTATTTAAGCGTTCTCGTCAAAATTGTCCATATTTCTGATTGATATTATGGAGTCAAAAGCCTTGTTATAATCAATGAATGCCAAACATAGGTCAGTTTGATGTTACGAAGTCATTGAATATAACCTAGAGTACGGAGTTGACAAAAAGTTCGATTTTCGGGAGAGTTGCTGAATCAATATAACATACCTCAAACATAAAAGTATTCACTTCATCTCGCAAATCGGTTCTTGTAAGTGGTTTGCCATCAATACGAGCTTCTAAGAGTAGGTCTAAGAATGCCAAACGCTTTTTAATACCTAAATCGTCGCTTTGATCTTTTGCGTTTTTTTCATTTTCTCTTTTTTCTTGGTCTGCAATTCTTTGCGATATGACACCGTCCACATGCTTATGAATGACCTGCAAAAGAAACAATGATAATTTCATATTCGGGTCACTGATTTATTTACAAATTATTGTCAAATAAATAGTCAATGCCTAGAATTTATTGGAAAAAAATTACTTTTCCTTCCTTATCTTAGCTATAGGATTGTCTAAATTTCGGGCTGTGACTCAAACATTAAAAAAAAAAATTGTACCTATAACTCCTCACCTTTAAAGCCTTGCGTTCCTTAAAATAATTAGGTGTCAATGGATAAACAAAAGGATTGAAAAAGGAAAACGACCGTTCAACGACAATCCTGCACATTTCCTTAATACTCGCTATATAATCTGAATTCTTCTGATCGAGGGCATTTATTTTAACTCCCATGGCCGCTTCTATTATAAATAAAAACTAAAATATTTTTATATTGCCCACAAAAGCTGGCTTACCGCAAATAACGTCAAGTGCGTACAAGGAAACAAGTGGCGAAATATCTACGCTATTTTTACCAACTTCATTTTTCAGTTTAGTAACTAAATTATTACCGACGCTGTTAAATACAGAAATAAACTCTTGAAGAATTGAAAAATGGAACGAGGGCGTTATGACTTTTCTGTGGCTTCTCCACTTTGGGCCTAAAATCACTTGTAATGGCTCTGAAATATTAATTTGGTCTACTGACCTGTACTTGTTAAGAGTCCTTGTCCGAGCCAGCCGTCGAAAAATGTGTACTGGTTTGCCTTTTCTATGTGAGTATTGGAACTTAACAGCAATTCGCAAAATTCATAGTCTACAGTTACTATAATCCAACTAAAGGAACCATTGTGAAGGATCACCGTGTCACCGTATGTTTTTAAATACGAATTCAAATTATCCAGAAAAACTACAATAGAGTTTATATTTTCTCAAATACATTTTTCTAGTTTCTTACCAGTAGATCCTTTCACAAAATCCAACATATTCCCAAACGGAAAAATCGGTTTTGGTCCCGAAATGTTAGTCAAATATTTTGTCGTATCCTTTATTCGGTGCATAATCAAATGCAAAACAGCCAACAACAAAACAAAAGCACTTATAATGCACGCAGTGATTGTTAACATGTTGACGATCAAGTTGACACTATTTTAAAAACAATTTTCCAATAATTACGAACTTGTTTATTTAACATTAGAGTAAGAAACTTATATGAAACGTGCTAATGTTGCCAATATTCTACATTGGACTTAATTATTTATTCGTTTTTAAAATAATTGGATGTGCATTAATCTCAGTAATTATTTGCTTCCTTGAAACTTTGATCTTTTCACTTATAATTAGCACATGCTTGAAAAATATAGTAGCATTAAATCATGGCAGATGCAAAAAGTTTTATATTGGTTTTCGGAACGTACAATTTTCAGACACTTAAGAGCGAGTTATGAGCAATGAGCGACCTACTTTTTATTGAATTTAAACTAGGTAACTGAGATACGGAAAGTTCTCAATTTTATAGAATCTCTACAATCTTTATGGAATAAAAGATACTCAGGCAATGATTTTCTCAAGCAATTACTTTCCCAAGATTGTTAAAATTATTCGATCTGTACCTTTCACATCCTGTTAAGAGAAGGCGCACATTCAGAATCTATCAAATCGGAAAATTTGACTTGATTTATAATTTATTATTTGCGGGATAAACAAAACGCTTTATTTCGTTGCTGAATGGTACGTGAATATTTGATATATTTAATAATAATAATAATAATAATAATAATAATAATAATAATAATAATAATAATAATAATAATAATAATAATAATAATAATAATAATAATATTAAGAAGATGGATGGAAGGACGAAATCGACACAGAAACACTAAACAATGAAAAGCTTGATAACATGCGAATTGATGAAACATATAAATATCTGGGATATCAACAGAACACAAGAATAGATCACATGACAATGGAAAACAACTAACTAAAGAGTTCAAGAATCGTTTAACTCTAATACTAAATACAAAATTAAACTCAAAGAATCTGTTCAAAGCTATCAATACGTTTGCCATCCCGCTACTTACATATTCCTTCGGAATAATTAAATGGACAAAAACAGACCTGGAAAACATAAACATCCTCACAAGATCTAAACTGACGGGGAATAGGAAACTACACCCAAACTCATGTAAAGAGAGAATCACAATAAGCAGGAAGGAAGGCGGGAGAGGGCTAGTAGATATTCACGTACTCCATGTAAAACCTCAGATAATACTTCCACAGCAAGCCAACAAATTCAATAACAAGAATCATATAGATGGCTACAGAAAACACAACTCTACCCAGAAACAGGAGGCTTTATACTTGCCATACAGGATCAGGTGATAGCGACCAGGAACTACCAGAAATATATATTGAAAAATACAGAGTCAAGCGACACATGTAGAAAATGCCACCAACGCCAGGAAACTATTGATCATGTAGTAGGAGGAAGTGAAATACTGGCAGACACGTCATACACAGATAGACACAACATTGCAGTTAAAGTAATACACCAAGCATTGGCCCATAATTATGGCCTAATTACCACAGAAACACCATATTACCACTACACGCCAGACAGTATGAGAAGAACAGAGTTTTCAAACTCTACTACGACATAGATATACGTACGGACAAAATTGTACAGCATAACAGACCAGATCTCACTCTGATAGATAAGGTAAATCAAAACACATATCTAATAGACATAGCAATACCTACAGATAAGAACATCAGCAAAAAGTACGCAGAAAAATTTGAAAAATATACGCCCTTGGCAATGGAAGTTGAAAGAATTTGGAAACAGAAAAAAGTCCACATCATACCATTTATATTGTCCGCAACAGGCAAACACATAAGGCATTCACTCAACATCTAAAACATCTGCAGCTAGATGAAGTCATACATGAGTACATACAGAAAGCCATAATACTAAAAGCATAAAAAAAAAACCGAACTTTCCTGAAGTAGGTCGTAATTTCACTAGGTAGACTTGGTACCCACCCGTCTGCCTAGGGAGAAACCAATGAGAAACCGGTTGAATCCAAAAAACCATTTGAATAATAATAATACTTGACAAATGTCGAACGCAGACCGTCATCAAAGGTAAACATAACACCGCACGAGCTGCGGGATGGAAGGATCCTGGCACCATTACTTGAAAACAAAACCTAAAAATACCTTGTTCTGCAGCAGGAATTGAGAACTGAACACAAAATTATAAAACAATACATTTCCGGAACCTATGTCAACCATGTTACTAACATTTTAAAGGCCAAGTTAAATTCTATAAATACCTTCAAGGCAATAAACACATATGCGGTGCCGGCTCTCACCTTTGGTGTAATTAAGTAAACGAAAACTGACCTGGAGGAATTGGGACGTAAAACAAGAACACTACTTACAAAATATAGAACGGCTCACCCAAGATCTGCTATAAAAGCGTGTTAATCCCGAGAACTCAAGGTGGCCAAGCGCTTATTGATATCGAATATCTACACAAGTAACAAATCGACAATCTCCAAAAATACTTCTACTCCAAAAGAGATTCGAACCCGCTACTATGCTCCATTATCCGGGCTGATAGAAGTTATAATCCAGTAGATTTACAGTCTGCCAACGTAGATATTAACTTGCCATCTAAAACAGAACAGGTTCGTTTACGGATGGGCGCATGGAGGCAGAAGGCCATTCACGGAAAACAGCTTAACGACCTTTCTGCCGAGAATGTGGATCAGGATTCATCTAACCTGTGGCTCTCCAGGGGAGAGTTATTTCCTGAAACTGAAGGTTTCCTTATGGCCAATCAAGATATGGTTCTTCCAACTGCCAACTATAGGAAGCATGTGATGAGGGATCCCGAATTCCGAGACGATAAGTGCAGGAAATGTAAACGAGCTTCGGAGACAATACAGCACAGCACTACTGGCTGTACAATTCTAGCGTCAAATGAGTACCTGCACCGGCTTAACTGTATTGCAAAGAGAATTTCATACATCTGTCAAAACTGGTATTCCAACAATAAATTGACACGTTTTGATTGTTGATTTGAACCAATCAGATTGTAATTACGTGATAATTTGCACTAGTGCAAATTATCAGATAATTGCATACTAACTGGGTTGGAAAACTGGTGTTTTGACATTTTTTGACAAAAAATTTAAATTTTTGATTTATGAAATTCTCTCATTAAATACAACTCGTGCAATGGAAATATATTTATAATTTTCGACAAATTTGCACTCATGCGTTCACCAGCACTCAACATGTTGAGTGATTAGTCAGCGGCTTTGTTGAAAACAGATGAAAATCAGCTCTAGGCCAATCATAACTGTTGTACCTTGTGTATTCCACTTGTCGGAACAAAGCCGTTTACTAATCAGTCAACATGTTGAGTGCTGGTGAACGTGACCTTAGTCATGGAAATCCTATGCAGCTGGATGAGAACACTGAAATATCTTCAATGGAAGATACGCCTTATAAATACCTTGAGATGCTGCAAACCAACAGAATAGAGCATACACAGATCAAAAAAAAATTGATGTGAGACTGCATTCCCTGCTTAAAACACACTTTTCAAATCTTACTAAAGCAATTAACTGCTATGCCATGCCAATATTCCAATCCTTGAACATTCTTTTGGTGTCATCAAGTGGACTACAACGGAACTAAATAAATAACATTAACAGGCTTATACGCACTCGAATGAATAAATTTAGAATGCACCACCCAAGATCATCCATGGAGCGCCAAGAAACCAAGGGAGAAGAGGAATAAAGGATCTGACGTCAGCTTGCAGTGCTCAAATCCAAGGTCTGCCTAGGTGCTTGCAGCACAGAAACGGATCCTTGTTCCACAGCATGAGAATCGCCGATGAAAAGTGTACTCCACTGAATCTGAGCAACCCAGAAGATTTAACCATTAAAAGCCAAAGTGATTATGACAATAATAACAAATGGGCTGAGAAAGAGCTTCATGGCCGGTACCACAGAGATATCAACTGAGATAACGTGGACAAGCAGGCATCATTGGAATGATTGAAAGCTGGTTATCTTATGCCAGAAACTGAGGGATTTTTGATTGCGATACAGGATCGAGTGATCAAAAGAAGAAGCTAGGTAAAACACATTTTAAAAGAAAATAGCACGCATGACAAATGTCGTAAATGAACCAACAGCAAGAGACAATCGAAAACATTCTTTCAGGATGCACAAAACTAGCTGGAAATAAATATATTTAGCAACACAACAAAGCAGCTGCAATTGTATACCAGGAAATTGCGAAGAAACACTCTACTCATTGAAAGTTCAAGCCCATACTACAAATACCAACCACCGCCGGTAATAGATAATGAGATTGTCCATAATTTTTTCGAGGACCTTAGAGAGTGTAGGAAGTATACTGTAAATATAAACAATATAATAAAAAGCATTGAAATGTATACAGAAAGAGTGCGTTTATAGGCCAGGAAAGAGAGGTTGAACCTCGCAAACTCGACACAAGTTCTGTTTTATTTTTTTTCTGGTAGGACAAGGGCTGCTTATTATGGGTCTAACTTTTTCCAACAAAATTTCACCCTGGAACATCTCCTTTCATCCCCCTAAAGGTGTTTTTTTTGTGGTTTTTCCGAAACGTAGCGCTTCTGATGAGTTTTACAAAAAAATACTCTATTAGCAAATTAAAAAGGACTAAATTCTCTACAATTTATCCAGCGACAGCATATGTCTATCACCAACCCTTTAGTCGGGGTGGCATGGCGCTGTAAAGTTGAATGACCTTGAAAAAAAGATGTTTTGGATTTTTTTTTTTTTTACTGAACAGTAAAGCGAATACACCACAAACTATAAAGCAAATACTCATAAATAATTGGCCGATTTTTTGGTATATGTTTTATTTAAAAATAGTAACCCGTTTAAGATATACAGGGTGTTGAAATTTAAACAACCCCCTTCCATATCATCTGGAGGGCTAATGCTAGGCTGTTCAAATTTTCAGGGATTATTGATGTTAGAATGATATTGAAAAATTCGTTTAATGCACCCCTATTTTCCATCTGGAACCACCCCAAAAAAAATAAAATTAAAAAAAAAAATGCCTTTTTTTTCATTTTCTCGCACACAATGCCCTCCATGTGAATGGTTCAAATATTTTTTTGTGCACACCTTCGACATACGGGCAGAGACACCAAAATCATTTTTTTAGTACAACCCCAATAGACGGAAAAAAAATATTAAGGGGGTGAAATTTATTTATTTTTTTTTGGCTTTTTGTTTCACATAGGTCAGTAGCGCACTAAATAATCTTTCCAAAAATATATCTACTTATTACAACATCTCTCTGGAAAGTACCCCTGCCGCTTATGGAAGTTGTCGCAACCACTCTTTCGCGATTATTTTGTTACCTATGCATTGTATGGGAAGGAAATTTATACAAAATTGCAGACCACCATTTGCTCTACAAATAGGTTCCTAATGCATTTTTTTTTATATTTTGCAACCGTTACGCCATAGTGGCGTCCCAAAGCTCAAAAAGCGAATTCCAGTTTTATTCCATTATCTCGTCACCTATTTGCAGATTTAGCACCCCAGCCCCCCCCCCCCCAACCGAGGAGATGAGAGGAAAAAAATACATACATTAACGTGTAGTAGGCCTACTGCGGACACCACAATAAAAAAACGCACCTCTTGAGGTAGAGTACCTACATGGTTCCCACACCATTGTTGGGTGGTGTGGAAACAACTACAAGCTGCCGATGTCGCCACTGTATTTTATTGGTCGGAACATAGAGCTTAAATTGCATGAAATATAATTGGTATATACTTATTACTGTTATAATAAATCAATTAGATAGGTCCTTATAACATGAGCTGAAGACCATTGACGAAAAAAAAAAAAAATGGAGTTTGCGTGACGTTTTCCGACATTTGGGCTACCGTTGTGGCTGAAAGGTGGCAAGAACATAGAAAGTGCATAGGGCATAATGAGTAGACAAACTTCTGGCCTTCCATTTAGCAAATGAATTTTAAAGATAAAATGTATAGGTGACGAGATAATGGAATAAAACTGGAATCCACATCTAAATTGCTGAACTTTGGGACGCCACTGTAGCGTAACGATTGCAAATATAAAGAAAATGCATCAAGACCTTATTTGTAGAGCATATTATGGTGGTCATCAATTTCGTAAAATTTTCCTTCCCATAAAATGCATAGGTAACGAACTAATCGCTAAATAGTGGTTGCGACAACTTCCATAAGGACAGGGGTAGTTTCCAGAGGGATGTTGCAATAAGTAGGTATATTTTTGGAAAGCTTATTTAGTGCGCTACTGACCTATGTGAAACAAAAAGCCAAAAAAAAATTCACCCCCCGAATATTTTTTTTCCGTCTAGTGGGGTTGTACTAGAAAAATGATTTTGCTGTCTATGCATGTATGTCGAAGGTGTGCACAAAAAAATATTTGAACCATTTACATGGAGGGCATTGTGTTCGAGAAAATGAACAATAAGGCATTTTTTTTTTCAAATTTTATTTTTTTTTGGGGTGGTTTCAGGTGGAAAGTAGGGGTGCATTAAACGAATTTTTCAATATCATTCTAACATCAATAATCCCTGAAAATTTGAACAGCCTAGCATTAGCCCTTCAGATGATATGAAATTTCAACACCCAGTATATCTTAAACGGGTTACCATTTTTAAATAAAACATATACCAAAAAATTGGCCAATTATTTATGAGTATTTGCTTTATAGTTTGTGGTGGATTCGCTTCACTGTTCAGTAAAAAAATAATAATTTCCAAAACATCTTTTTTCAAGGTCATTCAACTTTAGAGCGCCACCCCAACTAAAGGGTAGGTGATAGACATATGCTGTCGCTGGATAAATTATAGAGAATTTAGTCCTTTTCAATTTGCTAAGAAAGTATTTTTTTGTAAAACTTATCAGAAGCGCTACGTTTCGGAAAAACCACAAAAAAACACCTTTAGGGGGATGAAAGGGGATGTTCCAGGATGAAATTTTGTTGGAAATTTCCCTTGTGCATATTTAACTGGAAATTTACGTCGTAATTTTCAAAAATTGACAAGTGGAAATATCCCTGGTGAGCGGGATATTTCCGGGTGCAATTTCCAATGCGACAATGCCGCGCGGCGTCCGTCGGAAACCCACCTTTAGGTTGTCATTTTTGGCATTGAGACCAGCTTTTCCATTTAAAACGCATTGATGTCAGAAATCTGTCAAAGTGTATATTTTTTGACAAACGCAATTTAAATAGGGAAGATCAATAAAAATCACTATCACAGAACATATCATCATATTTAAAATATTCGAAACAACTTATAGTAAATAAACTTCAAACTCGGGAAATTTCCTATCAAAATATAACACGTGCATAAAATATTTCCTGAAGGAAATTTTTATGCACTAGTTATATTACTACTGGAAAAAGTCAGACCAATAATAAGCAAACCTTATCCTACCAGAAAAAAAATAAAACAGAACTTGTGTCGAGTTTGCGAGGTTCAACCTCTCTTTCCTGGCCTATTACTACACTTTTCGAAAGTGCTATTAGTTTGCTATCTCAGCCTAAGAAACTATAACCTCACTTTATGGGCAAGAGTATTTGAAGGTCGACAATACCGAGAACTTTGTCAGCAACCAGAACTAAATCGGACCACATTAAGGGCATGACAGCATGGAAGCGTAAAGATTTTTTCAAAAATTAAAAATCATTCTTCCTGCGGCTACTTAGGATTTTACGTGGAACTCACCCCTAGATTCTCAATCAACATTGAACGTCATTTCTGTTGGACGACTTCACAAGATGAAACGAATCCGAAATTATATGAACGAGGAGAATTGGCATAGAAAATATTTTCACATGGTGGAATGACCTTGAAAATACCCATAATGTCATGGATTACTACATCAGCTTGAGGCACTCAATGGATGTTCTAAAATAGGAAATATATATATTTTTTTTTAAATGAACTAAATAAATATTGTATTACCTGCTCCATGTAAAATAAATAAAACTCATCAAACACAAACTTGCTTTACAAGTAATTAACAGAGTGGGTTGCACTTTATTAACATTTCTCTAATATTTGCCTCCGAGTCCTGTGTCATTTGCTCGCTTTATTTTGTTTGACTTTAACGAAATTTGAGCGGTTTGAATTTGCGAACTAAATTATTCAACTACATATAACCAGTTGAATTTGTTTGCTAATTATTTATTATATATTTTCCGTTTCCCAGTTTTCAGTCTCTTTCAGCATGCTAGTCTTCTGGTTTTAGGTTTCTCTCCGCCTTCTGAATGTCACTCATCTTCTTTTTTGTAGATTCCCACTTTAATTCTCATATATTTTCATGCTTCAAAAAGTATTTTGTAGGGTGGGAGTGCAATGCAACACACGGTGCTTATATATCAAATAAATCGACACGGCACCCTCAGCATGCCTTCTGACATAATGCCAAAGAACTTTGGTTTGCTCTTCAAAACAATGATTCCCGACCGAGAGCTACTGAAGGCAGACCTCTGCTGGTCCACCAGGTGGCTCTAAAACCAACCATGTAGTCGGAGCAGGGGTATAGGTATGGCGAGACATCTAGACTGGAAATTTCAACCATCCAAATTCCAGGCAAAATTGCAGGCCATCGAACTTGGCGTGAAAAAAAATATTTACTGATAGCCAAGCTGCGCTGAAAGCATTGGTATCCATATGCTGTACACCGAAAACATGGAGCTGAAAACAAGTCCTGAATCAGCTTAGGGGAGAATAACAATGTTCCACCAGTCTGGATACCAGGACATACCTGACAACAAGGCAACAAAAAACCGGATCAATTTGCAGAAGTTAAATCTGAGGTAAACTTCATTGGACCGGAACCAGTACTAGGGATAGCCCTAAATACGGCCAACCACGTAATCTCGACCTGGACCAATATAGATGCCAAACAATACTTTGAGAGGTTACCAGGTATGAACCATGCAAAAATATTCGTACTCAATACAAGGATTAACGAGATTCCCACTGTTCCTACCCACATTACCACCGAACTGTTGTGTCTACCATCTCACCATAGGGAAAGAGCTCACGAGCAATCCCAGAATTCTGGCAAAGTTCCTGAGCTTCTCTCCAGAAAGATGGTAGCGATATCGTCTCGTCCTTCGTCCTTATAGGGCCACACATCAAGGCTGCTTGGGGGGACTGACAGTTTATTCGCTACACAACTATACCTACTGACCCTTATGCCTTATCCAGAGGAGCTTTCACAACTAGAGATACTGGCGCTAGAAAACGATAACGCTGAAGGTACCTAGAGTGACTTTCCCAACGGAGGTACAGGCACTGAAGATACTCGAGTCCCGAGGAGATTGCCCAACTAAAGGTACCGGCGCTGGTTCAAGTCTGCCTTGTAAGCGGCTCGCATGACAATCTATATCCGTTCCTTTTTTGTCTCATCATAATAACCCAGGTTAACACCGTCCTGTGTTTTGTTGATTTGTAATAAACTCATTATTTAATTCATGTACATTGCGTTATGTCCCCAGTCATGCTCGTGTGTTGACAATAAATTGATATAAATTCTTATTGTATCATAGGTGAAATATATACTATATGAACATCCCAACAAATGTAGATACCGGAAAAATACCATTGCAACTATAATATGTATAGCGGCAGTTGTACATGCCAAGTAAATGGCTATTTATGACAGCGATTACATTCAATGGCATTAAAGAAGACATAGGGGTACTAAATGATGGAATATTCCAGATGTCCGACAAGAAGATAGTGAGAAGAGAGGAGAAGCGGAAAACTTACATCTACAAATAAACCCAGATCTACTGTACATTTCTAAAGCAGAGTAAATGAAATTCCGAGTAAAATTCTGTCAAACTACAAAAGATCATAATATATGCGAAAAAGAAGGAATATTTTATAATCATTTTAAAGTATACACCGAACGCGGCTTGAATATATAATCCTTTATGCTTATGCTAAAAGTTTCTCAGAGAATATAACCTATTATACTAAAGTTTGTTCACCTTTTCTGTTGTTGAACGTCAAAGAAGAGTTTGCATAATAGCCCACTTATAAACACCGCCTTATAACGAACTTCAAGTTAATTTGCCAAGTCATAAATATGCCAAAAATTATCAAAGACTTAAAACATTTATCCGGTGTCACACTCGAATATAATGGTATTCCTAAACTAAAATTGTATTTTATTAACTGAAACTAAACTAATATAAATATGGATAAGGCGCAGCGCCATATGAGCCTTATTTATGTGGAAACTTTAGAGTTTCAACAAGTTTAGTGGCTCGTAGATGTGAACGTGTACGCGCTGTTGAAAATTTAAATTAAAGTCTGCTTATG
Organism: Ceutorhynchus assimilis; assembly: GCA_917834065.1. Classification (NCBI taxonomy): domain Eukaryota; kingdom Metazoa; phylum Arthropoda; class Insecta; order Coleoptera; family Curculionidae; genus Ceutorhynchus; species Ceutorhynchus assimilis. Next base: position 14,540,172 of record OU892287.1, read on the forward strand.
GCTCTTTCGAGATAAGATTTTTTTTTAAGGCTGAATTTTTTTTTTTTTTTTTTTTTTTTACGGATATGCGCACTCGCAAGGAAATGTCCTATCACGCTCGAGAAGCGGCAAGTGCGCTGATATTTTTCCGTATTCAATGATTTTCAACTTTTTCAATTACAAAAAATTCTAAACACGGGCGATATACTGGAAAATTCGGAACAAAAGTCCATTCACGAGAACCGGGCAGGTGTATATCGAGATTTTCGCAATTTAACGAGGACAGAATCTAATCGAGGACAATCAGAGAGGTTCGGTTGAAGTTAGTCGTTACGGCAGATTGTTCGCAAATTGAAAATGACGAAAGTCTCGTTAATAGCATCCTATTTTACCCCTGAAATGATCAATATATTTCTTCGTACATTGTGTCCCATTTTATTTTAAATACATTGAAACTAAATAACGTTGGTTTTATAACATAAATCACTCCGGTCCGAAATATTTCCAGGTTCTTTTTTGGATGAAAGCTTAGTGAATAATTGCCTCTAAAGATTTACGACCGAGGCGAACACAATTTTAAAGAATTAGTAAGTACATTAGTAAGCTTTCGACGCTAAACAAAATGCAGAGGAAATTAAATACTCCTCGATTTGGACGAGATTTGATATTTTTAATGGACATCCGAAATCTTCGTGTTTGGGCCCGAGTCGCAGTATTTAATTACTTTTTATAACACAAAAAAACGCAATCGTTTTTAATGGGAAAAAACGTATTTATTCAGGGTAATTAAAATGAACGTTTTATTAAAATTATTGACGTTTGCCATGAAAAAAAAAAATATTACATAAAGAACTGGAGTAAAACACACAGTCTATCTTCACTCTTTATTTTACAAAAATAATCAGTTGGAAGGGGGGTTGTACATGTTTCGGATCTATCATAGATCCATCATCAGCATAAGTTCTACAAGTTACAAAAATATGGGAGTTATGGTGAGGGGCTGGGGTGTATACATCAAAAACTTACCAAATGGCACAGGGAAAATATGGTCATATACGACATGCCTAAGTATAATAATTATACATAAAAATATAAGTGTTCATGCTGTTATCAGCATAAAGTTGGTGGCTAAAGCCGCATCCAACACAGAACATATTTACAAAACTGGAATAGAGGAAGCTTGTGAGTACGATTTCAAAAATTACGTCAAAGTTTCAACTTACCAAAGGTGAAGATTGAAAAAATTATTTTATTAACATTAGAAAAATAGGACTGCCACACAAACACAGAATATGCCTATAGGAGGCGGAATTCTGGACGCTCATCTGTACTTCTGGATGTTAGTGGGTGTTAGCTTTTAGTTGTTAATCAAATTTCAAAAATTTACTTAATGAAAAATCGTGCTGTCTGCACGAGGAGTAAGAATGTAATGGAGATGAGGAAGAAGATGGTGGCAGGAAATTAGTAAAATTTGCTGCATAAAAAACCTGACAATTCCAGAAATCAAACCAAGTAGCTCCCTCTTACGACCAAAAGCCAAACAATCATAGTTGGATACTAAGTTACACATCCAAAAACAATAAAATATGTTGTAAGCAATAATGAGTGTGACAAATTAAACTAAATTAAATTGAATAATATCATTACAAAAGGGATAATCAGAGTTTGACTATTGAATATTAAATTTTATATTTTTAAAAGGTTCATAAAAGGAATTATACTCCGGTGGGTAGCGTCACCTAACACGAACAGACAAAGGTGCAAGCGGTGGTTGAATTTGTCTACTAGGGAACCCTACAAAAACTAGCGTGGTACCGCTGTGACAGGTATATAGATGGCGGCGCCCAGGACTGAAACCAAGAAGAAATCTTGAAAGAAAAGAAGTAAAAGAGTGAGGTTAAACATTGTTGTTATTGACCAAATATGAATTTAGGTTGAAGTATAGGAGAAACCAAGAGAATTGAAAAACTTCAAGCAGGAAAAATGGATTTGATCATTCACACAGGTTTTTTGAGAATTGCGCAAGGCTTTGTTGATTTCCAGGATTTCGAGTAAGTTCATAATGCGTCCCTTTTCACAGTTGTGTAAAACTACAACATCTTTTTCAGGGTCGAAAGAGTGTTTTTCTTTAAGAATGTGGTCCGAAAAGCTAGATTTACTCTGGATAAGGTCTATAGGAACTGAAGAATGTTTTCCAATTTCTCTAACATGTTCGTTGACTCTTAGGGATATCCTTCTGCCGCACTGGCCAACATAACAGACAGTACAACCAGGCTGTGAGCAGTTTAAACAATATACTCCCGATTTATCCAATAAGGGAATTCTGTCTTTTGAATTAACTATAGAAGAGCCAAGGGAGTTTTGGGTTTTGAAACAGATATTAATGTTGTATTTGTGGAATAGACTTTTGATACTATGTGAAATTGGGCCCAAGAAGGGTATGGAGAAGAACTTATTTGTATTGTGGTCTGGTGGTGAAAAAAGATTTTTATTGAGTACTGATTTATTGAAATGTTTGTAGAATAGTTTATTAATAAAATTTGAAGGGTAGCCATTGGCTGTTGCTATTTGTTTAATAATGTTCAACTCTCTGTTAAAGTCCTCTTTAGCCATAGGGATTGAAAAAAGTCTATTGAAAAGGGCATTAAAGGCAGCAGACTTTTGGTTATATGGGTGGTTAGATGAAAAAGGAATCACAGTGTCTGTGGTGGTAGATTTGCGGTAAATAGAAAAGGAGAGTTTATTGTGAGTTCTAGACAACGATATATCCAAGAAGGGTATAGAACCATCCTGTTCCAATTCCATAGTAAACTTTATAGAAGGGTGTAGTGTATTTAAAAAATTCTTGAATAGGTTCAGCTTGTCAAGGGTGTTATTATAACAAAGAATGATGTCATCCACATATCTGTAATAAAAAACTACATCAGAGTAAAAATCACTCAATCTGATGCTCTTCTCTAGATTATCCATAAAAATTTCGGCTAGAAGTGGAGACAGGTTGGAGCCCATGGCGAGTCCATTATTTTGTCGGTAGAAGGAATTGTTGAATTGGAAAAAATTTTGTTTAAGAACAAGGTCCACCAAAGACAGGATGTATTCTGTGACATCGTGGGTGAAATTGTGGAATAACAGAAGGTTGTTAACAAGTTGTAAGCAATCATCTGGAGGTACACTAGGAAAAAGGTTGGTGACATCAAAAGACACGAGAATCGCATTGTCAGGGATGAATATGTCCTTAACTAAAGATGTCAAGTGTTTGGAATTTTTTATGGAGCTTGAACTGGTGAAATTTGTTGAGTTTAAAATAAAAGAATTCAAGAATTTTGACAATTTGGCGCAGGGGGAGTTGAAATAAGAAACCACTGGTCTTATGGGTATGTTTGGTTTGTGTATCTTTGGGAGGCCATACAAAAGGGGTGTACTAGGATTCATTAAATTGAGTTTGTACTTATTGGTACCAAGTTCCAGAAGTATGTCATTTCGATCATTGAGATGTTTTCTTAATTGGGTTATGAATTTTTGGGTGGGGTTATTGTTAAGCAGGGAAAAATCACCATTCTCAAGGAAATTGGTTACTTTGTCAACGTAAGCATCTCTGTCTAGAATTACTATGCAATTGCCCTTATCAGCCTTGGAAATGATTAAGTTTTTATTTTTTATGTTGGTTTTTAACAATTTGAGGGATTTATTGAGAGAACTGTTTTCTTCATTATCTGTGTGATCATTATGGTTGTAGGAATCATTCAAGAGAACCGAAATTCTAGATGAAATCATGTCAGGGTCATCAATTCCAGAAGCCTCTAAAGTGCTTTGGCATTTGACAGCAAGCATTTCAAGATCACTAGAGTTAGTGCCTTTGTAGAAGTTGAATTTAAGACCAAGAGATAGCAATTTTTCTTCCTTGGTGGATAAGTTATGTGAACTCAGATTAAGAAATCTTTTATGGAATTGAAAAGGTGTGTCATCAAAGTGGTCGCTGGGGTTTTCGTTAGAGTGATTAAATACGTTTTCGAAAATTGAGTTGTCAAAGGAAAAAGAGGAATTACCCAAGTCATCGTTCCTAGGGGCCACAGATGGTAAAAAGGTACTGTTGTGCACAGTCGGTAGGTCGCCAGTAGGTATAGAGTTATAATTATTAGAGTGGTATAATGAACATTTCTGTTTTTGCAATAAGGAATTAAGCTTGTTTTTAACTTTGGAAAATTTGTCCGCACCCTTATCTGAAACGTAATCGAGGACGCCACTCACCAAAGCATCCCACTCCGCCGGGTGAAGCAAAAAGGAGAGGCGGAGATATATTAATTTGAGTTTTTGTTCAATTAAGCTAAGCTTGAAATAGTGTTTCTTGACTTCCTCTTTAATCCAGATTCGTGTAGCTGCTTGAATTGCTTTTTTCGACGACGACGATCTTATTCTGGTGTGCAATGAGATGTATTTCGGGGTTAGGTGTTTTCGTAGGCATTCATTGTTGAACCATATGTCGATCTTGGCAAGTTTCCTCTTCAGCATATTTTCCTTGTATTGGCGGACTAGTGTAGCTTGACCAGCAGTTGAAATTTTGAAATAGTAGTCCATGTCTCACAGTGAAGAGAATAGTTAAAGAACTGGAGTAAAACACACAGTCTATCTTCACTCTTTATTTTACAAAAATAATCAGTTGGAAGGGGGGTTGTACATGTTTCGGATCTATCATAGATCCATCATCAGCATAAGTTCTACAAGTTACAAAAATATGGGAGTTATGGCGAGGGGCTGGGGTGTATACATCAAAAACTTACCAAATGGCACAGGGAAAATATGGTCATATACGACATGCCTAAGTATAATAATTATACATAAAAATATAAGTGTTCATGCTGTTATCAGCATAAAGTTGGTGGCTAAAGCCGCATCCAACACAGAACATATTTACAAAACTGGAATAGAGGAAGCTTGTGAGTACGATTTCAAAAATTATGTCCCCTCGCCATAACTCCCATATTTTTGTAACTTGTAGAACTTATGCTGATGATGGATCTATGATAGATCCGAAACATGTACAACCCCCCTTCCAACTGATTATTTTTGTAAAATAAAGAGTGAAGATAGACTGTGTGTTTTACTCCAGTTCTTTAACTATTCTCTTCACTGTGAGACATGGACTACTATTTCAAAATATTACATAGTTATTCCCGGGTCATGGAACATGAAATTCCATGGAGTGGGTGAAATATATTTTCCTCCTCGAAGGTGGTGAAAAACGAGTTGACATAAACAATCTGTATCTGTAAGTTTGAGGTGTGATATGCCACACTAGGGCTATTGTCCGCCTTCACAAGAGGAGAGATCATCCTTAGCTCGCCATCCAGCCTAGTGATTCAACGTAGGCGATGACGTCGCCTCTGATATCTTCTAGGGATTTAAGTATTGGCGGAAGAGCAGTACAGTAACAAATAATGTGCTCTTCTCTTCTTTTTTATTACAAACCCTACACAAGGGTGTGGTGGTAAGATGCAACCTGAATAAGTGTTTGTTACAATGACCAGACAAGATGCCCGTTGCTAGGCGTAGCCTTTTTCTGGTCAAGCGTGTGTCTGGCTCGCTGCAGCTTTATCTGGAAGGAAAATTACCGATGGTACGTCTACACTGTTCATAGGCGACGTCATCGCCTGCTTTCTGTATTCTCTGATATGAGAGTTCCAAGTTCGTTTTGGTATTTGCTATTTTCATGTTAGAAAATAATGAAAAAAGTATTATTGCGATCTTTAAATTGCTTGGATGTGAATCAAAATCTTTTCTGTTCGTTTACCTTCTTCTTTGGTGCACTTTCCATCGAGATTACACAACTCTTGGCTTACCGGTAACGTTAATTTCGATTTTTTCGCGGTAGAAATTATTTTTTAATTTTAGAGAAGCGAGTAAGGATTGCGGTTGACATGGCGAAATCTTGTACCCATGTGTTCCTTTTCTCGAGTACGGAACTGCGCGCATGCACCTTTTATGGGCTAGCGAACGAACGTTATTTTTAAATTTAAATATTAATATTAAGAACATAGAAATCATTGATATTGAATAAAAAAGTTTAATTTAATTTTTAACAGTATTTAAGAGTCTGGGTGCTGGCGATTGACCAGTTTCCTCAAACCACCTGAAGTTTCTCATTTCCTCCATTCGTTTTTTGCTTAAAATTTCCAAATAAATATCCAAAAAATAATTATCTTTTTGTTTACACATTTCCGATTCCTGTAATAACTGAAGTTCAAAACAAAATGGTACCATCGCATCAAAAGTTTCCGTTTATCCGATTAAAAACGAAACGAGCTCATTATCAGTTTAATTAACCTTTGTACACTTAAATTGTACGCCACTACCAGATGGCCCCCGTTATTTGCATTCTCTAAATTTTCTAAATACAACGGAGCCGGGGGTAGAAATTTTAATTAACGGCGAAGCCCTTTTTCGAGTTTTAAAGCAAAAGTAGAAGCCAACTCTGTTTTTTTCGAAGTTTCAGTAATTTCCAGGATGCAGGCATGCGAATATTTTATTTAGGATGTGTCGGCATAGAAATAAAACTAACTAAGCTAATGAATAAAGAGAAAGCTGCTTTAAATTGTTTAGGAGCCTCTTAGCGAAATACTCGCTTTTCAAAAAGAGTTGGAAACAAAATAAACAATTCGCAATTTAGCGAGTAAGTAAACGTTAAAGGTGTAGGTACTTATGCACATACCATTTCGCTTGTTTAAAGGCTGGTGCTCGGGAAAGATAGTCCTATTGTTTGAAATAAAAGCGTTGAATGGCGAAAAGCGAAATCTGAAATTCAGGAGTTTTCGTTTGGTGCTGCATAAATTACATGCCCGATGGGAAAAGCTCAAAGGATTTCCAGCCAGGGTCCATTTTACGATGCAATTTTTTTTATTTCTATATATGGGAAACTTATTTTTGTCACGCAAATTGAAGTGAATTTATTCCGAACCGCATTTAAATATTCTAACTTTTGAAACCGTTAAAAGTCAAAATGAATTTGGCTCACGTAGCAAAAACAAAGGGCCAAAAAATGCATTAAAAATAGTTTCAGTTTGAGATTCTGGTTTTAATACCGTTTTTGCTCTGCTGGCGAAAGAAACTTTTCGCTAATTAAATTTTCCATTCGCCTTTTGTAGTTTCGTAAAATGTGGAAAACAGAATTAACGGCCGGACGTGTTGACTTGAAGCAGCAAAATTTTACTTTAGACTAAATAATTCAAGCACAAAACTGTGGCAGGTATCACCAATTGATAGCACGGCAATAAGAGTAATTAAACGATCTATCCCCTATAAAATTTATCTTCAAGAATTGCAGATTATCATGCCAAGAAAAAGGAATACAGCTCACAGGTAACATAACAATTTACACCCTTCACTTTGCAAAGGATAAAAAAGATCTCGTATTTATGCCAAGAAAACTCTCCGACGAATATGAAAACTGGCTGAATCTTAGAAAAACGAAATATATGTGTACCTATTGGCGGAGAGTCAAGTAGGCAGAGGAAAATCAATTAGATATCGATACTATTAAGAACAAAGACTCTATGCTCAGTTAGAGTATCCAGAATAGATAGAGTAAAGACCAAGGGATAATAATGACTCAACAAAAACTGTTAGAGCCGGCTCGACAATTCAAGCATATCCTGAGTATAGGCAATACCTACAATAAAAGTTCATTTTTTTGTTTGAACTTTTATGCTAGGTATAGCCTATACTAAGGATATACTTGAACTAATTCTCTCCAGTCTGAAATGCTGAATCGAATTCATCACTGTCATTTAGGCATGAAAAAAGTTATCCAATTAGCCCAAGAATCTTTATTTTGACCAGGAACGAGGCAACACGTTAGAGATAAAATTTCCTTACATCATCAATGTTTAACTTATGCAAACTTTCAAGTGAAAGAACCTTTGAACCTTTGCTGCCTTGGAATAAAATGTCTTGTGATATTTTTGTACTTTATGGTAAAAAGTATCTTCTTACAGTGGATTATTATTCAAAATATATTGATGAAGTTGAAGATTTGAATAATAATACCATTAGTTGCTCAATAATTAAACATCTCAAGTCAATGTTTTCTCGTCATGGATTTTCCCTTACTTTCATAAATGATGGAATTACAATCAAGAGAATTAGGAAATTTTTGTAAACAATGGGAATTTGAACATGTTATCACATCACCTACTAATCCTCAGTCAAATGGTGTGGCAGAGAGAAATGTGCAGACAGCTAAAAATATGCTTGAAAAAGTTTTGAATAATGAAAATGATATACAAATGACTACTTTATTATAGAGCTACCCCCATTTTTGATTATATATCACCAACAGAATTACTTGTGTTAAGAAAATCAGGAACTAACTTGATGATAACCAAAAATTAATCTAAACCTAAAATTTCTACAACATACAATACATCTGTCATTACAAAAAATCAACTAAAGCAACAAAAATATTATAATAAAGGTAAACGAATGTTTCTGAAATTAGTTTGAATGAAAAACTTTATATTCAGAGAGAACCTTAGGGTGACTGGTTTCCTGGGTTTGTATTAAAAAAAGTTAAAAATTTTGTGGACTTTTTACCCATTGCTAATATTTAAAGTATTGTAAGAGTTTAAACATTAAAGTTTGGTACAGTTATTCCCAGATCGACTTCTTTCGTTAGCTTCGAACCATCTGTATGACTGTGTACCACAATGATACATTTTCCGCTTGCGGTAGCTTTGCGTTCTTCTATGATTGGCATTCTTTTACAACCACTTCTTATGGAATTTCAAAGTCCATTGATGTTATCGATCTGGTGGTTTACTTTGGCATTTGAGCCCTTAATTCAAACAACAGGTACGACAGGTAATATCTTTTACTCCATTTCTTTGAAGCATATGCTCGCAAGTTAAAGGTCTTCATTATTCATATTGATATGAAATAAATGCTTCTACTCCTACCTTTTATTTGAAGCTTTTGCTTATACTTCCACCGTTTGCTTAGAAGTAGATGCTCTATTTTTATTCATACGGCTGACATAAATTCAATAATGAGTTTATTACAAATCAACAAAACACAGGACGTTATTAACCTGGCTAATTATGATGAGACAAAGGAGGAACGAATATAGATTGCCATGCGAGCCGCTTAAAAGGCAGACTTGAACCAGCGCCCGTACCTTAGTTGGGAAAGCTCCTCGGGACTCAATTCCCCACAGTACCTATACCTCCAGTTGGGAAAGCCACTCTAAGTACCTTCAGCCTTATCGTTTTCCAGCGCCAGTACCTCCAGTTTGGAAAGCTCCTCTGGATAAAACATAAGGGTCAGTAGACACAGTTATGTAGCGAATGAACCGACACACCCTCAAGCAGCGTTGACGTGTGGCCCCTTATAAGGACCCTAGCGTAAGAAGGGTCATGCATGCTATATGGTTAGGATATATGTAAGAGACGTTTTGGGCAAATATATATCTATCTACTTTTTATGCTACTTGAGCGAGTTTCTGTCAATCAATCCCCATGTCACCCCTGTAAAATTTTGCTTTGAAAAAACGTATTTATCTTGGTTCTAACAGCACCATCTAGTATCTTCTTCCTCAATTTCCGAATGTCCAGCTTTCCTAACGATTTTATCCAGCTCATAATTTCCATCATTGTATTGATCTTTAAGTTTCCTGTTTGTGGAGCCATCTACCGGTCTTCGAGTAGAAAAATCAATAAGAAGAGGACAACTTTAGCTAACAGTGTATTGATTTACTAAAAGAATTTTGACTATACCCTGCAAGGGGGAGCTAAATTTTAAAACGAATAGGTGTGGGAAAATCGAGCTTGATTCACATTTTCTTTAGAGCTTGCTTTTCTGGAAAAAAAAGCATATTTTAATAGGAAAACTAAAATTTGCATTGGTTTGTAAGATAATGCATAAAATTTAAAAAATTGTAAGAAATAGTGAACTGTATGATAAAGTTCGGAAAGCGATAGGCAACCTTAAAGGTTGGGTAAAAGTCCAAAGTTAAGGTCCTTTTGCTTTGCCCTGTAATGAATCCAAACAACAGCCGAGATAGCAAAAGAAAAGAAAAAAATTGCTTCAATAATTATTATGCATTGTCCACTATTCTAGTCTTAATAACGAAGACCTGCTAATAAAATCACTAACATTTAATTTCACTTGCAGAGGAAGAAAGTGAATTACATCTATTTATTCACAACTTACCCGACCATGATACACATTTTCAATCCTTGCTGCATTATTCCTTTCTCATTCTAATTATATAAAACTCTAAAAATGAGAAATGCCAGGCGTAAAATTTCCCATTAAATTATCAATTTGGTGAGGGTTAAAAATTATCGCGCAGAATAAATAGGGTCGGTTGACAATATAAATCGCCCTTTTGTGCCGCCGAGTTAATTAATACTCAACCACCGGAACGGGTATCCGTTTCCCTTCTTATTTTTCTAATTAATTTTAATTTGAACTCCTTTTTTGTTGTTTGTTAATAATACGAAAGCCAGTTTATTGTTACAGAAAATACGACAGGACCAGCACATTTTGAAGCATTGAAAAGATAAAAGTGGAAGACAAAAAAAGCCCACTTAATTTTTGTGTAAGGGGCCTTGTCGAAAAGTGCCATGCCTTCAAATTTAACACAGGAAAAAAAATGCTTTTTGAGAAAAAATGTTTTTTTGCTTCGGCATGGCACACGGTTGAATTAAATATAAATATTTGTCTAGTTTTTTGATGCATTGTTAGACTTGTCACAAGACTCTAAGTAAATTATTCCAGGAATAAATTTACCGTCAGCGACAAACTTGCAGGCAGGTTCCTTTTGAAAGCAAAAGAAAATTTAGTGAGTTGCTTAGGAAAAATGGGTTCTTAAAGGGCTGGGACATGAAGGATGCAATTCCAAAAACTCCCAGATAATAAAAGGTCGCCTGACAGAGCCTGACCCAGGTTTCCTCAAGCCGAAGGGGCTCATCTGGTACGCAAACGGGTCGTTGATGGTAGATGGTGCAGGTGCTCGTGTATATGGGGAGAGACCTGCCAACGGTATACTAAACTGACATTTACGCCATACAGGTATGTGTGGAGAATCTTCAGAGAGGTTACTCGGGCAAGCATATTCATATATGCAGCGATAGTCAAGCTGCACTCCGAGCCCTTTGCTCAGATAAGATCAACTCAAGGCTCATGCTTGACTGTATGACAGACCTAGAACTACTCAGTGAAATCAACAAGGTCCCGAATCATACGGACGGTAACGAGGAAGCGGACAAGCCTGAACGTGTATATATTCCGGTCGATCTATCAGCTAAGACTGTTCAGGTGGCCGGAGGAAAATCAAAAATATGGTCGTTCATCCGGCCGGCCTGACGTACTCAAGTCTGAACATGTGTATGGCCCGGTCCGCCTGTCGGGCCGTTGGGATATCAATTCAGATAGTTTCAGTAGTGAGCAGTGAGCTTAAGCCATATCACGCGAAATAGAAAACAAATGGTTGCAGTCAGCTTTTCGTGAGGTGGGATTGTTTCTCCCATTATAGTATGTTTTCTTTCTATCAAAAGCGGTACCAATGATAAAAGCTGCAGATATATATATATATATATATTCATCCATACGTAGATAATTGTGTCAATCCTTTGAAGCCAACTTCAATTCATTAAGCAAATTCACATGAGCGAATGAGCGCCTTTTTCTCAACCAATCTTTTTTATCAAGAGCGACTACTAAATCAAAAAATGCTGAAAACGCGTCATCGTCATAGAGGTCATGATAATCGAGACTGAAGAATATTTCAGATTCGCCTGAACATTTGGAGGGTGATCAGTCCATCCGGCGACGGGCCTTCAGGTGAACTGTTCAGTTCGAACTGACAGGCCTACCGGACCGTGTGTAGCCGGCTTTCATTTCTTTCGAGTATCAGATTAAAATCGACGTACTTTAACTAGGAGGCACACAGGCGTCCTGACGGACACTAGGTGGCAGATACCACCTGCACTAAATCGGACTCAGTAATGAGACGTAATGCAGGTTCTGCAGCGGAGTAGATGAAACTACCAAGCATATGGTCTGCGAATTTGACGCCCTCGTCAGTCGCAGACTACGATATCTCTGATATTGTTTTGGGAATCCTGATGAAATGAAGCATGTCCGACTTGAGCGTGTATGCACTTTTTATTGTTGCGGATCCCTAAGGAAGGACAGAGCTGAATCGTAGGATTTCAATAGTAACAAAATACGTTTGATAGATTATTCATACTTTGGGTTGGATGAAATAAAAGTGTCGGTTCAATTTTACAACCTATTTTAATGATTACAAACGAAGGCAATAATGGTGGACGGACAAGTGTCTCGAGAGGTCGACCCGTTCCGATTCTCCCACTTCTCGCTCTTACATCCGCTCCATCGTCACGAGTCGATGAGTACCTACATAGATTTTTAAATATGTATAGGTTTAGATAATTTAATGATACTTAAAGTATTCATCAGCTTGACAGAACAAGGTAAGTTAAGTCACTCTTGAATAGATTCATCACTAATTGGAAGAGGACACACTTTAACGATGCCTTCTTTCAAAACATTACCACTTGAAGTGCGCACACTAACCACATGAGCCGTCATTGCCGGGGTGAAGTTCTTGGATTCTAGCAGTGGTCCATCTGGATGATGGATTATTTTCATCATTTAATAAGACCAGAGATCCCTTGAGTTTTTCATTGTTGGTGTTGAAGCGCCACTTGAAGCGTTCATGGAGCATATGCAGATATTGTTCTGGCCATCTACGCCAAAAATGCTGCACCATTGACTAATTGACTGTAGCATTTGGTATCTATTGAGTCTGTTAATCGACGTTGTTTGGAGGTCAACATCAGGAACCATATTCAAAGGACGGCTTATGAGGAAGTGTCCGCGAGTGAGGGTTTCAAGGTCGTTGGGATCATCAGTAATTGGTAGGAGAGAGCGCGAATTTGATACCGCCTCCACCTGAACCACGAATGTGTAAAATTCCTCATAGGTGAGGGGGTTTTTGTCGGATACTACTCGATGCAAGTGGTGTTTGAAGGATTTTACCACACTCCCATAATCCCCCAAAATGTGGAGAAGGAAAGGTCTGGAGGGATGGAATGGAATTTCAGTTGTTGTATGTGTGTTATTAGTAAACGAGTAAAAGTATGTGTTTTGGGTAGAAGTATAGGGTGTTTCGCTTAATAGGCAAGATTCGAGTATTGAAGCGGACCGCCGACTCGCAAAACTCCTGTTTAGTCAATGAATGGGTTCAAGGATTTTAATTGGCTGTGGTTTTACACAATTTTTTGTTTTTAAATCTCGCATGTCATTGGAAAATGATTCAACTTGAATTATTTTGACAAGAGTAGTTGAAGCATTTTCACGTTCGAGGGGGTTCAATTGTCCGATTATGTTTGATTAATTTTAAATTTTGGATGATCCTGAGACAATAGGCAGTTACATTTATCAGTTTATCATAATCTAAACTCTTCGAAAAGTGAAAAGCTAGAATCAGCAGTTGTGAGAACAATTGATTTAGGGTTTATTTCTAAAGTTTGAGGATCGATTTTTTTGCGTTTAAAGTAAGAAATATGGGTATTGTCAGGCCAAAGTTCTTCAGGTTGAGAAAAAAATGATGGGCCGTGCCACCATAAGGAGCATGATTTGGGGTCTTGGGGACTCATACCGCGGGATATAATATCTGCATCAGGGTTTTGTGTGGTGCAAATGTGGTACCAAGAATTAGGATCGGTAATTTATTGGATTTCAGAAATCCGGCTACAAACTTAGGTTTTTAATTGTTTGGGTTCGAGCATAACAGAAAACAATGGTTGAATCTGTAAAGTAACACACCTTACTTGGGTAACAACTCAAGGTTTTAAGAAGTTTTTGTTCAAGTTATAGAAGCGTCTCAAAGTTGTTTGAAAAGAGTCTTCAAGTTTTGAAATATTAGGTTTGAGAGGGAGATTTAAGATAAATCTTCCAGTAGGATCCCGGAGTGTTATCTCCTTGAAGTGATTTTCGCACTCGGTTTCCTCTTGGGAGTATTTACTTGGAAATACTTGTTCAGTGGTTTATTCAGAATTCCAAAATGACTCTAAGCAATTCTGAAGGTTGTTGTGATTATTGTCAATGATGTTGGTACATTTTAAAGAGTTCCAATTTGTAAATTGGTTATTTGTGGTTAATAAGGAAATACGGCCACTTATTACCCATCCTAGCTTTGTTTCTTGAAGAATAGTTTTTTTTTTTGCCCAATTTAATTTGACCGGAATTGGGAAGATTGTAGAAAACTCCTGCGGCTAGACGGACATCTATATCGGCATGATTTAAAAATCATGATCAGCTAAAGGAAAATTATTCGGTATCATTACTATAGACATAGTCATAGGAAATTGAGGGATTTTTTCAGTGATTTTATTCATGAGCAAAGCTGGTAAGGCAAGTGAAAAATTATTATGGAGTGATTTAATTTTGAATTCAGTACGTTTGGAAACATTGGTAGAATTTTGACTGATACCAGAGACTGACATTTTGATTTTAGCTTGTCGAATAAATTCTGCATAATAAAGTTTGATTGGCTTCTATTGTCCAGAATAGCCTTACAAATTGCTTGCTTCTGGTTTTTATCAAATACTTGGATAAAGGCGGTTGAGAGTAAAATAAAGGAATTGTGATTAACATTTGAGCAATGGAAGTTTTGGGAACTTGTTGAAGCATCATGCATGTTATTGTATTATTTTCGTTAGGTTGAGTGGTAGTAATATTGGTTGTGGAAGTCCTTGGATGTTTATTATTGGTGTGATTGCTAACAGGGCCTTGAGGGTTTGAGGGTTTTGATTGATGGGGCTGCATATGCAGAAGTGAATGATGATATACTGCTGATGAGAATACTCCCCACTCTTTACGACTAATATAGTCTAATTTTAATGTGAGTGAATAAATTCAAATGTTACACCACTGGTCTACGGGTTCGCCTAAATTTTGTAGCGAATTATAATTATTTTGGAAACCATCTAAAAGTTTCCTGAGGTTAATCTGAGAGTCTTCTTTGACTTGGTTTAAATCGAAAAGGCATTTTAAGTGGGAGAGTGTTATAAGCGTCTCATGTTTAATTTCAATTTTTTGAGTTTCATTAGGTTTGGCAGCTTTAGATTTAGCTGCTTTAAGCATTTTGGAGGCTTATAAGGTGTTACAAATAAACCTCGTTATTTGTACTTCAAGATATCTAGAACCTAGGGTCGTGGAATTCAAAAAATTAAGATAAAATATAGCCCCTTTATGTGCAAATGAAACCACTCAAAATCTAACAAACTATAATTTTACTTTGTTTACAATGTTATGTAGTAACATGTAGTAACAGTCAATGTTACTTTCTGTAAAATTTTACAGTTGAGAGCTTGGTTGTTCTGGTGAATCTGATACAGTGTACCGTTCCAATCAGGAGCTCTTCGTGTTGTTTCCTGTATCCAGGAAAGAGGATAGATTGCTGAGGTGACGTCACTCCAGCTGATCCAGACTCCAAACAGTGATCTTTATGTCGAGTAGGTAACCAGACAGGAAGAAGGCAGTATCAGGTTCACCAAGATTTGGAATATTAAATCCCTGAATTCTGTCAAAAAGCGAGTGTCTTGCAAAGAACAAAAAAATAATATAAAATTAGTTTATTATAAAACCATTGTTGTGCAGACACTTCCTTCCAACAGAATCAGGTATGAACAACTGTTGCAAATTGAAAAAAATATATATATTTTAATATAAAAAATACAATTAAATTATTGAAAAATAATCATAAAAATAGATTAAATTCAAATGCTCCCTACAGGTTAAGCAGAGTGCTGCTTTTTCGGCAGTGGCAATAACAGGCAAGATTATGGAAAAAATCAGATAGAAAATTAAGAAATTAAATCTTTAGATTCTCCCCCAAATAGACAAAATTTTCCTTTTAAATTAAGGTAGCTACTATAGATACTACCAGATAAACCTGACGGTGAAATCAATCAAATCCAGAATATGTCAAAATTCTTGAGATGTTTTAATTAAAACTTTTGAAATACATTTTTGACCTGTCTGGATTTCTATTTCTAAGAATAACACCCTTTAGAAGATGGAGTCAAACAGAAAATGGCTATACAGGCCTCTGCCTGGATTCAATAAGGAGTTGATAGGGATGGACACACAAATTTGATTTTCACCGACTCTATTTAGAGCAAATGGTCCAATATTCCCACACTAACAATTGATTCTGAAAACCAGAGCAGTAGTACCTATTTATTAGCCCAAAAGTCTGAATTGACTGACCTCGGAAAAACGTGGAACCACCGGCAATCGCACAAAATGGAGGGCCACAATTAGATAAAAAATTAAAATATAATATTTATATTTCAAGAATAGATAAGATAAGATTTATCAGGTAAAAACTTAACAATGATATGATAATATGCACTGATAGCAAAATATATTGAAAAACTTATAAGGGAGAATCTAAAAATGTGAAGGTAAAAGTATAAAAATAAAAATGACTCGCCTCCTACAGCACTGCCAGGAAACGGGAACGTTTTAGAAACCAAACCCCACAGAAAAACAATCCTTTGTTTTTTATACTTAACTGCGTTTTAACCAGTTCAACCAATCAGAAGAGTACACCCAAAAGACCATATCAACTTTACAATGACTTCACAATGAAAAACCACGTGGAATAAAGGAGAATAGATAAAAATCTACTAGAAATATTTTAATTGTTTACAGATTATAATAATTTAGATTAAGGTTATGTCAAAAACAAAAAACTGCTAATTGCTTAGTTCATTAGGCCAAAAAATGATTATTTTTAAATGACTATTTCACTAGAGTGTTTTAGACTGGCAAAATGTCATAGGAACGGCCGGTTTCCTACTGACAGAACTTCTACCTGTTCCTACCTGGGCAAAATCAACATGATGGTTTTTCAGCGACAAAATTTTGTGTGGTTAAGGTAAAAAACTATTGAGTTTGACAAGTGTCACCTAAAGAAAATAAATTTTCCAAATGAAAATTCGGCTTGTTTTTCTCGTGAAATAGTCCAGCCGCATACCACTCAAGAAAAAATTATGTAGGCAAAATTATTGTCTTGGTTTTATTCAAGTTTGTTGCTTTTTGGTAATTTCGCTCATGAAATTTTTGTCATGTCATTCGCGAAATTGCCAAGCAACAAACTTTCATACCAGTCGAAAAATTTGCCGACAAAAATTTTTCTCTTGTGGTATTATACATACATGAAAATACAAATGACTGTCAAATGCGAAATATTTGAAATCACACTTTGAAAAATAAATCCATCAGGTACTTGATGGCATTACCTTCATTTAATAGTAGATATTTGCATTTTATGCACATGATGGATAGATGGCAGTACTGGTATTATATCGAACTTTGTGGATATTTTTAGATTTCCTAGATTATGAATTATTATTTTGCTGATTCTGAAATGGCAAAAATACAACTCTATAATGAAAATAAGAAGAGATGGAACATGTTACGTAAACAATAAATTTATTGTAATAATGGATAGTCGTTTTACTGGTGAAAACGACAGAATATATAGATTTATTTATCGAAAGGCTCGATTAGGTAAATTATATTTGGATAAATTCTTACACTCGAAAAACGCGAAAGTGTGCAAAAAGGCACCTAAAATACTTAGAAATGAGGTTATAATAGTTTTTAATAATTCAAAATGGTTCAAATGGTTACGATAATCAGTTTGGTTAAAATGATAAAAATAGAAAGGACTGCCCTTGTAAAATATCGATATTCCTATTATTTTCCATGAAATAATTGTGATGTCATTCAACACTGAACAAACTGCGTACTGGGTAGGCATTTAGGCAAATTTCGCCATTTTCTTCACGTTAAACTTGCCTATTTTTGCTGGAATTATTGGATTGAAGGCTTCACTGGCTATATATGGGGATCGAAGGACCAAAAATCAATCGCAGGATTTCAATAGTTTCAAAATACGTTCGATAGAATATTCCTACTTTGGGTTGGATGAAATAAAGGTGTCGGTTCAATTTTTCAACCTATTTTAATGATTACAAACGAAGGCAATAATGGTGGACAGACAAGCGTCTCGAAAAGTCGACCAGTCCGATTCTCCCACTTCTGGCTCTCACATCCGCTCCATCGTCACGAGTCGAGGTGAAAGAATATTTTGACAAAGTTTACAGATTTCTAGATCAGCGACTGGTACAATCATTGGCGTAACAAAATCAAGAAAAATAAAAATAAAAATATGACTGTTCAGGGCTGCAACAAGAGAGGAATAGCACAATGGGCCACATGCGCATCTACGTACTATTCTTTTTCTAGGCTACTTTATCAGAATGTATTTCACAATGCAAGACACCGGGACAGGAAACATGCTAGAGGGAATTTGAATGGCCACAGAACCTAAAATGTGTAAAATAAAATAAAAATTGAACCCAAACATTTTATTTCGCGGAGACTGATTTTAAATACTACTCAAAGGTCATATATAAAAAATCCCGATAAAAAATCATATTATGTGCCGAGGTAAAGTGATATTGCCTTCAATGGATCTTTATGACCTCCGCTGCGCATGGGACTCTGAAATGACGCAGTTTGCTCCCTTCTAAAACAAATAGCCATTTTATTGAGACGCTCAGTAAAATTTTTAGACATTATCGATATTTCTATATCTCCCTTTTTTTCGCAGTGCTTGGAAATTTTGCTGACACTGAGAAATCTTCGGAAGCCTTTTATAAGCCGTGAAAAGATCGAGTTAAGTTAAGCCCTAATTAATAATGTAAAAAAAATTGGAGCGGTTTACGCTGTTGTTTAACTCGAACCTTCAATTTTATCATCAATTTTGATGTATCCAGAACAATAATAACAGCCAAAAATCAATATTGATAGTATGAGTTATTGGTAATATCGCTAATGTCATTCGAGATGGGTGAATACTGATTGATTCGCAGGGCCCTATTACGCTTCTGCGCTGGTAAATTTTATGAAATCATGGATGCAAATAGGCTCAGGGCAATATCGGATTTGTACTGTTTGCAATAAAATGTTCTGTGATGCTGATACAAAATAACGTCAACAAAGCATGCTGTTTTTAGAAAACACTTGTTTGTTATCTCAATAACATATTACATTATAGTTAGGAAACATATTTTTCAATTCAAGTGAATTTATTTGTGCGCAAAACTGTCGAAGAAAAACGCCACTCAATTAGAAAAATTTATGTAATTTCCTTTTAAAATAAAAAAATCGGAATCACACAATCCTAAACATATCAACGACCAAATCACGACCTCAATTATTAGATATCATTACAATCAGAGTCCTAATAGCCTCCTCAACACGAAGGTCTACCTCAACGAGATCCAGCTTATTCGTGCCCCTCGGTAAACAGAACGAATGCTGGTCCGAAGCGCGAGTTGTCTAGGGGCGTCATCAGATCGCCTCTCCTCGTACACTAGGACCGGACTTCGGGAGAGAGAGCGCGGAGAAGGTTTCGCCTCCAGTTCTGTTCCTGAGCCCGACATGTTTACGTTGTGCATGTCACGCGGTCCTCCACCCTTACAGGATAGTTCTCAGAAATACAGTAAGTTTGATGTGACATCGGTTTAGATTTAGATATTTGTCATCGTTAGACTCAGACTATGACGATGGCTGATTGTATTTTAGATTTTTTGTTTCCTAAAAGGTAGTATTTTCAATTGTAAATATTTTTACCGGCATGTTTAGTAGGCGTCTCACAATGTAGGTAATGTAATACGCAGATAGTGGCTTTTGGTTTCCATATTTTTTTTTAAGTTTAGTAGGATATGATGCACATCTCTAAAATTTTAAAGCCACATTTTAGCAGTAATGTTATTTTTACGTGATTATTCCTAGAGTTTCTAGGTCAGCAGGTAAAACTGCGTTATCATATTGCTTGAGTTGATAATAAAGAAGGCGGATTTGCTATAAATTAATCACAATACAATCAGACTGAGCTACCTTTCTCCTAAATTATTGTAAACTTCGAGTGACAATATTATTGTATCCAAATCTTCAATCATATGAATCATATTCACCATAAATCACACTTCATTTATTTCATTCAAAAATAGAAGAAAAATTATCCAAATGAAATATGCAAAAGAAACTTTTTCAGGCTACTTAAACTTAGTTTGGAAGTTTTAAATTTATTTGCCGAAAACGTCGAATATCTGAATGCCAAGTAAGCGTCCTCCCTATTTTTGTGAAATTGGAGAGTTTTAAATTGAATTTCGAGAGCATTTTATTATCTTTCCATTGCTTTACGGGCTTAGAACAGGTGAAAGGGGGCGGTTTATATTTAGTTTATATAGCAATCAAAAGTATTCCAAATAATAAAATACAATCTGAAATCTCAAATACACAAATTATTAACACACGAAAAGAGAATTCCGTCATCAGCAAACTAATAAAGCCCAATCACTCCGGATTGCTCGGGCGTCGCACAATGCTTACAGCATTTCATGCTAAATTTGTTAGCTTTGGCTCTCCACTCTCTCAGCCTTTACGGCCCTAATAAGGTTCGCCAGACCCCCAATATATGAGCTCATTTTGATCGTAAGACGACGAAAAGTGCTCGAGTCTGGTTTTAAGAATGGGGACTGTCTCGGTTTTCGTAATTTTCGGTTTCATTTAATAAAAATCAATGGCTGGTATTATATTGTCTCATTATTTGCGAGATTGAGTGGAGTCTGGATATTATAGAATTGGAAATTAAAATGTCGTTTTTTGTTA
This sequence comes from Ceutorhynchus assimilis, assembly GCA_917834065.1. Classification (NCBI taxonomy): domain Eukaryota; kingdom Metazoa; phylum Arthropoda; class Insecta; order Coleoptera; family Curculionidae; genus Ceutorhynchus; species Ceutorhynchus assimilis. The sequence goes on from OU892287.1 coordinate 14,560,926, forward strand.
CTGAAGAGACCAAGTGCTGATAATATTAACTATTTGAATCAATTTGACCGATTTTCTTCGTTTCATCCGACTTGCCCAAATTGCTTTGCCCATGCTTTAAAATTTAATGACTTTTCCATTGCTTGCTATGTAATTTCCTCGGTGAAACTACCACCCAACTTTTGCATAGGAACTTTCTCTAATATCTGATAAATATTTCCCATAGTTCTCGAGATCCTGTTCAATTATTTCCAACTTCCTTAATAATGCCCTGGATTATCTTGGATTTCTTCAAGCTTTCAAACTTCCTCATTCCTAGATTTCCACAAATTTTCTCAAAACTATGCTTCCTTATTATGAACTCAATTTCAAAGTGCAACAAGATTCTCTTCTAGGTTATCAAATGCTGCCAAATCTACAAATAACTTGAAGTAGGAATATAAATCACCCAAACAGAAACGTTACTGCTTTAATTTGGAATCACAAGAAGGAACCAGCAACTCAACCATTTTAAAAAATTGCAGACTTTGACCAATAGAAGACAAATATTGAAACCGACCAATGAATAGATTGAAACATTCTAACCCCGGCTCTGACAAAAATTTCACACCCTTATTTTTTGTCTCCCAGACAGCGTCCCCTCTTGAGAATCTATACCCTTATTCAAACCAATAACTGATTTTCAATAATAATGCAGACCAAGGCCACAGTAATGTCTATTCCAAAACAAAAACACATCGAATTACCATAATATCATTAATATGTATTATTTGCTGAGTTATGGAAATGGTAATTTGTATCACAAGTCCGGAAAGTAACTTATCGAAGACGTGTTTAGAATTTACAAGTACGCAAATAAGAAACAAGAGTTATATAGATAATTGATTGTGTTCGAGGAAAATTAAAAATATCAAAAGTTTAAATATTAACACCAAGAGGATTTTCAAACTCCCTACACGTCTAATTAATGAAACCAATACAAACCAGGAACATCCTCTTCCTTTCGCGAGAAACTTTCGTTTGGATCGGTGCCAGCTTTTTCGCTTTCCAGGTTTAGAGTCCGCGAGGGGGAAAAACTGAAATTTCGAACACAATGAATGAAGGAGGAAATTCTATACCGGCTTGTTATACAGGAATAAAACGGATTAAAAGTTAGGCGGCCGAGGCTCAGGATCAACGCGAATTTAATTTACAAAATCTTGTGGAAACTAATTTATGTTTTTGCTTGTGAATGAAAAGAATATTATTGAAATCAGGAAACGGTTCTGGAGATGTAATTAAAAATATAAATAGTGTATAAGTCAAAGAGATACGAAACGGGAATGAGTGGTAAGAAGCAGGAAGATTCAGGTCATCTTAAGAAATTGAAGTTTGTGATACAAAAGTACTCGCAGTTGAATCATTGGAATATCAAATATGAAACAAGCTTTGAAATTTTGTACTCGTTAATTAACAAGCAGGAGCGAGAGGATTATTAGAGGACAATGTTTTATAGAGTTATTAAACGTTGTTAAATCAATCTAATAATTGCTCAATTAAAAAGAAATTGGCATTGGAACATAATTTTTTGTATCCTTAAAGGGTGTATTTTCAATTGTAAATATTTAAACCGGCATGTTCAGTGGGGGTCTCACAAAGTATGTAATTTAATACAGAGATAATTGCTTTCAGTTTCCATAGCTTTTTTTCAATTTAGTAGGGTATGATGCACATATTTAAAATAAATATGTATTTTTTATTTTTTTTTTCAAATTTAAAGCAATATTTTAGCAGTAATAGTATTTTTACTTATTCAAGTGACGTGAGTTTGTCTGGACCTGCTAGTTTAGCCAGTAAACCGTTCTTTTATTGGAAAATTGCTTGAGTTGATAATAAAGAAGGCAAATTCGGTATAGAGTAATTGATACAAACAAAATCAGACTGGGCCACCCAAGCCCTTATTTTTAAACGTTGAGTGTATGCTCAAACTTCAAGATGTAGAGTTGCATGAAGCAAAACACATTCGCAAAAAAAAAATGGGTTAGTTTGCAGTAGTTTTTCTGGTATATTCTAGTACCTAATTTATTTCTTATTGACTCTATCTTCAATCCTAGGGTCGTGCGTTTTTGTAATCTTGATTCTGATCTGTTTTTTTTTTACATATATTTTCTTCTCTCTTCCTCTATTTCTCTCGATCTCTTCATCCCACTAGGTATCCTTCAATTCGACCTACTGCTTTATTTGTAGCTTGATGAACCAAAAATTGGTTTTCACAATTTTTCCATGTAGGTCATGTCAGGTTTTATAACGCCATACGATAGGGAATTTTATCGGCTTTTACGTAAACTGTAACATTGCAAATGTAACTTGTTCTTTTTTCTTTCAAATGAAATTTTAAATTACCTTTAATGTTAACAGTCTGGTGACTAGGTTAAAAAAAAGGTTTCTGCTGCTAATAATATTAGCAATTATTAAACTAGAGGGCACGATTTTCGTTTAAATTTGAAGTACCAGTTTAGTACCAACGCTTTTCGATGACTATTTTTTGAGGGGAAGCTCTGTCTGTTTATCTTGTCCGTTTCGTTTCTCGCCCCTTTCAAATTTTGTCGTTCGTCCTGAAAAAGTCGATTCTAGGCTCAAAACCGCCATCTTCCTGAGACAACCGTGCTCGTAGAAAATAAAATACCTACCTTATCGGCCATCAGGCATTATTTCAACGAAATCAAGTTGCGTGAGGCAATAATCCGTTGATAACCGAAAAAAATTAAATCAAAAGTCTTGTGATAACCATTTTATTCAAGTTTGAATTTCGAACCCTTCGTGGTAAGTCCTTTTTATTTATTTTTTTAAGTAATGGTTGTTCATGGAATGCCTCTATTTCTTAGGGTTTTCTGAGGAGCCGTTTCTCTCAACGAATCCATTCCCAACAAGCCCACATTTTTAAAGACAATCATTTTCGTGGAGCGTGGCATCCCTTCAAATGGATTCCTAGAGGAATCAAGTCCCTCACGTATTGACGCCTGTACCTCCACATTCGACGACAACTGAGAACTTCTAGCCTCTATCTACCTTGATTCAAGGCTAGAATCTGCAGCTTCCATGTACAACTTTTCTCGTCAAGTGCAAATGGATGGCTGGATGGCTATCGTAATTTACCTTTTGTTGGAATGGAGGCTTGTATAAAGTTTCATTAATACCGTTTAATTTTTTTTCTCTTTATTATAAATTTTATGTTCAATTAACATAATTGATTGAACCTTTATTAATATGAAATTTGGATATTTAAAATTTTATTTTCGCTTTCTTGACACCGAGGGTGATGGTGGAATAATTGCTTTTATGGATTTTCGATTGATCGAATTTATCATAGATTTATCATTGCTTAACTTTCAATACTGCCATATTTCAGGAATGTAAATTTTATTATTCATAATCAATAATCTGAACTGAAGTCAAGGTGGGACAACATGCTCTAACTTTAAAATTTTTGAGTAAGTACCTACATCATCGAAAATTGATCAATTTTTAAGTTGGGTCCTATACCTATATATTTGAGGATTTCTATTATATCTCATGACCATTTAACCCAACTTTTGAGTTCATACAGGTGTAAGTTGATTTTATTGAATTTATTTTTCTGGCAGCAGCTGACCATATTTATCCATATATGTATTATTATAATTTTCATTCATTCATTCTTTCTTCCTTAATTTTCTGGAAACTCAAAGCCTTCATTATTTGATTTCAAATTAATAATATGGCCAGCGACTGTTATAGTTATTTATGTATCAAGGGAATGATGAGGGTGTTAATACCCCAGGGCAAAGTTTGCGTCCCGAGGGCCTTCGGCCCGAGAGACACTAATTGCGCGTGGGCGAAAAAAAGTGGGCGAAAAAAAGTGGGCGAAAAAAAGTGAGTGAAAGTATCAGGATTGAGTGAAAATGTTGATAATCACCAGAGTAATAGTGACTGATGATTTTGATATTGGGTCATTAGTGAGGAGTGTTGGGTTGACGTCGAAAGCTAATATCGTGTGGACCAAGGAAATAGTTGTGGAAGGTACAGCTATTGAATTGGAACTGGAGATAGGGGCTGAAGTAAGTGTGATTCCTGAACATATTTTAAAAAAGCATGGCATCAAGAAGGACATTAAAGAATCTCGAATAACTTTAATTTCATATGGCAGCCCTGATTTTAAAATTAGGCCCATCGGAGAAGTCTCACTATTGTGTAATATTAATAACAGGTTGACATATTTACCATTTGTTGTAGTTAATAGTCAAACCAAATAAAAATTTTAATATTTTGGAAGATGTTGAATTTTTGCATCCGAAAGTGTTTGGGGGATTAGGTCAATTCCCAACTGAGCATAAAATTGTTATGAAAGAAAATGCTAGACCCCATATTCAGGCAGTGAGACGCATACCTCAAACTCTTCACAATAAAGTTAAATTGAAACTAAAAGACCTTGAGAATCAGGGCATTATTAGAAAAGTTGAGGAGCCTACAGAATGGGTAAATCCCCTAGTAATAGTGGAAAAAAAAATGGAGAATTGAGGTTGTGTCTCGACCCGAAATACCTAAATGAAAATATACAGCGTGAACACTTTTTAATTCCTACAGCCGACGAAATTGCTAGCAAACTCTAACAAAGTAATTTTTATAGTATTGAAATGAAAGATGGTTATTTCCAAGTCAAGATTGATGATCAATCTTCGGATTACTGCACGTTTGGCACACCATTTGGTCGGTACCAATTTTGTCGGCTGCCTTTTGGTTTGGGTTCTGCCCCAGAAGTTTTTCAGAAAAAAAAAACTTTGAGCTTTTTGGTGACATTGATGGAGTAGAGATTTATTTTGACGATCTCATTATTTCGGGCAAAACAGAGGCTGATCATGATAGAAATTTGAAGCGCGTTCTTGACCGTGCCGTCAAATATAATATTAAGTTTAACCAGGACAAAATACAATTTAAATCAAAGGAAGTAAAATTTCTGGGACAGGTTTTTTCGAAAGATGGTGTTAAATCCAGTTACTCTCATATTAATGCCATTTTGGAAATACCGAATTGCCAAAATAAAGCTGATTTCTTAAGATTGCCTTTTTTTGGCTACTGGGTAAGTTTATCCCCAATTTGTCAAAAGTGTATGCGCCTCTCAGAACCTTGACTCGTCACGATGTGGATTGGAAGTGGGCCAGCGAACATGATGAGTCGTTAAGACAATTAAAGCATTTACTGAGGAATGCTCCTGTCTTGACATTCTCTGACCGTTCCTTGCCATTGGAAATTGAAACTCACGCCTCAAAAAATGGCATTGGCTTGTTTATTGCAAAATGGCCACCCAGTAGCCTTCGCTTCGAGAAGTCTAACAAAAAGTGGAGCAAATTATGCTCAGATTGAGAGGGAACTTTTGGCAATCTTGTTCAGCTGTCAAAAGTTTCATTATTATGTGTATGGTGTTAAAAATGTTAAGGTTTGTACTGACCACAAACCACTAGAGTCAATTTTAAGAAAAAGTCTATAGTCTGTATCTCCAAGGCTGAAGAGAATGATCCTTAAATTACTTAATTACGACTTAAAATTGATATATAAGCCAGGAAAATATTTATTTATTTCAGACACACTATCTGGTGCTTTTTTAACTAAATCTGGGGACTCTACTCAATTAAATTTAGAATATATTTTTCATGAACTCTCTACATCTCTAACGAAAAAAAAAAAGAATTGTTAAGAAATTCAACAAAAAATGATCCTCAATTACAGTGTGTAATTAATTTTGTCAAAACTCAGTGGCCTTCTAGCAAAAAACTAATCCCAACTTTGGCAAGTCATTTTTATAAACTCAAGTATGCTTTATCGATATCTGATGAACTTATATTTTTTAACTTTAAGCTAGTTGTTTCGAAAGATCTTAGACAAGAGATGATCACAAGACTCTACGAAGGCCATTTAGGGATCGAAAAGGTAGAGGCTCGGGCTAGGCAAATCTTTTATTGGCCACTTATGTCACAGGACATTGAAAATTACGTCAAGAAGTGTAAAATTTGTGAAAAGTTTGCCATGAAGAATTCAAAACAGGAGCCTTTATCATATTCGATTCCAGAACGTCCTTGGGAAAGAGTGGGTGCAGATATTTTCTCATATGGCGATAGGTCTTATCTTGTAGTTATAGATGCAAATTCAAACTGGTTGGAGTTGGCTCCATTAAAAAACAAATCAGCTAATGAAGTGATTAAAATATTAAAATCAATTTTTTCCAGATTTGGATGTCTAGACAAGCTAGTTTGTGATAACGTCCCCTTTGGGAGTTTCACTTTTTTCAAAAGAGTGGAATTTCGATATGGGGCTTAGAAGCCGAACTACCCCAGATCTATCGGTCTGGCGGAAAAAGCTGTGGACATTGCAAAAAAGCTACTCAAAAAATCTTTGGAAGAGGGCAAGGATATGTTTGAAGCCCTAGTTCAATATCAAAATTCACCTGTCAAGTTTTTAAACTACTCCTCCTCTTAGTTACTCATGAGTAGAATGTGCAAAAATGCTAATACTGTGCGTCGTTCTCCTGCAAAGTCTGATTGTAATTACTCAGAGCCTACTAAGCTCCCAACTGAGATTCAGTCTGTTAGTGAAGCCACTTTTGTTCGACCCTCTTTGCCTTTTTTGGATCTCCATCAGAAGTCCAATTCTGGTCGCACAATAAAAAGGCCCGAGAGATTGAATCTATAGTTAATCATTTATTATTACTGATTTTGTAGTATGTGTAATTTTTAAGTCTTAGAAGAATGTGTTTATTTCTGAGAGAAGAGATGTATCATAAATAGTCACGTCGGTGAAATGCAGCACAGGGCGTTGGCCCGGGGGTACCACCGATAGGCTGTCACCTGTCACTTGGCAGTCGTTTTGTTATCGTTTTGTAATACAGTTTTGATTTGGGATGCTGATTAAAATAAATACTTGTTTCGAAGACACATTCATTGTTTAAATAATACACATTGTAGTATTATTTTTTTGGAGTTTGATAAATCTATTTGAGGTTTAACCTCCATTTATAAATTTTTTTTAAAGTGTTCCACCAACAATTGATTTCATTTTCTAAAATTTGATGCTTGATTTTTAACCTGACCGTGAAAATATACACTAATTTAATTTAAAACTTGTTGTTTTATTGGTTTACCTATGTCAATATTTGGTTGAGTTATATGCCCTATTTATTTCCTTTCCAGAATTATCAATTACCGTTTGCTGAATATTTTTTTTTTAGATGTTTTTCTGAATTTTCACACCCTGTCATGTTCTAGATGTTAAATAAACGTGATATTATGCAAATTAGATATAACTTTTATTTAAATTAATTACTAGGTTTATTAAAACCACGAAGCTTGACAAAACGCGTACTTGACATGGAATGTCATACAACGGAGTAGTCACCTTCATAGAAAAGACAATCAATACGTAATAATAATAATAACCTATTCATGACATCCCTTTTTTTCTACAAAAAAAAATGTGACTAATATTTTAAGTTCAAAAAACAAAATCATTCAGATATGTAGGGACTTTTACACTACGACCAGACCTTGAAGTTCAAGGTTGTTCTGTTTCTGATAGCCTCATATCAGTAACATTAGTATTTTCATCTTGTTTTGTGTTTTCAACAGAAGTGGGGGGTGAAAATTGTTCGTTACTTGAAGAGACTACATTTTCCCGAGTACTTTTTCTAGTTTTTGATGTACTTTGTTTATGTAACTCATCAAAATCTAGTTACAAAGCAGTTCCCAACTTTTCATGAGCAGATGCTCTATAAACATTAAAACGATTTCTTCCCAAAACATTACCACTAGAAAGTTTAGGTCTATCTGCTTTACCAACAACTTTTGGTGGCGTCATATTATTAACATTATCTTATACACAATTTCATTATTTTCAAAATCCAAAGGTTTACTATTATTTTTCAGGTCATAATAATATTTAAAATTTTCTTGCCGATCTTGAAGTTGAGATTTAACTAACTTAAGATCATTACTAGTCTCCGTCTTGAAGATTTCAGGGGTAGGTAGAAAGGCATTTAAATTTCTACCGAAAACAAGTTCACTTGGTGATTTATTGATGGTTGAATCAATTGGAGTATTCTGTACTCAATCAAAGCCATATATAAATCAGTTCAAAAGATTCTTAAAAGTTTGAACATTTCTTTCTACTATCCGGTTTGATTTAGGATACCGTAGACTAGACGTTGAATGTTTTTTCCAAGTTTTTCCGAAATCCAGAAATTTATTATTAGAAAAATGATGTGTAAATTGAGTTTCACAGTCAGAATATAAATATTTAGGAACTCCAAATCTTGCAAAATAACTTTTTAGCTGTACTATCATATGTTCCGTTGTTCCACGAGCTAATTTCCTCATTTCAATAAATTTTGAAAAATAATCTACTATAAAATGAAAAAATTTGGTTTTGAAAAAGTGAATATCCATACCAATGCTTTCCAATGGTAAATTAGGAACTTCTCGAAGCAACATTTTTCTCCTCAATGAGTTTTTTGGAATTTCAAACATGTATGGCAATTTCTAATTTTATCTTCAATTTCCTTAATCATGGAAGGGCAATATAATATACGTCTCGCTCGGTTTTTACATTTTTCCAATCCCAAATGACTTAAATGAATTAAATTTAACATTTATTTTCGCAGATTTTTTGGAACTAAAACACGAGAATCTTTAAATAGCAGATCATTAGAAACATATAGGTTATTTTTAATTGAAAAATAAAATCTTAATTCATTTGGAACTTGATTAGCATTAGGCCAACTATTTTCAATATAATTTTTTATGGTAACTAATTCTGAATCAGCCGCAGTTTCATTCTGAAATAATTTTAATTTTTGGTCAGAAAAAGGTAAATTTGACAGGTTAATATGTAACTCAATATCTTGGTCAATATCTATCATACCAATAAAATTTCTGTCAAAAGACCTTGAAAGAGCATCTGCCAGAAAAAGTTCCTTACCAGGTTTGTATTTGATAATAATATCATATTGCTGTAGACGCAAACGCAATCTTTGGAGTCTTAATGGTGTCTCACTTGATGTTTTTTTGAAAATTTGTTCTAGTGGCTTGTGATCACCTTCAACATTTACTGTTTTACCGAATATATATTAGTGAAAGCGCTCACAACCATGGCATATCGTCAATAGTTCCATTTCATTTTGAGCCCACATTTTTTGATTAGCTGTAAATTTTTTTGAAGCATATGCTACTGGTAGGTTATCTTGTAGAATAACAGCACCTAATCCTGCACTACTACTATCTACTGATAAAACTAAAGGTTTTTCTATGTCAAAATAGGAGCTTTATGTGAAATTTCTTTTAGTTTTGAAAAATCACTAGTATGATTTTCAGTCCATGAAAATTCAACGTTTTCCTTTAAGAGTTGTCTCATTAAGTCAGTAATTTGAGAAACATTAGGCAGAAATTTTGAAATATAAGTTATCATAGGTACCTAAAATGGTCTGTAATTCTTTTTTATTTTTTGGTACCTCAAGATCCGGAATAGCTTGCACTTTGTCATTATCGGGTTTCAATCCTTCCGCACTCAAAACATGTCCCAAATATTTCACCTCTCTTACTCCAAACTTGCAATTGCTTTTGTTAAACTTCACATTAGCAATTCTTGCTCTGTCAAGTACTTCAATCAATTTCTTTAAATGATCTTCTACACTTTCACTTTAGATTAAAATGTCATCTAGATTAAACTTGTACGTCTCCAAAAATCTTAACAAAAGTTCGTTGGAATACTTCAGGTGCTGAACAAAGGCCAAATGGCATTCTCTTATAATAATATCTGCCAAATTTACCCTCATTAAATGTTGTTAAAAGTTGACTACGGTTATCCAGCTTAATTTGGTAGAATCCTGTATTCGCATCATGGGTTGTAAATATTTTCAATCTTCCCATCGTTGATACCACTTTTTCAAAAGTTGGTAAATCATATCGTTCACGAATAATATTTTTATTCAAATTTTTGGGGATCCAAACAAATTCTTGAAAAATTATCAGGTTTTTTTTACTACTACCATAGAATTCACCCATTCTGTAGGTTGACTGATTTTTTTAATGATTTCCATTTTCTCCATTTTGTCTAGTTCTTCCTCAAGTTTATCTTGTGTATTCCCAGTGGTATTTTTCTGGATGCTTGAACTACTGGCTGTGCATCTGGTTTAATATTCATTTTGTGAGTAACATTTTTTATTTCTTCAACACTTTCAAACAAGTCTATATTCTATTTTCACATTTTTCATTTGTTGTAGAAGAAAAATGATTCTCGAACACATTTAGTACTTCCTTCCAGTCTTTTTTTAGAGCAGCAGTAATATCTAAAGTTTTATATATATCATGTGCTTCTGTTCCAATCGTCTGAAGTAAATTTGCCACTTTTCTCTCACTAGTTATGTCCGCATTTGAGGGTATACCTGAAGCCTCCATGTATATTTCGAATCTTTGTTTCCATTTCTTGAAGTTTATGGATACATCTCCTTCAAGGCTTAGTTCACCAGGAATTTTTAAACCTTCCATTTTGACACAGTTTTCACAAGGTTCCAGTTTTTTTTTTAACCAATCACAGTTTCACGCAGCGCCATGTCATGTTTTAGATGTTAAATAAACATGATAATATGCAAATTAAATATAACTTTTATTTAAATTAATTACTAGGTTCATTAAAACCACGAAGCTTGACAAAACGCGTACTTGACATGGAATATCATACAACACAGTTGTCACCTTCATAGAGAGGACAATCAATACATAATAATAATAATATTAACCTATTCATGACACACCCCGATATTTTATGCAATTTAATTAATTTTTTTAAAATTCAGTGGCTCTTTTGCCATTCTGTACTTATCAATCTATTGACCCAGCCCTAATAATTATTCGCTGAGCAAACTGAGCATATTTTATTATGGGCCTCCTGTTAAATTGTTAACAAAAGGGTCTACAAAGCTCATGATGACTCTGCCAATTCTAGACTTTTATATTTATTGTATTACCAATACATAACGACAACTTTGTATCTTACTTAGCGAATACTCCGTTCGTTTTATAGCCAATTGGAAGGCACGAGCATAATTTGTCTTTTATATCTCTGTGCCTCGTTTCCCGCATCTTATAATTGGTCCGTGAATTACAATTTGAGCTGTGGAAAACCTGAAAGAATAAAAGTCAGTGATATGTCAAGTGTAATCCTAAGCGGGAACTTTCCGCACAATAAAATAGAAAATATCTAAAATGTGAAGAAACCTCTAAACAAAGGAAAGCACTTTTGTCAAGACAGTGAGGATTTATGTGTCTCCAAAGAGGCTTGTTGTTACATATTCAGCTGGTAGTAGATATAAAAAAAATCAGACTCAATTTTTCCAGGAACTAAGTCTAAAAATTAATGCGTGATTTCTTTTCGAAAACTAAAACTCCCTCATTAGCGTCAGGGTTTTATCGAAAACACATTACGTCTAATATTTTTCCCTTCGCAGGAAATCGCTTTTCATAGAAACGCTCGGAGCGTAACAAATTTCAGCTTCGCAGCAAAAATTCCGCGAAATTCCACTGCATTATTGCCCGAAATTCAACTTCAATTAACTTGTTCACCAAATATTATTATACCCTCTCTGAGTGCTCTCTAGAGCTCAAAAATTGAGTTTACGAGAACTTTAAAACTTAATTAAACACTACCCCTAATACCTACTAGAATTTCACCACAAGAAAATTGTTTTAACGAACTTAAAAAAACTTAATTAAGCGATACCTTTAGCCTGGAAGCGTGGCCCAATTTCCGGCATTGACTTCCAGGTAAGATAGTCCTTGCGCACTTCCCTTTAACAAGGTTGTTAACCTAAAATCCAGCCAGCGGCAGCCAGCACCAAATCCTATTTGGTTGCAGCTGAAGCTGAAAGCGCAGCATTTTCCATGTACACGTGCATTTTATATTTACAAAAAAAAAATCCCTCCGGTGCCAATACTAAAATAAACTACGCGATATTAAAATTGAAATTTCAGTTTACTTTTTATTAATTGATTTTCTGTTTTGTTTAATTAATTGATCGAATGAATTTATTAAACTGAATATAGGTGAATACAAATATGTAGAAGCTATTGTTTGCATCAAGCAAATGGTAATAATTGTAACTTTTGTTTTGCAGATGTTGGCAAGAAGAAGCAAATCAAATGCGGTTATTTGCTACGTTATAAAAGTAAGTAAATTAATTTAAATTATATGTACATTTATTGAACAAGAGTTTGTGAAAATGTAGCTCCTTCTATGACAAAATTTAGACTAACGGGTCAATAGGGAACTTGCACATTAAATTAAAAATGGAATAAATAATTGATAATCGGGTCGCGCTGCCGCCACGCCATGTGCTGCTAGTATCGCCATTGTCAAATCTATCGTAAATGGCATACATAACAACATAACCATAATCTAAATCTACCTGCTCAAAGTTTGAAGTGCTCGTCACTGTCAACGGAATTTTGTTGCCGAGTGACGTCACACTAATTGGTAACGAGCGTAACTTTAAAAATTTATAAAAAATTAACGGCTGATTTTTATTGCTCGATATTTGGCATGACTATGTCTTTAGTGTAGTAGAACACATTTTTGAAATAAAAAAAAAATGTAAGTTTAATCATACCCTTGCTCTATTGTAAATTGTAGATTGCATTTGGAGACGTTACAGCTCGTTTCAACCACTCAAGCACTGCTACTTTTCCAGATATTTTGTGCGTAACTCTGCTTCTAGTTGGTGTCCTAGATTTGTAGCCTTCTCTCGAAAGAATCCAGCTTCCTGTGTATTTCAGCCTTTTGCATAAGTGAGCAGGGCATTCACAAATTAAATGTTCTGTAGTTTTTGTTCCTCGTTCGCACGAGACGTGGTTTTCCATTAGTTCACAGAAAGATTCTGGGACTTGAAAAGGTGTTAAAACGCCTTGCTTTCCGAGACGGTTTGCCTCCTCGTCCTCTATGCCCTGAGGTCGTGGCACACACATCAGGGTTATTTTGTTCTTCCTTGTCATTTGCTTAAGGATATTTTCCCCCTCCTATAACGATAATGAAAAATAATAGTATGATTTTAACGCAAAACTGTACTAAACTAAATAAAATGTAAAAGGTATAAGAAAGAATGAGAATCGAAAATAAATGGTAGCGTTCGCTCGTAATAGGTGACTTCTCCAGAACAACTGAGAATAACCCAGAGAAACTACTGCCTTCAAACATTTCCTCGTTGCTCAGTTACCCCTCCATAACACAGAATAGACCTGTCTCGCATGATTAGAAAAAGAGAGCTTAATTGTAATAAATACAAGTTAGAAAGCGATAAAAGATGATATGCGCGCGCAACTCGTAGGCTGCAGTGAAGCCAGATTGTATTGTTGCAGAACAAAATGTAGACAATACAAATCGAACACTATAACATTAAAGAAGTGATATAGTGTCAAGTGTTTTACAACGCCTTAAATCAGATAAAAGAAGAGCTTTTGGATTTACATCGTTTGCACTTTTATTTTGATAAATGTTTCATCTGGCAACATCGCTCGATGAAATTTCGAAGGAATATGTCAAGTATAATCTAACATAACCCTAAAAGAAATTGCGGTGAGTTCAAGTTATATGTAAAGTATCAGTTTGCTCTTTGTTAAATTACACGCTACAAAGAAAGAAGGAACGATTGATTCTGAACTGGCCCCTGAATAAGAATATGACGCAAGCCTGCCACAAACTTGCTTCTCATTGGACGCTCACCTGCAGCCTACAAGCGACGCGCGCAGTCCAGGTAATAGGAGATCCGTCTATTGATGTATTTAACTTCATAGGCCTTTTTGACAAAACGTGACTACCTGCACGAACAATGATATGATGTCAGACTTTAAGGGCATCTTTACAGAACATCTTGAATTTCGTTCTTAGAGTCGGCCCTTGCTACCATATTTTCCGTCCTCGGAAATTACTCGTTATACCTATTGACAAAAATGTTCAATTACCAGATGTCGATTTACGCAATGTATTGCAACATGTATAACAGACACAGGCTCTTTTGTTACATATTGATATACATTGCTCAACCGAAAAGAAGAAAAATCCTAAAGTAGCTCCACCATTCAATTTCTACGTCAGAACTCAAATGATGAAGCCCTGGACTTCTCTGTTGAAACAAACTTTCATTCATTCCTCAAATTCTACGTCAGAATTTCAAGATTGAACCGTCACCACTTTAAAAGTGCTTAGCTTGAAGTCAAGCGTGTTCTTGTCTGCAGCATACATTTTCGTTAAGCACTGTCACTCACGAGCTCTACCTCAGAACCTCCTAAATTTGAGTCTTCAAAAATAAGTATTTTGTAAACCCATCCACAGCAACTATAAGGTAACTATTTCCTTTACTACTTTTCACAAAAGGCCCCAGGTGGACAATGTGAACGGTGTGCATAGGTTACGGAACTTTTACAATGGGTTGTAATAAACCTTAATTGTCTTCCAGTAGGTACTTTATTATACGAGCACCCCAAACAACAAGTTATACCGTTGTATATACTTTCGCATTCTCGGAAACTAATAATACTCACTCATGGCTTTAAGGGTCTTGTCTGTTGCCAAATGTCCTCGCTTATTGCACTAAGATACGACGAGCCCTTTTTGGGACGTACCATCGAAAACCTCGATCAGTAACTTTATAAAGCCGCTTGTTTTTGACGCTTTAATCGTTATGTACACACTTTTCGTTGGCATCAATTGACTTTTTGGATAAAGTTTCTAGCAAAGATTCACATTGTAAAACCTGTAATTGAGCTGATAATATCCAGTTATCTTCTGAAACGTTCACTTCAAGTATATCTACAATTTCGGGTGTTTCAGCGTTTTCTTCAATTGGAATCCGGATGAGGGCATCTATATGACATCTTCGTACCTAGGCGATATTCCACAGTAAAATTGAACTCTTGGACTGCTAACCACCATCTTGCGATACGGGGAATTAAATCTCATTTCGACATAGCCGTGCGTAATGCCTTACAATCGGTAATCACTTTGAACTCAGCATCTAGAAGGTAGACTCTAAATTTTTGTAGAGAACATACTATGGCTAAAGTTTCTAGTTCGTATGAATGGTATTTCTGCTCTTCTGGCGTAGCTTGTCTTCTGAAATACATAACCGGTTTTATGTTTCCGTCTTTTTGCCACTGTAGTAAAATTCCTGCTAGGCCCCGACAAGAAGCATCTGTGTGTAGTTCGGTTTTCAATTTTGGGGTAAATATTGCAAGTATAGGCTTATTTAATAAATTCTCTTTAATAAGCTAGAACGCCTTTTCCTGTTCTTCTCCCCCAAAAAAAAAAAATAACATCCTTTTTAGTTAACATCGTCAATGGGCGTGCTATTTGGGCAAAACCTTGCACGTATTTCCTAAAATAACTGGCACGGCCTACAAATTGTCTGACTTCGTGCACATTTCTAGGTACTAGAAAATGCTCTATGGCCTTGATCTTTGCTTTACCGGGTGGTATCCCTTCAACGGTAAGTTCATGTCCCAAGTAATCCAGCTCCGTTTTGGAAAAGTAGCATTTACTTAGTTTAAATATTGCTCCATAAGTTCGAAATGCATCAAATATTTTTGTCAATGCTAAAAGGCCCGTTTCGAAGTCAGTACTGGGTATGAGTATGTCATCTAGGTAAGCAAGCGCTGTAATATGGTCTATGCTTCTTAAAATCCGATTGACAGTTCACTGGAAAACTGCAGGAGCATTTACCAATCCAAACGGCATACGCAAATATTCCTATTGCCCATCTGGAGTGACAAAGGCGGTTTTGTCCAGAGTATTTGCCGCTACCGGAATTTGATGATATCCGCTGGCCATGTCCAAAGTTGTAAAATATTTTTGACTCGACAACATCTCTAATAGGGTAATTGTCTTCAAGGCACTTGGCATTAATTGAGCGATAATCAACACACATTCGAATGTGAATCTTTCTTTTTCACCAAAACTATAGGACTTACATATGTGAATGCGACTCCTGAATTATGTACGCCATTGACCAATAAATCGTCAATCAGTACACGCACACATTGTCTTTGTTGAATAGAAAGGCGATAAGGTCTCTACGTCACTGGCAAATTGTCTTTTAGATTGGTCTCCATTTCCACACCTTTTATACACCCTAATTCATTTATATTTTGCGCAAAACAGTCTCGATGCATATTAAGTGTTTTATGCAAAATGTTTATGTTTTCTTTACCAATGTTAGGATTTACTTGTTTTTGAATATCATCCAAAGAAAATATTGTAGGTGCGTGTTTACGTACCTGTTTACGTTACTTTTACTTCGCTGTTACCTAGGTCAGGAATACAGGAAACTTCTCTTGCAACCAACTGTTCCACGTTGAAACACATTGGTTCATCTGAGGAATTGTAAATAGGCAATACACCGAAACTTGCTGAGGTAACACACTTGGTTTGCTTAATTGTCGACGTTCGACAAATACCGCCTTGGTACTTCCCGCTGTCCGGCTTACACGAAATTAGTCCAATGTGATTGGGAGGAATCACTGTAGGCTTCTTGCATACTAATTTTATTGTGACAGGAAGCTCGTCAACTTCTGGCAACAATGCCATTACCGAATTGAAAATTCTCAATTTGCCGTCTCTCAAAACCAAGGTTGCACCAGTTTTTTGTCGAAAAGTCTGTCCAATCAGAACAGACATATTTTGCAATTTTTGGGGACTAATTATGACATTTACTTGTTTCGAAAATAAACCAACATGCAATTGTACTGAATCTTCGCCTAATGCCATAGCTCGACCACCCCCATAGCCAGTAATCATAATGGAGCACGGTTGCCAGCTCAAACCAATTTTTTGATCATCGTTTTCTCGAATTTTGATAACTTCGCAACCTGTGTCAATAAATCCATATAACGGGGTGTTATTTATTGGGCAAGTGACCTCCAAACCTTGTGAAAATTGTTTTGGCAGTGTTGTATCACAAATGAAATTTTATTCAGAGATGCTTGGCTTGTTCTTATAACATTCTGCTGCTACATGTTCAAGCCTTTTACATAATGCACATTCTTTTCTATGCTGCGTGCAATTACGCTGGAAATGTCCAAACTCATTGCAGTTGTAACATTTTCTAGGTCTGGTTTTTGGTTTCTCGTGTTGGTATTGTCTCTTGTTGCCTGATTCATAATATGGTAAAACCCTTTAATCTGGTCTCAAGGCTTTAGAATCAGATTGATCTGGCTAAGCGGACAAACATTCTCGGTATATAAATCCTCAGGATTATTGTAGCGGCCTGCTTTGGCTCCTGCTTGAATAGTCGGGTCACTAATGCCATCAATGAGCATAGTTACAACATTTTCCCCGATATCTCACATTGCCGTAGCCATTGCATTTTGTCGAAGTAGTAGTCCGTCCATTTTTCGCTACTTGACTTTCGCCTGTTTATTAATGCCTTCAATGACGACGCATTAATTAATGAATGTTTCCATTCAAACCATGTATATTCGTAATGATCTAGAATATGATACCAGATCTGCGCTGAGCCCTTCAATCTTATCTGCATGTGGTAGATTTTTGTGGCTTTGTTCCATCTATTCACACATGCTAATTGCTCTATTTTGTCTAGCCACCTGGCACAAGTCATGTTGGGTTTACCTGGTATAAACTCAGGTATGCAGTCAGCTCTTATTGTTACATGGCTTAGCTTCATCACTATGTCTTCCAAAATTTTAATTCGTTCTTTGTCAGTCTCCACAGCGGAACTTCTGACTTGCGTATCGTTTACGCTTACACTCTGATCCGAAGTAGCGACACCACTGTATGAAACTGCGGAACTACTGCCTTGCGTAACGTTAACGTTAGCCTACACCAGGATCGAAACACTTGGTGATGAGACGTCAAGAGATTGTTGCGTAACGTCTACAACGACACTTGGTACCTGTGGTGTACGGCGCCCCTGTCGAGCTGCCTTGTTACTCTTAGCAACCAGAAGCATCATTATCACTATCCGATCGGGAAGAATCACTCGAACTCGAAGTACTCGTCGTACTTGAAGTACTAGGACTACGGCGATTATGCTTTCGTTTTTCCATTGTAGTAAAATGCCCAAAACTGGGAGCACTCCACACAACTGTGGGTATAGGTACAACACAACAACGTTTTCTTTAACAATATAATAACACACAAATCTCGCACGGAAAGTCGTGAGCACTATCCCACTCTATAACGATAATGAAAAATAATAGTCTGATTTCAACGCAAAACTGTACTAAACTAAAGAAAATGTAAAAGGTACTTATAAGAAAGATTGAGAATCGAAAAAAAATGGTAGCATTCGCGCGTAACTTCTCCAGAACAACCCAGAGAAACAACTGCCCTCAAACATTTTCTCGTTGCTCAGGTACCCCTTGATAACACAGATTTGATGTTTTTAACTTCATAGGCCTTTTTGACAAAATGTCACCACCTACCCGAACAAGACATGATGTCAGACTTTAAGGGCATCTTCACAGAACATCTTGACTTGCGTTCTTACACGGCCAAACTGGTTCTGAATTGTATTTGATAGCTCCTAGAGCGAGCCGCTTGACTGTTGGACAGTATGTAAATGTGCTCTATTAAAAGGCCTCTCTAAGGACACTCTTGGACACAGATATCTATGGCCAGTACCTCTGCTTGAAATATTGTGGGCGTTTCACCCATTGCTAAGGAGAGTTTAAAGTTTGGTCCAGTTATTCTCAGACCGACTCTTTCCGTTAGTTTCGTACCATGTGTGTTGATGATGCGTTTTCCGCTTGCGGTAGCTAAACTCAGTCACCTAATAGCATAATCCTTTATAATTTGAGTTGTGGTTGTGAGCTTCCCTGTTACCTTGATTTCCTTTTAGTTATTTTTTTAATTTTCTTTTGGGCAGTAACGCAGTCACCAGGTAGTTTTTTTTAAGGCTAAGTGGTGTTGAATTTCACCGAGTTAACTGTCCGACGCTACTCTAGGAGACTCGTCTCAAAGGGTAGCAGACAAAATGGAAGGGTTGGCGTCGGGGTGTATCTATCTGGCTGGTATTCCTAGTGGGACGTGTTACGTTACCCTCACAACATGGATGCCAAAGGCTGGGCAGTTACTACTGCGTTCCACCTCAGCTCCATTTTGCCTATTGGATTTTTGGCTATCGGTGACAATGCTCCTACTTGGAACATACTTTTTTTCTCTAGCTGCAGATCTCTAAAACACAAAAAAAAAAAAACAGTAATTTAGTGTCAAAATAAAATATATATGTATATATTGAAGACTGTCAAGCGATGCGAAGATTAGCCAAAAATCCACAACACTCGCCAATCATCAAAAAAACAAATTCTTCAGTAACCGACAAATTAGTTACATCTACTCTAAAAACTTCCTCAAGTAGTCGAAGAATCTTTCTCTGAGATATTCTCCTCTAAAAATTCCTCCTCTAGCGATTTCAAGTCTGATACTTCATAGTCTGAATCCGTCTCATTACTGCTCTGAAATGTGGCATTAAACGGCTTCATACGGTCAGCTGAACTGACACTTTCATATCTCTTACGTGCACGATTTGACCCTGGCAGGTCCTCTACAATATAACGATCATGATCTAGAACCTCTTTAATTTGGTAAGGACCCCTGAACTTAGGCAGCAACTTTTTGCTTCTACCCTCATTTGCAGAGCTTGTCCTCTTCAGAACAATTTGGTCCCCTATCACATCCTTATGACATTTTTTTCTTTTAGCATCAAAGTATGTTTTTTTGCTTGTCTTGTGCAATTTGAATTTTTGAAGCAGCTTCCTGCCTAGATTGTGTGATGTCATTTTCAACAGCGTCCTCTGTGAAAGCTGTACTGAGAGGTTTCTTGCATGAATTTTTTTTATTTGTTTATTGGAAAGAGGAGTCAAAATTAAGCTCAACTATATTTTTTTCCGATTTTTTTCGGACTTGCAAAGGCTCAATCGATTTGAAGCTCAAATTTTTTGGTGCCGTGACGTCACGCCCAGATGTTATGGTTTTCATGTAAACTTTTCCTGACGGGAACAACTAAATTGATATATCAGATCGAATCCACTGATTTGTAAGTATCGGCGGAATATATGGAATCGATTCTCATTCCTATGAAAAACTTAACCCAACTTTTTAATTCATTATAATTATTATTTATTTTTATTTAGTAGCCTGTCCAAAACTCCAAAACAGGCAGAAGGCAGTGAAGACACACAAACCATCAAGAAACAAACCATAACCCCGAGGTTGCTCTACCTGCATTTTACTAATACCTAACTACCTACCTATACCCTTCTTTATGTGAATTTTTTTCCGAAAACATATCCATGCTCATTTGGGCGGCCTCGAATTGCGCACTCTATACCTGGGCCCTATCTATTTTAACACGAATTGCGCACTGTACCAAAGAGGCCCCAAATTCACAGTACTCGAATTGCGCACCCAGAGATTATGTTAATTAGGTTTTATAAAAATAATATGGCAGTAAAGCTTACCCATGTGTGCGGTTGGAACCAACTTTGTGAAAGCTGCAAACTATCAAATTTATATGAGGCCAATTAAACAGTAGAGCATTATGTATACTTGTATAAAATGATTTAAACAATAGCTGAATGTTCCATCTTAGTACACTTTATCCACACTACACAGAAACTTGAGATTTAATTCACAAGTATTTTAATACTCTTTTCTTCGCTGCAAATAGTTATAAAGTTTTCACTTTTGATAGTTTTGCAAGAAAAGTTTTTAAAAATTCCAATTATCAACATTTAAACCGGACCATCCATTAGGGTATTCATAAAATTACCTGCAATCGTACCAGTGCGCAATTCGAGGTGAGTATTCTAGGTTCTAAAAGGAACCCTCATTAAGAGATTAAGAAAGTGCGCAGTTCATGCACGTGCGCTCATTTCTGGCCAGTTTCCGGAATCGGCTTTTACAAACGCTTTTCCACCCTTTATCACAAACAAAATAAACAATAATTACCTAACTAAAAAAATTATTGTTATTTTTCTTTTAAGTGGTTTATGGGAAATAAAACACGAGTATAAGTTTTATGTGTCTGTATTCCATACTTACCAGTTTCTCTAAAGACTAACTTTTTATATTTTCACAGGTAAAAACATTATTTTTCCTTCTTTTCTTCAAATTACACTGCCCCAGCCTGCTGTTTTTTGTTGTTAATTATTGTTTATTATAAAGGAGTTACTTGTAAAAGAAGATCCCTCTGTCACAAATGATGCATCTAGGAGTACCGAAAGTCAGAAAAATTGTCTCTAAAAAGTTTATTACTGGTTTCGTTTTGGTACTTGGAACTGGGTTGGTTTGAAGAAACTTCGTGAAAGCATCTACTGCTACTATCAAGTATGCATTTTTCCTAGTGCTTTTCACAAACGGTCCAACATGATCAATGTGAAGAGTATGCATTGGGATTGGTACCTTTTCTATTTCATGGAGAAATCCCTCTTTTTTACCTGTAGGTGCTTTGTTGTATGCACATTGTAGACAAGCAGAAATATAGCGGTCCACATATTTTCACATTCGTGGAAACCAATACTTATTTCCCATAATGTCCAGAGTTTTTTCGGTCGCAAAATGGCCCACATTGGCATGATGGCACATTGTCATGATGGAACATTGTCACTACGCGTCTGCCCGCCTTGGAAACGTACCATCGTAAACCAGCAGATGTTTTCCCGATAAAGTTTATTGTCTTTCAGCGAGTAATCTTTGTGAACCTGTTTTTCATCACTATTTACTGGTTTCCTTAACAATATTTCAATCCACTCCTTGCATGTGCTATCTTTCAGTTGCGCTGATAACACCCAATCATCTTGTGTGATATCTATTTGAAAAATATCAATAACTTCTGATCTTTCATAAGGTTTATCTTCTGCAATTGGGTTTCGGCTCAATGCATCCACATGTGCCATTTATGATCCTTGCTGATACTCTACACTGAAACTGAATTCTTGGATGGAAGACCACCACGGTGCAATGCGCGGAATCAGATCACGCTTTGACATTGCAGTTCTCAAGGCACTGCAGTCAGTTATTACTTTAAACGATAGCCCTAATAGGTATACTCGGAACCTCTGTAACGAGCAAACCACTACTAACGTTTCGAGTTCGTACGAGTGATACATTTTTTCTTCCTTTGCAGTCTGTCGGCTGAAGAAGAATACTGGCTTTGGGTTGCCTTCTTCCTGTTTTTGTAACAAAATTCCACCAAGCCCAATTTTCGATGCATCGGTGTGGACCTCTGTTTCTAACCCAGGGTCATATAGGGCAAGTATCTTGATCAAAACTCCTCTAAGTTTCGCAAAAGCACCATCCTGCTCTATACCCCATTCAAATTGTACATCCTTTTTGGTGAGGGAGGTCAAAGGGCGGGCAATTTGTGCAAAAACTGTCACATATTTCCCGAAATAGCTGCATAGACCGATGAATTGTCGAATCTGATGCACATTTTTTGGAACAGGAAATTTCTCTACTGCAGAAATCTTCGGAGTACCGGGTCGGATACCGGCAGCACTTATCTCATATCCTAAATAATCAATTTGCTCCCTAAAGAAATGACATTTTTACTTTGGAAGGTTTCAAATACATCCCCAATAGCAACGAACCCAGACGCAACACTAGGAGAAGGAACCAAGATGTCATCCATGTATGCTAAGGCAGTAGAAAATCTAATGGAGCCTAGGATTTGGTTAATCGTCCGTCGAAACACCGCTGGAGCATTTACTAATCCGGACAGCATCCTCAAATACTCGTAGTGACCATCAGGAGTTACGAATGCTGTTTTTTCTCGGGAGTTATTCGCCACTGGTATTTGGTGGTAACCGCTCGCCATGTCCAAGGTCGTAAAATACTTGCATCCTATTGAAATCTTTAAATCATCGTCCACACTTGGTTGAATAAGGCGCTCTGGACTCTAGTATAATATCGGCTGACAGTAGTTCATCAACTAGTTTGCGCACCTTCTCCCTTCCATGCATAGAAAGTCTATATGGTCTTTATGTTACAAGATTTTCGGATCCGATGTGACCTAGTTCTTTTAAATTTTCCGCAAAACAATCGCGATACTTGTTTAACAATAATACAAGATTATTTGAATCGGTTCTAGATAACTTTTCTGACATACAAGTGGTTAAATCATTTAAGGAAAATTTTTCCAAATTACAAATATCAACTTTTAAACAGGTACTGACATTTTCGTCATCAGGAACGCAAGGAACACCTCTTGCAATTACCCTATTTGGTCCAAAACAGATCACAACTTTTGAAACATTTAAAATTGGAATTTTCAAATCTCCTGAAGATATGACACATCTGGGCAAAACATATCCTTTGCCTGGTTCAAAACGTTGACTTAGGTCAACAAAAATATCACAAGTCAGTTAAACCACTGCTGAAAACTCTAATAGTTCCTTTGCAAACTACTGTTATCGCATCACTTTTTATTCAGTACTGACCAACCAATTAAAATTGACATATTCTGCGTTTGATTGGGCACAATAAAGACTAGAGTTTCAACTTCCAATAAATCTACTCTTAGATTCGTTTCGACATTGCCCAAAACCTTTGGAATAACCCCTTCATATCCATTTAGACTAACATTGCAAGTGGACCAAGTAAGGCCAACAGTTTTTGCATCCGATTCACGAATTGATATGACCTCGCATCCGGAATCAATAAAACCATTCAAACTATGTCCGTTTACTTCACAAGTCACATAATAACCGTCTGACTTTGAATCAGGTTTGGTTTCGCACATTAGCGCTTTATGTGAAGTACTTGTCCTGTTCTTGTAACAATTCGAGGATAAATGCCCTACCTGTTTGCAAATTGAGTATTCCTTTTTAGGCTTGGATACCTAAACATAATATGTCCATAGTCTTTGCAATTGAAACACTTTTTATGTTTGAGTTTTTGATTTACGTCAGGCTTCTGTGCGTATTCATAACGGCAAGCTTTTTGGGTAATTCTTTCCGTTTCTTGACTGATACTGTCACCGAAGATAAAGAGGAGAGGTACCTACTCACGAAATAGTTCCTCTGGTGTAAGATACTTGCCCACTTTTGCTCCAGATTGTATTGTAGTATTGGGGATACCATCTATAATCATCGCCGCCGCATTTTTTTCACTTATTTTGCACTGGCGAAGGAGCTGCATTTTACCGTTATATTCTGTCCACGATTCTTCGCTCATCTTTTTACGCTTTATCATATTCTTCAGCGCAGTAGGAAAGTCTTGATGGACAGGAAATGCTAAAATAATTATGCGCTTCCACTCCGCACATGAGAATTTGCAGTTATCGAGTCCTTTATACCAATCTCTAGCTAAGCCTTGTAGGCATGTTTCCATATGAAAAATCTTCTAATTTTCATCCCAATTATTTATTTGCCAAGTTGGTTTATCTTATCTAACCATTTGCTACAGCTTATTTTCCCATCATTTGGATTGAATTCTGGTATACATTTTGAATTAATTGTTACCTTATTTTGACTGCGATTTCCGCCGCTTTCTAATAAATGGTTGACCAAATCTTTCAGTTGTCGAATTCGCCTCTGCAAATTACTTTCAGGCATGGTAATTGAACTACTACTTTGTGGTGATGCAATGTTTGCATCTGTAGCCTGTTCAATTATTTGTTCTAAACCTGCTTGTTGTTGCGCTTGCTTAGACTGGGGACGTTCCATAACAACACAAGGAGGAGTTAAACTTCTCAACCCAGGTGCTTGGAGAGCATTTACTGAAAGACCTTCCTGAATATTTCTTTCGTTATTTTTGTCTTTTTTTGTCAAATAGCTACTATCTCGAGTTCTATCGGTTTTCTTGAACCTACTAGTTGTTCTTTCATAGCGTCCAGCACAGTCACTACTTGTTGACTAGTTGGTTGAATCCCTTGAACTGCTTCTACGCCTTTTATTCTTCCCCCTTATATTAACATAAATAAGATTACCCCATCATAATTGGCATACTTAGTTTCAACCTCTATAGGCTAACAAAGAAAATATCCTTTATGAAAACACTCAAAAAGAAACGTTCTTCTACACTTGGCTGCCCACAATTAGTTTTTTTGTGACTTCTGACGTTCTTCCACGATTGGCGTTTCTTATACAACCACTTCATATGGATTGTTAAGGTCCAATGATGTTATCGATATTATGATCTGTTGGTGCACTCGAGCATTGTAGATCGAAGGATACGTAAGTGGCCATTCAGAACACCAGGTTTAAATATTTTTATTGCCTATAGGCATCTATTCTTGCCTCTTTTTTCACATATAGCTAAACAGCAGGCACGTTCATCAGTGCCTCTAAGGCTGCGTTAGGGCAGGTTGATATAGCCCCTGTTATTTCTAGACAGATTGGCCTTTACAATTTACGTAGACTGTTCTGTGCAGTAATTTGCTCAGCCTTTGGACACCATACCAACCAGGTGTAGATAGCAATGGTTCTGACAACCCTTTGCAATCCAATGCATCCTTGCTCCATACTGTCCATCTCAAAAAATCGGAGCAACCGTGAAGCCAAAGCATCAAAACACCATGAAAGACCTTATCAATAGTGGTGTCATAATTAGACTCAAATAAATCCATCCTAATGAACATTTCTATGAATAAAATTGAACACATCAGAAATATCCCACTCACTTTGCATAACTATTAGATTAAACTTCATTAGGAAGAATCGTTCCATCAATATCGAATCGATTGACAGGTAAGCATCGAATCGACACAGTTTGAAATAATTCAATTATAATATGCAAGTAGACCGTAATACCTAAATTAATCCCTGTACAGGTCCTCGTAGTTTAAAACTTTCGGCTATTTATCATAATTTGCAATGCATTAAATTTCGCACATTTTCCCTAGCTGCATGGAATAAACTTCATTTCGCATAATATAAAGTTATTTAGTTTAATTTATTCGAATTTAGAAAGTTTGATAATAATACTTAGCTGCATTTTATGCAACGCGAATCGTTTTATAAAATGTTCCTGTATAGGTAGCTTTTTATAAGTAGGTATATAACAAAGAGACTCTAGAGGGTTTTTGAAAATTGGGCCATTGCCTTTCTTGGGGAATATAATGGGAATTTTCCGTCTTCACGATAAGGCTTAAAGGCTCTGTCATTTCACGCTGAAACTTTTTATTGAGTTTCAATTTATTTCTCCAATTTTGCCAACGCATACAAAATGATTTTGAAATTATCACGATTGACATGAAA
Source organism: Ceutorhynchus assimilis (assembly GCA_917834065.1). Classification (NCBI taxonomy): domain Eukaryota; kingdom Metazoa; phylum Arthropoda; class Insecta; order Coleoptera; family Curculionidae; genus Ceutorhynchus; species Ceutorhynchus assimilis. The sequence goes on from OU892287.1 coordinate 14,587,169, forward strand.
ACACCTTCGATATTTTATAAAGATGCAATATCAAAAAAATACCTTGTTATTCACCTCTAAAACACCTCGTGGCACACATTTGTCAAGCTACTATGTCTCACGCTCCGTTCCCATTGGGATTTCTTACGGCCGGGTGAATTTTATACTCAATATACTTTTGAAATTCTACACGAATAAAGTTAAAAGGAATATGAAACATATAGGAAAATACTTTTCATCATACAGTTCGAAAACGAATAATACTAGTTTGCACTTATGTAAGGCTATAGAAATTGGAATCATTTTAATATTTCAAACATTCTCTGTACGTGAATGACAAAAAGATAAAACTTGAATCTTCAATAATAAATCTAGCATTTATTCAAGGTTGTCATTTATTTGCCCTATAATCAAGCTGATCAGTTCCTTTTGGTCACTGAACGAAGGACTAATTGCCGCCTTTCCATCTAAGATTAAAAGGAACGAAATAATCCTTCAAAAATTCCTAAATCATCGGTAACAGTTCGAAAAGACCACATGGCAAGTTTAGCACTCTACATTGTATATATAGAATATCTAATTCTTGATAATATATAATAAAACAATTATTTGTAGTGAGCTAGGAATTTTATCTCACTGAATGAAAAACAATCCTTATCGAAAAATATTTCGAAATCCTAAACAAGAAGAAAGTTATTATGAGCAATTTGAAATCTAAACCAACTTTAATTAAATATAACTCACAAAGAAATTTCTTCATTAGAAGCTTCTTGTGGGAATTCTCAGATTCCTGTTGGAAAACTTTGGCTTTGGTTAGTTTGTAACTTTAATTTAGATCTCAAGTTTTCCAAACCTGCAAATATCAAAAACGCGTTTAGTATTCTGTGCATTGAAACAGGAAACAGGGTGCGAGTTTATCAATCAGATCACAGAATCTTAATAAACTCTAAGCTTACTTTCTAAAACTGCAGAAAAAGTGAGCTGTTAGGATGCATAAAGCCAAGGAAGCAAAGCTTTCTATTTTCACTCACATTTTATTGTAGCCTTTATGCCTCCTACATCTTTCGAATTTATCTCTAAAAGAATAATCTTGCTCTTAATAATTATAAGCCTTCTTACAAATGCTAGATTGTTTGTTATTCTCTACTCACATTTCCTTAGCTTTAATTTTGTTACAAAACTTTAGTTTCTACTTCTACAATGTTTAAAATTAATTTCTCTTTTCGCTTCGCAATAGGTAGAATGCATAACATAGAGTTAAGGAATTCTGCAGAAAGTTTTGGCATTGAGAACATCATTATCAAATGGATATGTGTCATGCTGTGTTACGATAAATTTTCAATTTTCATAACATGTTCCATTTCTTCTAATTTTTATTATAAAGTTGTATTTTCGCCATTTCAGAATCAGTAAAATAACAATTCATAACTTAAGTAATTTGTATCTACTAAATTTAATTAATTCACTCTAATATCAGTATTGCCATCTATCCATAAATAAAATGAGCATAAAAAAGAAAATATCTGTAATTGAGAGAAGTACTAACGTACCGCCATCTAGTACCCAATAAATTTATCCTAAAATTGTGGTAGGTTTCTTTAACTATATTCATTGAAATTTCTATTTGGAGAAATTATGTTTATCCTGCTTTCAGCAAATAAATGTATTTCTGTCTGTCTCTTACTTCTGATTCTGAAATAATAATTTTTAACTTGATGACCTAATTAATTAGTGGTTTTGTGTTTCTAACATAAGCTTAATTCAAATCATTATAATTTGTAAACAATTAAAATAATTGTAGTGTGTTTTTATCTATTCCCATTTAATCAGCGTGGTATTTCATTAATAAAGTGAATACGATCTTCTGTGTGTGTTGAGTGTTGTCTTCTGATTGATTCAATGGTTACTACGCAGTTAAGTATTAAAAACACAAAACTGGTTTTTTTCAAGGGAATTGGGCTTAAAAACCTCTTTTCTGGCAGACAGCTGAATAGGCAAGTCGATTTTCACTTTGTATTTTTTTTTTCCTTCAGATTTCTAGATTTTCCCTTAATATTTTTCGTTTTATTTCCCCATCAGTGTCTACTATCACTGCTGGGTTTTTATTACCTGATATCTTATCTTATCTACCTGAAAATATAAATATTATATTTTTTTTAATTCCATTGTGAACCTCCATTTTGTGTGGGACCACATTTTTCTGAGGAGAGTAAAAGTGCTTTGGTTTTCGAAATCAATTGTTAGTGTGGGATTATTGGACCATTTTCTCTAAATAGAGTAGGTGTAAACCAAATTTGTGTTACCATCCCTATCAGCACTTGATCGAATCCAGGCAGAAACGTATATAGCCATTTATTTTTTGACTCTCTCATTCTCTTCTCAAGAAGGAGAGTGCTTAGGAGAGTGCTTAAAGGGTGAAATTTTAAGATAGAAATCCGGATAGGTTAAAATTAGTTTAAAAAGTTTTAGTTAAAACATCTCAAGAATTTTGACAGTTCCTTGGATTTAATTTATCTCACCCTCAGCTTTATTGTGTAAGTAGGCACCTTGATTTAAGAGGTTTTATCTATTTAGGGAAAATCTAGAGATTTCGAGAAGTAGCATTCTGCATAATGTAAGCGAGCATCTATATTTATTCTTGGTGTATACTTACCTAATTATTGCTACTTTAGTTTACATATTTTATGTATCAAGAAGTAAAAGGACTCTTAGTCTTCTCGACAATTCTTTATGTAAAATTCAGTTTTGTAATTTTACTACGAGTACATGTTTCAGATAATTTGTATCCATCTTCAGCTCTAAAATGAAATGAAACTGATATAAGTTCGAGGAGAACTCAGCCAAATGGGTTTGCAGATTTGCCACGCTTTTTTGCTGATTAAAAAGTTTAGAAAGGAAAAAAAATAAATAAATAAAAAAAATAAAAATAAAAATAAAAATAAAAAAAAATAAAAAAAAAATAAAAAAAATTTAATGAAGAACTTGAGGATTGCAGGACTGAAGGTCGAAGTGCGTGCAAATTATGCCCTAGCTCAGAATTAAACAATTCGGAGAGTAGGGGTGGGTTTTAGTTTTGGGCGCCACCGACTCTGGACAGATGAGTCGGACTCTCCAGGATGTTATCTGGCTCCAGGTCCTTACAATTCAAATAATAATAAAGAAAAAGAAAAATATTTAAGTAAAGCTAAAACTAGGCTGTGTGCATAAAACCAAATAAAAGTCAATGGGTACATTCAGGCGGTCCCAGCGGCTAAGCTCAGCCACTCAGCAGGAACTTTATTCTCGAAACATGGGTGCAGCGTTCTCATTGGAACGAAGGTTCTGTCTCTGTCGTCCGGCATAACACTGACAATGACAGAGCAATCGTTCTTATGAAAACGCTGTTCTTTGATTTCGAGAATAAAATCCCTGCTGAGTGGCTGAGCTTAGCCGCTGGGACCGCCTGAATGTACCCAATGAATCAAGTGCTTTAGTAAGTTTATTTACCAAATGGCCACAGTCCTCAATGAACAATTTATTGAGATATTAATTTAAAAAAAAAAATAATCAGTGAATTTTCAATATTATCAAAGAGTGAAAAAAACTATTTAGGAAAAAGAACAATCACTTGAACTGTCATTAATTAATAAATGAAGTGACCTTTTGATGAAGGGTCAATCAACAAATACAGTACGGCTATGTTTATAGTCATAAACAATTGAATTATATGTAAAAAGCTAATGTGTTATTGTAACTCAATAACCAACTGAGTAATAAAAATGTATATATAAAATGTGAGGGTTGAAAATATAAAATAAAAGAAATAAGAAAAACAATAAACAAAGAATTATTTCTTGGAACGGTTATCATACACTGACGTAACTAGAACTACCCGTAAGTTGACATTAATAACTGGATCAGGTTATGTCTAGTTAAATTACCTATATTAATAATTTTTTTGCCACATTGGGACAAGCACTGAATAACTCCCTGAAATACCCTAGTGATCACTGTGGCGTACAAAATAGGGACAGAATATAAATAAACAATAAAATATAGATAGGTTAATTAAAGCTAGTACGATACCAAAATGTTCCAGGTGATAGTAGTAGATACAATTAACCAGATTAGTCCTGGCTACTGCTTGTGGTTAGATGGTCAAACCAATCTTACGGTTTAAATTTACGGTCCGGAAGACTTGTATAACCATCCAAATAAAAGGCGTAGGCTCTGGTAGCAACAGCCTATCTCGGTTACGATTGAACGTGTATTGTTGAGTTCACTGACACCGTGAGTAAAAACTTGGTGATAAAAACCCTAAGAGAAAAACTGTTATAGCACACTGTATTTGTAATTGAACTATAGCTATAGTGAAGCACTTATGAATAGACAGAACTAGAAAATGAAATTAAGATGTAACTTAATTAGTCTCAAATAGCAAATTTACTTAATAAAATAGCTCTTCAAAATTATTTTAATAGAAAAATTGAACAATAATGTATTTATGATAATAATTAATTAAATTAGAAGAAATCAGATAAAGCTTCAATAGTAATTAAAGAAAATGTGCCTCGAGTTTGCATAAAAAAATTTGAGGTTATTACCTGTTGGAAATAGGGTTTTGTTTGCCTCGAAAATACTCTGAAAGTCTGGATCGAGGTCTGGATCGATATCCTGGAGTGTGTGAGGTGTTACTCTACCATTTAGGGCAGCTTTTCACTAATGATTAGATGGAAAAAGTCAGAATCTACTTTGGAAAAAAAAACGTACAATGCAAGACTTACCGAAATGGTTGTTTTCAAATCCGTTAATATCGGCGAAAATTATAGCACTTCACGAAAATTAAACACAACGCAAGAAAACTCAGTCTGCCATAAATTCAATTAAGAAAAAAATTAGTTCCAAAATCCCTTTTTAGGGCGAAGAAAAAAAATTAAATTCTTCAGGAGAACCTTTCTTCAAAGCAACCAGAACGTGAAAGAAATGTGCTACACATCAAATTAATTAGCTGACCTAAAGGTAGGGATTCAGAGATAATTCAGGATAACGACAAATGTCAAAAATAAGTCGATAGAATTCTTACTTACCAAAAATTGCACACAACAATATAATCAGAGAAAAATGACAACGGCTGACGAATAATGATAATAGGGAATTATTGAAGTACGGCCGCAGTTGACTGTGCCGCTTTAGTGCCGACCCAAAATTGACTGTGGCAGGCTCACAAAAGGAATTATTGAACAACACATTGAAGTCGGCAGTGGTGAACTTTGGCAGTGGCATGTCATGTTTTATTTTCATATTCCTAACCTAAAATTGCAAAGTGTAAATACGTGTTTGGTGTTCTTCTAGTGGTTCTTCTTGTGGTTTTTTGTTGAGTTTGTTTTGTTATTTCATCTATATTTTATAATGGAGGATATTGAAGGGCGTATTATTAGAGGATGGCGATGGGGATGATGATGATGACGATATGGGATACGTCATTCTAGGACACATTTCAAGGGACGAGAATGATGGGGCCCCGTGGTCATTGAAACGAAGTATTTGTGATTTTAAACTGTCTTTCCCTTCATAAGATCCCATTCTAATGAAAAAATTCAACACATACAATCAACAGAACAGGCAAATCGGCAAAAAACCTATAAAAAGACAACACCAAACACCGCTAAGAAGCCACTAACCTGTCACTGGAAATTGAAGAAATAGTTTTGGTCGGACTTCGTTAAAAATCAGCTCAGAATTGAACTGCGCTTGCGCATTTATTCATATCGAACATATGTAAACCAATGCGCAAGCGCAGTTCAATTCAGAACTGATTCTGAACTAAATCTGAACAAACCAATAAATGTAAATTAATGTGTACATTCAGGCGGTCCCAGCGGCTTAGCTCAGCCTCTGAGCAGGAACCGTATTCTCGAAACCAAAGAACAGCGTTCTCATTGGAACGAAGATTCTGTCTTTGTCGTCCGGCATAACACTGACAATGACAAAGTAATCGTTCTTATGAGTTTAGTTTCAAGAATAAAATTTCTGCTGAGAGGCTAAGCTAAGCCGCTGGGACCGCCCGAATGTAACCAATAAAAAGATGAGGTCAACATTTGAATAAGCCTTGACGGACCTCAACTTACAAAAAAGAAGAGACATAGGAACGTGACTGTACCTGTTTATGGCCTGTTTTTATTTTCCACAAATAGTGGAAGGCACAAACTTTATTAGTGGCGGCACTAAAAATTAACAGTACTGCCACAACGCGCACGTCTCAAAAACGTCAAAATATTGCCTAGCGCTATTAGTGCCTGGCATTTTATACTCTTCAATAATTCCCTAATAAGAACAAGGAATTATCCAATAGAACAATTTTAATTTGAAGAATACGATGGGGAGTAAGTGATCCGGGTTGCAAAATTAACGGGACTTAACAAGAATCGACGATACCAAAAACATTACTAATCGCCAGCCAGTTGACAAAAATTGATGACACTTCAAAAGTCAAAAAATAGAAAGCAAGGATAGCGCGGAACACAGATCAAAGATTATCGAACTAATGTTTGAACCGGGTACAACTAGAACTTGTACTAAGTTCGATAGCTGAACCGAGTAGTTCGGTACTTACACTTTGAAAACTGGTCAAACGGTTGGCATTGTAAAACACATGACACTATATCACTTTTTTTAATGGCATAATGTTCGTTTTGTATCGTCTACTTTTGTTCTGCGACAATACAAACTGGCTACACTGCAACCCACTAGTTGCGCGCGCATGTTATCTTTTATTACTTTCCAACTTGTATTTATTACAATTAGGCTATCTTTTTCTATTTATGCGAGACAGGTCAATTGAATATTAAATTGGAATCAAAATATTGATTTGTTTTGATTTTGAAATTGAGTTAAAATATTGATTAAAATCGAGGAAAAATCATTAGCCATCACAAGAACTAGTAACAAATGAAAATAGAATTTGAATATTCAAAATTAGAAAATTTACAGGATCTTCAACTGTTGTAATTATTGTTGGAATTTTATAGAGGATAAGGTAAACAAAATTAAAGGAATCTTGAATAGAAAACTGAAAAACAAGCATGAAATAGTTAGGCAATTTTGGCTTGTTACAACTCCCCCTCTCTTACGATAGGGGGGAAAGTTAGAAAGAAACTTTTCCGACGATAACTAAGCAAACTCGAGAAATAAGGTAATATAAAGAATGTAAAATATATGTATTCATAATTTAAACTTAAATGAATTCAAAATGACTATCAAGGTACAACAATTAAAAGGTAGATATTAAGAAAGGAAGTTATGTCCCTCCAGAACGAACATCCACTTATTTTGCATTGAGAAATACAAGGGTAAGATAAAATATAAGATAACCGAAGTCAACGAAGCTAAAGGTAAAGGCAAAAATAAGCAAAGTCGTGAAGGAAAGAAAAGAAGTTATGACCACTAAGAGTTGAACGCCAAAAAGGCAAAAGGTGAACGCAATAAGCAAGGTAAAAGGTAAATGCAACCAGCAAAAGATAAGCCAACTAACTTCAGGTACAGGGTAAGGTCAGGTACGGGGTAAGGAAAAATGTAAACAAAAGAAAGGTAAGAACATCATCCTGAACACAAGAATCTAACAGAAAGTCAATAAGTTATTGACAAAAACAGTAACGGAGAACTCAGTCGACCGAATGACACTGTCCCGTTTCGCGCCAAGACAGTAACACGCAACCAAGACAACCAGCTCTTCGCTCAGCCAACAAAACAATCAAGTTTTTCAGGAGTCAACAAATGGAGGTAAGGGAATTCAAACAAAACAAAAGGAATTAGGAATAAAATAATACTATGATGAACATAGGTTTGTTCGCCAAGCAATGAAGAAAACAGCAAGATAATTGCATTTGCAAGAAATGGTAGATCAACCACAAACCTTTTCCTCAATGACCCAACATATCCAAATTGGGTGAAGTGTGTGGAAGTTTGATGGAATGGTCGTTGCCATACAAATGATGTTCTCTCCCAAACAAAACAAAATTTGGACTATACCCAGTAACTTCGCTCGGTGAGGTACGAATAGCGCAGACAATCTCTTGGAGATGTTCGTCCCAAGATCTGTGATCTTCTTGACGCACATAGGTACGTAACATAGTCCTAATGACACGGTTATGACGTTCTGTGGGATTTGCAGAGGGATTGTAGTTGGCGGTATGGAAAATGTGGGTCCTATAACGTTGACACAAGGCCTGAAACTCCTCCGACTTCATCTGAGCACCATTGTCACAGTTCAAAAATTTGGGGGCAACAAAGAGTAAAAAGAAATTCTCTACATGTTCAACTAGAGATTTGGCCTTAGCGGCACGACATGGATACAGGAAAACTGACTTACTGAAATAATCTGAGATGACAAAAATATAACAATGTCCCTTTTTAGAACGAGGCAAGGGTCCTATATAATCAAGGCTAATTGACTGAAATGGTTCAGTGATGACTGGTCTTTTTCCCATTAATCATGAAGGTTTCTCTTTTTCAGCCTTACTCTGAGCGCAATGACGACAAGACTTAATATAGCGATCTATGTCGGCCTTCATCTTGGGCCAAAAATAATTTTGATGGATTTTGCCAAAGGTCTTAAAGACACCAACATGACCAGAGGTTGGAATGTCATGACAACGATTTGGAATTTCGGGCCTTTTATCTTTTGGAACTACCACTTTCCATTCTTCAGATGGAGAAGAAAGTTCAGAGAAAGGAGTCTTGAGGAATTTATAATGGAATGCACACGTCACAAAGGAAATTTCAAAGGATTTTTCTCGATTCTTTGGATCATAGATATATACCATTTATCAGTAGTATTGGAATTAAAATCAGGTTGAGTGAAGATTTGAACGGACTCGATAGAAATGGGAACTGATCTGGAAAGAAAATCAGGGACAATATGATCTTTGCCTTTGCAATGGATTAAGTCAAAATCAAATTGTTGCAAACGAAGTTGCCAACGACCCAAACGACCTTGAGAATCCTTTAACCTATGTAACCATAAGAGAGAGGCATGGTCAGTTATGACCGTGAAATGGACATGGTCTAAATAATGACGAAGTTTCTCAACGCTCCAAATTACTACTAAGCATTCTTTCCCAGTAACTGAAAGTTTCATTTCCTGTCTGGAAAGAGACCTGGAAAGATAGCAGATGACCTCTTCATCTTCGCCAAATTTTTGAGAAAGGACGGCTCCAAGTCCGAAAGATAATGCATCCGTGTGCAGATAAAATCGCTTCTCAAAATCGGGAGCTGTCAAAACAGGGGCTGTGACTAAACATTCCTTTGAGGAAGTTAAGGAGCTTTGACATTCTGAGGTCCAGTTCCACTTGACGTTCATTTGGTAATATTAAAAATAGGCGACAACAGAGAGGAAAAATCAGTAACAAATCGACGATACCAGAATGCAGTTCCTATAAAACAACGGACTTCATTAATACTTTGAGAAGGATGAAGATTGACGATTGCTCCTACTTTTTCTAGGTCAGGACGAAGACCCTTAATATCAACCAAATAACCCAAATATTTCAACTCTGGTTGACAAAAATTACATTTCTCGATGGAAACGACGAGACCAGCCCCGCATAGTCTATCAAAGACAATCCCTAAGATTTTAAGATGATCGGAAAAGGAGTTGGATAAGATGACGATATCATCCAGGTATACCATGACATTTGGTTCAAGCTCAGGACCTGAAATAGTGTCAACTATACGTTGCCAAGTGGCAGGAGCGTTAGATAAACCAAAAGGCATCCTCCTAAACTGAAACAAACCTCAAACAGTGAAAGCTGTATACTCACGAGAATTTTCGGCTAAAGGAACTTGCCAGAAAGCTGATTTAATATCAATCGAGCCAAAGCCCTCTACACTAATAAGCCATGAAGTAGGTAAAAAATCTGGCAACATGTCGTGTGGGTCATATGTTTTCGATTGAGGTTAGGTTTTGAATATGTTTATTATATTTATTTTATTTATTTATTATTATTATAGCGCTTTTGATTCATCTGTAATAGTTCAAAAGTTCAATAATTGTGTCCTGTGCACTTTTTTATCCAAATTTTAACCGCTACCTAAATCATCTTTTGGTTTGTTTACTCAAATGGCTCCCGCAGGGCGCCGACGACCACTTTGTTTTTGTCCTTGGTCAAGGTAAGAAATTCATAATTTTTATATCAAAATATTATATTATGCAAATTTTTTATCTATTATAGATGCCCCGATTATGCTGTGTTCCTACAAACAACATTATTCTCATTCCCCTCTGAAAGTGAACTTCGGAAATTATGGTTACGAGCCATTCGTAGAGAAAACTTCCAAACTACGTAGAATTCAGTTTTGGGCTGTAAAGATTTTGCATTACAAAAACAAAGAAGAAATTTGGTGTGAGCACCCCCTGATGCAACCTAAACTAATGAAGGGGGCAATTCCCAATTCCTCATATAGGTATTTGACAATTAACCAGAATATCTAATCTAACAACACATTCAGTGACTAAACAAAAAGATCCAGAAACCAGAAGACAGGAAATTTTGAAGCACGAAAATTGCAACACTATTCAATTATCAATTTTGAAAATCTAGGCAAGGAAAATATTGAGTCCAAAATGTCTCTTAAATGAGTAGTTATGTTATAAGTATGTGTTGGTGTTTTATTTATCCAGTTTATTCTTTTTCCCAAACAAATCTCGAAACAAATTACAATATCATATTTTTGAAAAAATTTAAAATCAAATCAATCATCTAACCTAAAAAAGCTGCTTTCAAAGGCAGACCGGCAGGCCTACTCAAGAATAAAAATGCGGTGTTGTCATTTTTACTTCATGGCTTATTACTGTAGAGGGCTTTGATCGAGCTGATGTTGTTACGTGAGTGTTACGTAAATTATCCAAATTAGAAGATATGTAGGGAATTGGATAGGCATATTTTTCCGTTTGAAAATTGAATTTACGAAAATCAATGCAGAATCTCAATTTTCCATGCTTTTTCCTAACCAAGCACACGGGCCTTGATCAAGGGCTATTAGATCGCTCAATGACACCAAGTCGCAACATTTCCTCGAGTTAATAATCTATAATTATTTGTTTATACGGGGAAACGGGGTAGTACCTTTGTTACCTATTTGGGAAATCTTATCTTTGACCAAGGCGTCTAAAGCCTGTCTCTCAGAAGGAAATTCGATAGCTTGAAAAATGCCAAACATTTTGACCCATATCAGGGAAGATTTCCATTGATTTCCAAAAATCTATACCCAATATTAGCTTGTGGGAAAGCTCAGGGAGTACTAAAACATCAATAATTTTTGTTTTGTCAATTAAAGTCATGGGAACCTGAATATAACCAATAGTATCACATACTTGGCCATTAGCTACAGTATACGGATTATGTTGTTTAATGAGTATGGACACAAGGTTTAAAAGCCAGGTAATTCGACAAGAGTTCTACTAGCACCAGAGTCTAATAATCCAAGCAAGGAAAATCCCATAATTTGAACTTCAAGGTAAGGACGTTGGTCTACATGAGCATGTGAAATAATGTAGTCCAGAAGAATTTTATTTGGAAAAACTGAAGGATTGGTCATTATACTAAAAGCATTGGAGTATATAGCACGACCTGACGATTCCTCCGGGGCTCGTTTCCCGAACATTTATTTCAGTTCCTGACTGTCATACCAGGGTTACCACATGGATAGCAATGTGTCTTTCGAGGTTCTGGACAATTCCGATTCCGGTGACCATTTCTCTGGCAATTCCAGCATTTGACGTTTACTCGTCTAGAATCTTGGTGTGATGAAATTTCATCAACAGGGTACGTCAGGGTACTTGGAGAATCAGTACTAGAAGAAGGTTCAGTGACTGCCAAAAATGCGAAATCAGGTTCAACAAACTGTTGACGCTTCCTAGAAGGTGGAACGTAATGCTCAACCCGATACTTTTTAGTCTCTAGCTTAAGACGTTCTTGCTCAAGTTCTACAAGGGAATTAACAACTGGAAGTTGGGTGGTGTGAAAAGGTGACAAGTTACAAGATAAAATATGCAACTGTGTTTCCGAGGTCAATCCGTCATAACGCCTAAACAAAGCTCGCATGCAGGAGAGGTAATCTACAATGCTTTCCGAGGTACCCTGAGTTTGCTCTAAAATTTCCCTAAAAAGTCTAGGACGGTAATCGGGTGGTTCGAAGTGACGACGAAGCAACTCACACAAGGTTTTCCAACTATCGAATCTGCCACGATTTGCTCTATACCAATTTAGAGCTTTGCCTGAAAATAATTTGGTTTTCTGTGACATGAAGGGATTTACTCAATTCGGCCACTCTCTCTAGTAAATTAGTGGCGGACAATTTATGGTCACCAGAAAATTTGAGATTCCATTTCTTTAGATTGTGAGGTTTAGAACTGTTAGGCACAATTGGTATTTGTGGTGGAGTTATGTACCGGAGAAGATACATGAAATTCGTCAGCATCGAGCTTTCGACTAAGTTCAGGATCAGCTCGAACAACAGCCTCCAAATGATCCAAAGCAGCCAAGACATCAATGAGGAGTTCAGTCTTCTCAGACCGTTCTTTCGTTGACAAAATAGAATAAGGTATTCGTTTTACCCGCTCAAGCAAACGAACTAATCGTGACTGTGTGGATACAAATTTATTTTGGCTTGCCTCACCTGATATGGTGGGAATTCCAATTTTAAAAGTGGTCGCAATATAGACCCTAATTCGTCCACAGTCTTGGTATCACTAACGGAGACACCTCGGACAATAATCTCATGAATGAGCATTTCCTTTTTTAGGTACGAGCTGGTCATTTTGTAGTCCATTTTGTCTAGCAATCAATGCGTTAACTAATCAACAATAAAAATAATAAAAATAAGTTTAGAGATAGAAATAGAAATTTGATCATATGCACTTAAAACAGCCAAAAGAAAATAAATAAAAATTAATAATATGTAGGTGTGAGGAAGAAGAAGAAAAAACATAAAATTTTGAAAGTCTTTTCAAAAAAACGGCAGCCCCACGTTGGGCGCCAATTAATTTGCCACGCTTTTCGGTGATTGAAAAAAGTTTTAAAAAAAATAGAAAATAAAATTTAATGAAGATACTTGTGATTGCAGGACTGAAGGTCAAAGTGCGTGCAAATTATGCCCTTGCTCAGAATTAAACAATTCGTAGAGTAGGGGTGAGTTTATTTTCGGGCGCCACCGACTAAGGACAGCTGAGTCCGAGGAAAATCATTAGTCATCACAAGAACTAGTCACAAGTGAACATAGAATTTAAATATTGAAAATTAGAAAATTTACATAATCTGCAATTACTGTAATTATTGTTGAATTTTATAGAGGAAAAATGTAAACAAAGTTGAAGGAATTTTGAATGGAAAAATAAAAGTAAGTGTGAAATAGTTGAAGCCAATTTTGGCACGTTACAAGACATGGCCGCAGTGTGTGTACTAACGCCCTTGCTGTGGTGCCTAGTGCTGGATGGGCTGCTCCGCACTCTGAAGGAAGAAGTTATGTACACTCAGGTATACTCAAGCCTACGCGGACGATCTTGTCATCGTCGTGGCTGGTAGGGTAAAGGGATCATGTAGAGAGCTCTAAACATGGTCGAAAGATGGTCATAACAGGCTCTCGATAAATCCTGACAAGACCGACCATTTACTCGAGAAACATGGGCCTGGAAGAGCTCTATGGATCGAGACTTACTCCATCGGGTTCGGTCAAATATCTAGAAGTCATCATTGACTCCAGGCTGACCTGGAAAGACCACGTCAACAGGGTCGTTTAGAGGGGCACTGCTAGCCTTTGGGTCTGTAGAAGATCCATCGGAAGCACCTGTGGCTTACAATCCCATATAGTGCACTGGCTTTACACAGCAAGTTAGCAAATTCAGCTACATGTTAGAGCTGGACATGCTCCAAAGATTTGCCTGTATGGCTACAATTGGAGCTTTTATAACCACCTTAACGCTAGAAGCCATCTTGGGAATAATGCATCTTCATCTCTCTGTGGTGGCACGGACCCAGGAGGCTTCAGTCAGACTCAACGATTGGGGACAATGGGTTCATAGAGGGCTGAAAATGGGGTATGCAAAGGCCTGGACTGATACTATCAGACAGGAGCCCCTTCTCACCAGAAGGGATGCAATGCCAAAAACTTCAGATTCCCCTAGACAATACAAGGTTGTAGTCCCTGCAAGAAACGACTGGCTAGAGCCTGACCCAGGTTTCCTTAAGCCGGAGGGGCTCATGTGGTACACAGACGGGTCTTTTATGGGAGAGGGTGCAGGAGCTGGTGTATATGGGGAGAGACTTGTGGCGAGAATCAATCTTGCACTGGGTCGATACCCAACGGTGTACCAGACTGAGATCTACTCGAAACAGGTGTGTACTCCAGAAAATCTCTAGAAAGGTTACTGGAGCAAGCATATTCATATATGCAGCAACAGTCAGGCAGCACTCTGAGCCCTTGGCTCAGACAAGGTCAACTCAAGGCTTACGCTTGACTGTATAACAACCCTAGAACTACTCAGTAGACTCAACAAAGTCACTCAGTTTCAAGACGAATGTCGAGACGAATCAAATAGGCCTCAGATCTTTAAACAACAAAGTCTCTTAGACTGCGAAGAGGCAAAAAGCCTCCCAACTAAACAGGAGCCAACTAAGAGCCATCTGACAGGGCACTGAATGTTCTACCTGCACAAAATCGCACTCAGAAATGAAACGGAATCAAGGTTCTGCAGCGAAGTAGATGACATCACCAAGCATATAGTCTGCGAATGTGACGCCCTCGTCAATTGCAGACTACGATACCTCGGCTACTGGTTTCTGGAACCTGATGAAATAAAGCATGTCCGACCTAAGCCGGTCTGTACTTGCTGGCTGAAACCCATAACACACGACTTCCTCTAATTATTGAGGAAATATGCCCAATCTTGAACAAAACGAGGAAGAATCCCGAAAAATCTTGGTGCCAAATGCAACCTAACGCACAGAATAAAAAGGTAAGCACACAAAACGAATTTTATTTTGATGCTTCTAGGGCCACAAAGAGTGTACAATCTTTCGTTTTCATTTAATTTTTCAATTTTAATTTATTTCAATAATAAGCCTTGACCCAAGGAGCGTCAGTTGATTCGGAAAATAAATTTCCAGAGAAGTGATAGTGAGATACCTACATATTGTGTAGATAATTGTGCACTGAATGGGCAAAATGATGCACAGTTAATTTAGCAAACAAGTAATGAAAAACACGAGCAATTTCAAATCGAAATGGATATTTTTCAAACTCAAAATCCGCACATTTAATAAATGAAAAGTTTCGATAAGTGGTAATATCAAAAACATAATCAACTGAGGATAGAATACCCATGAGAACCAATATGTGATTAATTGCGTTTAGTCCAAAATATTCAACGTAGCACCTAAATTTTCGGTAAATCTCTATCAAATTAAGGACTTTGGTAAAATATGTCCCTTAAAAGCGCGTTAATGTTCCAATCGAGCTTAAAAAACCTTTTAACCAAATCGTTTTTGGTGTAAACGTCTAGACTTGAGGATAAGTAAGAAACTAACTAAGTCAAAAATTTTCAGGATGAAATTAAAAATACATCCCGAACATCCGATTGCCGATGACAAATAACTGAACCGAACAAAAAACTATAAAATATTAATTTGATTGCTGTCGGATGTGACCGACTTAAAAACCATGCCGGAAAATCGATTTGACATAAAGAAGTTCATTTCCTAGTTTTCCCACATGGTTGCACGGATGACTGCTGGTGGGATAAAATCGGGAATAATACATGGGGGAGAAAATTGTCCAGTTTACGTTCGATGCTCTATTTTTCTCCAGGAAATTACAATTTAATCTCGATAGATCGTATAAAGCGCCTCTGGGTGGGTGCAGTAATAAAGCGGAGTGGGGTTTTTTTTTCGTGATGTTATGAAATCGCTGGCAAATATTGACAATTCTAATTTACTGGAAATCCAAACCAAATTCAATTATCCAAAGGATTATGCTTGGATTGGTAACAAAGAGCCCTGATTATTGTTGAATTAATTAATTCTGAAGCGGCTCGTCATAAAACCTTCCGTAAAACAATTCACTTCATCAGGTTTCTTGAAACGTGCGCCGAGTTGTTATTCCGCTTGTCTAATTGAAATAAATCTATTTCGAGATTATTTTTCTGAGAAGAAAAGGGCACAGACGTGTTCGAGAAATATCGAAATGCGTTTAATTGAAAGGAATATGCTAACAGCGAAAGCGTAAACAATGTCTTTTCCTGCAGCTATTTTCCCCTTTCAAATAGCTTTGAAGATTTCATCGTGCTTGTGAAATCTTTAGAGGACTTTCATTATTTGAGGTTCCAAAGCAGCCAAACAGTTGCTTAATCTCTCCAGAGTTTCTTGTGGAATTCTATTGCTCAATAATAATATTTACTTTCAGGAGGTTTCCTCTGTAAAGGCTGGTGCGAAGAATGGGTGGTGCTATTTGAAGACTCGACTCTAGCTTGGTACGCGGACAAAAGCCTCAACAGACTCAGAGGATGCGTAAGAATAAGTGAAGCACCCGAACTACTAGCAGTGGGAGAATGGACGCGACAGGTACCAAGAAAACCGCGATTTCCTAGGGCTTGTCACGTAGGGCAACTGCTGGCTGTCGGTTGCAAGATGGTACGCGACGTTCATTGGTTGATGGGACAAACTTCTGCCGAAATTAAGTAAGGAAAATGCGTGTATATTTGAGTAGAATGTAAAATTTTGCTGTTTTTTTAGCGACTGGATGACAGCTATCAGCAATACGGTAAGTAGTTTGAAATTGTTGTGTAGAAACTTAACACATTAAGGCCGGGTTGGGTGTAGGCCATTTTTTATTCTAAATCCTTTAGTTAGAGGGTTTTTGCTTGTATGTAGCACGGAAACCTAGGAAAAAAGTGCGAAGTCTAATAAAGGACGTTGACAGGACATTAATCAACATCTGAATTGTTTCCTTTGTGAAACATCAAATAAGAGGGGTGTTAATTATACAATGACGTTCGACCTGCTTTAGACTTTGGGTTAAATTTTCTTTAACTTTTAAAATGAAAGTTTTTGTGATAAAACAAAATGTAGAGTGAGAAAATTACATGAAATATTTTCCATTTGTATTTGGAATACTGGAATTTAATGGTAAATGTTAGGATATAATATTCAAAAACTCCATAAAGATTTTCACAATTCTTTAATGTATGACACTTTAAAATATCATTGGTCTTATTACCATTTCGTATAACCATAGATTCATATTTGGGTCAATTCCCCAGCTTTTTCCTAAAAGCCTTCTGCATCTCCCTAGGGAAATTTCAGCCTTCTGGACAACTTTGTTGAGGTGTGGACCCTAGGTAATTTTTGGTCAAATAATAACTTTTAAATAATTAATTTCCCTGCACCAGTTGTCTACTATGTTCAATGCTTTTTGAGTTTTTGACTTCAGGCATACTCTAGATGCCTGCCTCTGACTATCAGGATTATATCGTTCACGTAGCCGAAGCAGTAAAATATCTCCTTGGTCCTTAGTCATTTTTGCCAGGAGATAAACGCCTCCCTGTGGGAGTCCTTACCCACTATTGCTTCTACTGCGTCCTCACCCAGAGCGAATGTGATTACCCTATTTCTTAGGGTGGCTTCTATCCAGTTGCATATGATATGCGAAATGTTCCTACGCGTCAATGCGATCATTAGTGATGTTGTTGGAACGTTATTGAACGCTGAGCTTCTATGTCTAGAAACATGCCTAGCGCCACATATTCTCTGGTCACACATCTTTATAAGACAAATCACCCTGTAGACTTGATTTTTGATAACAAAAATAGTAATAAAACCACTAAAATTTGCCGAACTGGTCAAAATCCAACATAAACTCAAATCCCAAAGATATAAGTTTTTATTTCTCAAGTTGAACTAATTGTAGTAGGTATACTCACGTTCATTCTTGCTTTTCACAAAATCTTTGCGGAGCTATAAAGTTTATATCAAATTTAATAGAATTTGTCCGGAGAGACCTGTTTGGCTCTAAAACTTCTGCAAAAGCTAACTGTCACATAAACACCGTTAATAATAATTATTATTGTCACGAGCCGCAACCAAAACTCATCAATCCGCTAATATATTTAAATCAAATTCCAAATCCGTAGAGGCACCAACCATTTGCATTTCAAGTCCAATTTATGTGGGACAAAATTTAATGTATGGTGAAACTGAAGCTGGGTAGTAAATAATTCGATACCTACCGCAAGCACTACGTCAAAATTGTCTGGAACAGACAGGAGACAAAACAATCAGATAATAAAACTCCAGAGCTTGTCAAGCAAGCGAGTGTTTTTGCGAAATAATACATTTACATAATATTACAAGTAACTGATTTTGACTATATTTCAGCTTCCACCTCCACCGAATGTCCTGTTTGATGAAAAACGACTGACTCGTGTGTCTATGGCAAATGGTCGTGGTAAGTTGACAAAAATTCACTATAACATCAGGGCCACAATTTACTAGTAATTACTTTGAGAAGTTTCGGTAATTAAATTTTACTTTAGAGTGCTACAGTGATTTACGCTCTAATTCCATCGAACAGCAAAGTCCGCTCCGATATTAATGTGTTCGCTTGTTCGAGGGTCTCGCCTTGGAAATTAAGATCGGTTTTTGCTTTAAAAGGACTGCACATTATATACAATTTCATGGTTTGTTTCAGCGAATCCTGTTCCGAACGGTTGCGCCACAATTATCCCGAACGGAAAATGTCCTACGGTCAAGCAAAACGGTTCGGCCAAAATGCCAGCGTCGGCTTGTAGTTGCGACTACGTGAAACCCAAAGGCAAAAAGGCTGGAAAATTTGAAAATGATCATACCATATTAGCAGGTAAATATATGCTTCGTTCGTTTTATTTGAATTTAAATTTGTTTAATGGAAAATGGAGTGCTAAAAGTAACTTTCCGAATGCGAATATTCATATCAGTTGCTACCCCAGCTAGAGTGGTTTGAAGCATTACCTAATCCTAAATGTATACTAGATTTATCAAACCTATACCCATATTGCTAAATAACATTTTTAATGTTTGGTCACAAATTATATTTGTATTGATAAAGTGTTTTTATTCGAGCTTAATGGCCATCGTAAGTTGGAATTTCTTCCTGACGTTTTGCTAGCATCTTCAGAGGTGCTTCCATGTCCGATTCTGGTAGCAGACTGACGCGTTCCCGACCGCAAGTTGTATTTATGTGTGAGTGGTTGTGCTGGGGGAGGGGCGGGGCTTCGCAGCACGTGGGTAATGTGAACTTTCTCTGTACTCAATAGGATCTTTCTGAAGATGCTAGCCACGCGTGCTAGTGACACGTCACGTCAAAACTGAAAAATCTTTTCTCCGAGAGCGAATCCACAAAACAAGGAAGGATCTGGCTGAAGTAGATAGAGAACTACTTCTATATATCTGACGCTAAGCAAAAACGTACAGGCAAAGGATTGGAACAAAATTGACACTATCTCATACTCGAGCATAGATAATGAGCTAAATCCGAGTGAAAATCCCAGATTCGAAAATACGAGAAGTTCTATAAGAAACAAATCCGAAATTCCCCAGCGCCTGACAAATCCAGACTGGTCATTAATCTCACGGATCGAGTCCTTACTAAAGAGGAAACAGCCGTCTTGGCAAAAGCCGGCGATTTCGCAATCACTCCACAACACCTGCCAACGGAGGGGATTAAAGCCAGCACTGAAGCTGCCATCAGAGCACTACCTGATGTGGAAGCAGAAGAAATCCGTATTGAGACAGCTAACATTCTACAAAAGACTCGACCACCAACCAGTAACCTCTCTAAGAGGACTAATGGCAATTAGAAACCTGAATTCAGCGGAAGATATGATCATCCTACCTGCGGATAAGAGCAACGCAACTGTTAAGAACTGAAGACTACAGCTGAAAAATTTAGAGACTCTTTGATCCATCTACCTTTCGAAAGCTAAAGAAGGATCCCACCCAAGCCATACTCCGGAACACCAACAAACTGACTAGGTCATTTACCCTAACAGACACGATTGAGAAAGGCATCCTAAAAACGGAAGCGGTTCTGTTAAAGTATTGTAGTCAGGACCTTAGCCACAAGTGACAATTGACAGACAGCTGCCTTTGTCGGAGAACTGTCAAGCTGTATTATTTATTCTTTTGTTGTTGTTAAAATAATTAACACGCGCTTTAGTTGATGATTCTAATTAATATAATTTGTATTCATAGTGTAAACGCTAAATTACTTTTGCTACAATAAACAGTGCTTCCATCAGGGTATTGTTTCATTGGCCCAAACAGGAAATACCCTTACAGGTTATGGGCCCAGCCAAAGTTATTATAGTTTAGTCAAAAGAAAAGTAATAGGTAGCGTTTTTGTGCTAATACGCAAAAATGGCAAGCGGTTCATCTTTTGTGTCAATTGATAAGTTGACGACTGGTAGGGACAACTTTAGTGAATGGAAGTTTGCAATGAGAGCACTTCTTGAATTGAGCGACCTATGGCAGGTAATACAGGGAGGAGAGACAGACGATAAGAAAGACAAAAAAGCTCTTGCCAAAATCAATATGTCGGTGGACAAGTTGAACTACTCACACCTGAAGACAGCCAAAACATCCAAAGAAGCTTGGGATAATCTAGAGAAGGCATTTGAGGACTCGGGACTTACAAGAAGAGTCGGTCTTCCGAGAAAGTTAGTAAGAACCAGGTTAGAGGATTCTGTATCAGTAAAAGCCTATTGTGATGTGACACAATAATCTTAACCTCACACAAGCTAAATGAGTTGAAATTTAAAGTAGAAGACGAATGGGTAAGCACTCTCTTGTTAGCAGGACTACCTGACGAATACCGGCCTATGATTATGGGTTTGGAAAGTAGTGGGGCTCAGATAACTGCTGATTATGTGAAAATTAAATTATAGCAGGATGTGGTAAGTACTAGTGAACCAAAGTCTGTGAATAGCAATGCAGCTATGTTTTCAAAAAACGGTTTCAACAGAAACCTTAAGAAAAATAAAATAAAGTGCTACAATTGTAATAAAATTGGCCACTATAAAGCACAATGCAGAGGTGCCAAAGCGATTGATAAAGATAACAATAAGAATAAGGGGAACACAAACTTTCTGGCCTCCTTATCTTTAGAGAAAGTACAGAAGGACGCATGGTACTTAGAGTCTTGTGCTTCAGTGCAATTAACCAAAAATATACAGTAGTTAAGGGACAATGTGTCTAGTGAAGCTGGAAACATGAAGACAGCTAATAATTCTGAACTCAGTATAGTGTCACAAGGAACAGCCAACATAAGCGTGGTGATTAATGATGGAAACAAAATCATACCTGCAAAAGAGGTTATGTATGCTCCTGATGCAGCAGTAAATTTACTTTCTATAAGTGAAATTGTGCAAAAAGGTCACAATGTAATATTTAGCAGGTACAGTGACTCTATTACCCACAGTGGCGACAATTGCTGTCTTATTTTCGATTGGTTCTAAAATCCCATATATTTAAATTGAGAACGTGGCCATCTTTTTGCCACCTATTGCTTATTTCAAATATGAATATATGGGATTTGGATGAACATCCATCATAAAACATGGGAAACAACGTATTTGATGGTCCTAATAATAGTCATCGAATACGTCGATTTCAATTTTTTATGATAGATATCCATTTAAATCCTATTATTAATAGGTATTTAAAAGTAACAAGAGGTTGGGAACAAAATGGCGGCAGGACCTCTATTGTCGCCACTGTATGTAAAGGTTTATTTAGCCACTGTATTAGCAGGTATGGAGCTCAGATTATGGATGTGTCAAACAAAATTGTAGCCACTGGCTTCGAACTAAACGGCATTTATCAGCTTGAGACTACTTTGAGTGGAGATACAGTTGGAAGAGCAGTTAATGGAAAACCAGTATACTCGAGTGTAAAAGAATCTAGCGATTTATGACATAGACGATTGGGACACCTGAATAGAAATAATATGAACCTATTGTCAAATATGTGTAGTGGTTTGAACATAAACTCTATAACCACTGAACCGTGTGCTTCCTGTAAAGAGGCAAAGCCATGTAGACAGCCATTCAAGTGTAGTTCTAGACAGTCAAGTAAGATTTTGTAGTAAGTACATCGTGATCTATGTGGTTCCATGGAGACAATAAGTACTTTTTTCTAGGAGCGTGCGCAAAGTTATTACTTTGCACATTCATTTGCGTGCGCAAAGTTGAATTTGGCGCACGGAAACTCTTTGCGCACCAATTTTTGTTATGCATAGTTACCGCATTTATACTCGATTTTACAATGTTTTGTGGGTTTCTTGATAAACTTATATTCAGTCCTGATATTATTTTTGTTCCAATAAAGGCATTCTGGTAATGTTCAGCTTTTTTAATTTGACAATTTTCGTATGAGGAGCGAGGGGAGGAAAAATTCAGCAGAAACAGATGTGAGGTCAGGTGACCATTGGCATAGAGCCACCAACTCACATTGCTTTGGAGTATCAGATTATAGAAGTTGGACTGTAAGTATACCTCCATATCAAAATTTGGCAAAAAAAAACAAACTTAACGACTTGTTCAAATTTCAAGTAAACCTCGTTAGCACAACCAATGCTGCAAATATAGTCAAGATGATCACTAAAAAAACATTGAAAACACGACACATTAAACTAGTAGAGAAAATTACCAACTTTGAGCATCTGGAAACATGTAAGAAGATTAGGTATACAGCTTTTCTGAATGCAAATCTTGAACACTCGTAGAAAAAGTATTGTTCCTAACACTTGCGCAAAGTGTCTTTCCCGCCTGAAAAAGCAGTTAGACGAACGACGCGAAGCGGAGTTCGGATAAGTATCACTTTGCGCACTTCTTAGGAAAATAACTATTTCACTTTGATAGACGATTATTCTAGATTCATATTTGCATATTATTTTATGTCAGAAAAGTGCCAAGTATTTACAGAATTAAGGCGGCTAGTAGAAAATCAAACTTATTGTAAAATCAAAATATTAAGAACCGAAAACGGGACAAAATATGTAAATAATAAATTGAGAAATGTACTCGAACAAGCAGGTATAGTCCATCAGACAACAGTCAGATACACTCAATAACAAAATGGGGTGAGTGAGCGAGCAAATAGGACAATGAGGAAAAAGCTCGCAGCATGCCATCAGATGCATGCTTGTCTAAGGAATATTGGGCAGAGGTAGTAAATACTTGTATTTATATCATTAATAGATCTCCAACCAAAGCAGTGAAAAATAAAACACCTTATGAAGCATGGTTCGAGAAAAAGCCAGACTTATCACATTTAAGAATATTTGGTTCTGAGGCGATGACTCATATACCAGATGCATTCAGGAAGAAGTGGGACCCGAAATCTGAGAAATTACTTTTTATGTGCTACGGCGAAAATACGAAAGGTTTTAGGCTGATAGACCCAAGAACATAAAAACAACACACAGCAGAGATGTGGTTTTCTTTGAGAACAATAATAAAAATGAGGCAATAATCAAGGAAACAAAACCTGCAGAAAAAGATGATGGTCTACTAATATGACCAATACAAGATGAAGAAGTGAATCGAGAAGGTTTTCATGAAAATAACTCTGAGAGTGAAGACAGTTCTGAGCAGAGTTCTGGAACTTCTGGAAACGATTTTGTACAAGCCGAGAATAGTGAATCTGAGGATTTACATGATGAAGAAATACAAGATTTTCAACAATTACAAGAGTTGAAAGACAGGTGAATAAACCACAACACCTGGAATATTACGAGATATATGCGGTTTACGACACCATTGAGTCTCAAGACGATCCTCAAACTTTTTCTGACGCTCAAGAATCTGTCGAGTGGAAAAATGCAATAGCCAATGAATTAGAGTCACATAAAAATCACCAAACTTGGACTGTATCAGAGCTCCCAGAGAACAAGAGGACCATTAATTGATACCAGATGGGTATTTAGAATCAAACAAGATGGTTCAAAGAAGGCATGGCTATTAGCAAAGGGATTCCAGATTAAGGAGGAGAATCCTTTTGGCACTATGTATGCTCCAGTTGCAAGGTTGTCGACCATTAGAGCCTTTCTTGTAAATGGACTAATACAGGGTTGGAATATATGTCAGCTAGACATTCCAACAGCTTTCCTAAATGGCTATGTCGAGTCTGATGTATACATCAAAGTAACTAAGGGGCTGAATGTTGACAGATGCAAAGTGTTAAAATTGAACAGAGCACTGTACTGTCTCAAGGAGAGCCCGAGATGTTGGAACAACAAATTCAATGAAAATATGACAGATTTAGATTTTACAAGAACTAAATATGATTTTTGTCTGTATTCATTCAGATGTTCGTGGATGACTTTATTATAACTGGAAACAAGGACAAGGTACAAAGTGTTTTTAGTATCCTGAAGGAAAAACTGGATGCTAAATTTCTGGGTGAAATTAAAAAGTTCATAGAGATGGAAATAAGTAGAACATCCAAAAAAGTGACGATAACACAGGAAAGCTACACACAGAAGATTCTCAAAAAATTTATCATTGCTGATTGTAAAGGTGTTACAACTCCAATGGTCACTGGATTTCAAATGGAAAAATCTGATGAGATTTTAAGTGTTCCTTACAGGAAACTGATTGGATCATTGATCTACCTGGCATGCACTTTAAGATCAGATATCATGTATGCGGTTTCGTATCTTAGCAGATATATGGACAGCCCGAATCAAGCTTTATGGACAGCTGGAAAACGAGTGTTACGCTATCTCAAAAACACCATTGAAACAGGACTGGTGTATAGCAAAAATGAGCCGGACTTAGTGGCATATTCGGATGCAGACTGGGCTGGTGATTAAGTTGACAGGAAAAGCATAAGTGGTTCCGCTGCTGGTAATCCAATTAGCTGGTTTTCCGAAAAGTAGACTTGCGTGGCCCTATCCAAAGCAGAAGCCGAGTACGTCGCAGCAGCAGCTTCTGCACAAGAACTGGTAAATTTGAAAGAAGTACTTTCAGAGTTTAGTGAAGTGACAAAGGTAATCCTGAAGATGGACAATTTAAGTGCCATTTCTATGAGTAAAAGTTACGAAAATTCGAAACGTGGCAAACATATAGATATTAAGAAACGTTTTATAAAAGATTTGTGTTCTGAAAAGGTTCTACAGATAGAGTATGTCAGTAGTGAAAACAATTTGGCTGATATTTTTTCCAAGGCTTTGTGTAAAGAAAAATTTAATACCATTTGTTTATTTATGAAAATTGAAAGTATTGGCTAAGTTGGGAGTTTATGTAAATTTATGAATCACTCAGGTCTCTGTAGGAAAGTTTTAAATTCTTAGTTTCATATACTTTTGGTACTTTTGGTAATTTTGTCTTGCGATATAAAACTTTGTATTGTAATTATACCTAATCATTTAATAGTTAAAAATCGAGGAGGAGTGTTGAAGTATTGTAGTCAGGGCCTTAGGGCACAAGTGACAATTGACAGACAGCTGCCCTTGTCGGAGAACTGTCAAGCTGTATTATTTAAGGTGGATTCTAACAGACATTTAATTTAATTTAGCAATTAATATAATTTAATTTAAAAAGTTTACTATACAATACCATATGACGGCGTTCATACAAAATTTTAATTTAAGACATAATATAACTTAATTTAAAAGTTGGCCAACTTTTATCTTTCAAAATTAAATTAAATTAAATTTGAGGATAATCATTGATTTTCATCAGTTAGGCAATTCAAACCACGTGACATTCAAGATGGCGTGGCGGCCACACATGGATCAAAAAACACAAAAAAATGTCTAGTTTCTGCCCGATTTAATAGTTTACGTACCTAGTGAGCAAATATTTTATTGAATAATCAAAATCAAAGCTGCAAGCAAAGCTCGAAGCAAAATAATTAAAATATACATGAAAACACATATTCAAAACAAACTTGCTGGCCGCCACGCCATATTGAATTTCACGTTTTGACAGATGGATTGATAATGACATTTTTCTATATCAGTTAAAAAATAACTGCATGAACGCCACAAAGTAAAATTATATTAAATCTCAAATTATGTTAATATAAAATTAAATTAAATGTCTGTTAGAACCCAGTCTTTTGTTGTTGTCAAAATAATTAACATAATTATTGCTTGCCGAACTCAGTGCTTCCATCAGGGTATTGTTTCATTGGCCCAAACAGGAAATACCCTTACAGGCTCCATCACGGCTCCACGGCCTACCCAAAATTCACAAACCTGAAGTCCCGCTAAGACCCATAGTGAGTGCACCTGGAGCACCAACGTACAACCTAGCGAAACATCTTGCATCGCTTCTTCAACCGCATGTCAAGGACTCTACTCACTTCGTCTAGAAAATTAGGGATAATATTTTCCAACCTGCGGATATCCTGATCAGTTTTGATGTCGTGTCTCTATTCACAAAAGTGCCATTGACGGAATCTCTTGACTTGATATCAAGTACCTTCCCAAATGGCATAGTTGTACTTTCCGGACATGTCTTACTGGTAGTTACTTCCTGTGGAACGGCGATTTCTACGAGCAAACGAACGGTGTAGCTATGGGAAGTCCGCTCAGCCCGGTCATAGCCAACTTCTTCATGGAGAATTTCGAGAGAAAAGCTATAGAATCTTTTGACCACAAACCAAGGATATGGCTTCGATATGTGGTTTAGAGTCATGGGGAAGCGAAGCTCAAGCAGTTCCTAGGCCACCTGAACGCGCAACATCCTAGCATACAATTTACCATGGAAAAGGAGAAAAACCAAGGAATCGCTTTCTTAGATGTACTCTTAAAAAATCTGGAGGAAAACTAAGATACACAGTGTACCGAAAACCCACACACACAGACAGGTACCTGCATGCACTCTCAAACCACCATCCAAGGCAAAACGTGGAATTATAACAACGTCAACAGAAGGACTAAAGTCTAGCCATCACATGTGGAGCAACTAACGATTGTAGCCGAAAGCGGAGCCGAGCGCATTGAATTCGAAGGAAAGGTGTATATTCGGTTGCAGCAAAAGGTTGTTTACTAGAGCACTGCTAAAAAAAAAAAAAAAAATGTTTATATTTATTAAGAACTCCTTAAATTGGAAATCAGGAGCAGCCCAACAACAAAAATAAACTTAAAATCAATAATAATATTAATAATTTCCTCTGTGGAGTGATTGGTACCTTTTTTCGGGAATCGGGGGAGTAGTTCGAATGAGTTAGAGAAGTTCATTCTGTTTTCGTTTTAAAGTGCTCGATACTGGGTTTATAGGCAGTCTGTTCTACCGCCCTAGCGCCCTATAACTTTCCACATTATTAGAGAGTTCTCGCGCTGTCCAAATTTCAAATATCGTAACGCTATTTGACAGGTATAACAGTTCTTACGGTATTAGCGTTACGGAGCCCGCTATCTAACGGGACTTAGCGGATGCCTTACCGTAACGCTATTTTATGTCAAAATTAGTTTCCGCTTCATTTACATCTGCAAGAACAGTTACTTTTTATTATTCCTCCATTAAGACCATAAAAAACACCAAGTGAAAATTAATCAAACTCAGAATTTTTAGGATAAATAATAAGTTAGAAAACAAGCAAAAAAAGGGGGTTAGATCACTCAACTCAGCTGTCAAAACTTAAACAGAATAATAGTCTAGGAGGCAGTGACGATTTTCGGTACTTATTTTCCCAGTCACGAAACATGGATAAAATTGTAGGGATAGTAATTCTAAGCAAAATTCATATATTTTTAGGGGGGGGGGGTTTCCGATGTGTTGCGTCGCAAAATGCGTTAGAGCTTACGAATGCACGGCCCTTTTTTTTCCAGTGATAAAAATGAGTCAACTGATCAGAAGTATACTGAAGTTACGTAAAAAAATAGTCCGGCTAATCTGTGAGTATAGATAATATGTCTGGCAAGTGAAAAATTGAAGACTCGAAAAACTTCAGCCAGACTAACTTTCCACTATCTGAGATAAGCCAAATTGCTATGTTCATATACTTTATGTTCTATTGAAGTGGGTGTGAAATATGTATGACTGGGAAAATAAGTGTACTTGTATTTTTCGTTGATCTAGTGAACCCATCCGAAAATTTTTGCGAAACTCAAATATTCTTGTTTTGTATCACCAAGAGAACAAACTATTTAATATACACCAACTGGGAAAATAAGTGCTAAAAAATTTCACTGCCTCCCGGACTATAAGGGATAAAAAAAAAATGTTATTTCTGTATTACTATCCTAAATCCAAACTATAAAAAATGTAAGTATTATTTTTACAAATAATTATTATCTTGTAAAATGGACTTTTTTGTTTTGATGAAAATAAGAATGGTTAAAGTCGTTAAAAACACGATAGAAATAACAATTAAATTCTTTTCTCGAAATTATATGCACCAGAGTTCGCTGTTCGGCTATTGTCGGGTTTGCTCCGGCTGTGACGGCTAGTAACAGAAGGTGATCGGAACTGCGAGCCACAACATCTCGAGCAAGAACTGGATCATCTCAAGTCGGTCTTTCTATCAAATGAATACAATGTATTTGAAATCGACAGGGCCATGCGACCCAAAACGGCCACACGATAAAACGTGGATGAACAACCAGTCTTGTCAAATGTTGTAATATTTGTTGAGTTTATTAGTTTCTGAGCCTGTACGAAAATTGTTGGCCTTAATTGGGCAATTTTTTTTTTGTTTTTTTTTTTTTGTTTTTTTTTTGTTTTTTTTTTTATTATGTTATTATTATTGTATTTTATTTTGTTTTTTTATTTGTACTGCTAAATTTATTGTGCTTTGTCTATAAAAAATTTGTATTTTTTCGACAATAAAGCTTATTGAATATTGAATATTGAATATATTGAAGAAACACAACATAAAAACGATCTTCAAACCAACAAGGAAAATACAGCAATCAATCAGATCAGCCAAGGATAAGAAGAAACCAGTGTCAAGCACTGGAGTCTATCGTATTTCATGCACATGGTAAGGTATACCTAGGAACAACAAAAAGACCCATGGAAACCAGGATCAACGAGCACAAAAGAAACTGCAGACTAGGTAAATCGGAAAAATCAGCAGTAGCGGAACATGCGCTTAGTGAAGGGAATCACGAAATACTATTTGGTGAGGTCAAGCCTCTTGCACCGACTTCCGGATATCACAATCGTCTTGTACGTGAAGCTATAGAAATCCACAAACATACGGAGAATTTCAACAGGAAAGATGAAACACTAAAACCTAACTAAATTTGGAACCCGATCCTCAAAAACGCAAGAGAGATCCCATTGAGTACAGAGAAAGATCAGATTAGCCACGTGATGCGAGGTCCCGCCCCTCCCCCACCAAAACCACTCATGCACACATAAATACAACTTGCGGTCGGGAACGCGTCAGTCTGCTACCAGAATCGGATATGGAAGCACCTCTGAAGATATTAGCCATGCGTGCTAGCGAAACGTCAGGGAGAAATTCCAACTTACGACAGCCATTAAGCCCGAATAAAAACACTTTATATATAAACCTGGGCCGCGAAAGCCTCACCAACTTTATCAGATGTTTGAATTGTTTTTGATAAGCATTGTTTATTTTTTCAGGTGTGTGCGTTGATTGGGGACACGGGTACGGTTGGACTGCGCAGATGGGCCCGTCTCCAGCCGTTGCGCCGCAAATTTCGTTTAGCGCAGACGTTGCTCTGAGCAGCTCAGTTTTCTGTCACGCGGCGGATTACACAATGTCTGGAGGCTACGACGACGCCGATTGGAGCGCCTTTGGAGATTTCTGTTTTTAAGATATGTATTTCCGATGCCCGGGACTTTGTCTTTGATTGCACAACAGAAAAGACAAATAAAATCTCTATAGTGCGTTTCAAAAGCCTTAGTTTAAGGGCTATGAAGAGATTCTTTATGTCCTCTAAGCCTTTTGAACACTCGGTACGGATACCTGACTGAATTTTGAATTTATTTAAGATTAGGTATTATTAGGGTGGTGCTTCCACGTCTAGAAGTTATTGATTTGTCCAAGACTATGACGCGCATGTCCACATTGAAAAAAATATATATTATATTTTAGATATTACACACTTCACTTCATGTTTTTGTAAATTTTTATAATATTATAAATTTTGTTAAGAATACAAAAAAGTTAATCTAGCACAAAACTTATGGCACTAGATTTAGATTGAATTAAGAAATGCATTAAAACTAAATCAAATATCGCTTCAGCTACATTTCCCCAGTGCTTATCCAGAGCTTTAGTAGAAAAATCAACTGTATTCCAGGTTAATCTCTTATTGATACTGGTAGCTCTGAGAGTTTCTTAGATTATGAGGTTGCTCTTGAAAATAATCTTCAAATTTATCCATCCTTTGGCCTTGTTTGTATGGCTTCAACTTCTTGTTCTTCTGATATAAAAGGATTTTGTTTGGTTAATTTCCAACTATTCGATTATAGTTATCCTAATTTAAAGCTTTCTGTCCTACCAAAACTGTGTACTGATGTTAGAATTGGACACGATGTGATGAAACAACATGATCGAGTTGATATGTTCTTTGGTCTTGGGTCAAATCCTACTTTATCAATTTGCTGCCTTATTGAAGCTAAAGTAGAACCTGTTTCAATATTTTCTAGTTTATCAAAAGACTGCAAACCAATTACTACGAAGTCTCGGCGTCATTCAAGATCAGTCCTTCATTCAGGCGGAAACTAAGAGACTACTTCAAGAAGAAATTATTGAAAGCAGTATTTCACCTTGGCATGCTCGAGTTTTGGTTACAAGAAACGAAAATCATAAACGCAGAATGGTACAGTGGACTATTCTCAAACTGTTAATAAGTATACATTGCTAGACGCATATCCATTACCTAATATTGAGACCATCGTTTCCAAAGTCGCAAAATTTTAAGTCTTCAGTAGGATTGCTTTAAAAAGTGCGTATCGTCAGTATCCAATACATAATGATGACAAACCTTTACAGCATTCGAAGCAGGTGGACGACTTTATCAGTTTCGACGCATCCCTTTTGGACTAACGAATGGAGTATCCGGCTTTCAAAGGGTTATTGACAATATAATTGAGAAAAAGCGCTTGAAAGCTGCATTTGCTTACCTCCTTCACTTCACCTTGTATGTAGACACTGGCAGATTGCTACGGTCTGTGTGATCTTTGTACCCCAGACAACCGAAACGTAGGTTATCATTGGTCTGATTACAATTTTGTATAACCATAGATTCCTCTTTGGGTTAAGTCCCCAGCTTTTTCACAAAGCCTTCTGCATCTCCCAAGGAAATTTTAGCCTACTAGACAACTTTGTTGAGACACTATCTAACAGATCTTCCATATTCAAAGTAAATACTTCACTCTTTTAAATTGACTGCTTCCCAATCATTTCCTAGTGCCCTTGCATTTTTTTTTTAACCAAAAAACATTGCTCAATAATTTATATTTTTGAAACCTAACTAAATATAAGGGTATGCTTCGACAAGAATCAGATTACCTGCTGATTCTTTGACGAAAAGAAAAACATTCAATTGAACGTCTGAGCCTAGACACAAACAAAAGTTTGTATGATTGGTTCAACAACATACTTTATATATATAGCAACATAGCTAAATATACGAAATCTATGTGTAGTTTTAGAACCACAATCTATTGTCATCAGATGTATTTAGTTTTATTATAAAAATATATAGACGTTTTATGTATAACCTTATAGGTATGTGGAACAATATGCCCTTACGCCCTTAATAGTATTATAGACTTACCATTTTCATTCAACAAAATTTAATTGATCTCTATGTACCTTAAAAAAAAATAATATTAAAGAAAAATGGAACTGTATAAAATATAATTAAAATACTTATAATATATAAATGTATAGGAGAATTAGTTTTAAAGCATGTTTAGACTGAATAAATTTAGATAAAAATAGTTTTATGAATAATTTCCGATTTATACACAATTAAAACAGTAAACTAATTTTTCATAAATTTGTATTCTGTTCTGAAAATAAGCACAAAAATCCCTTGAAGGGAAAAGTAATTTAAAATACAAAAGTACAGTTATTACCAGGAAAGATTTGTTATGTTAAGAACTGAAATAATGAATATAAATTTACTTTTGTGTTTTATTGTACCTACTATGATTTAGAATAAAATAAATGTTTTCTAATTCATCTAATTATTAATCGATACGGTATAATATTAACTGGATGTTTATTGTAGTAGACATTGCGAATCCACTGCCAATTAAAAGAAAAAAAAATCCTAAACGTTATAACTTCTACTCTAAGATATAAGGTTTGTTCCAATTATAATCTATTCTGTGAATCAACATCTCGATGCATTTCGGATTATGTTGGAACAGATCTCATGATTTTCAATTAAACTTATCCTTGTACATGTCCCTATTGTTTTTCTTTAAAATATTTCACATTATCTTAGTCTGGTCGGCGGCGACAATTTTGCCTATACCTCATGGAGTTACCTACTCTATAAATGTATAATAACTAACGCCTGAAAATAGTTAATTAATGATATACATACGTGATTCGATTATGTAGGCAAAATGATCACTGCCGACCCCTCTATTCATAAATTAATGATAAAAAAAAATGGATAATCTGTACCCTGTGACCCATGAATGTAATAATAAAAATATCAACAAAATGTTTACTTTCTTATTATGCTTTGGTTAAAGTAGAAATGATAATGCATAACAAATATTTAAAATTTCTATATTTGATTCACAATAAGATGTATTTTATAACCGGTTTGAAACCCAAATAACTTTTATCGTCTCAAGAACGCGTACATGACCTGGTTATTACGTGTGTTGTTCGATGCCAAGGATCTTTCACTTTGTTCGTACGACCTCATCATCAGCCATATGCTCGCCGTTTATTGGTAATTTGGGAAATAGCTACAAAAGAATTTACATTGAAGATAAAGAAGATGTCAGTTATAAAACTTTATACCATTTTAAGGTGGTTACAAATCAGGATAGAAAAAAAAATGAATTTCTGAATTTTTTTTTCTTCAAGGGCCTTGTCCCCTTTGAATTTTTTCAACCAATAATCTATAATCTCTTCACTTTCAGGCCGTGGAAATATTTCCCAGGTGTTACAACTTTCCAATGAATTCAACTCTTCCTTGATAGCTTCTTGCCAGCCGTGGCCCTTAGAAACTGCATCAAAATTTTCTGGAATTTCAGGGTCGAAATCACCAATTGACAATGCCGCAAACAATTCAAAATCAGGTTCAGAGTCATTTAAGTATTGTGGGAGTTTCACTTTCCGTTTATTTCTTATATTTTTATTGTCCTCTACATCTGAGTCTACACCGACCGATCCCTCTTCTTGATTTTCTCTGACTGTCTCTCTTTTTTCTTCACTTGGTACTTGCATATCCTGACCGATGATTGGTAACTGTATTTGATTTTTATTAAATATTTCCTCTTCGAAGATATCATTGCGAGATGTAACAACTGCTTCCCTGTCAAAATCCTACAGACAGTAACCATTATTAATGTAACCCAACATGCATGCCTTCCTACTCATTCTATCCAATTTACTTGTCAACTCACTTTTTGGAATGCAAGTATTAGCAACAGAATCAAAAACTTCTATTTTATTGAAATTAGGTTTTTCATCATACCATAATTCTGCTGGAGTCACACTTTTGGGCAGTTCCGATGTTTCTATGCGATTAATTAAATAAACAGCAGTTGGTACAGAGTCACCCCAGAATTTCTCTTCAAACACAAAGTCAAAAAGCATACATATTGCTTTTTCCATGACAGTGGCATTAAACCGTTCCGAGACACCATTTTGTTGTGGAGTGTGAGGAATAGTATATTCTACAGTGATACCTTTTTGCTTACAAAATTTTTTAAATTCATTCGAAGTATTTATATTGACCTCCGTTATTACATCTAACTCGTCAATGGATTTCATAAATTTTACTTCAACCTTGTTTACATAATCCTTGAAGTATTCGAAAACTTCACTTTTATTCTTCATTAGGTAGCACACAGTGGAGTGGGTAAAATGATCCACGAAAATAACAAAATACCTCATACCATCTATCATGAGTTGTGGGACTTATTGGGCCACAAACGTCCGAGGAAACAACTTGTCGAATCCTTTTGGGTTTTCTCTTCTCATTCAAAGGTATGTTAAGTTTGCTTCCCGTTTATACAAACTTCACAGAGTTTGTTACTCGAATATGTAGAGTGACCCATACGTCTATGCCATAAATCATCAAGATCTCTTTTACTTAAGTTTACTTCAGGATCAAGTTCAGCAGGTTGAATTTTAAAGGTAAGTATGTAGAGGCTTTTAACTAGTGTTCCTTGGGTTAAAAAAAACTCCATTATTTTTAATTTTTACACAGTCACCATCAAATAAAAAAAATGTCTTGTAAATTTTTTACGGAGAAAAGATTATGAGTCAAATTTTCACAGTCTAACACATTATTTATTTTATACAAATCTTCTTACCTTCCAAAGTCTCCAACTTCAATATACCTTGTTCACGAGCAACAAGAACTTCACCTTTCTTGGCAACATTTATTTTTATGCATACATCATTGACATTTATCAAATATTTTCCAACAGTCTCCTTTATAAGATGGTGCACCACTGTCCACTACAAAACTAACACTTCCAACAGAGGGTAAATTGGTTAAATCACTGTCAATGTCCAAACTCGAAATAAAAGCTATTTCATCATCTTCTTCTTCGACTGAATGTTTGACCACATTACAATTTCCTGAGTAATTTCCTTTATTTCTTAATTTTGGGCATTAGAACTTCTTATAGCCTTTAACATGACAGTTATGACACTTAAAAGGAAATTCATTATTATTGGCTTGAATTCCTCCACTTGCGTAGCGTCGAGTTTCTGCAAAACTTCCACCTCGACTTCCACCATGTTGTCCATAGGCAAACTTTTTCTGGCCCTTCAGGTATCTTTTTCCACTATAAAATACCTGTTCCCTCATTCTCTTCTTTGTTCTTCAACAATATGGATTCCGCCATCAGAAATTTATTTTTAACAAAATCAAAAGTAATATTTGTACTCCCTTGACAATCAATAGAGGTGGTTACTATACCTGGTAGCTTTCAGGCATTGCTGATAGTAATTGGCTAATAATCTCAGTGTTATCAATATTACCACCGCTGTTTCTTATTTCTAATATGGTTTTCTCGAATTCAAAGAAAAAATTGTTTAGCTTATCATTGCCAGAGAATTTCATTTTTCTCAGCTTTCTTTGGAGATTAACTAAGTTGGCAATGCCTTGTTTGTGAAAAGTGCCCTTTAATTCATCCATAATTTCCTTGGCATCAGTTCCCTTGGTTTTTAACATTTCGAGTACACTATCTGCCAGCACTTGGACTATTAGATTTCTTGCCTTCACGTCATTTTTCTTTTACGCGGAATTCCCAGTTTGAGAATCCATTTCCATCAAACGGTTTTATTACACTTACCTACTGCTTGTGGAATTGAAGACGCCATTTTGTCTTTTCAATGGTACATCAAAAAACTTTTAAAACTTCCTGTACTTTACTTTGGTATTCCTCCACTAGCACGCTGGGACCGATAACCTGTAGAGAATTCAGACAACTTGCCTCTATTCTCCAGCAATAAAGTACTTGTTTTAATTATATTTTAGTTATTTATTGAAGACAATGAAGACATATTCAACTAACTTGCCAAAGTAACAACCATTAACTGACTACTTTTTGAAATGACATAATACAATATGAATGCTGGAAGAATTGTTCGTATATATTTACATTATGGGACGAGAAGGCAAGCACATCATATTGCAGCTAATAATCAAAATTTTTACCACTCTCAGACCATAGGGACAAGCATGTCGCTTCTGGAACACACAAATAAAATTAGGTTATAAATTTCCTATTTGTATTAGCCAGAGATATGGGAGAGTTGTTGGTTAGAATAGAATAAGGGTCCATCCTGCGCAACTGACCGAATTTGAAGGACCGCCATTTTTATCAGTTGTCAAATTCGGATTTGGGAAAATAGGTTATGAACTCATAACTCAAAAAATAGGCAGAAATAACAAAAAGAAATCTTTTAAAACACCACGCTGATAAAAATATCTTAGAAAAAGCAGGAAAAATCGCCAACAACGACAATCTGTAGCCAACCAAAAGTAAGGTTATGTTGTGAAAAATCTGTCAGATTGAAGTTGTCAACGTAAAAACTAATAGTGTTTTCGATCGTTAAATTTAATGCGCATTGAGTGTATTTTCATCCTGTTTCATCAACCTATAGAAGAAAAAGACAGAAATAAAAAAAAGTTGCACTAGATCTACCAATCGGAAACGGCATAAGTGAAAACTAGCAAATAGTGATGAAAATGGCAGCCCCCTATGCGTTACCAATAAATCGGATGCGCAGTCGTCTAAGCGCATTCTAAACTACGCGTCAATCGAACTCGAACACCCCAATTTTTGGTCACATTTTGAGAAGCTATAACTCAAAATCTAGCAGGCCGATTTTGTTAAAATTTTCAGGAGTGAAAGGATGCTCTAATTGCTATTTAATTTTCAGTTCTTAACAGATTTCCGGCCACCTGCTAAAAGATACAGGGTGAACATAAGTTGGTTTTGTGTGAAGGTGATTTTTGTGCGAAAGTTTGGGTTTACCTCATTCTGCTGGAGGGAGGGTTAAGTAGATTTTTTGGAATGCAGTTCAGAAGAGTACCTTAGTACCTCGGGCCGTTTTTGAGATTTTTTGAATATCGCAGCCGACTACGATTTTATCATGAGTTATACGATTTAATGTAAAATATAACTATTAAAGTCATTGTTTCTTTTCGAAACAAACACTACAAGAATGGCGCATGTGAAAACATACTTAGAACATATTACACAGGGTCATACAAAAATATATAGGGTGTTCTGATAAGAGTTTCCGGATGTTTTTCTCAATTCAAATGAAAAGGAAACTAGGAAACATTTATTAGGTGTATAGCAATAAGTAACATAATCGTTCACAATTATACATGAAAGGCAATATCCAACAAATGACCACCACGACTTCTCTCGCCGAATCTCATCTTTCAACTCTTGAATTGTTTGGGGGATCGTTAACATACGCTTTGCTTTTGATGTTACCCCACAAAAAAGAGTCTAGTGTCGTTAGATCGCAAGATCTAGGCGGCCAATTGACATCCTCAATTCTTGAAAAAAGTTTATCTTCAAACCTTGTTTGCAATAAGTCAATGGTTTATCTTGCTGTGTGACATGTTGCACCGCTTACATCAAAATAAACGCGTATGTGAACAATCTCCAAACAATTCAAGAGTTGAAAGATGTGATTCGGCACATTATTCGTGAGATACATCCGGAAATGTGCACAGATGTGATCGAAAATTTTGGCAAAAGAGTTGTGTACTGTGAGAGAAGTCGCGATGGCGATTTGTTGGATATTGTGTTTCACATATAATTGTTAACGAGCATGTTACTTATTGCTATAAAGTTGTTTCCTAGTTGACTTTTCGTTTGAATTGAGAAAAACATCCGAAAACTCTTACCAGAACACCCTATATATTTTTGTATGACCCTGTATATTTTCTAAGTGTGTTTTCAGATGCGCCATTCTTGTAGTGTTTGTTTCGAAAACAAAAAATGACGTCAATAGCTATATTTTACACAAAATCGTATAACTCATGATAAAATCGTAGTTGGCTGCGATATTCCAAAAATCTACTCAACCCTCCTTCCAGCAGAATGAGTTGAACCCAAACTTTCGTAAAGAAATCGCCAACTTATGTTTCACCCTGTATCTTTCAGCAGGTGGACGGAAATCTGTTAGCAAATGGAAATTAATTAGCACTTAGAGCAGCCTTTCACTCCTGAAAATTTAAACAAAATCGGCTAGCTAGATTTCGAGTTATGGTCTCACAAAAAGTGACCAAAAATTGGGGTGTTCGATTTCGATTGATGCGTAGAAATTCACCTGACCGTCATTCTACCGCTTGCACATTCAAAAACGCGTTGGTATTCTGCATACACATTGATGTTTTTATTCGCGCATTCATGTATGTGCGTACATGTTTTCAGACTTCCACGTCCGTGTGTAAAATTGACAATTGTATACATTTAAAAGAAAATTTGGGAAAATTTTCCTAGCTCAAAAACAACAGGATGAAAACTTAATTGATATTTTATGGAGATATGCATAGGAAGCATGTATCAAAATATGATGAATTAGAAATTTGAATTTATATCTATTCAATACATGTTTTCAGACTTCCACGTCCGTGTGTAACCGCCTTCACACACAAATCCCGGTACCGTTCTTCGTTCATACTTTCTCTCATTAAAACTACCAGTTCAGTCTACCCTTTCCGATAAATAACCCCCCCCCCCTTCCAAACTGTCACGTGACCCCCTCCAAAAGCCTCTCTTACTTCCATGCATTCTCCTCTATAGCTCTCACGCGTTTCTCTACATTCTAATACACGCCCGTCATTCTGATACAACGTAAATCTGCATTCATCCACAAACAAGCATCCCTACCATTCAGCTTCTCCCCAGTGTCTATTGTCTATGAATATTAGCCCAGTTTATTCGTGCTCTTCGATGGACTGCTTTTAATAATCGACATGCTATCTGGCTCTTAAATTTCTCTCATTGAGACGTCTTTGAATTGTTGATTTTGAGGCTTCATGCAATTCCTAACGCGATCCTTATTCGCGAAGAATTGACAGCTCTGTTTTGTCGCACTAGTAAAAGAATTCTGTTGTAATCCTGAGCCGAAGTAATTCTTGGTTCACCACCTGCAATATCTATAAGCAGCGGTGCCAGTGTTAAACCCCATTTTATTGGCCATAAAATTGCGCGACATTGCCCTAATTTAACCGACCTCGTATCTTTAATAATAACCAAGATACCTCTTGTTAGAAAAATAGACACACTGTATATTTTTGTATGACCCTGTATATGTTTTAAAGTGTGTTTCCACATGCGCCATAATTGTAGTGTTTGTTTCGAAAGAAATAATGACGTCAATAGCTATATTTTACATAAAATCGCATAACTCAAGATAAAATCGTAGTGGGCTGCGATATTCAAAAAATCTCAAAAACGGCCCGAGGTACTAAGGTACTCTTCTAAACTGTATACCAAAAATCTACTTAACCCTCCCTCCAGCAGAATGGGGTGAACCCAAACTTTCGCGAAAAAATCGCCACCATATGTTTCACCCTGTATCTTTTAGCAGGTGGCTGGAAATCTGTTGAGAACTGGAAATTAAATAGCAATTAGAGCATCCTTCTACTCCTGAAAATTTGAACAAAATCGGCCTGCTAGATTTTGAGTTATAGCCTTTCAAAAAGTGACCAAAAATTGGGGTGTTCGAGTTCAATTGACGCGTAGTTTATTTCCCTCACAGATCTCTGATATTAGCCTATCCGAAACACGTGACTTTGACAAGCAAAATATGGCCGGCAAGAGGCACACAGAAATTGACAGAAACATAAACCATAACGTCACTCTATGTTATCTCATTAATGATCATAATTCAATATTCATTTTCTATTATGTGCCTCTCAATTTTTCGCAGTTTTTACTCAATTATGGAATCCTTATTGTTTGAGCAAGTTTATTGCTCTACCTGCATTTCACTTGGACACGCAGAACCTACCCTTTATGTGAAAATATTTATTTGTTTCAACTCCATACCGTCCCAGACAAAAAATATTTACTGCAAACTTTGGAGTATTTTAGTTTGGCTTTTGTCATATCCCCTCTTTCAATGGCCTTTAAGCCACTTTCCGTGTCTTCATTTGGAAAGATCATTAAGGTCCTTTCTATGTTTAAAGTTCAGCACACTTGGAATTTGAAAAAACTTAACAATATTTCGATTTCCACGACTTCCACATTTAATAATACAACACATTGTAGGCATGTTATTCGCGTTTTTAAGAACTATTTACTACTATTTATATACACTATTTCTAACATTAGTAAAAACAACAGTTTTAAGTATCAGAACGCAAATAATTCACTAATGAGCACACATTTTAAACTCAAACTCATAACATTATTTGATGACACACTGGATGACACATAAACAAAGGGTTTGTGTGCCCCATGGCAGAATTGCCAGAATTTTATAATTTAAGTTTGACAGTATCTTGGATAGTTCAATATGATTGACGTATTAGCAATCGACGTTCGTTTTCGTTGGTAATTTTTTGTTTCATCTGATTCGTGATTGATAAATAAGGCTGGGGTTAGGGGTTATTTTAAATGTGTTTCAAAAATACCTTACATTTTCCTGCCGACGTCTTTGTACAATAATTGAAGTGTTTGTTTTAATCTCCATTGAAAATCATAAGATCCTGGATGGCAACGCATATCTTCCTGGTGTCTCAGATATCAACGTATATGAAAGTTTCTGTCTATGTATCTGTGATTCACTTGGTGGATCGAACAGATTTCACGGATATTTTTCTCTGGGGTGACTTCAATCTGCCTAAAGTGACCTGGGTTAATAGTGTAAATTTAACGACTCTCACTAATGAAGCCACTGTGATATCGAACTGTGCTACTTATCTGGGTTTGTTCCAGAATATTCAGGTACCAAATAGGATTGGTCACTTTTTGAATTTTTTGTTTAGCAACCATAACCGAATTTTCGCAACGAATGTAGTGTGACATCATGAGTTTGAACGCTGGCTAGAAGCTGCATCCATGCTTCCGTCAAACTACGTTCAATATGACGTCATGAGTTTCTCTCGAAAGCGTTTGTGTTCATGAAATCATGGAAGTAGTTCGTCGCGAAAATTCTGCGCGTATTAATGACGTGTCCGTTTCAATATGTGATAGTCCCTATTGTTAAGGCTGGGTGTTCCACATCCAGTATATTGATATAATTTTTTTCTGGCTCTGATTGGAGCTTTGTCCATGAGTGGACTAATGTGGATAAGACAGTCTCACTTTTTTATGATACTCTATGTTATGTAGTTGAGTTTGTTTACACCTGCTCCCTGCTACAAGTCGCCACAACTCCCAAACTTAAAAAACAGATCATTGGAAAAAAGAAAGTGCAAGAAAAATCGAAACAACTGGATTAATTAATGACTACACTGTTTTCTCAAAGTTGACTGCGAGTTGTAAATATTTGTCATATTCTTCTCATAAAAGTTACCTAATTTAAACTCGTGGAAAGTCAGTTGACTGATAAAAAATCATTCTGGAAATTTGTAAACTCCAAAAAGGGTAACTTGGATTATCCACAGTGTATGAGTCTGGATGAGCACGAGAGAGGCGATCCACAGTAATTTTTCATCAGTTTACTCCAATTATCTGAGCTCAGATGGTACCTTTGTTTGTGACAGGTCCATCTCGATTGGTAATCTGTAGTTCTCTGTGATGGATGTTTATAACAAGATATCAGATCTGAATCTGATTGGTTCCAGGTCCTGATAACATACCTGTTGTTTTGTTGCATAATTGTAAATTTGTTATTTGCCGAGGTTTTGTGTGGGATTTTTAACTTATAGTTGGTTAGTAGAAGATTTCCTTCATGCTGTAAACTGTCCTATGTTTCACCAATTTTTAAGGATGGGGATAGATCAATCATTGAAAATTATCGTCCAAGCTCTAAAGTGTCGTGGATTTCTAAGACTGTGTGGGCTCTCGAGAATTGGAGTCAAGTTTACACTGATTTCGACAGGGTTGATCATGGCATCCTAATAAAAAAGCTTCAATCCATGAGGATTTTTCGAGTTCTTCTTGATTGGTTTCAGAGTAATCTCATTGGACAGAAACAGGCGGTAAAAATCAAAAATTAAATTCTCTCTGAAATATTGGTTACATCAGGTCTTTCGCATGGTAGCCATCTTTCAGCTTTCTTGTTTAATTGCTTTCTAAATGACTTAAAGTATGTTTTTCGTAACTGTCGGTTTCTTAGGTGTCAGACCAACCAAGACCAACAATTTGACAGTGAATGCAGATAAATCCAAGGTCATTTCCTTCAGTATATCGAGGAATCCCTCTCTGTTAAATTATTCCCTGAGCTAGGATCATGAAAAGTAGAATTCTACTTTCATGACGTCATCCGCAACCTAGTTATCGCGTACAGTACAGGCGATGATGACGGTTGCTAGGCAACCTGACGTCATGGAAGTAGAATAATAGTAGAATTCCACTTGTGATCCCAGCCCTGGACTCAATTGAACTTGAAAAACATACTTTGGTAAAGGATCTGGGTGTCTGGCTGGACGCGGACTTGTCATTCATAAGTCAGATTTCTTACGGGAATTATCCTTTTCGAGAAAATTTCGACATTTATATAAAATATTGAGAGATTTTATTGATTCTCCAGAACTCCTTACGAAAGTTGGCATTTATGTAACTGCGATTAACGCTAGGGAAAGGAATATTTTCAATGTTAGTTTTCATAGGACTAATTATGGTATGAATTCACCATTGACTAGAATGTGTACAATAGCTAACGATGTGATAAAGAAGGTGATACAGAATTATTTTGTGATTCATTAGTGCATTTATGAAAAATTTGGAAAATGTCTTGCATGTTTAGCCATTTGACAAATTGTTAATTGTGATTAGTATGTTATGTTTTAGTCATTTTTGCATTTTAGTATCTAAAGTCTGTTTTTTTTTTAAGTCAAAAATTTAGTAACTATGTTGGCAACACAAGCCTTTTCTAGATAAAAAATTTGAAAGCATTGACAATTTTACATTGTATTGCCAACATAATGTCAATTTGACTTTTATCTTTAAAAAAAAAACACATTTTACTAAACAATATGTGGACCAAAACTGCTGGTGAGGAATTCTCAAAATTGAAAAGTTGGTACTGGAATCATAAAATTTTACAAATTAGAAGCTAGTTTTGGTTGAATCGAGCAAAATCGTACCCTTCACCCAGCAAGAATCTCGCACTAA
Organism: Ceutorhynchus assimilis; assembly: GCA_917834065.1. NCBI lineage: Eukaryota > Metazoa > Arthropoda > Insecta > Coleoptera > Curculionidae > Ceutorhynchus > Ceutorhynchus assimilis. Next base: position 14,630,112 of record OU892287.1, read on the forward strand.
GTATACGGAAACAACAAAAACTAATTATTATTGCAAACGACCAAATAGCGATATTTTTATTGGAAACCTGCGCTCATGATTCACCCCGCTAAAACCTCAACAAGTTTATAACGTTTCGCTGATTATTTCAGTTGCCTTGCATGTTGCGGTTCTTTCGGTTGCGTAGGTATACTTCTTCAGTAATTTTGTTTAGTGGAATTTGATAGTTCGTTTCTTGAAACCAGAAAAGTGTTAAGATTTGATGGTCGGTTGGATTGGGTAAGTTTATAATAATCGTAATGAATTATCCCTGCTTATTTTTGGAAATGTAACACAGAAAACTGTAACTTTCATTGGAGACGATTTTAACGGTACTTACTTTAAACTTTTATATTAAGCACCAGCACCAAAATAAAAAGAATCTTCAATACCTAAGTGTTTTTTTAAGTTATGACGAATTCCAAAGTGATGAGACATTTGCATTATCTTCACCACAAAAAGCAAACAATGGATTTGTTTATTTAAATAATCATCTGACTCATTCTATGAATAAACTTCCCATATTTGATTATGTCAGTTTAAAAATGGAAACGATGTGAATACATTTTATAAGTATTCGTTTGAATGGAAAATATGAATAAAATGAGACTATTAAACGTATTTTTTATGTAAGAATTACGTATGTTTTTCTATACAAAATCGACCCCATTTCCAAGTAAATGCCAATTTGTTGTCATAGAACACATTATTATTCCTGCGTCCTGACCCACTGGCCACTACTGACCCATATAAACAGTAAAGTTGGACAATAAAAATCGAACTTGTAGTTAAAATTTCAATCTATAGTCCGTGTTTGTTTGTGACATCGGCATGCAAAGTATATCCAGTCGTTCACCCTTTTGTACAGTAAAAACATGAGGTGTTCCAGATAAATATTAATGAGGGTATTATAATTATCGCAAATATATATTCACGTGCCAACTTATCATCAAAAACAGACCAAGCCTGTATGTGAAGGGTGTGTACATATAAGCAAATATCAGATCAGGGCTAATTACTTATTTGCTATTCACGCACCTGCAAATTCAATTACATTAGTGTTTCTTTTTACAGAATGTTTGTATGACAAGAATCAAGCAATTGAAACAACGAAAATGACATCGAAATTGGTGCAAATGCAAGTAAGTAGTTAATGAAGACTTTTTGTTCCTACGTAATTTATTTGCATGCGTCACACTCTAGTGGGTTGCCTATTGTAAATTAGAAAATTAAATACTTAAATAAACAATTAGTTTGTAATTGTTGCAAAATAATCAGATGGCGCCCGATTAAATAACGCAAGAACCATCGAATCGGAACAGAAACTGAAATTTATTTAATTTCTCCAACTTTAAGTTTTTTTGTTTATCGATATGGAGGATAGCCTTATAGAAAAGTTGTTGATTGATTAGTCAAACTAGATTGTTTTTTTTTTTTGAGTGGGTATTAACTAGTCTTTCGATGCCCACGATTCTCCTTGTGGGTAAATTTTTTTGCTACAGTTTTATTGAACTTCTAGTCACGGTCAGAAGAACTTTACAATAATTCCAAATATCGTCAATTTATTTGCAACATTGCAAATACATACTAGAAACCACACTTGGTTAAGGTTGACCGCGGCCAGGCGTCTGCGAAGGTCTGCACCCACAGTTTTCTACTTTGCTGACTCAGCCTGAATGTATCTTCCATATTTAGCGTTATTTCTTAATTGCAAGGCAACAGTCAGAGGCGTCTCGTCGTCGACTTAGTGGATAAAAGAGTAGGTAGTTTTCTAGATGGATAAATTTTTCCTCAATGGAGTTAATTTTGTGTTGCCCTATAACTTCTATGAACTTTCTCGAACTTATTCTGATTTCTCCAAGCTTCAAAAATAATCTCATCTATTTGAAGTTCCTCGCACCTGTCCGGTCGGTCTAGTCTAGAAGTTCTCCTTACGACTCCTGCTAGTCCTTGAATAAAGATAAAAGCTTCTTGATTGTTCCCAGGCAAAATTTGCAATATTTCCGTTGAAATTTGAGCAATGTTGATATCTTGACAACTCCTAGCATTTTATACCTTTCATTTAAACTTTATTCTCAGAAAATTGCACCTTGATAGTTTGAAATAGGATTTTTTTAAATCATCCTTCCTTCACAAATTATGATGCTTCAAAACTTTCCGCGTTGAGATTTTGACTTAGGTACGTTGTTTATTTTGGATCGACCAAGCCCCATACACTGCTGCCAGATTTGAAGCCGATGGGTACCTATTTTAAAAAACTGTCCATCTGAGAGTTTAAAATCGTCTCTATATTCACCTCAGGAACCATGATTCCAATAGAATAATGTTATCCCATCTTTGGTTAGAGTTAGAGTTAGGTTAGAATTTCCATATCAGCATCAGTTTATATGATGATGTTTCAGCAAACTAAAGTTCTATGACAGTTTTTGCCAATATCGTGCTGTAGTTTTCAGTGACAGTTTCTGTCTTTTGACCCACTATACAATCGAAATTTCTATTTCAGCACTTGTATAATTTGTTGCTTCATTAACAGTTTGAGCATTAGAGGCATTGAGGCATTGATAAATTTTATCGCATTTTTGACAGTACTATGATACATAACTACATTCAAAATTGAGTGGTAAAGTGCCACTTTACTCCATAACAACACTTTACCACATAGCAACCATTACCAGTTCTTTTTGATCATTTCTCCTATAATTTTTATCGGTTTCTAAGTAACCGAAAAAAAAACCAACCTCAAATTGGCCACCATGTCTGTTGAAAATGTCATTTCACAAATTATTTTCATATCATGTCAAAAGTGAAAACATTTTTTTAACAATCATTAGACAAAATGCGATAAAATAGTATCAGCAACGCGTTAGCAAAGGGTTTCACCAATTTCGTGAGGTATTAGAGCACTCGCTCCCTCGTACACAAAAGTGGCCACACTCAATTGGTAAAACCTCACTTTACTAAACTTGGTGCTTAATATACTATTATTGGATTTATCAAAAACCTACCTATACATAAGTCAAAAAAAAAATAGAGAGACAATGCTTGTTTTTAGCGTGCGCGGTAGAGTATTAATATTTATTGTGAAGAACGCAACATAAGTGTATTTTATATCATCCAATAGATGCATTTTCGGGGATAATACCACGAGAGCTTCAAAATTACCGATAATTTTTCACGATTGCGTGTTTTCTATAATTTCACGAGTCCGTAGGACGAGTGAAATTTGCAGAGAAAACACGCATGAGTGAAAAATTATCTGGTTAATTTTAAAGCTCAAGTGGTATTTAGAGGATTATTTCACGTATGAGAATGCAAAAAATATGGAAATAAATTTGTATTAAACGATTTGAACATCTTAACAATCAATACAAATAAATGGTTGCTATCAGGAACCGTTTGTTTGTATCAAAAATTAGTATGACAACCATGTATACAATAACATGGGAGAATTATCGCTGTAATTCTCTCTAGTTAAACAAATGGAAAAGAGAATTTTCGCTGTAATTCTGAAAATCGTCACTTGTCTTATGGGATTTCTAATAAATGAGTGGAATAATCGAGTTTATTTTTGGTGGTAATTTTATTCGTTTTACGGGTAGGTAGTTCTTCGTGGATCCCACATTTATTTGGTGACCGTGACAAGACTCGAAAAACATTTTTGGAAAAATATAGACTGTGAGCCGTGTGAACACCCAGAAATCTTGAGTTGTCTTTCGTCTCTATTTTGAACTTTTCCTCGATTTTTGGACTGCTCTTGTTGAGGCCAGTTTGACCAAGTTCGTCGTGTGGTGCTAAGTCCAGAGACATCGTCTGGACTTGAAAGTAAATAAAGTGCGTGCAGTGTCCCGTGGCTCACAAAATATGCTAATGAACTCGAAGCCCTTTTATCCCTAAGCTGAGCCGATTTGCAAACGATGCAAGTTATTTAATGAATTGAAGACTATCAGTTCAGTTCAGAGTACTTCAATTTACTGATAGAGGATAATGTAAGTGAAACTGACTTAGCGGTAGATATGGATAGTTTTGATGCTTATGAGAGAAGGTTCAAGGAGCTTATGATAAAGAGTGCCCGAAAGTTGTCGCCACCAGCGAACGAGCGCGATTCTGACATAAGATGCGTAGGTAAGCGAAAGTTTAAATTACCTACAATTTAAACAATTTAATGGAAATGTTAGGGATTGGCTTTCCTACTGGTCTCAGTTTCAAAAGGTGGACGAGGACGCAGAGATAGATGCGGCAGACAAAGTTGAATATTTAGTTCAGGCCACAGTGCCAGGCAGTCGAGCCAGACATCTTGTCAATAGTTTTCTTGCTACAGCAGAAAATTATGGGAAGATTGTGGCTAGCCCTGAATCTCGTTTTGGTAGGGAAGATATGTAAATTGAGGTTTATGTCAGGGAGCTTCTGAGACTTGTTTTGAACAATGCTGTCTCCAAAGCCAAGCCTGACGTATCGACTCTTTATGATAGTATCGAGTACTGCAAACGCTGGGCATAACATCCGATAAGTATTCTTCCATACTTTTTCCTTTGATCGAGTCTTGTCTCCCTGAGAAATTGTTAAGAGTGTGGCAAAGAACAGCAGGAGCTCTTTGTATTGAGGTCTCTGGTGAACTTGAAGAGGATGAGTCTTTGGGTAGTGTGAATACTCTGGAAAACCGCTTGTAGGCTTTGCTGAAGTTTCTTAGGAACGAGCAGAGGATTTTGATGGCATCAGAAAAATCTGAATTACAAAAGTCGAAAGGTATGACAACTTGTAATGGAGGAGAAAAGTTAAAGGGTGTTGGTTTACAGAATGTGGTGCCAACTGAAGCTGACCCTATAAACCATGAGCAAAATTTTGAGTTTCGACAAGGTAATAGTAATACGAAGTTTGTCTTCTACGAGAAAAGTCACCATGACAGTCCAAGTTGTTTCAGGGCCCAGAGTTTTTCCTTGGAAAAAAGAAAAGAGATTTTGACCGCAAAACAGGCATGCTTCAGGTGTGTGATAGTTGGTCATCAAGCTCGTAAATATCGTGCCCGACTTAAATGTTTGTTTTGTGGCAAAAACCATGCAGTTTTAATGTATCCTGAATCGGCATCAAGTAGATTTTCCAAAGATGAAGAAAATAACCCTTCAAAAGGAAATAACACTGCTGGAACGCAACTCTCGTGCACTAATGCTTCCAGAAATTATGTGTTTTTACAGACTTTGAAGGTAAAAATTAAGAGTGGAAATGGTCTTAAGGAAGTGTGGGACTGACACTATAGGGTAGTGGACAAGGTATAATTTCAATGAAATCGATAATCTATTTTTCATCTATGGAGTAAATGAAAAATATTCCTATTGAAAGAAATTTCAGAAAAAATTGCTAACTTGGTTTAAAACGATTGTAAAAGTAGAGTTTTGGGACGCACTATTTAAACGAAAATATTTCGCGCCTTGATTCTACGTCATAGCTGTTGTATTTGAGTATGAAATAAATTAAACCTTCGTCCTATATTCGACACACACTTACTCATTAGTGCAAAAAAGAGAGATATATCAGCATCTGTGTGTCATTCCATCTAGGGGCACCCTCAACTTAACCCCACTTTTTGAGAGATTTCCATCTGTCATTTAATGCGCACTGAGCTTATCTGCATCTTTTTCTAGAAGCATGTAAAATATAAGGACGCACTGACCGCGCTCTCGCCCACTCTTATTAATGTCGGAATGCCTTAGACATAACAGCTGTGACGTAATTTCCGGGCGGTAAATTATAGCGTTTAAAATAAGTATAAATTTGTTTATTTTTTTTAGGTATATTTTTGTTTTCTAAAATCAAGGAATCATCAACTACTATTTATTTTGTTATGGAGATTAATAAAAAAAATATTTCAAAAAATTGTCCACTAGCCTATTGAGTTGTTAATTGGTTCTGATATAGTAGGAAATTTATATAAAGGTCGGAGACTGATGCTGAAAAGTGGATTGGTAGCCATGGAGACGTTGCTGGTATGGGTGCTTATGGGAAAGGTACCTAGAGAACCAGACAAAGATAGTATATACACCAGCATTTTAAGCTACTTTGTGATGGACTATAATATAAGCCCAGGCATCACTGAGCCGGTAGCCAATAAAAGTAAGCTTGATTTGGAAGAGGCAGCTCTAGAATTTTTTGACAAGACTGTTCAAGTGAATAATGAGGGGAGGTACGAAGTAATTAAGGCTTCCATGGCAGGAAGGACACCCTCCGCTTACCACGAATTAATCTCTCGTTAAGGAAGGACTTGAAACAATCTTTAAGCGATTGGAGTCGCAAAATTTTCATGAATCATATGAATGCTGTTTTCAAGGAATGGGTTCGAGAATACATTATTGAATTGGTGCCAAACAGCGATAACGATACAGCCCATTATCTGCCACATAGGCCAGTGGTAAAAACCAGTTCTAGTAGTACAACCAAGATCAGAGTATCATTTGACGTCAGACATCAGAAAAGCCTTTCTACAGATAAGTGCACATCCTGCGGATCGAGATTTTTTGCGATTTATTTGGAGGGTTTCTCGAGGAAAGGAAAGGATATATAGGCACAGACGTGTGGCTCTTGGTGTAACAAGCAGCCTTTTTTTTAGCGGTCACTATCAACCATCACCTTTTGTTAGAATTCGAAAAACATAATGAAGGTACTTCTGAGTTTGACCATTCCTTACTCACAATTTTAGTGAAGAGTTTTTATGTGGACAACTGTGAAACCAGTCTACCGGATCTACAAACTTCACACACTTTTATACGTCAATCCAGCATTTGTACAAGCAGTTTGATTTGAGAGGGTGGGAGTTTTTTTGTCCAACACAAATTAATTCAGATAGTTCTGATAAACCCATTCCTCTTCTGGGACTTACTTGGAATAATCGTGATGACACTTTGAGTATTAGTGAAAAATGTGTTAGAGATTTGGAGTTACTTATGATTAAGCCAGTTAACAAGATGATCATGTTATCATTGGCTCAGAGGTTGCTTGATCCCATTGGATTTACCTGTTCAGCTACATTGATTCCGAGGCTGTTACTCCAGAAAACTTGGTAGAAAAAGTTGGCGTGCTTAAGTTGGTGAAGACATCAAGAAGTCATTCCCAGATTGCATAAAAACTTTGCCCAATTTCGTTGACATGCAGGTTCCTCAGTGGATATATGCGCTTGGCGAAGTAACTGGAATGAGCTTACACACGTTTTGCGACGCAAGTAAAGGAGCCTACGGTATGGCGATCTATTTAAGGTGAGCCTATCAGGATACAGTTCATATTACTCTTTTAGCTGCAAAAAGTCAAGTTGTGCCAATAAAAATTGTGACTATACCTCGAATGGAGTTGCTGGCGATAGTTATTGGCACTAGATTGTGCAATTCTGTGAAAAAGGCTCTTGAATTCAAATCATTGGAGTGTTTTTTCTGGACAGATTCAACAACAGTATTGTCATGGATTAAGAAAAATTGAGAGTGATGTAACTTTGTATGTAATAGAGTGACTGAGATCAGAAAGACTTTCACAACTGACAGCTGGCGTTATGTTCCTGGATCTCAAAACCCAGCCGACCTTCCATCACGAGGCTCTTCACCACGGAAGCTGTACGAATCTAAATGGTGGGAGGGTCCCAATTGGCTTTATGAATACCCCGTCAGTTTGTGGATTCACGAAATGTCACCTATAATGAAGCAGATATTTTTGCTGAAAAGAAAAAAGGTGCTGTGACTAGTTTAGCTAACTCTGAAGTAGTTAAGGGAGCAGCGGAATGGCATTAGATATATTTTTCAAGTTTTATTCAAACTATTCGTATGATTGGTTGGATATTCAGATTCGTACATAATGTGAGACATCTAGAGGATAAACACGTTGGTGAGCTACCCGCTGAAGAAATGAACCGAGCGGAAATTTCGGTTTTACAAATTGTACAAAAAAAAAGTTTTTCCAAAAATTACTAACGCCTGAAAACTTTGCACATATTTTGGGATGATTCTGGCATGGTACGTTTCGTTGCGTCGTGTGTGTTGCAGCTACTTCTCTTGCAAGTTGGTACGTTATTTCATTTCCCTCCTCTCCTTGGTGCCCTAGTACCCATGACAGGGTAACTCTATTGCGAGAAGCCAGTTGCTTTAGGAGTTGTTGACCAGTATGCATTTCGTGACAGCGCTACTCGGAGCACTCAGAGCTCTTAGTGCTGTTTGACTGTCGGAATTGATATAGATCTTCGCTCTTCGCAGGTCCCTTTCGAGACAATTTCAATCGCAAATTTCTATTCCAATACTTCCGCTTGAAATATGGTTGGGCTTTCTCTTAGAGCTGTTGATAGTCTACAAAGAAGGCCGTATACCCCTGCTTCAGTGCCTTGCTCTATGTTCGATCCGTCTGCATACTGTATACCTGGCAGATAACCCCGTCGGGAATACAGGTACGATATTTTCTGCCTTGCAGCCCTCAATAGTCACTTTGAACTTTGCAGGAGTGTTCAAATTCATATCTGGGCATGTGGTCAACTGGATCTGTGGTCACATTCATGGATTCTTTCATAATGCTCATGTGGCCGCCTCTAGTTTTAGGGACTGTATAATTCTTGAGGCTCCCATATAGGCATCTTTTTTCACTATCAAGGTGTGAGGGGAGGCCCGATATAACCTCCAGTCAACCTCCATTGTTTTACTTTTGGCCACCATACTATTGCAGTGTACGAGACCATAGGTTCTATAATCATGTAATGTAAATAACCAATAGATCATTTTTGGCTTTAGACCCCAAGTCTCGCTGAATGATCTCCGCCATGTCCAGTATATGGCTATTGCTCGATCGGATACTCTTTTACGCGTTTTAGGTGAGTTTCCGATCCAAGATAACTACCTGATATCTCAGTTGCGAAGTTGACTTGTATCCCATTTGAGGTTGAGGCTGTTATATTTAGCGTCCTTTTCTTTGTAAAAGGTAAAATTATGGTTTTTTTTGGGGTTGACGCTTAAACCCCCCTGGAGACACCATCAAATAATGATATTTAGGGTATTTTGCATAAGATCACTAATGATCCTGTCATGCTTACGTGTAATGATGACTGTAAGGTCGTCATATATCTTGCTAGGATCGTGATCCCTTGGGCACTTGGCGCGTTGAGAAGTCCATCTACTATCAGTGACCAAAGCAGTGCGGGAACAGGACACCTCCTTGGGAGCATCCTTTGACTACTGAGACCGTTGCAGTGTTACTTCCAATAATTGCTTTGATTTTCCCATTCTCAAGCATGACTTCAAGCCATGCAATTGCTGCTCCTCTATAGTAACTTCAGTACTTTGGCCACTAATTCTAGCGATAGTTTTTAATATTTTTTCATGGTTATGGACGAATCTTCGAAAATTGAAACCAAGTATAGTGTCCACATTGTAATTCACTTTCACTTATCGTTATACCTATTAACTTCATCAGCATTGGATAAGATTTCCAAATTCTCCTGCAAGGTCATCATCTTCTTTAAATTAAATATTTCAAAAAAACTCTTGTACAAAAGATAACTCATCAAAATCTTCAATAGTTTCAATCGATTGGAACTTATTTCGATTTTATATGCAGTTTTTTAGTAGATATTCGTTGAACAGCTCTATAAATAATTCATTTGAAAAATATTAAAAGTCTTGACATCGAACAATTTTTTATCTCAAGGAAAAACTGAAACATTAACTATTAACTATAGTTTCAGTTCATATAACATGCAATATCGACATTAATTATTCATCCGGCTTTCCACTTAAAAGTGACTCACAATATTTCAAAGACCCTATAATCAGACGTCCGCCCTTATATTTCTGACGACATGGACACTGTCCACAAACGGTCAGCGCATGTTAACCCAGCCACATTTTACAACTTACTTTTGGTTAGTTTGTTTTTTGACTGGAATGTGCCAAAGTTTATTAGTCTTCCTCAAAATTGTCATGAATAAATATTTATCTTCAAGTCTAAATAATGTCGTGTCAATTAATTGGGAAACGTCTTGGATAGGAAAAAGATGGCACGATGATGGTTATTATAACGTAAGTGGTCCTAAAAAAGCTGCAATTTTTGCATTTCTTCCGCACGCGATTATTGTTATAACAATTAATGAGCTTTTAATAATAGCGTGTTTTACGCTTCTACATGATAGGAAGCGTTTAAAGAAATCAGGATATAAATATTATATTATTCTAATATTTCCCTAGGCTCGATTTCAACAAAAGCAAATGCAAGAGAAAGAGGAAAAACTTTTGAAACTTTACGAAAATCAACAGCAAAGGGCCTTCGAAAAGGTCGGTCGCGGAAGTGCCGGAAGCAACAGCAGCGTTGGTTCTACAGGAGGTGGAAAAGTAAGTTACAAAATAATTAATTTATTATTTCAATTAAAAAGTTTTTATAAGGTCAGACAAATGTTCGACGAACGTCGCCAAAGGGCAGGAGTAGATAAAAGTTACCCTTTAGAGCCTCTAAAATCGAAAACTGCTGGAATTACGAATACAAGCCGCACTACTGTTGCTAAATCTACAGTGAGAAAGACTAGTACTCAAAAGGCAAACCTCAGTAAAACTAGCCATGAAGAAGGTGGTCAAGTCAAAAGTTATGACACGATTGATAGTGAAAATAATCTAATTGAAATGCTTAGTAATCATAATTTGAATGATTTGGATAGTGAGGAACTGCCAGAAATAAGTAAGTACCTACCTAACTAGAAAATGTAAGACTATATTTTTTTTTAATCAACTCTTTTATTAATTAGACTTCAACGGGAATCGTCATTCCACTGGAAAACTTGCCAATGTGGGCGGAAAACTTCCAAGTCAAAAAATAGATACCAAACTTAATGGGGCAAAAACCGAATCCAAGGTAATAAATTTCATTCAAAGCTCAAACAACACAATAAAATCCAATTAAATTTTTTCAATCAATCTTAGAGTAACCTTGGCTTTATCATTTGAATCGATATCATATAATAATTAATAATTCCTGGAAATTCATATGGCTTGATTATTTTTGAAAGAAGTTCATTTGGTTGTAAAGCGGCTATCATTTATCACAACCCGCGTGTTGCTAAATTCACCAAAAGGGTGCACCTCCACGGATGCGGTGATCAAAATTCACTAATGCCAATGCTAAACGACAGCTTGTTAAACCCTGTTTAATTTAACAACAGTACTTGTTCTACCATTCCACCGTGGTGCCTACACCAGCTGAATTTAGCCACACTGGGACTATGGTCTATACCAGTAGGTATGGTAACCACACTTGTGCTTATACCTACCAAGTCACCTGCACAGGTCACCTGCTTTCACATTTTTGACAATCAAATTAAAATTCAAAATAAAATAAAAACCTCAATGATTCATCTTTAGTCTAAATTTAGCAACAAACATATATTTAGGTTGTCTCAAAAAAACCCATTGCCAAACCTACCGCCTCCCCTCCAAGATCGAGTTCTTCTGTGTCTTCGGCGTCCAGTCAATCTTCGAAAAATTCCCAATATAAAACTGACAGCTACACTATGTCAAGACAAGTAAGTTTTTTTTAGCATGTTTATTTACGGATCTTAATACTTCTGATGTGCAGACTCCTCCAGCGCCTCGGGCACCAAGTAATCAACGTCCGTCTGCGAAGCAATCGGGCGTCACTTCGCCAGTAGTAAGAGACGATTTAGCTTCTTGCAGATTTTGTGGCAGAAGATTTGCCACAGACCGATTGGGCGTTCACGAGGATATTTGCGGTAAAACAGGAAAAAAGAAGAGGAAACCTTACGATACTACCACGCACAGGGTGCTAGGCACTGAACTGGAAGCCTATGTGAAGACAGGCAAGAAAGCATCTAAAGCTGTATCCAGCAAGGTAGGAATGGAGTGACAAATTACCAACTTGAAATTATTTGTATTAAATTTTAGACAAAAAAGATGTCGGCTCCTAATAGCAACTGGAGAAGAACTCACGAGGAATTTATAGCGGCGATTCGGGCGGCCAAACAAGCCCAAGCTCACGTTGCCAAAGGTGGTAAATTGTCCGATCTTCCTCCGCCGCCGCCGTCCACTAATCCGGATTACGTACAGTGTCCTCATTGCGGTAGAAGGTAATTAATGCTACTTTAAGACCTACTTTTCTAATATATTAATTGTAATATTTTTTTTGTTCTTATTTTCCAATATGGATGGTTGAGTTGCGTTGCATTTATTGGAGTTTTCTATATCTTTCGTCATACTCCATTGTTATGTATTGTATCTCATTTCCTTCAATTTTCTTCCAACTAACCCAAAATATCCATAGTTGAGTACTGTCTATTTTATTGTTCATTGATTTCGCTTTCAAATTTTCTTCTGTCTGTTTCTACATTTTTGTATTTTCAATTTTCCATTAATTTTATCTTGATTCCTTCCATAGCTTTTTGGTAATCACACTTCCTTTGAAATTTCTTTTTTTCGCTAGGAATCAGCTTATAATGCTAATAACAGTTTAATAATCGTTTGATTTTGCTCTTTTTATTCTGATTTCATCATCGATTTCTTCGTATTCATTTACAAAATGAAACAATTAAATTTTTGTACTTTTTGCTTCTCCATTACCTCCATATTGTGTAATTGGGCATTATTCTATCCCATAATCATTTGTTTCCGTCTTTTTTTAAATTTCGAACTTTTTCAGTCTATCCTTTGTAAATTATGAACTGATTAGATCTATTGTGCTTCCCCTTATATCCAGTGGGTTCCCGGATTAGGGCTTCTGGCAAAGCTGATATTGTTATGGCATCTCTCACATCCACAGCCGTTAAGTAGGGCTGCTCTTGATGGATGAGTCTTCTGCGACACAATGCCACACAGTTGCAAAATAGTATGTGTTCTGCAAACTCAGAGGTGCAGCATAGGTCTGATTCTGATTTGCCCATCATTTCCAGGTGTTAACCTAAAAGGCATTGACCCGAAATTCAGCCACGGCTTCAATTTTATCCACATCAGAACGTATACCGATATTAGATACTTCATTTCCTAAATATTCTATGTTTTCTTGAAGGAAATAGCAACGCACTTATTCAACCTAAGTTTGAATCGGTCTTCTCTGCCTTCTCTCTAAAGATATTTAGTATCTGTTTCAGCTTTTTGAATCCATCTGGTAATGATATTGACGGTATTAATACCTACGTCGTCCAAATATGCAATAGCTGTTTCGAATCGCAAAAAGCCAAAGACTTGGTTTATTGTTCTCTGAAAAGCCGCAGGAGCTTTTACAAGTCGAAATGGCGTTCGCAGGAACTCGTAGTGTCCATCTGGTGTTTTATTGTTCTCTGAAAAACCGCAGGAGCATTAACAAGTCCAAATGGCTTTCGCAGAAACTCGTAGTGTCCAGCTGGTGTTATACAAACGCATTCTTCGGAATTAGATTCTTAATTCAATGAGATCTGATGGTATCCAGATGCTAGGTCTAGGGCCTAAAATAGATGTGACCTTTGAGCGAGTTCAGGAGGTCATCGATCCTTGGCAATGGGTATTTATCTTTCAGCTTTTGACGATTTGAAGCTCTATAATCTATGCACATGCGCGGCTCATCATTTTTCTTTTTCACCAGTACGAGGGACTTGCATAAGGTGAAGATGAGTCACGGATAATATCATTTTTCATGAGGTCGTGAACTATTCCTCTTACGACTTCCCTCTCAGAAAATGCTATGCGATAAAGGCGATATGTAAAAGGAATATCATCAGTTAGCGATATCGCCATTTCTGTGGATTTTGTTTTTCCAATCTCATCTAAATTTGTCGCAAAACAATCACGGTATTCATTAAGAAGGTCTAATAACTGTTATAAATCAGTGATCCAATGATTTATGATCACTTTGAACTTTAACTGGCAGACCATATACATATAAATAAATGGAATTTCTGAATTGAGAAAAGAATAGCTAACATCTTTTCAATTTGGGCATATTTTTGTTCAGTTTTTGATAGAGATCTTGATGCAAAGGCAACTGGGTGGCCTTCTTGCAGTAAACAAGTTCCAAGTCCATCTTTAGAAGAATCAGTTTCTATCACTTCCTCTTTTTTTGGATTAAAAAAAAAAATAACACAGGAAAGTTTGTAAGACAATATTTTAATTGATCAATTGCCAACCCATGCGACTCATTCCAATGCCATTTAAAGTCCTCTTTTGTCAAGTTTCTCAGAGGAGCAGACAGTTTTGATAAGTTAGGAATAAATTTTCCAACGAACCATACCTAAAAATCTGAAGAGTTCTTGTTTTGATTTAGGGATAGGCATATCTTTAATAGCTTCAATAAACTTAGTATTAACTGATATACCGTCTTTTGAAAAAAATTGTCCTAAAAATTTAACAGATTCTTGATTCAACTGTATTTTTGCTTTATTAAACTCATTATATTTTGTGACCCTATGTAATACTAATCTCAAATTATGATAGAGTTCTTTTTTTGTGGCCCCAGTTTCAATTAAGTCATTAAAATACATTCCTACACCTTCTAGATCTCCAAACAATTCGTATTTTTTCTTTTGGAACACTTCCGGTGCGGATGAAACACCAAAAGGTAATCTTAAAAATTGATACCGACCAAAAGGAGTTCCAAAAGTACAAATTTCAGCGCTATCCTAGTCCAGTTCAATTTGTCAGTATCCATCACGCATGTCTAACACAGTAAAATATTTTTTACCGGATAACTTTGACGAATTTTCTTCCAAGGAGGGAATTAAAAAATGTTCTCTTTTTATAGCTGCATTTAAATGTTTGGAATCTAGGCACAACCTGAGATCACCATTTTGATTTTCCACAATTACAAGCGGGTTTATCCATTCTGTAGGTCCATCAACTTTTTTAATAAACCCTTTGATTCAAGATCTTTGAGCTTTTGTTTCAAACGATCATAAAGTATTTTTGGCACTCGGCGAATAGAAGTTGTTTTAGGTATAACCCCTTTTTTTAATGTGATATGAGGTATACTGGGAAATCTCCCTAGACCAAAAACTGTTGGAAATTCATTGACAAGATCTTTTAAATTATTTAGCAAAGGACCCCGCAATATTTAAATGGAAATTGGTTACCCGTGATATTTGGATGAAATTTAAATATGTTATTGGGGATGCCGTAAGCAAAATTTTTCACCATGGGCACAACCCTGTATGTATGACAGGTGAGGCGTGGTTAGCTGTCAAATATTGGAATCTTATATCCAAAAGCAGAGTAACTATGACAGATTTTGATGAACAAAAAATCTATTTCTACTAAGTCGACCAAGTTAAGTCGAAAAATGTCAACCATTTTGACACCTGTCAAAACCCTGCCAAACGGCAGCACTCATCTTTTCCAGTTTTCAATATTTTATGATGTCATTTGACATGTTTAACTTGTATGTAAATTCTGAATTCAAAAATTGAGAAAAAAAATGACAGTACTGTCAAAACCTGTCTTTTTTTTTAGTGGAAAAAAATACTCTAATCTGGTAGTTTATTGGTGATAAAACATTGAACAGCAAATTGAACAGCTGTCAGAATCTGTCGATAGCTTTAATTCAAAAACGAATCAAATCTAGTTTTTTTTTCAATTTAAGTTAGGCTTATTTATGATAACGCATTAAAAAACATTATACGCAGATTTCAGATTTTTACAGAGATGTCAATTTTCATTTTAAAGTATGTAGTTTTCGTATAAAGGATTTAATTTCATTAGTTATTGTAGTACAGTCATTATAGTACTTAGTACTCATAAACATTTTGACACTTACAAATGAAATCCACAATGATGTAATTTTTTTCAAATTTTGAATTCAGAATTTACATACAAGTTAAAAATGTCAAATGACATCATAAAATATTGAAAACTGGAAAAGATGAGTGCTGCGGTTTGGCAGGGTTTTGACAGGTGTCAAAATGGGTCAAAATGGTTGACATTTGTCGACTTAACTTGGTCGACTTAGTAGAAATAGATTTTTTGTTCATCAAAATCTGCCATAGTTACTCTGCTTTTGGATATAAGATTCCAATATTTGACAGCTAACCACGCCTCACCTGTCATATATACAGGATTGTGCCCATGGTAAAAAATGTTGCTTACGGCATTCCCAATAGCATATTTAAATTTCATCCAAATATCACGGGTAACCAATTTCCATTTAAATATTGCGGGGTCCTTTGACTATATCAATTCTTTTAACTAAATTTAAACTGATACAGTCCTGTAAGCCTAATAATGGCAATTGATCCCTAGCATCAACAACTATAAACAAGACTTTCTTAGTTTATTTTGAAAGATAACCTCTTTCATCCAGCAACGCTCAAAATGGTCAAAACCATTCTTATTTATGTCTTTTACACTTTGGATCATTTTGTTTATAGCATTCACGTAAAACTCATCCGCTTACCACTATTATTACTATTGTTATCCTGTTCCTAGTTAACATCTTCATGTACCTCATGAACACTCCTTTCACCACTCTGAAACTTTCCAGTGTTCTGTCTTTTTTCTTGTTTTTTCTCCTTCATTTTCTCATCACTTTGAATTCTTGATCTGCACACACTAGCAAAGTGATTGCTTCTTTGGCATTTGGCACAAGTCTTATTGAAAGCCTGACATCGGTTTTCCTGATGCGTGTAACCACAAAATTTACAATTCTGGTTGTGATAGTTCTTATTTTAAGCCCAACAACGTTTACAGTCATTGATTCATTTTACAAAGCTCCAGATTGGTTCTGGTTTGCTTCTATTATGGATCTGCAAAACTCGATTGCTTTGCTTAGTGTAAAAGTGGATTCTCTCAATAGTCTTTCTTGGGTGCTCTTATCATATACACCAAAGACTATTCTATCACGTACCATTTCATCCTGAGTCGCATACTCTGTAGTGCGAGCAGCTTTTTTTAATTCTGTCAGAAATTTATCAAATGTTTGTCCTTCCTGTTGGATTATGCCATTTTACTTGAAACGCTCGAATATTACATTTTTCTTGAGCGAACACTAATCAGAAAATGCTTTGAGTACAACTGCAAGAGTTTTTTGATTTTCCGGTATATTGAATAGGTATGTTGTATGACTCGAGAGCTTCGTCACCCACTAGATTTAGCAGAATTGCAATTTTCTTCTTATCATACTTATTAATTAAGTCCGTGGCAATGAGAAAAACTTCAAACTTCTGCTGGAACCTTTTCCAATTGTCCGAAATACTACCATCGAGTATAAGGGGCTCAGAGGATCCGAAGGAGCTTTTCATTTTTTAAAAGGTTAATCAAGAGTCAAGCCAAGAGTCCTACCCAACACCATGTAAAAGATATGACTTGGGGACAGGGGACACTCAAACTAGATGATTTGATTAGTAACTGTTTTGAACTAGCAAAAGAATAATATAAAACTAAACATCTGATTAATGATATTGCCCGTTATGGTGCTGTGTTGCTGGCTGCCTAACCTCAACATCAATTAAAGGCCATGCCACACAGCAACACAACTACATACAATATCTTACACTCTAGACCCCAAGTCTTGCTGAATGATATCCGGCATGTCCAGTATATGTGGACATTGCCCGGTCGGTTACTCATCTAAGATATTGGGTCCGGTGTCCAAGTAAGTTTCTGATCCAAGATGATTCCCAGATATTTAACTTGCGAAGTTGATTTGTATCCCATTTAAGGTTGGGGCTGTTAAATTTAGCCTCCTTTTCCTTGTAAAAGGTAAAATTATGGTTTTCTTGAGGTTGACGCTAAAACCCCTTCTGTAGAGGCTATCTAATAATGACACTTAGGGCATTTCTCAAGAGGTCGCTAAAGATCCTGTCATGCTTACCCCTAATGATGACTGTGAGGTCATCAAGTCCTAGAACCGTGATCCCTTGGGCGCTGAGCACGACATACTACCAGGGACCACAGCCAGTGGGAAAATGGATTCATGTGAGGTGTTATCGAAAGCTCCCTCTATATCAATAAATGCGCTGCGATCGGTTTCTTAACTTGAATGTGCCCTTTCAATCTTAGTGACAAGAATATGTAGGGCTGTCCCAGTTGATTTATCTGGCGAGCTTTCTATTAAGAATTCACTCCTGATGTGTAGATCAATGATTTTCTCCATCTTTTGCGAACCCTTCTATGTTACCCAGATCAAAAAAATAGTCATCAATGTCCCAATATCCCACTTCATATCTTTTTACCTCTTCCTCCATTTCTTTTAT
This sequence comes from Ceutorhynchus assimilis, assembly GCA_917834065.1. Classification (NCBI taxonomy): domain Eukaryota; kingdom Metazoa; phylum Arthropoda; class Insecta; order Coleoptera; family Curculionidae; genus Ceutorhynchus; species Ceutorhynchus assimilis. Next base: position 14,648,296 of record OU892287.1, read on the forward strand.
AGCTTCATCTACGACTTTTGCAAAACAGACTTATATAATAATCATTGTCTTTTCTTTTCAGATTTAACGAATCAGCAGCCCAAAGGCACATACCGAAGTGTGCCAGCTATGACTTCAACAAACCAAAGCCCAAAGCAAGAAAATAAAATTCAAAAGGACTTTCGAAAAAAAAAAGCTTATTCGAGTTGAAGCGACTTAAATATAAAAATGATCCCGATCTTATTAACTTAACAAAGCTTTGAAGTGCCTTTAAATATTTTTGTAAATAATAATATACCTATTTACATTTTTTTTTTTTTAAACGAAAAGTGGTTGTGAAATTTTAATATTAGGAAATAAGTGAGTGGATGAAAGGTTCTAGCTGGTATAAGGATAGATATTTTCAAGATTAGGAATATTAGATAGGTTAAGATATGCAAAACACGTCAATAATAAACAAGACAATATTGTTAAACATATCAATGGATAGGACTTTTTGATCACAAGCACTTATGACTGCGGTTTATTTGGTGAACAAAATCACAGTTTCTTGAGATAAACAATGGAAAATTCAGCAATCAGGAGGAAGAATTTCCCATCACGGGTAACTATGACATGACTGACAAGTGACATCAGAAACTACCTTATATACAAGGTGTCCAGCAATTAGGCAATTCAAACCACGTGACTTTCAAGATGGCGTAGCGGCCACACATGGGCCAAGAAACACAAAAAAAATATTTAGATTCTGCCCGATTTATTAGTTTAGGTACCTAGTCAACAAATATTTTATTAAATAATCCAAATCAAAGTTGCAAGCAAAACTCTAAACAAAATAATTTGGAAATGCGCATAAAAACACATTCAAAACAAACTTGCTTAGCCGCCACGTCATATTGAATTTTCCTATCTGACAGATGGATTGAATTGCCTAATGGACAATCACCGAACCGATGAACAGGCTGGGTTTTGTCATTGTTTTGGTTCTTCTGACCATATTCTCGAATGTAATACCACAAGAGGTTTCGGGATTACCGGATAATACTTTTACCTGTCACGAAACGTCACGAAACGCCACGAAACACCACTCCTCCTTCGGAGTCGTGGTGTTGCTGCGTAACGCGTTGAGTGTCAGGTGAAAGTATTAGGTAATCCTGGAACATCGAGTGGTATTCAAAAGGTTATACAACGAACTAAACTTTAATACTTTAAAATTAAAAAAAAAAAATCTATAATGGAATTTGCCATAAATGCCACCAAGCGCGATAATCCCAAAAGGCTTATCACTTGAATAATGTACAGTGAGTTGTATAATCAGCATAAGTATTCTCGCAGAAAAAATCAACGAATGCGTCTCATTTTCGTGAACTTTGAGAAGGCATTCAATGGTATATTGAACTTTGAGACTCACAATACAGACACCTTACATTCATAACATCTACAGAAATATCACATTGACAGTTAGTAACTACAAGTAGAAACGATCATGCTATTTTAATCAGGAGAAGAGTCAAACCGGAAACTTTTTATGCTGGCTTAACATCATCTAGTGGCGTCTGTTGGCGAACACATCTGAAGTAATGGACTGGAAAATGAATATTGCAAAAACAGATATGCTACGAATAAGATCGAACCATTGAAAACATTTCCCTGGAAAGAGTATAGATACAAAACCAATCAGACAAGGCAGATTCCTGAAGAATCATTGTCACTGTGCACTGTCACATTAAGCCATTTATAAAGATAAATGTTGACAAACCATCTAAGACTCAGAGGGCCATGAAGCAGCATAATGCTGGATATAAGACTCCAACAAAAAGAGAAACCGAGAAACTCACGAGAACTAGATTGGAGGACTAGGGTTCTGCAACACACTTTGCAAGACAAATAGACTACAGTTGAAACTCAGATTCGAGATCGAGATTTGAAGATCAAGAGGTAGAAGCAGTATTACAATGACTATGGAGACAAGTACCTCAAAATAAAGTTCGCTGGGTTAGAGTTGGGAGAGGATGTTTACCGCATGATCTCTGATATTGAAAGTAAAATGAAGTCCAGGAGTTTATTCAACCTATTGTTGCTTGTCCCTGTTCTTCTGTTTATCTTTGTTGTGCTCGATTTATTTGCAATGACGAATGAGAATGACGAAACGTCTGCCTCAGAAGTGCTAGTGCTCTTTAAGTCGAGAATTGATGCACTGATTTGAATTGAAGACTGCGGATTTATCAATATTCATAAATAATCTCTCCATAAAAAAAAAATAACTTTGCTTTCATTAGAGTATTCCTGATGTACCTACCTATAATAATTAATTGTGTTTTTGTTATCCTAATTTAAATAATAATAAAAAAATATTTTCCATATAAGAGAGTTTCATTTATGTATAAAGAATTTTTCCATAGTTTTTCAAACAGCATGAAAGCCGGCTTAAAATATTATCAAAAAAGGGGGACCAATTTTCGTCCTCACCGCATAATCCGAACGCGCTTTATCGCTGGGGAGCTTTGTGCCGTTTGTCTGAACTAATATACGGCAACTTTTATGGAGCTTTCGATTAAATCAAAGCCAGAGCGCGTTTTCCAGTTCCAGTTTAGACCCGCGCCTTTGTCGGCATGGACGATTCGTTCCAGATAGTCGGTCTCACAAAAATACATCGCGATTTGTCTATAAAAAACTTGTGTGAGGAGAATTTTGAAACAAATATGTATAATTGCGATGATAAATTTGTGAATTAATAGAATAACTATGTCAGCAACGCAATCAAGACAAAATAAGATTATCCCTACTAACGGAGCTAAGATCCCTATCCATCAGTTAAATCCTAGTTATACAGTGCGAGTGATTTGTTGTGTATTTTTTATTTTTTTGACTGAAATATTCTTAGCTCATTATGTTTATAGGTAAGTACTTACCTGATTAGTTTTTTAAGGAAGCCAGCAATTTAACAAACATTTTACTCATAAGTTTACATGTTTGGGTCTCATGCAAAAATTCAGTTTAGAATCCATACTTTCAAAAAATATATATTACAGTAATATATTCTGGTCGTAAAACTTTTGATTAATAGCAACGAAAATAGTTGAAACTATTTTTAACTGGCGCTGGTTGAAAACAGAATAACAAATAAAATTTACGAGCTTTTCACATTCTCATTTCTTTTCCAGGCTAATAATTTCCGAAATCCGTGACAATTACCTGAGTAAAACGGATTTCCGGCATAATTTCCAAAACGAAATCCGTACGGAACCGTTCAGAGAAGAAATCATAAGAATCCTCACCTATCACCAAAACGTAAAACCTATTAAATCTGAAGAAAATGTCACGATCAGACGAAAACGTAGTGTTGGCAGGGGTAGCGACCATAATTTTTTGACTGCTTCCAAAATTGAGGAGCCTCAAGTCGAATTTTTCCATACCAAAACCCCTTTGATGGACGAAAATGAAGAAGACGCGCGAAAACGGATTAAAGGTGGAGATGATCAATGGATTTGGGTGACGAGTTCTAGCAGAATTCAGGTAAGAATTTTGATACATTTATGTTGTTAAAACTTTTCATCACTTAATTTGAACCAGCAGGACTGATCCGACCGATATTGATACCATAATGTTTTGATTCGATCGTTAATTAGGTGTCTTTTCGGTTAATGCTATGATTTCTTATTTCTTGATCTGTTTTATCAACAATAGTTTCCATAGAAACTGTCCCCAATGAACAGTTAAATCTTTAGACTGGAAGGTAACTTCAAAATTTGAAGTTGAGACAGCATCATAGGTACTGTTCATATTGAAATGCTGTAGTATTTGATTTAGAAATAAGAATTTAAAAAGCAAATGGACATTACCAGATGGTTTAGGAATACCTATATAGATCCGTTTCTCCACCACCATTCAAGTTAAATATGGTCAGATTCAAAATAAGAACTATAAGATTTGGTTAGTTGGTTGGTTTGAGGCGGAGTCATGCGGCTCGTTTCTTGATTTGTACTATAGCGTTAATGCTTATTGTGCGTCTTGCCTAAGCAATTTCCGTCCCTTTGATGAGATCCAGCAGCTCCAAATAAATTGTGTCTTCTGCGATCCAGTGCTTCACAGTGGTATATTATGTAAAAGGCGGTTTCCTCCTCTTCACCGCACATGTGGGCCATTGTACACTCTTATTTTCGGCAAATGCCTGTTTAGTAGTTCTAACCACCCGTCTTATCTGAGTACGCGTTAGTGACAGTACTTCAGCTGTTAGCATCTTTGAAGGGTTTTCAATTATCCTTTTCGAGTGTCTTGCTCTAGGTGTGGACTGTCAAAAGTCGAGGTTTTGATAAGTCGACCACCTTTCAACTGCTGTCTTTATAACCTACTTCGGTATCCCAAATGCGGATTCTGGTCTTCTGTAGGGTACAGCTGCGCCCGCTCTGGCCAGTTCGTCAGCCATTTCGTTGCCTTCTATACCCAAATGCTCAGGAACCCATAAGCTTTATTCCTTGATGACAAAGCTTCCAAGTCGTGTAGGCATTCCATCATTATTTTCCAAATAAATCGATGTGAGTTGAGAGCTTTTAGATCAGCCTGCCTGTCTGAGAGAATGATTATCTGATTGTTATATGCCTTATAATCTTCCGTGAGCAGGCTTCTTATTATGAGAGGCGCTCCTTCCTGTCATATGCTTGGGTTAGTTCAGACATGGCAGTCTCTGAAAACTATTCAGCTCATTGACCGTCGTTACTTGTTCTGTTTTTGTTCATCATATTACAGCTCCGTATACAGCTATGGGCCTGATGACCGTGGCGTACAGCCATGCACTATCCGTGGTCTCAAACCCCATATTTTTCCCAACAGACTCCTGAATCCAACTGGACACATTTTTGCTTTCTTGAGGTTTCTCTCTAGATGTGAGCTCCATGGTAACTTGGCATCCAGGATTAGACTTAAATATAAGACTTCGTCAACTATTTTAATCCTTTCCTCAAAAATGCTTAGGTTCATCCCTGCTTCTTCATCTAGTAAAAGGTACTATTGCGGTTTTTCTAGCCTTGACCATGAGGTTTGGTTCCTCGCACCAGCTGTTTGCATAACTTCTGCTATGACCGCATGATGTTTTCCTTGAACGAGTATCGTTACATCCTCTGCATACCCAGTGTTCCCAACTGCAGGGAATTTTCCCTTTTTAGGAAATTTTGGCACCCAAAAGGGAAAAGGGATTTTTTTTAATAAAATCGTCGAAATGAGGGAATTTTTGAGAAATAGAAGTTTGGCATCGATGAAGATAGAAGTTGTGTTCAGCACGGATTTGGAGTGGAGTAAGCGATGTTACTCTACCTACGCCGAAAAGCAATACTCGAACGCCTGGAGTGGGTACGGAGTTACGCGGAGCGCGCGGAGTGACATAGCCGAACGTAGCAAGGTTCGGTTTCGGGGGTTCCCGGTTGTAAAGTCTGTTTTTTTTTTAGAAGAAAATTCCCCAAGTCAAAAATTTAGTAACTATGTTGGCAACACAAGCCTTTTCTACATAAAAAATTTGAAAGCTTGACAATTCTCCATTGTGTTGCCAACATAATGTCATTTTGACTTTTATCTTTAGAAAAAAAAACAGATTTTATATATTTTAGTGCTCATGCTTAATTTTTGCAATTTGTTTGTAATCCGTTTAATCATCCAAACGACTCAATTTTTTGTTTTATTACATACACAATAGAAAGAAGATATTTTTGGTTTTGATATAGGTAAAGTCATTTGGCATTTAGATGTACTCGTAAGGTTTTTTCGGAAACACTGATCCGACTAACCCGATCACCAACTGTTTGTTTTTTATCTTTTTTTAATGTACACGATTGAAAAAAGACAAAGTACATCAGCTGGTGATCCGGTTAATCGGATCAGTGTTTCCGAAAAGGCTTATTGGCAACATTGAAAGCAGGGGATTTTAACTCTAAAATATATAAAATAGGGAATTTTTGGGATCCATCAAGGGAATTATTAATCTGAGAGGTTGGGAACACTGTGCATACCTTTGGGCGTAAAATCCCTGTGAGTTGAGACGCACGAGCAACTCATCCACCTCTAGATTCCATCCTCGAATAACGTCAGCTTCTTTTTTCATATATTTTATTGACTTAACTCACCGGTACTCAAGCATGTTGTGTATTCACCTGCAAGTGATTTTTTCAACTCCATGTCTTGCTGCGGCGGTGACCATCATCATGATGCGTTATCAAAGGCACATTGTATATCTACAAAGGCTCCCAGGGCTATTTCTGTGTTGTGAATCGCGACTTCGACTCTCGCAATAAGGTTCTGAGCCGCTGTCTCCAAGGACTTTTCTGGTTGGCAGGCATGTTGTTTTTTGCATAGGGGGACTTGCAAAAGCTCCCGCTGTCTCTTAAGTGCCCATCTATGAGTTTCTCTAGCGTTTTCAGCAGGAAGCTTGAAAGGCTGATGGGTCTTAATGATTTCGCTTCCGATTACTTTTGTGCGGGGCCAGCCAGTAGGTATGTCTAGTCCCTACTGCAGAACCGGGTAGATTCCATCAGGCCCCGGTGACTTCTAGGGTTTAAATGTGCTAACTGCCTATTTGATTTTGTCGTGACTGGTAATCACAGTTGCTACTCTCCAGTCATTCCTTCTTGCCCTGTTCATCAGGTTTGGTTCTGGTAGGTAATTTTCCCTTCCGGTTGCTGTAGTCTTGATCTCGGAGAGTGCATTTGAACGAGAACCTCCCGCGTCTCTTTACAAGAGATTTGATGAGAGTTTTGTGGTATCTTTGTCAAATATTATAATTTTGTAACCGCATTTATATAATATGTAAACTATTAATTTTGAAAATCGCAAGGCTTTTTTCGAATTTGAGCTGAAATTATCTTGAATAAATCTGTTATATTTTATGGGTTTCTAGTAAACGATTTAAAGGATTTTTTAATCAGCCCCTAAATGGTTGTCGGTCAGGTTTGTATCAGAAGGACTTTACCTAACAGTTTGAAATACATCTACTAATTCTAATCTTTTTTTATGTTTAGCAAACAATCACCAATTAAATTTTTAGTTAAAATATCTGCGATTTGTTCACCAGTTGGCTTGTACTCTAAAACTATAGTACCACTATGAACCAAATCTTTGATAAAATTGTATTTCACATCAATGAGCTTCAATTTTCTGTGATCGAACCTTCGTGTTAACTTGATAAAGGATTGGTTTTCTCCGAATATGACAAAAGTAGTTTTCTCAAAACCAAAATCAGGAAGAATACTTGACAACCAAATTTTTAGCAGCCTCTGCAAGAGAGACATATTCTGCTTCTGTGGAAGAGGTCACAACCGTACTTTGTTTTTGAGTTGACCAACCAACTATGCAACCGAACACCTTAAATAAGTACTCACTTGTTAATTTTCTGACTGTCTCATCTCCAGCAAAATCTGCGTCCACGCATCGGCATATCCGACAAGCTTGACATCAGTGTTCAATGAAAAATATAATTTTGTATTGATAGTTCTCTTAAGATTCGTTTAAGGTTGTTCCTACGACCGCATACGAAAATGACAAAATCGGCACTAGTTGGTACTTTGGAAAGAGCGAAATATCACACGCGTGCTGAAAGTACTTTAAATACGTGTGCTAAAAGAACTTTCAGCACACGTGTGGGAAATACTGCTGACATTATTTGTGATTGACATCACAATTTACTTCCAATACGTGGATTGAAAGTTACAATGTGTCCTCAGTAGGCTACTTCGTGCCTTAGAAACTCGCTCTTATCTTATTGGATCTTAATCTTTGGAATACGGTTTCTGGTCGCTCCAGGTGCTCTTGCAATGACGACGAGGAAACTATAATGTCATCAAGATAAACTTTTCGTTTTGGATTCCTCGTATAGGATGGCGTCCATGACCCTTTGGAAGGTTGCCCCGTGGTACGTTGGTGAGTCCGAAGGGCATTCTCAAAAATTTGAAATGGCCATTTTCTGTACTAAATGCCGTTTTTTCAATGTCCTTTTCACTCATTTGTATTTGGTGGAAACCACTAGCCAGATCTAAGGTTGTATTGACACTTTCCTAATTTGTCTAGGAGGTCCGTGATATTAGGAATGGGGTATCTATCTGGCAAGGTCTTCGCATTTTCAGCACGTTGGTTGAAAATTTAAAGAAATAAAATAAGAGAAAGCTGTTGTAAATAGGTTTCTGGTCGTAGGAAAAATGGTGTACATCACTTGTGAGGAAGTGTCTTTCAAACACTCGTGATTGAGATCAAACACTCGTATGAAATTTGTCACTTTCTACACTCGTAATATAATATAATATTTCCATAATTCTTTATTTGGTTTACTTTGAAACCTACTGCACAAATTTACCGAAATGCTTAAATCCGGCCGTGTAGCCAGCATTAAGTACATTAAGCATCCCACGAGTTCCATGACAGGTTATTTTCAAATTCCTCAGTTTGAAATGTAGTATCCATTTTCCGATAATTTGCATTCGAGGGGTGCTGACCGGATTACAGTTACTCATGTTGAAGCGTTCTTCCAGAATGTATATTCTGCAGATTCTGGCTGTTCTAAACTTTCTGGAACTCTATCTACAAAACTAGGTGCATTTAGAGCCATGTGTTCCAAGTCACCTTTCATGACATACCTAATCATTATAATAAGAAGGTATTTTCTTTACTCTATTACTTTTCCTAACCAGACTTTCTGTATTTGGCTCATTAAACTCATTATCTTTGAGAATCTTATTATTTCCTTGCTCTATTTCATTATTATCAGTTCCTTACATGATGTTTTTATTTAGATCATCCTCAAAGTCATTCTTAACTTCAATATCTGAACCTTCAATATTAATAAGAGTAGGTAGGGGAAAGCGGGGCAGAACGGGGCAGCGGGGTAGAACGGGATACCGTCATTAAAAAGCGAACGTGCGTCCGAAAATATCCGAACTTGCACTTGAATCTCACCTGAACGCATCAAATACAAGTCAGATACGTCAGTTGTCCGAAAAACGTTCTGTGCGAAAAACGTCGAGCAAGGGTTAAGTCTCCTAAACAACTTGAATTTCCATGTAAATTTGTAACATTAGCGTCCATATTAACCACCGTAATTAATTTGCATATTGAAATTTAATCTATTTCAATTAGGTATGTTATGCAAAGAGCTTTTATTAGGCAACATTTTTATCACTTTAGCTTCACTCTTGTTTATGTTTTTTTTTTCCAAGAATTCTACTTTAAAAGTAAATATTGCAAGTGGGGTGGGGTACAATGGGGTACCCCTTTCTGTCGTTTTAAATGTCGATTTGGTATTTTTTCAGATGGTTAGTTGGAAGTTACGTTCGGAAGACAAAGTGTCAGAAATTGGAGCATTGAATCCGTGAACGCAGCAGTTGGGTTGTGGCTGGGTACGGTAATTACATCTGCTAGCAAAATTTGACAGATGTCACGTGATTTGACCCGTGAAAAAAGATAAGTGATCACGCGACGTCCGTGAAAATTTTCTCTTTTTAATCGCAGATGCAATTACCGAACCCAGCCGTTGTTCTGGTGAAAAATATAAAAACCCCGTTCTGTCCCGCTAGTGGGGTGGAATGGAGCAAAATACACTTTTTTGGTTTTTCAAAATTATTTATTCAACTGTTGAAAATCGTGAAGAAGCTTAATTTCCATGTTAAGTGATACACCGATAGCAAAAAAAAATATATCTTGTTAATTTTGTAGTGACAATTGAGCATCAAACGTTAAGTACCCCGTTCTGCCCCGCCTTCTCCTACTACTAACTTTTAGATTGCTTATGTTCTTATACTCATCAAACACTACGTTTCAATATACCAGACTCGATAACCATAAAAGATTTTTTTTTTATCATATGCGTACTAGGTGTTATTGGCCCACATGTATTAACTATGTCTAATTTCCAGGGGTCTTGTCGTTACTTTTCTTGATGGTTTTTCAAATGGTGAACGAGTGATTTTTGATTGTGTACAAATTGCACATTCGTGTTCCCTGTTGTCAATATTCACATTTAGATTCTATACCTACCATACTGTTCTTAACAAGTTTTTCAAAATTTTTATTTCCTAGTTTGAAACTCTTTTCTTTTTCACATATATATTAACTTCCCTATTATGTTTGTATAGTTCTTCAAATTTAACAATATACAACTTATTTTCTTTCATTCATCTGGCTATTAAATCAGAATTTCTAATCCGAAGTTCCTCTTCCAAATATTTTACCTTGCAAAAGTAGGTATCCATCTTGATTGATTATATATGATCTATTGCTCCTGAGTCGACAACAAACTTGATTCTGTTATTTTGGAATGGCGTTTCAAGAACACAATTCAAGGCTATTCCTGAAGTTGCTATGAAGGCAATGTGCTCATCTTTCTGATTTTCTGCTGAGGCGTCATTTGCTTGCTTTCTGGGTTCTCGGTTCAATAACCAACACTGTTTTCTGAAATGGCCTAGCTTTCCGCAATGATGACACTAAACTTCTTTTTCTGTTTACTACTAGCATGTGGATTATTCTGGTTATTAAATTTCTTCTCGTGCTTAATATTCCACTAAATGCTGCTACGCAAGATGAATCTTCTCTATTCAGATTATTTAGATTTTTCTTCTTTATCTCTTGATCTAAAAGTTTGCCCTTGACAAATTCTTACGTCAGTTTATCTTATTCCAAAGTTTCTAGGGCAGTGACAATACAGGGTGTATCAGGTATGAGTACAACCATTTTAATATGAGATAATATTTTTACATATTCGTTTAATGTTTATTTTACAATAAAACAACTTAATGAACTTTTAAAAATTTATTATTCATCTCTGTCTCCTGAGGACTGACTTGGCGCCACTCATCTTGACAAGTGGCTGCCTACATAATGAAGTACGTTCAATAACAACCCTATAAGTAACATCCCCCTCTTTATAAACTAAAACTAAATATACAACTCAAAACTATTATAGGCCAAAAGAAGCCTATGCCTAATAAGTATAGTTATCATTGAAATGACTAGGCTTTTTGATGGCTCTACCTGATCTAGTATTAGTTATAAGTACAGGAATTATCCTTCTCATTTGTAGTATCAGAATAATTCTTAGAATTAGAATTTGTTTCATCACACTTTGATTCACCACTTATTTCATTGTTAATGTCACAAGATGGATCTACGTCACAACTGGGATTAAGAACAGTTTCATTCTTAATAGATTTAAGAAAAAAAGTATTTCTCCTGAATACACCACCACTTTCATCAGATACTTTATACGATCTGGTCGTTGAGTGCGCCTCTAATATTTTCCCCGAGACCCAAGAGGAATCTTCTTTTCACACTTTGAACAAAACATTGTAATTTTCATTAAATTCAGGTTTTGACTGTGCAGACACATCATAATAATATTTTGTTACTTCTTGTTTCTTTACTTTTTGATCATACCTATATGTCAACAACTTTTGGCTTAAGAAGATTCGAGGTAATTGGGAGATTCGTTCTTAATAATCTGCTGTTTAACAGTCCACATAAGGGAGTATTTCTCTATTCTAACAAGAAATAAAAAAGATCCTCTTCATTCTGACACTGCCTTAACATTTGTTTGCAAATATGTACAGCTTTTTTACCTAACCCATTACTTCTAGCATATCTTGGACTCGAAAAAACACAGTCAATATCAAATCTTTTACAAAATTCTCTAAGCTTGAAGCTATTATACGGAACATTATCATATACTAACTTCCTTGGCAAACCTTGGGCTGAAAACAATATTTTGAGATTTTTGATGATTTCATCATAACTCAATCCAGTTGCTATAGTAATCAACTACAACTAAATATGATTTTCCCCCGGAGTCCAAAATATCAGAAGCTACAACCTCAAACGGAAGTTTGGGTACTTCATGACAAATTAGTGGCTCTTTTGTACAATTTCTACTATATATCTCGCATAGTCGACATTTACCAATAAAATCCTGTACCTCACAGACATTCCAGGCCAGTAGAAAAGTATCCTTGCTCTCGCTTTAGGTTTTTCAACTCCGAAATGAGTTTTGTGTAGCTGTTTGAGCATATAAAACTTCAGCGCTTTGGGTATACACATACGATCACAATAAAAATTATTCCATCTTTAACAAACAAATCCTCTCGTAGCTTTGAAAACTGTTTAACTTCAGCAGAGTCAATGAACTTTTTTTCTGGCCAACCTGTTGAGCAATATTTGATAATAGACTTAAAATCTAGATCATGATTTGTTTTGTCTTTGATGTCTTGCAAACGATTAGTTGTGATAGGAAGCTCTGTTTCTAGACAATGAACAACTTCACTAAAATGTATGTCTTCTTTTGGTGTATTTTTAATAAACGACCTACTCAACAGATCAGCTATAAACATTTTATTACCAGGTAAGTATTCAATAATAAAATGTTACTTTATAACTTTTAGTCTGATTCTTTCTAACCTTGAACTAATTTTTCCTATGTCTAAACACACTGCTAGATACTCTTTCTTAATTTGTGCAAATCTAGTCTCATTACCTGTCAAACTTCTTAAACAAAAAGCAATAGGTTTTCCTTCTTGCAACAAACACCCACCTATACCACCCTAACTTGCATCTGCTTGTATTAGTATAGGTAATTTACTATTAAAAATTTTTAAAGTCGGAAGACTACTTATTACACTTTTTAACCTTTTAAAAACCTCTTCTTGCTCATTAGTCCAAATATATTCCACATTATTTTTAATAAGCCCTTAACGGTAATATAATATTCAACAAATCTGGTATATACTTGATTAAATAATTTGCCATACCAAGAATTCTTAATAGTTCTTTTTTATTCTTTGGAGTTTCTAACGTCAAAATCGCTTCTATGTAATTACCATCAGGTTTTACACCCTCTTTAGAATATATTTGTCCTAAATATTTAACTTAACTTTACATTGAAATTTCTCTTGATTAAACTTACGATTATACTTTCTCGCTCTGTCTATGACACACCTCAACATCTCATCATGCTCTTTTTCATCAACATCTGCTATAATTATATCATCGAAGTATATTTTTAAGTTTAAGTCACCGAACATTTTTTCATTGATTCTTTGAAAAACTTCTGGGCTTGAGGCCAAACCAAATGGTAGTCGTTTAAACCTATATTTACCAAACGGTGTTATAAACATGCAAATTTTGCTACTCTCCTCATCTAGTGGAAAATGATAAAATCCATCTTTCATGTCTAACACAGAGAAAATGCATTTACCTTGAAGCTTTCTTCTGATCTCCTCAGATGTGGGAATAGGATGCCTATCTAAACATAAATTTTTATTCAAATACAATGGGTCCAAACATCATCTCAAACTTCCATCTGCCTTTTCTACACAAACGATATTATTCACCCACTCTCTATAACATCTCTTTGTCCCAACTTTTTTAGTGTTACTGTCAATTTTGATTTGACTGTGCTGGCAACCGTCTACAACCACTTATAGTTGGACAATAATTATTTTTCAAAACAATTTTATATACAAAGGAAGTTTTACCTGTACCTTCGAACACATCTGTGTTTGCTTTAACAAAATTTAGCTTGGCTTTTCTTTGTAAGTCAAAATCTATCTCGTCAACTCTTCTTATCAAATTTAATCGTTTACAAGCATTAATTCCAAATAATGGCTTTCCTTTATTATTTACAACAACAAATTTTATCGAATATGTTTTGCCCCTAACTAAACACTTTAAAATTATATGTCCAACTACATCCAGATTATGATTAACATATGACATTAAAGAATAATAAGCTTTTCTTATTTCATGCTCTTTCTCTAATTTTTTCACATAATTAATTGGCAATACATTACATTGAGCACCACAATCTAATTTTATATTAAAAAATTCATTATCGATCAATACTGTTTCGAACCATTTTTTTTTTCTCATTAAAATTTGAAGAGTTTATGTTACTTACTTCAATAGCATCAATCACCAGCTCACTATCACTTTCATTCCCAACCTCATGTACTTCTGGCCTTCTACCATTGTCTCTGTATCGGCTACCACTGAAACCAGCACCAGGATTTTGTTGATTTTTAAATTATTGACACCCCATTGAAAAGTGACCAAGTCTGCCACAACTATTGCACTTTTTCCCAAAAGCAAAACACTGCCCTCTTGAATGGCTTTTTTCTGAAGCAATCAAATGTATCCTGATTCCTTAGACTTTTACTGAACTCTGATTTCCTTGGATCTACCATGTTTGTTTTATTTACAGCTCCTTTTCTCTTTATCACTGAATCAACCTTTTGTCCCTGAAGCCCTTTGGCTTGTAATTTTGTGACTTCTGAAGACCTACATATTTCTTCTGCGGTTTTCAAGTCTAAATCTTTGCTTAATAATTTTTTTTGGAGACTTAAATTTCGAATACCTAGCACAATTCTGTCTTTTATCAAAGACTCTTCTTGTGTTTCAAAGTTGCAATGTTTTGCCATGATTTTGAAATCCTTTAAAAAATTATCAAAACTTTCACACTCTCTTTCAGAGCGAGAAAAGAATATGAATCTGTTATAAGTAACATTACTTCTAGGTTTGCAATAGTTATCAAAAGCCTCTACGACCTTCTCGTACTTTTTGTTCTCTGCGTCTGTTAACTTGAATGTATTGAAGACATCAATAGCTTCCTCACCTGCAGCTGTGAGGAACAAAGCTATTTTTCTTTCCTCCTCAGATTTATCTTGTAACCCTGTTGCTAACAGTTTTATCTCAAACCTTTGTTTAAATTTCTCATAATTACTAGCTAATATTACTGATCAAACAATAAAGGCGAGGGCAATTTTATATCCATGATTAATGATTATGATTATGATAAGATAATTATTACACTACAACTTCTAACCTCACAAATTTACTTGTTGATTTCTTCATTTGTTTTCCAATGTGCTTCCGGCCAACTGTTGCTAACACTAAGCCACTATTTTACCCCACACCTGACACCATGTTACATATTTGTTTAATGTTTATTTTCCAATAAAACAACTTAATGAACATTTAAACACTCTCCTGAGGACTGACTTGGCGCCACTGATCATATGACAGATAACAAGTGGCTGCCTACATAATGGAGAACGTTCAATAACAACCCTATATGTAACAAATATGGCCCATTTCAAACTAATAATGTGTCAATTGTTAGTATTTTCGGAGAATTGATTTCGGAGTATTGATTTCGGAGTTATCGCAGTAATTAAATTTAGAAAAATGTTAACAACGTGACATCATCGTACAGGTATTATCTCTGCCAGGATATAAATGTAAATAAAATTGGTAAATTTAAGGGTTTTTTTTGCAAGGAGTTTATTTATTTCCATCTGTTCACGTTTTGGTTTGTTATTGACTTTCAAATAGTGTAAATCATAACTTGCATTTTTATCACTTATCTAGTAAAAATAGAAAATGTACGGTTTTATTAAGTTGCAAATTGCACTCAATGACATTTCTGCACTCTGCACTAAGCCAAATCTTCATTATGAAAATATTAATTTTTGTTAAAAGGTTCTCAGAACACTCAAATCAACATGCAGATTTTGCACACTCACACTTCCCATATCATGCAATTTTTGTGAAACGGGCACAATGTTCTTTCATCAGGTGGGTGCTCTTGGGAAATCTTTCCCTGAAAATTCTGGCGGCTAAATGGGCATTATGCAACGATTCTGCCTAAACAAGTATCTGCATATTCGACGTTTGTAAACATTTTATTTTCAAAAAAGAATTAATTACGCGCGTTTCCAAGGCTTCAGCTAACTGACACAAGACAAATCAAGTGTGTGTGTTGTCTTGCCAGATGTTTAGATACCGATTTACGAGTGAAATTTTCATGTTGTTTTAATAATTGAATAAACTAAATTTTTTTACATCTCATAATGATTAAAATTTTCTTGATATTTCAAATATTTGTCGAAAAATTGTTAAAATTTCAAAGGCCTTTTTCTTAAAATGGTTGAGTTTGGACCCCATGTAGTATAAATTTTTTTTTGTTCAAAATGAGTCATATTTTCACGTGCTAAAATTTTTGTAGTCAAACCTAATACACTCTGTATTATCATAACTGGAGGGTAACGATAACAGCAGATTTGCAAACAATATCGGTTTCTTCTAGTGTTGCTCCTACGGACTTCAATTCCCTTACAGTTTGGTCAAATTTTATGGAATGGTTTTCAAGTGTTCCACCTTTCTCTAACAATTTTTTCTGATAGAGCTGGCTTGCAATGCTCTTCCGTTGAAACACTTTCGCAAATGCCAACCACATATCACGAGATGTTGGTTGGTACTCCAAGTGCGAATTAGCAACGAACTGTACAATAAGGTTTTTACATTTCTTGTCTAGCTTTACTACGTTTTGTGAATTTTGATTTATGGCCCGTTCCACACAAGTTTTAACTCCATTGTGATCGAGCACAGTTTCAAGTCGGAATTTCCAATGGTCATTATCTTTACCTTACGATTAAACTTTTTCACGGCGAAATTACTGCTCGAATTCGAGGCCATCTATTACTAATACGCAACCTTAGATGCTTATTTCCAAACTTACCACAATTTGGTTTCTGGATCTGCAACCTGATGGAATCTTTGAAGCACCAAATATAAGTTTGTGAATGAGTGAATGTAATTAAAAAACACGATTACACTTGATAACGATTGAACACCGTTTTAATTCATCTCGTGAAACTTACGAAACTTGACTTTTCACAGTTTGATTCCTTAATGGGATCATTTTCCCAGCAGAAAACTAGCTAGTCCAAGTTTCCTCCAAAGTCTCTTGGACTCGTCCGAAAAAAATATCGTTTCTCTCCCTGGAAGAACCTCAAGTTCTCAAGAATCTGGTTCAATGCTTCATTCGACTAAAACCAATAAAAATGATTGACTACTCTTGACAAACTATATAGTTATGTAGGTACCATCAGGTGTAGAATTTTCGCTTTCATATAAAATATGCAATTCAATCGCCAACATATTGGCTTTCATAAATGAGAAAATGGATTACCGTCGTATAAAGCCCTATTATTTCTTCCGGGTCGGGTCTATATAGGATTTCAATAATAGATCCACAGGAAAAAAAACGAATAAGCTCAGGCTCAGTAATAACGCATACCTACTCGAATCGATAAAATGATTTCCAGGAAGATATTTCATAAGGCTTCCGCAATAAATGGAAGCTATCCCGAGTATTTAAACTAGAATGACGTAGGTATATAAAAATGCAATCAGGACTAAGGCTTTGTGATTGACCTAGAACTTTGAGAAGCTACGTGAAGTGCATTTTCAAAACTTTGATGATAAAATCTAATTGTTTTTTATAATGAGAAGCTACTTGAAGTGCATTTTCAAAACTTTGATGATAAAATCTAATTGTTTTTTATAATGTGTGCCCACATATGATACCCAGAGATTTTGAAGGAAACTAATTCTCAACTTTGAGTCCGCATTTTGCATTCTCATTAGAGAGATAGGGATTTGAATACAAAAACAGTTACATTTAATACATTCATAAAAAAAAAAATTCATATTATGTACCTACCTACACATTTTAATAATTATTCCTTTTATTAAATTATTCCATTCCTGCATTACATAAACCGACTTTAATTCAATTAAAATATAAATTTAATAAAACATTGGGAAAAAAGCTGAAACACAAACAAATTTCAAGTACTTGCCTATGTTTTCATTTAATTTTAATCAGAGAATTCTCTTTCCAGGAAACACAGCTAGCTGGTTTTTGTAAAAAAGTAAAAGATTTCTGTCCACAAATACCCGGACCAAAAGGGGAGCGTGGAGATCGGGGCCTACCTGGACCAACAGGTACTTGTATACTTGATAAAACTAAAAACATTTACGTGATTTTTTTCGAAGGTCCCATCGGTCCTCCTGCTCAAAAAGGTGAAGCAGGTCCAATCGGCCCTACAGGTCATCCTGGAGTTCCAGGCGAACGCGGTTTAGGTGGTAATCCAGGAATGCCTGGATTTCCAGGTGAAAAAGTGAGTTTATTCTGTTCCACTTTTTACACTCAGAATTTATGTACCAAACAAAGTTTGAAACACTATAAAGGTAAACATCTATTGCCTTTGTATTCTTAGGGTGAACAAGGTCGTCCTGGACTTGACGGTAGAATTGGTATTCCTGGAACACCGGGTCTCGACGGAATGCCGGGAAGAAATGGACATGATGGCATACCAGGAAAAGACGGTACTTCCGGCAGAGATGGTAGAGACGGAACTAATGGTACAAATGGGGTTTGATAATAATTCCTTCATATCTTTTGATATTTTTTTTAGGTCAAAAAGGTGACCGTGGATTGCCAGGTCCGCAAGGTCCACCAGGACAGAGAGGAATTTCTGGTCCAAGAGGAAAAGCGGGTAGGCCTGGCACTAACGGTACACCCGGTTTACCTGGTGTATCCGCTTACAAGCTTGGCGATAAAAATGTTACTGATTTGCTTATACCGCCATCAATTGCCGGTAAGTAAAGAAAATTTTATAACCAATAACTATTTTTATCGAACATAAACTCCGCTTAAAACAACGTGGTGGTGACATCTCTGTCCCATTGTTATTGATCAAGCTTTAATAGGAAAATGTGTTTACTCTGGATATAAGCTCCTGGCACCATGTTTATAATGATTTCAAATAAAATAAAAAGTGCGTTGTATTGCTTCAATATTTCACATTGACATCATCAACAATAGAGCTTTAAAAAAGAAACAGTGATTAATTAGGTTTACGAGCAGTTGATTGATTGCACCGCGCGGTTGTCATAGGACTTAACTGAATTGCAAGAAAGGTTTTGGAGACTGCACACCTGGGAAATTCATTTGACGAGGGAGTTTTTCTCGAAAATATTATTTTATGATAAATGTGCTTTAAAAATAAAATATTGCTTTAGAAAGATAAATTTGTTTTAGGGTCTCAAAAAGGCCAAATGGGACCCATCATTGTACACGAAACCGAAAATGTGCGTTTACATTGTTCAGCTACAGGTTCTCCTTCTCCTAGGATTACCTGGCAGAAGATTGATAATCGACCTATCAACAGGGGAGCATGGCAAGGTAAGTATTGAAACAATTTTTTTTCCAAAAATTTTCCAATGGTAATGACTTGATTTTAATTATGACGCAGGTGATGAACTAAATCTGTTTTTTATATTCCCATATTATACAACAAATTCATATTTCCCACTACACGCAACCTACAACATTAAAGGTAATAAGCTTTTTTCCTCTCGAATCACCTTCTTCCCTCATTCTGAATTCTTAATTCTTGTACCCCTTAAAATTTACTACTTTTCCGCTAAAGCTAGTAGTCCGGGGGCCGAGGACCTTTTTTCCAAATCATTAATAACAAGCTAGTTTTTTCAATGCAGCTTCACTTCACCGAGACGCCCAACTTTTTTCTCTTCGAAAATTGCGAAAACAGGTAGCTAACATACTGCGCAGGTGTAAAACATGTCGATTTGGTGACTATAAAAATTTAATTAATAACAGTTAGTTTTTCAGCTAAATGTTGACATAATTTTATGAATAATTTGAAACAACATTTGTCCGACAAAATAAAGGGTTTGGTCTACGATGTCCCCACCCTCAAACATGTAGCAATTACGTTGCATAAAAAATGATTAATAACAAGTTGATTTTTTCAATGTAGGTTGGTAAATATTATTACAATTAAATGGTCACACTGTCCTACAAATAAACAGGTAGCTATTTTCAGTCCTACACTCAAAAGTTGTCGATTTCACGATTTAACTTTTTTCATTAATAACCGGCTAAATCTTCGTGAGTATCTTCATTTTGATAAGACGCCCAAATTTTCTGTTGCGAAAATTCCAAAAACAGGTAGCTAACAGAGTGCGCAGGTGGAAAACATGTCTATTTGGTGATCATACAAATGTAAATAATAACAGTTAATTTTGTAGCTGAATGTTGAGATAGTTTCATAAATAATATGAAACAACATTTGTCCGACAAAATAAATGGTTTGATCTAGGCTGTCTCCCTTCTCAAACCTGTAGCAGATACGTTACATAAAAAATGATTTATAACCAGTTGATTTTTTCAATGTAGCTTAGTAAATATTACTACAATTAAATGGTTACACTGTCCTACAAATAAAGAGGTACATTTCTCCAGTCCTACACTCAAAAGTTGTCGACTTCGCGGTAATACTTTATTCATCAATCACCGGCTAAATCTTCTCGCGCATCTTCGTATTGATAATACGCCTAACTTTTCTATTGCGAAAAGTTGCAAAAGTAGTAGCTACTAGAGTGAGCATTAGTGAGCACATGTAAAATACCTTGATTAGGTGATTATGCAAATGTAATTATTAACAGTTAACAGTTGATTTTTCAGGTGAATAATGAGATAATTTTATAAATAATTCGAAATTCGATTTGAGCCACAAAATAAATGATTTGGTCTGCAGTGTCCCCTTTCTCAAAAATGAAGCAATTACTGGCTCATAAAAAACTATTTATAACCAGTTGATTTTTTTACTGTAGTTTGGTAAATATAACTACAATTGAATGGTCACATTGTCCTAAAGAGGTAAGATTTCTCAGCCCTACATTCGAGAATTTCGAAAATAGGCTTATGCATATTATACGTAAATATGTACAGGGCTTTCATTTCAAAACTTGCCACTCACGTTATCTGCGTAAATAGACTTCTAGAAATCGCCGAAACATGTCAACAAATTTATTGAGGGGGTGCGTTAATTTGTTGACGTGTTCCGGCGATTTCCAGAAATCTGTCTCTTTAGGCAGATAACGTGGGTGGCAAATTTCGAAATGAAAGCCCCCGTATGTACATATGTACGTATACAGATGCGTGTATAACAGTATATGTGTTATGTGTATGTACACATACCTACATTTATGTCGATGGTTTCCATTCGCATCGACGCGCATACTCGTAAATAACACAGTATCGTAGTATAGGGTGATTCAAAAAGCGCGCCAGATTTGAATTGCTCGAAAAAGAGTTTTGGCATGCCATCAAAGTAGAGGGGGCCATGCCCTTTGTCATTTTCCATACCTAGATGGAGAAGGTTTGATCCAACCGGTTCATCTTAATTCTAAAAATATTTAAAAAAATAGAGCTCCTTTTTTAATGTATTGAATCTGGCGCGACTTTTTGCTGTATATAGGGTGAATACAGGGTGTTTTCTAAAATAGAGTTTTTCTTTTTAAATAACGTGGAACTTAAAAAAATACCAGAGTTTTCCAAATAATATTTTCTCGACAGCTCAAAATTAAAAGAGATAGGTATGTTCATTTCAAATAATATCAAAAATCAAATATTTTCATAATCATTATATTTTTCAAAATACAAAAGGTAAAATTCTTGAATTTAATCTTTTTTTCCAGAAATCTGTCTCTTTACGCAGATAACGTGGGTGGTAAGTTTTGAAATGAAAGCCCTGTACCTACATATTTACGTATAATAAGCATAAGGCTATTTTCGAAATTCTCGAATGTAGGGCTGAGAAATCTTACCTCTTTAGGACAATGTGACCATTCAATTGTAGTTATATTTACCAAACTACAGTAAAAAAATCAACTGGTTATAAATAGTTTTTTATGAGCCAGTAATTGCTTCATTTTTGAGAAAGGGGACACTGCAGACCAAACCATTTATTTTATGGCTCAAATCGAATTTCGAAATATTTATAAAATTATCTCATTATTCACCTGAAAAATTAACTGTTAACTGTTAATAATTACATTTGCATAATCACCTAATCAAGGTATTTTACATGTGCTCACTAATGCTCACTCTAGTAGCTACTACTTTTGCAACTTTTTGCAATAGAAAAGTTAGGCGTATTATCAATACGAAGATGCGCCAGAAGATTTAGCCGGTGATTGATGAATAAAGTATTACCGTGAAGTCGACAACTTTTGAGTGTAGGACTGGAGAAATGTACCTCTTTATTTGTAGGACAGTGTAACCATTTAATTGTAGTAATATTTACTAAGCTACATTAAAAAAATCAACTGGTTATAAATAATTTTTTATGTGACGTATCTGCTACATGTTTGAGAAGGGAGACAGCCTAGATCAAACCATTTATTTTGTCGGACAAATGTTGTTTCATATTATTTATGAAACTATCTCAACATTCAGCTACAAAATTAACTGTTATTATTTACATTTGTATGATCACCAAATAGACATTTTTTCCACCTGCGCACTCTGTTAGCTACCTGTTTTTGGAATTTTCGCAACAGAAAATTTGGGCGTCTTATCAAAATAAAGATACTCACGAAGATTTAGCCGGTTATTAATGAAAAAAGTTAAATCGTGAAATCGACAACTTTTGAGTGTAGGACTGAAAATAGCTACCTGTTTATTTGTAGGACAGTGTGACCATTTAATTGTAATAATATTTACCAACCTACATTGAAAAAATCAACTTGTTATTAATCATTTTTTATGCAACGTAATTGCTACATATTTGAGGGGGGGACATCGTAGACCAAACCCTTTATTTTGTCAGACAAATGTTGTTTCAAATTATTCATAAAATTATCTCAACATTTAGCTGAAAAACTAACTGTTATTAATTAAATTTTCATAGTCACCAAATCGACATGTTTTACACCTGCGCAGTATGTTAGCTACCTGTTTTCGCAATTTTCGAAGAGAAAAAAGTTGGGCGTCTCGGTGAAATGAAGCTGCATTGAAAAAACTAGCTTGTTATTAATGATTTGGAAAAAAGGTCCTCGGCCCCCGGACTATAGCGTTGACTTACTTCCTCGTAAAGTAATTATTAATTTTTAATAAACCGATTTCTATTTCTTATTCATTCCGCTTCGGAAGAATTTCTTATCCGGTTTTCCAATAAAAAAGAATAATACACGAGAGCGAGATGAGAAATACGGCCTCTCAAATATTTAATTTTTTCATGAATTCATGAAAAATATTCAATTGAATTAAGTGACTACAAAAGACGCCGAAAGATTTCGGGATTGAAAGGCTCTCAATTGAAACACTTCGGAGAAAACAACAGATATTATGTTGGAAAAAACCTCATCATTTTATTTCTAAGTCTCAAATTAAGTTCAAATTCACCTTGTTTCAAATTGTTGAAAGTTTCAAGTCGATCTGATATTCCGAAGTATTTTTCAGGATTTTTCAAAGGTGATTTAACGTGAATTTTACAACTTTTTCTAGTATTAAGTTGGAAAAAAACTCATAATTTTATTTCTGAACTTCAGATTGACTTCAGATTTGCCTTGTTTGATGAAAACATCCTGGTTATTAAATCCTGAAAGCTTGAAATCGATCTGATACTCTGAAGTATTTTTCAGGATTTTCCAAACGTGATTTGACGCGAATTTTCCAACTTTTTCTGATATTAAGTTGAAAAAATCCTCATAATTTTATTTCTGAGCCACAAATTGACTCTAAATTTACATTGTTTGATGAAAACATCCCTGTTAACAAATCCTGAAAGTTGGAAATTGATCTCATACTCTGAAGTATTTTTCAGGATTTTTCAAATGTGATTTGACGTAACTTTCCAACTTTATCTGGTATCAAGTTGGATTTTTTTTTAATTTTCTTTCTGAGCTTCAGATTGACTTTAAATTTGCATTGTTTGATGATAACATCCTGGCTAACAAATTCTGAAGCTTTG
The DNA here is from genome assembly GCA_917834065.1 of Ceutorhynchus assimilis. NCBI lineage: Eukaryota > Metazoa > Arthropoda > Insecta > Coleoptera > Curculionidae > Ceutorhynchus > Ceutorhynchus assimilis. The sequence continues at coordinate 14,671,917 of OU892287.1, forward strand.
AAATTGATCTGATACTCCGAAGTATTTGTCAGGATTTTTCAAGTGTGATTTGACACGAATTTTCCCACTTTTCCTGTATTAAGTTGTAAAAAACCTCATAATTTTATTTCTGAGCCTCAAATTAACTTCAAATTTACCTTGTTTAATGAAAACCTCCTGGTTAATGAATCCTGAAAGTTTCAAGTCGATCTGATACTCAGAAGTATTTTTCAGGATTTTTCAAATGTGATTTTACGTGAATTGTTCCACTCCCACTTTTCCTGGTATTAAGTTGTAAAAACCTCATAATTTTGTTTCTGAGCGCCAAATTGACTTTAAATTTGCATTGTCTGATGAAAACATCCGGGTTAACAAATCCTGAAAGTTGAAAATCGATCTAATACTCCAAGTATTTTTCAGGAATTTTCAAATGTGATTTGACGTGAATTTTCCAACTTTTTCTGGTATCAAGTTGGAAAAAAAATTATAATTTTCTTCCTGAGCTTCAGATTGACTTTAAATTTGCATTGTTTGATGATAACATCCTGGTTAACAAATCCTGAAAGTTTGATATCGATCTGATACTACGAAGTATTTTTCAGGATTTTTCAAAGGCGATTTAACGTGAATTCTCCAACTTTTCCTGGTATTAAGTTAGAAAAAGCCTCCTAATTTTATTTCTGGGCTACAAATTGACTTCAAATTTACCTAGTTTAACAAAAAGCTCCTGGTTAGTATATCCTGAAAGTTTGATATCGATCGGATACTCCGAAGTATTTTTCAGGTTTTTTCAAATGTGAATTAACGTTTTTTCTTGTATTAAGTTAGAAAAATACCTCCTAATTTAATTTCTGAGCTTCAGATTGACTTCAAATCTGCCTTGTTTGTTGAAAACGTCCTAACTAATAAATCTTAAAGGTTTGAAATTAGTCTGATACTCCGAAGTATTTTTCAGGATTTTTCAAATGTGATTTAACGTGAATTTTCCAACCTTTTCTGGTATTAAGTTAGAAAATACTTCCTAATTTAATTTCTGAGCTTCAGATTGACTTTAAATTTGCCTTGTTTGATGAAAACATTTTGTTCGATAAATCCTGAGAGTTTAAAATCGATCTGATACTCCAAAGTATTTTACAGGATTTTTCAAAGGTGAATTAACGTGAATTTTCCAACTTTTTCTGGTATTGAGTTGGAAAAAACCTCATAATTTTATTTCTGAGTTTCAAATTGACTTCAAGTTTACCTTGTTTGATAAAAAGATCCTGGTTAATGAATCCAAGAAGTTCCAAGTCGATCTGATACTCTGAAGTATTTTTCAGGATTTTTCAAAGGTGATTTAACGTGAATTTTCCAATTTTTTTTTTGGTATTAAGTTGGAAAAAACCTCATAATTTTATTTCTGAGCCTCAAATTGACTTCAAATTCACATTGTTTCATTAAAGGATCCTGATTTATGAATCCTGGAAGTTTCAAGTCGATCTGATATTCTGAAGTATTTTTCAGGATTTTTAAAAAGTGATTTAACGTAAATTTTCCAACTTTTTCGGGTATCAAGTTAGAAAAACCCTCATAATTTTATTTCTGAGCTTCAGATAGACTCCAAATTTGCCTGGTTTGACGAAAACATCCTGACTAATAAATCCAGAATGTTTGAAATCGATCTGATACTCCGAAGTATTTTTCAGGATTTTTCAAATGTGATTTAACGTGAATTTTCCAACTTTTTCTGGTATTAAGTTGGAAAAAACCCCATAATTTTATTTCTGAGCTTCAGATTGACTTCAGATCTACCTTTTTTGATGAAAAAAATCCTGGTTAATAAACATGAAAGTTTAAAATCGATCTGATTTTCCGCAGTATTTTTCAGGATTTTTCAAAGTTGATATGACGTGGATTTTCCAACTTTTTCTGGTATTAAGTTGGAAAAAATCTCATAATTTTATTTGTGAGTTTCAAATTGACTTCAAATTTACCTTGTTTGATGAAAAGATCCTAGTTAATGAGTACTGTAACTTTCAAGTCGATCTGATACTCTGAAGTATTTTTCAGGATTTTTCAAAGGTGATTTAACGTGAATTTTCAATTTCCCAACTTTTTCTGGTATTAAGTTGGAAAAAACCTCATAATTTTATTTCTGAGCCTCAAATTGACATTGAATTCACTTTGTTTTATTAAAAGATCCTGATTTATGAATTCTGGAAGTTTCAAGTTGATCTGATGTTCTGAAGTATTTTTCAGGATTTTTGAAATGTGATTTAACCTGAATTTTCCAACTTTTTCTGATATTGAATTGGAAAAAGCCTCATAATTTTATTTCTGAGCCACAAATTGACTTCAAATTTACCTTGCTTGATAAAAAGCTCCTGGTTAATAAATCCTGAAAGTTTCAAGTTGATCTGATACTCGGAAGTATTTTTCAGGATTTTTCAAAGATGATTTAACGTGAATTTTCCAGCTTTTCCTAGTATTAAGTTGGAAAAAACCTCATAATTTTATTTATGAATTTCAGATTGACTTCAGATTTGCCTTGTTTGATGAAAACATTCTGGATATTAAATCCTGAAAGCTTGAAATCGATCTGATACTCCGAAGTATTTTTCAGGATTTTTCAAAGGTGATTTAACGTGAATTTTCCAATTTTTTCTGGAATTAAGTTGAAAAAATCCTCATAATTTTATTTCTGAGCCACAAATTGACTTTAAATTTGCATTGACTGATGAAAACGTCCTGGTTAACAAATCTTGAAAGTTGGAAATCGATCTGATACTTCGCAGTATTTTTCAGGATTTTTCAAATATGATTTGGTGTGAATTTTCTAAGTTTTTCTGGTGTCAAGTTAAAAAAAAAAGTGTATAATTTTTTTCCTGACCTTCAGATTGATTTTAAATTTGCATTTTTTGATGATAACATTCTGGTTAACAAATCCTGAAAGTTTGAAATTGATCTGATACTCCGAAGTATTTTTCAGGATTTTTTAAAAGTGATTTAACGTGAATTTTCCAACTTTTTCTGGTATTAAGTTGGAAAAAGCCTCATACTTTTATTTCTGAGCCACAAATTGACTTCAAATTTACCTTGTTTAATGAAAGGCTCCTGGTTAATAAATCTGGGAAGTTTCAAGTCGATCTGATACTCGGAAGTATTTTTCTGGATTTTTCACATGTGATTTAACGTGAATTTTCCAACTTTTTCTGGTATTAAGTTGGAAAATACGTCATAATTTAATTTCTGAGCTTCAGATTGACTTCAAATTTGCCTTGTTTATTGAAAACATCCTAAATAAAAAATCCTGGAAGTTTGAAATTGATCTGATTCTCCGAAGTATTTTCCAGGATTTTTCAAATGTTGTTTAACGTGAATTTTCCAACTTTTTTTGGTAATAAGTTGGAAAAAACCTCAAAATTTTCTTCCTGAGGTTCAAATTGACTTAAAATTTGCCTTGTTTGATGAAAACATCTTGTTTAATAGATCCTGGAAGTTTGAAATCGATCTGATACTCCAAAGTATTTTTCAGGATTTTTCAAAGGTGATATGACGGGGATTTTCCAACTTTTTCTGGTATTAAGTTGGAAAAAACCTCATAATTTTAATTGTGAGTTTCAAATTGACTTCAAATTTACCTTGTTTGCTAAAAAAAACCTAGTTAATGAGTACTGGAAGTTTCAAGTTGATCTGATACTCTGAAGTATTTTTCAGGATTTTTCAAAGTTGATTTATCGTGAATTTTCCAACCTTTTCTGGTATTAAGTTGGAAAAACCTTCATAATTTTATTTCTGAGCTTCAGATTGACTTGAAATAAAAAATCCTGGAAGTTTGAAATTGATCTGATTCTCCGAAGTATTTTCCAGGATTTTTCAAATGTTGTTTAACGTGAATTTTCCAACTTTTTTTGGTAATAAGTTGGAAAAAATCTCAAAATTTTCTTCCTGAGGTTCAAATTGACTTAAAATTTGCCTTGTTGGATGAAAACATCTTGACTAATAAATCCAGAAAGTTTGAAATCGATCTGATACTCCGGAGTATTTTCCAGGATTTATCAAACGTGATTTGACACGAATTTTCCCACTTTTCCTGGTACCTATTAAGTTCTAAAAAACCTCATAATTTTATTTCTGAGCCTCAAATTGACTTCAAATTTATCTTGTTTGACAAAAAGCTCCTGGTTAAGGAATCCTGAGAGTGTCAAGTCAATCTGATAGGTATCCGGAAGTATTTTTCACGATTTTTCAAAGGTGATTTATTACCGTGAATTTTCCAACTTTTTCTGGCAATAAGTTGAAAAAAACCTCTAATGAATCCTGATTCCTGAAAGTTTCAAATTCAAGTCGATCTGATACTCAGAAGTATTTTTCACGATTTTCAAAGGTGATTTACTGTGAATTTCCCAAGTTTTTCTGGTATTGAAAACTTTAGAATCTATCATGTAAAGCTCATCACGACGCCAATAATTTTGAAAATTCAAAATTGAAGCTTTTCTGATAGGAGACTTTAAGGACTAATTTTTTAAGATTCTAGAATTTGCTCATTTATAGGTGAATAGGTAAATCTTTAAGTCCCTGAGTTCATATATTTAGTCTACACTTCTCAATTCTGTGCTTAGGATTCCATAGTCTCATTTCAGGACCTTTGGAGCCTTTAATGAGTTAAATTAACAGACCGATAATAGTTATGAGTTTTTGAATTTGTCGACGTCTTTAGAATTTTCAGATGATTCAGTCACAGGTCTTTAAACACGACGCTATAAAGATTTTAGAAACTTCAATATGACTTATTTTTAAGATCTTGGAATGAAAGCCCTACAGATTTGACACCATACTCACAAAGATTCCAAAGACGGCAACAAATTTTGCAGAAAATAAATAAAGACTGTGAAGATATCAAAGACTTTGAAATGTTTCATACTTTCATGTAAAGCTTGTAAGGCACCAAAAATTTCAAAGACTCAAAATGAAGCTTTTTTTATTGAAAGCTCATCTGAAGTTGGTTGATTGAAGACTTGTGACTAGGACCTCCAACATTCTAAACACGCAAAAAAATTTAAAAACTCATACCCACTGTCGGTCTATTGATTAATCTTGAATGTATACTCAAGGCTCATAAACTAAGACAAGAATAATCTAAAGAATCCTAAGCACAGAATTGAGAAGATCGCTAACTTAGAAGGCTTGAAAGTCTCAAGAGACTTCCATCAAGACCGAGGGGTGAACACATTTGGCAAAAAGTGTACACCTACATCCCTCTTTTGAGTAAATCACCTAAGTATTCCCCCGGTTCTTAGAAATCCTTAGGAAATCCTACTACATCCCAATAAATCCTAGTACATCATAGTAATTCCTTAATAAATCCTTGCATATCCTAGTAATTCCTTGATAAATAACCTACATCCCAGTAAATCCTTTATTGTTATTATGATTATTATCACCTAATAATAATATTCCTGTAGGTACATAAATAAGGCATATTAAGATACCAAGGGCAATATGAGACAAATAAGTGCCCGAGGTTCGATAGAGTACAAGCCAAGGGCATTTAGCCCGAGGGGTGTACATCGACCCTTTAGTTCATATTGCCCGTGGTGACTTCAACGTTTTATGTTTTACTATTTTTCTTATTTCGAAATTTTGCCATTTTTGTCATGTTTCGTCCAAAATAAAGGTTAAATTCCTGGAAGCAATTTGACCAGTGTGAAACCGGTACACAACTGGCATTTTAATTGTTTATAATGCCTTAGGGCGTTATGAAACAATAACATCCCCAGGTTAATTATAATCTGGTAAAAACCCTGAAATTAGGTGGATTATTGTCAAATAATAAACTGGAATGACATAAATTCTCTATTGGTGTGAAGTCTTATATATTATTTTATTCACATTTCTACACAATACAGGGTGTCCCACGGTGGATGGCATATTAGACGTTTATGGAGAACTAAAAAACAGATCATTTCAAAAATTTGTCAACCGGGATAAACGACCATAACCTACACTTTAAAAATATTTTTGTTTATGCGGTGTTGACACCAACTTTGAATTTAACCGGAAATTAAATTTGGTGGAAAAAGGAATGTGAAATCGGTTTTCCTCTAAAATTAACCGTTAAGGTTTTCCAGCCTGTCAAAGTTGCAAAAAGTCAATTTTCAAACTGTCAATATTTTTAAAACAGTTGAACTTAGGTATAGGGTATATTACATGAAATCTGCTCAGAATTTTACGTAGAATCCAAATATACAATCACATACAGGGTGTTCCTTTAAAATAGCGATGTTGCTACTGGTTTAGAGCAGTGGCGTAGCCAGCCTTGCGGAGCGGGGGGGGGCAAACATAAAAGGGGGCGCCTAATTATGCAAGGACGTCGAATTTTTTTTTTCGGGGGGGGGGGGGCGGGCAACAAATTGTTTGTGTGCTTTTGTAAAATTTGCCTATTGGGGGAAAATATTGGAGAAGAAAAGCCGGACGCAGGCGCCGCCGGAGGCGAAAAATTTTCCCGGATGCCACGCCCAAAAAAGTTTATTTTAAGCCTTCAAAAACAATTTTTTTTCGGACGGGAAAAACATTTATTTCAAACCTTGAAAAAAATTATATGTGGACATGCCGATAGACACGGATTAGTTCAAAAAATCATCCCGGACGTCTTCAGACGCCTTCAGAACTAGAACAAATCCGGGGAAATCCGGAAGAATGACAGCCCCACCCAATCCATTAACCGAAACTCCTAGTTTAATCAACAAATAAATAAATGGAAGTTCATAATAATTGTTTTTCAGAAATTATAATGTAGGTAATAGAACAAATCAGAAACTGAAATGAAAATAAATAAATATCAGGCATTTGCCGATAATAACGACTTATGATAAAGTCTAAAGGGTGACTATGAAAAGGTCAACAAAATAAATAAGAACAATGTAATTTTATAATTTCACAATTTTAGCTTTTGTTTTTTAAGAGCGGTAGGGGCGCCGTACATGCAGGGGCGGGGGGGGCGGCGTCGCCCCCCGTGCCCCCCTACTGGCTACGCCACTGGTTTAGAGTAAAAGCAGCAACACCGCATAAACAAAAATATTTTTAAGTGTAGGTTATGGTCGTTTATCCCGGTTGCCAAATTTTCAAAATGATCCGCTTTTTAGTTCTCCATAAACGTCTAATACGCTATCCATGTATATAAAATACAAAAACCGTAACAAATGCTAAAAAAAAACAGCATAACGCAAAAGTGAATCGGTATACTTACATACCTAAATGGAAATAAATGAAAGTTCAAATTCTATTTGAGTTAGGAAAAAATTAACCAAAGTAAATTAGGCGGGAATCATAGGTTGCTTTTTTTTGTATATGCAAGAGATAGTTTCATATTGATCTTTGGTTAACTGAAAATCTTGATTATCATCTGAATTAGGCGTAAAACATACAGGGCCGTAAAAAAAATCTTTATCGACATCTGCACTGTCTGCCTCTTTCGGCCAAAAGAAGGTACTTTCACTTTTCTTTTGCCTTAAAATTTTATTCTGACAGTTTCGCCTATTATTTTTTCAAAACTCCCTACATACATACCAGCTCGCATCGTAGTATACTGCATAAAATTTGTTTACTTCTAATTGAAGTTCCTACTCGAGTTCATGTTCCTTGGCAATATCATTATACGAGTCATTCTCTGATCCTTTTCTGCTACTAATGCTGCAAAAACTTTCGGAGTCAGTGCAGCACTCACTGCGCACCAGATTTTTTCTGGTGCTGTCAAAAACGTACACTAGTGCAGTATAAATAGAAATCAAAAATGCAATGTGTCTCAAGGTTATGCAAATACCCAAAATTTTAAGAGGTTACTTATAGGTATACTAAAATCATGATAATCATAATGTTTGTTTGAATATGAAAATTGCACTGAGTGCACCTCTGTGCAACAAATGGAAAACGCTATAATACATCCTCGCTACATCCCTGGTAATTCCTATAAATCCGAACTACATCCTGGGTACATCCCTGGTAAATCCGGTAAATCCGAAGTAATTCCTATACATCACCATACATCCTAAGATTTTTAAAGATCTCCCTGTGCATCCACAGGAAATTCTCATAAATCCTTGTGTGTGTACACCATAAATCCTCATGTGTTCACCCCTCGATCAAGACTCATTATTCAAAATATTGAAATTAAGATTGCTTTGCTTATATTAAGACTAAGGATTCTAGAATGAAGTCCTGAAAATTCTGACGCTGTCCGCAAATCTCAAAACTTCAACGATTCTAAAGTTCTTGGATTAAAACTTTCGAAGACTGGAGATTTTAAATAATTTAAAGTGATTTGTGGGGTTTTTATCTACAGAACAAAAACCAAAAAATGATTTTGAGACACAAAACACTAACAAAAGACCAACCATTTAAAGTTACAAGCCCCACTGTAAGAAAGTTGTCTTTTTTTCTAATATATTATTTCAGATATCCAAGTATCTGGAGCTACCCTCAACATAACGATGGTAAACCGAGAACACATGGGAAAATATATGTGCATTGCCGATAATGGAATTCCTCCATCTGCTAATCATACGTTTAACTTGGAAGTTTATTGTAAGCATTATTTATTTAATTATACAAAATCTAAAACTTATTTGTAGTTCCACCGCTTATAAGCATTCCAAGCCAAATGGTTGGAATAGCCAATGGTTCGACGGCTGTACTGGAATGTGAAACTGAAGCTTTTCCTGAACCTATCAGGTAGATAATATCTAGTCAAGAGAAAACTCTATTTGGCTTATTGTCTGTAGGTACTGGGAACGATCAGATGGTAGACTATTAGAAAACGGTGACAAATTTCGTATAGACAATTCAAAAATAAAATTCAGGTACAAATCTAGAATGCAACTGAACATATCCAGAGTCACCTACCACGATATGCAATTTTTATATTACTGCATTAGCAAGAATGAATTGCAAATGACTAGAGGCGAATTCAAACTTTATGGTAAATATATACAGCTAATTTTGTACTATATTTATTGTCCTTTTAACAGAAATTGATCCAAGAGAATCTCAAGTAACTCGCACTTCCTACAAACCGACAATTTTCGGGGTACAACCACCAGAAAAGAAAGCTTTGGAGGACCTTTGTGAACCTCCGGTGCCCTGTAGACCTTGTGACTTTACCGAAGTCAAATGCAGTCCTAGCGGGGTATCACTTATTGATTTGATTAGCCGATGGGAAGTAAGACCTTATGGAGATACGAGATATCCCATGGTGAACCTAACTAGAGCTACAGGTTAAAGGGATTGGATGAAATATATATTTTTTTAAAATAATTTTTGTGCTTTAGATTGTGTGATTTATGCTGTTGGCAAACCTGTTTATAACCGATTTTCTGATTTCATCTATGGGTGCTGGATGACAGATGCCCATCCTGAAGCAAAACCTGGATTCATTTGGGTTACAAACGAAACTAGTTCGAATGAACTTATTGAGTATCGAAATAAGAGTGCTTATAGGAAAAATGATCCATCAAAGTAAGATTCTATTTAATATTACATATACCAAAAGTTTATATACTCTATATATTTTTCTAGTGTCTATAGATTAGATCATCCTTTTGGCGGCAACGCCCATGTAGTGTTTAACGGCTCCTTCTTTTATAACATCAAAGGCACCAAAAGGATTTTAAAATACAACTTAGCAAACAAAAACACAGTATCCCTTGATCTTCCGGGAGATATGAATCGAACATCGAAACTTTACTCTGGCCAATACAATTATGTGGATTTTTCTGTGGACGAAAATGGTTTGTGGCTTATTTTTGCTGTGTCCGAGTCTAATAACACTGCTATCATGAAAGTGAGTCAATTTTTGAGTTGAAATTGGTTATTTTTAAACAAAAATTCCAGGTTGATATAGATCCAATGACGCCTAATTATATTTGGAACATAAGTATAGATCATCACAAAGTTGGTGAAATGTTTATAGCTTGTGGAGTTTTATACGCAGTCGATAGTATTTCCGATAGGACTAGCAAAATTCGATTCGCACTTGATTTGTATAAGAACGTACTTTTAGATGTGAATCTGCAATTTTCTAATCCGTTTAGGAAAACTACAATGTTGAGTTACAATCATAAAACTAAAGTAATAATCAATAATATAGTTTGAGATTAGATTTTGATGTAATGAACATTGTTTTTAGGAATTATACTCATGGGATAAAGGTAATCAACTTACGTATCCAGTAAGATCTCATGATATTGGCTATAATTATAATCAGACTATGAAGGATGAAAGGGTAGATATATCGGATAGGCCCACAGCCGCAAAACATACTGGCTATGAAGTAGACTAGTACCAATAATGTTTGTAACAATTATGCTTAATAATATCAATTTTTTTTTTACTTAGCATTTTTATTAAAGGAATTTTTAGTAGAAGAAAAAAAGGTTTAAATTAGAATTATTTTTTCAAAAACCTTAAACCAGAAAATTCGCGGAGAACTGATATACTAGAAACTAAGTAAGTTTTAAGGATGAAATTATGTAATAGATTCTTATTCTTATACGATAATATGTTGTATCATCTGAAATTTCAATATTTAAAAGACAAAATAGAATTCCAGTTTCAGAAGGGACGTTGATTTTGAGCCGAAAATAATTTCGTTCCTGTTTATGTGCCAACGTTTTTGATGGTCTGACCAAAGCCCTGAAATGAGTTGGTTATCTAGATGAAGTCCCCAATCTAGATTCGATGCGTCCTTTGTAGTAAGAAATTTTTGATTTTTCTTGACGAAGATGTCCAACTTCACTTAAATGAATAGCCTTGATCTGTCATTTAAATTCTTCCAGGACTTTCATGAGGAATGGATACAGTTTACTTGGTAATTGCTCTGGCAAGTTGCGATAACTCTTCTGTATCCATCTGCAGCTCTTTTACCACAAACATATGGAAAAAAAATTTCTGGGATGTTCCGAAAGTTTGCGTCCCGCAAAGAGAAATTATTAAATTATTAAAATCATTCGTTGCCTCTCTAATTGCTTTCCTAATGATAAACCTGCATTCCTTCCACTAATGCTGAAGTAATAATCCATAGCTGATACCCATTAAATTATCTCTTGGTCAGTAACTCGACATATTGACTAGAAGTCCGAGAGTTAACCTGTAGATTAACCTTAGGTTGAGAAAAGACACCACTAGCTCGCTTGTAACTTTTTTTGAGCCTCCACATAATCGGATCGAGCGGTTTTGCAATAAGGAACTTGCACATTAAATTAAATATGGAATAAATAATAAAACACAATAATAATCATCCTAATAAATGATGCAATTAACAAAAAAATATAATATCTTATCTCTGGTGTCCAAAATCTTTAATTGAAAATACCAAAATAATTCGAAATTCATGACGCGATCAAAAACGTGTTTCTATGGGTCGTGACGTTACAAAGCAGTAATAATCGGGTCACGCCGCTGCTACGTGCTGCTGCTGTCGCCAATGTCAAATATATCAGAAACTGCATACATAACAACATAACCATAATCTTAATCTACCTGCTCGAAGTTCGAAGTGCTGGTCACTGTCATCAGAATTTTGTTGCCGAGGGACGTCAGACTAATCGGTCGTTTCAAATGGCGATGTTTCGAGCGTAACTTCAAATATTTATAAAAAATTAAGGGCGGATTTTTATTGCTTGATATTTGGCATGACTATGTCTTTAGTGTAGTAGAACACATTTTTGAAATAAAATAAAAAAAATTGCAAGTTCCCTATTGATTTGAAATCGAGAGTGATATTTTCGTTTCCTATTATTGAAGGAGGAACTTGCCTGACTATATCCGATTCGCTATTGGACATCGTCTATCTTTCTTCATCTTCTGAAGTGTTTTCCTGAACGCGCGTTTGATCGATAAGTTCTTGCAATAGATGTTCAATAATTCTTTCTTGGCGGTCTATCAAGGTATCCAGTCTAAATCTTTTTGTACTTGGGGAGCCTGCTCTTTGGTTTTTTTTTTACTCATCAGAACACTGCTTGCCCAATTCGACTGACGTCTTCATTCTTCTTCTTTCAGAAACAGATGCTTTCAGGGATCAGTTCGCGTTGTGAGGTTGACCCGCGGATTCTAATGGATAAATTTGGAGGACTAATCTCAAGCAGATGAATCTTGATATTCCCATAAGGCCTTTCTATCAAGCATATATGTTGCGTTAGGGTTGAAACATTTTGCAATTCCTATCGTATAGGCAAAGCGAATCACAATAATTTGCTAAGGATTTGCTAGTCTACCAAACAAATTTCTTTTTTCCCATCATTGACCTGCCATTCAGTCCATCAATTTAGCAGATACTCTTTGGCTAACTTCCTGAAGCTTGTTCAGCTACCTTATCAGTTCTCTCAATATAGGCTGAGTTCGTTTATTACATCTGCGAGCAAAAAGAGCAAATTTTGACAGATGTCACGTGATTTGACACGTGAAAAAAGATAAGTGATCAGAAAATTTGCTCTTTTTGCTCGCAGATGTAATAAACCAACTCAGCCATAGTATGGCAATGCTCGATCCGATCAGAAGAAGCTAGGTATCTGTAACAAACGGGAGAGTCAGAGATTGACTCATAGGTTGAATATGATTTGCATACTATCAACAGTAGAACCCCGAAAAGCTTGTCTACTATGACTGGGTTCGGTAATAGGAAACTTGCACATTTTTTTTTGATTTCAAAAATGTCTTGTACTACACTAAAGACATATAATAATAGTCATGCCAAATATCAAGCATTAAAAATCAGCCGTTAATTTTTTATAAATATTCGAAGTTACGCTCGAAACATCGCCATTTGAAACGACCGATCAGTGTGACGTCACTCAGCAACAAAATTCCGTTCACAGTCCTTGGTTGACAGTGACCTTCGAGCAGGTAGATTTAGATTATGGTTATGTTGTTATGTATGCCGTTTACAATGAACTATAACCAAAAACTGGAATGCGAACACATATTGACGAACTTGAAGCCTAGTGCGGCTGCTGCGGAGGGGATACCTGTTTTTGTCGCACTCATTATGTTAAATGGCGAAAATTGCTTCCAACACGTATTCCAATTGATGAAACCTGTGAAGGGAAATATGACAAAACTTTCGAAAACGTCATTTGTCAGCGAGCAACAGAAAAAAAAAAAACATTCCCCCTTGTGGCATCTGTCTTTCATGGCTTCATTTTTTTGGCAGATATGGCAATGTGTGCGCATTCCAGTTTTTAGCTATAGTTCATTGGCCGTTTATGATAGATTTGACATTGACAACACCAGCAGCACATGGCGTGGCAGCGGTGCGACCCAATTATTACTGCCTTGTGACGTCAGGACCCATAGAAATACGTTTTTGATATCGTCAAGAATTTCGAATTATTTGGTATTTTCAATTGAAGATTTTGGAAACCAGAGATAAGATATTATATCCTTTTCCTCATTGTATGATTTATTAGGATGATTGTTATTGTATTTTATTATTTATTTCATATTTAATTTAACGTGCATGTTCCCTATTGCATCTGCGAGCAACAAGAGTAAATTTTGATGGACGTCACGTGATCACTTATCTTTTTTTCACCTGTCAAATCACGTGACATCTGTCAAATTTTGCTCGCAGATGTAATTACCGAATTCAGCCTATGTAAAACTTCCTGCAGTTCAAAAATTAGAACTTAACACCTACGGTCCAAAAATAGGATGGCGGGGGTTTCTTCCAGTAAACACACTACATACATAAAACGTCATATTTACGTCCATACGTTCGTATGACCTATTCACTATTCAGAACATTCAGAACGTGCATAAGAGTACATTTTTGTATGTCTTATGTAGGTACATCTTTAAACATCCATATCCATATTACGTACATTCACGTTCACAATTTTCGTTTTATGTTTAAAGTAAAATACAAACATCACATTTCTATTATTTGATTTTGATTCCCCGTTAGTTGTTTAACACTGTCAAACAATTTAAATCACTCGCTTAGAAAATCGTGTCGTGTTTTCATCAGCGAGTAATGGTTAATAATCGGATCTGTTCCAAACAGTACTGGAAATTATAGGCAGTACCAATATACACCGTTTGGGGAACCTCACTTGACTTGCAAATTACTGTGAGGGTGGTTTAAGGGGGTAAAACTAATATTGCGATTCATCGAAAAGAGAGTTTTTGTGAAAATATGGACATTTTCACCCTAGCCTTGGGCACAAACAGTATTGGAAATTATAGGCAATACCAAAATACATCGTTTGGGGAACCTCACGTTGACATGCAAATTACTTCGAGGGTCTTAAACCACCCTAAAACTAATAATTTGGATTCATCGAAAAAAGGGTTTTTGTGAAAATATGGACATTTCCACCCTAGTCTCGGGCACAAACAGTACTGGAAATTATAGGCAGTACCAAAATACATCGTTTGGGGAACCTTACTTGACTTGCAAATTAGTTTGAGGGTGGTTTAAGGGGGTGAAACTAATAATTGCGACTCATCGAAAAAAAGGTTTTTGTGAAAATATGGACATTTCCACCCTAGTCTCGGGCACAAACAGTACTGGAAATTATAGACAGTACCAAAATACATCGTTTGGGGAACTTCATTTGTTTTGCAAATTGCTTTGAGGATGGTTTAAGTGGGTAAAACTAACAAGTGCAATTCATCGAAAAAAGGGTTTTTGTGAAAATATGGACATTTCCACCCTAGTCGGGCACAAACAGTACTGGAAATTATAGGCAATACCAAAATACATCGTTTGGGGAACCCCACTTGACTTGACTTTGAGGGTGGTTAAACTTTCCTCCGAGGTTTGTATACTATTTTATTTGCAAGCACACCATTAATTATGATAAGTCAATCAATTTTTTTAATATTAAAAAAATAAAATAAACATGCCAAAATGTGTCATTCACTGCTTTGACGTTTTTACCTGACATGTTCTCATTGTTGCCAGCAAAGGTGAATAAATTAGAGTGAGGGAAATCGGTGAGGGAAGTCGAATAGGGAAATCGGTGAGGGAAATCGAAGAGGGAAGTGACACTGGTAAAGTGTCACTTCCAAATTTTTAAAAAGTCAGTAATGACAAGATTACATATATGATTGCAAATAAAAACTTTTATTCTCTCGATTGCCAGTCAAAAAGTAAACGCGGAAGGTTCTTTTCTTTTCTCTTGGAAGTTGACACTCATCCCCACTTTTTCAGCTATTGAAAAACATCTGGTATTTTCTATTGGTGAATTATTTATCAATGTCAATCTTCAATTAAAAGCCGGAAAATTTGAGATCATTAAAAAAAAATTCTTCATGTAAATAATTTTTTTTCTTCTCCAAATTTTCGAACGGGTGGCAGGGGCAGGCATTGAAATCACTCATATTCTCATCAGCTAACTAGCCACAAACAGGAGCCTTGTTTCCAAAATTGCGTAAGAGTGCTGTCGCGGTTTGGTTTTCGCGCTACGAAACCGAAAATGACGTCACAATCGAAGAAATTCTACCGAATCGAACGGTCCGTTCCTTACAGAATAAGGCACCAGTCCCTATCTCACAGTCTAATAGGTGTACTTTGAAAACTAAATGTCACTAAACATCGTTGAAGAATGAGCTTCATTTAGTAGGAGAGCTATAGTGGTTCACCCGACTAACCCGTTTCCCACAAAGGTAGAAATGTTTCAAATAATGGTTTAATATCAGTCAATTAAGAAAGTGCCGTTCTAGCAGGCATCTCGTGGTTGCGTCATCATCGCTCAAGTTTTTATAGCAAAGTTGTTATAGGGATGATAATTCATAACCTGCTCCCACAAGGCTGAAATTTCGAGGGAATATTCTTTTATTAATTTAAAAAGTATATGTAAAAAGCCAGCCTATTCTGACGGTTGCAAGTGTCTGCCAGAACAGCATCATGTAATAGTTATGACGCTCAATGGGAGTGCGAGCGCAACATACATAATACGGGTTCCAATGTCAGAATGAGAGGATACGATATTATATTAGGAAGATATGACAAACGATTACTGAAATTGAAGATAAACAGAGTTAGGCCGGAGTCTCATGCATCCGTTTTCCGACGAAAGATGTCCGAAAAACCTTCTATTTTGACATATTTTTATACGATTATGTCAGAATAGAAGATTTTTCGGACATCTTTTGTCGGAAAACGGATGCATGAAACTCCGGCTTTATATGTATGTAACGCATACATTTTTATAATGAACAAATCCTTGGACACAAAATGGCGCAAAATATAAATTTTTATTTTTCTTAACAAATAAGTATGGATTACTTATCGAATTTCATTAGTCTCCATCTTCGGAATCAAAACAATAATTCTGTAGCAGAGAGGTAAATAGTCGTAACTCCACTTTTGATCAATATTGAGTTAATATCATTTTCAAAGTGCCCGCTTTCAATTTGTTATTGTGGCAAAAAATCGTGAGTCCCGCTTTGTTGGTTGCCTATATTTTTAGTTTTGAAAAGACAGTAACTCCATGTATTAGTGGGGTAAAGAATAGTATGTCCTTTACATACTATTCTGTTAATGATTACCTACCATCAAAATTCTTAGTGGTAAACAGTAGTAACTCCACGGAACGGCGTGCTGCTGATTTTTTTAAGTATTTTTAGTGTTTTGAAATGAGGAAACCTGATAAAAGATATAATATGTTGATTAGGTTGAAAAATATTCTTGTAAAACAAAAGGTCAAGATAGTTCCGATGAAGAAGACAGCGAATAAATTTTGCCTTGTACAAATCATAATCTTTTTTGTCTAGGACATCTTCTTGAAGAGAATTACATTTTTTAAAGTATTTTGTGCTCATTTATCATGTTAGCGATAAGCAATAAAACTGGTTTTGCAATATAAGACTCGAGATAAGACTTCTATTTTAATGATTACCTGTTTTTTCAAATTGAGGTAAAAAGTCGTAAATCCAAAATCAAGATACAGGTAAGTATGGCTGAAATAATGGTATTGGTTATCAAAACTGCTAATTAAGTTAAGTAGCATACCATAATAACAGCTTGGTACCGTGTATAAAAATAGGTCAAATTTTAAAGTCAGTTAGCATTTCAACTTGTTTTCTTCTTTACTGAACTTTTTTATTTATGGACATAGCATTGTTTTCCTCTCTGCTACAGAATTATCATTTGCTGCATCGTTTTCTGGAAAAGAAACAAAAATTTCTTATCGATAAAATGAAATAAAGAAGAAAAAAAATTACGCGCACGATATATTGCGAGTATATGGAGAAATGCCAAACTTAAAGAGCCTAGGACGTTAACACCAGAAAATAATGGGTGGATTATGGATGAGAATGAATATAAATACCTACAACTGGTACGAGGGTAACACTGTGCCACCATCCATTTATGATGCTTTGATACAATCTGATTGCTCTAATGACATTGAATTAGGTGAATAATTTGTTTCTTATCTGCACGTATGTTGTTTATATGGTTCAATAATCAATAGTACATTTCACACCTAGGGACTAAAGTGGTACCTACTTTTAATCCCGAGACAAAAAGTTTATAGCCCGACCGAAGGAAGGGCTATAATTTGTCGAGTGATTAAAAAACACTTTAGTCCTGAGGTGTATACACTATTTTATGTACTTTATAAAACACTTTTTTAGAACTTTTACGAAAGTTCCCTTTTATTCCCTGTTTCATTTAATTCCTGGGAAAATGGGAAATAGAATAAAAATTTAATCCCTTGGGAAATAAAGTGAAATTTAATCCCGGGGATTAAAAGACCCACTTTACTTCCTTAAAACATGGATGAAAAGGGTACTGTTAATCCCTAAAGTGCATAAACAGTTTTTTTCCTTTATTTCATTTTATCGATAAGAAATTTTTGTTTCTTTTCCAGAAAACGATGCAGCGAATGATAATTATTGATTTCGAAGATGAAGACTAATGAAATTCGATAAGTAATCCATATTTGTTAAGAAAAATGAAAATTTATATTTTGAGCCATTTTGTGTCCAAGAATTTGTCCATCATAAAAATGTATACGTTACATATAACTCTGTTTATCTTCAATGTCAGTAATCGTTTATCATATCTTCCTAATATAATATGGTATCCTCTCATTCTGACATTGGAACCCGTATTATGTCTGTTGCGCTCTCACTCCCATCGAGCGTCATAACTATTACATGCTGTTCTGGCAGACACTTGCAACCGTCCTATTCCCTCGAAATTTCAGCCTTGTGGGAGCAGGTTATGAATTATCATCCCTATAACAACTTTGCTATCTTCTGGCACATACCTACTTGCAACCCTTGAAATAGGTTGTCAATTTTTTTTACACTTAAACATATGTAAATTAAAACATATAAAAATTGTAGCCTTGTGGGAGAAGGTTTTTTTTTTTAAAAAAAATTACATTTTCAAAAACTTGAGCGATGATGACGCAACCACGAGATGCCTGCCAGACCGGCGCTTTCTTAATTGACCGATATTAAAATATTATTAAAAAATTTGTAGCTTTGTGGGAAACGGGTTAGTCGGATGAACCGCTGGCTCTTAGACTAATTCTTCAACGATTTTGCGTGTGAGAATAATGACATTCTCACGCCAAAATCGAGAAAATAGTATAAAACCGTTGATTGAAGGGTTTTCTCATACTCATTCGTTCGTCCACTCGCTACTTCGTCGCTCGTTGCCAACAGCGATACTATTATACTATTACCGCATACTATGTAGTAAAGTACGTATATACATAAACTTTGTTTCACGAGAGTTTATATACTTTTTGCCTTCCTTCTTTAACAAATAGAAATTGACTGAAACAAATCAATGACGTCAAAAACGTTCGTCGGTTCTTAAACCAGCTCTAGCTAAGGTCATAACTCAATGGGTCATAATATGAATTACCTAATCTACGACAACCCTTTTTTTTTCAAGTTATGACGTGTTCGATATCAAAATTATGAACCCTGATGGAACCAAGGGAACGATTTGTACTAGCTTCCACTTGCAAATAAGCGTGGTAGACTGCACTTTACCGAATGGTCCGCGTATGCTTGTAGGTGAAGAATATTAGCAGCGCCCAACAAACACAAGTACGTCTTTAGTACGTCCATAATTCGTACTTTTTCGGACGGAAGTAGGTACGTCCCCGGACGTACTTCTTAGGTCCCGCCGACGTACGAGGGACGTCTTCAAGACGGTCGTTTTCCACAAAATAGTACGTCCCACGTACGTACATTCAGGGACGTACTCAGTATACGGCTTTTTAGGTACGTGTTGGGGACGTACATTAACGTACGTATTTAGTATAGCTTTTTAGGAATGTGTTTGGGACGTACCTACAGGGTTTTCCCATATATTTTTTTGCACCTTACCAGAACTGGTTGATTGAATAGGTATCAAAAATATGTAAATGCAAATGTTGTATTTACACCTTTTTGATACCTATTCAATTAACCTGTCCAGATGGGGTGCAAAAATATATGGAGAAAACCCTAAACATAGAGGTACGAGGTACGTATTTATGTGTAGGTATCTTTATAGTGAAAAATAAAACCATATAAATATGTATTGTATTTTCAAGTTACAATTTTCATACTCAATAAATGCCTTAACAATAACACTAAAAAACTGAAAAAAATTAACACAATATCTATATATATAAAAATGAATGCCACTTTTCGTTGTAATTTTATAACTCAAGAACGGGCTCACCTATGGCCATTTCCACCAAACTATAACTAAGCTTTGCTTAACTATGAAGCCCTTAAAAGTTAAGGGACGCTCAAATATAATTTCGTTCCACCATAGTTTTTAAGTGCAAGCTTAGCTAAGTGTCGTAAAGCTTTGGCAACATTGCATTTCAGGTGAAAGATTTGCGTACTTTTCGTTTTTTCACTAGTCGTGTCAATGTTATTATCTGTCATTCGACGCTTCCCGCTAATTTTTTAAAGATTATAATTATTAATAGATATTTGTTGCTGTTATCCGGGTTCGGTTTATTTCACAGAGAAGAGGTTTAGATATTAGTAGTTTATCCTGCATTGTGTGTGAACGAGCACGAAGGTGCCTAGAGCAGCGTGGAGTCGGGGAATAGAAACAAACTGGGACAGTTTATCCAAAAAAGGCCGGACACCAAACTATACAATAAAGGAAAAAGAGCTGATAATATCATTTACATCAAAAAATAAGAACATAATCGACAATAAAAAAAACGCGGAGTATCTCTGACCGAAAAAAAATAGGCTATGGGAGCAAAAAAAAAACGCGAACTACACCAGAAATTAGAAATTTGAGAAAATTCTAATTTTATCTCAATTCAATTTCAACGTTTGTTATGTCAACAAAAACATATTATGCAAATGGATTGCGCTTATCATCGCCACTTTGTTAAGGGAAGAATAAGCCTAGAAATTTCTGGGCTTAGTTAAGCTTATCTTAATGAGACTAGGTTAGACTGGTGGAAAAAAAATTATAATGTAAGCGGCACTTAACGTTAAGTAAACTTAAATTTGCGTTGGTGGAAACGGCCACTAGACAAACCAAATGTTTAGGCTTTGTTCGGACTATTTATTAGATGGTTTATGTGAAGTTTGCACA
The DNA here is from genome assembly GCA_917834065.1 of Ceutorhynchus assimilis. Taxonomy (NCBI): domain Eukaryota; kingdom Metazoa; phylum Arthropoda; class Insecta; order Coleoptera; family Curculionidae; genus Ceutorhynchus; species Ceutorhynchus assimilis. The sequence continues at coordinate 14,692,453 of OU892287.1, forward strand.
AAATCGGTCGAGCGGTTCTTCATTTATCAAATTTTTTGTAATAAATGAATTATTCAATAAATGGAGGATCATTTTGTTAATGGGGATTTTGCTGTCAAATTGAAACTTTTTTCAGCGTTGACAGTACCAGCATGTTGTTATGTCATTAATGTGGTCATTACATTAAAATCTGTTTTTTTTTTTTAAGATAAAAGTCAAAATGACATTATGTTGGCAATACAATGTAAATTTGTCAATGCTTTCAAATTTTTTATGTAGAAATGGCTTGGTGTTGCCAACATAGTTACTAGATTTTTGACTTGGGGAATTATCTTTAAAAAAAAACAGACTTTACTTATTTTATTTATTTATAAAAAAAATTTACTAAGCCCGCATACGGCGCCATCTCTTATAACCGATACCAAGTTTATTTTGTATTTTGTATACCGCGCCATCTCTGATACTGGCATTGCAGATACAGTAGAACAATGCTGCTCAGGAACTGGAGCTATTTCGAACAGAACTATTCCACTATTCCGATCAGATAGAGTGGTGCAGAAAGAGTAGATCAGATAGAGTAGTGCAGTTAGAGTAGAACAGATGGAGTAGTGCAGTGCATGCAGTGCAGATAGAGTGAAACAGGGCTGCGCTAGAGATGTTTTTGTTTTCTTTACATTCTTTGAACATTCCTGTGCTTGAGTTTATTTATTTGGTGGTACACTTTACAAGAATAATGCCCACAAGCTGCCTAAAAAAGGAAGATGTAAAATTTTAATTTTAGGTGACTTCTGATCCAGAGAGTAAACAATAATTTTCTTCAACCAAAGCCAAATTCACCATCGAAAAATAATGAATTTAATTCAGCTAATAGATACGTTAACACAACATTTAATAGGTATATTTAATAATTCAGAGGCGGTACGAAGTTCGTTGGGTCAGCTAGTCAAATATAACATACTCTCAAACTTAACCTTATTAAACAACAGTACATACCTACCTAATATAACAAAAAACATTAAGGAAAAGTGAAGAAAAATTCCAACCTAAAAAAAATATACAGAAATAGATAGGTATTCTACAAACATAATAATATAGAGAATTGTAAAGGGGCATAAACCAGAAAAAAGTTTCACACAGTAATAATCTTGGTTAAAAGTATTATTATACACACAAAATACATAGTAAATTGGTATAGCCAAGCCGCGAAGCCGCCAAGCTAAACACTTTAAAACCACAGTTTCGGCGTTGCTGCAATCAATACAAAATAGTTCTCGCGTCACTTGATTTGGCAAAAAAAAACAAAAATAGAAGAAAACAAAACCTCACAGTCCTCACACCACTCTACAAACAGACTACAAACGAGCTACAAACACAAGAGAAAAAGGCAAAATCAAACAGGAACAACTCAAGCGAGGCGTCATATCAAAATGATGAGCCCTGCCAGTGTTGCCAGATGTCAAATTCAAAATTATCAGAAAAAGTTTGTGTGACTTTCATCTCTGATCTCTATTTATATTTTTCTAACGAAAAAATTAACGAAAAAGAAACGGTGCTGCGAGCTCAACTCATTTCTAGCTGGTAAATGTTTGGTGTGCGCCCAGCAGTACGTCAAAACCACCAACCAAATAAATTTTTAATTTTCAACTAAAAAATTTTAAAAATATGCATTGAAATTGTAGTTTCAATAATTTATGGTAGATTTAGCTTGTGATTATTGAATATTGAATCGTAGTCAAAATTATGGTAGATTTCGATAATTATCGGGTCATTGGCAACACTGCACCCAGTGCACAGCCGTAGCCAAACGACCGACGGCGCGCGGCGGCGTCCCTTGTTTTCCACTCATTGGTTTATTTCTTGGTTCATTTCATGTTTATTTTAAACATTCGACCATTTATTTAGGTCAGGTACCTAAATGAACTAGGTATAAATCCTTGATTATATGACCTGCCTCACAAAACATTTATTATGACAATGTATTCGTATAATTATTTAAGTTTAGATTTAAGGTTTAATAATAGGAATCCACGTCAGCCTGCATTTGGTTCACATACATTTGGTTTAGTAGGGTTTAGAGGTTAATTTGGAAGGCTACCACTTCCGTATATTTTGCTCGGAAATTGCATATTATTTTAAAATATATTATGATCAGGAATTGATAAAAAAATCATGAATAGATGGGAATGATCCAGCTCGTCTTGTATTGTTCGTCTTTGAAACGAACATGTACGTCTTCTACAAGACGTACGCAATATAGATTTTCACGTACGTTCTTAGTACGTACTTTTTTGTCCGTATGTTAATACGGTTTTTTACGTACGTACTCAAAACGTACTTTTACATCCCCGACGAACCGACGTAAAAAGGACCTAAAATGTACGTCTTCAAGACGTACTGTGTTTGTTGGGCCCAACAAACACAAGCACGTCCATAATTCGTACTTTTTCGGACGAAAGTACGTCCGCGGACGTACTTTTTAGGTCCCGCCGACGTACGAGGGACGTAAGACGGCCGTTTTCCACAAAATAGTACGTCCCACGTACGTACATTCAGGGACGTACCACGTACGTACATTCAGGGACGTACTCATTACGGCTTTTTAGGTACGTGTTATATAAAGCATATATATATAAAAATAAAGCATAACCTAAAAGAACTGCAACAACATTCTGTTAAGGATTGATTGGGTTGGGACTCTGGTAAACTAATTAGAACAACACTGTTTCACTGAACTGACTGAACTTATATTGACACAAAAAAAGCCCTATTTTTGCACTAAATATTAGCTTTGTTCGCGGGTCCGATTCCGAATCGGTTCAGAACTAATTCGGGATTGTCGTAGAGCGCATGCCTAGTTAAGAATCGGTTCAGGATTTCTTTTTACCGCGAACGATTTTGGAACCGAAAACCGAATACTTTTAAACATTATGTGATTTGTGAACCTTGGCTATTTGATTTTCATAAATCAAAAAGAATAACAGAACAGATATAATATTTATATTTATTCAAAATTTGAAAATGCTCTATACATTGTTCATCCCTGAAATGTGGCATCACCTTCTCAAAATTACATCGCTTTTAGGAACTTAAATAGGCTCTAATTCTTCCTTGTCCTCATCGTTAGATGACAAATGGTCCGACTAGTAGTAGTAGAGGTACTTAGATGAAAAAAAAATCACTAAAATTGTGCATATAAATAAATATATTAGATTAAATAGAGATAAGTAACTTACATAATACTGTACTGCAAATTCAGTAAACTATAAACTCCGTCGGAAAAAACTAGCGTATAGTTTATCGTTTCAGCGTAAGAACAAATAAAAAACCCAAAGGACCCCGCACAAAACTTACGGAAAATGTGTTTATGTCAAATTATCTGATTTTTTGATAGTGTGTCAAGCTCGATATCCTGAATAAAAGTTATCATTGCGCCAAAGCCCAATAATGAACAGTTTTTGAAATAAACGCCCTTTTGTACTCTCACAAATATAGGTAAATCTTATAGAAAATGACATCAAAAAATTAATTACCTATACAGGTGAAAAATGCGCTGAAGCGTTTTCATTTTTTTAGAATCGGAATTGAACTGTATTGACAGCGTTTGACAGATAAAAATAGATAGGTGAATTCCAAAAAGTTCAGGTTTTCCCCACACTTTCCGCAACCGTAAATTGTTTTATAGTTTGATCCATTTTTCTTCCGATTCATAAAGTCTTTTTGATCATGGCAATGAGGAATATATTGCACTGTTTCATATGTCCTGCGGCACTTCCTCCCAGATTAATGGTGCGTCTTGTTGGAGATGAAAATGCCGATAAGTGTGCCATAGCTCAACAAAGGCGTCTAGCAAACATCAAACCTATCATAGAAATCAATGAACTCACAAGAATTTGTGCCAGCTGCAACAGATCCATTATTAGGGAAATAAATGCACTTCAGCGAGATCCCGCTTGTTTGCGGCTCAATGTTTTGACGCAAAGTTCAAGCCATTCGTGTCTCATTTGCAACTCACCAAATGAACCCCGATTATCTACCGAGGCCAGGGTGAATATCTTCCTTAATAGGGACATATATTGTTCCAGAATATGTCAAAAGTTGTGCTCACCATTTGAACGGAAACGGTTTTCTTCTGCAAAGACTTCTGCCAGGTTTGAGATTTGTAAACAGGCCCTACGTAATTCCAGGTCGAGAGTTGCAAAAGTTTTTGAAACACTTGAGAAATACAGCTAATGAACATCCCAAAATTGATAGCGAAGATTATTTTTCTGATGCAGACTTTGAAAGCATCGCCCCTATCACGAAAGTTCAGTTTAGAAGTTTATATGATCTTTGCGATCCTATACCGATAGAGAATGGTTATAGATATGTTGCCAGAAAAGATCTACTGGCCTTTTTGTGCAAAATGCGACAGGGATTGTCGGATAGTTTCGTTAAGGCTATTTTCAATTACAGAAGCCGTCAAACTGCAAGTCTCGCGATAGCAACCGTGAGGCAATCTCTATTACAAAGATTTGTACCTCAAAATATTGGTTTTACATGTACCTCCCTTTGCGAATATACTTTACAATGAGAATCCGGGCACCCCGAGAGTTATTGCATATAATGATGGCACGTATTCCTATGTTCCCAAAAGCTCCAACTTCCAGACCCTGCGACAAACGTTTTCGATTCACAAAGGTCGTCATCTTGTGAAACCTACACTGATACTAGCACCAGACGGGTATATTCTGGCAATACAAGGTCCCTATTTTGCCGACTCGCGAAATAATGATGCGGCTGTCCTACGAAATGAGTTTGAACGTGATGCCGAAAACATGAGGGAATGGTTCCAGAACGGCGACATTATTGTGCTTGATAGAGGGTATAGGGATTCAATCCCACTATTACAGGCGCTTGGCATCCAATATCGTATGCCTCGTGGTGTGGAGCGTGGACAACGCCAGTTGTCTACTGAGGATGCAAATGAATCCCGGTTGGTTACCAAAACCCGCTGGATTGTAGAAGCGCGAAATGGATACATTAAAAGCGTGTTCAAGTTTTTCAGCCAGACAATAAGCCTTCAGCATATACCACATTTAGGAGATTTTTACCGGATTGCGGGAGCTATAATTAATAGGTACCATCCCCTTATAGAAATGAATGGCTGCAATGCTGAGCTGGCTCAATCCATGTTGGAAAAAGCCGGTGAGGTTGATGTGGTTGAAGCTCGAGTTGAGCAATTTGGTCTGCAAGCGAGAAATGCTGCTTGGGAACGGACAATTGGTGGACTTTCCGCGATTGAATATCGAGTATTTAAAAGATTTCACATTTGGTGTGTACCAAGTAACCCTAGCGCCGTCGTATATACAGGAAAAATTGCAACGAGATGGCGATGATGAATTGCAGGTAGATCAACTCGACCCAGAACCGGGATTTATTCGGGCCCGAATTTATTCCCGCTTCAGAAATGCTACTAAGTACCAAATATTGATTACTTATAGAACCGTTCAGGAACTACAGCAACATCCTGAACAAGTGGAAGAAGCAATTTTGGAACATTACTGCACTTGCAAATCTGGTGCAAGGACATTGGGTTGTTGTAGCCATATCGCAAGCTTGTTATGGTATTTGGGTTATGCGCGACATCAACCCAATGTGCACTATCCCCCAACAATCCTACTAGAAACGGTTATGGATGTTGGAAATCGACATCAGCCATAGTAATAACTCAGCTCCATTTTTCCATTTTGATTATTGAAGATACTCATATAAACAAAAATTGTACTACCAATGAAATAGTGTTTTTTTGCTAGTCCAAAGCATTCTCCTGGAAGACCCAAAGCATTCTCCTGGAAGACCCAAAGCAACAGTGTTTTGATTCCACTTATCACCGCATTTTTCACCTGTAGGTAATTAATTTTTTGATGTCATAGTCTATAAGATTTACCTATATTTGTGAGAGTACAAAAGGGCGTTTATTTCAAAAACTGTTCATTATTTGGCTTTGGCGCAATGATAACTTTTATTCAGGATATCGAGTTTGACACACTATCAAAAAATCAGACGATTTGACATAAACACATTTTCCGTAAGTTTTGTGCGGGGTCCTTTCCATAACGCAAACACAAATAAACACCAGTCAGCTGACAAGTCTGACAAAATTGCGCATGAGCAGCCTAACCGAACTTTTAGTCCTAACACAAATCCTGGGACTGCTAGAACCGATTCCGAATCAATTAAAACCAATTCTATGTGATCCGCGAACGTAGAACTGTTACTAAAAATTCAGAATTTAATTATCCGCGAACGCAATTTTTTACACTGCGCATGCGAATAGTCCCTGAACCGATTCGGAATCGGACCCGCGAACAAAGCTTTTGTTTATAAAATCCCCTAAAAGTAATTAGCTGTTGCATTTTTGGTTTTTAGCATCTATAAATGATCCTTAACAATAGTGCATCGATAGTTTGCTGTTAAATTTTAGGCCGTGGCTAAAGTAACAGAGGTGTTACACTATTTATTTTCTTGAAGTAACGTCAATATAGTAATATGTAATGTCTGCCCAGCGACTCTGTGTCTACGGAGCAACGGTAAGGGGATGCAGTTGTAAAAAAAATGGCTGATTTCATTCATAAAATACCCAGCTGCGTTTGAAAATTTTTGGAAGTGTTGTCATATTGCAACTCGTATACGAAAATCGACAATGACCAAACCTCCGCCACTTGATATTTCAATATAAATCGATATTCCAAGATGGGAGGATAAAATGACGTGAGCCCTGGCCAATAGCGAGACGTAAGGTGACGTTAGCTAATTGTCAACCGTATGGTTCCCCATGGCAACGGCGATCCTGCCAAAAACTCCACCAATAAGGTTCATCCAGTCCGGATGCTTGCCAAATAGTCAAAAGCTGATGGTATCTTTAGAAAATGTTTATTTTTTACAGTAGACCAAAATGAAGAAATCATGATAAAATAAGAATAGATCTAATAACCACGTTAAAATATTTAACGTTTTATTATTGTTATCAATATTTTGTTATTAAAAAATGGATTTTCAAATGAACTATACTTCATGCCTAGTATTTTCGCTTTTTCATAATTAAACGTGACAACATGGCACATTTATGTCCGAATTCCTTCCGTAGACTCAGATCCGCTGGGCAAACAATAGATAGGTACTCTCTTTAGCAATTTAAAGTAAAGGTGATATTCCTCTGGTTCTTGGCATTTTATAAAAAACAGGCACTATAGGCAAGGCAAGAAAGACACATTTTCCTATGACCCTGTCAGAACGTGACAATTTTTTGCCATTCTTTTCAGGGAGGAAAATAGTAATTTCCCCTCCTTAGGGAAGAAATTATTTTCCTTCCTAGGCAGAAGTTTTTTTGCTGCAGATCATAGTTTTAGCTCCAAATGAATAAATTACCTACCTTCATTTGCTGAAAAAAAAATCCTTGAAGCTGATGACCATTATTTGATACCGCTAATGATTAAAAATGGAAATGAATTTTCACTTTGCACACTAATAACAAAATGTTGAGGTACACGATTCCTGCCTTGCCTATAGTGCCTGTTTTATAAGTATTCTATTCTATCCTTCAAAGTCCGGTTATTTTTTATATATTTCCATTTTTACTGTAAAACAAACGCCATTAACCAAGAATATCACCTTTAATTTAAATTGCTAAAGAAAGTACCTATCTACATATTACTCTATTGACATTACTTTAAGAAAATAATTAGAGTAACACCTCTGCTACTATAACCCCTATTAAAAGTAACGTTATCATCAGTGACGTCATTGAACTGATGTTACTTTAAAAAAATAATTATAGTAACACCTCTGTTACCTTAGCCACGGCCTAAATTTTATGTTACGAAAAAATTTATCTGCCCTGGCCTATTTATTTATTATTAAAATTGGGAATATTCTGTCTATAACAACCTCCTGTTCTGGAAACATCCATCAACATCACAATAACACATAAACTTTTTTGCTTATCTCACTTCTGAATTTGTAGGGATGGGTTTAATTAACTAAATTGTTGCTGTATTTTCTTTATTAAATAATTTTCACATAACTTTTGCACAAAATTTCTAACAGGCTTCTAACCTAACGTGTCGTTCGCCACCTCACATAAGACAAAGACATAAAGACATAACCTCAATCTCGGAACAAGGATATTACACCTCTCTTTCGCTAACTACCCTAATATTTACGTCATCATTTATCAAATTTCAAAATGACCATAAATGAGAGCGAAATTCAAAGAAAGTCTGTTTTTTTTTTAAATATAATTCCCCAAATCAAAAATTTAGTAACTATTTTGGCAACACAAGGCTTTTCAACATAAAAAAATTGAAAGCATTGACAATTTCACATTGTATTGCCAACATAATGTCATTTTGACTTTTATCTTTAAAAAAAAACAGACTTTATTCAAATTTCAATTCCTACAGATCTGTTTGTATTTTACACTTTAAACATAAAACCAAAATGTTGGACGTAACTGTACGTAATATGGATGTTTAATATGTACCTACATAAAAGGTACAAAAGTGTACGTCTTATGTACGTTCTGAATAGGTCATATGACGTACGGACGTGAATATGACATAAAATGGACGTTTTAAGTATGTAGTGTGTTTGCTGGGAGGATCTTTATAGTGAAAAATAAAACCATATAAATATGTATTGTATTTACAAGTTACAATTTTCATAGTCAATAAATACCTTAACAATAACACTGAAAAACTGAAAAAAATTAACACAATATCAAATATAACATCCTTAACTCTTAAACTTAACCTTAAACAACAGTACCTACATACCTAATATAACAAACAAAATTAAGGAGAAGTGAAGAAAAATTCCAACCTAAAAAAAATATACAGAAATAGATAACCCAGAATAAATGGATACAGGATACAATTTACTTGCCATGCCATGATACAAATTTTCGATTTTTTGGTATTTTGTATTTGTCTCTTGTATCTTGTGTTTGTCATTGTGTCCTCAGCCTAAAAGTATTATTATAGGTACACACAAAATACAGTAAAGTGGTATAGCTAAGCCGCGAAGCCGCCAAGCTAAACACTTAAACAAACACATGTCGGCGTTGCTGCAATCAATACAAAATGGTTCTCGCGTCACTTGATTTGGCAAAAAAAAAAACAAAAATAGAAGAACCTCACACCACTCTACAAACACAAGAGAAAAAGGCAAAGTCAAACAGGAACAACCAATGAACTATAGCCAAAAACTGGAATGCGCACACATTCCCTAATAACACCGATCTCCCAGAAACATCCTATTTATGTACCATTAAGGTCCTTATGTTTCCGACATAAATGGTACATCGCTGCGATGTTTGTAATGTAACATCTCTAGGATGATTGTCCTGAAATGTTTTAGAAACATCCTTTCGAAAATATCTATCGACAAAAAGATTTTTTGTTCTCAAAATTAGATACTTATTACAGCTAAAAAATGGCTAACATTATTTTACAAAACTAGGTAGGACCTCAGACCGGTAGGACCCAGTATTAAATTTGCCAATTTTGTGTGATTTCTGAAAATGTCTCTATCACACCCTAATAACACCGATCTCCCAGAAACATCCTATTTATGTACCATTAAGGTCCTTATGTTTCCGACATAAATGGTACATCGCTGCGATGTTTGTAATGTAACATCTCTAGGATGATTGTCCTGAAATGTTTTAGAAACATCCTTTCGAAAATATCTATCGACAAAAAGATTTTTCGTTCTCAAAATTAGATACTTATTACAGCTGAAAAATGGCTAACATTATTTTACAAAACTAGGTAGGACCTCAGACCGGCAGGACCCAGTATTAAATTTGCCAATTTTGTGTGATTTCTGAAAATGTCTCTATCACACACACAAACTAATTTCAAATTCCATAATATACCTGTAATGTATATAGATAAGGTACTTAATATTAATTTTGTATTGTAACAACAGCAAAATTTAATTTTTCATTCGACTTACAACTTGGAATAAAATAAAATATGTATTGATAAAAGTCTTCTCTCTTTTCAACTTTCAAACATCGTGAATATTCGTGAAGCCGAAGTGTATGGCGCAGGCGCGTGCTCAGGCGCGTGCTCAGGCATTTGTACTTGTACCGGTCAGGACAGGAGGGCACGCCACCACGTCGGGTCGGCGCCGCAGCCAGCGCAGACGGGCAGAATCAGTCGAACGGGTCGTCCTGTGCGCTACGCTTGTGTTGTTGGGCGGAATTTTATTTCGTAATGGCGTCGTGCTGTGTGGAGGATTTGTCAATTTGTGGTTTTTCGCTACACCTAGTTGTGCCATTTTGTGTTCGAAAGGATCTCTGCGACCTACCAGTGCTTATTAGTTGGTGAGAAAGATTATTTGTTGAAAGATAACGTCGCATAACTATCAATTGTTTAGTTTATTTAATTTCAATATGGCGTCGGTTAGGAAATTTCTAACTTTTCTGATAAATAGCCCCTAGAAACCCGAACTTCATTCTTCATTAGGTAAGAGAAAATAACCAATAATTATTTTTTGTTTTCATAGTTGATTACATTCTAGGTGTGCAAGTTGAATTGTACTTCAAGAACTTTGGATTTTGGTTCTGTGGTTGTTTTGGTTAGATAATGGTACCTTTATGAAATTGGAGCACCAAAAAAAAAAGAAAACGCCGAACTCCCCTACTACAACATGCTGCCACTGCCAAACTTTGGTTTTCGATGACATGACGGGGCATAAATACTACATTATTTAGGCAAAATTGTCCGTCGATTATTATTAGTTGATAGATAATCAATATAAGTATACATGTACCTTATTTTTTCAATAAAAAATGTTATTGGAAACTGATGTGCCTACTTAATTTTATAATTTTCAATTTTTGTTTTTTTTTTGGAAAAAGTTCTGACTTCCAGAAAATAGAACGAAAATTGAAAATTATTGAATTAGGTAATTTTTAATCCATAATCCTAAAATTCATTCACCTATTAAAGTCATACTAGAAACATATAGAGGATGTTTCTTACACCTGCCCCGGATGTATTAGGTACATCCCGCGTCATCTTAGAAACATCCCTGAGAGATGTTTATAGGACATCGCAAATGATGACACGGCTGTTGCCTGCAACATCCCAGGGATGTCCCCAGGAAAATAGGGACCTCCCAGGGACGTCTTCATTATCCCTGATGGATGTTTCTGGAATGTTTCTGCGATGTTACTGTGTTATTAGGGTTGCTATATCAGCCAAAAAAATGTAGCCATGAAAGACAGATGCCACAAAGGGGAATGTTGTTTTTTTCTGTTGCTTGCTGACATATGACGTTTTCGAAAGTTTTGTCATAATATTTACCTTCACAGATTTCATCAATTGGAATACGTGTTGGAAGCAATCTCCGCCATTTAACACAATGAGTGCGACAAAAACAGGTATCCCCTCCGCAGCAGCGGCACTAGGATTCACGTTCGACAATAGCTTTGTTTTGGTTTCACTCAGAACTAGTTCGGAATCATCCTGCACAGGCGCATATTACAAAACGCGTTTTGGTTTTTTTCAGAATCGTAATCGAACTGTGTTGACAGTGTTTTGGTTTATCTAGAACTTTTTGAGAACAATTCTGGGATTGTTCTAGAACGGTTCTCTCAGTTCTTGCTCTGAAGGAGGAACTGTTTTAGAATTTTGTGTTTTGGTTTTTTTGGTTCCGAATTGGTTCAGAACTAGTATTAGAACAGTCCTCTATTATTTTTTGTGCGCAAGCAGTTCTGCGCAATTCCAGAACCGTTCCAAATTTCGAACCAAAACAAAGCTAATATGTGTTCGCATTCCAGTCTTTGGTTATAGTTCATTGGGAACAACAAGCGAGGCGTCATATCAAAATAATGAGCCCTGCCAGTGTTGCCAGATGTCAAATTCAAAATTATCAGAAAAAGTTTGTGTCAATTTTTTTGACTTTCATCTCTATTTATATTTTTCTAACAACTAAATTAACGAAAAAGAAACGGTGCTGCGAGCTCAACTCATTTCTAGCTGGGAAATGTTTGGTGTCCGCTCAGCAGTACGTCAAAACCAGCAACCAAATAAATTTTTAATTTTCAACTAAAAATTTTAAAAATATGCATTGAAATTGTAGTTTCAATAATTTATGGTAGATTTAGCTTGTGATTATCGAATATTGAATCGTAGTCAAAATTATGGTAGATTTCGATAATTATATCGGGTCATTGGCAACACTGCACCCAATGCACCCTGCCGTAGCCAAGCGACCGGCCGGCACTGGCGGCTAAACATAGGACTGCGATCCAACGTTGCCAAATTGATTTCGATGCTAGGCGCGTGCCCGCCCACCCCATTGAGCCAAGTTTGGCTGTCTCTGTCAGTCTGTCTTTTTCATTGATCTCTTTGGAGTTTGGTGCAAATAAACAAACAAAGCTAGTAGTATTGTATATTGTATTCAGTAGCTCGCTTATTGCTTGTATTTTTGATTTGTGTACGATTTGTTTCTAATTTTTTTTGAGAGCACGAATACGAATGGTGTGTTTTGCTTTGAATGCGATAAAGTATTCTCGACTCAAAGTAATTATAATCGACATCGACGTGAAATTCATGGACTTAATGATAAAGTGATCATTGAATATGCGTGTGAAGTAACAATGTTCAAATGCGAAGAGTGTGGAATATCTTTTAAGAAAAATGAATATTTACGACATCACTTAGTACAAAAACATAATATACTTTTCTAGAGAACTTTGACCTTTTATTTTTAGTTTTAAATACTTTCGCTTCTTTCTTTAGAATAACTACTATAAGTAGGAACCTAAATATAAATTCACAATGAAAAAATATACCATATATTATTATTTTTATCGTATTATTACCATTACTTATTTTCTATTTTTATATTCCGGCCTGTCAAAATGACATTATTATGGATCTCATTTGTAGTGTCCAAAATGACATAATTTATTGGATTGAGTACTTTAATGCGATTTCATTAGAGAGTAGTATAATGAGATCTCATTATAAGTACCATAATGAGAAAAAAATATAGGTAAGTTTAGTAGGCAAAAATATGAAAAATTTATTGAAGACAACATTTAACGATTAAAATAATTTACAATTTCTGGAATATAAAATAATGTGTGAAACTTGGATTATAAACAATCTTTATGGCACACGCCGTGTTATCATCATAATAATATTCACGGCTAATACCATAATGATCGTGATTATGATCCTTATAACATAAATATCTATAATAGGATTAATTTATTACCTACTAATCATGCGAGACTTTATTTGTTGTATAACAGAAATAATTAACCTTTAATTATTATTGTAACATTATCCGCAATATAAATCTATTTTAAATTTGGCGCTTTATGAAAGGAGGATTTGGCAACATTGGATCGCGATCCTATGTCTAGCCGCCAGTCCGGCCGGCGACGTCCCTTGTTTTCCACTCATTGGTTTATTTCTTGGTTTATTTCATGTTTATTTCGAACATTCGACCATTTATTTAGGTCAGGTACCTAAATGAAATCCTTGATTATATGACCTGCCTCACAAAACATTTATAATGACAATGTATTCGAATTTATTTAAGTTTAGATTTAAGGTTTAATAATAGGAATCTACGTCAGCCTGCATTTGGTTCACATACATTTGGTTTAGGGTTTGGAGGTTAATTTGGAAGGCTACCACTTCCGTATATTTTGCTCGGAAATTGCATATTATTTACAGGGCCGGCTTAAGGGGGGGGCGAGATGGGCGGCCGCCCAGGGCGGCACGATCCAGGGGCGGCAAATTCATACCATACATCGACAAAAAAATTAATAGAAAATGAAACCAACGACTTAAGAAATATAAATCGAACAGCGAACCAATTATACAGGGTTTTTGGTTGATACATCTATAGAAGATTTCAAGAAGATTTCAATGAGTGATAGTTGGGGTCATTTATTTGTAAGCTCCCAGCCAGCAAAAAAAAAAAAATTTTTGATCGAATCGAATGCGAATAATACCCCTACCCTCGCATTTTTTCGACATCCTGTTTTTTAATTTTTACTACAGCAAAACTTTGATGCGTTTGAAAACACATCTTTGAATAAAAATTAAATGGAAAACTCCCATCCCTAATAACACCGATCTCCCAGAAACATCCTATTTATGTACCATTAAGGTCCTTATGTTTCCGACATAAATGGTACATCGCTGCGATGTTTGTAATGTAACATCTCTAGGATGATTGTCCTGAAATGTTTTAGAAACATCCTTTCGTAAATATCTATCGACAAAAAGATTTTTTGTTCTCAAAATTAGATACTTATTACAGCTAAAAAATGGCTAACATTATTTTACAAAACTAGGTAGGACCTCAGACCGGTAGGACCCAGTATTAAATTTGCCAATTTTGTGTGATTTCTGAAAATGTCTCTATCACACACACAAACTAATTTCAAATTCCATAATATACCTGTAATGTATATAGATAATAAGGAACTTAATATTAATTTTGTATTGTAACAACAGCAATATTTAATTTTTCATTCGACTTACAACTTGGAATAAAATAAAATATGTATTGATAAAAGTCTTCTCTCTTTTCAACTTTCAAACATCGTGAATATTCGTGAAGCCGAAGTGTATGGCGCAGGCGCGTGCTCAGGCATTTGTACTTGTACCGGTCAGGACAGGAGGGCACGCCACCACGTCGGGTCGGCGCCGCAGCCAGCGCAGACGGGCAGAATCAGTCGAACGGGTCGTCCTGTGCGCTACGCTTGTGTTGTTGGGCGGAATTTTATTTCGTAATGGCGTCGTGCTGTGTGGAGGATTTGTCAATTTGTGGTTTTTCGCTACACCTAGTTGTGCCATTTTGTGTTCGAAAGGATCTCTGCGACCTACCAGTGCTTATTAGTTGGTGAGAAAGATTATTTGTTGAAAGATAACGTCGCATAACTATCAATTGCTTAGTTTATTTAATTTCAATATGGCGTCGGTTAGGAAATTTCTAACTTTTCTGATAAATAGCCCCTAGAAACCCGAACTTCATTCTTCATTAGGTAAGAGAAAATAACCAATAATTATTTTTTGTTTTCATAGTTGATTACATTCTAGGTGTGCAAGTTGAATTGTACTTCAAGAACTTTGGATTTTGGTTCTGTGGTTGTTTTGGTTAGATAATGGTACCTTTATGAAATTGGAGCACCAACAAAAAAAGAAAACGCCGAACTCCCCTACTACAACATGCTGCCACTGCCAAACTATGGTTTTCGATGACATGACGGGGCATAAATACTACATTATTTAGGCAAAATTGTCCGTCGATTATTATTAGTTGATAGATAATCAATATAAGTATACATGTACCTTATTTTTTCAATAAAAAATGTTATTGGAAACTGATGTGCCTACTTAATTTTATAATTTTCAATTTTTGTTTTTTTTTTGGAAAAAGTTCTGACTTCCAGAAAATAGAACGAAAATTGAAAATTATTGAATTAGGTAATTTTTAATCCATAATCCTAAAATTCATTCACCTATTAAAGTCATACTAGAAACATATAGAGGATGTTTCTTACACCTGCCCCGGATGTATTAGGTACATCCCGCGTCATCTTAGAAACATCCCTGAGAGATGTTTATAGGACATCGCAAATGATGACACGGCTGTTGCCTGCAACATCCCAGGGATGTCCCCAGGAAAATAGGGACCTCCCAGGGACGTCTTCATTATCCCTGATGGATGTTTCTGGAATGTTTCTGCGATGTTACTGTGTTATTAGGGATAGTTCATACTCATAGTTCCATCTCTGACTTTCAAATAGTATAGAAATAAACGGTAGAAACTGTGGAAAGGCCAGAAAGGGGACGTATTTGGTTTGTTTTTGTGTTTGGTCAACGGTTTGGTGAATGCGGAAATTACTGTATTCCTTTTATACATCGAGTGACACCGAACAAACACCGAACGAAAAACGTTCAAGCTTCTGACTTTGAGCAGCTCCGAGTAACTCAACGGGAAAAAGGAAAAGAGTAAATACAAATACACTCACTCCTGTATTTTTTTTGTTTCGAAATTCTAGCATTAGTTTAGTATTAGTAAGGGACAACAATAAATATTGCATCGCCGCGTGGGGAAACGAATATGCTATTCAGCGAATTCTATTGGTAGAACCAGTGCAGAAAAATGTTTTTTTATCTCTTTCTTATAGAAGTCGGTAGAAAAGACACGAACACACTCAGTGCGCACTAACCCTTCCAATTCGCTACTGTGTGTGTGACTGTTGACGTTGATTGTTGTGAGGGAGTTTGTTGAGGTTATGTTGTGGTTGTAGCATGGCGTGGTCGTGTTTCATTTGGTTTTCCCTCGCTTTTTGCTTTCTCATTTCCCTCCAAGTTTCCCTCATTTCTTTTTTACGCAAGTATCGCGTGGAATTATTAATTCTTGATATATTTTTCGGTTTTAATTTCTCTTCAGAATCATCCTGCTGCATCCAAGTGAAACGCCTCTATATGAATGTGAGTTTTATTCACGTGTTTGTGTTGAGACTAATAACAATCACCAACCGTAAGTATATGTCTTTTGTTTTAATATACCTTATTTTATATTATAATATACATTATTATTATTGCTTGTTCACCTAAGGGCCAACTTATGGACCAACAGGTAAGTGTCTGGTTGTTACCTCACCTAGCAAGTACTACAAGTAATATGTTTAATACGCCTACAGAATATTTATATTGTCTTTTTTTAAATATATTTTTCTCAAAAGTGATATAGTGTTGGTTCATTTTCGTTACAGGTCATATAAATTTGAAAAAACAAGGATTTATAGAAAATATATCAGGTAAATATGACGTCATTTATAAAATAGATATCACGCGAATGGAACGTTATTAATACGCCAATATCACGTTAAATAACTCATAAACTTGACGTCAAATAACACGTAAAAATGACGTACCAACTATGACGTCATTCGTCCCAGACATTAGGAAGTCATTTTCACGTCATAATTAAGTCATTTAGCTCGTCATTTCTCGTCACTTGATGACCAGTATTTAACGTCATTTTCACGTGCTGTTGTTACTTGGGCTGTTTGACCATATTTACCCTCATGTAAAGTTTCGCCGTTTTTTGAGATATCGCCATTTTAGATAATTTGAATCCATGTATTTTAACACATAACTTGGGTTACATATTTTTTGTATCAATCATTCGGATTTTCTTTCCGAGTATTTCGAAAGAGTGCATATCAAGAATATCGGAAAAAAATTGAGAAAGGTTAAAATGGTTATTCCAAAAAAAAACAATATGTTTTAGGAATAATTCAAATATTTCCCAAAATTATCTAAAAATGCTGATATCTCAAAAACGACAAAATTTTGCATAAGGGTAAATATGATCAAACAGCTTCCAAATGACCCCAACTAGTGATAGGAAGTTTTCAATATGTAATCATTAAAAACTTCCTATCGATGTACCAAACACTCTGTATTGATAGGTGCATTTCAGCTTCTATAATATGATATCCATTTACTACAAAAAACTTCATCTAGAAGAGTTATCGGAATATTGCAAAAATTTATAATATGTATGTTCTCATGTATGACAATTCTTTCGATGTCAATGTGGCATAATTAGCTGATGAACTCTGTGATAGACATTACTGGAGCCCAATCAAAATCCTTTTGATGTGTTAAAATTAGCACTCCAACTGGATATTGCACCGAATGTTGTTGTGGCACTCAGATCCTCAGAATTTTATTACCATTGCCACTGATGTAAAATGACGGTCATTTAAAATCGTGACGGTCATTTGCGTCATGACATGTCATGACGGTCATGATCATGGTCATAGTTCATAGTAATTATTTCAATTTAGAACGCCACTACCCACAGTCTATGGTCTTTAAACTCACAAATGGGTTTAAAATAGGGACTGTCAATTATTGATTGAGTTTTAACAAATAATTGGGGATTTCAGAACAGAAGAAATTTCAACAAATAACAAATAAAATAACAAAAATAATAGCTTTTTACCTAACAAATGCAGTAAGTGATACTTCACCGCATTCAAAATTATACCTATGAGCATCTATCTCCAAAAAAAAGGCGTTTTTGAAATTTCTGAACGAGAAGGGATTTTTGAGAGTACCTGAACACCGAATCCACTTTACCGCATACTATGCAGTCTACTTTACTACTGCACATTTACACACTATGCAGTAAAACGGTCACGACTAACGGTCACATTGAATGTGACGTGACGGTCATGACCGTCATGACCCGCCGTCATGCGCGCTGGTCATGACTCACTAACATCACTGACCATTGCCCATAACTCTTGCAAGTGTTAAGAAAAGTTTCTCTTAAATTAAAATTAATAAAAACGTATTCAAGATCATCTCGGCCAAGAAAAGGTAAGCAGTGAGCATGTTAGCAATGATTATTAATGAGCATGAAATCGATACTAAATTAAAAATTAATCATCTACTTGAAGATTTTGCTGCATTCAACGCTTGAAAATTATCTTAAATTAATATACCAATAATTTTATGGTAAATGTACCTACTCACCCTAATGACACAAAAGGTACGATGGACGGTTTTTTTTAAAGTCCGTTTAACGTCGAAACATCCGAGGACTAAAATAGAACGTTGTATAAACGTTTGCACAAAATCATTTTTAAAAACGACGAAAAAAGACGTTCGAAATATATTCACAAAACGTCCATAAGCATAAAGTTCTGGAAGAAAAGTTTTGGAAAGTACTGTTTCTGCACGTGGTAATGTCCATGTTCGAGTGTTTTTCAAAAGGTAAAAAAGGATGTTCTTTAGACGTTTGATTAAGTTGTTTTCAAAACCTCTGTCAGAAATAATTAAAGAACATCAGAATGTTTTCTATGAGTTCGTAATAGTATATTACATACCGAGGTGGAAAGTGTTTCATTACTATCGAGAGATTTAGGTTAGACCGAGGCGCAGCCGAGGTCTAACTGAAATCTCGAGACAGAAATGAAACTTTTCACCGAGGTATGTATACTATTTTATTTACAATCATTCGAATTTTGAAATTTCCATTTGAATTAAAACTAAAAAATACAATAATTAACAATTTCATTTACTTTCGGCCCACGGGTCGAAAGTTTACTTTCGACCCATGGGCCGAAAGTAAAAGTCAAAAAAGTGACATTTTCGAACTTTTTAAAACTCAGTAAAGTCAACATTACATGTATGTTTGTAAATAAAAGTATATTTTCATGAAAAGTAATGAGAGACGTTTTATAAAGATTTTAATTAGGTAATGGCCCAATTAAGGACCGATTGAGAAGTGTTTTATCTCTGCAGGACCATCCGTGGACGCGTTTCGCTGTATCACAGCTCATCAGCACGGTTAGGTCCCGCAGAGAGAAAACACAACCCATTTTTGGTTCCATCCCGGAACTGGGTTTGATACAATGGAGACTCTGTCTTCATCTCACTTGTTTTATAAAGGTTTCTGTTGATCGTTTTCGGGAACACCGTTGGAAACATGTATCCCACGTCCACACGTCCGGAAATTAGTTCGAATAAGACGTCTTTAAAAGGTTGTTTGTAACTGTGATATTTGCATTACCTATAAAATAAGTCTATTGGATGGTGTTGGATACTTTGAAAGAAGTCCAGTGAATGTTTATAGAGAGATCTTTGAAAAACGTCCTTTTTCGTTTTTAAGCGTTCGTATTAAAGCATTTTTGAAGCGCTCATTTTCGACGTCTATATGACGTTTGAAGTGACATTTGCACCAAATAAAAATTCACGTTTGGATATTCTCAGTTACTTTCACTGACGTTTTTAAAACATTCTGACGTCCGATAGGATAATTTTTTGAAACGCTTCTGTGCTATTAGGGTATATCTACATAATGTATCTGTTGATTGTTGCCAAGAGCTTGGATTGGCTGACTCTTACTTTGTTTGTTATGTTTCTTGTTTTCTTATGTTAGTTTTTTTTTGTGGTTACCTAAGTTACGTAATATAGTACCTATGTGGTTTTATTGCTATGATGCTATGCCTTACAATTTCGTGTAATTATTTTTTGTTTCTACAATTCAAGATCTTTCACATTTTCTCTAAGCAGGGCATGGGATTATGGGGCGGCAAATTTACTCATTGCCAAGGGCGGCAAAATACCTAGAGCCGGCCCTGATTATTTAAAAATATATTATGATTAGAAATTGAAATGATCCAGCTTGTCTTGTATTGTTCGTCTTTGAAACGAACATGTACGTCTTTTATAATACGTACGCAATATAGATTTTCACGTACGTTCTTAGTACGTACTTTTTTGTCCGTATGTTAATACAGTTTTTTACGTACGTACTCAAAACGTACTTTTACATCCCCGACGAACCGACGTAAAAAGGACCTAAAATGTACGTCTTCAGTACGTACTGTGTTTGTTGGGTATGTGCCTTGACTATTGAGGGCGGGTATTATAAAACTGCTTTAACAGTTAACTTGAAGTTAACTTCTGGAATTACATGTAATTCAAAAAGTTAACTGTCAGAGCAGTTTTATAATACCCGCCCTAAATCGGGCAGAAACTAGATATATATTTTTTTTATTGATAACCTATTTCACTTATTTAAAGTACTCCTCAGCGTGTTTAAATCCAACATTCAAAAACGCGCGTGTTTTAAAGTTACCAATGACAACATCAACAACCAACAACCCGAGAAAGGTCTAAATGTCAACTTTTTAATTATTGATTTGTCAGGAGTAGGTTAGGTACTTGTAGATAACGCCAAATAAAATGTAACAAGTGTCAAGCACAAATTTAGCATTCAACAATAGGGAACTTGCAAGTGAACTAAAATTTTCCAAATTTGTTTTAAATCGATAGTTTATGCTGCACAATATTCATATGACCAGTTTTTATTTAACTGATACCGCTCTTGTTATACAAAAAATAATATTAAATTTGAAATAAAAATTTTCCCGCCAAAACAATGCTTCTATGATGGATACCTGTTTTGACATCACGATTCCGTAAACAAACCCGTCAATAGGGAAATCTGTGATAGGGAACTTGCACGTTAAAAAAATACAAAAGCAGTCCTTCACAATATTCTTCATCCATTGCGGCAATTTTCATAAAAAGCAAACTTTAACACACTTGAATAACACAAAAATAGCACTGCGTCAGCAGGAGTTCGTTTGCTGTGTATTTGATGTTTACAAAATCTCAACGTCACAAGCGCTGTCAAATTGGGCTTTCGTGTTTTCGCGCCAAAGTATTTGATTTGAATTTCAAGAATTTTTTTTTCGTACAACGTAGAAATTAAAATGGAAAAAAAGAAAACTATGTAATAACTGATCACTAGAAGTATCTAAAAAAAAATAATTTGAGAAATATGAAAATTCCCTATTATTAGTAATTTATGATTTAAACGTATACCAATTAAAAAAAAATAGTGTAAAGTATTCGTGGATAACTGGTCTTTAAAACACTTGCTCTATTTCGAGCACTCGGCGCAAATCGCGCGTGTTTTAAAGACCTTAATATCCGCTTATACTTTAATATAGGTACTATTACGTATTTTTTGGCCCATGTGTGGCCGCCACGCCATCTTGAATGTCACGTGGTTTGAATTGCCTAATATATGAATTTGTATATAGGATTTAAATGGACATCAATCATAATCTATTGTCGCCACTGTATGTAAAGGGTTATTTAGCCACTGTAGCTTTACGTACTACGTCCCAAAAGTGAGCCTACCTTTTCTCCTCATAGTCCTCCAAGGATGATACACCACCAATGTACACCACACTACTACTACAGGATGGCCAATCCTCATAAGGCCTACAAATCCTCCCTTTCCACCCCTAACGCGCCAAATCACCAGTTGTGACGTAACAGCATGTTATTTCTTGTCTTGACGTAGGCTGTATAAACAGCTGACGACTTAATTATGACGTCAGAAATGGTGACATACAAATATAGCGGCGATTACCAAAAACGAGGCCGATAACAAATAATAAATCCTGTAGGTGTATATCATCCTTGATAGTCCTCATATGTGGCATTATCCTTACAACTTACAACCAATTCCAACCAGAAATAATTTCTTGTCTCATTTCATTTCAAGTTTTTGAACAGAGACAAACGAAATATCGCATCAGCTGATTTCGTTCGTGACAAGGCAACTCAACCAAAAACATAACCTATAAAAATTGAACATAAACAAATCAAATGGGCAAAAGCTGAGATTATTTAACATTTTTGGCAATAAAATAATTATTAAAGTGATAACACGATGGCATGGCTTCAAAATTTAGCAGGACGCGCTGAAAACTTGCTCAATAAAATCGATAAAAATGCTGCCACCGTTTTAAATGAAGGCCCCAAACAATTTAGTGAGGACGAAGAGTAAGTACACCACGGAGGTACTATGATTTTGCTAGATATTAAAATATTTCAATTGTTTAGAAAAGGAATAGATTACTATTATGATCCAGATCAGATACGCGCTACAACTATTAATTTACCAGAGATGTCTTCCCCTAGTCAAGAAACTGTAGTAGTAGAAAAACTAGCTGATACTATCACAGACGCCTTTGAAATCCCAAAATCAGGTAACAATTTCAATAACTACATCAAAATGGTAATCAATACATTAAACATTATAGTTACTCTTATTGATGAAAACAAACCAGAAAACTCATCAAAAAGTCATCACAGTTCAACAACCTCCTCCAATTCCATCCACAACAGTTTCATAATCACTCAAGAACTTGATAATTTACAATCGAAACTGGCCAAACTCGAATTGGAGAATCAAGACTATAATAAGCAATTGCTTCACATACAACATTTGTATTCGGAAATGCGCAATGAAAACGCTAGCTTACAATTTCAAGTTGAAAGATTAAATGAACAGTTGGCATCTGCTCAAAATGAAAAGGAACAGTACGTTGCCAGGGCTCAGAGGATTTTGCTGGAAAAGGAAAAGCTGATTAGTTTGAAACAGACTAGCAGTGAAAATGATCAAGAAAATGATAGTAGTATTTTTGTCAATTATAATGAGGAATTAAAGTAGGGAAATAATTAATTAGTTACTTAGTTATATTTAAACTTGTTTTATTCTAGAAAAGAATTGGAATTCCAACAAGCAAAAGTGAGTGAATTGTCGCAAAAGAATTCAAAATTAATAACTGACATGCAATCACTTCAAATGCAACATCAAGTGATCCAGCAAGGTTTATTACAGTCAAACCAAACTCTAGAGCAAAATTTATTAATTGAAAAAAAGCACAGGTCTGCAGCTGAAGAAGATTGTGCTCAAAAACTAAAAGTACTGCCTCTGACATTGCCCAACATTATTTTACTATAAAAATTTTACTTGTAGGATCTTCAAGCAAAATGCCAAGAATTGTTCTACACACAAGACCTTCTAAAAAATTCCAATGTAGAAATCGTCAAACTGAAAGAAGCCTTGCATAGAAAACAAGAACCATCAGACAATGATGAGCTAGCAAACCGAATTCAATCTTTAACTCAAACTTTGATGCTCAAGCAAAACAAACTGGAAACTACAACCACTGAAAGAAATGCGTTGAGGTTGCAACTGGAAAAATTGGAGATGGAGCATAGAAAGAAAATTGCTGAAATGGCAAGGGATAAAGTGAAAATAATTAATGTCCAGGAAACAAATGATGGTAATGTTTTATAATAGGTCTATTCTTAGAGAAATCACAAACCTGTCAGAGCCAATTTCATTGCTTGAAAACTAGTCTCGAAACTAGTTTAAACCAATGTAATTTGCTCCGACTGGTTTGTGATTTGATTTCTCTACGAACATACCTTTGTGTTATTTGAATAAATATTTGGTGATTTCAGATCGTATTTCTGTACCTCGTTTTATGAGAGTGTCGCCACACGATGCTGGGGTCACCAGAAGGGTCAAGCATGCCTATTCTACTTTAGATGCAATCAGTGTTAGGACTGGCATTTTTTTGAGGAGGTATCCTGTAGCTAGGGTTTTTGTATTTTCTTATATGGTAAGCGAAAGGATATTCACAAAAACATTTTCATTTTATTGTAACTTTCCAGGTGATATTACACATTTGGGTGCTCACAGTATTGTTATGGTATGTTCCTTCGAATTAAGCAAAAATTTTATGATTGTTATCTTTTTATTGTTTCACAAATATAACATATTTTTACCTATTTGATCATTTTGTTTATAGAATCGTTTAATTTAAAAGATTTCATTTCTTTTAAAATTAATGCTATATTAAATCTCATCATGTGGAATGCCTTTGGATTTAATTCAATTGTATGGAGTTTTCCATTTTTCAGTTTTATTGACAGGATTATGTTTGGTGGTGTTTTATTCAATAGGGAGCTGAAAATGATTAAAAATACCTTCATATGCATTAAGAATGTGTATGCTTACCTGTTGAATAAACTTATATCTATCCTCCATTTGATACTCGAAACATTCTGAAAAAAAGCATAATGAGGAGCGAAAAATGTATCAACAAGCTCCTTGCGGTTATTCACAAATGGCAAACCCTCGACAAATTCATTTGGAAATCCAATTTCAACCAAATTACTAATAAAATCCTTGTCCGAAGTACGAATAAATTGTTTTATTATTGCAATGTAAATACTTAAAAGGTCATAGAGTTGTTCTTTTGGTATATTTTTCTCCAGGGATAATTTTTCGAGTGGCTTCAAAAGGGGTTGAGGTGTCGGTTGCATAGAGGCCAAAGCCACTGAAATTAGTTGATAATATTCAAGTTTACAATAAAATTGAATTACATACTTTTTACAATTTTTCCTGTAAGTTCATTTGGAAATTCTGTCACAAAACTAATAGTAGCTTTTGAAATTTCTTGTAAATTCATTATGTATGTTGTTTTATTTGTCGAATAAATTAATTATTATTTTAATAATTAAATATTGTTTACCTTTTGAGAGTGTTATGAATGAGGTTATGTTATGATAATGTTGTGACGTGTACAGTTACCTGTCAAGTTAACAACTTCTGGTTGTGTTCCGTTATTGAATTTGGCTAACAAAAATATCCTTGAACAAAATATAAAAAGTCGCAAGTCGGTAAAATGTGGATAGCCAATGCATAGCGTATCACAAATATTTCTTCTATATGGAGAACGGAACAACTACTTCCATGATTTCATGAGCACAAACGCTTTCGTGAGAAACTCATGACGTCATATTGAACGAAATTCGCCGGAATCAATGGACGCAGCTTCTATAGCGAGCGTTCAAACTCGTGACGTCACAGACGAACTATGGTTCGTCCTTGGATGAACTAAAATCTGTTTTTTTTTTAAAGATAAAAGTCAAAATGACATTATGTTGGCAATACAATGTAAAATTGTCAATGCTCTCAAATTTTCTATGTAGAAAAGGCTTGTGTTGCCAACATAGCTACTAAATTTTTGACTTGGGAATTATCTTTAAAAAAAAAACAGACTTTACATTCGTCGCGAAAATTCGGTTTTTGTGACTTTTAATAGATACAACCACAACTACGGCCATACAACCTGTTGGAACGTATGCTTATATGTATGTGACGGCCTTTACATAATGCACACATGCCGCGTATGTAGCTAAATTCAGCTCGATGTGCTCTTTAACCTTTTTATCACTGCCTCGTCTGCCTCTGGAGTTTTGTTTTCAGATCTGTGTATAGGCACCCTGGTGGAATGGTAGAACAACCAGAGTTGTTATTGTCCATTTCCACTTTCCACCATTACCAACTAATTTAGGGGAGCCTTAACGTCAGTGGCGTATCAAGGGGGGGGGGGACAAAGGGGGCTTTTTGCCCCCCCAGAGCAACAACCTTTTTGTTTCTCAAAAATATCTCTAATAACTAAAAATAATTTTTGCGCACGGAAACTCTTTGCGCACTCGTTTTATCTCGCATAATTACCGTATTTATACGAGATCAGTGATTTATACTCAATTTTTCAATGTTTCGTGGGTTTCTGGATAAACTAATATGCAAAAAGAAGGGCTTGATGTTATTTTTGTTCCAAGAAAGGCATTCAGGTGATGTGCAGCAAAACCAGGTGTGAGGTCAAGGGTCAGGTGACCATATTGGCGTGGGGAGCCTACAACTCACATTCCTTTGGAGTATCAGATCATAAAAGTGGGACAGTAAGTTATACTTTTCCATATATTTACTTCTCAACTTAATGGTGTTACGGAAAGAATAAATCAGACACCAATGGAGAAAGCATGTGAAAACTCACATGAAAAAATATCATCCTGGCAAGTTTAGTCTCAAAATTTGGCAGGAAAAACAAATTTCAAGTAAACTTCGCTAGCACAACCACTGTTGCAAATAAAGTCAAGCTGATCTGATCACTGAAAAAAAAATAATATATTGAAAACACAACACGTACCTACTTTTGGACCAAGAGAGAAAATTAATGGTTTTCAGTTTTCAGCATCTGGAAACATTCAAGAAGATTAGACAGCTCCTCTGAATGCTCTGCAAATCTTCAAATGAGTTCAAATACTCGTAGAAAAAGTATTGTTCCTAACAGTTGCGCAAAGTGTCTTTTCCTCATTGAAAGCTTATGAACTCCGCTATGCGTCGTTCGTCTAATGGTGCATTTACATTCACTTCGAAGTCCAATTTGTCTTAAAATTGACGTGCTTGTCATATGGCGGCATCAGCACAAATCCATTGAAATAAATTTGAAGTTCACTTCGAAGTGCACTCCAAATTTGGGCGAGCTGTTTGCCGAGGGCAAGCAAAAATTTGTGAAAGCAGAAATTTGTGAAATGTCAAATCTTTAGATTATTCATCATGATTCCCATAAAATTCTGACGTTTTGACTTGACGTTTGTGTTCTGCAATGTAAATGATATAAGCCGCTTTCCAGCTAACCATTTTGAGCGCGCAATCGAGCTTTTACGCGCGCAAATGCTTCAAACGCGTGTCCGTGTTCCAGCCGTACTGAACACTGTGCTGCACCGTGCTTGCAGCACACAGCTGGAAAGCGGCTAAAATATCAAACGTCAAATTTAACTTGAAGTTAGAAGTGCAATGAATGTGAATGCTCCTCAACTGCTTTTTCGTGCGGGAAATTATCACTTTACGCACTTGTTAGGAAAATAACTATTTTTATGTAGGTACCTACCCACATAACAAAATTGCATCCTTAGAATATATTAAGAATGTTCTTTTTTTAGGAGGAATGTGCCTAGAATGTTCGCCGAAACCATTGCGGATGTCCTGGTAATGTTCTGAGAAAAGATTGTAGAAATACTGTTTGCAATACCCAAGAACTTCCTGGGAAATCCATTAGGATATTCCTAGAATATACCTATGAGATTCTCAGTACATCCTGAAAAGAATATTCCTGTTTGATTCTAAAAATATGCTCGAAATGTATATTCTCACATTCAAAGAATGTTTCTATGACATTATAGTTATGTTCTCAAAAGAATATTATACCAATATGCTTGAAATATTCTTAGAATATATCTACATATATCATTCTCAATATGCATCCTAGATATAACATTCTGATTTTGATTCTAAGGATATACTTGGAATGTTAATTTTCGCTTCCAAATAATGCTCCTTTTAGCCTTTTTATATTAAAGGCAGTGAATGAGTTGTTGGAAAACTTCTCTCGAAAAAACAAGTATTTAATCAAAGCTCAGGTTTCGAGCTTGTTATGCTCTCGTCGAAGCACGCCATTTGAGAGAAACAGGTTCCAAGGTGATTCAAGCGCGAGGCAAGATGTAGATCTTTAATAGCGCGTGGCTCCCTCTCTTGGAAGTCCTACAAAGCAAAAGAAAAAGAATATACCTATAATATTCTTAATAGGTTCTAGATAGAGCATTATTGTTTAATTGTTCAATTAAGATTTTTGAGTAGGTACTTTAGATAATTAGGTGAACAATATGAAAATATTCTTATCATGGTTACCTATACCTACATAAACTTATCAGCGCAACTTGGTAGGTATATTCTTAATACTTGATACAAATATTAGCCGAAAGAACATTTTTTAGGGTAGTTACATTATAATAATGTTCGTATGAGAATATTCAAATAATGTTATATAAAGTAGGTTCTTCGCACAATCTTTCAGGTAGGTGCATAGAAGCAACATTCCTAGTACATAAATAGAACGTTCAAAAATGAATATTTCAATCGAAACAATCTTAGAATATTCATTGAACATTCCTAAAAGAACATTCCAAAAAGCACTTTGAGGGAATATTCTGAGAATATGAATGTTCTTTCAGTGTTATGTGGGTATATATTACACACCTTTGAATTTAACTTTAGTTTGGTTTTGTACTCGGTTTTGTATTTTGTGTTATATGTTATAGTTTATCTATTCTAAATTGAACCTGTTTATTTTCAAGCTATAAGGTACGATCAAATATTAGGTACTTTTAACGTGAATAAATACTCAAAAAACCTATATAAATGTTTTAAATATTCCCTACTAGAAACTACAATCAGCAAAATGAAATACTGGTTGTCGGAACGAAATTTCGAAAAGATTTCTTCATGTTTATTTGTCTGGGCGATGCGACGTGACGCGACGGCGCGGCGACGCCGGTGTACTTTCACAGTAGTTTGTTTTTTTTGTCAGAGGCGGAGGCAGGTTTATACGTGTCTATATTTTTATGAAATAATTGTTTAAAATTTTTAAAAAATATCTCCTAAACGGCACTAGGGCATGTGTATTCCAAAATATCTCAAATAAATAATAATTATAAATTAAATTTTACGTAAGAATCTAAATTATATTGATTTATTATTTATTATGAAACATTTTTGGACACCTCGCCGCCTATGCTTCATAAAGAAAACGCCGACTGTTAATGGAGATTTATTTTTTGTGGTGGTTTCATTTCAATTGAAAATAGATAAACTATACCTACTTGTTTCATGAAAGTCTCAGGAAAATAAATAATTTCAGTTATCATTTCAATGAGCAGCTCAAACATTTTTACAGTGGCGGCTCGCAGGCTAATAATACGGCATTACCATATTTTTTAGTAAAAATATATTTTTCTCCTATTAACGTACATATTAGAAGCGCGCGAATATGCCATCAAGACGTGCGATTTTAACGACTTTTGGGCGTGGCATCTCACAGAAATTTCTGCCTTCGGCGAGCATCTTGTCTGCCCCCCCCCAGAGCCTCAGGCTGGATACGCCACTGCTTAACGTTAAGTATTCCTTAAACTGACATTTCTCGATTTTTCACCTCACGCGGACCATGGATAAAGTGCACTTTACCACGCTAGTACACATTAGACACTTTGGTCTTTGGAGTCAGTAGTTCGCCCTACTTGGCTAATAGAACTATTAGGCAATTAGCTATGGACGAGAGGGCGTCGGTCGTATCCAATAGCATCTGATATTTTGTTGTCAGATATTTATGTGGACGATGTTCTGACAGGGTTTTCAAACTTAGAAACGGGTAGGAAAATCAAATTCGAGCTAACAGAGCTATTAAAGAAAGGTAGTTTCGGGTTGAGAAAATGGGCGAGCAATTGTGCGGTAGTTTTGTCCGACACACCTCTTGAACATCAACAGCCCATTTCTTTTGATACCGAAGAACCTGCTTGCCTTAAAGTCCTTGGGTTGCAACGGCAGCCTGCATTTGATAGTTTTACTTTTAAAATTGGTGACTTTTCGAGTAATGAGTGTACTAAGAGATCCATTTTATCAAATTTGGTTAGGATTTTTGACCCTTTGGGTATGATTGCACCTCTAACCCTATTCGCTAAATGTTTAATTCAGGAGCTATGGAGTTTGGGTCTCGATTGGAATCAAGAATCCCCTCAAGAAGTTACCGAAAAATGGAAAAGATTTCAGCATGAGTTGAGTGCGCTGTCTCTACTGAAAACTCCTAGACATATGCCTGTATTTGAAGTTGAGTGTGAATTGCATGGATACTGTGATGCAAGCCAAGCAGGATATGGTTGTGTCGTTTTTATTCGCGTTTTTGTGGGCGTCGAGTATATAATTTATTTCGTTAGTGGAAAATCCAAAGTTGCACCTTTGAAAAGGGTGACTTTGCCGCGTTTGGAACTCTGTGCAGCTGTTTTGTTGTCAAATTTAGTAGAATTTGTTCGAGACGCTCTGGATAGTAAAGCCGTAATAAAAAATACGTTTGCTTGGTCAGACTCAAGGGTAGCGTTGGCTTGGATCAAATCTTCTGCTCACAGGTGGCAAACATTTATTAGTAATCGCGTGAGTCATATCCAAGACAAAATTTCTCCAGAAAATTGTCGCTATGTTCCCACAAGTAACAACCCAGCAGAGGCTTGTATCCTTCACAGATGCTTGAACATCCTACATGGTTTGCTGGACCTTCATTTCTTTTGTACTCTTCAGACCATTGGCCACCTGATTGGTCGACCAAAACCCCTTCAGAATGCTTACAGGAGGAGAAAAAATCTGTTGTGACTTTGATTGCTATATCAGATCCTCATGGAATCTTCAATAAGTATTCGTCATTGGAAAAAAATTTGAGGATAATAGCGTTTTGTCTAAGATTTCTTAGTAATATTCGCAGAAAGCAAACTGGAATTCCTATGGCTCTTCGTTTAGATGCCCTTTGTGAGGAAGATTTGAATGAGGCACTTTTGTATCTTGTCAGGCAGGTGCAAAGGGAAGTATTTTCCGACACTATGTCTAGGCTGAGTGAGAATAAATCTATTGACAAAGTATTGAGAAAGTTGAACCCAATTGTAGATCCTCAGGGTTTCGGGTTTCCTCAGGGTCGGCGGTCGTTTGACCCATTCGAAGACTTTGCCCTATGATAAAAAATTTCCTCTGTTACTTCCTCAAAAGCATCGCCTTACCGAGCCGATAATATTTTATTTCCACAAAAGGTTTTTGCATCCAGGTTTACAAACTTTGCATTTTTTGATTATGCAACAGTTCTGGATTTTGTCAGCAAAAAATGCTATTCGTAGGTGCTTGTCTTCTTGCGTAAGATGTTTTAGAGTTGAGCCCAAACTTGTTGTGCCCCATATGGGTGACTTGCCAGCAGGACGTGTTTCCCAGGCTAAGGCATTTCAGGAAGTTGGTGTTGACTTCGCTGGACCTTTTTTTGTAACGCCTTTGAAAGGCAGAGGCACACAGGGCATATGCTTGCATTTTTGTTTGCTTTGCAGTCAAGGCACTGCATTTGGAGCTGGTCTCTAGTTTGTCTAGTAACGCTTTCATTGGTGCATTGAAGCGCTTTATAGCGCGTAGAGGTTACTGTAGTGTGATTCGAACGGACTGTGGTACTAATTTTATTGGTGCTAATCGACAGATGGTAGAGCTTATGAAAAAAGCTGCAGAGGAGGAAAAGATTAAATGGTGTTTCAATCCTCCTTCTGCACCCAATTTTGGTGGATTATGAGAGGCTGGCGTTCGTAGCATGGAACATCACTTGATTCGTGCAATTGGACTGCATGTATTGACTTTCGAAGAGATGTATACGGTTCTTTGTTGCATTGAGTCTGTATTGAACTCCAGACCCTTACACCCTGTAAGTAGTGATCCTAACGACATCACTGCTTTAACTCCAGGGCACTTCCTAACATTGGAACCCTTAACCTCTTTGCCATCTAAAGATTATTCGGAGGCTAAAATGAATACGTTGCAACGCTGGGAATTGGTACAAAGGTTGCATGGTGATTTTTGGAAACGCTGGCATCATGATTATTTAAATACCCTCCAGTAGCGTTCAAAGTGGACCAAAAAGCACCCCTCGTTGAAAGTAGGAGATATGGTAGTGATAAAAAATGAATTAAATTCCCCACTTAGATGGTTACTTGCTAGAGTGACTCAGACTTATCCTGGTGCTGATGGTATTTGCCGGGTAGTCAAGGTTAAGACCAAAAACGGTTTTTTGCAAAGGCCTGTATCCAAGCTGTGCGCTTTGCCTTATTTGGAATAAATTCAAAGATTGAATTTTTAGATGAGGTAAAATTTTTATATAATTTGGGTATATTTTGTTTTGTGTTAAAATATTTGATGATTTTAAGGTCGGCGGTATGTACGATCTCAATCGAATTTCATTTATTAGTTAATTTGGTAATTCTGGGGAAACTGAAAACAAGGTTCATTGTATAAATTTAATGTATATATTTTTTGGGTTGTATATAAAATTTGCCCAGCCTACACTAGGCCTGGTTCATCCAGGCACCCTTTTGCGGTACCTCTCTGTATAGTATGGGCACCGCATTCCCACTCTCGAGCATCTGAGCGCCAAAAAATACGCGCGATGTATTGGGAGGAACGCAAGACAGACGCATATTAGCAATTCTACGAATAAGGTAAATTCTTGGCCTAATTTTAAACCCAATTTTTTGACGGATTTACAAACCGTTATTTTTGCAATAAATAAAACGTGATAGCTCGCTTACGGTTTAGACTAAAATTTACGTGCGTGTCGTTACAGGATCCCTTGAGAGATTTGACAAGTGAGATGAACCATCGCTCAGTCAATGTAAAAGTCATTCGATTGCGGATGCCAATCTCGAAGAGGATCTTAGGCTCAAGTTAATCAGAAAACGCACAACGAAGAATATGTCTCGCTGGGTAATTTTAAATGAGTAGATTTAGTAATTTTGTGTTGTTTCAGGTCATAGATTTTACGAAGGGAGTCTCGAGGAGAGATATTGGTAGCATTGGCCGACTAAGCGGTCTTTACTTCCTTCCCGGGACGTGAAGATGTCAGGTTAGGCCGACTGTAAAGAATATTTACTTTCCTACCTAACAAAAAATGCCGGATGACGAAGCGTTGGGTGTTATCAGCAGGAAAAATACGAGTCAGTCCTGATGTTCTACTGGTGGTAATCAGTCGATTTGGAAATAGCAATATATTTTTTTCTTTGTGGCAAATAAAATGTATTTAAATGAAATCGAGTCTTAATATATTTTGATATTGTCAATAAACATCGCATGATTTTCATGATCCCCGTTATCTCTTCATCTAAATATGTGTTCTAATAATCATAGGCAACAATTTCCCAGCAAAGTAATATGGTGTATGGTGTCAAAACTGAATATACATTCTTCCTGTCCTAAAAGTTTTCCAAAGACTAAAAAATTATACAAAAATTCTACGCCAGCTGTTCCCCAAAAAGGAAACTTTTTACTGGGAACTCTTTAATTAAATCGTAAATCTGCTTTCCCAGGCCGATATCTTGTTTTTACAGTTCCAAACTAACCCACTCGTTATTTACACAAAATCCAATCAATTCGCCTTGTTTGAATTAAAAATAATTTATTTCCTATCGCAAAATAATTCTCGGCGAAAATCCATGGAGATTTGGCTTGACCGAAAAACGAAAACCGATTTCCGTTTGAAGTTAATCGAATCGAAAGGCACGGAAGCCATTTATTTTTCTTTGCCCAATGAAAAAAAAAAAGTTTTACTTTTATTTTTATGGAGTTACAGAATAAAGTAGTCGAATTTTGTTAGGCGTAAAAGTTTTTTTTTCTTCTGGGGATTGGCGATGTTGTTTCTTTTAACATACATTTCCACAATGTTCGATTAGGTATAAGAAACATAATCCTACAACTTTTTTAGAAAAAAATTATTTATTTTTGACTTACATGATTGTACATCACATTATCTTTTTTGGTTCGCTAATATACTTTTTGGTTAGTTTTGACATTATATTTTATTTTTTAATTATTATTATAATACAATATATATTACGTATTTATTGCAGTTAATTTTTTTTTTAGTTTATATAATAATAACATACATTAGTTTTAACATTTAGATTTTGTTTTGTATTAGCTGTTATTAAAGAAATTAAAAATTTTGTCAATGTAGGTAGAATGTTTTTATTTTAAAATAATAATAGGTAACTACATACCTTTTGTACTTCTGTTTCTCTTTTTTTTTGATACTTATATTATGAAAATAAAATTGTTCTATTTGAACAGTAAAAAGAATAACCACTACCTAATAAAAATTGAAGTATAAAAAATATCATACGTAATAACAAGTGTTTTAAATTGTTTAAATAAACTGCTCGACAATTGAAGAGATTCTTCCAAAACATGAAAAATGCACAAAAAATTAAAAAAAAAAAAACACACACAAAAATTCTGAAATATACAGGGGGTTGGGTTTACTTACTTTTCTTTTATACCCTGAATGTTCAGAATTGTAAGTTTGAAAAACGCTTGTTGAAAATTCACTTGAATTACCTAGCAGTTTAGGTTTGGTAACAATACATTATCAAAATTAACATTTCCACACCCTGTCAAACAGCATATTATAAACTTATACAAAAAAACTGTTAATTGTAGCATTATATTTTAATACATATACTTATTAATGTTAGAAATCCAACACAAAAAACCTTATGAAGCTAAAACGTTTATTATTTTGATTTACATTAATTTCCTATAATATTTTAGTTACACGATTCACGAAACAGTTTAGAAAGTAGCATACTAATACTAAAAAAAAAGAAAGGAAAATTGGTCTTTTATTTATAAACCGTTTCGATTTAATCATGTGAACTAGGCATACATAAATATTTACTTTTCTGTTATTCTGTACACAATAGAAAGCCCTTTTGGCGGAGATTCTTGTGAAAGAACTTATTTGCTAAACAAGATTTATATTTACATTCAAATACGTACCCAGTCAAATAATAGTAATAGTTATTTGGGTTAGTTTGCAATATACAGCATATTTACATAAAACTTTGTACATTATTTACATACATACATATTATATAAAATGTTTGGTTCTGGTTCGAGGATATTGTGCGAATTAATTCTATTTTTTGCATTCAATAAACCATAAACATTCTGGATTTATTTTATATAATATCATTTTCACTTGGAATCGAAATAGTCACATCGCATCAGACGTTCAAGTATTTTCTTTCGATTTTCTTTGAGTAGATATCATCGGTTTCTGATTTCTGACTGAATCACTTTCGAGATGGAATCTACGATATTGCGCTGGCGACATCCGCATCAAGAGGACCCTCTTGAAAAAAAAAAGGGTTTCGTATC
The DNA here is from genome assembly GCA_917834065.1 of Ceutorhynchus assimilis. Taxonomy (NCBI): domain Eukaryota; kingdom Metazoa; phylum Arthropoda; class Insecta; order Coleoptera; family Curculionidae; genus Ceutorhynchus; species Ceutorhynchus assimilis. Next base: position 14,727,481 of record OU892287.1, read on the forward strand.
GATTTCAGTTTATACACCGAACAAAAAATTGTGTCGAACAAATAAGTTAAGTCTATTTTTGAAAATATTCTTTTTCAACAATAGGCTTTTTTTTACCTCAAGCTAGCAGAAATAACGATAATTTTGGTTGAAGTCAAAAATGTCTCTTTTAGAGTGAATCATTTATGGGTGGCTTAGATGGTAATTCTGCTGCGCTGGTGTGGTGTCCATGCCAGCGCAGACACTTGACTCTGGGAAGGAAAGGCGAGGAGACTTGCACTTTTCACTTCTTCTGATCAGAGCAGATGAAGATCAGATGTTGTACTCGATGCTTGAGCAGGGGTTGTTTCTAGACTAGCCCAAGGAGAAAGCCCAATCATATTTTAAGCGGAAATATTCGCAGTAGAAGATCTACATCCATTCCGACTCTGGAAACTCTTTCCCAATGGATTATCAATATGCTTTCCAAAAGAATTGTACCAATAAGTTTGCAAGGCGTCAACATTAAAGGAGTGGTGCCCGCAGAGAAGTGTGTGGAACAGCCTCATTGTCCTCCTAAACAATGATAACCACTACAAAATAGCTTATGCAGATGACGTAGTCTTGCATAGAGGTAAATTCGAGAACTCGCTTTGCGAACACATGCAACATGGTCTTCGAATTATAGAAAGATAGTCCACGGAAGACACTCTGTCCATCAACCCCAAAAAGACTAAAATAGTCCTATCCACAAGAAAGAAAAAACTGGTACTTCCAACAGCACCTAGACATTTAAATACCGAACAATTTTGCCGCAGAGGTTAAATATCTAGGAGTGAACCTCGATTGCAAACTAAAATGGGACTCTCATATTGTTAAGAGAATACAGACAGCATATATCGCCTATGAACAGTATAGACGTACTCTCGGTAAGACCAGGGGACTCTTCCCCAAGGTAGTTATATGGATCTATACAACCATTATCAGGCCTATAATTACCTATGGGGACATAAGGCCGAACAGACTACTATAAGCCAAAAACTAGAGCGCGTTCAAAGAATGACATATGCCTCAACATAACTGGTGCAATAAAAACCACACCAACTAGGTCTTCGGAAATAATGTTCGACGCCCCTGGATACTTATGTCAAGGATGTCGTTTTAGTGACAATGATGCGCTTCCGCACTGTTGGAATAGAACCAAGTGCAGAAGTTGGTTTGCAGAGAGCCCGCATATGGCGTGAGGGAACGAACTCGCTTCCATTGTTGGAGGCCAGACTGAACTCTGTAACAGCATGTTTCGTCTTCAAAAAGTACTACGCAACCAACACGAAAGGCATTGGAAACAACACAGTGGCAGGAGTAAGTAACATCTACACTGATGGCTCCAAAACTGAAACAGGCTCGGGATGCGGAGTATACGCCATACACATATACCAAATGTCCTCCAAACGAAGATTACTGGCATAACCGTCTCGGCCGAACAAATAGTCAGCAACAATATCACTGACAAGATCGTGCACAACCACACGGACATCAGGCAAGCAGTACTAGCCCTATCTAGACCGCAACTCACGTCAGAATTCGCACAATATTACCACCGTACACTCAGAGAGGCGTCGATCAACAATACGGTGGTAGTCAGCTGGATCAAAGGACATGATCACAGCAAAGGCTGCCGATGCTCTAGCCAGAAGGGCCGCCACGCTACAGCCTTCTGGATCGGCCCCTTTGTGGGGCTGACCATATCGGCAGCCAAAGTTATGATAGAAAAACGCTCCCATACCTTTTTCAAAAAGCGCTGGGACGATACGATTGGCTGCAACTTATCCAAGGAACTACTAAGCTATCCAGATAAAGCTGCAGCAAGCCAAAAGCTGTCGTTGAACAGGTAGAGGCTACGCCTGATAACGGGCATCTTGACTAGCCACTGTCAGTTAAACGAACATTTGTTTAGTTTGCATCTCAGTACTACAACATCCTTGTGTAGGGCTTGTAATCAAGAAAACGAGACGATAGAGCACATTCTCTGTGACTGCACTGCTCTTCTGCCAATACGCAGAGCCAGATTAGGCCAATCGTACCCATCGCTAGAAGAGATCAGGGGCACCGCACTCGGCGACGTCATCGCGTACGTGGAATCGCTAGGCTGAATGACGAGCTAAGGATGACCTCTCCTCTTGTGGCGCACAATGGGTCTAATGTGGCCTAAGTGCTACCATACCACCCTCCCAAACTTACAAATATAGATACAGCAGTAGGAGCTCTGAGTAGCTCTGTCACTGTCCAGACAGTATGAGACTGCCAACAATTCATAAAGCAGCTGGCGTCTCGCAATAGAGACACCCTGTCATGGGTGCCAGGGCATGAAATAGCGGAGCAACTTACAAGAGAAGCAGCTGCAACACTATTTCTTGGACCAGAACCTATCTTTGGCATTACGAAAAGCTATGTAATAGGGGAAGACTCAAAAAGCTGGAAGACGCTTCTAGAACTAAGAACAGGCGAAACAACATACCACGTCCCAGTCAATAAAAGCAAAGGAAATTACTGACCTTAGTGAAGGGGATCTAACAGGCCTCCCTTCACAGGCCTCCTTACGGTTCATTGCCCTCTGGGTTACCACCTGGAAAAGACGGGCGAAACGGAATCAGACTAATGCCGCTCTGAGTATGCGGGATACATACTTTACAACTGTGAAGCATTGTGCCACAGAAGACTCATCCATCTGGAGTAACCCCACTTAACGGCTGTGGATATGAAAGAAGCCAATCCCAGGAACATTATAGGCTTTACCAAAAGCCTGGGAACTTACTACATATAAGAGGAAGCAAAATAGATCTAATCATATCGCAGTACGAAGAGGTCCATAACCTAAATAGTAAATACCCTAACCAGCACAATCTACTCGATACCCCGGACCATAAAGCTTTTTAGACAATTCGATCTAAACTGATCGATATACTGGGAAACTGGCTGATACTGATGGAGCTGTATACTGTTGGAAATTCAGAGTTCTAGCTCACGCAAAAAATTGGAGATGTTGACATTGAAAGAAAAGATGGATCCAATACATAGTATGGGAGGTAGTTACAAGGTCCTATAAGTTTTGGTCGAAAAAACTTAGATGAGATCTGGAAATGAAATCACAGACAGTCCTATTTTCTTTTGACTACTGGATTTTTATCTCATAAGATTCTGATTGTGGGGTTTCATTAGAAAAACATGTATAGGTGAGGCCTGCTCGAATTAAGAAAGCTGATAAAGACAAACTCTTATTGATTTGTTTCCTTCCCATCTTTAAAAAACAACCATTGTTGAGAAGATGGCGAAAACCGCTTCGTCTGAAGTTTTCAATCAAAATTTTGGAGACCCACACTTAAAACAGAATGCGGCACTGTCAAAAGTCAGACTATGACAATTTATCCATTGATTCTTCTCCATCATATGTATATTGCGAAAAAGTTTGGTGATCTTCAAGTAGATTTCCAGTATGAACGAAGTCCATTTTTTATTTATATTTCAAAATGACATCCACCTGAGAAGAATCAAAAGAGCGATATGCACTTCGCAAAGTTGTGCTCAACAAAATCATTATGGTCACAATGCATTACCTAGTGGCCTTCGATGAATAACCAGATTTGATAGAAAAGAAGGTAGAAAGAAGAAGTCTCGTTATATTTTTCTACTCAGAACCAAGTTTGAACGATCACATCAAACAAGCTGAAGAGGTTGCTGACGTGTTAGTAGTATCCACAACAAAATCATTGTTTTCTCAACATAGTCATTATTCAGGGACAATCTTAAAATCAACTAACATTATTATTATTTTTTTTAGACTTGAGGAAATATTATTATTATAATGCGTGCACTATTGGCTCAAAATAATGCAGCATTACATTAAGTCACTATATTAAAATTCCAAATAAACCCAATAAAACTTAAATTAATACCTCTTTGCAAAAAATCAAATTTTCCGCACAACACCCTCAAAAGTCATTAAGCGTCTTCATTTCTAGTACCACCCTATCGGTACTACTGCTACCACTATCGTACTCCATGATAGGCGAAACTACATTACTGCCGCGTGGTCGTTTGTCTTCGGATCAGTCGCACTTGAAAGTCACGTTTTTCGGCACGCCGGTACCGACGGCCGGGGCGGAAACGATAGCCGCCAAACGTGCCGCCACCGGCGGCTCTATATCCGAAGGCGCCCGACCACTTTGCCGCCATCATGCAAGTCCTCTGACGCCGAAATGGCGGTTCCTGCGCGCATAATTGCGACCGCACAGCAATTTTTTGAACGCGTGCCGAAACTCTGGACTGAATATGGTATAAATGATGGGATTCAATGTGGAATTGAAGTAGCCCAACCACAAAAACACCGACACTACGTATTTGTCGAATATGTCGGCGTCTATCGGCATTATCACAGCCATAATGAAAAACGGCAGCCAGCAAAGGACAAAAGCTCCGGTAATAATGGCCAGCGTTTTTGCAGCTTTTCGTTCGCGTTTCGAGTCCAGCCCGTCTCTGGCTTTTCGTTTGACTGGATGGTGTTGTGGTTGGTAGGTGGCGTACGATTCTCCGGTGGTGGTGGGCAGGTCCGCTTCCAGCCCATTGGCGAACGACGTCTTTTCCGGACTCGAATTGTTCGACGATACGTTGGTAAATGCTGTCGTGGTTGTGGCTTCCGATATTGTTGGCAGAGGTCGACCTATAACTGTTACTACAGCTGCAGCAATTCCACCTGAAAATGTAATTTTTTTCATTCTTTATCATCTAATGTGTACCGTTGTATGAACAGAAAATGTAGAATATTCAAATGGATGCAGAGCAAAATGAAAAATGAAAGTCCTTTTTTCAACTTCACAAATTCTATATTTCTATTAATCCCGAAAAATGATATTAGATATCACAAAATTTCCATAAAGTAGACACAATTTACGGCACAAACTCCCCAGAAAATTAATTTTTATAATTAGCAATGGTCATGTGCATTGTATTTTCCTAATTATACTTTTGTTATGCTCCATAATCAATTTACTTTACAATAGCCATTGCAATACATAAATGGGTATATACTAAAAGCTCAATTTTTCTACGTGTACTCACAATTTTTCCTCAATTCACTAAACTTTTCTGGTAAAATAAATTTTTCGATCGCTTAGTGTACGCACATGATGTAGAACGAATTAAATTTTCATTCACGATTTCTTTACTTTTTCAAATTCTTCACGGGCAAGATTCGATTTTAAGTGCGAAATTAAATTGTTGTCCGAGGCGTTTTTCATCTGTTTACCGTTTACTTTTCGACTGTATAGACTATGTTGGACTGCCATGATGACTGATTTTTGGTTCTCTATACCTGATTGCTTAAATACGGTCTGATTCCAGCATGAAATCGCGTTATTTTGATACGTTGAACTGAATTTTTCTCTCGCTATTTCCAAGAATAGTATATTGTTGTATTAGGAGTAGAAGCTTTACTTTTTTGTGCTGAAGCAGTAGGTTTGCGAGCCGAACGTAGTGAGGCTTGCAATACTGCTGAAGCACAAAAAAGTGCTTCTACTCCGTATGCAACACGCTATTTTTTCTCCAAACGAATGGGGTAAGATCGGGGGTAACTGGATGGTTAAGCGGCAGTAAAAGTACGAGCGGCACTAAAAGTACTTTTGCTGCCGCTCCAGCGGCACAAAAAGTACTTATACTGCCGCTGCGGTTGCCTAGCAGCATAGAAATTAAATTTCTACCCCCTCGTCAGGTGTTAACCCGCTAGGTTTGCCTACCAGCATAGAAATTAAATTTCTAACATCTTGACAGGTGCTGACAAAGTGCCGTTTTTTTGACGTTTGGAGAAAAATATAATTATTTGCTCGTCTTGTGAAAACAACCTGTACCCCTTTTGTTAACAAATTAACAGGAGGCCAATAATATGCTCAGTTTGCTCAGTGAATAATTATTAGGAGTGGGTCAAGAGTTTACCGAATACAGAGTACGGAATGGCAAGAGCGTTACTGAACTTAAAAAATAATGAATAATTAAATTACATAAAATATTGAAGGATGAAAATTTAGAAACAAACATTAAAAAAAAAATTATCAGCGAACGGTAATTGATTCATCATCATTCAATTCCGAAAAGGAAATAAATCAGGCATATAACTCAACCAAATCTTGACATAGGTTAAACAATTAAGTAAGTTTCGAATTAAATTAGTGTATATTTCACAGTGAGGTTAAGAATTAAAAATTAAATAATTTTAAAAGATATAACCAATTATTGGTAAAACACTTTAAATCAAATCAATAAAAAAAAAGTTAACACTCAATCAGATTCATCAAATTCCAAAAAAAAATAATAAGACAATATACCTCAATATACACTTAAGTGTATAGAAATCGGCCCACTGCTAACTTTTGAATTCATTTTTTTTTTAGAAACTATTCATGAGAATAAAAAAAGAAATATGCCATTTTAAAAACAATTCAATATCATCTAATGAGAGTTGAAATTATGTTTTATAATAATAATCCTATGAATAGTTTCAAAAAAAAAAAAAATTGGTGAAGTCAAAAGTTAGCAGTGGGTCGATTTCTATGTGTAGTTGTGAGTGTAGTGTAGTTGTCATATAGGTTCATTAACAGTCGCTGGCCCTATCATTAGTTTTAAAGAAAACAATGAAGGATTTAGGTTTCCAGGAAATTATTAAATTATTAAAAAAATGATTGAAAATTATAATATTATTATATGGATAAATATGGTCAGCTGCTGTCAAAAAAATAAAATCACTAAAATCAAATTAAAACTGTATGTAATCAAAGTTTAAACGTTGAAGGTATAAAGGAGATATAACCGAAATCCGCAAGTATATAAGTTATTATAGAACCCAAGTGAAAAATTGATCAATTTTTGACGATATAGGTACTTACTCAATAATTTTAAAGTTAGAACATTTTGTCCAACCTTGACCTCAGTTCAGATTAACGATTATGGATTAATAAAATATACATTTTTTAATCGTGGCGGTACCAAAAGTTAAGCAAAGATAAATATATAATAAATTCGATGAACTGAAAATCAGAAATAATTATTTAAAGTTTACTCCGGTGTCAAAAAAGTGAAATTGAAATTTTTAATATTTAAATGTAAAATCTGTTTTTTTTTTTAAAGATAATTCCCCAAGTCAAAAATTTAGTAACTATGTTGGCAACACAAGCTTTTTCTACATGAAAAATTTGAAAGCATTGACAATTTTACATTGTATTGCCAACCTAATGTCAGTTTGACTTTTATCTTTAAAAAAAAAACGCACTTTAATGTCAGTAAAAATAATCAATTATGGTAATTGATCATAAAGCAGATTTCATAAAAAAGGTAATAAAAGCTATAAATCAAAGTCTATACAAGCCTCTATTCCGACAAAAAGGTAGAGTACGGTAGCCATTCAATTTTTGTCACTTGACGAGAGAAGTTGCAAATGAAAGTTGCAGATTCTAGCCTGGAATCGAGGTAGATAGGAGCTAGAAGTTCAGTTTTCTTTATCAAATTTGGAGGTACAGGTATCGACACGCGAGGGTCTTGATTCCTCTGGGAAATCACTTCAAAAACTCTATTCCCATGCTGCACAGAGACGGTGATCTTTAGAGCTTGTTGAAAATGGATATCTTGAGAGAAACGGCTCCTCGGAAAACGGCTCCTCGGAAAGCCCTAAGTAATAGAGGCATTCCATAAAGAGCCATTACTTGAAAAAAAAATAAAAAAAAATAAAAGGACTTACCACGAGGGGGTTCGCAATTCAAACTCAAATAAAACGGTAATCACAAGACTTTCGATTTAAATTTTTGCGATATTCAATGGATTATTGCCTTGCACAACTTTATTCCGTTAAAACACTACCTGATGGTCGATAGGGTATTTTTCTTCACGAGAACGGTAATCAGAGTTGAGGAAGATGGCTGCCACCCAACCAGAGTCGACCTTTCCGGGCAACGGTAAGATTAAAAAAGGCCGAAGAAACGGACAATATGAACAGACAGAGCTTCCCCTCAAAAATACCCAACGGAAAGCGTTGGTACTAAACTGGTACTTCAAATTTAAACGAAAATCGCGCCCTCTCGTTTAATAATTGCTAATATTATTAGCAGCAGAAACTTTTTTTTAATGCTAGTCACTAGACTGTCAACATTAAAAGTAATAATTTAACTTTATACTATAATTGAAAGAAAAAAGGAACCAATACTAACAGTATCATTTCACATATTACAAACCACCTGTGCAGTTTTCGATTTCGAAGCTTGTAGAAACTTCACTATCACCCCTTTATCTTGATAAAATTGTAAAAATTTAGCTCTCAATTATCAAGATGTCAGCTGCAATCGAACTCTACTGCAATTATTTAACAGTAAGTGCAATTAAAAAAAAAGCGAACTTCATTATTTTTTATTGATTGCAATTTTGTCGCTGATACAAAGCAGCTTTTTTTCAAGGAAACCGATACTGTGTTGATGTAATGTATTATTTAATTTTCTATAAATTTCATCTGTGTGCCTACTTTATGGAAATTTTTTGATAATATCATTTTTCCCTTGACAATGGTTTAACAACCGGAACGCGCCAGGATTAATAAAAATATACAATTTGTGAAGTTGAAAAAAGGACTTTCATTTTTCATTTTGCTCTGCATAATGTTGCTTCCCCTTGAAGATATCCTCGATAATCTAAATTCAAATGAATGCCTCTAAAAATTTCAACTTCATCACGTACATCTACGTCAGTATCTATCATCAACTATTGCCGTTTTTGAATAAAAAAATCTGTATTCAATTAATCTGGTTAACTTTTGATTAATTTGATTCCCATGTTAAAAGCTTGTATTCGAAATTAGCATCCAACTGTTACCCAATTAGAATACTTGCAAGAGAATCAAACTTGTCTCTGGAACTGGATGCCTATTTCGCATTAATCCCATTCGCAACATGGTTTGTGTTTTACTACGAATGAGGGCAATAAGATTTATTCGTAAAAAGCAAAATTAAATGAGTTTATTTTTATTTGTGATTTTATCAAAAACTCCATCAGTGGTCGAAAATTTTGAAATAATTGAATTAAAAATGATAAATTGTTCAATATATTTATTTCAATTCCTTGCTGTTGACTGTCAATTTACATTTTTTTTTAACTAAATGTTGTACATGTTTGTATCCCTCGAAGTTTAGTCATATCTTGCAAGCAGTTAAAAGTATCAAAACTAGGGTCTTTAATGTAGCACAAATGGCCGAATCAATTCAACTTATCGTTCTTTCCCTTTCACATAGCTTAAAGGAGCTGTATTATACCCCTAGTTCAATAAAAGAAATCAACCAAGCACGCATTTAACCCTTAAATCTATTAAAAGTGTGCCTATTTAAAATTACACTCCGATATAGGAAAAGAGTTTTCTAAAGTATTACATATGTACATTTTGATTTAAAAAAAACATTGAAAGTGTATTGGTTTCCTTAATTCAAGACAATTGAATTAAATCAGCCTTGGTGACCATTCGACTATTGAATTTAGAGTCCCTTTCGACTTGGTTCGCTTCGATTTTTTCCTGGCCCGCTCTCCTTTCAGGTCCGATTGCCTGCTCTTCTCGCTTAAATTGGTTTTTACTTTATTCGAGAGAGCATCTCCGGAATTTGCTTGCTTGCCTGCCTATCTGTCTGTCTGTTTCTTCTTCGGAGGAGGCCCCTCCGGTATTTCACGAATCAAGAAATTCCTTTTTAAAAAGTAAGGAAGCGTGCCAAGAGGGAGCGAGATGAAAAGGTGCTTTATTTAAAAGTAGAAGGGTTTTTTGTTGTTGTTGTTGATTCACGTCAATATTTAAAAAAACTTTTATTGAATCGGCATTTCATTTACTATTCGAATTTCGTTTTATTGCATTTTCAATTTATTTTTCACAAAATATTTGTAAGAGTAAGCAAACAATTTTTATGCTGCCAGTAAAATAGAGATAAATATTTGTCAAGTTTTCCAATGAAAATCAATTTGTGTTGCCTGGATGAAGCTTGCAATTAGGTTTAAAATTGTAATAGATAAATAATTGAAAAGCGTCATTAGAATTCCTTTATAGAAGTTTCAATGTTGCTGGTACCCATTAAAAAGCAGCTTTTCCCAATTTCATCCATCGAAAAGATAATTAAAACTTTAAATTGCTTAGTAACAAGAAAAAGTTTTCTAAAAGAGCCTTTGAGTATCGGTTTCCTTGAAAAAAAAGCTGCTGTGTATCAGCGACAAAATTGCAATCAATAAAAAATAATGAAATTCGCTTTTTTTTTAATTGCACTTACTGTTAAATAATTGCAGTAGAGTTCGATTGCAACTGACATCTTGATAATTAAGAGCTATATTTTTACAATTTTATCAAGATAAAGGGGTGATAGTACTGATAGTGAAGTTTCTACAAGCTTCAAAATCGAAAACTGCACAAGTGATTTGTAGCATGTGAAATGCTACTGTATTTGTTCCTTTTTTCTTTCAATTATGATATAAAGTTGAATTATTACTTTTAATGTTAACATTCTGCATTAAAAAAAAAGTTTATGCTGCTAATAACATTAGCAATTATTAAACTAGAGGGTGCGATTTTCGTTAAATAGCCAATGGAAAGCGTTGGTACTAAACTGGTACTTCAAATGTACGACGCACTAAATACACAGAAAATCGGTTTCGGTCAAAATGTCTGAATTTTTCATATGATGTAGTCCATGTTTCCCTTATAGTTTACGTGCAAAAAAAGGGGGGTACATCGAGTAGTTTTCGAGATATAGAGTGTCAAAGTGGCGCGATCAAGTCTATGCTTTAGCATACTCAGCACCTATTTTAATCAGTTAAGTTAGCTATAACTTCTATAACATTACAAAACTGAAAAAGATTGACCCAAAGGGTTAACTCAAAGGGTTAACTAATCTTCCAAAAAACTAACCCAAACGAACCCAAACTTTTATTTTCCCCTACCTTAAAAATAGGCCAGTGGACAAGAGTCAAATATCAATGTTAATGGTGTACATAAAAATTGATATATTGAAAGTAGCTGTTTACGCTCACCACGCTTCCGAAAACAGAAGAAGTGACCAGTATATTGTTTCATCTGAACAGAAAAAAATCTTATTTTTCCCATTCATTTCTCACTTCTCAAAAAAAATACATCCAACCTTCCCCCCCAAAAAAAATGGATTATATAATCGGAAAGATAGTTTTTAGTGGTATTTCCCATATCACAGGGGCGTGTAAGCATTAAATCTTTACTGCGGAAGGAAAAAACAGTGTTCTGTAAATTCAGTTTTAACGTGATAATAGTGCACAGCTGCTGAACTTGTGCATATTATGGTGATTTTTATGACAAGAAGATTCATTTTTTTTTTCCAAGAAAAAGGTGCATACTTTTTTATCCATATGTGAATGGAACGTCGAAATATAAGTTCCTGAGTTTGCACAGGCTGCTGCATATTATGTCCCTATGACCACAGTCTGTGACGTTACAAAAATAAAAGTTAGAAGTAACTTCAATCTTCTGCAAAAAAGCTGCATAATTTTCCATACTTGGATAGCAAATAACAAAATCGCACTAGTGTTTAGAGAAACTAGCTCTTCAAAAACATAGCTGGACTAAGTTCAGCAACTTTTCCACCCCAGCTAGAGCCAAACAACATTTTATGTGAAGAGAAATATCTAAGATCTTGTTGGTAGTAGAAAAACCAACAAAAAATTATGTTGAATCATATTCTAACCATATAGGGGAATGGTACTACAACCCCTGCGAACCCGTTGTTACACTTGCAATATAGTACAAAACAACATTAATCGTATGGCACGGATTGATGACAAAGAAAATGCTATTGAGAGAGGAATAGCTATTGCAAGACGAGAGGATTTTCAAATGGTTCATTCACCTGTGAATAATCTTACGAGAATGTGCATAAATTGTAACCTATCTATTGCAGAAGAAATTGACATTCTTGATACTGATCCGACCTGTTTACGGTTAAACATCTTACGATCCAAAACTAGTATAAGGTGTGCTATATACGATAAGAATCATGATGAATTAGACAGGTTGCATAGCAAATGTCGAGCACACATTATTGCAGAAATAAATATTTATGCCTCAGAAAATGTAAGAGTTTGTCCACACCATCTTGATGAAAATGGTAGCTTACTACGACAACTGCTACCAGGGATTCAGTTTATTAATCGCCCTTATAAGATTGAAGGTAATCAACTACAGATCCTCCTTCAGGGACTAAAAAAAATAGTAAATGTAAAAAAAATGGAAATACGAAGACGAAGTTTCACCGACATCGAATTTAGGGCCATCTGTCCAATAAGTGAAGAACAATTTAAAGATCTCCATACTTTTTGTGATCCTATACCAAAGGAAAACGGACAAACATATGTTTCGAAAAAAGACCTTATTACATTTTTATGTAAAATGAAACAAAGTTTTTCTGACGAATTTTTATCAGTAATATCTAACTATTCTTCCAGACAAAGTGTCAGTCTAAATATTGATAAGGTCTGGCAGTCATTGCTTCTAAGATTTAAGCCTGAGAATATAGGCTATGGGGCTTTAACACGACAGGAATACTTAGAATACTATAGATTGGGTACCAGGCCATGAGGGCAGTTATCAAACATCTATCAAGATCTGGATAGACAGAGAGTTCCAGAGCTGGTGGCAGCGAATACCGGGACAACGACAGGCAAAGCAGTTTATCAAATCCTGCTCGCCCAAGTTCACAGCGGACCTACTAAGCCACAGCAGCAAAATTGTTAGGATAACGGTAGGCCAATTAACAGGGCATTGTAAACTCAACAAGCAACTGGAAAGAATGAGCCTGATAGAGGATAGCCTGTACAGGTTCTGCCAGGAGCCGGAATAAACTGCCGTCATGTATGGTGCCATTGCGAAGCGCTATGTAGGCTTAGATTTGCAAGGCTTGAGGTTTGGAGAGGAAATGCCCAATCCGGCAAGCTACATGGGGTGGCCAGTATCATGACTCTGGAGTCTAAAAAAAGGAGAGGTCTAGATAATGCACTCTAAGGAGAGATACGAGATACCACAATAAATCTGACAAGGTTGCAGTGGTGGCCTCTGCGCCATGTCTATTCAAACAAATCTAATCTAATCTAATACTATACATTATGTTACCATGATACCAAATAACGCTTACCAATATGAACACAACAACGCCCTGCATCCCACGCATTGGCATCGCTAGAATGGTATCGCGCAATGCTCACCGCTTGAGCGGTGTCAATGTGAACGCGCACAAATGGCTACATCCTGACGGTCATTGGTCCTCACTTTTCTGATAGTAGAAATAATGATGCGGCAACTATAAGGCCAAGCGCTGCAAGAAGATGTGGATGGAATCAGAAACTTTTTTGACGAGGATGTCGTGATGCCATCCCACTTTTAGATCAACTTGGTATTAACCATAGAGTGCCATGCAGCGTGAGAGCGGGAGAATATCAGCTTTCAGTGGATGACGCCATTTCAAGCCGATTGGCAACGAAAACCAGATATGTTATCGAGGTGCGCAATAGTCATTACAAATCGATATTTCATTTCTTTGATCACAGCATATCAACACTGCTCATCTTTCTGATTTGGTTAACATTTGTGGAGCTATAATAAATCGCTATTTTGGCCCTATCCTTATGGAAGGTGCAAATGAAGAATTTGCTCAAGCACTTCTGCAGAGAGCGATTGGACCAAACCATTTAAAAAAATCTTGTAGAGGAGAGAGGACTTATAAATAGACGTGGTAGGTGGGTACAACTGCAAAATCATCATGTACCAAACTTTCCTGTACCTTAGGGATTTAACAATTGGTACATATCAATTAAAATTATAGCCCTCTTACATTCAAGATTCACGACAAAGAGAACGTCCCCAAACAATTGGAACATCAACAGACAATAAGTCCATAGGCGATGTCCTCGGATACAATAAATGGTATACATAAATTGCTTACTCACTAGGTTCCTATAAATTTTATAAGTTGAACTTAATTGGGTGTATTTTTAAGAAAACATTTTATAATTATTATTATTACTAAAATTACACAATCTCATAACATCCCTTAATGATATTTCGAATGGTCAATAAAGAATTGCTAAATAGGTCAATGTCAATGTCACCGTTAGCACATCTCGAGTTATATGTTCTGATCATTCTAGTAATAGGGGCGTTTTTACCAATATTTGTTCGGCAGAACGGTATAAGAAATAGCGAGTTATTTCTCAGTACCCGGGAATGAGCATTAAAGTAGATACAGGATGATAAATTTGGTGTGTCCACCAAGTAATTAATTATTTTGAAAAGAAAAATGATGTCGGTATGCTCCCTTCGAGCCTCGAGTGAGAAAAAGTTAAATTTTTTCCGAAGCAAAGATGTGCTAACAGTGCCACAGTATGCGCCCGTCTCTTTAAAAAACAGGAATCTTAAAAAATTATTCTGTACCGTTTCCAATCTACTCTTATAAATCATATATTGTGGATTCCAAACCACTGCCGCGAAGTTAAGTCTACTATAAACAAATGAGTAGTACAAAGTTTTCATGGCTATTGTAGAATTAAACTCCCTGCACTGTCTCAGAATAAAACCAAGCATTCTATTGGCCTTGGCCACTATGTAATCTATGTGAAGGGAAAAAGTCATTTTCTGGTCCAGAATGACACCTAAATCTTTTATTGACTCAACCTGTTTCAGGGGCACATTGTTCAGATTATAGTCATACAAATAATTCTGATATCCACGAGAAAAAGAAATAAAACAACATTTATCTACATTAAGTAACAATCTGTTCCGCAGACAATAATCATACAGCCGATTTAAGTCGTTCTGTAATAAAATGCAATCGGTAATGTTACCTATATTAATATAGACCTTCAAGTCATCTGCGTATAACAAGAAGTTGCAATATTTAAAGCACTTGTCAATGTCATTCAAGAAAATTAAAAAGAGAAGAGGTCCCAAGTGTGACCCCTGAGGAACTCCTGATGTAACCACAAATGCGTCCGACTTATGCCCGTTAACTACGACTGTCTGACGTCTATTGAAAACATAGGACGAGAACCATTGAAGCAGGCTTCCATGCACACCAACTTCGGAAAGCTTAGACATTAGTATGTTGTGGTCAATTTTATCGAATGCCTTACTAAAGTCTGTGTATACGGAGTCTACCTGAGTCCGTGAGTCCATTGCATTCAATATAAAATTGGTGTATTCGACAAGATTGGTCTCGACGGATCGCTTGGGGAAAAACCCATGCTGCTCTTTCAGTATATCCGACTTAATACTGTTCAACAGGAATCTGTGGACAAGATATTCGAATACCTTACTGAAAATATTTAATTTACAAATCGGCCTATAGTTAGCCGCATTATTGGAGTCTCCACCTTTAAAGATAGGAACAAGATAAGCTTCTCCCCATTTTGAAGGAAATATACAACATTTAATCGATTTGTCAAAAATCAAGGCCAGTGGTACACACAAACTTTGGGCACATCTTCTAACAAACAAAGACGGAAGACCATCAGGACCACAACCCTTAGTTTCATCCAGCTCCGACAAAGTCCTGAGCACCTCGCCCTCAGTTATCGAAAATGCCCCGAGATGTCTGGTTTGAGCTAATTCAAAGTAAGAAAACTGCTGAGTCTGAGGTCGATAGACGCTTCTAAAGAATGTAGCGAATAGTTCGCAAACCTCAGGCCCTTCGGCAGAACTTTCCCCTAGGTGCATTAAATTAGGTATACTTTTGTTTTTATTCTTTATGGAAATAAAATTCCAAAATTTTTTTCAGTTATTAGGAATATCATTCTGGATAGAATTTAGGTATGAATTGTAGTCCCTTCGGATAAGCTTCTTCGTTAAACGCCTTAGGTCACAAAACAGATGAAAGTCTCTAGGACATTTTGTTTGTTTCCATTTTTTATGTTGTTTATTTTTCTGCTTTATAAACTTCCTAGTATTAAAAGAATAATAGGATGGAAACTTATTGTCTATGTTTTTTTTTTTTTTTTTTTTTATGTACTTGTAAAGCCGGAGCTCGCACTGTGGGGACATGTGCACACGTTGCAAGTGTAGTTTGGCTATTGGGACAAGCAAGACATCAAAATAATACGAAATATCCATCCACCTGACTCCTTCAAACAATATTGGATGCTCCAAACAGGCACAATTTAGAATTAGATCCCAGGAACTAATTCAACTTGTTTATAATAAATAGGTAATGACAAGCGGCAGGGGTGTGCAGTGACATTTTGAATAAGGGAAGCAATTTTTGAAAACCTAGGTACCTACCCATTTATAATGTAATTCGTAATTCTTCCATAGCTATTTGCAAATTCGTCAATAACGTCATCATAAAAACATGAATGATCCCTCATGTTTTGGATAAGTTTTTTTTCCAATCGACAACAGCAATATTTGGGATAGTCACGAACTGGATAGCCTTTAAAACAAGGAACCTCTTTCCGCGATAGCTTCCTCGTCCGCATTGTAATGGACGCGACTGCTTACATATGCAGCAGGTGGAAAGTTCAATAACCTCTCGACGCATAAGAAATATAACTTGAATGCAGAGATTAAAGAAGCTAGCGGCCGGCTAGGCTCTTGATAATTTTATAGCTTCCTTAACTGATAAAAATAGGTGCTGAGTTTGCTAAAGCATAGGCGTCACTTTGACACTCTATATCTCGAAAACTACTCGATGTACCCCCCTGTTTTTGCACGTAAACTATAAGAGCAACATGGACTACATCATATAAAAAATTCAGACATTTTGACCGAAACCGATTTTCTGTGTATTTAGTGCATCGTACATTTGAAGTACTAGTTTAGTACCAACGCTCTCCATTGGCTATTTTTGAGGGGAAGTTCTATCTGTTCATATTGTCCGTTTCTTTGGCCCTTTTTATTCTTGCTGTTGCCCTGAAAGGTCGACTCTGGCCGGGGGGCAGCCATCTTCCTCAACTGTGATTACCGTTCTCGTGAAGAAAAACACCTTATCGGCCATCAGGCAGTGTTTCAACGAAATAAAGTTGCGTAAGGCAATAATCCATCAAATACCGAAAAAATTCAAATCGAAAGTCTTGTCATTACCGTTTTATTTGAGTTTGAATTTCAAACCCTCTCGTGATAAGTCCTTTTTAATGTTTTTCTAAGTAATGGCTATTCATGGAATGACTCTATGACTTAGGATTTTTTGAGGAGCCGTTTCTCTAAAGATATCCATTTTCAACAAGTCCTAAGGATCACCGTTTTCGTGCAGCGTGAGCGTAGAGTTTTTGGAGTGATTTCCTAGAGGAATCAAGTACCTCACGTGTCGATACCTGTACCTCCACATTTGGCAAAGAAAACTGAACTTCTAGCAGGGACAGTAGATAGGGATCTACCTTGATTCCAGGCTAGAATCTGCAACTTCCCTCGTCAAGTGACAAAAAATGGATGGCTACCATATTCTATCGTTTTGTCGGAATTGAGGCTTGTATAGACTTTCATTTATAACTTTTATTACCTTTTTCATGAAATCTGCTTTATGATCAATTACCATAATTGATTATTTTTACTGACATTACATTTAAAAATTTAAAATTTCAATTTCACTTTCTTGACACCGAAGTGAACTTTATTTATTTATTTATTTATTTATCAACGAGCAATTATTGCCCAATTAAAAGACAAGTATAATTAACAAGTGAGAATCTTAACCTAACCTATCACCTAGAATATCAAAACATAAGAAAACAATAAACAGTAACATATTAAAAAATATATATCAATAAATTAACATAAAACATAAGGTAAATACTCGGGTAAAAACCACAAAATACTTTAAAAAAAAAAAAAAAAAAAAAAAAAAAAAACTTAAAACTTTTCTTTTTTTTTTTTTTTTTTTTTTCTTTTTTTTTGAACTTTGAATAATTATTTCTGATTTTGAATGTATCGAATTTATTATAGATTTATCTTTGCTTTACTTTTGGTACCGCCATGATCAAAAAATGTAATCCATAGTCATTAATCTGAACTGAGGTCAAGGTTGGACAATATGCTCTAACTTTAAAAGAATTGAGTAAGTACCTACATCATCAAAAATTGATCAATTTTTCACTTCGGTTCTATATAAACTTGTATACTTGAGGATTTCGGTTATATCTCCTTTTTACCTTCAACCTTTGATTTCATACAGTTTCAATTTGATTTTAGTGATTTTATTTTTCTGGCAGCATATTATTATATGGACAAATATAGCTGACCATATTTGTCCATATAATAATATTATAATTTTCAATCATTCATTTTCTTATTAATTTTCTGGAAACTTAAATCCTTCATATTTTTCTTTCAAATTAATGATATGGCCATCGACTGACAACTGCTAACTTTTGACTTCACCAATTTTTTTTTTTTTTTAGAAACCTAATTCTCACGCCACTGATCGGCTGGTCCCCTATATGATGTCAACCTGATATACGGCTTGTCAACTACGAGATGTCAACATTTATAGTGCAATAACGCAAATTTCATTTCGTTTTCTTTGTTAATACAAGACCAATATACAGTAATCATTTTTCTCTATCGGTCTCGTTTAATTCTTCCCGTGTAATCAACTTCCCTAGGAATTATCTTACGAATTGGCGCCCAACGTGGGGCTATGGTGAGTTTCAAGACTGGTAGAGTGATTATTGTGTGCCGATCGAGATTTTTCTGTAGTTGCTCGACGAAACCCATGGTGTTTTTCGCGCTCGTTTGGTACGGGAGTCATCACCGAGAAACAGCCGAATTGTGAACAACTGTGACGCGTTAGGTACTGCGTGAGTTATCACCGGTTTTCTGTACTTTTTGTGTGAATTATCACCGAAACTTTGTCGAAATCGTTACGAATACAAGTTGTTCTGTACATCGTTTGATTTCCTAACGTTTTTGCCGGTTTTGTGTTCGAGTTATCAACCGAACAGCTGTGTTACGTCTGGTATTAGCGACGATACTGACTTTAAGCGTCTAAAGCGGACTGGCGTCGCGATTAATTGACTATTGTGCATCAAACACAGGTAGAGTCAAGGGTAGTGCCCCGTTTATTGTAGTTTTTATTCCATAAGAAGTGTCAAGGTGGGTGATTTGTTTGGTTTGAAGCCTCTAAACTGAAAGTAGCCTTTTATTTTCTTTTTTGTTGCTATTGTTGCATCGTGGAAGGTTCGGGACACTCGTACAATCTTCGTTCGAACAAAATGGCGTCTACACAGGAGCAATTTCGCGAACTTATGGATTGTCTCGCCATTGGTAATGCACAACATGTTCAAAATCCTCCCGCTGTAGCTCACAGTGGTAATTTTGCGAAGTGTAACTCGCGTTTTGATGGTTCGTCAGACACGGACGTTAAAGCCTTCATCGATGCCATCGAGATTTTTAAAAGTTGCACAGACATTTCGGACGTAAATGCTTTGAAAGGTCTTCCAACGCTCTTGGACGGTTTCGCCGCGTCGTGGTACCAAGGTGTAAAATCTACGCTAACGACATGGCAGGAAGCTATAGACTTGTTGCGCTCGACTTTCGGCCCTGCTAAGCCTGCCTACCGCATGTATCGCGAACTGTTCGCCCATGAGCAGGACTCGAGAACCAAATCAGACATTTTTGTATGTAAAGCGCATTCTATCTTAGCACAGTTGCCTTCTGCTACGCTTGCGGAAGAGATCCAGCTTGATATGGTTAACGAACTTTTGCATCGTAAAGTTCGCGAGAAAGTTCCCCGCGATAAAGTAGCGTCATTTAGTGAATTACTCACGCAGACGCGCTTAGTAGAAGAGACTTTTGACGTTTCTAGTGAACCGACAGCATACAACGACTCCGGTGCAGTCAAAAAATGCTGTTCGTTTTGTAAATACACTGGACACACATTTGACGCATGTCGTAAGCGAATAAATAAAAATAAGTCTGCTGATAGACAAAATTCACCTTCGGTAACTTTGAGTCCTGCAAAGCCGCCGGAACCTTCAGCATCCAGTGCTACGTGTTATGGGTGTTGCGCGCCGGGATATATAAACAGTAACAGTCCGAATTGCAAACCGACACAAACTAATGCAAATACGGTTATCGTGGGACGAGATGTCGAGTTTTTGTTCAATTCCGTGAACGATGAAACTCTGGAAATAAGGCCACTGGTGGGTGTGCATTCCGTGTCAACACCACACGGGTGCGAAACGCAGTGCTGCCGGTGCTACATTATCTTGCCTTTTGTTAAATGACTCCGTTCCGTTTACCACCGAGCGTTTATCCATGACTTTAGCAGACGGTGTTACGAGGAGAGTTGACACTCGCCTATTTCGATGTGATGTCTTGCTACAGAATAAATTGGTTTCCACAAAATTCATCTCTGTACCTGAATACGACAACAGCCGCACACTTCTCGGTACTGATTTCATCAGAGCGACTAACCTCCTCCTCAACGTGCCTCAAAACCGGTATAGTTTTGGTGAAGATCCTGTAAATATTTACCTTCTCGATTCGAATGTTGATATCACATGCGTTATCAATACTGTACAGTGCGACCAACTCGAACTTTGTGACAACGAAGCACGGATGCTTAGCGAAAAACAACGATGTACACTCAACTCACTTCTTTGTGAATTTTCTAAAATTTTCGTTCCTTCAAAAGATCCGACTTCGTTTACCGAGCATAGCATCGTATTATGGATGACACACCCATCGCAGTACCGCCGTATAGGATGTCGGAGCCCAAAAAATCGCTTCTTCGTAAAGAACTCGACAAGCTACTAGAAAACGACTACATTGAAGAAAGGGAGTCACCGTACGCAGCGCCTGTCGTCCTCGTGCCCAAAAAGAATCACGAGTTACGTCCCACGATAGAGTACCGAGCCTTAAATGCCATCACCAGACCAAACAGATACCCTATCCCGAGAATTGATGATCTTTTTCACGCAGCTAAGCAAAGGGGTTGCATCATGACCTTAGACCTCAGGAGCGGATATCATCTGATTAGAGTGAAGCCTTCTGATAGGGACAAAACTGCATCCGTTTGCCCTTTCGCTACCTACCGTTACAAGCGCATGCCATTTGGACTTTGCAACGAGCCCAGTACTTTTCAGCGCCTCATCGATAGGTTTAGGTCAGGAATACAAGACGTCTCCATAGCCGCTTTCCAATATGCACATTGGCGCGCTCTGGCGCGCTCTAGAGCACCTCGGGGGCGCCACGCACTAGATTTGTACCGTTCCAGTATCATGGCGTGAGACGCCTGTCTTAGTGTCAAATATGTCAAATTTTAAAAATAATTATTTGTTTGTTTGTGCAGTTTGTTTTTTTATTTATCAAAAATGAAAGAGAATCAAAACTATATATTTTAAAATGTTCAATCTTGAGATATAACAAGAAATAAATAGATAAATAGCCACTCACGAATGTGACAGCTGATAGGTTGACGCGTACGTTCGGGAGCTCAACGCTCCGAGTAGCTCCGGGCGTCACACTCCCATACTGGAAAGCGGCTCATGTTGGCATACCTTGATGACTTGATCATCATCATGTCATCGTCTTTCGAAGACCATTTAACCGACCTCAGCAAAGTATTCTTGCGACTTGCGCAGTACAAGTTAACACTTAATCGACCTAAATGTTCATTCGCCTGTGCAGCCGTCGATTATCTAGGACACATTCTCTCCACGGAAGGAATACGTCCATGTGAAAATAAAGTCGCTGCCATCATGAACATGTTACTACCAAAAAACGTCAAGCCACTGTTAGGATTTATCCAAACGTGCTCATGGTTTCGTCGACACTGACCAAGAAAAACGTTAAGTGGACCTGGGGTCTAGATCAAGCTGCAGCTTTCAGTAAGCTTAAAATGATTCTATGCTCTGCCCCAATCCTGAGGCAAGCAGACAGCAGATTGCCATATACCTATCCTACGTGACTAAATGGCTTATGATACTCAGGTCACCAAGTGGCAGACTTGCTCGTTGGGCACTAGAGCTCATGCCCTACGACATCAAAATTGAGTACATCGTTGGTAAGAAGAATGTCATAGCCAACACACTGTCTAGTCCACCATGTGAAAGAGACGATACCGACGATAACATCAGAATAAACCTAGTTTCGATCGACTTTCCTACACTCAGCGCTGCAGACGTCCGAGAAGAAAATCATGAAAAGTTTGGAAGACTCCAATGACCTTGATATCCACTCCAAGAAATTGGCAGAGCGTGGATATATACTAAATAACGGTGTTCTGTATCGATACACGCATAAAGCCGAAGAAGAACCTCAACTAGTGGTGGCAAAGACAAGGGTCCCACACGTGCTCACCCAGTACCACGATTCCGAGACTGCGGGCCACTACGGAAGTGAGAAAACGTACCAGTGCATAGCATTCTGATATTTCTGGCCTGGTATAAGAAAGGAAATCATAAATTACGTGAGCAGGTGCCTCCAGTGCCAAAAGTACAAGGTGTCCCACCTTAAGCCTGCTGGACTATTGCAAACCCCCACGTAGAACCAAAAATTTGAAGTCATAGCTATTGACTTATTTGGCCCTTCGCCTGCTAGCCAAGAAGGATTTACATGGGTGTTTGAAATCGAAAACACAGCTAGTAGATGGACTGAGCTTTTCCCTCTCAAGGCAGCCCTGGCACAAGCATGTGCTACTTGTCTAATTGATGAAGTCATCCTGCGCTACGGAGTGCCTCGTTGTGTTCGTCAGTTCTGTTATGCAGCACGTAGCAGAATGCCTTGGATTTCATCAGAACTTGATACCAGTCTATCCCAGCTGAAAATCCTGTGGAATGGAAGAACTTGGACTTGAAGACCCAGTTAATCATCCTCACAAATGAAGATCATACCGTGTGGTCATCTAAATTGCCGGCTATTCGATTCGCAACGAACACCGCACGCTATAGTTCCACCGGATTCACCCCGGCCCGGTCGCTCGGCACTTCTAATGTAAATTTACATTAGAAGTGCTGAGCGACTGAAAAGCGGTGAGCGTTTTTGAGAACGAGAATACCGGGCCTGATATACGGCCTGTCAACTACGAGATGTCAACGTTTATAGTGCAATAACGCAAATTTCATTTCGTTTTCTTTGTTAATACCAGACCAATATACAGTAATCAGCTTTCTCTATCGGTTCTAGTTCAATTCTTCCCGTGTACTCAACTTCCCTAATAATTTTCTCAAAATTTTTAATTCTTAACATCACCGTGAAATATACACTAATTTACGGGTCAATTCTGTGCACATCTGTAAGCAAATCTATAATGGGTCAATTCTGTGCACATTTGTAAGCAATTCTATAAATTTCTATAAGCCTAAAGACAATTTATAATTCTGCACGTCCTGTAGATTACACAATATATTATAGGATCGTAAATATTTCCGATGGAGTATTTGGCAATCGATGCGTTTTGCAGTGTTTGCAGGCTTATAGAAATGTATAGATTTGCTTACAGATGTGCACAGAATTGACCCGTAAATTTTTATAAGCCTATAGATACTGCAAAACGCATCGATTGCCAAACAATTCGGAAATATTCACGATCTTATAAGATATTCTGTAATCTACAAGAAGTGCAAAATTGCAAATTGTCTATAGGCAGCTATAGGCTTATAGAAATTTATAGAATTGCTAAGAGATGTCCACAGAATTGACCCATTAATTTGAAACTTACTTAATTGTATTATTGGTTTACCTATGTCAAGATTTGGTTGAGTTATATGCCTGATTTATTTCTTTTTCAGAATTATCAATTACCGTTTGCTGATTATTTTTTTTTATGTGTGTTTCTGAATTTTCAGCCTTCAATATTTTATGTAATTTGATTATTTATTATTTTTCAAATTCAGTAACGTCCTTGCCATTCTGTACAAATAATTATATTTCTTAGAAATAGCGAGAACGGAATTCAGGTCAATGTATCGAAATAACGCGATTTCATGCAGGAATCTAAGCGTATTTAAACAAGCAGGTAGAGAGAACCAAAAATCAGTCCAAGGTAGTCTATAAAGTCAAAAAGTAAACGGTCATCAGATAAAAAACGCCTCGAACATCAATTTAATTTCGCACTTAAAATCAAATCTTGTCCGTGAAGAATTTGAAAAAGTAAAGAAGTCGTGAAAGAAAATTTAATTCGTTCTTCATTATGTGCGTGCACTAAGCGATCAAAAGATTTATTTCACTAGAAAAATTTAGTGGATTAAGAAAAAATTGTAAGTACACGTAGAAAAATTGAGACTTTTGTATATACTCATTCATGTATTGCATGCATATGGAGCATAACAAGAGGATAATTTTCTGCGGAGTTTTGAATTGAAATTGTATTTTATAATAATTTTAATTTGATATTTTTTTCTTTCAGGTTCCTCATCGTAACTTGCTGCTTGAGCTTATCTTCTTAGAAGTTTCCTCAATAACCTTCTCTCCTATAGAGCTATAATGGCATTAAGAATAATAGGTAATTTCCCATTTCTAGTCAAGAGCATTAGCCAATCTATATTTTAAGGTTTAAAAATTCTGAAATAATTTAAATTTCACTAAATTTACTCACCGGTTCCGCTGGCAGCGGCCAAACCTCCTGCAATGCCGGTCATGGCAGGATTTTTTTCAGTCTCTGATCCTTTTTCAGTGTTCATCTGTCGTCTTCTGCGAATGCGTTTGCGAGCAGTTTGAAATATTCGCCAGTACAAAATCAAAATCACCTGAAATTATTCGAATACAAAATCACAATCGAATAATCGTTTTGCGGCGCTTACCAATAGTGGCAAATAGAATGAGGAAGCGGTCGCGAATATTTGATAGTAAAAGTCCTGACTGACCAGGCATTGTTTCTGGTATATTCTCTCTTCCCATTGGGGATCTTTCCAGCCGAGCAACGGAGCGATGCAGACAAAAAACGACACCGTCCAAATAACGAAAATCATAATTCCGATACGTTTCGACGTCCTGTGGTGGATGTATTCGACATTCGTCACCGCCCAGTATCTGTATAGAAAAAAATAACTTATATTATTTGCTTTCGAACTTAATTAAATCATCAGATTCTTATTAAAGCTCCGTTTGCTTTTGACAAATTGTCCGCCAGATTTCTTGGGCAAACAATAACAGAAAGATGGTAACATGTTGCCGGGGGGCATTAAAAGTTCGTCGCCTTCTGAGAAAGCAATATCGAGAAATACGGTCCCCGAAACGTAATAAAATTATCGTCTGGAACGGACTGGTTATATGTTTCATTTTAAAAGGATCGCGATTCTGGCATTATTGTACGTTTCGCAAAATAATAATAACTTTTTCCCATTGCCCAGTAATAGAAAAGATTTCAGGCCGGGTGAACCCGCGCCGTCCTCAGACGGTTTTATGGGTCCCGGACTTTTATATGCAATAATCGAAAAATTATCGTTTTTAAGTTTATTGCTTTTTTTTTTTCGCTTTGCTTAAAAGATTTTTATGGGTTTCTATTCTGCTGATTGGACACACAGTCGTCGGAGAGGGACATAAAATAAAAGTTTCGGATGCAACTCTGGATTTCAATTCGATGAATCTGGGTGAAGGATGATTGGATTTTTTCAAAGGAGAGTAATAGAGTGAGAGGCATTTTACGCATAGCTTAAAACTGTAACTGTGTGTTCAGTAACTTTTCCATCAATTTTATAACTGGTGCAATGAAAATCATACAAACTAGGGCTCCTACAAGAAGCTTGGGAATAAAATGGTCGCGAAATAGGATTAGGCAGAGTGGAAAGATCTATTTTCTATAAAAGGGACATCCAACTGAACCGAAGGACTTAAATCTATGTCGATAGACGAATAGAGTCCACTCTAATTGCTAACTTCTGCTCTAGAGACCTAGTAGCGGTAAAGCTATAATGCTTCAAGAACAGACTGGGACAGAGCAGATCGATAGTAGTTTGCTCGGCCTATCTGTCCCCCGACTCAACAGATGATCCCCCAGTTCATCGATTTGGTGAAGTACTGTAACTCACTGGGCCTTCCGTGCGATGCGATGCCAACGGACCAACATGAACCGGAGAGGGCTCAGCCTTCTGGAGTACCTTCACACCACGGATTTAGAAATCCTGAACCGTGACAGCGGACCGACCTTTGTCACTTCGCGTATACAAGAGGTGATATACTTGACATTGGACTCACTCTCCATGGCACCGATGATAAGCAAATGGACAGTTGTTGCGCAAAAAATCACCTTTAAGAGCGGCGTCAGATAAGAGCCAACGCGCCATCTTTTGGGCTTTATGACATACATTAAATATTTTTTAATTTCAGGTGTGCAATGTCCCTGTAAGCGATTGACTTATTTACAAGTAGATGGCGACATCTTCAATATCAATTCGTTTACACAGTAATATACAGTGGATTAAATAGTTTTTAATCAGATGCAAATTATATAATAGTGTTTTACATTATTAGCTAGATGAAATAGTTTTTACTGGCGTTTGAAAGAAGTGACTAATGCTTCCCGAACTCAGCGACATCTTTAAGAGAAGATTCAAAGCTTGCTTTGAGTCTCTGCTGTAGATGATAGCAATAAGCTCCTTGTCAGTCCTTGTTTGGCAGATTTTGATTAATTTTGTGATAAAAACATTATAATTTTCGGAAATTCTGCCCTATTAATTTTTTCCAGCATTTTACGATCCGAAATTTTGGAAATTTATTGTTGGTGTGCTAGGTATTCGTCCCTTTTTCATCTAAATCCATGACCAAAATTTGCATATTGTTGTCAACAAAATTGTTCATAATTCTACTATTTAGACTGCGTATTTTGCAACTAAAAATGCGTCGACTCTTGCCTCAATCTATTATTGTTATGAATATAACTTCATTTTACTGAAAAGTGGTCTAAATCTGGAATATAACAGAAATTTGTGAAGGTCTGTAAATGACATTTTATTTAAACGCCCCTCTTAATTCATTTGAATCATTAATTAGAATAAATGAAACCTATTAGGCATAAGCACAGTAAGACGCCCTTAAGGAATGCGGCCAGCGCAACAAAGTGCTCGCTGCTACTCAGTCAGTGTGGGTCTCACAAAGACAACCCAATAAATTTAAGATTACCCAATAATTGTTTGACCACCTTACTCCAATGAGACTAAAAGAGAACAAATAATTAATAAAAAGATTAATAATATTAATTAAAACCTGTGCACGCTTATACTATGGTATACCGACGTGAGTTGGTACAAAAATTTCACTTTAAATATAGTAAATTAATATTCATTCAGTAGACACTACTTCCCATGGCCTTCGAGGTTTTGAATGGCTAACCATTTTCGCCCTTGGCAAACCAGTTTTAGTTTTGTGCTGGAGACAAACGACACAACGCCTAACAAACCTAGCTATGTCACTCCGCATTTTTGGCCAATAATATTTCTTAGCAGCACGTTTAAAAGTTTTATAAACGCCAGTATGACCGCAAGTAGGCGGTTTATGAACGCTGGCGATAATCCTTCCCCTCTCTTCCTTTGGGACCACTTCCTTCCAAATCTTGTCCTCTGGATTCAACTCAGGATACGGGCACTTGACATATTTCCACAACCTACCCTCATTTTCCCCCCACCCAAAAAACGTAAGAGGATGGGATTTGATCTTCCTCACCATACCAAGGTATCACTTATCGACAACAGGTAGAGGTGCATCAATCACAACAAGGTCTAATTTAGGTACAGCTCTAGAGAGCATGTCGGGGACGATGTGCTCTTTGCCTTTCCGATGAATCAATGTGAAATCGTATTGTTCGAGTTGAACTGGCCATCTTGCCAAACGACCTGTAGGCTGTTGCATATTCTGCAACACTAGTGAGTAGTAATCCGTGATCACTGAAAATTTGACAAGGTCCAATTAAGGACGAAACTTTTGAAGGGACCTCACAACGGCGAGACATTCCCTCTCTGTCGTTGAAAAATTCTCTTCCTGTTTTGTCAAACTTCGACTTATGTAACTGATAACTGATTACACGCTCCGTACCATCAGTATGAGGTTGAACCAAGACAGCCCCAATACCGTACCCGGAACTATCACACTGAACAACAAAATCCAAGGACTAATCTGGCGCAGCCAACACAGGAGCACTAATCAAACACTCTTTAGTACTCCTAAAAGCAGAGTCACAGTCTAGAGTACAGTCAAACTTACGATTCTCTTATCAAACTAGTAATGGGAGCTATAACAGTCGAGAAGTCCTTGATAAATCTGCGGTACCACGAAACAATGGGAACAGGGACGTCCAACATGGCCCTAACCTTATCGGGGTCGACGTATAATCCTTGGCTATCAACTACGTAACCAAGATACTTTAGACTAGGCTTACAAAATTGACACTTCGCTCGACCCACAGTGAGATTGGTCTGACTTAGCCTACGAAACACCTCCAGGACCTTCAAGTGCGTCTCGAAATCGGGCGTAACCACCACTATATCATCTAGACACACGAAAACATATGGCTCAAGATCAATTCTAAGGACATTATCAATGAGTCTTTGCCAAGTGGCAGGGGCATTATGTGACTCGAATGGGAGTCTCTTAAATTGAAAAAGACCACGATTTTGGATTGTAAAAGCGGTGTAGGGACGAGAAGACTCGGCGACTGGTACCTGCCAATATGCCGACTTAATGTCCATAGTGGAACAAAACTTGCTCTGAGAAAGTTTATCGAGGGTGTCAGCAACCTGAGTAAGCGCATAACTGTCGCGTTCACACACAGCATTAATCTTCCTGTAGTCCACACAAAGGCAAAACGAACCATCTTTCTTTTTAACCATAACGACTGGTGATTTTCGACGGTTCCACAACCCCAAGCTTTATCATCTCATCCAATTCCCTATCGATGTGTTGCTGCATTATGGGAGAAACTCTGTACCAAAGTTGCTTAATAGGCCTGGCCTTGGTAACAATAACATGTTCCACCTGATCTGGAAAATACGAGACTCGTAAGTGTTGCCAATTAATATTTCTTAGGAAGTAAACAAACATTTTCATTAACAGTTAGGGCTTTTTTGACAACTTTTGTAAGCTTAATAATAGTATATTATATACCTAGGTAGAGAAGTTGGCCATTATATACCGAGCGCTTTTATCAACCGAGGCGCAAAGCCCCGAGGTTTATAATGCGTGAGGTATATAATGACTTTCTCTACCGAGGAATATATAGAATTTTTTTTACTACTGCTAGTAGAAAATTTGCTTAAAATCTGTGCTCTAATTATTTTTTTTTTGAACGCCCTCTTGAAAGTGCTGCCCTCTATCAACAGCTTATGATAACTTCCTATGTACCTACAGAAACCTGTATTTTGTTTTAAATTGACGCATGAAATTGAAATTGAACCAATAGAAACATGACAATATCCTTGCGTCATGACGTCATTTTCATTATTGACCTAGGGACTTTTTCATTATTTTCATTATTCACCTAGGGAGAGAAATTCAATTTTTTCCTAGAAAAATAGATTGAATAATGACTATTTCTCAGGCAAGTAGTAAAAAAAATAGATTTCGATCCTACTAGTAGGGATTTATAATCTTTACACTACCCTGTCATCTGAATACAAAGAGTTGACTCATTATTACCTCGAAAAATACACCTTTGTTCAACACCTACATAACATATTGTTTCGCATCCAATCAAAAACGCAGAAACCTAGTAAAAACCCAATGAGAAACCTATTATCCACCGTAAATTATAAAACCTCAGGTATAGAGCTTCATAAATACCCTCACAAATACCTAAATCAAATACTGAATTTAATTCGAAATCTCAGTTACGTACTAAGGCAAAATTTGTACCTAACAGAGTGTCTGACGAACCGTCTCTATCGGATCACAGACACATCCTATTCAGCTTGGACCCTAATCTCAAGGCTGGGCCCAGTAAGTTCAGGAACCCCCGGAACACGAACTGGGATCAATACATTGAGATCCTAAGGGCTAAGCTAGAAGAGTTTTCCACGCCATGCCGGAGCGCGAGGCAAGTGGAGGAAAAAGCCGAATTCATACGCATCGCAATCACCGATGCGTATGAACGAAGCTGTGAGCTTCGGATCTATCAGGGAAAGAAGAAAACCCTTTGGCGGAACTCCGACCTCGACAAGGCTCGTAAAGAAACCCGCAGGCTCTTTAACAGGGTCATACGGCCTAAATCACTAGCTGACTGGGACAGCCACGAGCAGTCTCAGAGGGCATTTAATAACACCTCATTCGACTGCAACACCATTTTTCGTCTTCAAAAAGCACTACGCAATTAACACGAAAGGCATTGGTAGCAACACAGTGGCAGGTATAAGTAACATCTACACTGACGGATCCAAAATTGGAACAGGCTCGGGATGCGGAGTATACTCCAAACCCCTCATACTGAACCTACTTAAAGCACTTGGCTTTATGCCAAATGTCCTCCAAACGGAAATTACTGGCAAAACCATCGCTGTAGAACAGATAGATAGCACATCCAAACGGCCTGCAGACAAACGGTGGTAGTCAACTGGATCAAAGGACATGATCATTGGTCACAGCAAAGGCAATCGTGCTGCCAAAGCTCTGACTAGGAAGGCCACCACGCTACAGCCTTCTGGACCGGAGCCCTTTGGGGGGCTGACCAATGTCGGCGGCCAAAGAACGCTCCAACACCCTTTTCAAAAAGCGTTGGGACGATACGATTGGCTGCAACTTATCCAAAGCACTGTTAACCTACTCAAATAAAGCTGCAGCGAGCTAGAAACTGGCGTTGACCAGGAAAAGGCTACGCCTAATAACGGACATCTTGAATGGCCACTGTCAGTTATTTAAATATTTATTCGGGTTGCATCTTAGGGCTTGTAATCAAGAAGAAGAGACGATGGAGCACATTCTTTGTGACTGCACTGCTCTTTCGCCAATACGCAGAGCCAGATAAAGCCAATCGTACTCATCCCTAGAAGATATCAGAGGCATCAGATTTTTACCTAATTTTGTAAATAAATATTGAAACTAACCCAAACAAAAAGCTCCTGTGCTGTAATAGATAAATTACGTTCAAAAAGGGACAAATCGTCCTTTCTTACACTTATTAACTCCAAAAACCATACGACCGTTAGTACACCATTATCCGGATAACGTTCGCCGTTACAAAAATATAATTTGTCAGTTGTCCTCCAGAGAAGCCTTTTGAATCTGAAGAATGAAAAAATAAAAAAAAGGGAAGAAAATGACGCCTAACGCCTTGACGCTAGAGGTAAATAAAAATAAATCTTGTTAAGATGTGTCACTTAAGGCGGCAATTTATTTATAGAGGCACGGGCACCTTTTCTTCGTCGCTCTGAGTAAAATTGATTGCAATAGCTAAAGTTTATCGCTCTTTTATTCTTTGTTTGACATAAGATTATTTTCCTCGGCTTTTATTGGGCACTAAAAATAATTAAAATAAATAATTTTTTTTTTTCGTACGTGCAGATTAAAAAAAAAAACCAATCGTGATCTTTTATTGGAAACCATAAATATAATACCGAGGAAGTGATATTTTGGTTCGCGTCAATGCGAAATGGGGCAATTTTTCAGATACTCTCAGCTATCGAAATGTTTTTCCATACTTCTTTTCCGGATAGGTATTTGTCTTGAATAGAAAAGTCGTTTGCCGGAAAAAGCAATATAGAACCTCTAAAAATATACAATTTATTTATCGAGTAAACAGAAAAGATTGCTTTGACATCAGGAAGACTTTGTGCAATATTTGACACCGAACAATCCGTAGAAATTCTCTCGAAAACTGTGGTTTGCCGCATGATTTGACTCTCATGTAAGATTATATTTTGACTATTCCAGGCTCTTGATTATTTTATTTTTTCAGGCAGTCCATGGTCTACAGTCGACAATCGTCCTTAAACGTTTTCTTTTGTCCCCCCGTGGAAAGTGAGGTTATGTGCTTAAAACTGTTGTTTTTATTAATTTTGAAAATAGTGTATTTAAATAGTGTATGTAAATAGTAGTAAATAGTTCTTAAAAAGTGAAAAGCATGTCTACAACGTGTTGCATTATTAAATGTGGAAGTCGTGAAGATCACAGATTAACCCAGATCGAGACATTGTTAAGTTTTTTCAAATTCCAAGTGAAAAAAAACAATACAAATCAAGGGACAACACTGAACGGTGAATTTGAAACAAATAAATATTTTTACATTAAGGGTAGGTCCTGCGTGTCCAAGTGAAATGCAGGTAGAGCAACCTTGCTCAAATAATAAGGACTCCGTTATTGGGTAGAAACTAGCAAAAATTGAGACGCACACAACTAATCAGAGGTACAACATATCAAAGATTCAAGCAATTTCACCGAAACCACGTTATGGTCTGTATTTGTGTCAATGTTTGTGTGCCTCTTGCCGGCCATATTTTGCTTGTCAAAGTCACGTGTTTTGTATAGGCTAATTGAATTTTGACAAGTTAGTGGAGTCTGCTGAAGGAAATGGAAAGTCTAACTATGTCGCATGGAGATTCAAACTAAATCTATTCCTTCGAATGAAAGGACTGCTTGAAATTGTTACTTGGGAAATACCTCAACCATTGATGACAGACAAAGATTATGCAGTTTGGATCAAGAAGCACATAGAAGCTCAGACAATTATCGGATTAAATGTGTACGATAATATTGCTCTAAAAAATACGACTTGGTCAACATCAACCTGAGCATCAACCCATATGATTGAAAGACTGGAAACATTGTATCGAAAGGAAAGTCAAAAATCTGTTGACAGTGCCGGCCCGAGCCTGCTTTCAGGATGGAGCGAGATCCGACTTTGGCGCCCCTAATTCAAATGTGAATCTTCTGCGCATGGATTTTGACCATTGTTATACCTATATATCTCTATCTATCTTATAAATTGAAATTTGAATACATCCATGTTCGTTGGTAGAAATAAAACCAACTAAGAAGAAACCACTGCGTAATCTTTTGTCTTACTTCAAATGGGAGTGTCTTTAGGAAATTTGCCTTCTTGGTCAGTGATGACGTCAGGGGTTCTTCTTAGTTGGTTCTAACTTCTAACCGTACCTACTCTTTTCCTTTCCAGAGTTGATTTAAAGTAGAATGACAAACAAATGATGGAAGATTCTACGTTTATTTATTCATTATAATATCTACTTTTAAAAGAGATCAGTTATCACCACTTTAATAATTAAGTAGGAAGCTCTCTTGTTTACTAACACGGTTCACATTTTTTGATGAGATCGCAGTCAATAATTAACTTTGGTAATATCACTCATTAACACTCAGGCCCCATTTATTCATCTTCACATAAACATCCTGTTAACTATCTGCAAGATAAACTTACCGACCTATAAATTCTGTGCTATAATCTATGGGTCGGCGAATAACTAGCCGACTAATGGAATTGCAGATAGCGTTTTTATCCGTCAGATTACATTAGGTACCTGACAGTTTGTCAGAAGGTGAATAAGCCGGCTCTCATGAATATAAAAATCCAACCAGCAAAATACAAAATTGTAAGTGATTCGCTGTTTGCGCACTTCTGCATTTGTAAATTTGTTTATAATCCCCTCATATGACAATAGGAATATTCACAAAATAAAAAAAATCCGTTTAACCATCATCAAATTATTAAGCATCGTTTCATAAGTAAATCTACAACATTTTACGAAAATCAGAAAATTCTTTCTATGAGAAAAACGGAGACGAAATATTGATATTCGTTTAAACGCACGAAACGCTGTCTGACGTCACAATGCGTGATGAGCACGCGCAAGTAGATCAGCCTCTTGTCATGTTGCTTTTGCGATTTGATTGATTGATTGATATTAATATTATTGATATTATTATTATGGTTCGCTCTCAATTTAACGAGAGAGTCTGTTTAACGTTTAACATGTATTTTGATATTGCTGCTATCTCCTCCATGTCAATCTCTGTGTTATTAGGGTTTGTTGAAATTAAGGTAGAAAAGGTACTATGGCTAAAATGAAGGAAGGTTTTCAAAAGGCCGATTCACATAATCTGCCAACTGTGGACGTTATCTACTATTTTTTTGTTTATTTCGTTATCTACTATGGTATCAGAATGTTTGGTCAAGTGTCGACTTGAATCAGCTCCAGTCCATTGGTGTAGAAGTAAAACAGACGTTATTAGATGTAGGTATAGTTGCATCTGAACAATGATATATAGTTATTTACCTGTAACAAGGGCGGAAAGTTATACTTTCCCGCACGCAACGGCATTTGCACGACCGACGAGCCAGCGGAATTCGTGCAAGCCGCAAGTGCGGAAAATATACTTTATGCTCGTGTCAGGCCAATTTTTTCTATGAGCGTGTGAAAAACGCGTCTTCGCGCAACGATTTGCGTGCGGAAAGTAGCACATTTTCGCACCTCGTAAAAAAACATGCACGTAGAAAGACAAATCTCGCCAACGCGCCAGCTGATTTTTTGCTCCGTACAGTGGCGTCACAAGCGGTAATCTCGCCGCAGGGGGTCGTTTTGCTAGCCTCGCTAATTTCGTTTTTTTGTTTTCGATTTATCAGAAAAAATAGAGGGTTTCTAGATGTTCTAACGCTTAATACGTGTTTTGTGGACCTAAAACCACCACTTTTTATTACAATTGAAAAATAGTGAACATCCATATTCTGAGCTATATAATTTTCAATGGACAGCAAGGCTAGATCAGAAAGTTTGTCTTCTGCTAGAATTGACTTAAGGTACGTTTTAATTATGTTGAGTTTGACCGGTAAGCTTACTATTAAGCTCCGTTCACCTTTCGCCACAAGAATGGCTACAAAAATACGGAGAGCTGTACAGATATTAGGAAAAGTATATTGCCAATAATTATCCAATGCTAAGTTCTGGAGTACTACTTTTGGGTGACCTTTATCACTCTAAGAACTTCTTGAAAGACATAATTTTTTTTTTTCAGGGCTAGTTTGTTCATCTTTTTTTAAGGTGTCAGGTAATGCAATCTGACGAATAAAAACGCAATCTGCATTCTTATTGGTCCGCGTTGTTCGTCGACCAATAGAATTATAGATCGCTGAATTTATCTTGCAAACAGTTACCAGCAAATTCACCTTGGAAATCAAAAAACCGGGCCTTTAAATGTTCTTAATCCCGAAATATTGTGATTATGATCATGTAGGAGCAAGGCCACGTACGCAACCTCTGCGCGTCATAAGACAACGTCGCGACAGGTTATTCTTGTGGGATTCACATACTAACTACACGCATGTTCGCAAGAAGAATAGCAGATAGCAGAATATCGAAAACCAAGACAGGATTCAAAGCGAAAATATATTTTTCTCTTTTTTTTTTATCACCAAGGACTCCAAGGACCGAATCGGAGGCGCCCCCCGAAGTCTGGCGCCTGGAGCGCTCGCTCAGTTCGCCTTATGGTAGGGCCGGCCCTGTCTGTTGACATAATGCAATAATTTTTTGCGTAAAAATACATTTGTTGAAAATTGTCTGGAAATCGATGGGCTGGTGCAAGAATTGAAAATGAATGGAGAAGATATTAAAGACAGCTGGCTAATGTCTCGAATTTTGAATTGTTCGCCTGAAAAATTTGATAATTTTGATGCAGCCTGGCAGTCAGTGAATGAAAGCGACAAACCACTCATAAATTTGAGGAATCCCTTGCAAAAAGAAGAGCTAAGACTACAAGGGCGGGAATCAGAGACAGTAAGCAATGCACAAAAATTGATAAGTCGAACAAAAACAAGGAAAAGAAAAACTTTGTTAAGAAAAATCAGCAAGATTTCAGTCAAAATAGAAATTCATCGGGTCAGTCAAAGGTAAAATGTTACAAATGTGGTGGGTTTGGACATTTTAAACGTGATTGTCATAACAAACCGTGTCAGGAGTATTTGGATTATTGTGAAAATAAATATCAATGTCATAATTGTCACGAAAAAGGGCATTTTTCGAATGATTGTCTAAAAAAATCAAATTATAAAAGTAACAAAGTGAAATCGTTTGTCTCAGTTGCATTATCATCATCAGTATTGAAAGCGTTGTCAAATCACTATGAATTATGGATCATGGACAGTGGTGAAACACATCATTTGACTGGAAATTTGAAATTGCTATCAAATATACATTCATTGACAACACCAATAGAAACTTTCATCGTCTGGATGACGCATGTGCGAAACCACAGAATACATATCCTCACGGATAGAAGGCAAACTGCCTAATAAAATCTTGGGGACCAATGCGCCCTCACGGCGCGGTGGATGCGATCCGAACTATTTATAATAGAGGTTTCTGTAATCAAATCAGCTTTCAAAATAATTCTCCCAATGTCAATATTTTCAATATTAGATTTGTTCGGACTTCACTTCAGTTCAGAATTGAACTACCACAACCGAAACTACGCTTTCGCGTTTCTTTATATAGGTTTGATATGACCAAATGTACAAGCGCAGTCCAATTTAGAACTGATTTTGAACTGAAGTCCGAACAAACCTTTCTCCTCATTATTGAATATTGACGGATTTTTGTTCCGAGTACAGCAAAAACGGCCAAACTTCTTGTGTTTTGTGTAAAATCTGATTTTTTTTTGAATTTAGGAAACATTTATTTGGATTTAAAATGCACACCAACACCAAGACCAGAGATAAATACTATTGACCAAGACGAATTCTCATTCAGAACTATTTTGACATATTTTTTTAAACATACGTAATAGGTAAACTGCCAAAGTAAACTGTGACATATTTTCTGGTGGCGTTCATTCCGCACCTGTAGTTCTGTTTCACTTCAGCGTCCCCAAGCGGATGCGATCCGAAGCTTTTTTTTAGGCCCCGCCCTCCATTAAGCTTTTTTTTCTATCCGTGAGGATATGTGTTCTGTGTGCGAGACTGTTAAAAGCGACGTCTGTCACTAGACGGGTCAACAAACAAAACATAGACATGTGATTTCGCGTTCAGTATGCGGTGCATTCGCTATGACTTCTTTGGTTGCAAAACGTTTGATAAAATTAACAGAAAGTGATGTGCCAGGTGCTGTGTTACCTAAAACTCCAGTGGAGGCAAATGGGGTCACTAATTTAGGACGTTGGCTGGAATGTAGAGGCTTGCCCAGGGGGTATGGCTATTTCTCCGTAGGGCCATTAGCTTCCACAAAATGTAACATGCATATGTAATACCATTTTTTCACATCTTCAAGTTTGCAATAATCCTCACGTAGACAATGAAACAGCCACAAGCTACACTTATTACACAAAACACAGTCTTTTTGATGAGATGGGTCAGCAGCAAATTGGCCTTTCCTCACACCCAAACAGGGCTTCGGAAAGAAAGGAAAAATTATGGAACTTTTAAAAACATATCACGTTCCCCCAAAACTGCCATAGTTATTGAATTTAAGCCCAAAATTGAAAAAATTAATAACATTGACGTTGCTATTTATAGGTTATGTGACTTTGTTTGTCGACTATCTGCCAAAGTCAGTCATAATGAAATCTTCTATTTCAGTTGAGATTGGAAATTCTACAAAATTAGAAGGTATAGCTTTTGGAGATGTTTTATTTGCATGCAAAGAATGCTGCAAAATTGTTTAGAAGGAAATCAGCAACAGTAGAAAAGTCAGTAATTATCACCAAGAGGACAGGTGGTTTATTTCACATGATGTTTTGTGTAATGGAGGAGTATAGTTTGCCAGCAGTTAGCTTGAAAATTTGGCATGAACGGTTAGCACATCAAAATATTCGACATGTAAAAAATACATTGAAAAATAATGAAATAAGCTGTATTGATGACTGGAAAGATTATGTCTGTGAAGGTTGTATGTATGGGAAACAGCACAAAGTTTCTCATCCAACAAATAATGTCATAGCAAAAGCATTTTTAGACAGAGTACATGTTGATCTTGGAGAAATGAATGTTCGTTCTCTCGGTGGTGCAGAGTATTTTCTAATTTTTAAAGATGAATATAGTCATTTTCGAACTATTTACTTCTTGAAAAACAAATCTGAGGCAGTAGAAAAATTTAATATCTATTTAAACAATCAATTTGGTCGTAAAGTGAAAGTATTGATGTCAGATAATGGTAAGGAAATTAAAAATGTAAGAAGCAGACATTTTTGAATAGCTTGGAATATTTCATGAGCGATCAGCAGCTTATACACCACAACAAAATGGCATAATTGAAAGACAAGATTTATGGGCAGAAGCATTGAATTATTCAGTATTTTCATTTAATCAAACTGGTAATAGCAGTATTGGTGGAAAACCTGCAGCGGAATTGTGGTTTGGTCCATCGTATCAGTCTGAAAGCAATAAAAATTTTTGGTTGTGAATGTTACATGATGTTACAGGATCATCAGCGTCAGAAAATGGTTAAAAAAAGCAAGAAAGAAATTTTTGTCGGATATGATATTGAAGAGTATACATATATGTTCCGAATGAATGCAAAGTAGAAGTGTCATGCAAGTGGCAAAGATTGGTCCAGAAAGTGTTTATACAGAAATAAATTGCAAATCGACTGAACAAATTGAACAAAAGACTGGAAATGAGTCGGAAATAGTGACAGGGCAAATGTCAGAGACAGAGGAGGAAGTACAAGGACAGGAGGAGGATGTTGAAAGTAATGAAAGTGATCAAGTAGAATCGACAGATGAAGATGATATAGATTTACCAAGATATGGACTAAGAAATCGTTAGAAGATTAAATCTCATTCAACATATAAAGACTTATATTGATTTGAGAAGTTGAAGATATATCAGGGAAAAATGCATTGAAAGATCCTCGTTGGAAGAAAGCAATGCAAGAAGAGTTTAGTTCATTGCAAGATATGAAGACATGGGAATTAGTGAAATTGCCGGAAAATCGAAAACAGTTAACATGCAAATGGATATTATGAGAAAGAGCAGATGGCACGTCTGGTTGCCCGTGGTTTTAACCAACAGCATGGGATAGATTATAACGAAATGTTTGCACCTGTGGCTCGACATGCAAGTATTAGATTATTGTTGAGTCATGCAGTGAGAAAGAATAAAAATATTTTGGTGTAAATACAGCTTTTCTGAATGAAGCCTTATCTGAAGAAATTTACATGTGACAGCCAGAATGTTTTGTTGATAAGTCTAGTAAAGTTTGTTTCCTGATACGGTTTGAAGCAAGCATCGTAAGATTGGAACAAAAAATTTACTAAAATCTTGGAAAAACTGGGATTCATAGACACAGATGATGACCCATGTATTTTTTACAACGAAGAGAAGACAGTGATAATTCGAATATTTGTGGATGACGGAATAACAAAAACTCCAGTTGGATTGAGCAGAGAATTTGAAATGAAGACCTCAATTCACAGAAGATGGAAAACTATTTTATCTTGGAATGGAAAATGAATTGATGCAGAAAGGAATATCAGTCGCACAGCAGAAATACACTCGAAAAATATTGGCACGTTCTGGATTTGAAGATGCACGTCCAGTTTCGACATCTATGGAACCTGGAATGCAGACAGAAAAGAAAATAAATGACAAAATCTTGAAAGACAAACCGTATAGAGAGGCTATAGGTTGTTTGTTATACTTGTCAACGATTTCGAGACCATATTAGTTTCCCTGTGAATTATTCAAGTAGAAGAGTCAAGCCATATGTTAGTGATTGGAAAATGTTCGAACGAATTTTTCGATATCTAAGAGGAACGGAACATCTTGGCATATTTTTTAATGGCTTGAAAGCATATACAGATTCAGACTATGGAGGAACAGAAGCTG
The DNA here is from genome assembly GCA_917834065.1 of Ceutorhynchus assimilis. Taxonomy (NCBI): domain Eukaryota; kingdom Metazoa; phylum Arthropoda; class Insecta; order Coleoptera; family Curculionidae; genus Ceutorhynchus; species Ceutorhynchus assimilis. Next base: position 14,767,194 of record OU892287.1, read on the forward strand.
ATATGGTATCTACTAGTGGTATACTAATTGAATTTGGTGGTGCGATCATTTGGATTACTCAAAAGCAGTCAATAACTTCAACATCATCAGCAGAGGCTGAATATCGTGCAGCTACAAGTAGAATTCAAGAAGTCTGTTGGATTCGTCGAATAATTATAGAACTTGGAATGTAAGAGATGACTGAGCCGACTGATTTGCTTCTTGATAATAAATCAGCAATTCATATGATGGAAAATGCACAAGAAAGGAAAGTCACAAAAGAAAAAAAAACACATTGAGATTCGTCGCAAGTTCATAAATCAGCATGTTGAGAAGACTGTAAGCTTAGTTTATCTGAATACAAAAGAACAAGGTGCTGATATATTTACAAAGGCATTGGACAAGAAAGTCTTCGAAAATTTACGTCGGAAACTGTTAAAGGAGGAGTGTTGGAGAATTTAATCAGTACGATTGTCAGTCAGTCAAATTTTTATTTTTATTTTTTCTCCTTACATTTTGTAATTTTTCATTGAAGCAAAGCATTTTCTGAAGTGTTGACGGGTACACTATAAATAAATAATTCCAATAATAATACATATTGGTTATTAGACAGTACAGAGTTGAATTTTTGCCTCAGACCAGCTTACTTCCGCTTCTAAAATCGAATCTTGTCCGTGAAACATTTGAATAGTGAAGAGGTCGCGAAAAGTATCATCAGTTGGCGGTCGCGAACCGAGAAGTTTAAAGAAAATGCAAAACGGTTAAACTACATTATGGGCGTGCTTTTTATTTTATTAGAATAATTCAATGAAAATAAGGAGAAATTGTAAGTACATGTAGGTAATTTATCCTTTTATTGCAATTTATTTGACTTTAACTGAAATTGACTATTGAATATTTTATTTGCTATAAGTATAGATATACAGGGTTTGGAGACAGGAAATTCAAGTGAAATCGAGAAAAGACAAGTAGAAAAATTGTTTTTCATTTCCAGGCTTTGTGTTTTTCTTTGTTTAGAAAAGTTTGCAGAAAACAAAAGGTATTCAGAATACTTAGACTAAAATTGAGGAAATTCAATAAAAGTCTCCGGGCATTTTCAGTATGCCAGCCTCTGGAAGGATTGCTTTGCAAAAATTTCTGGGTTTTCGAAGAAGTTCAGGTTATTTTGGAAAATTTGGGGGCTGCTTATAATTCTACATGTAATATATAATAATTTAAAAACATAATACCTAGTGATTGATTCATATATATTTTTTCAAATATATGTATTTTTTTTTCTTTTCCAAAAACATTAAATAGAAGTCACTAAAGCTTCGGCATTGTCAAGAAGCTTTCAACAAGGGTCTATGCATTATCGAAAGAGGCGTAAAAGTTTTATTTCCAGACTAAGCGGCTTTGTTCTCTTGTTCATTTTTGATTTTATCTTTTTTTTTTGTGCTCCCTATGAAAATATGATATGACAAGTATAAATAAAAAGAATTTGGGTTGCGTCTAGACAATTTATGTGTTTATTTACCTCGAGTACTAAATACTCTCTTCAAAACCCCAAATAAAAATCTGCCATTCATACATCATGGAATTGTGTATTTTGCAGCAGAGGTGTATGGAAAGGATCGTAAAATGGAAATTTTGGGTTTATGTCCTTATGGTGGATCATTGTTATAAATTATACAAGAGCACTCTAAGAGGCTTTGGAGTTTCCTTGTTTTAATGGTTCAGATCGTTAAGCTTATAATGACTAATGTAAATACACTGGTTAAAAAATTACTTCAATGTTTTAAAATATAAAATGTCCCTCTTTTATTTTCTAAAATTTTGCGCCAACCCTGAAATATTAATGTCATCCAAAGCAAAAGCTCTGGCGTAGAAGTTTGTATAGGTCTAGCGGGTCCAATATATCTACTGATACAGGAAAATGTTTTCTAAAGCTGGATTTTTATAGTTTTTCTCCGTAACCTACTTTATTTTTATGTTTTTTTTTTCTTTACTTGAGTAAAAACATTTTACAGTTTAAGCTGCAGAAAATTTGTCTATAAAACTTTTTACTACTTGCATTTCAATTGAATTCAAACATTTTTTAGTACCGCTCCTAGTTTTAATACAAACATTATTGATAATAGCTTTATAAAACTCATTATTGTTTAAAATGTCAGGAGGGCGCTAAACATAAAACGATAAAACCCAATTTATTTTCGCAAGGCTTGCGTAATGAAAAAGCTTTTCATGTCGGGCACTTAATTTCCAAATAACATTGTAAACACAAAGCGACTATAGTAGATGCAATTTCTGTATGGCCGAAATAAAGAATATTTTAATATCGAAACAATGTGCGCCGTCAAATATTCGGACACATGAAGCTGAAAAATATGCAAAGTTGCAAATTTTTTTAATATTATTCCTTTTTTTATTTTCCGCGAATGATGCAATCGATTACAATGTCGAGCTATGAGTGCAATTATGGAAATACTGACAGAAAATTTTATGAAATAAAATAGAAAAGATTTCGTTTTAAAATAGGATAAAATGCAATGAATATTGCGGGAGAAAATTGAAGGGCGAATAAGTATAGATAGAAGACGATATTGATTCAATTATTGCTCCACAAAAACTCTTAGCATTCTCCTCTAAGTACACATTTCAAATGCGTCTATGCGGTTGTGAGTTTCAGAGTCATACAAAAATATGAAAAAAACAAGAGACCGGACAAGCGACATTTTGGTGGCTTTCGTAATATGATTGTCACGCCATAATTTAGTTAGTCTTGTCATGGCTGACCGTGCTTGTTAAATGCGCCGACGGATTTCAACCTCGCAGCCACTTGAATTATTGTCGATTAAAGAATCGAGGTACGTAATACTCTGGACTACCTGACAACAATGATGTTAGTTCAAGATGATTGTCATGTTCCCTATCAACGATCATGACCTTGGGCTTATTGGTAGTTGATACTGAGACCACATGCTGCACTATGTTGTTCTAAGATGTTGAGTCAGGTTGACAACAATTCACCCTGAGAAGAAGCAGTAAGAGTAGTATCGTCGGCAAACCTTAAATTAGATATCTTCGACTGAGAGTTATCACCGTGCCCACCGTCCAGTAGCAGTCTCATCACAAATTCGGAATAGATGTTAAACCAAATCGGCGATAACACACATCCCTGACTAACTCCTTTTCTTGTATTCTGGTCAATTCTTACTGGAGCTGTGTTGGACTCATAGACCTGTTATATGACAAATATCAGGCGGTGAGAAACTGCCATGGGGAAAAGAGTTTCCCATAGTTTAGGCCACTTGACGTTGTCAAATGCCTTAGAATATTCCACAAAGCAGATATAGACTGCTCTCTGGCGTTCTCAATAATCTGTCTCATGTTCATGATTTGTTCGCGCGTATCACTTTCCTTTACGAAACCTGCCTGCTCTGGAGATATTTGCCAGTCCACAAAACCCTCCAAACAAGACCGCATAATATACAGCATAACCTTGCTTGAATGAGAGATCAATGAAAGTAGACGATAATTGTCTGGTTTTACCGGAGATCGCTTTTTATAAAGTGGGACAAAGATTAAAGTGCTGCCATTCGTCTGGCTAGACACTTTCTGGCAAATACTATGTAAAAAATGTAAGCCGTTATCCAAGTACTTCAGAGTTTCAGCAGAAAGGGCATCAATACTTTACAGTTTCCTAACGGCATGTTCCACTTCCGAAAAAAGAATATCCGGCTCACGTTCGTAACTGAACAAAGGGGCTTGAATGTAAACGTCGCAGTCAAGGTTTTCACAATATGTACGCCACACCTCAATGACCTTGTCCAAGCTGGTGATGAGATATCTATCGGCGTTTTCAACTGATCAAGTTTAGGGTTTAAAGTCCCGACAGAGACATTTTATCTTTAGGAACATCTCTCTTGGATGGCCTGTATTAGTGTGCATGGGCCTGTATCTCCCTGCATAATTCCCGAAGAGAGGGATTGTTATATTGACCGCAGCTGGATTTCACGTGTTTATTTTCTATTCCGATCGTTCTTTGCATCAGAATCCAGACCTGAGATCTTAAGCTCTCTACATGCCTCAATGACGGATAATGTATGGCTGTTTGGGTTGTGTAAGAAAATTTTTGAATGTCAACCACATATTTTTAGGATATATTCATCCGTTATCGAGGCACTCCAAAGTAGTAGAGATAATATTAGCCGAAAAGGGGCAGGGTCTCTGTTTAAAGATTTCTCTTGGACGTAGACATATCTTCAGCTCAAGCTGAAGCTCATAAAGAAGGATTTGATGGTCTGAGCCACAGTCGGATCCTGGTAGAGTTTCACAAACATAACATTAATAGATGACCTTAATTGTGTTCCAACCAAAACGTCATCGATTTGATTGCGATATTGTCCGCCTGGTGAGACCCAGATGTGTGTAATGAAGTTAATAAAATTTTACCGTGTTTCCGTATTCGGCTGACTACAATCTCCGTTATTTATTTAAAACTGCTTGATAAAATAACGCGAATCCATTAAATCTATTCTCCTAATAAATGATACGAGTTTTTTGCGATCAACTGATGACGCTCCAGTCACTGGGCTTCGGTACAATTTCGCGCGATGTGCGCCGTGCTATTACTTCTCTCACTAGCAGTTCCTACTACCGACGCGCTTCCCTCGCCGGGATTTCTCTCGAGTGGGATGCTTATATACTGCGACGTACCTGGATTGAATGGGGTTATGTGATGTGAACACGTACACGGTGACCCTATTCTTTCCATGACGGACATGAGGGGCAATGTGATTGGAACACGTTACACGGTGGCGCTCCCGCTCTCTGTCCTTACGTATCAGTATAGCAAGTACTCATCACTATATGTGGATTATTTGCTCCCACACAATCTGAATGAGGGAGATGCTTATAAATTGAAACGTTCCTGGCTTGAATGAGGTTATGTAGTTGGAACACGTACACGGTGACTATTTTTTCCATGACGGACACGAGGGGGCCATGTGATTGAAACACGTTACACGGTAGTGATCTGTGTCCTTACGTATCAGTGTAGCATGTGCTCATCGCTCTTTCCAGATTATTAACAATCCAGATTAATTAACCAAGCCGGCGCTGAAGGGACGCTTCTCATTTACGTAAATCACCCGCCAGTACTCGTTTGCACGCACTTTCCCACTCCCTCTCTCTCTCGCACTCGCTTTAGTTTTCAATCACGCTACCTCTTATTTACATTCATCCTTTTGGTCCTGTTATTTACTTTTGGGAAATAATAAAACACTAAATTGATGGTTTGATAGTGTGTTTCATTTTGGAAAATGCGCATAGACCTCTGGTTTTTCCATCTCCACTGTTTTAAAGCTACCGAGTGCACGTGGGTCCTTAACCACTATAATCCTAAGGGTGGCGCCCGAGTTTTCCGAAAACTCTGAACCGACCTCTTTCTCACCGGAAAACCAAAGTAGCGCTACAAATTTGGCGCCCGAGCAGGGATGCGTGGGGTGGCTCTCCATAGAGTGTGTTGCAGATCGATACCGTCGACCGTCACTCGACCTACTCCAGCACATACTTCCACCACTGAGCGCAGGCACTCTAACCGACACACGTCTCCGAGGGCGGTTAGCCATGCATTCGTAGGGGTGCAGTGCTGCATGCACTTCCGTTCCTAGCGTTCTTGCCGTTTATGTGGCTGCCCCTAAGGCCAGCAGAGCTACCACCAGTACCATTTGACCGATTAGCTGGTGAGGTACCAGCGGGAGCCAGAGAAACCACCAGTCACGACAGACTCCTACCACTACGCCGCTGACAGAACGAGCCATCACGATCCAGACAGAACGAGCCATCACGATCCAGTTTTGGCTGGTAGAATACCAGGACCGTAAGATTTGTTTAGTTACTTTATTTTTCTTTTCTTTTCTTTTCTCTTTTCTGTATTAGAGAAGTAAGTTTTTTTAATTTTATATAAAATATTTAGGCGTAAATATTTTTTCCGTAGAGGAGAGGGTGTGTAACGAAGTTACTAAAGTTTTACCGTGTTTTCGTATTTGGCTGACTACAATCTCCGTTCTTCCTTCAAAACTGCTTCATAAAATAACGCGAATTCCTTAAAGCTATTCTCCTAATAAATGGTCTAAGTAAAATAGGCTTTTTCGAGGGTTCTTGTTTTTCGCGATCAGCTGATGCCGCTCCAGTCACCGGGCTTCGGTACAGTTTCGCGCGACGTGTGCCGCACTATTACTTCTCCCACTAGTTGTTCCTACTACCGACGCGTTCCCCCCGCCGGGATTTGTCTGTAAAACTAGCGAACACGGCCAAGAACAGTAATTCCGTCCACCGCCACAGACCTGACCAGCAGCCACCTAGCCCGGACAGAGGTAAGCTGCTAATACCGTTTCCGAACCGATAGCGCCGACCCGACCGTTACCGAGTCCTATCCAGGTGAGTGAGCTGCTTATATACTGCGACGTACCTGGATTGAATGGGGTTATGTGATTGGAACACGTACACGGTGACTTTATTCTTTCCATGACGGACACGAGGGGGCCATGTGATTGGAACACGTTACACGGTGGCGCTCTCTGTCTTTACGGATCAGTATAGCAAGTGCTCATGGCTCTATCTGGATTATTCGCCCCCACACAAACTGGATGAGGGAGGTGCTTATACATTGCGACGTACCTGGATTGAATGGGGTTATGTGATTGGAACACGTACACGGTGACTCTATTCATTCCATGACGGACACGAGAGGGCCATGTGATTGGAACACGTTACACGCTGGCGCTCTCTGTCCTTACGTATCAGTGTAGCAAGTGCTCATCGCTCTATCCAGATTATTAACAACCCAGATTAGTGTGTTTCATTTTGGAAAATGCGCATAGACCTCTGGTTTTTCCGTCTTCACTGTGTGCACGTGGGCCCTTAACCACTATAATCCTAAGGGTGGCGCCCAAGTTTTCCGAAATCCCCGAACCGACCGCTTTCGTACCGGAAAACCAAAGTAGCGCTACATGTGTCCTAAGATTTTCATCTTCTAATGTTTGACCAACTGTAGCGATAAAATCTCCAAGAAACATTTCGCGATTTGATAGAGATTCAAGTGTCTACTCAAGGTCGTTATAAGATGATTCCACAGTGTCGTCATCCGAGTTGGAAGTAGGTGCATAGTCCAGTACAATATTGATCGGTGTAGGGGTCGCATTGATTCTTAGCGTGATTATCCTGTCACTGACACACTTGTAGCCGAGAATAGTACTAACGTGGGCTCTCGCCACCCAAAATACAAAAAAAATTGATCATAAACATTTTTTTATTATTTGTTGAATTGACAGTTTGTCATCGGCCCTCCTTTTCTAATCAATGAAAGTGACAAGGGTCTTTCTGGATTTTTTTTTATCAAGTTGGCCATGGATTGATACATGCATAATTATTTGACCAATACTTCATTGTTAAATTTGACAGAAGTGACCACTGACAATCAACTTCAAGAGCCGGGAATAGACAAATATTGATTGAAAAGTAATCTTTATTATTTGTTGAATTGACAGTTTGTCATCGGCCCCCCTTTTTTAATCAATGAGAGTGACAAGGGACTTTCTGGAAAAATATGTTATCAAATTGGCCATGGATTGACACATGCACCATTGAGGCTTTCGTTGGAATTGCCGAACGAACTTATCACAGCTAGAAGTCAAGTGTCCTGCATCCCTATAATGAGTCTAAGACAAACCAGAGATCGCAATATTACTTCTTGTAAGCTCTTTTTCAAGATTATTGTGTTTACCAGTCGCTTGAAGACCTCTGACCTCTGACGTTCCAAGTGTCATCAGTAAAGTCAGTTCATAAAGTCTATAGACTTTTTCGAGTGCATGATCTGAGATTTTGGACGCTGATCGGCCAAAATTAAGGGTCGACTTGGGCGACCAGCGATCAATTTGAACGATTAACCCAAGGTCATAGTGAGGCCCCAAAATCTAGCCAATCTGCGTCCAAAATCTCAGATCAAACACTCGAAAAAGTCTATAGACTTTATGAGCGAACTATAGTTAGTTTCTAACAAAAATCCTGATAATGGTACTTCTTGTGCCCGGTCACCAATTTCACACTGACTCCCTCAGACGAGAAACGTCGAAATTTGAGACACAATCGAAAGCAATGTAATGGGTTTTCTGGATGAAATTAAATTTTCACCGGATTTGAATAAGATCTAGTTGAGGGAGCTGCTTGGGAAACATATTATTGACTCTAAGATATTGGACACTGGTGTGGAAAGAATAGAGGAACAACTAGTTGCTTCGACAATTAACACAGCTCTTCGTGCCAGAGGGGAGGAAGTATAGTTTATAAGCACTTAAAAATAGAAAACCCAGCACCTGCAGCAGATGCTCAAAGAGAACAAGATAAGTCTAAAGATGAAAATTTATTGCCAGGAGATTTGGAAGCTGTATCATCAAATTCATCAAGTGATCATCCATCACGTAATAGATTTGAGATAAATAAAGAATCTACAGAGATAGAGGTAAGTCCGAAACTTGCATCATCACGTAAAGCTGAGAGTCCTGATGATACTGAAAATATTATGTCAAGTGAAGTAGAGTGTATAAGTTTAGATGGACATTTCTGAAGTTACAAATATATTACAGATGAGTGATGACGCAAATATCAATGCTGAGAAAGAAGGTAAAGAGAAAAATGACAAGGAAGTCCCACTCTAAAACATCCAATGATAAACACAAAGGTATTTTAGAAAGAAAGGATGATAAGAAGGACAAAAGCAAAAGCCATCGTCTTCACCAATCTGGAAAAGCAGATAATAAAAATAACTCAGTTGGGAAACACGTTTCTCAAAAGAAAGACAGAAAGACAGGAAACATCTGAAAATATCCAGTCTTTCAAAAAGGATGGCAAGGAACGTGACAACAACATAGATAAGGTTGACCAAAAACCGAAGAAAATAGAGACAAATCAGATAGCAGAAGTGAAGAAGTTGATAAACCGAAAGAAAAATCAGATAAAGAGAGACCACAGAGAGAAAAGTCAATCAAAGATAGGAGAAAATGTGATAAAACAAAAGACTAATAGAAAAATTGACACAAAAAGAAACACATTATAAATCAAAATCAATAGACAAAGATCCGCAAGATATAGCAGGAAGCAAGCTTTATTAAGCATAAAAGCGTTTTTATTCTCATCAAATTTCACCGATGGTTCCACCATTCTATGTCGGTCATTGCCATTTTCCATTCACTAAACAAAGATAAGTAGCTAACTCATCGGTGAAGACATCGATTCGAATAAATACGAGGGGGCCAGTGGGGGCCGATTGCCAGTCGGAGAGAGAAGCCTTTCCGAGAGATCTTTAATCTTCCATTAGCTTCCTGCATCCTCATGCCGTTGACCAGATATCGATTCATCCTCATTTAGGGACAATTTTTCATACCATGACTCTTATTAACTCCTCCACTCGAAGCTGTTAGTTGACAAAACGGTACTGCTTATACCGGCAGAATTTCGGTTCCTTTTAGTCGCCTTTTACGACACGCAGGATATACGTTGGAATATTTATATTCTAATCCGCTCTCAGACAGCGCACGCAAAGAGGTTAATATTGTTATAGATCAACTCTAGCCAATTCCGGAAGCAACGATGCGGTATAAGACAGAGTCGGCCACCGAGGAAAAGTCAGTATCTCAAGAATTACTTAATTATCGCGAGTCACTAGTAAGACAGTGGGTTGTGATTGTTTTGTTGCTAGTTAAGCTTAATTATTAATACGAAGTTTTGTTTCGTCGTGAATAAAGGAAAATTTACTTTGAAGAAAATTACATTTATCTTTGCTTACGTAACAATCTATTTTATTTATTCAAAATCTCATTCCTAATCCCAAACATTCCTAAAGGCTTTTTCTGGCACGGGAGATCTTTAGCACCGGTTTCACTTATACTTCACTTCCCGTAAGAGGCACTTGTGTGAGTTTTAGCCACTAGTAGGAGACACTTAAATATTTCGGGCAAAGTGTCTTCGAACAATCCATTTCATGCTTAGTAACACCTTCTAATAGCAAGAGTTTCCTGAGAGATAAGTGAAAAGCCTATATAAGGCCTTTTTTTAAATTTATTCATTAAGGTTTATTTATAAGATCTTCAGAAGAAGAAGGCATTCAAGAAAATATCTAATGCCAGGTATATCAAAAGTGTTTCAGAACATTCAAAAATAAATTTGTCTTTTTCCGCACTTGTTTCCTAATATGTTAAAAGTAACTTTTTCACAACCCCTGACATTTCAACGAAAAAAAACATTTAATTTGATTGTGATCCGTCCGATGCCATCCCTACGATAAATTTCACTCAAATATGGCAAAGACAGGACACTATCAATCATTGAAAACGAGCGGTCTGAGCTTCAACAGATGCTCCTAGTTTAGCTTTATTTTTATTTTTACTGCTGTTTGCTTCGTATCGGATAACGTTATAAAATTTTATTCGGGATGACCCTTAAAGGAACGAATTTAATGTTGATCCCTCCGGCATTTTACTGGAAACATTTTTGCTGAAAAAGAAAAAAATGAATATTTATCAAACAAATCAGTCATAAGCGAACGCATCCATATTCAGCTACAGCATCCATAAGTCAATAAATCCATTGACCTGTTTAAAAAATAACCTTTTATCAAACGTGGCGCATCGATTTTTTATCAGTAAAACTGCCAGGCTTGGGGTAATTTGAATGATTTACGGAAAAATATACTTCACCTATCGAGAGCTATGGCGACCAAATGCAAAATTGATGCTGTACAACACAGCACGTCGCTGGAAGTCCACATATCGCATAGTTCTGGCCCCAGGGACCATTCTTGGTTGACTTCTTGCACAGCGCTCAGCGGCATAACTAAACAGGCGACTAGAAGGTCAGCTACGGCAAGTGAGAGTATCAGATAGTTGGCGACGCTTTGGAGGTTTCTTTCTAGGAGGATCGCTGCTATCACAAATACATTGCCTGGAAGAAAATAATAAAAATCAGTTACAGAATATAAATGAAAATTATCTAAGCATCAACTACTAATAGCTCGTACAATGATTTTGTAGTGATACCGGCGAGGTCGTTACTTGGTTTGCTTTTTGAGACTGTTTTTCTGATTTGGCCTGCTTTTCGCTTAGATATGTTGTACTGATGAGAGCTAACAATCACAAAATCAGTATGCAATTAGTGCAGCATCTGATGAATGAAACATTTTGTAGAGAGAGAAATATCTGGATTTATAGCGGCTTTTGATTTGACTGAAAAATCACCCAGCGATTCAAAATCCGCTAATAATATCAAAATTACTTCTAACTATAAAATATTAACGGCGCTTGATTGCCTAAAAAAAAATTATTGTTCCATTCAAGAGTGGGTGTTTATCAACATTTGGACTATTAACGGAGCTTGATTGTATTTAAAAAAATCATCCAGCAAATCAAGAGAAAAAAGAATCTAAAACTATTCACAAATAACATATCAAGCCTTGCTGCCAATTACCAAAATCCTATTATAGCTAGCGACTTTAACCTGCAGTGGCGGCTCGTCAGAGGAGGCAGGGGAGGCTAAGCCTCCCCCAAAAAATTGAAAATTCTCAGTTTTTTATTCCTAATTTCTAATTAAAATATTAATTCACAAATTACACTTTCCAAATTTCGATATTTCAATGTAATTTAGAAAAATTTGACAACATTATTTCAATCAATCCCGCGCCTCCATCACGACAAAAAATCTGTGAATCTGGGATACTCAGTAATACGAGCCCGAAGGGCTAAAATTATACGTGAGCTTAAAGGGGCGGAGTAATATGCGAGCCCGAAGGGCCGAAATTATACGCGAGCCCGAAGGGCAGGAGTTATACGAAAGCCCGAAGGGCCGGAGTTATACGCGAGCCCGAAGGGCTAGAGTTATTTTAATCACGGGGGCCCCCAGTCTATAATTCTATTGGTCAGCGGATAATTTGGAGCCAATCAAAAATCGGAAATATTCAAAATAAAATCATTAACATTCCTGAAAAATATTTCCTTTAAAATTCCCAAATATTTTTTGGAATCCCCAAAAGTCTCAGAATTTCATAATTTAGTGGAATTTCCAGGAATTTCGGAAGAATAATTATGTTATTCTGAAAAAGGAATTGGATGTGAAATTTTTGCGAAGTTTCCATAGAATTCACATTAAATTTCAATTCATCTCGAATTATTTGAAATTTCAGTGAAATTCAGATCGAATTACACGAAATCCTAAATGAATTACATGGAGGAATTTTAAACAATTATATGAAATTACACCGAAATTCCCAACATGAAATTTCAATTCTTACTGAATTTAAGTAATGCCGAAGAATTTCCAACTAAAAACATGGAATTTCGGTGATATTCCGAAAAATTCCCATGTAACGACATAAAATTTTAATATATTTCGGTGAATTTTTAAGAAATTACTTGAAGCTTCATTAATATTCCCAGAAATTCCTAACAAAAGAGAATTTCAGTGAAATTCCGAAAAATTCTTATGAAAATAAATTAAATTTTGAAAAATTCCTTGAAGTTTCATTGGACTTTCGTGAAATTTTTGGCTATGAACGTAGATATTCTCATAAAATTTTAGTAAATTCCGAGGAATTTTTAAGAAATTATATAAAATGTCAATGAAATTCTGAAGAATTTTTGTGGAATTCCAGGATTTCAGTGCTAAAATTTTGGAGAATTTTAGTAAAGTTAAAAAAAACAATATGGAATTTTGAAATTGAAATTTTAGTGGAATTCCGAGGAATTTCATGAAATCCTATACTGTAATTCCGAAAAAAAATAGTCCAAGAATTCCATAAAATCTTTGAAATGTTAAGGTTATGGAATTACTTAAAATTTTCGCGGAATTCCCATGGAATAACCTAAAATTTTAGTGAAATTCCAAAGAATTTTGATGAAATCTTCGAGAGGTTAATCACTACCCGAAATCGTGTCACAAATTTGTTCGAAATCCACGAAATCACTCCGAAATCCCTCCGGAATCTTTCAGAAAATCTTTTCGTAAACCCAAAAATTCCTCGTAATTGGCTCAAAATTCATAAATCGGCCAACGCGGCCGTTTTTCAGTTTATACTAATACACTTTTGAATACACTTATAAGATAAGTAACAGTCTGAACTCAAATTAAAGTCTTTGCGAAATCACCTGAAATTCTCCAAAATCCTTCGAATTTACCCCAAAATTCTTCGAAATCACCCGAAATCCCTTAAAATCGCTCTAAGGAGCTGATTCTGTAACTTGTCGTTACTTGACGACATCGTTGTGGTAACGACTTTGATGTGAACGATATTTTCGGAAATCGTATTCCGTAACCGAATCGTTACGTTCAACTTAGTGACAAATCGTAACGACAAATATCGTGTGATTTTACGAAGGTTAGTAGTGCTGATTTAGCATAAGCTAACTTCATTTAGTTGTAACTATCAGTTTTCGGTCAGTAGGTATTTGCTGCTCTTTTAAGATTAGTTTTTAGATATTATTACTACCTAACTGCGCAAAATTATTATAAATTAAATTAGGAATTATTATAATGGGTACCGAAGGTGAGAAAGGTAAAGGTAGATCGGCTAGAACAACTCGGGATCAATATCAAATGTATCTTGACGAACTAGGCACAAACAAATGTTTCCGCGAGTATAAATTCGATGGTTCCGAACCTGATCTGATTCAAAATACTTGGGGTAAACTGACTGAGAAATTAAATTCTTTGGGGGATCCTATCAGGACTGTAGCGGGATGGAAAAGGGTAAGTTATCTGCCTTATCCTGTCCAAGTCGCATTACCTTTTTTAAATGAAAATAATGGTGGATTCAAGATTTTCAGCGATTGGAAAAGTCAAACCAGAGCGAAGGCACGAAAATATCATTTCTGATCTCATGTTCCCTATTCAATAGCTAAGCATCGTCAATTTCATTTTGATCAAGATGCTCATCATCATTGTTCTCCTGTATAATGATATCTTCAGGAACCAATGTATTTCTGTCCCTTATAATGTTGTGTAGAATCGCACAGGCATAAACTATTCGTGCAACGAAAGCTGGATGATAATGAAGAACTCTATCAGGATGTAGGCACCTCCAGACCCCCTTCAATTCTACCTTCAGGTGCAGCGCGGACGATGGGAGTTAAAAAATAGGACAAAAGCGGGTATCCTGAGTCTCCAAGTAAATATAATCCATGGTTGCCATGAAGAAATCTCTGATGCATAAATCTTCTTGGATTACTCATCCTCCAAATAGCTGCGTCGTGAACGCCCCTGGAAACTGAGCATTTATGGCCAATATTTTACAATTAGAATCGCAAATTATTTGACAGTTTATACTGTAAAAGTTCTTCCGATTTATGGATACGTTCAGTGGATATCCAAGGTCTTCACCACTTGGTGAAACTATTTTTATGTGGGAACAATCAATACACCCGATGATGCCACGAACATGAAACTTGCGATAGTATCCATTTGTAATTTCTGCTATCTGTTGAACATTTTGGGGAAATTGGATGTATGTGTTAGCCATATGGTTAACCATAGCATTAATCACTTCATGCAAGTACCGGCTAACGTTAGCCTGCGATGATCCGTTGAACGTGTCTTCACTCACAGATTTTTGCTAGCTGCCATGAGCTAAGAAGTGAAGCGCTACGAAAAATCTAACTACAGGTGGTGTTTTGGTGTTTCTCACTCCAATATCAAGGTGCGGCAATATTTCCTGAAAATAGTCATTAGCCGCCTCAACAATAAGCCGGTACATCCTCCTAAAAACGTTCTCGGGCAATTCAAAAGGATTACTATTATCTATCAACCGGTGGAACGTATTTCTTCTTTGCTCTCTGAAATTTCGTATGGTTTTGACGAACCTTTTTTGTAATTCATCCAACATGCGATCTAACAAGTCGTTCATTGTCGATATTTTATATTATTTCACACTTTATTGTATTGAATGATCACTCACAATAAAAAAAAACTCTGAACGACTGCCTGAGAGTTGCCGCTAACAAACGATGAAAACTGTCACTTCTCAACGACTGTCGTTCGCTACAGAATAAGTAAAGTCGTTCAGTAACGATTATCGTTGGATACTGAATACTAATGTCGTTCAGTAACGATTGTCGCTCACTAACGACGTCGTTATGAGTTACAGAATCAGCCCCTAAATCTGAAATCTTGTCACAGTGAAGAATCCTTCGAAATCTTTCCGAAATCCTATTTTTTTACTGGAAAAATTTGAAATTTTGGGAAAATGAGCCTTTAAACTTTTTTCTCACATGCAAAAAGTTTCAAAATTGTTTCTTTACTAGCTTTTCAGGAAAACTTTAAAATGTGTGAGACTGTATTTTCAATTAATTCATTTATTGGAGGTTGATTTCCAAGATTCTTCATGTTGTCATTTTCTACTAGAAAAATTTGAAATTTTGGGAAAATAAGCTTCTGACTTTCCTCTATACATGCAAAAAGTTTCAAAATTTTCTCTCAATTAGTTTTCCAGGAAAACTTTGAATTGCGTGAGACTGTATTAACAATTATTTCAGCTTTTGTAAGTTGATTTCCAAGATTCCTTATGTTGCTATTTCCCAATGGAAAAATTTGAAATTATGGGAAAATGAGTCTCTAACTTTCCTCTTCACATGCAACAAGTTTTAAATTTTTCCGTTCACTAGTTTTCCAAGAAAATGTTGAAATGTGTGAGACTGTATTTTCAAATAATTCAGTTATTGTAGGTTAATTTCCATGTTGTTATTTTTCACTAGAAAAATTTGAAATTTTGGGAAAATCAGCGTTTAACCTTTCTCCTCACATGCAAAAAGTTTCAAATTTTTGCCTTTACTAGTTTTCGAGGAAAACTTTGAAAGTGTGAGACTGTATTTTCCAAGAAACAAACCACTTTGGAATTTTTTGTTAAAAACTTGAGGAATTTATAGGAAATTTGGAAAAATTTATGGAGAATTTGGAGGATTGTGTTTGATGTTGGACAAATCCAAGGAATAGTCGTAGAATTACACCTACATGGAATTCCTCAAAATCTTATTGTGGAATTCCAGTGAAATTATATCAAAACCGAAAAATTCCCTTGGAATTAAACAGAATTTTCCGTGAAATTTCCATGGAACCACGAAAAATTCCGAAAACTTGAATTAAATTTTAGTGAAATTCTGAGTAATTTCTGTCGAAATTTCCATGAAATCTTTTACTGTAATTCCGAGGAATTTTTGTACAAATTCCATTGAATTTTATGGTGGAATTCGGAAAAGTATTATGAAATCTTATAATAAAACTAGGACTTTCTGTTTTTTTATTCAAATTTGTCATTTGAATGGAATTTCAAGGATCAAGGATTTCCATAAAATCTAGTGAAATTCTGAGGAATTTCTATGGAATTAACAAAAATTTTTGCAGAATTCCCATGGAATATTTATCGTTGGGGCTTTCCTAAATTAGTTGGTAAAAACGTCATAAAACCCGTTTCTAAATTTCCTAAAATGATTCAAAATCACCTAAAATCTCATAAATCTAAAATCTTTTAGAATCACGTGAAGTTTTTGCGAAATCCTTAAAATCAATGCCTAAAGATTCAATTATGTACACATTTTCTGAAGTTAAGTAAACTTTGAGCGGTTGATTGATGAAAATTTGTATACAAGTTGGTCAAAATCCCAGAAAAACTCGTAAGATCTATTTAAAATCCCTGAAAATCTTTAAAAATCAACAAAATTTTATTGGAACAAAAAAAATCCGGCAAAATCTTATAAAATTCCTTTATATTAAATTTATCCCTCAATAATTATTGAGGGCATGAGCACCCCAAAACAAATGTTGTCTGCTGCGCAGTGGTTACCTTACCGTAATTCGTGATTTTTTAGCCTCCTCACTTGAAATAGTCACGAGCCGCCACTGTTAACCTGTCCAGAATTTCATGGCCACTGACGGATCTAGGTCTATTAAGGGATGAGGCAGCCCTTAGGGGAAACTCTAACAAACTTACTACACCAGGGCTGAGATTCTGTAACGAATAGAGACATTTTCGCTATGGTTATTGACTTCCCCTCTCTATTGATTTCGGAAAAAGAGACTAATACAGCCATAGCGATAGAGACATAATCCCGCCTCTGATCATCACCAAACCAACCCCTTACAGAAAGGGTCAAATCCCATCACCCTTGGATCTGGTCATAGTTAATGACACATCACCAAACATGAGCACTTATTATCCATCGGAAAATCAGACCACGAACTATTACAACTGACACTGTCAGCAGGACTTGTTCACACAGATCCAAAAACAATCTGGGAAGAAGTCCTCTCTGATGACAATATAGATCACTCAGAACTAGAGACAATATTAGATAGCAACACCGAATACAAAACCAAAAGAGTGAATAACCTAAAACCATGGATAACTTGCAACCACATCCGAGACTGTAGGAGAAAAAGGGCCCTATGGAAAAAGTATTTACGTACCAACTATCCCACTGACTACAGAAAACATCACACGTTTTCCAACACTCTTAACACAAAAAATCGAAGAAGCTAAGCTAGCATACAGATCCTAAAAAACTTTGAAAACCCAAAAAACTACACAAGTAAATTAGATCACAACTAAACACCAAATAAGGTATTGACTATCTTAACAACTGGACAAAATCATTAGATCAAAAAACTACCATTGATGTCATATACTTGGATTTTGCGTTTTTGGAAAAATAGACCCGTAATTTATAAGGACTTAAAAAAAAGTGAATTTAAATTTGATCAAATAATGTAAATCGAATCAAATAATCTAATGAAAATTGAATTTCCAATATGTCAAATCAGTATCGATAAAATTGAAAAATAATGAAACAAATTAGCATTGACCAAAATTAATTAAAATATTTAAAATACGTTCAAATATTAATAGTTGGTCACCAAGCACTTGTTATCACATTGAACTCATAAATCATAACCCGGAGAAGATTAGAATCAAGGCAAAAGTAATTGAATTGGGTCCCAAAGTGACAGAATTATAATAAAGACATTATTTAGAGTCGACACGAGTTCGGCATCCTATGATTTGTTTGTCCTCACATTCTTATACTAAACCCGATAATCTAGGTATTCGGTTTTAAACAAATAATTATATTTCTTAGAGAAGAGGAAGGTTAATGAATGGACATGATCCGAAATTTTTGTGGGAATCGAAAAATATAAAAACAGCGGTTTCGGAATTTTGAGATCAGTTCAGCTTAGAGTCTTAAGTCTTGAGTCTACAGTAAGATTGATAAAATTCGCAAAGAGTTTCCTTTATCTTTTGAAAAAAATAAAGAAGTCATGAAGAAAGAACATTAATTCGTTCAACATTATGTGCGAGCTCTAAATAATGAGAAGAATTGATTTAGAATAGTTTAGTGATTTAACGACGGAATGTAAGTAATCTAGTGACATGATTATTTGACTTTATCAGTCAAAATGACTATGAAGTAAGTGAATTGACAATGAGACTTCGCAAATATGTTATTAACTTGAGTGAACTTTTCAATATTTTTTTCCCTTTTGTTTAGTATAAATAGGAAATTTTAATGACTATTGAATCTTCATTAGACAGTTGAAGAGAATTAATGAACATTGAATTATTGATTATAGTTGAATATTTTGAACTCTAAGCATTAAATTAAATGCCTAATATTGAATTGAGATAGTATCGTTATGTCTGAGTGTAAATCGTAAGGAATTAATTAACATGTTTGATGTTTTGTAATAGTATTCACACTGGCTGAGTTTTCAATTTTGGGTAGAACTTTGTATAAATTTGGCAGTGAGTAAAATCAGGGGTTTTTCATTCGCTTATAGAATTGTAATGTTTTGACGTGAAGGAGTTTTGGTTAAAAATATGGTAACCTAACGTAGTAGGGCTCTATAAAAGAGTTATTTAGGTACAAGGCATTTGATCAACATTTTATTTACAAGCTCAGAGATAGTATAGAGGTGAATGTAAGTTAGCATCATTTAGATTTTTTTGTTTTGTTTTAGAAAGCTGTTGGATTAGGGTATAAAATTGTACCATTGTAATTTGGTAAAACTCTGTTTATTTTCTCGAATAAAGTATAACTATTAATGGATAACCGAACTACAGTTGTTTCTCTCACTTGCAAATAGACCCGCCCCCATAATTTTATTTTACAGTAGCTGCCCAAGAAAATTTTTACCATCAAATACGACTGCTCGTAATATACCATCTAACCTAAATAATAGAGTACTTGGCGCAAACGCTATACATTCGACAGAGTTCTAAACCAGAGGCTTTTTTTAGAACTGGATCATTTGGGTGTGAGGCGGGATTTACTGCTTAGGACCAAATACTATTTTATAAACAGGGAGCATAAAGTTACATTTGGCGACTCATACTCTGAACTCTATCCAGTTCAAAGTGGTGTACCCCAAGGCTCGGTACTTGCGCCTTTATTGTTTGTAACTTTCACCATAGGTCTTCTCAATATAATAATATCAACATGTGCAGTGTTCGCCGACGACATTAAAACATGATCCCGCCAACAATTCTGACTCGCTTCAGAATGATTTAAAACAAATTGAGATGTGGTGTGAGGACTAGCAGCCAACAATTCTGATTCACTCCAGAATGATTTAAAACAAATTGAGAAGTAGTGTGAGGACTGGCAACTACCCCTAAATGTGGGAAATGTGTTGTACTCCATCTTGGGAAAAATAACAGAAAATTAATACACCATCCATGGATCAGTACTAGTCAGTGTTCAGCAAAAAAATGACCTTGGAGTTCAGATAACCGGAGAGGACCTGGTCAGCACATGTAACAACAATATGCGAAAAAGTCAACAGCAAGTTATTCCTTTTAAAGAAGGCTTCCCAAAATACCCACCAAAAAGCTTTTACAAAAATGTACAACATATAGTGCAGGCCAGTCCTAGAATATGCAGGTCAGGCTTGGCACCCAGACCTCATAAGAGACCGCAATATCCTTGAAGCGATACAGAGAAAAACAATACGATTGCAACTTGGTAGAAGAAGACCTACATATGGGGAAAGACTAGAACAACAAAAACTGCTGAGCTCCCAAAATAGACGAAGAAGTGGAGAACTTATCTTCACCTACCAAATACTCCACAACAACATCCAGAGAGTTAGACACCTCTATGCCTTGGACACAGGCCAGATAATCTGGGGTCACATTCTCGAACTTGAAAAAGAAAACTACTCCACAGAGTTTTTGCCCTCTGGAATCAACTCCCAGCTGAAACAGTTAGTGCTAAATACTTCAGTGTCAGTATTCGAGACAAAACTTGATAATCAGGTCCCATAGTGCTTAAACCGAAACAAACACTCAAAAACTAACAGTTCAGAAACAATAGGGCATTCACCTTTTTTTCTGTGGCGCATGCGCGAGTCCCTTAAAAGTTTTTAGAGAAACCCCTCGTTTTTATTCTTATCGGTGTCTTCACCGATGAGTTAGCTACTTATCTTTGTTTAGTGAATGGAAAATGATAATGACCGACATAGAATGGTGGGTGGATCCAAAAATGCTTTTATGCTTAATAAAACTGCTTCCTGCTCTATCTTGCGAATTTTTGTCTATTGATTTCGATTTATAATGTGTTATCAGATTTTTCTTTATCAGTCTTTTTTTTATCACATTTTTTCTCATCTTTGGTTGACTTTTTTCTCTGTGGTCTCTCTTTATCTGAATTTTTTTTCCATCTGACTTTCCAGATTGGTGATGACGATAGCTTTTGCTTTTGTCCTTTTTATCATCCTTTCTTTCTAAATTACCTTTGTGTTTATCATTGGATGTTTTAGAGTGGGACTTCCTTGTCATTTTTCTCTTTACCTTTCTTCCCAACATTGATATTTGCTTCATCTCTGGAACATATTTGTAACTTCAGAAATTTTCATCTAAGCCTGTACAATCTACTCTACTCGACGTAATATTTTCAGTATCATCAGCATGAGAATTCTCAGCTTTACGTGTTGATGCAAGTTCCGGATTTCCCTCTATCTCTGTAGATTATTTATCTCAGATCTATTACATGATGAATCTGATGATACAGCTTCCAAATCTTTTTGCAATAAATTTTCATCTTTAGACTTATCTTGTTTTTTTCGAGCATCTGTTGCAGGTGCTCGATATACTATTCCTAAGTGCATATAAGCTATACTTCCTCCACTCTGGTACGAAGGACTGTGTTAATTTTCGAAAAAACTAGTTATTTCACTATTCTTTTTACACCAGTGTCCAATATCTTAGAGTCAGTAATATGTTTCCCAAGCAGCTCCCTTAACTGTGTCTTATTTAATTCCGCTGAAAATTTAATATCATCCAGGAAACTCATTACATTGCTCTCGACTCTAAGTCTCAAACGATAAGCCGGTTTTATAGGGTAAGTGTTAGTTGATGAGTGTGAATATAGCTTAGATTTTAGCCCTAATTATGAAATAAAGACTTGAAATTAGGAATCCTTAAACATTATCGTCCAGAATATGATCGGCGAACGAAGCTGATACATGAGAATCTGCCCACACATGACTAATTATCAGCGAGTCGATAGCAGAGTGGAGCAAGTAGAAAGGGGCCGCAATTATTAAAAAACACTTTTCATCATTATCACTACTTTTGAGCTAAATTAAGCTAGATCGCATTTTTAACATCTATCCATCATCTGTTCTGTCTCCGCCAATGCTGCCAACCTCTCTCTTTTTCTTCATTTCATCTTCGTATCATTAACTTAAGTTCCAAATTTCATATTAGACCAGTAAATACCACGAGACAGTCATACTCCTACGCCGTCAAACATGGCGACTAAATAAGGTAATCATACTGACATTGACATTATTGAAAATTTGTGGAAAATAAAAATCGAAAAATTTTAATTTCGTTTTAAATGTCGACGGAAGTTTGTTAAATAACTATTAATTATTGTATTTAATTTCATTTATATTTCATATTTATCACATGAAACTGTAATTGTAAGTTTGTTAATGGAGGCTGATTGAGAAAACTCTTTCCTATAGTCACAATATCTATCATAAATATCTTCTTCTAAAAGTTACAAGAATGCTTCTGAAATAGCTATGTGAATAAATAAATTCCTAATTTCCCCAAAATGGACCGAAAACTTCTTGTTGCGGATTATACGAACGTAATAATTTATCTAAGAAATATGAAAATTTGAAGCAGCTGTATATTTCGTAGTGAATTCCTAATCAATCTTTTCAGGAAATTATGTTTCACTGCACAAGTTTTTATGTAAATTAAATGTCTTTTTTACGGCACGTGTGCACGTATTAAAAATTTTAATCCGCACTCAAAGTGAATAATTAAATTTTTATCAAAATAAACCACTGCTGAACTAAATGATTATAAAAGCAATTATTCGTATTAATTAGGAAAACCTAGAGTATAAATTTCAGTTTTTATTATACCTGTACCAGAAAATATATGACTAGACTATAAAATTATAATAAAATCTATATCCATTAGGATAACATATTATTTGAAATAACATAATTATTAATAAATTTAATTACCAATATTGCCATTTGGTGGAAAATTTCGTAGACAAAATGAATTAATGACACATTGCACTAATTCATTTCGGTCCGCGTTTATGATTCAGATGGTCGAAACGCGTTGTATTGCATTTTATTAAACAACATTTAAATTAAATAATATTCCCCCGGGCATATAAATGAAAATTATTCATTTAATTTTTGTTTGAAATGTGTTTTTGTTCAACTAAACGAGAGAAGCTCTATTTCAGGTATAATACCATGTTTTTATTAAAAAAAAAAAAAAAAGACAAAAGGTATATTTCTAGCTCAATTTTTTTTGTGACGTCTGCCTTTTTTCTTCCACATATAATTTTCACTGAATACATACATATATGGAGGAGAAGTTTTAGCCCTTGGGAGTTGAAAGAATGAACAGTCCAGGTTTTGGGTCAGTTTGAGCAGATTTTAGGATTCGTTGAGTATTGATTACGAGACGGTTGGATGAAGTGAAAAATGAGGTTTTTTTTTAGTAATTGAATCGAGAATTGTAACATGTAAAGTTACTTGTTCCTTTTTTTTTAAATTTAATTTAATATAACCCTGTTTAATGTTGACAGTCTGGTGACTAACATTTAACATAGAGGTTTCCTGCTACTCATTATGTTAGCAATTATTGAATTATTACACTAAAGGGCACGATTTTTATTTAAATTTGACGTACTGGTTAGTACCAACGTTTTCCGTTGAGAGGAAGCGCTGTGTGCTCATCTTGTCCATTTCAATTATCTTCCTTTCCGAATTGTGTCATCGAGCTGCAAAGTCGATCGGCCATCTTCTCGAAAAAACCGTGCCGTAGAAAAATAAAGTACCTTATCGGCCTTCAGGCATTATCGTAATGGAATAAAGTTGCGTAGAGCAATAAATAATCCTTTGATTACCAAAAAATTTAATTAAAAAGTCTCGTGACTACCGTTTAATTTAGGTTTGAATTTCAACGCCCCTCGTGGTAAGTTGTTTTAATTTTTTTTTAAGTAATAGCTTTTCAAGAAATGCCTTATTACTTAGGGTCCTTTGGAGAGGAGTTTCTCTCATCAAGTCCATTCCAAAAAGGCCACATTTTCAATAGTAACACCATTTCCGTGGAGTGTGGCATAGAGCTTTTGAAAGGATTCTTACCCTACAAGAATCAAGACCTTCTTAAGTCGATACGTGTGCCCCACATTAATTGACGACAATTCTAGTCCCTTATCTGCCTGGATTCTGGGCTGGAATCCGTAAATTCCATGTGCGGTTCTCTTCGTCAAGTGACCGAGGAGGGATGGTTTCCGTGCTCTACCTTATGTTGGAGTGGAGGCTTGTATTAAGTTTTACTTATAACTTTTAATATCTTTTCTTCTATAAAATTATTTTTATGGTCAATCAACAAAAATTTTTTTTTTACATGATTTTCACTCACATTTAAAGTCTCTTCTTATTCTTGACACGATGGTAGAAAATTAGCTTTTGATTTATCGAATTTAATATGGAATTGTCTTTGCATAACTTTTAATATTGCCTTATATTTTATCATTTTTATCAATAATAATCGATAAGGAATCTGAACAAAGGTCAAGGTTGGATAACATGCTCTAAATTTAAACTTATCGATTAGTACCTACAACGTCAAAAATTGATCAATTTTTAACCCTGGGTCCTTACTTATATATTTGAGGATTTCTATTGTATCTCTAGACCATTTAACGGTTATATAGCCCAACTTTCGATTTCTTTCAGGTGCAAATTTATTTTATTGAATTAATTTTTTTTACAGAGGCTGGCCATATTTATCAATACAATTTTCAATATATTTTTTTTTTAATTAGCTTTCTGGAAACTTGGATCTTTATATTTTCCTTTCAAATTGATGATATGGCCAGCGACTGTTGAAACTTGTATGGCAACTATATTGAGGTACATTTTAATACTATTATTTTTTAATTTTAAATTTGATGAAACTGCTGATTGAGAGTTGACCTCTATTTATTGATTTTATTTAAATTGTTTTATTAGCAATTGCTGCTATACTTTGAAATTATTTAATTTTTGATTTTCAACCTCACTGTGAAAATATATAAAGTTTGTTTTTTATTTAAAGATAATTCCCTAAGTCAAAAATTTAGTAACTATGTTGGCAACACAAGCCTTTTCTACATAAAAAAATTTGAAAGCATTGACAATTTTACATTGTATTGCCAACATAATGTTTTTGACATTTGACTTTTATCTTTAAAAAAAAAGCAGACTTTACTATTTTAATTTGAAATTTTTTAATTGTTTTGTTGGTTTACCTATACGTCAAGATTTGAGTTGAGTGCATTATTTATTTCGTTTTCAGAATTACCAATTACCGTTTGCTGATTATTTTCTAGGTGTGTTTCTGAATTTTCACCCTTCCATATTTTAGGCAATTTTATTATAAATTTTTTTTTTTTTAAATTCAGTGGCGCCCTTGCCATTCTGTACTGATTAAACTATCAACCTACACCTAATAATTTTTTGCTGAGCAAACCGAGCATATTATTGGCCTCTTGTTGATTCATTTACAAAAGGGGTTACAAGATATAATACGAGAGAACCAATACAGTAATACCGAATAATAACACTCACGGAATCACTGCTGCTCCATATTTAGCCATAAAAACCATACACGTTTAGCAAAAGATGAGGAATCAAAGATCCAAGATTACCAGACTTGATTTCTATGTCGACAATATACAGCAATACAGCTCCAAACTCAGCTCCCTGAATTGTTTCTGGCTGGAGGAGGAGACAAAAATAACAAAGAGAAGGATTCTATCCGAAGTATCGAGGCTATTCGATCCACTTGGGTGGATTGCCTCGGTAACCATAAAGGCGAAGCTGCTAATACAAGATCTATGGCTACAAAAAATGGGTTAGGATGATGAGCTACCGGAAAATATTCAGTTGAAGTGGAAGACATTTCAAGAAGAGTTGAAAAACGTAGACAAAATCGTGATACCAAGATGGACTAACCAAATTCCTGGGAGCCACTTTGAACTACATGGATTCTGTGATGCGTCTGAAAAAGCATATGGCGCAGTGGTATATAGTATGAAAGTACTGGCAACTAACACAGAAGATGTTAAAATTACGTTATTAACTGCCAAATCAAAAGTAGCCCCAGCAAAGATGCGAGCCACTCTTCCAAGACTAGAGCTATGTTCAGCACTGCTACTAGCAAAACTATTAAGAAGAACAGTCGAGATTTTATCATCTGATAAAACGAATAATCATGCATGAACAGACTCCATGATTGCCTTAGCATTGGTAAAGGGCAGTAAGAAAAAATAGGAAACCTTTGTAGCTAACAGAGTAGCTCAAATCAATGATTTTATAGCAGAAGACTGCTGGAGGCATGTCAGATCTGAACACAACCCAGCAGATATTGTCTCAAGAGGGATGGAACCATCTACACTAATAAGTCAAATGATGTGGTGAGAAGGTCCACCTAAAGACCGTGCAGGCAGAAAGAGAAACAACAATCGATCCAATACCTGGAGAAATCAACGCATGTCATATAGTTTCCAACAGATGTCAAACAGAGGACGAAATAATCAGAAGATACTCCACACTGAATAAACTAATAAGGGTAATTTCATTTTGCAAGCGTTTTATCCAATACTGCGAAATGGCGGTGAAGAAAACCGAACGTCTATTGGTAAAGGAATTGAAAGATGCACTAGAAGCTATTGTTGTAAACGAACAGCAAATATATTTCCCCAATGAAATCCAAGCACTACAAGAAAGGTCAGCTTTAAGTAAACACGGCAAAATCTTAAAGTTGAATGCATTCCTAGACGGTAAAGGAATTTTGCGTGTCGGGGGAAGACTTGAGAAATCGCAGTTGCCATATGAGACGAAACATCCCATAATTTTAACTTATAACTGTCCGCATCATTCTAAATGCTCATCACAACTCTCTCCATGGATGAAATCAGTTAACATTAGCTAACACTTAGAAACAGTTTTGGATCATCAATGGGAAGCGAGCAGTAAAAACTATGATTAGTAGATGTGTAAAATGAATCCGTTTTAGATCTCAAACAGCGGAACAACTAATGGGAAATCATCCAGCAGCCAGAGTCTCTCCATCATACCCATTTATACATACAGGGGTAGACTACGCCGGTCCAATACAAATTAAAATAACAAAAGGAAGAGGCCACAAATCATACAAAGGGTATTTTCAGGCAATATTCGTGTGCCTTGTCACATATTGAAGTTGTTAGCGATATGTCAGCAAACACACACAGACGTTTCACCACAAGAAGAGGCTGCTGCGAGTACATATAAAATATTAACGGAGCAAGCAAAACATTACAAAAAAAAGTTATGCAGATAGTCAAAATATCCAATATTGAAGATGAGCTAGTCTCTATCGGAACCCAGTGGCATTTCATCCCACCAGCAACTCCCCATTTCGGGGGACTCTGGGAAGCAGGAGTAAAATCAATAAAGTACCACCTGAGGAGAGTGATTGAAGCAACTTGTCTCGAGTATGAAGAGTTATCCACACTCATGCACCAGATAGAAGCTTGCCCTAATTCACGACCCTTCTGTCCACTAAACGATCATCCCACTGACATAATACCTCTGACAACAGGGCACTTTTTGGTGGGAAGGGCACTTGTGGAACCACCAGACCCAGTTAGTACAGCCATCAATTCTAATCTAACTGAAAGATGGAAATTAGTACAAAAAATTAAGATGGATATAATATGGAAAAAATGGTCGTCAGATTACTTGCCCAACTTCAACAACCATACAAATGGAAAAACATTAGAAAATCACTTGAAATCGGAGAGCTAGATTCAATAAACAATGAGGATAGACTAGCAAATGGCCTCTGGCAAAAATAATCGAAACACACCCCTCAGAAGATAACACAGTAAGAGTAGTACCTATTAAGAAGGCTAACGGAAGTTCAATGAAGCGACCAGTTCATAAACTCATTCCAATATACACAGAACAAGAAGGTGCGAGGCAATAGAAATTGTAGGAGTGTGAGACCATGGAAGCTAGCCTTCATGGCTATATTATTTCTCGTAACATTGAAAAGCTCTACAGAGGAGTAATATAGTTTCCACTATCCACCTCCAGGAATATATATCGAGCCTATAAGACATGCCAAAATAGACAGGGTAATATTAAGACTCGAAATGAAATTTTATAAAAATAAATTAGCCATTGATACTCGAACTATAGGTTGAAGTTCTTTGTGATAAGGCAAGGGAATAGCGTCAAACACACAATGTTCATCGCTAATTGACCACCTAAAGGAAAAGCAGACACAAATGAAATCAATGGACCAAGGAATGGATATCATAAGTGGATTAGTGGGAAAAATACTAACATCTTCATTTGGGATTAATGATGAAGTTTGCCAAGACATTAAACAATTGGGAACAAATATAATTTCCAGTACTGTTTGTGTCCGAGACTAGGGTGAAAATGCCCATATTTTCACAAAAACCCTTTTTTCGATAGATCGCAATTATTAGTTTTATCCCCTTAAACTACCCTCATAGTAATTTGCAAGTCAAGTGAGGTTCCTCAAACGATGTATTTTGGTACTGCCGATAATTTTCAATACTGTTCGTTCCCGAGACTAGGGTGGAAATGTCTATATTTTCACAAAAACTCCTTTTTCGATGAATCGCAATTATTAGTTTCACCTCCTTAAACCACCACCAAAGTAATTTGCAAGTCAAGTGAGGTTCCTCAAACGATGTATTTTGGTACTGCCTTTAATTTCTAGTACTGTTTGTGCCCGAGACTAGGGTGGAAATGTCCATATTTTCACTAAAACCTCTTTTTCGATAAATCGCATTTATTAGTTTTACCCCCTTAAACTACGTCCAAAGTAATTTGCAAGGCAAGTGAGTTTCCCCAAACGATGTGTTTTGGAATTGCCAGAATTTCCAGTACTATTTGTGCCCGAGACTAGAGTGGAAATGTCCATATTTTCACAAAAACTCTTTTGTCGATGAATCGCAATCATTAGTTTTACCCCCTTAAACCACCTCCAAAGTAATTTGCAAGTCAAGTGAGGTTACCCAAACGATGTATTTTGGTACTGCCTATAATGTCCAGTACTGTTTTTGCCCGAGACTAGGATGGAAATGTGATAAGGAAAGGGAATTAGCGTCAAACACACAATGTTCATCGCTAATTGACCACTTAAAGGAAAAGCAGACACAAATGGAATCGATGGACCAAGGAATGAAAAACATAAGTGCAGACGCAAGCGAGGATTAGTGACAAAAATACTAACATCTTCTTTTGGGGTTAATGATGAAGTTTACCAAGACAATGAACAATTGGAAACAAATCAGGAGAAACTTATTCAGGCATCAAATCACCAGACTTACCTAATCCATGTTACATGCGTTAGCGCAATTCAATGAAAAAGAAACTCGTATCAATGAAAACCTCAGAAGATTCCAAGAAAGAATATGAATGAAGAGATTAAGGCCATCGAAGAGATGAAGCATTGGTACAAAACTGTAGATACCAACGTATTGAATATCTATCTCGCAGCACATATCATATAGTATTGAATTACATAGACAATGTCCTAAATCATCACCAACGTCTGCTGGACGTACATTTTCATCGAAAACATTTGTTTGGATTAGTATTCTCCATCCAGATTGAAAACGCAATATTAGATAAATCGAAGAAATTACCTTCAAACATACTAATTCTATCCTTCCCACTGCTAGAAACAAGAAGTCATCACAGTAACAACTCCATACATGTTTTTGGATATTTTATTATGACAGAAGTAGACAATTTTTTTGTAATAAAGGCTACTCTAATACCGTTTAATGTGACGAATGACCCATATTTAGCTG
Source organism: Ceutorhynchus assimilis (assembly GCA_917834065.1). Classification (NCBI taxonomy): domain Eukaryota; kingdom Metazoa; phylum Arthropoda; class Insecta; order Coleoptera; family Curculionidae; genus Ceutorhynchus; species Ceutorhynchus assimilis. The sequence continues at coordinate 14,796,614 of OU892287.1, forward strand.
TCAACTATAATACTCAGCGAAGAAGAATTTAGAAAAATCATCTAACGATTCAAGAACCGGTAACAATTATTAAATCAATAAAATATTACTAATCCTGCTATTCTAGAGCCGGTATAATGATCAAAATTTCGTCGGCGTCTTTAGCACAAAACCTGGTACCTATTGAGAAATTGGTTTTCCGTGTTGCAATTAGGAAACCAATTTAGGGATCGGAATGCTGTTTTGAAAATCAAGCGCCCCTGCACTTATGAGCTGCTCTTTACTTTTATACTTCCATTAGAGCTAGAGATTAGCCCAAGTTCGACCACAATAAAACTGGCTTTCAGCGTCTGGTTAATAAAGTAAGTATAAAAACACTTTGCTCCCACGTAAAGTTGAAATAAGAGGATTCTCCACTTTCCAACAAGAAAGGCTAATTAATTGGAGCTTCTCTTATAAACACACTCCTTTTCTACTTAAAGTCTGTCTAAAGAGCTCGCATTAGACTATACTTTACGAAAATCATTATTGGAAAGTTGTTTTCTTGAAGATGATGAAAATCAACATATTCCGAGTTTTCTATTAGTTCTGCAATTATAAATTTGAAGCCTCGGGACAATGTTATTAGTCTAACTAAAACTTGTTTTTTTTTTCTATTCATTGGAAAAACAATATTTGTTTATCATATAGCTGGGTTGATAACGAAAATGTTGTTGTTTCATTATCAATAGAAATTTAATTGTGTACAAACAATTATAATAATTATTTTTCACTGGGATAAGTGGATAGCATTTCATTAAATTTTCGTATTCAATTAAATCGTCTAATAGACGACCCTGATTGTTAACTTAAAATGGAAAGACAATTAAATTTTGCGCTCATTGTGGGTAAATCTCTTCCGCATGGTAAGACCTGGCGATGAATCACGGACAAACGACCCGAATGTCCGATTTTAATCATTGAACGACTTTGTCAAATGCACCAACCAACTGGCGAAAATTTCGTTTACGGCCCTAACAGTTTTTATGGCGTACTTTTAAGTATAATGGCTTTATTAAATTTCCTTCAATAATAAAATGTTTTATTTTTATACTCTAACTTCGATCAAACTTATTCAAAACCTTTTTTGAAGCTCTTTACTGAAAGCAATGTAAATTTACCGAACGCTTAAAATACCAAAGTTTGGTAAGCTTATAGAAAATTTATTGGAGTATCTACGATGTAAAGTAGGAAAAATCTTTGAAAATGCAATAATAGAAAGAAGGGAGAATGCTAATACCTACCTACACAGGAAATAATTTAATTGGTTACAATTTCGCCTTTTCAATAAAAAGTTGGAAAATATTTTATCTTCGCTGAAAGGCATCAGATTTCATATTTGCAGAACTTGGTTTTTTGAACCTTTCCAAACTACCCTGGATTGCTTGCTCGGAGAATAATTTTCAGTTCTTGGCCAATCAAGAACCATTACTCACCTTGAGAAATCACCAAAGAAAGCTTTACTTGGAAATCGGATTTTTTTTCCTCTCTCAGGCCTGTCCGACTTAGTATCACGACTGTCTGCTTCATTCCAACCACTCTTGTATTTTGGTGCCCTATACAAGGTTTTACATGTCTTTTACTGGAGGGTATTTTGATGAGTAATTGTTGAATTCTCTAAGTACACTCTGTCGGTTTTCAATCCATCCGGAACATTACACGTCCCACCATGGGTTACCAGCCCCTTTGAAAATTCCACAGCTCTTGTATGGAATAGATTCTTCTGCTGCCAAATTCATTATGTTAACAAGGTCTTCATATCCTATGTTAGTGTTAGTGTTTGAATCGGCAATGAATGATGAAAGTCCGCCTTGTCGAAGTTTCTTCTTTTGTAACATGGGCAAAACGTTCCACAGAAGTTATTATTGTTTTTCACGTTGATAATCAAAATAGTTGGGTAATGATTACTATTACCACAGTCCTTTAGGGTATCCCAAGTGGATTTAAGTGTGTTACGATAAATTCATCATTTCATCATTCATCATTATTTATGTAACATGTTCCATCTCTTCTCATTTTCATTATAAAGTTGCATTTTTGCCATTTCAGAAACAGCAAAATAATAATTCATAATCTAAGTAATCTAAAAATATCCACAAAGTTCGATAAATAACAGTACTGCCATCTATCCATCATGTGCATAAAATGCAAATATGTATTATTAAATGAAGGTAATGCCATCTAGTACCTGATGGATTTATTTTTCAAAGTGTGATTTTAATTATTTCGCATTTGACAGTTATTTGTATTTTCATTTAAATAAATTATATTTATCCCACTTTTAGCAAATGAATATATTTCTGTCTTTCTCTAACTTCTGATTCTGAAATAATAATTTTTTGGCCTAATGACCTAATTAATTAGCAGTTTTTTGCTTTTGATATAACCTTAATTTAAATTATTATAATTTGTAAACAATTAAAATATTTCTAGTGGATTTTTAACTATTCTCTTTTATTCCACGTGGTTTTTCATTGTGAAGTCATTGTAAAGTGAATATGGTCTTTTGGGTGTAATCTTCTGATTGGTTGAACTGGTTAAAATGCAGTTAAGTATAAAAAAACACAGGAATGTTTGCCTGTGGGGTTTGGTTTCTAAAACGTTCTCTTTTCTTGGCAGTAGTCCAGCAGGCAAGTCATTTTTATTTTTGATAATTTTTTCTTCATTTTTTTGGATTCTCTCTTATAAATTTCTCAATATATTTTGCTAATTGTGGGCTTCGATTTTGTGCGTTTGGTGGTGCCACGTTTTTCTGAGGTAAGTCAATTAAGACTTTTGGGCTAATAAATAGGTACTGCTGCTCTGGTTTTCAGAATCAATTGTTAGTGTGGAAATATTGGACCATTTGCTCTAAATAGAGTCGGTGAAAACTAAATTTGTGTATCCATCCCTATCAACTCTTTATTGAATACAGGCAGAGGCCTGTATAGCCATTTTCTGTTTGACTCCTTCAATTATTATCTTCCTCGAGAAGAAGAGTGTTAAAAAGGGTGTAATTCTTTGGAATAGAAATCCAGATAGGTCAAAAATTCATTTAAAAATTTTAATTAAAACATCTCAAGAATTTTGACATATTCTGGATTTGATTGATTTTACCGTGAAGTTTATCTTGTAGCATCTATACTATAGTAGCTACCTTAATTCAAAAGGAAAATTTTGTCTATTTGGGGGAAAATCTAAAGATTTAATTTTTTATTGTTTTTATCTTATTTTATTCATATTGTTACCTGTTATTGCTACTGCCGGAAAAGCGCACTCTGCTCAACCTGTAGGTAGCATTTTAATTTAATCTATTTTTATGATTTTTTTTCAATTAGGAATTTAATTGTTTTTTTTTTATATTAAAATATATATTTTTTTTCTTTTTCAATTTGCAATAGTTGCTCATACCTGATTCTATTGGAAGGGAGTGTCTGCACAACGATAGTTTTATAATAAACTAATTTCATATTAATTTTTTGTTCTTTGGAAGACACTCACTTTTTGACTGAATTCAGGGATTTAATATTCCAAATTTTGGTGAACCTGATACTGCCTTATTGTTTTCTGGATACCTACTGGGCATAAATATCACTATTCGGAGTCTGGATCAGCTGGAGTGACGTCACCCCAGCAATCTATACTCTTCCTGGATACAGGAAACAACACGAAGAACTCCAGTTCACGAGAGTGAAACCCCAACACCCATTGGAGAGCTCCGGATTGGAAAGGTACATTGTATCAGATTCACCGGAACAACCAAGCTATCAACTGTCATGTTTTAAAGAAAGTGGCATGTCACTATATTTGTTAAACACAGAACTTGTCAAATATTAAATAAAATTATTGTTTGTTGGATTTTGAGTGGTTTCATTTGCACATAAAGGGGCTACACGTTATCTTAATTTTTTGAATTCCACGACCCTAGGTTCTCTTGTCTTAAAGTTCAAATAACGACTATTATTTGTAACAAGTGCCAATCTACCATTGAGGACTGAAAGATCCACAGCACTAAGGTTGCGACTTGGATTCTGCACGAGTATGGCGGCTCCATTATTCATGATTACAAGGTCTTTGTCTAATCCAAACTCACTTATAATTTTACCCCCTTTATTTGCAGGTCTTTTGTTCCACATTGGATGTTGAGAATTCAAATCCCCCATAAGTACACTATTTTGAAATTTGTCGTGATTATAAAGATTACCAAGCAGATTTTCATCATCTGAAGTTGTAACCCCATTTGTTAATGAATTAACTAGAGGCCCATAATATGCTGTTTGATCAGCGAATAATTATTAGAGGTGGGTCAATGGTTAAATAAGTACACAGAATAGCAAGTGCGCCACTGAATTTGGAAAGGATAAATAATGAAATTACATAAAATATTGAAGTGTGAAAATTCAGAAACACACCTTAAAAAATAATCAGCAAACGGTAATTGATAATTCCAGAGAAGAAATAAATGAGGCATACAACTCAACCAAATCTTGACATAGGTAAACCAATAAAACAATCAAGAAGGTTTTAAATTAAAGTAGTGTATATTTTCACAGTCAGGTTAAAAATCAAGCATTAAATTTTAGAAAAAAAAATCATTTGTCACTTTAAATAAAATCAATAAATGGAAGTTAAACATAAATCAGATTCATCAAACTCTAAAAAAAATTATATTACAATTTACATCAATATAGTTGCCATATAAGTTCATTAACAGTCGCTGGCCATATAATTAAATTGAACAAGAAATTAAAACAACGGAGCTTTAACTTTCCAGAAAATTTAAATAAAAAAATAAATAAATGAATTGTAATTTTGTATTCATAAATATGGTCAGCTTCTGCTCGAAGAATAAATTCAGTAAAATCAAAATGAACCTGTATGAAATCAAATGTTAGGTTTAATGGTGAAGGATACGAGAATAGTTATTTTCCTAACAAGTGCGCAAAGTGTTACAAAACTTTTCGTACGAGCTTCATATCAGGTTGGAGGATCTTGAAAGAGGAGCAACTCAAGCCCAGCATTACAGATCTATTCTATTATGATTAGAAAAAAGCATTATCATATTACAAGCGGCTTCATTAATGGATGATGGTATAGAATAAATCGTCATGGGAGTACTGAATCCGAAATCAATAAATTCTCTATAGGTAGATATCAAAATTTAGAATGAAATTGATGGGACATTCATGTGGTTGAGATCCTCTACACGACCGCAGTCACATAATAGATCGTCTTTTAGATTTATCTTCTCTCTCCGGTCAAACAGTGTCCAGTGCGCATTCGTATTATGGTGGAAATATGTCTACGGTTTAGATTATCGTATACTGCCTTGATGCCTAGAAAAATAGCTATTACCGTCTCTGAAGCAAGAAAGGCATTAAATATACATGTGGAGAAAAAGCCTATATTATCATGAATTCCTCTTCCCTTCCAAGAACTCAACTGATTACTATTAAATACCTAGTTGTTTATTTTCCAACTGCCATTCTCGTCTATTTTTTATCATAGTTTCCAAAATTTTTTCCCCACGGGGTAAAAGTGCAATTGGCCTATAATTTTCAACTGCAGTTGGATCCGTGTTTGGCTTCAGAAAGCTAACAATGTTAATATTTTTCCAGGATGTGTGAGGTTTTTATTGAACAGATTCAAAGGAATTTGTTCTCCTCTAAGAGGTAAATTTTTGAACATAGGGTAAGTAATATCGTCTAACCCAGGTGCAGGAAGTTTTTTATTTTTCAAAGCAAAACCCAATTCTTACAAGGAAAACAACTTTATGTTATGTTATCAAGGTAAACTATTGAAAAGTCAGGGTCAATAATAATACTGGCCATATTCTGTAAGATATTTTGTTTTAAATCATCATCTGTATTATAATGGTTATTTTTATGAACATTGGAGATTTTTTAAATTTTATTCCAGACATAACTAATATTTGAATCTCCATTCAAAGACTCACAGAAACTGATAAATGTTTATCTATTCTTTCTTCCTAAATTTCTTCTAACTACTGCCATTTCTCTGTTGATTGCTATAAGCTTTTCAATTGATGAATAATTGTTGAATTCTCTAAGTACACTCTGTCGGTTTTCAATTCATCCGGAACATTCCACCATGGGTTACTATCTCCTTTGAATATTCCACAGCTCTTGTATCGAATAGATTCTTCAACTGCCAAACTCATTATGTTAACAAGGTCTTCATATCCTATGTTAGTGTTTGACTCGGCAATGTATGATGAAATTTTATCATGATAACTTTTCTAGTCAGCCTTGTCGAAAATTCTTTTTTTGTAACATGGGTTAAACGTTTTAGAGAAGTAATTATTGTCTTTCACGTTGATAATCAAAATAGATGGGTGATAATCACTAGTACCACAAGGTATCCCAAGTGGATTCAAGTGCCAATCTACCATTGACGATTGAAAGATCCATAGCACTAAGGTGGATTCTGTACGAGTATGGCGGCTCCATTATTCATGATTAGAAGATTTTTGTCTAAGACAAATTCGCTTATAATTTTACACCATTTACTTGCAGGACTTTTGTCCCACATTGGATGGTGAGAATTCAAATCCCCCATAAGTACACTATTTTGAAATTCGTCGTGATTATAAAAATTACGAAGGAGATTTTTATCAACGGAAGTTGTAATCCCTTTCGTTATTGAATTAACAAGAAGCCCATAATATGCTCAGTTTGCTCAGCGAATAATGATTAGGGGTGGGTCAATGGTTGAATAAGTACACAGAATGGCAAGGGCGCCACTGAATTTGAAAACAAAAAAATAAATAAATTATATAAAGTAGTGTGTGAAAATTCAGAAACACACCTAAAAAAACTCAATCAGCAAACGGTAATTGATAATTCCGAAAAAGAAATAAATAAGGCATACAACTCAACCCAATATTGACATAGGTAAACCAATAAAACAATCAAGTGAGTTTCAAATTAAATTAGTGCATATTTTCACAGTGAGATTAGAAATCAAGCATCAAATTTTAAAAGATAAAATCAATTGTTGGTAAAATACTTTAAATAAATTCAATAAATGGAGGTTAATCCTCATTCAGATTCATCAAACTCCAAAAAAATAATATTACAATGTACATCGATATAGTTGCCATATAAGTTCATTAACAGTCGCTGGTCATATCATTAGCTTGAACAAGAAATGAAAACATAGAAAGTTTCCAGAAAATTTAATTAAAAAAAAAAATTAATGAATTGTAATTTTGTATTGATAAATATAGTCAGCTTCCGCTTAAAGAATAAATTCAGTAAAATCAAATTGAACCTGTATGAAATCAAAGGTTGGGTTAAATGGTTAAGGTATACGAAAAAATCTAATAAAAATCCTCAAAAATATAAGTTATAGGACCCAGGTGACAAATTGATCAATTTTTGACGATGTTGGTACTTACTCAATAATTTCAAATTTAGAACATATTGTCCAACCTTGACTTTAGTTCAGATTACTGATTATCATTGATAAAATATACATTTTCTAAATATGGCGGTACTAAAAGTTAAATAGAGTAAAAATCTATAGTAAATACAGTAAATCAAAAATCGGAATTAATTGTTTAAAGTTCACTTCGGTTTCAAGAATGTGAAATTTTAAATATTTAAATGTAATTTCAGTAAAAATTCAATCAATTATGGTAATTGATCATAAAGTAGATTTCATAAAAAAAGTTATAAAACTTATAACTGAGTACGATAGCCATCCATTTTCTGTCACTTGTCGAGGTAAGTTGCAGATTCTAGCCTTGAATCAAGGTAGATAGAGGCTAGAAGTTCTCAGTTATCGTCAAATGTGGAGGTATAGGAGTCAATACGTAAGGGACTTGATTCCTCTAGGAATCCCTTCAAAAGCTCTATGCCCATGCTCCACGAAAATGGTGATCTTTAGAAATATGGGCTTGTTGGAAATGGATTCGTCGAAAGAAACGAACCCCTCGGGCATTCCATGAATAACCATTACTTTGAAAAAAAAAAAAAAATTAAAAAGGACTTACCACGAGGGGGTTCGAAATTCAAACTCACATGAAACGGTAATCACAAGATTTTCGATATTAAATTTTTCGGTAATCAACGGAACTTTGTCCTACGCAACTTTATTTCGTTGAACTATTGCTTGATGGCCGAAGAGGTACTTTTTACCAGAAGGGTAATCGATATGTGAATTAGGAAAATGGCTGCCCCCAGGCCAGGCTCAACCTTCCAGGTCAAAAGTCAAAATATGAAAGGAACGAAGAATAGGACAAGCTCAACAAGCAGAGCCAACGGAAAGTATTGGTACCAAACTGGTACTTCAAATTCAAACGGAAACCTTGCCCTCTAGGTTAATAATTGCTATTATTATTTTCGACAGAAACCTACTTTTATTAATGGCAGCCACCATAATGTCAGTATTCAAGGCGATAATTTAATTTATAAAACAATACATGGAAGAAAAAAAAACAGTAACATATGGCATGTTACAAAGTGTTTCTATTGGCATAAACATTCTTTATGAAAATATCCCCGACTTGAATTATAATATATTGAACATTTTCTTTAATTTGTTCGTAATGTATTTTTTTTTTTGATGCAGGTAGTCACACCAGTATACCCATCATCTCTTTCTTATCTAATTATGTGATAAGACTTTAAAATAAATTTTCTTGTGGGGTTTAGCCATGTTTTATTCAATAGACTTATGTCAGGGTTTTCTTTAAATATTAGAGATTTCTCAATTAGAATGAATGCCTCTGATGTTTCTCGGGCGGTTCGCACTCTCTTCCCGCACTTGTTAGGAAAACAGTTATTTCCCATTAAAACTTTCACAGCTACACAAATTATCTAAAGAAGGAAAATCTATTAATTGTTAGGAAATAATATATCACCGATAAAAAATTGTCTGGATACAAAGGCCCTTGGCAATATTTCATTTATCGTTGGCAAACACGTTCCAAATATGTATATTAATAGAAAGGGTTTTCTATCCATCCATCCCTTAATTACATAAATCGGGCAAATTGCTCCACTGTGCTGGAATAGTATCTCGTAAACGTCTACGTATCAATTAATAAGGCGACTGTAGCAGTTCCATTTATTAAATATCACGCGGTGCCAGGTGATTATTGTTTGCTCTTGCTTAAGCGAAATTGGTTTCCGTAACAAGACGAGACCGGTATAATGGAATATTTGAAATTCGCCTTATATATACAGACATCAAGAGTTTTTAATTTGTCCAATTTCCTCGAAACTTGAAGTTGAGTTTCAACCGCAATGCGAAACTAAATGACTCGGGAACACTATTTTAATTTATAACTTGGAGACAAAAGTCCAAACTTTTAGCCTCTTGTTTCGCGCAACACAAACACTAAATCGTTTTCTATTAGTTGCAGCAAAGAAGTTTTCATTTGCGAAATAATTGAATTTGTTTTGCATTTTAATTGGCAGCTTTTCTAGGTAGTGCTTTCTGCAAAACAATTTTGTTTTCAGAACTGATGAGTTTTATTGAAAACAATAATGAAAAGCTAATAGGTATTTTGTTAGAACAACTTTTTTATGATTTTGTTTTGTTTCAGATAGAAGTACTTGCATAAATGCCCCATAAGCTCGTGATTTTTGTCAATAATTTCGTCCTGAGGATATTATTTATTTGCTTAAGTTAATTAACAACATAGCGCACGTATTTGTGCGGCCACCAACAAACAATAATATGTAGCTTTGGTCCGTTTCTCCCCTAAAGGTACAACGGTCAATTGGAATTCCCATAATAATTCTCCATGTTCGACTATAGTAATTTGAACAATTTAGTCGGCTTAACTCTGAACCAGAAACTGATCCAAGCTGGCTATAAGTATAATGCTGAATTTATATAAAATGTCCCGAGGGCTTTTATTTAATTTGAAAAGGAGAGAAGGAAAACAGACAAGAAAAACTGTGCAGACTGCAGATGGGTTCCTTTAACTGTCACGTAAAATGAAAATGTTTCTTTTTCTGAAGGAATTATAAATTATTATATTTTTGTTAGTCATCTGGATATTTAAATACATGCAATGTGGTAGAGTATAATTCCTAACAGAAAAATATACAGCGAGTAGTGTGTAACCCCTTGTGTTAATGAATTAACAAGAGGCCATAATATGCTCAGTTTGCTCAGCGAATAATTATTAGAGGTAGGTCAATAGTTTAATAAGTACAGAATGGCAAGGGCGCCACTGATTTTGTAAAAAAAAAATATAAAATTATGTCAATATCAAACATAAAACACTGAAGTGTGAAAATTCAGAAACGCACACCTAAAAAAAAAATAATCAGCAAATGGCAATAGATAATTCTGAAAAGGGAATAAATAAGGCATATAACTCAACCAAATCTTGACATAGGTAAAAAAAATATAGGACCCATTCAGACGATGTAGTTAGGTACTTGCTCAAAAATTTTAAAGTTAGAGCATGTTGTCCAACTCTGAGTTCAGTTCAGGTTATTGATTATGAATAATGAAATTTACATTCTTAAAATATGGCAATATTGAAAGTTAAGCAATCTATAATAAATTCGATAAATCGAAAATCCATAAAAGCAATTATTCCACCATCACCTCGGCGCCAAGAAAGCGAAAATAAAATTAGTAGAGGTTCAATCAATTATTAAACGTTATTAATGAAACTTTATACAAGCCTCCATTCCAACAACAGATGGATTACGATAGCCATCCAGCAATCCATTTTCACTTGATGAGGAAAGTTGCACATGGAAGTTGCAGATTCTAGCCTTGAATCAAGGTAGATAGAGGCTAGAAGTTCTCAGTTGTCATCGAATGTGGAGGTACAGGAGTCAATACGTGAGGGACTTGATTCCTCTAGGAATCCCTTCAAAGCTCTATGCCACGCTTCAGAAAAATGGTGTTCTTTGAAAATGTGGGCTTGTTGGGAATGGATTCATTGAGAGAAGCGGATCCTCGGAAAAACGGCTCCTCGGAAAAACAGCTCTTCGGAAAACCCGAAGTGATAGAGGCATTCCATGAACAACCATTAGTTAAAAAAAAATCTTTGTAGAAATAGTTCTACTCAATTCGAGTGGAACATTCTTTATTTTTATAATTTTTCTAACTTCATTTTTCCCTTTAACATTGTTTATAGTTAGGCGTTGAATTACCCAAGAACGGCCATCTCTTCAAAAATAATTTCATTACAACGATACGCTTCTTTCTCTCTAGTAAGATGTAACCCAATTTTGTTTCTGCATTTCTGACGTAGATACTTCCGAAGTTTAATTATCAAGTCCTTAGAGTCTCATCGCAAACAGGGAACACAAAATAACCCAATTTGCGTAGTCATTTCCGCTGATTTTGCTCTTCGAAAGTTTTATTATTCATAACTTTCTGTGCACAGATTTGCATAGTTTTATTTACCTGTGCAACTTTTTTTCTGAGATTTCTTGCTCATTTAATATTCCGACTATATTCGATTCGGAGTTACAAAGATCTACGGCATACAATACGCTATTTGTTATAAATTCAGCGAACATATTTGGTTCGAAGCCAGGCGGGCAACTTTCTGAATACTTTCGGCAAACTTCGCTTTTTTGTCCATTTTTGTGTTCGGACAAAATATAATATATATTTCGAGAGTTGGGGCAATTTAATAAGTTTTCCTTGCCGAAAAACTTCTTAATGTTGTTTGACTTGAATTTATTTCGTTTTTTTTTTTTTGCTTGTTTGCCAGCAACGTGTATGATTGATATTATTCTGAAGTCTGTATTACCCATTTTAGTTTCTACCAAAACAAAATTGCTTCAAAAAGAAAAACAAGGCTGTCAACTCCAAGAAACTGAGCTGTTTGCACACCAATTTTCATCTTGCAAACTTTGATATTCATTTATTTCGAACACACTATTCTATTTTGGATTAAATCCTAGTTGCTCAGCGTATGGAATGTTTCTTTACACACCAAATTACTTTCTGGTCAAAGTCTGTGACATTGTTTGGTTATTTTATTTCCCACATCTTACATATAGACTGTGAGATAGGGGCTGTTTAGTGGAGTCATTTTTTTTTGTCTGGCATTTTGAGGGCTGAATGTGACTCCTAAGCTGATGAGAATATGGGTGATTTTAATGCCGGCCTCCCGTTCGAAAATTTGCAGAAGAAAAAAATTGATTTACATGAAGAATTTTTTTTTAATGATCTCAAATTTTCTGGCTTTTAAATAAAAGATTGACATTGATAAATAATTCACCCATGAAAAATATCAGATGCTTTTCAATAGCTGAAAAAATGGGGATGGGTGTCAACTTTCAAGAGAAAAGAAAAGAACCTTCCGCGTTTACTTTTTGTCTGGAAATCGAGAGAATGAAAGGTTTTGGTGTGAAAATAAAGCTGAAAAATCGCCAGACGGTAATCACAGTTCGAAATCGAGTTTTCCGGCGAAACATTCTGTGGACATTTCGAACAGGAGGCAGGCATTAAAACCACTTATATTCTCATCAGCTAACTAGTCACATTCATCCCTCAAAATGCCAGACAAAAAAAAATGACTCCATTAAACAGGCCCTATCTCAGGGTCTAATATTGTCACACGCCTCGCGGCTAATGTGGGTTGGACCTTAGGTTAGGGGTTGCTCTCCAGGAAAACACACAACTACCTAAGGGAGCGTAACGTATATTGTCAGCTAGTAGGTGCGCCACATGAATCTCACGGACGGGGCTCTACGTACATATACAGGGATGCAACTGATTCCCGCACGTATAGGCGACGATGATCTGAAGGGCAAGACTCTCTGGGGTAAGGCGACCCTGAAGAGAAGTGTAGCTACTGCTCCTTTGGGTAAGGAGACCCTGAGGAGAGAAAGACCCGCAGCCTTATTCTGTAACTTGCGACCGAGAGAATTGCGCAATTGTCGCTGTCCAGTCGCTGTCAAACGCAAGTTTTCTATTAAAAAAATGCAAACTTGCAACCGGTCGCTGGTTGCTATGTAGTTGCTGTTTGTAGAGAATAGGCCTGCCGAATGGGTGCCGATACCGTGGGTTGCATGGGTTTTTATATCCACCTCTATTGATTAAAAGTTCGTGTAGTTTCGATAGCGCTTATCCAGAAAGATTATAGATGAAATAATTCTAGAGAATTATACCTATTTCCCGTGTGAAATCCCCTACAGCAATTTTGCGGTACTTGTAAGCTTCATTTTTGTCCAATGGTTATTATAAAGCAAACTGCCAATCGTTCCACCAAACATTCAAATAATGACCAATTGCAGTTATTTTGAATGTTCCTTCAAAAATTCAAAAATCAAATAGTAATTTCATTCTCGAGTGCCTTTGCGATAAAATAACGAGCCAAAATTTTTCTCGGGCCTCGTTTAAATAGCTTTCAAAGTTATCGCGGTCATTAAACAAATTGCTTGTCTTAACGAACGTTCATTCTACAAACACAAATTTTATTTTATGGACCGCCAAAGCTCCTCTAAAATTAACATAACGCAATATGTTCCCAAAAAGGGCAATCGTGCGAGTGAAGCGGCGAATTCTCGAAAGAGGCACAAATTACTAGCTTAACTACCACTTATAATTAGTTATCGTTTACGACTAGGTCCGGTTTGTCCCTTAGGTCTCTTTTAAGCCGAGTAATTACCATATAAACACATATAATAATGGGTTACCTACGTAATTTTAAAAGGATAAATTCAAACAATAATTTATTGGATTTTAAATACGTAGTTGTACATGTATCTAGGGTCTTTGATGGAAAAACTTCTTTGCAATTTTGAAACGAATATAAAATTGCCTTGTTTTGTATATGCAGAAGAAAACTGCAAAAGCATTAATGGTAAAAACGTCACAAAAGTTGATAAATATCAGGTCAGGCACAAAAGATATTTATTATTGTTGAGAAATGTTGGGCCTTAGGGGGTTTGAGAAGGGTATCATTTTTAAGATTGTTAACGGAACGCAAAATAAACTTTACACACGTTCCAGGGCCTACGTGATGGGAAACTTAAAAGGGGAAGATATAGTGTTTTGGGAATTTGACGCATCGAATATAACAAACGTTGACGATGATAACTCCTAGAAATATGCAGCAGCCTAAAAGAATATTAAATTAAGAAGTTTATTCATAATTCATTTTGTTTCTTCGAGTCTCGAAGGTGCAATAAATTGAAATGGAATATTCTTTTCCGTAGATGAGGCTCGCATTTTATTTGAATAAAACTCTGTGCCGTAGTCAGTGTGTTAGTTGGAAAGTACGAAAAACAGGTATTGACTAACTGAAGTGCGAGAAGTGTTAGCTTCTTGCATGCAACTCTCATTGGAATTCAACCTTCATATAAGTAGTAGCAAAGGTCCAAAATAATTAGCGATAATGGATTTAAAAATGCTTGATTATTTAGTCAAAATAAAAATAAGAAGATGTCCACAGTCTGGGAGAGTCACGAAAATAACCAATAAATTATTTTAGACCTCAAGTCTTGCTGAATAATCTCTGACATGTCCAGTATGTGGCTATTGCCCGGTCGGTCAATCTTTTAATATGTTGGTTCCAAGTAAGTTTCTGATGACTCCCAGAATGTGGAAATAGCAAAAGACGATCTCTTTGAAATAAAGGAGGAAAAGGGCTGGAAAATCACAGCAATTTTGGTGCCAAAGCAACAAAAGCCTTTCAGTTTTGTATTTCTTTGTTTAGAGCTAAAACCTATGTAGGTATTTCCTTTTTGAAACAACAACTACCTATTTACTCACTGAATTATTTTCATAGATTGCAAGTTAGCTGTATTATAAAGCTAGCTATGAATTGAAGAAAAATCTTTTGCAACGAGGATAATAAAAAAAAAGACAATTTTTCTGAAAAAAAAATGACGTATATTGCTTATCTCCGTGACCCACACTGGCGTCCTTTTGTTCCGAACGTTAATTCGCGACTTTTGTCGAACGATGAACGAGCGAACGGCTTGAAAAATGAAGTAAACGAGAGACCATGTTCCATTGTTTCCGCAATTTTTATTTTCGTTAGAAAAAAAAGGGAGTTTTTTTCGTTTGTGTGTTGTCAGTGCCATATCGTCGAGAAAACAGTAGAGCCGCTAGTTTTTTGTTTATTTGTGAGAGCTGGAAAAATCTAATGAATAATGCACTTTCAACAATTTTCGACTTCATTTTAAAGTCCGTGTATGCATTCTAATTTAGTTTTATGCTTTTATCTCATTGGAAGATCGTCATTATGGTAATGATAAGGTAGGTAATTGAGCAATTTAATTTAAATTTTACAGGCCTGCCTCGACGAAATAACTGGGACGGTCTGTTGCAACACAGCCTAGGTGGAGACAATGCTGACTGTCTTAAAAGGGACAAGGCCAGTGGCACAATTTAGAAACGAAATTTTTTATTGACAATGGACCAATGATACGCCTGTGATATTTAGCGAGAGTCGAGATTCACACTGTTCCTACATAAGCCAAGCTGTTCGCTGGTGCCATTATGTTAACACCCACCGAAATGTCGTGTCTCCCATCTCACGATAGGAGGGAGGAGCTCTCGAACAATCTTAGAATTCTGAGCAAAGTTTCAGGGCCCCTCTATAGAAAGATTGTAGCGGTATCGTCTTGTTCTCCGTAAGTAGAGAAGAACTCTACGAATGATTTTAGTTAATTTGGCTGAAAGTTCGATGAGCTCAGCTTTCCGGTTGATGGGCTTTACCTGGAACCGTAGCTCGTCCGGTCAAACGAGGATCCGGGGACGGCCGTGGGATTATAGGTGTAACCTAAGTAATACCCGTAGTCTCACAAGTTGGCGCGGACGAAGGACCCCTAATGTCTACCCTAAACCAGTATATCTGGGTAACAGATGACTGGGGTGTTGTAACATGCTAAATGTTACTGTTTTTCTTTTTCCCATGTATTATTTTATAAATTAGATTATCGCCTCGAATGCTGACAGTCTGGTAACTGCCATTATTAGAATAACTTAAAAGAAGATTCCTGTCGGAAATAATAATAGCAATTATCAAACTGAAGGGCACGATTTTGGTTCAAGTTTGAAGTACCAGTTTAGTACCAACACTTTCCGTTGGTTATTTTTTGAAGGGAAACTCTGCTTGTTCAGTTTGTCCTTTTCTTCGCCCTTTTTAAATTTTGCCGTTCGCCCTGAAAGGTCGTCTCTGGCCTGGTGGGCAGCCATCTTCCCCAACTGTGATCACCATTCTCGTGAATAAAAGTACCTTATCGGCCATCAGACATAAGTTTGCCGAAATAAAGTTGCGCAAGGCAAAGTTCCGTTGATTACCAAAAAAAATTTGAATCAAAAGTCTCGTGATTACCGTTCTATCCAAGTTTTAATTTCGAAAAGTTTCTTTTATTTTATTTTTTTAAGTAATGGTTGTTCGTGGAATGCCTCTATTACTTAGGGTTTTCCGAGGAGCCGTTTTTCCGAGGAGTCATTTCTTTCGAAGTAACTGTTCCCAACAAGTCACAATTCTTGAGATCACTATTTTTGTGGAGCATGGGCATAGAGTTTTGGTTATGTTCCTAGAGGAATCAAGTCCTTCAGGTGTTGATACCTGCACCTCCACATTTGACGTAAACTGTGAATTTCTAGCCTCTATCCATCTTGATTTAAGGCTAGAATCTGCAACTTTCCTCGTCAAGTGACAAAAAATGGATGGCTACCGTACTCTACCTTTTTTTCGGAATTGAGGCTTGTATCTATAGCGTTTCATTTATAACTTGTATTACCTTTTTTTTTATAAAATCTACTTTATGATCAATCAACAAAATTAATTGATTGTTTTTCCTGTGTAACATTTGAAAAGTTACAGAAATACATTTATTGTTCTCAATTATTTTTATATATTTTGGACTCATTTAAAAGTACAATTTCGTACACCTAGCGACATCTATGATTTTTCTGACTAGTTTTCCTAACCTAATATCGAGAATTCTGTTGTTCTGAGTCACCTGTAGCGCTGCCATTTTTATGATTTTGATAAGCTTGACAGATTAAGAAAGAAAAGACAGAACCAATTTGAGTACTTTTGACTTGCCCTTTTCTCTTTTGTTTTAGGACCGAACCGGTCGTCCAGATTTTAGAATTTTAAAAATCTTAAACATTTATTTTTGTTTTTGGCCATCGAAGCCATATTCTTGAAAATGAACTAGCCAGAAGTGTGATCGTGTCTACGAGAAAGTTTCCTGGAAAATCAACCGATTATTGATTTTTGTGAAGATTTTGGAAAGTGGGGTTACTATGGGCCGTTCAGGTATGTAAATTCCATTTCTCTCTGATGAATGAGTCCTTATATTCCCTCAATTCATTCAGGCACCTTGGGCAGGACGAAAAATCCGCACCTGCGCTTCTCTGAGTAAAAATTGACGAATTTGAGACCACGCTGTCCTGGAAACTCAGAGCAAATTGGGGCCCCCTTTTTAAGGAAAGTTTGTGTCCTGTAAGAAGTTGATCCCCAGCCATTATTTGGTTGTCTCCAGCCAGTTTGGTACCTCCAGATCTCAAATTTGTGAAAACTTCCGAGACCTAACAAGGATTCCGTCCAGGCTTGTATAATTATTTACCTATGGGAGTCTTAAACGTGCCACCTTAATTTCCATAACTCGGGGCGATAAAGAAAAAGTAAATTCTTTATCGCCCCCTATCGATTAGCTTTATGAGCTAATTGATATCTTTGTAAATCTTAATTACCGTAACTTATTTTTTACCTATTCTTTATCGCCCCCTATCGTTTAGCTTCATTAGCTAATTAATATCTTTGTAAATTCAATTACCGAATTAATTGTTTACCGTATAGTAGTATTTAGCTGTAATAGCTAACTACCGTTTAAAATTAATTATTAATTTAATTAATTGATTATCATCAGAGTCAGCTATTGGCTTTTATTATCGTTTTCTTAATAATTATTTATCATCCAGTAAGTATGCATTATTGTGATTATTATAAATTTATTTCCTTTATATCGAGTACGGATCGATATAATATATTGTGAATGAATGAATAATGAACAAGTTCGCCATCCGGTAAACAAATTGTTAATGAACAACAGTTTGCCATTTGGTTAATAAATTATTGTTTTTAGAATTCCAACACTTGTGTTTTTATTGAAGGGGTTGAATGTCAGATAGGTATTGGATTTATTTTACCTTATCAGATTTTTGAATTTATATTTTCAAATTATAGCTAATTATTCGAATAGTGCCTAGTTTGGCTATTCTTTTAGAATCAAAATAATTTTATACAAACTAGTGGCGCCCGCTCTTTACTGTACCAACACCAAGAACCACCCCAAGCTAAAGAACCACTGAGCATAGTCGAGCGCAATTATGAGCATTCATTTGTTTCGACAAAAGAGCGTTACACCTGGTATGACATTTAAATATTTAAAATTTCAATTCCACATTCTTGACACCGAAGTGAACTTTAAATAAATATTTCCGATTTTTGATTTACCGTATTTACTATAGATTTTTTATCTCTACTTAACTTTTAGTACTGCTATATTTAAAGAATGTACCTATATTTTAACAATGATAAGCAGTAATCTGAACTGAAGTCAAGGTTGGACAACATGTTCTAAATTTAAAATTATTGATTAACTACCTACATCGTCGAAAACTGATCAATTTTTAGCTTGGGTCCTATAAGGCCTATAAGGCCAGTCCAACCAAGTCCAAAAACTTGGTGCCTCTCATAGGTGTTGGTCTTTGGGGGGCAGATAGGGCTAGCTATATAGTTTAGTTGGTACTGCTCCGGACTGTGAAAGGCTAACGCTACAGCACAACCTCTTGAGGAAAGTGATATTTAAAATTATAGCCGAAGTTTGACTTTACCAGTCGACAGAAGATCAGTGCAAAAAATATGTGGCATGTTTGGTCATTATTTCAAATGGATTTATATAATTTCTACAAAATAATGTTAAAAGTATGCGGTTCAGTATAAAACTTTGCCGATACAGAGTATATCAGGTTTGACTACAAAAGTTTTAACACGTGAAAATATGGACCATTTTAAACAAAAAAGTATATACAACATAAGGTCCAAACTCAACTATTTTTAACGAAAAGGCCTTTGAAGTTTTGACGTATATTTGAAATATAATAGTTATTTTCCTGACAAGTGCGCGAAGTGATACTTTCCCGCACGAAAAAGCAATTAGAAGAACGACGCGAAGCGGAGTTTGGATAAGCTTTGAGTGCGGGAAAGACACTTTGCGCAAGTGTTAGGAACAATACTTTTTCTACGAGTGTTCGAAGATTTGCATAGCACCCAGAGAGGTAGCTGTACCTAATCTTCTTAAATGTTTCCAGATGCTCAACTAGTAATTTTCTCTCCTAATTCAATGTCTTGTGTTTTCATTTTTTTTTTTTTTTTCCAATGATCAGCTTGACTTTTTTTGCAACATTGGTTGTGTTAGCGAGGTTTACTCAAAATTTGAACAAGTCCAGTTTGTTTTTCTTGCTAAATCGAGCCTTAATTTACCAGGATGATATTTTTTCATGTGACTTGTTAAATTAGTTTAACGTAGCCACAAGTACAGCATCTTCCCAAAATATATTATCCATTTTTGCTTGCATTATCATAGATCTTGCTTTGTCTATTGGTGTCTGATGCATTCTTTCCGCAGCACCATTAAGTTGGGGAGTATCTGGAGGAGTATAACTTACAGTCCAACTTTTATAATCTGATACTCTAAAAGAATGTGAGTTGGGGACTCCCCATGCCAACGGTCACCTGTCCTCACATTTATTTTTCCTGGATTTTTCTTCCCCTCGCTCCTTATACGGAAAGTGCCAAATTAAAAAAGCTAAACATTACCTGAATGCCTTTCTTGGAACAATAATAACATCTGGCCCTTCTTTCTGAATATAAGTTTATCCAGAAACCCACAAAACATTGAAAAATCGAGTATAAATGCGGTAACTATGCGAACGCTATGCGTAACAAAAATCAGTGCGCAAAGAGTTTCCGTGTGCAAAGTAATATCTTTGCGCACGCAAGTAGAAAATAGTTATTTTCCTAACAAGTGCGCAAAGTGTTACTTTTCACACTTATCCGAACTCCGCTTCGCGTCGTTCGTATAACTGTGTTTGCGTGCGGAAAAGACACTTTGCGCACGTGTTAGGAACAAAATTTTTCCTACGAGCTTCATATCAAGTAGGTAACAACAAAAATTAAAAAAAAAAAAAACGATAATTTGTTCAATTATTTTTAATTAACTTGGAGCGAACCTACGCATTTATCAAAAAATTACGTAACAAAAAAAATAATAATAAAAAATCCTCGTCAGAGCTGTTCATCTTAAAGCGTTTAAATTTGATGAGAAAGTTTGTAGATTCTTGCATATAAATAGAGAACAAATCTGACAATGTGTCAAAGTTAATTATATTCGGTGTTCGTATAGATGTAGGCTGATAAAGAAACAGAGTCATCAACAACTTGTCATCATGTGTCAAAGTCGACAGGTACACTTATTGTTGCTTGACAATTATTTTTACTTTTCGGCACTCAGTGCGGATAAGGCCTGTATCCGCACTGAGTGCGGAAAAGTGTAACTTTGAGTACTGAAATGCGTGCGGAAAAGTACTACTTTGCGCACGCTCGTAGGAAAAAAAAAATTAATCATTATGAGACGTGAAAAAATTTAATTAATTCAATTATCAAGTAATTAGTCATTTTTAGTCAACAACAATAATAAAAAATTGAAAAAGCAACATGACAATTCCACTGGTAATTCGGTATCTAAAGATTTGGCAACATAGCACAATAAAGAATCATGCAACCTTGGTTGAACTGATTAATTGATTCTTGATTTGTCTTGTCATGACAGTTAGTTGAAGTATTGGAAACGCGCGTAATTCATCCTTTTTTAAAAATAAAATGTTTACAAACGTCGAACATGCAGATACTTGTTTAGGCAGAATCGTCGCAAAATGCTCATTTAGCCACCAGAATTTACAGCGAAAGATTTCTCAAAGGAAAACTTTGACGGCACCCACCTGATGAAAGAACATTGTGCCCGTTTTACAAAGATAGCGTGATACGGGAAGTGTGAGTGTGCAAAATCTGCGTGTTGATTTTAGTGTTTTAGGAACCTGATGAAAAAACATTGTGCCCGTTTTACAAACACTGCGTGATACGGAAAGTGTGAGTGTGCAAAATCTGCGTGGTAATTTTAGTGTTTAATAAGGATGTGGCAAGTAGCTGAGTAAGTATTATTTTATTTTTCTCTTGAAAATTTAGTGCAAAACTGCTTTGAGTGCAATTCACAACTTAATAAAACGGCACATTTCCAATTTTTACTAGATAAAAATGCAAGTTATTATTTACATTATTTGAAAGCCAATAACAAACCAAAATGTAAACACAAATTTACCAATTCTATCTACATTTATGTCCTGGCAGAGATAATATCTGTACAATGTTGTCACGTTGTTAACATTTTTCTAAATTTAAATTCTGCAATAACTCCGATAATACCGACAATTGACCCATGGTTGATAGGACAATTTTGCTTGAAATGGACCATATTATCTCATGTTAAAATATTTGTACTCATGGCTGATACACCCTGTATATTCAAAAGCTGAAACAGCTTATATTGCAATGAGAAATGATATCAAATCCAATTCAGTACCAATATAGAATATAGCAGTTAATTTTTTTTAATTTTACAGTGAAGACTTGTGTACATGCAACTCTCTCCTAAAATAGATCACAAATATGAATAAATCTGAATCAATATAGAGAAAGCAATTATCGGCTGGTGAAAGTCATTCAGTGGAAACTTGCGCAGGTCGTCATAAATCTGGAAAAAAAGATTGATCCCATAGACACATTAGCCTACAGTCTACTTCACCTCAAAGGACTCGAACCGGTATAATCATCCTCGGGACAATGCCATCCATTAACGTCCAACAAACCAAGTGATTGAGGAATAATTATTAGGTTCGGATTAGGCGTGGGTTGACCAACGACGTTTCCTTGAAGATTACGAGAGCAAACTGATTTATCGAATATTATAATTCATCCTGTGTTTTAATCGCGGATTAAATAACGAATGGAATAAAAAATAGCGCGAGCAAAAAAAAAGTGGAGATAAATTACTGTCGGTTAAACTGCCAAAATTAATAATTTAAAAGCCGCTCTGGTGCGAGTAAAACGGCCGTAAAATCGTAGGGGCGAAACTTTACTAATTATTCAGAATGGCGTAAATTTGGTTGAGAAAGATAGCGGGGGGTAACGTTAGGCTAGGATTAAATTTAATTTTAGATAATGATGGTAAAATATTCAGATATGGAAACTGACAGAAAGTTTTAATTATACGGCAAAACTTTAAAATTGTTGTAGGCTCGAAGAAATTATTGAATATATGCTATAAATTGGTCACTACCCTGTCAATTCCCAGGCAAGTTGTGAAAAGCCGATAAACAAACATCTCTTGTTTGAATTATTAATTCATGCATTTCGCCATTTGGTGTTGTGTCTGCTATCGACTGATATGTGACCATCGGACAACACACTCTAATTTACGAGTTCGGAATACATTTGTTTGAATATTTTCGAAGAAGTTTCCTAAAATAAATAACAATAGTTTTGGGGCTTCTTTACGTTGCCTAGGGCTGGATACTTTTCACTTTCAAATTGATTAATATATTTGTAGGTGAAATACAATTGGCACTAACCCGATGTTTGGCTTAAAGGGGAATCAGGTAAATAGACACCTCCTCCTTCACATCGTATTAACACATTTTCAATACCTATAGTTGGGGTGTCTAATTTACCCCGTCTAATACTAGCATACCGTCACGACTGGAACTAAATAATACATAATTGATGATATTATATCAAAATACTGCGTACAATGAAAAAAAGCAAGGTCAAGGTTCCTAAAGTTAAAAGGTTTTCTGGTAATGGGTAACTTAGTGCCTTATAAAGATTTTCATTATGTTGCGACACCGCAGATGACGTCATAAAGTTATCAGGCAACCTACTCTCTCAAACAACCTTAGGAAAGGTGAAGCTATAGTCCTGCCTCAACGAAATCACTGAAACGGTTTGGTGCAGCAGGATCACGTTTGGGAAAATTGACCAGCGTTTTACTGTTAGGTATCAGAAAAATGGGATTTCTAATCCAGGTCCGTCATGCTGGAGCTTGAAACCAAATAGTATCCAAACAGTACGATAAAATTGGTAGTTTGTAACAAATAAATTTACTTATTTGTAATTTAGAGCAAGAAAACCTAAAGGGTCGTGGAACGTGGAATTCAAAAATTAATAATAAAACGTGTAGCCCCTTTATGTGCAAACGAAACCATTCAAATTCCAACAAACAATAATTTTATTTGGTAAATATTTACAATGTGAGTCATAGGTTACCTTTTTTTTTTTAAATTTGGAAGTTAACAGTTTGGTTAACTCTGATACGTTTTGTACCTTGTCCAAATTCGGAACTTTTCAACTTATGTTCGTTTTTTTACTTCCGTGAACTGGAGCTCTTTGGGTTGATTCCTATTATCCAGGAAAGAGGATAGATTGCTGGTGTGACATCACTTCAGCTGATCCAAACTTCAGTTAATGATATTGTGTTCACCAAGATTTGGCATATTAAATTCCTGAATTCTGTTAAAAAACGAGTATCTTGCAAAGAAAAAAAAATATTATGAAATTATTTTATTATAAAACTTGTTACGATAAATTTATCATTTACGTAACATGTTCCATCTCTTCTTATTTTTATTATAAAGTTGTATTTTTGCCATTTCAGAATCAGCGAAATAATAATTCATAACCTAAGTAATCTAAAAATATCCACAAAGTTCGATATAATACCAGTGCTGCCATCTATCCATCATGTGCATAAAATGCAAGTGTCTGTTAATAAGTGAAGGTACTGCCATCTCGTACCTGATGGATTAATTTTTCAAGGTACTATTTTTGTTATTTCTCATTTGACAGTCATTTGTATTTTCATTTAAGGAAGTTATATTTATCTCACTTTTGGCAGATGGATATATTTCTGTCTTTCTCTAACTTCTGCCTCTGCAATAATCATTTTTTGGCCTAATAACCTAATTAATTAGCAGTTTTTTGTTTTTTGAGATAACCTTCATTTAAACTATTATAATTTGTAAACAATTAAAATAATTCTAGTGAATTTTTATCTATTTTTTTTTATTCCACGTGGTTTTTCATTGTGAAGTCATTTGTAAAATGAATATGGTCTTTTTGGGTGTCTTCTGATTGGTTGATCTGGTTGAAACGCAGTTAAGTATAAAAAACACAGGATTGTTTTCCTATAGGGATTGGTTTCGGAAACGTTCTTTTTTCCTGGCAGTGAGGTAGCAGGCGGGTCATTTTTATTTTTATATTTTTACCTTCACATTTTTAGATTCTCCCTTATAAATTTTTCAATATATTTTATCTTCAGTGCATATTATCATATCATCGTTAGGTTTTTACCTGATAAAACTTATCTTATCTATTCTTGAAATAAAAATATTATATTTTAATTTTTTATCTAATTGTGGCCCTCCATTTTGTGCTATTTTCGGTGGTTCCACGTTTTTCTGAGGTAAGTCAATTCAGATTTTTGGACTAATAAATAGGTATGCTGCTCTGATTCTCAGAATCAATTGTTAGTGTGGGAATATTGGACCATTTGCTCTAAATAGAGTCGGTGGAAACAAAATTTGTGTGTCCATCCCTATCAACTCTTTATTAAATCCAGGCAGAGGCCTGTATAGCCATTTTCTGTTTGACTCCATCAATTATTATCTTCTCGAGGAGAAGAGTGTTGAAAAGGGTGTAATTCTTTGGAATAGAAATCCGGACAGGTCAAAAATTCATTTAAGTTTTTAAGTTTTAATTAAAACATCTCAAGAATTTTGACATATCCTGAATTTAATTGATTTTACCCTCAGGTTTATCTTGTAGTACCTATAGTAGTTACCTTGGCTTAAAAGGAAAATTTTGTCTATTTGGGGGAGAATCTAAAAATTTAATTTCGTAATTTTCTATCTGATTTTGTTCTTGCCCGTTATTGTTACTGCCGGAAAAGCAGCACTCTGCTCAACCTGTAGGAAGCACTTCAATTTAATCTATTTTAATGATACTGTTGGATGAGAGTGTCTGCACAACAATGGTTTTATAATAAACTTATTTCATTTTTTCTTTTTTTTTTTTTTATCGAATCGGCTTCTAGTAGGTGGAAATTCATGATCTAAAAAAAAAATTTTTTTTAAGTAAATTAGTATACTTATTTATTTCCACTAATTTGTATTAAACTTAAACAACATGTTTCGCTAGCACTGTAGCTTCATCAGAAAGATTATCATTTTTTTTTTAAATTAATAAAAAGAAAACAGATCCAAATTATGCAAATCAACTAATAGAAACAAATCATAATTTTAATAATGAATTTCAAATGTTACATAATGAAAACAAAGGGATAAAATTAAATTTTCTCGAATCTCTAGAAAGTTTAATACAAATTAGTGGAAATAAATAAGTATACTATTCTATTTTTTTTGTTCTTTGTAAGACACTCACTTTTTGACAGAATTCAGGCATTTAATATTCAAAATATTGGTAAACCTGATACTGCCTTATTCTTTTCTGGGTACCTACTGGACATTAATATCACTATTCGGAGTTTGGATCAGCTGGAGTGACGTCACCCCAGCAATCTATACTCTTCCTCGATACAGGAAACAACACGAAGAACTCCAGTTCACGAAAGTGAAACCCCAACACCCATTGAAGAGCTCCAGATTGGAAAGGTACATTGTATCAGATTCACCGGAACAACCAAGCTATCAACTGTCATGTTTTAAAGAAAGTGGCATGTCACTATATTTGTTAAACACAGAACTTGTCAAATATTAAATAAAATTATTGTATGTTGGATTTTGAATGGTTTCATTTGCACATAAAGGGACTAGACGTTATCTTAATTTTTTGAATTCCACGACCCTAGGTTCCCTTATCTTAAAGTAACAAATTTCAATTTAATTTGTAACAAACTATTATAATGGTATGAGCAACTATTGCAATTTGGAAAAATATTTTTATAGAAAAACAATTAAATAACTAGAAAAAAAAGTATCAATTGAGAGTAGGTAAGTCTTTTTTAAAAAAAATATAGGCAAAATCCAACAAGATAAGAAAATTTAAATAAACCTCTAGATTTTCCCCAAATAGATAAATTTCACCTTTCCAGCACCCTCCTTCTTGAGAGGATAATGAGGGAGTCAAACAATAAATAGCTAAAGAGGTTTCTGCCTGGATTCAGTAACGTGTTGATAGGGATGGACACACAAATTTGGTTTACACCTACTCTATCTAGAAATAATGGTCCAATAATCCCACACTAACAATTAAATTACCAAAGCAACAATACTTATTTATCAGCCAAAACTTTGAATTGACTCTCCTCAGAACAATGTGGACCACACAAAATGGAGGATCACAATAGACAAAAAATTAAAATATAATATTTATATTTTAAAGGTAGGTGAGATAAGATATTAGGTAATAAAAACCCAACAGTGATAGTAGATATTGATGGTGAAATAAATTTAAAAAATATTAAGGGAAAATCTAGAAATCTGAAGGAAATAGTATATTATGATATAAGTGTATAATAGGTCCTTTAAAGCACGCGCGACATCAGCGGAGTGTTTTGTGAGTCGCAAGGACTTCAAATGCTCTTATATACGCATATCCTACACTATTTTTTATTCGTAATAATCTCATCATCATCATAATCTCAAAAATGTTTTAAATATGTTCATTCATTTTGATAAATAGTACTTAAAACGGCAGATAAATATCTAGGTAATAAAGGTAGATCAAACGTTTCTATAGCAAACCTTTGAAAAGGTAGGCGCATCATAAACATCATTATGATGCATGCCTAATAAAAAAAAAATACAAAATGAAAATCGACTTGCCCGTTCAACCGTCTGCCAGAGAAGAGACCTTTTACAGAAACGGTTTCCTTTAGGAAAACCAGTGTTGTGGTTTTTTTTTCATACTTAACTGCATTGTGACCAATCGACGAATCGACCAATCGACCATCACTCAAACACACACAAAAGATACCATGCTCACTTCATTAATGAAACACTACGCTGATTAAATGGGAATAGATAGAAACACACTAGGATTATGTTAATTGTTAACAAATTATAATTATTTAGATTTAGGTTAGTTTAGAAACACAAAACCACTAATTAATCAGGTCATCAAGTTAAAAATTATTATTGAATTACTTTTCAAATTACCTAAGTTATGAATTATTATTATTTTGCTGATTCTGAAATGGCGAAAATACAACTTTATAATGAAAATTACAAGAAATAGAACATGTTATGAAAATCTTAAAATCCTTTCAACTTACACCAGAATGGAAAGGGTATGTTATTAAGTGCAGTCTAAGCCGCAAGGCGTTCGGAATGAAATCTACAATCGACATTAAGAGTTATGATGAGTGTAGCTGTCAGAAGAATTTGGAAAGATCACAGTCAATAGTTTTACAATAATTTACAATTTCAAAAGCAAGGCCAAAGTAAATAAATTGAGGGAGAAAAGTGACAGATTCATATAACAAAAACATTATTTATGGCCGACACGAGTTCTGCATCCTTTGATACAGTTGGCCTCACATTTTTACGATATCCTTTGACCCCGATAATCGATGAAATTTCGACATCTTCTTGGAACATATTTCTTAGAAATAGCGGGCAGATATTAGGTCAACGTATCGAGCTAACACGAGTTCATGGTTAAACAAGTAGGTAAAGAGAACAAAACGGCAGCCATCAGTCCAAATCAGTCTAGTCTTTCAACGCCTCGGACGTCAATTTACTTTCGCTTCTAGAATCGAATCTTGTCTGTGGAAAATTTGAAAAAGTTAAGAAGTGAAAAAAAAAAATTAATTCGTTCTACATAATGTGCCTGCTCTAAGTAATCAAGATTTATTTTATTAGAATAATTTAGTGAAGTAAGGAAAAATTGTAAGCACAGGAATAATTTCTGACTTTAGTATAACCATCTATTGCAATGACTATGTTATTAAGTGAATTGACTATGGCTACTTGGGCGGACAATATACCTGTGACATTTAGAATGTTACCGGATTTCATGGATTTCTGGGTTACACCTGCATTTCATCCAAATAGAAGTTTTTTTAACACCGCCTACCTTCTCTAAGAGTAGAGTTCGAGCACTTGCAATGTATAAAACCGACCTTTTCAACTTGTCCAATAAGTTCTTATAAATTACAAACGGAACAAAAGGCTACATAAACAAAAACAAGATGGAAATAAAAATAAAAGACCCGAAATTGAAGTGGTTTACTTTATTTTCAGGCGAAATTAACAAATTGTGTTGATTCAGTATTTATTTCGGGATCCATTGACGCCTTCGTTAAGAGATATTGCTGGGCAAACAGGGCCGGGTCGTGAGAAAACAACATCTGTAAACCGATTTTTGTGTAATAATAAAGACAATTTGGGTGATATAATGTTGTTGAATTCTTTCTCCATTACCTAATATTATAAAGCAACCATATGACGAAGAAGAGAAAAAAATCGTCTTACATTGAGGGTTTATTCATTATTCTTGTAAGCCTTCTAATGCTATTTTTAAAAATTTCCAATCCGCTGAAATATGGTGTTACATCAGGATAATAGAGTTGCTCCGACTTTGCAATTTGCATTCCCTTGACAGTTCAATTTCTCGAGTTTAGGCTGCCGCGAATTTTTCTGCTATAATCCTAATTTTTTTTACCAAAGTCAAAATGATAAATATACCCAAATAAAGAATGGCAAAATGATATATACACCCAAATAAGGAATGATAAAATAATAGCTATTTATTCCATCGCGGCAAGGCGCAGAAAAAAAAATCTAGATAATGCGAAAAACGATTTATTCCGTTATTTACAATTTGAAAGGGAGGGTCTTTCACGCAAACGAGAAAACCTAAATCAAATTCGCTTGGCACAGGAATGAGAAAAAAAAAAAATAAATCCTCCGAATTTGCTTCAAACATGAACTAGAAAGTAATTATTTTAGGTTACAGTAATGGTGATACATATTTGCTAATGTTGTATTTTAAACAAGCCATAAATGTCATAGTTTTCATTAAATATGGTAATTTTGCAATTTCATTTTAACCCCATCAACCGAATTTCGGGCAACAACGGAAGTCTCCCCCTTCTTTATATTGATTCCAATCTTCTCAGCTATTAAGGGCGATCATTTTTCACGTTGACAGTTTTGTAATATCGCTATGCCAGCTAATCAATTTTCTGTAACAGACACAATAGGAATTTTTCTATAATTACATTTAAATAAATCGACTTTCGAAATATCAATCTTTTCATATTATTGTTCTCGTTGCTAGAACCTGGTTTCTCCTTACTTTAAAGTCATTATTTACGTCCCTTTGTGTTTCCCTAAATAATATTTCACGATATCCGCTATGGTCTCCCCAGCGAGCGAAGAATAATAAATTCTTGTTTTTCCGAAAACTCGAAGAAATTGCAATTTTTCGCATTTCGAAACAAAAAAATGCCTTCTGTTTTCTAGTATTCTGCCGGTTCGCGGAATGAAAAGAAGCTTTTCATCATATTTTATTATTTAATAAAGCTTGACTGCGGTAAATAAATTTTTCCTTATTAAGGTTTTTATTGCGTAATAAAACACAAAGCGTTGAATAAAATCCAGTTTCTGAATAAGGAAAAATTGTTCAATACATTTTAATTTGTTATCGGATTCTTTGTTGAGTTGAGTTTATGTTCAGGAATTACGTCATGTCAAACGATTCTGACAGTTCGTCATGTTGATCCTTCTAAGATCTGGTCCCACTTAATCACAACCGCAACCAACTTGTTCTAATACTAAAGCTCTCCAAACCAGGTTATTTTCTATATCATCTCATGATAATATACGAATTATAAGACTTATTCCGCATAGTGTTCGTCCTCAAGTAGGCGAAGCATTGGCAGTTATTCTGGAGAATTGTGTCAAAACCAATAATGACGAGTCTTGGCATAAACTTTTTTCTTTTCCTCGTAATGTACTTAGTTTGCCGCACAATGAAGTGAGAAAGGAATCATCATCAGTTTTAGTGAAGAATGGACTAGCCAGTTTATCTTCTGGCAATGGTGCGCATATTATGTCAGAAAATGCTGCTTTTCGGTCGTCTGCAGAATCATATACTAATGCATTGAAACGCAGAGTCGGTGCCCAACTAGTCGATGGTGACATTACAGGTGCTATACTCTTCTCAAGACTCTATTGCACCTAACAGTACTGCTACACTGGAGAAGCCACATGCAATACATCCTGCTGAACCAGATGGTGCTTCATTCCCGTTAGAAATGACAACCGTCGAGTTTCCTGATTCTGTCAATAATGACGAGATTCGTCGTGCAATTTATACATTCAAACATAGTTCTGCTGGCACTTTTGATGGTTTACGGCCTCAACATATAATAGGCTTGACTTCGAATGATAGCAACTCCTCTGCGCACTTGTTATCC
The DNA here is from genome assembly GCA_917834065.1 of Ceutorhynchus assimilis. Lineage (NCBI taxonomy): Eukaryota > Metazoa > Arthropoda > Insecta > Coleoptera > Curculionidae > Ceutorhynchus > Ceutorhynchus assimilis. The sequence goes on from OU892287.1 coordinate 14,827,150, forward strand.
GCTATTGGTGGTGTAGTCGATTTAATGATCCGAGGGAAAGTTTGTGACAGTATTTGTAGCCTACTCTACGGAGCTTCAATACGCGCTCCTATGAAAAAAGATGGAGGAATTAGGCCAATAGCAATCAGAAATACTATGAGAAGAATTGCTGGAAAAGTTGTCAGGTTCAATGTTCAGTTGGATCTAAACTTTGCCACTTCCAATTGGGCTAAGGCAGCAAAGGTGATGCTGAGGCTATGGTTCATACGGCGCGTTCTTTTATAGACGAGAAAGATAACGTAGAATGTCGTGTTTTTCTGAAACTAGATTTTCGGGGCGCTTTTAACTGTTTCGGCAGACCCCAACTCCTGAAAATGGTGTAGGAATTTATTCCTAAGTATTATCAATTTTTCTGGCAACAATATCGTTACCCTTCTCAATAAGGATACCTTGAACACACGATCGATTCTGCTTGGGGACTCCAAAAAGCTGATCCAGTTGCACCTCTAGGATTCTGCATTGCTATAGCACCTTCAACACAACGATTAATTTCTGCTCTGGTTCTATGGTATTTAGACGATGCTGTATTAGGTGGCGCTCCAGACACCGTTCTTCAAGATATTCAAACTATTGCCTCAGCAAAAGACGAAAATGACTTGGAATTGAACTAGGGAAAATGTGGAGCTTTAATCTATGGTGAATCGTCGTCGAATCGAAGAAGAATTGAAAGGTTTTTCGGCAGATATAAAATTTATGACAAAAGAAGATTTGTCACTGATGAAGCTGCACCTAGCATTATCGCAAAGAAAATTGATGAACTCACTCTCATGACTTCTCGTTTGAACGCTATCCCTTCTCAACAAGCCTTATTTCTACTTCGTCATTGTTATAGCATTCCAAAGTTAATTTATGTACTTCGCACTTATCCACCTTTTTGCCAGATATGTTCACTACGAGCTTTCGATGATCAGTTAAGACTCGCTGTTGAAACGATTACTATCATAGATATAGACTTGGAAACTTGGCAAGTTGCTACTCTACCTGTAAAGTTGGCAGGTTTGGTAATACGTTCCGCGGAAGAACTAGCTGTTCCTGCCTTTTTGTCATCGGTTCATTCCGTGGATGATCTTCTCGGCGTGCTAACAAGAAACATCTTTCAATGTAGTTTCGTATTCACCAGAAGTTTTGGAATTGTGCTCTTGATGTACCTGAATCTATTGAACGTAAGCTACAAAAGAGTTGGGACCATCCTATCGTGTTGAAACGTTAGAAAAGTTTATTGACATGATCTCAAGATAATCCTCTTCACAAAGCACGTTTATTGGCTGGATGTTCATATTCTGGGGCATTTTTATATACTCTACCAGCAGCTACTCTAGGAACACTCTTGGACAACGACACTTTTCGTATTGCTGTTGGCCTTCGACTTGGTACATAACTTTGCGAACCCCACTATTGTCATTGTGGAACTAGGGTGGATGAGTGGGGTTACTACGGTTTATCCTGTGGAAAAATGACTGCGGTTCGTCTAAGTCGTCACACTTCGTTGTACAATGTTTTGCAAAGGGCTTTAGGAGGTACAGAAATACAATCATTATTAGAACCACCTGGTTGCTCACGTATTGATGGGAAACGGCCGGATGGTATTATGACTTATGGTCCATGTAGTAATTAATGGTGGTCAGCTTAAGGGGGCATTACACGGCGTGTGGAGCGGCGTGCCTGGCGCGTGGAATGTGAACTGGCAAGCCAAGCGCGTGGAGTGTGGTCGCAGTCAGACGGCCTGTGAATTGGGAAGTTTGCGCCCCTCGATGAAAGTTCGCGCATCGCGTGTTGAGGCCTTCTCCCACATCATCTTCGTTTCAGTAATATCAGGAATTATTAAAAAATATTTGTTTTTGGTGGACTTCCCGCTCCCGTTCGCTCCACGCGCCGTGTGACTGTATACCCCGAGACGCTCTAACACGCGCGGCGCGTTTCCTATGAAGTGTGTCAAATTTACCGCTCATCGACGGGAACAGACGCGCGGCGCGAAATTTGCCGCGCCAGACCTTTCACACGGCGTGTGGAGTGCCAGTTCACGCGCCAGGTGCGCCTTTCCACGCGCCGTGTAATGCCCCCTTTATATGAAATGTTACATGTGTAGATACTGTAAGCCAAAGTAACATCCTCTCATCGTCATCAGCCGGTGGCTCCGCCGCTGAAGCAGCAGAAAATAGAAAGGTGCAAAAATATGGGAATTTGCTAGAACGCTTCATCTTCTACTCCTTTGGTGTAGAAACATTTGGGATCTTGGGGTCCATCATCGGAAATTTCTCAGAAAATTTAGGAAAAATCGCAAGTTGCTTCAAATTTTTGAAACCACGAAAATCAACAACAAAACTAAACACTAACATATAAGAAATTTTATAAGAAGAAATAAAGATTACGTGGAAGACAGAAATTTCTGAAATAAACAAGGAAGAATCTGGCAATATTCAGAATACGATAGGAGATTTTTGATATCCCATCTAGACTGCAGTATCTGAGTTAGTTTTCTTTGCTTTCCTAGCCACACTGATGACATCTGATAGATCGAAACGCATCTGTGGTTGGAATGACAGAGAAAAACAACTTACATTTTAATATTCAGAATTTTACCGTAGAAAATTATTGAAGCAGTCGGAGACGATGATATTAGCAAACAGAGCTGGGCTACAAAAGTAATTAACTGTGTAGTTAACTCCTTGTAACGTCACATTTTTGTTTTACGCAACTGTATTTCGCAATATGCTTTGATGCTTATTCCAATTTTTATTGAAGCATCAGGTTAAAATTTGTCGCTTATCATTCTTTTGGTTATATTCATTGAAATCTTGGCAGATCAAGCAGGCTTGTATTTTCTTATCATAAATCTGTCTTAACGGTGTACGACAACAATTATCTTATCGGCTGGGTTTTATAAGGAAATCAATGGCCAATATTATCAATTTTCAAGTTCAATTCCTTTTTCAGCTGTTTTGATTTGATTTGTTTTGATTTGGTCTGTCAAATCAAGTCAGGTAGCTTCAGATAGGAGCTAGTTACGATAAATTTATCATTTTCGTAACATGTTCCATTTCTTCTAATTTTCATTATGAAGTTATATTTTCACCATTTCAGAATCAGCAAAATAAAAATAATTCGTAGCTGAAATAATTTGAAAGTATATATTTGGTTAATTCGATGTATCAGTACTGTCATCTAGCCATAATGACCGTAAAAATGCAAATATCTGTTATCAAGAGAAGGTACCGCCATCTAGTACCTGATAAATTTATTTTTTTAAATTGTGATAGTTTTCTTTAACTATTTTTATCATTTCTCATTGACAGTCATTGGTATTTTTATTTGAAGAAATTAGGTATATTTATCTTGCTTTCAGCAAATAAATGTATTTCTGTCCTTCTTTAACTTTGATTCTGAAACTATTATTTTTAACTTAATGACCTAATTAATTATTGGATTCATGTTTCTAACATAACCTTAAATTTGAATCATTATAATTTGTAAACAATTAGAATGATTCTACTGTGTTTTTATCTATTCCCATTCAATCAGCGTGGTGTTTCATTGATGAAGTGAGCACGGTCTTTTGTGTGTGTTGAGTATTGTCTTCTGATTGGTCGATGGTTACTACGCAGTTAAGTATAAAAACACAAGACTGGTTTCCTGCAGGGCTTTTGGTTCTAAAACGGTCTCTTTTCTGGCAGTGGCTGAGCAGGCAAGTCGATTGTCATTTTTGTGATTTTTTCCTGAAGATTTCTGGATTTTCCTTTGATATTTTTTCAATTTATTTCACCATCAGTATCTACTACCACTGTTGAGTTTTTATTACCTGATAAATCTTATCTTATCTACCTTTAAAATATAAATATTATATTTTAATTTTTTATCTATTTGTGAGCCTTTATTTTGTGTGGTCCCACGTTTTTCTGAAGAGAGTCAATTCACAGTTTTGGCTAATAAATAGGTATTGCTGCTTTGGTTTTCGGAATAAACTATTAGTGTGGGATTATTGGACCATTTGCTCTAAGTTGAATCGGTGAAAACCAAATTTGTATGTCCATCCCTATCAACACGTTGCAGAATCAATGCAGAGCCCTGTATAGCCATTTATTGTTTGACCTCCTCAGTATCTTCTCGAGTAAGGAGAGTGCTGTAAGGGTGAAATATTACTATAGAAATCCGGATAGGTTAAAATTCATTTAAAAAGTTTTAATTAAAACATCTCAAGAATTTTGAAAAATCCTGGATTCAAATTATTTCACCCTCAGCTTTATCTTGTAGTACCAATAGTAGGTACCTTAACTCAAAAGGAAAATTTATCTATTTGGGGGAAATCTAGAGATTTATTTTTTTATCTTGTTCAATTTTTTAAAAATTTTTGCCTGTTTAGCGACTGTTCGAGGAGCAGCATTCTGCTCAATGCTAACATTTTTATTTAATATTGTTGTACAGTTAGCCAAACATAAAACTGGTACAGGCAAAATATATACTTCAATTTGCCTAGTGTGAATCAGGCTTAACAACAGAAAGTCTCTTCTGAAAAACATAGGCTAGACAGTTATTGTCAATGTCAAAAATGAACAAAAGTAAATGCAACATGTTTTTATGTTATGATTGGTTTAAATATGACACTGACTTGACTCTTTTTGTCATTTACTATATTCCTTTTACCCGTTGAGTTACTCGGAGCTTCTCAATGTCAAAAGCTTGAATGTTCCTTTTAAAGGTGCGTTAGGCACTCGAGTCGCTCATATTGCATACCCCTTTCCCCTGATGCACCAAATTTGCGGGGGGTGCAATAAGCATTTTTAGGTAATGACGGTAATGTTAATATTAAAAAATAATGATAAAATCTGAATTGTGTGTTTTGGAATGACTCCGAGGAGCTCGTTCGGTGTAACTCGATGTATAAAAGGAATACAGTAATTGTTGAGGTGATAAAAAAGGTCGATTTACACAATAAAACACAATAGGAAAATGCGTACCAGTTTTATGTTTGGCCAAGTCTACTTACCTACTCTATTAGGTACTACATACTTTGTTTTATTTTTATTTTTTTAAGTTATTTAATTGTTTTTTTTTTTTTTTTTTTGAAGAAAATAATTTTCCAATTTGCAATACATAGTTGCTTATACCTGATTCTATTGGAAAGGAATGTCTGCACAACAATAGTTTTACATTTAACTAATTTCATATTAATTCTTCTCTGCAAGATACTCTCTCTTTAACAGAATTCAGGAATTTAATATTCCAAAATTTGGTGAACCTGATATACTGCAAATTCTTTTCTGGGTACCTATTCCTCAAGATCATCATTTGGTGTTTGGATCAGCTGAAGTGACGTCACACCAGCAATCTTTCTCCTTTCCTGAATATAGCAAACAACCTGAAGAGATCCGGAGTAGAAAAAGTATATAGGTACCGTATCAGTGTGTCACCAAAACAACCAAACTGTTAACTATCAAATTTCAAAAAAATGTAACTTGTTACTTGTTACTTACAGTATCACTCACTTATACTTTATTATAGATCTATTTTCAATGATTGAAAATTCTCTGTTCCCTGGTTACCTGATATTAATACCAGACATACCTTACAAAAATCTCCTCTGGAAGGATCTTTGAAGGACAAAGGTACCCGAATCGACGACGCAATCCTTACTCCACTAACGCTTCCGAGGAGTGAAGATCCAAGCCCTCCAGGCTCCAGGCATCAAAGAAATCTCAGACCCCCTGAGTCAAAGGTATTTAGGGGGAGCAGGCTCTACAGGTTTTTAGAAGCATGGGAATGGGCGGGGGCGCCACCAAGCGTATAAAAATCAATGATGAGATATTTGATTCCTTTAGTAAAGAAGCCACTTCTAGGCATCATATTGCCCAAATTCAACACAAAGGGTATGGCTTCAGAAATTCATTCTCTTCTGGAGCAGGGCATAAAAGAAAGATCAATAGTAAACCTAGACCCTAGGCTTCTTATCGACCAAGTTCCCAGTACTAAAATCGGATGGAAATGTTCGACCTATAATAAACCTTCGGAGTATAAACAACTAAATATTTGCTCCCAAAAAAAATTCAGGTTGCTAAACTATTTCAGAATTGTCCAGTTTATTCAGGCGTCCGAGGACTTCCTAGTGAAGATATTTCGCAAGCCTAGGTACTTTCATATACCCCTTAGAGTTCAGTATAGAGTCCACCAAGGCAAAATACTTCATTTCACCTGCTTGCCGACAGCTCAGAGAGATGGGCATAAGGGTCCTAGTTTATCTGAACGATTTCCTAATAGCTGGACAGGACCCTTTAGGGTTGGAGGAAGATGCTGTAGACGCGGTGCTTTTTCTGGAATCTCTAAGTTGGATCATAAAGAGGGAAAAATCTGTAACGAAACCAATACTAAGAATACCAGTGAAAGTCTGGAATACTTGGGAATTGTTTGGGATTCTGCAAGAAATGTGTCATCCCTACCAGCAAAGAAGGTTGCGTCCATAAGAAAAGGATTTGGACATGATTCTGTCAACAGAGTCTTGGAGCTGGGAGTTAGCAAGAGGCTGTTGGGAAAGCTAAACACAGAGAGCAGCGAATATTTTCTGGACTTTCTAAGAAGAAGGACGTTCCTCAGTAGACAGTGGCTGTAGAAGAATGCTCTCTTGGATGAGGAATCGTTCGCCGAGTCGATCCTTGTGACTTAAGGTGCATCGGATATTGGTTGGGGTGCGCAGATAAAGGGAAAGCTTATCAGTGGCACGTGGGAAAGAGATCAGAGACTCTGGCACATCAACAGAAGAGAACCTAATGCAGTAATACAGGTTTTTCAAAGGATGCTACATCAATTAGAAAACAAGAGAGTTATCATTCAATCGGACAACAAAACCGTCATAGTTCATATAAAGAATCAGGGGGAGGGGGCAGGTTTCCCCAACTCACAGAAATTTTCTTTCCACATCATTCTGACGTAATAACGTCAGAATGATGTGGAAAGATATATAAAATTTATTAGCAAACTTTAATACGTAGATAGATGGAGCCGAAAAAGCTAAATTTCTATCAATTATAGGTACAGTCGGTACAGAACAAGAATGACTGGTAGAGCACGGCCAAGCAAAATAAAATATGGCAAGACGGGAGGGTATATACAAAAAAAAATCTATATTTTCCTACTGTTTCTTTCTGCCTCAAAGATGATGTCACTCGTCTATGAAAATAAATTTACCGCACATAAAACGTAAATATTTATCTAAGCAATATAATTTCTATTTTTAAAATTATTTGATTGAACCATTAATTATAAAATCGAACTAGATCCTGACAGATTTATTGATATAAATGTATCGATCCTAAAGAAAAAGCCTCATCACAATATATCACTCATATAGAGCATATTTGCTACTCCTGTTGCTCTGAATGCTAACATAAATCACCACCTGTCGCACATTTTATCAGACCGTTCCTCCGTTTCGACTATCCCAGACTTTATCCAACGTTTGCGAAATTTCCCACCTTCTTCGATCCATGCCAACGACGACTGGGATATAAAACAAATCCTAGAATATTGAATATGATGATCCTAATTTCTTTTATGTTGTTTCGGTTCTAAAACTTTGCAAGCTTTCAATTTCGTTCATAAGCTCATGACTTTATTCGCGAATTATTTAGTAAAACATCCCTTAATCCCTATTGATTCGCGGCTAAACACTGGCGGCTGTCATGTGGCTTCGTGTGTATTTGTGCGAGAATGATAAATGGTTTTTTCGTTTTGAGCTAACAACGCCAGAACTAGGTTAAATGGTCCGTTGTTTAGGATCGAAAAATATACTGTATGTTTATGGATATGGACGGAGAGGTCAATGTTGACGAACCAAATACGAAACGTTTCGTGAATCACGAATCACGTGTTTTCATGGATCAATTGCTGATATGGAATACACAAGCTCAGTTGTAATTTGAAATTTATAAAATAAACATAAACCATTGGCGACATCCAATGCAAAGCAATGTTTACTGTTATTTTGATCGTTTCTAGTGTAATAATTAAATTTGTTTCGACCAATTGCTCATGTTGGTTAATGTACCAGAAATGTTAAATCAAATTGTTTGCTTTGTCTAAAAATAGGAAAACTTCTGGATGGTTTTCTTGTTTACATAATAAATAGAAACTTGAATAGCCAATTAATTTTTATTCGCGCTTTTCCAGGACTCATTAAATCTCTTTTTCCTGGAGCCCACTCGTATATTTATTTTTGTTAAACATGATAACCGCATCATTGTGGCGGCTGGGTTTTAGCTATTTAATTACTTAATCCAGACTGATGTATTTTCGGAATAATTAAAAATGCTTCTAAAGTAATAAAGAGAAATTATTGGCACATGGATGTCGAACGCTGTTCTTGACATACGAGAATCGCAGTTGCTTTTAAGGTTTTTCTGCTCGTGAGCGTTAACGGAATTTATGGAAGCAGCGTTCCCATTTAGAAAGCGAATGTACTTTACGTGCTTTTATTTCTAGAGTAAAATTTCAGGCTGAAAAGAAGATATACATATCGTACAATTTAGATATAACGAATATTTTATTATGCTGACGTAGCCTAACTGCATAAATTTGTTTTTTGGCTTTATTCGAGCTTCTCTAGTGTGTGAAAGATTTATTTAGTGCGGCTGCAGTATTTATTTACTTGCTGGTAGAAAAAATGAGACAGTTTTGAAAAAAACTACAATCTTCGTGGTTATTGTAAGTAGCACAGAGCTCCTGTAGTCTCACTTCTAACTTGAAATATTTACACATTTCTATTTCTTATATTAATTATGTCAGAAAGAGGTTCATAAAGTATTTTTCTCTGTGTAGAATCTGCGCCAGCAGTTTTGCGACATTCAATAATAAAATTACTTTTTACCGTTGATTGTCTTTACCTCGAACTCGCTTTTTGGAAGCCAGAGTGAAATCTGCTACGCCATATTTCGTCTTGAAAAAGCACTACGCAATCAATACGGTATTGGTAACAACGCAGTGGCAGGGGTAAGTAACATCTACACTGATAGATCCAAAACTGAAACAGGCTCGAGATGCGGAGTATATTCCAAAGCCTTCAAACTGAACCTAACTAATACCCTCGACTGGAACATAAAATCTATCCAATCCCTGAAAGCAAACAACACCAGATGGTTCCAAAACTGCTGAGAGAACTGAAGACGGGGTATTCGGGCCACGGACCAGATTCTGGAACCCGTAGAAAACGAGAGATTGTAATACTGTCTGACAGCAAAGCAGCTATATTATAATCATTGAGCTTCCCGTTCATCAATTCTAAGATAGTATGGGTTGGTCTACAGAAACTCAATGGGCTGGGAAAAGATAACAAAGTAACCCTCCTCTACAGGAATTGGGGTTGGAAGAAGGTGGCAACAGCATATTCTGTGAAGACGGAGAAGAGACACGTCACCATCTTCAACTGAACTGCGATGCGGTAGTGGCTCAAGGATGAAGAGCCTGGAAAGTCCCCTTATACAGTTGGAAGACATTCCAGCCCTGGAGAGGCTGCTTTGAGCAGGAAACCCGAACTTAGCAGCAGAAGAACAGATACAATAGATCAACCTTGGTCGCAGTGCAACTGACACTTTCAACGCATAAATACATACATACAAAGCCTTCGACTCACTGACAGGATTGTGCATATCCACACGATCTGCAAACAAGCAGTACTACGCCGTGCGGTAATATGGTACTTACCGTACGCAAAATCGTGTAATATACCTCAGAATTTAGGTGATAGGTAGGTAATTTAGCTCTGGTAGATAATTGAATGTACGTACCTATGTAGGTAGAGCGTGCGGTAATATGGTACTTACCGCACGCAAAATCGTGTAATATTCTTTAGTTACCGCACGCTTGTAGATAAAATCAGTTACAGTCAAGAGAAAAAGAATGTTCTGGAATGTATGCATTGAGGTTGAAAAGAAAAGAGAAAATAGATGGCAAGATAGGACCTTTCTCTGTAAAAAGTGCAATGGTGATGTCTTGCGTTTGGAAAAAAATGCTTCAAGTGTGTCAAAGACAATCAATATAGTAGTGTTTGTCTAGCAGAAAAATTTAAAACCTGACAAGGAAAAAACGTTAAAAAAATTAAAGAACTTATTCAGAAAGAAATAGACAGTGATGACAGTGTAGAAGAAGAAACTGATGAATATATGTTGTAAGTATCAAGCAAGTTGGTGAAGTAAAAAATAAAAATAAAGTAATATGTGTTGAAGATATAAAAGTACATGATAAGAACATAAGTTTCAAGATTAATACAGGCTTTGAGGTGAATATATCACCACGGAAAATTTTACAAGGATTTTGTAAGGATAATGAGTGTCACAAATTAAAAAAATCTGGCATCATGTTGGAAGCATATGGTGGAACAAAGTTGAAAGCAGTAGGAAAAATTGAGTTGCCATGCATAGGGTCAGAAATAGCTATTTTTCTTCGAGCGTGCGGGAAATGGCTCTTCCCGCACTATTTGTTGTGCGGGAAGATTTTCATTGTGACGTCGATTTGTTTGTGTTGTTGATACATCTTCACCTTCACCTTTACCTTTTTCTTTTAATCACTGTTTGATACATTTTCAATTTTACCTTCTGCACAGTCGCACTTTTTAGGATATTTGTAAAATAGAGTTAATGGAAAACAGTATACCTGTAGCTAGACCTGCAAGGCGGGTATCATTACTTATAAAAGATAGGTTGAGGCAAACATTAGATAGATAAAGACAAAATATTATGAGCAGAGCATCAGATGAGGCAAGTGAGTGGGTGAATAATTTAGAAATTACCAGTAGTAATATAACTAGTGCATAAAATATTTCCGGAAATTTTTGAAAATTTTGTCTGAAGCCAATTTTTTAACAAAATCATGAGTGCATACGCCTGAAAAAATCCCGAACCCGAAGGGTGGTTTTGTTTAAAAAAATTGGCTAAAGACGAAATTTTAAAAAATTTACCTTAGGAAATATTTTATGCACGTGTTATATTTGGAAAGGAAATTTCTCGAGTTTGAAGTTTATACGTTGTGTCGAATATTTTAATTATGGTGGTGTGTTCTGTGATGATGATTGTTATTGATTCTCCCCATTTAAATTGCGTTTCTCAAAAAATATACACTTTGACAGATTTCTGACATCAATGCGTTTTAAATGGAAAAGCTGGTCTCAATGCCAAAAATGACAATTCTGGAAACTGACCCGGAAATTTTCCTTGTGCAAATTACACTGGAAATTTTGCATACAAATTGTCAAAATTAATAAGTGGAAATTTTTGGAAATATCCCGGGAAAAATTTCCAGAATTGTCATTTTTGACATTGATGCCCGTTTCTCTATTTAAATGCATTGATGTCAGAAATCTGTCAAAGTGTATATTTTTGACAAACGCAATTTAAATGGGAAAGATCAATAACAATCAGCATCAATAAAAAAATTCGACACAACGTAGTAAATAAACTTCAAACTCGGGAAATTTCCTATCAAAATATAACACGTGCATAAAATATTTCTTGAGGGAAATTTTAAAAAATTCCGTCTTCAACCAATTTTTTTGAACAAAACCATTCGTGCATAGCGCCGAAGAAAAAATCCCTAACCCTTCGGGTTCGGGATTTGCACTCATGATTTTGTTAAAAAATTGGCTTCAGACAAAATTTTCAAAAATTTTATGCACTAGTTGTTATATTACTACTGGAAATATCCCGCTCACCAGGGATATTTCCACTTATCAATTTTTGAAAATAACGAGGTAAATTTCCAGTTAAATATGCACAAGGGAAATTTCCTATTAAAAAACCTGATAAATCCTTAAGGTTATGTTTAGATTCTCAATACTTGAAATGACAAGTGCATTGAAAGGCAATTTTTTAAAATCCCTAGTCTGGAAGAAATTAGTTCTAGATTAGCAGGTGAGAAATATTTTTTTGTATTAGATTTCAAGCATGGGTATTATCAAATAAAATTGGATAAACCTTCTGGTTTATCATTTGCTACTCCGTTTGGTTGTTACAAGTTTCGTAGGTTACCATTTGGCTTGAATCTGGCACCTGAATATTTCCAAAAAATCTATTATAAAGACTTTGGGGATCTTTAGAATGTTATAATATATTTTATGTACTTCAGGGATTAAAAGTACCCTTTTAATCCCTGTTTTAAGGGAGTAAAGTGGGTCTTTTAATCCCCGGGATTAAATTTCACTTCATTTCCCGGGGATTAAATTTTTACTTTATTTCCCGGGGATTAAATTTTACTTTATTTCCCGGGGATTAAAAGTACCCTTTTATTCCCAGTTGTATTTAATCCCCGGGAAATAAAGTAAAGTACATAAAATAGTGTATACACAAAAGTACCACTTTAGTCCCTAGGTGTATAAAATACTATTGATGATCTGTTGATAGCGTGTGATACAGTGGAACAGCATGATAAGACCCTGGAAAAAGTATTTGTGCGAGCTTGAGAGAAATTTATTAAACAAAAATTTCAATTTATGTTAGAAGAAGTGAAGTAGGTGGGGCATATTTTTAGTCAAAATGGTATGAAAATTGATAATACAAGGATTAGGGCTATTAATGACCTTAGAGCTTCTTCTAATAAAAAAGGGTGTTAAAAGTTATTGGGGCTAGTCAATTAAGTCAATGGTTGGAAGTACATGATGGGGCACTTCAGAATATTGAACAAGAACTAGCAAAAAATATCACATTAAAAAATTTTGATTGAAATAAAAATATTGTGACTAAAACAGATGCATCACAAAATAGCATTGGTTGTTCTTTGATGCGAGAGGGTAAGCATGTAGCTTCTAGGAGCTTGACAGATGTGTATATGGGAATTATGGGATAATAGGACAAAAATCACTAGCTAGTCCGCATAAGTGAAATACTGTTTATTTAAAACCGACCTATACTGCACTTTTTCCCCTAAATAAATATGCAGTATAGCCCGGTCACCTACTTTTTTTTTAAATGCAAATCGTTTGTATAACTTCCAAATAGTGAATCAATGACGAAATTAAGAGTTTTCCGCCGAGTATGTTTTATCACGATGTTTTAGTTAAACGTTAAAGTAAAGTTTACCTATCATAATATTTTGATTTTGATTGACCGGGTTATACTGCATAATTACTTGTGTGCAAAATGTGTAGTATAGCTCGGTTACAAATAATACAGCATTGTCACTGTAATTTTTCAATTAAAAATTTCCCCTGGAAACTTTTATTTAAACTTCACTATTTGGAGAACGTGAAACAAACGATTCTTATTCAAAAAAAAAATACTATTTTATGTAACCGGGCTATACTGCACTTTTACCATTAGGTAATTATCTATTGAAAAACCTGGTAAATTCTTAAGGTTGTGTTTAGATCCTCAAGACTTGAATACGTGCATTGAAGGGCGTCAAAAAATTGCCCTTCAATGCACGTATTGGAGGGCAATTTTTTGAAATCCCTATCATGGAAGAAATTAGTTCTAGCAGGTAAGAAATATTTTTCTGTTTGTGTGAATTTCAAGGATGGGTTTTATAAAATAAAATTGGATAAATCTCCTAGTAATTTAACAACATTTGCTACTCCATTTGGTAGTTACAAGATTTGCAGGTTACCATTTGGTTTGAATCTGGCACCTGAATATTTCCAAAAAAATAATTATAAAAACTTTGAGGATCTTGAAAATGATGCTGAATTATTAGGGCTATTAATGACTTTAAAGCTCCTTCTAACAAAAAAGAATATTAAAAGTTATTGGGGATAGTCAATTAAGTCAATGGTTGAAAGTTCATGATGGGGCACTTCAGAATATTGAACAAGAATTAGCAAAAAATATCACATTAGAAAATTTTGATTGAAATAATAATATTGTGACTAAAACAGACGCATCACAAAATGGCATTAGTTGCTGTTTGCTATTAATGACCCTGAAGCTCTTTCTAATAAAAAAGTGTCAATATATAGGGGTTATTCAATGGTTGGAAGTGCATGATAGGGCACTTCAGTTTTGGCATTGGTTGCTGTTTGATGCAAGAGGGTAAGCCTGTAGCATATGCTTCTAGGAGCTTGACAGATGCTGAAAAACAGTATGCAGTCATTGAAAAAGAAATGTCAGGGATTGTGTATGCGTGCCAAAAATGTCATTATTTTATTTATGGTCGTCCCATCAAGATAATAATTAATCATAAGCCTAATGCGTTTTAAATAAGTAAATATCTTCAATAAATTCTCCTAGATTACAAAGGTTATAAAACTCATAAAGAATAATATAAAAATTCCAGCTAGGTATTTACATATTGCAGACTATTTGTGTAGGAATGTTAGTTCTGAAAATGCTGAAATTGATAGTGACATGCAAGAAAGGGTGCATGGGGTGGAAAAAAATATTTACGTATGAGTGAAAGAAGAAAAGAGCGATTCCAAAAAGGAATCTGAAGGATAAAATTTTAAGAAGTATTGTTTGAGTGGTTGGAAAAAAATAAAATATGAAGGTGAGCTTGAAGTTGAAGAGTAGTTGTGCCTGAGGGATGTTAAAAATATTGTATGAGGGACCTTTTGGTATAAGTCGAACTAGAGATAGAGCTCGTGATGTATTGTTTTGCTAGGTATGAGTATGGATATTGAGAATATTATAAAACATTGTAAGGTTTGTGAAAAATTTTAGTTATGCAAATGTCAAAGAACCATTAATTACACATGATATTCCCGAATTACCTTTTCAGAAGTTAGGTTGTGACACAATGGAGTACAGTGTGAAATCATATTTTATTATTGTAGATTATTTGACTAAATGGCTTAAAATAATACCTATAAATGGAAAACAAACTTGTGACGTTATAAATGCATTTAAGCAAATATTTGCAACTCATTGTGTGTCTGATATTATTGTGGCTGATAATATGCTGTTTGGTTCCTATGAGTGTAAGGTTTTTGTAGATCAATTTGATTTTGAAATTCAAAAAAGTTGCCCTAGATATCCCTGGTCTAATGGTTTGGCAGGAAGGTTTGTTCAAGCAGCTAAGAACATTATAAATCGTAAATCATGATATTTGGGTAGCTTTAATGGATTATCGGAATACTCCCATTAGTGGGAGCGGCTCGTGTGAAATGCTGGTATTATTCGGCATTTCATAATAAAACTGTGCCAATTTGTACACATGTTGCCTGGACTTATTGGAGTGATTTGAGTCGCAGAGCTGGAAGTTCCGTCTTTAGGATTTATTTCACGATATTTCAACATTACTTTCGAATATCATCCAGACAACAGACAATGTCGAAGGGACGAAAAAACGTAAACGGTGGTGGCTATTGCTTCTTCAAGTTCTTCACCAGCTGCAGTGCATGATTTAGATTGGTCATTATGCTGCCTGTCACTCAGCCCACCCAGCAACTCAAACACTGAACATGGAAATGCAGGTTATACAGTGTGTCCCAATGGACCCTGATTGAAAACACTGCAAAATATTACCAGAATTGTAGATGTCACTGATCTCAGTACAGAGGAGAAAAAGTGTCTGTCGCCTGAAAGAGTTCCTGGTAGAGGCAGCCGCACTCGATCGTCATTGCCCATCACAGAACCGAAATCCATCAAATGTTTTCTTTGCTTGGAAGAGGGAAAATGGAAAGCGCCCCTTTGTACTGATAAAATTATAGAAAAAGTTAGGAATTGTTCCTCTACATTTGATTGCAGTAGTGAAATCTCTGATACTGTCAAGTCTTGGTACCATTGGTGCCAAGCGCTGATAAATATGTAGCTACTCATTCGATTGCGCACTTGATGGAGAAGATACCTCACAAGCCTTACGTGGCTTTCATTGTTATAAAGGTTGTGGCAAAACGTCCTTTTTCAATTTTATTCGTAAAAAGAAGGAATTTCTGACCTGGATGAAGCGCCTGGACGTGACACCAGCTTTACTTGAACTCACCAATCCACAAAGAGAAATAATAGAAGAAATAATGAAAACTTTGTAATCATTTACTGCCATTGTATATGACCCCAAAACACATGATAAATCCACTACGTACGTACGAAAATATTTCATTGGTAAAAAAAATAAATTAGTGCAATTCCTCTCTCCAACGCCCTTTGCATTGCAGCCGTATGCACTGCGGACTGCAAACCAAGCACGTCATGTGTGGGGTGGTGCTTGTCGTCTACTGAATGCCCTCAAAATCCCTCAGCTTGGGAATGGACACGAGGTAAAGTCGGCTGGGAACCAAATTGAACCAAAGAGGTACAAATATGTAAAGAGTTCCCAGTCCTAGGAGAATGCAGCTACAAGTCAACTTGTGTTACCAGAAGGTGCTTATGCTTGCGAAACAGCCTTCCCTGCACTCTACTGCAAAGAACACTGCACAAATCAGAGGCGAGTATATATGCTTATTATATAAACATGATTGTCAGAATTTATTTGTAGTTATATTGACCAGATATTTTTTTTATAGTTCGACTGCAACAGATCTAAGCGATGATGAAGCTTTCCCAGATGATGACATGAATGATGAAATGATGAAATTTTCGAATCTTGTAGGCCGTGAAGATATCATGAAAGCGGCCTAGAAATGGAAAATGAAGCATGCTCCTCACACAGAAATTGATTTTAGATATCATTTTTGTCATTTTGACCCTCGGAAACCCCAAAAACGACATCCTAAACGTAAAAATCGCTCTAAAAAAATATATTGCCTGACATTCATCTCTTCTTGAAAATAGGTGCCATTCTCAATCCTAAGGAATGAAACTTCCGGCTCTGCGACTAAAATCTCTCCAATAGGTTAGGAGAACATGTGTACGAAGTGGCACAATTTACGGGCCGCTCCCACTATATCACAAGTTTAAAGCGATCATTAGCTGAACTTCTATTTTCAAGAAGACTTAAAGCTAAACTACCAATTGTAGAGAAACGAAAACCTGAAATTACAGAATTTGAAATATAAAAAGAAGGAATATTATGATAGGCTTGCAATGGAGAGATCAGAATTTGAAAAGGAAGAAAATATTATATATAGTGATTCTAAGCAGTGGTGCAAAGCGACTATAATGACCAAACATGAGTCCCCTAGGTCTTATTTGATTGACAATGGTAGCAGAATGCTACGACGTAATAGTAATCATTTACGCAAGACAATTATTGCACTTGAAAATCAGAATTTGATAAATTATTCAGATAATAATGATTACGATAAAAATAACTTAGGATCTATTGATGATCCGAATCAAACTTGTGTTTCTGCAGAAAGTAGTCCTGCTAGGCCTACTTCTGATTCACATACGCATACTTTGAATAAATTGAAGTTGTAACGTGCCAAAATTGCCTTTAACTATTTCACACTTATTTTTAGTTTTCCATTCAAAATTCCTATAGATATCTAATTTTTCCCTAATTTTATTAGGCTTTGTTTTCACATAAAAATTCAACAATAACTACATGAGTTGCAGATCCTGTAAATTTACTAATCTTTATTATTCAAATTCTATTTTCACTTGTGAGTAGTTCTTGTTGACAACTAATGATTTTTCTCGATTTTAATCAATATTTTAATTCCATTTCCAAATAATTAATCTTCATGTAAACAAATATAATATTTCTGATACTTGGGTTAGATTTTCCAATTCGTGGTCCGTTCACGAAGTGTGTACTGCACGCTGCACGTACTCTGTTTGGTTGCTGAACTCAGTACCAGATTTAGTTCTGCATCCGGTTTCATCATTGGTTCCATGAACCACTGGATGCTCACTTCGCTCTCTATTTTATAGTGACACTTAGGTCATGTCACTTATGATTTGTGTACCAGCTGACGGCAGAAATGTCATTCATTTTTGTCAATTGGCCTTTCGATTAGTAATGTTCTTGGGATCATCGATTTCTTTGTAAGCGATTACGTTTTACAATACGAATTTCTTATTAAATGTCGTATTCTTCAAATTATGATTGTTCTAGTGTTCCAGTGGTTAATTACTTGTTGTTGTTATCATTAGTCATCAGCTGTTGTCATTTTTCTTAGATTATATTGTTGTGTGTAATTTTTGGTACTTGCAATGCTCCTCGACTTCTTTTTGACATTTGTCGATACTTTGTTCCACCTCTAGTCTTTACCTTTAAGACTGCTAATTAATTTTATGTGGTGCTCTTTTCTTTCACTTTTGGTGGTTCCGAGAAAAAAGTCTTTCTGTTAAGTTAAATAATTTTGTTTTCGCCTTCGAGGAATTTTGACCGTATATTCTCAATTATTGAATTTATGGTACATTGAGTTGCCTTACGTTGCGTTACGTTTTTATAAAGTGTTATAATTTCGCCGATGATATCGGATTTTTACAACTATCTATTCGGTAAGTTTTGCTTTGCTCGTTTTTCCCACAGTGGATTCAGGACCTTCTCTATCATCTAAATCATTAGTGAAAAGCTGCCCTAGGGAGTAGAGTAAAGACCACTTCATTCACTCCAGGATTTCGAATCAAGACCCCGATCCATCCAATAGGTGTTTGTTTTCGTTGTTCTAAATTAAAGTAAATTAGAGCTCTACTAGCAACATTTCAAGGACAAAAAATAAAACATAAAACTAAAATAGAGGTCAGTACTTGCTGACCCAAGCTGCCCTCCAATAACCAAAAACGTGTCACTATCCATCATAATATTCACAATTATTGTTGAGTAATTTTATTTGCCTTTCTATAACGAACAAATTGTTCTTCTATGATAATATAATTTCAAAAATTTCATTTAAGATGCAAGTATATTCATTATTCATCCAAGATTGTTTCTGCGCTTCACTGAAACTTTTCGCGGACGTTCACAATGTTCCCAGAGGATTTTATTAGACGGTCTTGAGTCTATCAAAAGCAAAAGTCGACCAGTAGAGATAGGGAGATGAAAAAAATTAAATAAAAATAATTTATGCTCGAAAATCAAAAGTTTTAAGGGTAAAACACGGAAAAGTTTTTAAAACGGTCGGAGAATAAAAGTTTTACGAGTTAATTGAAATTATGGAAATCGCAGAATTTCCCTGATTAGGGCAAATTTTAAAGCTCAAACTCGGATAGAATTATTTAATTTTAACTTTGGAATAAATTTGTAATAAGATCTATGTAATGATAATGATTTTTTATGACCCTTTTTTTCAAGGTTCATTCAGCATTTTTTTTTATGCTAACCAAGGGTTATATTTTTATAAAGACCACGCATGCATAATGCAAAAGAGAGGGGTTTTATCCCCTTTAAAACATCTTTTTAGGCCACCGTTCTTCTGTCAGGTTAGAGGCGATAAAAAATGGATAGAAACCCGCGTAAAAGCTTCGAATTTTCTCTGAAATTACACCCCGAAGCAAATAAAATAAATCGTATTACGTTTTAACCAACTGATACATACTAAGTGGTTCAACTCTCTAGAATGTCTAGATTATGTCATTTAAAAATATATTTCAGCTATCAAGCAAAATAGTTAAAAACTCAATATCGAATTAAAGAAATTAAAAATTAACCTTCATTAAAATAAATGTTCATTTTAAGATTCCATTTAAGTTTGTTGCTCTGTTAAAACTTTTAACGACTACTTGGTATATATAATTCACAAGTTTAACTACGTCATGAGGACCTTTAAAACTTGACGACGTACCTATATTACAATTTCAGTTTAGAGTTTGCTCGAAGCTGGAAGGTGGAAATGTAAGTTTTATCCGAAATTGAGAAACTCCTATAGACTCTCAAAGCTACAAGCTTTGTCTTTTAGCGTTTGCCAAACAGCATGTTTTTGTAATTTATTAGAGTACAAAACACTTACCTATTACAGTGGCTAAAATTATTAGACCCAACAAAACCGCTGTGACAATCATAGTAACCATTTCTACAGTAACCTTAATGTTACCATTCAGTGCCTCTTCGAAACCATCAGAACCGTTTCGAGACGAATTAACAGTCGTGGTGAACATAACAATTTCGCCGGGAGTTTGAAAGTACAGACTGCTGTTATCTTGAAACTCCACCGGATACCATACATCGTTATCGGTAATGTCCGTAGTGGTAGGGTTACCGATGGGGTTGGGTAGAAGGTTTACCGATTTGAAATTGGAAAAGAAATTAGCCGGCGACGCGGCCGTTGGACCGCCCAAAAGTACCGAGGCGATTCGGATCGACGTCGCATTGTTTTGGTCCCGTAAAAGTGTAAAGGGTCGCCAGGCATTCGGTCCAGCTAATTCAGCCATAGTTTGTTTTAGTAACGAAAGGAACGAGTTTACATGACGGCGCGATGGGCGTTTGGGTCATTTTTTTCTGTGATCCATTTCTGAAACAAATAATGGAAGATTATTAGTTTATTAGGAATTCATAATGAGATGTTTTATTAACATGTAAGTACAGAATGAAAATTTATAGAAAGATTGAAATTCGGAAAACCCTTCAGTGATTCTGTAAACTATTATTACTTTCACTACCTCGGAATAAGCGTCACTACCCAAACCAGACTCGACAGAGCCGAGCTCATGGCTTTGGTGGATGTAGACGATTCAACATCAGGAACAAGGGTTAGACTATCCACTACCTAGAAAATGGCTCATATTTATCCTCTGCCATGAGCTGAGATTTTTTTTTCTACAAAGCAACTTGCAGCATAGCAAAGGGGCGACCTCTTTAATAGATCGTCACAACAATTAGGCAGGCACACATATGCCTCCTGCAAGAACCTTAATCATACAAGGGCATCAGAGTTGCACATCTTTCTTCTACGAGAGGGAGGACCAACTAAACTCAGGAACTTGAATCTATGTTGATAGACGGATCGAGACCTCTCTAATAACCAATTTCTGCTCTAGTAGCCTGTAAAGCTATGCCTCGAGGACTGACTAGAGCAAGGCAGATCAGCAGCGGGTGTCATGTAGAATTATATCAGTCGACAAGATTCTACATGCTTGGCACTATGTGCATCAAGCATATCGACAAAACGCGATTTATTTTATATTAGTTTCATTTCTACATCACGAGACGTGTTGAATACTACTAACGCATGTGCATGATAGTGAAGTTTCATGAATGATACTGACAATTGCGAAATTGTTGTTGTTGATATTCCATATTTATATTGAGTAATAATTGACCTATCTCGCATAAATAGAAAGAGAGAGCTTAATTGTAATAAATACAAGTTACATAGTAATAAAAGATGACATGCGCACGCAGCTAGTGGGTTGCAGTGTAGCCAGATTGTATTGTTGCAGAACAATATACACAATGCAAATCGAAAATTATAGCATTAAAGAAGCGATATAGTGTCAAGTGTTTTACACCTTAAATTAGACCAAAAAGTTTAAAAAGTTTATGTTAACATCGTTTGTACTTTTATTTTTATTAATGCTTCATCCGGCAACATCGCACAATGAAATTGCAATGTCAGCCTTGGCAATAATATTCGAAAAATAAATATAATTATGTCCCATATTTTGGGTACCTCAATTCATTACGCATTAATTCGATATTATGTAGTGAAGGTCTTATAGTCCAAGAGCCCAGAGCCGCCAGACACAACTTATTTTCTAAAGGACAGAATATGTGGGATTGTGTAGCACTTATATGTACTATGAACGTATGTATACCCGCTAAGTTGGGTAGACGGCCAATTTACCGACACCAGGTGCGAAAGGTTAAGAAGTACTTTAACTTTTTTTCTAACGCTTAATTTTTATACATGTTATTGGGGAGACTATTTCATAACTACGTCTGCTCAGCCAGACCAATCGCACCGGCCAAACATCCCCCCAGTTGCAATAATAGTTTTTCCGTGAGTGTGAGCGCGAGGATACTATGCATGCGTTTGAGAGTGAGCGAGATATCTATTTCTCCCTCTTAAACTTACAGTCTACTCCAGGCTAGAGTAGAAATGGGATTCGGTTTTTCCCATAATGGGAAAAACCGTTATTTACAAATAACAGTCAACTGGCCGTCTACCCAACTTAGCGAGTATACATACGCTCATAGTACCTATAAGTGCTATTCAATCCCACATATTCTGTCCTTTAGAAAATAAGTTGTGTCTGGCGGCTCTGGGCTCTTGGTGTTTGTTTACAATTTAGGTTATTTAATGTCATTACTGCCGCTTGGATTTGGTTCAACTATAGCTTTTTATTGGGTATTGGGTGAAAAATTAAATTATTCAAAAATAAAACCTCGAATAAAACACATATTATGGTTAAAATCTCTTTAATAACAATTCAAAAAATTAGTGCAAAAAATGACGACATATCAAATTGTTTCTTGCTTGGACTCCTGCTTGCATCACGGTAGGTTGAGGTACCTTGTACCTCGGTACCTCAATGTTATCCCTTAGGATATAAGGTTCGGGAATCATTCAGTCTCCCTTTCGAGCAATTATTATGTGAAATAACACAAACAATAACAAAGTTCCCAACCTTTTGTGAGGCACGCCTCAAAACTATTGAAGTACACACAAATCTTTGTTTAAGCAAACCGATACAATTTCGAGTTTGCATGTGATTTTGGCTATGATTGAACTCTGGAGTTCCTGGAGCAGCGTTTTCTATAAGTATCATTAGCCACGGTTCTTCATGATGAAGTCTAATAATTTCACTGTGGGTTGAGGGTTCCATCGACCGCTCTTATCACACCTGGGAAATTAAATTTTTCCATAAATCCTGCTTTAATTAGATTTTTCTCGTCTTGAGGCACAGGAAACTGAACCTTATGATGGCCATTGTACTTCCTCTATTGCTCTTGAGTCACATTAATATTATAGCTTTGCCCAATAACACGTTGGTAAGTTCCACTGGCAATGAAATACAAAACGCCAAAAACCCTCACTCAAGGAGAATTTGCCACTGGAATAACTGCATTTGTTATGTTAGGGCATGAATAGTTCCATTTAACACATAATGTGTTATATCTTTTGTTAGGCGAAATATTTCTTCAAATCTAACATCTTATTTTTGAAAACAGTCACTGTTGTTGTGTAACCTTACTTTTGGCTTAAGCATTTAGCATATTTTCGTGACGTTAATTCCCTTTACTTCAAGGACCATACAAACTTACGCTTGTGTCTAAGTGTCATTTACATCCACTTAACTTAACTTACAGTACAGAAAATTAATAATAAAGAAAAGTTGAAGATCATGTACTTATATGTAGTTGCTTACATCCACTTAAAAATTAAGAAAATTAACGTAACTCACGGAAAAGTTGAACCAACTACAACTTAAGGAAATCCGTACGTTAATTTCAATAAATTATTAATGACAGACAGATTTGTTACGATAAATTTATCATTATGAGTGTATGTTCAGTGGATAACATAGAGACTGACTACAAGTGGTAAGTTATAGCAAAGTTCCCAAGAGCATTGATGGTGATGGCAACATAATTAATTATCAATGCTCACAATAAAAAATATTTTTTTTTTTGTAGGCACTCCTGCTTGGAAAAAATTTAGAACTGATAATTTGAAACTGCCTCCTAATTCTGCTAAACACCTACTTCAAAACCAACAAATAGGAGAAGACCAATGATCAATAGAGCATTGACCACTTCAGATATATCTGAAAAATACAATTTGCTCTTGGATAGAAGATTAACTCTACTCGAAAAACAATTAGAACAATATGAAGAAAACGCAAAGTTTCAAAAAGAAGAGCAAAAATTGAAGTTATGAAATTCAATACAAGAAAACTTTATTAAGAAATTTAGACACTGCTTTGTGAACTAGATTGTAAAGGTGGTAATAGGTCTGCTCGCACAGCAATCACAAATTAGTCAAAGCGAATTTCATTGGTTGAACAGTCAGAAAACTAGTTCGAATCAAAGAATTCTCGACTGATTTGTGATTCCTGTGTGAACAAACCTTATGAAATAACAAATAATAGTTATTTACATTACAGGTGCGTTTATGAGCATGATTACAATAACGAGTGTGAAGGATTAGAACGACGAGGTCGTAGACCGAGTCGTTCTAATCACACGAGTTTTGTAGTCATGTTCAAACGCACGTGTGATGTACAACGTTTTATCTACAAAGCAAAAAATAAGAATATTTTTCCAATTATTTTCGTTCATTAATAGTTGTCTACCTTCATTTTACCTTTACAGGTTTACCTTTGACATTTGTCAAATCACCAAAACTAGTTGTGTTATAGACTCATAACCTCGTCCATAACACCACTAGTTGTGTTATGAATTCATAACCTAGTCTATAACACCACTTGTTGCGTTATGAGTCTCATGACGTAACTCAAATACTAGAAAAATGGTTATGTAAAAACGTCATTACCAAACGCTTGTAGATAAACAAGTTTTTCTGTAGTTTTTATCTGTTATTGAAAAAAAAATAAACTTCAAAATCAAACTATTTGATTCTTTATTTAGGTTTCGTTTTGAGTAAAGTCAGATCAATTAATTCCTATTACAAAAGAAAATTAAAGATGTGCAAAATATTGATTGATAAGGTTTCATCTATGGTTGTTCATTGGGATGGGATCATTTCCATTAAGCGGGATATGGGGGATATTTCCCATTTCAACTAGATATCTTAGCTCTTCTTCATTAATGTTTTCCAAAGCAGGAGGCAAATCTTCATTCATATTTCTAGCAATATTGTGCAGAACTGCTGTGTCACAACAACTGATAAGCACGTTTTAAGCTCACATCTCAATCCATATAGCAATGATGAAAACCTCATCTTCCAAACTCCAATTTGCCTCTCAACACAGCTGCGAGTTCGAATTTGGGATTCATTATATAATTGCTCAGCTCTATTATTGGGATTTCCCAAAGGAGTCATGAGATATGGTCTGTCAGCATATACACTGTCGGCTATAAAAATAAGTAAATTAAAATCCCAATAAACAATACCTATTTTATTCGAACTTGCCTAGAAGTACACTATTAGGAAATTGGCCTGCTTCAATTCGTGCTCTAATTTGACTATGATTGAACACTGTGAAATCGTGCACTGATCCAGGGCATCTCACAACGATGTCCCTTATTTTTAATTTGCTATCACAAATGACTTGGGCATTAAGGGAGAAATAGCCTTATCGGTTTCTGTAGATTTCTGCATCTATTCCACCTAAAAACAAACTTTCATATTTCAGAAGTACCTACCTATCCAAATCTTTTTTTTTTTTTTTCACAAAAATAATTCTATTTCTAACCAACAAAGTTTATATTTCTTGAAGCCAAATCTTGCTCAACTCAACTTCAAATTTTTAATGAACAATTAGAACTAGACATAATATATACAGTGTGGACATAAAGTCCGTCGCCCCTCCTCTAACTTTTGAACCGCTCGGTATATTGCAACAAAATTTGGAATGATGATATGTGAGCAAATTCTCCATTTTTTGAAATGCAAATGACAGCTTCAGCTGTCAAAATGACAGCTGGGCGGAGTTTTGAAACGTTTTTCTAAATATAAGGCGGTGTCGAGTGATATATCATTTTAAAGGTCTCTTTATTCCTAATTTAATCCCCGATTCTGAAAACATTTGGTTTAGCGGTTTTCAAATGATCACGAAAAAGCAAAGGCTTGTTTTGCTCATAAATACTTATAAAAAAAATTTTCTATTCTGGTGTCATATCGAAGTCTTTTCGACACTAAAAGTAGTTTCGAAAAGAAGCTCTTTGTGAAACTCCTTTTTTACGTATCGCAGGTTGGTAACACTTGCTGACTGATGGCCATCGAACTGTCATTCGCGATAAAAAATAATAGAAGATTTCTATATTTGGCATGTAGTGTTACCAACCTAAACATATGAAATCAGGAAATATGAGAATAAAATTTCCAAGAAAAGTTTTTTTTTTAATTAAACAATACCAAAATAGAAAAAATAGTATAAAATATTCGTTTCATAAGACATTTTATCGCACTCGCCCTTTAGAAAACTCGCCTCCGGCTCGTTTTCTAATATAGGGCTCGTGCGATAAAATGACGTCTTATGAAACTTGTATTTTAATGTACTATTATGACCAAAACAAGCCTTTTTCGTTTCGCCCTCATTTGAAAACCACTAAACTAAATGTTTTCAGAAACGAGGATTAAATTAAGAATAAAGACATCTTTAAAACGATCTATCACTCGACACCGCCTTTTATTTGAAAAAATGTTTCAAAACTGCGCTCAGCTGTCATTTTGACAGCTGAAGCTGTCATTTGTTTTTCAGAAGATGAAGAATTTGGTCACATATCAGCATTTCAAATTTTCTTGCAATATACCGAGCGGTTCAAAAGTTAGAGGGGGGGCGACTGTATATATATACCTGGAGATTTTATCTTGATATGTGATCCATCTATGCATCCCACAATACCTGGAAATCTGGCTTACTGGTAAAAGTCATTTTGAACCTGTATTATTTCATTGCCAGTTGGCATTGAGATGTAGGCTGGCCTTGGAAGAGCTATTGTTTCCGACACCTTTTTTAAAATTCTTGAAGCAGTTGTTTGGTGCATTCCCATGAAATCGCGAATAGCGTCTTGGTGTGTACCACATGCATTAAATCTCAAACTGGCCAGTAACTGATTCATTGGTGAAACAGAATTATTATTTCTAAAACATAAATATAAAAAAAAAAACTTCGGTACTTGATAATAATTCAATGTTTCTTATAGTACCAGATAGATTTATTTAATGGAATATGATTTTTATTATTTCTCATTGGCAGTCTTTTATATTTTCATTTAAAGAAATTATATTTATCTCACAGAAATATATTCATTTCTGCCTTTCTATAACTTCTGATTCTGAAATGATTATGTTTAACTTGATGACCTAATTAATTAGTGGTTTTGTGTTTGCAACATAACCTCAATTTAAAATATTGTATTTTGTAGACAAATAAAATAATTCTAGTGGATTTTTATCTATTCCCTTTTAATCAACGTGTAGTTTCATTGATTAAGTGAGCACGGTCTTTTGTGTGTGTTGAGTGTTGTCTTCTGATTGGTCGATCTGGTTAATATGCAGTTAAGTATAAAAATTACGAAACTCGTTATCCTGTAGGGTTTTGCTCCTAAACCGGTCTCTTCTTCTGGCAGTGGCTGAGCAGGCAACTCGGTTTTGATTATTGTAATGTTTTCCTTCAGATTTCTATATTTTCCCTTAATATTTTTCAATTAATTTCACCATCAGTGTAAACAACCATATCACTGTTGAGTTTATACCTGATAAATCTTATCCTATCTATTTTTGAAATATAAATATTATATTTATTTATTTTTTATCTAATTTTGTGCCTCCATTTTGTGATTGGTGGTCCAACGTTTTTGGAGGTGAGTTAATTCAGAGTTTTGGGCTAATAAATAGGTACAGCTGCTCTGGTTTTCGGAATCAATTGTTAGTGTTGGATTATTGGACCATTTGCTCTAAATAGAGTCGGTGCAAATCAAATTTGTGTGTCCATCCCTATCAACTCTTTACTGAATCCAGACAGAGGCCTGTATAGCCATTTTCTGTTTGACTCCTTCAATTATCTTATCGAGTAAGAAGAGCGCTGGAAGGCTGAAATTTTAAAATAGAAATCCGGATAGGTCAAAAATTCTTTAAAAAAAAAGGTTTTAATTAGAACATCTCAGAATTTTGACAAGTTCTGGATTGAATTTTTTATTAGCTTTATCTTGTAGTACCTATAGTAGGTACTTGAAAGAAAAAATTGTCTATTTGGGGAAAATCTAGAGATTTTTTTAATTTTTTTTTATCTGATTCAATTTTTCCTACATTTTTTTCAAATTTTGCCTGTTTAGTGTGACTGCTAGAAAAGCAGCATTCTGCTCAATTATAAAGAGCATCTATCTTTAATCTTGCTGTATACTCACCTTATTATTACGACTTTATTATTTTTTTCCATAGCTACTGGTAAAGTAACCTTTAATCTACTAAAAATAGTAGATAAAGTAGTACTTTAACCGCAAGGGTAGATTAAATGATACTTTAACAGCAAGGATAGATAAAGACGTTTATTTCCTACTGAACTATTATAACCATATAATACCTTGGTTACGATAATCATAAACAGGGTCTTAACTCCCAAGGGAGTTAAGGATTTCATAACTCCCAAGGGAGTTAAGGATTTCCATAACTCCCGCTTTTACCTTGAATAGGTGACAAAAAAATAGAAATTTTGGTTTATGGTTTATTTCTTTATAAAAATAGACAAAATACAGTAAATTCAGTAGGAAATAAAATTATCTATGTATCACGGGAATTATCAGGTGTTAATACCCACGGGCAATTGGTGTCCTTCGAGCCGAAGGCCTTCGGGACACAAACTTTGCCCTGGGGTATTAACACCCTCATAATTCCCTTGATACATAAATAACTTAAAATATATACATAGGTACATATTTTGTTTTTTATTTATTTGTCAAAGTTTGTCAAACGAATTTCTATTTATGCAAAAGTGTTCGACTCTAACAATTTCTAAATATTTTTGATACTACAGGCGTCCATAATTAGGCTATGGAAAAAAGCTTTGTTTTACACACGACGTTAAAATGCCATTATCGTCTCCCGGAATTAATTCACTCGCGATTCCGCTCATGAATTAACTTTTTCCGGTCAACGATAAACTACCATTTTATCGTCGTATAAAAAATAAGTATTATTATTATATTTTTTTTGAATTGGAATTATTTAATTGTTTTTTTATTTTAAAATATTTTTCCAATTTGCAATAGTTGCTCATACTTACCTGATTCCGTTGGAAAGGAGTGTCTGCACAACAATAGTTTTATAAAAAACTAATTTCAATTTGAATCTTCTTTGCAAGACACTCGTTTTTTGACAGAATTCAGGGATTTAATATTCCAAATCTTGGTGAACCTGATACTGCCTTATTCTTTCCTGGGTACCTACTCGACATAAAAGAACACTATTTGGAGTCTGGATCAGCTGGAGTGACGTCACACCAGCAATCTATCCTCTTACCTGGATACAGAAAACAATACGGAGAGCTCCAGTTCACGAAAGTAAAACCCCAGCATCCATTGAAGAGCTCCGGATTGGAAAGGTACCTACATAATTATTGTATCAGATTCACCAGAACAACTATTAACTGTCAAATTTTTAAGAAAAGTAACTTTGTTACTTACATTGTAAAAACAAATATTAAATAAAATTATTGTTTGTTGGATTTTGAGTGGTTTCATTTGCACATAAAGGGGCTACACGTTATCTTTATTTTTGAATTCCACGACCCTATAGGATCTCTTGTCCTAAAGTACAAATAACTAAATTGATTTGTAACACCTCAACGAAAAAATACTAGAGAATCGTTTTCTAGGGTTTTTCCATACCCTGGGGGTCCAGCAAGCAAGCTACATTGGCATAATTCCACCTATGAAGGCAATGATTGGTGAAATCTGAAAACCCCACCACCTTTCTAGTTGGAATAGAGGCTTAAGTTCCAGTCAAACCTTTGTGTGACGTCATAGGGAATTTATGGGGAACTAGTTTCCGAGGAGAGTTTGCAGCTAAGTAAAACTGAAAGCATTCGTGGGTCTCTTGGTGCTTGATTACCTATTCAATATTAATCTTGGTTGGGAGGCAGTGAATGAATGACTTTTTCTTAATGGGTAACCGTAAAGGGATAATAAATGCAATAGTCTTTTTTTTTTTTGTTAACCTTCCCGATAGTGGTCCATGTACCTATACAGGGTGTCCCAAAAAGATACCGACAAACTTTAAGGGGTAGTAGGGGACATCAAAACAAGCAATTTTGTTTACATAAACATCTGTCCGCAAATGAGCCATTTGGGCTGTAGAGCAAAAAAACTGTTTGGTACTTTTATTCTTCGCAACTCACTGTTTACTTATTAATTTTGCTTTATTATCAAATAAATTATGGTTTACAATAATTGTTCAAAATGTTGACCATTTACTTCAATGCAAAGATTGCACCGTCGGGTCATTGACTGAAAAGTTTAGTCTACGAAACACCTGTTCGTAATGACGAAAATCTGTTAGCAAGGATACTGGCGAGTTGTACCCATGTAGAAGCTATTTCCGGAATATTCCGATGACCCGACGGTGCAATCTTTACATTGAAGTAAATGGTCAACATTTTGAACAATTAATTATTTGTCAATAAAGCAAAATTAATGAGTAAACAGTGATTTAATTATTGCAAGGAATAAAAGTACCGAACAGTTTTTTTGATCTACAGCCTAAATGGCTCATTTGCGGACATATGTTTATATAAACAAAAATGCTTGTTTTAATGTCCCCTACTATCCCTTAAAGTTTGTCGGTATCTTTTTGGGACACCCTGTATATTCAAATAATTTAACCTCTTTTTTTTTAACGCCATGCATTTTGTTGTGGCACCAATACCTATTAGTATTGCAAATATTTTATATTATTAGGGCGATCCTACAAACCACACTTTACTTATATATCGTAATTTAAAATTAGCATTTATGGTAATAATTCAATTAATTGGTGACACTATGCAAGGGTAAACCCTTGTGATCACAAACGGTAGCTGTGTCCCTGACTACTGTGCAGATTATTAAATCATTAATACTTATTGTTGATACCTTTTATATTAGTGTGGTAACTGGAGGGTTTTGCCTACGAATTTTTTATTACAATTTATAATAATATAGATATTTCTTTCTCTTTTGCCTAAGAATTAAACAATCGATTCTAGGTACTGGAACGGTGAACTTGGTGTTCAGTTATTGATACTATCCACCACAATTGTTATGTTATAAACTTGGAACACCTATTGAACGCTACTTCTTCGGAGTTTTTTTTTTTTTTTTGTTCCTATTTTACAGATCACATAAATAGGTTGAGGATTATTCTCATTTGAGGCTTGTTTCAGTTTAGATAACTCATATAAAGTACTTTGTAGCTGGGTACTCTTGCGAGTAGAACTTTGGCGTATTATTATAGGTTACTGGCGCCGTTATTTATTTTTTTTTTCAAATAGTTGAGGTTACTGAAGGCTCAGTTGACCTGATCGCACGATCACTCTCGGCTGAGGCTTGCCGAGTATTTCATATTTTCTACCTCAACTATTCTTTTACTCGTGGGGCGTATCACCTCTTTTCTTCTAAATAAAAACGCTGGAGAAACTGTGGACGCATTCTTTAGGGAAGTGACATTGAAGACAATGCACATCCACTCTAATCAACACGCCTACAGGACTGCTATTTCAACAGAGAAGGCTGTTCACAGTCTTGTGGCAAGGTAGAGCGAAGGATGTCTCACAAAGAGATGGCTCTGAGTATATTTCCAGACATCGGAGGAGAGCTCATTACCACCTCCTTCGACTCGATAAAGTATGCTGCAGAGAGCATTGGCATAGAACCATTGTCAAATGGATCTGTGTCATGCTGAAAGGCAGAATCATTACAAGTTCGATTGGAAGTGCGAAGATCAACGGTAGCCAGAGACTAACTGCAGGGGGGTGTACTATCGCCCTTCCTGTGGTGCTTAATGCTGAATGCTGCTCTGCACTCTGAATGAGTGTTTATTGTACACTCAAGGCTACGCGAATGATCTTGTCATCGTCTTGGCCAAATAAAGCATGACCGACCTGAGCGGATCTACACTTTTCCTAAAGGGTGCGGGCTTCTAAGGTAACACAGGGTTACATCAAAAGGGGAAAGCACAAAAGGCCACATGCGCGTCTACGTACTTCCTGTAAAGGCTCCTCTTTCAAATCAATCAAATTTATCAACCTCATAGATTCAGAAGGAGTGGAGCTGAGTTGATAATTCTACCCTACTACGTGTGTTCTATTGTTACATATCCAGAAACACGTAAATAAGTGGAAGCATATTCAAAATTCTGCCCTATATTTTCCCATAAGCCTAATATAACTTGGCGTAGCTAATTGTATTTGCAAGTGGGAAAGTTAATTTTTTTCCGGGTGACGCAGTAATTAGCGCTTTCACAAAAAAAAGCCTGCTAATTACAAAATGCTCCGCTGTCAGTATGGGGTATTAAAATATTTTTTGCTGCTGCGTAATATCTTTACCTAAGTCTTTAATCGAATCCGTTGTCGTTTCGGAGATAACGAAAAGAAAAGGAAAAAAAAAAAATCCCTGCAAGAGAATAAAAATCTTTTCATTCAGGACGTATTGAAATTTTTCGGCTTTTGTTTCATGAATTTCTAATTTTCTCATTTACTCTAAAAAAGTTTAAGCCGCCGCCAGCTGAAAAGAAATTTTGCTCAAGGAGAAAGTTAATAATGATAAATTTACTTATTTCAAGGGAACGATTATGTGGAATATAAAAAAAATCGGTTTTTATCAAGATCCAGACGCAAATACAAACTTAAACTTACTTCATTAAACCGCCTTATCTTAATTCTTCAAACGCATTTAAGTACTAAAAGAAAAACCTTAATGCGCCTCGACAGCGCCATTTTGCTTCGGTTTCCATCTTGTCTCGTTTCACTTTAAAGCAACCACAGTTTTCGTAACAAAACTTCATATACGAGATTCAGTGGCACATTTCTCCGGAAAGGCTGTCTTTGCCAGATAACCACCGCATTAGCTTCGCTCTTCATTGCCTTCTGACTAAGTTTATTGCTTACTGATTTCGCAACCGTTTCAGTTTTCCACAGCTGATATAGTCAATTATTTCTAATCCACAACCTCATAGCTTTTGAGTGAACAAGATTTTTGTTTTTGTGACAACATGGAACAATAAATACTTGTAGTAATGTATAAATACTACTGAACTATGTCCTTGTACTATTTCACAATCCATAGGGATACGATGCTTAGGATGGGAATCTAATAACATCCAATACGTAAACCGCTCGATCGCTGAGTAGATAGTTGTGCCCCTGCGGGTGTTCAAGTATAGAAATTTTGATCAAAGATATGCATCTAATTTAGAAAGTTCCTATGCGAAGATTGAACCAATTTAGCAGGACCTGGCTTATAATGTTATCATCTTCTTGATACTAATTGGATTTTCATATAGACAACAACAACGAAGGGTCTGCTTAATGTCAAAGTTTTACGGTGATGAAGACATGTAGGCAGGATACAGGCTTCGGGTCATTGATTTTCTCCCAAGTAGGTTTTTAATTAGATTTTATCGGCAAACATTAACATAATTGCGCTCGTTATTACTGTTTAGCTAGAACGCGATTAAAGTTTGATTCATTCGCAGCTTCTGTTCGGTTTTATTGAACTTTATGGTGCGTATTAGCCGAGTTAATTTTTGATATACAACCGTCATAAAAGGCACTCAGCTATTCGTTACCGAATTAACCGAAACCAGTTAACGTTGTTCGGGAACAATGAAGGTTGGGGTTAATGTTGTGGTCGTCTGACAAAGTCTCGGGAGAAATAATGCGGGACAATTTCGTTGAGGTAATATTGTGGTAATTTCAGAGTGGAACAAGACAAGGTAGAACACTAAGCACAATGGAGTTTCAACTAAATCCATAAAGATTCTGTCGGTTTTTTTTTCTGAATATTATTAACAAGAAGTGAGCATTTATCACTTTGTA
The DNA here is from genome assembly GCA_917834065.1 of Ceutorhynchus assimilis. Lineage (NCBI taxonomy): Eukaryota > Metazoa > Arthropoda > Insecta > Coleoptera > Curculionidae > Ceutorhynchus > Ceutorhynchus assimilis. The sequence continues at coordinate 14,860,614 of OU892287.1, forward strand.
AAGAATATTAATCAATAAACGTTTTTAACCCTTCCGTTCAAATAATGTTATTGTCCTGGAGTTTAAAGTCGGTGCCGCTCAAGTAAAAATCTGTTCATGCTACTCTACCTGTTCCATTAGCTCACAACCAGTTCCGGTGCTAATGACTCTTTCCACATAACTCTGTTACGATAAATTTATCATTTTCGGAACATGATCCGTTTCTTCTGTCATCTATCCATAAATAAAATAGGCGTGAAAATGCATATATCTGTTACTAATAATAGGTATTTATATCACTAGTACGGTATGAGCTTCATTACAGTAACGAGTGGGGAATATTGCCAAGACGAGGTCGTAGACCGAGTCGTGGTAATCACACGAGTTAGTAGTGTAATGAGCATTACCGTACGTGTGATATACAACATTTTATGTACAACCCAGATTTTTTTCATGTATTCGAAATGGTTTTAATTTTTCACAAAAGATTATATTTATAATTTTTGATAAATGAATTTTAAAAAGTGCCGTTTTTCAATAAAAATGAGTTACGTGATGAGCTCTCATTACATTAGTGGGTGATGTAATGAGAGCTCATTACAACACTGAGTGATGTAATGAGAGCTCATTACAATACTGAGTGATGAAATGAGAGCTCATTACATCACTGAGTGATGTAATGAGCTCATTACATCACTAAGCATGATAATGCAACTTATTACGTAACTGAAACAGGCTGAAATGATTTACGTAATAAGCTCTTACAGTGTAGGTCGTACATAAAAGTACTAACATAACGCCATCTAGTACTTAAAAAAATTATTTTAAAATTGTGGTAGGTTTTTTCTATTTTTCATTGATATTTTTATTTAGAAAAATTATGTTTATCCTGCTTTCTGCAAATAAATGTATTTCTGTCTTTCTCTAACTTTTGATTCTGACATGATTATTTTTAACTTGATGACCTAATTAATTAGTGGTTTTGTGTTTCTAACATAAATTTAAATCATTATATTTTTGTAAACAATTAGAATGATTCTAGTGTGTTTTTATCTATTCTCATGGAATCAACGTGGTGTTTCATTAATGAAGTGAACACGGTATCTTTTGAGTGTGTTGAGTATTGTCTTCTGATTGGTCGATGGTTTCTACGCAGTTAAGTATAAAAAACACGAGACAGGTTTTCTTCAGAGGTTTGGTTCATAAAAGGCCTCCTCTTTTGCAGTCCGCTGATCAGGCAAGTCGATTTTCACTTTTCATTTTTTTTTTCTTTTCAGACGTCTAGATTTTCCCTTAATATTTTTCGTTTTATTTCACCATCAGTGTCTACTATCACTATTGAGTTTTTATTACCTGATAGATCTTATCTTATCTACCCTTAAAATTAAAATATTAAATTTTAATTTTTTGTTATCTATTGTGAACCTCCATTTTGTGTTTTGTTTGGTACCATATTTTTTTGAGGAATTTTGACTAATAAATAGGTACTGCTACTTTGGTATTTAGATTTAATTATTAGTCTGGGATTATTGGACCATTTTCTCTAAATAGAGTGGATATAAAGCGAATTTTTGTGTCAATCCCTATCAACTCTCCACTGAATCCAGGCAGAAACCTATCTGGCTAATTATTGTTTGACTCTCTCATTATCTCCTCGAGGAAAGAGAGTGCTGAAATACTTTGTTACATACTCACATTGTCAAAATAAAATAATTGTTTGTTGGTATTTGAGAGATTTCATTTGCACATAAAGGGGCAACACGTTTTATTATTTATTTTTGAATTCCACGATCCCTATAGGATCTCTTGCTCTAAATTACGAATAAAAGTATTTTATTTGTAACAACTCTTGCTATGAAAGATCAAACCAATGGTTATTCTCGGATCATCCATTATTTCACAATAACGGGGGCAAAAATTAACTGGTAAAGTGAGACACCTCGTATTGCTCGCGACAAGCCTCCAAATTAGATTAGCAAAGGGAACGTGACTTGGAAACTCAAATTAAACAAGAAACTAGAAAAGTTTCGTTCCCTAATTTCCATATTATTTCATACTGTTGAGTATTATGGAAATCTTTCTCTCAGCAATCCTTATAGAGAGGTATTTTTCAAAAACTAATCCTCCTTTCCCCTGAAACACCGACACCAAATAAAGTTAAAAGCGAGTAAGTACATGGGGCTTAAGGCGGATTCGTTTAACCTTTTATCAGTCAGTTTGGAATAATTATCTGTATTTTCCTTCCCTGAATTCTCTCGGTGTGTTTGGAAACTCGGCAATTATGTAGATTAACTACGTTTTGTAGACAACTTATAATGTGCCTCCGCGGGGTAACTTTAATATCGATGCTAAACAAAGACTCCTCCTGAAACAATAAATGGAAGAATACAAAATAAAACAACCACGGAGAACATCATAAAACGACATGAGTTTTATCATCGGTATGGAGTTGGTATGCCGCGTACGTCTCCAGTGGGAATGGATGCTTTCCTAAAGGCAGTAAAAAGGGATAAGTTTTTATCCCTCAAAAGTCCCTGTGAATAAATATGTCAGAAATAATGTAGCGCATCGACGTGTACCACATACGTAATGTGATTTTTTATTTTCCGAATTTGTATCCCAAAAAAAAAAAAAAAAATGTTCACTTTAATCCGGTATAAATTCAATTTCAAAATATATGTCCTGTTTAGTTAACTTAAATTAACGTTCGACAAAACTGGGAACAAATGTTTAGTCGGGGCTTTGTGTATTATATTTTCCTATTAAAAGTTTCGCATATAACCGTTTTGTGACAGTCGCATCGGAGTTTATTATTTTATTTTTACCTCATTTTACAATAAAAATACGATAAATTTGACAGAAGGGTTTGAACATGTTTTACAGGATTTATCAAGGGATACATTTTAATACGAGTAAAAAATTTCTAAGCACTTGGCATAGACTAGCATATATGTTACAGGACATTTTCCTTTTATTTTTCGTTAAATATTCAATTCTTTTTTTTTTAATTAGTTTTTCCTACTTTGTCATTATCTTTATCAAACGTGTATCAGTTAACCATCACTGAGTTCACACTTAGAGAAAATGATAGAAAGGTGTCTCGACTGGTTTATTATTGTTGAAGAGAAGCTGCGTGATCTACACCTAAGACCAACATGCATACCTGAAAGGAAGCTCAGTTGAAAGTGCACAACAAGAAGTAGTTAGAACAATTGAAAGATCTCTTGAAAATAAGTAATACACACTAGGTGCATTTCTGGACATAGAGGGTACATCCAATAGGTAATTTTTGAGCACATGAAGAAATCCATGGAGTACCTGAAGGTAGAACCAGTCACCAGACAATGGATAATAACAAGGCTGAGAAGCAGAATCACTGATTCAGAAATTGGAGACTTTCCCATAAGGAAAAGAACAACCAGGCGAACTCCACAAGGAGGACTGATATCCTGAACACTCTTGTGACTGTTGGTAATCAGAAAGGTGAATTTGCTCACCAAAGTACAGAGAATGGGAGGACTCGGTACAACGGGAGCAAAAACCACACCGCAGCCCTATAAGTTCTTCTGAATCTGCTGCCAATAGATTTGGTCATAAGACTCTTTGACTAAGAGAATCCAAACTGGGAACCGATTTATGGACACTCGAAAATACTCAAGCATACAGCCAAAATAATAAGCAACCAAGAGGCCGAAACATTCCTGAAGGCGACGAATTACATAGTGGCCAAATATTCTTTCAAGGACAGGATAAAGGTCACTATGCCTTCAAGAGAAGATTGGGATCAAACCCCTATACATAGGGAAATTAGATTTACAGATGCCGTGGAGTAAGGGCAGAAGCACTAAACATTCAAGAGCCATACAAACTCAGGGATAATTGAAGCATCCTGTATGCCGAAATAATTGCTATTGAAAAAGCAGCAAGGCTATTACTATACAAAGCAGCGCTGAGACGACTAGAATCACATATAGTGAAATCAAAAATAGTGATGATCTGCCGGGAAGCGCTGTCCTGGGTCAGGAACAGTAATATTGGACTGAGCTTGGTTCCTGGATATGAACCAAGCTGAAACAGATGACTCTCACAACCAACGATCAAACTGCTAATAGATTCAGTAGACAAAAACATGAGGCAGCTGCACAGCATGGAGCAATGACTACGTAACATCACAAGCTCTGTGGCCGTACGTAGATATATAGAAAACCAGGGAAATATTGAAACTGGATCGATAAGCACCTTAGTAGGAACACAAGTCGGAAATATTTTCCATAGGTTGAGTCTCGGGACCGATGAACTATGTCAAGAATGCTTTGAGAAGGATGAAACAATAGAGCACTTACTCCTGTCACTGATGCCGAGCCCTGCAGGAAAACACCACCTGGGGCAAAGTTTCCTAGAGAACCTGGGAGAAAGATAGGGACATTGGAAATACTGAACCATAAACCATGCACTGGAACAAAACGAAGAAAGGAGGAACAGGTTAAAGTTTTGGGAGGGAGCTGCTCTGAAGAAGGGAACACAATGGGCCCATAAGCCTCCCAGTGCAAGCTCTACAGTATTAGGGCAAACCCTTTAAAACTTATCCTAACCTAACCTAACTCGAATCCTCAGAAATAGTTCCACAAATTCGGATATTTATACATATTGTTTTCGTCTAAAATAGATGAAACTCTCAAGAATGTACTTTATGTTCTTATATTGACAATAATGTATTTATATAGGTATAACTGATCTACCTTGTATGTTCATATTTAGAACAAAACATCAATAAAAATAAAATCTTGACTTCTCAGAAAGAAAGGCCTCGTAAAAGCAAAACAATTTGTTTCGAAAATAAAATCCATCAATTTCTAAAAACAAAGAAACATTAAAATCAAACATCATTGTGATGCTACATGACATTCGATATTTTCCTTCAAAGGCATCCATTAAAAGAAAAATGGATTTCCTATTGGAACGCGGCAATCGTAAACCTCAAAGTGAATATTGTGGAAACAAAAAGCATAATTGCACAAAAGGCAATTGTTTGCACAAAACGCTTATCAAATTACTAACTACTTTACCGAAACTTTCCAAAACGTGACGCAGTTATTAATAAATTGCCTGGATGAATTCATCATCTTTCATTTCGAATTCTGGACCGCAACAATTCCAACAAGTTATTTTACCCGGGGAGCCAGATAGAAAGGACTCGGGGACTAGGAAAAGCCAACAAACGTCGTTGGCTTCGAATTAATAATTCATTCACTTTGGCACTTGTGTTTGTTTGCACTTAGATTAGATTGGACTGTTGGGTATACCGGGTCCGACGGGCCAAATAATCTTCTGTATCCAATTTGTGATTTATGCATGAGGGATGCGAATTGCCGTATCGTCTTACAATAGAATTGAATAATAAAAATTAACTGGGGTGTAAACTTTTTTTAAAGCTAAATTGAAAAATAAAAAAGTCGGCTTGAGAGAGGAAAACCCGGTGTGTCACTCTTTGGAGCGATGTACAACGCAAAATTTGAATTTTAAAGGAAAAGGTTTTGAGTGAAAATGATAGATGGTTTAATTTTCTGGCGTATTAGGAACGGTTATTAAACGTCGCGTTTTCCAAGATGGAGCGAGTTATGTTATGTTTAATAAAAAAATATATTTGATGAATTATGTTCAGAAAAAATCCTACCTTGCTATAGGGTTGGAAAAAAATTAGTCTTTATACAATTCAGTAGTGCATTTTGAGTGTAAAATAGAGTGGCACTTCTACGGAAATAGTGTCGAGGGCTTTTGGTCGGAATAAACCTCTTCGTAATCATAAATCGCAAACAATGTCTTGCTGAAACATCAGAACAGAGTTATCGGAGGAATTATACCATATTTCTTTGTTCTAGCATGTATTATTATCATTTCAAATATTTTCTATCTTTGTGAACTTAAAAGTTGATTTTGGTTGTTTATTATACTAGTATCTATGAAAAAAAGTAATAAAAATATAACTAAAACTAATAGTGTTGTTTTGTTATACAAAAATACAGCATAATTATGTGCGGTGCTGCGGACTTCCCATGTATGTACCAAAGTTTCAAGCTTCCACGTATGCACTTGAGGGTTTATAATATTCATAATTTTAAAAACCCCGGAATCGATATTTCCAAATTAATCAGAAAAGAATTCTGAAGAAAAAATTAATATCACGCAAATAGGTAGAGAATTTTCAGATATTTCTTATAAAGACAATACACCCCTTGCTTTCACAAATGACATGAAACACCCTATTAACACCACCGATGAAAGTCCAATTTATACTAAAAGCTATCAGTACCCGTTCATTCACAAACAGGAGGTCAAGAATCAAATTAAAAAAATGTTACATCAAAATATAATAAGACCTAGCAACTCTTTCTAGTCCACACGAATTCGGGTTCTCACCAAAAAACTCGAAGCAATCGGTAAGCAAAAGTGGCGTGTATTATCGACTACCGCAAACTTAATGAGAAGACCGTGGATGATAAATACACGCTTACACGAATTACGGAACTTTTAGATAAACTGGGCAAATGCCAATATTTCTCCACTTGAGACATTGCAAGTGGATTTCATCAAATTCAAATGGATGAAAAAAGTATTCCCAAAACAGCTTTTAATTGTGAAAACGGTCATTATGAATATTTAAGAATACCCTTTGGGCTCAAAAATGCCCCTGCAACCTTTCAGCACGTTATGGATAACGCGCTACGCGGATAACAGAATCAAAAATGCGCTGTTCTATGAGAGAAAGTGATAAAAATATAACTAAAACTAAAAGTGTTGTTTTGTTATACAAAAATACAGCACAATTATGTAGGGCGTTGCGGACACTCCATGTATGTACCAATGTTTCAAGCTTCCACGTACGCACTTGAGGGTTTTTATTGGCAATTTTGAAAATCTTAAAGTCGATATTTCCAAATTAATCACAGCAGAATATATGTGTTCTGAAAAAATATATTAAAATCACGCAATTATGTAGGGAATTTTCAGATATTTTTTGTAAAGACGATACACCCCTTACTTTTACAAATGACATAAAACACCCTATTAAGACTATCTATGAAAGTCCAATTTATACTAAAAGCTATCGATACTCGTTCATCCACAAAGAGGAGGTCGAGAATGAAATTTAAAAAAAATATGTTAGACCAAAATATAATAAGACCTAGCAACTCTTCCTGGTTATCACGAATTTGGGTTGTCGCTAAAAAACTCGACGCAAGCGGTGAGCAAAAGTGGCGTGTATTGTTGACTACCGCAAACTTAATGAGAAGACCGTGGATGATAAATACCCGCTCACCCGAATTACGGAACTTCTAGATAAACTGGGAAAATGTCATTATTTCTGCACTTTAGACCTTGCGAGTGTATTTCATCAAATTTAAATGGATGAAAAAAGTATTCCCAAAACAGCTTTTTATTGAGAAAACGGTCATTTTGAATATTTAGGAATGCCCTTTGGGCTCAAAAATGCCCCTGCAACCTTTCAGCGCGTTATGGATAACGTGCTACGCAAATAACAGAATCAAAAATGCGCTGTTCTATGAGAGAAAGTTAAAAAATATAACTAAAACTAAAAGTGTTGTTTTGTTATACAAAAATACAGCACAATTATGTGGGGCCTTGCGGACACTCCATGTATGTACCAATGTTTCAAGCTTCCACGTATGCACTTAAGGGTTTATATTGACACTTTTGAAAAACTTGAAATCGATATATCCAAATTAATCAAAGAATACCATATGTGTTCTGAAAAAAAAAAATTAAATCACGCAATTACGTAGAGAATTTTCAGATATTTTTCATAAAGACGATACACCCCTTACTTTTACAAATGACATAAAACACCCTATTAATACCACCGATGAAAGCCCAATCTATACTAAAAGCTATCGATACCCGTTCATTCACAAACAGGAGGTCGAGAATCAAATTTAAAAAAATGTTAGATCAAAATATAAGACCTAGCAACTCTCCCTGGTCCCCACTAATTTGGGCTGTCCCCGAAGACCGTAGACGATAAATACCCGAATTACGGAACTCTTAGATAAACTGGGCGAATGCCAATGTTACACCACTTTAGACCTTGCGAGTAGATTTCATCAAATTCAAATGGATGGAAAAAGTATTCCTAAAACAGCTTTTAATTGTGAAAACCGTCATTAGAGATATTTAAGAATGCCCTTTGGGTTCAAAAACGCCCCCGCAACCTTTCAGCGCATTATGGATAACGTGCTACGCGGATTACAGAATCAAAAATGCGCTGTTCCATGAGAGAAAGTAATAAAAATATAACTAAAACTGGTAGTGTTGTTTTGTTATACAAAAATACAGCATAATTATGTGGGGTGTTGCGGACACACTATGTATGTACCAAAGTTTCAAGCATCCACGTATGCACTAAAGGGTTTATATCGACAATTTTGAAAACCCCGAAATTGGCCGAAATCGATATTTCCAAATTACTCAAAGAAGAACATATGGGTTCTGAGGAAGAAATTAAAATCACGCAATTATCTAGAGAATTTTCAAATATTTTTTATAAAGACGATACACCCCTTACTTTTACAAATGACATAAAACACCCTATTAACACCATTGATGAAAGTCCAATCTATACTAGAAGCTATCAATGCCCGTTCATTCACAGACAGGAGGTCGAGAATCAAATTAAAAAATGTTAGACCAAAATATAAAAAGACCTAGCAACTCTCCCTGGACCTCACGAATTTGGGCTGTCCCCAAAAAACTCGATGCAAGCGGTAAGCAAAAGTGGCGTGTAGTTGTCGACTACCGCAAACGTAATGAGGAGACCGTGGACGATAAATACCCGCTTCCCCGCATTTCTGAACTTTTAGATAAACTGGGCAAATGCCAATATTTCTCGACTTTAGACCTTGCGAGTGGGTTACATCAAATCCAAATGGATGAAAAAAGTATTCCCAAAACAGCTTTTAATTGTGAAAACGGTCCTTATGAATATTTAGGAATGCCCTTCGGGCTCAAAAACGCCCCCGCAACCTTTCAGCGCGTTATGGATAATGTGCAACGCGGATTACAGAATGAAAAATGCACTGTTTATTTAGACGACATAATAATATATTCTACTTTCCTTCAGGAACATCTTGAAAAATTAATAAGTGTTTTGAAACGACTCAGACAAGCATCAATTTTACCTTAATTATTATCATCTATTTTCTGTGCCTACCCTTATTGAGAGTCAGTTTAAGGCGATAATACCGTATAACAAATATTTAATAAAAAATGAGTTGTACCACACATTCGAGAACAAGCCCTGCAAGAAAGTCACTCCAGGCTTCTACATGTGTAAACAAGCCTGTCTCCAAAAAATAATCGAAGACAACCCTTGCGAAATCCAACTACTAAGTAGACAACAAAAACCTTTCAACCTTTCACAAAGTTCAAATTTCAATTAACAAATTGAACCTAGAACGTATTGGAGTACCAATCAGTTTATTGGTTTACTCCGACGCCAAGAAAGTATTAAGCTAACCTGCAACACTCAAGAAGAAACAATCCGACTAATTGGTACATACCTATTTGGTATACCAATTAATTGCGAAATACTAACAAGCTTAGGAACCTTCACCAACGAAAAACCGATAACCACGAGCCAATCGATCATGTTGCCAAAAAAAGTCGACCAACTCCCAAAATTCGACATTAGAATTGGAAAATGTTCGGCTCGATGATCTTGATGCCATTAGAAGTCAAATATTGAACAATAAGGCCAATATCCAAATGGACCTACTCGGCCAGACTCCAAGCCCATGGACTTTATTAATTTATGTATTATTTATTTCTACAGTATTCTATTACAAGAAGTTTATCATTCCAAGATGCATCAAGAAAAGAAACCAAGAAGCACCAGCCACTCAACTTCCACGCTAATCCTCGAAGTTGAATTTTAGAAGGGAGGAATTATGTGTCCATCTACCCTTATAATAGCAAGTAAAATCCAAGTCAACGTTCTGCACATTCAGCAAGAAAGAAGATACAAAACTAGTTTCCACGCCGTTTCTCCTCAGTCAGTCTTTTGCTTTATGCTTTACGCTGAAGTTTCTGAATTAATTAAATTTCGTCAAGATAGCTGTTCCAATAAGGAAAATGAAGAATTGAAAAAGTGGGGATTAAAATGAAGTTAAATTTTACGGATATTAGATTCATAAATTTCCAATTTCAGACATTTGAACCTGTTGCATACCCTTAAAACTAAACGTTCATCACTGAAAATGTCTTTGAAAAAATACTTTAACGTTTTAGACGAGAATGGTAAAATCAACAGTCCTCTATAAAATAAATATAACGCTTTTGTTATCAGCCACTTTCTATCCCGGTGCTCTTCCATTAAAGGGTTCCAAAAGATTACACTGGACCACAATAAAACCGACTTTTATCGTTTGCCTGATAATGTGGGTATAAAAACGCTTTTCTCCCGTAAAATTAGAGCTCAAAGGGTTTCCAGTTTTGTGATATTTAGCCAGAAAAAACGTAAATTGATCCTGAAAATTTACTCTAATACACCCTTTTTTGAAAAACCAAAAATTTTACACGTCCATATTGCTTTTTTCCACAAATAAATTCGATTTTTCACGCAATTTAAACTCCCCGTCTTGTACGTGACGAAAGTTTTATTTAAAAACTCCACAGTTCGGCGACAAAATAAACTAACAAAAAAAGAAACACCAGTCACCAGAGTCGTTGAAATTTGTCAAAGACAGCAAGATTGGTGTGTCTGGCAGTTGCAAGAAAATAACGAACTGGCATTTCGAAGAAAGTATAAAATAACTACCGGCAATTTAAGGTGTTCAACGTTTCACTGTCACGTTAAAAAAGCTGGGCAAATTAGTTTGCGGTTAAATAAAGTAAAAAGCTTTTTGGATGTGACATTTTAACGATTTTTTTTTAATAAACTTTACATTTATTTTAAGGTAATGTGGATTTTTATTATAGCATAGAATGTAATCAACGTTTTTCAAAAAATCATTATGATGTTTAACAGCCTCAATAAAATAAACATTAAAAAAGATATGCTCTAAAAGCGTCATTAAAATATGACCGCATATAAAAAAATATTCATAAACTTTTTGGTTGGAAACTTTACGAGCTTTTACACGGCCAATAACTGTTTATAAAAGGCTCAGAAACTCGGAAACGTAACTTTTTACGATTTTTGCGAAACTCGCACAAAGTTCTCTATAATTCTTAGTCGAAAACTCTTCTGCTCACTTTGTAAGTTGATTTATTATCGTGGAAGTTTGCGATGCAGAAGATTCCTGAATTTTTTCTAAGTCAATTAAAAATTTGATTAATGTCAAAAAAATAGGATGTTTAATAAAGGGTTGAAACCCTTTATCGAACTTGTCAGCGACCCATTCAGAGTTGAGAGTCTTTACAGTTATAGCATTAAAAATAAAAATTTTCCGGACGCCTAAATGCCAAACTTGGGTTGAAAGGGCTTTTATTAAATTTAATGAGGAAAAAGTAGCACGCAAAAAATTCCATTAATAAATAAATATTATTAAGAAAAAGAAGCGGAATAGTATGTACTCAAGAAAAAAGCTCGTTTATTTCGAGCTTTTAATTTCGTGAGTTTTATTTACACGTTTTTTTTCTTGCTTGTTAACGAGTAAAGTCTTTAAGCAAATATTTAATTTAAAGCAAAGGATCATTTCTTTCTCAGGCGAGAAAATAAATTTTTCCTATTTTTAATAAGGTGCTTATATTGTCTAAGCTGTTGAACGATTAAATTTTAAACAACAATTTTAAAGTGTCTGAAACTGAAAAAAAAAAAAAGAAAATAATTACATCAAAAGTGCTTCTTTCATCGAGATATTTTATGGTGTTTATAAATATTTAAAATGATAGGGTTAGAGAGGGTCTAATATTATAAAGAGCCAGAAATATGCTTTTTTTTAGACTACAGTCACTGTGATTGATTTGAATCTAATTATTAGTAGGGGCGCATAGGGCATTTCCGTGGCAAGTTTGTGATTAAAGCAAGCAACCTATGTAGTGCTTTTAAGAATGCTATTTTCAATACAAAACGGGTTCTTGCACCCTGAAATCGGAATCTGTTACCCCTGTTATAATTTTGAATATGAAAAATCTCAGTAAACGTGAAGGGTAAAAGCTTCTTTTTTGTGAGTATATATTTGTTACAAATAAATACCAAAATAATGCTTTTCTTTTCCAGAAAAGACTAGTCTGAATAAGATACTCTAGAAAAAATTATGTGCATGTGTACTGTATCTCGGGATTTAAAAAGGTAGAAAGATCCGAATAAAATGAGTATCTATTGGCATCAACAACATTACATCTTCCGAATCACAGTTGTTACATATTTGTTCTTCAACATTGCAGCGGCATAGCTCTGCGCATTTAAGATTGTATAAAATACACTTACACCGTTGAGTTTTCTTGTATGCACAATATATTAAATTCAATATGGTGTCGGGTGCAATACATTCGTTAGTTGACAAAATTGGCTTATAAGTCTCGTGATCAAATTGCCAACCATACGAATCAGAGTTCCATTAGACTCAATAGAGGATCAAATTAATAAATTAATAAAGGAATACATTCCACTAAATACGTATTGTATGTATTTTCACAACAAAATAGAGATCTAAGTACATCATTCAATTCGAACTCGTTCAAATTATGTATTCCCAATTCTTTTATCGAAGACATAACAGAAATTGATGAAGGGCAAGAAAAAATTAAACTATACCATGAGACTAGAACATCTCATCGCGGAGTTACAGAAAATGTTTCATCTTTGAAGAAACGATACCATTGGCCTAATCTAAAAAAAAAAGACGTAGGTACAAGCATCTGTCAAAACATGTGAAATATGTAATAATTTTCAAACCAACTCTAATAGGTTCAAAACGCTTTGAACACCTTTATATTGATACATACGTTGTTTCGAATCAAAAATACCTAACAATTATTGACAGCTTTTCGAAGTTTGCACAAGCTATCCCAATTATTAGCAAAACTTCAGTTGAGATTGCATCACACCTAATCATAGAATTCCACGAAAAATTACTTCTGATAACGGAACTGAATTTTAAAATGCAATTGTAACAGATTTATGTACTTGACATAAAATCGAATTTCATTATACGACTCCTCGAAATCCTAATTCGAATAGTCCTATTGAGAGATTACATTCTACGTTGAGAGAAAGTTTAACAAGCTTGAAATCACAAAGCCCTGATAAAAACATTAATGACCTAATGGTAATCGCAATCTTGAACTATAATAACAGCATACATAGTGTTACATGTTTTACACCATTCCAAATAATTAAAGGCCATTTAAATGATTCAATACCTATTGAAAATTCACAAAATAAGATAACCACAGATTATATCAATAAACTTGCCGAATCATTAGATGAAACTCTAAATAATGTAATTCATGACAAATTAATTTCAAAACAAACACAGAATTTAGAGAAAAGCAATGTGAAGCGACAACATTTTGTTTCAGAAAAACCAAAATGTTCCTGGCAGCTTTCATCATCCTCCTCATAGGAGTTTCCAGTAACGCCTACACATTAACTCGATTAAGAAATCCTATTTTACCAATTTCTATAGGAACCACTTACATCACAACACAACATAATACTGCCTGTTATCACATTAATACTACCGTTATTGGAAAAAGTAATAGAACTCTCAAAATATTTTTAAAGAATTTAAACAATACTTTAAATCTAACCAAATGTTCTAATAGAGACGAAATTGTTACTTTATTACAAGTAAATATTGAAACTAGTCAATCAAATTTGTAAAACAATTCTCACTCATAGAGTATTCAATTTCATAGGTACAGCACAAAAATGGCTATATGGTACATTAGATGCGAATAACGGTAATAGATATGATTCTTACATTCAAACATTAAATGGGAATCAGCAAATTATCGATAAAAATTAAAAAGATCAAACAAGCGTACTTAAACAAGTAACGGAAACATTTTGTGATCAATTTTCTAATATTGAACGTAATCAGATAATAATTTCAGATAAGATGAGAAATATTTCGACGGATAATCAAAATATGCAAACTATCTTGATGATGAATATAATTTTGGAAAACATTAATATGCACAGTAGTAAATTACGCCAGTTAATTAATCACATTCAAAACGCAATAAGTTTTGCTCACGCAAGCATAGTGCGCTATACAATACTGCAGCATAATGAATTAAATTTGATCTTGAAAAATATACCCGCCAGTCAACAAATACCGTTTGAAAACGTAATTAAATACTATGAGACAATGTCCTCTCATCTAATAATTCAAAAGGAACTAATTATTTTTGCTATATTTACACCAAAAATAATTAATCCTAAACCTTTTATATTGTATAAATTATTTCCTATACCCATCCAAAATTATACAATTATTGTTAAATATCCTTATATTTTACTTAAAACAGACACGTATTACAATGCTCTATCAAAATGTTCAAGTATTGAAGACATTTATTTGTACAAAATGGAACTATTGAAATAAGATGAGCCCTGTGTTCACGATATTGTATCTAGTGAACAACAATTATGCCCATTCACGAAAATTCAATATGAAGAATCGACAGTTGAAGAGATACCCAATAATCAAATATTGGTTATTCCAAAACGACATGTGACAGCAATGGTGCAATGTGACCAGAAGAAATACATGGAAATCATTTCCAGTCCAATCGTAATTTCCGAAGGTAAATGTTCAATAACAATTAACCATCGAACATTTTTGGAAGACACGCATGAGAACTTCAACCTAGAACTTGAACTACCCATCTTCGACATTCTTCAATCAGCGAATAAAGAAGCAAATAAATTAAAGACTGAACCATTAAAAGAGTTAAATTTTAAAATTAATAATGTGTCAACCTATATTATAATCACAGTATCAAGTTCTATTTTTATAACAATTATTCTTATTCTATATTTTAAAGGAAAAGGTAGTGAAACTAAAACTGAGGTGCAGATTGAATTTCCCAATATTGTTAGTCAATCCCAATTCGCAACCATTTAAGGAGGGAGGAGTAATATAAAACCCTATGTTATTATTATACTAATAATTCTCCTTTCCATTATTGAATACAAGCATACCTACGCCACTGTAAAAGCCCGCAATATTATAAAAATGCTGAGTAAGCGAGAGAAAGTACCGTCATATCAAGGTTTCACCCGCGCGAATGCTAGCGTCAGCAGTATTTTATTATAAATACGGCGCGCAGTCCGCGCAGAGCTTCTCAGCTTATTCTTTTTGTATTGTAGCTTAGACAGACTATAGCAATTTAGATTCTAGTATTTTTTGTTGTAACTTCTTAGTTTTTAATAAAATAAATAGTTTTTAAAAACAAGATTTACTGAACGAAAATAGTTATTTTTGTCACAAGTACCTAAAATGAAGTTTTTCAGGACGAATCATTGCTGTTTCCGGACGAGGCGTTAGCCGAGTCTGGAATAGCAGATGAGTCCTGAAAAACTTTTTTAGGTACGTGTGACAAATGTCCTTAATTTTTGAAATCATAAAGGTGCATCCAGAAAGAAAAAAAAATCCTAAAAAGAAGCATTTTACGGACTTGAATGAGTCCGTAAAATAGCTGTTTTTGGGAGCGTATGACAAAAATATAATTTGCACCTTCAAGAGAGCAATACTGCACTGACCTGTACTAACATGTACCAAACATAGGGGGGCGCGCGACTCCGAACGACAGCGGTGGCGGCTCCGAATTTTTATTTGGGCGCTTCAACAAATTAAAAATTATTTTTAACATTAATCTACCTCACAAAGAATATTTACAGAAACAATGTTTGATTAAAGAGCTTTGTTTTAGGAATATATTTCACAGGGTATATGTTGAAATCCACAAAAAAATAATTAAAATAATCTATTTAGAGAATTATGACTTTAAAGGTGGCTGGGGAGTGAGAGTTATGTACCCCAGGGTGGCAAGAACCATTTTCACAAGACAAAATACTCTCGTAAATCTTTAAACTAGGTGCCGCACTTTAATCACAAAGTTGCCACGACCCCCCCAAAAAGTGCCCTATGCTCTCCAACTATATGATGACATTCTTTGCCCTATTGTCGGTTGCAGGACATACATCTTCTGATGAAAAAAATCACTCACAAGTCAATTGAGGTTACCAAGCTTTAGTCTGGAATAACTTTTGTAGGATTTGTTCTATCAGGACTTGTTATGATATATATCAACCCTGCCATGTTCCTACGCCGGTTGTTAAGAGTAGAGTGTTTTCACAGCTATCAGACCAATACCCACTTCTACCACGTAAAACCCCCCCTCCAGCACAGCCATCATACCACTACCCACCTCCACTGTAAACCCCCTTCCGTGAAGCTCCTACCCTGAGAAGGTACTTTTTTATATCCCTCCACTGTTTTGAATACTAAAAAATATTTACCAATTCTTCCATTTGTATTCGTCAATTTTGGGGTTAGCCCGGGTCAAATTCCCAAAATTCAGATCAAAGGCGCCACCGATCTAGAGATTTTTCCTTCGTATCGAAAAACTTCCCAGGCTCAAGTGCCCTCGGCTATCAGACCAATACCCACCTCACAGCTATCAGAGCAATACCCACCTCTACTACGTCAGAATACTTCTACTCTGAAGAGGAACCTCTTTCCATATCCCTTTACTTTCTTAAAAGCTAAAGAATTTTTAGCCAATATTTGTATTCGTCAATTTTGGAGTTGGCCTTGGTCAAATCACCAAAATTTCAGATCAAAGGCGCCTTTCATCTGAAATTTTGGGAGTTTGACCTGGGCCTACCCCAAAATTGACGAATACAAATGGAAGAATTGGTTAAATATTTTTTAGTTTTCAAAAAAGTAGAGGGATGTAAAAAAGTGCCTCCTCAGGGTAGGAACTTCACGGAAGGGGGCTTACAGTGGAGGTAGGTAGTGGTATGATGGCTGTGCTGGAGGGGGGATTTACGTGGTAGAGGTGGGTATTATTGGTCTGATAGCTGTGAAAACACTCTACTGTTAAGGTATATTGTTTGGAGATGACAGGGGATGTCATTAGTTAATATTATAGTTTTTGTATTGGTTTCTTTTGCACCATCCTCGGTCATTCATTTGTGAAGCTTATTAAAAGATCTATTGAAGATAAATGTCTATTCATCATAAAAGAACCCAACACAACATGGTGGCAGCGGAGGTGCGTATTTAAAATCCTATTTATCTATCTCGACGATTTCTCAATCGAACTGCCAAAATGTGTGTAATAAGGAAGATACGTCGACATCAATGTTTGAAGCACTTTCTGTATCAGTAACTCCACCGCAGAAGTTTGATTTTTCGATGTCCCAAGAATGGTACTAGTGGAGAAAACGATTTGAGCGATTCATGTCAGTCTCAGGACAAAATTTAAAACAAGACGAGGAGAAGATAAATATTGTGATGCAAATTCTTGGGGAGTAGGCCGAAGAAATTATAATACAGTTTGTACCGTTACCCAAAACCTACATAACCACATTGCAAGCCTTTGAAAACTATTTTATACCCCGGAGAAATCTAATTTTTGAACGTTATAAATTTTATATCCTACTGAACTATTAAAACCATATAATACCTTGGTTACGATAATCATAAACAGGGTCTTAACTCCCAAGGGAGTTAAGGATTTTCATAACTCCCAAGGGAGTTAAGGAAGGGAGTTAAGGATATCATAACTCCCAAGGGAGTTAAAGATTTCCATAACTCCCGCTTTTACCTTGAATAGGTAACACTTTGACATAAAATAGAAATTTTGATTTATGGCTTATTCCTTTATAAAAATAGACAGAATACAGTAAATTCAGTAGGATATAAAATTATCTATGTACCACGGGAATTATCAGGAGTTAATACCCACGGGCAATTGGTGTCCCTCGGGCCGGAGGCCCTCGGGACACAAACGTTGCCCTGGGGTATTAACACCTGCATAATTCCCTTGATACATAAATAACTATAATAGTCGTGTTCAGCAACCAGGTAAGTTTATAGAATTATTTATAACTTGCCTACATGCTCTTGCAGAACATTGTCAATATAGCTTGTTAAAGGACGAATTAAAATACGAGATCGTATTGTTGTGGGCATGTTAGATCGTAGAACCAGCGAAAGATTACAATTGCAAGCAAATTTAACATTAGCTGATTGTACTATTACGGTAACACATTCCGAACTCGAAGAAAAACAAAGACATCAGTTACGAGGTGGATCAGTTGCGGGAGTAACAGGCGAACAATCCCCAAAACAGTTAAATTTTCATTTCAGACGTCCAGTTCAGACACTGCCAGAGAGCTTCTCGTAACGTTGCCAGATCTTTTAGTTTTACCGATAAAAAGGTAAGAGAAGATTTTTTTTTTTTTTTTTTTTTTACGGATATGCGCACTCGCAAGGAAATGTCCTATCACGCTCGAGAAGCGGCAAGGCAAGATGAGTATAAGAAGACTAAAATCTGTTTTTTTTTTAAGATAATTCCCCAAGTCAAAAATTTAGTGACTATGTTGGCAACACAAGCCTTTTCTACATAAAAATTTGAAAACATTGACAATTCTACATTCCCAACATAATGTCATTTTGACTTTTATCTTTAAATAAAAAACAGACTCTACTTTCAGAAAATTCTAATTTTGTTGGTTAGCGGACCATCCAAGGAAAAAGTGCCTTGCCAGGCAATCTTTCTGCCGTTCGTGTAATAAACAAGGGCATTGGGTGACTGTTTGTGGAAGCAAAAAGGTTAGATCTATCCAATTTGACTCTAATAGATGATAATGATCCTTATATTAGTCCAGTCCAAGTTGCAAAAATTGTTCTCAGAATAATATCACTATTTCAAATCAGTTTCTGGGGTAACTTGAGATAAATTTGGTTTTTCAAAAAGAATGGTCAATTTTTCTGAAAGTTTTTGAATTAAATGAAGAAATTGAATTTATTATAGACACCCGTGCTGATATAACTTGTATACCTGTTTCTTCAGTAGATGAAAATGTTTTATTACTATTATTATTATCAATATAGCGATAGGAAACGGTTAGTGTCCGATGAGTCTATTACTTTAAATTGTCTGGGTTTTGGCATTATGTATGAGAAGTTACAAATAATGCACTGTGGCATTATTCAACGTTTCTAGGTTTTTGTCTAGTCTATTTTTAAATACATTCTTGTTAGGTGCACTTATAGTTTCTTCACTCAAAGAATTCCACTGGTATACGACACGGTTACTCAGGAAGTTCCTTCTTCCGAGCAGTAGGGCCCTTTCTCTTTTTAATTTTTGGTGGTGTCCTCTGAGATTGCGGTTTTGATTTAAATTTAAATTGTACATATCTGATATCATAATGTCCGGCGATTAGTAACCGCTGAGAATTTTGTAGGTCTCTATTGGGTCACCTCTTTCTCTTCGTTGCTTCAGTGTTGTTAAATTTCTGTAGCTTGGTCTCGTAAGGTAATTGTCTAATCTCAAGTGGAATTTTAGTTATTCTACGTTGCACTCGCCCCATGTCTTTAACATAGTATGAGTTCCACACCGTATGGCCATATTCTAGCTTGGGTCTGATGTAAGTAGTGTAAAGCTTTTTTATCATGCTGATGGAGTGGTTTGCAAATGCTAGTTTCATCAAGTAGGACATCTGGCTGGCCTTTCTTACTATGTGTTTCCCATTTTTGATCGTTAGTTACATATACACCTGGGTCCTTATGTTCTTTTACATTTTTTAATTCTATGTTGTTGATTTTCTACTGAACTGAATCATTGGGTTTTTGCGACCTTATGGAGCACTGTGCATTTTGCCTCGTTGAGCTTGAGTTGCCAGGTGCTTGTCCATTGCTCTATTGTTTGCAGATCCTCTTGGAACAGGTGCATTTGTGTCAGTGCCTTGCAATTTTTTTTTTTTGAAATCTGCAAAGGCTTCGATGTTTGTTCTAATGCTTTTTGCCAGGTCTGCTATGTAGATCATAAAGAAAATGCAAGCTATGACCGATCTTGTGGTACTCCACTTGTGACTCTGTTGAGGTCTGAGTATGTTCCATTTGCTCTTACTTGGAAATGTCTTTGGTTGGGAAAGTTCCTGCTCCACTCCATAGGTAGAAGCCTCGGATTCCAGTTTCGATAACAACCTTTCATGAGGGACAGTATCAAATGCTTTTTGGAAATCCAAGTTATATCCACTGGGTTTCCGTCATCAATTTCTTTAGTCCATGCGTTTAAGCAAGTCAGTAGATTTGTGGTAGTAGATCTACTTGGTAGAAAGCCGTGCTGTGTGGATGGTATAATTAATAATAAATAAATAAAATAATAATATTCAGGGTTTGAATATTACTAACAGAATAGTGACAGGGCCTTCAGGCAAGAGACTGAATATATTAGGGATTTTGCATGCTACATTGAGAAATTCTAAAAATAAATGCATCACTGGCATGTCATTGAAGAACTATGAAAACTAATCTAATCTAAGGTCGATCTGCAATAATAGATTTAAACATTTTGCAATTTGGTGACGGATTTGCTTCAAAAGTCAATTTTCTTAAATTGGAACAAATTGAGCAAAGGTTTCCTAAAGTTTTTAATCAATCGGGTACCTTTAAAACAGAATTCAAAATTAAGATTGATGAAAATGTCCAGCCATTTATACAATCAGTTCCACGTGTTGTACCCACTCCATTACTTAAACCTCTGAAAGATGAACTTGAACGCTAACAGAAATTGGATATTATGGAACCGGTTGAAAATCATACTTCATGGGTCAGTCCCAGTGATTTTTCGAAAAGAAAATAATAAAATTCGTCTTTGTGTTGACTACACCAAATTGGATAAAGCCGTGAAGCGTACCAATTTTCCTATTGGTAAAGTTGAGAGAATTTTGGCTCGAGTTCAGGGGTCTAAGTATTTTAGTCGTATAAACACAAAGTCTGGATTTCATCAAATTAAACTAGATGAAGAATGTCAGGATTTAACTTGTTTCATAACTCAATTTGGCCGTTTCAAATTTAAAGGGTTACCATTCGGAACAACTTGTGCACCCGAGTATTTTTCTATGTTAATAAGTAAAATTCTAAAAGGACTGGATCAAGTAATTTTTCATATTGATTATTGATGAGATTCTCATTTTTGCACCGACAATTAAACAACACAATAAACTACTGAATGAAGTTTTAACTCGAATTTATAAAGAAGGTATAACCTTGAATAACGGAAAATGTCCTTTCGGTGCAGAGTGTTTAGAATTTTTAGGTCATTTCATATCTAGTAACGGGATTTCTATAGACCCTAAGCGAATAAACGCTATTGACAAATTTTATTTCCGGAGTTCTATGATAAAAACGAACTTCTACGTTTCTTGGGCATGGTAAATTTTTCGTGTCGATTCATTCCGAATAGATCTTATGTTTTGGAACCTCTAACTTTTTCATTAATGGAAAATGTTCCATCTACTTGAAACCATGCTCAAAAACGAGCTTTGAAAAAAAAATTAAGATTTATCACAAGCAAGTCCTTGTCTGGCATATTTTGATCCCAGCCAGAAAATTATAATTTCTGCTAATGTTTCTTCATTTGGTATCGTTTCATGTCTTATTCAAGAAAATGTAAAATGAAATAGGAAAGTCGTTACGCACAAATCGAGCGTGAAAGGTTAGCTTTGACCTGGTCATGTGACAAATTTTCCGAATATGTTTACGGATTGAAAGTGTTCATTGAAACGGTTCATAGGCCATTGGTTCAAGATTTACGGACTTAAAATATCGATGAATTGACTCCGCGACTTCAGAGATTTAGATTGAGACTTTTAAGATACGACTATGAGATTTATTATGTGATTAGTGCTTCAATTCCTGGTAAATATTTAGTAATTGCAGATGCATTGTCAAGAAAATTTGAAGAAAACTCTGCATTTCCTGAAAATTATGAGTTGAATTTATGGCCGTTTGCACGGGTTCCCATCAAAACTTACTCCTACGTAAGTGTAACCTAAATCTGAGGTGTACCCTAACCATTATTTCGTTTGCAAGGGTTCCCCTTGTCCAAAGTTTACCTAAGTGGTAGGTAAAACCATCAACGTTCCAAAATATAGGAACATATCATGTTGTTATAGTAACTTTTTTGTCAAAATGTTAAGGTTTTGTTGTTTGTTTTGACTTTTCTAGGTTAGGTTCGTGGGGTTACGTCAATGTCATTGGGTTACGTCACAGAACGGTTACGTAGAACCGAGAACCGACGTTTATCATTTTTGTGGCTATCGATCTTCTTTGTGCTGTGAAAAAAATGAGTGAGTCGACAAACAAAGTAAGTGAGGTGAAAAAAAGGGCGCCAAATTTTTTCCCTACCCTAGTGAAAAAGAAATGTTATTGAACACTATTTTTGCCTTTAAAGGGGTAATCGAGAACAAAAAAAAAACAGACTCTTTAACTTGGCGTCAAAAAGATGGTGCATGGAAGAAAATAGCATCTCTGTTTAACTCTCAAACGCCAGAAAATCATACCGTAACGTAATACTATTATTATTCTAAACTTAGACCAACCAAACTATAAACAAACCAAAGACGCCACTACGCTAACTTTCAAAAATTATAAAAAAATTACAAATTAAAATAAAATTAGTAGGGGTCAGTTTAAGCCCAAGAAATCTTCGGTTTATCTTGCTCTCATTTAAGTCTGCCTTAGGTACCGATTCAAAATAATTAGTTAAGGGACACCGAAAGTTAAGCTTCACTCAAAACGTGTTAAGTGGAACCCGTGCAAACGGCTCTTAGAAACCGATATGTTTGTAAATTTAATTATTACAAATTTTGAAGCAAAACCTCATTCAAATCTGAGCAAACTTCAATTTATTTTCATTATAGATATGAAATTTCAGAATGTAATGTTTTTTATTGCGTAGTTCACGCTTGATTATTCCTCAATCTCCCCAATCAAAAACTTTAGGCTTCATTCACCAAGGTCACCAAGGCATAGTAAAGTGTAGAGCTAGAGCTAAGTCCTCGGTCTGGGGGCCAGGATTATCAAATAAAATAGGAAATTTAGTCCCTAATTGTTCACGTTGTATCGAATTTAGAGTTATTATAAAAGAACCTTTCTTTAAAGATACATTTCCGGATAGTGCATGGCAAAAAATTGCACTTGACTTATTTAATTATGATGGAAAGTAGTACTTTATTGTAACTGATGATTTCTCTAGACTCTTGAAATTTTTAAGCTTCAGTCAATGACATAGAAAATGTGATCATAACTAAGTTACAAGAGCTGTTTTCTAGGTATGGTTTACCGGAAATAGTAAGATCTGATAATGGAGCTCAGTTCCAAACTGAATGAAAAAAAAAATTGCCAGAAATGCTGATTTTGTTCATATAACAAGCAAGCCCAATTTTTCAAAGGGAGGAAAAGTATAGAGAAAACATGAGGCGGAATTATATTATAATAGGCGTCATCGTACCAAAGAGCTCTCAGATTTAAAGGTTAATGAGAATGTATGGGTGACTGATCTCAAAACATATGGAAAAATTATTCAAAAGCTTAAGGAGCCGAAGTCTTATCTTATCGAAACTCAGAGAGGTGATTTTCGAAGAAATAGATGGTTTTTAGTACCAGCAAATCATTATATCTCTGTTCCTAATGAAAATATTCTTCCTTGCATTCATAAATTTAATATAGTCACTAATACACCTCCATTTTCCAATATAGTTGTTTCCACTAACGCTAAATAGGAAAACTGAATTATTCAAAACCAAAATGTTGAATTTCAACCTGACGTACAGTTAGATAGGTAATAGTTTCAGTGAAAGTGTAGCAGAATCCGAAGTTCAATTGGATTATATGACAAGTGATGTAAATAAGGATGAACGTGATAGTAGACCAATGCGTCACATTAGGAGACCCCTATATTTAAAGGACTATGTTACTCAAACTGTTTGTCTTTTTCTCATTATGGAAGCGGGGATGTTCTATCAGGCAGGGCCGTATCTAGGGGGGGGTTTTGGGGGTTCAAACCCCCCCCCGAAAAATATTAAAATTCAAAAAATTTAACCTGAAAACAAACAAAACTTATTAAATACTTATTTTTTTTTTTAATTTTTATTACTAGTGTAACAATTTTTTTTTGCCACTTTGCCTAACCCCCCCCAAAATTTTGGTCTAGATACGGCCCTGCTATCAGGACTTGTTATGATAATATATATCAGCCATGCCATGTTCCTACTCCGGTTGTTAAGGTATTGTTTGGAGATGTCATTAGTTAATATTATAGTTATTGCATTGGTTTCTTTTATGCTGTCCTCGGTCATTTATGAAGCTGATTAAAAGATCTATTGAAGATAAATGTCTATTCATCATAAAAGAACCCAACATAACAGAATTGAAGCCTATATAGATAAGTACATCTCTTAAAAACAAAAAACGTGGTGTTTTTGCCTGCCTTCTGCAGGATTTCTGAGGCATTTTAATTGTCAAATTAGGCATTTTTTCTCGTTTATTCGAGAGCGAGCAGCATAATTTTGCTGAAGCTCATTCCTCCAAAAATATTGAAATTTCAGTCAAACGATGCATGAATCAAAACCGGAATATTTGATAATATTCCAGTCGAAAAATTCAAAATAAAATTATTCCCTCTGGTCTTTGATTATTTTTTATCATTCCAAATTAGGCCAAATTTGTGGTCCTTTATTACAATAATTACATTATCGAAAAATTTCAGATTAATAATATCCATAATACTAAATGTATTTGAAAGAGCCTTGGTATAAATACTATTTTATTAATGTAACTATATGACTAAATTCAAAATGCAGTCATATAAAAAAGCCCTAAATTATGTAAATCAAAATCATAACAAAAATCAATAAATTATGAGCGTCCAGGTACTCCTAGGTCATCGACACCAACGCACCACCAGTGGGTCACCAGTAAACATAGAAACTATGATCTATACCAGACGCAGCCTCATCAAAAGTTTAATTACCAAATTTTTCGATGTGGAGCGCACAACAGATTTTGTCAGCGATTTATTCTTTTTAATTAATTACCATTGTTCATGACGTTTGTCAAAGTTGCATTTTTTGTATATAAATAGTTAGTTGTTAATAATTGTCTAATAAAAATCAGTATTAATCCAACAGTGGTTCTTACTCCCCAGTTACCAAACTTCCCGGGTATACTAACCCAACCTACAAACCACAAACAACAAACTACCAAGTGTTCTGAGCATCCTCCTAAATTCCAATACAGGAATTTACATTGGTCCTTCGAGCAAAAAGAAGATAAAGGTTGAAAACCAGCCCCACCCGACAGTCCTCCCTTCATTCCTATTATTTCCTTTACAGACATAAGTACACTCGCGCAGTTCGGGGTTAACGTTTAGACACCTGTCTAAACACCCACACAAAAATACCCATACATCCCTTCCTTGCTCTAGCAAGTGCCTTATCTGGGTACAGCATTCCGTTTCTAGTGCCGTGTCAGGCTATACACTCCTTCCACATCATATAATAATCAAATATACACATATACTCACGCCTTTCGGGGTTAACGCTTAGACACATTCCTACTTCCCGCTATGGCAAGTGCCTTATCTGGTTGAAGCATCCCATCCTCAACAGAACAGAACAAAGAAATCGGTTCAGATACCAGCAGACAGCAGCAAAAAAGGAGACAACAAACACTGGGTCCTGAAGTTAAAGTAATAGGAAGAAGCCGAGACATACCTACACAAAGAGGAGAAAAAAGAACAGATAACCAATAGCAGTTGGCAACATCCAAAATGAAAGAAGCCAACGAAGTCGCTAAAGCACAAGAAACCTTGGGTAAAAAGTTGAAAAATTAACAATATTTTCTCAGAAAAACTGCCGAACTTGAGTCCATTTGGGAAAACATGGAAGAAAACCATAAACGACTTATAGTTAAATCGTGGTACAATAGTTTACTAGATTATGACTTATCAGGAGCAGTGGAAACAGTTGATTTTAAATGCGCTCCTTAACGGCGGGATTTTCCCAGTACCTTAGGGAAAATGATAGCTAGACGAAAGTTACACGACGAACCGTTGACTGAGTATTATTTTGGAAAAACAGAGGTGTTACGTTGTTGCCAAATTAGCGGTAAAAATGTAGTTGATATGATGATATTAATGATCCTGTCATTCAAAACGGGCAGATAGTGAGCCTGAAGATCTTTACCGAGATTATTTGTCAACCTTGGGTACAGTGGAACGTCCACGTGCCTAAGATAAACAAAAGTTTAGTACACATAAACATGCTGGTCAAAATTATAAATTCTCAAAGGATACGGTGGTACAAAGGCTCCAAAACTTTTGAACATGAAATTAAAATGCTTCAATTGAGATTCTTATGGCCACATATCAGAATATTGCAGAAAATCACGTCTTGAGTGCAAAAAATTTAAACGTTCAGGTCATGCCGAGGCGGACTGTCTTAAAAATCGAGATTACTCAAAACCTGGAACTTCCAAAGAAGTTATGGCTTACAAGAGCTTGGTGGGAGCCCCAAAATAATTCTAAAAGGTTAAGGCAAGGAGTGCTACGTTGCCAAATTGACGTCAAAGTATTTTATTTTGTTTGGGTTAGATTTTCCGAACAGGTGCGGACAATGTTTATTGTTTAACGAGTGACGAAAACAGCAGTTTTTCAAATATGTAGGTAATATTTTCAAGTTGCAGAAAATGATTTTTGACGAAAGTTGTTTATTTTTCAATGGTCAAAAAAAAATTTTTTTGCAGATACTAGTTTGTTTGTGCAATGAAAGTGGAAAATGGAAATGGATTTTGTTGGAATGAATCGTGAACAGGATTGCTCATCCTAATAAGGCGTACGTTCACCAATTCTTGAGTAGACAACGTCTGCGAATGACGTCGCCACAGCAGCTAATAGTGATGACGTCACCCGCAGACCTCGATGGAAGGCTTGTGCTCGTTATTTGAATTTTTCGTCAATTTTAAATGTAGAAAAGGTAATTTAAACAAGATTTTAACGTTCAGGAATTCGTTTTTTTAACCTATACTATGTGCTTTGAACTTGAATAATGCATTGAAGTCTGCGACTGACATGGCAGTTGGCAGACACATTCAGCTTTCAGCTCAATAAGCAGTCCTACTAGGGATTAAAAACAGGATAATCTCTGCCATGTGCTGAAAAAAAAAACTTTTGGCATACACAAAGACTAAAGAGTAATCTTTCCGCAAACCCTTGGGAAAAATTGTGTTCCTAAGACTTGCGAGAATGGTATTTCCCGCACTTGTTAGAAAAATAACTAATTTTTTTTCGAATTTGATATGAAAAAATTTTCCGCCCTGTGGGAGAACAAACGATTTTCCAGTTCCACTCCAACCAAAAGGCAGTGCTTGCTAGTAGAAAAAAATTATTTATTTATTTATTTATACTCCCTCTAAATATAAAATTTGTAGTTTCAATTTTATTCAATTTTCAATTTATACAATCAAATTATAAAAGGTTATTATATTCTATGTCAACTCAAAAGGCAGGGATAATAATAAAAACTGTGATAATATTAAAAAAACTGTGGTGGCGTGCCGTGGCGCTGATTCCAGTCCCAACATGAAAATGCCAAAAATTGCAACGTCGCATATAAATTATTTCGAGGCTACCACCAAGCTCTTGTTTATGGTTTTAGACGAATCCCGGACAAAGAACACTAATTATATCGTGGTATACAAAGTAAATGGTAACACATGCACTGGATTAGCTGATACAGGATGTGCGGTAGTTACGCTACAGCAAAGTGATGCTCAGCGTTTTGGTATTATATGGCAACCCTGTAAAATACAAATCAATGGATACGCCAGTAGGAAATGCCAAAGTCTAGGCAGAACTAAGGCTAAGGTTTGTTTGGAAATAGACCTTATTAAGCGAGATGTTGAAGTACCTACTTATTGTGCCAGATAAACTACAAAATGTGTCAGTGATGATCGGGCAGCCTTTATTTAACCAAGCAAACGTTACACTGGTTCTAAAGGATGACAAATTGAGAATATTTGACACAGATAATATGCAATTACCTGAAATTGACAATTTACCACCCAGAAAAATCAAGATGGCTGTTTTGGAAGACATAGGAATACCGCCGAATCATATTGGTCATGTGGAGATCGCTTCAAACGAATCAAACAACTACAATGGAGAAGTATTTGTCGAATTTGGAACCTGAGTCAACCCATCTTACGACTATTGTATTCCTTGTGTTGTATAACTTCTTCGCAAAATAGCGTTTTACCAGTGATGAACTTGTCCTGCAACGTGCTGGATTTCAAAGCAGAAGAATTAATTGCCAGGGGAACGCTGTGTTTACAAGAGAACAACTTTGTAAACGAGCTAAGCCATTTACAAGTTGAACGTTTAAATACTTACCGTGATTGCTTTGCTGAAAATTTAAATGAGTTGGGTTGTTTTAAAGGTTGTGAAATGTCAATAAGCTTGTTGAGACAGTAAACCAGTAACTTATCGCCCTTATCGCTTGTCTTTTACCGAACGGAAAAAAGTGCGTGGTATTGTTCAAGAACATTTAGATAACGATATCATTCAGGAATCGAATTCGCCATATGCGAGCCCTATTTTATTGGTCAAAAAGAAAACAGGTGAGATGCGTATGTGCGTGGACTACCGAGCGTTGAATGCAAAAACGGTTAAGGAAGTATTTTCGCTACCAAGAATACATGATCATTTTGAATGTTCAAGAGGAAGCAAGCACTTCACGTCATTTGATATGGCAATGGCATCAGGCTACCACCAAATACCAGAGGCAGCAGAGTCCAGAGCAAAGACAGCATTCATTACGCCGGATGGGTATTATGAGTAAACACGAATACCATTTGGATTAGCAAATGCTCCAGCTGTATTTCAGCGAAGTATTAACCTAGTTCTTGGATCATTAATATTTAATACAGCACTGGCCTACATGGATGACATCTAGATTCCGGCAGTTGACTATGACGACGGATACAGAGCTTTATCAGAAATCATACCAACCGTATTTCAAGCGGAAATATTCGCTATAGAACTTTGCGCTAAAAAGTGTCTCGAAAGGGACCTGCGAAGAGAGATCTATATCAATTCGGACAGTTAGGCAGCACTGAAAGTTAGCTCTGTCATTAAGTTTAGAGTGGTATGGGACTGCCAACAACTCCTAAAGCAACTGGCGTCTTGCAATAAAGTCACCCTGTCATGGGTACCAAGGAGTGGAGGGAAATGATATAGCATAGACCAACTTGCAAGACAAGGAGCTGCAACACCATTCCTTGAACCGGAACTTTTCTTTAACAATACAAAAAGCGATATAATAGGGGAATTTCAGAATTAGATAAAGGCTCAACAAGCCTCCCGCTGTAACACGCTTCCAAAACAGATGAAACAATTCATCTCGCTCCGGTCAATCAAGGCAAAGGAAATGACGGACCTTAGTAAAGCGGATCACGGCCCTCTTCTGTGAAGTCTCTGAGTCTGCGGAACACATACTTTGCAATTGTGAGACATTGTGCCGCAGAAGACTCATACATCTGGAGCAGCCCTACTTAGCGGCTATGGATAAGAAAGAAGCCAATCCCAAAAACATTATGGGCTTTGCAAAAAGCCTAAATCTGGAAACCTAATCACCCCAACCATCACAATCTAACATAAGTTTATTCAAGAAAAGCTTAAAACTTTAACAATCTCAATCGTAAAAAAGCTCAACCTTTTTATGTGGAAGTAAAAATGTATCCAGTCCAAAACTAGTAAAAAGCAGATGCGCCCCACTAAATCATGTGTTTTTCAATTTTCCTTTTCGGAGCAATAATAGAAAATTTCTTGTTATGAAACATTGTTACGGCTCTAAAATTAGAAATTTATGATTCGCCTCTGGCAAAGATTTTTAAATAGAACATTGTAGAATAATAATTAAACTGCGGATTTTATGACACAAGGTTAATTTTGGTTAATGTAGATGTGAAACAGCAAATTCGAACTAAGTTATAGGTAATTCATTGTTTTTTAAGCGCTTCCTTAAAACAATGTGGATGTTTAATTTACATGATGCTTTCCTCCGTTAAGTGAATTTTTAATAAACAAACAAAGGATGAAAATAGTAATGTTTTATTCAAGTTCTCTTATGAAATTACCTATGGAAAATCTAATACAATTACAATGAAATATTCAAAAGGCTGATTTTCAATTTATTCTTTCAGCAAAGAAAAAACTTCCAATTCATTTTCCTGACACGCAACAAACAACTAAATTTCTCTCTTCCTATTCGGGAATAAAATGTTAATTTAAAAATGTGTAATTTTATGTACATAATTTATCGATGGAGGAGGTTTTTCTTTGATAAAATAAAAAACGACCCGGAAAAAGATAACGACATACTTAAAGATATATTTCGTATCAAAATTGATTGCCCATTTATCGGGTGCGTTGTTGAGGATAGACTTGGAGTGATAATATATCGGGAAATATTATCATCATGGGAAAACTTTTTCCATAAGATTAATGACGAACGTTGAAAATTTCGCTTGCGGCTCAACGATATTTTATTATTGATGGTGGTAGTAGAATAAGGAAAAATGATCTATTCATAGTCAGTATTTCCATTTCGCTTAGTTTTTTGCTATAAAGCCTAACTGAACCGGATTCAGCAATTCGAACTCCGTAGTTTAGCAAGGCCATTGATCTTGGTGACATTTTTTGTTTTTTGTAAAGTTCATGGTGGGGACAAATATGTGTTTGAACTAGCCTACGCAATTGGAGGTGGCCAATGACATCTTAACACAGATAGACACCGCATCTTATTCATAAACTGATGTTTGTTGTGATGACAAGACCCCCCATGGGCCAGGAGAGGTGAGCTGCTCGAGGTGGGTCATGGTAGGGATGCATCATTGGTGTAAGCAACATCCGCCTTTCCCTCTGAACCCATGACCCATGATATAAGTTAGATGGACGCGTTGACATGCTAATCGATTGCAGCGTGTGTTCCACCCGTTTTACAAACTGGCGTTGCCAGTAGTCGTTTTTAGTCTTAAGGTTCCAACTTTTTGAAGCAAAGTCATAACAGGATAAAATATTAATCCCTAACAATTTTGCAACCAAACTGGAGGAATTACACCGGTGGTGGATTGCTCTCCTAGATGTTGGCGACACAAAATTTTATGGTGATGTCTATCTGTGTTAATATGTCATTGAACGTAACCGATGCGCAGGATACGAGTGCCGTATTTATACGGGTATGTGTTTTTTTACTAGTGCGTTCTGGTATAGTTGCTCTTGCTAATTTGAGCAAAATTGATGGAAATAAGTGGCACCTGTCAGATAAATAATTTTTATTTGCAACCATGTATGTAATCTTGACATTACTGACTTTTTAAAAATTTGGAAGTGTCATCTTACCTGTGTCACTTCCGTCTTCGATTTCCCTCACCGATTTCCCTATTCGAATTCCCTCACCGATTTCCCTCACTCTAATTCATTCACCTTTGCAGGCAACAATGAGAATATGTCAGGTAAAAACTTCAAAACAGTGAATGACACATTTTGGCATGTTTGTTTTATTTTTTTATTTGCAATCATATATGTAATCTTGTCATTACTGATTTTTTAAAAATTTGGAAGTGACACTTTACCTGTGTCACTTCCCTCTTCGATTTCCCTCACCGATTTCCCTATTCGACTTCCCTCACCGATTTCTCTCACTCTAATTTATTTACCTTTGCTGGCAACAATGAGAACGTGTCAGGTAAAAACGTCAAAGCAGTGAATGACACATTTTGGCATGTCTGTTTTATTTTTTTAATATTAAAAAAATTGATTGACTAATCATAATTAATAGTGTGCTTGCAAATAAAATAGTATACAAACCTCGGAGGAAAGTTTTCATTTCTGTCTCGAGATTTATAGCTCCGCGTCTCGATTGACTATATAAATCTCTCGACAGTAATGAAACACTTCCCTACTCGGTATGTAATATACTATTATTTGCAATCATATATGTAATCTTGTCATTACTGACTTTTTAAAAATTTGGAAGTGACACTTTACTTGTGTTACTTCCCTCTTCGATTTCCCTCACCGATTTCCCTATTCGACTTCCCTCACCGATTTCCCTCACTCTAGTTTATTTACCTTTGCTGGCAACAATAAGAACATGTCAGGTAAAAACGTCAAAGCAGTGAATGACACATTTTGGCATGTTTGTTTTATTTTTTTAACATTAAAAAAATTGATTGACTAATTGTAATTAATGGTGTGCTTGCAAATAAAATAGTATACAAACCTCGGACGAAAGTTTTCATTTCTGTCTCGAGATTAATAGTCAATCTCGACGCTCGCGTCTCGATTGACTATATAAATCTCTCGACAGTAATGAAACACTTCCCTACTCGGTATGTAATATACTATTAACGTAGAAAAATTTATCAATAAATGAATTTAAAAAAAAGTCTTTAACTTTTTCATGTCGTTGTTCACGAGTGCCGTATCGTATGCATCCGTCTTTGAAACAAGCAACTTATGATGAGTGCCGTATATATCCACTTACCTGCAATTTCTCGGTTACTATGAGAAAAACACGGCCAAGGTATAGAAAGGGTTATAGAATCAAATTACTGTGAAACCGATGCAAAATAGTGCCTTATAGAATTATACCATCGCATGTGGAACTCTTATAAAATTACTCCGTAATAAATAGAATCGTAATAGAGCAAATAATAAGCCTTTTTGCTCAATGAAAAACGCTATAGAACTACCACACCTTCATTGACGACTCTATATAATTGAAGAGGTTATTTTCTTGGTGTACGAGCTTCGGGAAACATCTTGCTAAAAAATGTCATCGAATAAATGGAAAAAAGTTTTTAAAAAAAGTGGCGCTTGAGGAAAACCACCTATTTGAAATATTATCTCTTCAAATCTTATATTTTTAAAAACGTTAAGTAAGGAAAAGTAAATGTTGCAACCATGTATGTGCTGTCGAGTAGGGGCGAGCGTAGACGCGCCACACAAAAAAGGTACCGAAGGGGAGAGAAAAGAATGGAAGACTAGAGAAGAAGCTTGTGCATTAGACCGTTTATCCGCCATTGTTCATTATTCAACTTTTATTTTGTATTAAATTGATTGTTCAATCCAATTTATGATTAGTTTGTGTGTCATAGGGAGCCTTCACAGGTTAGTTGAGTAATTATTGTTATTTTGTTTTTGAGAGTTCAATTTATACAAGTATTATTTTTTTAATTTTTTTGTTTTTTGTTTGTTTATATTTTTTTTTATAACATGTACCTTGTTCATGTATTTAACAAAAATCATTTCATGCTGTAAACAACGCAGATAAAAATAAAGTGAATTAAAATCTAAAGAAATTATGTGCTGTCTTTTGTGCTGGGATTTTGATTTTTGGTATTCAGAACGTGCATTAGAGCCTTGTTGAATCTACTAACATTTTCCTACCCTGACGAGAGAATATCCTAGGAATTGAGCTGTTTTCTTGAAGCAAATTTAATAAACTAAATCGTGAACGACACCTTACTAATGAGACGTTTTTCATTTAAAAGATGTCGAGGTCGGAAAGGATGCCAAGTTTATTTATCATTAATAGATTTTATATTGAATAGAGAAATTTTCAAAGGAATATTAAACTTAGGAATTGATTTAATTAGTAATGAATGCGGCAGACACAATTTTGTTGGTTTCTTATAAGATTAATGACGTCCAAATTTTATTTGAACTAATAGAGATTTTCAACTGAATTTCTTCATAATCATAATATTAATTGTGTGCTTCTGGTCAAGCAGGGTTGTTGATTAGTAACACCAAAGATTTCAAGAAAATCTGAGAATTTTAATGTGTTTAGGGAGACACTATTGATCATTTATGGAAGATTTTGCTGATTCTATTTAAAGAGGCCTTATTGTTAATAAAATGATATTAAGCAGCAGATTATCAATCTGGGCGAAAAAACTCTTCGGAAATCTCAAGAAAAATAAAAACACCATGTTGTCGCAATACTGACATTGAGCTGAAAAGTGAAATCTAGAAAAAAAGGAAGAGGAAGCCATACATTTCTGTCACAATGCTACAGTGTGTATAAACATACATAGATGTCAACATATGGCCTAAACTAAATTAAATAGTGAACTATTGGGGAAAACCACCCATTTGAAATATTATTTCTTCAAATCTTAACTTTTTAAAAACGTTTACTAAATAAAATTAAATGTTGCAACCATGTATGCGCTGTGAAATTTATGGGAACAGGGACGCGCCATACGAAAAGATACGTAAAAGTGTAGCTAGATAGAAATTGAGAGAGGTAATGGAGCAGCACTTCCTGCTTTGGGACATTCATTTGAGTACGTTATTATGGTTATTATCTGCCATAATCTGAAATATTACAGCTCAGTTCAAGTAAGTGGGACACAAACAAAAAAAACTTATATGTAGAGACTTTCATGGACGAGTGAATAAGACTTTTACAGAAACGCTGATCCAATTAACCCGATCTCCCAGCTCTTTATTTTTTTATCTTCCTTCAATGGAACAATTAAATAAAGACTACCAGCTGGTGATCGGGTAAATCGTATTAGCGCTTCCATAAAGACAGGTGGACAAGGCTACATCTTCCACATAAATTGAAATGAAGTCACTGAGACTTTATATTGTCACGGCTCTCGGTAGCGTGACAGAAATCTTGGGTTGGTTTATTCCAAAATCAAAGTCCAATTAACACAGCAATAATTTATTCCACGTAACTATACACTCTGACACTAATTACTCTACTAGAGAAGAAGCTTGTACCTTAGACCGCTTGTCCGCCATTGTTCATTATTCAATTTTTATTTCGTATTAAACTGATTGTTCAATCAAATTTGTTATTAGTTTGTGTGTTTTAAGGAGCATTCATAGGTCAGTTGAATAATTGTTATTTTGTGTTTGAGAGTTCAATTTATACATGTATTTTTTATTTTTATGATTTTTTGTTTATTTATAACATTTTTTATAATATGTGCATTGTCCATGTATTTAAACAAAAGTCGTTTCTTATTGTGAACAACGTATATGAAAGTAAATTAAAACCTAAGAAATTATGTGCTGTTTTTTGTGCCGGGATTTTAATTTTAGGTATTCAGAGCGTACATTAGGGCCTTGTTGAATCTACTAACATTTTCCTACCCTGAGGAGCAAATATCCTGGCAAACAAATTGAAAAATCAATCTAGAGATCTTGGCTCAAAATAACAACTATGGCTAAGTAGTCTCCCGTAACCAGGGACCTCAGTACCAGCCGGCAGATGGGCTAACTAACTTAAAACTCTCCAGTATTGAATATAGGTAGTGTTGATTGAATGTAGTATATGAAATGAAATTTTAGCACAAGAACAGAGACGGTACCTAATTTAAACTTTCATTGACTCACAATTATTTATTAAAATGACACAGTATGTTTTGATTTTTGAGGAATGCTAGATCGAGGGTTTCTCTGCCGTGCTCTTGCTTCTCGTTAGTTCCGGGTCGAGAGCAGCACGATTTACTTCAATAATAAAGTAGATGTTTCACAAATTTTTCGTTTATTTTACATATCACAACTTTCCTCAAATTTCCCTAATATTTGCTATTGTCGGGCGTATGTGAAGTAAATAAAATTGAGCAAATTTCCACAATGTAGATTCTATTTGTTTTTCATTTCGTTATTCAGAAGAATTGTTAAAAGAAGAGGTTATGAAAATTCAAACCGAAATGATGTCCAGGAGACCATAGCATTTCAAATAGATAGTGCCGTAGTGAGCAAGAAATAGAAAAATTAAATAGTATTCGACACAGAAAAGCAAGATGACGAAGATCTAATAAATGGAAATGACTGTAGTAGAGTTTCAAAATAATAGCGAAGATGATTTTGGATTATCATTTTTATTTAAGTTGCGATATAGTCCATTAACAGAATAACGGAATTGCGGAATTGTTCTATATAGGTTCGGGTATTGCCTCATTTTTAGATCATCAAATTGGCCATTTCCGCTCAATATGAACGACCCTGAAACCTGAGTGTCGACCGATGTAAGCCGGATTTATACATTTTATAACGTATCCGTAACGAAACCGTAACGTAGTAAAACGCAAGCATTTTAAAACTAGAATTTATACATTTCTTGTGTTAAGTTTGGCACATGTGTGGTAAATTGTTAAGAATCAGTGATTAATTGTTATATTTACAATATTTACGTTGTCTTTTTTAATACGAAAGGCCTCAATGGTCCCAGCTTGGGTCTGCCCAACATTCCAGAAGCATTTTTATGTTATTATTTTTGAAATGTTTGGTTATATTGATTATTGGTGAAGCGCAAGAACGCAACGTAAAAAGTTGAAAGTTGGCCAACTTCTGCTCTACGTTACGTTACGGAGATATGGCTACGTTAAAGTATAAATTGCTTAACTGAAATGTGTATGTTTAACTTCTTACGGTAGCGTTACGGTCACGTTGCGTCAATCTATAAATTGGGCTGTACAGCATTGCCACTTTCGATATAGGTTCCTTACCTCTTACCTGCACAAACCACCACTACTTGTTTTTGCGGAGGAATCTCCGAAACGGAAAGAGATACTTAAGTTACAATGACTCAGTGGATAAGAAAAAAGTTACGAAACTGAATTCTGGGGATATCCTGGAATATATTTATATTTCTTCATGTCTATCCTATTACAAAATACACCTTCACCTAATTGAAAATTCATTTGATTTGCTAGAAATAAGCTAAGAATATCTCATTTTTTAGTTAACAAAAAACTGTAATAAAATGAAAATGGCTTCGATCGAATTTTTTTTATTATTAATAGCTAATATTTACTCTTTGTCAATAGGTATTAATCAAAGGCAAACATGTTCTTCCCAAACTTTAGACGTGACAGTCCAAGAAAAACTATACGAGAAAATCGCACGATCGCACGGATATTACCGCATGCATGCCTAGACAAAAAAAAAAGAATTATAAAATCATAAGTTCTATTCAACAAGATTTTTCCGCATGTGGAGAATAATCATCTTTAAAAAACATAACCTACCTACCTAATCATTAAAAGAGTAAAATAATTATTGTGACATCTTGTACAATGCAAGTACAGAGACAACCTGTATAGCGACTACGACGCTGCGCATGGCGTTTCAGGAAAGAACTACGACCTACTACGAGAAACCCATATCAGGCGACTAGAGGGAGTCTTCTGTACACCGCCTAACGAGTTACCACGCTCGAAATACACGTCTTTCTATGACGTCACCGTTCGCCTGAATCCCTTTATTGTAACGCGATAGACTTAAATATAACGTGTGATATTAGCGGTAATAAACCTTGATTAATCACAATCACGTTGTTTGCCTTTGTCGTCTAACAGATATTATAATTATTATTGACATAAAAAAATACCAATTTTTACAGAAGATCAGATAAAAATTAGTAAACCCTAGATTCAGGAAATATCGTAAAATATGATAACACTGTGGATAGGATTGATGTGTTATAGTAGCTGTTCACGAAGCATATCTGCTCTGTAATCATTGCAATCGACACAAAAATGTCATATCACCAAGAAGCCATATTGAGAGTACAAGTAAAACCCTTCTTTCTAACGCAATATTGTGAACAAAAAAAGAAAAAATCATATTTAAAATATAAACAATCGAAATATGTGTAATGGCGTCAATATTATCATGCCTGGATTAAGCGGGGGGGGGGGGGGGGGGGGGGGTTAAAGCGGGCCTCGCGGTCCAGTACGTAACGGAGATGTTACGGAATGTATAAATCCTGGTTAAAGGCCCCTGGGCAAACAATATAAATATTAAATGCACTACTCTTTTACATATTCAGAGATCTCAGCAAGTTGTTTTATTTAATATCAAAATTTAATTCTAACTAAAGCAGAAATTGAAGAATTTTCAACAGAAGTGAGAAACATCTACAAAGATGATTTGAATGGTAATTTAACTGAATTTGGAAAATCGATTAATTAATACGTTCCCGAATGTGTACACTATTTTAACAATTTATTTGTCAATACCTATAATTAATTGTGAGCCAGAAGGTTCTTTTTCAAAACTGACTTACATTATAAATAAATATAGAACAACAATGCGCCTGTCTTCATTAACATTAAGGTGCATAGAAAGAGATTTTCTGAGAGAATTAGAGCTTACTGATGTCATACAAGAATTTGTTAAACTTAAGTTACGAAAATAGCTAATTAAACAACTTTCTCGCACGGCGAGACAGTTACTTGGGTCGAGCCGTAGAAGAGTTCCACAACTTGAACGATTTTCAGAGGTTGCTTAGCGTGTGAAAAACTCAATTTTTAGAGGCAGTTGTAGGAAAAAAATATTTTGACTTACTTTTGTAAAACATGTAGGTATAGCAGTGTCTCCTGTTATATCAGGAATATAGTTTTTTTTTTATATATATTCTTTTGCACTTAATTTATAAAGGGCCTCCTAAAATTTTACTAGCCCCAGGCTCCATGAAAGCTTAATCCGGCCATGAATATTATGGATTATATTTACTTTCTGACTTACCTATCGCATATACAGTTGGAGGCTGAATTCATCAATTAAAAAAAATGTTAATTTTCCAGCTTTATAGGAAATATAAGGTAAACTGAGGGTGCGTCAA
This sequence comes from Ceutorhynchus assimilis, assembly GCA_917834065.1. NCBI lineage: Eukaryota > Metazoa > Arthropoda > Insecta > Coleoptera > Curculionidae > Ceutorhynchus > Ceutorhynchus assimilis. Next base: position 14,899,294 of record OU892287.1, read on the forward strand.
AAATTACCATATATATTGTACGACATATTTCACAATGGAACTTTTCTCACATCAAAATTTACTGCATCCTTGACTCTACAAACCAACTAAGCCATTAGTAATAGTGTAGAGTACTCTTATGCAAGTTAATTATATTATGGCATCGCTATTATTATTTCTGACATGTACTGTAACCTCTCTTGTTAATGAATTAACAAGAGGCCCATAATATGCTCGGTTTGCTCAGCGAAAAATTATTAGGTGTGGGTTGATAGTTCAATCAGTATAGAATGGCAAGGGCGACACTGAATTAAAAAATAATAATAATAATAATAATAAATTTGCTTAAAATATAGAAGGGTGAAAATTCAGAAACACACCTAGAAAATAATCAGCAAATAGTAATAGGTAATTCTGAAAAAGAAACAAATAATGCACACAACTCAAATCTTGACGTATAGGTAAACCAATAAAACAATTAGGTAAATTTCAAATTAAAATAGTATATATTTTCACAGTGAGGTTGAAAATCAATAATTAAATAATTTCAAAGCATAACAGCAATTGCTGATACAACAATTTAAATAAAATCAATAAATAGAGGTCAACTGTCAATCAGCAGTTTTATCAAATTCAAAATATAAAAATACTAATATTTAAATGTACCTCAATATAGTGGCCATGCAAGTTCATTAAGAGTCGCTGGCCATATCATCAATTTGAAAGAAAAATATAAAGATCTAGGTTTCCAGAAAACAAATTTAAAAAAAAAAAAATTATTTAGGGCCGTTTGCACCGACCATTTTAAGGAAGGCTTAACGATAAGTATTCCTTAAAGTGACATTTTTACATGTAAAACTGTAATTTTAAGGTATACTTATCGCTAAGCCTTCCTTAAAACGGTCGGTGCAAACGGCCATAAAAATTGTATTGATAAATGGTCAGCTTTTGTAGAAAAAATTAATTCAATAACATCAATTGTACCTGAAAGAAATAGAAAGTTGGGCAATATAACCGTTAAATGGTGTGGAGATATAATAGAAAGATATATAAGTCGTAGGACCCAGGAATCATATTACTGAACAATTTTAAATTCAGAACATGTCCAACCTTGACCTTTGTTCAGATTACTTATCGATTATTATTGATAAAAATGATAAAATATAAGACAATATTAAAAGTTATGCAAAGACGAATCCATAATAAATTCGATAAATCGAAAGCTAATTCTCCACCATCGTGTCAAGAATCAGAGAGTTTAAATGTTGCATGAGAATCATATAAAAAAATTATCTTAAATTTGTTAATTGACTATAAAACTGATTAAATAAAAGAAAAGGTATTAAAAGTTATTAAAGAAACGAAATACAAGCCTCCATTCCAACATAAGGTAGAGCACGGAAGCCATTCATCCTCGGACACTTGACGAAGGGAACCGCACATGGAACATGCGGTTTCCAGCCCAGAATCCAGGCAGATAAGGGACTAGAATTGTCGTCAAATGTGGGGCACACGTATCGAATTCTGATGCTTTTGATTCTTGTAGGGTAAGAATCCCTTCAGAAGCTCTATGCGACACTCCACGGAAATGGTGTTCTATTGAAAATGTGGCCTTTTTGGAATGGACTTGTTGAGAGAAACGGCTCTCCAAAAGACCCACGAGGGGAGTTGAAATTCAAACTTAAATTAAACGGTAATCACGAGACTTTTTAATTAATTTTTTTTGGTAATCAAAGGATTAGTGCTCTATGCTACTTCATTTCGTTACGATAATGCCTGAAGACCGATAAGGTACTTTATTTTTCTACAGCACGGTTGTCTCGAAAAGATGGCCGATCGACTTTGCTGCTCGACGACACAATTCCAAAAGGGAAGAGAATTGAAATGGACAAGATGAGCATACTTTGAACGGAAAACGTTGGTACTAACCAGTACGTGAAATTAAAATGAAAATCGTGTCCTTCAGTGTAAAAATTCAATAATTGCTAACATTATGAGTAGCAGGAACCCCTGTATGTTAAATGTTAGTCACCAGACTGTCAACATTAAGCAGGGTTATATTAAATTAAATTTAAAAAAAAAGGACCAAGTAACTTTACACGTCACAGTACCTACAACGAAGATGCAATACAGAAACAATTTGTTTTTGAAAGATTAAATTAAACGATTTTGAAGTTCTTTAAATAGAAGACCATGCAACAAAAAAATTCTATAACGAAACAATATGCGCCTAACAATAATCGTATAAGAGTTCTTTATTTTTTCTATACCAGAGTTCTAAGAAAGCATTTTAAAACTGCTATGGAATTTTTAAGAGATTGCTCTATAAATGTGTTTTAAAAATTCTTTTATATAACTATAAATATTCCCTGCAGACCTTACGCAACAGTTTAGCTCTTTATAAACAGTTCTATAGAATGGTGCCCATTTTTATCGTATAAGTGTTGTAAGAACGTTTTGAAAATGTTCTTAGAACAAACATTGCTCTATAAAATTTGCTCTGGGAACGTTCTTAGGATTTTTATAGAACATGACATTGTTAGCTGTGGCTGAGAGAGCCGGACACATCCTGGTAAACTGCGAGGTACTGGATAGCAGAAGACGCAGCATTTTCGGGCAACCAGGGAACAATAATAAAACAACACTCAGTAAAAGACCTGTAGGTACAACCTTGTATAGGACACTTAAATATTAGAGTGGTTGGGATAAAGAAAACAGGCTAAGCACAATAAAGTCTTCTCAGGCTACATGGGGACAATAAATCAGACAGGCCTGAGACAGAGAGAGAAAAAATAAAAATTCAAGGCGCAGAGTTGTGTATAATAATAACCCATTTCTGCTTCAAAATTATTTTTAGATTCCTATAAAGAATAAATAAATTGGCATGGCTTGTTTAGATTCAATCATAGTTAAACCTCCAAAGGAGCGAACTACAAACTACCTACTTACTAAACTTTATTATTTTAAAGTTTTTGAATTAATTCGGTTACCTACTCGATTTATAATTAAATGAATAAACCTATATGCACCTAATTTTCATAATTAACCTGATACCTACTACTGCATATACCCTTCGGTTAGTTTACCGGCATCTCAACTCATACATTAACCTTCAGTGCCGGTTCGGGCAACTTTATGCACACATTTACCTTGTAAATGAAACCCTGGCAGAAATAGCCCGACCCAAATTAGCTAATTCAATTTGCTGATGGTGAAACGAATTTTTTCGAGAAAAAAAAAACTATGAACGAAGCGTGCAGATTATTGGAAAAAAATTGCATGATTTAGGTATTGCTATATACAATTCGAGTCCGAAAATTTTGCAATTTAAGCTCATCGATCATCTGGAAAGTGCATAAAACCGTTTTTGCCAGAACGTATTTGTAAACACCGATAAACTGAATAATAATTTAGGATCGTTAATTTCCCAATTTCCATTTTTCCTCCTGATTTATATTTAATATAAAAAAATAGTTATTCGGTTTTGAAAATCGCTTGATATAATTTTTTTCTTTAAAACTTTTTCCAAGATTATGTCAATTCGAAATATGATGTGAAGTTTCTTCGGTAAGTTCCCTGACTTCAGGTTTTATATGAGTTCTAAACGTCTAAGCCTAGCTCTGTTTCACCTCCCAAACTTTACGAAAAGTTTTGCACAAAGAAGCTTTTTAGCTATTTTAGAAATTTGCGGTATGGCACAAAAATTCCAAATAAAATATCCGCTTCTTAATAAATCCAATTTTTGCTTCGAATTAATCTCAGCATTTGGAAAAAGGGAGCGAGCAGTCGATTTTAATGAACGTGTCGTCATTTATTTTTCCAGGAGAATAAAAATCTCTCCGCCACGGACTTCTTTTTATCAGAGAGAGAGAGAAAACGAGTCTCGGATTTTCTAAAGCAATTTTATCCGAGCTTAATTAAAAGTTGCATTCTGTTTTAATCTTTTTTTTTTTAGAAATGGGAGATATGCAGGAAAACAAAAATAAATAGACTACAAAGATAAATGGAATTTTTGGTCGATACTGGCTAAATTATTCACCTGCTTTGATGTATAAAAACAGTGAAAGCCAGTTTCATAATATATATAGGTAACAGAAACTTTGTGAATAATAGTTTATATGCAGAACGAAACTCGTTTACTTTTCCTTGCCCTAAAACTTCAAGAACAACGGCAGCAGGTCAATGCTAATGGATTTACAATATGGAACACTTTATTATTATTATTGAATAATTCAAATATAGGATCGGTTTGACAAAAAGTGTGCTGGATTCCAACGTACCTTTATGTATTACAAATAACGTTTCAAAAGTTTCCAGCGATATGGTGGTTATGATTTTAATTGGTAAAGGTTAAAGTCGTGAAAAGTTCTCCATTCAAAGGGTAATACATAAGTAAATATACTAAGCCGATTCTTGAACGAGAGTGACGTCACAATGGTCGCGAACTGCCTCCCTTTACCCACCAAATTTGAAATAGGAAACCTGAAAAAATGGGACACAGGCCTTGGGATGGGCCTGTTGTAAATGTATTCCAAAAGTTCACTATTTAATTTAGTTTAGGCCATATGGTGACATCTATGTTTGTTTATACATAAACACAACAATATGACAACAAAAAGGCAAAGGATCTCAGCACTTTCGTATGTTACAAATGCAAAAAGAATGGACATTATAATATGTCAAAATGTGCCAACAGCAATAATAAACCTGAAGGAGGATTCAGTGCTGTTTTTACTACTGGAAATTTTAATGACACTGACTGGTATGTTGATAGTGGTGCAGGGGCGCATTTGACAGCTAGTAAACAATGGTTGAAAAACCAAAGGAATCCTGATTTGCCTGAGAATATAGTCGCAAACAAATCCAAAATTACTGTGGAATGTGCTGGTGATATTGAAATAAAAACACTCACAGACAAGCAGCACAATATAATGTTGAAAGAAGTCCAATATGTTCCAGGTTTGACAACAAATCTATTATCTGTTTGTCAATTAATAGGTGATGGAAATAGGGTTATGATATTTTCAATTCAGTAAATGTTTTAGTGGCAACTGCTAGTCTCAACAACAATGTTTACAAATTGGACGTTTGTAAAGACCAATCGGTATGTTTTCAGGCAGTGAGTGTAACATATAGTTAGTTAGGTTAGGAGCCACTTTATGTTCAGTCTATTAAAAAAGTTGGTGTTTTCAGTGAAAATGAGCCACTTTCATAGATCCAGTTATTTAATATTGAAGGTCACCAGGTAAAATTGAAATTAGACACTGGTGCTGAAGTACGTAGGTACTTTATCTCTGGATATTATTAAAAAAATTAGGGTTATTAGGTTGTATTAAAAAACTGAAGTCGCGGTAGCACCTTATGGCACTCCAAATTATCTGATTAAGCCTTCAGGTGGAATATTGTTATGTTGTAAAGTTATTGTTGATCAGTTTTTGTAAAGTCAAGTACTTGTTTTAAGAGTTTAGATCATGCATTAAAGTCCTACCATACTATCTTTGAAGGTTCAGGTTCGGTTACTAAATAACATCACATTTCTTTTTTAAAAAAATGCAGTCCCTGTTGTTCAGCCACTTAGACGTGTTCCGATTGCATTGCACGATCGTTTAAAAAATAAACTCAAGGACCTAGAGCGCCAAGGTGTCATTAAAAAAATTGATAAATCGACTCTAGTCATTGTTGAAAAGAAAAATAATTTGCATCTTTGTCTTGATCCAAAACTTATGAATCAAGCTATAAAACGTGAAATATTTTTGATTCCTACGGCTAAAGAAATGGTTTCTAAGCTGTGTGACAAGGAATATTTCACAGTCCTAGACATGTAAAGACGGGTACTTTCAGATTTGTATTGACGATAAAAGTCAAAATTATTGTGTTTTTAGTACACCTTTTGGTAGATATATATTGTGTCGTTTACCTTTTGGTATATCTGTTGCGCCAGAGGTCTTTCAAAAGCAGAATTATGAAATATTTGGTGAAATCCCAGGTGTAAATTTGTACTTTGATGACCTTATTATAACAGGGTCGAGTGAAGCGGAAACACGAGCATAATTTATCTTTGGTTTTAGAACAGGCTAATAAATTCAATGTGAAATTCAATAAAAGTAAAATTTAATTTAAATCAGAAAGTGTTAAATTTATGGGTAAAATTTATTCGAAAGAAGGTGTTAAACTTAATAAGGAATATATAAAAGCTGTGTTATGGCTATTTGCACGGCTATCACTTAAGAGATATTTAATCTAAGTGGAGCTTTGAATGTGACTTTGATTTCTACTACAAGAGTCACATTCAAAGCTCCACTGGGATTAAATATCCCTTGTTGTAGCGGTGCAAATAGTCGTTAGACTCCCAAAGAAAAAAAATGATTTGTTACGGATTTTAGGAATGGCTAAATTTTTGATTAAATTTGTACCAAATAAGTCTCAGGCACTTCTTGGAAATTTGACCAGAAATGATGATTCTTGGCATTGGACAAATATCCATGACGGGTACCTCCAAGAGTGGGTACCTTTAGATATCTTTTCATATGCAGATAAAAGTTATTTAATTGTTTTTGATTCATACTCAAATTGGTTGAAGTGTCTGCATCTGAAAGATAAATCTGCAAAATCTGTTAATCAATTTTTGCTACGCATGGTACACCTGATTTAGCTGCAACTGATAATTAATGTGTCATTTAACAGTTTAGAAATGAAAATGTTTGCAAACAATTGGAATTTTGATATAATTTTTCGCAGTCTGTATTATCCTTCTTTTAATGGTTTGGCTGAAAAAGGGGTAGATATAGGAAAAAGTATACTTAGTTAAAAAAATGATTAAGAAAATGGTGATATTAATTCAGCCTTAATGCAATATATAAACCTCGATAGAAACTCTCCTTAGAAGTATATTGGATATACTCCTTCACAATTTAATGAGTAGAACTTTTAAAACCAAAGTTCCTATTAACCTCAAAGGACCCTCTTTACATGGGATTTCAGCGACCGATCGATTTTTTTCAAATTTTGATATGTTGTAGAGGATTTAATTCTTAACAACGTTTAAATGGGACGAAATCTTGTAGGTATTACGGTCTTTGGGATATGAGCGTTGAAAGAAGAACTTTTTTGCGACTTTTTGTGTGGAGAGTATACGAAATACTGGTGCTTATTAGTCAAAATATTGGCAGTTCCAATGACATTTCACTAATAGACCGACCCTGGCCATATTCTCGTACAGTGTTTGTTTGCAGCCAACATTAGAAAGAGCGGTCCCATAGAGATGGAGCTATTTGTGGTAAACACTCATATTTTTATCTAAGGGCTGTAATAGGTTGTCATTCTGCCATCTTATTTTGCAATTAAATGCAGCACCAAATTGATATTTCATTGGGCTTTCATTCAAATATAACAAAATAGTCAGATCCGAGAGTGATATTTAAAAAAAAAAAACAAATTAAACCGATCGGAATAAATTAACGTTGACACAAACGTTGACAACTTGCTTGATAAAAACCATAGAGAAATATAATAGTAGTAAACTACGAGAGAAGTCATTCCCCTGTACTTAACTGGCACAATGTCGACGTTAGCGCCTCTGGTGGCTACGGACAGCAATAAAAGGGTGAACATTGTTTAAATGCAGGTTTCTTCTTTACCGACAGTGAAAAGGCGGCTTTTTTGAATAATTAAATTATTAACTTTGATTTTATTTAAGATTTATTAAAAATAAAGTACTGTAAACGCTCAAAACAGTTAATTGCAAAGCAAAACATTTGTTGAAAAAACTTGCTAAAATTTACCGAGCAACTATTTAGAACGATAACAGAACTTATTTTTAAAAAAATCAAATTAGATGCAATGAGATTCCTTAAGGCGGCCAAGGAGGTAATTGAACAATACAAAAATTGAGATATCTTTAAACAAACTTATTTTTTTATTCCAATTTTATAAATATACAGTAACTAAAAATGTTTGTATTATAAGCTTTGTGTTGTGTTTACCTTTTTACTGCCGCATCTCGCATCATCGCAAATTCGAAAACACACTATTATTGGTGTCGGTTTTGTCTAATTAATTAATATTTATGATCACAGAATGTTTTCTCATTTCTCTAATATAAATAATAGAAGAAATTTTAAGTTATGATGATGAGCATTCAGTTTTTGATTGATGGTCTTCGGATTCAATCATAGATGATTCAATAATTTGTCAAATTTTGACAATTTTGTATTTTGTATGTGTTAAAAAAAGATAGAACATTTTCGGGCAAGTTGCTGACAAAGACAAATTAAACCTAGTTGTCAGAAACGATCGAAGTAATTAATTCAATAATCTGCCACACCATGCGAAATACGCTACGGGTATGTGCACAAACACACTTCCAGATTTTTACATTAAACAAACGTCTTTCGTAGTTTACTACTATTATATTTCTCTATGATAAAAACAACATGCACACAACATGTAAAATCCGTCAAATCCCATTGTGTTTTGCCACAATTAGCTCTATCCTTCTCGCACTGCGTTGGAAATAAATCGCCACCAAGGGCCAGTCCATAGTGAAACGTGTAATAGGTTTGTTCGGACTTAGTTCAGAATCAGTTCTGGATTGAACTGTGCTTGCGCATTTGTTCATATCGAACATAAATAAAAAAAATGCGCATGCGCAGTTCAAGTTAGAACTGATTCTGAACAAGTCCGAACAAACCTAATATGATGTCATTGGCAGGTTCACATATTTTACGTCACTAACAAATGTCAACATCGGCTAAGGCCGGGACCGCACTGGCGTCAACATTGGTCTCAGTGTGGTCCCGGCCTTAGCCTATGTAGACATTAATTTGTTAGTGACGTGAAATATGTGAACCTGTCAATATTTTGACTGATAAACACCAGTGGCACCAGTATTTCGTATACTCTTCACACAAAAAGTCGCAAAAAAGTTAATCTACCAACGCTCATATCTTAAAGGCCGTAATACCTACAAGATTTCGTCCCATTTAAAAGTTGTTAAGAATTAAATTTTCTACAACATATCAAAATTTGAGAAAAATCGACCGATCGCCAGAATCCCATGTAAGGTGATAATGTTGATGAAAACTTGTTGAGTAGGCAAAATATAGTTATATAAAATATTATAATAAGGGTTGTAAAGAACTAGAACCTTTGGAGCCAAATACTTATAATTATTTTAATCATGTTTCTAATGGATGGAAACCTGGATTAGGTATTTGTTTCTAAACAACAATCACCAAGGTCTTATCTACTCAAAGATTCTGGAAGAAATATTATTAGGCGTAATAGAAAAGATCTCAAAGAATCATTTAGTAAGGATATTAACCTAAGGTTCAATGATCTTAGTGATGAACTTTCTGTTACTGCTCCAAGTACTTCCAGTTCGGATGTTTAAAATAATGATTCCCCCATGAAAACCAGATCTGGTCGAATTGTTGAAAAGAAAACATGAGGTCTCTCTAGTTATAGGGGGAGATTTATTATATAGTTAGTTAAGTATAGTTTCATACCTATGGAGGTATTTAGAAATTTTACTGGTTATTGTCAGTTTGAACAGTATTGTCATTAGGGGCTTGTCAACTGAATGTTACAATATACGCTCCCAGCTAATTGAGTAGTCTCCTTATTGTGATTAACCTCATACAGTTAGCAGTGTTGTTTGGCATCAAAGTTAAGGCCACATTAATGATAGCTACCTAGATAAGACAGCCAAGCTGGTAGATGGTCTTAGGATGTGTAAAGATAAGGCTAGGTACATTGAAAATTGTGAAGTGTGTTGTAAAGGCAAGCAAGCTCGTTTGTCTTTTCCCAAGAAAAGTAGTCGTGCAAAGCAGCTACTGGAGGTGATACACTAGTGACAATTGTGGTCCGATGGAAACAACATCTTTGGTATTTTTGAACATTCAGATATTACTATAGTCGAATGTGTTTCGTCTATTTCTTGAAGACGAAGGATGAGGCATTCGGTAAGTTCAAAGATTTCAAAGTTTTATGTGAAAATCAGCAAAATGTCGAAATTAAAGTACTAATAACTGATAATGGAGGTGAATTTTCCAACAGAGATTTTGACAGGTATTTAAAGAACGCAATAGCCATACCCCTCAGCAAAATGGAATGGCTGAGCGCTTCAATCACACTCTGGTCGAGAAGGTTGTGTCTTTTGTTTAATGAGGGCCTGAGCAAGTTTTTATGGTAAGACAGCATGCTACCTGAAAAATCGTTCAGCATCTTCAAAACTTATGGAAACTCTATATGAACTGTGGACTGTTGAAAAACCGAATGTCAGCCATCTTCGAGTCTATGGAAGCTTAGCTATGGTCTATGTTCCAAAGGTAAGCAGGTATAAGTGGGACCAAAAGTCAATCAAGCATATCCTTGTTGGCTATGATGAGACTACAAAGGGTTATAAATGCTTGATAATAGCCTTGCCCTACACTGATACCAACACTGTTCAAGAAGAAGCAGTAAGGAATGATTCAGATTCAGTGAGAGAAGAAAATTAACAATTTTCCCTGAACTCAGATGAATCTCTTTACAATAATGCTGTTGTCAACTCTGATGATGATATACTCGAAGTTCCAAGAAGATCACGGAGAGAAGCTAAGAAAAAGAACTTTGATGAGTATGTAACATACTTCAATGGTGTTAGCAGTGGTGGCGAAGCACAAAATACTTTGAATATTCTAGGATAGTAGCGGAGGCACTTTCGAGGCCAGATAGCCATGAGTGGGAGCAGGCCATGTTGGAAGAAATCCAATCATTTGATGAAAATGAAACATGGGAGCTCGTCGATTCTTCAGAGGTTGGAACGGTTGTGCAGTGTAAGTGGGTGCTCAAAGAGAAAAATGACAGCGACATTAAAATTAGGTATAGGGTGCGACTGATGGCAAAAGGTTACACTCAAAAAGAGGGCATTTGTTTGGAAATCACGTATTTCAAATTCCTATTAAAATTAAAATTATTCTCTCAAATAAAGAAATTTATAAAATTCTCCAAACTGCGTAGTATCCTAAAGGTACAAGTTAAAACCTGTTAAAATCACACTATTGGCATGATGATGTAACCTTTATCTTCAGATAAGCAGAGAAAGGCAGACGCCCAGTAAGGGCGGGCAGTACTATTTCAGTGATCGAGAAGGGTTGTTGCCGTTTGCAGAACTCTAAATGCACAGTCTCGTGTTTCTCGCACAAAATCAGTAATTAATTTATCGTGGTACGAAATTGCTAGTTAATTGAGTGTTAATTCCTCGGTTAAGCCTCTGGAGAATTATTCCAGGCTTTTATTTTACTCACATTTTCTCTGACTTCTATATTAGATATATATTTTCTACGAAGTCTTCAATCAAGTGTCTGCTTTAGCGACAAGTTTGTTCTGGTCTACAAGACAAGTAGAGTGGTTTTCTTTGCAATCACGGATTTTGTTGACAATTGTTCCTTTTGTGAATTGCAAAGCTTGTACAAAATTTATTATTATTAAAGTTATAACTATTAGTGAATAAGTGTAAGTGTTTTCTTTCTACTCCTTTCTTGGCTATAGGCCAAGTGGTCCTTCGAAGAATTGTCCTTACAAGAAATTAGCCCTATGGATAAATCCTGACTGTTCAGGTGTGGCATTCAACGGTTTTGTTGCCATTGACTATAATGGATGAAGAGGAAAATAAAAACTATCCTGTTTATACAGCATTAATTATGGTAAAACCTTTGCTCCAGTAGTGATATATTCAACCTTTAGATTGTTGATAGGTTTAGCCGTTAAATTAGATTTAGGGATTTTTCATTTGGACGTTAAGACAGCATTTTTGAATGGAGTGTTAGAAGAAAATGTTTTTATGCAACAGCCAGAAGGTTTTGTCTTAAAAAATCAGGAAAGTGAAGTGTATGAGTTGAAAGAGGCTGTATATGGGTTAAAGTAATCTAGTCGTGCTTGGGATGAAAAAGTTGATGGAGTTTTGTCAAATATTGGTTACAAAAAGTCAAAGTTCGAACCTTGCTTATATATGTATAAAGAAAAATGATGAAAATATGTTAGGAATAGTCGCATTATATGTAGATGACTTTTTTGTTTTTTCAGCTGATTCCAAAGAAATCAATTTTCTTGAGGGCCATTTGAGTTCTCAATTTAAAATAAAAAACCTTGGAGAGGCTAAACAATGTTAAGTGGTTAGAATCAAGCGAAACTATGTCAAGAATTATATATGTAACTATTGATCAAGAATTGTATATAAATGATTTATTGGAACGTTTTGGTATGGTGGATTGTAAAGTTGTTTGTACTCCACTTGATAGCAGTGTCAACTTGAGCAAAGTCGAGGGTGAAACTTGTTATCCGACAATTCCTTACCAGGAATTTATCGGAAGTTTGATGTATTTAGTTGTCATGACAGGCCCTGACATTTCTAATGCTGTGAGTCTGCTAAGTCAATACAACAACTCTTACATCAAGTTACACTGGCAGTGGCTTCGATATTCGAAGGGTACTAAAAAATTTTCCATAAATTTTGCAGGGTTTGCAGATACCGACTGAGGCGCAGACAAGCAGGATAGGAAGTATTTCATTGGCTATGCTTTTGAATTTTCTGGCGGTTCAATCTCATGGAAAAGTTGTAAACGGCTGACAGTTGCCTTATCTACTGAGCGAGGTAGCTAAAGAAGAAACCTTTTGTTTGAGATTACAGGAAAATTGGATTGCATTGATATATTCAACGGTAATCAAAGTGCACAAAAACGTCTAATTTATTATTAGAAAATCTTACCGTTCTCGACCTGGAACTCACGAGGGGAAAAAGCACGGCAGAGAAACCCTCGATCTAGCATTCCTCAAAAATTAAAACATACTGTGTATTTTTAATAATTAATTGTGAGTCAATAAGAAATTAAATCAGGTATCGTCCTCCGTCCTTTTGCTGAAATTTTAATTCTACACACAACATTCAATCAACACTATCTATATTCAATATTGAAGAGTTTTTGGATAGTTAGCTAGTTCCACCAGCAGGTACTGAGGTCCCTGGTTACGGGAGGCTACTCAGCTATAGTTGTTATTTTGAGCCAACATCTCTAGATGGCTTTTTTCAATTTGTTTGCCAGGATATTCGCTCGTCAGGGTAGGAAAATGTTAATAGATTCAACAAGGCCCTAATGTACGCTCTGAATACCAAAAATTTAAATTCCAGCACAAAACACAGCACATAATTTCTTAGGTTTTAATTTACTTTCATTAACGTTGTTCACAGTATGAAACGACTTTTGTTTAAATACATGGACAATGCACATGTTATGGATAATATTGTACACAAACAAAAAAAAATAAAAATAAAAAAATAATACTTGTATAAAAACAAACAAACAAACAAACAAAAACAAAATGACAATTATTCAACTGGCCTGTGAATGCTGAGCTTATGACACATAAACTAATCACAAATTGGATTGAATAATCAGTTTAATGCAAAATAAAAATTGAATAAAGAACGATGGCGGGCAAGCGGTCAAAGGGGCAAGCTTCTTCTCTAGTCTCTCATTTTCTATCTACCTTCCCTTCGGTACCTTTTCGTATGGCGGGTCCCTGTTCCCATAAATTTCATAGCGCATACATGGTTGCAACATTTACTTTTATTTAGTAAACGTTTCAAAAAGTTGAGATTTGAAGAAATAATATTTCAAATAGGTGGTTTTCCTCAATACCAAAAGTTCACTATTTAATTTAGTTTAGGCCATATGGTGACATCTATATTTGTTTATACACACTGTAGCATTGTGACAGAAGTGTATGGCTTTCTCTTTCTTTTTTTCTAGTTTTCACTTTTCAGTTCAATAAATGTCAGTATTGCGACAGCACGGTGTTTTTATTGTTCTTGAGCTTTCCGAAGAATAATCTGCTGCTTAATATCATTTTATCAACAATAATGCCCGTCCAAATAGAGTCAGCATCATATTTTATAAATGATCAATAGTGTCTCTCTAGATACATTAATATTTTCAGATTTTCTTGAAATCTGTGGCGTAACTAATCAACAACCCTGCTTGACCAAAAGCTCACAATTACTATTATGATTATGAAGAAATTCATTTGAAAATCTCAAATAGTTCAAATAAAATTTAGACGTCATTAATCCTATAAGAAACCAACAAAATTATGTCTGCCTCATTCATTACTAATTAAATCAATTTCTAAGTTTAATATTCCTTTGAAAATTTCTCTATTCAATATAAAATCCAATAATAATAAATAAACTTGGCGTCGTTTCCGACCTCGTCATCTTTTTAATGAAAAATGTCTCATTAGTAAAGTGTCGTTCACGATTCAGTTTATTAAATTTGCTTCAAGAAAATAGCTGAATTTCTGGTTTTCTTCAGTCGGAGAAAACTTTATTATGAAAACTTAATCTGTATAACCAGTGACAAACTAAAATTGAAACGGTACCGTGTTTCCTTTGTATCATTACCATAAATTAACCATTCTTATATTGACTGAAAATTCTTGTAAACAAAACAAAAGTATTTACATGTTATCAACATTACAAGACAATAAAACAAAGCTCTCTGTAAATATCAGCTTCAACAATATTTCAAACGATAAATAAATCCGTTTACACCCGGTCCTAAATAAACCAGTCGACGCGATGAAGTTGTTATTTTGTGTCGTACGCGAGCAGCTGTAAAACGCGGACAGGAGGTGCAATAAAATCGGAATTAATTAAAAATAAGCAAACACGAACTGCTGAGTCAATACCATAGTCATAATTTAGAATTTCGAAAGTCTGCCTACCCGCCATCAGCCAAAGGAAAAAAAAAGGGTCAGATAAAAGTTTCAAATTTGAAATGTTCCCTCAAATATACCTATATTTACATGTGCTCGTCCATACAAAATCCCCTTTGAGTATTCGAACAGGACATTGACAAAAAAAGAAACAGTAAAAAGGGCTCCTTTACTGAAGGGATTATTTTGGTAAATGTCGTACGAAATAATCGGAGAGGATTTTGGGATTTTATTTAATAAAAAAAGGACTGCCGATATCGATATATTTGTCAAAAGAGGAATCAGATAAAGGGATTTTATTTCGAAATTTGTAATTTGCCTTTGAGTTGTGAACGAATTTTTGTTGTTTTCTTGGAAAGCTTATGTAAATGTGCAATTGAGAATGTTGACTTATTTCTCAGATTTGTGATTCTTGTTACTTGTTTAAAAGTGGTACCAGGACAGATATTTCTGGCAAAGAATCCAAAATTATCAGTCTTGAGTCAGTAAACTTGAGTATTCAAGAACTTGCAGTTTTTGAATCTTCAAAAGCTTTAGATAATGTTAGAAATTAAATTAAATTAGAAAAGGATGTCATTGTTGCACGATCACCGTATCGATTGTCTGAAAGCGAGAGGGCAGCTGTGTAAGAAATAACTACAGATTTAATGACGAATAAAGTTATCCAAACAAGTGAATCTCATGCCAGTCCCATGATACTTGTCAAAAAGAAGAATAGAGACGCTGTGTGGATTACCGGGAACTAAATCAACTTAGAATAGAAGTTAAATTTCCTCTTCCCAGCATCGATGATCAATTGGGTGAGGGGAAATATTTTACTTCTTTGGATATGGCGTCGGAATTTCATCAAATGCCCATACATGGTTCAAAAAACCGCATTTGTTACGCCCAATGGACATTCCGAGTTTTTGAGGATGCCATTTGGCTTAGCAACTGCCCCTCCTGTATTTCAGAGGGGCGTGAATTCGGATCTGGGCTCATTGAATTTGATTCCTAGTTGAATGAAGCTTGAAGCGCCGAGATCGTCGCTGATGTCAGTTTGGCCGCGTTAGAAACTAATTATTTTCGATATATTTGTTTAATGATTATTTAAATATCAACGAGCCGCTACTGGTCTCCTAGAATTGCCTACGTGCCGCTGGGAGTTCGCCTTGTAACGCGGGACACACCGACTAGTGGTCTTATTCTATGCTAGTGGTGTCACTCAGTGTCAAAGTTTGTGCGTGTGCGCCTTTGCGGGACGGGCAGTATTCAGAAAGCTCGTCGAGGTGCCGCTCTAGGCTTTCATTTCTTTTCTTCGTGTGTTTTGAAATTAAACGTAATTAATCTTTGATCAATCTTTTAACAATAAAGAGCCCTAAAAACTTTGAATTCCAGATTTTTAGATGTCTAGAATCTTTGAAGGTTATAGTCTTAGATGTTAAGCGAGCAGAGTCTTTAAAGAGGTGGTTCTTTAAAATATTTGGGGTCTTTAATTTTGAGACAATTTCTTTCTAGTTCCTAGGAGTTTAAATACCTATAAAGACCTATGGAGGAACTGGTAGACACATTATTTAGGAAAGGGGCATTGAAGACAATGCTCATGCAACCTAATCAACACGCCTAGAGGACTGTCATGTCAACTGAGACGGCTCTTCACAGCCTTGTGGCAAGGCTGGAGCGAAGGATCTCTCACAAAGAGATGGCTTTGGCTTTCTAGATATCGAAGAGGCATTTAATAACACCTCCTTCGACTGCAGAAAGTTTTGGCATAGAGAAAATCGATGTCATATGGATCTGTGTCATCCTTGAAGGCAAAATCATTACAAGCTCGATTGGATGTGCGAAGATCAGCTCAATTGTAGCCAGGCTGCCCGCAGGGGGTGTATTATCTCCCTTGCTGTGGTGCCTGTTATGTTCATAAGAGGCTGGGTCACAGAACATATCCCCTCTAGAAAAATGGGAGAATCGTGACGAAGGTTTTTAGTCAACGATGGCGACACTGTCGGGAGACAAGAGAAATTTGCAGGTATCTGTGGTGTGGACCAATGCATTTCGTGTGGACAGTGATTTGTGTTGATTGATTTTGTCATTTTGAACTTCATAATTTGAATTTATGAATTGCGTTGTTGTACCCCACGGTCCCCACGCGCGTGAAAGTGAAAATTTAAAAAGTTCTGGTTGAAAAAAAACCCTAATTTTTGTTAGAATTTTTTTGAATCTATTGGTTTCTATAGTTTCGTTCGTATTAGTATTTATTATTCGTATTTACTTGGCGATCTCTACCTATAGCTGCGTGTTGCTTGCTAACTCTTTAAACTCTTTTTGCAATATGTTCGACATTGGAAACTTCCTGCCATTCACAGTTTTCAAGAAAATGAGGCGAAAAGAGCTAAAAAGAGTCAGCAAGCCAAAGGCAGTCAAACATTAAAAATTATTGAAAAATAATAAAAATAAATCAAAAAATCGATGCGCCTTTTTGTCAAGAATGCTCGATTAGTTGGGTTTCAAGTCAACGATGGCGCTGTAATTCATAACCGGTAGGTAACATTGCAGATAAAGTTTTTTTTTTAAGATAATTAGACCTATTTATTTTTACCTGGTATGAGCGCGCAACACGAGGCATTGCCTTTCTATTGGCTTACTAGTACAGGTGAGAGGTGTTCGATTTGCACGCTGGACATCTCCTTGTCCTTGTTCATTGCCCGTGGTCTGACAAGAATAAAAGTCCGATTGATATTCAACTTGACATAGCTTGACGAGTGACATTCAAAAGTTGTTTGAAGTTTTCATTGACAAATAAAGTCTGTTTTTTTTTTAAGATAATACCCAAGCAGCAAAGGTTGGTCGATATGACGTCGCTTTCAGGTAGATTTACGTCCACAACGTCGATAAACCAAAAATCGACGTCGAAAAGACGTTGCAAAATATGACTTGTTTGGGACGTCACATAGTGGACGTTTATTTGACGTCTAAAAATGGTCGATACAGTCCAATACGTTGATAACGACGTCGAGTGGACGTAACAGTAAAAATTTAAAAAAAGTATCGCGAATTACTATTGTGTAATATATGCTAAATTAGATACACTTATAATTCGCGAAAATTTCAAAGTGGGCGACATCTATTATCGAATCTGTAAGCTCATCCATATCAGTGAACAACAAAGCCGATTTGTATGTATGAAGATGATATTAATCTCCGACTTTTGTGCTCAAATAATATATTTCCGACTTCAATTAATTAATTAACAAGAGCTAATACATATGGCATTCGATAAAAGACAAACCCTCCCTTAAGCCCCGTGCCTACAGCGTTTGTTGTTCACTACTATAGAATCCATATTGGAAAAATTCAGCGCAATTTAATTTATTGGTGACTGATTTTCGCGAATTCGATAAAGATAAAACAGCGCAGCACAATTTTCATTTTCAAATTAAATTCAAAGCGCGGCAAACGCATTTCGGCAAGGCTCGGACCTTCTCGGGAGCAGTCGTACCCGATCCGCCAATGTGCCACCCGTCGATTGGTCGATTCGTCATCGTCAACGTCAATCGTCTTCCATCTTGCTTCTTGCTTTGCGTTCCTGTGTGTGTTGTTTGTTGTTTGCTGTTCGCTTCGCTTCGCATGGCCGGCTCGCCGTTTGTGTTTGTGGTGTGGTAAATGGTAATTAGTAATTATTAAATTACTAATTTGGTGAAGTGATTGTGGCTTCAGTCGGATTAGGTTCGATTTCTGGTAAGTAGAATATTGAGTGTAAAATATATGAATAGGTTGACCGTTTCGTTGCTATATTTCTGGACTCATGGCGTTCTTTTTTCAAAATGGCCATGATCAAATTGATTGCATTGCCGCGTAATTTTTTGATTTGATTAATTTTTTTTCTCATTCATTTACAGGGTTGTGAAATTTCTGTTAATTTTTAGGGTGATTTCTAAGAATCGCCTGAAAATATACCATCGACAATTCCACTCATGTATAAATAATCCCATTTGAAATGTCAAAAATCGTAGTTTGTAAGCGGATAAATAGGAAGGAAGAGAAAATATAACTGGATAAAAAAATCGGATATTTTTTCTGTTGATGCAATCGTTACCATAGTAACAATTGCATATAAAATTGATTTTTGAATCATCTGTCAAATAATTGTCACAAAAATTCACAAGTTCTATCATTTTAGCTTATTAAAAGTGTATTTTTAAATAAAATTAAAAATATTTTCAACATGCAGCGATTTGGGACAATTAAAGATGAATTAATAGCGAAATAGAAAATTCAATTCCTGAGAACACAGTCTTCTTCTCTTTCTGTAGAGTCAAATTTTAAGGGGCAAAATATTTATTCTAATTGTACCTTCAATAACTGTTCATTTTAAAAAGTAAATATTTCCATATTTTATTTTGATTATGCATTCGTGGAATTGCCGTACTAAATACCATTCGAGCTCAGATTTTGAGCAGGATATTTTTTTGCTTGCTCTCTCATACTTACTTTCATGCAATTTATCTCGATCTGTTCCACAAAATCACTCGAGCTGCGCTCTCGTGATTTTGTCGGAACAGCTCTCGTTAAATTTCCTAAAAGTAAGTATTCGGGACCAAGCCAAAAAATATCCGGCTAAATCTGAGCTCTTATGGTATTACCTACGATTATTTCAATAACTATTGATTTTTGGGACACAATTTGAATCCAACTAATCTAAAGATTATTGCTTTGTCAATACCGATGTTTTTTTTGGACAATAAAGCTTACTTCTTATTTGATTTGAACAATTCATATTCGAGCCATCACTACAAACTACTTTTTTTTCCAAATAAGCATGAACCTGGACTATTTCTTATTCATATTATTGGCCCATTTTGTAGGAAATTCTGAGAGAAACAAACAGAATTTTGGTCGGAACTTTTTACTACAAAAGCTAGGTTTGGCTAGTCAGCACATAGTTGAAGTAGAGTATGAGCAGATTTGGGTATTTCTATCACGTGATCTATGAGTGGTTAGAAATCCATGACCAAATGACTTAAAAAGTAATACCCAAACGAAGCAACTTGGAGTGCACAGGCTGAGGAAGCTGAAGCTCTCAGCTAAAGTAGAAAAAATAAATTCGAATACGTCATTGGTATGTGGGAATTGTGGGATGTACCATGTTTCAAAGCGAGCAAAATTATAAAACTTTTAAATTCAAATTGTTTCCCAAAAATCAATAGTTTTTAAACGAGTTTTAAAAATAATCGATGAAATAATAATATGAATCTTGGAAATCCCCCTGTATTTCAGAAAATAACAGATATTTCACAACTCTGTAAAGGAATGAGCATTAAAAGAGGAAACTTTTCTGTTATTCAACCACCCTCGTTCCGTAGCTCTTACCATTTCGAATATAAAAGTAGTGGGACATGGTATTATGGACACCCTGTAGATACATTAGAGTAATCTATTGTTTTATTTCCTGTAATACTTATAGATCCACGATGTTTGCAGTAATAGAATTCAAAGAAGCAGATGGTGGTGGGCTCTCACTAGTTAATTCCCAGTGGCTTACTCCCAGAAAACAAGAGGTATTCTGGCCGCCTATAAAAAATAGTTCAAATTTTAGCAAGGTATTGCGTAGAGTCGAACAGGACATAGACCCCGATAAATGGAAATTATTTGGAGTAGAAAAAGTTTTCTATGAAACTGGTAAGCCTTTATTGTCTATATTAATTTGGTTGGGGCTCGATTTTTTTTTCAATTTCAAAATACGTATAGGTTGGCGAAAGAATATGTTGTTCATAGGATCACTTTGACTTTTGAGCCGGCATTTCCTTATTTTTGGTTGGAGATTTGATTTGAATTTTGTTTGTTGTTTTAGGAGCTGCTGAGTGAATCCCATTATTTTAAAATTAAATGTCAATTTAAAAAGAATCTACGAGACCCAGAGATAAAATTTTTATTAACACTGAAGTTTTTATTCAAAATTTCAATGTTATTGTCACTCTACTTAGTTGAACGTCGAACCGGAATTTGTCAATTTTAGATGCTCCAAAAGTTGTTATTTTTCTAACCAACACTCCTTTCCTGCATCCAATTACTATAACAGACTATGATGTCATAATCTTGATTTTTTGTTTAACTTACACCAAAAAAAAAGTCTGTTATTGTTTTTTATTGACTGATTAGATCAAAATGAGTCAGAACACATAAAAGCTATAGGGGTGCGACACATGGAAGGTATACCTAGGATTTGTTTTTCAGAGGACTTTGATAAAGCTAAAGAAAAATTGAGGCAAGCCGAGGTAACTTCTGATCTTCACACAGATCTAGATGAGGACCCTGAAGAGAAGAGAAGACTTAAAAGAAAAATAATTAAAAAAAAAGTTTTCTCTGATACTGATGATGATGAAAACGAAAATGATTGCTCACCCCCAAAAAAGTTGACAACAAAAAAGAAACTGGACCTTAATCTACCACGTCCCCCACGTATCCAATTGAAGCTGAATAATAATTATTATACACAAAAAACAGGTCAGGTCTTTTTCATTATTATTGCACATTCTCAAGCATTTTTTTCACATTAGAAAATATCAGGGAATTTAAATTAGGCGCATGGTTGACAAAAAACTGAAAAAAATCCAGTACAAAATTTTCAAGTAGAGTCCATTTTTCTCCAATTTCCTCTGATTTTTGAATATTAACCAAAGTTGTGCTCTCTTTGAGCTTATTCCAATGTTGTCAGGTTTCAAGAAGTTTGTCTTAAGGTTTTGAAAAAAAAAATGGGAGTAATTTTCTCTTTAAGGAAAAAATGGGTTAGAAAGAAATAAATCATTGAATGATGATTGGGGGACTTGACTCAATTTTTTTTATTGCTGATTTCATTAGTAAATGAAAAATAAGTCATAATATGTGTTTTTTTCTTGTTCATGTAACTTTTGGAAAAATTATATTTAGACAAAATAAAAAAATACGTATCGATTCTTTTTCGATTTTCTACAGTTTGCAATAAACAATAATCAATTAAATTTTTTAGGCAAGTTCCCTATCTCTTTCTTACTTACTGTTCCTTAAAGAAATCTGCTCAGAAGAAGTATTAATGATATTATGAAAAATTGTAGGCCTCTCTCAAAACACGGCAGAGGAAGAAGAAGAAGCCAGTCAAATAGAATCAGATGTCGATGATGGGGGCGATACAAGCATGAATATTTCAGAGCAGAATTATAGAGTACGTCTGTCCACACCAAAATCTTCTACTTCCACAGGTAGATTCTGTTTTTGCAAACACTTCCTTTTAATGTTTTTTATTCTTTATTAGTCACAGACAATCTTTCTGTAGAAAGCTTGGAAAATAAATATAACAAAATTGCTCAAAAAACAAGGTTATTTTGTTTTAGGACATTCTTCTGTTGTACACGACGTTTCACAACGTTCGACACCATGCACTGATCCAAGCTCAGTGGATTTTGATAACAATCTCCGTGATATGCCCGGTAATAGCTTTTTTATTAACAGTTTATTTTCCTGCTTGGTATAACAAAATTGTATTTTTCTAGCATTCAAGACGCTTCTAGAAAATGTTTTGAAAGTTAAGGCACAAAACAGACAAATTTTGAGTATTCTTAAAAAATCTACTCCTACACAAATTGTTGGTTTGCCTGAAAGTCTACCTGTCAACTTGCCAGTTTCTGAACTAGAAGATTTAGCGAAACTGGAAAGCTTCCTTGAAGAGGAAGAACATCTTTGTCACTTTGTAAGTTCCTATAAGTTAACATTTGGACTTAATTAAATTCAATTCTAATTCAACTTAGTAAGCTTTTTTCAATGTCATAATTTTTTTTCTTAGTGTCCAAGTATCTTGGGCAACTAACTCAGAAATAAAATGTTTTAATTTTATTATTTAACTAATTAGTTGATAATGTTTCCAGAAATCCTATTGCCTATCCATATGAAACTCCAAAGATTTAGTCCAGAAGACTAATAGACTTCTCCGAAGTATTATCTCTGACACCGTGGCCAAGAAATATAATTACTTTGGAAACAACAGAAACAAGTCCACCAAGGAAGCTGAAAAAAGCCCATTTTGTAGACTTCATCTGAACAAAGTCATAATAGGTAAGCATTAAATTGTTATTAGGAGATTTGGGAGTAAAGTATAGCAAGGCTGAGAGCAAGGTTTTCTTAAAATTTGACCAAATTAAAAAAAAAACAATGCACACAGACGTACTTACTTTGTAATTTTATGATTTATAAAAATGCTTTGAATTTTTTTTTCCTAAATCACTCCTTTTTGTCCTTATTACAGATGCTGTAAAGCACCAATGCGTTTCCGATTTTTTTTCGAAAGCAAGATAATAGCAAAGAGTGGTGAAGCTTTAAAATTTACTCCCTGTCAACCTATATCAAATGTATTTCATTTTCCTAAGTCAACGAAAAATAGATGAGAATGTCAGTCTTTTAGCCACCTCTTGAATTTCCTACTGTTTTTTTATTGATACATTATAGTACATCTAGGTCCTATCGTACTGTTAGATAATAGAAGATTATTTTTTGTTTTTTTTTTTTAGAGATTTATTTCGTTTAAAATAAACTGGTACCAAGGCCTTCATGATAATAATATATCAGAAATAAATTATTATAACATTCAACCAAGTATAGGTAGTACAAGGTTCCTACGTAAGATTGTATGATTGATTCTATGATTCTTAGTGTTTAATTTTTTTCTGGTACCTACTTGTATTGTATTCCAGTTTGAATAAAAATTTTACTTACAAAACTGAAAAAAAGGATGCATTTATTTTTCGAATCCAAATCGATGAAACCCAATATAACCCATCAAAAAAAAAAAAAAAAAAAAACCTGTATTAAGACGTCTATAAGGCGTCCATTTGACGTTGATTATACGTCACTTCTTCGTCACTAGACAACGTCGCTTCTACGTCACTAGACAACGTCACTTCTACTATGACATTGTGACGTCTAAGCGACGTATATTGGAACGTAGATTAGACATACCTCGACGTCACTAAATGACGTTGAATGAACGTGGAATTGACGTAAGCTTGCTGCTTGGGTAGGGAACTTTACAATTTTTTATTTTATTTTTTTAAATCATTTATTTATGCCTTGAAAGAGTATTCCCCAAATATTATTCCCTAAAACTCAATAATAACTTGGTGAAAAATGTTTAAAGTTTCGTGCGAATTAAAAGCTTTTCAAACGACCTTAAATCTGGATGACGTCACGTTGTATGATTTTGCGTTAAGCCGGCGCCACACGATGTGTCCAACCATTGGCCCCAACGTTAGATTCAACGTTGGGTACAGTGTTTTTTGCTCTAGCATTCGGCAAATGCACATACCTACTTACTTTTGTTACTATAAACATATCACAAATTACAGATTGGCGGATTGCCCTTTGGAATTTCCTTCTTCGGTCATAATTAATAGGTATATCGTTTTATTTATATAATGCTATGCTAATCATTGAATTTGAGCGAAGTAAACCAATTCTAATATTGATAAAATTTTAAAAAATCAGAGAAAAACGTAAATAAACACAGCTAACGGGTATTTATTATGTAGAATTCGAGTAAACGCTCGGAGTTGCTGTTTTGTTCTTTTATCCCTGTTCTTCTCATCATAAGAAAAAAAGACGGAAAATGCTCCGAGTGCTCAGTGTTTCAAGACGAACTCACGGTATGATGGACGGTTGCTAACAGACACTGACAAATCATACTACATGACGTCACGACCAGTACCAGAGCGTTTTTTCCCGCTGGAAATAATTTGAATTTTTCTGCATTTTCAATTCCTTATTGTGACCGTTTGCGACAAAAAAAATTGTTTTTTTCGCTGATATAGGTTTCAATTAATGTATTCTTATGATGTAGAGTAATATTTTCATGTTTAAATTTTTTGTCAAGTTCCCTATTCTGCAAGTCGAAAATTTAGTAACTAGGTTGGCAACACAAGCCTTTTCTATATAAAAATTTGAGAGCATTGACAATTTTACATTGTATTGCCAACATAATGTCATTTTGACTTTTATCTTTGAAAAAAGAAACAGATTTTACGTTGCACAACACGCGATCTTTTTCCTTCCTTTTTTATCCCGTGCAAATAAGAAGAACAAATTGCTATACGTAATTCTAACATGAGTCCATGAGTAGAACCCAAGTGAAGCTGTCCAATCTCAGTACATTTTGTATAGTCAGAGTTTCCTAGATCGTGCGGTTCGTAGTATGGTTTGAAAAGTGTAGTGTGAGTCTGCGTCATTTTATATCATGGCACTTATAGGCAACATAGAGCCATTTAATCCTGTCTCAGGGGACTTTGTAAGTTGGTTGGAACGCTTAGATCAATTATTTATCCGCAATGAGGTGCCAGACCTGAATTGCCAAGCAATAAGGATTTTGATAGGATTACTTTAGTCCTGAAACGATTACTATTGCTGAGCAGTTCAAATTTTATAAATGTGTACAAGAACCATGTGATTCAGTTTCATTGTTTATAGTTGAACTTAAAAATGCTGCAAAAGTTTGATCATTTGGTCTGTTTTTGGATGAAGCCTCAACAGACAGATTTGTGTGCGCGTTGGCATCATCATCGTCTTAGAGGAAATTATTAACAGAGATAAATTTAACATTTAAGAGAGCTTGTGAGTTGGCCTTTGGTAGCACAGTCAAAATTGTTCCAACCTATTAATAATATGGACAAATTAGGTGCAGTATATGGGAACGGTTCTTCAAAAAAACCAATGAGGTCTATTCCACCTGCAAGATCCCAAAATTTTAAATGTTTCCGCTGTGAAAGAGCGCGTGACCCAACAACATGTCCAGCAGTGGATTGGAATTTCTTTTCGTGTTGTAGGAAAGGCCATGTTTCATCGTTGTGCAAGGCAACATAATTGTATAGCTTGGATGAGGTAGAAGGCAGTGTCTCCGAAAAATCACAGGAGATGCTTTATTAAGTCGATGAAAAAGATGATGTATTGGCTCATTTGGCAGCCTTAAGCCAATCTAATGGAGCAAAGTAAGTTGGGATTCTGATCAATGGAGATTGACTCCAAGGTTAGTGATTGACTCAGGTGCTTCAAGATCAGTGATTTCGAATTGTTTATATAAAAAGTTATTTTTGGCTTTTCCTCTTAGGCCAGTAGCATGTAAGTTGAGAGTTGTAACTGGTCAATCAGTCTCAGCAGTTGGAGAGATGCTTGCTGATATTTTCTATAACAGTCATTAATTTACATTTTTTAGAAGTTTTATCTTCTGTTATATAATTCACAGCGTGTTCAATTTTAATGGCATGCAGACGTTTCAATTAAAATTGATGGTTGGTCTTCACAGCTAACAACTTAAAATTGATGAAAGACTTGATCGACAAGGTAGAAATGAAATAGGTCTTGGTAGCTCAGTTGGTAGACCGTTGCACTGGAAATGCGAGGGTCCTGGGTTCAAATCCTAGTCGAGGCAAGAAAATTTTTCATCAATTTCAATTGAAACGTCTGCATGCCATTAAAATTAATTGAAATTACCTTTGCTTTTTATAAATGCTGAGAAAATTTTTAACCTGCTCCTGGGACATTTTTATTAACAATGTGTCGGATAAAACTGTATTTGGTGACATAAACAAATTAATTGCATGTTTTACATCAAGGTTTCCGGCAGTATTTTCAGGAAATACGATTGAGCCTACAAGAAATATTCTATTTTTTGGACTCAAAGAGAATTCTTGTCCAATTTTCCGAAAACCATACAACGTACTTCATGCTTTTCACGATAAACTGAAAAGCAAACTTGATGAATATGTCAATGAGGGCATTTTAGTTCCTATAAGCACTAGTAATTGGGCAAGCCCCATTATTATCGTCCCTAAGAAAAATGGGGATATCAGGGTGTGTGTGGATTTCAAGGTTTCTTTAAATCGGGTATTATGTTAGGATATTTATCCCCTTCCCAATATAAACGATCTTCTATCAAAATTGAACGGTGATAAGGTTTTTTGTACTCTTGATTTATTTGGTGCTTATCAACAATTGCTTGTTGATCCCTCATCTCAGGAACTTTTAATTATAAACACTAATTTGGATCTATTCAGATACACTCGGCTGAATTATGGCACTTCCGCTATTTTTCAGATGACCACGGACAAATAAACAGGTTAAATAATGTGTATCTGGATGATATTCTGATTATGGGCAAGGCTTTTGCTAAATGTTATGAAAATTTGTATTAAGTGTTACAACGGTTGTCGGAATTTAATCTGAAAATTAACCTTTCCAAATGTGAATTTTTCGTGAGTTCTGTGGAATAATTGGATCTTGAGATAGATGCAGAAGGTATTCATCCCACATCTGAAAAGGTTGAAGCGATTGTGAATGCCCCTGTCCCTAAAAATCTGTCTGAGCTAAGAGCATTTTTGGGGTAACTAAATTTCTATAACAAGTTCCTTCCAATGCTATCATCTGTGTTGAAACCTCTATATCATTTATTAGAGAAGGGTGTAGATTTTAATTGGAATACAGCCTGCTAGAAGGCATTTGTTTCAGGAAAAAAGAACTTCTATCAGGTAACCAAGTACTCGTTCATTTCGACCCGGAGAAGCCACTTAAGTTGGTTTGCCATTCTAGTTCGTATAGAGTTGGTACAGTGTTTTGCCATGTTGTAGATGGGTTTGATAGACCAATCTGGTTTATATCTAGTACTCTGTCAGAAGCAGAGAAAAACTACTCTCAACTAGAATGTGAGGCATTAGCAATACTGTTTGGAGTTAAGCGCCGGTTCCACAAGTTTTTGTATGGTCGAGTATTCATTTTGGAATCAGATCATCAGCCTCTACAAGTTATTTTCAATTCATCAAAGTCATTGCCAACAATTGCAACATCTAGAATAACAAGATGGGTGGTATTTTTATCAGCATACAATTATAGAATAGTGTATAAGAAAAGTTCACAGATTGGCCATGCCGATGGGCTCTCAAGATTGCCCTTGAAGTCTCCGATACAGGTACTTTATATTAATTCATTCAATTTATCAGAAAGTGTACCGATTTCTTCTTATGATATTGCTTTCCACACCAACAGGGATAGAATTTTATCTAGGGTTAACGATTAGTCTATAAAAGGGTGCCGCAGTCTGTTTCTGATCCCTTATTTTTTAAAAAGGAATGAGTGGAGAAGGGTTGTATCATGTGGGGAAGCCGTGTCATTGTTCCAAATTCTTCAAGACTCAATGTATTGCGTGTCCTCCATGAAAGTCATATTGGAGTGGTCAGGTCCAAAAAGCTTGCTCGGTCTGTATTCTGGTGGCCAAATCTTACTGAAGAAATTGAGAATTTTATTGGTAGTTACGAAACGTGCCAGATGACTCAAAATAATCTACCTGATAGGAACTTGTTGTCTTGGCCAAGGCCACCGGAAGTCTGGTTTAGAGTATACATTGTTTTTTTTGAAAGGATTTAAATGAATTTTTGTTAATTTTTGATAGTTATTCAAAGTGGGTAGATATACATTTAATGTCTTCTACTACAGCTATGGCTACCATTGATAGACTAAAGATTACTTTTTCTACTTTTGGCTTACCAAACCAGTTAGTCAGTGATAATGGCCCTCCATATGGTTCGGCTGAATTCATCAAATTCTGTCAGCCCAACGGCATTGAACCAATTTTAGCTCCTCCTATTCATCCTTCATCAAATGGAATAGCAGAAAAAGGCGTACAAGAGATTTAAAAAAAATTGTTGAGACAGTTATATGATGAGAACAAAGCTAGATATTCTTTGTCTATGTCAGCTAGATTGAGCCAATTTCTGTTAGCCTATAGAAATACGCCTTGTACGTCGACTGGGTTGTCACCTTTCCAAATAATGTTTAAAATAAAATCTCGTACGCGTCTGAGTTTATTGAAACCGGACATTAATCACTCGGTTAGCAAACAAAAATTTGAACCCGGTATTGTGAGTCAATTGTTTGTGACCCGAGAGAGTGTTGTTATAATTTAAAAAGACTGATAGGTAAGTTCTGGGTTTATGGTATTGTTGTAAAGGTGTTGAGTACTGTCACTCATTAAATTAAAGTTAATGACATTATGAGAATGTTTCATAGTGATTATATCGGGAAAGACACCAAAAAATCAGTACATGGTTGTCCATTTTTTGTTAACTTGGAGCTAGCAGTATCTGATCAGACATCTGCACCTGCTGATCTTCCTCCGACATTTCTCACCGTACAGCGCTTATCGAGTTCTGAAGTGGTAGCAGGTTCCCCAGAATTTATTGGAGAAATGCAGAAAAGAGTTTCTTTACCCGCGTCAATTACTGTGACATATTATCCAGGCAGATTGAGAATAATTGGGAGACAGCAGTGACAGTCTCAGATACTCTGGGTTCGACTCTATTGAGGAAATCCACTAGGGTTCTGAAACCTGTAACTAGACTAGACTTGTGAATTATTTAATTTTGTAAGTTTGTTTTTTGTTGTGTCAAATGTGCGTGAGTGGTATTGTTATTGATGAACATTTGAAAAAGTGTCAAGTGAAATATATTTTTGTCAAGTCTTAAGTGGATTTTGAGAAGCTTGTCTGCAATTATTGTGTTATTAATTGCCAAGTTCAGGTCATCTAAATACACAACAGTGCTGCATGGGCTGCTCCGCACTCTGAACGAGAAAGGTACGTATGTATGTACACTCAAGGATACGCGGACGATCTTGTCATCGTCGTGGCTGGTAGGGTACCCAGTACTATTGAAGGAATCATGCGAAGAGCTTTTAACATGGTCGAAAGATGGTGTGTGCTCAAGAGAATTTCCAGAGAGGTTACGCGGATAAACTTATTTATATATGCGGCGACAGTCAGGCAGTACTCCAAGCCCTTTGCTCAGACAAGGCAAACTCAAGGCTCATGCTCTCGATTGTATGACAACCCTAGAACTACTCAATGAACTCAACAAGGTCACCTTTGTTTGGGACTCGAGTCACACCGGCATAAAAAGCTATGTTCCAACTGAGATAAGAACCGTTCCAGAACCAGTAATTTCTAGTTGCCCACCTATTTTTGAATAAGTTTGAAGGGGTTTATCCTAATTGACAAATGAATCGATCAACTGAAAATTACCGTTCTAGAACGGTTCTTATGTCGGTTGGGTTGGAACAGAGCTGGCGCGTGAAGGTAGCAACACTGTCTTTATTAGGCCAGAGCCTGCACTTCAGGATGCTAGCTGCCTAGTGAAAACCAAGATCAGGAACTGGTTCAAAAACCAGTTCCAAGACGAATGGCTGAATCAAAGAAGCCTCAGTAAATACAAGGTCTCTCAAACTAGAACGAGGCAAAAAGACTCCCCAAACTTAACAGGAAACAAATAAGATCCATTACAGGCATCCTGAAAAGGCACAGATACCACTTGCACAGAATCGGACTCAGTACTAGTGATGAGACGGAATGCAGGTTTTGCAACGAAGTATGAAACTACCAAGCATATGGTCTGCGAATTGCGAATGTGACGCCCTAGTCAGTCGCAGACTAGGATATATCGGCTAGAGGTTTCTGGAACCTGATGAAATAAAGCATGTCCGACCTGATGAGCGAGTCTGAACCTTTCGTAAAAGTTCCGGGCTCCTAAGGTGAGATAGGACTGCATCAAGAAGGGATTAGCACAAAGCACATGCCACATGCACATTCATGTGCTGCCTGTAAAGTTTTAAGTTTTGAATGTTTTTGAAATTTTGAAATTAATTATAGTTATTTATTATACAAGACGGTAAAAAGATGCTTTACCTGTGAGTGAAAAATGTTGATTCACGAGCGACGAAGGAGCGAGTGAATTAATTCCACGAACAGGTAAAGCTTTTTTGCCATCGTGTGTAATATTCTATTTTATTCTTGAGCAACTTCTTATTTATCACAATTACTAAAATCATAAACTAAAATGTGCTAAAATTTTACATAGATTATGACAAGTTGACAAAGTACCTAACAAACCACAAAACATCCCCCCTTAGAAAGGTAAGTGCCATGTTGAGAACCTGTCTATAAGTTTTCAGCGCCTCTAGTGACTGGAGGGGTCAGCTTTTGTAATTCTGGATTTATTGGCGAATGCAAAACGGAATTAGGTTTCGTTCGGTATCTTATTCGTTCCGATGGATCGTTTGCACCATCGTTTGATTCTAGCGATTCAACACCACCACTTTAAAGTTTCTACCATTTTTTGGCATAAAATAATTGTGCCAAAAAGAAGAAACTCATAAAATCGGTAGCGTTGAAGCGCCTTCAAGGTAAAATTGACTAAGAATTAAGATGACAAATTTAGATATTTATTGAAGTTTGAAACAAAAAATATAATAGAATATGGAATTAATTAAAATTATTGCGAAACAGTTTTTTTTTATGTAAGTATACATACATACATAGGTAGGTAATGCTAGTTAAGTTAAAGATAATAAGGACAGTTACAAGAAGTAATGACGTACATTTAACAATAGCTTGATGAAAAACTTAAATCGTAAATAAAATGACAAAAGAGGTCCTTTTCTCACAATCCAAAATCGTTGTTAACCTAACAAGTGAGGAAAGTGTTTCTGCACGTGATGGAAGTTGCACGAATGCAAACAAAAGCAAACGTTTAAGTCCAGAAAATACACTTTCCGCATGTGTTAGGTAGAAAGTTTATGTAGTTATACATAATATAAAGCTCATTCAAGAAACTGATTTCGCCTGGATGATAGAATAAATATTTTTGATAATAGTCTATACCCTTTACCACTAGCTTTAAGCAAAGACAACGCCAACAACTTCTCGTCCAATGTAAATCGTCTAGCTTTAGGCTTTTGGTTTTGAGTACGGACTTGGCTTAAAATAAAGCTGTATATCAATGGATTGACGTGGTCTACGAGCCTTTGAAATTTGGTTGATGATGCAAGTTATTCAGCAGCAGAAACTTTGGATTTAAATGACGACAACCTTCTACTGATTCTTCTTAACTTATTGCTGGATTCTATAACTTTGGAATAAAGATATTTTTCCCTTGGGGATAGGAATTTTTGCCTAGTGACGTTAATGTTCTTTAAAATTTGGCATCGTCTCTCATGACCTGCAAAAAAATAAAATAAAATCAAGATTGTAGACAAGCTTTTCGCACATTCAGCTTCTAATTTTTCTAGCATTCGACTGCAAGTTTTAGTAATTAGTAGTCTTTTATAGTAGTAGTCCTACTTGGAGTACTTGGGTTAGGATGTTTTAAAATTCAAATACCTACTCCCAAGCGGGTGGTTATTCATTAAGCAATAACACTTACCAATAAAAGTTTTAAGAGACAAAGTTGGTGACTTTTTTATGTTTGCAGATGTGATGGTTCCACTTGGTGTAACAATGTCTGCCCGAATTGCAGAAGTTTCAGTAGATAAAAATTGACGACATGAAGGGCCTGGTTGATCTAAAACAGAAATTTCGTTAACAATGATTCTACCAAAAAAGTTTGGATACACGCATTGTAGATTATGGTGTACCTGTATGTAACCAGGAATATTTTAATTATTGTGTCTCCTGATAAAGGAATAAACATTAAAAAAAAAGAAATGAATAATAGTAGCTTTGTTCCAACACAGCAAAAAACCGTACAATGTACCGTCACGATTCCGCGCAGAAACTAAAATTGGTATACTGATGAGTGGTTTCGAAACCGTTCATGGGACGATTTTTTGACGTGTTGGAACAGACTTATTATGTTTACCTACCTATATCAATCATAGTTGCGAAACTAATTTCTGAAGACGTCTTAGGACTCTTACGAGTTTCAACTGGTCGATCTCCACTTTTTGCCATTTTGGTGATTGTGGTTTATCAATTAACGACTCCTCACTGTTTTTGATAATTGGGGCTAAAATTGAAATTAATTTTAATGTTTCTGACCTATGCTCCTTTAAACCCGAATTCTAACACGTCGTTAATCAGAACTATGGGGAGGAGTAAGTGAAAATGTAAGTACGTCTTTCTCACATATATCTAGTAGTATTAACTTACCTTCAGGGAGATACAGCAAAAGCGCAGCATTCCATGTGAGTCCTCGTCTGGCTTTTGGATCGCCAACAATAAATTCTCGAGGAAAATGTCTTGTTCACACTCTATAATTATTATAAGCCTTCTCGACACTGAGGCTATTTAGCAAAGGATTGCGAACTTTTATTAGCCATTGTTTCATTTTTTCGGCATCTTTTGGAAACCGGAAATAGCTGCGGTATTTGTCGCCGCACCCCGGAACACAGCATTTCTGATGCTTTCCAATTAACAAACTGAGAGAAGACATTTTGAGATAATAATTATTGATAATTGATAGGTAATTGATAATTCTAAATGTTTGGAGAAGTCAAAATTTAAATTTTGACGACTGGAAATGACAAAATAAACTTCAAATCTTGGCGCACGCTCCGGCAGGAAAAAGAGAACTTCAATAGGTCGATTGAAGCGCCTCTAGTGATTGGAGGGGAAAGCTGAAACGACTAGACTGACGTCTCTCATAAGACTTACATTTCTAAGGGGGGATGTTTTGTGCTAACAAACTGACACATTTCTGGTGTTGTCAATCATGCAACATAACAGATTTCTGTCAAAAAGACTATAATTATAATAAAAAATTTGAACAAGTGGATAAAATTGACGTATGAGTGGGTAAAATTGACGTATGAGTGGGTAAAATTGACATATGAGTGGGTAAAAATTGTTCGATTTCACTACTTCAAATAAAGTGTTACTTTAACAACGAGTTTTGAGTCGATTAAATGATAGTTTCCCATTCGCGATAGAATAAATTAATTAATTAAGACATAACAATAATATGATTTAAGTTTATCAGAGTAGTTTTGGCATTCTTAGAATCCTTAGATTAGTCATATGGATGTCAAATCAGCAAGCTTGTACCTATTTAGTCTAAAAATTTGGAGAAATTCAATGCCTCCAGAATCTCAAAGAAGGAAAATTATGTCAAATAATCTTTGGAATCTTGATGAGTCTCAAATTATTTATGATCATTAACTCGCCCTAATATTACGATTCCTTAATAGTAAATTAATCTTCACAACATCAAATAAAATTACGACCCTTTTAGGCTTTTGAGCTCTGTAATTTTTTTCCGTCAACCCCAGATTAGCTTCGCACCAGTGGACGTGTTTCCAAGCTTTAATTCTATTTTTGCTGGCAAACTT
Organism: Ceutorhynchus assimilis; assembly: GCA_917834065.1. Taxonomy (NCBI): domain Eukaryota; kingdom Metazoa; phylum Arthropoda; class Insecta; order Coleoptera; family Curculionidae; genus Ceutorhynchus; species Ceutorhynchus assimilis. Next base: position 14,933,167 of record OU892287.1, read on the forward strand.
TTATGCCTATTTGGGGGTTTTATATCAGAAAAGTTTTTTATTCAATCAAAATCGAACTTAATCTTCACATGCGCTTCGAAATAACTCTATTGGATTTAATTTAGGCATTTTCAGTAAATTTTCTCTTCAATTTATTAGTAGTAGACGAGTAACAAACCCCTTTTATTACATAAACCAGTGAAAATACTAATCTGAAAGAAACTCCAGAGAAATCGGCCTAAAATGCCATTTCATAACAAAAGCAAACACACAATGAAGACTGAGGATTAAATTAAAACGTCTCTAATGCCGGGGTTTGCTCGCTGCGGCTATTCGATGGCCGATAAAAAGGACACTAAAACATAGAAGTCATTAGTGGCATTGTTTGTTTCTTTTTCTCTTATTTTCGAACTGGTCGTTTTTTTTTTCTATATCCCGCTCGTTTATTTCCAAACCTCTTCTGTTATTAGATGGCTATAGGGCGTTAAAGCGAAACAAATTAGGGCCATTTTCTTGTTTCAACTCATTACTTTGAAGTCCGAAAAAGAAATTAGGCAGAGATCGAGTAGGTACCTACCTTTCGATTGCGGAGATAATTCATTTTGTTGCGGCGGTAATTCGTTTTCTGGGGAAAAGGGATTTTTTTTTTTTTCAATTTGATACCACAGTAGATCGATTTTGGTTTCTATTAGTTTTGAAATTAAAAAAAAAAATATATATATACCTATATATTCCGTCGAAGGGAATTTAGAGAAAATCCACATCACAGAATTGGAAACAGATATAGGTTGAGTTCTGCTCTGAGGAAATATAGTTGTTCTTTTTTGTCTCCGGTGAGATTTTGCTTTTTGCCATTTTATCCAATTTCCTTTCTCTTTCCTATCCTTCTTCCAGAACTGATTTTAGGAAATTTTCACTTCAGCAACTGGTTGGATCTTGAAGAAAATAGAGATGATGTTGCTTCGAAGTATCAGTCATAACTCTCATAAAGATATACTCACTTACTACTTTTTCTTGTTGCTGGAAAAGAACTTTAACTAGAGAGTGGAGTAGAGAGCATGATGATGAAATGTGAAATTTACAAATGTTTTTTTAATTCCTGATTACTGGATCTTTGACTTTTCTTATTTTTTAAATTCTAGGCTCTTGAATCTTCCCTTAGATGCAAACAAATTCAACTCACTGACATTTAATATGTCGAATCTTTCTGTGTCCTATGCAAACCTTTCATTAAAAAATCGTCACCATATTCATATTTCCAATACCTATATTTTTCCACCTCAGTTATGATTTTTTGTATGAAAATAGGATTATTTTGCGTTTTTTCAGAGAGAAAATACATTTTCCAAGAATTACTTACTAGCAACAAACCATATACCTGCAATACGAGGTATTGATTAGCGACGAATTAACAATACTAGTTGACTTTGAGACGAATCATTGTCCTATGGAATGAGTTGCAATGATAAGACGAATTACGTTTTATTCTGCTTCATTTGTAAGTAAAATTTCATTATTGATTTCTCACTTACTCTAACATCATTTTTGGTACCTATTTAATGTATGCCCTGATAATGAAAATTGTATAGTTACGAAACATGTTCGCTGTTTTCATTTGTGGAGGAACACTTTTGTGTTTCTTCTCTTCTCCTATGAATTTCAGTATAAAACTGCTGCAAACTGCTAGATAATAATAATTTAGAAATGGCACACAAGATAACGGGATCTGGGCTCCTTAGATTTTTTTGTCATCTACTATTGGAGAAATGACATAGCCGGGTAATGTATACCGAAACGAAACATTATAGCTATTTACAAGTTTTATCTTACAATATTTATTTTGTAATGAAAATGATACATTTATGAGCTAGTTTTTCGATTCATGCATGATAACCTTTGGGAGCCTTCTACAATAAATTCACGTTATAGCAAAATCGGCCTTAAACAAGCTTGATATATTCAGGTTGTTGCAATGTGTTTTTGTAATAAAATTTAAAAAAAAAAGTTCCTTTATAGATATGGGTCCAGCAACGTTCCAATTTACAACAGAAGTAGTCAAAAAGTCATCAGGAATGATGAAATTTCTTCCACGAAAAAAATAAAAATAAAATTTTCTGGCTTTAAAAAACCTCAGAATTTTAGGAAAAAATATAACACAATAAATAATAATATATTGAAATATTTCGCTCACCTTCCAATCAAAAACCCATGATGTGATGTCCCAAACAAAATTACCAAAACCACCCAAAAAATTTTTGTCGATCGCAAAAATCTAAAGTCACATACACACTTGCAATTTGATGAAAATATAACCGCGATCGAGCTTCTCTAGCTTCGCAAGCGGTTTCAGCGTTCCGCTGTATCTGGAGCCCGATTTGAATCTACAAGTTCAACACGGAGGTCCGAGATGGAAGAGAAATTTTTGGGCATCGCGACGCCCAGCGACGCACGCGTTTTGTATCCTACAGTTGCCGATTTTACTCCCCATACGTACACACCTTTTCGTAATGTAGTATAAAGCGAGTATCGGGAAAAAAGAAACGACGTGTGAAAATTGGAATAACAATTGGTCTGTTGGGGATAAAGGGGACGATTAGCCAAATTGGAGGTTGTAATGTAACTTTTTTTTTTTAGTCAAAAAAGAAAAAAGAAAAAATTAAATTTTAGCCACAAAACTTCAAAAGTATTGTTTGTCGATTTTTATCTGACACTTTCCGTATGTGGAGCGAGGGGGTGAAGTATATGGAAAAAACAGGTATGACGTCAGGTGACCATTGGCGTTTAAATGCAGGGTGCCACCAGCTCACATCTCTTTCGAGTATCAGATTAACATCAACAGACTTTACTTATGATGAGAAAGGATACAGAGTTTAACTAAAACGAATATAATAATTATTAAGATGCGGAGTTGTTGGTTGATGATAGGTCAATAAAACAGCTCAGAGAATCAAATTTTTTGTATTGATCAACGTTTCGACCAATATATGGTCATCCACAGGATCATATAAGTTAAATCCTCGATGTTAACATTAAAAAATAATAAAATATAAGGAACATAATGACAGCTATTAATGTTATATAACAGATAATATGGCGAGTCCTTTCTATTGACGTTATTGAAGGATTGATGTGACGCTGGGTTTTATCGACCTATTACCAACCAACAACTCCGCATGTAAATACATTGTAAGGTCACAAAAAAACCATCTAGATAATAATCATTAATTTAGTGCTTGGCAGTCCAGTGCACTGAACTGAACCAGAAGCGAGTCACTATAGGACTACCTACAAAGTTAAGATTTCCAAAATATTCAGTAAATTGAAACGAGTTTAAATGTAAAACCCACGTAGAAAACCCTTGGGAAAGACTAGGTAAATTGAAAAATGAAATTAACAACTTGTCCAATCTCAAAATTAGATATAGTTATCATTACATTATAAAACTATTTTAGGTTCAAATAATCATCCATTCAAAATCACTAACCATAATTTTTAATAAGTAAGTAAGTAAGCTTTTAATTAAAAAAATAATGTTTAAAATATTTTGAGTCAGCATAGGCACGGCATAATAATAATTCCTGGTTTACTACATCTGCAAACGGTAGCTGATTTATTAATTGAAATTAGTACCTACATCAACCTTAAGTTAATGCGTTACATTTTTAGTATAATTAGTTACAGTTTTCAAATAATAAAACAGTATTAAACTAGATCTTAGTTTTTACTCAACCCTAAACCACTACAGCCACAGGTCATCAAGCAGAAAGTTAACAAAGGAAAACTTCCCTCAAAGAAAATGCATCAAAAGGATATTATTTCTTCACAACTTATAATCTAACCAATACCCTATTTAGGACTGAAATGGCCCATGCCCATGTATAAATTAATTCAATTTATCAATCAAAGATGGAAATATTTCGAAAATTCGGCAACAAAAGGCAGATACACACCTCATACATAGAAAACCATACGACAATATACAAAACTGTATGATTAAACGAAAACTGTTCATAGGAAACTGTATGATTATTCAAAAACTATACATAGGATTGAATTCATACTAACATGGTTGAGGGTGTTGTCAGAAACAGGAAAATACTAGTGATGTAGGTACATTCGATCGACCTACCAATGGAGAACCATACGAAAATATACAAAACTGTACATAGGATTGAATTCATACTAACATGGAAAGGTTGAGGGGGTAGTCAGAAACAGGAAAATAACAGTGGCGTAGACTCGATCGACCTACGAATGGAAAACCATACGAAAATATAAAAAACTGTATGATTATTCAAAAACTGTACAAAGGATTAAATTCATACTAACATGGAAAGATTGAGGGGGTAGTAAGAAACAAGAAAATATCAGTGGCATAGACTCGATCGCCTACGAATGGAGAACCATACTAGAATATACAAAACTGTATGATTATTCAAAAACTGTACATAGGAGACTGTATGATTATTCAAAAACTGTACATAGGATTAAATTCATACTAACAAGGAAAAGTTGAGGTGATAATTAGAAACAGGTTAATGCCAGTGGCGTACACTCGATCGACCTACGAATGGAGAACCATACGACAATATACAAAACTGTATGATTAAACGAAAACTGTTCATAGGAAACTGTATGATTATTCAAAAACTGTACATAGGATTGAATTCATACTAACATGGTTGAGGGTGTAGTCAGAAACAGGAAAATACTAGTGATGTACACTCGATCGACCTACGAATGGAGAACCATACGAAAATATACAAAACTGTATGATTATTCAAAAACTGTACAGGGATTGAATTCATACTAACATGGAAAGGTTGAGGGGGTAGTCAGAAACAGGAAAATACCAGTGGCATATACTCGATCGACCTACGAATGGAGAACTATACGAAAATATACAAAACTATACGATTATTCAAAAACTGTACATGAGAAACTGTACGATTATTCAAAAACTGTACATAGGATTGAATTCATACTAACATGGAAAGATTGAGGGTGTAGTCGGAAACAGGAAAATACCAGTGGCATGTACTCGATCGACCTACGAATGAAGAACTTTATGAAAATATATATGATTATTCAAAAACTGTGAGGTGAAGTGGGGTAATTGTGATATAGTTTTTTATTAGGTTCAATTTATAGCGCTGCCAAATGAAAACTATAACCATTAAAATTTTGAAAAAAATTACAATATATTTTTAACATGTTTACTGTCTGATAATGTATTTTCAGAATAGATATCATTATACTTTTTTTGTAGGGTGTATTTTTTTAAAACAATCCTATTATATCACATTTACCCCAGAGTTCGGGGCAAATGTGATAATGGGCTGTATGTTCGAATTCAATGCATGTGTATTAATTATTGGGGCAAATGTATAAAATATAGAAAATTTGGCGCATTTCTATTTTTTATTGATCAAAATATCTCAAATATTACAAAAGTTATAAACTTTCCAAACATAGAACCAAAAAAAGCAGCTTTCTAACACATAACAAAATATTACAAAATGTGAGAGTACTTGTCAAAAGGTACAAAACTGAGTACAAAACTATAAATGATAGCCCCCAAAGCGAACTGGGAAGTCAAGTAGCCACATCGGTCAATATTTGGCCAAACAAATTTATTTTTGTAAACTCTAATAAATTTATCAACCCATCCTTCATCTTTCTGCTCTATCACGTTACCAACAAAAGGCTTGATTAGCTTCTTTGTAGAATATTTTACAAGGACCCAACATCCCGGAGTGATAATATTTTGGAGTTCTTGCATGTTTAAGTTATTTTCAGCAACATTATTCTCTAAAATTTCATCCAAAAACTCCTCAGAATTGTCCGACTCAATAAAGACGGGGGATTTCCATGTATATCACACAAAAATTGGGAGAATATCTTTTTGGGCAATTATTGTCCTACATGATTGCGCTGCCAGGTGACAAGTTTTTCATCCCACTTACATTTAAAGGATTTGAATACTGCAAGATCTAAATGTTGGAGCAGGTGACTGGTATGTGGAGGGAGATTTAAAATTGTTATTTGTTCCTTGGCAGCAGCTTCCAAAGTGGCAAGGGTAACGAGGGTTGAGTGACCTTCATATACAATAAGTACAGGTCGCTCTGTACCCACGAACGGCACTACAGTTTTATTAGAATAATTTTTGGATGTATCCGCTTTCATCCAGGAGTTTTTGCTAGCAGCATACACAGTTCCTTTGAATGCGTGTTCTGGGGGAGCTAGCCATTGGTCTTATATATTTTTTCCTTTTATATATTGTAGTACCTATAACATACCCGGGTTCGTTCAGCAAGATTGCACGGTGTGAATTTTCATTACCTTTCAAACAACAAATCTTCTGAAAAAACAAAATGAAAAACAAATAGGACCTACGTTGTGGAAACTTACTCAATTTTACTTACGCCCGACATAGCGAATATTAGGGAAATTTAAGGGAGGTTGTGATATGTAAAAGAAACGAAAAATTTGTGAAACGTCTACTTCTTTAAGTAGATCGTACCGTTCTCATCCTGGAACTAACGAGGGGAAAGAGCACGGCAGAGAAACCTTCGATCTAACATTCCTCAAAAATCGAAACATACTCTGTCATTTTAATAATAATTGTGAGTCATTAATTCAATAATTTAAGTCAATAAAAGTTTAAATTAGGTACCATCCTTAATCTTTGTGCTAATATTTTAATTACACACACAGAATTCAATCAACACTACCTATATTCAATACGGAAGAGTTTTTTTGTTAATTAGCTTGTTTCCCAGCTGGTACTGAGGTTCCATACGGGAAGCTACTCAGTTATAGTTGTTTTTGAGTCAATATCTCTAGATTGATTATTTCAATCAATATTCTCTCGTTAGGGTAGGAAAATTTTAGTTAATTCAACAAGGCCCTAATGTACGCTCTAAATCCAACAATCAAAATCCCAGCACAAAAGACATCACGTAATTTTTCCAGGTTTTAATTTACTCTTTATCTGTGTTGTTTACAGCATGAAACGATTTTTGTTCAATACATGAACAATGCACATGTTATAAATAAAATGTTAAAAACAAACAAAAAAACATAAGAATGGAAAAAATGATACTTGTATAAATAATTGAACTCTCAAAAAAAAAACAATTATTTAACTGGCCTGTTATCGCTCCTTGACACACACACTAATAACAAATTTGATTGAACAATCAATTTAATGCAAAATATAAATAAAAATTGAATAATTAATAATTACAGACACGCGTCTAAAGGGACCAGCCCAGCATATTCTCTAGTCTAATGCCTAATCGCTTCTTCTCTACCTCCCGTTCGGTTCGGTACTCTCGTTCTCCCCTAAACCTAAACTTCGTGGCGTTTTTTTTTTTAAGTTAAGATTTAAAGAAATAATATTTTAAATAGGTGGTTTTCCTCAATTTAATTAGTGGTGGGGCTTTGCCGCCTGCTGCATTGCACATAAGTAAAATGGTTGTGTTTTCTTTGCCTGGAGAAGTGATGGTTCGTGATGAAGCCTTATTAACCGCACCTAAAACCTTCACTTTTCTTGGGTCAACACTAAGGCTGCTTTCATCTAGGTTACAAACGCGTTGAGGTTTATCATGCAGTCCTAGTTCATCTAGGGTGATTTTTAACATATCTTAATACTCGTAGATTATGAAAGGATCCAATGCCTTCTTCCTTGCATATTCTACATTTTGGGGAGTTTTGAGGCTTAAATTGTGGCGCCTTTTAAACTTCAAGAACCAGTCTTCGCCTGGAATGCCATTTTAAAAATTATTTGGTATGTTGTTATCCTTACTGAAACGAGCAACCATCTCTATAATTTTTTTCCGGAAAAATCCCTAGCTCCATTTTTCTGCGACTCTTAAACCGTTTGCTAGTCTTCTTTCAGCATAATTGGTCGGCGTTTTTCTTCTTTCTTTGCCCCATGTATACCTTTAATTCGGGAATGCAATGTAACGTAAGGAATTCCATACATTTTAGAAGCTCTGTAAATTGTTGTTCCTTTGGCTTCATTTATAGCTAATACTAGATCCTTCTTCGTATATTTTTTATTATCGGTGGTCTTCCTTTTGTAATTGCATTGTAAAAAATAGAGGCGCAAATGCGATATACTAAGTAAAGTTTAACCATTATTAATGGAAATTTCATAAAAAAGGCGGCTTAGTTGATCTCTTTGAAGTCACGTGGGAATCCATAGGCGTCTAAATATTATTATCATGACAAATGAAAACAAAATGGTTAATATAGTTATTTTCCTAACAAGTGCGCAAAGTGTTACTTTTCCGCACGCAAACACAGTTATACGAACGACGCGAAGCGGAGTTCGGATACGTGTTTGCGTGCGGAAAAGACACTTTGCGCACGTGTTAGGAACAAAATTTTTCCTACGAGCTTCATATCAGGTAGGTAACAACAAAAATTTAAAAAAAAAACGATAATTTGTTTAATTATTTTTAATTAACTTGAAGGGAACCTATGCATTTATCAAAAAATTACATAACAAAAAAAAAATATAACAGAAAATCATCGTCAGAGCTCTTCATCTTAAAGCGTTTAATGGCGATTTCCATTTGTCATCAGTGCCGCACTGAGTGCATCCGCATCTTTTTCTAAAAGCATGTAACATGTAAGGATAAGGATACATTTTTTTGCCCTGTTTCGACAAATGGAAAATGCTATAAATTTGATGAGAAAGTTTGTAGATGCATATATATAGAAAACAAATCTGACAATGTGTTGAAGTTAATTAAATTTGGTGTTTGTAGGTATAGATGTTAGCTGGAACAGGAACAGAGGAAAAATTTGTCATCATGTGTCAAAGTCGACAGGTGTACTTATTGTTGCTTGACAATTATTTTTACTTTTCGGCACTCAGTGCGGATAAGGCCTGTATCCGCACTGAGTGCGGAAAAGTGCAACTTTGAGAACCGAAATGCGTGCGGAAAAGTACTACTTTGCGCACGCTCGTAGGAAAAAGAATAAACATACTCCAGATATTTCTATAAAAACTGAAATCACGAACGCCATTGCCCCGAAATTCTAGCTGATTTACCTCTAGAATACAGTGGAGTTAATACGTTAAATAAATGGGCAAAATTCATATAGTAGGTAATCCTTAAAATTCCGTTTTAAACTATTGAAATAAATCAAATATAAATATTTGAATGGGACTATTATTCCTTTATTAAAAATTCAAATTTTAAATTGATTTTTATTCAATTATCTGTGTAATTTTATACTTTTGTCCACTTCTAAAGAGAATATCTCACACTGTCAACAAGAGCGGCTTAGCTTTGTCGGCAAGCGACAAAGCCTAGCGGCATCGCCAATAATTTTCAAGTTTTTTGGCCGGCGTGCGGCGTCTTTGTTATAGTGTACCAGGACTTGGCATAAAAATATAAAAATTATTTTATATTATTATAAGGGGTATTTTTCTAATTTTGAGTAGTCACCATAGAGATGCGATTTTCAATTGTTAATGGTTATACTTTACCTATAACACTATTTCCCCGCCACTGTACAACACATTTACCCCGAATGCAAAATTTCTGGAGTAAATGTGAGATAGTGTCAAAAGTAAAAAGAATTCTTAAAATGTTGGTAAAATAAACACACTAGTTAAAAACAATAGGTAATGGACCACACTTTGAGTGATAATATCTTACTTACCACTTGAAATGGAAAGTTCACACACATAAATAGAAAAACCAAGCAACTCGCAAAATTTTTACAACGCGCACCTAATGAAAGCTGTTCAATGATTGACGACGCATGGGCCGCGCGTAAAATTTCAAGTGGTAGGAGTGTGAACAGTTATGGCGCTCAGACATTGACATAGATGGCTATGGTTGATGGTCATTTTTTAAATTTTTGGTGGGACTAACTCATTTGCCCCTTTGACACATTTACCCCACTTCACCTTACATAGGAAACTGTATGATTATTCAAAAACTGTACATAGAATTGAATTCATACGAACATGGAAAGGTTGAGGGGGTAGTCAGAAACAGAAAAATACCAGTGGCGTACACTCGATCGACCTACGAATGGAGAACCATACGAAAATATACAAAACTGTATGATTATTCAAAAACTGTACATACGATTGAATTCATACTAACATGGAAAGGTTGAGGGGGTAGTCTGAAACAAGAAAATACCACAGAACAGAAATTTGGATCGACAATAATCCGGGTACAAAAGGGTTTTGGGAGAAATTTGATGCTGAGAAGCATAAACATTTTTTCATAAGAAAATAAAAAAAGCACCCCTTTGTAGCTAACATTACTTCTATTTATATAATTTCAGTAGATCAGACCAGGGATTATAATGCAACTCAGCACTCGTACTAAACGGCCTTATTATACTGAGTAATATTTTGATATAAAATACGGCTAACAAACCCATCGTAAGGCAGACTTGTCTGGCTACGTAGCTGTATCAGTCGAAATTAGACACGGCTCAAGTAGGGATCTATCTGATCGCAGTGAGATGTGCGTATCGTAACTCGGTCCGAGCAGATTCTTCGCCTAACGACCCAAGGCTTCTTACCTTCTATTGTAGTGCGGGCGGTTTCTTAGTTGCTTCTAGTCTTCAGATTAAAATATAATGTGTATTCAGGGGACTACAGTGAGTGAGGGTCAAGGATGTCAGAGATTCAACGTCTCTACTCCGTCTGGGGATAAGCAGAGAATACAAACCGAAGGAAGGCATCTACATGTCGTTATTGTGGTACCCAGGCTTCCAATAACCATAGTCATAGTCCTACTACAAGAGGCACCCTAACAGGAATCAACCCGAATCTACCAAATGAGCAACGTCCAATACACACCATAGATAGTAACCAATCGAGGCCCATAGCTACCAATATCTAGTCTATGATCACAATTTCACAAGATCAGCTTAGGCAAACCAATAGCCTAAACCGACGGTATGGGCCAATGCCAGAACATTCACAAGATCGACGTAGGCAAACCAATAGCCTGAACCGACAGTATATGGACCAATGTCAGAACAGCCACGAAAATAGTCTAGGCAAACCACAATCCTACACTCACAACATTGAATAGCACCAAAACTAACAAGAACCAGTAGAAACCAAACCAGAACGAACAATAACATATGAATCAAACATCAGTTAGTAGGCACAGTAACGAGTTCCTGAAACTTGGGAGAACTGGACGGAGATGAAGAATCAGAAGAAAACGATCAAAATATATTTTCAAGTTTTAAAAAAAGATGCGTTTCCACGAGCATTGTGGGGCCAATGCTTCGTCAGTCAGACCAGGGATTATAACATTGAAATGCAACTTAGCAGGAAAACATACACACTCGTACTGGACGACGTAATTATACTCAGCAATATTTTAATATAAATTCGGTTAACGAACCCATCGTAACGCAGACGTTACAGTATTAAATTGGCCATGAGACTTGAAAGCATAGAAAATATTCAAACGGTCAAATTTTGACCTAAAAAGCTTGAAGTTTTAGGAAAATGACTTTGGTTCGGTTCTACCATATAGTGGTTCAGTTGAACTCTACTAGTACTTGAACTTTTCCATTTAAAATACATGTACCCGTTAAGTGTAGCTGACTTTCTGTTGAGTACAACCGGACCTTAAAATGTTAAAATTTTTAATTTATACCTTAATATTCTGATCGGATTCAGATCAAATAAAGAACAATGAAAATTATTTTGCACTTAACATAATTAAACATCCTTTGTCTCATGTCAAATCTATCCAAACCTATGTTAAAATGACAAAGGCTATTAGGAACTCAGGATTCGCCGAAATGCTCAAAATTAAATTATTGCGTCTCTCAATGCGGCTTTAATAATTAATCCCCCGGATTAATTATAGAAAAGTCGACTGAGTTGCGGTGGGCTCTAAATCTCGTAACTGAACTGGCGCTTGATATGGAGAAATAATAATTCATATTATCTGTAGGTAGGTTGGAGCATTTGATGGCCAAAATTGATAGCTGATAGAGAGAAAATCGATTTCATTTATCGGACACTTCGCTAGCTACAGACCGGTTAATTTGGTTAATCCTAATTCCAATAAGTAAATTTTATATTTCAAGTTAGTAGTATCCTTCAAAATGGCGGAAAACTAAGTACAAATTAATTGAATACCAGTTACCTAGTTACTATTCTGTTATCAACAAAACAAAATTTAATCAAGGCCCATCCCAGAGTAATTAAATAATTTATTTAGTTGATAAAATTGGAGTTGCCCAACAATGAACTTCCGTTTTACCGCTACATAATGATAATTTAACTAATTAATGCATGACATGAATTAGCTCTAGGTAAACTTTTAACATGATTGATAACATAACAAGGCAATATCGTTGAATAAATATCATTCATCCAACTTTCTGCTAATATTTTTTTTTAACTTACTCAAAAGTTCACTCCATTTCAAGCACATTTTGCCCTTCCCGAAAACACTCTCTTGTCCTATTACTATTCTAAAGTTTTAATAAGTTTTGCATTTAAAGTTTTAGTAACGCAATAGAGCTAAAACCTCTACACCTATTGTAGATGTAGGTTTGGGAAATTTTCATCCAGCCATTCGTGCCATGATTAATGTAGTTAGTTTAAACAGGTTTGGTTAAGTTCATTAGAAAGTTTTGTTTGGACGTGATGAGAATTTAACATATATATTTCGACACTGAAGGTGTTAACAGATTTGGAAAAAAAAAAATCTTTCAATCAATTTATTGAATCGAATTTGTACAAAGTTCAATTTCTTCGTTTAACGAGTTCCGATTCAGAGCTGCTTTGAGCCATTCACATGGTGATATTGAGGGCCGCATAAAACCGTATGGACGCAGGAGGGATTACCTTCTACATTCTTTTATGCGTTTTCCAGCAATTGAATTTTATTGAAATGAGTGAAATCTCGACCGCGAAATGGCCGAATATATATCTAAGCCGAAATCCTTTCACACTAAGTATACAGAGTGTATCCGCTAAATTATGGCTGTTCATTAATCTTGGCTTTTCGTTTACTGGTGATATGCAGCTCAGTTTAGTGTTTGGGATTTTCTCACGTCACAAGTAATTTATGTGTGCAACTCCCGTTCCTCGTACGGGCTGGTAAACTTTGCGCCGTTTTAATGAGATTCGGAGGAGAAGAGTTATAGGGTTAAAGTTTTGGTTGGAATTTGAGGCGAGTCTTCAACAGGAATGGCTTGATATGTTTATCAAATAGGAGAATGTGTTTGGAGTGTTTCATCAGAGCTTGTATTATGTTTCTGAAAAATTACAAAATTAGAGTAAGTCGCTGAATAGATGCATCTTTGACTAGAACATTTTGAAATTTATGCTAGATAAAACATATATGCATGAGATTTTCTGAAACAGATGGTTACTAAACCAGGGCAACGTTGTCAGAAGATAATGCCTAGCATTTTGAATTTTTTAAATCAAAAACTACAAAGTGAGAAAAACCTCATATTTTTTATTGATAAACTGAAATTTTGTAAGGATTAAGCCACAGATATCCGAGATCTGATTTTTTTTATGGCTTCTTAAGGCGTGTACCACTCCCAGAAAGTTGCACCTGGGATTTTGATGTTCGCCTGAGAAACTAGCAAGTCAGCGAAGCCTTAAATTTTTGGTTGAATAACTGTATTTTTGTCTATAGCATACTGAAATTTTGTAAGGATTGAGCCACAGATAACCGAGATCTGATTTTTTGAAGCAGATGCCTTCTTAACGCGTGTATCACTCTCAGAAGGTTGCATCTAGAATTTTGATTTTTTGCCTGAAAAACTAGAATTGCCTGAGAATCAAATAGCCTTCTATTTTTGTTTGAATATCTGTACCTTTGGCTAGAACATACTGACATTTTGTAAGGATGGAGCCACAGATAACCGAGATCTGATTTTCTGAAGCAGATAGGTAGCTTTTGAACGCCTGTACCATTGCCAGAAGGTTGCACCTAGAACTTTGATTTTTTGCCTGAGAAACTACAGAATAAGTGAAGCCTTATATTTTTGATTGAATAACTGGACCTTTAGCTTTAGCTAGAACATACTGACATTTTTTAAGGATTGAGCCACAGATAACCGAGATCTGATTTTTCGAAACAGATGCCTTCTTAACGCGTGTACCACTCCCAGAAGGTTGCACCTCGAATTTAGATTTTTTGCCTGAGGCACTAAAAAGTCAGAGAAGCCTTAAATTTTTATTGAAGAACTGTAGGTTTGGCTATAATATACTGAAATTTTGTAAGGGTTGGGCCACAGATAACCGAGATCTTATTTTTTGAAGCAGATAGCTTCTTAACGCGTGTACCATTCTCAGAAGGTTGCAACTAGGATTTTGATTTTTTGCCTGAGGCACTACGAAGTCAAAGAAGCCTTAAATTTTTAATCGAATAACTGTAGCTTTGGCTACAATATACTTAAATTTTGTAAGGATTGGGCCACAGATAACCGAGATCTTATTTTTTGAAACAGATGCCTTCTTAACCCGTGTACCACTCCCAGAAGGTTGCACCTGGAATTTAGATTTTTTGCCTGAGGCACTACAAAGTCAGAGAAGCCTTAAATTTTTGATTAAATAACTGTAGCTTTACCTACAACATACTGAAATTTTGTAAGAATTGGGCCACACATAACCGAGATCTAATTTTTTGAAGCAGATGGCTTCTCAACGCGTGTATCAGTCCCAGAAGGTTGCACCTAGAATTGCCTGAGAAGCAACAAGGTCAGAGAAGCCTTATATTTTTGTTTAAATAACTGTACATTTATCTCAAACATACTAGAATTTTGTGAGGATTGAGCTACAGATAACCGAGATCTAATTTTTCGAAGCAGATGGCTTCTTAACGCGTGTACCACTTCCAGAAGGTTGCACCTACAATTTAGATTTTTTGCCTGAGGCACTACAAAGGCAGAGAAGTCTTAAATTTTTAATTGAATAACTGTAGCTTTGGCTACAATATACTGAAATTTTGTTAGGGCCACAGATAGCCGAGATCTTATTTTTTGAAGCAGATAGCTTCTTAACACGTGTACCATTCCCACAAGGTTGCACCTGGAATTAAGATATTTTGCCTGAGGCACTGCAAAGTCAGAGAAGCCTTAAATTTTTGATTGAATAACTGTAGCTTTAGCTACAACATGCTGAAATTTTGTAAGGATTGGGCCACAGATAATCGAGATCTAATTTTTTGAAGCAGATGGCTTCTCAACGCGTGTATCAGTCCCAGAAGGTTGCACCTAGAATTGCCTGAGGAACAACAAGGTCAGAGAAGCCTTCTATTTTTGTTTGAATAACTGTACATTTATCTTAAACATACTGGAATTTTGTGGGGATTGAGCCAAGATCTGATTATTCGAAGCAGATGGCTTTTTAACGCCTGTACCACTGCCAGAAGGTTGCACCTAGAATTTTGATTTTTTGCCTGAGAAACTAGAAAGTCAGAGAAAGCTTATTATTTTTGATTGAATAACTAACTGTTCCTTTGGTTAGAACATACTGACATTTTATAAGGATCCAGCCACAAATAACCAAGATCTGATTTTTTGAAGCAGGCGACAACTTAACGCGTGTACCACTCCCAGAAGGTTACATCTAGAATTTTGATTTCTTGCCTGAGGCACTACAAAGTCAGAGAAGCCTTAAATTTTTGATTGAATAACTGTAGCATTGGCTACAACATACTGAAATTTTGTAAGGATTGAGCCACAGATAACCGAGATCTAATTTTTTTAAGCAGATGGCTTCTCAACTCGTGTATCAGTCCCAGAAGGTTGCACCTAGAATTGCCTGAGAAACAATAAGGTCAGAGAAGCCTTATATTTTCGTTTGAATAACTGTACATTTATCTTGAACATAATAGAATTTTTTAAGGATTGAGCCACAGATAACCGAGATCTGATTTTTCGAAGCAAGTGGCTTCTTAACGCGTGTATCACTCCCAGAAGGTTGCACCCAGAATTTTGATTTTTTTGCCTGAGGAACTACAAAGTTAGAGAAGCCTAAATTTTTGATTGAATAACTGTACTTTTGGCTAGAACATACTGATATTTTCTAAGGATTGAGCCACAGATAACCGGTATCTGATTTTTTAAAACAGATGACTTCTTAACGCGTGTACCACTCCCAGAAGGTTGCACCTAGAATTGCCTTAGAAATTACAAAATCAGGAAAGCCTTAACTTATTGTTTGAATAACTGTATCTTCGGCTAGAACATACTGAAATTTTGTAAGGATTCAGCCACTGATAACCGAGATTCGGGATTCGATTCATTGTAGCAGATGGCGTTTTAGCGCCTGTACCACTGCCAGAAGGTTGCACTTAGAATTTTGATTTTTTGCCTGAGAAACTACAAAGTCAGAAACGCCTTAAATTTTTAATTGAATAACTGTAGCTTTGGCTACAACATATTGAAATTTTGAAAAGATTGGGTCACAGATAACCGAGATCTGAATTTTAAAAGCACATGGCTAATTAACGCCTGTACTACTCCCAGAAGGTTGCACCTCTAATTTTAATTTTTTTCCCTCAGAAACTACAAAGTCAGGAAAGCCTTTTATTTTTGATTGAATGACTGTACCTTTGGCTAAAACATACTGACATTGTGTAAGAATTGAGCCACAGATAACCAAGATCTAATATATTGAAATAGATGGCTTGCACCTGGAATTTTGATTTTTTGCCTGAGAAACTACAAAGTAGGAGAAGCCTTAAAGTCTTGTTTGAGTAACTGTACCTTTGGCTAGAACATACTAAAATTTTGTAAGCATTGGGCCACAGATAACCGAGATCTGATTTTTTGAAGCAGATGGCTTAACGCCTGTACCACTGCCAGAAGGTTGCACCTAAAATTTTGATTTTTTTACCTGAGGAACTTCAAAGTCAGTGAAACCTTATATTTTTTATTGAATAACTGTAGGTACCTTTGGTTAGAACATAATTGAATTTTATGAGGATTGAGCCACAGACAACCGAGATGTGATTTTTTTTAGCAGAGATGACTTTTTAACGCGTGTACCACGGAAGATTTTTTGAAGCAGATAGCCTTTTAACGCGTGTACCACTCCCAGAAGGTTGCACCTAGAATTGCCTGAGAAATTACAGTCAGAGAAGCCGTAAATTCTTCTTTAAATTTTAATAACTGTACCTTTGGCTAGAACACTGAAATTTTATAAGGATTGAGCCACAGATAACTGAGATCTGATTTATTGAAGCAGATGGCTTCTTAACGCGTGTAGCACTCCATGAAGCTAGAAGCTTGCACCTAGAATTTTGATTTTATGCCTGAGAAACTACAAAGTCAGAGAAGCCTTATATTTTTGATTGAATGACTGTACCTTTGGCTAAAACATACTGACATTGTGTAAGAATTGAGCCACAGATAACCAAGATCTAATATATTGAAATAGATGGCTTGCACCTGGAATTTTGATTTTTTGCCTGAGAAACTACAAAGTAGGAGAAGCCTTAAAGTCTTGTTTGAGTAACTGTACCTTTGGCTAGAACATACTAAAATTTTGTAAGCATTGGGCCACAGATAACCGAGATCTGATTTTTTGAAGCAGATGGCTTAACGCCTGTACCACTGCCAGAAGGTTGCACCTAAAATTTTGATTTCTTTACCTGAGGAACTTCAAAGTCAGTGAAACCTTATATTTTTTATTGAATAACTGTAGGTACCTTTGGTTAGAACATAATTGAATTTTATGAGGATTGAGCCACAGACAACCGAGATGTGATTTTTTTTAGCAGAGATGACTTTTTAACGCGTGTACCACGGAAGATTTTTTGAAGCAGATAGCCTTTTAACGCGTGTACCACTCCCAGAAGGTTGCACCTAGAATTGCCTGAGAAATTACAAAGTCAGAGAAGCCGTAAATTCTTCTTTAAATTTTAATAACTGTACCTTTGGCTAGAACACTGAAATTTTATAAGGATTGAGCCACAGATAACTGAGATCTGATTTATTGAAGCAGATGGCTTCTTAACGCGTGTAGCACTCCATGAAGCTAGAAGCTTGCACCTAGAATTTTGATTTTATGCCTGAGAAACTACAAAGTCAGAGAAGCCTTATATTTTTTACTGAATAACTATACCTACCTATGACTAGATCATACTGACATTTTGTAAGGATTGGGCCCCAGATAACCGAGATCAAATCTTTTGAAGCAGATGGCTTCTTAACGCCTCTACCACTCCCAGAAAGTTGTACCTAGAATTTTGATTTTTTGCCTGACGTACTCTAAAGTTAGAGAAGCCTCAAATTTTTGATTGAATAACTGTAGCTTTGGCTACAACATTGTGTGATTTTTATTGCAACAAAGACACTTGCCTAGAGTCATATGAAGAAAGAATGATTAGGGATAGACTAATAGTAGGTATTAATTCTAAAAAAAGCCAGTTAAGACTTCTACGAGAAACAGACCTAACAATGAAGAAAATAGTAGACTACTGCAAAAGTATTGAGCTAAGCAAACAACATGTTAAAGTTTTAAGCAATGAAGAAGATATTAACTTTATTAAAAAACCCAAGAAATATAAATGTAAGACATGCCAATACGAACACTACCCAGACTGCAAATAAGGAGTGTATTATATGCAAGAAAATTAGACATTTTGCAAAATCTTGTTTTTTCCGGAACAAGACAGAACCATAAAGTATTTTTGGACAAAATCAAGTCCAAGTCAATCAAGAAACTGCAAAAACTGAGCAACAAAGTATAAATAGAAAAGTGAGGTAAATATACCTCACTATTCAATAGAACAGCAAACAAATGACCAAGAAGATGATAATAAAGGTGAATATACATAAATGAATGTAAAACAGTGAAACTTTCTTCATGGTATCAAGTTATCCAAGTACAAGGACTTAACGTAAAATTCAAACTTGATTCTGGTTTGGACGCTTGTATTTTACCATTAAGAATTTTTGAAATTTTTTTAAACAAATCTTTATTCAAAAAGTCAACAATCACTTTACTTTCTTATGGTTACTTCAGGCTTAAACCTTTGGTTGAGGTAAGTTTAGAATGTTCTTACAGGGATGTAGTGTCACACATAAATTTTATAATAGTTGATTTTAATGCTGAATCACTTTTAGGCTTGAAAGATTGTTTAAAATTTCACTTGATTAAAAAAGTAGATAGTTTACAGATATTTAAAACCAAGGATGAAAACTATGCAAAATACAGAGATATTTTTGAAGGTTTAGGGGAAATTCCAGGATTTTGCGATATTGAATTGCAGCAAAATGCTACACCTGTAATCCAGTGCAACAGAAAAGTTACTTTTTCTATTCTTGACACTTTAAAAATCACTTTAGAAAAGATGGAAAAAATAAACGTGATAGAAAAAGTGAATTATCCCACAGATTGGGTTAACAGCGTTATGATAACTGAAAAACCAGATAAATCCCTAAGAATTTGTATAGACCCTAAACCTTTGAACAGATATACAGTGGAAAGTGTTTCATTACTGTCTCGAGATTTAGGTAGACCTCGGCTCATATAATGAGAGAGCATTTTATGATACCAACTAGTACAAATATAATAAGTAAATTGACAGGTAAAACTATATTCACTGTTGTAGATATGAAGGATGGGTTTTGGCAGCTGAAATTGAACCAAAAAAGTTCAGATCTATGTGTTTTCAATACCCCGTTTGGCCGGTATAAATTCAATGGTTTGCCATTTGGTATTTCAAGCGCGCCAGAACTATTCCAGAGAAAAAGTTATAAACATTTTGGACAAATAGACGATGTAAATATTTATTTCGATGACCTGATAATAGCCTCAAACAATGAACATGAAAGATCTTTGCAGATGATTTTTGAAGTTGCTAAAACAAATAATGTTAAATATAACTTTAAAAAATTTCAGTTTAAGCTCCCTGAAGTAAAATTTATGGGCTTTTTAATTTCGGCTGATGGAGTTGAAACCTGACATCGAAAATATAGAATCAATTAGTGCTATCAAAGCCCCTAAAAATAAGTCAGAGGTTTTGAGAATTTTGGGTTTAGTCAAAATAACATCAAATTTAAGGAACCTAACCAGAAAAGAAGTGAAATTTGAATGGACTCAAAATCATGACGATAAACTCAATAAATTAAAGTATTTAATCACACATTCTCCTAAGTTAAAAATATTTGACTCTAAATTAGACATTACGATACAATGTGATGCTTCCAGTGAAGGTCTCGGATGTGTATTGCTATACAAAAAGGACATCCAGTATCTTTTGCTTCACGAACTTTGACTAAAGCAGAGAAAAGATATGCTCAGATTGAGAAGGAATTGTTAGCCATTTGTTTTTCATTCGAAAAATTCCATTATTATGTTCACGGACATCCTGTAGTAGTACAGAGTGACAATAAACCATTAGTTCCTATTTTCAATCGTGATTTAGATAAGATTAGTAATAACCATATCGAGTACCTACCTGCAAAAGACATGCTTGTTGCTTGTTATCGCATTCATGCTTAAAAGAACCAGTTGATGATGATCCGGAAATGGAGTATATTATACATTCACTATATATAATAATATTCCTATGTCAGTCTCATGCAGTTGAAAAGGCGATAACCTACTCTCAAATACCTATCATTGAAATGCTAGAATTTGTCACATCGAATAACCTACGTCACATCTCTCAAATCCATGTCCAAGGGGCTTAGGTAATCCCGGAGATTTTCCATCAAAGTTTTACTCACATCCCAATATAAACATCAGTCATCTCAGGATTTGTCAATTGTAAAGCCCCTAACAAACTTGACCAAAAATTAAGCTCCCAGCAGATATCGATTCAAACTGACACTGATGGATTATTGAACGCTGCGCCATTTTAGATCCGATTTTACCAATTTATTAACTGAAATATTTCAGTTCATTGTGTTACATTGTTTACTACGAATTTCTTGATTATTTGGATATCGAATTGTTTGCCTACTACACTAAAGTGGTATATTGACAAACAAATATCTAGTTATCGTTTCAATAGCGAGCAAACAAAGATATTGAACATTTCAGTAAATGAATTTGTATTATTTACAAATATTTGAAAAAAAAATCTCATTAACTATAAAGTGTTAATGATCCACATAATTATTGCGTCTGGTCATGGTTTCCACCTTATTTTCACTTTTATGGATGTTCGTTGAACTTTAAAAATAAATTTACACACATAGTAATGGCAAATATTTTGCATCTTAATGATTTATTTATTCAATAAATCCTTGCAGATACCAAAGTTTTCTAATAAATAAATTCCGAAATGGCTACGATACACATAACAGTGATAGTAATTTATTGAGAAATTCCCCGCGTTTGTTACAATTCAAATTGCTCGCCGATAATCTAGCGATAAATAAGAAAATAAATGGGTTCAATAATAAATGCAAATAGGACGCTATTAATAACGTACATTACTAATTTGGATAATGTAATTGTTGTAAATTAGTTCATGCGAGAAATTTCATTATTTATTATTGCTAGACATGGCAAATTTAAATTTATTAGGTGTAAAGGATTTAATTATTATCGTCTTGAAAGTGTTTTTCACCTTAAATGAAGTCAGGTACTATTAACACAAACATCTCAATTATTTTATTAATAATGTTGTTGGTTCGTCTTGCTCCCTTTTATTTTTTTTTTAATTTACAGGTTCAAAATTTGCACAATTATGACCCACACACGACTTTTGAAGCACCGAAAGGTTTGCAAAGTGCGATAAAAAGCTTTAAAAAGTATAAATAAATCCAAAAATAAAATTAGATCATCTCGAGTAATTGGAGTACTTAAAACTGGAGACATCCTACCATGAATACCAATATTCGCTGGGCTATCAGCATTGGGCACGATAAGTGGAGGGGCTGCTATTTCAGCTAATCAACAGTTCAAAGAAAATCAACCTCATAATCAAACGACGGATTTTTCTTCAAACCACAAAAAACTGGTTTGAAGTTTTTTATACTCCAAGGAAGATGTCAAGCTTGAAGCTTGTCGTCAAAAAAATTGTACAAAGTACGTCAAATGGTCACTCGAAATAGATGCCAAATGAAATGAGGAAACGGGAGTAATTGAAGAGGAAAAAGTTGAATTGGCTGAATATCGAGTTGGGATGTTATTTGTCATGCAAAAAGGTATGTGCAAAACAAAGTAATTGGAATAAGTTTTCATTAAAAAAAAAAACCGAACGAATCGTATCTTAAGCTGTCGCCTTAATGGAAATGTCCCTTTTTTTTGAGGGGAAAAGTTCTTTCACGCGAAATTTGGAACAAAAGTGAACGTAATCAAGGGAAAAGCCAGCTGAGCCGAAAAAAATATGAGGCACGCAACAAATTTTAATATAAATAAATCCAGATTAATTAGGAATACAATATGTTTTTTTTACGCTAAATGCACGATGCCATCAAAAAAATGAAGAGAATGCATATCGAAATCTTATAGGGATCAATGAAATGATCATGTTTATCATTCTAGTATTGACCACCACATGGAAATACATAGAACTGTGAGATCTTTTGAACCAATTTCCGACAGAATAGCATTCCTACAACTCAATTCCCCACCATACAATGTGAACATTATCCAGACCTATGCACCAACTTGCGATTATCCAAACGAAGCTGTAGAAATTTTTACGGACAACTCCAAAGCGCCATAGATCTGACTAAGAAGTCAGAAATTAAAATTATTATGGGTGAGTTCAATGCAGAAATTGGCAGTGGAGTAAGGGTGAATACGGACTTGGTATTGCGAACGAACGTGGTGACCGACTGTTAGGGTTCTGTCAGGAAATGGGTTCTGTTGTCTTAGTTTTTTCCAACTTCCACCAAGATGTCTTTACACCTGGACTTCTAACGCTCATACGCCGGACAGAATTGTCAGCAACCAAATTGATTTCGTGCTAGTAAATAAACATTACAGCAATTGCATCAAATCTGCAAAGACTTACCCTGGCGCAGACATAAATTCGGTTCACAATCCGCTTGTAGCGAACATCCAGTTGACACTTAAAAGATGTACAGCTTAAACGAACAGTCCAAGACTGGATCTGACAATACTAAACAATTTAACAACTCTAGTTAGAAACGAATTAAATAATAAACTAAACGTAATGAACAGGGCAGAGAATCAAGTAGTAGAGACTGTATGGACCGGTATCACGGAAACCTTTGTTAGCGTCAGCTCGAAGTTGTCATTAACTAACACTAGGGTCTGGAAAAAAGGTTGGATGGAACGTCTGCAAAAAGACCAGCCAGTTGATTTTCATTTAATAATATGTATATTTGAAATAGTAGTCCATATCTCACAGTGAAGAGAATAGTTAATAAATTGGAGTAAAACACACAGTCTGTCTTCACTTTTTATTTTTATAAATTATCAGTTAAAAAGGAGGGTGTTTTACATGTTTCAGATCTATTGTCACAACTACCCGCTTTACGGGAGTGACATGGGGGGTTTGTATCTTTGGGGGTTGATGGAGAGAAACTCGCTCAGGTTATATAAAATATAGATATATATTTTTCCCAAATATAACCTTACATGTACGCTAATCCTATAATATACCCTTCGTACACTGGGGCCTTATAGGGGGCCACACGTCAATGCTGCTTGGGGGCTGTAAATAAGTTTATCGTCACCCTATTGCCTTGTCCAGAGGGGCGTTCCCAACGAGAGGTAATTGCACTGGACAACGATAAGGCTGAAGATACCCAGAAGGGCGTTCCCAACGAGAGGTACTTGCACTGGGGAGACTTTATTCCAGAGGGGCTTTTCCAACGAGAGGTACTTGCACTGGTTTAAGTCTGCCTTTGCTGCGGCTTGCAGCGCAATTTATATTAATTTATTGCTGAATTGCAATAAACATTCGATCGAATCGGCAATTAAATTGATAAGGTTGAATACCGGGTCCTCCTTTCCTAAGCAGCTAGTTGACATATGCCCCCCCACCATGAAGCATTGGACCCCAATGCTTGGAAGAGACACTTACAACAAAATATATACAAATACCATAATAATGTCAAAAAAATACAATAATATCCTTATCCTAAAAATATCCCTTCTTTACAATAATAGCCTAATTATAAAATATCCCTGATGCTTAACAATTATATAATCCAAATATAGCGTATAGAGAAAAAAATTAAAAATTAAAATTAACAAAAGTTTTTTATGGTGGGATGGGTGAGGGTGCATTATTATTCAGGTTACTACAAAAAAATAGCTTACAACTAAGAAACTTCATCAACTTCACCGCTTCAGCCATGGGTTTTTTTTCTTCTGGTCCGGTCCTGTTTTCTGAATGGTGGGTCTGTTCTGGTTCCAAATACTTCTTGGTAGGTCAGCTAGATCGTGGGGTGTACGGTCCCACGGTCTAAGTGTCGTTTCCTGGTTTGTTATGCTTCTTTCTTGTTCATTGTGCTGTATTCTGTCTTTCAAGTGGATTGGTTCTGGCTTCAAGTACTTCCTGGTGATTTGGTCATCTGGGTCGTGGGTTTGCGCGGTCCCACGGCCCAAGTAATCCTTGATCATTTCTTTTGTGAGTGTGGTGGAAATGGTACTGTGGTCTGTCTACTTTTGGTCTAAACCCATTTGTTTCTTCTGGTTTGAAGTTCCTAGCCCCTGCTCAGTCCAGAGCTAGGTCCTTCTATTACAATGCCTTCCCTCGAATTTGTTTTGTAGTCCGTCCCTGGTTGGTGGTTTTGTATATACATGCAAAAAATAAAATAATATTTTTAAAAAAATGTGCTTATTCTTATAATTACATAGTTTAATTATGACCCACATTTGGCCCATCAGTTTATTTCGCCCAATTGTTAAAAATGACCCCTCCAGGTAAGTTCAGAAGAAGTATAGTTTGTTTTAGTGTATTCATGTGTTTTTCCTTGTAGCCCGCTCCAGACTTAGGGCTGTCAGGAGACTTGTGCGGCAGGAGTGCCCCAATATTGGCTTAGTAAGTAGTTCTATTGTTTTTTCTCTATTTAAATATCTATATATGTTCGTCTTCTTCCAGAATTATGTAGTAATGTACGTGAGGGTGGTTGGAGAGTGGCCACCCCCGGTGCCAGGGATCCAACGTACCCTTTTTTATGGGTCCCTTTGTGGAGCCATTTGTTTAATTTGTGCCGTGGTGCGAGCTACGCGACCGCTCGTCATAATTTATTTTTAGTAATACATAGAGTTGTAAGAAAAAGTGTTTTTTTTTTCTTTCTTTTTGTTCCCTCGCTTTCAGAGAATATTTATTATTCCAATCAAAGTTCCACTAAGTCCACCTCTGGTGTTTTGTTTTTAATCATTACGTATTTCTGTAGCGTCATTCAAAGGTGCGCTCGCGTCGCACTTATTTTTATGAAAAGTGCAGGTCAGCGTTCCGTCAGGTCTACGGCCTGTAATTCGCAACATGTATTCGTGGTTTTCTACGCCCGTATCATTTCTTTCTGGTTTATGTGGCAAACTTTCTTTTTTAGCTTTATTTTGTAGGTACATAAACCCTTTTCCCAATAGGTACATGAGGAATAGTACAAACAAACCGCATGTAGTGTAGAATATTACATCGTGTTCTGGTGGGTGTTGGCTGCCAGAGTCTTGGCCTGTACAAGGGTTGAAGAGTGCAAGGATTAATGGTTGAAGGTCTTCTCCATAAAACATATATCAATATTACTGTCAAAACTGTGTTCCATATCGTCATTATACTGTGACTTTCTGTCGTCCAATGGTAAGTTCTGGCAGATGCTTGTCCATATTTTAGTTTTCTTTCAATGTTTTCTAATAGTGCTTTATTTGATGTTAGGTTTCGATGTGGGATCGTCAGCGACCAGTTATGGTTTATACATTCGTGTATATTGTTGAACTTTACTGGCGTAGATGTAGTCAAAGGGTTGAGCACGAATGATTTTAGGTTTGTCCAAGCTGCAGGAATCACTTGAGTAATGTATAGCTGTATATCTACTTCCTTGCAGGGGAATCTCTTTGGTATTATTATTTTATCATTTATTTTTAGGTTACACTGGCATGGCATGAGGACTTTGATTGCCCCTGGTTGAGCTGTACCGTTTTTCTCTAGGACTGTGGACTTCTTTGGGCAATCTACTTTTATATCTCCCTGGGGGTGGGTTATAATAAATTGGTCGTCTCCTATTTCCGTGATAACCAGGAGGATTGATTTGTGACACCTCATAGGGCAATGGGTGGTCAGGTCTTCCACTGTAGTGCCTTGAAATAATTTTGTGGCACATGACGGGCCCTGGAGTGTGTCGCCTGAAAACCTTGGCAGGCAGCATAGCTTATTTTCATACGGGTTACATAGATGAAGACCCGTTCCTGTTATCTGTCTTGTGGTTTTGCTCTCATGGTAGTCATTACCTCCAGCAACCGCCATATAGAGTGTGTTGTGTTCGATGATACATGTCTGACCCTGCCATGAAAAAGGGTATGTCTGTAATTCAAATAGTTGCCATTCACGGTTCTTCTCGTTTCTAGGAACTTTTATATGAATTACTAGTTTGTTGTCTGTGAAACTGCACAAATTGGGAGCTCATAGTACTTAGAAATTTCCTGCGTTTGGATTGCCAGTTCGTGTTCCCTGTTTTTGAGCTCGGTGTTCAGGTGTTTCAAATCTTCCTCAAGTATTTGGGGAGTTACAACCGCCATTGGTATGTGGTGGTGTTTACAAGAATCTATGATACTTTGTCTCTTCATGGTTCTGGTAACTGTCACTACCTTTCTTGCCAGATCTATGTTATTCTTTAAGATTAAGTATATTAGGTTAGGCTGTGTTGCCTCTTCTTTTAAAAACTCATTGCCCACCGTTTCTACAAAATTCTCCAGGTTTTTGATTTTCGTTTCGGTTGTTTTTAGAGCCGCTGCTGTTTCTTCTTGGGATTGTTTCATGTAAGATGATTGTTCTCCTATTACTTTAATCGCTGATTGAAGCCCTTGCGTTACTGAGTCCAGTCTTGATCTTAAGGAATCTGTGTCCATGACTAAAGAGTCTAGTTTCTGTTGGGTGGCCACCCCGCAGCACCAGTTAAGTCCGTCCGCTATGAATGACAGGGAGATTGCTCTCTTTGTCTTCTTTGATTTTTTCAGGCGAGTAGTGATCCCATCGTTATTTAGGCTGCTTATCTCTTTGTCCACTGCCTTGGCTATTTCCTCCATCTGCTTCATCACCTTGCACTCTATTTTTCCTTTATCTAGGTATTCCATTGTCGTTTGTTTTTCTTGCACTTCGTCTTGCCATGATACGCTATATGTCAGTGGTATGGATCCTCCATATGATATGGCTTCCGGCAGTAGCTTCCATGAAGCTCCTGCGGAAACTTCCACTTCATTCCCTTGGTGTGCACCTATGTACACCACCAAAATCATGTACGCTAATCCTATAAGATACCCTTCGTACACTGGGGTCCTTATAGGGGGCCACACATCAATGCTGCTTGGGGGACTGTAAATAAGTTTATCGTCACCTTTATGCCTTGTCCAGAGGGGCGTTCCCAACGAGAGGTAATTGCACTGGACAACGATAAGGTTGAAGATACCCAGAGGGGCGTTCCCAACGAGAGGTACTTGCACTGGGGAGACTTAATTCCAGAGGGGCTTTTCCAACGAGAGGTACTTGCACTGGTTTAAGTCTGCCTTTGCTGCGGCTTGCAGCGCAATTTATATTAATTTATTGCTGAATTGCAATAAACATTCGATCGAATCGGCAATTAAATTAATAAGGTTGAATACCGAATCCTCCTTTCCTAAGCAGCTAGTTGACACTATTATAGATCCATCATCAGCAGGAGGGGAAATAGAGTTACATAACGAGCCATATGTCGCAATAACGGTTGAATAAAAATATGCTCTTGTTCCACCAATAGAGGAAGCAAAATTACATTGCATAATCTATATAGATAAAAATCAATGTTTGTTTATTTGTTTGTTTGTCCCTTATGCGCTCCTACACCACTTATCCGATTACGATGAAACTTTGGTAGGTTGTTGTGGCCATCCCGAGGAAGGTTTCTGGATAGATTACGTATCTTTATGGGGATGCGTAGAGATGCGTGCAACACACACGCAGATTGGCGAATGCTTGTGTTATTATTCTCATAACCATTTCGCGAAAATCATTGTACAGCTATTTTACAATCTACTATATAAAAATCAATGTTTGTTTGTTTTTTTGTTTGTTCGTTTTTTATGGACTCGGCAACCGCTGAATCGATCTCCTTGGAATTTATACCAAGAAGTCTCTATACATATAAATGTTATGGGGTAATTTTTATCCAGGAAAAGTGCACAATTCCTGTGCTTAGGTTAGTTTGGGTTAGTTTAAAACAATTGTTTTAGGAGAGGCGGAGCAACGCACGTAGGGTACAGCTAGTAAACTATAAAAACAAAAGCGAAAAAGAAAAATAGGAATTTTTCATTGAAACATTAACTCAACGAACCACAGACACAGAATATGCCTATAAGAGGCGAAATTGAGGGCACTCATCTAAATTTTTTGGGAAAGATTACCTAGGAACGCCGGTAATTGGCTTGATGAGTGTTCTCAACAAAAGGATTCTTTCCCCAAATCCTTAATAATTGTATTTGTGTGCTGTTTAAAAAATCAGAAGACACCATATTTTAACAGGTTATGGGCCCAGGTCATTGTTTGATCTGATTTTTGGTTTTCTTCAAGAAAAAGTAAAAAGGGTGTGTCCCCAAGTCAGTAGTGGTGTTCCAAAAGTGACTAGCAAAACTGTTGATATCGCGACAGTAAACAAGTTTGATGGTGTAGCATTTTCAATTTCTCTTCAAGTATGCTACTTTGTTTTGCTGTGGTGCATATGATTCCATATAGAACTATAAATGAATAAATAAATAAACGACTATCTTTTCTATGCCCAGATTTTAATACCTTTGTAGGTAATTGATCTAGGAAGGTTTGATTCAGTAACGCAGGGTCCGCTGTTATTGATTAGAATATTATAAAAAGGAGAGAGTACTCTAGTTGGCAAATCCAATTAATAAATAATCTGAGGTTATAATGGTTGTTGTTTACTTTTTGATATTTCAGTTCCATCATGCATTCGTCATTGAACAGCTGTCGCTGCCTAGGCGTTTTCTTTAAGACCTGTTCTACCTTTCTGATATAGGTTCTATAGGCAATTTTCAGCAGTCACCGGTTATCTGGTGAGTTTTTTATGTGCAACCCACTCTTCGGTTCGTATTTTTGGGATGAAACTTAGCACGTCCTTTTTTTAATTTTCATCAATGTCAAAATTAGAAGTTTGACGTTGGAAGCCCGCTTTCCAAATCTAAGAGGAAGAATCTGCCCTTTTGATTTTGAGGCCTCATGGCGTGTGGTCTTGATCTGATTGTTTTCAGGCAAGACTTTTTGGAATTTTGTGCCAGGGAAATTCGAGTTAGACCAACTTATTGTTGATCAGTGTCTAGAGTTGTCCCTTGGTCATTTCGGATTTGGTTTCGGTAAGTTTTGAGATTTTCTTCAGGAACTATTAACCTACAACACGTGTTTCATTTCTTCAATAGGATCGTTCCGAGCAGCTTTCGGAAGTTTAAGGCTTCACTTTTGGCCTAGAGTACCCCTCAGTTAGAGGTAAGATTATTTCTAAAGTTTGGGGCTCGATCTGTTTTTTATACGAACATCGTTATAGGGTTCTAGGCTGTATCTAGACAGATCCTGGGTGGTATTTGGATTGGACCTAGGCTGGATCTAGAATGCTCTTAGTTGGGGCTTTAGTAGCTCCTCTTCAGCAACCTTTTGGTACCACTCTGATAGAACCACGTTGAGTTCTACGTTAAACAAATAAAACGTGGGTAGGACTTCCATAGGACTCACTCACCATACCATAGTCTAGAACAAACTTAGAACTGCTAATTGCTTCTGTCTGGATCTACAATGAGACCAAACATGTAGATAACCCCACTTTAGGAACTTCTGAGTTTTCACATACATTTGAAGATAACACTTGTATAGATGTAAGTTGCACTCCTTACTATTTAGGCAAATCTTACATAAATCACTTGACACTGAATTACGTTCAGTACGTACCCCTTGAATAAAATTCTAGAATTTTACGCTGAGGTCGCCCAACAATAATTTTCACCTTTCTGGTGGTAGAGTGTAGCCGATACTGTAGTCTTTCATCTTTCTCAAGTGTAAATATCAGTTTTAGACATGTTTATTTAAAATTCATATTTTTATGTTTATTATTTACATTCATTTTTCTTTTATTCAAATATTTATAAATTGGGTACAAGCCTTAATCTATACACTTTTTTTAATAACGTCCTGGCTATTCCTATTCAGTATTGTAATTGACCTTTTCAATTTAAAAGCCTCTCTCTCTGGCATCAAACTGTCAGATGCCAAAAGAGTATGAAAACAATGATTGACAGCCTTTGACAGTGGTTTGTAGACAAGACTTTTGAAAAATAATGTGCTTGTTCATAAAAATAATTCCTATTCACCGGCGGATGCGTCTTTCCATAAGTTTCCATCAAATTCTACATTTGTTAAAATTTGGATACAGAAAATCAGAAAGGATACTCGCAAAAGAAAGGGAAATCCACGTCCCATCAAGTATACAAAGTAATCCACGTTCAAGTTTAGTTTGCGGAAGCTGTTTGCTTCCAAAATAATCCATTACCGTCTTCATAGCGAAGTTCTGCGAATGAAGCAGTGACTTTTCCCACATTTTCTTCTCAATTTCAAACCCTGCGCAAATGTTACCGATGGATCCACCATTCTATGTCGGTTATTGTCATTTTCCATTCACTTAACAAAGGTAGCTAACTCATTGGTGAAGTCACCGATTCGGATAAAAACGAGGGAATTGCTAAACACCCAATACACATTGACATCGACAAGCAAGCAAATGTTGGCGGGAAAACGAATGTTTTCATACTTATCGTCTATCTCTTTTAATTGAAAACGTCAATTATTTCTAATAAAGAAAGCCAGATACATTATTGTACCTCCAATTGCACAAGTTTTGTTTATAACATCATTAAGTAATCTTCCTAGTTAAGTCACAATTAACTTGGTAGCGCCCAAAGATAAGATGTATACAGGGAACCCATAAACTCATGGCCTCCGAATTGATGCTGACTAGCCGTACGCAGTATAATTAGGCAATTGCCAAATAAGTATGTTATAATGGCTCTAATTTCCAACAATGAAAATTCCAGTTGAAGTGTGCTCTCTGAGTCAAAAGTCTCCATGGGGTCAAAGATGGATCTTTAATTAAACCAAATGGGACGCAAATTCAAGAATTAGAACTGTGGAATAGAAAAGATGCCCAGGCAATGTTTATTCTTACGTCGGCCAAGATTCTCAATCAAATAATCTTAGTTGAAAGTTGTGAGTCTGCTAAAGACATGATGCAAATATTAGAATCTATTTTTGAACAAAAGTCTGAACAAGATGATGTTACATGACCGATTCCACCAATATGAAATAAATTTCTCAGATAGTTTAGCTCAACATGTTGCAAAAGTACAGAATTTGGCAAAACAAATCCAAGATGCAGTTGACGATGTAAATGAGGTTGCAGTAATGACAAAGATTTTAAGTACGCTGTTTCAGAAATGTCGAAATGTCAGACAAGGTTGGTTATCACTTGAAACTTCAAAACAAACAATAAAGTAACTTGACAGCAAGACTTTAAGATGAAGAAGTAACTTTGCATCCTATTAAGAAGCCGAAAGTGTCTTAGCAGCCCTCTCTTTTGAAACAGAGAACAATCCAGGGAAATAGTTTGTTATAATTGTAGAAAAAGTGGTCACATCCCACGACAGTGTAAAGAAAGCTCTTTAAACTTTAACAACAGAGAACAACCGAATCAAAGAGGAAATAATCATCGTGGTCAAGGTGGTTATGACAATAATGGTCGTGATCGAGGTGGGTATTACAACAATGGTCGTGGACAGGGTGGTTACCACAACAGTGGTCAGGGAAGTCGTTTTTACAACAACAATCGTAGTACTGGTCCTTCAAATTATGGAAACAATGCCCATGTTAATTTAAAAAGTGGTGTAACTGATAATAGGAGCAATAAGACTGCTTTTATTGCTGAAGATAATGACTTTTACTTATGTGATTTGCCACAGGATGTATGGATTATAGATAGTGGGGCATCTGCCCATATTATTTTTCATGAAGATTATTTTGCATTCTAAACAGAAACTTTAAATCTAGTGTATCGGTCGAAAGTGATCTCTTGGAAATAATCATAATTTCAAAATTAAAGGTGAAGGAATGATCAAAATTCCGAAGTTTGTGAACGGACAGTGGTGCAATGCCACTATAAATAATGTACTTTATGTGCATGACCTAAAAAAAAAAAATTGTTTCAGAAGGTATATTGACAAATAATGGAATGACAGTTTTGAAAGTAGATGAAGAAGCCAAATTACCTATCAAAACTCAGAACTTATTGCTATCGGAATGAAAGACAATAATAATACCTATAAAATTTTATTTCCTACTGTAATAAACAGTGCAAATGTTATAGTGCAAGACTTTTCAAAGTTATGGCATGAAAGATTAGGACATGTAAACAAGAACTATCTCTTAGAAATTGTTAAGAAAGGACTATAAAATGGTGTTAATATCAATAACACTGATATTTTTCTGTGTGAAGCATGTTCGTTAGGTAAGCAACATGAGAGGCTAGCGGTTGGCGAAAGAATTTTTACGGATGTCTGTGGACCTATTTCAACACCATCTGTACAGGTTGCAAGGTATTTTGTTACATTCAAGCACGAACAGTCAGGATATAGAATTGCATATTTCATAAGACATAAAGCAGATTTTTTGACTGTTTCAGAACATTTAACGCTAAGATAAAGACAAAATTTGGTCATCCAGTGAAGATTTTACATATGGACAAGGGAACAGAGTCTATAAACAATGTTTTTAATGATTATTTAAATGAAAAAGGCATCGTATATGAATTTACCGCACCCAATACTCCTAAACAAAATGGTAAGGCAGAACGGGACAACAGAACAATAAATGAATCTGCACGTTCCATGTTGTATCATTCAGGGGTACCAAGTTTCTTTGGGCAGAAGCAGTCAATACTTCTATCTACATACTAAACCGAGTACCAACTACAGGAGTTCCTAATGCAACGCCATACTATGAAACGTGGAATGGACAGAAACCATCCTTAGAACATATCAACATTTTTGGATGCACTGCATATGCGCATATTCCCAATTTTAAAAGAAAGGAATTAGATCCAAAAAGTCAGAAGTTTATATTTGTTCGATATGGCAAGAATACGGAAAATTATCGAATATTCAATCCTGATACACAGAAAATCACTGTATCCAAAAATGTATTTTTTGATGAAAAGATGGAAAAAAACTTGTTAATAGCAAGAAATACAGTACCAATTAAATTGGACAAAGATATATGATGTCACACCATTTAATGAAGTTCAAGAAATAGATAATTTAGAACCCCAGTCTATGAGAATGAAAATAATGAAATCCAAGTTAAAGAAGACCGAATCGAAGATATACAAAGATTTAATTTAATTTAAGAACACAAAGAAATATATGCTTGCCATCAAGACATGACGAATAAGAGTCAAGTTTACTGAAATCAACGTTCCAATAACATATAAAGTAGATGTAAATTGTATTGAGAAAGAAAAACGGAAAAAAGCTGAAGAGTTTGAAGCACTTCAGAAAAATTCAACATGGAAAATGACACAAAGTTCCTAAAGGCAAAATACCAATCGACTCAAAATGGGTCTTCAGAGTAAAAACACTTCCAGATAGGGAAGTTTCTCGTTATAAAGCTCGACTGGTGCCAGAGGATTTGCACAGAAAAGGGGTATTGATGAAATTTAGATTTTTACCTCTACTACAAGACAATTAGAGTATTTCTTGCAATAGCTTGAAAGACTATGAGTTTACACAGTTTGACATAAAAACTGTCTTTTCAAATGGAACCCTCGATGAAGAGATATACATGCTACCTCCTCTTGGATTAGAAGGTGAAACAAACCTAGTTTGCAAATTGGAAAAATCAATATATGGCCTCAAACAGTCACCCACATGTTGGAATAAGAAGTTTAATTCGTTTCTGGCCATCCACAGATTAACAACTAAAAACGACAGATACAACTCAGTAAACAAATAATTTGCAATCCAACATCCATACGGTCGATTTTGTATGAAATGCCTGGATGCCAATAATCTGATGTGATTTTCAATATTAAATGTCTTCACAGATAATTATTATTTCAAAATATGTTTTAACATAGTCTAAATGCTTTTTTCATATCAATCTTTGTTGAAACATAACTTAAATGCCTTTTTGAATAGGATAAATAGTCTTTTTTTAATTTAAATTGGTGAAAATTCTAGATTACCACAGGAATGTATTGCTCGAAAAATGGCACATCGGCAACGTTGCATCTACAAGCAGCCAATCAGATGATCTTATGTGACTTATGTCATCCATAACGGATTTGGCAGTGTTGCTGTGAAGTGATAGAGATAATTTTGTGATTTTGAGTGTTAATCTATGGAATTTTTGGATTTAAAACTGTGGAAAGTGTGGTGGAGAATGTTAAAATGGTACGTCGACGTATTATTTCCAATGATTCCAAGCACATTTCAATATTTCGGCGGTAAGAAATTTAACATCATTTTACTCTTGGCATTGGCGTAGGTAGAGGATATTTATGGTAATTTATTGTGGGTAAATCTTCTATCGAATTCTGGGAAAAATTCAGAGAAACCTGAACACGTCGCCAGTGAACAGTGTTGCCGTTTTATAGGTCTATCTCTCTCTTACTTATGTCATGGACTAAAAGATGATTGGTTGTAAACATTGGGCGATTTCTAAATGGCATGTTTGGTCTGATTCAATCAACTGCTGATAAATGTGTGTGTAAAGGTTATGTACAGGATCTCAAAGTGATTTTAATATTAATTATATGTCGATGATGGACTATTTTTGTCCAATGAGAAGACAGCAATAGACACCCTTTTGAGGGAACCTAAAAGATTTTTTGAAGTCACAGTCACAGATGGAAGTTATATTGTCGGTATTGAGATAACCCGAGAATATGAAAATGGAACATTGTTTTTAGGTCAAAGAAATTGCATAAAACAGATTATTGAACGTTTTGATCAAAATGATGCCAATCCAGTGAGTATTCCAGAAGACATACACACCCAAATCCTACAGAAGATTTTCTTCAAGATGAGGTTCCTTATCGACAAGCTGTGGGGTCACTTATATTTTTAGCAGAACAGTTTCTCGACCAGATATTTCACAAGCGGTGGGAGTTGTCAGCAGGTATTTGAATGAATTTACATATGCATACTGGAATGCTGTGAAACGGATTATCAGGTATTTGATTGGAACTGCCAACTATGGAATCAAATATAACATGTTTGAAGATTCTCAATTGTGTGGGACTGAATATTGTCTATGGAGAATTGTAAAAGATAAGGAGTTGCAAGAAACGGAGCACTCGCTGTTCTGTATATAAGGCGATCAATGCAAAAGCTTTGCAATTCTTGACTAAGATCATGTCTCCATAAAATCAATTGGAGCGGTTTAAACTTATCGTTTACTAAAATTTGCCTGTACATTTTACATATATCAGCTGAAATGACGTATGTATGCTGCCTGAAATGAAGCAGAATTGACAAGAGATCGTCGTGGACCATTGGACCAACCATTTGCAACGAATTGTAAGACCAGCCAGAGAGGGAGGAAAAGGAACTGTTGAAGATCACCAGAACTAACAGATGGATCGGGTCCAATCATACAGATACAAATGTCAGGTTAATGAAGACTTGGATAACATGCAGGAGGTTCGGGTTGTGTTCGCACTCGATTACTATGTTGTTACGTCTTCAATATTCTCTATTATAAGATTTAAGCATGAACTCTGACAGGCACCATGTGTAAAAAGCTAGGAGGTTTTGAAATGTGGACATATAGACGGATGCTAACAATATTTTGGACGGACAGAGTGCACAATGAAGATATGCTAACGAGAATGTCAAAAGATCTTGAAGTTATTGTCACGGCTCTGGCTTGCGTGACAGAAATATTGGGTTCGTTTATTCCAAAATCAAAGTCCAATCAACACAGCAATAATTTATTCCACGTAACTATACACTCTGACACCAATTACTTTAATAACTAACTCAACAATTGAACTCTTTACAACTCGCAATAATAATCATTATTTAAATCGTATCACAGTCAAACTGGAACTTAAAACTTTTAAATACCAGCTTGCTTCATATAGCCGTAAATCTATCCATGTACAATCTAGAATACACGCGATAACTCTCCTTTTCCCGATTAAGTAGAATTTACTAGAATATAGGAATCTGTAATTTCTAGGGTATTCGACAGCCTAGGATTCTTGACACACTGGTGGCCGTTACATTATGTTCACGCTTGAAAAGCTAAAGTTAGTGTATTTTGAACACATACTCAAGAATGACAAATATCTACTTCTCAATCGAGCAAAAAATCGAAGGCAGAAGAGGCCCTGGACGTCGGAGAATATCTTGGCTAAAGAATTCGCGTCAGTGGTATGGCAAACCACGACGAGTCTAATCAGAAAAGCAGTCAACAAAGGGCAGATGGTTGTCAACGTTCGTAGAGGACAAGGCACTTAAAGAAGAAAGTCCAGTTTCATATTCTGATAAATTTGCTGGCAACTGTCTGCAAGACAAATATAGCAAAATAGTTTTTCGGCCGACCAATATGATTATAGATTGCCTTTTCATCCGCCATAGTATTACTCAACAGCTTATCATACGGTGAAGGTGAATAAACCGACCCTAAATAAAATATATTCGGAAACGAAATCTTGCTTACGTAAGCCTTGGTTGACTTCCGGGCCCTCTTCAACTTTGTTGTTGTTGCGTGGAATTTGATTTGTTTTATTTTGCAATGAAGATAAACCAAACTTTGTAACTTATCTGAGCATGAGAACTAATGGAGTAGGAAATAAGACGGCCTTGTCCTATCTGTGTAACAACTGAAATTAATTTTAAATAGTATTGAAGAGAACTATCATTTATTGAATTCAATCTTAAAGTTGTTTGATGAAATTATCGAATGTAATACCACAAGAGGTTTCAGGATTACCGGATAATACTTTTACCTGTCACGAAACGCGTTACGCAGCAACACCACGACTCCGAAGGAGGAGTGGTGTTGCTGGTAACGCGTTGAGTGTCAGGCAAAAGTATTAGGTAATCCTGAAACATCGAGTTGTATTCAAAAGGTCATACAACGAACTAAACTCCAATACTTTAAAATTTAAAAAAAAAAATCTATAATAGAATTTGCCATAAATGCCACCAAGCGCGATAATCCCAAAAGGCTTATCACTTATTAAGCCTCTCGTGTCATATGGGAATAATGTACAGTGAGTTGTATAATCAATTCAATAACTCGTTTTTGTCGAATCAAAATCGAAAAAACAATTTTCAACATTTCCACTGATTTAAATTTGGACGTTTATTCATGCTGTATAGAGAGTCGCAATGTTACATTACCGAACTAGTGACCGAATGTGCCATTTTCCGGTCTCTTATCGATTGCATAATATCATTGTATAAAAAGGCTCTAGTAAGATAATCCCCGTGCTAAAAATTCTCCCCGAGCTATCGTCCCCAGTTGAACGTCTCCACCTACAGGGGAGGACGAGAACTAATGACAGGTCAATTGTTGACAAAATGGCAAATCTATTTTTGAAATTTCACCAAGAAATACATCCATAATGTAATTTTAGCTGACCTGACTAACAATAGAGGGTGTGCAACAAATTGTACCCTCGGTGGTTGTAGGCGTAGCCTAGAAATGATCTTGACTAATTATAAAGGCTCTTATGTTTTCAGGGAGGTTTTATGAAAGGATTTTATGATGTCATTTTATTCATAAATACCTATATTTTTCAAATAAGTCGGTATTCTACATGCATTCGTTTAAATCGTCTGTTTGTTAGATAGTTATTCCGTAATTTTTATATTATCGTGATTGAGCGTGTGAATAAGTATTGACTGTTGAGCGTATTTATTTTTATATTTGTTATTTGTTGTTTATTTAGTGATTAGTCTATTAGTGTATTGTTCTAGTTAGTGTATCGTTAGTGTATAAACAAAATGTCTGTGTGTGTGTACACAAACTGTGAAAATTCGAAGAGTCGTAATCCAGTGATTACCTACCACCGGTTTCCGTCTGTTAATCGCATTGGTGAGGATCATTTGAATAAATGGATAAATAACTGTGGTAAGTGAATTATTAAATATTTACAATATTCTTGTGTTTGTACTGCATAAAAAAAATCACAACATACATTTTAAAGGTGTTTCTGTCTGCGGGTCAGAAAAAACGCGCTTTCTATGCGTGTTAAGTAAATTTTTTCGGCAATCCGGCAAGTTCATGCTTTCTGGACGTTTTTTCTTTGAAAAATTATATCTCTTTGGAAAGTTGGAAGGAAGAAGTATAATTAGTTTCCAGCTAAAGCCGAATCACTTTCCGACCTAGGTCTGGAAAAAAAAACTTTTTTCTACGAGCGTACGGGAAATGGCTCTTCCCGCACGATTTGCTGTGCGGGAAGACTTTTTTCCCGCACTCAGTGCGGGAAGGGTTTGAATAATCATTGTGACATGGAATTGTTTGTATTGTTGATACACCTATACCTTTAACTTTAATACCTTTACCTTTTTTTTATAAACACCTTTCAATAAATTTTTAATTCTACCTTCTGTACAATCGCATTTTATTTAAATTATACTTCTCGTAACATCAGCTTCAGTATGCTCGTAGAAAAAATATAGTTCCTAACTCTTGCGGGAAAAAATTTCCCGCACTCGTTAGGAAAATAGCTATTTCCTACAGCCGTGTGAAAAAATCAATTTTCCGCACTGATATCCGTGCGGAAACTAAGTTTTCTCGCACGGTGCGGTAATTTTTTTTCCGCACGCATATCAGTGCGGAAGTTTTTTTTTCGCACGGCTGTCAAAAAAAAAGAAAAATTCTACATTTTTACGCCTGTAGGAAAAATATACCTTACACTTGCGGAAAATGAATTTTTCCGCACGAGTCTGCCGTTCACCGAACGACGTATTCTACTCGTGAATAATTGCCAACTTTCTCCACAACCAAAATTCAAACAAAAACAATTTGACAAAAATTGACAACTTCACTTTTGTGTCTGGTTGTGTCAAATCAATATAGAGAACTAATGAGCAGTGGGCGAAGAAGTTTTTCGCACGCTTGGCAGCGTGCGTTTTTTTTTTTGCACACGCTGTGTGAAAAAAAATATAGCTACTATTGTGTAGTATGTCGTTTTTATCATAGTTACACCTAATAATAATGACTATTTTTCAGGAAATCCCGATTTGGTGTTTCTGAGCCCTGACTCTTTGAAGAAAAAAGTGGTCTGCTCTGTCCATTTCAGTAGAGAGTGTTACTTGGGAGAACATTCTAAAATATTGAGGTAAGCTTTTCAAATAAAAATAAACAAAGCTTTTCACGTCAAAAAAAAAATTGAAATTGGTTAGGCATTACTGGCATTAGAAAGTTTGACCTAAAAACATTATTAGCCAGGTAAAAGCTGTTACCTGGTGGATAACGTACAATAGTTTATTTGTTACCCATTTTTAAATAATATACGATGATAATATCATTGTATGTAAATTTATTTTATTTTCAACCGTATATGAAATGTTGACATTACAGACTTTTCAAAAACTTGAAAGTGTCACATTTCTGTAGTTTTACGTTTTTTCAGGTGGACAATGTATATGCCTGCCACGGATGGAAATATGCGTTTCCGTCCCGATTTCCCTGCTTATTTTTTTGTCAAAATTGATGACATTGACAAAAAAAAGTGAAAGCTGATTTTTTCTAAGGCCAATTTACACTATTATTTCGTACCATAAAATCTTCCGCAGAAATTGAGGGTTGAAAATGAAATTGTATACAGACCTCGACGGTTTAGTTTACTATATAACCTCTTGACCAGCAATGAAGCATTTTCCGTTCGGATTGTAATATACTATCATTGTATTATTACAATCTGACACGGGAAATGTTTCATTGCTGGTCAAGAGGTTATATTGGTAGTTTATCGAGACGCGTGTCGAGATAAACTAAACCTCGAGACAGCAATGGAGATTCCCCTCGAGGTTTGTATGCTATTTTATTTCTAACCATGATTTCTTGAAAAAAATAAATAAATTCGTTATAACCAAATCGAAACAAATGAGGTCGGAAATGAGGACGGGAAATTTTTTCCTGTTCCATTTTCCGTCGTAGGACGGAAAATGAGGACGGAAAAAATTCCCGTCCTCACGTTCCTTCCTCACTTCCCGTTCTGGTGCGAGAAATGGAACAGGAAAAAGAAAAGACAGAAATGTAACATTTTCAAATTTTTAAAAAGTCAGTAATCCAGGTATTCTTTCGATCTGAACAAACTGATTGTAATCACATGCAGTTGGTTCATGAGGTGCCAAGAAAACACTTAGGGCCAATAAAATCGTTGTTAAACCGGATGACAATTGTTTGAAACAAATTTCAAGTGATTTCAATCAGTTTGTTCAGATCGAAAGAATACCTGTATTGTCAACATTCATATATATGGTTAAAAATAAAATTACTATTGTTGCAGTAGGGCTACCTGGGTCCATCCCATTGAGTACCTACACGCTTTTTGACCATAGATACCTACATAATTATAATAATTATTTGAGGTTGAAACCTTTACAATTTCCAAGATCTGGTCTACACAATGGGATCTCAAAACACCTAATAAAACCGAAGTAGATGTAAATTAGGGTACTTATGTTTTTATTACATTAGGATGATTAAAAAGTTTGGTTCAGTAGGTTTATTCAAATCTGTAGGTAGAATATCTAACTAGAATTTAGCACTCATAAATGTCGAAAGCAATATACTTAAAGCTACAATAAAGTTGAAATGGGAGCAAAGTGAGAAATGTTAATAAGGTTCGCTTATGTAGAAATTTCAATAAGGTTTATTTTTTCTAGGTTAGATGCTCTACCACAACCCTTTGCTCTTCAGCAAAACCCTTGCCAGTTGAAAGTTTTAACGCCAAGAAAAACTTATTCAGTGAAAAGGAAAATAGATATGGATGTAGAAGATCTCCCAAAAAGACAGCCATTAAATCGTGATGGATTGGAACTTCGAACCCCTCCATCAGCAACCAGTTCTAGAAAAGAACAATGCTTAGTTGAGTCAGTTTTAAGCTTTGAAACGCCAACTAAAAGAAAGAGGAAAATTTCTCATTGCGAGTCTGATGAAGCAAATGCTGTTTTGAGGCAGCTTCAAGCAAAAATAGGAGCACTGAAAAGAGACTTGAAGAAATTACAGTCGCGGAATCGAAAGATGAAGCAGTATTACAAATGCCATAAAAGAAATAATCTCCTCCATAGTGCACTAACGTCATTCAACTATCAGTCCCAACAACAAAAAGCGTTTGTTTTTATGCAGTTTAAGCAAAAAAAAAACAAATGGAGCACGCTTGAAAAACAATTTGCCCTAAGTCTTTACTATAGAGCTCCCCATGCTTACAGGCACCTATTGCAACAGAAAATTAAATTGCGAAAATATGTTATTACTTTGTACCGATCACGTTAGAATGTTTTTGGATATTTTATACAATGCGAAAATTTATTCTTCGTGTAAGTCTATGAGTCGGAATATACGGGCGGATAAAAAGCTTGAAAAATCTTCGAAAAAAAACACAAAACAAGACGTTTTTGAACATAAATAATAAACACAAACAATTTGTAATTATTTTTTTTTTAAATCAAATTTATTTTTTTTAACATCTTTTCTTACTTTTTTTTTTCAACATTTATTTTCTCGTTTACGAATTGGACCAAGTTCAATTAAAGATGAAAGTATGTTAGGCCAAGCAATGAAGGAAGTTTACCTCAACATAATTAGAAGTTAACATTTTTTGGGGGGGATTGGTCCATTTTGATATGCTAAATAACATATTAAGTTTGCGACATTGTACTTCCATAGGGTTTTTAGTTAGGGGTGGTTTTAAGGGGTAATTGGCGGTTTATGGAGAAGGCTGCGCAAAGGGATGCTCCAATAGCAAAAAGTTTCAAATGATTGTTGTAGCTGAAGTTTTTTGCTATAAAAAACTCAGCGACAGTACCCCTCTATCTTCTATAGTTTTTTTTCTGCAGCGCCTTGAATAGTAGCATGTTTTTGTTCAAAGTCACGGAATCAACATTTCGCCTGTAAGCGCGCATTTGATGCAGCAGCGGCCGAATGCATAATCCGATTTCAATTTTTCAAAAACCACATTATTGCTAATGAAATGCATTCTCTAATGCTTTTTTGTTCGAATTTTTTGCTTGAAAATAAAGTAATTGAGTAATTAACGAAAAAAAAAATCCTCTGGGGCATTACGAGAGGAATAAATGGGCTGTCGATTGTCGGAAACTGTCACCAAATATTTGGTCCCGTTTAGAAACTACAGTGAATGCAAGAAAGGGGTAGTTTTCGATGCAATTCACAACTTCCTGGCACATTAGGCAAGTCCGTGCTCGCTTAATTTTCAAGCAAAAAATTCGAACAAAAAAGCATTGGAGAGTGCATTTCATTAGCAATAATGTGGTGTTTGAAAAATTGAAATCGGATTATGCATTCGGCCGCTGCTGCATCAAATGCGCGCTTACAGGCGAAATGTTGATTCCGTGACTTTGAACAAAAACATGCTACTATTCAAGGCGCTGCAGAAAAAAAAACTATAGAAGATAGAGGGGTACTGTCGCTGAGTTTTTTATAGCAAAAAACTTCAGCTACAACAATCATTTGAATCTTTTTGCTATTGGAGCATCCCTTTGAGCAGCGTTCTCCATAAACCGCAAATTACCCCTTAAAACCACCCCTAACTAAAAACCCTATTGAAGTACAAGTCGCAAACTTAATATGTTATTTAGCATATCAAAAGGGACCGATCCCCCCCAAAAAATGTTAATTTCTAATTATGTTGAGGTAAACCCTCTCTTCAGATCCTTGGACTATGTAGGTATTTCAATATTTTTAACTGCTTGGGCGTTAAATTTTCAAAGTTCAATGGATCAAGCATCACCGATCAAACAAGTTCACACACACTAATCGGAAGGCCAAAACGCCACTCTAGGGCCCCAGAACACTTTAAAAATTATTTGACCGGTAAAGATATAGACAAGGTATAGGCTCAATGATTTTTTTTTCTTTCTCCTTTGGTTTTTCACCTATTTCACTGCCAGTTTCTCTGGAAGCTCCCTTTTGGTGCTGCAGGCATTTAGTTTGTTTTTGGTAGACATTAGATTAAGATTGCATGTTTGTTAGTGATTTTAAATGTGACGACGTATTATGTAATGTACATTCATTTATGTTGTAAAAAGCTCCGTACCTAACCAATATTTAAGTAGCAAATTTTTTTTTTTTCTTTCCCCTTTATTTTTGACAATCAATGAAATAACTGTGATATTTGTATAAGACTGACAACAGCAAAAGCTAAGCTTAATTTTAAGATAAAATTGTAATTAGGTTAAGGTATAATTTTTTTTTGTATATAGTAGCGCAGGGTCGTAAGAAAATGTAATTCTTTCTTTGCCACCACATTTTTTTTGTTTATGGGGAGGTTCCCATTCAAGGAGGGGTGTGTTGGGTTCGGAACCAACCCAGAACCAGTTGGTGCAGAACCACAGACTACAGGACGAAAACGGCCGGACCACCCAGAGCGCACAAGCGAGACCTGGGCTACGAGGTTCGGCAGCGATCAAGTCTTAGTCTGCGACCCGCCTCGATGCCGTAGCTCACGGCTTAGAAAAACCTCCCTGCACACATACCTACCTACCCTCGCTATGAATCGCTGTTGTCCATCCCCGCTGTATTTTTATAATTAATAAAGGTCGGTGCTAAATTGACTCGTGGCGTGATTATTATTTCCCGATCGACAAACGTAACAAAAACATTTTAGTATAGTTTTAAGTATATGTAATTGTAATATTGCTTGGATCGCCGTAGGTGCTATTTGTCAAATTGTTTTTAAATTGTTTGTATTTGCATTGAAGTACTATTGGTGATTTATTTATTTTTTTTCCATAGCTACTGGTAAAGTTGCCTTTAATCTACTAAAAATAGGATAGATAAAGACTTTTATTTTGTGAAAAATTGATACATATTTTGTTTTTCTATTTATTTGTCAAACAAATTTCTACTTATGCAAAAGTGTTCGACTCGAATAATTTCTAAGTTTTTTCGAAACTACACGCGTCCATAATTAGGCTATGGAAAAAAAACTTTGTTTTACACACGACGATAAAATGCCATTATCGGCTCCCGGAATTAATTCACTCGCGATTCCGCTCGTGAATTAACTTTTCCGGTCAACGTCAACGATAAAATAGCATTTTATCGTCTTATATAAAAAATAACTATTTTTCGGTTTTACTTTTAAGTTAATGCTTTGTCAATAGAATATTTTTTCTTGACTAATAAAGTATGATTGATTATGACTATAACTATGACTATTAATAAATTCTTTAATGCCTTATTTATGTGTGAATATATTAAATCCCTAAAAATAAAAATATAATTGCAAAACTAATATTTTATGTGATTCTGTATATTCCACTCCCAACACTAAAATCCTAAAATATATTAAAACTGAAGTTTCTAAAGGTACCAATGGTCCTATAATTAAGTAAATTTACATATAGCTTCATAATGGTCGTCCGTCCGCATTATTGATTATTGTAGTTTTTAATAAAGGTAAATAAAGTAATAGAACCGATT
This sequence comes from Ceutorhynchus assimilis, assembly GCA_917834065.1. NCBI lineage: Eukaryota > Metazoa > Arthropoda > Insecta > Coleoptera > Curculionidae > Ceutorhynchus > Ceutorhynchus assimilis. The sequence continues at coordinate 14,977,995 of OU892287.1, forward strand.
TTATGTTTCTTCCCGATTAATGCTATTCTATATTCTAATCATTCTATTATTTCATTATTACCGTACGCATCTAAGGGCGTCAGTATCGTAATCATATTTGTATATGCAAATATGATTCAAACATAAATCAATGGTACCACCCGAGATACTGTCACGCCCACTTTTCGTCTAAAACCGTGAAATCTGTAACTGGGTGTACTACAAAATACAGATAGAGGGCTCCAATTGCGCCCTTAATTTAATTTTGCAATTGTCTAGTAGTGGGACCATCTAGCGGGATTAATGTGATCGCAAGACCTGGGGAGAATTTGACGCATAAGAACTATCTTACTAGAGCCTTTTTATACAATGATAATATATTATGTCGAAAGTATGAAATAGAATATAAACTGCTACTGCTGGAGCATAATTCAATAGAGTACGATACCATTTTTTTTCCATATATTTTATATCTCGAAATAAATACGTTTGCATGGTATATGAAGCCTCATTTGGTCTTAAATGTATCGTGGATCCATTTGCTCTTTTTAAAACGAAAGCCATATTTTATATTTTGCGTCGCATTAAGGCTGCAAGCGCTTTCGTAAACATCTCCCAAAGTCCCCATAAGAATATACTGTCGTGTTCTTAAGCGTTTTTAAAACTTTAACGATGCAAAATATAAAAATGCCACGTTAAACTATTCCGTTTTATGTTGCTAAACCTAATATTCGTACTTAGTATAGGGATTATATATTTTTTCCGTCTCTAATTTGATTTACTTGTGCCTCTGAAACATCTTCATACTTCAGGTGAAAAAGTAAATAAAAATTAGTTTCACCGCAGCATAAACTTGCCTGGAACTTTATTAGGTTTTAGTACCGCGAAGCTTAAAACTAAATACGGTTATGGGAGAAAAAGCGGTAATTTACTTTTAGTTTTAAAACAGCGTCAAATGCGGGGAAAAGTTTCCATTTTAATTTTAATAAATGAACTATTAGGAAAGGGAGTAGCTGGAACTTTTTGCCTGGACGGTCAAATATGATGAAAAATTACCCTTTTAGTATGTAGTTTATCGATTATTTGTGTATTATTAATTTATTTCAAAATGCTGAAATTTATTTGAATAATAAACAGTAAATTGTTTTCACTTAATTTTGTATTAAAATTGCCGACGTTGAAATGAACCATAAAATGCCGGTTAATCTTGATTAAAATCGCCATTCATCCATTTTCAATGAACCGACCTCATTACTTTGAAAGGTTTTGTTTAATTTTCGAATGTAAATTTTCACTGCTCTTTGCATGAGTTTTATTTGTAGCAATTTCTATTCATAATAATATTTTCCAATGTCGAGAGCAGTACAGCACACGTTGTATTCAGATTTTATTTTTGCAAAAATCCTACGGGATGCTGTGAAATGTTGGACATTTCAATTATGTATTATAAAATGAGAGCTCGTTTTTATTGAAATTCTCAAGATATTTAGAAATTTCAGGTGTTCTGAATCAATGTTTTGGATAAGGAGCGATTATTGAAAAATTTGTTCGATCAAATGTTTATCACTTGTTATGGCATGACATACCGTTTTTAATTTTAATTTTCAAAAACCTTCATATTTATTTGCTTACACTTTATGACGAGGAAACATAAAATGAAGCCGCAACAAATGTTTCACCAAATATTTCCCATAAATTACCCAAGCATTTTGATTGAATTTGCCATTCAACAAACTATTCAAATCGTATGTGATGTGCCAAAGCTCGTCTTTGTTTGCGTGCGACTTTGATATCGTGTATTTCCTTTTCTTCGCCCGACAATATTCCGTGCTCTGCAAAGCCATATTTTATGCAAACACATCGGAAAATCTAACAAGCAAGGGTTGCAAAGCGGCTTAGCTTACGATGGCAAAAGACTCCCTTTTTGTACTGGAACCTGGAAATCTATAAACCACCGCTACTCGTCCTCCGATGAGGCGCATCGGCTCACAAATAAACATCATTATCTGCACTCAAAAACCTACCACTCGAAGTTGATTGATTTGCCTCGAATTGGAGCATATCGTATCAGATTTAGATAACGATCTATAGGTGGAATTTACATTTTATTTTCGCCATAGAAAATCAAAACATCAATAATTATTATTGGAATAGTTTTATTTTTGGATTCAAATATATACAAACATTCAAAGCACACGCACCTTTTGAGTTTTGTCCAGCTTTATGCGACCCATACATGATATGGCAATTAATATTGATGTATACATTATACCTCAACCAAACACACACACACACGAAACATATAAATAATTTTATGTCGAGCATTTGAATGAATTTATTCCATTCACATTTACCAAAAGCCCAAATAAGCTAATTTTATTTTCGCAACTTCTTGACATTTGAAGTTTATTAGGCATGCACGATGCATCCACGTGCATTTCAAATAAATGTGTTAGCAAGCAGGGAGTCGAGAAAATTACCTTTTCTCCCGTTCCCTCGGAAACTGAAGAAAATCTGGGCGAATCAGGATTTATTTGCTAGAATATAAAGCAGAATGATAACTAAGTTAGCTGCGTCATACATGCAAGGATTGGCTTACGCTGCATCTAGAGTGCAGCAGTAGAATAAATTTTAAAAAATCTCGCCCATAAAAGTGCTTTTAAATATAGTTTCTCATATTGCCGCAACTCGTAAATAATCTAAAATGCAAACCGACCCGTGTAATGTCAACTTCACAACCCGTTTTTACTCTCAATATGACGCCCTAATATTTCCTGTCGTGTCAGGAAATTACATTTTTGCATGAAACAGGCAATATTCAGTACGTTAGTGTTTTGTAAGAGGTGCTAGTTCAAGGGCGAAATATTACTTAGGTATCTCGGAATAGATTTTTCTATTTTGAGGCGAAAAATATGCCAAGGTGAAAGAAATTTTAGTTGAAACTATTAGGCTGAGGCACATTTCATTGTACCAGGAAACAAATTTTCTTTTTGCCTTTTGCAGTTTGAGGGACCTGGTATAATAAAGATGCTTGACTGTCTGAGGCCTTTATGATTCAGCCTTATTCTCAAAACAAGGGAGCAGCGTTCTCATGAGAACGAAGGTTCTGTTTCAGTCGCCCATATTCATATTTCCATAACACTGACAAAGACAGAGCAATTGTTCTCGTGAGAAAGCTGTTCCCCGGTCTCGAGAATAGATACCCAAAAGTGAGAAGGGGGTTGTTTAATTAGAACAATTAAAAAGTCATTAACCTTCGCCGGCGTAATTTGATCGGCTTCGTATATTTATATTTTATTCCATATCACGGTCAGCTTGCTATATGAGATTTTAGTTTAGTTCAGATTCAGGTTTAGTATCCAAACATCATAAGTTGCATTCCAGCATGCATTTAAGTAATTACGGTCACAGTGTTTTATATTTTTGCAGTTTTTTTCACGATTAGTTTATCAGAATCTAATATAAAAAGGGATGTAAGATTCGAAATAAATCAGTATTCATCTAACTTCAAAAGGTGTTTTACTCAAATCGTTTCCTGTGCCCAAGCCATTGCAGAGAGTGAGGATGCTCTTTGACAGAAAACGATACAATCGTCCCGCTGCTCAACCAAGCCGAGTTGGGCAAGCGTAATCTGCGAGCACAGCTTGCACGATGGTCCTTCAAGCCTAAAACCAGTCCAGAAGACTCGCTGTCCGTCCACAACGTCCGTCCATACAGCCAGTCCAGAAGACTCGCCGTTCGTCCACAACGTTCGTCCATATAGCCAGTCCAGAAAACTAACCGTCCGTCCACAACGTCTGTCCATACAGCCAGTCCAAAAGACTCGCCGTCCGTCCACAACTTCCGTCCATACAGCCAGTCCAGAAGATTCGCCGTTCGTCCACAACGTCCGTCCATACAGCCAGTCCAGAAGACTCGCCGGTTGTCCACAACGTCCGTATATACAGCCAGTCCAGAAGACTCGCTGTCCTTTCACAACGTCATTCCATACAACCGTACGTCTGTCCAGAATAAGTAGTCATCAAACCAATCCAGTCACCTGTCAAACACAGCCATGGCAGAAAAGGAGAAACTTGACCGTCTCGCACGAAAACAAGAAAAATCAAGAATTCAAATCGTTCAACTACTGAGTAACTGCAAGAAAGACTCGGTCGATAGGAAAACCGAGGTCTACGTCCAAAAGCACTTGACCAATCTGGATGCGATACTACAAACAATCCAAAAGGACGAGGCCGCGATGATAAAAATAAAGCGGTATATGCCCAACAATTGTATGCCAAATTCGACGAGTTAAAGACCTACTTGCTAACATGCCCGAAGGCCAAACCAACAACAATCCAATCTGAGCCATCCATCGTCAGCATCCAAGAGATACGGATAAAAACGCAAAACTTTGAAATACAGCAATTAGAAGACACTCTCACCCAAATTAGGTCAGAACTTACGCTAGAAAAATCAGAATTCCGGTATAAACATCTGCTGGAATCAAGCAAGAAACAATGGATGCAATCCAAAACCTGCATGAAGAAATCACGGTAAGTGAAGATAGCCATCAAGATAAGTACTTCACCATGGACGTGCACAAACAAATCTAGAGCCAATTCGATGATGTAATTGAAGCGTTAGCGGCAAAAATCCAGCAGAATGTCATCATTCCACCTCAACAAATACTAGTTAATCAAACAAGACAGAACCTAGTACAAAGTACAGATTCCAATTTTCTACGGAGGGTATGAAAACTGGTCTTCATTTTTCGACATTTTCAGAAGAGTCATCTATGGATATTCAGCGTTGAACAAAGCCGACAAGATGCACTACTTAAAAACTAATATCACGGGAGAAGCAAGCAAGCTAATCCAACACTCAGAAGCAATTGCGGCTAACTACGATTCACCATGGGACCTACTGCAAAAGCGGTATGAGAACAGAATGCTTCTAATATTTAAGCTCTTAGACAAGCTAATAGACCTACCAGAAGTCCCAAGAGAGAACGCCGAGAAGCTAAAGCAGGTGCATGACGTCACCAGCGAGTGTCTACAAGCACTAAAAAATCTAGACGTCAAAGTTGACACCTGGGCCGGTATTCTCGTTCCCGAAAACGCTCTCCGCTTTTAAGTCGCTCAGCACTTTTAATGTAAATTTACATTAGAAGTGCCGAGTGACTAAAAAGCGGTGAGCGTTTTCGAGGACCAGAATACCGGCCCTGGGGACCCATAGTAATCCGAATAGCAATGAGAAAGTGGGACTCCGAAACCAGCCGTGTTCTTGGAAAGAAGATTCCAGTTACTTGAAACTATTCCAGTATCAGAACGAAAGCCAAGCTCAGAGAAAAAATACACTAACTTAAGCTGTCTCTTCTGCCAAGACCAGCACATGACGTACCACCCTCAGAAGTTCAAAGGAATTTCAGCACAGGAAAGAAACATATATGTTCAAGAAAAACGCATCTGCTACAATTGCCTTAGCTATGACATCAATAAGAGATGTTTCAGCCACGCAAGATGTAGCATCTGCAGTCGCCAACACCATACACTCCTACACATGGAAAGACAGCAACAAAATTCCAACGGGCAGCCCAACTACGAAGAAAGAACGAAAACTTCCCAACCGCGAAATACTCAACGAGACCCACCAACAAGAAGAGCAGAACATTACTCACCAAGAGGCGCAATGTCTAACCACGCCAATAGAAATGAAGAAAACGTCCTACTCGCTACTGCTCTAGTAGAAGTGAGCACATCAAGTTCTTCTCAAGTCTTGAGGATTCTTCTTGATCAAGGGTCACAGATATCCATTATTACTGAAGAAGCTGCAAATCGGCTGGCATTACCACGGCATAGCATCAGAGCATAAATCTCAGGAATTGGTGACGGAGAACCAGAAGTCTCTAAATGATCTATTGACGCACAGATCAAACCACGATTTATGAGCACATTCTTCATGGATGTCAATATGATTGTCCTTCCAAAACTTACTCAATCCATGCCAAAACGACACCTACACATAAACAGCATAGATAGTTGGAAGAATGAAGTGCTAGCCGTACCAACATTCATGACACCAGGTGCAATAGATGGTATATTAGGCGCAAAGGAATACGCCAATATCATTTTAAACGGCATGCAAAAAAGTACAGAAAGCTTGTTGAAACAAAACACAGAGTTAGGATGGATCGTTTCTGTCCCAATAGCATCCGGATCTCCCGCCATCCAAGTTGTCAGCATGATCACTCACTATGAAAAAGGAAGACAGCTAACCAAGTTCTGGGAAATTGAAGAAATAACCGGAGCGCAGTACCTAATAGAGGAAGAGCAAGCATGCGAAGAGATTATCGAGGAAACCACAACTCGAGACTCCGAGAGTAGATTCATTGTTAAAATCTCATTCAAACAGTCAGCAGATATATTAGGTTACAGCAAGATTCAAGAACATCGAGAGAAAGTTACATCAAGATCCAAGTTTACAAGAACAATATTCTGCATTTATGAAAGAATACTTAGAGCTGGATCATATTATGAGGAAAGTCATCCGACATGGAGTGAATCAAGCAAAAAAAATTACATCACTCATCAAGGAGTCATCAGAGAAGCCAGCACAACAACGCGACTAAGAGTCGTTTTCGACGCATCTTGTAAAAGCTCTACCAACATCAGCCTTAATGACATCATGCACGTCGGCCCAAGACTGCAACAAAACATCGCCGATATACTGCTGCGTTGGAGAAAGCATGAGATTGTGTTCTACGCAAACATAGAGAAAATGGACTAGCAGATCCGAATTCATCCAACCGATCAACAATTCCAGAGAATATTATGAAAGGAGCATCCACAGCAATCAATGTATGAATGCAAACTGACCACTGTCACCTACGGTACAGCCTCAGCACCATATCTAGCCATCAAGACACTACAGAAGCTTGCAATCGAAAAATCAAACAAATTCCCGGCAGCAAGCCAAGCAGCATTAAGAGACAGGTATAGAATCAGCCCTAGAACTACAAAACCAACTACTTAAAATGCTCAGCCTTGCTGGATTCAACCTGAGAAAATGGTCTAGCAACTCACCGGCATTACTTTAATCAATTCCAGAACAGTTCCGAGAACAGAAAATACAAGAACTACCTCATGAAGACTTCAAGAAATCTCTGGGCGTACTATGGTCACAAGCAGACGATACCTTCAAATTCCAAGTCAAAGTCTCCGAGATAAGCGAATTAACAAAACGACAAATTTTGTCAGAAATATCCAAATTATTCGACCCCTTAGGATGGTTGTCTTCAATCGTAATGCAAGCTAAACTCATCATTCAAGACTTATGGCTAAGAAACCTGAGCTGGGATGAGCCTGTAGATCAAGAAATATCTTCAAGATGGATACAGTTTGAGAGCAAAATAAAAGAAGTAGAAAAAATTGAGATTCCGAGGTAGATAAATCTCAGAAAAACAAAAATTGAACTCCACGGCTTTTGCGATGCATCAGAGAAGGCCTATGGTGCAGTGATCTACAGTAAAATAGAAGAAGAAGATAAGCGAATTATAACGCTGCTGCAAGCAAAATCGAAAGTCGCTCCAGCAAAAAACAGAACAACCCTACCTCTCTTGGAACTATGTGCAGCAGTCCAACTATCAAAATTAATTCAAAAAACTAAGACAGCACTTCAAATGGGTGACACCCAGACCTCCGCTTGGACCGACTCGATGATCACTCTTGCCTGGATAAAGGGTCTCTACGAGATAGAAAACCTTCGTGGCAAATAGAGTTTGCGAAATACACAGAAACGCCCCTCAAGCATCCTAGAACCATGTCAAGTAACAAGAAAACCCAGCAGACATCATATCCAGGGGATTGGACCCAGACAAACTACAATCAGCTGATCTGTGGTGGAAAGGTCCTCATTGGTTGAAGTTTCTCCGTGAAATCCCCATAACAGACAACATTCCCGACATTTAAAAGAAGTAAAAGCCACATGTCACAAAATTAAAGTTACTATAAGGAGCGATATATGGGAACGCTTCTCAAACTTGACAAGGATGCTCAGGGTATTATCCCACTGCCGTCGATTCATCAAAAAAGAGGAAAGCCTTACTCTATCCGTTCAAGAAGTTCAAAACACTTTCGAAAGAATCATAAAAATAGTCCAACAGCAAGAGTTTACCGAAGAATACAAGTCTTTACAACAGCAGAACGCAGTCGACAAGAAAAGTAAGCTACAGATCCTCAACCCATTTCTCGACAGCAAGGGCATAATCCGAGTCGGAGGAAGACTCGAACACTCACCTCTTTCCTGCGACCAACGACACCCGATGATTCTTCCATACCATTCTCACATATCTACGTTGGTGGTAAGAAACACACACAAGACCACACTACATGTAGGCAACCAAGCGACATTGTCGTACATACGAAGCAGATTCTGGATCATCAATGGTAAGCGGGCCGTCAAAGCAGTTATAAATAAGTGAATTGTATGCATTCCTCACAAAGCCGAGACCACACAGCAACTCATGGGACAACTTCCGAAATCGAGAGTAACACCAGCACCACCATTTACAAACTCAGGAGTGGACTACGCCGGACTGATTCAAGTCAGAGCAACAAAAGGAATAGGTCATAAATCGTACAAAGGGTACATCGCAGTATTCGTATGCCTAGCAACCAAAGCCATTCAACTAGAAGTAGTCAGTGACATGACAACAGAGGCATTTTTGGCAGCACTTCGACCTTACACAGCCAGAAGAGGACATTGTACGAATATGTACACTTATAACGGAACTACATTTATTGAAGCAGCACGCCTTTTCGAAGATGAAATCACAAAATTGATACAATCACAATCTGTGCAAAACACAATCGTCAACTCAATTGGACTTCATTCCACCAGCAGCCCCACATTTCGGAGGAATATGGGAGGCAGGTGTAAAATCTATGAAGCTCCATCTCAAGAGAGTAATTGGAGACTGCACTTTGACCTATGAAGAATTAACAACGTTGGTGTATCAAATCGAAGCATGTTTGAACTCAAGACCACTCTACCCGCTAACACAAGACACAGATAATTTCAACATCTTGACCCTAGGACACTTTCTCATAGGAAGAGAACTTCTAGCACCACCAAACTTGGAATTCACAGAACATTTTAACCTATCTCAAAGATGGAGACACGTGCAAAAGTTAAAGAAAAACATTTGGAGCGCATGGTGCACAGAATACCTCACCAGACTGCAGCCAAAATACAAATGGAAGAATCAGACCGACAATCTACGAGTAGGAACAATTGTCCTAATCAAAGGAGAAAATATAAACCCAAACCAATGGCCTTTGGGGAGAATTATAGAAACTCACCAGGGACAAGATGGAGCAATCCGAGTGGTAACAATAAAGAAAGCAGGTGCCTCACCACAAAAAAGACCAATCCACAAGTTAATCCCATTACTGACAGAAGAAATACAACATTTACCAACCACCCAAAACCACTCAGAGGTACTGATATCAGACCGTCTACGGAACGTAGCATCAACACCAGCAAAATCATATGTATTGTTTTTCCTAGCAGCCATAATTATGATGATTACAATCGCCGCTGCAGAAACAGAGTTTAAAATCAACTCTCCACAACATGGTTCTTACGTTGAACACCTTGGATCAGCAAAAATAGATAGAGGGATTTTTAGGATAGAGACAACGTATCCTAAGAACAAAACTGAAACGGACTTATCAGAGGTATCAACAGTCGTCAGCCAATTCAAAAATATGTGCAAGGAATCCAAGAAGCTCACCGATGAAGTAAAATGCACATCCCTCGTACAACATTAAGAAGCAATGGAAAAACACTCGAAGCCAGTAGCATTATCAACACCATACTCATCATTATACTTGTGATTGCAGATGGCAGAGAGCAAAACATCAACAGAAGACGTCAAAAGCAGACAAGAGACCAACACCAAGACCAAAACGAAGACATAGAGCTAATGTCTCCACGTTCTCCCATTTTGGAGAGGCGGCAGAATTTTTAATTAGAACAATTAAACATTGATTAACCTTCGCCGGCGTAATTTGACCCACTTCGTATATTTATATTTTATTCAATATCAGGGTCAGCTTGCTATATGAGATTTTAGTTAGTCACAATGTTTGGGTATTATAAAAATATCCAAACATCAAAAGTTGCATTCCAGCACGCATTTAAGTAATTCCGGTCACAGTGTTTTATATTTTTGCAATTTTCGACGATTAGTTTACCAAAATCTAATATATCAGTATTCATCTAGCTTTAAAAGGTGTTTTACTCAAATCGTTTCCTGTGCTCAAGCCTTCTTGGCCATCGCAGAAAGTGAGGCTTCTCTTTGACATCAATGATAATTTCCGAACGACATAATCATCTCTTAATTGTCTGAAAATATTTCTGATCCTAAAAAGTTTACTTTGAACCGGTGATTGTTCTAATGGAAATAATCGTCCGCTAGAGCCAGAGCATCATGTAAATTCTATTGACCAAACATGCATACCCCCTTCACAATGAGATTCTTAGTTACAGAACTTCACTTCATATTTAAACCTACTAACTGATATTTTGATGGGGATTGAAGACTAAAAACAAATTCACTCAAGATTATTGTTGGACTTAGAAGGAGCTCCTGACCACACCTCCTTCAACTCCATAGTCAGAGCTGCTCAACGATCCACGCTACTTCACTCTAGGCTAGGCGAATGACATAGTCGTTGTCATTAGAGGAAAATCTACCAGGACGGTATGAAATCTTATGTAGGATGCCTTAGGGATCATTGGGGAATGGTGCACGTTGGAGCAATTTCGCGTCAACCTCTCCAAAACAAAACTCATTCCTTTCAAGATAAAGAAAAATCTGGAAGTCTTAATACCCTCCAGGCTATTCCAAAAAACCTTGGCGTTTGGTAGGGAAGCCAAATTTCTGGGCGTCATCCTAGATATGAAGCTGACATTAAACCAACACATTCATATGATAACAACCAAAAGCAAGATGACGTTGATGTCACCAGGCCCGTCGCCAGGGGGGGTGCGGAGGTGCAGCCGCACCCGGGCGGCCAAATCAGGGGGCGGCCGAAGGCCGACCGATTGTGTAATATATAATAATACCTATAATAATATAGGTAATAACTTTTTTATATTTTAAAATAAAAGTTAAAGTAAATCAGCGCTTTCAGCAGTGCTTTTGCTCAATGTTTATTTTCCGGACAACCCATATAGTACCTACTACTTAGGCATGCATGAATCACTAAATATTTCCACGAATTTTCATTCAATGCATGCATCTGCGAGGGGCGGCCTGCCGAAGGAAGGGCTAGATCCTGGACAATTTTCCAAATGTCATCTCAGCGACAATGCTGATTGGTGTTTTGAATAATAATTGATTATTTACAGTAAAACAATTGTCCTCCGATTCGCTCCGGGTTTGTAAACAAACCAAATCTTACCCAAAGAATATTAAACAGAATAATAATTAATTATTTACACTAAAGCAATTCCCCTCTGCACGCTCCGGGATTTTTTACAGAAAAATTAACCAAACTAATCATATCTAACAACAAAAAGTAGGAGTTGTAAGGCTCGATCCCGGTACTTTAATTACTTATGCCAACCACACAACCTCTGTGCCACCGAGACTCCCTGGTGACAAGCTATTGCTTATCCGTATTATAAACAACGCCGAAACAACGCCGAACAAACACGTCAACTATTCAGATCACCGAATATGGCAACGTGGCAAAAAATTGTCCGGGATTTAGTCGCTCATGCCTGCCGGGCCGGCAGTCGGGTAGCAGTCGGTAGTGCCGGTTATGAGCGTTGGCGTTTGCGCCCGCCGGTTTCCGAATTTTACACAGACGTGTTGAGCTTCCGCAAATTCTCTATAGAAGCACGTGATCTAGTATGTCACAAGAACGTTTAAGTGGGCTAGCGCTAATTTCAATCGAACATGAAATTGCCAACAATCTTGATATGGAAAATATCATAGAAAAATTTGTCGAAAAAAAGGCAAGAAAATTTTGTTGAATTACCAACCTTTTTTACGTCTTAATTTACCTTTTCCAGATATTTTACTTAGATGTTTTGTTTTTTTAGCTGTACGTTGTACAGTGGGAATCATTGCAATTGGCACACACTATATAAATATCCCTCGTAATGTGTCAAATCTGTCACACCAGTAATAGCAAAATGCTGCACTAAATAGATTTATTGGTTAGAATTTTGACTCAATACGAGGGATTTTAAAGAGTGTGTGCCAATTGCAATGATTCCCACTGTACATACATAATATTTTAAGATGTTATTACCCACACCTTTAATAATACATGACAAAATTATGAATTTTTGTTTTTTTTTACAGGACCTACCTAAAGTTTGTTTCATTAGGGTTTGTACTTGCCACCAGCATTTGCCTTCCTTGTTTAACAAATAAAAATTGACTGAAACAAATCAATAACGTCAAAAACGTTCGTCGGTTCTTAAATCAAAAGTCATTAATTTCAATTTGTCAAAAAAAATTGAATGTGTCATATGAATTAATATAGGACAACCCTTTTTTTTCAAGTTTCAAGGTCAAGTATGAACCCTGGTGAAACGGACCTTACTTATCCCTTTTAAGGCAGGGCAAAATAAATATTTTTGTTTTTGTTTTTCGAAAAATTATTTTGGTCAGAAATTTCTAGAGAAAAAAATAAATTAAAAAAATATATATTTTTCGAAATATTTTACGGGGAGAGGGGGCGGCCATTCCTTAACTCGCACCCGGCGGCCAAAAGGCTGGCGACGGGCCTGATGTCACTGAAAAGAGCCATTGGGAAAACATGGGAATAAAAGCATACTGGATATATACTACAGTTGTAAGACAAATGATAACATATGGTGCACTTGTATGGTGGTCTAAAGTGAATCAAAGACAACCAAATCTGAAACTAGCTAAATTCCAGAGTCTTTGTTTACCGGTGCACAGAAAAGCACACCGACGGCGAGTATGGAAACGATCCCAAACTTTACACAAACTGACCTTATCGTCAAAGCAAAGTCTAGAATCGGGGCATATCGTCTGCAGCTGAACGAAAACTAGATCACAATTCCCAAAACCAAATTGACAAGCGGCAATCACCATAATCACAAACCCGATTTTAACCATGGGAAGCGACTATATGATGCCGAAATAATTCCTCGAAAAACCCTTCGTCATCGAGATTGTTCTAGTAGGAAACACCGACACAACAAGAAATTGTCTGGTTTACTGACGGGTCCAAAACAGGAACTGGAACCGGCGATGGAATATATGGACAAATCCGAGATGATTGACACAACAAAATTTTCGGTAAGAACAAATTAAGCTAATGGGTGTATAGACAACACCAAACTCACTGGCAAACTCTTCCAAAGCTCGGACACAGTAAGCTAAGGGTACAGCAACCATCAACTTTCTGAAGAGATCTTACAACTTAACAGGAATGAAATCAGGCTAATAAATGGACTCATAACCGGGTCTGAGAAACACCTTATGACAATGAGCATCCTCCAAGAAGAACCCATATGCAGACTTTGTGACGACGAGGATGAAACCCGCACCCACATAGTCTTCGAATGTGAGGCTTTTCGCTGGTGGAGATAGAAACAGATAGGGCCAGAAGACCTTATCTCTAAACTCACCAAAAGCCACACTGTGAAGAGGCTCCCAAATAAAATCAAGATTACGAAACTTTCCACTTCCTGAACAGACGAACAGGACAATACAATGAGCCGATGCCTGAAGTGTTGGCGCCACCTAACTCGGCCTGTTTACTATACATCCCAACCAACCAATTGTTTTCATAACGGCTTCTACTATCCAAGATTGTATTAAAAAAAAAAAATCCATCCATGTTTTATTTTGATAAATCTTTATTTCACGAAACAGATAAAGGCAGAGATCGATACACGAGCACAACTTCCTGCTTATATACCTAATCCAATTTTAAAACGTTGAACGTCGCCAGCCGATAATGTTTGTGACTAAAACTCGACTCTCTGAAGTTAAATCGGAAGTTTAAAGTTTATCTTTCTGGTGCTGGCTAAACTTTTTACGAAGTCTAAAAGCTTAAGTGTATGATCCAGTTACGCTACTGCCGAGAGAAAATTCCGTTTTTCCGGTTTCCTTTGTTAGAACGAATTGGGTTGAATTATTATAGTGAGTGTGTATAATGAAATCTATGGTTGATTTGAGGTTTTGTTCACGAAGCGAGTAACCTTTGTTTTTGCTTTCGTTGTTTTATTCTTTTTTATAATCAGCATTACTGGGATGTGAATGGCAGTTATTCCAGTTCCGAATTTATTACTGACAAGAATTTCAAGCGTGGTATTTTCTTTTACATCAACCCAAGTGGATGCGATGCTTATATTGTCTACAATTTTTCAACGCTGCAAATACCATGTGACAGGTTACAAATAAAATTAATCGAGGAAAACCAGAAGGAACGAGTAAACCCCACTAAAACCTGCTTCGTTTTTCTTTCTCCGAAACTATTTTAAAAAAGGGTCACAAAGCATTTTCACACAGTAAAAACAGACCCGTTCTAAAATTGACATCGACATCCTGCAAAAATGTAATTTCCTGACCCTGCAGGAAATATTACGGCGTCATGTTGGACGTGAAAGGGTGTTGCAAAATTGACGTTTCACAGTTTGGGATTTCATTTAGAATTCGAAAAAAGAGGGTTTGAATGTTTCAGGAGTAAGAACGATGATGAGAGAGGATAACCATCATTATTTAATAATCAAGTCATGGAAGTACCTGTTTATATTTAAGTAAATATATTAAAATCACATTTTTCGCAACCATAAATCAGACAAGACAAATGAGAATTATGGATTTTTAACCTCGTGGTGAGCAAAAGTTAGGAAAATATTGTGGTTTTAGCCTTGATGGTCCGAAAGAGTTGGGATGAATATAGACAAAGTACCTACTATTTATTTGGGTAGCTTTAGGTGAATATTTTGACGAATATGCATGGAAAGTATAAAACTGAATTTTAAGGGACCGCCATTGGTAAGCAAACGAGCCAAGATCAACCAATTTTCCTCTGTTTTACATATAAAACGTCAAAATAACTCTGTTTCGACTGCATTTCCCATCATTCTCACGTACATATATGAATTTTCAGCGATTTGTTAGAAGAAATGATTTGACATGCAAAAATACGAATTTGAAATGAGCTACAATCGAAATTGAGACATTGAAATATTTTATGTTCAGCAAATCAAGAAACTAGTAACAATCAAATTTTGAATTATTACAGGCTCTTCATCTGCTGAACAACTTTTTCAGAGACAATCAAGAGCCAATAATGTTCAATATTTAGACTGTTCTGGGTCTTTGATTCGTCTTGGAAAAATAATTCAGCAAATTAAGAAACCAGTATGAAAATTTGAAATTTGAATTATTACAGGCTCTTCATTTGCGGAATGGGTAAAGGAGGCTGTGGTGGTCCCTTCCAGAACTTCAGTGAGGTGCAATAAATGGAGAAGTCTACATTCCCGAACGCTTAAGAGCAAGGCCCAGTCAAGAGCACTATATTGGAGAGTGTGTTACCCAAGGCGAAGGTAGATACATCTCTATTACGAATATCTTCTCACAGGATATTGAGGTGAGCACAAAAATTATTTTCGTACGTTGTGTGCAATGTTTTGAAGACAAATCATAATTTGTTTATTATTCAACGGTTAATTCATTTAGATGTTGTATTGCACAACATACAGGGGACTTAGGAAAGAGCGACGTGCTCAAAATGTCCATACATCTCACTGACAATAAGCCAGTGGTTCACAGACCATATCGTCTGTCGCATTCAGAACGGGAAGAAGTCAAGAAAATCGTTGACGATTTGCTGGAAAACAAGATAATTCGAGAGTCACGATCGCCGTATTCTAGTCCTATATTGTTAGTGAGAAAAAAAAAGGCAAATAGAGCATGTGCGTGGACTACAGAGCGCCTAATTCAAAAACCGTGAAAGACAGGTTTCCATTACCACATCGAAAAACTTAAGGGAAACCAGTATTCGACAATTTTGCACTTAGCGTCAGGTTATCATCAGATAGCTATTGAAGATGAATCAATACCCAAGACAGCTTTCATAACACCTAACGACCTGACGGTCATTATGAGTATACCCGGGTCCCCTTCGGCTTATGCAATGCTCCGGCAATATTCCAACGTACTGTCAACAAAGTTCTGGGCAATTTTCGTTACGGAAATATTGTTGCCTACATGGCTGATATATTAATACCTTCTGCAGACTTTGAATTAGGTGAAGTTTTTAAGACAAGTTTTCGACGCCTTGAAATCAGCTAATTTGACACTGAGGCTTTCTAAATGTCAATTTTTTATGAAAAAGGATGAGTACCTTGGGCATTAAATATGTCGTGATGCAGTCCAACCGGGGATTTGGAAAATAGAGGCCGTTAAAAATTATCCAGGGCTCACAGATGTACATAAAGTAAGGCAATTTTTAGGTTTAGCGGGGTATTTTAGAAAATATATCAAGGACTTTGCCGCCATAGCAAAACTTTTGACGTTCTTCACGGGAATCAGATCAATCTACAGCTTTTGAGACCCTTGAAGAGAAACTCGTATGCAGACCACTTCTCTCAATTTACGATCATGAGCTCAGAACAGAAATCCACACGGACAGGCTCTTTATTTGCTGAACAACTTTTTTAAAAACAATCAAGAGCCAATAATGATCAAAAATAGGTAGTTATTTCCCTGTTATTTTTGAAACAATTTATTATGGACTTAGCTCAAAAGATTAAAGTTGGGAATGAGTCAAAACGATTGAGTCCGAAGTGGGAAACTGGGACTCAAATTCAAGCAATTGGAATGAATGATCATCAATCAATTTGACCCTTTACAAGGTGAATTTTCTTGAGAAAGGAAATTTTTCTGATAGATTTTCCGTTCACTCGTATTGCATGATCTAACAATGCCCAGAAATGATACAACTTCATACTGAGTAATATATGTACTTACTTAAATGCTTGTGTCTTCTTTTTTGGAAAATATTCTCATTAAATTGAATTAAGTTGGGACAGAAATAAAATCACAAGTTGAACTAATAAAAAAATTGAACTGAGTTGGGGTGGAGTGAATATCACAGGACAGAAAAATGTGTTGAAGAACATTCTACATTTTTATGGAAGTCTTAAGACCAATCATTTTATTTTTTATATGTGTCAATTAATTATTCAGTTCTGTATTAGTGTGTAAAATATATATCGCATTTTCCTCTTAATTTAAATCATGGTTTCTCAAACTTTAACATGGTAGCAGAGCGTTAAAAGAGGCAAGAAAAATTAAGAATATCAAGGGCTGAATTAGTACGAAAAAGTAGTAAGTGACGTTTTCAATCAAAAGAGAGATGGCCGATAGTATGAAAACATACATTTTCCCGCCAAGATTTGCTTGCATGTCAATGTCATTGATTTGAATTTGATGCAATAGATTTGATGGAAACTTATGGAAAGACACATCCGTCGGAGAATAAACACTATTTTTACGAAAAGCCACACTACACACCATGGCTAGGAAAAAACATCGAAAAAACCGAGGAAATAATAGTTTCCAGTTTCCACTTGTCAACAAACCATTATCAACGGCTGTCACCCATTGTTCTCATACTCTTCTGACATCTGTCGCTAGAGAGAAAGGCTGGGGTCGTATTTTCGAATATTCTCGCATACGAAATTTGATACGAGTTCGACTGCTCCCCATTTAATTTACATTGCTGTCAGTCAAATTTCGTGTACGAAATATACTCGAATTAATTCGAAAATAAAAAATAAAAAAGTTGAAAAGGTCAATTGAACTTAGAAGGTTGTGCAGTCAACCTTGCCGGATTACCTGTAGAAGGTGTTTGGATGGTACAGACGACAGCCAGGGAACGTCAATAGTTATTGTCAGAGATACTTCTCATGATGTCAATCAGTTACTATTCATTTTTAATATAAATAGTTCTCCGATTAACCGTATTCTAGATATAGGCTACATCAGAAGTGGTCAAAAATCCCTAAGCCCCACGTAAGGTACAGTCATGAGCACAAAAAGTGGGACACCCGACTGACAGGTCTTGTCATTTTTCGCTATTTTGCGTAAATCAGTCTTTTCTCTACAATCGATTTTTTATCAAATATAACAATCCCTGTCATTGCCGTAGGTATAGCTAGTGAGCTCGTTTTACAATAGGAAAAAACGGGTGTCCCACTTTATGTGCTCACGACTGTACATTTACTGGCGTTTATTTGAAGTTTCTGTGCCAAGATGTCAAAAACTAAGAAACGAAGTAGGAAAAGCAGTAGTAGTAAGTCCAGTTCAACAATCGAGTCATCAGGAACTGATAATGAGTATGTTAGAAATCGCTATAGTCGCTCAAATGCAAAAAATAAAAAGCCCCGTAAATCCAATGAAAAAAGTTATACACCTCCTAACATGCACAAAACCTAACATGACTTCGGTGAGTACCAGCCAATTGTCATTACCTATATCTAATGTCAGTTTTAGAAACGTGGAGTTTGTTAATTTTCTTCCTGAATTTGATCCATTATGTGGCTAGGTAGATGAATGACTTGAAATTATAGATCATAATGCATAACATTATGCTTAGAATAATTTTACAATTTATCAAGCGCTGTCAAAGTTACGAGGTACTGCATTCACCTGGTGTACCAGTTTTATAAAGAATGAACCAAGTTGGTCGAATTTTTAATGGTGTAAATGGAAAAAATTATTAAACGAAACTTTTCAAATCTGTCGAAATACATATGATAAAAAACTACGCATTAAATTAATATGAGTACCTATTGAAAAAAAAAGTAATGTTGTAAAAAATAGACCAATTTTAAGGAATTTAATAAACGAACTTCTAAAAGCTAATATTATTCGAAAAAGTAGCTCTGCATATGCTAGTCCCTCATTTATAATTGATTAAAAGGATGGAACGGAACGTTTGGTTATTGACTTTCGTCAAGTTGAGAAAATCACAAAGAAGAAACCGTAAATGTTGCCAATCATAGAGGAAATAATAGATAATCTTCCAAATTGAAAATATTTTACTTTGTTAAATTTAGCTGCAGGCTATCATCATATACCTATGGAGGAAAAATCTGTTCAATATACAGTATTTGCTACATCTGACGGCCATTTTCAGTATCTTCGTTGTCCATTTGGATTGTGTAATGCTCCAGCAGTTTTTCAGGAAATGATGAGTGAAATACTTTTGCCAGTTAGGAAATATAATATCATTCCATATTTGGATGACATTTTGATACCATCTGAAACCATTGATGAAGGGTTGATACTGCTGGAGTTTTAGAACTGCTTCACACACATGGCCTTCAAAATCCAAATTTTTAATGACCAGTATTACTTACTTGGGTTATGAACTTTCTTTTAATCAAAAACAACAAAACGATGGCGTTATCGCAAGAGCGGTTATTCCTGAAATACCGGCCCAAATGTGTGAAAACCTAATGATAAATTGGACTGATCGAATTCACTAATGTGAAGAAAGTCGTGGAGGTCATTTCACCGATATTATTTTTAAAACATAAATGTAATTAGTTGGTCTTTCAAATGAAATGAAAACATTTTGGCATCGCAGCAATGTCTGTATTTTATTTTATTTCAAAATGATAAAGCACTAATTGGATCTTATAAATAGTTGTCCGAATAGCCGTTTTCTAAATATAGACTACAGAGGATTACTGGAAGGTAAAGCTAATCGGACCACATGGAAGTACAGAATGAACATTCTTCCAAGAGGTATTCCAAATGCAGTTGATATTTTTGCAGTTAAAATTGCTGCGCATGAGGCAAGCTTGGTGAGTTTCAATACTGCAGATTGTAATGCGCTTTTTGCTCTTACGATAAATATGACACAAGATACCTTACAAAAAGTTATGAAGTTTTCTACAGCAAGAGAAGTGTGGATTGAATTGAATATGCTTGATGGCAATGTCGAGGACAAAACCTATGATGTTTGCTTGGAATTCTTTAACTACAAGACCATAGTTGAAGATGATATGGTAACGCACACGTCTAAAGCCGGCGCCACACGATGTGTCGAATGCGCTCCAACGTTAGACACATAGCGACTTGTGGCATCGTGTAGCCGTGCGGTCATCGGACACATTTTAGAGTGCAAAACACTGTACCCGACGTTGGATCCAACGTTGGGACCAATGATTGGACACATCGTGTGGCGCCTTCGTGTGGCGCCGGCTTAAGCTCAAGGACCTGTGGAATGAGCTGCAAAAGGGGTTATCAAAAGACAAAATTATTAAAAATAAAACATGTAATTGTGAGCTAGCTGAGTTGCTGTTAGTGTGTAAGATTTTAAAAACTCTAAGTGCGCGTTCACATTGACACCGCTCGAGCGGTGAGCGCTGCGCGATGCCGCTGTAGCGATGCCCAAAAATAATTTTAACATTAGATTTCAAATGAATATGTTCACACTGGAGCGGCGCGTCCCGCGGTATTAACATATTCATTTGAAATCTAATGTTAAAATTATTTTTGGGCATCGCTACAGCGGCATCGCGCAGCGCTCACCGCTCGAGCGGTGTCAATGTGAACGCGCACTAAGACTACTTCTTCTTCAAGTCAAGTCAGATGTCAATGTCGAAATCTTACAGGACTATGGACAATTTACCAAATCAGCTTTGTTCTCATGAGCAGCATTGAGGTAGAATAATAATAAGGAGACGCTGTCATCATTTGAATCGTGCAATAGAAAACGGCATCGGTAGGCGGGACTAAGTGTCGGAACAATATGGCTACTTAAACAGAGCCGAACTAAATGGACTCTTTATAATTTTTATCTAAAAACGTAAAAAAATCGAGATTACACTAAGAAAGAGAAAGTTGCTACAGAAACTTCAACATACTGAAACAGGAGATCCTTCCAAGTCCCAAAATAGGAATTCTTGGCTTCAAAGTTTTCAAAAATTTATCGCATCTAAAAAATCTTCGAATGGAATATGCGGCCCTGATGCAATCCTGACGCGTTGCTATGACAAAGGTGACAGAATCTCAGACAGAAGTGTTGTAACAATATGGCGGAAGTGGATACGCTTTTTTCTCCTCATGTCGCCTCCTTATTATTCTACCTCAATGATGAGAAGACATTATCAGACAAGAATAATTCCAATTCCAATTAATTTCTCTATTTCCAATATTTACAAATTACTTAAGCTACCTTAACCTAATTACCTTATAAATTTCAACATAAATAGACAATTAACTACATACTAATAAATATAAATAATATTTACAATACATAGAGCTATTTACATTGGCCTCCAACCAGGTACAAATTAGGGGTAGTAGCGACAGCCAAGCTGAATTGAAACTTTACTGAGGCATTAATGCCCCTTATAGCTCAATTCTAGTTTCGACCCTTGTTCGTGTTCCTGTACTTTTATTTTTTAGTCAGTCATTCCGTATTTGCCCTGTCATTGATAAAGGGAAACATCATCAAAAACCCTTTTTCACGTTTCTCTGGTGTGTGTGTAAACGTCGTAGCGCTAAGGCGCTTGTATCAGGACAGCAGAGAGTAATCCACGGTTCCTTGGCTCCATTCGAGCCGCGTCCTATTCTCGCTACATGACCACTTGCGGGCACCCGGTGAAAATCCGGTGCACTAGTGGTCGGCTGATAAGGTGATAGTGTGAGCTTTGGTGATAGTTTTGGCGCTGCCTTCCGTTAAATTTAGCGTGAAGCGCTAAACTACTGCGGTCTCTGCATTCCTGATCTAGGCAGGTCGTAGTAAATTGGTAGTCGGTGGTGTATGGGCCGATGTGTTGCGGGATTTTCAGGGTTGAATTTGAGGGAGGCAAAATCTTTGGTTATGTCAGGTCCTTGCGCTGTCTCCCGGGAAAATTTCAACGAGACTTCGTTGAAATATTCCAGGATGGTGTCTAATTCCGCCAGTCTGTGTACTTCCACTGTCCTTGTATCCCAGGGCAGTGAAAGGGCGGTCTTGAGCACCCTGTTTTGGTAGCGTTGAAGTTTAAGTTTTTGGGTGTTGCAGATGTAATTCCAGGGACAGACAAGAATAATGAAAGTCATCAGGAGGCGTTACTTGCAGAAAAGAGAAGCAGCTCGACCAATAAGAGAAAACTAGTTTGCAATTATTCTAAAAGAGAAGGTCATAAGGTCAAACAATGTATTAAATGGATAGAAGATGGTAGACCTCCAAAATCAAAAAGCTCAAATTCAAGAAATAACAGAACACAGGAAATATTCTGGTACAAACACAAGTTCAAGACCGAGAAGAAGTTTTGAAGTTATCAGACGTATGGTACGTTCCTCTGATTAAAAATAATATATTTTCGGTTTTACATGCACAAGATTTACAGCTTACATCAAAGTTTACTTCAAGCACTATAAAAAATAAAATGCAGTTTTATAGTTGGTGTAAAACCATACTGCCAGGTGGAATAAATAAATTTGGAGGACTGTATAAACTAGCATTGCAGATCAGAAAGCCAAAGGAAACAGCTCAAATCAACATAGGTTCAAATGATAACTTATTGCAACTATACCATGAACGCTTTGGTCATCAAAACAAACGACACATCAGAAATATATTGAGTCGTGAGTTTGACCTCAAAATGACCTTAGACAGCGATATATGTGAGGGTTGTATTTATGGTAAAATGCACAGGAAGAAGTTTGGAATGAGGGAAAAAGCAAAGTTAGGTACCAGGAGAACTCTTACACGCAGATGTTTGTGGGCCTTTTGAAAAATCCAAAAGTTGCTTCGCACTCGTCAAGGATGATTTTAGTCGTTATCGTTATGTTTACTTTCTGAAAGAAAAATCTGAAATTGCGGAAAAACTGTCAATTAGTTAACTGAAGTAAAAACAGTAGGACATACAGTAGAAGAGCTACTTTCAGATAATGGTGGAGAATTTGACAATGGTCAAGTAAGAAAAATTCTACAAGAAAAAGGAATTAAACAGAGACTCGTAATGCCTTATACATCAGAGCAAAACGGGTGTGCAGAGCGAGATAATCGTACTATCGTTGAAACTGCTAGATCCATCATGCATACTAATGAAGATCTTTCACAACTTTTTTGGGCTGAAATTATAAATATATCGGCGTACATTTTGAATAGGACTGGTAATTCTAGTTCGAAGGAAATTCTCCATTTGAACTGTAGTATGAGAAAAGCCTTCTCTAAAACACATGAGAATTATTGAAGCATCCTGTTATGCCCATGTACCAAAGTCAGGAAGAGAGAAAATTGATAAAAAGGCAGTGAAAGGGATACTTATAGGATATGACCAAGATGATGGATATCGGATTTGGTTTGAAGAATCTGAAAAACTAGTCAGATCGAGAGATGTGATATTCGACGAAAAACATAACTTCAACGATGCCATTGTTGGAATACCCTGAAGGAACAGAAATTCTTATTTTAGTTTTATATGTGGACTGTGGAGGATGGTCTACTAGCCTCAAGCAATGAAAAAATGAAAAAAAAATTTCTACGACAACTACAGATAGAGTTTAAAGTCACGATAAAGCCTGTATCACATTTTTTGAGTATGGAAATCATGAAATCAAAGACTGGAACAGTTATCATGAATCAAAATGCATATGCCAAGAAATTGTTGAAAAAATTTTGTATGAACAATTGCAGACCCGTCAAAACTCCAATTGTTAAGGATAATTCTCCTTCAGAAGAAGCCGAAATAATATCAAGATTTTCATATAGATAGGCTGTTGGAGCATTACTTTACTTGATGTCAGGATCAAGTACAGACATTTCATACGCAGTCAGTGTGGCATTAAGAAGTTTGAAAAATCCAACTCACAAGGACTTTGTCCAAGTAAAGAGAATTTTCCGTTTCATTGAAGGAACACTCAATTATGGTATCACTTACAGACCAAGAACCAGAAGAGGTTACCTACAAGGTTTTAGAGATACTGATTATGGAGGGGATATAAAAACACGACGCTCCACAATAGGAGTGGTATGTGTTTATGCTGGAGGTGCTATATCCTGATTTGCGAGACAACCTGAGAGACAACCTTCAGTTGTCATGCAGCTAGAGAAGCTTCAAAAGAAATTGTATGGTTAAAAAGATTAAATGAAAAAATAATAAAACTGAAAGAAATTCCAGAGTTATTATAGTTGACAACGAAGCAGCTATTCGTTTGGCACAAAATCCTGAGAACCACAAGAGACCAAGCATATTCAGATTCTACATTTCTATGTAAGAGAGCTTGTCTTAGAAGAAACTTTGAGTGTACACAAAACGTCTACAAAAACTCAAGTTGCTGATATAATGACAAAAGCCTTGTTCAAGCCAAGACATGACATTTTATGTGACAATATGGGCCTAACCAAGATTTCTAATGAGGGAAGGTGTTGAAGAAGAACATTCTACATCTTCATAGAAGTCTTAAGACCAGTCATTTTATTTTTTTATATTTTGAAAAGGTGTATGACAGAGTGTCAATTAATTAATCACTTTTGTATTAGTGTGTCAAATATATTTCGTATTTTCGGGGATAATACCACGAGAGCTTCAAAATTACCGATAATTTTTCACGATTGCGTGTTTTCTATAATTTCACGAGTCCGCAGGACGAGTGAAATTTGCAAAGAAAACACGCATGAGTGAAAAATTATCTGGTCCATTTTAAAGCTCGAGTGGTATTTAGAGGATTATTTCACGAATAAAAATGCAAAAACTAAGGAAAAAATATGGTTGCTAACAGGATCCATTTGTTTGTATTGGCACAAATAAATGGCTGGTAACAGCAACTCTTTGTTTGTATCAAAAATTAGTATAACTCATGTATACAATAACATGGGAGAATTGTCGCTGTAATTCTCTCTAGTTAAACAAATGGAAAAGAGAATTCTCGCTGTAATTCTGAAAATCGTCACCTGTCTTATAGGATTTCTAACACATGAGTGGAATAATCCTCTTAATTTAATCATGGTTTCTCAAACTTTAACAGAAAGATCTACGAATTCAAAAATATTAATTAAAACAATCCTACCTTATACAAAGCTCTGAAATTATTATATCGAAATCAGAGTAACAGGTAACAGTGCTTGAAACAGGATGAGTTTCCTACTCCCGCTCATAAGCTCAACCCTCTCGGATTTAAAGAAAATAAATTTCAAAGTTGAAAGTTATAAAAAATAACAATTCAGCAAAGTTTAACTTCAAATCGTTTTAAATCGGTGAGATTGAACTTCTAAGGGATTCAATCAAAATGTTTAAAAAGTTTGATAAAATCACAACTTCACTTACCACAATGAAGACCATCAATCCAAACTCGCTCCCCACCAAAGAAATAAAAACTAACAAAGTCGAAATCAACACCCAATAAAAGTTACACGGAAAGAAAAATCGCTTGTGCGCTTTACGACAATGAGAAAAAAGTTGCACCCGATAAGTTCTGGTTGTAACACGTTCGAGCTTGGCCTATTCCGAGCATCGCTTCAAATCTACAAGTTCAAAACGGGAGTTTCGAGGCGAAGTTTGACGTCGCGACGCACGCACGCAAGCGTCCGAACAGAGCAGCAGATTCTGCTCCATTGTGATGGCCATACTGAATTGATATAATAAACGTTTATGGATACAGTTTACTATAAAAAGTTGCGAGAATAATGGAGGGCAAAAACAACGAAATGTGCGAAGTTACGATAAATTGGCCCATCAACTAAGAAGCGTCAATGATTATCTGATTTTTTTACTCCATAATCTAGTGTTTTTTGCTGCTTCCAAGTTTTTAGCACGACGCACAGACTTTCAACTAAACAAGTAATTTATGATAAGCCTCTAAAAAACCGACCCTCGAAAGCTATAAATCACGAAATGCTCTTTCTAAAAACGCCACTTGTTGGATACTCACATATACGATCGTTCCTATGAAATTGAAATAAATTATTTCTCCGGCAGTCTCCGTCTAACGCAAAAAGCATTAGAAAAGGAAATTTTGTGAATAATTTTCCAATTTCGGCTAATAGAAACTGGCATCGTTTTAAAAGGAGGTTTTGAATTAATTGATAGGGCTGCGCTTGTAAAATTTACGACTCGAACATATTTCATAAAATTTCCCTATACAAAATATAAATTAAATTCCCAACAAATTGATTTTCCGACAAAAATAAATAATTTTTATATTTTTAAATGCCATGTGCAATATGTAGAGTTCGAATGTTTAAACTCGTTTTATTTTGTCCGGCAAAAAATTAATTTTTTATTAATCAATCTTTTTCATCCACTAGCGTATTTTAATTTGGTTAAAATTTTACATGGAGAAGGGTACTGTAATATTTCATTTGGCTTTGCCTTGGGGGACTATAAATTTTGCCACAAATAAAAGTAAAATCTGCCTTTTGAAAATCCTCACTTATCTCAAGCTGCAATACAGCAATATTTAACACCTTTAGCTGTTCAAACAGCGGCATCAAATTTAATATCAATTTGCATGATTTGAGTTTTTTTTTTTAGCAGTTTGTATTATAACTTAAACACACACTAAAGTATATTTGGTTATGCTTTATCTCTTTTTGAGCTTGCCTGCTCAAGGATTTTCCCTTGTTAAAATTTACTTAGTGCTTTTGATTGGTCCAGCGAAATTAAACTGATGCCCGAGGCGTTGAAAAAAAATCTTCAAAAATTTTATCTGTTGACTGTTTACTTTTCGACTTTCGACTCTAGACTATTTCGGACTGATGACTGCCTTCTGTTCTCTCTACCTGATTGGTTTAATAGTTTTTGGTCCCAACATGAACACGCGTTATTTCGATACGTCGACCTACAATCCTCTAACGCTATTTCTAAGAAATAGAATGTAAAAGAAATCACCTGATCTCTGGTAACAAAGGAAAAGTTACGTAAGACGATTTCGCCACGTTTTGGTTGGTAGGTAAATTGGTTAACCGCTAGGTAGGCTCTTCGTCATAATAGTGACGTCGCATAACACTTTCAGCCGAAATCGGCCGGTTTGTCAAATGTCACGTGTATGACGTGATGGTGATGGTATGCCTGAGAAAATAAAAATAAACAAAATACTGAATACTTTTTATTGTTGGAAATTAAAATTGGGAATAGTGGAAATTATTGTATTTATTTGTTGTGTACTATTTCAAATATAAACAAAAAAGTAAGGTTAAATAACTCCAAATTAGAGAGAGATAGCAAGCTACCAATTCAAATAACCGTGCTCCAAGCTCGGTACCCAATTTGACATACCAAAATGGATACCAAAGTTATCGTGACGTCATTGTTTTTCGTGTCGAAATTGGTTGGTACATTTTTGACCAACCAAAGTGGGTTACCAAAACGTGGCGAAATCGTCTATAGACTAAGCGATGATTTACAAAGGATAAACACATCGTTTTTCGGCAACCGCGAGGGATGGGATCATTCCACTCTACGCTCTGCAGTAGGACGTCAAGTATTATTGTTTTGCGGGTTAAAATTACTTTGATTATGTTATAATATTATTAAAATTCTGTTATTAGTTAAATGTCGTTTTAGTTGCAGCGGAGGAATTGTGAATTTTACGTTTTCGAATAGTTATCGTATTATAGTTGTTGTAGACTTTAAAGTGTCCTAGTGTTGTTATTGTAGTAGAGTTGCTGTCTCGCCACTGTCTAACATGGCAGGTAGTTGGAGAGTGTTTGATAGTTGTCAGAAAAATAGGGAGAATCTGTCACCTTTGACGAGGCGCTTCACTGGAAGATCGCTTCAGGTGCATTTTGCTGTTGACTGGGTTTTTGCATTCAGAAGAATTGTCGAATATAGCAAGATACGTCCACTGGACGTTTTTAAAGAAGGTGTAAGGTGAAGGAGGAAGAGGGCTTGACAGGTGAAAAGCGACGGCCTTCACAAGTTAGGGTGTACCACTGTACTCCTGCTGCAGCTAAATGAACTTTCATTGACTGCGTACTTTAGAGTTTGATACGTCGGCATATCATTGGGTTAGCGTTAGTTCGTAGATTAGATTTTAGATATAGATAGTTTTTTTTTGCCCCAATATTCTATTTGCATTTGATATATCAGTTGAATCGAAAAAATATCCGATTTGAAGCATTTTATTTCAGGAACCCCATCTTTTTGTACTTAGCGAAAGAGTCATCTTGTTCATTTGGCGCCCAACGTGGGGAAATAAAATATTTTCAGTTCGGATAAGGTTTTTTTTGGGTTGATATAGTGATATATTCGATTACATTTAATATTGGCTATTTGTTGTTCATTTAGTTGAATATTTTGTGGTCAGTTGTCAGAAAAATGCCTCCAAGAAAAGCTTAAAATAAAAAACGAAATTCCGTTTTGGACGGTTTTGCTGTTTTTTCTTAAAACTCCGATCAGGAACGGGACAAGGGGCCACAGCAGCAGCGTCAGGTAATATTGAACCTTTGGAAAAACTCGTGCTGAATTTAGGTAAGAATTTGACAGCCACATTGTCAAGTTGTTTTGAGGACATAAATCAGACTCTTAATAACCTAATCGAAAATTTTGCTAGGTTGCAGAGCGATGTTTTAGTTAAGCAGTGCCAGAACAACTATAGGGCTGAATGTACAAGCCAGCAGGACGAAGTTAGGTATTCTTTTTCTGTTAGGGTTGAGGGTGATAGAATTTGGGAAGATTTAGCGAAAAGCGGTTGAACTTCCCGAGTAATTGTCTGCTCGGTTCAGCTTTGGACTGGGTCGAAATTAAAAAGCTTTAAGACTTTGAGGTCTTCCGAAACTTTGTTGAAAATAAAATTTGGTAGTTACGAACAGGGTTCTCGAGCTGATTATTTTTTAAAGAAACCAATTATTTATCACAGTCAATGACAGAGGCAGAGACCATTAAGTTAGTCATAAATCATTTTCCGGCTAAAATACAGCGTGGTATCTTGAGTTCAGGATTTATAACAGCTGATGATATAGACGACTACCTCCGAAGAATAGATTTGACCTATGAATCGAGAAACTCGGGTCTCAGACAGAATAGAGGTTATACTTCAAGGGGACAGGACCGACGTCAGGCGGAAAACGTTCGCGATAATAACCGCGACGCCATGCGAACTATTTTTAATCGAGACATGACACAGGATCTGTTATCAGAGGAGAGGCTTCTACTGCTTTCAGTGGAAGTTGAGGGAATACAAATTAAGGCATTAATGGATTCAGGCTTGCAAGTAACGAACATATCGGAGGATTTATTCAACCGTATATTGAAAAATAATCTGAGTGTACCAAAAATTGCCGCAAAATGTGCGACTTTAATTGGAGGTCCGTGAACAATAATTTCTGAATCTTAGATTTGAAGACACTCAAATGGACTCTTCGTGTTTGGTGGTACCAGGCTTATCGCGAGATTTTATTCTTGGCTCTGATTGGATGACTGAGTTTGGTATAATTGTTGACTTCCGAAAAAATTTAATTCTTGGAAATTTTAATGCCAAGGAAGTTGGACTAACATTTGTGGGACAGGATGGTGGTGGAATGAGCATGGTTGTGAGTGAAGTGTCGGGCGAGTGTTTTGATAGGCGAACAGGGAGGCACATTTATTCGGATTTGGAAATCAGGAAAGCTGTATCCAATTCAGAGGTTTTTGGCGAAGAAGAGAAAGAAAATTTATGTGAGCTTTTGGTGAAATATAAAAGCATATTTTCCAACCAACCAGGAAGAATAAATACTTAAGAACATGAAATTTTTACTAAACAATTACGAGCCCTTCTATGTAAAACCTTACCCTATCCCTCATGCTTTCAGAGACGAGGTAAGAAGGCAAATTAGGGAAATGATTGATTGTGGTGTGGTTGAAGTTAAGCGCACGGAGTACGTGAGTCCTTTAACTGTAGTGAAAAAGAAAGATGATACGATTAGGGTCTGCTTGGATTCCACAGTTGATAGGCCTGCCTCTGCCAGGCAATTTAAAATTACCAAAAAAATATTTCCCTCCTACCGCCACACAAGGGAACTGGAAGAAAAATTGACACTTTTTTTTAGTCCTTCAAAGTCGCAAACACATTCCCTTGCTCAAAGTACGGTTGTACAATTACACTGCACAAGCAGTTCAAATGCTACCACAGCATGTTCAAACGAGGATGCCATTAAGACCTCTCAATATGACCACCAAAATGTCAATGAAATTGATCAGGCTGCGGATGTATATGTTACTCTACAAAGCAGAAGTTCGATTCGCAGAGACATATCAAACAACTTGAGGATTTGGTTAATCATTTATTGAATAACAGTGGAACGCAAGGACTTGTGTATACCAGAATATAACCCAAATGTGACGATACTAAATTGTGCAAAGTGGTTAGATAAAGTTGACCAGCTAGCGCAAATTAAGGGATGCGATGACAACTTAAAATTTTTTCATAGACGGCATGGCTAAAATGTGGTACGATGGGCTTGACAACTATCGACATACATGTAGCGAGTGGAAACGTTTATTGATCCAGGCATTCCCAGATCATCAGGATTTTCCCACAGCCATCAGAAGTCTTATTTAACGTAAACAGATGCCTGAGGAGTCTTAGACCGAGTACTATTTTAGCAAGATACAGCTGCTCCTACATTGTGATATTTCTGGTAAAAATGCAGTGGACATAGATGGTATTCCCGATTCGACAGTTCAATCAGGGGCAAAAGTAGGTCGATCTGTCACTCCAGAAGACCTATTTAAGGAATATCTGTCAGTATTGTCATCGGTGCCTGTTTCTAATAAAGACCGAGTCGAGTCCCATAGAACACAAGAAAGATCATATGATAAAAAACGAAACAATAATCAATAGTCTAAGCATACAAGATGCTTTAATTGCAAAAAATACGGATATATTATGTTCAAAGGTTGCCAAAAACCACGGAACTAGTGTGCTTTTTGCAAGCAGCTAGGACACTCCGCCACAGTTTTCCGTATAAACAAATCCGTTCCATCTCACAAGACATTGGTTTGCGAGACCCACTCACTCATGTGAGATAAATAAGGATGTTTTCAGGGGATATTTCGACTCTGGGTGTGAACTAGTCCTTATTCGCGAAACAGATGCCAAGAAAGCAAGCATGACATTGGTGGACAGCAATGTTTATCCTAATGGACATGGGGGCGCAAATTGCAAGGTCATTGATAGGGCCAAAACAATTCTAAAAGTAAATTTGTTCGAGGCTTAAGTCGATATTTTCATAGTAGCAGACAACATGCAAACTATGCCAGTTCTAATTGGTCGATCAGTACTAAATGAGAACAAGACCCGACAGACTCTTATTCATGAAGGAAATCTTAGTTGAAGAAGTGTTTCCCAATGACATGGTAGAGCAACCAAATAATGATAAACTTCCATCGAGAAAATCCGTTTTGAGAGCAGAGGCTTTCACCAACATACCTGCAGGTCACATTGGCCCGGTAAGCTGCATATCTAGAGATGACCTCGAATATGAAGTTTTGATAGAAATGCGTAGATGCTTGCAGCCTGATAAAGAATATATTCTTCCTAGGTGTGTTATTTCTTCGTCAGCCTACAAAATTCCAGTACTGAACTTGTCCAGAGGGACAATTAGTTTTAAGAAGGGTCGAATGGTAGCAACAGGCAGTTTATGTGTCTTTGAAGCAGAAAATCTGAGTACTTGTCACAAAATTCATATTGCAAACCAGTCAAAATATTCTTTAGATTATATAAAATATCGCGTTCCAGAAAATAGGTCTCAAACAGTTCTCAAAAATGTATTATTACTTTCTAATAACTATCGAGATGTTTTTGCGGAAAATATGGATGTTAAGTGAAATAAAGCACACAGAAATGAAAATTCGTTTAGCGGACGATAAACCGGTAACTTATAGACTTTATAGATTCTGCATTTGAAAGGGAAAATGTTCGAAAATTAGTTAACGAATTGACGTCAGCTGGTATAGTTCAGGAATCAAATTCGCCGTATTCGAGTTTAGTCAAAAAGTAAAATGGCGAAACTCGACTATCGCGCCCTGAACTCGAAAACTTTAAAAGATTGCTATCCGCACCCACGAGTCGACGATCATTTGGAAGTTTTAAAAGGCTGTAATTTCTTTACTACGTTGGATATGGCAATCGGCTATCATCAGATACCAATGGAAAGAGAATCTAGAGAGAAAACCGCTTTTGTGACTCCAGATGGCCAATACGAGTACCTTAGGATGCCATTTGGGTTGGTCAATGCACCTGCTGTTTTCCAAAGAACAATCAACCATGTAATGGGCTCTATGTGGTTCTCATACACGGACGATATTTAGGTGCCTTTTTCTACTGTGACATCTGGATTAATAGCTCTGGGAGAGGTTTTTCAAGCATTCCGAAATGCGGGTATTACTTAGCGTTTATCCAAATGTAATTTCTTCCAAAACCCTAAATTTCCAAGGTTCTCGTCCCACCAGGTAAATTTCCTTGCTATAAGTGGGCAGTTCTCATTAAAGACTAAGATGATTGCATCTTTTAATTTATTGATTCATAACAATCTTCAAATCTTCAGCGTCTCTTTTTGTCTTCCTACTGTTCGGAAGGCCATGTCAGCTTTGTATGCGTCCGAGTCCGTATTTCGAGGGTTCCGATAAGTTAATGAGATTAGATTAGTTGTTTCGATTTAAATTTTTCCAGTTATTATTTGAATAAAATTATAAGGTTATTTTATTTATTCATTCAACGGGTATAACCCAATTTTAAAAATATTAAATCATAAAATATCAAAAAACAAAAACTAATAAGACTGAGACATAATTTTCCTATTCTATTTACTTGAATCGATAATTTCTTAGTTTTTCTTTTCAAACAAAAATTTTTCCAGCTTTGGAACGTCTCCAATACTGCTCTCTAAGGTTTGTCGCTTTGATTCGGGTTGAGTTTCCTGTCTTCCAGAAACATTTTGCTGCGCTAACAATTTTTGTCATTTTTGAGCCTGCGTTTTTAAAACTTTCATCCGTTTTCAACTCGCGAGCATCCAATAAATCAATGAATGATAATTCGGTTTATCTTCATTGTCTTGCAGGGCAAAACTACTCGTATTGGGTAATCAATACAAACTCATCGTCTGCGTTATTAGCAGTGTGTTTGGAGCTTCGGTTAAACACTTGTTGTTTTATACTTATTTGGATAGATAAATTAGGGTACATATCTAAAAAAAATAGATCCGGTAGCTTTTATGATGAGTTTATTTTTGAAAACGCTTTGAGGTTGAACAGGTTTTGTATTAATCTAAAAAAAGCCATCGAGTGTAATATCCCAACAGTACATTGTGCAACGTTCAGAATTCAAATAAAGGTTCAAGTAACAAATGAAAAGAAATTACTGAAACAAGAAAATACTGAAACAAGAAAATACCAATGAACCAATCAAGGCAACGCTTAGTATCAGACAATACTGGTGGCTGCCAGCTTTTATACAGTGGAGAAGGGTCGTGTTGAAAAAAAAAAAAACATTAATTGCCTGAGCGCCACATGATTAATTTAATTTACACCAGTGTCCTGAGAATAAGGAGATGTAGTAGCAGTTTAGGTTGACAATAACCACTAATTACCTCACTTGCGGGTGCCTCTTGATATAATGGCTGAAATTTCCAAAAATGAATAATAAAAAAAAACAAAACAATGAATCCAATTTGTGGGTAACATAGGTACTCTAATGTTTATGTTTACTCTACTTTGTATTAAGGTTTGTACTGTATTTTGGCATAAATAAATAAATTGAAAAAATTGAAATTGAAATTTTAAATTGATGGGAGTATAGTTAGGGAGACGACCGCATTTTTCCTACCCCGATCGAGTTATGTGTCGACACTATTATCAATATATAGTATTATGTGCATCTATTAACCGATATTCCTGCCTGAGAGCAAATGCTGCCGGAAATATCTTTTAACAAATTATTAACAAATTGAAAAAAACGTAGCACTACCCCCATCGAGTTATGCCCTAAGTAGGGTATCAGATTGAAGGTCTCGATGTCGCCTATCTAAAAAGTCGATCCTGCCTCGCGAGAACTTGCCGGAAAAGAGTGGCAGGGCAGCTTATTGGGGCAAGGGCCCGCGGTCTCAGCTTTGACGCCTATCAAGTTTTGCGCTGAATGATGTGTCAAATTAAAGGTGTCAATAAGTTGATTTAAGGTTTCTTCGCACAGAAATTCCAAATCAGAAGGAGTGAATTTCATTGTTTGAAACTAGTTTCCTGACTGTTTCCAACCAATGAAATTCGCTCTGACTGGTTTGTGATTTCTGTGCGTGGATTTCATTTATTTTGCTTTTTTCCTGAATATATTTTTCCATATTATGATTTGTTGGACACATTCGCCATTCCGTCTAGAATTTCTACAAGCAGAACCTCAATAAGGCACCCAACCAAAATGTAAAAGAAGATGGCGCCTATTATAGTATTGAAATTTCACCACGTTACAATTGATAACTGTATTGAAAAAGTTTAGGACAGCATTCGAAAACACATTACTTGAAAAAATGGTAACCTCTACCTCTACGTCAGCTCAGGCAACGGTATTCGCTCTCCTGTTTACGACTCCGTATCAGTAGGAGTCAATACATGAAGATAAGTCTCTTATAGCGTGTGGTTTCATCTGTTCGAACTCCTATAAAACACATCCATAAGTTTATTTGTGTCTTATCGTTGGAGTCTCCTGTAAACTTGTTGGTATGCTTTCGCTTATATTGCAGTAACGAGACCTAGCAAGCTCGAAACCGGTATGCAATAGTGAAGGGGCAATGAAAAACAATGTTGAAAGCCACACTGGACTCTGAAACGCCATATTTCGTCTTTAAAAAGCACTACGCAATCAGCACGTGTAACATTTGAAATGTCACAAAAATATAAGTATTTATTGTTCCTAATTATTTTTATATATTTTGGACTCATGTAAAAATACTATCTCGTATATCTAGCGACATCTATGATTCTTCTGACTAGTTTTCCTAACCTAATATCGAGAATTCTATTGTTTCCGAGCCACCTGTAGCGCTGTCATTTTTATGATTTTGACAAGCTTGATAGACAAGGAAAAGAAAAGACAGAACCAATTTGGGTACTTACGACTTGCCCTTTTCTCTTTTGTTTTGGGACCGAACAGGTCGTCAAGATTTTTAGAAGTGATTAAAAATCCTAAAACTTTACCTTTGGCCATCGAGTCAATATTCTTATCGAATAACTAGCCAGAAGACTGCTCGCTTGTATCTACTAGAAAGTTTCCTGGAAAATCAACCGATTGTTAATTTTTGTGAAGATTTTTGAAAGTGAGGTTACTATCGGCGGTTCAGGTATGTAAATTTATTTTTCTCCCTGATGAATGAGTCCCTATATCCCCTCAATTCATTCAGGCACCTTTGGCAGGACGAAAAATCCGTGACTGCACTTCTTCAAGTGAAAATTGACAAATTTGAGACAATGCTTTCCTGAAACTCAGAGTAAATCTGGGCTCCCTTTTCGAGGAAAGTTTGTGTCCTGTAAAGTTGATCCCCAACCATTATTTGGTGGTCTCCAGCCAGTTTGGCACCTCCAAAGCTCAAATTTGTGAAAGCTTCCGAGGCTTTACAAGGATTCCGTCCAGGCTTGTATAATTACTTACCTATGGGTGTCTTAAACATGCCATCTTTACTACCGTAACTTATTTTTACCTTTTCTTTATCGCCCCCTATCGTTTAGCTTTATCAGCTAATTAATATCTATGTCAATTCAATTACCGCCTCAAATTGTAAATTGTTTACCGTATAGTAGTGTTTAGCTAGAATAGCTAACTACTGTTTAAATATAATTATTAATTTATTTAATTAATTATTATCAGGGTCAGATATTAGCTTTTATTATCGTTTTCTTTATCATTATACTGATCGATATAATATATTGTGGATTCATTAACCTAGGAGGTTTATTTAACTATTAATTTCAAATCAATAATGTGGTAGTTTTACAAGGTAACCTAATGTAAAATCTTTAGGTAGTTTTAGTTTTATGTTTATCTATTTTGAACTTTAAAGGTAAGAAGGTTGAGCTCTTCCGGAAACCCTGACCTCTTGATTTCACCTAGCAGGTTTTTGATATTTAAAACTGACTAGAGATTATTTATTATCTTTCCGCATTTTATTTATTGATTTGATTGACTTTCAGTCAAAAATTAAATGTTATTTTTATTTTGATTCCAACACTCATAGACTTTGAGATAGGGACTGTTTAGTAGAGTCTTTTTTTTTGTCTGTCATTTTGAAGGCTGAATGTGGCTAGTTAGCTGATGAGAATATGAGTGATTTTAATACCTCCACCCGTTTGAAAATTTGGAGAAGAAAAAAATTGATTTACATGAAGATTTTTTTTTTAATGATCTCGAATTTTCTGGCTTTCAAATTGAAGATTGACATTGGTAAATAATTCACCAATAAAAAATACCAGATGCTTCTCAATAGCTGAAAAAGTGGGGATGAGTGTCAACTTTCAAGAGAAAAGAAAAGAACCTTCCGCGTTTACTTTTTTTCTGACAGTTGAGAAAATAAAAGGTTTTGTTGTGGAAATAACGCTGAAGAATCGCCAGACGGTAATTACATTTCGAAATCGAGCAAATCCGCAAAACATTCTGTGGTCATTTCGAACAGGGAGCAGGCATTGAAACCACTTATATTCTCATCCGCTAACTAGCCACATTCAGCCCTCAAAATTCCAGACAAAAAAAAAATGACTCCACTAAACAGGCTCTATCTCAGGGTCTATTACACTTAGGTAAGCCTCATCGTAGGTATATATTTAATTGTTTTTAACTTTCAACCTTTTCATATACCTATTTAAATTAAGTTTTGCTTCCAGTAAGCTGCTTAATTTTTTTTTTTAATTGGATACTGAACAATAATCACTTTTAAGCAATTTATTTGTTTCAATGTTAATGAATAACAAGTTCGCCATCTGGTCAATAAACTATTGTTTTTAGAATTCCAAAACTTGTGTTTTTATTGAAGGGGTTAAATGTCAGATAGGTATTGGATTTATTTTACCTTTTCAGATTTTTGCATTTATCTTTTCAAATAATAACTAATTATTTGAATAGTGTCTAGTTTCGCTATTCTTTGGTAATCAAAATAGTTTTATACAAACTAGTGGCGTTCTCTCTTTACTGTACCAACACCAAGGACCACCCCAAGCTAAAGAACCACTGAGCATAGTCGTGCACTATTATGAGCATTCTTCCCATAAAAATACCCCATTTTTGTCCCTATCTCATAGTAAAGTTTTCTCGCTCTTGTTGAATGAATTTACCACCTACCTCAGTGTCATGATATGTATATTTTTTTGCTTTGCCTAATCAATTTATCTTTTGTTTTGATAATGTACATCACCTAACCGTTGTCGATATGGACATTTTATCGTGTCATGCATTGGATTGCATTGATGTTATATTTCACCGTTGTCTTATCGATTTATCTTTGATATATATAATGTCAAAAGTTATCTTCGTATTGATTAGGACATTATAATTTTTTGCTTCCTCTAATCAATTATTTACCTTTTGTTTGGATATTATACATCACCTTACCGTTATCGATATGGACATTTTATCGTGCGTCATGACCACCCCAAGCTAAAGAACCACTGAGCATAGTCGAGCACTATTATGAGCATTCTTTTGTTCCGACAAAAGAGCGTTACACACGACCGGCATTGGTAACACCATATTGGCAGGGGTAAATAACATCTACTCTGAGGGAGCTGAAACTGAAACAGACTCGGGATGCGGAGTATACTCCAAAGCTCTCAAACTGAACCTAACTAAAGCCCTCGGCTACCTGCCAAAGCTTGTTTCAACTGCCTGGCTAGTGGGCACATGTCCTCAAATTGTTCATCATCGCAAAAGTGCTTGTACTTGCAACAGCCTGCATTTTGATTTATGATGCGCAGGGCAACCCTCTAATAGTAAGATGTTTAACAGACTCTGGAAGTCTGATGTAATGAATTATAATTAAAGAAAGGCTTTTAAGGGAAATACATTTTTCTCCATATACCAAGACATTGCAGATAACTGGTATTTCTCAAAATTGTCTACAATCAAACAATATGGTAGACATAAAATTCCATTCGATGCTTGATAGAAGAAAAAGTTTCAGGATCAAGATCCATTGATGTGAATTCGCTAAATATTTCTGATAATGTCAGACTAGCTGACCCTACCTTTTGCACCCCCTCGGAGGTAGATATGTTATTGGGTGCTGATGCTTATTTTGATTTAATCACCTTTGGTTTAATTAATCTCGGAAAGGGGGCTACCTACCCTATAAAACTCAAACCTAGGATATTTGGTAGCAGGAAATATTCCTATTTCTCAGCCGGAAAGGCTAAATA
Source organism: Ceutorhynchus assimilis (assembly GCA_917834065.1). Classification (NCBI taxonomy): domain Eukaryota; kingdom Metazoa; phylum Arthropoda; class Insecta; order Coleoptera; family Curculionidae; genus Ceutorhynchus; species Ceutorhynchus assimilis. The sequence goes on from OU892287.1 coordinate 15,016,338, forward strand.
GCTATTTAAGTATTACGGATACTCACCTCTCGGCAGTGGCGTAGCCAGCCCTGCGGGGCGGGTGGGGCAAGCATATAAGGGGGCGCATAATTATCAAAAATACGGTATTATTAAATAAAAAAAATTAAAATTTATAACTATCAAATGAATAGGATAATTTTACATAATTCTATATTGTTTGTATGCTCTCGTAATATTTGCTAATTGTGGGAAAATACCAAAGAAGAAAATTTTTCTCGGGTGCCACGCCCAAAAAAGTTTATTTTGATCTTTCAAAAACAATTTTTTCTACTACCGTGCGTAAAGTACTCGCTTTACGCACTATTCAGAAGATGTGAAATGTCACTTCACGCACTAATGCGTAAAGTAATCCACTTCACACACTAGTGCGTAAAGTAATGGCAATGACAGATGTCAAGACTGTCAATTTAGTATTTTTCTGGTAAATTACTTCATGCACCAGTGCGTAAAGTGAAAATACTTCGCGCACTACTGCGTAAAGTATCTGTCTAAATCTATTTTTTTACACATATTTGATTGGTAGTAGAAAAAATTTTGTATGCAATACGTGCGTAAAGAGCCTTTTTTCACTCATGTGATTGTCACACTCGCCTCCGGCTCGTGCGTTAAAATTCACATTCGTGAAAAAAGGTCCACTTTACACACTTGTTGCATAAATAACTATTTTTTTCTGATGCCACGCCAAAAAACATTTATTTTACGCCTGACCCTAAAAAACGACTTCAGCTACTTAAGGGCCGAATTTATAGTTGTTCCTTGGCTCTTTCTTGAAGGTCGTGAGTTTAGAATGGACACTTGCTATTATTTGACAAGTTAGTCATGGCAATTCTAAACGTTCAAGGCTTCCTTAAGGTCTGAGGAAACCTCAAGGACTATAAATTTGGCCCTAAATCAAGAAAAAAAATCTAAAATTTCTCGTGAAAACCGCAGTCCTATATTCAAAATAGTTTCCGAGAAAATTCCTTGTGAAGATAAATTATGCAAGAACTTAATTGTTACGTCACAACCGCCGAAATCGCAGTCTTCTGTTCATTTAGTCGCCAGTGAACCGTACCCTATATACTTGAGTGGTTGCAATTCGCTGTAGTGAGATCATTATCTTTTGTTGTGGAAAACTTTTACACGTGTTAATACTGTGCCTGATAATCCAGTATGATGTCACAAATACCTAGTTGTAACTTTAAACCGCCCTTCTTAGATTTTTTTGCACTAAAACTTCCATTTTTGTGTCACACCCCCTTTAAAGAAATAATGTGATGACATGCCGTTAACTTCAAAAAATCCTCCCGGACGTCTCCGGACGCCTTGAAAATTAGAAAAAATCCGAGGATATCCGGACCGATGGCAGCCCTACCCAAACCATTACCAAAACCCCGAGTTCAATAAACAAATAAATAAATCAGTGTTGCCAGAATTGAAGGATTTCCTTCAATATGAAGGGTTTTGATCTAAAATTTTGACTACTGAAGGATTGAAGATTTTTATCCGAATTTGAAGGATTTTGAGGCAAATTGTATATTTAGCAAATATTCCAATCATTTCACCAACAAATTTAATGTTTATTAAAATAAATTAATAAGTTGCATGAGAAAAAATACGAAACGGTAATTTCGACTACGCCACTGCGTCCTGCGTCAGAATGTATGTGTGCCTCATGCCTATGCCCGTATTACATCTGTGTATTTTTCCGTGTTCAGGGTGACAACACCCGAAAAACTTCAAACGCAACATAAATCAGCATTATGAAAAATAAAATAATGTTGGCACCCTGAACTACATGAATAAATACACAGGAAAATACACAGATGTCATATGGACATTAGGCCAGCTATGAGAACATATTTTGTTTGTTTTGTTTTTTTTTGTCATTTTTTAAAAAAAATTTCGTTCATGTTATAGTATTTTTTTTTTGGTAAAATATGTCGTTGTGCCGGCCCCCCGCCACTGTTTTGAAGGATATGAAGGGTTTTAGCCACTGACTTGAAGGAATGTTGTCGAAAAACTCTGGCAACACTGAGCGGTAGGGCCGCCATACAGGCTACGCCACTGCCTCTCGGCCTAACTCTCGGCTCATCCCTATTCTTCAAATCACTCAAGGGTCAATTTTATGAATAATTTCTCTGAAACAGATATTGATGCCTCAGAGGTTCTTTTGGAAAAAATTTGGAAGATAGAGGAAATTCCAGAAAAAACTCTTTTATGCTCTCAAGATGAACTCTCAGAAAATATATTCAAAAAAATAACATTAAGACTTCCGGATGGTAGATACCTATATACCAAGCAGATTTGCCTTTGGTCGAGCCAAATGCACATAGGCGACTAGGTGAATCTTTTAATCAAGCGAAGAGGCGCTTTCTCAACCTTGAGGCCAAAAATGAAAATTCAAATTCAAAATACAGAGAATTTATCGAAGAATATGTTGCTCTCTGTCCCGCTCGATATGTTCCTTTCTGCCTCATGAACAATTCTTCAGAACACAAATATTTTATCCCACACCATTGTGTTTTGAGGAAAAATAGTTTAACCACCAAGCTAAGGGTCGTGTTCGATGCTTCAGTGAAATCTTCATCGGGCGTTTCATTGAATGATATTTTGTTGAAGGGATATATTGTGCAGTCAGAATTATTTGATATCCTTATCCGTTTCAGAACCTTCAAATTTGTACTAACAGCTCGTTGTTTGGTAGATTTAGCGGAAAGCAATTCAGGGAAATACCCCCTAGCTTTAGATGTTTTGTTGAATTCCTGCTATGTGGATGATGTTCTATATGGAGCTAACGATTTAAATACCTTGGTTGAGTTGAAGCTTATCAGAAAATCACCGATCTTCTACACTCGGCCCGTATTTCTCTCCATAAGTGGTGTTCCAATTCATCAGAATTTTTAAGTACAGTTTCTGAATGTTCTCAATAAAGTAACTATGTGATTAACCCTGAAAACGCTGCAAACAAGGTCTTAGACCTACTATGGAATTCAAAGTCAGATAGTTTTTTGATTTTCTTTCCCAGCACTGAACTCAAAGAGGTCTACACAAAAAAAAAAGTTTTAGCTACATAAGTTCTATTTTTGACCACCTGGGACTTATAAACCCTATAGTAGTCTTAGCCAAATTTATGAATTCTTGGGAGCACTTCTTGCATCAAGGTTAATTTCGAAAATCACACCCATTTTAACAAATAATATTGTAAATTTAGTCAACCATCCAAGGACCTTTTTTTTCAGTTATACATGTAAACCCCATACTTTGTGAGTGGCTTGCTTACATCAAGTCCTACAACTTTTCCTCTACGAATTTTCTCGGAAATGGCACGTATGCGCGCAGGCGACTCGCAAACATTTTAGGGGTATCGGACTCCCTCAATTTGCCATTATTTTTGTCGGCCAAGTTGATTTCCGTGATTTAGACATAAAAATCAAACAGTATTCGTAAAATTAGATTTACTTACATGTATCAGGAAACATAGCTACGTCAGATCGACATGTTTGCGAGTCGCCTGCGCGCATACGTGCCATTTCCGAGAAAAGTCGTAGAGGAAAAGTTGTAGGACTTGATGTAAGCAAGCCACTCACAAAGTATGGGGTTTACATGTATAACTGAAAAAAAAGGTCCTTGGATGGTTGACTAATTATGAATCCATTAATATGTGGACTGATTCAGAAATTGTATTGGCCTGGACCAAATCTCATCCTTCCAAATGGTCCATATTTGTTTCCAATAAGGTTAGTCAAATTCAAGAACTCGCGAAAAACTATACTTGGCGACATGTGAAATCAAGAGAAGCGGACTTTCATCAAATGTGCCTTATTTTTCAGAAATACACTTTATTACCCCCATCAAAGTGATTTGTAGTGAAATTACTCCTCCAAAGAGAACATATTTACCTTGGTCATTCTGGCCCTCAAAACACTCTAAAATATTGGCCTCTAGATGGCTTACGAGAAATTAAAAGAATAAGATATAACTGCATCACCTGTTCTCGATTTAAAGCAAATGTTGCTTCTCAAATCATGGGTGACTTGCCTTAGGAACGCCTCCAGATTTCCAGAGCATTTACAAATGTAGATGGTTGATTATGGCGGTCCATTTTTACTCAAAGCTTCGAAGTTACGTCGAGCTCCTTCAAGCAAGAGCTACATTGCAATATTTGTTTGTCTGGTAACGCGAGCTGCGCACATTGAAGTTGTTTCTTCTCTCAGCATGGATTCCTTACTGACATTAAAGCGCTCCATTGCTCGGAGGGGTAAACCGGCCTTAATATATTCAGATAATGGTACGAATTTTTTGGGGGGCAAAAAATCAGTTAAAAGTATTTTTTGAACATTTTAAAAAACAAGATACATCTGAAGCTGTGCAAACCTATCTCTCTACCTTGGAAATTCAGTAGAAATTCATACCGGCTCGCTCTCCACATTATGGTGGAATATGGAAAGCTGCCATAAAAAGTGCTAAGTAGGTACCACCCAATTAGAATTGTAGGAAATTCTCATCTTTGCTTTAAGGAATTTTCGACTGTGTTTGCCCGAGTTGAGGCAATTCTAAACTCACGACCATTTTGCGCATTGTCAAGTGACCCAACTGATTTCTCTTATCTCACCCCTGGACATTTTCTCATAGGTTCAGCTCTCACCTCCTACCCTGAAAAAGATCTCATGGAATATCCCGAAAATCGTTTGTCTTTATGGCAGAAATGTACAAAAATTCAGCAATGTCACTGGAAGGCTTGGTCAGTAAGTTATTTGAACCTTCTTCAAAATAGAGTCAAGTGGCAAACTGCTTCAGATAATATGAAGGTCAATGACCATGTTTTGATCAAGGATGACACTGCTCCACCTCTCAAATGGCCTTTAGGAAGAGGGGTTGAGATTTTTCCTGGTAAGGATGGAAGGGTTAGAGTTATCAAGGATCAGACTCAGTATGGAGTTTATAGTCGGTCGATTATATAGATCTTAAAGAGAAATGTTTTCAAAATTCCAAGTATTTTTTTCTCACACAAAAAACATCCGTATCTAAAAATCGAAAAATGTTCACAGCAAAATGTCGGAACCGACCGTCTAAAACACTAGGCAAACGTTACGTTTCCGGAGTTTCGCAGAATCGTATAAGTTTATCGATATTTCCCGCATACGGTATCTGAGTGGGTGTCGTCATAAAGCACAATAAATAAAAATAAAAATGCAAAGTGAGAAAAAGTTACTCAATTTTTATTTTTTCGAGGGGTGAAATTATATTTAAAAAATCGGCTTTATTGAAAAATAAAAAAATAAGCCCCAGGAAATTTCGTTTCTTTGACATGGGGGCTCTCAAAATCCCGGGACGAAAGAAGATGATATCTTGGGGAATTTTGTAACTCAAGCACTTTTTAGGTGTATAAATATATTTTCGACTATAGAAAGTAAGGGTGTGAAATATAGATTGTTAAACTTTTTAAAATTTATTTTCGTTAATTCACCACAAACAACGCATGCACATAAATACGTCGTTTGTTGCCCAAAACTACGGCAAAACAATAAACTATTATTATGCCGCAACATGGAAGCGTTGAAAATTAATTAAGTTGTATATAGCGAGTTTAAAACTCTTTAATGGGGGAGTAAAAGTAGTAAATTGTATTTTGCGGTTGCGGGCTCGAATTAGGAGAGAAGCGATTTCGTTGTGTCTAATTACTGGTACGTTTTAAAGTTTTTGGCATTACACGCAAATTAAAATATCGCGTTAAAAAAAAAAAATTCGAAAGGTAAATGGCCTTCTGAGTTCGAAAACAATGGGCCTACTTTTGGTGCGATGCCAAGAGCCTTAGAAGCACGTTGCAGCTGTTCCATTTTCCAGTCTTGAACCCTCTAGGACGTCTTTATCGCTTTTAATCGATCGGAACTGCACTTATATTAATGATAGGTGCTCTTTCGTGTTTAAATCACTTGCTTGCTTCTTCCGGTCGTTTTAGCTTTCAACAGAATAGAAGTTTTCCCGAAGACTCTTAAGAACTCCACTAGACTTCACAAAATTACTAACGTACACGTAAATTTAAATGTTCTCGTTAATTCAAAGAAAAATTGCTTTACACTGTGAAAAGCAGCTTCAAATTAAAATCTGGTCCGATTAGAGGGGCAGCTTAAACTGAAAATGTTGGGCTGATTAATAGGAACGGAGCGTCTGCAGGCAGTGAAAAAACTGCCCTCGGTTAACTAATTAAATATTTGGAATATTTAATCTGAAACTTTTTAATTAAATTATACGTAATATATATTTTTATACAAAATAAATTAGTTAATTATTGAACGAAGTTCGATTTAATTTGTCGAATGCAATTCGAGAAGCCAAATCGTTAGTCCATGAAGCGTAACTTTGAATATTATGGTATCACCTCGTTAACTGAAATGCGCTACTGAATAAATTCGAAACCATCGAACTGTGAAAACCTTACTTATAAATTCAAATTTAGTTCTGCATATAGGTGTTCGAATTTTGTGGCTGATTGCGCGTCGGGAGAGAACTTTTCGAGGTTTCTAGTTATAACCTAGTACAATGAAGAGAAATATTATTTTGAAAATTATCAGGACTGGGAATTTTTATTAAAAAAAATTAGAGAACTGGTAATAAGGCCTCCCTGTCAAATATCCTCAAGGTTCTTCTGAAGTAATTTTCTTGGCGGATGACGGAATCCGTTAGAAGTGGAGAGAAAATGAGTTCAGCATTACGACCTTAAAAAAGTTGATGAGCAAATATAATAAATCGTGGAGTGAGTTCTTACTAATATCTTCAACATTTGCTGCAAGTTGTCCTACGAAAGTATCAACTTATTTTTTTTCCTGTACTTGGAACGTAAAAGTTGTATTAGAAAATTGTGATGCGTTATCGTTTTCATCGATTACATGCATCCTTACAGGAACCACGGAAAATCTTGAAGGGTTGCCTTTATCTGTGGACATTACTGTTAAGGAAATTTTTTCTCTAACCATCAGGAAATATTTATAATATTCATTATCATTACATTGAAACATTTTTATTCTGACTCCAAACTTTTGTTCTCCATTGCCTTCAGAAATCTCATAAGTACATTCCAAAAAGTTTAATAAGAACCGGCGTATGATCATTGACATCAGCCATACCTACTGTCATCCTCAGTTAATTTAGATGATAGTTCCTGTGACCCGCTATCGATTGCAGTCACTTCCACGTGCAAAACACTATTCGGCTCAGGGGTTTGTTCAAAATAAATAACTTCTGTGGCTTTCGAAATTCGAAATTGTTCTTCCGGGTTGTAGCTGAACGCATACGAATTCCTACTATTTATTCCCGAATCCGAGTATCTAGCTCTGGCTAAGTAAACTTCATGGCCTACACCGGCATTGTAGTCCAATCGAAATTCGTCTTTATATTTCTGAAATGTCGCACGAAAATTCGTTTTGCCGTCTCTCGAACGAGCCCTAGCGACTACAGAACAGTCAAACTGTAGCTGATGCTCTGTTCGATATCGATCTTTTGCCGATTATCGAATATACGGCATCGTTATTACGGACTCTGGCTGTAATGACGTCTCTGCATTTGAATGATGGTGATTGACCGAAAATGAATTTGTTTAGAGTGCGGAGTCAAAAGAAGGACTATTTTCAAAAGGGAAGAATAATGATGACATTTGTTTCTAGAATAATTCGGATGTCCATGGTAAGTCCAAGATAACTTCCCAGTGATCCATAACTCTGAGAAGTTGGAACCGGCGCATTAGAAATACACAGTAGCCAAGCCAAGACCAAACAGAGAAGTTAATGCCATGGTTACGCAGAACAGAAGACGCAGGCAAGAATATGGATATCGAATGACACAGGAGAATAGGATAGGAAAGTTCATCTCCTTCAAATTCATCAGATCAATCTTCTAGAGCAACAAGAGCACCACCTTCTCCAAATGGACTACCTACTATTGTATTATTTTGGGGCCTCATCAAAATTCAAAAAAAAAAGCTGTGAGAAAATTAGAATCAAGTGCCTGTAACCATTCGACTTTCTTACAGCTATTCCAGCTTAATTCGAGTGAGATTACATTTCCACTTCATCCAAAATTGCCTCGAGTCTTAAGTAAATTATTACTCCCAATAACTCTATCCTAATTTAGTTTGCTACGAAGCACTTAACTAACTCCCTTCACAACCGTATAAAGTTGATTACAATATCCTCAAATAATGCTGCTTCTATTTATTACCCATCATTTTTATTTGATTATTAATATATACACCCTTGTGTATCTTGCGCGAATCACCCCCAGGCTGTGAAAATGATCCGGAAATTGATTATATATTGGAATTTAATTAAAGTTTTGAGTAAAGTTGTTTCGATTTCGAATAAGAGAAAACAATGATAAGCAAGCAGCAACCCTTTCAAGTTATAATGTAAATATATACGTAACATAATCTCTTGTTTTTGCCATTATCGCGCCCCCGTCACGCCGATGCTACAATAATACTGCCAAAGTGTACTAACCTCTCAAAATTAGATAAATATTTGAACAACATTACTGTGCAAAATTGGGTTACGTTAGAAAAAGTTTGGCTGAAATTCATATACAAATCGCATGATTATTATTATGCCTGATGGAGCACTATAAAGCAAAACGTTGACAAAAGATATTTTTATTTTTAAAAATAGTTGCGTACTTTCCGAGATTAATAAAATCGATAAGTTTGAATAACTTTACGCTTCACGTTCTCCAAGCAAGAATTAGTTCGCGCTCCAAAAAGTTTCTCCGCATCTCGAAAATTCCCATGGCACTATTATTCGACTTTAAGTTTTAATAAAAACACGCACCCTTCTTGCCCCTCGTTCCGCGACTTCTATCAATATTTCACTTGCGAAGGAAGACGTTCGAAATGAAAAATTTCATGGAAATTAGACTTCTTTTAACAAAAGTTCTAATTTAACTAGAATCACTATCACATCTTATTCATTCAAAAATAAAAACTTATTATAGAAAAAACCTGATTTAGTAAGGTCAACATATTTTCATAGATGTGAGGAACTCTTCACACATGAAGATAAGTACTATCGTTCGAGATAATGATCATTTTACCAGTGAGAGGCTTAGTTCATTAGGCCTGCAACTTGGTTTTATGAAGTTATTTATGAGTCCCATTACCTTTCATAATCTTTCCGGCTATGATTCTCATTTTATCATGGGATATTTTGCAAAAACATGGGAGGGTGAACGCTTTCTCAACTAATAAAGAAAAAATGAAATGAAAATATTACGAAATTAATATTTTAACCCGAAAAGGAGTTTTCTGCTACGATTATATATACAGTTTAGAAAAATTAAATCAGAAATTACTTCCGTATTCTATAATAATAAATTTGCATAAGATTTGAAGGTTGATACATTTTTGACAGGAACTTTATTATTATTGCTCAGATTTGTACCCAAGAGTGTGATAATGGCTCAAGCATCAGACTAAATTATACGAAATTATTTACTTTATTTATTAGGGTTAAAAGGGTTTTCTGTTATTATAAACAGTACAAATTGATGAAAATTTATTTCGCTTTATAAATAAAAGCTCTTGTTCATTAGATAGGTGATCTGTAAATGTGAAATCTATGGCAGAATTTTCATTAATTATACTACAGAAAAACTGAAAATTGATTAGCCCAATTTTATGACTTTGGAGAAAACTGAAATTTTGTATCAGAAAAAATGTTAGGATTCGTTTGAAAGATTCAAAGAGTATGTTCACTTACGGCATAACATCAAATTCGGCCAGCCAAACAGGACTGGAATGCTCAGAAAAGTTCTGAGACATCCAAAAATCCCTATTAACTTAAAGAGGGAGGTATTTGATACTTGCATCTTTCCTGTAATGATTTGTTCCATGGAGAGAAAGTCGCTAAAACTAAATTAACAAAGATTTTGATTAGATGATGTGCTGGAAAAAGCAGAGAGAGAGTGGCAACAACTAGCCAAAGACAGGGAAAATCCAACGAAGAGGCCGATTGGAGTGTAAAGGTCTGCTGAAAAGGAATAAAGTTCGAAAATTGATTGATTTTAAAACAAATTTTTGTTGTGGGAAGTTTAAGCCAGTTAAAATTAAGAAACTTATATTCCATAAAATGGTCGGGAGTATTTGTTATTATGGCAGAAGATGCAATTTAAGATATTTTCATCTTTGAAAAGTAATTGTTCAAACTACAAGCTATAACGAATTACTTTTAATTGATGTATTCAAAATTTATCTTTCGAATAATATACGGTTGAAGATTAATTCAATTAAAAACTAATGCCGCTGCGCTACTTGGCCTCACAAAACTTTGTAGCATTTAACCTTTGACTACTTCAAATACTGCTAGAGTCGTCATTGTATTTTATTTTCTTAGTAAGTTAGTTTCAAATTTAGTTCTCAAATTAAGGTAGTTACTATCAAGGATCACTTTATACGGAGCAAATTCGCTATTGCTCTATGAGAAAGTCAACTTATAATAACGTCCGTATTAATTAGGAAATACGGGCTCGTATTAAAGTTAGTGTAAGTTACATAGTGATGAAACTGCACAGCCTTAATTATTATCCTGAATTATTTGCAAGGTACTGTAGCATATTACATAGTGAAAAAATATAAACAATGTATCTTTAAACTAAGGCTGAAAGCCTCATTTTGCATAAAACATGCAGCTTTATGAGCAAGTTGAGATTCTATTCTGATTTATAGCACATCTTTTCAAACTGTAAAAATAAATTTTACAGTAGTTTTACTCAAAAGTTTCCACTTTTATAAATATTTAATAACCTCATCCCCTATGATTATCATAATTTTTCTCTCCCCAGAAAGTTCAAGCTAAAGTTCAATTTCGGCGAAACTTTTTCGTGTTCCAGCTGCAAAACTTTTGGATTCAAACATAAATTCATCTCTTTATACGTATCTTCTTTCGCCAGTCGAGTCTTGGAAACGGGGTAAGAAGCTGCATGTTTTTTATTTAACTTGAGAATTGTAAATATACAAACGAACTTAAATATTGATTTAGGTACAAAACTACTATGGTGTCATTTTGAAATGCTAAAATTTCCATTAAGGTTTAAACAAAAAGGAAAGCCCTACCCTAAATTGAAGCTTTTTAAGAAGATTTTTCTTCAAAAGTTTTTTAATTAGAAAAGTATTTCAAGCGCCGCTTTCGATAGTTTAATGAAACTTGACGACGATGAGTAATTGCATTTTTGCAGTTTATTTAAACATTTTCTTTAACTATATTCACGAAAGTCACATAGGATATCGTTCACTTATCCAAACATTGCAAAAACAGCTTTGAATTTAATTGAACGGCTTTGTAATTCCATCTAGAACTAACTATAGTTTAATGAGCATTTCGAGAACAGCTTAAAATATATTTAATTCGAAAGGCATTTTCTAGTTTCGAGGAATTGCACGATTCATACTGGTAAGTTTTATAATTAGTTCTTGTGTTATTTTATTATTTTGATTGTATCTGTGGCATTTTAATGTTTAAATTTTATCGGTATGATACACAAAGAGAACACCATTGTCAAATGGATCTGTGTCATGCCGGAAGGTAGAATCATTACAAGCTCGATTTAAAATGCGAAGATCAGCCCAACCATAGCCAGAGGCTGTCTGCAGGGGGATCTTTGCTGTGGTGCCTAGTGTTGGATGGGCTGCTCCGAACTCTGAACGAGGGAAGTATGTACCTACACTCAAGACTACGTGGACGATCTTGTCATCGTACCCAACACCAGTAAAGATATTATTCAAAGAGCTTTGAGCATGGTCGAAAGATGGTCACGGGCTTTGGTAAATCCGGAAAAGACCGAAGTAATACCATTCACAAAGCGAAAAAACGTGGGCCTGGAAGGGCTCACGTTCTTTGGATCGAGACTTGCTCCATTCGGTTCGATCGAATATCTAGGAATCATCATTGACTCCAGGTTGACCTGGAAAGATCACAACATGGTCGTCCAGAGAGCCACTGCTAGCCTTTGTGCTTGAAGAAAATCCATCGGACACACCTGGGGCTTACCACCCCACATAGTTCCCTGGCTTTACACAGCAGTAATATGGCCAATGATCACGTACGGCAGCTTAGTTTGGTGGAACACGCTTAGCAAATACATCTACAGGACAACTGCTTGCCTGCATGGCTACTATTAGAGCTATTAGAACCACCTCAATGCTGGTAATGGTGGCCGTACTGAGAATAATGCCTCTTCATCTATTTGTGGAGGCACAGGCCCGGGAGGATAATACTCTCAGACAGGATTCCTTTCTCTGAAGGGATACAATGCCAAAAACTTGTAACGAAGTTTTCCGAAAACCCCTTAACCGTCCGGAAAACCAGAGTAGCGCTACAAATTTGGCGCCCGAGCAGGGACCGTTTTGCGCATGTCAATAATGTCAGCATATGACCGAGAAGATTACGTCATCAGTCCTCGTTTCTACCGAGAGGCCGTTTGTTTTGGTGATGTCCGTAGGTCTGACCGTTACCGTACCGGTTTTTTTTTATGTGATTGCCAGACCGCCTAGCGCCGAAACGAATGAAACGCTCCCACTGGACCATTCGGCGCATGCCTTATCATCCGCCTCATAAGTTGGACGTCCTAACTAATGCCGTCCGTCCGTGTTCCTGTTGTATTTCGCAGCGCATTGGACCGAGGGTCTCTGTTTTTGGGAAGTATTGGTAAGCGTACCAAAATTTTAGCTACCGCTCATTTTCTTGTAATCCGAGGTTGCTGATCTCATTTTTTCCTCTTCAAACTATCTGTCTATCTATTTTATTCCGCTACCGTTGAAAGACCGTTAACGCAGAGTTGCAATGACAAGAGGCACTGGCAACAATGGAAACCCACCGGTTACCAGTACACCGAATATCACTGCCTCTACAGTGGTTACAATCAGTCCGAGTTTTCCGAAAAGTCTTAACAGTCCGGAAAACCAAAGTATCGCTACAAATTTGGCACTCGAGCAGGGCCACTTACTCCGTTTGGTACGATCCCAACAATGGCCGTGTAAGTTGGGTTTATCTTTTAAAGAAAGACGAACTGATTCCTGAACTAACAAAGTTTGGACTGGACACTACAGGTTCCATTGAAACATTGAAAAAGCGACTAGTTACATTCTTTCACCAGGAAAAAGCTTCACCGGCACCGACCACCATGGCAGGATTCATCTTTCTGACCGGTTCCTGCATGCATACGACGCAGGCAAATAGTACCCCTGCCCTGACTCAGAACAGTACTGCTAATACTGAGACCCCTGGTACAACTCAGATGGTTCACTCGCCGATACCGACTATCACCATTCACCAACCGCTGTCTTCTCGAGTCGCATACGGATCTCCGGAAATGGCACTGAAAGTACATAAATGGAATAGGTATCCATTTTAATGGACGAACCGATCCGGTGACATTCATAGAGAGATTACAGAAAATTTGTGACTCCCAGGGGATACTAATAGACCATTTACTACCGCATATTCCTGTACTTTTACAAGGTTACGCCTCCCTATGGTACCGAAATAACCGAGCTCACTGGAATACCTGGGACAAATTTCTGCAGGACTTTCGCAGGTTTTATTTTCCGATCAACTATGCCGCCGACCTGGAGATCGAAATTAGCCACCAACAGCCGAACAAGCCAACTCACCGGTATATGACTGACTTGCAAACCCCTTATAAGGAAGCATGGAAGCATCACCCCAGATCAGGAGCTTAAGTGGTTGTATAGAAGCCTCTTAACTGAATACAGACAACATATTCAGAAGGGCGACTTTACCGATGTGGTTTCATTTTCCCTCACCTCAAGGGAAATCGAAAGCCTATTGTCCGAACTGAAGGCAACCCCGTCAACATTTAGAGATGCACAGCGCCCACCAGCCGGTATTTCTGTAACTCATAACTCGTCCACGAATCCAGCACCAGCGAGAGGCTAGGAACATAACCGGAGAACGGAAGGGCCTACTAAAGCCGAGTCATATCAACGGAACTCTAGAACGAACAATCGGTCCGAAGCAATGATTTGCTGGAAATGTGGAGAAACTAGACACTTCAGAACGGAATGCCGGAATACTGCAAAGTTATTCTGCTCCTATTGCCGAAAACTGGGTTTAATGTCCCGAGACTGCACGTGGGCCCTTAACCACTATAATCATAAGGGTGGCGCCCGAGTTTTCTGAGAACCCCTTAACCGTCCTGAAAAACCAAAGTAGCGCTACAGACTTCAGCCCTTCCCTAGACAATAAATACAAGATCGTCATCCCTGCAACAGACGACAGGCTAGAGCCTGACCCAGGTTTCCTCAAGCCCAATGGGCTCATCTGGTACACAGACGAGTCTCTGATGGGAGAATGTGCAGGAGCTGGTGTATATGGGGAGGAACCTTTGGCGAGAATTAGTCTTCCTTGTCCTAAGGGCTGCACCAAGAAGGTATGGCACCATGGGCCACATGCGCGTCTACGTGCTGTCTGTAAGGGCTCCCCTACTAAATTAATCAATCGATATGGAAAACTTGTTAAAGGATAAAAATCTATACATACTAGATAATGAGTTTTTATCGAAACGTATTATACATCAGTTTCTTGCACTGTTTTAATGAAAAGCTCAAAATTGCTAAACAACTTTTTAATAATTACTACATTCTCTCTCTTTTATTCCTCATAACTCATCATTCAGACCGTCTCACTTCTCGTCGTCGTTTCTAAACGGTTATTTACCATAAACTTCAATTTTCGAGCACGTCGGTTGATTCCGAAAGAAAAATGGGCTCTCGTAGGACCGTATTCAAGTTTGCTGTATATGGCTGCATAAATTAGGCCAAAAGTACGTCACGCGGCTTATTATACTGCTAGGCATAAAACAAATTAAAACAGAATCCTAGCTGAAAACCACAAGCATTGTTTATGGGCACACCAATTTTTGTTGAACCGAAAACGATGGCAATTTTCTTTTGTATTTTTGGCCTCAATTCAACGTTATTCTAGTGAATAACCAATATTGCAATTTCTATGCTTAGCAGTGTACGAACATTATTGTAACCAGAAGAATAATGGAACATTTTTACATCACTGAAAAACAGCAAAAAACAAGAGGCGCTGCTAAAAATATAACGGGCGAACGAAACGACCTAAATGGAACGCGACTAATGCCGCTTTTGTACCTGAAAAATAATTAATCACCTCCAAAAAATATTTCCCTAGTTTCTCAAAATGAATTGCTTCAACGCCACAGCGACGCTTTCCAGTAATTAAGGACAGATTTCAGCCTGTCCGTCCGTTTGTTTATTATCCAATTAATTAACTAGTTCCTTAATTAAACTTAATAAATATTTTCTTTCATGGAAATAATGCAAACCTGGCAGGCAAAATTTTCCATCATATGTTGTAAGTATGCCTTATTTTAGTAAATAGAAAATTATAAATAGCCTTTTGAGCGAAGAGATATGAATCCACCTGTATTACGAACAGTTGAGTGAACATCAAAACGTATCTGAAACAACTTTGAAATCCTTTGATGGTAAAGTTGGAAGCTTTTTGCTTTGCTATACGGGAATTGTCGCACCATTTAAAGTACATAGAGTGTTTTATATGATAATATTAATTTAGAGAACTCTTAGCCTTCATCAGCATGTAGAATAATTCTGAAGGAGAAATACTAAACTGCGCCAAGAATAACATTTTTTGGAGTAAATTTATTTTGAACCATTGATGGTTGAAACCTCGTTTGTTGTACCAATGTATACTCCGAATTAGCTATAATTCGGCTTCCTCGACTAGCAATTCATATTTGCTTTGTTCAACTTGTCTTCGAACAAGAACTGATCCTAGATTTATTAGCCAGCTTGGTATAGTTTTCCAAGCGTTGACTTTTCTTGGATGACTAAACATCTTCTCATGAGGAGTACCTACAACTAATAACTATACAGAGGCGAGAGCGAATGTAGTGTGAAGCAGAGTACTTCTCCCCAATGTTGGATGTTGAGTCCTTGGCTAATTATTCTATTGTAGTTTTCTATACTTTTTTCTATACATATACTTTTCGAATTATATGGACTACTTCACCTTGTAGCTATTCCTCGGTGGAGAACCAACGGATTCGCAAGTGCGTTTTTCTCTATAAAAATACAAAAGATAGTTTTTTTTTTAATCAAGCCAAACAAAAAACTAATAATTACACACTCCAAAGGACGCACAGACAAGTTTCTTTGATAAGGCAAGACGCTATGGGCGAAAGCACAGTGACAATTTGTCCTGCGACGTCGGCATCAGCGCCGCTTTAATTAATTCGCTTGAAACACAATAAGACCAGACTTTCTCTTCAGTATCATCTGATTACGACCGCGCGCATAATTAAATGGATTTAATTCGGTTTAATGACTGGTGAAGGTAATTTTTACAGGCACGACGTCAGGTCCAGAATTAGTCGCCGGTTTCTATTTAATTAGAAAAACGACTTGGTTGCTAATTTGCTTTTTAAACCTGTCCAATCAATTTATTTTTAAATTGGAATTGCTCAATAAAGGCCGTTACACACGGACGTGAATATCTGAAAACATGTACGCACATACATGAACGCGCAAACAAAAACATTAATGTGTATGCAAAATACCGTCGGGTTTTTGAATGTGTATGAATTCTGGAATCACTATAAATTTTGTATGCACACTCAGAATACTGTAGCAAGAGTAGCAAGACTGGCAGTTTTGTGCGAGCGTCTGTACAAAAGTGACATGCACGTTGTTGTTTGCACGTTGATGTATGCACGTATATGTATCAAGCAATCCACGTCCGTGTGTAACCGCCTTAACTTTCAAACTAGAACATGCATGGGGAAATTGCGATACTTTGACAGGATATACTCTGTACTACAGATTGAAGACGAAAAAATTTGTGGTTGTTGTTTTTGAATGGCCTATAAGATAGTTTTGCTTACTTTACAATAAAAAATATATTTCATCCATCCTGAATAATCCCTAGATCGTCATTAGATACTGTGGAAGGAAATGCAAATAAATAAACTAAGCACTTTTTTTGTAGCCATCTGGGGCTAATGAATTCATTGATATGCTGTAGGATTTTTCAAATGTTACAATATCTCCTTATAAGGTTTCCCTTTCAATTTTCGAAATACCCTAGGGCCTAACGTTTGGCAATGGTGACATTGTGTAAGTTCCTATTGATGATTTATAGATTTTACTTAACATATCCCTAACACTATCTACAGAAAACTTATTTGAAGAGTTTCAAATATTCTGCACATCGCTCACTATTTCATCATTTATTTCTACTTCTATGATTTGAAAGTATCTACAAAATGTAGTTAATTCAATATAATATCAGTACTGCCATCTATCCATGATGAGCATAAAAATGCAAATATCTGTTGTTAAAAGAAGGTACCGCCATCTAGTACCTGATAGATTTATTTTTTTTTAAATATGATTCTTATTATTTCTCATTGAAAGTCATTCATATTTTCATTTACAGAAATTATATTTATCTCACTTTTAGCAAACAGATATATTTCTGTCTTTTTCTAATTTCTGATTCTGAAATAATTGTTTTTAGCTTAATGGCATAATTAATTAGTGGTTCTGTGTTCGAAACATAACCTTAGTTTAAATTATTGTAATTTGTAAACAATTAAAATAATTTTAGTGTGTTTTTATCTATTCCATTGTAATCAGCATGGCTTTTCATTGATGAAGTGAATACAGTATTTTGTGTGTGGTGTGTGCTGTCTTCTGATTAGTTCGATCTCGGTAATTCGCAATTAAGTATGAAAAACACGAAACTCGTTTTCCTGCAGGGTTTTGCCTCTAAAACGGTCTCTTTTCTGGCAGTGGCTGAGCAGGCAAGTCAATTTTGATTATTGTAATTTTTTTCCTTCAGATTGCTAGATTTTCCCTTAATATTTTTCATTTTATTTTACTATTAGTGTATACAACCATATCACCTGATATCTTATCTTATCTGCTTTTGAAATATAAATATTATATTTCAATTTTTTTATCTAATTGTTTGCCTCCATTTTGTGGTCCCACGTTTTTCTGAGGTGAGTCAATTCAGAGTTTTGGGCTAATAAATAGATACTACTGCTCTAGTTTTCGGAATCAATTGTTAGTGTGGGATTAGTGGACCATTTGCTCTAAATAGAGTCGGTGCAAACCAAATTTGTGTGTCCATTCCTATCAACTCTTTACTGAATCCAGGCAGAGGCCTGTACAGCCATTTTCTATTTGACTCCTTCAATTATCTTCTCGAGTAAGAAGAGCGCTGGAAGGCTGAAATTTTAAAATAGAAATCCGGATAGGTCAAAAATTCTTTAAAAAAAAGGTTCAAATAAAACATCTCAAGAATTTTGACAATTCCGGGATTCAAATAATTTCAACTTTATCTTGTAGTGCCTATAGTGGGTACCTTAACTTAGAAGGAAAATTTGTCTATTTGGGGAAAATCTAGAGATTTTTTTATTTATTTTTTATCTGATTCAAATTTTCCTACATTTTGTAAAAATTTTGCATGTTTATTGCGACTGCCAGAAAAGCAGTATCCTGCTCAAGTATAACAAGCATTTTAATTTTATCTTGACCTATTTTACTATTATTTTATCATTATTTTCTTTTTTTTTTGATTTTTTTTTTTACATTGAAATATTTTTCCAATTTGCGATAGTTACTCATACTTACCTGATTCTGTTGGGGGGAGTGTCTGCTAATAGTATATTGTTGTATTAGGAGTAGAAGCTTTACTTTTTTGAGCTGAAGCAGTAGGTTTGCGAGCCGAACGTAGTGAGGCTTGCAATACTGCTGAAGCACAAAAAAGTGCTTCTACTCCGTATGCAACACGCTATTTTTTCTCCAAACGAATGGGGTAAGCTCGGGGGTAACTGAATGGTTAAGCGGCAGTAAAAGTACGAGCGGCACTAAAAGTACTGTTGCTGCCGTTCCAGCGGCACTAAAAGTACTTCTACTGCCGCTGCGGTTGCCTAGCAGCATAAAAATTAAATTTCTACCACCTCGACAGGTGTAAACCCGCTGGATTTGCCTACCAGCATAGAAATTAAATTTCTAACATCTTGACGAGTGCTGACAAAGTGACGTTTTTTTGACGTTTGGAGAAAAACAATATAATGAACTAATTTCAATTTAAATCTTCTTTGTAAGACACGCGCTTTTTAACAGAATTCGGGGATTTAATATCCCAAATTTTGGTGAACCTGATCCTGCCTTATTCTTTTCTGGGTACCTACTCGACATAAAGATCACTATTTGGATTCTGGATCAGCTGGAGTGACGTCACACCAGTCATCTAACCTCTTTCTTGCACAGCACGAAGAGATCAAGTTCACGGAAGTGAAACCCCAACATCCATTGATGATCCGGATTGGAAATAGCTATTAGGATCTATATTTTTTCTACGAGCATACTAAAGTTTACGAGAAGTTTAATTTAAATAAAATGCGATTGTGCAGAAGGTAGAATTAAAAATGTATTGAAAGGTATTTTAAAAAAAAAAAACGTAAAGGTATTAAAGGTAAAGGTATAGGTATAGGTGTATCAACAATACAAACAATTCCATGCCACAATGATTATTTCAAACTCTTCCCGCACTGGTGCAGGAAATAGTTATTTTCCTAACAAGTGCGCAAAGTGATACTTTCCCGCACGGAAAAGCAGTTAGACGAACGACGCGAAGCGGAGTTCGGATAAGCTTCGAGTGCGGGAAAGACAATTTGCGCAAGTGTTAGGAACAATAGTTTTTCTACGAGTGTTCGAAGATTTGCATAGCATCCAGAGAGGAGCGGTACCTAATATTCTTAAATGTTTTCAGATGCTCAAAACTACCTAAAATGTGTTTTTTTTTTTAACGAAAAAAGTCAAAATGACATTATGTTGGCAATACCATCTATAATTGTCAATGCTTTCAAATTTTTTATGTAGAAAAGGCTTGTGTTGCCAACATAGTTACTAAATTTTTGACTTGGGGAATTATCTTTAAAAAAAAAACAGACTAGTAATTTTCTGTCCTAGGTCAATGTATTGTGTTTCCAATTTTTTTTTTTTTCCAGTGATCAGCTTGACTTTATTTGCAACATTGGTTGTGCTAGCGAGGTTTACTTAAAATTTGAACAAGTCATTAAGTTTTTTTTTCCTGCCAAATTGAGACTTAATTTACCACGATGATATTTTTTCATGCGACTTGGTAAATTAGTTTTACGTAGCCACAAGTACAGCATCTTCCCAAAACATAATATTCATTTTTGCTTGCATTATAATAGATCTTGCTTTGCCTATTGCTGTCTTATTCATTCTTTTCGCAGCATCATTAAGTTGGGGAGTATATGGTCATGGAGGAGTATAACTTACAATCCAACTTTTATATTCTGATACTCTAAAGGAATGTAAGTTGACTTCACATGCCAACGGTCACCTGACCTCACATCTATTTTTGTTGGATTTTTCCTCTCCTCGTTCCTTATACGGAAAATGTCAAATTAAAAAAGCTAAACATTACCTGAATGCCTTTCTTGGAGCGGAACAAAAATAACATCAGGCCCTTTTTTTCTGAATATAAGTTTATTCAGAAACCCACAAAACATTGAAAAATCGAGTTTAAATGCGGTAACTATGCGTAACAAAAATGAGTGCGCAAAGAGTTTTCGTGCGCAAAGTTGAACTTTGCGCACGCAAATGAGTGCGCAAAGTAATAACTTTGCACACGCAAGTAGAAAAAAAGTCTTTCCGCACAGCAAATCGTACGGGAAGAGCCATTTTACACACGCTCGTAGAAAAAGGTACATACAGTATCAGTGTGTCACCGTTTAACCAAACTGCTATCAAATTTTCAAAAGCAAAAAACGTCAACCTTATTTGCCAGGATAAAGTAGTCTTTTGTTCTACCTTATCGCGTTATTTCATTGCAAATCCCCACATCGTGCATACTGCATAGCGTCCTTAATATTTATGCTAGCATTTGGATCACTTAAGTCTATATTATAATCACCGGCAAGCACTATGGAAATCCTTGATACAACTCCTGGAAGAAACAAGGAATGATGACTGGGTGGCTCTCCACCACGTTAAACGTATCAATTTTGATACATTTAGGAAAATGACAGAAGTAATCTTCCAAGAAACAAATCCAGACGTTGTTACATACGCAACAATGACCAACCAGATGGTACAACGGGCAAACCAAATAAAAATGACAGGAAACCTAAAAAAGGAATGACCGACATATGCCTTAATAGTAGATCAAAAGGGCGAGGACTTCAAGAAGATGTTAGAAAACGTCAAGACGGGGATCAAAAATACACACGAAAGCAACATTATCAAGGTCATGCGACAGACAAGGCATGGAAAGTTAATCATAGCAACGGACAGAGACGATGATGTGATAGAAATACTAAAAGAAAAAATCAAGGAATCGAACAAAGAGGCGTCCGTAAGGATAGTGGGATCAGAGATAAACAAACGGTATGATGAAGCGTATATTAGAAGCATAGACGCAGTCATAACAAGAGATGATATTACCAACGCGCTACGACATGAGCTAAAAGTAAAAGAAGGCGACTTCAGCCTGTCACCTTAGACCAAATCGAGACTACACCCAGGCGATTACGATGACAGTATCCAAACAAATAGCAGAACAAATTCTAGTTGAAAAGACGGAACTGTGCATAGGACTAGTGAGATGCAAATTGGAGAGAAAGGTAAACATGGAAAAGTGCTACATGTGTTGGAATTATGACCCCTCCACGAAAGATTGCACAGGACCAGACAGAAGCAGATTATGCTACAGATGTGGGGAAGAAGACCATGCAGCAAATACATGCCAAAAAGAAAAATGTCCAATCTGCCAAACAAGCGACCATAGGGCAGGCACAGGGAAATGTGAAACGTTTAGAAGATCCCTATCAGTGCTAAGGAAACTGGAAAGACAGACAAGCAGACAAGTACCAGGGAAACCAAACAACGAAAATGGCCAATACTAAGGTCCTTCAAATCAATGTGAACAGATGTTATGGAGGCCATGACCTCCTGACAGCCGCAGCCAACCAAATGAACATCGACATAATAGTACTCTCCGAACCCAATCACTGGATCATACAAAAAGGGATATGGCTTACAGACCCAAAGATGGACGCTGCCCTGAAACTGAGAAACAAGGATATCCCGATACTTAGAACAGGAGCTGGAGATGGCTTCGTATGGGCCGAATTTTTAGTGATAAGCTGCTATCTTCAAACGACATCAAAAACGCGTTTAACTCGGCATCGTGGCAGATGATTATAGAAGAACTTGCAAGGAGAGATACTGCCCTCTATCTGATGAACCTTATAAAGAGCTACCTCACAGACAGATCTATTATAGTAGAAGCGGAAGGTAAGAAAGAATCCTTTGATATGTCCTGCGGTGTTCCACAGGGATCTGGCCTAGTCCAACGCTATGGAACATCATGTAAGACGGACTGCTGAACTTAAAGATGCCAAAAAAAGTAACCTCCATTGGATACGCGGACGACGTGACCATGGTGGTAACCCAGACACTGATAAAATGAGATTATTGTGCTCCATTGCAAACTCTATTCTGCTCTTGCGACCCCAGTCTGGGGAGAAGAAGCATACTGAAACAAGCTACGTTGAGAATATGTAGCGCCTACTGCACAACATCGACAGATGCAAACCTGGTGATAGTTGAAACACCACCAATCGACCTTCTGGTAGCCCAAGCAATCCAAATATATTGTCAACTACTTAAATAAATACCACTCTGACCATCAATTTTACTAAAGTGTGTCGACGGGTCAGCATTAATTTGGTATAAATACCGCGTCGAAATTCATTACCGCCAGACTGAGGCTAGTGCAAAGTACCTCAAATGGGAAAAGCCCCTCTAGCTAAGTCTCCTCCCAGTGCAAACTACCTCTAATGGGAAACGCCCTTCTGGGAGTATTGAACGCCGCAGACTAGGTCCAGTGCAAACTACCTTTAATGGGACACGCCCTTCTGGACCTGTCTCAAACCCAGCTTTGGTCTTCAGTCACGCCAAGTGTACAGAGTGTATATAATACAGAGTGGCCTATAAATAGTACGTCCCTCCGTAGAAGAGACGTCATGATACTATTTCTAGGGTAATATTATTACTACTCAATACATTATCTTATTATACCTATACCAAGCGAGTTTCTCTCTACCTGAACCCCACCTACGCCCCCAGGTCACGCTCCTGTTGTGACGTCCCAGGACGAAACGTATAAGGGTTGTGACAATATCAAGCGCCACCTAAAGAGAAAACAAAAACTCGCTTACTAGCTAAGGAATTGATACACACAACATAGCAGAACAGATGAGAAAATTGCGGGAAAGGAAGGTGGACGTTCGGAGTAATCCCAAACAACTCAGAGTGGATAAACAGACGACACGGCAACACGGATCACTATATGACGTAACTACTGACGGGACACGGTTATGGACTATACATATACAATAAACAAGACAGAGGACAACGAGTGCATATACTGTGGCGAAGTGGATAATGCCGAACACACCTTCTTCTACTGCAAATATTGGAAAACACGACGCATGACAGGCACAGTACAAACGGAGACAATGACCCCAGAGAATATAACTGCAAAAATGATCAGCAGTCTGGAAAACTAGAATGCTGTGAAGGAACTTGCCAGATCCATCCTGCGACGAAAGATAGAGGACGAAAACACACTGACAAGCGAGGAAGAAAATAAAAAAACAAAAAAGTCCAAAGTTCTTCTTCTTATTCTTGTTATAATGTCATCTTTACCCTCTATGATCTGGTTCAACTCATAAATTTTTCTCATGTTTTCCTCTTCAACTTCCTCTTGATCACTTTCCAATAATCTTACAATTTCTTGAAGTTTTTTTTTTCTTCGTATAATTTTTCCGAATTTTCACAATAAAAAAACAATTTCCTTTCTACTAAAGCTAAGGTATGTGCTTCGTGTAGAATCTTCAGTAACACTGATCCAATTTACCAATACAGAAATACTTTATTTAGGATAAATCAGCGGCTCTGAACATGGAACACGTACAACATGACTTGCTCAGAATAACTTATGACAATTTGTAATGAACAACCAGTAAAACTGTAGGCAGGTTGGACATTTTTTCATTTTAACTGAAATCGAGAGATTTTGTTATTAAAAAACGAATACAAAAAATTTGAGCGCAAAATATCAATATATGCTGTTCCAAGCAGTTAAAAATCAACGATCGGCGCAGAATAAAAAACGTACCTGTACGCGAGACTAGGCCGCGTGACGTCAGTAGCCGGCACGCCATGTGAATTCGTATACTTTCTGAACGAGCCTTTTCGAAAACGCTGATCCGATCACAAGCTGTCTGTTTTCCATCTTTCTTCAGTGAACATGATTGAAAAAAGACAAATTACATCAGGTGATGATTGGGTTAATCGGATCAGCGTTTGCGTAAAGGCCGATACAGAGGGTATATGAATTCACGTGGCGTACCCGGCTACTGACGTCATGCAGCCTAGTCTCGCGTAGAGGTACGTTTTTTATCCTAGCGCCGATCGTTGATTTTTAACTGCTCGCAACAAACGCAAATATTAATATTTTGCGCTCAAATTTCTTTTGATCGTTTTCTAATAATAAAATCTCTCGATTTCAGTTTAAATAAAAGAATAACAAAAAATGTCGAACCTTCCTATTATAAAATTAATGTAATAATTCTTTTATTGTAAAGAAACAACATCCAGTTTCAATTTAGAATAATTAAATTTTGCAACACACAAAGCTTTCATGAAAATATCTGCTATTTGCTCTGTCGTAGAGATATATGACAAATTTATTTCATTTTTATTGATGCACTCTCTTATAAATTGGTGTCTCACATCTATATGCTTAGTTCTTTTTGTTTCAAGTGTGTTTGCCATCTTTATACAAGACTGGTTATCTTCAAATACATTGGCAGGAAAATATTTTTATTTAAAATTTCTGTCAGTAATTGACGTGTCTCGTAATACCTGGTGTGCGCGCGCAACTCGTGGGTTGCAGGAGAGCGTCCAATGAAAATCGAGTTTGTTACGGGCTTGCGTCATATTCGTATCCCGGAACGAGTTTAGAATTAATCGTTCCTGCTTTCTTTGTAACGTGTAATTCGACAAAGAGCAAACTAATACTTTACGTATAACTCGAACTTATCGCAGTGTCGTTTAAGGTTATGTTAGGTTATTCTTGACATATTCCTTTGCAATTTTATTGTGCGATGTTGCCGGATGAAACATTTATCAAAATAAAAGTGCCGTCGATGTTAATATACACTTTAAAGCTCTTTTTTTGTCTGATTTAAGGCGTTGTAAAACACTTGACAATATATCACTTCCTTAATGTTATAATGTTCGATTTGTAATGTCTACATTTATTCTGCAACAATACAATCTGGCTACATTGCAGCCACGAGTTGCGCGCGCATGTCATTTTTTATTACTTTCTTACTTGTATTTTTTACAATTCAGGTCTCTTTTTCTATTCCTGCGAGACACGTCAATTGTGCAATGCACAGACATTCAGTTACACAACTTGACAGAGCAATGAACTCAGCTTCTTCGCTCGATAGAGAAACTGCTGTTTGTTTTCTGCTTTTCCAACAAAAAAAATTAACGGAAAATTTAATCCCGCAACCAGAAATACTTTTTCTGTCATTGACATTGTTTGCAAAATCAGCATCAACATAAGCTGAAACGATGTCATTCTTAAAACTTAGCTTTGATTTTACGTATCTCAGCCCATAATTATCAGTAAGTTTCAAATATCTTAAAATATTTTTCAAATGTTTTCAATGCTCATATTTGTCACAGTTTTGAAATTGGCTAAAGTATGTAACTGCAAAACACAAATCAGGTGTTCTTCCCAAAATAATATGCATTATAATTTCGTATCAGTTCCCTATAGAGTAGATTCTTATTACAAAAGTTGCCATTAAGTAAACTAATTTTTGGTTGAATGGTAATACTTGATGCCTTGCAATCAAACATATTAAACCTTTTCAATATTTTCTGAATCAGCTCTTTTTAATTTATGAACAAGAAATTGTCAGTTTTAATAATAGTCATACCAAAAAATTTTAAAACAACATTATTTGATACATAAGGAAACTGACTATACAAATGACACTTCAAACTCTACCTTTACCAGTCATATGGTAAAGCTAAAAGGTACAAAAATACCGGATACTGAAGACATAATATAGTCGTCATTTTCTGAACTGGGTGCCTGTCGGAGTCCATATAGTGCCTTTCTCAATTTACAGACACAATTGATATCATGAACTTCTAGTTCATCCGGTAACTTCATATACACTGGATCTTTTAAATAGCCATTTAAAAACGCGCACTTAACATCAATTTGATTCATATACAGATTTTCTTACACACTGAATGAGAAGTTGTCGAATTGTCAACATTCTCGCCACTGGTGCGTACACATCATCGTTCACCTTATGTTGTTTAAATCCTCGAAGCACTAGTCTTGTGTTTTCAACCATTCTGCCTTCTATGTCCTTTTCTTTGAAAATCCACTTAGAGTCTATCACATTTTGATGATCTGGAGTTTTCACTATTTCCCATGTTTCATTTTCATTCAATGTTCTAAGTTCGGTCTCTATAGCTTCCTCCCAACCATTTACAAGAGAAATTGCTTCGTTGTATGTCTGAGGTATGTCAGAGTATAGGTTTCCAGCTGAAAGTGCAGTCATTACACTTTCGTCAAAGTCTAGTTTGTAGTCCTTAAATCGTTTTGGTTTTGTTACACTTCTGGATATTCTGCCTTTAATCTCTTCTTTTTTATCTTTTTCTTTAGGGTTAGCATTGGCTTCAGGTGTATTTTGCTTTAGCTCCAACTGTTCTTCCTTATCAAATTCTTCATTCAAACTCATACCATCTTTCATTATCCAATATTGACGAATTTGCTTTTTTCTTCATCTTGTCAAAAATAACATTTCGATCTGTCAATGTTTTATGCTTTTCAGAATCCCACACTCGATAACCATTATCATTGTAGCCCATCATTATAATTTTTTATTACAAACATCCAGTCTCCCATTCCTATCTTCTTTTGGCACATGAATCTCTCAGTGATTCCATTCTGCTGAGAATTATAAGGGCTTGAATACGAATACCTTTGGTTCCACAAAAAGCTTGAAACTGTTTTGGAACATATTCACCCCCATTGTCACATCGAAGATGCTCTATCCTATAGCCATTTTTTTCTTAAATCGTGGCTATATATACGTTTTAAATTTCTCCAGCACTTCACTTTTATGTTAGATGCAATAGCGCAGTGTAAAATGTGAAAAATTGTCAATAAAAGATACATAATACCTTTTTCTGTCATATGAATTCGGTGTTATAGGTCCACACACATCTGATGAGACAACTTCTAGTAAACTTTTGGGCTTCCTTTCACCTGCAAGCATATTATAAGGTAATTTAGACTGTTTGCCTTGAATACATGTTTCACAAAGATTTTTACTTGGGTATTGTAACGCTCTTCTGTCGAAACAGAAGAATATTCATAATTTGTGCTCGACTATTGCTCAGTGGTTGTTTAGCTTGGGGTGGTCCTTGGTGTTGGTACAGTAGAGAGAGGGCGCCACTAGTTTGTATAAATTATTTTGATTACCAAGGAATAGCCAAACTAGGCACTATTCCACTAATTAGTTATTGTTTAAAAAGGTAAATTCAAAAAAAAAAATCTGAAAAGGTAAAATAAATCCGAAATCCAATAGCTATTTGACATTTAACCCATTCAATAAAAACACAAGCTTTGGAATTCTAAACATAATTATTTATTAATTAAATGTCATTAAACATTTGTGACAAGATGGCGAACTTTTTTTTTCTTTGGTTCAAAGAAAATTATTGTCTAGTATCCAAGTTTTCTTTAAAAAAAAAATCATTAAGCAGCTTTCTAAAAGCAAAACTTAATATAAGTATAATAAGATTGAAATTCAATAACAATCAATAGATACCCATGATGAAATTTACCTAAGTATAAATGATGAAGTCCTAATGCCATTAACCTTCAATTTTTGACTAAAGTCGATCAAATCAATAAAATCAAATTTATAAATTCATAAAGGTAATAAGTAATCCCTAGGGAGTTATAAATGCCAAAACCTATAATCAAAAGTATCGGGGAGAGCTCTACCATCTTACCTGTAATTAAAATTCAAAATATGTAACCATGAAACTCAAATTCAACTACCTAAAGATTTTACATTGGTTTACCTTGTAGAATTACCACCTCATCGATTTGAAATTAAAGGTTAAATTAACCCCTAAAAGTTAATTAATATTACATCGATCGGTATTCGATATAAAAGAAATAAATTTGTAATAAATATAATGATCCATAATTATTGTATACTAGATAAAGATAACGAAAACGATAATAAAGGTAGTTATCTGATTACGATAATGATTAATTAATCAATAAAAATTACATTAAACTGTAGTTAGCTATTTCAGCCAAATACTACAATACTGTAAATAAGTCGGTAATTAATATTTACAAAGATATTAATTAGCTAATCAAGCTAATCAATAGTGAGCGATAAAGAAAAAGATAATTGTTTTGAATGGAACAACCTTTTTCTTAAAAATTGTTAGTTCAAAGCTAGGGTGGATCTTACCTTCCTTGGTTTCAATCCAACAGAAGACTCCATATTTGGCTGAGTTCAATTGAATCAATGGCTTTCTCACATGCTGCACTATGCAACCAATTTCTTTACTTCAAAATTTGCAACGGGGATTTTTGGGTTGTAGGTGATACTGGGAAACTCTCACAAAACAGTGCTCCTTTTAATTAGGGACTAATACTTCATGGGATAGGGCAAATGAGAACTTCTTTAGCTTTTGTGCACTTTGCGCAACTTTCTTTCTTGAGTGGGAGGTTTTGTTTTAATAAAACTGGGACCTTTTTTTACAAACTTATTTTTTTTTTTTTACTACACACCAACCCAACAACGAAAACAACAACGAACCATAGAAACTAACAAACGAAAAACCGACCAAAAAAACACCGGCAAGGCCCTTCACGCCATGCTCGATTTCTGATCTGAAGCAGAACGTTCTGATACTAGCGCGAACGCCATCTAGTATCAAGACAAAAAATTATGCAATGAAATCTTTCTTTGCGGAGTGTTCCTCAACAATAATAATAATTAACAGTTATTAATATTTGTAAAGATAATTATTAGCTAATAAAGCTAATCGATAGGGAGCGGTAGAAAAAAGATAATATAAGGTAACAGTAATTAATAAGGCACAGTAACGGGACCCATAGGTAAGTAATTATACAAGCCTGGACGAAATCCTTGGAAATTTTCATAAATTTGAGTTTGGTGCTTCTGACCAAACTGACGGAAGGCAATCATCCAATGGTCGGGGATCAATCTCTTACAAGACACAACTTTCCTTGTAGAAAGGGCCCAGACTTGCTTTGGAAATGCAGTACAGCATGGTCTCAAACTTGTCAAATTTTCACCCAGAAGTGTAGGCGTGGATTTTTAATACTCTCCCAAATTGCCTGAACGGATTGAAGAAATATAGAACTCATTTATCAAAGGGAAAAAGGGATTTACATACCTGAACGGCCGATAATTAACCTCACTTTCAAAAATGTACACAAAAATCAACAATCTGTTGATTTTTCGGGAAACGTTCCAGCTGACATAATTACTCACTACTCTAGTTAAGTTTATATAATCTTGGGCTCGATGGCCAAGAATGAAAACCAAGGTTTTTGGATTTTCCAGGGACGACCTTTTCAATCTAACTATAAAATCGAAAAAAAAAGCCAAAAGTATCAAACTGTGGTTGTGTCTTTCTTCCTCTGTCAAGCCTGTCGAAATTATAAAAATGACAGTGCTACGGGCTTTTCTTATGAAGAACCTTAGTTCGATTCGGCTGGAGTGTGAATGGAGTT
The DNA here is from genome assembly GCA_917834065.1 of Ceutorhynchus assimilis. NCBI lineage: Eukaryota > Metazoa > Arthropoda > Insecta > Coleoptera > Curculionidae > Ceutorhynchus > Ceutorhynchus assimilis. The sequence continues at coordinate 15,046,328 of OU892287.1, forward strand.
ACTCGGAGTGCCGGAGTGAGCAAACCGAAACCACCTTTTGATAATATAATTTTCGGTATTAGGTCAGGAAACTAGTCAGAGGAATCATAGATGTCGCTAGGTGTACGAGATAGTATTTTAAATGAGTTCAAATATATGAAATTAATTAAGAACAATTAAATATGTTCTTGTGACATTTCAAATGTTACACTATCTATATGAATGACCCATTTTTCTGAGCCATAAATCTTGATCATTTGCACTGCCGTCACAGGCATGTGCTACAAACATGTTAACATTATCTTGTAGTTCTCTTTCAGCAATATTTTGTTTTCCTTGCAACACTTTGACTGTATTCTTTTCGAAACAGACTTTTAGTCCTTTTTCCTCTATTTTCTTGACAGACAGCAGGTTGTGTGACAAATCTTCGCATTCTATGACATTTTCTATAAGGATACTTTTTCCATTTTCAACATGTAAATGTAGATTTCCTTGCTTGTTTCCGATTAACACTTCTCCAACCTTTGCCACATGCACTTTGTGATGTACATTTCTAACATCAGTTAAATATTTGCCAGCACTTTTGTTCACAAGGTGATTGCTCGCTCCACTATCAACAACAAAAGTCACCAAACTGTTGCTTAACTTTGATGATTCCATAGTTTCAATAGTTGAAATAAAGGACACATTTTCTTCGTGTTGTTCCGAGTTTTCCTCAGTCAAGTTTCATCTATGTTTATTCATATCTTCTTTTCTTTCAAAACATTGTGATCTTTTGTGGCCTTTAATACCACAATAGTGACATTTATATGGGAATTTTCTGAGCCTATGTCCACGACTTTCACTTGAATTTCCTGCATTATTTTGATTTCCTCTATACAATCTCCAGTTCTATTGTAGTTTCCTTTATTCCATTTCTTCCTGAATCCTGCAAAGGCTTGAGTCGAGCCTTGTTCTTGTATATCATTTTGTATTTGTCTTGTTTCTTCTGATAACAGTTTGCTTTTAATAAACTGTAATATTACTGTACTTCCTTGGCAAAATAACATATCAAGTGCTGTTGTTACGCACCTTGATAAGAATCAGGCATTACAGCAAGCAACTGTGAAATCACTCCATTCTCTTGAAAAGAACCACCACAGTTTCTTAGTTCAGACACGGTTCGTTCATGTTACATGAGAAATTCATTTAGGGGCTCTTTTCCAGAAAACATCAAGTTTTTTAATTTTCGCTGCAAGTGTACTTGCCCTACAACACCTGTTCTCATATATGTGCCTCTTAATGTTTCCATTATCTCTTTGGCTGTTGGTTTTCCTTTTATCATTTCCAGCCCGTCAGCCGCTTCCTTACCGACTGTCGATAATTCCAATCTCTATTTTCCTTTGCTCAATTTTCACAGCTTTTCTCACGGGATTCAATCACTGGGGCTCATAACCTGTAGAATCTTCAGTAACACTGATCCAATTTAACAATATAGAAATACTCTATTTAGGATAAATCAGCGGCTCTGAACATGGAACACGTACAACGTGACTTGCTCACAATAACATGACAATTTCTCATGAACAACCAGTAAAACTGTAGGCGGGTGTTCGCAAAGGTGTTTCCATTAATTATGAAATAGGGGCGTTTAAATAAAATGTCATTTACAGACCTTCACAAATTTCTGTTCGATTCCAAATTTAGACCACTTTTCAGTGAAATGAAGTTATGTTCATAACAAAAATAGATTGGAGTATAATTCGAAGCATTTTTGGTTGCAAAATACGCATTCTAAATAGTAAAATTATTACCAATTTTGTTGACAACAATATGCAAATTTTGGTCACGGATTTAAATGAAAAAGGGATAAACATATAGAGTAGCACACCAACAATAAATTTCCAAAATTTCGGATAGTAAAATGCTAGAAAAAATTAATAGAACAAAATTTTCGAAAATTATGATGTTTGTATCACAAAATTAATCAAAACCTGCCAAACAACGAGGTGATTGCTGTCATTTTCAGCAAAGACTCAAACCAAACGTGTGTTCAGCGCTTCTCTAAAAGATGTCGCTGAGTTCGGGAAGAGTAGTCACTTCTTTTAAACGCCAGTAAAAACTGTTTTACCTAGCTAAAAATGTGAAATACTATTATTTCATTTGTATCTAAATAAAATTAATTAGTCCACTGTAAATTACTGTGTAAACGAATTGATATTGAAGATGTCGCCATCTACTTGTAAATAAGTCAATCACTTACAGAGAATTTGAACACCTGTGATTAAAAAATATTTAATGTATGTCATAAAGCCCAAAAGATGGCGCGCGGGCTCTTATCGGACGCTCCTCTTAGGGCCGATACTTTTGCTGTCGATTAACGAATTTGATACGTCGTCAAAATTTTGCATGGACCAAGGTCTATAACTATGATGTGGTTAGAGCACATTCAAAGCCCTGATTATTTTTAACGGCTGTCAAATGAGAGCAAAAGTACCGGCACCTAATGTAACAGAATTGCTCGATAATAGCAACAATCAACACTTCGGACGTGCTAATAGCAGCACATTTTTTATAATACACCAATTTGCAATCATCGTTGATCCTATCCTTAAAAACACAGTTGCCATTACATTTTGAGCAAAGCTCTTTAAATCGATTCGCCTCCGCCATTTTTCAATTTTAGTATTTTCCCTCTAATGATATAATTTTCATAATTTAGGTCCAATATTGCTGATTGACGATGATGATGATTGATAGTTATTACCGAATCGTCTTCGGGTAGTAGATCATTTTGGACTGAAGATGTTATCACTATGGTCTTCCATGTAAGCTGAGCGTGTAGGTCTCACAGGAGTTGGAACTACTGCTTTGCTTATGTACAGACCTCAAAGCTGAGATGTGTAATTTAAACACTTGTTCTCCCAAATTCAGTGAAGGGTCTCAAAAATCTTTAAAATCTTTTTACATAAATGACAAGTTCAACAAATTTATGCCACCTGAGGAAGATTAAATTGACCTTTGAGCAGGTTCAACCAGAAACTCTTTATCGCCTACTGGCCTGAATCAAATTGAAAAGTTGACCGATAACGAGCCTCCCTCAAAGTTCGAATTTCGCATAGAAATTAATTAAAGACCATCAGGAAGCCATTGTCGAGGTATTTTATTTATAAAATACCTAAGGGCTAACCTATATTAAAACTTCATCATTAAACACCCAGCCGGGCCATCCTTTGAGCCGAAATCCAATTAGTAGTTTCAGGATTGTATTTTGCCGAGTTGTTTGTTGATAGTGCAACAATGAACGTTCTAAATAAACGTCATATTGGTCGGAATTAACCGCCAAAAGCATATCAAACTATTAGATGCGCTTTGTGTGCCGAGTACCAATTTGAAGGTATTTGGAAACGAACTACATACAAAGTGAGTTGGCAAAGTTTTACTAAAACTTTGGCAGTTTAAACAGGCAAGGTAAGCATAGTTGAAATTTCTATGTTTGTCAAGCCAAGATGGAAATATTTTACAATTACCTTGGAACTTTCCAAGAAGGAATTACACAAACATCTGTATCTGGATGGTGTTTACATAGATATTCAAATTAGTCTCTATCGCTAATTAGTTTACATATCTGGTAATAACAATCGGCTTATCATGCGTTGTTAATAACCAAGTCAAATCATCTTGTCTAATTATTAAACCTAACGTAATTTAAGTTAAAAATTGCTAGTCAGGATTTAGCGCTCACTTGCTCTTCATTTACATGCCTTCGAGGGCTCTTCTTTGCCTGACTGCTTGTCTCTCATATTTAATAATCGTCTTAAGCTGAATAACTAGGCCAAGTCCTCATTCTATATTGTTTTATAAGAGACTCAACTTCCAGCAGAAGCAAGTTTCTTTGAAAGAAAATCATCACATGTGCGATTATATTAAAACTTTGCTTTTATCGAAAACCGATACTTTGTCCTATGGATAATATTATTATTTGTACCGACTGGAACTTCTTTTGTGTCTAGACGTATGCTATTAGGCAAGTTTTAAGTCAATATCGAAAAGTAATGAAGATTCTTTAAATAAAAGCCACTTAAATTATAAAAAATATAAGAAGATTTAAGGGTAGGTACATATTTATTCACGTAATCAGCATAATGGGGGTTTTTTATGATTTTAATTCTAACAGAAAAAATTCTTCATTCATTCTTAACGAGCTTTTAAAATAGCAAATTAAATTATGCTTGGTAACGTTGAGCGCATACGGAAATACTCCAAATTTAAATGTACTTACACCCGCATTCCCTTATACAGCGAGCCAAAAATGCAATTACCCTAATGAGGTACTTTCAGTTCTTTTATAGCCTTGCGACTCAGATATGCAGAACGTAACAGAAATGAACAGATAATTCAGCAGTTAGTGTGAAATTAACATAAATAAGCTTATTATAACTTGGATCGTTATATTTTTGTTCACTCGTTAGAAAAAATTAGGTTATACATGGACACTAAGAGATATAATGCCTGCGCTGTATCTACAACAGTCAGTTTGGTGACGGCAACTTTGTTTTCTTTTCGAAATTTCCTGCATTGTGATGAAAACTTCCACATCAGGAGACTCTTTTTTCGATGAATCGCAATTATTAGTTTCACCCACACTTAAACCACCCTCAAAGTAATTTGGAAGTGAAGCGAGGTTCCCCAAACGATGTATTATGGTACTGCCTTTAATTTTCAGTATTGTTTGTGCCCGAAACTAGGGTGAAAACGTGCATATTTTCACAAAAGTTTATTTTCAACTTTCATTATGACTTATTTTTCCTCTGCTTACAATTCTTAATAGTTTCTTCTGGGACATTAAGCTTTCAAACAAATGGCTGGTCATAATGGCGGAAGAAGTATTATCTTGTACATAATAACAAAGCAATAATTCCTCGGGTTCATTGTATTAGCAGAAAAAAAAAATGTTCATTCCCTTGCACCTTATTTTGTCCCACAAATTAACTTTTGGGTTAGAGCCAAAGAAAGTAAACAAATTAATTCGACTCCAATTACAGCGTCTTGCCTCTCCATTAAAGATACAAAATAAATCCCCAAAGTCCTACGTCAATGTTCGCTTTAGCTTGTTAATTAAACGGCACAGGCAAAGATTGCGCGTTATCAACGCGCGGACTTAAAATGTCCTCCCTTTCACTTATTCCGGATTATGTTTATATTATATATTTAGAAACTTTTTAGAATGTCCTGTATTTTATATCTTGTTACCTTTATTATTTGTCAACCTTGACAGTTTGTCAATGTTAGTTATTAGCTCTATATAGTAATATTCTGAGTTTATTAAAGCGTGTAGTCTACAGGTTTTCTTTTGCTTCAACTTAATCAACTCAATATTGAATAGATAAATTACTCAAACCAGAAAAATTGGATATAGAAATGAACTCCAGCAATGCCGCTCGTCAATGAACTCATTGGAATCGAACTTTTGAGAATTTTTTCAAAGCTAAAGGGAAAGAAGATAAAGATAAACTTAATCTACTAATCAATAGACCTATCTCGCATGATTAGAAAAAGATAGCTTAATTGTAATAAATACAAGTTAGAAAGCAATAAAAGATGACATGCGCGCGCAACTCGTAGGCTGCAGTGTAGCCAGATTGTATTGTTGCAGAATAAATGTAGACAATACAAATCGAATATTATAACATTAAAGAAGTAATCGAGGAAGTAATATAGTGTCAAGTGTTTTACAATGCCTTATATCAGACAAAAGAGGAGTTTTAAAGTGGATGAACATCGTTTGCACTTTTATTTTGATAAATTTTTCCTCCGGCAACATCGCTCAATGAAATTGCAAAGGAATATGTCAAGTATAATCTTAAACGAAACTGCGGTGAGTACAAGTAATATGTAAAAAATTAGTTTGCTCTTTGTCAAATTACACGTTACAAAGAAAGAAGGAACAATTCATTCTGAACTGGCCCCTGAATAAGAATATGACGCAAGCCTGTCACAAACTTGCTTCTCATTGGACGCTCACCTGCAGCCTACAAGCGACGCGCGCAGTCCAGGTAATAGGAGATAGGTCTATTACGTTAGTCCTACTATTTTTGAATATATAAATGAATGCGTCATTCATGAAGATGCCATTAATATTTTGAAAACCATATATGTCGAGCCAAAGAATAAGATATTTGCAAGGCTCATTATCGTCAAGAAAACAACAAGTTGGTGAGTCTATAGATCAATATTCACAAGCCCTGAAGCTCATGAGCCAAGACTGCAATTTCAAAGCAGTCAATGCAGATCAAAATAGGGACAATTACATCAGAGATACTTTCATAACTGGTCTTACTTCTTCTCACATAAGACAGAGGCTTTTGGAATATTGTACTTTGAGCTTAACACAAGCATTTGATACTGCTAGAGCACTTGAAATGGCTCAGCAACATTCCCAATCTTACCTTACACATTTCTGTTCAAATATGAATGCTGCGATCTCTCATCAAACTCCTGACAATTCTTCTGCGAATGTACAGATCGGAAATGACCATGCTATAGCAGCTGTCGCTTCTAAATGCTATTTTTGTGGTAGATCCAGACATGCCAGAGATAAATGTCCAGCGAAAAATATTATTTGTTACAACTGTGGAAAGAAAGGTCATTTCACCCAGGTCTGTCAATCGAAAAATCAAAAGCCCAATTCTACTAAGATAACAACTGCTGCTCTTTCGGTGGGGATATCTGGAATTATTTATCCTGTCAGTTTATCAAAAGCCCTAATCGAAATACTGTAACGATTTTTTTTAATCAGTTCTCATTTTCCCTACTTTGGTGATTTTACGTCCCCAAAATAATGATTGGTTATGGATAGATTTTAGAATAGGTTTTCCAAGTAATTATAGATTAAGAATAATTGCCCTTGTTTGTTCCTACAGCCCTCATAATTATTAAATTACGGCTGGAATGTTTAAAAATTAAATTTGTGCCTATATTTTTAAAATTATAAATACGATTTTTAAATATTGCTAATTTAAATATCGACAACGACGTCGCGAAACACGGTAAATGGTAAAAAAAAAAAGGAAACTTTATCCGCATTCCTACGCTGTAGGCTGGTTCAAGTTTACTCGGAAGGTATGAAATCATCCCATTCTTTATTAAAGTCATCATCTCGACAGAGATAGCTATATAAAACCAGTGATTTAGGACAATGTTGAGTCGTCTTGAATTTGAGAATTTTCAATTTAAGGCAGAGAACATTCAGCTATCGACAAAGCATGACTGTGCTATAAGTATCTTCTAAATTCCAAAAAAAAAAGGTGTCACTGCAACTAAAAGAAAGTTTCGGAAAGGCGATAATTTAAATGTCAAAGCCACCGAAAAAGTTAGCTTCGTGAAATGACGCTTTAGTTAAATAATAGCACGTAATTTTTTTGTGCCATGATGTCTTTTACTGGTGAGTCCAATTTTCTATGACCTTTGCCTTTAATTTTGTATGCACTTAAAATCAATTTTTGTGCATATTTCTAAATTCAGTTTCATAAGTAAAGTAAATGTTCTAAGACCAGCATGACCCTTTCAGGCCTTTCTGACCGATACCAAAAAAAAAACCAAGAAACCTGCAAGGTCCCCTTGACTTGACCTTTTCAATGACAACCAGCAGGCAGCCATATTGTGGACACCATTTTGGATGTCGTCACAGTTGACGCTCTGTTCGTTCCTGTCAATCCTGTCAATATGTATACGTCAATTTTGGGGCACTATGAGACTCATCTTTAAATAGAAGGAAGCAGCCTACGACATGGAGTTTACCAGATAAGATCTTTCCATAATTTTTTTTTTAAACAACTTTCTTTTTCATAATTTTTTTATAATAATTCATAATTGTTTTAATGGGTACTTTTAGACCGACGGATAAACCATTAACTCTCTTTTGGATACATAATTAATTATGTATTTTCGTCGTCCTTTTTAGAGTGAATGCGCATTTACCCCTTGGAGGCTCGATTCCCAATTTTTCAAAATTCTAATTATTTTTTTTTATCTTTAAAGTTTTTCTGGTCTCAGGTCCCCAGATCGTTGTACAGGAAGTTTATTATTTTTTTGTGTTTATACAAAGGTCTGCATTTGGATGCTAAATTTCTAATAATTACTACCATATTTCATTATTACTTTTCAATTTCATACATTTTTGTTTGTCTGTTGTGACTCATAACGAAAAACAACCAGCTGTGATTAACAAACAAGGATATTAATATTATTATTATTATTATTATACTAGTAAATAGGATAGATTTATTAATTGTTATATTATTCAATTTTTATTAATAATTATATTTTTTTAACGTTAAAGGAATTTTGTTTTTTTTTGAAATCATCACTGTTTCATTTCATGGATATTTGAATTCACTCTTAATCTTTATTTAATGAATAACACGGGGTTCATTAAAGATATATATTTTTTTTTTGATTTAGTCATTCATAAAAGAACTGGAATAAAAAACCTGTGTTGGCGCCCATAGGCAAATTAAAAATCCACTTTCTTTTTTTTTTTGAGTTATTTTTGAGGATAAGAACCACGACCTCAGTCACCACTGAGCAGCTGACAGGCGTACTTGGTTTGTAAAGAAAACTGTTACAAATTAAATTGCGCCCAACTTCGGGGCATCTCGATTTTTTTTTTGCTTATAAATTTTTTAAGTAATAACTTTGATGATTTCAAATTTGGTTTGATATCCTTGTTTGGTGATGGCAAAATAAAAGTAAAACGTTTGCTTAAATAATTTTTGTTCCTGTAGGTTTTTTTGGCAGGAAAGTATTATACATAGACGGTTGGAAAGTATTTGAAAATTTAATTATCAATTTTTAAATTTTTTTTCAAGTTTGGATTTTCAGCAATTTAAAAGCTGAAAGGTTGAAGCAATATACATTTCAACAATTTTTTTTCGTATGTATTGTAGCCAGTAAAAGACGGTGGTATCCAATATCATTCAATTTTTTTATACACCTTTGGTGGTGTTTATGATTTTTCTGATGGTCTTGATTGAGTATATTTGAACCAGCCTATTTTGCGCGTTAAGTTAATTTTTCGTGGCGTGCACAATTTTTGAATTAATTTATTTTGGTTTTTTTCTTGAAGCTCGTGTCTTGAGATTTTTTTTTGAAGAGTCTTTTGAAAAAAAAAAAAAGAATAATATTTGAATCAACTTTGATTTTTTTTAAATTGTAAAATAAATTTAAATTAAAATGGAAATTCGCGATGTCGAGTTTATGAAACCCACTCACCTCACTCAACCGGAGTTGAATTATGAATTAAGAATTCGGGGAGTTGTGGCGGCTAGACTGGATGCCAGTGCTAAACGTAAAATGTTAAGACGTAGAATGGACGCGGATCGGAATCGTGATGTACTGTACGTTGACCCTGATTACGATTTTCAAAACGAAAAAGAGATTATTACGGAAACTTTAGAAATTTTAGAGGGCCTTATCGCGGAATTCGAGGGACCGCAAACCGACTCTTCTTTTCAAAGGATACGATCTCGTTTAATTTACATTTCCAATCGCATTTGTAGATTGACAATTCCCGTGGTTGATGTCGATGCGGAGGTCACTCACGCTAAACAAGATTTCTATGCTAAATATTTGGAGTTGGAGGCCAATCTTTTTGAAAAAGCCGAAAACCATCAACAACAAAATGGACTTCTCAACCAAACTCTGAATCAAACTGTTATTCCTAACACACCCCCTATCATTACACCCGTAATTACGCATAATAAATCTGTCCCCGTCTATCAATGGAATTTAAAGTATCGTGGTGAGACCGACTATCGAACAGTGTTGTCATTTTTGCAGAAAGTTGAAGAATATTGTAAAACCCGTCATGTTTCTAAAGTTGAGTTATTTGAGAGCGCTGCTGAATTGTTTGTTGATAAAGCCTATAGATGGTATCAATCAGTCCTTGAAAGAGTTAACGATTGGGATTCTTTAGTCAAACTTTTGAAACAGGATTTTTTGCCTGACGACTTAGACGAAATAATTTGGGAGGATATAAGAAATAGATTTCAGGGTAGAAATGAGCCAATTCATCTTTTTGTTGCCGAGATGGAGTCTTTATTTAGGAACTTAGAGCGACAGTTACCGGAAGTAACTAAATTAAAATATCTGAAAAGGAACATTTCGCCTCTTTATAAAACACAGTTAGCCTTGGTTGAAATAGATACAATTAATAGTTTAATTGAACTTTGTAGGAAAATCGATAGCGCACATAGTACTAAACGAAATCAAAATGCGCGCGTATCTTGTATAGATTCAGATTCAAATAATATTTCAAATGAACCATCCACTTCCAGTTCACATTCTATGCAAGGTAATAGTTCAGGTCCTCAAAATAATTCCAGAAACAACCGTCCTAATTCCCGTGGCAGATTTAATAGTTCTCGTGGCAATAGTCGCAGTAATTTTCGCAGCAATATTCGCGGTAATTTGAGTGGTAGAAATTCATACCGGTTTAATAACTCTGACTCTTCTGAGACCGATACTTTCCAGAGAAACTTCAATCGAAACAATTCACAAATCCCTGAAAATAATGTAGCATCAATTAATAATTCAAATCCAAGTAGCAGTTCTAATTTGAATAATCAATCCTCTCGTAATCTTTCTACGATCATTTGTTGGAATTGCGGGTTAGAAAACCATGTTTTTGGTGACTGCAAAGCAAAAAGGAAAAAGTTTTGTTACAAATGCGGAAAACCAAACGTCATTTCTCGTGAGTGTAATTGCGTTCCAAAAAACTAAATTCTAGGACGTTTGTCCGCGGCCAGCAGACGTCTTGTTCCTCTATGGCCAATAGTAACAATTTCTTCAACCAAAAGGATTGGGATTCTTGGAAAAAGGTTGTAGCCGATTTTTGTAATGGAGCCCGCTTTCCCGTTTCTGTTGTCGAACAAATACCTCCCAAGATTGTTTCTGATCTCAGCTCTAAGCAGACTACGGCTTCTTTAGCTCCTTTGATTGTCAATAAACCTTTCGACAATCGTCCATATATTGAAATAAAAATTTTTGATGTTTCCGTTAAAGCATTACTGGATAGTGGCGCTAGTCAAAGCGTTCTAGGTGAAAAAGGTCTAGACATAATTCCCAGATTCGATCTTAAATTAGATAAGTGCGGCGATAATTTTGTGTATACTGCTAGTGGTCAAGCTCAAGATGTTTTGGGAGTTATTTATGTACCAGTTTGTGCAGACAATTTGTGCAAGATAATTAAAGTTTTAGTTGTGCCTTCTTTATCGCATGGTTTAATCCTGGGTAGTGACTTCTGCAAAAACTTCAATGTAAAAATAAACTTCGAGGAAAATTCTTGGACAGTTGGTAATGTGGACACTTCAGTAAATAATTTTATTTTTTCAATTTCTTCCGAAGATAAGGAAACCTCTGCGCCAGGTCATACATTTTCAATTAGCCAGTTAGAGGAAAATGAACAAGTTAGGTTAGCATATGAAGCAATAAGCTGTAAAGACAAGTTAGGTCGTACAAACAAAATGACATTCTATATAGACACTGGCGACTCTAAGCCCTTCCGAGAACGTCAATATCCTATGTCACCTTTTATGATGAATATCCTAAACAAGGAATTAGACGAAATGTTAGCTTTGAAAGTTGTGGAACCTTCACATAGTGAATATAATTCACCAGTTCTTTTAGTCAAGAAGTCCAACAACGAATATAGATTCTGTTTTGACGGTCGCTCTTTGAATAAGCAAACAAAACACGATGCATACCCTTTACCTCGTGTTGACACAATCCTAAATACGTTGCGTGATGCTCGTTTTATCTCGTCCATCGACCTGAGAAAGGCTTTTTGGCAGATTCCCTTACACCCTGATTGTAAAGAAAAAACAGCTTTTTCAGTTCCCGGTCGAGGATTATTTCATTTTAATGTTGTTCCGTTTGGCTTGCGCAATTCTGCTCAATGTCAGCAACGTCTGATGGATTTGGTTCTCACTCCAAAATTGGCTCCAAGAGTTTTTTGCTATTTGGATGATATAATAGTTACATCTTCAACTTATTCTGAGCATATTTCTTTGTTGTATGAAGTTCTAGAACGTCTTAAGGACGCCAATTTGACCGTTAATTTGGAGAAATGTCAGTTGTTTAAATCTTCATTGAAATATCTAGGGTATGTGGTTGATTCAGAGGGACTGCGCACAGATGGTGATAAGGTTAGTGCAATTGTAAATTTTTCTCAATGTAGAACAACTACAGAAGTTAAGCGTTTCGTTGGAATGGCGTCTTGGTACAGGAAGTTTATTAATCAGTTCTCCACTCTTGTGTCGCCTCTGAACGATTTGTTGAAAGGTAGGAAAAAGGGCCAATCTATCAAGTGGACCTCTGAGGCTGATGCTGCTTTTATGAAAATCAAGGAAGCTTTGGTATCTGCTCCTATATTGTGCAGTCCAGATTTTGATCGTCCTTTCATTATACAGTGCGATGCTTCGGCTACTGGTTTGGGTGGTGTACTTATACAGGAGGTGGATAATAACGAAAGAGTTATTGCATACGCTAGCCGATCTTTGTCTCGTACAGAACGCAACTATACGGTAACAGAACGCGAATGTCTTGCAGTAATATTTTCTTTGTCGAAATTTAGACCTTATATAGAAGGTACGCCGAATCTTAAAATCATAACTGATCATTATTCACTTCTGTGGTTGAACAGCATGAAAGAACCTACTGGAAAATTAGCCAGATGGGCCGTCCAGCTTCAACAATACGATTATACTCTTGTTCACCGTAAGGGCACTCTAAATGTTGTCCCAGATTTTTTATCTCGAATGCCTCCTGGGGATGAATCAGCTGATTCTCCTGTAAATGCTTTTGTTTCGGTTGTTTCTGATTTAAATCCTCAAAATTTAGATATTCATTTAGAAAACCTTGATCCCTTTTACCTGAAAATGAGACAAGATATTTTGACAGACCCAGAAAAATTTCCAAATTGGTGCGTTAGAGGTAACTTTGTCTACAAGCATATTCCATTAAAAACTAAGTATAGATCCAACCTGACGCCTTGGAAGCTTTTGGTTCCTAAATCTCAAGTCCAAAAGATAATTGAAAAACATCACGATCCAATTGTTTCTGGTCATTTTGGATTTTTCAAAACAATCAACAGGATCCAAGTTAATTATTTTTGGAAAGAGATGCGTAGTGACGTTGCTAAGTATATTCGATCATGCTTGGTTTGTGGTGAGCAAAAAGCCTCTAATGAAGCTAGGATGGGCTTGATGGGTTCTGAAAAAACGTGTAATTTCCCGTTTCAAATTATCGCAGTTGATATAGTAGGTCCATTTCCTCGCAGCCGTTTGGGACATACTCATTTGTTAGTAGTAGGGGATTGGTTTTCGAAATATACTTTGTTATGTCCTCTTAAGAAGGCTGACGCTGGAAGAATTTGTAAATTTTTGGAAAACGATGTATTTTTGCTGTATGGAGTTCCTCAATTTATTATTTGCGATAACGGTTCCCAGTTTGCTGGAAGGGTATTTAAAAGTTTAGCAGATAAGTTTGAAGTTCAAAAAATTTGGTTCAATGCTCGTTACCACCCGCAAACAAATTTTGTTGAGCGATCCAATAGAGTTGTAGGTACCGCTTTGCGTAGTTACATTAAGGAGCATACTGATTGGGACCAGCATCTCACAGAGATTCGTTTTTCTATAAACTCAGCTGTGCATGAAGTTACAAATTTTAGCCCCAATTTTATGAATTTTGGTCGACACATTCCCATTTCTGGAAAATATTATGGCGAGATCAGAAATACCGAGGGTATTAAATTATTGTCCAGGAACCGCGAGGAATTTGGTGAAGGTCTGAAGGGTCTCTCTGAAATCTACGAGATTGTCGAGAAAAAACTTCACCAAGCTTATGAAAGATGTAGACGTCATTATAATTTGAGAAAGCGTGACGTCCAATTTAGTGTCGGAGACAAAGTATGGAGACGAAACAAGGTGCTGTCTGACGCATCCAACCGATTCACTGCTAAGTTAGCAAAAAAATATGTTGTATGCAGGATTTCTAAAAAGATTTCCCGGATTATTTACCGGCTAGTTCATAATGATGGTTCAGATGCAGGCGAATGGCATATCAAAGATTTGAAACCTTATTTGGGTTCAAATTCAGATGTTTCTGTGGGTTCTGACGTTTAGGTATGGTTTGTGAGATTTTGTAAATTTAATTGTCTCATTTAGTCTAAGCTCACGTTTGATTGTAGTTGTGGAGAAATGTCTTCCTGTTGAATCAAAGCTTTGTAATTTTCAGTCCTCGAATAGCTATTCTAGAATAATTTTGCCCTTAAGATGGATCGATCCTATATATTTTTTTTTGCCCTTGTTTTTTTTTAAATTAGTATTTAGCTTTAGTTTGATATTCCCTGCGAAACACCTCCTTGAGAATCTTTATAGACTTGTCCTACCAAATATGCATTTTCACCTGATATAGACATACCGATTTTGTCCTTCTCAATTTTGACTCCAATTTATTGGCGGATGATACCCGATAGATATCAGATTTCTATAAAGATTAATTATTCCTCAGTAAGTTGTAAAGGATAGCCCACAAATAAAATTCGTGTTGCCCCAAATTTTATTCTTTTAGGAGAGGGGTGGTGTAACGATTTTTTTTAATCAGTTCTCATTTTCCCTACTTTGGTGATTTTACGTCCCCAAAATAATGATTGGTTATGGATAGATTTTAGAATAGGTTTTCCAAGTAATTATAGATTAGGAATAATTGCCCTTGTTTGTTCCTACAGCCCTCATAATTATTAAATTACGGCTGGAATGTTTAAAAATTAAATTTGTGCCTATATTTTTAAAATTATAAATACGATTTTTAAATATTGCTAATTTAAATATCGACAACGACGTCGCGAAACACGGTAAATGGTAAAAAAAAAAAAAGGAAACTTTATCCGCATTCCTACGCTGTAGGCTGGTTCAAGTTTACTCGGAAGGTATGAAATCATCCCATTCTTTATTAAAGTCATCATCTCGACAGAGATAGCTATATAAAACCAGTGATTTAGGACAATGTTGAGTCGTCTTGAATTTGAGAATTTTCAATTTAAGGCAGAGAACATTCAGCTATCGACAAAGCATGACTGTGCTATAAGTATCTTCTAAATTCCAAAAAAAAAGGTGTCACTGCAACTAAAAGAAAGTTTCGGAAAGGCGATAATTTAAATGTCAAAGCCACCGAAAAAGTTAGCTTCGTGAAATGACGCTTTAGTTAAATAATAGCACGTAATTTTTTTGTGCCATGATGTCTTTTACTGGTGAGTCCAATTTTCTATGACCTTTGCCTTTAATTTTGTATGCACTTAAAATCAATTTTTGTGCATATTTCTAAATTCAGTTTCATAAGTAAAGTAAATGTTCTAAGACCAGCATGACCCTTTCAGGCCTTTCTGACCGATACCAAAAAAAAAACCAAGAAACCTGCAAGGTCCCCTTGACTTGACCTTTTCAATGACAACCAGCAGGCAGCCATATTGTGGACACCATTTTGGATGTCGTCACAGTTGACGCTCTGTTCGTTCCTGTCAATCCTGTCAAAATGTATACGTCAATTTTGGGGCACTATGAGACTCATCTTTAAATAGAAGGAAGCAGCCTACGACATGGAGTTTACCAGATAAGATCTTTCCATAATTTTTTTTTTAAACAACTTTCTTTTTCATAATTTTTTTATAATAATTCATAATTGTTTTAATGGGTACTTTTAGACCGACGGATAAACCATTAACTCTCTTTTGGATACATAATTAATTATGTATTTTCGTCGTCCTTTTTAGAGTGAATGCGCATTTACCCCTTGGAGGCTCGATTCCCGATTTTTCAAAATTCTAATTATTTTTTTTTATCTTTAAAGTTTTTCTGGTCTCAGGTCCCCAGATCGTTGTACAGGAAGTTTATTATTTTTTTGTGTTTATACAAAGGTCTGCATTTGGATGCTAAATTTCTAATAATTACTACCATATTTCATTATTACTTTTCAATTTCATACATTTTTGTTTGTCTGTTGTGACTCATAACGAAAAACAACCAGCTGTGATTAACAAACAAGGATATTAATATTATTATTATTATTATACTAGTAAATAGGATAGATTTATTAATTGTTATATTATTCAATTTTTATTAATAATTATTTTTTTTTAACGTTAAAGGAATTCTGTTTTTTTTTTGAAATCATCACTGTTTCATTTCATGGATATTTGAATTCACTCTTAATCTTTATTTAATGAATAACACGGGGTTCATTAAAGATATATATTTTTTTTTTTGATTTAGTCATTCATAAAAGAACTGGAATAAAAAACCTGTGTTGGCGCCCATAGGCAAATTAAAAATCCACTTTCTTTTTTTTTTTGAGTTATTTTTGAGGATAAGAACCACGACCTCAGTCACCACTGAGCAGCTGACAGGCGTACTTGGTTTGTAAAGAAAACTGTTACAATACAAATCAATGGATTTATGGTCAAGGCACTGGTCGACACATGAAGTTCGAATAGTTATATTTCCGGTACAGTTGTAAAAGAAAAACATATGAAAATTTTTCCTACAACACTGAATGTTACAATGGCATCTTCAAATTTTAACTTTCTTGTACATGGATTTTGCAAAGCTGATATAAAGATATTTGACAATATCTATAAAAATACCAGACTTTACATTCTAGAAGAACTATGTGCTAAAATTATAATTGGACATGATATTCTCAAAAAAAATTCAGGAGTAGAATTCAGTTTCGGGGGAAGCAAACCACCGATCTCCATATGTAATTTGAATATCGCTAAGGTCCATTATTCGAACATTTGGCAGAAAATTGTAAGCCTATTGCAATTAAATCTCGCAAATACTCCACATTCAGAATTCATTGAAGCTGAAACGCAAAGACTTTTAGAAGAGAAAATAATCGAGCCAAGCAATTCCCCGTGGAGAGCCCAGGTGCTAGTGACCAGTATATGCCTTTCAAGGTATTCATCTGGTTTTCAAATTTATTCGCCCGTAACATTCGGCCATCCTGCAAAATTAATGTCCTCATTAATAATTCAACTCTCGAGTAAATCGATCAGATCCTGCCGATCTACATTTTCGCCATCACTCTCAGAGTGAAGCGGGGCTCAGACGACTCGTGTACTTGGCCAATACACAATTATTCGCGTACTTGGCAAGTATACGAGCTTTGCGAATTGCGATGGCAAGCTTTGCGAATTGCGATGGCAAGCAGGGCGCTCACACGACGTGTTCAATTTACAAGTACGCGAGCGCGAACATTTGGCTAAACCTTGATGCTCGTCGAAAACTAAATAAAATAGTCGCAGTGAAAGCCAATTATTTGTGCATTTTGTTTGAGCGCCTCTACAAGTATGAACTTGGCAAGTGTACGAATAATCGTGATCCCTTTGACTCGGGACATTTTTACCGACAAGAAATGGAAAACCAACGAGTGACAAATAATTGTACAAGTAACCCACTCACACGGCATGGCAAGTATACGCAAGTAACGATTATTCGTCAAGTACACGAGCCGTTTGAGCCCGGCTTTACTGCTTGCATCTTCACAAAGTGCAGTACTACTATATCGCCTCAAAGAATCAATCGCCACTAACGCCTTAAAAGATTTATACCCTCGCATACCTTTCACACCAGTTATCACATATCTATCATTCCCTATCACCTTGGAAACTCGATATGGACCATCGTACTAATTTCTCATGTTTCTATTAACGCCGTTTTCCCCTGAACAAGTTCCCGCTTGTCGCCATAATACTAAGTCACCCACCTTATAAGTGTCGCCCGCGGCTACAGCCTTTCGCCTACGATTGTATAACGCCTTCATTTTACGCCCCGCTTTTGTCAGGTTTTCACTCGCCTTTTCACGCCCTTCATTGACAGCTGCTCGTATATCATCATAGGATCCGCCTTCAGCTGCTTGTGCATTTGCCACCTGCACATCACCAGACAGATCTGTATTCACGCCATCATTATATGCAAAGAGCAAGTGAACCGGGGAAAATCCAGTGTTCTGATTCAGAGTATGATTAATTCCCCACACAATGTCAGATAGCTTAGCGTCTCAATCAAACTCTGACTCAGCACTCGCACTTTCACACCTTTGTCTGCTGTTCCCTCAGCTAAACCATTTATCAACGCCTGCGCCTTTTCGTCTTGTAACTGCACTGTCAGAAACCAATCGCCTTCAGTCATGTTTACTAAGCAAACATTCACCGGATTCCTACTGAGTGCGTCAACATGTTGCATCTTATGACCCATTCTATACTCCACAGACAGATCATACTCTGGTAACGCCATCCACCCCCTAGCTATCCTATAGCCAGAAGATCCTTTTTCGCCATTGTCGCCCTGAAAGCTGAACAATCTTTCACGACCTTGAAATGAATCAAATGAGCAGACTATGCCACGCTTGCTCAGCCACCGTTGTCACTCTGCTGTAATAAAAGACTGGCCTCACACTGCCATCCGTCTGTTTCCTTAAAAGAATACCTGCCACGCCTAGCTTACTCGCATCTGTATGTAGTTCTGTCTCCGCCTTACTATAATATAACGCCAATATTGGTCTCTCAACTAAAGCCGCCTTCAATTGATCACATGCACTCTGCTCCTCTGCACCCCATCGCCATGGAACATGTTTCTTAGTTAAGTTCGTCAATGGCCTTGCAACTACAGCAAAATTCTTGACAAACTTTCTAAAATAACTCGCCAGACCAATAAACTGTCCATTCCAAAATTCCATGCACATCAACATCATCAACCAGAATAGGAAAATCTTTTACCGCCTGAACTTTCCTTTCACCTGGACGAATGCCGCCTGCACTCACCTCATACCCAAATACTCCAACTTATCCTGCAGAAAAATGCACTTCGCCAGATTCAATTTCAAATTCGCCTCCGCCACGATTTACAGAACCCTTTCCAACAACGCCAAACCATCAGAAATAGAAGATGAAGGTATGAGAAGATCATCCATGTACGCCAACACAAGATCATCCTGCATGCCCTTCAGCATTCGATTTATCACTCTCTGAAAAACGGCCGGAGAATTCGCCAATCCGAAAGGCACCCTCAAGTACTCGTAATGTCCATCAGGAGATACAAACGACGTTTTAGACACAGAATCCGTCACCACAGGTACTTGATGATACCCCTGCGCCACATCCAAAGTAGTGTAGTAGCACTTGCTCGCCAGTCGGTCCAATTGATCCTCAATCCGAGGCAAAGGGGATCGATCCTTCACCGTAATTGCATTCAACGCCTTGTAATCTACACACATACGAACATCTCCATTTTTCTTCGGTATCAGTACGGACTTGAAAAAGCCGACTCACTTTCCTGGATAACGCCTGCATCCAATAAATATTGCACCTTCTCTCTTACTAACGCCCTCTCAGTAAATGACAAACAATAAGGCCTATAGACCACTGGCTTATCATTCATTACCTGAATTCTCATTTCGCCTAATCAGTCACGCCCAAATTATTTTCACCTGTCGAAAAACACATGGCCATCGCCATTCTGTTCAACAAATTATACAACTTACATAAATTAGTTCCACCAGTATCGCCTACTTGAATACATGAAAGATCAAGCATGGATAGCAAACATAGTTGAACTTACCTCGCCTTGTTTTTTTGGTGTCGCCACACTCATCTTCACGGCTCTCGCCACCGCCTGTCCAGTCTTCCACTGTACTGGCATGTGTCTCAGATTGCGCACCTTCAATCCGTCAGAATGTCCGCCTTCCAGTACTTGGTTACCTATCGCCACAACTGCACCATTTCGCTCGTACCGACTTGCAGGTATATAGCCCTTTTCGCATTGATGCAGTCCCTTAACTACAATGAGTATGTCACTCTCCTCGCTTGGAGATACAGTGACATCCTCCAACGCCAGTACTTTCTCTGTGACCTGCGCCTCGGTCTCATCATCGCCCAGGGTGATGTTCTGAATGAAATCCTCCGCCTTCTCCTTCTCAGTGCTAGTCAGCTGCGCCTTGCCTTCATGCACTGTCAGCACCACGCCTTCTGTTGCTAACGCCGGTTGCCCTAAAAGCGCCAACAAGTTCACAATCGGCAATCCGCGCCCTGTCCACCAATGAAACCTTGTCCACAGTGAGAGGCAACGTCACTTCACCTTTCACTGTACACATAGCTCCGCCAAAACCTTGTGGAAATCTATACTAATTCAATCGAATTCCTTTTGGAGTGACTAATGGCGTTGCTTGTTTTCAGAGAAATATGAACAACATTATCAAACAAGAACATTTAGAAGACACATATGCATTTCTTGAGACGTAACCATCTGTGGTAAAAATAAAGAGCATCATGATACAAATCATAAACGATTTTTAAAAGTTGCTAAGAAATATAATCTAACGTTTAACAAAGAGAAATGCAACTTTGGCATGACTAAAATTAATATACTAGGGCATAAAATAGAACGAAAATCAATCAAACCAGATATAGACAGACCTAAACCACTGATTCAGTTGCCACTACCTGCCAATACTGCTTCGCTCAGGAGAGTACAAGGCATGTTTGCCCATTATTCAAAATTCATTCATAAGTTTTCTGAGAAAATACATCCACTGATTCAGTTAAAAAAATTTCATTGTCCGCTTGTGAAGCTGCTGCATTTGAACAGTTGAAGACTGATATACAAAACGCTGTTGTTATTTCCATTGACGATGAAGCCACTTTTACTGTTGAAACTGACGCATCGGAATATGCTATTGCTGCTCAACTTATATAGTCTGGAAAACCAATGGCGTTTTTCTCTAGAACATTTTACCCTATGAATAAAAAAGAGCATTTGCTTTTTCTCCCAAAATCTGAAGCATTTAGTATGAATAAAAGCTCAAGCAAAACCTCTTACTTGAAAGTCGGAAGCAAATGCTCCAGGAAAAAGCAAATACTCTTTTTCTTATGAATAAAACAGAGTATGCTTCAAATTGGAAGCATTTACTCCTTGCAAAATGCATCTGCTCCAGAGCAGATGTATGTTTACTGTTTTGGTAAATTATTTTCAAATATTCTTACTTCTCTTTTTTTTTTGTAGATTGTAAATTGCATTGAGGATTCATTACAGCTTTTCCAGCCGCTCTAGTGTCCAAGATTCATAGGCTTCTCCCGAAGGACGCCGGCTTCCTGGGTGGTAAAGTGCCCACCACCTCTTGGGGTGTTAGCAGTACCCCTTCAAGGTATTTCAGCCTTTTGCAGAAGTGAGCAGGCCATTCACAGATTCAGTGTTCTATACTTTTTGTTGTTGGTTCGCAAGAGCTGTAGTAGTCGTTGTCTGATTTGCCTATTGTTTTTAGGTGATATTTTACCAGGCAATGCCCAGTGAGCAGACCAAAGTTCTAATGTCTCTTCTGTTCATGTCGAAAGTTCTTCAGATCTCCTTGCTGAGATGGATATGACCCTCCGTCATATGTTCATTTCTTCGGAGACGTGGCTTTTCTTAGTCCACAAAAAGGTTTTGGGTCTTGAAAAGGTGCGCCTTGCTTTGTGAGATAGTTCGCCTTCTCATTGTCATCGATACCCTGGTGTCCTGGTACCCACATCAGGGTTACTTTATACCTCCCAGCCAGTTGTTTAGGGATATTTTTACCCTCACAAACTATATGAGAATTGCACTTGAATGGCTCCTAGAGCCTTTAGAGCCGCTTGACTGTCATACATATAAATGTGCTCTCTCAAAAGGCCTCTTTTAAGATACCTTTTGGCACAGATGTTTATGGCCAGTACCCCAGTTTGTAATTTTGTGGGCGTTTTACCGATTGCTAAGGAGAGTTTAAACTTTTTTTTATTCCCAGACGGGCTCTTCCCGTTAGCTTCGAACCATCTGTGTAACAAAATGATGCGTTACCCGCTTGCGGTAGCTTTACCTTCTTCCATGATTGGCGTTCTTTTACAACCACTTCATATGGAATGTCAAAGTCCAGTGATGTTATCATATGATCTGTTGGTTTACTTATTCTGCCCTATGAATAAAAAAGAGCATTTGCTTTTTCTCGCAAAATCTGAAGCAAATGCTTCATCCAGTATGAATAAAAGTTCAAGCAAAACCTTATACTTAAAAGTCGGAAGCAAATGCTCCAGGAAAAAGCAAATACTCTTTTTCTTATGAATAAAAGAGAGTATTTGCTTCAAATTGGGAGCATTTACTCCTTGCAAAATGCATCTGCTCCAGAGCAGATGTATGTTTACTATTTTGGTAAATTATTTCCGAATATTCCTATGTCCCGTTTTTTTGTAGATTGTAGATTGCATTAGCAGTCTATATAGCTTGTTCCAGCTGCTCTAGTGTTCAAGATTTGTAGGCTCCTTCCAAAGCAGGCCAGCTTCCTGAGTGGTAAATTACCCACCTCTTGGGGTGTGAGCAAGGTATTTCAGCCTTTCGCAGAAGTGACCAGGGCATTCACAGATTAAGTGTTCTGTAGTTTTTAATGCTTCTTCGCAAGATCTGCAGTAATCGTAAACTGATTTGCCTATTGTTTTTAGGTGATTTCACCAGAAACTGCCCACTAAGCAGTCGACCAACGACTTCTCTAATGTCTCTTCTGTTTATTGTCAAGAACCTGTTCAGATCTCAGATATATGAACCTTCTTCATCTGTTGATTTCTTTGAAGACGTGGCTTTTCATTAGTACACAGAAAGCCACTGGGCCTTGAGAAGGTGTTAAAGCGCCTTGCTTTGTGAGACAGCCCGCCTCCTCGTTGCCCTCTTCACTTTATTCTTAAGTTAAGTGTTTAAGGATATTTTTACCCTCCCAAACTAACTGAAAATTGCACTTGATTGGGTTCTAGAACCTTTAGACCCGCTTGACTGTCGGACAGTATGTAAATGTGCTCTCTTAAAAGGACTCTTTTAAGACAATCTTGGGCACAGATGCTTATGGCCAGAACCTCAGTTTGAAATTTTGTGGACGTTTTGCCCATTGCTAATGAGAGTTTAAACTTTGAAGTTTGGTCCAGTTATTCCAAGACCGACTCCTTCCGTTACCTTCGACCCATTTGTGTGACTGTGTACCACCAATCAACGGTTCCATAATGGTGCGTTTTCCGCTTGCGGTGGCTTTGCGTTCTTCCATGATTGGCGTTTTTTTACTACCACTTCCTATGGATCCATTGATATTATCGTTCTGGTAGTTTAATTTGGCATTCGAGTCTTAGATTCAAGCAACAGGTACAACAGGTAATATCTTTCACTTCATTTCTTTGAAGCATATGCTCGCAAGTAAAAGGTCTTCATTATTCATATGATATGAAGTAAATGCTTCCACTTCTACCTTTTACTTGAAGCTTTTGCTTATACTTCTACCTTTTGCTAAGAAGCAAATGCTCTATTTTTATTCATACGGCTGCTTGGCTCGAGCCTCAGATTGAAACAACAGGTACTACAGGTAGTATCTTTTACTTAATTTCTTTGAAGCATATGCTCGCAAGTAAAAGGTTTTCATTATTCATAAGATATGAAGTAAATGCTTCTACTTTTACCTTTTACTTGAAGCTTTTGCTTATACTTCTACCTTTTCCTTAGAAGCAAATGCTCTATTTTTATTCATACGGCGGATTGACGAAATCGGAACAGCGACATTCTTCCGTAGAAAAAGAAGTCCATGCTATAGTGGAAGCACTTCGTAAATGGAGACATTTTCTGATCGGACGTTACCTTAAGCTCATATCTGACCAGAAATCGGTCTCTTTCATGTTTAATTCACTAATGGCGTTTTTCATTTGTTGAACCAGTGCAAAAAAAATGTATCCTTATCCTTACATGTTACATGCTTTTAGAAAAAGATACGGATACACTCAGTACGCACTGATTGACAAATGGAAATCGCCATGAGTAATTCTAGAATTAAAAATGAAAAAATAATGCGGTGGCGTCTGGAACTATCATCTTATAAATATGATATCATATATGGATCTAAATCAAAATATCGTGACAGATACATTTTCAAGAATATCTTCTTCGATTTTACCTTCTTCTAGTGACAGAACATTGTATAATCGGGGATAATAGTACGAGAGCTTCAAAATTACCGATAATTTTTCACGATTGCGTGTTTTCTATAATTTACGGACTTACACGAAATTGACAAGCAAAATTTGCAAAGAAAACACGCATGAGTGGAAAATTATCTGGTCCATTTTCAAGCTCGAGTGGTATTTAGAGGATTATTTCGCGAATGAAAATTCGAAAAATATGCAAATAAATAATTAAAAACGATTTGAACAACTTAACAATCAATACAAATAAATGGTTCTTAACAGCGACTGTTTGTTTGTATCAAAAATTAGCATGACAACCATGAATACAATAACATGGGAGAATTTTCGCTGTAATTCTCTCTAGTTAAACTAATGGACAAAAGAATTTTCGCTGTAATTTTGAAAATTGTCACTTGTCTTATGGGAATTTTAACACATGGGTGGAATAATCTACATAATTCTTTCTAGGGTTGCCAACCCTCCCGATTTAGGCGGGAGTCTCCCGCTTTTTTACTAAACCTCCCGCCTCTCGCGCACTTAAGAAAAACTCCCGCTTTTCCCAAAAATAAAAATTACATGAAATGTAATGTGAATTATGTGCTCTTATTTATTTTTACCTTATTTTAATACTTCATCATAAATCTGGAAATCCAACGCAACTGAAGAGCTTTACGCTTAACGTCGAGAGGCGCACTTTGATAAATATTATTTGAATCTTTCTCTATTTCCAATTCCAAACGAGGACAGAACTAGGCAAGCTTGAGAGCTTGGGCATCAAATCTGAACTGAAGGTATCCTACCTCCGTTGTGACGCTGATTGTAGATTGTAAAGGGGGTTTGAGCTTCAAGAATTATCTGCGTACCAAACTCCACTTTATTCGAGTCTTGAACGCTGCGCACGCCTCACTTGGACGACACTTTTATCGTATTAACTGTTTATCCAAGTCCAGGATAGGTCCTAACATCTAACATCCAAGATCCAAGTAAGTAGGCCTGCCAACTTACTTGGTCCAAGTATGTTGTGTAGTCCAGTGACAACAAAACTTTTCCTCTTGTAATACCTATTATTAGTACCTAAGTCTGGCAACGACGTCCATACAATTTTTGAATTCGTCTTGAATTATAAGAATTTGTTTAAATTCCCACATAACAAAATTGCATCCTTAGAATGTATTAAGAATGCTCTTTTTTTGGAAGGAATGTGCCTAGAATGTTCGCCAAAACCATTGCGAATGTCCTGAGAATGTTCTGAGAAAAGATTGTAGAAATACTGTTTGCAATACCCAAGAACTTCCTGAGAAATTCATTAGGATATTCCTAGAATATACCTATGAGATTCTCAGTACATCCTGAAAAGAATATTCTTGTTTGATTCTAAAAATATGCTCGATATGTATAGGTATTCTCACATTCAAAGAATGTTTCTATGACATTATAGTTATGTTCTCAAAAGAATATTATACCAATATGCTTGAAATATTCTTAGAATATGTCTACATATTATTATATCATTCTCATTCTCAATATGCATCCTAGACATAACATTCTTGGTTGATTCTAAGGATATACTTGGAATGTTAATTTTCGCGTCCAAATAATGCTCCTTTCAGCCCTTTTATATTAAAGGCAGTGAAATAGTTGTTGGAAAACTTCTCTGGAAAACACAAGTATTTCACCAAAGCTCGCGAGGTAAGATGTAGATCTTTAATAGCGCGTGGCTCCCTCTCTTGGAAGTCCTACAAAGCAAAAGGAATCTATAATATTCTTAGTAGGTTCTAGATAGAGCATTATTGTTTAATTGTTAAATTATGATTTTTGAGTAGGTACTTCAGATAATTAGGTGAACAATATGAAAATATTCTTATCATGGTTACCTACCTACATAAACTTCTCAGCACAACTTGGTAGGTATATTCTCAATACTTGATAGAGATATTAGCCGAAAGAACATTTTTTAGGGTACATTATAATAATGTTCGTATGACAATATTCAAAGATTGTTATATAAAGTAGGTTTTTAGCACAATCTTTCAGGTAGGTGCATAGAAGCAACATTCCTAGTACATAAATAGAACGTTCAAACATGAATATTTCAATCGAAACAATCTTAGAATATTCATTAAACATTCCTAAAAGAACATTCCAAAAAGCACTTTGAGGGAATATTCTGAGAATATGAATGTTCTTTCACTGTTATGTGGGTTGCACCACTGGTTTTATAGATAGATAATTGGACCGTCCCGCGTTACTTTTCGTACACTCTGTATATGGTAAAATGTGACAAAATTAGGACGTGGCTCCTCAAAAAAATTTCCGCCTGCGGCGAAACATTATTTTTTCCTCCCATTCACTTCCCCCCGCTTTTCAATTTTGAAAATCTGGCAACCCTAATTCTCTCTGTCATTCTGTTATAACAAGATTGTATCACTGGGTCTTATGTAAGAATCTACCTTTCTCACTAGAAGATATCAAGAGAATTTCAGCCATCTGTCCCGTTTTTGCTGAGATCAAACCAAGGTTCCATAGAAATCAAGGGACCATCATAAAAGCTACTGCCCCTTTCGAAAGTAAATGTAGATTCTTTGCCATCTGAGAATCAAAACCGCTATATTTTGACTATTGTGGATGAATTTTCTAGATTCCCATTTGGCTTTGCTTGTCCTGACATGACCTCATGAACTATTATAAATTGCTTAACTCAACTTTTTTCTGTTTTTGGGACACCATTGTACCTGCATAGTGATAGAGGGACATCATTTATGTCTGAAGAACTGAAAACATTCATAACACGACATGGGATTGCAACTAGTCGCACTACTCCTTGTAACCCTCAAGGAAACGGGCAGTGTGAACGGTATAATGATATTACATGGAAAACCATTCAGTTACCTCTAAAATCAAGAAACGTGGATATAAGACATTGGCAGCAGGTATTGGTCGACTCTTTATATTCAATAAGGTCTTTGTTATGTACAGCAACAAATTGTTCACCGCACGAAAGAATGTTCTGTCATCCTCGAAGATCTAAAAATAGTTCTTCAATTCCAACCTGGTTGAGTATTCCTTGTCCAGTCTTCCTGAAGAAACATGTAAGACAAAGCAAGTATGAACCGATTGTGGAAGAAGTGCAACTCCTAGAAGCTAACTCTGATTATGCTCATATCAGATTAGCTAATGGTAAAGAAACAATTGTGTCAACACGCCACCTTGCGCCAAGAGGAGATTCTGCTTTGCATCAAGAAACGTCGAATGAAGATATGAATGTAGAATGTAGAACATATAGAAACGAACCTAATGATCAAAACAACGACCAATGTAGTGAACCAGATCCCATTCAACAACTCAATTATAATGATTCTGATGCTGGCAATCTTGATGGGAAACCATTAAGAAATCTAGGCGATGAACTTATAGGAAATATAACTGACTATTTCTTGAACCGACCAAAACGTCAAAAGAAGCCTCGTGTGTATTTGACAGATTATAAAACCGACGGGTGAATGTTATATATTTAGAAACTTTTAAAATGTCCTGTATTTTATATCTTGTTACCTTTATTATTTATCAACCTTGACAGTTTGTCAATGTTAGTTATATAGCCTGTATTCTAGAGGTTTTCTTTTACTTCATAATTCTCGAGGGATAAACGTTAAAGTATTGGGAAAATTTTCGGGGCAGTAAATTAGCTGCTGAGCTTTTTCAAACGACACATATTGGATTTTAGAAGAGTTAGCGTTTACTCATAAAAAAAGGAGCATAACAATATTTGATCTTAAATTAATTAACTGAGGCTTGAAGGTTTAAGCCAGTTTCGCCCTCTAATCGGTCCAAATTTAATTTTAGGTGTCCCTTTCTATTTGCACTGATTGGAAGTGTTCAAAAATCAGCGATGATATTTTACTTCGAAAAATACCCTTTTCTCAAGAGTCCTACAAAACATAAGGCTCTGGACCGAAATAATAAATAATTTTGTCAGGCTGTTCCCATTAATCCCCAGAGGCTCTGCCGAGAACAAAACCTATCAGAAGGGCGGCGGACCTGTCCGTGATGTATCGGTAGCCTTCATTTTAAATTGAATTATTGTACAGGGTGTTGATTCAATATATAACTAGTAGGTTATAAGACAAAAAATATAACTTCACTCGTTAGGAAAATTGATCGAACTTTAATGACTCATAATTCTAGGGTTTGCCCTAATAATAAAAACCTTGAATAATAAATTGTAGAAGTTCATGAATAATAATATTATTGTTAGCCTATCTACAAGGTTGTAGTAATTATTATTCGACTAAAAAAACCAAAAAAAAAAAACCCAAATTATCATACTTATCGGCAATAAACCCAAAACTCTCAAAAACAATTCAAAAATTCATGTAATTATAGATTTTAGTGCATTCACGTTATAGCACAATTTGATTTTATTAGGCACTTAATGCAGTGTGAATTTAATTAAATCTGCCATTACGCTGATATTGCAAGCCATTAATTATACAGCTTAATTATCGACTATTGATGAAAGATTACTGGAAGTTTTTCCGTTGTCTTTTTATGTGAGAAAATAATAAATTGCCCTCTTATATAGCCAGTTTAAAGCTTTCCCAAGATCCTATCTGGACCTTTTCAGATGAGAATCTATTTATATTGTTGCGTGTAAGCAGGCACCCTCCTTAAAGCATTAGGGATTCCGTATTTTGGGGTTTCCTTGGCCTCTATTTGTTGACAGGGGTCCTATTTTATTTGGCTCATTAAATAAAGTAGCAGCCTCCGAAAGAAAAAAATCAAGGGCAATGGTATGCTATATAGAGAGAAAAGTGATTTGAAGAATGTGTAAAACAATATAAAAGTTCATTAATGGCCATTTCCAGTAACTATTTTAGGGAAGCCTTGGATTCTTTAAACTGACATTTCTTCATGGAAAATTGTCTGTCATTCTACTTACTTATCATCAAGGGCCAAGGCTTCCCTGAAATAGTTGGTGGAAACGGCCATTAATAGATTAACATTAAAACCTATTTACAAGAGATTTATTAAGAAATTATTTTTATTTGTAATAATTATATGGATGTGACTATTAAAAAAAATCTAGACTAGAAGCTGACCTCGGCCTCGGTGTTAGTGGTTTCAACTATGAGAACTCAAGATAACAGTTCCCTGTAAAGCTTCTTAGTGGTTCAATAAATTCAGTGAGATAACTTGAATCGATAAAATCAGCATCGTAAATTGTTCAGGAAACAGATGGCGATAGTTGCTTCAAAAAGTACAAAAAGGTATTAATCAGTTTGTGAGAAAAGGATCATTGGGAAAAAATTAGTGTTTGATATGGACTACAGTATGTTATTGAACAGTATGAAATCAACATTGAGAATGTGAATAAATATTTTACCGAAGGCTGACTTCAAATGCACCAGGGACAAGGAAAACACCTGAACAATTCAAAAAAAAAAAAAATTGTACATACTTATATTTTTTCAAGAAATGAATACCTACTATAATACTAAACTAAATGTGTCAACAAATGTCTCTTCAATTCAGGCATATTCTTAGGTTTTAATTCACACTTGTGGCACTTTAAAGGCATATCCATATACTCTTTGCACTTTTCCTTTGTTGGTAACTGCACCTGACCATTTTCCCTTAAATCCGTTATAATTTGCTGTGGATTCAAAAAAAACTCAGTAGTAAAGCTGTTCCAGTGTTTCTTGGTCTTCAAAGCTAGGGAATCCATGTCTTCGCTTATAATGTGTAAATGAAGACGAAACATGCTCGCTTCTGCATGATAACCAAATTTAAAAGCTACGCTTTGATGGTGCTCTTCGACATAATTTTGGCCAAACTTTATCATGTGTTGTAAAAGAGGTACGTGATCTTTGGTAAGTGTTTTAAGGCTGCCAATGTCCGTGTTGGGGAGCACTAAGAAGTGATGGCGTGCTTTGGGATACATGTCTTTTATTATGGTTATTTGATTGTCTGAATTGAGAATGTATTTAGGGTCTTTCATTGTTTTCAAAAGGCCCATAGCCCAGAAGGGAACTGGTTTGGCGCCGTGAGAGTCTTCTGCTTTTCTTTTCATGATTTTTGTTTGGAAGTGTAATAATCTTAGCTGACAAGTAACAGATAATATTAGTTAAGAATAGTTCAACAATAATTGCACTTACTTTGCCTAGGATTTGCGTTGTTTTCACTATTGTTTTTATAGCTTTGTTTTGAATTATTTGTTGTTTGTTTTGTTATGATTTTGAGAAACTAAGGTTAGGTTCAGTTTCAGTCATCCTACACGGACACACTAGTTTTTGGAGAATAAACTAACATGGTCGACGATTGGCACAAAACATCCCCCCTTAGAAAGGTAAGTACCGTGTTGAGAACCTGTCTATAAGTTTTCAGCGCCTCTAGTGACTGGGGGGGTCAGCTTTTGTAATTCTGGATTTATTGGCGAATGCAAAACGCAATTAGGGTTCGTTCGGTATCTTATTCGTTCCGGTGGATCGTTTGCACCATTGTTTGATTCTAGCGATTCAACACCACCACTTTAAAGTTTCTACCATTTTTTGGCATAAAATAATTGTGCCAAAAAGAAGAAACTCATAAAATCGGTAGTGTTGAAGCGCCTTCAAGGTAAAATTGACTAAGAATTAAGATGACAAATTTAGATATTTATTAAAGTTTGAAACAGAAAATATAATAGAATATGGAATTAATTACAATTATTGCGAAACAGTTTTTTTTTCATGTAAGTATACATACATAGGTAGGTAATGCTAGTTAAGTTAAAGATAATAAGGACAGTTACAAGAAGTAATGACGTACATTTAATAATAGCTTGATGAAAAACTTAAATCGTAAATAAAATGACAAAAGAGGTCCTTTTCTCACAATCCAAAATCGTTGTTAACCTAACAAGTGAGGAAAGTGTTTCTGCACGTGATGGAAGTTGCACGAATGACAACAAAAAGCAGAGTTCGGACAAGCCTTTAAGTCCAGAAAATACACTTTCCGCATGTGTTAGGTAGAAAGTTTATGTAGTTATACATAATATAAAGCTCATTCAAGAAACTGATTTCGCCTGGATGATAGAATAAATATTTTTGATAATAGTCTATACCCTTTACCACTAGCTTTAAGCAAAGACAACGCCAACAACTTCTCGTCCAATGTAAATCGTCTAGCTTTAGGCTTTTGGTTTTGAGTATGGACTTGGCTTAAAATAAAGCTGTATATCAATGGATTGACGTGGTCTACGAGCCTTTGAAATTTGGTTTATGATGCAAGTTATTCAGCAGCAGAAACTTTGGATTTAAATGACGACAACATTCTACTGATTCTTCTTAACTTATTGCTGGATTCTATAACTCTGGAATAAAGATATTTTTCCCTTGGGGATAGGAATTTTTGCCTAGTGACGTTAATGTTCTTTAAAATTTGGCATCGTCTCTCATGACCTGCAAAAAAAAAATAGATCAAGATTGGAGACGAGCTTTTCGCACATGCTTCTAATTTTTCTAGCATTCGACTCCAAGTTTTAGTAATTAGTAGTCTTTTATAGTAGTAGTCCTACTTGAGTTAGGATGTTTCAAAATTCACCTATTCCCATCTGGGTGGTTATTCATTAAGCAATAACACTTAGGTACCTACCAATAAAAGTTTTAAGAGACAAAGTTGGTTGGTGACTTTTTCATGTTTGCAGATGTGATGGTTCCACTTGGTGTAGCAATGTCTGCCCCAATTGCAGAAGTTTCAGTAGATAAAAATTGACGACATGAAGGGCCTGGTTGATCTAAAACAGAAATTTCGTTACCAATGATTCTACCAAAAAAGTTAGGATACACACATTGTAGAATATGCTGTACCTGTATGTAACCCGGAATATTTTAATTATTGTGTCTCCTGATAAAGGAATAAACATTAAAAAAAAAAAAATGAATAATATTAGCTTTGTTCCAACACAGCAGAAAACCGTACAATGTACCGTCACGATTCTGCGCAGAAACTAAAATTGTTATACTGAGTGGTTTCGAAACCGTTCATGGGACGATTTTTTGACGTGTTGGAACAGAGTTATTATGTTTACCTACCTATGTCAATCATAGTTGCGAAACTAATTTCTGAAGGCGTCTTAGGACTCTTCGACGAGTTTCAACTGTGTCGATCTCCACTTTTTGCCATTTTGGTGATTGTGGTTTATCAATTAACGACTCCTCACTGTTTTTGATAATTGGGGCTAAAATTAATTTAAATGTTTCTGACCTATGCTCCTTTAAACCCGAATTCTAACACGTTGTCGTTAATCAGAACTATGGGGAGGAGTAAGTGAAAATGTAAGTACGTCTTTCTCAAATATATCTAGTATTAACTTACCTTCAGGGAGATACAGCAAAAGCGCAGCATTCCATGTGAGTCCTCGTCTGGCTTTTGGATCGCCAACAATAAATTCTCGAGGAAAATGTCTTGTTCACACTCTATAATTATTATAAGCCTTCTCGGCACTGAGGCTATTTAGTAAAGGATTGCGAACTTTTATTAGCCATTGTTTCATTTTTTCGGCATCTTTTGGAAACCGGAAATAGCTGCTGTATTTGTCGCCGCACCCCGGAACACAGCATTTCTGATGCTTTTCAATTAACAAACTGGGAGAAGACATTTTGAGATAATAATTATTGATAATTGATAGGTAATTGATAATTCTAAATGTTGGGAGAAGTTCAAAATTTAAATTTTGACGACTGGAAATGACAAAATAAACTTCAAATCTTGGCGCACGGTCCGGCAGGAAAAAGAAAACTTTAATAGGTTGATTGAAGCGCCTCTAGTGATTGGAGGGAAAAGCTGAAACGACTAGACTGACGTCTCTCATAAGACTTACATTTCTAAGGGGGGATGTTTTGTGACGATTGGCGCCAGAAAGTGACAGCTCGGTATTCTAATTTTCGATTTATTTTTGCGAAAAAAAAATTGTTCTGGTACTGGAAATACCTAATTGTGGAAGAGAAAATAATTAAGTACATCTAAGGGGAATATTCTCAGAATACCCCTGCTTGCCATAGTATAGCTTTTTCCTGGACAAGTAATTTTTCATACACATTCAGAGATCTTAAACCTTACATGGTTATTATTGGAAGCAAAAATGAGGATAATATTGGTAATATGCATCCCATCAGTATTGGTAGACTTTTCAGAAATAGAAAATTAGGAGTGGAGAAAACCTCCAGAAAAGGTAAAAACAGAGTTGGAATAGAATTTACTGACTATCTTAGTGCAATCGAATTTTTAACTAATAAAATGTTATTAGAGGAAAATCCCAAAGCATATTTTCCAGCTAGTCTAGTCACTTGCAAAGGAATAGCCAGAGGTAATTACAAAGACAGAGGAAATAGTCGAGTATACAAAATCCGCTGCAAATGTTGTTGAGGCCAGGAGGCTAAAGAAGAGAATAACTGAAAATGGTGATAGTATTTACATATGTAAACACTAAATCAGTCGTGTTTACATTCCAAGGGAAAGTGATTTCAAGGTTAGTAAACCTAGAATTTTGTGATGTATTGATCTCAGTCTATATAAGTCCAGTCTTGATGTATTTCAAATGTTTAAGATATGGCCAAACGGCCAAACAATGCCAAGGCAAACAAAGATGTCCGGTATGTGCGAAAGAGCACGAGAAAAGGAACTGTGAACAAGGCACACCTAATTGCTTATAGTGCATCAAAACTACAATGATAACAGAAAACATCTCCTAATTCGAGGCAAGGAATAAATACCCGAAAGGAGATGAAAATAGACAGGGAGAGAACTTGGATCATAGAGACTTTCCAGTTCTGAATCTCACAAGAAGAGCTTCAGAAGCCGCAGTAGACCAATTGAAGTGAATCATAGACATTTATACATATCAACCCCTACGACTCCTAGAAAACCATCATATATGCTTCGGCTGCATTTAACCTGAAAAAAAAAAAAAATCCCGGGTACGACAGAGAAATGCACAAAAAATGTCTTATTCCGGCTCCTGCTAGAACGCCTACTCAAAGGAGTACAAGGCAAGGCCAGTTAGTAGTTCCTACTTGTTCCAGCCAACACCAATATTAGAGGTGTTAAAACAACTTATTGGCAGGACATAACTCTGACCCAGGAGGTGAAAGATGTAATTATGGAAGAAATCCAGAATGCAACCCAGGAATTTGGGGGATCCGATCACGGTTTAGACAATCAATACCTTTTGGAAGATGCTCACGCTAATGTAAATGAATTTTATTATGAACAAACCCAACATGAAAATAATCCAATGGAACATTAGGAGTGTTTTAAGAAACTTCAGCGATTTGACTATCTTGATAAATAACGAAAACCCGGATGTTTTATTGAAAAACAAGACATGGCTCAAGGCAGACAATGCTTTGAAGGTCAAATACTATGTAACACACAGATTGGATAGAGATGTTGGAAATGGAGGTATTGCTATCTTGATCAAAGAAGGCATACCCCACACTAAATGTAACATGGATAATAACTTCAATCAAAGATGCCAAGTCATGAGGATTAAAATTAAAGAAGTTACTATTGTCACGGCGTACTCCCCGCCAGATGTCATACTTTCCCCAAACAACATCCACAGTGCCTTTGGAGGAATACAAGCTTCATTCTCATCATGGGGAATCTAAATGCTTAATATAGTGTTAGGAGTTTTCCCAACGTAACTTTCCTGCGCTGCTTGTGAACTTTGTATTAGTTATAATTATTATGATCAAATAGGTTCTGGTTGTCAACTGTGCATTTTGTTGTTGTTCTCTATGGAAATATGAATTATTATTATGTTCAATTATTTTTATTATTTTTATTATTATATGCAATTGTATAACTTTCATGGTGCTCTGCCCTCGACGGCATCCCAAATTCATTTATCCATTTGAATGGTATTGAAATGACGAAGACTATTATTAAAGATGGAATTTATCATAGCAGTAACGGATTGCATGTTTTATTACTTGCTAGCAGCCAGTGATTAGTAAACTGAAGCAATGTGAGTTCTCCACATTCTTTTTGGTCCTTCGAGCCGGATTGAAAAAATTACAATAGCCGCAATAAAATGCTAGATAATCGAATTCTTCTTTCAATGCCATGCCATTATGCCTACTGCAATTCTGGCAAATTAGTGCGAATCTATTTGAGGAACCATCGCCCACTAAATAATATGCCATTTTGTCTAAGACCGATTGACTTGTCGGAAGCATTGTTCTTGCAACGGTTCTTGGTAAAACGGGTGAACTTTTTGGGGAGCTGACTACCATAGATCTATTAGGGGTGGCTATAACATTTATTGACCTTTCTCTTAGTGCAGGGAGATGCATCTGATGCTGGGGTGTAGTTGGAATTTGGGGTGCACCACCAAAAGAAAGTCGTCCTGATAATGTATTTTGGGCTGTCAGTGTCCTTTGCCTCAAAACTGATTCATACATTTTCGGTTGCAATGGAACAAAAGGAGTAGTTTTACTTATTTGTAGCTGTGGGAGAGGAGTAGCAACAACTGGCTTTTTGTTTTCATTATCAAATTTATCCAAAATTTGTTTTGCCACTTTGTAGGTTTCAGTTTCGGCTACATTTTCCAATATTTTTTTCTTCTTTTCTCTCAACGATACCAGCTTTTTTCCATTTTTAATGATTTTTCTGTTATAATACCATGTGAGGATTATTTTTATAAACCATATAACAAATGGTATAGCTATCAATGGGATGGCCCATAACAACTTATGGTTTTGAGAAATTTGTGAAAAATAGAAATATCCCAAAACAACTACCAAACCATAAATAAGTATTCCTAACAACAGAAACCTGAACACTATTTTCCTTTGTGTCTGCTGGGACTAGACTAGAAAGTCTGAAACTCTTCAATAGAAACAATTTCATTTTGCAACTTTGTCAGTACATCAAAGGTACTAGTTTTTTTTCCGGAATTTGGAGATAATTATTCCCATTTCTATTTGTGCACTTTTCTATTTCTATACCTTAACCTCACACCTTACTTTAAATCGAAAAACCGTAGTCATTTAACATTTCCATTTTCGGCCTGTGTTTTTTGAATTTTAAATATTCGCAATACTTTCCCCTGACTTTTAAAATCAATGAATAAATTATAATAAATTAATCTAATTTTATCATTTCAAGGATCCTTTTTCCGCAAATCCGCCAACCGCGACAACTTACAGAAATGTCAATCATTCTGTTAAGAGGTGCTCTCTAGAACAGGTTACAAGAATTCTACCAAACATCATCCATTGCTAGCCTTCAACTCCGTGTTTTTGCAGAAGATTGTAAGCCAATTAACGCAGCCGATTGCAGCTAACAAGACTGAAAAGTTTGGGTTTTTATTTTATTTTTTATTATGAATACTTTTTTAAACATTGTATATTATATATTTATTTGTTAGAGTGCAATCTTAGGAAACCACACGACTTTAAGTGTTAGAATATCAACCGCTATTCCAAAATGTCTGTAAAAAAAGATGTAGAGCGTTTGCAGGCCAGGAAAAAGCAGTCAATTGATACCATAGCTAGAATCGATAGGTTCTTAATAGAACATCAAGATGATCCTTCTAGCGATTGATTAACAGAACAACTCGTTGTACGGAAAGAGCTGCTCACTAGTTCTTTTCAAAAAATTACTGATGTTCATCTTGAAATATCATTTCTTGATAAAAATTATGATGGAAATATGGATGACATCGAAGCTCAATATTTGAGTGTATTGGTGAATATTAATGAAATGATACCTAAAGCAAGTGCATCGGTAAGTACACAAAATAAAAATGTACATAATAATTCTGTTGTTGCGCAGTCGTGTAGCTCTAGAAATTGCAAAGTACCCAGCAAAAAAAAAAACAATTCAATAGACCATAAGCCTTGAAGTATACAATAGTGACTGCAAAAGTCTACCATTTGTGGGTGACTAAAAAAGTCTTAATCAAAATCAATACAGATGACTACGAAAGTCTTTACAAAATGCGACTACGAAAGTCTTAATTAATATGAATGACTACGAAAGTCTTCAAAATATGACTACGAAAGTCTTGATCAATATGAATGAATACGAAAGTCTTTTCAAAATATGACTACGAAAGTCTTAATTAATATGAATGACTACGAAAGTCTTAATTCATATGGATGACTACGAAAGTCTTAATTAATATTGATGACTATTGAAGTCAATAAACCTAATATCAGGAAAGTATAACTTAATAAAAATGTACATAATTTACAAAACTCATTAAAAAAAAAATAATAATAATAAAAATATATTTTAATTTATTGGCAGGACAGCAATTTTAGTCACTGACCTCAGATATTTACCTCCTTTGGTTAGGACTTCAACCACCCTCACCTTACCATCTCTACCTTGAAAGGTTTTAATAATTCTGGCTACTGGCCATCTGTATGGAGGACAATTGTCTTCCTTCAATAAAACTAACATATTTTCTTGAAGATTAGATACTTCATTGCGCCATTTAGGACGATTCTGTAATTGCGTCAGATAGTCAGAATGCCATTTTTGCCAAAATCGCTGCTGCATCTGAGTACAAATTTTCCAGAATTTCAAACGATTTTCAGGATTCTCAGTCAAGTCAGGCTCCGGAAAGCTGGTTATAGGAGCACCTATTAAAAAATGCCCTGGAGTTAAGTAATTGAAATCAGCAGGATCACTGGACATTGGCACCAGTGGTCTAGAATTTAATATTCCTTCAATTTGAATAATTAAAGTGTTGAGTTCCTCATATGTAAGCATAGAGGCACCCATGGTTCTTTTGAGATGGAATTTAACGCTCTTCACACCAGCCTCCCACAGTTCCCCACAAAAAGAATGTGGAGAACTCACATTGCTTCAGTTTAAGCAGACTAGGATAAAAATGACAGGTTCTTTGAGAAGGATATATAGGGAGGATATTGATACCTATCAGGCATTTACCGATAAAATCCATCAGGCAGCGGAAGAAGCTATCTCAAGAGTCTCCGGGTCAAGAAAAAAGAAATATACCCCGAATACAATTTGATGGGATGAAGATTGTAACAGAATAACAGTTGGAAGACAACAGGCGATGAGAATGTATTTGAGATGCATCACCTTAGAAAATTTTCTAAAATACAAGCAAGTTGCTGCCAGAACAAAACGAATCTTGAAGCGAAAAAAGAGAGATGACTTTGGAAAGTTTACAGAAACACTTAGTAGAGAATCAGCAATCGAGTAGGTATGTCTGGACCGTAGCTAAGAAATTTCCAAATAAAGTGAATGAAGTCAAATACACAGATAAAACAGATTGGGTGAATACGCTAGCACCTCCCTTTATCAGCGGCAATCCAAAGGTATTGGTAAATAATCGGATTAAAGATGAGTGCATTGAATTAGGTATAGAGGAGCTTGATATTGTCCTTCAAGGAAAAAAGGAAACGGCTCCAGGAGAAGAAGGAATTACTTACCCTATGTTGTCCAGACCGCCTTTTACGAAAACTACCTTGTTGTAACTTTTTTATGGAATCCTTAGACAGGATACAGGTATTCCGCAGGCGTGGAGAAACCAAATCGTCATCCCGCTTAAAAAACCCAAGAAAGACCTCGAAGACTTTAAAGCATACAGACCAATAGCTTTGACATCGTGCGTTGCTAAATTAATGGAAAGCATGGTTAAGAAACGTTTTGTGCATTTCTTGGAAAAAAAAAATATATTTCAATGTTGTCCGAAATGAGTTTAGAAAGGGAGAAAAGACCATAAATAACCTGGTCATTTTGGCGAATTCAATTTACACAGCATTTACCAATAATGAAGTGATAGTTTGTGCCTTCATAGACATTCGGGCTGCTTATGATAATGTATCATTGGAAATTCTTAGATAGAAGTTGAAAAAAGCCGGGGTTAACGAATGGATTATTGAGTATATATATAACTTGTATTCAGATAGAAATATAACTATAAGAGAACCGTTTTATGAAAACCTAATAGGTTCACAAAAAGCACACATGGGGTTGCCGCAGGGATCGCCTCTGAGTCCTCTGTTATTCAACATGTACATCAATCAAATTCAGGAAATCGTGGCTGGCGAGGCTTGTGCAATATGCCGATGACATTGTATTGCTTGCAGCTGGTGAAAAGCTGGAAGAAGGTATAAGAAAAGTGCAGGTTGCTTTGAGCAGATTGACAGGATGTCTAAGAGGCCATAACATGGATATTTCAACAGAAAAAACTGAAGCTATGTTGTTTCCCAAGGGTAGCAGAAATAATCCAATAACAAATATAAGGGCTAAATGGAGAAATATAGTGGATTGCAAATTATAAGTACTTGGGTGTCATATTGGACAGGAAGTTGAAGTGGAACGAACACATTAATATATGATTAAGAAGTCGCAGAGAGGAATTAACATAATGAGAGCAATTACAAGAACCTGGTAAGGCGCTGACCCAAATATATTGTTGAACATTTATAGAGAGCTAGTTAGAACCCATTTTATAGCTGTCAAGCGATGTACCGTATAAGCAAGATGAATTCTAGCAAAATGAATCGCATTCCGTACCAGGCCTGAGAATGGTGACTGGCTAAGCCATGAAATGGAAGCCCATAATGGCGTTGTTATCTAAGGCGACAGAAATGTTATTGATAAGGCGAAGGAACCTACTTAGTACCAAGTTGATGCTAAGAAAAGTAGCCATTAGAGGGGATGAGGTCAGAAGGGTGATACTCAACTTCTATGCCTGTTACAATCAGGAATCAGGATCCTCCTTATTGGCGGACCAAGTGCGCTCCGGCGGTAATGGAGGGGGTGAATTATGCGTTGGCCCACATAGGAATATTGGAAAGAATCTGCCATGTTTCGAAGAGGATATGGAAACTCAACTGCGGAAAATAGACTGAGTGGATTCGAATATACAAAAGCTCAGTCCAGGTGGCCAACTCTTATTACAGCAGTTGGAGGAATACTCGGACCATGAAAAAATATACAGATGCTTATTTGGAGCCAATATGAACACATTGCGGAATTGGAATATACAACAACACAAGGAACATCTCAATAAAATGGAAATGCCAGGGGCTCAATTCTTGAATATTCTCGCATACGTAAGTTGATTCGAGTTCGAATGACAGCAACGTAAATTGAATAGGAAACATTCGAAATCATATCAATTTTCGTATGCGAGATAATTCAAGAATTGGTGGCCAGGATCTAATCAAGTTCAGCGGAGGTGCTAGCCATCTATATGTTAGAGATTGACACAGGAAAAGCTGTTTTAATATCGGATTCTAGAAGATCTATTTTGAAAATTGTCACAGATGGCATCAACAGAGGGAACGTTAGAATCACGTTGAGAACGAGGAAGAAAATATTAGATATCCAGGATGAAGGAAAGGAAATCAAAATACTGTGGGTGCCACAACATACAGGCATAACAGGAAATGAAAAGACAGATAGACTTGCTGGAAGAGGCTGAGAGGCAAATAATGCTATCAACTGAACATATACACTATGATGATTTATTCAGAGTAGTTAAGGAAGAGACATGGAGGCAATGGGCTGTGGAATTTACCAATAGAGGTAGAAATAAATCAAGCCAATACTACAAATTAACGAAGAAACCCCAAAGAACACCGTAGTTAGTAGTAGCAAAAATTAAAAGAGCTGACAGACAAAAAACTAGCGACTTTTGCAGAATCAGAACTACACATTGCCTCATACCTATACACAAATACAAACTTGGCATGCATGACGGCGAATATTGTGAATGTGGTGAAGTGGGTGATATCAATCATGTGCTCTTGAACTGTGAGCTGAACAGAGGTCCTACAGATTCGTTGTATTTAAGAGTGAACAAGATGGTAGGAGGACCGATACAGATGGAAGAAATTCTTGCAAATCCAACCAGCAGGGAAGCAGAGATGGTTATGGATTGTATCAAGAAGTTTGATGTAAGAATCTGAAAATAAGCAGTAGTTCATGGTTACAGTTTTATTATAGAGTGGAGCTATTTGGTGTGCTCCATGATTTAGAATGCTATTAGGTACTAATGCTTATAAAATGTGATTGGTTGTTACATGTTCATTTTTTCAGGCACGTATCCTATATACTCCTATTTCTCTGGCGTTTCCAAATTCCCCGCTGTACACGCCACAGCAAAAAATTACCTATTCATCCCCATTTGAAACCTAAACTATTGGCAAGTGGGGTAATCCCCACCCCGATGCAATAGACACAGAAGTGATAGGATTCTGGCTGACTATTGTGTGACGATAAGGGGCCAATGGTAAACAGGAAGAGGAAGAAGAAGAAAAAGAAGAAGAATAAACTGAGCTGCGGTTTCGAAATTAGAAAAATCTAGAAATCTCCTACGCGTGGGGTTTATCATAGAGACTGGTAGAAATAAAATAGGAATTGTAGAAGTAATATAGCTCTTTTATGATCTTGTGAGAGTGATGCCAAAGCAGGAAATACTGTTAAAAATACTCTGTTGTAGAGTGTACTCTTGTGGATTGTAATATTCTACTGGAATAGAGCTAACAGAGAGCAAATGTGGCTAAGAATCATCAGGCTACCAAAGACCACAAACAAAAACTGCCAGGAATATGATTTAGAGCAATATGTATCTATAAAACATAGGTAATACGAACTATAAACGTAAGACACGGAATAGATGATGGACATGTACAAATAAGAACGGCAAATGCGAGACTATACTAACCAGGAGGAAGAAGACGCGGCAGACATCAGAGAAGTTGAAGAGGTGAAGTAGAAAGGAGATCAGAGATAAAGGGTTGGAGATGGTTAAAGATCAGGAATCGGAAGACTTAGAAAGATATACTATAATACCAGAACCCAGCGTCTGATGGAAATTTAGGGTAAAACTAGAAAACGAAATTACTAAGAAGAATGAAATTTAACTAAACACTTATGCCATAGTAGGTAGGTACTTATGGAATTGGAAACAGAATGATACTGTGAGCCTTATCTTTGTATCAATTCTAGGCTAGGTAGGTAGATATGGAAAGCTGTGATGGAAAGATTCGTAACTATCAGGGAAATGCTGATGATGATGTTTTTGGACGCCATACCACCGCATGAATTGAAGCTATGCTTGAGAATAGGAAAATCAAAGCAACTATTGGAAGTGACTCTGGAACGGTCTCATCAGTCAAGGGAAGCCCCCAAGGGAGTGTATTATCCCCACTGCTGTGGCCACTGGTAGTAGATGAACTTCTCAACGCTCTAAGCGCCCAAGAGATTACGGTCTTACGATATGCTGACGACCTCACAGTTATCATTAGGGGTAAGCAGGACAGGATCGTTAGTGACCCCATGCAAAATGCCCTAAATGTCATTATTAGATGGTTTCTACAGGAGGGTTTAAGCGTCAACCCCGACAAAACCATAAATGTACCTTTTACAAGGAAAAGGAGGCTAAATCGAACAGCCCCAACTCTAAATTAGACAATCCAATCTATCTGTCAGACACAAAATTCGAAATGGTGTGACGGCCAAGCAAGTTTCTCTTAAATATGTGTTTTTTATGCGTATTGTCACACGCCTCGCGGCTAATGTGGGTAGGACCTGAGGTTGGGGGGTTTGCTCTTCAGGAAAATATACAACTTCATTTTGTGCTCACTAAAATGGCGTTTTGATATTTCAAAAATTCCGAGTGCTACCGAAGTTATGCGGAAAAAAACGA
The DNA here is from genome assembly GCA_917834065.1 of Ceutorhynchus assimilis. Lineage (NCBI taxonomy): Eukaryota > Metazoa > Arthropoda > Insecta > Coleoptera > Curculionidae > Ceutorhynchus > Ceutorhynchus assimilis. The sequence continues at coordinate 15,089,026 of OU892287.1, forward strand.
AATTCGCCCAAAATGATTTTATTTTTTCCTGACCTTATTTGAGGAGATATTTCAAAATAAATGGCACTTCATCGTTGCCACTTTTCCTCCTCTACAAGATGCCGTTATTAAATTTGAAATCGAACGTTCCGCTTTTAGGCTCTTATCATCAACTTCAAGTTTTTAAATACGGACCCTTATTTTCTAAGTTACATTTCATGAGCTTCTGATGTCCCAAAACCAATGACGTATTGCAATCATTCTTATGAGAATGCTGTTCCTCGGTTTCGAGAATAAAGTCCCTGCTGAGTGGCTGAACTTAGCCGCTGGCTCCGCCTGAATGTACCCAATGTTACTTTTATGAACAACTATCAGTACATGCAAACCTCATTCCTGATACAATGGTGTCAGTCTTTAATTTCGTTTGGGCACTATGCTCTCGTTTAGGTACTTCGATGCTAAATAGGGAGATTCAGCATCACAGGTTCTTCAAACAGCGCCTCCGCCATATGTCACACCTAATGTGGGTTGGACCTGAGGTTGGGGGTTTGCTCTTCAGGAAAACACACAAATACAAAAGGCATGCCGAATAAGTGTGGTTGTGGGATGTGGAAGCCTCCGAGAAAGGAACAATGTGTCTCAAACCTACAGGGTTCCAACACGTTCCAACTCCCAAGCGTGCCAAGTTCAGTGAGTTTTCTGCATTTAAATGAACTATCAGGAAAAAGACAAATAGCAGGGTTAACAGCGTTAACGGCAATCCAATACGAAACAATCTGGAATGGCAAATCAAAAAGTTTGTAGTAAGCATTATATCACAAAATAAACGAGTGCTATTTTGCATCATGTCTTCAACCATGATATATGGTTTTATAATGGGAAAACTAATAAGTAAGTTAGAGGATGTGGATAATCCTAACTGGGCCCCAAGTTCCTGCAAATATAGGCTGCGTATAATGGTAATGTCTTGTCGTATTGCACTTAACAGATTTACCCCTCACAAATACACTTTAAAGCGCATAAAACCGAGAAACTCCAAAAAAGTAGTAGACAGCACACGACTAAAAAATTAAGTTTGGCCCATGTGTAGCCGCCACGCCATCTTGAATGTCACGTGGTTTGGATTGCCTAATGGGATACACATCAGCTTCGCAAGTGAGGTTAAATATCTGGCAGTCATTTTGGATCAGAAACTCACTTGGAATCAACATCGTGAAAGAGTAACCGACCGGACAACAGCCACATACTGGACATGCTTTGGAGATTATTCAGCAAGACTTGGGGTCTAAAGCCAAAAATGATCGATTATTATTTAAAATAGTTATAAGACCTGCATGAGCATAAGTAAAACAACAGACAGCTCAAAACTGATTGACAACTTGCAAAAAGGTATGCATGTCTTGGAATTACAGGAGCAATGAACACCTGTCCAACCACCGCAATGGAGGTCATGTTGGGCCTCCCCCCAATAGATATAATAATGAGGAAAGAGGCCTACATAGGAGCCTCGAGAATACTGCATAAGGAAGGGGACCTTGTTGGCCACATGAACATTATGAAAAAATGCATATAAATGTGAAGACATAAAACCAGTTGACTACATGCAACATAGGAACGACTGAAACCGCCTTCAAAGTGACTGTTGAGGGCCACAGTATATTCCCGGAAGGCTCATCTGTCTGGTATACAGACGGATCGCAAGAGCAGGGGTCCACTTTATAGACTATCAACGGCCCTAGAAGAAAGCCCAACGGAAATATTCGCAATATAACTTTGCGCTAAAAAGTGTCTCAAAAGAGACCAGCGAAGAACGAAGATCAGTATCAATTTCGACAGATAGCACTAAGAGCCCTGAGTAGGTCTTTCACCAAGTCCGAACTGGTATGAGACTGCCAACAATTCCTAAATCAACTGGCGTCTTGTCATAGAGTCACGCTGTCTTGGGTAGCAGGGCATCAAGGCGACAAGGGGAATGAAATAGCGGACCAACTTGCAAAAAAAAAGCTGCAACACCATTCCTTGGACCAGAAACTTTATTTGGCATTACGAAAAGAATTGAGTGAAGGTTCAACAAGCCTCCTGCTGAAACTCGATTCCAGCACTTAGACAAGCGAAACAATTCATCTCGCCCTAGTCGATACCGGCCAGAGAGCCTCTGATTCTTTGGAACACATACTTATTGCAAATGTGAGGCTTTGTGCCGCAGAAAACTCATTCATCTGGAGCAGCCCTACTAACAGCTGTAAATGTGAAAGAAACTAATCCCAGGAACATTATAAGCTTTGCCAAAAGGCTTAATCTGGGCACCCAGTAGATACAAGGGAAAGCACAATAGATCTTATCAGGTCGCAGTGCGGAAAGATCTATAACTTAAATACCCCAACCATCAAAATCTACAATAATTCTCCCGGAATATCATTTAAAGCAGGAGAAGCCCACAAAGGCATAATCATCGACTTCATCTTAACGACTAGATAGAGCCATCATTTGGAAGCTCAGAAGCATGAGAAATTACAAACAAAATTCTTCTTATGAAATTATGTGGAGTTGCAAAGAAGGCCACTGATAATGATGTTGTTGATAATCAAATAAATTAAACAACTTATTCGTAATTGAAACACTTTATTTGTGATAAGACATGATTAATTCCCATAAAGTATTTAAGAAACTTAACATATCATCATTAGCACTTTATTTGTATCACAATATTTTATTCATTCCTTATTTTCTTAGCCCGATTTTGTTACAAATATTGTCGTTAAACACATAATGTTATGCCTTCTTTTATTAGTTCGAACCTGTACTAGCTAGCAAGGAATTTCAAATTAGATAATTTATGTATAACAGTTTGATAACTTCACTGGATTGAAAATTAAACTATCTAACTAACTCTAACGACTCTGAATAATTTAAAATTAAAACTGAGAAAACATTAATACCTTTACAATCTACAATGTCGAGGAAGGTAGCTAAATAAACTCAAATATAATAATAATAGGTATGGTATAACATCACATCAGTCAAGAAATAGACCTATGTACAAACAATTGTTATAAAATTAACAAATATTGGCATAATAATCTAAATAAATTAAGTTTGTTTGATTGTCCTTTTTTGACATTATTTAATAATAAAAGCTTAGTTGATTTCTTGCTACTCTTTTGTACTTACACTATTTTGTGAATTAATTATTTCCTCTAATTTAATTTGTTCTTTGTCTTCTTTAACACCATTCACCCCGTTTTCTATACTAACAACGCCTTCTTGAGGAATCGGTTCCCCCTTCAAAATATACTGAATTTCTTCTAAAGTTTTCCCTTTAGTTTCAGGAATGTACCACCAAGAAAATATCGCCGTGAGCAGCGTAGACGATGCAAAAATGTAAAACGGTATGTCCAAATAGTAAGCATGAATCAATCGCTGATACATTTCGACTGAAATTAACCCGAAAAATAAGTACGAGAAATCAGCTAGGGTCATGCCCATCGCTTTAACTTTGGCAGGGAATAGTTCGGCAGTCATTACAATTGGAATTATACCTAATCCAAATTTGAATACCGCGGCATAGACCATAACAGCTGCTATGGGTATCCAAGAAATGCCTTTAACATCATAATTAGAATTTTTCATTGTAAAGTATATCGCTAGAACTAAAAGCGATAGGCCACTAAGTAAACTAGATGATATCAGCAATCCCTTACGCCCAAACTTATCAACGGTAAAGTCAGCAATTGTAGCAGCTATCAACATAAAAGTCGAAAACAAAATTCCAGCAACTTCAAAGGAAATATATTCCGATTCCGCTTCTTTAAGGATGGAGTGGAGGTTCATCAGCATAACACTGATACTGCTAAAATGCTGCGAAGCATTCAACACAGTCATTATAATCAAAGCTTTCCTATTGCTCTTGGACAAAATCAAATCCTGAGGTCTGCCTCTTTCGCTTCGTTGCCGATTCACAGCCGTAGTAATTTCCTCCATTTCCTTATCGACATTATCGTTTGTTCTGAGTCGCAACAAGTGACGCTTGGCCTTGTCGTTTTTGTTCTTTTGTAATAAATAGTACGGAGAATCGGGCATGAACGGAAAAGAGATTAGTTGGATGATGACAAACACTGAACCGATGACTGAGCAAGCGTAGAACGGAGCAAACGGAGCAACGGCGTAGACTACTAGGATTCCGACCAGCATCATGACGTAGATGACTCCCGCTAGGAAGCCTCGGATCTTTTTGTCCGCTATTTCCGCTATGTACATTGGGGCCGCTACGAAGGCCACGTCTCCTGACAGACCAACCATAAATCTGAAAAAATATATAGTAATTAGTGGATGGCAGGTTTGTAATTATCACTGCTGAGGTTTATTATCACCAACCAACACAACAAAACATGTTTCTAGAAGTTCAACCAGATTACTCACCTAGCTACATACAAATAAATCACATCGTTCGCAACAGCGATAAGTATCCAGGCGATAAGCGAAATGACCGCAGCTAATAGGATGGAAGCTTTGCGTCCCAATCGGTCCACCGAATAAATAGTTACTGGAAGACCTGCGAGTCCGCCAATTAGATAAATGGATTCTAGCCAGGTGACGTCCGATGGCGATATCTGGATGTGACTGTCCTCTTTTTCCAGGATGGGCATGAAAGGTGCTGACCAGCCATAGTGCATGCCATCTGATATTGCTCCGATTGTACCTAGAAAAATACAATTCAATTAAGTCGTTACATTGTTTGTTTGTTGTCAACGGTAATAAACGCTTGTTTAAAAATTTGCTTATAATGCCGCAATGACACGTTCGCTGAACTACTTTGTTGCATGCTCATTAAAAATATTGTGGAAATTTTTAATCATAGTGTTGGTAGATTGTGCTGCGGTTTTAGAAAAATTGAAAACATCGGCTTCCTAGTATTTAAAAAAATAAATTATTATTATGCGTGATTATTCCATTATTACAACTGTACATTAAATTTTCATGGTCTCAGAGAAATTTAAATATGCTGGTCGTAAAGTGGGGAATCCTGAAATAACGTCTGAATGGCGCCAAATTAGATCGATCTTAAAACGTGGAGGCTTTTTAATAAAAGAAAAATTGTATGTACTTATACAGTGTGCATCAGCCAAATGGAATAAATTCGATAATCAATTGAAGGGGGGCCGTATCTCAAATTCTATTATAGATAGAAAGCAGAAATTTTCAGCGATTCTTATTCTCGTGGAGGACTACAATTCCTGGATATTACAGCTCATTTAGGATTATAGTTCCTGAGATAAAACCGCGTTAAGTAATGTAGGGTGACGTGTCCTTTTTTCAAATATGCTTGACTTCCAGTTGTTTCCTTCATGTTCAATTTTGTAACAGTTTCAAATGATAAATCTTGGGCTGCATTTTTTCCATATTACAGAGACAATTATCTTTTAAATCTCCCATAGATTTATAGTTTCCAAATTATTATGCGGTATTAATTGCATCTGAGAATATTGAATTTGGGTTTCAAAACACAGATCTTCTTGACATTTCTCTTCAACGCAAACTTTGTTGCCTACTTTTAGTGAAATTCTTGGATATGACACATTTTTTTTCTACCATTAATTCAACTCGGGAACAGGCAACATCGGAATTTCCAGTTTTTCTAGATTACTGTTAATTATTTCAAACGATCTTCTTTCCTGAATAGTTGTAATATTTATACTTGATCTATATGGTAGTATTTGCTCTCTTAAAATTTCAACTTTTCCTGATCTAAATTCACAAATCAGTGCTGTGAATACTGTGGTGCAAGCGGCAGCGTTGACCTTCGGCCGGTGTGCATTTGCGATCTCCGAGGTAACATCCAACAATTACTAACTTTGTGTAACCTTTCCTGGGTGAATTGGGTACGTTTTCCACTATGCCCGTTTTTTTTTCTTTCCAAATACTTTTTAATTTTCCTTGTACCGCAAATTTTTGATCTATCTCCATTGGCATTTCTTTTTAAAGTACCTAACTATGGAGGATTGGGATGGGATGACCCTGGGAGGTGGTTCTCCACCCTAGGTCATCGATGATATTATTATAAACTCAGCGAATGATAGTAAATTGATTGCTAGAAAAAAAGACAATGAACAAGCGAGCGAGAGACCCGATTTTTTATAATAATGAATATATAGGTCCATCTATGGTATTTGTGGAATCCACTGAAAAAACAGATAACAGCATTTGTAGATTTAACAATCTGAAAATAGCAAAGGAAATATTTGACCCTAAATAATTGAAAGACGTTAAAAAGATCAATAATAATTACAGGTGATAGGTGAACGGTGTAAATACAATAGTTGTAGTATTTCATCTGAACCGCCAGAATTTTCAATTAGATGTACAAATGAGCTACAAAAAGTGGAAAAATATGTCAATGTTCACTTTTTTCAAATGGAATGCCCTTTATTTTCTTTAAAATTCTTAAAGTTCTCGTTTTTCTGATTCAGATTATATAATATGTTAGTGTTTCTTTCGACAGTTTTGGAAATATCTGGAGTTTAGTTATTCAAAGAGAGTAGTTTTTTGAAAAAATTTCACCTTGATTTACCTGTAACCTGTCGCAAAACATTGTGATATAACGTGAATAGATCTTTGAATAACTAAACTCCAGATATTTCTAAAATTATTGAAAGAAACATCAACATATTATATAATCTGAATCAGAAAAACGAGAACTTTAAGAATTTGAAAGAAAATAAAGTGCATTCCAATTAAAAAAGTGAACATTGACATATTTTTCCACTTTGTCTTGCTCATTTGTTCCATCTAATTGAAAATTCTGGCGGTTCAGATAAAAAGCTACAACTTTTGTATTTACACTTTTTACCTAACACCTGTAATTACGGCTGCAGGTGGGTGTCAAAATATAGTGACTCACCCTGTACAATGTCGGGTATTTTTGTCTGCGATGAAAAGTACTCCCCTAGGACACCAACCTCCAATTCGAAAAAGCTAGGAGACCCACGCAAAGTATTGTCAGCCTAATACGCGATCCAAATGCAGGGTAACCAACTGACCACACTTCTGTCAAGAAAAATGGGAAGAGTTCTTCTTTATCTGTGGCGTAGCGAATAGGGGCAGACCGCCAAGATGATGTCTTGTCGCTTGTCTGTAGAGAACTGACCATACAAAAAACAAGTGTAAGGATAAGGAAAAGTGCTTCAACTGTGGAGAAAAAAAATACGACCAGGACTTAGCAGGCCTGCCATCTCCGTTCACGTATCAAACTAAATGTCACTTTTGCAAAAAAGACCCTATCCAAAAGTTGCTCAGAATACAGCCGACAAACCAATATAAAAAAACTCATGGCTTATGATAATTTAACTTACTTTGATGCTGACAAGTTATGTAAAAAGACATACATTCTAAACGATGATTATAACTTTAACCCAAGCGAATTTCCAATTTTGCAGGCCCCCAGAAAAAAAAAAAATAAAATATTACGACATAAACCCTTGGATGAAATTTTCCAGCCACTCTCACACCAATCTCTACTTATGGATGACCTCAACTCCCACCATCCCATATGGGACATAAGTCCCCCCAACTCAGGAGGCAGAAACATAAACAAATTCCTACTGGAGAATGATTTTGTGATTTTGAATTATGGAACACCTACCCTCCTCCAACCCCCAGACCAAAATAGCAGCGCGGTTGGCCATGCCCTTATCAGCGATGTCTATGCACCTATCTCGTCTTGCAATGTACCTACTACAAGATTGTAGCGGCAGTGACTACTTTTCCACTATGGTCAAAATAATGAGACTAGCTATCCAGAGGCAGATATAGACCAGGACTGATGAAAACCTTTTCCATTAGAAACTTTTTTTAAGTGAACTGGAAAATGTTCCATGACAAAAGTGAATCTTGTAGAGAGTGACATCAGCTTTGAGAAGCTGCAGATAATCATCAACAATGCAGCTGAAGAAGTAATTCCATATAAAGACTTCAACAAACCGAAAAGGGTAACCAGCCCATGGTGGGATTCGGACTGCTCCATTATCATCAAAAATCGCACGGAAAATCTACAAGCATTCCAAGACAACCCAAACATTGAAAAGTATATTGAAGCTAAACGAGCTATTGCCTATTGCCAAACTACAACAATATTTTTTTGCAATTGTGTGAGTCTCTCAACAGACATGCGTTTAACAGAAAATTAAAAAGTTTCATGTTCATAACTCCTTTAACAAAACAACTATTAATGATGACAATATAGAAATGATTAAAAGAATGGTAGTTTGAAACATCGACCCCAACTTTACAATGTCTCCACTGCCTGACAATATAAAATATATCACTCTCCAAGAGCTTAAAAATGGGTTAAAAGGAAAGAGCCTTTCTGCTCCCGAAATGGACGAAACTACCTATAAAATGTTGGATTACCTCCCAGATACAGCAAGGAAACTCCTATTGGGAACTTATAATAGTTGCCTCTCAGGAAACGCAATTCCACAATCTTGGAAAAACTGCAATATCATTACGATCCTAAAACCAAATAAAACCCCGTTAAATGTGGGAACTATAGACCTATTGTCTTTTCCTCCTGCTTCTGCAAGATCTTGGAAATCATGAAGTAAAATCGTCTGGATTAGTGGCTAGAAAACAACAAGACCTTCAGCTGGTCTAAACAGGGTTCAGAAATGGTATTGCAACACTTACAACACACATCAATCTAGCCTTTAATCTAAATGAAACCGTATTGGCAGTATTTTTGGACATCAGATCGGCCCATGATGGAGTAAACATATATTCATTGTATGACAAATTGAAAAAGGCAAGCATAACGATGGAACTGTCAAACCTAATATTTAGATTGTTATCAAACAGACCTTTATTCTCCAGAAAAAATGATGAGTCCTTCGCGGGACCAACCCTAGCAACTTCAGGGCTCCCACATGGTTCCCCTCTTAGTACTGTTCTGTTCAACATTTATATCGCACATCTATTCAAGTTCCTACCGAACGATGGTAATCTGATGGGATATGCTGATGACTTACTTGGTAATCTTCTGCAAAGGCAAAAACGTACAACAACTATCGCAGAAGATTAACGTTAAAAAACAAGGACAAACTGAACTGTATACTATATGAAGGACTGAGAATTTGTACGGGATGAATGAGATCTACTCCCACCAATGTCCTACTGGCCGAATCAGCAATGATGTCCCTAGAATACAGGAGAAAGTGGTTACGTGTTAAATTTTTAACTAAACCCATTTCAATACTCAACGCACCCATTAATACTAGCTCTCAGACAACTACATCAATGCTATGCACGTAATGCAGGGTCTGGGAGGAACAACATAGTCCTTACCTTGTACAGCCATTAGCTCATTTCTTCCCATATTTTAACAAAATATACAAAGAACCATAGCAACCATGCTATGACTCTGAATATGACATCCAAACTCAGCCCCTAGGAAACTTGAACCTTAGCCTCAAAAAAATAGAGCTGACTACTGAATCACAGTTTTTGATGGATACTGAGAAACTTAAGAAAAAATAAAACCTTATCTATGTACACAGCTTCAAAAAAAAGGTATAGAGCTGGATTCGGGATCCACATCCCTGATATCGATTTCAGATTTTCGGCAAGACTACAAGGGGAATTATGCATCTGCACTGCAGAAACGATTGCCATTTACGTAGCAGCCAATATTGTACTAAGGAAAAATTGGAAGAACGCGATCATTTTCACGGACTCACTAAATGCTGTAACCAAATTATCTAAAAGTTACAGTCACACTAACTACAAAAAGACTAGATTGTAGATTGTAGATTTCGGGGGAGTCGTTTCGGCTTTTCAGCCGCTCAGCACTGCTACCTTTGCAGATATTTTGTGCGTGACTCTACATCTTAATTTGTCTCCAGGAAGCGTAGACTTCTGCCGAAGGAAGCTATTTTCCTGGGTGTCAGTTGGCCCACTTCTTCTGGTGACAGTGTTGCCCCCTCGAGGAATTTGAGCCTCTTGCAGAATTGGGCTGGACATTCGCAGAGCAGGTGCTCTGCGGTTTCTATTGCGTCTGAGCAGAATCTGCAGAGATCGTCTTCTGCTCTGTCCATTAACCTTAAATGGTATTTTACTGGGCAGTGTCCTGTGAGCAGTCCCACCACCAATCTGATGTCTGGTCTGCTCATGCTTAGGAGCTGTTCAGCTCTTTTTGCTGAAAGGGTAATAAACCTTTTTGACACACAAAAAGACTAATCAGAGAAGCTAATGAAATAAGCAAAAAAGCCTCTAGAAATAATTTATTCAGACGTGTGTGGTCCCATAGAATCACCAACATGGGATGGGAAAAGATACATTTTAACTGTTTTGGATGACTACACTCATTACTGTGTAATTTATCTGCTTCGAAACAAAAGTCAAGTGGCAGAATGTATTAAAGAGTTCGTAGTCGGAATGGAAGCCAACAAAAACTGAAAAGTTTTAAAATAAGGTCTGACAATGGAGGAGAGCATGTGAATTTTGAATTTAAATATTTTTGCAAAAAAAAAAGAATTGTAATGGATACTATGATCCCATATACGCCACAACTAAATGGTAAATCAGAGAGAATAAATGAAAATGGAAGATGCTTTATTGTTTGACTGTAATTTAGATAAAAAGTTCTGTGGTGAGGCTGTAAGAGTAGGAACCTATCTTATGAATCGCAGTCGAACTGAAATATTACCACCAGATAAAACCCCAATAGAGATGTGGACGGGTGAAAAACCAAACTTGGACAGACTACAAGTATTTGGTAGTGTAGCATATGCAAAAGAACTTGGATATCTGAAGAAATTAGAAGAAAGGAGTAAAAAGTACATTTTCGATGGATATGGTTTGAATGGATATAGACTATTTTGTGAAATAACAAACAAAACTATTGATTCAAGAGATGTTTTTTTTTTTTGCACAACTAAAAACAATCAATGATAAGTCCAAAGAAGATTCTGAGACTGAAATAAATTTACATAAACAAGTACAGAATGAAGAAACTGAAATTGCTGAAAATTCTGAAAATGAAATTAGCTCAGAAACCAACAACAGTAGTGATGACAACTCATACTATGAAGAAAATAATGTGCAGGAATTCGAATTGGAAGAAGGCTTGGAAGAAAGAACTCTAAAAACAAGAAGTGGAAGAGAAGTGAAGAGAACAGACCGATTTAGAGATTATAAAATGAAAACGGATTTGATAAATGGAAAAGATTCCTTAAATAAAAATCAAATATGTTGATATCAATGAAGTAAAAGACAAGAAAATGTTGACAAGCAGATGGATATTTTAAGTAAAAGATAATGGAAAATATAAGGCCAGATTAGTAATTAGAGGATGTCAACAGCAAAATGGAATAGATTTCACAGAAACATTTAGTCCAGTAGTCGATTCCAGTTCAATTCGAGTTTTGTTTGCTTTAGCATTGAAAAATAACATGACAAAATAACCAAATTTGATATTAAAACAGCATTATTGTACGGAAATTTAAGTGAAGACATTAACATGCAAATACCTGAAGGGCACACAAAGAAAGACAATAAGAACAAGGTGTGTAAAAAAAAAATCATTATATGAACTCAAGCAAGCACCTTTAAAGTGCAATGAAAGATTTGCAAATTTTTTGAAAGAAACTGGACTTATTGCACTTAAAAGTGATCAATGCATGTTTAAAAATCAAAGTAATACACTTTATCTTGCACTTTATGTTGATGATGGTTTGATATTAGCAAAAGTGAAATGGACCTGAAAAGCCTGATTCAAAAACCTAAAACCGAATTTGAAATGACAGTGGAAAATCATGATACATTTTTAGGAATGAAAATTAAGAAAGAACTGTTAATCAAGTAAATTCCATAGAGATGACATTGGAGAAATTTGGAATGGAAAAAGCAAGAGCCGAGGGGTGAACACATGAGGATTTATGGTGTACACACACAAGGATTTATGAGGATTTCCTGGGGATGTACAGGGAGATCTTTAAAAATCTTAGGATGTATGGTGATGTATAGGAATTACTTCGGAATTACCGGATTTACCAGGGATGTACCCGGGATGTAGTTCGGATTTATGGGAATTACCAGGGATGTAGCGAGGATGTATTATAGCGTTTTCCATTTGTTGCACAGAGGTGCACTCAGTGCAATTTTCATATTCAAACAAACATTATGATTATCATGATTTTAGTATACCTATAAGTAACCTGTTAAAATTTTGGGTATTTGCATAACCTTGAGAGACATTGCCTTTTTGATTTCTATTTATACTGCACTAGTGTACGTTTTGGATAGCACCAGAAAAAATCTCGTGCGCAGTGAGTGCTGCACTGACACCGAAAGTTTTTGCAGCATTAGTAGCAGAAAAGTATCAGAGAATGACTCGTATAATGATATTGCCAAGGAACATGAACTCGAGTAGGAACTTCAATTAGAAGTAAACAAATTTTATGCAGTATACTACGATACGAGCTGGTATGTATGTAGGGAGTATTAAACAAATAATAGGCGAAACTGTCAGAATAAAATTTTAAGGCAAAAGAAAAGTGAAAGTACAGTGCAGATGTCGATAAAGATTTTTTTTACGGCCCTGTATGTTTCACGCCTAATTCAGATGATAATCAAGATTTTCAGTTAACCAAAGATGAATATGAAACTATCTCTTGCGTATCCAAAAAAAAAAGCAACCTATGATTCCCGCCTAATTTACTTTGGTTAATTTTTTCCTAATTCAAATAGGATTTGAACTGTCATTTATTTCCATTTAGGTATGTGAGTATACCGATTCACTTTTGCGTTATGTTGTTTTTTTTTTCGCATTTGTTACGGTTTTTGTATTTTATATACATGGATAGCGTATTAGACGTTTATGGAGAACTGAAAAGCGGATCATTTTGAAAATTTGGCAACCGGGATAAACGACCATAACCTACATTTAAAAATATTTTTGTTTATGCGGTGATGCTGCTTTTACTCTAAACCAGTGGCAACATCGCTATTTTAAATGGAACACCCTGTATGTGATCGCATATTTGGATTCTACGTAAAATTCTGAGCAGATTTCATGTAATATAACCTATACCTAAGTTCAACTGTTTTAAAAATATTGACAGTTGAAAATTGATACTTTTTGCAACTTTGACAGGCTGTAAAACCTAAACGGTTAATTTTAAAGGAAAACCGATTTCACATTCCTTTTTCCACCGACTCTGAATTTAATCCATGAATAAAAATTCTAATCAAATTTAATCTCCGGTTAAATTCAAAGTTGGTGTCAAATGATAGTTTATGGAATTCTAAGACAGGAATGTAAAATCGGTTTTCCTCTAAAATTAACCGTTCAGGTTTTACAGCCTGTCAAAGTTGCAGAAATTCAATTTTCAACTGTCAATATTTCCAAAACAGTTGATTTTAGGTATAGGGTATATCCTCGGGTATATCACATAATGAAATATGCTCAGAATTTTACGTAGAATCCAAATATGCAATCACATACAGGGTGTTCCATTTAAAATAGCGATGTTGCCACTGGTTTAGAGTAGAAGCGGCAACGCCGCATAAACAAAAATATTTTTAAAGTGTAGGTTTATGGTCGTTTATCCCGGTTGACAAATTTTTGAAATGATCTGTTTTTTAGTTCTCCATAAACGTCTAATACGCCATCCACCGTGGGACACCCTGTATTGTGTAGAAATGTGAATAAAATAACATATAAGACTTCACACCAATAGAGAATTTATGTCATTCCGGTTTATTATTTGACATTAATCCACCTAATTTCAGGGTTTTTACAGATTCATAACGCCCTAGGGCATTATAAACAATTAAAAAGCCAGTTGTGTACCGGTTTCACACTGGTCAAATTGCTTCCAGGAATTTAACCTTTATTTTGGAAGAAACATGACAAAAATGGCAAAATTTCAACTAAAAATAATTTAAATTTAGATAGGTACGAAATAAGAAAAATAGTAAAACATAAAACGTTGAAGTCACCACGGGCAATATGAACTAAATGGTCGATATACACCCCTCGGGCCAAATGCCCTTGGCTTGTACTCTATCGAACCTCGGGGACTTATTTGGCTCATATTGCCCTTGGTATCTTAATAACTATAATATTTTCAACGAAATATGCCTTATTTATGGAATATTATTATGAAGTCATAATAATCATAATAACAATAAATTATTTACTGGGATGTAGGCAATTTATCAAGGAATTACTAGGATATGCAAGGATTTACCAAGGAATTACTATGATGTACTAGGATTTATTGGGATGTAGTAGGATTTCCTAAGGATTTCTAAGAACCGGGGGAATACTTAGGTGATTTACTCAAAAAAGGGATGTGGGTGTACACTTTTTGCCAAATGTGTTCACCCCTCGGCAAGAGCTGTCTCAACATCAATGATATCACAATGATCTTAACAACGATCCACTGAAAATGAAAAATCATGCAAACTATCCTTATAGAGAAGCAGTTGGCACCTTACTCTATATGACAAATAAATATAGACCGGACGTGTCTTATTCAGTTATTTATTGCAGCAGGAAGATTGAAAATACCTTCAAATCAGGATGTAGTGACTGTGGAAAGGATTTTTCGATACTTAGTGGCAACAAAAGAAGAAGGAATAACTTATAACCATTCAGAGTGCGAGAAACTGATAGCATACAGTGATGCAGATTTTGCAGGAGACAATGAAAGTCGAAAGAGTACTACCGGATACGTAATATTTGTTTGTGGTTGTCCGATTGTCCCATATCGTGGTGCTCAAGAAAGCAACCAATTGTGTCTCTGTTAAGTACAGAATCAGAATACATAGCAGCGGCAGAATGTGTCAAGGAACTTCTGTTTCTGAAAACTACATTAGACGAGCTTACTGAAAGTGACATAGAAATTGACTTGTTTGTGGAAAATCAGAGTGCAATAACATTAAGCAAAAATGTTCAATTCAACCGAAGAAGCAAATACATAGACGTACGATTCCATTTTATCAATGAGAAAGTTCATGAAGGACTATGTTATGTCCAAATTTATTTGAAATATTGTTAGATAGCGGTGTAGGATGTGAGCGTTTTCTAAAAGTATAATTTGTCAGTCGTTATAATTATCGTTTTTGTGATGATTGATGAATAGAAGGTTATGTAGAGTCAAAGTCGTGTTGTTTCAAACTAAAAACTCTCCCCAAAAAGCTTAAATCTAAAATAATATAAAATAAAATTAATAAATCTCATCAGATAGAAGACTGTCATAGCAAAAATGCGAGCCGGCCATTGCCTGACTAAACAACACCTTTTCAAAATTGGCATTGGGGATGACCCGAATGTGGTAGGACGGAGGACTTGAACCACATCTTCTTCGAGTGCCCCATTGATGAAATTCCTACTCTCAATATATATGATAAACTTAGAGAACAAGATATAAATTTCCCCGAATATCGCCTCGGTTCTATGTAAAATTAGTATAGAGACAATAAGTACATTAATGAAATTCTTAAATGAGAATAAAATCAAACTATGAAGAAATAATTCAGTTGTTAGTAATGAACCCAAAATTTCTCTAACTTTTTGCAGAACTATAAGGCTACGACTCATTTCACCCATTGCCCTCTCTTTGTTCAGCCGACGCAGTCACCCTTTCTGTAGCTCCTCCGCTGCGCGGGAGCAAGAAGAGTCTTACTTAACCTTTGTTGTATTTGTTTATATACTAAAATAAGCCTCATTTTATAAAAAGTATTTACATCGGGTTCTTGAAAGTATATCGTAATCATTTTATGAAAAGCAATTCAACACAAATGGGAGTTCTCAGAAGTACATATCTGGAAATTCCACCGAATGAGCTGGCAAATTGCCTTGTAGCAGTGCCAAGTAACGAAGGAGAAATCCACAAATTTCCATTCATTGGCTTCTTATTGTATTTCCTCTGCTCTTCTCTTTAGGGTCAAATTTCTTTGGATAAAAGCTTATATTAGATAAGATACCACAAAAACTTTATCCTTAGATGATTCAGTGGGTGAGGGATATATGACTTAATAGATATAATGTAATAACATGATACAGCCTGCCTCAAAGCTCAGAGTTATGATGTCTACATAAGTTGATAATTCAGGATAAAGTAAAGCGGAAGCTTACCAACCTAGACCTTCAAGGAATGTGCAGGAACCACGGAAATAGTTTCTCAAGACGGTCTTTAAATAGAATTTTAAGTTACCCACATATATTTAGAAAATGAAAATTGTCACTTATGCAAATTTTAAGCGTTTTTGGCAATCTAAATTTATAGAACTATTTTTATCTTTAAATAAATACAAGTTTATTTTGTATTCCGGGATGAAGTTTTCCACTTTTTTCAAATCAAATTTGAGAAATTACAAATATATTGGAACACTTTCGACTAATCGTTATAAGTATAGTAGCATTGAACTTTACAACGCTTAGCAATATATGCAAATATTATCAGGCAATTATTGATATGAGCCACCACAAATAGATAAATATTAGAATGTCAACAGGTCAAATAGCAATAATTGATATTGGCAAATTCCGTACACGTTTTTGGCAATAACTTTAAATGGTAAAAATAAAATCTACTCACTGGCAAGTACAGAGAAAAGTTGGCCCCTGTCCACTCTCATAAATAAAAAAAAAAAAAAAAAAAAACAGCAAACTAAAACAACCACTTATAAGATACTACATTCAAGCTGAACAAATTCAATAGGGAAATTTTATTATTGCAGATTCGCGTGTTTGAGGCAGCAGGACGCGGACAAAATTGACGTCACGGGGCAGGAACAGACGGACGGCAAGGATGACGTTTCACTACTGCTGAAATGAAATTTTAAATAATAAGTCGGTCCCATCAAACCGCTGCCAAGTTGGACTGGACTCTCGTGTTTCAGTTTATTTAGCTTCGTCAGCTGATTTGAAAAGTAACGTTTTGTTTGTACTGAGAAGACCGAGAAGACTTCCAGCTGGGTGATTAAAATAATGGACTTGACTTACAGGATGGTCGCTTTTTTTTAATTAGCTTTATGAGTTTGTTTTCATTGTCTTAAGTGTATTTGATTATTTTTAATTAATCTGTTTTGGGTATGTGTGGGTGTATTTTGAAGAAGCTTCAATGGGAACCTAATTGTTGTTATTAAACATTTAAATTTGAGCATACATTTTCCTCGATTTAGGTACCCACTTTTTCACTACTTGAGACGTTGTGTCATGTAAGAGTTCGCAGCTTGTTTTTTTCAAATAAAGTTGATATCCGACGTGGCAATGTTCAAACTAAATAACGATTCCGGAGTAAGCAACCCAATCGGATTTCCGGAGGGTGCAAGTATGATTATGAACGATTAAGTGAAGTCGCAAAAATTCAGCCAACAACGTACAAAACTGGGTACCTGAAATGTGACAACTATGACCTGGTTAAAAATCAGAATTTTGGGAATAAATGAAATGAAATGGCCGAACTACTGTGATATTCAGGAATATAGAATATACTATTCAGGATGTCCCGTCAAACATGAATACGGAGTGGAAATCATACTGCACAAATCAGTTGCACAAAATGTCGCAAACGTTGTGCCCACCCATGAAAGTATATTGCTAGTTCTAATAAAAGCGATTCCAGCAAATGTCAACATTATACAAGTGTATGCACCTCGGTATGCACCCACAAGTAAACATGAAGATGCAGATATAAGTAACTTTTACACTGCTTATAATGATGATTGCCTTTAATGCAAAAGTGGAAAGGAAAAGATCAGGAAACCATATTAGACTCCATGGCCTCGGAGAAAGAAATGCGAGTGGAGAAAAACTTTGTACTTTTGCAGGAGAAAATGATTTGGTCATATTAAACACATTTTTCGACCTACCTCCGCGCAGATTATATGTAGGTATACCTGCAGACAATCATACGAAACCAAATCGACTAAGTATATAATGGTAAATCAAAGATATACAAATAGCTGTAAAGTGGCCAAAACATCAGATTAAAATTTGTTTAGTAGCCGAATTTAGGGTACAATTGAAGAAGCTAAAAATAAAATAACCTGCAACTACTTACGATAGGAGAAGAATCAATGAGCCAGAGGTAAGAACTCAAGTCATAGACATGCTAAGGAATAACGCTTTACCTGATGTGAAAAACAGCTCAGAAATTGAGGTAAAAATAGGTAAAATAGTCAAGGTAACGAAAACAATAAAGAAGAAAATACCAACAGTAAATGTAGACGAGAGAAACCCTTGGATGACTGATGAGATTCTGAGAAAAAAGAAAGAACAATAATAAATAATGACATGACATATAGGACCATTAACAACCAGATTAGAAAAAAAATCAGAGAAGCAAAAGAACGAGAACGCAAAGACAAAGCACGACACATTTGGTGTATATAAGAAGGTCAAGGAAATAACAGAAAAATACAAGAAGAAATCAATAAATAGGAAAAATGGAATCAAATTCAATACAAATATTTATTTGTTTCAATTTGTTCCGCCCTGTAAAGTGCGTAAGCAAAACCAGACATCGTTACATCATTTATCACTTCTTTAATAAGTATATGTATACCCAAATCCTTGTTAAGCTTTTAAATTTATTTAGTTTCCTTATTGAGTAAACCAGTTTTTTTGGTCCCAGGTGTTATCAATCAGCTCTCTTTAATTCTTTTTATTAGGTGATTTGAATTAATGAGAATATTGAGATGAGGTACTTGAAACAGATAAAAGTAGTGGACTAAAATGCTTCACTTCAATATTGTGGCTTTTAGAGATAGTGTGGATAATTCTAATGTTTGGTTTTGGATGATTCATAGATGAATCTTCATTAGTAACTATATACATATTCACAGCTGGTTAATTGATATTTCAATAATCAACCACAGCTGTTGCATGAAATGTGTTTAAATGACCAAACACATAAAAACTAAATAAAATGCGTGCTGGAAAAATTTGTTATGTATTTTTATTATGTTGTATCAAGTTCAATATTTTTCTAAAGTACCTACTTGAAGTATTAGGTATTTTACTTCAAAGTAAAGAAAAAAAACAGTATTAGTATTATTACCTATTATTTTCAGTATACGGTACAGACCTATTGTTTACTTATAATAATTATCATAAAATTAAAAATTGAAGTTTTACTTTTTCTCTATTCACAATCCGATGTCCAAAGCTAAACGTAAAATTTATCACCTTTCAGTGCTATATGATAGCGAAAGGTGATAAATTTACCTTTACCTTTGGACTACGGATTGTGAATAGGATATACTTATAGGAACTTACCTTTTCAAAAACTACCTACATTATAAAATAAATAAAATTTAAAATAGTTTGAATACTTCAATTACTTTTTAAAACTACTTAAGTATATACAAATTTTAAGTACATTTTTAAATAGTAAGTAGTATTTAAAATAAATTGCCAAATTTAATTACCAGTACAAGTACTTTTTTCAAATTTACTCTACTTATAAAAGTACTTAAGTAAAATACTTGCATCAAATGTACTGAATATTTTACTTCAAGAGTTTTTTCTAATCAGTACCTCAGCTCTGCTTTAAGATTATTGAGATGTCCTCGGAATAAATTTCCCTTGATCATGACATCATCTAAATATACCAGACCAGTTCTCCATGTAAGGCCTCACAAAACTAGATGCATCAGTCGCTCCAACATAGCGGGAGCATTACACAATCCGAAAGGCATTAGGTTAAACTGGTTTAACCCGCTTCCGGTACTATATAAAGGCAGTTTTCTCTTTGTCATCTTTGTGTATTACCACTTGCCAGTATCCACTCGTAAGATCCAAGGTGGGAAACCATTTGGAGGCCGATACAGTTGTTAATGTATCGTCTATCCTCGGGAGAGGAGAGCTGTCCTTCTTGGTGACGTCATTAAGCTCATATTAGTCTACACAAAATCTATGACTTCAATCTTTCTTCGTAACCAATGCTACTGGCGCAGAACATGGACTAATGACCCTCTATGTTCTGGAACTTTCCTCAAAATCCCTTCAAATATCTTTCCTGGTTTTCGATTGAAGTTCCAAACACTTCGGTAAAGTCACAAATTGGATAACTTGCTTTATTCTGGAATAGAATGTTCTAGAGTTTTCTTGGAATGTCCTGAATGTCGATAGATATAGCAAACACGTCGGTGAAGTCACAAATTCGATATCTCCCTGGATTTCCAAATAGAATTTTTTAGAACTCACTTAAAAATCCATTATCACAGTCAAAATCGGGTATACAGTAACTTCCGGGGTAATTCACACAATCGGTCAAGTCTCTTCTGGTGATTCTCACTGTTTACACTAACTAACTGTCCCAGTGTTCACATAAGGTATTTAGTGTCCACACTATAGTGGCCTCAGTTCGCATTATTCTGCGATCGGATTTCACTTTGCAGTCCTCGAATTATATCTCACTTCTGACACTAATGTCACGGCTCTAAGCTAAATATTACTAACTAATACCGGCCTTTATATATCCGTAATCAATTGTTGTGAAATCCAGAATAAACGCGATAGCCTTCTGTTATGTCTTCAGCATCCGGTATTTTACTACCTTTACCATATTATAACTGGTAAAGGTAGAGTTTGAAGTGTTGTCATTTGTTTAGTTTTTCATAAATAATTGTTGAGAATATAAAGTTGACTTGAAAAGTGAAGCATTATTACATACTTATTAGTGGCGACGAGGAAAAACCTATTGACAAATAAAAATGGATGAAGAACAATTTAAAGGATTTTTCGAAAAATTTTCAAAAATTATGCAGGCTACAACCAAAGTTCAAAACACCTCCAGGAAAAGTATTTCGATGGAACCTTTCTTGGAACATACGATATTTTGAAATTTATACATTAGAAGTTTAGAAAACTTCTTTAATATGAAATTTTTTATAGGATCTGCTTCTGAAATAGAAACAAAGAAAATGGAATGGTTGCTTCATACAATGGGAACCAAAACCTTACAACCTACTTACAACTTGGTAATTCCTGATGATCCTAAGGCTCAAACATATGAAGAATTAGTGAAGTTAGTAAAAGAACATTTAAATCCTTCTTCAAGTATAATTGCATCACAAAATAAATTTGCAAAACGAGTTCAACAAGAAGACGAAAATATTTCAGATTTCGTTATTGACCTTAAAAGTTATGCAAGGACTGTGCATTCAAATGTCTTAGCTGTTGATGTGCACCTTCGACAACAATTTTATAGCGGTTTGAAAAATCCAAATTTTATTGAAAAAATAATACAACTAAAGACTCCAAAGAATAATTTTTCTGATTGCGTTACTGTGGCCATCGCAATGGAAACTGCACATCAAGAAACGAAGGAAATTCAAAATTGTAGTTTGTTTGATCAAAATCAAGTTAATACAGTTAAACTACGATCAGTTAAACAGAAAGAGTTCAAGAAGTTAAAATCCTGCTACCGCTGTGGTGAAAATTCACATTTAGCAAATATCTGTGTTAAAATTATTCTAAACTGTAACAAATGTGGTAGAAGAGGACACATTGCTAAAGTATGTATGAATTCTTCTTCTGTTCCAAGAAATTCATCCTCAATTTATAGAAATTTAAATCAATTTTTGGAAAAAGAAAATGAAGATGAATTATATTATCTTAATGCACTTGATACAATATATTTACCAGAAAATTTTTAAAAACCAAAAAAATATCTAGTAAAAGTAACTTTAGATGGAATCCAGCTAGAAATGGACTTTATTAACAAATTTCCTGGAAAAGCATATACAGGTGGAATTATAGAACCTATTGGTTTTTCAAGTATGAATTTGGAAGTTAAGGGAAGCGAAGTTACAGCTAATTTATATATTATACCAGGAGAAGTTGACCCGATTTTGGCAGAGAATGGATAAATACCACAAAACTTTAGACCTCAGGAATACATTCTGTAATTATAATGGAGGAAAAAAAGGAGGTGACTGCAAGTCTTAAAGAAACATTTACTTACAGATGTTTTTTGATTTTTGAAATATATAGACTTGAGATGAAAGATATTTTAACTAAGTTGGAGTATAGCTAGTGGGGGACTCCCATAGTTCCAATTTTGAAGTCTGATGGTTCTGTTAGGCTATGCGCTGATTACAAAATAACAATAAATAAATTTCCTATAAAGATGATAAATTTCCAATGCAAAATGTGGAATATATATTTGGGAAAACCTTGCTTGGTGGAAAAATATTTACGACAATGGATATTAGAGAAGCCTATTTACATATGCCAATAAATGAAGAAAGTGCTAAAATCCAAGTCATTACAACTCTAATAGGGGATTATAAAGTAAATCGATTGATGTTTGGCACTAAAGTAGCACCGGCGATATTGCAAAGATATACAGTGTGTCCAGTTAAGTTTGCAGCACATGGAAAACTTTTTCATTATCATGGGAAATTTATCTCTCAAAATATTGTAAGGAATCACATCCTGAAGTTAGGAACCGTACTTAGGAAACATCCTGTATATTTTTCTATTTTCTGACCACTCTGTACATGCTATTTCAAGTGTTAAAGTTTAATTTTTTTTTTCCAAGAAGCAGAAACTTTTATAAAGAATAACTTTTTTTCATAAAATTGATAATAACAAAGTTTCCCATATGCTGCGAACTTAAGTGGACACACTGTATAACAAGAACATTAGGGGGGATTCCTGGTGTTTTTGGATGATATAAAAATTCAAGGGAAGTCATTTACAGAAAATTTGGAAAGGGGTAAACTTGTTTTAAGGAAATTACAAGAAGTTGGCTTAAGAATATAGATAGATATAGAAGAAGTCCTAATTCAACTGCAAATAATGTTCTCCCTTGCCTAAAATTATTGAATTACGAGATCCAAATGAAACAAGAAAAGAAAATTTAAAAGCGACAGTTGGAGAAAAACATTTTAGGAAATTTAAAGGGGGTGACAGGGTTAGAGTTTGGAGAAAAATACAAAATGGAAATATGGTCACATTGCAGAAAAAAAGGGGCTATTCCATAATTTATTAAAAGGATGATGGTCGTATATGGCGTAGACACGTTGACCATGTTGTAATCACACAAGTACCCAAAAACACGATTAATGATCCTGCAGTTCTTTTGGAAGTGGATATAGATGGAGTCGTCAGAAATGCCAATAATAATATTCACTCGACCATACAAGAAGTAACGGATAAAGACATTCAAACCACTAGTACTACTGTACAAGAAGAATCTAACAATAAAAAAAAGCATGATGTTAATGAAAAAAGCAAGACACGAGATTAGAATTCATCTATTCTACAAAACACCATGACTTTTAGAAGATCAGAACCCAAAATTAAGCCAGTTTAGAAAAAGAATTTACAATGAAGATTTACGAGGGACGACTGTTATGTCTTCAGCATCCGGTATTTTTGTACCTTTTACTTTTACCATATAACTGGTAAAGGTAGAGAGGTGTTGTCATTTGTATAGTCCAAGTTTTCCATAATTGTTGAAAATATAAAGTCGACTTATAAAGTAAATCATTATTACATACTTATTACCTTCTTTCTTGAACGAAAGGCAGTTTTTACTGGAATTTTAGGCATGGATTCTGTACGCTTTGGGCGAAACCGCACCGTCACTATATTAAGATAGTTGATACAAAGTTGAAAAAAATGGAAATATTTTCGATCCTCATCACTCACTAAAAACGCTGTCCTTCAATCTTATTGCTTTCACAAATAGTCCTGATCCTGATCCTAATAAGTACCTAACTATTAGGTATATATTCACAGCTGGTTCATTGATATTTCAATAATTAACTACAGCTGTTGCATCCAATGTATTTAATTGGCTAAACACACAATATAAAAAATAAATAAAATGCGTGCTGGCAGAATTTGTTATGTATTATTGTGTGGTAAAACTGGTTATGTATTTTTATTGTGTGGTAAAATTTAGACGTCATATTTGTCGATCTATATATAGTTAATAATTTGCCAAATTAGGCCTTATCAATCTGAAGAATTGGTCTTTTTTAATATTTGTGTGGAATTTCAGAAAAATTGCGGAGTTTTCATAATTTTTATCTGTCTCTTCAGGAAGGACACTAAAATATACATAGTAAAAAGGTACCTAGAGTTGAAGTCACTTAAACTCACCCATAATCATATCTCACACCCCAAGAAAATAGATAAATGCGTTGTTGATTAGAAGTTTTACAAAATTTAGGCATTTAACAATTTTTGTCTTGATATGCAAATGCTTTATTTCGTATTGTATAATGTAAAGTATTAACATAACTTCTTAGATTTTAAAATTATGCCAATTAAAATCGTATTTTTTCATTAAACTTGTAGGTATACCTAATGTTTTTATGTGCGGATAATTCGAATAAGCAATTTTTTTTCTATTAGTTATGTATAGGTATTTTATCCAATCACTTATGTAAGGATTTATTATACGTGTTTCAAATTTATTATGTACGGATTTGTTCCACGTATTTATTTTCTTATGCATTATTTTTACAAAAATTTACATTTAAAATCAAAATTTCTATCAGCTGATGCTTCAAGCTCTTTCTATTTGTATAACTATAAAAGGACAATCGGCCTGCGACTAACTTGGAAATATTTTAATCCCTTATAGGTGACCTTAGTATGACATTAAATGTTCAGATTTTCGTTAATCATAGTTTTCCCACAATCGATCGATGGATTTCCTAGAGGATCACGCATGGGAATAAAAGTTAATCTACCTAATACAATTCGAAGACTCACACTGTTAGAACGTAGGTATTGAAGAAGTTACAAAAGCTTTTCTTTAGGAAATATTGATCTGAGCAAAATTAAAAATTTTCGTCTATGTAGAGTAAATCTACCTGGTCTGTAAAAATGTTTGTACATATTTCATCATAAATACAGTTGATTATTTAGTTCAATTATTATATTTAGTTATGTCAGGCCAGTTTTTAAAGTTGTTAATTTCAATAATTATCGAACACCATGGGGCAACTATTTATTTTAAAAATAAAACAATAAAATTGACAAATATACAGGGTGTTAACCGAAAGAAAAACTTACTGCAAAAAACTGGCACAAATTGTGGCGACGCAGTTTTAAAAATTTCCAAAAACCATAACTTCATTATAACTTCATTTAATTAGAAACATGAAACACTAGAAAATGATAGCTTTCACTCACAGGACTTAAAATCACTGAACGCATTTGAAAAGAAACCTACTCACTAATGAAAATTTATTCTTTTCTCGGGTTTTACAGCAGCTCAATAAAAACGTTTGTTGACGTAACTAGTAAATTGAATATTACCTGTTTTAACTTAAAAATGCAATTAAGAATACATTTAAAAAATATTACCTAAGTACATCCTAATACCTAGGGATCAAGATAGCAGTATTTTATATTTGATTTGGATTTACATTACATAGACACTTACCTAAGACTACTGGCAAAAATTGAGGCCCTGCACGTTCAAAATTACTAAACAACCAAAATTTCATTCTAATTATTTTTTTTTGTATTCTACTCTAAGCGAAAGTGTTAATTCAAATGAATAATTATTATTGATTGAAATTGTTTAATCTCAAGATTTATTATTCACTGGGATTTACTTTGTATTTCATTAGCATAAGTAATTTGCGTAATTACTTAAAAAGAATTGCCTGAAAAGTGCACGGACTCATTAAATGGGAAATTTATTTTTGCGGTGCAAATAGAATTTTCTTATTATAATGTATCATAGTTTTTCTGATTACTAACCTCCCATTACGGCAACGATTTGAGGTGCCGTCCCTTTGAACATGTTGATGAAGCCTTTTTCATGCATTTTGACGGTGGTTTTGTGCTACCTTCTGAAAAAGAACATTTCATGTATTTTATCAGCTTGAAACTTTACATATATATTAATCATAACTTGTTTAAAAATGATGAATTCTGACCAGTACTTCACCAAAAAAAACTAAAAACAATGCTAAAATAACTAACTGCATGAAACCAAAACATTGGAAAGATTATCTGAGGGCTGCTTAAGGAATTGTATACTGTCCAACAGTCCATTATAGCCCAACCAGCATGCATTCACTTTAGGCAGATCGGCAGACACGGCCCTGCATTCAGCAGTGAGCCATATCAGATTATTGGACTACAAGGAGTCCAGCCTTGGCGTATTTATATACATTGAGGGCGCGTTTGACAAAACCACCTCACGAAAAATTAACTCAGCACTAGTTACCAAAGGTGTGCTATCTGTTGTTAGCGGCTGGATTCTTAGAACATGCTCGCAAAAAGATGCTACAACTCAGATTTGAAAACACCGCAGTTAGAGGTTGTCCACAGGATAGTGTTGAATCCCCGCTGTGGCATAAAGTACTTGAGCTGGCAACGCCTCTCGAGAGTCAGGATAGCAGCCCTCGACGCAAGGCCCAGTAGTTGATATCAGGTAAGCGTACCACAGGCTTCGTGTTTCGGGCGAAAAGTACCGGTATTTAGCCACTTTAGTGAAGTGCTTTCACTAGGTATAGTGCGGATTTTTAGTGTGAAAACGGTGAAGACCCTGGCGGCCTGCAAAACGCAGAACCCAGCCAGGTGTTTGTGTTGGGGGTGAATACGACGGGACGGTAGCTTCGATGTTGCCAGATCGACTACAACATCGGTAGACTGTAAGATATATAGAAACAAATGCGAATTTGGCAGCGTTTCAGATTGAGGAATTATAATCGATGAAGAGAAAATTCGAGCCATTTTATACATGCAACTCCCCAACGATATAAGCGGAGTTAGAAGACTGATGGGCTGCGTACAGGTTAACACTAAATTCTTTCCAGGAGTAGCGGAAATGTCCGACCCCATAAGACAACCGTTACGAAAACACAACGAATTTATGTGAGCAGAGCCGCAACAACGAGCATTTGAAAGCATAAAAAAAGCTCTTAAGACAGCTCCAATGTTAGTACATTTTGGTCTAGGATATCCAACAAGAGTCATAGTGGACGCCAGTTCATATGGATTGGGAGCAGTCCTGAAACCAATGGATAAAGATGTCTGCAAACCTATCGGCTATGCATCCAGGACAATGTACAATACAGAGAAACGATATGCACAGATACTTACAGTGAGAAACATTGTGTTTGACATGGGCCTGAGAAAAATTCGCTCAATACCTTCTTGGTCAAACATTTATGCTCCTGACTGACCGCAAACCCCTAGTGGAACTTCTACGAAGCAATTAATTAGCTGATCTATTAGCTAGAATCCACAGATTCCGAATGAGCTTGATGCGATTTTTGCATGATGTACAGTATATTGCTGGCAGAAACATGATTATCCAGAGCTCCACTAAAATTCAGTGATCATTGAGCAGATATTTTATTCGTCAACGAGCTCATAGAAAAAGTGGAAGATTTTGCAAATCATATTCGAGAATCAATGCCTATCAAGGACATGCGCATAAAAAGTGTCTTGGAATGTCATCAGAAGAATGATGTCCAAACCAAAAGAATAATTAGTTATATACAAAATGGTTGGCCACACATTAAGGATTTACCAACCGAAGATAAAATTGTCTACCAATATCAAGGATATATGGTTATATTGGATAGCTTAGTAACCCCCAACAACAGAGTATTCATTCCGACGACATTTCGCAAGGAAATATTGGACAAAATGCACGAGGCTCAATGAAACGGTGTCGTGGTCCAAAATCTCAAAACAAATAAAAGAAATTGTAACCAATTTCTTAACATGCATTCAATAGGAATACAACATTTGAACCAATGATTCCTCCCCCTGTGCCAGATTACCCCTATATCCTTGGCAGATCGTCGGAGTTGCTTTATTCGTGGTCAACAAGAAACATTATCTACTGGCAGTCGATTATTTCTCTATATTTATAGAGGTTGTCAACTTTAATTCAGAAACTACTGTAGATGTCATAACGAAACTAGAACAGATGTTGTCAAGTTGGGGAATATAGGAGACCATTATATCAGCCTTGTTTTTCTAGCCACATATTCAAACAATTTGCTCAGACATATGGATTCAGTCACGTCACAAAAATAGCCAAGAATCTAATTCTTAAATGCAAAGACCCAAACTTAGGACTGTCAAGTCATAGAGCAGCAAAACTAGAGAGTGGATTTTCACCAGCAGAACTGATCATGGGAAGAAAACCAAGGAATTGAATTCCAGCTAAGAAAGACAGATTTATCCTGTGGAACTACATAAACCACTTCAAGGAAGTCAGAAGCAACGAAAAAGAAGTTCAAACATTGAATTTTGATAACGAGTTTTCAATTCCTCAGTAAATATAAGCGGTATCAAGTCAAATTTTTCTGATCTTGTAGCTCTCATTGAGTACTTCAATACTTGATTTGGAGAACATTTTGATCACTTGGGGTTTTTGAGTTATTTCTATTATCTTGAAGTTTTTGATAAAATCTCAATAAAATTCCAACTTTGAAGCCTAATTTCTCAAAGCCTATAGAAGCAAATGACTTAATTTTTGGTGGTTTTATAGAGAATTTAATCCTCTTTCAGAAAACCTATAGTACAAGTGGATTCGTTGGAAATTACCAAAACTATGAGCAAATTTTTGAGAGCATGTCAGATTTTAAGAAAGTTTTTGAGGCCAAAATTGAGATTTGCTTTTCAAAGGGACATAGAGCAAGATCAAATTCTATTTTAAAAAATAATAATAAAGTTTGGATACCTGATATGAAAATGTTTGGGAAAGTAATGGATGTTGGACCTGAACCTAAAACATACCTATATTATCAGTAGGGAGTATGTAGGCTTTTTGGCTCAAAACAGAAACGAGACAAAGAGACACTCCCCCTACCACTGAAGATACAACCATCCCCTGCGCCCTCTATGAATTCCCCCTATCACTGAATATACAACCATCACCCTACCTGTATTCCCCTATCGCGCACAAATCCCTCCACCACAATTTTCCATTTTCCTATAATTATGCCCCCCTAGTTACGATCTCAAGCAATCCCCCTTCCAAGTCAGATAAAATCCAGCACAAAACCAGCTAAACCAGCAAAATCCAGAACAAAACCAGCAAAATTTAGCACGAAACCAGCAAAATCAAGCACAAAACCAGCTTAAAACATAAAGGGATGGTTGTGTGTACAGTCTATTTTTTCCCAAGATAGATTTCGACATTGAAAACTTTGCAACATAAACAATAA
The DNA here is from genome assembly GCA_917834065.1 of Ceutorhynchus assimilis. Classification (NCBI taxonomy): domain Eukaryota; kingdom Metazoa; phylum Arthropoda; class Insecta; order Coleoptera; family Curculionidae; genus Ceutorhynchus; species Ceutorhynchus assimilis. The sequence goes on from OU892287.1 coordinate 15,118,180, forward strand.
CGCTTGGCCCTGATTGGTCGCAAAATGAGGTGTCCCTGCAAGTTGACATTAGTTTTACAATGCATGTCGTGCAAATGGCATTTTACGACCAATAAGCGGCATTAGCGGCATTGTTTATGTTTCAAAGTGGACAATGTCAAAACCTATCTTGGGAAAAAGTAAACTGTAGAATCTTGAAAGGTAGGGGGATAGAGGGCGCGATAGGGGGATAGAGGGCGCGGTAGGGGGGTGGTTATGTGTAGTAACTCGAGTGAACGGTAGGGGGATACAGGGCGCGGTAGGGCAACAGTTGATCTTCAGTGGTAGGGGGAGTGTCTCTGTCTTGTCTCTGTTTTGAGCCAGAAAGCCTACATACTTCCTACTATTATCGCCGCAGAAAATAACGTCATCGGGCGAAACAGAAGCCAACTTATAGAAGTAACCTCAGACGCAATGATAAGACTCGAGCAAGGGACAGATACTCGACTAGGGATGTCCAATTGGGAACTGAACGTAAGTTGTAATGATGAGTCAAGCTCAGAATCAGAGGATGACGATGGAGGGGACGATACGAACACAGGATACGGTTCAGCCGTATCACAAATCCGTTGACAAGAAATTGAACGCAATAGCTCCGAAAGTGGAAGCGGCTCCAACCACTCCGTAATATCTGAACCAGGCTCCGAGGAGAAGACCGAAGTATGTAACTCCATTCACCAGATCAGGAAGACTAGACCAGCCAGACATCGTTGCACCTGCATTGGAATGTATGGTGAAGATTAGTTGAAGCAAAAGTCAGAATGAACATTGTACAGTGTATATAGTGAATTAGTGTGTAGTTTTATCCATAACATTAATATACCCAGTGTAAATAGGACAAACAATGGTTTAAGGTTTAAGGCTAGTCGCGTTGAATTCCACTCAACTGCTAAGTTAAAAAGACACTGACTTGTTGAAAAGAGAGGATGTCGTATAGAGTATTTGAGCCGGAAACGCTGCTCGAGATTCGGGATGGCAGCCCTCAGCAGTTGATATCAGGTAAGCGTACCACAGGCTGCTACACCAGCTGCTATGGAACTTTTTTCTCAATAGCGTCTGACACCGCCTCAACTCTAACGGATTCTGTACAATTGCCTACATAGACGACCTGTCAAGACTGCTTAATGCAAAGTTTGAAGGAGTCCTGTGCAATAATATGTAGAGCAGAGCATTCGTTTGGTCAAAGAATGGTGTCCCTTTCTATCAACCCCAGGAAGACGGAAATGGTGTTCTTCACTGGAAAAATGAGGACGGCACCTCTTAGGGCACCCGTTCTACCAAACACACGATTAGATTTTGCCAAGGAGGTGGAACACGTTCGTATCATCACTCTAGACGCAAAATTGAAATGGAAAATTCACCTTGAGAGAAGGCTATGAACTTAATCCTAGAGTTGTGAATAGGAGGTACACTGCCATGATCAGACCTATGATTACCTATAGAGTCGTGGTCTGATCTAGGACACCGGGGTTGGTTGTAACAGGGGCTAGTTGTGACAGAGGCGAATACTCTCATACTAGCAATGGCAACAGTGCACAGCCTTACCACTGGCTGTGCGGTTTTCGCGCCACTACTTGCGTATATTTCTGGTTATGTTGTGTGAACCTGTCTCGCTACTGTATGCAAAAGTGTGTTGTTGAAGCATAAAAGTACAAATTATAGTTTTTATTTAAAAATTTATCCATGTGGTATAGCAAGTCTATTTATTTCCTTTTCTAGGGAAAAATGGATATCAAGGTATGTAGATTCTTTGCTTCTTGTGCATTTTATGAGTTTCAATCTCATCGCGGCAACAAGATCAAGGGAACTATCAACCATGGCATCAAGGGGTTGGTTGTGACATTCAACTTGGAGCAAATTATGACTGACACAATCTGCCCCGTTTCAAACTGATGCCGAGTAAAATATTGTAATATAGGTAACGTTAATCAATGTTTACCTACACAAACAAGATGAAATACGTGAAGCCCATGCTCTGCTAAATTCTCCTGAGAAATATGAGCAATCTACTCCCAGAAGCTCGCCCATAAATATTATGAATTCACCTCCAAAAATGAAGACTTCAAATCAGATCCTGTCAGATGAAGCAAATTTACCTGATGTTCCACAAGATATGCGCCGTGAACCAGAAGCCAGGAAGCGAGTGGGAAATAGAAAAGAGCGCAAACGGGGTCAAGCAGCGATTTGGACTGATGCACCCAACAAAGAACGACTAGAAGAGAAATACAAGAAGAAGCAGGAAAAGGAATTGGAAAAAAGAGCAAGAGAGTCAGATGTAAAAAAAAATATCCGCAAGACCAAAGCAACAACTAAGCACAAGTCATTAAAACTGGTTGCTAATAGAATTTTATCTAGCTCTGAAGATGAAGAGGAAAATTTTTGTTTGCTCTGTGGAGAACCGTACCTACCTGAATTCACGTTCAAGGGAAACATGGGTTCAATGTACTAGATGCAAATATTGGGCTCATCGTGCATGCACTGACACAGATTCGTATTTTGTATGTCAAAATTGCAACTCTGATGATGACTTGTGAACTAGTAGGACATGTCACAACTAACCCCAGCAGTGTCACAACCAACTCCAAGTTGGGGTTTGTTGCTACTAGACGCAAATACTCGGCTCATCGTTCCTACACTGACCTAGATTCGTATTTTGTATGTCAAAATTGCAACTCCGATGATGACTTGTGAACTAGTAGGACATGTCACAACTAACCCCAGTAGTGTCACAACCAACCCCAAGTTGGGGTTAGTTGTGACAGTTGACCAGCTTATATTTTTTTGGTAATAGGATTAATTGTATCACTCTTAAGTTAAGAAAACATTACAGAATAAATAATAATTAAAACAAACAATGTAACTTTATTTACATTAAAAGTTGAAAAATTCTTTAACAAAAATTGGCACAACCAACCCCAGTATCCCCAAAAGTCGACAAGGTAACGGCAACGCGTAAGCTCAGTCAGGTCCACAAAGTGGCCTGCCTCACCATAACTAGAGCAATGCGGCAGTCCAAACCGAACTGGCCGGCATAGGTATCCATTGCAGCTAAATACAAACATCGAGGACAAGACAATCATCATCTACCCTGATAGTAGACAAGCCATATCAGCCCTAAACAGCTACAAATTTGCTCTGGGGTCAGTACTAGAATGTCACAATTCACCTCACTGGCAGTTACCGCCCTAAAAACGAAGGCAGCTTCCAGCGCCACAATATTGGTTTTCATTGGTCTTCACAACTAACAACTTAAAATTGATGAAAAACTTGACCGATGACCGACAAGGTAAAAATGAAACAGGCCTTGGTAGCTCCCAGTTGGTAGAGCGTTGCACTAGAAATGCGAGGGTCCTGATTTCAAATCCTAGTCGAGGCAACAGAATTCATCAATTTTAATTGAAACGTCTCCATGCCTCGAAAATCCAACACACTTGAATTATATAACAGACGATAAAACTTGTAAAAATTGTAAAATGATTTGGCTTGATATTGATGGTTGGGTGTCCTATCCCGATACCTGCTGAAGTGGCTATAAACGATTTGAAGCGAACCACCGATCTTTACCGTGATTATCCCTTTGGTTAACCTTGAGAAGGTATTGACATCATACGTACTTATAACCGGTGGTTGAACGCATTAACGTTCTGGTCTCGTTGTGATCAATGATGATGTGGTAAGGTACAAGATAGGTTTAAAAATATTTGAAATTAGATACCATAAAGCAACAAGGCTCAGAGCATCAAGGTTGTTTGAGAGAAATAGGTTGCCTGATCACTTTTATGACGTTATCTGTATGCCTAAACATAATGCAAATCTCCATAAGGCAACCCAGATGCGTCATCAAGTTACCCATTACCAGACCAAGGTTGAAGGTTCCTAAAGTTAATGTGGCCTGGGTAATGGGTGATAGTGATATGACACCATAAAAGTTATCAGGGGCGGGATTCTCAACTTCTAGTCGCAACTTATCGTCCCGACTATCCGCATCGCCTTTCTACAAGTGGTCGGGGCGTTACGTATCGACAGATTGAGAATCCCACCAGGCAACCTACCTCTTTTAAACAACCTTCATCCAAACCACAAATGCCAGGATGCAATGTTCGCCATATGTCCGCCAAGAGGCACACAAACCTTTTGTTTGCTTGTCAAAGTCACATGTTTTGGATAGGCTTATATCCAAAATGCTGTCAAACTTAAATTAAAATGTCCGCCAAGAGGCACACGAACCATTTGTTTGCTTGTCAAAGTCACGTGTTTTGGATAGGCTAACAGCGGCAATTGTCAAGCATCTGTGATGTTTGTTTACCTACGTTTTATTGATTTTTAAAGTTTTCTCATCTGTCGTGTCGAGCGCACACCGCGGTAATTGCATCTACGAGCAAAATTTGACAGAAGTCACGAGATTTGACACGTGAAAAGTGATCACGTGACGTCCATCAAAATTTGTTCTTTCTGCTCGCAGATGCAACTACCGAACCCAGTCCGTATTTTTTTTTATAACGTCCAAGGGGGAGCAAACTATGATTCCGGGCGACAATAGCCCATGTTACGCCACTGACAAGGCTGCAGTTTGTATATCATTCACACACACTGTTATGTCGTTTCCCTCAAAATTGACTGATATTTGATATTGCTCAGCGTGCAGCAAACAGTAACAACATTTTTTAAGTTCCACACAACATAAAAAACACGTGTTGACCGGCACCTGGCTGAGCCCAAGGACTATTTTGGCAATTTGACGATTCCCGCGCCCTGCTCTCGAGGTGGGTAAATACCGGTTATAGAAATGTCAAACGATGTCGTTGCAAAGGGTTTGTTAGTGGCGTCATTAAAATATTACCACAGTCCGTTGCCCCCCTCTAACTTTTGCACCGCTCGGTATATTGCAAGGAAATTTGGATTGATGATATGTGAGCCAATTCTCCATTTTCTGAAATGCAAATGACAGCTTCAGCTGTCAAAATGACAGCTGGGCGGAGTTTTGAAAAGTTTTTTTTTAAAAGTAGTCGAATTATATATCTTTTTTTGAAGGTCTCTTTATTTTTAATTTAATCCCCGATTCTGAAAACATTTGGTTTAGCGGTTTTCAAATAATTACGAGGCAATTTGTTTTGCTCATAAAACACTCATAAAAAAAATTAATTAATTACCATACCATAATTATTTTTTTTCAATTGAAAGTAATAATAATGACGTAATGACATTGGTAACTTAAAATAACCACAAAAGTACTCATAAAATAATGATTCAATTACTAAAAACATAGATATTTATGCAACAAGTGTGTAAAGTTAACCTTTTTTCACGAATGTGAATTTTGACGCATGAGCCGAAGGCAAGTGCGACAATCACATGAGTGAAAAAAGGTGCTTTACGCACGTATTGCATACAACATTTTTTCTACTACCAATCAAATATGCGTAAAAAATAGGTTTAGACGAATACTTTACACACTAGTTCGTGAAGTATTTTCACTTTACGCACTAGTGCGTGAAGTAATTTACCAGGAAAATACTGATTTGACAGTGTCGACATCTGTCATTGACATTGCTTTACGCACTAGCGTGTGAAGTGAATTACTTTACGCACTAGTGCGTGAAGTGAAATTTTACGTTTTCTGAATAGTGCGTAAAATGAGTACTTTACTCACGGTAGTAGAAAAAAAATTATGGGCAAAACAAGCCTTTTTTGTTTCGCCATCATTTGAAAACCACTTAACCGAATGTTTTCAGAATCAGGGATTAAATTAAGAATAAAGAAATCTTCAAAACGATCTATCACTCGACACCGTCTTCTATTTAAAAAAATGTTTCAAAACTGCGCTCAGCTGTCATTTTGACAGCTGAAGCTGTCATTTGTTTTTCAGAAGATGAAGAATATGGCCACATTGTCATATCATCACTTCAAATTTCGTTGCAATATACCGAGCGGTTCAAAAGTTAGAGGGGGGGGGGGGGCGACGGACTTTATGTCCTCACTGTATAACCAAAATCGCATTAACTTGAAAATTAATAACAGGTTAAGAACGGTCGTCCGCTCTAAATCGGTTTATATGTCGACGCCGCATCCGTGGTTGAAGGGATAATATGGATTCCAAAACAGCCATTAATTGCGATTGTGTTCCCGTGGAGCAGGTCTTGGTAGCTTAGTTGGTAGAGCGTTGCACTGGAAATGTGAGTGTCCTGGGTTCAAATCCTATTTGAATTTAAATTTAAAAAAGAAAAACCAACTCAACCGAAAGAAATTTGTTAAAAAAATCCTTAGAACAAGGAGAAGATCTAGAGTTAGCTACGTTAAACTATAGACATGCTGAACTTCGTTGACCAGTCAGAAACAACTACTCCGAGGGCAAATACCCCTTTCATTGCCAACGAAAGCTCAGACCAATCAGTGTAGTTCAACGCCGGTAGGGGTATTTGCCCTCGGAGTAAATGTTTCTGACTGGTCAACGAAGTTCAATTTTGCTTGGACAGGGAGCTTCAGCCTATGTCCTTCTGATGAGTCCTAACAAGGACGAAACGCGTCAAGGATTGGCACGGGAAGTCTGGGTCCACTGCTCAGTGGGTCGATTCCCAAACAAGGAGCGCTGTGTCACTGTATACCAGAGACATGAGTATGAAATAGACTGGTCGTACGGCACGAACAGTGATGTAAACATGGTAGGCAACCCTAACTGCACATTAGGGGCAGATATCCGCGCGCACTTGTTATACGTTAGTGTTAGATACGCGATTTGTTGTAATTTTTTGTTTTCTGATGAGTCGTCATCACTTTTACTAAATAGAAAAGATCTTGGGGGAAGATGTAATAAAACTGTGCAGTTTAGCCGAAAAAAAATTTCGTACTCATTACACTCCAAATACTACACTCAAAAAAATTATAATATGGACCATGAGTGACATGAACATTCACAATTATTTTAAGGAGCTTGGTGATCATATATTGGACCAAGATCCTATTAATAATCATTTACTTCAGCTGATCAACGCAATTTTACGTGTTTATTTTCTCGTTAGAATCCATTATCAGAATAAGGAACCAAGTCGAATCACTGATAGAGTTAGGCAAATGTATACAAAACTTGTAATTTTTAGGAACCAGTAGAATTAAAATCAGTTTTGCATCTTAATCCTAAATTTAAGTTCACATATAAGTATTTGTACCTTACAATCTAGTATTTTGTGCTTTTGAATTTGCCCAAGAATTGTTTAGGAATAACAAGTTTTTTTATCTAACGTTTAAGTGTTGTTTTATTTTTTTGCCTCACAGGTCTGCACAAAACACATACATTTAAGCACGTCTGGTATTTAGTTTTTAATGATACACTATGGATAACCAATTATATGTCACCTTTAAATGAAATTATGTGTTATTTCTCGTTGTGGGTAATGCGCTTGTGTAGCTTCTTGCCCACAATGCGAAAGACTGGTTGCCTAACCATCTTTCCATCACTGCCGCGTAAGGCAACTATACGGAACACGCAGTCCATTTCATACTCATGTCTCTGCTGTATACACGTTGGTCATTACCTGAAAAAATCTTTCTAACTATAGAAATGCTCCTCTCAAAGGAATGGGTTATTCACCATCCCAGTTATCAATTAACAGAATGATAAAAACTTTAATTCCAGTCTGAACTGCTTAATCCATGAATTTGTGAAAATGTTTTACTAAAAATGCAGTTAAAGCGTGACAGCCAAAAGACATATTGTGAGAGATATGGTACAAAAGATTTAAAACCATTGAGTGATAACGCCAATGTTATTATTTTTGACCATGTAACAAAAACTTGGAAGCCTGGTAGAGTTATACAAAAAGATGAGCCCCCAAGATCCTGATCCTATCAAGTTCAGGAATCTAGCGGAAGCATTGTAAGAAGGAACAGGGTTAACCTAATTCCTTCGCAGAGCTCTTAGGGTCACTGATCAATCTCAACTTGATACTGTTGGTGACAAAGCTAGTATTGATAGTGACACTACAAGAGATGATCAATTGAGGTATTGTTCTTCTGACAATGGTGCTGCAAATTTCTCACAATCAATGAGTCACGATGTTGATACCTCTGGTTTAGATTGTATTCCAACACCTAATATGAAGCTCACAGCAGCGTACTGGACATGCCGAAGACTATTCAGTAAAACATGGGGCCTAAAGCCAAAAATGATCTATTGGTTATATACGATGGTTATAAGACCCCTGGTCACATATGCTGCATTGGTGTGGTGGCCAAAAGTAAAGCAGCAGACAGGGCAAAACCGATTGACAGTTGTACAAAGGTATGCAAGTCTTGGAATAACAGGTGCCATGAATACCTGTCCAACCGTTGCTGAAGAGGTCATGTTAGATATCATCCCTCTGCACATTGCAGTGATTTGGAGGGCCCACATAGGGGCCTCAAGGGTTATACGGTCTCTAAACCTAAAGGAAGGGGACCTTGTTGGACATATGAGGATTATTAAAGAATGCCATGGTACATCAACAAAACCGGTGGACATCATGCCACGCAGATACGAATTTAATCACCTTCTTAGTGTGACCGCAGAAGGCCGCAAAAGTGACAAGATCGTACATAAATTCCCAAACGGTTCATCCATCTGGTACATAGATGGTTCGAAGGGGTTGGAGTGGGCGTATATGTCCCAAACTCAGGCTATCGGTAGCCTTAGGAAAAAACCCCACCATATTCCAAGCGGAAACGTACGCAATAGAACTCTGCATCAGAAAGTGTCTTGAAATAGACCTACGAGGTGCAAGAATTTTCATCAATTCTGACAGTCAGGCTGCACTTAAGGCTCTTAATAGCTTTGTCACTAAATCCAGACTAGTTTGGCACTGTCAGCAACTGGCGAACTACGATAGGGTCACTCTAGCATGGGTACCAGGGCACCAAAACATAGAAGGAAATGAAATAGCGGACCGGCTTGCAAGAGAAGGCGCCGCGTCACCATTCCTCGGTCCAGAACCCTTCTTTGGCCTGACAAAAACCCATGTAAGGACTGAACTCAAAAAATGGGTAGAAGCACAAAAGGTCTCCCATTGGAACAATATTCCAGGACTTAAACAGGCGAAGCAATTCATCTCGCCAAAGTCAACAAAGCCAAAGGAACTACTCGATTTCAGCAAACCAGACTTGAGGCTCATAACGGGTCTCCTCACCGGCCACTGCCCTCTTGGCTACCACCTGAAAAAGATGAGCTGAATCAGACCTTTGCCGCTTCTGCAAAGAAGCGTTCGAATCTGCCGAACATATACTCTGCAAATGCGAAGCATTATGTCACAGAAGACTCATTCATCTGGAGCAGAAACATTTGACTGCTGCGGATGTTAAGCGAACCAATCCCGGAAAAATCGTGAGATTCGCGAAAAGTCTCAACCTGGGAGCCTACTAGAAAAAGGGGAAGCACAATAGATCTATTCAGGTCGCAGTGCAGAGAGGTCCATCACCTAAACGCCCCTAACACAATCTAATCTAATCTAATCTAACACCTAATATGACCACTAGATCAGAACGCATGGTTGAAAAACCAAAGAGACTTGATCTTTAAGATAAAGGATGTAAGATATTGTAATTATATAATTGTGTTGCTATGTGACATGACCGTTAGTTGATGTTGAGGTTAGGCAACTGGCAACACAACTGCGGAGTAGAAGAAAAAAAATAAACAAGGTGATCTGCTTGATCTTTCTAAGTTATTCACTTATTCAGAGTGGCAATCTCATCCACCCTGGTTTCAACCAACCAAACGTTCCTCGTGCCTCCAATTCAAGCATATCATTAGTGAAGTGTGAACTAAATATGTTTTCCCTTTTTATGCAGCCTTCCATTAATTAAAGCTACTCTCTGGCTCCATCAGTTTCCAAGCGATATTGTGCTCTAAGACTATCAATCTGCTCGTGATTTTTCAAATCATCAGAGCATCGTATTTGTGGTCTGTTTATTGCGAATGATTTCATCATTTACAGTTTTCTTTGTTTTGTTATCTACCGTATTTCTTTCTGTCTCAAGGTTGCTTAGCAAATTTTCATTTCAATCTTGCTGCTTGTGTATCAGACTATCTCTCTGGAACGCTTATCTCCTGCTCACCTTTGAGAGAAAAATTTTACGAACTATCTTTAAGGGTATGCAAGAAGATGGAATTTAGAGGAGGAGATACAACCATGAGCTCTACGAAGCTTATGACAACGCTCGAAGAATGGACGTTCTCACTTCTCAGTACCATAAGATCACCGATCTGGCTTTTGCTAATCTGACTTCACTTCTAGATGGGATGAGACTACTTCCTTTCAACTAGCTAGGAAGCTGGTCAGCTCATTTAATGAAGTTGCAGCAAGAACCTACCTACTTCAAGGAAAAACTTTCACCACAGGGTTTCTGATAGGCCACTGCCAGCTAAGAGAACATCCCAATTTAATGGGATTAAGCGAGTCACCTCTGTGCAGGGGTTGCGAACAGGAGGACGAAACAGTGAATCATCTGCTTTGTCATTGCGATGCCGTCTCGGACCTAAGGGAATCCATTCTAGGAGAGCGCAGGCCTGATATGGCCTTTCTGATGGAAGCCCCTTCAGAATACATCTCCACCTTCTTCACAACATTAGGCTGAACGATGGCCTAAAGGAATGACAGGATCGGAAGGTCGCACAGGGGGCCTGAGTGCCGTGACTCGGCCGCTCCACCAAATCCAGTTCCAGAACTCCATCAAACATCGACATAAATCACAAATGAACTTGAGTAAAACAACTTTAATGAAGCGAAAAGTTTGCGATGAATCGTTAATCGTTGTCACAAGACCTAGACCATAGTGTCGAAACGAAGTTAAGAAAAGGTTCATGCTCGCAGTTGATTTCAGAGATATGAACAGATCAGAAGAAGAATCAGAGTAGCAGATTTTCTAAGCAGAACAGCAATAATGGATCAAGAAACTCATAGTATGGATGGCAATAAAGAGCAATGTTGGAAGATATCAGGAAAGGTCACAAGGCGACATCCAGGAAACAACAACAAAACAGAATATAGGAACTACTTACAAAATGTATGGTGAAAAAAAGGACTATGGACGAAAAATTTGGAATAGGCACCACTGTTATGCAAACTGACTGGTTGAATCTATTATCAAATAATATTTTTATTGTGGTTAATTTAAATGAAACCACCATAAAATTCTCAGTGAAAGCAAAAATAAATGATTATAATAATACAATATAATACATATTTACGTACGTTTTATCAAAATGGCATAATATTTACCTTTAAAAACTCTGGCTGATGGATGTTGCACACTATTTTTTCCCTAATTTGAGTTCAATTAAACGAGAAAATCACTTGTGCAGGATTAATCACATCGAAATTTTATCTAGTAGAAGTCACAAAACTAAATGAGAAACGATTTTAATCGATCCCGAATATTTATAAAATCAGGATTAATCCCCTGTAAATCCCAAACGATTGACTTTTAGTTGTATGTATACGGATTAATTTTGATTTAAAATAGTTTGACGCAAGTATGCAGAGGATTACTGACGGAAAACATACACATTGAGTTACTGAAAAACTATTGAGTAGAAAGTTTTGAGGTAGGTATAAAGAGGACGGTTCTAACCTTATTGAACTAAAATTTCAAATTAATTCAGTGGAAAGCTACACAAATTTTCAAAATCAATGCACCCTGAGTGCAAATGGAAGTTTTGAAACTTCTGGAATGAAGAAAGTTAGGGTAATTTGCACTCACTTACAACTTTGAATACTTTTCTGAAAAGTTCCAAAAAGTAAAATTCTGGAATAAGACTAGAATAAGGAACTATTTTGGATATATTTGCCGAAAAAAATTATCTACGAGTTTAAATGAGGTTTCTACAGGCACTTCAGAAGTGGAAATATTCAAAATCCTAAACGCTCCAAACGATGACGTATAAGGGATATGAGCATCTTCTACCAATCAACTTTAAGAAGACTCCATGATCCATCAACAAAGCACGAACAGCTGTTCCGATGGCCGCTGGCCTTAAGCTTTGATAGAGCTGTTGCTAATTATGACTAAATGTAGTGCGTCGTGAGAAAAACAATTAAAACTGATTACAAAAAATTAATTCAAGTAAATTGTACAGGATAATAATTCAAGAAAAAATGTTCTGAACTCTTGAATCCCTAAGTAATTATATTTAACTATTTTGCTTGGGATTTTGCCAACATTTTAGAATTAAATATATTACAAATTTTCAGTGTCGATAATAAGTGGCAACACTGTCAAAATTCAAGTTGTGACGTCGTGTGGATAAATGATGTGTTTTAATTAGGAAAGTCTTCATTTTTATTTATTTTCTCAACAAGAACTCTGAATTTTTCAAATGTAAGGGTGCAGAAAATTCTATTTCTAGTTGCTTTACTTTGAAAATTATTGATACATTCATATCTTCTGACTTCTTACAACTTTTTGAAGATCAAGTCATCTGAACAGTGGATTTGTTTCGAACTGCAGTGCAAAAAATGAAGCCATAATTCGAAACAGATTAGTAATGCAAGAAGAATTTGTTTAGCGAATCAAATGGTCTTGTATATACATTCTTTAAGGAAAGAATCTTCTACTCCTTTATTTCCAAACAACATAAAGGATAATAATATTTGGCTTATTAGGAGAGGTCTCGCCTACCCAGATTACCGGATCTGAATCCTTAGACTTCTTTAACCTAATGCATCTTGAAATACCAAGAAGGTTAGAAAACCTGGAGGATCTAGGGCAAATATCGAAAAAAAAGAAAAATTTTAGTAATTTTAGGCACATACTATTCATATAGCGACAATTATTATGCTACCTACTATAAGTACAATAAGTTTCAAGGTAAAAACAACAACATATGAACTACTATATAAATAGCAATTTCGCATTTTATTTCTACATTAAAAGGCAAATCAAATCGAAATCATGATAATCCTTTAGGGGATTACTAAATTTTATCAGATACCCAGAGTATGCAGATGGATTATAAGGGGAAGTCGAATTATTACGTATTTATTATGTCATTATCTCTGGTTTATATGGCTATCATAAATTTTTGCATATTGTGTACTCAAACAGATTGATGTGTTAGGCAAAAACCTTACTAAGTGATATTGAGGATAAAATTTAATTTAATGGTTTAATGAATTTCAATTATTAGGTGTTAACTTTGATGAAAAAAATCAGTTTATGAATGCAAAGAACAAATACTAAAAAGGTGAAAATTTACGTAAATATGTGCCATTATATATAGAATTTTCGCGCTTGTGCATGTTTATGAAGCCTTTCAAGCTGAAAACTGAGGAAAAACCTACCAACATAGTGCCTATATATGGGTTTTCCACACTACTACCACTGCGCTCTCTTGTTTACAAACGCAATGCAGCAGAAACTTTCCCGACTTTCCAGGAAGCAGACGTAAATGCGCAGGAAAATTTGAAACTACAAATTGCGTTGTTTTAAGAGGCATCTTACAGGAAATTTGAACCTCAACTTGATGTGAATGATTGAAGGTTGGGGGCGTAAATTGACGTTAGTAGTAGGAAAAAATTACTTCAGAGAGTCATTATTGCAAAATAATAGAGTCGGAGTGTTTTTGTTCTTTTCATTTATTCAGATTTTTAGAGCAAGTGGTATCACTGCACAGGCTAATATAGCCAATTTTTTAAGTAGGTATATTACTGTTCATCGTATTTAATCTGACACTTTCCGTATGAGGAGCGAGGGGGTGAAGCTTATGGAAAAAACAGATGTGACGTCAGGTGACCATTGGCGTTCTAATGTAGGGAGCCACTAGTTCACATTCCTTTGGAGTATCAGATTAAAATCTACGGACCTTAAGTATAAAGTGAACTTACTTTTTTTTACCTTTAGAAATTTGATATTTAAAATACCTGAACTCCCAAATTCAAAAATATTAGGTACTAAACTTCAAATTTTAACAGAACAAATAATTTAATATTTAGGTATATGAAATACATATTGAACGTCTATTGAAAATTCTGACTCTCTGGCGGCGTCTGTTATGGATTTCTTATTTATGTTTAAGATTTTTATTATAGAATGCGTTGGCCACTACCCGCAGGTTGGTGGCATATACCAATCAATCATTGATTCGTCAGAAAGTAAAAAGTTTGTCAAAATTTAAAAGAATCTATTCTTCAATTTAAGTCGTCCTCTCATTATTTCTCTTCCAATCTGGTAAAACCAATATATAAAACAAAATCTATTGGACCAGTATCGATTTGAAGATAAACATTTGGTCCTTCGAGCCGGATTTACTCGATTATTTTAGTTTGATTCCTCGATAAGAGGCGAAAGCCGAAGAAGACGCAGTCTAAGAAGGCAATTTTCCAGTACATTTGATCGAGTTCAGAAAGCCGTCTGGCTCAGGACCATGTTCCGAACACAAACTTTTCACTTTTTAACTTTTCTTACTCCGTTTGGTGTTTGTATAGATAAGCTTAAACATATACAACAGAGGAATAGCATAACAGAGTGGATAATTGGAATTTTGGGACTCGGGATTTTTATCTATGTTTGTAGGAGGTTTATCATTTTTCATTTGTCATCCTTGTTATACTTCATTCATTGTTTAATTAGAACAATCAAACAGTGATTAACCTTCGTTGGCATAATTTGATCGACTTCGTATATTTATATTTTATTCAATATCACGGTCAGCTTGCTATATGAAGTGAATCAAGGGAAATATTACATCCTTCATCAAGCAGTCATCAGAGAAGCCAGCACAACAACTAAGAGTCGTTTTCGACGAATCGTGCAAAAGCTCTACCAACATCAGCCTCAATGACATCATGCACGTCGGCCTAAGACTGCAACAAAACATCGCCAACATACTGCAGCGTTTGAGAAAGCATGAGATTGTGTTCTACGCAGACATAGAGAAAATGCTCAGGCAGATCCTAATTCATCCACACGATCAACAATTCCAGATAATATTATGGAGGGAACATCCACAGCAACCAAAGTATAAATACGAACTGACCACTGTAACCTACGGTACAGCCTCAGTACCATATCTCGCCATCAAGACACTACAGAAGCTTGCAATCGAAGAATCAGACAATTTTCTGGCAGCAAGCCAAGCAGCATTAAGAGACTTCTACGTCGATGACATATTCTGCAGCAGCAGATACAGAATCAGCCCTAAAAGTACAAAACCAACTACTAAAAATGCTTAGCCTTGCTGGTTCAACCTGAGAAAATGGTCTAGCAACTCACCGGCATTACTCCAATCAATTCCAGAACAGTTCCGAGAACAGAAAATACAAGAACTACCTCAGAAAGACTTCAAGAAATCTCTGGGCGTACTATGGTCACCAACAGACGATAGGTACCTTCAAATTCCAAGTCAAAGTCTCCGAGATACGCGAATTAACAAAACGACAAATTTTGTCAGAAATATCCAAGTTATTCAACCCCTTAGGATGGTTGTCTTCAATCGTAATACAAGCTAAACTCATCATTCAAGACCTATGGCTAAGAAACCTGAGCTGAGATGGGCCTGTAGATCAAAAAATATCTTCAAGATGGATACAGTTTCAGAGCAAAATAAAAGAAGTAGAAAAAATCAAGATTCTGAGGTAAATTTAACTCCACGGCTTTTGCGATGCATCAGAAAAGGCCTATGGTGCAGTGATCTACAGTCGGATAGGAGAAGAAGATAAGCAAATTATAACGCTGTGCAAGCAAAATCAAAAGTTGCTCCAGCAAAAAACAGAACAACCCTACCTCGCTTGGAACTCTGTGCAGCAGTCCTACTATCAAAATTAATTCAAAAAACTAAGACATCACTTCAAATGGGTGACACCCAGACCTTCGCGTCTCTATAAGATGGAAAACCTTCGTGGCAAATAGAATTTGCAAAATACACAGAAACACCCCTCAAGCATCCTGGAACCATGTCAAGCCCCAAGAAAACACAGCAGATATCATATCAAGGGAATTGGACCCAGACAAACTGCAATCAGCTGATCTGTGGTAGAAAGGTCCTCATTGGCTGACGTTTCTCCGTGAAATCCCAACAACAGACAACATTCCCGACGTTCAAGAAGAAGTAAAAGCCACATGTCACAAAATTGAAGTTATCCTACTGCCGTCGATTCATCAAAAAAGGGGAAAGTCTTACTCTATCTGTTCAAGAAGTTCAAGGCACTTTCGAAAGAATCATAAAAATAGTCCAACAACAAGAATTTTCCGAAGAATACAAGTCTTTACAACAGCAGAACGCAGTCGACAAAAAAAGCCAGCTACAGACCCTCAACCCATCTCTCAACAGCAAGAGCATAATACGAGTCGGAGGAAGACTCGAACACTCACCTCTGCCCTTCGACCAACGAAAGCCGATGATTCTTCCATACCATTCTCACATATCTACGTTGGTGGTGAGAAACGCACACAAGACCACGCTACAGGAGGCAACCAAGTGACATTGTCGTACATACGAAGCAGATTCTGGATCATCTATGGTAAGCGGGCAAATAAGTGCTTTGTATACACCCGTCACAAAGCCGAGACCGCACAGCAACTTCCGAAATCGAGAGTAACACCAGCACCACCATTTACAAACTCAGGAGTGGACTACGCTGAACCGATTCAAGTCAGAGCAACAAAAGGAAGAGGTCACAAATCGTACAAAGGGTACATCGCAGTATTCGTATGCCTAGCAACCAAATCCATCCACCTAGAAGTAGTCAGTGACATGACAACAGAGGCATTCTTAGCAGCACTTCGACGTTTCACAGCCAGAAGGGTACATTGTGCGAAGATGTACAGTGATAACGGAACTACATTTGTTGGAGCAGCACGCCTATTCGAAGATGAGATCACAAAATTGATACAATCACAATCTGTCAACTTAGGAACTCAATGGCACTTCATTCCACCAGCAGCCCCACATTTCGGAGGACTATGGGAGGCAGGTGTAAAATCTATGAAGCACCATCTCAAGAGAGTTATTGGAGACTGCACTTTGACCAATGAAGAAGTAACAACGTTGGTGCATCAAATCGAAGCATGTTTGAACTCAAGACCACTCTACCCGCTAACAGAAGACACAGATGATTTCAACATCTTGACCCCAGGACACTTTCTCATAGGAAAAGAACTTCTAGCCAACTTGGAATCGACAGAACATTTTAACCTATCTCAACGATGGAAACACGTGCAAAAGTTAAAGAAAAACATTTGGAACGCATGGTGCACAGAATACCTCACCAGACTGCAGCAAAGAATCAGACCAACAATCTACGAGTAGGAACAATGGTCCTAATAAAAGAAGAAAATATAAATCCAGACCAATGGCCTTTGGGGAGAATTATAGAAACTCACCAGGGACAAGATGGAGCAATCCGAGTGGTAACAATAAAGAAAGCTGGTGGCTCACCACAAAAAAGACCGATCCACAAGTTAATCCCATTACTGACACAAGACATACACCATTTACCAACCACCCAAAACCACTCATCAGAGGTACGGAGATCAGACCGACTACGGAACGTAGCATCAACATCAGCAAAATCATATGTATTGTTTTTCCTAGGAGCCATAATTATGATGATTACAACCGCCGCTGCAAAAACAGGGTTTAAAATCAACTATGCACAACATGGTGGTAATTCAAGAAAATTAACTTAGAACTAAGAATTTCAACGTGCGCTTATGTAATTCTTAATTCTTAGTTGATAAGTCTTAAATTTTTTTATGAACCGCTACATCACATCATAACTTCAACTATTTAATTTAAATGTTAATTCTTAGTTTAAGTGTTAATTTTTTTTTATAAACTTGCCATAAAAAACATAATTTGACGTCCTAAACACGTTCATAGGTATTAGAAGGCGAAATTAATTTCAGGTTTCTGACCGCCATCTTGAATATCTCACTTCCGGTCGCGATTTCGAATTAGTAACAGGCATTTTTGGATTCTGCGGGGTCAAATTACCTAAGAAATACCTTCACCTCAAAACTAACACGATTTGCCTCTAGAACTTATTTTCACATATTGTTCAGAAGTCTGGTTACTAAAGAACAGAACCGCAAAAATGCTGGAAGCAACTGAAATAGACTTTTGGAGGAGATCGGCAGGCAGGTCAAAAATGAAAAGGATAACAAATCTGAGAATTAGGGAGATTATGAACGTAAAACACACAATAGTAGATAATATAAAGGACAAACATCTTATTTGGTTCGGACATGTACGAAGAATGGCAGATGCAAGAATACCCAAGCAAATTATTGAGTGGAAGCCAGAGGGAGGAAGAAGACGCGTCAGACCAAGAAGAAGCTGGAGAAGTGGATTGGACGAAGAAACCAGAGACAGAGGCTTGGAGGAGGATGCCTGCATTGACAGAGATGGTTGGAGATCGGTAATCGGAAGAGGTAGAACGTTATAAACCGATGTTATACCTATATATAGTATTTGCATTAGAAAATGTATTGCCTGGATGTTCCTCTTCAAACTCCTACTGTTTGATGCAAAATTTTGCCTAATGCTTCCGATGCACAAGTCAAGATACAAGCTTGGTTTAGTTGTACTTTCCAAATCTTATGTAACATTCTTTCAAAAAATCATCATATTCCCATTTCCAAATGCCTTCTATCAAACCAAAATCCGTATAGCTTGGCGAACGAACTTTAAAGATCAATAAAAAAGCCTTTGGTTATTGTGTTCGTCAATAGGTAATCTTTATTTTATTCTAATAAATAGGTAATTGATATTGAATATAAACGATTAGGTTGTATATTATTTCTCTTTGCAACAAATTGTTTAATATTCTTATTATACAGATAAATAGAGCCCTCTCAAAAGTCAAAATATGTAAACTATCTACTGTACAAATTTCTCCGACAAAATGCAAGGTTCAGTAAAGATGAAACAATAGTAAAGACTATAATTTTAACAATGTATAGCACCAAAATGTTATACTACAAATTGCATAATGTCAACTTAAATAATCTAAAAAATATAAATATTTAATCATAAACAGTCTCTTTATAGATGTGCCCAAAGGTTATTTTATATATTTAATAAATTATATGAGTGTGATGTGATAATACAATCATTCTATTTTTTCTTTTTACATCTTGCCAGTTTAATAACCTCATTTTTCCCGTTAGCAGTACCATTACTCATCGCCCCTTTACCATTCTCCATCCTCTTCTCGGAACAGCCAGACTCCAAATTGTTATTGGGATAATCGCCGTTATTGTTAACCAAAGTGATCTGCAATCTGGGCACTGTCAAAGGTCTCAACAGGGACTTTACCATTGGCGGTACCGAACCGTTGCCGGGAAGTACGGGACTGCTGGCGCAAAGAGCGGCCGATGTCAATTGGGTGACCAATCGGGCACTGGAAAAAGTGTCCGATGATGGTCCGGAAGACGTACGAAATACTTTTTTCAATCTAGATTTTAGTCCTAGAAGAAAATGACTGAGTCTTTATTGAAACTACTCATCGAATTCTATTTACCATTAGGTGGTGGCGAACTGACAGGCGGTACTTGTACAACTTTTCCCGCCATCACGGCCCTGTTGTCCTGCTCCATTCCCCAGCTGCCGTACGACGTGGAACGTTCCAGAAGCCTTTGCCTGGCGTGTTTTTCTATAACGTCGGCGCAAACGTAGCGACCGCAAAAACGTGCCCATTGGTCCGCTCTGAAACCTCGGCCGTTGTCTCTCAATGTTGGATTGGCCCCTGTAATAACTAAGTATTATCATCTCATAGCAACTTGTTAAAATAGCCAATAAGAATATTTCTTTAGTTGAAGTTGTTGGCAACACCGCAATGTCATAGTAGTCGGTCAGCTGATCGTGACAGAGTACCCTTGTGTTTTTTAGTACGTCCGTCTATTGTATTTTTCGTTTTCTCTAATTAATACAAGTTATTATTTTTTGTATCTAAAGTGTTTGTTTATTGACCCAATTTCCCACTGCGTAACAGGTGATGGGCCCGACTGACTTTCAAATCGGAAAAATCGTGTTTAAAATCGGATTTTAATTAAGAGATTATGGGTCGGCGAAATTAGGTACGGGCGGATAAATCGATACGGTTCTGTAATATCGATAGTAGAAGTAACGGACGGTAAAGCGATAGTTAGTCGCGTCGTTAGTTGTTGGTGCGAAGTACCCGGTTTTGGGACAGTAAAATATACCCGGTATAGGGAAAAGTTAGTTCGAAATTTGAATACCCGGCTTACAAGGGGACAGTATAGGAACAATAAATTAATAGTGGTGGCATCATCAGGAGCAGCAAAAATAACTAAATTAGCAGGAGACAACTGGATTAGCTGGAAATTCCAGATTCAGATAGCGTTGAAATCCAAAGGCTTGTTTACAATAGTCACAGGGGAATCTGCTAGGCCAACAATAAAGTCAAGGACAAAAAGGATGCAAAAACACAAGAGATTATAGTGGCTGGAAGATAAAATTGTAATTGTAAATCATGTTCTTTCTTGCAATACAGTAGCTAAAATGTGGGGGAAGCTCAAGTCTTGAGTATAAAAATTGTAGTGTGGCCGACTTTATACCACAATTAGAGGACATAAGGGGCCAATTGAAGCTTTTGGGTGAAAATTTAAGTGAGAAAATGTTGATAATCAAAGTGCTTATGTCTCTGCCTGAAAACTTGAACCATTTTACATCAGCATGGGAATCTACCACTAACCAAAATTTGACTGAATCAACATCCAGGCTCATGATTCAAGAAGAAAGGTTTAAGCAAGAGCCTCATGCAGATGCTTTATTTTCCAAGTTCAAGGGGCAAGGACCAAGGGGTGTTTCACCAACTAAATTTTGTACACCTACTGTATTTGACTGCATTGATTGCATCAAAGATGATAGTTGACTGCATTGACTTTTGAGCAACGTCTAACAAGATTGCAGGCTCCACTCGCAGCGACTGTTTACGATTTTTCGCCAGTGAATATGGAATGTACGCTACTGCATGTGACTGCACGGAATTTATAACGATTGCAAGGGACTGTATTATGACTGCATGCGACTGCATTATGACTGCATGAGTCCATGTATTCCATTGACTGCACGAGAATGTATGGACTGCATATACATGAATGTATGATATTTGTACACCTACTGCATGAGTGAAACACCCCTCGGCAAGGACAAGATGGTCCAAAATGTTTTTTTTGCAAAAAGTCAGGTCATTTTAAAAAAAATTGCCCTCGTAATAAGCCCAGAGAAGATGACAGGAAAAATAGACTAAAGTGTCATTATTGTCATAAACAAGGGCATCTAAAGCAGACTGCTGGTTTAGAAATAGGAGTGATCAAGGAAATGGTGGAGGCAATGGTAATTCACAGGGTGGCATGTCATATGCTTTTATGGGTGTATTTGAATCATTGAGATTTGTTTTAATTAAGACTCCAGAGGCATTATGATTGATTAAAGATGCCAAAATAGAGTCAACAGATCGGTGCTTGGATAGCAGAGCCAGCGATCACATGAGTTATGATAAAAACCAGTTTGAATCTATGGAGATGATCCAAGGCAGAAGAGTGAAGATTGGAGATGGCTGTTACCTAGAGGTGAAAGGTGTTGGGAAAATTAAATTAGAAGCTTGGAATGGTAAAAGTTGGATACCCACAGAAATAAACGAAGTGTTATATGTTTGTAATGACCCGGGAAAATAGACCCGTAATTTACAATGTCTTTACTGTGAAAATTAAATCTAATCAAATAATTAAATAGGTGATTTATGGCCGCACGTATTGTGATCTAGATGTCCTCACATTCTTAAACCAAATCTGCTGACCCCGATAAACCAGGAAATTGCGACATAATGGGCTCTTTCACTAATTTTTGAAATTGGCATATTTGGATAAAGCAACTAAAAACAGAATTTTCTGTATTTTTACTTTTGAAAAATTCAAAGTCCTTCTTGAGAAAACAGAAAACAAAGAAATACCTCCAAATAAAAACCCAGAATTTATTTCTATGACGTCGCAGCTCGCAATTTGACCCTGTTGCCACTAATTGTCAACATTGAAAATTTGTAATAGATTTAATTCTGAAATGTTGGCAAAATCTCATGAAAAGTAGTTAAATTAATTAGTTATAGATTCAAGATTTTATAACATTTTTTTTTTTAAATTATGCTTAAATACAATTTAATGCAATTTTTTATGTTTAGTTTTATTTATTTATTTTACGCTGCACTACATTTAGTCACAACCGACAACAGCGCATTCGAACCTTTACGTATCTTTACAGAGCGCAAACACAGCCGAGCCCTTCCTCCTTGCAACGACATAAGCGAAATGAAGAATATTTATGTGACGTCGGCAAATCGGCGCGTTTTAAAATAGTTTGAATTTAGGCACTTTTGATTGCCTATGAAAAACTTATTGAACCTTGTAGAACATTTTTTTTTTGGTATATATGCCTAAAATAGTCCCTCCTTTGAGATTTTATACTTAAATTACGTATTTAAATTTTAGTGAAAGAGCCCATTATTCGATTTTTAACAAATAGAAAAGGAAGGTTAATGAATGAGGGATAGGAATTTTGGGGGGATCAAATAATATAAATACAGCGGTTTTAGAAGTGGAGGATCAGTTGTCAATTCAGTCCAGTTTGAGTTAAATCTACAGTTCCTAATTAGTCAGTCCGGATAAAATTCCCGAAGAGTTTCTTTTATTTTTGCCTCGGGAAAACGCGTTTGATTGATCTTTGAAAAAGTAAGGGAAAATTGTGAAAGAAAGAACATTTAAATTCGTTCAACATTATGTGCGAGCTCTAGAGATTTTTGAACTGAATTTATTAAGTAATTTTACGAGTGAAAAGTTAAATGTAAGTAGATACCTACTCTAGTGACTAGTAAAACTTTTTTACTTTATAAATGATGAATGATAAGAAGTAAATTAACATTGAACTTTAATGCATGAAACTTGAGTGATTTGACTGTAAAAACTTTATTGCATAAGTTTAATTGCCTTCGAGTATATTGACATTTTAATTAATTTTGCAAAGAATTAACAAAGGAAAACTATAATACTCTTAACAATATTCGATTTTGAGTAGCAATTATTAAAGAATGTAGAATTGGATTGTCCAATTGAAGTTTAAGGGCTATAGTAACTAACTGATAGGAATTTAAATAATTGTGTATGTTGGCTAGGAATTCGAAAATAGTATTGTTCTGTTTAAGTTGATCCTTAGTAAAAGATTTGAACCATTAAAAAGTAATGGGAAGTTGTGAAAAGAAACTTGTTGTTCATGAAGTAACTTGTTGACCATAAGTGCTGAAATTTTAATTTAGGGTTTCAACCAATTACTTAATCCGCTGAGTAGGATTATGACTTAAATAATTATTTTGCGTAAGCTGCCAGTAAATGACTTAGGAGTTTCAAGAATTTATAGCTATAGGTAATGGTAGTTTTAATAGGAATGTGAATCGGAAGTGTTGTTTGAAAGAGTAAATTTATAAACTTATAAGTTATTAAGAATAGAAGAAGTAGGGCGTTTTTAGTATGAATATTTCTTGGTTTGTAGTAATGAAATTTGAATGGATGTGGAATAAATTGATTTGGGAAAAGTAGAAGTGGCTGTCAGACATAGACATATTTTAATTTTGGTTTTAAGTATAATAAAATATAATTTAGTAAACCTCAATAGTTTGTTTCTCCCTTTTGCGAATAGACCCCCCCCCCAGAATTTTATAGGTAGCCGCTCAAGGAAATAAACACCATGAATATACCGCTCGTCATTTACCATCTAACCAATTAAATAGCGTACTTGAGCGCGTTCTGCTACATGTTCCTCAATTAAAAATTAACCTATTCTCAGTTGGGAAAAAGCTAGATAAGGACCTGATCAGGAAGTCAGACAGAGACAAGTGTGAAATTGTTAACACAGAAGTACAAGTAAGAGCTCTAGGAAAAAGGCAAGGTAAGCTTTTCAAAATGATTTTTAGAAATGCTGATACAGGCTTTGCCAATTTACTTGAAAGTGTTTTGGAATGGCATAATAAAATGGCTCATGTAAGTTTTCAACAGGTTAGATCAATATTGAAATAGCATCATATTACATTTACAGAAGATGACAATGTTGTATGCAAACCATGTCTTTCTGGAAAGCAACATAAGTTACCATTCCAAAATAGCACTAGTAGAGCTTGTAGAACCCATGAATTGATTCACACTGATTTATGCGGTCCTTTCTAAATTGAGTCTCTGGGAGGTTCAAGGTACTTTCTCTTGATGAAAGATGACTATTCTGGGTTTAGATTAGTTTATTTTCTGAAACACAAGGATGAAACTAAGTTCAATATAGTTCAATTTTTGGAAATGTCAGAGAATCAAACAGGAATTAAAGTTAAAGTCTTGAGGTCTGACAATGGACTCGAGGCATTAAGCATTCACTCTCCTCAGCAAAATGGTCGAGTAGAGCGAGAAAATCGTACCATAGTGGAAGCAGCAAGAACATTGCTCCACTCAAAGGACTTACATAAAAACTTATGGGCAGAAGCCGTCAACACAGTCGTTTATGTGCTAAATCGAGTAGGAAAGTGTCCTGTAAAGAATAAAACATCCTCAAAACTCTGGAATAGAAGAAAGTTTAATCCGAATTATTTGAAGCCTTTTGGATCAAATATATCCGTCCGTTTATATTCCTAAAGAGAAGCGTAAAAAGTAAGATGCGAAGAATGAGATTGGGATATTGGTTGCTTACAGTGAAACAGTTAAAGGATATAGGGTGTTTTATCCAGATAAAAATAACATTGAAACACATCGAGATGTATTTATTCGTCCAGAAAACTATGTCGAATCGAAACAAAAGGAAAACATAGTGAACTTGGACTTAAATGACAACGTGATCTTGAATCAGGATAATGAAGAGGATCTTAGTGAAGATGAAGATTCCGTGGCTCAAAGAAATCAGGAAGAACCAGTTGTTGAAAATCGAGCATCAGATTTAGAACAAGAGAGTAAAGATGAGAATGCCGGTGAAGAAGAAGAAGACGATGAGGTGCAGAGAGACAGAGTATTGTATACATTATTTCGGAACATAAAGTGTTTGTTTATTGACCCAATTTCCCACTGCGTAACACAACTCAAGAGGTATTTTTTGAGAATTTTCGACGAAACCTTGAAGTCGTTAAAGCGAAGAAGATTACTGAATTATTAGGCAAGTGACAAGCAATGGACAATAATGGGAAGTCCATCTAGTTAGGGTGATCCTGCTTTTGGGAGATTTAGAAAAAGTTTTCAAGTCCAAACATCCGTAACATTTAAAGACCCAATGTGTACTTCCAACGCTTATCATCAGAAACATGTCGGTATTTTACTGAAGCTATAATGAATAAATAGCAGATCACCAAACCAAAAATGGAGAAGTCTTTGTTGGGTTAAAAATAATGAGTAGAGCAGACTAACAAGAAAAATTTAATACCGGAGACGATGACATTTATAAAATTATAATGTTAAAATCGAAGTTTTTGGAATTATAGTGTTCGAATACCTACTCCTCCAGGAATTCATTGGAAAACATGATTTAATCGATATTGAAATATTTCAAAAACTAAAATCTTCTGAATTAATATTCGAATATTTGATTAACTACTAATATGGATTTAAATGATCTTAACTCTTTGAAGGGTCTCGAGGCTTATGAATTGAGATAATTCCGAGTCTCTCAAAGTTCATGACTTTAGAGATTCTAAAGACGCAACACTTGAAGATTAGTTTTTCAATTTCAAGATTGTTGAATGAAGATCCTGATGCTGATTTAAGACTTAAATTGAAGCCTTTGAGAAAACTAAAAGAATCAAAAAGATTAAAGAACTTTTAGGATGCTGAAACTTTTGACTCAAGATCTTGAAGAACTTGAAGTCAATTGAGGCCTATGAATAGAGGAACTTCCAAGTCCGAGTCTTTCAAAGTTCATGATTTAGCGATTCTAAAGACGCAACACTTGAAACCTGTTTTCCAAGATTGTTGAATGGAGATTCTGATGCTAATTTAATCTTGAAATTGGAGCCTCTGAGAAAACTGAAAGTATCGAAAAGAATCTTTAGGATGCTGAAACTTTTAATTGAAAGTGCCTAAAAATCTCAAAGACCTTGTGTCTTGAGGCTTATGAATTATGAACTGAGAAAATTTTAAGTTCTAGAGATTCTAAAGACGCATCACTCACAGACTGGTCGTTCAAGATTTTTGAATGGAGATTCTAATGCTGGTTTGAAACTTGAAATTGAAGCCTTTGAGAAGATTATTGAAAGATTAAAAAGCCTATGGGATGCTGCAACTTTTGATTCAAAACCCCCAAAGATCTTGAAGACTTTGAGGTGTCTTCTGGAGACTCTAAACATTTCACAGGCAACACTAGTTAGAAATTTCATAAATACCTCAGGGAAATTAGACTTCCTCTGCGGAATGAGGCTGAACAAGCTGAATTTTTGCAGAGAGCTTCGTATTGATGTTGTAATAAAGCACAAAAAATCGAATATGCCTACCCTAGTGCGTCTTGAGATATCGATGGTCAAAGTTCACGAAAATCTCGCTTCCAGTGCATCTGACGTCGAAGAACCTAAAACAAAACTTACGTAAAATAGTATTTTCTACAAAATTGTTCCTATAAATTTTTTTGTACGATGAACCGTTTTCGAAATATTGCTTGATAAAACGGGAGCGCGCATTCAAAATAGATGGTACTGTGTGATACAGGGTGTACCCGTTCAACTGGTCAAAAATGCTAGGGTATATAGAGGAACCATAGAGAAGTAATTTGAGATAGGACAGTGCGTCGTTTCCAAAATACAGGGTTTTTAAATTTAAACAACCCCCTTTCATATCATCTGGAGGGCTAATGGTAGGCTGTTCAAATTTCCAGGGATTAATAATGTCGGAATGATATTTGAAAATTCGTATAATGCACCCCCATTTTCTATCTGGAACCACCCCAAAAAAAAAAAAAAAAATGAAACAAATTGCTTTTTTTTCAAATTTTTTTTTTATTTATTTTTTTTGGGATGCTTCCAGGTAGAAAATGGGGATGCATTATACGAATTTTTAAATATCATCCCTACATCAGTCCCTGGAAATTTTAACAGCCTAGCATCAGCCCTTCAGATGATATGGAGAGGGGTTGTTTAAATTTCAACACCCTGTATTTTGGTAACGACGCACTTCCCCGACCATCGGTGTCCTATCTCAAATTACTTCTCTATGGTTCCTCTATATACCCTAGCATTTTTGACCAGTTGAACGGGGACACCCTGTATAATACAGTATCACCTATTTTGAATGCGCGCTCCTCCTTTATCACGCTATATTTCGAAAACGGTTGGTCGTACAAAAAAATATATATGAATAATTTTGTAGAAAATACTATTTTACGTAAGTTTTGTTTTAGGTTCTTCGACGTCAGATGCACTGGAAGCGAGATTTTCGCAAAAAAGCGATTTTCGTTACCTTTGACCTTCGACATCTCAAGACGCACAAGGGTAGTCATATTCGATTTTTTTTGTCCTTCATTAGAACATCAAAACGAAGCACTCTGCAAAAATTCAGCTTGTTCGGCTTCATTCCGCAGATGGCTCTTTTTTTGGTCTAATTTCCCTGGGGTAAAACTCAGAAGTGCAGAAGTCAGAAGACTTATTTCTGACGATCTTAATATTCAAGACTGAAAACTCTAAAAACTACGAAGATATTGAAGACTTTGTTGAAGTGTGTCAAGCAAAGATCATGTCTTATTAAATGTTCCGAAGAATATTGAAAATCTGAAGAGTCTAGAAGCTCTAAAGACTCTTATTTCAGAATGTAGACTATAAAGGCCCTGCTGATTGAAGATCTGAAACTCCAAAGAAGACTTTTTGAGGTGTCTTGCGACTGGAGACTCTAAAAATTTCACCGATAACAATTGTAATGACCCGGGAAAAATAGACCCGTAATCTACAATGTCTTAACAGTGAAAATTAAATGCAATCATATAATCAAAAATTGAATCTCCCATATTTCAAATCAGTATCAATAAAACTGGAAAATCTTGAGAAAAATTAGCGTTGACTCTAGTTAAAACGAAATAAGGACCACTTTCAAAAACACCTTTATTTTTATTGAATTTTGAATAACCATGTTAAAGTGTTTATTTCCATTCACAATATAAATTTTTTGTGCACACTTTATTTGTTTATCTATATTGTAAATGGAAATAGTCACTTTACCAGAGTTATTCAAAATTAAATAAAAACTAAGGTACTCTTAAAAGTGGTCCTTATTTCGTTTTGAGTAGTTTATTTGAAATATGTTCAATTTCTACTAACCAGTCATCAGGCGTGTTTCATCAAGTTAATTGAACTCATAAATCAAACCCTGGAAAAGATTAAATACCTACAAGGTTAGGTACCTCCCTAAATTAGGTCCCAAAATGACAGAAATTTCAAAAGATCGTATGATTTATTGCCGGCACGAGTCGGCTTTTCCTTGAATTAAGTGTCCTCTACATTCTTTCCTATTTCATTGACCCCAAATTATCATACAATTTCAACACAGATTTCGTCATCATCCGAATGAGGAAGTTATATTTTTTTGGAATAATATCTAGGTTGACCAATAGAATTGAATTACAGATGGTCAAATGACCGCCCATATTGTCGATTTTGGTGGGTAAATAATGGTATAAAAGGGGCGACAAAATAATAATTAGAATAATTAAGTGACTCTTAAGGGCGATAATTTAAATGTAAGTTTTATTTTGACTTTAACAATGTTGAAATCACTATAAAGTGAACTGACTATGAAACTTTATGACATAAATATTAGGTTTGCTCGAACATAAATAAACAAATGCGCATGCGCAGTTCAATTCTGAACTGATTCTGAACTAAGTTCGAACAAACCTAATAATATCTTGAGTGAATGGTCTATTAATTGAAATCAATTACTGAAGAGTTTGGATAATCAAATTGACTGTTTTGTTCCATTTAATAAATGATTAATTAGATATTTTGGTTTCTAATTAAATGAAATTTGGATGAAATATTCATTGTTTTGATAGTATTTACTCTGGCTAAGTACTCGATTTTGAGTATAAGTATTGTACAAAATTTAGCAGTAAGCGAGTTCAGGGATTTTATACGTTTATAGAACAGGAAGTTATAATGATTGAACTAAATTATGAATTATTGTTTTGAGGGAAAAAGGTGTTAGGGTTTAAAAATATTGAAAATGTTATTAAATTACAAGGCTTTCTGATTGCATCAATTTAGGACTATTTATTTTTGTATTGGAAGGTGTTGAATAAGGGTTTAGAAAAGTTGTACCATTGTTATAGGGACTGAAAATCTGTTTATTTTCTTATTAATAAAGTATAATTATTAACGGATAACCATAAGTCAGTTGTTTCTTTCAATTACAAATAGACCCGCCCCCACAATACCATACTATTTTAAGGGAGTTTTAGCGATAAGTATTCCTTTAAGTGACATTTCTCCATGTAAAAATGTCATTTTAAGGAATACTTATCGCTAAGGCTTCGTTAAAATGGTCGGTGCAAACGGCCATGAAGCGTCTAAAAACTACGAAGATAATAAAGATTGTTAGTTTGTTGAAGTTTCTCAAGCCAAGAATATGTCTTATTAAATACTTCCAATATTATTGAGATTTGGAAGACTTTGAGGAATCTGAAGGCTCCTTTTTCAAAATTTCAGAATGTAGACTATAAAGGCACTGCTGATTGAAGTATCTGAAGCTCCAAAGAAGACTTTGAGGTGTCTTGTGGCTGGAGACTAAAAATTTCATCGGCAACAATAAATGGTTTCAAATTCCATAAAATCAATTGACTCATTTTTAAGGATCCTCAAATGAAGATTCAAGACTGAAGCCTCTAAAAACTACGAAGGTATTAAAGACTTTGTTGAAATGTCTCAAGCAAAAACCACGTCTTATCAAATACCGACTTCGAAGATTATTGAGACTTTGAAGATTCTAAAGGCTTTTAAGACTCGTTTTTCAAAATTTCAGAACGTAGACTAGGAAGGCCCTGCTGATTGAAGAACTGAAACTCCAAAGAAGACTGTGCATAAGGTGTCTTGAGGTTGGAGACTCTAAAAATTTCACCGACAACAAAAATAGTTTCAAATTCCATGAAATCGGTAGAATCATTTTTGAGGATCTTAAAATAAAGATTCAAGACTGGCCTCCAAAAACTACGAAGTTATTGAAGAATTTGTTGAAGTGTCTCAAGAAAAGATCATATCTTATTATTATTATTAATACTCCGTAGATTATTGAGATTTTGCAGATTATAAAGACTCTAAAGACTCATTTTCCAAAATTTCAGAATGTACACTACAAAGGCCCTGCTGAATGGAGATTTGAAATTCCAAAGATAGGGAAAACGTCAAAATTTCACAAGACTAAAATTATAAAGCTTCTTAAGCACAAAATCAGACTACAAAATAAATCACTTTGAAGGCTTTATAAGGACTACTTATTTAAGATTTTAGAATGAAGACTATAAAGCAAGTTTTTAGTTTCTCTCTCTTAATTTACTCAAAAACCAATCGTAGTAGCTTTTTGGAAATTTCCAGGTGGAGGTTTTGCGGTGTACGCCAATGTGTTGGGATTTGTGAATCATATCCAAGCGAGATGATAGACTTTTGTCTTGTTGAAGAAAGCAAAATTCTATATTCATTAAAACTTGATAGACTAAAGAAACAACAAACCTGCAAACAACAACAATTTGGCACATTTGTTTCTTCCTTGTAAGGCCGCTTTCATAAGAGGCGTAAATCCTAAATTATTCCTAGCATCTATGTCCACTCCTCTGCATCTACTAATCAGGCAATTGAGACATTCCACCTGACCTAAAATAATGAAATAAGCAACAAATTTAACGAGTTATATTGAATAATATATTACCTGCTTGAGCTGCAAAATGCAAAGGAGTATTTCCTTCGTTATCGGGTTTGTTTGGATCTAATCCTGGTATCTGGATGAGTTGTTCCAGTAAATCAATGGTCCCATCAGAAGCCACGTAACTCAATATTGTCTAAAAGAAAAACGTTTTTCTAAGTAAGAAAGTTTTTACATCATAAAACTTTTATGGATTTGCCAAGAAAAACACAGAATCAGTTTTTTGTTTATATATCTTTCGTATAGTTTGGAGCAAAAATTTAATTTTCACACACATAAAATGAATTTTATTTCGAAATTCTTCATTGAATAGTCAATTCTGCTGATCCAGTGATCCTATTCCAGTAAATATCCTGCCTCCTAGTTGCGTTCAATGGCGTTCCACATAAAATAAAAGGTCAAAGGTCGAACGCCCTATAATTTAGGGAATCTACGCAGTGAAGGTGACAGAAATTACTATTTATCCAGGATGCATATCATAGAAAAGCCATCAAGTGTGTTAGGAAAATAAATTAAAATGTGATGGGATTTCCTGGATTTTGAAACGATAAAAATAGAATTAATGACTTTTGAGATTAATCGAACTTTGGGTTTTTGCTGCAAAATGTTCCAAGTTCACTTTATATTAAAATAATGTTGGAAAAAAGAAAATATTTGCCTAATTGAAAACCTGATGTTATATCTGACTACTTGGCCTGGATAAAGAATTGAAATTCTACTTCAAGCTGAAAGATAAAGTACCTATATTTTTCAAACGGACTATTGGCCATGTTCAGACATTACCATTACAGTCGAAACTTTTATATCAGATCTGTTTTCAATTAAAAGATTCTAATACTTTTGATATCGATGTAAAAGAGGTATCAATAGTCTGGTTATTTTTCTGGAAACATGAACCAGTCAAATAACAAAAGGACGAGAAAACTTCCTTTGTATTTGAATGAATGAACGATGTAAACTTCAAATCAGATTCTGACTTCGATGTTTCCTAATTTCAATCTTAGTTTCGTTATTCTATTTTATTAAAACCCAAATAATGATATAGTACTTATATTGTCACAACTTTATCCTGTCAGGACGGGGTACGTAGCGTAGGGTCGGGAGGATGGAAACTCGCTTGGTATTTAGTTTGAGGTATATTGTAGAGTAAAGGTTATAATAATTAGTAATTACCAAAGGATGGCCATATGGTACATAGTGCCTCTTCTATGGGTTACCTGAAAAACACAAAGCTACGTTAGGAACGATTCGCTAAAGTAAAGGGCCGTCCAG